>LR990092.1:2993039-5986078 GCA_905147235.1 Erynnis tages
CTCGCTGAACCATCTAAAATCCACGCGACGAAGCCGCGGTCAAAGTCGATTTACAAACAAATAGTCATATGTTATCGTGTATCGTGTTTCGTACTTGCAGAAGTGCACTGCGTGCGGCGCGGCGACGCCCGACGGCCCCGAGGACGAGGACCAGTCGTCCAAGCCGACGTTCAGCGTGCGCGAGCTGCGCGCGATACTGCACGAGCGCAACGAGCTCAAGCTGAAGCTGAACAAGGCGGAGGAGCAGCTGCAGGCGCTGCAGGTTGAACCGCAGCCCGACAGGTATTGAAAATTTGAATTTACTAAGTTCTCAATAATTCGTGTTCAGCGTGCGCGAACTTTTGGCAAACTTTCATACGAAAGGAACCGAATAAAGCTGAATAAGGCCGGGAAACAGTTGCAGGCGCTGCAGATTGAACCGCAGCCTGACAGGTATTGAAAATTTGAATTTACTAAGTTTTCAATGATTCGTGTTCAGCGTGCGCGAACTTTTGGCAAACTGCCATACGAAAGGAACCGAATAAAGCTGAATAAGGCCGAGAAACAGCTGCAGGCGCTGCAGATTGAACCGCAGCCCGACAGGTATTGAAAATTTGAATTTACTAAGTTTTCAATGATTCGTGTTCAGCGTGCGCGAACTTTTGGCAAACTGCCATACGAAAGGAACCGAATAAAGCTGAATAAGGCCGAGAAACAGCTGCAGGCGCTGCAGATTGAACCGCAGCCCGACAGGTATTGAAAATTTGAATTTACTAAGTTTTCAATAATTCGTGTTCAGCGTGCGCGAACTTTTGGCAAACTTACGTACGAAAGGAACCGAATAAAGCTGAATAAGGCCGAGAAACAGCTGCAGGCGCTGCAGATTGAACCGCAGCCCGACAGGTATTGAAAACTTGAATTTAGCATAAAGTTTTCAATAATTCGTGTTCAGCGTGCGCGAATATTCAAAAACTTGCATTCGAAGGAAACCGAATTGCTATAAAATAGTAAGTATGCGATACTTGCGACCAAAGTTGTCTTTAATTGCACGGCGTATAGCACCCTCGCTGCGCTTGGGCTCTAACTCCGCGCCGTGCAATAATAGGCTACTTAGGTCACGCGTATCGTAATGTACTATTAACACATACTTTTACTTTGTGTATAGCACAAGTTCGGACACGTCGCCATCAGTGAGCACGACGGCGGCGGAAGACGACGAGGCGCCGGTGCAGGGCCCGCTGCCGGCGGAGCCCGACGACGCGCCCTGGAAGCGGCACAGCGGCGGAATAAGGAAGTTGTGAGTATACGACTGTTTTGTACGGGGTTACGGGTTGTTTAGATAAGTTATACGCTTTATTTTTGTACTATACGACCTTTTTTGATCATTTATACGTTTTGTTTCTGTACTATACAACATTTTTTGATAATTTATACGCGTTATTTCTTTGTGATACAGCCTCTTATCGATGCCCGTTATTTCTATATTACAAAGAAACAGTATATTCATCTTGATATACACATTCTCATCTTGATGATGAATTTTTCTGTATTATACAGTCTTATTTCTAAGTATATGCGTTGTTTCTGTGGTATTTGTATAGTACAGAAACAAAAGCGCAATGTATAGTTATTACAAAAAGTACAATTTTTGTCCCAAACACTGTTAAATCCATATAATGGTTTTGATATTAATTAATGCACTGTGTGGGTGCTGTTCTAAAATATTTCAATTGGCCTTGATTAAATTTCACAATATCTAAAGCTTTTATTTAAGTGATTCTTAATTTTAGTCATATTGTTGTATGCCATCAGATCAACAATTTTTAAATATTAATTGCCTAATGGAATAGGATGTAGGTTAAATCTAAAAATATATTTAAAATTGAAAAGGAAACAGAAACTAAATTATTTAAATAACCAAGATTCTTAAGCAAGACTCAATTATTTTCAAAATTAATAGGTAATGTTACGCAGTGGAATGATTTAGTTTCTGTTTTCAGTACGTCAGGATGGCCTTGCACGGGAAGAGGGTGTGATCTGATCTGATACTTGTACATTTTCATTTTCATTAATCACACGAATGAACCACTAACATGGGAATTTTCTTTATTCACACACATTGCGAACTAATATTATAATCATGCATGGGCTATGCAAAAAATAATAAAAATTTGAATTCACTGCAGACAGTTTAAATAAAACGTTTGATATTTGGAATTGAATTTTTTTTGTAAAATAATTTTCTTTTTCTTAATGAATAGTGAATTTATAAAAAAGATTTGATACTACTGGTTAACCAGTTTAGTATGGTAGTTAATATATTTGCCGTTAGGCGCCAACATAATCAATTTTTCTAAATATTGATTTATCCTTAAATTTTTTACTACTAAATTTAATATTTTTATGCGTGTTGCCTGGAACATGTCTACAAATGATTACAAAAAAGACGATAACATTGACTACTGTGTTCTTTCCACTACGCCCAGGATACCAGCGTAAGTTGCATGATCACTCAGGGCGTCATTCAATAGCCCACTAAAACTTGCATGATCAATAGCAGCCTTAGAAACTATATAAATTTATAAAACAAAGTATTATATTTATTATGATATTTATAAAACTTATATGTGAGTATTCATATAAACATTTTTCTATAGGCGATGGAACATAGAGGTAAATAGGTTTAAAAAGTAACCGTCTTTTACTGTTTATTACAAATTTAACTCGTTTTTTTTTTAAATTTTAAAAAAAATTACACATTGATAATTATATTCTCATTGATGCACAGCTTGTGTGGGTGTAATAAAGGTTACTTTAAAGGTGATCGCTTAGATAAATGGAAACTATCATAGAAAATGATATTTAAACCAAATCGGTTATTAAGTATATCGGAAACGAAGAGCAATCTACATTGCTTCGAATGCTAACTTATTATTTGCATTTTGTCCAAATTTTCCAATCGCTTATATTCTAACTTCTACAGTTTGATGAATCGTAATATTGTAATACGGCAAAATTGAATTCACACTAATTTCTTTTAAACTCGGGGCTGTTGTATTCGCATTCTCCTGATTTCCGATATACCTTATTTATTGTATAAATGTAACATATTGAAATTTGGAATGGTACACGACACACTCAACTGAAAAGGCAACTAACACAAAAATATTCAATGGCAGTAGTTTGACACATTTTTGAAAATACCTAAAAATAATGATAATATGCGTAAAACAAATTATTTGTTTGCGCTTGATCTTGGGTCTGGGAATGGTGTGTCAAAATATTGTCCACCCGAATGTATGAAACACGCAAGCTAAAATTGGTTCTGGTACATTTTTCTCATTTTATTTTTATATATTTACGTATATAAATTTTTTGTTTCTATTTTTGGGTAATATTAGGCGGGCATGCGTGGGGCGTACCGTTTTCGTACATTTTTGGCTTACTGTTTTGTTCAAAATTGTTATTATTTGTCTGTGATTCTCTTTTTAGGTGTGTGATAGTATAAATTAAGTGGAAAATGAGACCAGGGCCGAAAGAGATCTCGCATCAAACACGAAACCAATGAACACAAAGCATGAAGCACTGAGCACTGAGAAAACTGGATATAACGCAACACATGTATTGTCAATGACGCTTAAACGCTTCTCGAAACTTCCACCATTTCTATGTTTAGTTTTTGTTTAATCAATTTTGTTTTTTTCCTTCATTTTATTACTAAATTGAATGTCATAATCGTTTCAATTTACTAACGTTTAATATTAAACACCTTGTAACAACACAGAACATAATAATTTGCATAGACATTGTGACGTCCTGTTATAAGCTAACGCTGGTTCACTCCCTAGTCTCGTTGATTTAAATTTAACTACATTGTGATATTAATGTAAGTTGTTAGTCCTAATGACTGTTGAGAGCAGTACGAACTGTTACATCAGTGAATCTTAGCGTACAGTCACTTAGCACTTATTTGTTTTAGTATCAAAGGTGATTTCCGAATAACACAAACGGTGCAAAATCACATTGACTGTTCCATTTTTCTTTTTTTACTATAGTTCTGTTTTTGCAAATAAAAAATGTTGAGAACATCTGAAGGTGTTTGGTTTTTTTCTTTGTTGTTTTTTTGTGTTGTGTTGTGTTTATTTTGTCCCGTGATTGGACTGATGGAGTGTGTGGTTAGGTTTCGGCTGGCGCTGACGTCACGCGAGGAGGGCCGTCGGTCTCCGCCGCGGATCTCTTTCGGCCCTTGGAACTGAGGAACGGAGACAGGTATTGGCGTGTTGGTGGTAGTGGTCGGACGGTGGCTGCTTCGTGTCGTATCAGTATCTACTGAGGTCCAAACCCTCCGTCATAAAATTGCAGATTCACAGGGTGCAAAAAAGAAGCGTATTTTACACTTCTGTAGCCGTTATTAATTTGAACAATAATTATGGTGAAAACAAACGAACATTGCCATTGTATTTCATGATAATTGGTTAAAAATCGTTAAAGTAGACTTTAAAAAAAATATTGTTCGATAAAAGTTGTAATTATTATAATACGAATCAGCTCACCTCGTTCCGACTACTGCTATGAGTTAAGGGTGAACACGTTTTGAGTGCTTTGAGAAAGTGCTTTTTCGAAAGCTTTGAGTGCTGTTCTTCGCTGAATAGGGCCTCTGGGGTCGTCTTTACGAGCGAGAAATTGAGTCGAAGTGTTCCTGATGCCTATCGTTAGAATACAACGAGCTCCTTAATCACACCGGTAATGTTACAAGCATAGGTTACGATGTTACCGATTTAAAAGAGGGAATATCATAGTTGAATTTTATACAAATTAATTAATAGTTGTATCAAATTAAAATTATAAGTATGTTGCAACAGCCAAAGTATATATCTATATATAATACAACAATGCTAAGATAGAGAGAAGTTAATAAGGTAGAGGGAGACTTCGGCTGGTTTCAGTAATCAATCTTTGGATTGATCTTTAGATTTTGATGTTGGATCGCCAGGCAACATCGATTATTTCAAAGCAAATCCAAATCCGAATATCGGTTATTGAAACCCACCGTTAGATAGTCAAAACATGACATATAGATACAAGAATATCAAAAGATAGGTTCCCCGTATAGTAAAATAATCAACTCCTTCCTCGCTTGTGAAGACGATTTTGATGTTCATGTCACGTAAACCGCTTGTGAGCCTAATGTTTTCTAAGAAAATGCCGCTTCTTAAACAAAAGTAACGAAATCAATAAAAATTACAGATCACCGCTTGCTCTGCTTAACACCAGATAAATAAAAAAGTAATATAATATAGTAATGCGCTTAATTTAAAAGCATGAGAACAATCTGTTCAAATTTGAACAGAATACATAATACAACAGATCCAGTCACAGACCACACACAACTGTACAATATACACTAAGATATAACTTCATAAGATACGCCACAGATTTTTAAGCATACTTTATTTATAATAACTTTATTTATATCATGATTGTAATATCTTACATTTACCTATTCATATTTTATTAAATAGCCTGACCTGGGTTTTGTACACCTTTAAAGGCGGCGCCAAATTCACTTTTGACATGGCCACACCGATGTCTTTCTTTTATAACGTTGTCAATGTCAGCTCATTGGTTCAAAGACATTGTCATTATTCAAGCAGTTGCCAGTAAAAGAAATTAGTTCAAAATTATTCCGCAACATGGCGAGGTGTGAAAAAACTCCGGTCGGATTATAACAAATCACATTTCACTTACCACTTACTCTTTACTGAAAGCAGCTAATGGTTCCACAGTTTTCGCAAGTTCTTTGCGGAGTCTGATATCACCGTGGGCGCTTTCCCCCGGCGCTCGCTATCCACGCTCGCCAGCAAGATGTCCGCGCCCGGTGGCACCACCTCCGTTCCCGCGTAGGCACTCCGACCCAACATCGACCAACAATACCATCCCCAAGAAAAAGTTCAGACGATACTCCGATATAAGGAACCCCAAACCAGAAATTGACCTCCGACAGGAACTACTCGGTCTGGACCTCAATAATCGTGAGGTCGATAGGTGGCTAGGCAGCCAGTTCGATGAAAAAGACGAAGATGTTCAGTCCGAATCCACCGAGGAACTCGACTTCAGGTTCAATCACGACATACCCCTACAGAGATCCATATCGCTCGATCGTGGGATAGAGATCTTCAACTACCTCCAAAACCTCAGCTCCGATGAATCGGAAAGCGATACCGCTTCGCTATGGACCATGCATTCTGAAGAACGACACAGTAGATTGTTAGAATTGAATAGGAGTTTCGAAGATATCCCTGCTTCTCCGTACAGAGTGAAAAGCAGACGCGCATCTTTGGCCGTTCACAACGAAACGTATGGGCAAAGTTTGGCACTGTTCGTTCTTAAAGAAAGCTACATGGGTATGGATGAAGTGAACCCCGGAAACGCCGCACCTCAAGTTAAGAAGCTGCAAAAAACGTTTTCGTTCAAAACTTTCGATGACATAAGGGAGTCGGGTAAGAGCTCACTAGAAGATCTCCGAGAATTTGGTGATGATGATGAACCTAAGCTGAAGATGCAAACGCCGGCACTCAAAAGTTATAGATCATCAGAAGATAATGTAGGCCGCAGAATTCTGTCGCCCACAGTAGACAAGATCCGAAATACGTTTTCATTTCCAACTTTGGGTCACGTTAAAGATTCGGATAAAAGTTCCGTGGAAAACTTATACGAGTATGGGGATGAACTTAAAAAACCGGTGCATAAAAAGCATACAAGACGAGTTGGTTGGCACAACGAGACTTTGACATCTCCGATGAGAAAGCTGCCTACGCATTCACGTAAAAGTTACGATGATGTTCGGGAGTCTGATGGAAGTTCGGTTGAGAATTTAGAAAGGATAGTAGATGACGACAAACCTAAGCTTAGAACTAGAGTGCCAATAATAAGAACCATATCTTTCGAAGACCAAAAACCTGAGCCTGAAGAGAGTAAGATAGAAACAAAGGGTCCACGACAAAGGAGAGTCGGCGTAGTCGCAACTCCGCCTCTCATGAATTTGTTGGAAGTCAAGGAGGAGGCAACCAAAAAGCAAGATCTTAGAAGGGAAATTTTGATAAAACAAAATTTGTCACACGTGAAAAGCTACGAAGAGTTAATTACGCGTAAGAAAGGCAAAGTGCCACGTTCCGGTTCGGCCGAAACAATCTTTGACTCGATGCCTTCATCGTCGGGTGTTAATAAGAGAGTTAAAGATCAAACCAACGTTTCTAGTAACATCCGAAAATTGAAAAGAAGCTTTGCAATCAAAAATTTTCCAGAGACAAAAGAAAGGGGTTCGCCTACAGTCATCATATCTGACGGAGATACCCCAGTAGTTCAAAATGTCGGTAATAAAGAGGATGTTACTATTGCCGATGCTTCCAATGTTGTAGAACTAGGTAGAACTTGTGACTGTCGAATTTGTAGTGAGGAAGAAGTTGAAGATAAAATGTCTTTCGTTCGTAGGAATTTGAAATCCTTGTTTATTAAAATTGTCTCCTGTAGAGATTACGGTAGGAAGTTGACGTATTGGGATGATAATAACATTCTGGATGAGAACGAAATGTACAATAGCATCATGCACCTTTTGAAATTGATGTTCGGTCTTTGGTTGAGACATCTGGATCATAACAATTGACTTACGCACGAAATTAATAAACGATTTGCAGATATGGATTGAGATTGATACTGTTGTCAAAACACTTTAAAATAATCTATGTAATTTCTTTGAAAATACCTTTGAAAAGCATGGCAATGGCACCCAAACGTCATTTAGGCGATCCATGATCTGAAGATCGGTAGTTAATTTCCGGCGTTAATGTTGGAAATGTAGGGTTTATGTTTGTGATATCAGTCAGAAGGGATCTTTGTGCAAGTGATGGGATATTACTAGATTATTAAGTCTTGTAGATTCTTCTGGAAATACTCGTGATTTTACTTTCTGATAACAAAACAAATGTTTCAATATTATTTTATTTTTCTATAACTTGGTGATATTTATTCTAGATATGGTAAGCGTCTTGATTTGAGCCTATGGACTCTATTTTATACAGCCGCTTAGCTGGCATTCATACTAAATGTTTGTTTTAATAAGATTCTAATTTATTATTTTGTCATTTTTATGCATTTTTACATTGACATTAAACACTTTCATCAATAATAAACCATGCTTTTACTTTAACTATAATTTCATTTACATACTTTAAAACTTCATAAAAATTAATATTTGTAAAAAAAGCGAGTGTTTTAGCACATAGTACGTACGACTGACACGATGAATGATATACGGCTGTGTTTTTTATGTAATTTTGATGTAATATGGTGGATGCGATCCTGACAAATGAATCCCGTGTATTGGAATAAATATCTGTGTAAAATTAATTTTACCGCATTTCCATCCCATCCCATCTCCATATTAACACGAGGATTTAAAGCCATTTTCGAGGGTTGGAGATGAAGTTTTTGATTTTAGGAATCTGAAAAAATATTTGAAAAAATCAAAATTTTTTAAAAATAATACTATTAGTACATACCCCTTATTGGGTCCATAAACATCATAGTATCATTCAAGCCGGCACCAATATACACTCTTGAGAGAATTTTGTTGAGCGGTTTCAGTTAATAAGTGACACCGTTTTTTATTAATTACGTTACATTTGCGTTTCGGTAAATGATTTAATTTCACCAAATTTATAATGACAAAAATAAAAAAAACATTCGCCTTATTTTTATTTGTTTCTACAAAAACATAGACTTTACCATAGGTATGTATTTCCACAAGAAATCGAACCAAAATAATGTCATTGGCTTCTTACTTTCGTGTCATATATTATTATTGTTCTTAAACTAGAAAATCTTCTAAATATTTTGCATATATTATGACACAACTAATAGAAATTGCAAGATTATGCGGTTCTTCAGTGTAGTATTATGATGTAATTATTTGCACAGTTCTAATGGAAAAGTCTCATACTATTTATACCTACGCAATCTCTAATTTACGTAAAATTTCTATGAATTGACGGTTTTAGACCAAATTTCATAACGGACTCATCGTTCGGAATGTTTCGAAGTAATTTTTCGTTTACAAATATTTATTGGTTGGTATGTTAATGTTATAATGTCGTAAAACCGGCATTTCGGACGATATACATAGAGTTTATTCTAAATACATATCGGGAGGATTGGGTACAAAGGTCAATTGTTTATTGTCGGATCGTTTTTGGTTAGGGTTCACCACTTCGGAGGCAGAAACAAAAAAGTTGCACAGAAGCAAAGTTTGTATATAAATGACGAATTGATCTTGGAAATTGAATTATGCTTTTTAAACATCGTTGGAATTCGATACAACTGGCAGTCTATGGATCACCGCAGAGAGGCTTCTTTTATAGATATATTGTCATTGCTTCATGGTTCAATAGTAGGAATTTCTATCTTTATGAATTGTAGGTGGGGAATGGTAGCTCGCCTCGATAACCCACCGTAAATCATGTTTTTAATATCTTGTGTTTCGGTTGGGGAGGTGTGATTGCCAGATACTTTCTTTACCTATATACGACGTATGAAAGGGTTTCTGCCCTATTTTAGGCACGTGTGTGCGGATTGCGGTGAACACCTAATATTTGGTGGCCTCTATTAAAATAAATTGAAGGATACCGTCTTCAGAATTATAAATTCAATAGAAGGTCTGAAAGTGGTGACATAACTTAGGAAGGATACTCGGGTCGACATGAATAAACATATCGTTCTGCAAAGAGATGTTATTAATTGATAAAAGGTGTCAAAACAGGTTTAGAAATGTTAAGTTTCAAAATATTATCACATGCACCCAATGAAATAATATTTAAGCAGTCAATTATTATATACAATGGCTTCAACATGGCCTAATGTAAGACGGTTTTCATTTACGTATTGTCATTCATTAAAACGAATTGGTCACGCAGCCATATTGTTATAAGTATTTAAGTAAGTTACCAAATATAATTCAGTAAAATATTCCTTTATAATAATTATATTTATTTTTCAAGGGGTTTTAGTAATCGACAATAATGTGAATGATTTTTATGTAGTTTCACCTGGACAGGAGTTTGACGACAGAAATGGTTGGATAAGAAAGAAACTTGTTATTCATAAGTTTAACGAAGATTAATAAAGTAAGTCGTAGACATTTCCTAATATTAAAACGATTACTAGAAAGAATAGTATGATTGAAAACGATTTAATTTTAACTTTTGGCTTTAGAACGATTTTATTTGAAGAAAACGAAGATTTTTTATTCATTTTTCTTTTTTGATGTTTATTTTTTATTAATCCTTTTTTAAATTAATATCTTTTACACAAGTCAATGGTTAAAATTCGTCGTGTTTCAAATACAGAAATCATTTTAATTTTCAATAGTCTAAAATAGAGAAGACTTATTCTGTTAATCCTATGATCGTTATTCTACATTCAACGGTCTGTTGTTACTTCGAGAATTTGCAATGTTGTAGTGATATCATAATTATGTATAATTAATTATATACCGTTATATGTATGTTTGCATCATTTATACGGCGGTTTGGTAGGATCATCCAATTTCCAAAATTTATACAAAAAGTGACAGAACTATGCACCGTCCTGAAATAACCAAATTCTTGTGTATCGGTTGGAAAAGTGTTCTACAAAAACACAAGTCCTCAAGGGTAGCATATTTTTTGTTGCGGGTTAAATTTGTAAGTATATTACGCAATAATTATATCTACTATCAGGAGTCAGGACCGTTTGCAGTTTTTTTATATTATAATACCGTTGTTATACCTACTGGATCGTCCTACTAAATTTCCGTAAGTAAATGCAATATTGTATGTTATAAGCGGGCTTTTTATGTTGCCCGTTAGCGTAAGGTATTATTCATTCCAATATGCTGTTTTTGTAACTGTGTGTTGCTGGTTCTTTGTGGCGTTATGTATTTAGCTTATATATTTTAAGCTTTTAAGTTAAACTATTAATTATAATTATTTAAAGTTCACAAAAAACCAGATTCACTTGTAATTGAACGGCACATACAATATTTTAACGACACATTTTATGGTGTCGTTGGCTTAGGGTGTAGACAGACGGACTGCATTCCAACTGCAAAGTTGGTCTGTAGTTTTGTTCATTTAAACTGCGCGGTTGCTTTGCAGTTTTATTGCAGTTGTGCATTCAAACTATTTGAAATACAGTTGGACTGCTGTCCGTCACTTTACACCCTTAGTTTACATACCACATTTGGACCACAATATCATAAATATAATACATAGCCACTATAAAATCCGTCTGTTAAAAAGTTAAAATTTTATACGTAGATTGTTGTTATTTCTTATGTTAAGGCCAAATTCTACTAATACTCTTCATCTATACCTACTTTTATGATAAAATTTTGTCTGTTATCATAGCCATATTCGAACATTTTGAATATGGCTCATTAAAAATGAATTTAATTAATTAAATTTCACTATTAAGAAAATAAAGATGAATTGTTTTAGTAAAATGGTGCCTCAGTAAGCCTATTTTAAGCCTGACCAGGGGAAATTAATTGCATTCCTTTTGAACATGGCAACATCACTACATGTCATCTGTTGCGTTTTTTTTCTCTTGTTGATGGCGTCTCGGCCTTTTGGCCACTCAGTCAGCGTTCTTACAAGTTCATTGGTTGAAACATGTGACGTTGACAGTAAAATTATAGTTCATCTGTCAGTAATATGGCGAAGTATACTTTTTTTCTGGTCAGGCTATGAATACGTGAACTATCTTATATTACAGTAACTTTTGTTTCTTTTAGATCCCGTCCACAGATAAGCTTTTATGACAGCGATGTGGTCGAAATGTGGTCTGTTTGAACCAAGTTATTGATGATAATGCTAGTCACAGTAGTACTGGGTAATAGATTAAGATTTGTTGTTGATAAAATTGATGGAATATCTTGTGATTTGGACTTCATATTTGCACGTATTTTTAAATTATGCAGTTAACTTGTATTTATGTGTGCTACTTTGTCATAATCATTATTAGGGCATGTTTAAAATAATATGAATGTATTATTGTATTGTACCGCATCGTATGCCCTAAAAGGCGTATCAGTGTGTAATTTAATGTTATTTTTTTAAGTATTTTTCAAGATTTTTATTTTAAAATTAACATGGATTAAAAATTATGCAATACTTTCGATGCTTCGTGTTGTATAACTGTTTTTTTTTTCAAATTATTAAAATGCTTTATTTATCTGTACATATTTAAATTTCTCTAGCAATTTTTAGTGCGCGTGCGTTTAAATACTTACACGTATTCCATCATTTATTATCACTAAATCAAAATAAATACTTTTGGGTTTATGGGGAACACTGTGAACGTTAATTTGAAAGTTTTATTTTTCTTAACATCTTATATTGGTAATGTTTTATGTTAATCACGTTGGATGTTTACATGTTATTAGAAATGATTATACCTAATTGCAAAATGTATAAGTTGACGGTGTCAAAATAATTATAAATATGTTTATATAACGTGTGTTTTATTTCTTAACCCCTTGCGTATTTGCTTCAACGACTGTGCAGATTTATCGAGAGGTTAGCCTGAATCCATAATGGATCAATTTTGCACACAATAATTACATCATTATGAAGTGTTTCATCTTTTGTTGCAAGAGTAGCTATATGAATCGAAACACAAGGAACAAAATGGAGTGTTGTAATAATTTATTGCATTTAAAACGTAACCAATAGAAAACTTTTTTTTTTTTGAGCAACTCTTCCAAACTATAGCAGCGTGATCTCCATGTCTTGTGTTTCGGCTAGAAAGATATGGTTGCCGGAGATTTTGTAGCAAGCACCCGCATACAACTTCAGATAGGGTTTCTTCTCTATTTTAGGTCGGATATAGGTATCCATGGGCTGCTGTGACCACCATAAGTTACCTGCATGCCAGTTTGCAACTCGATCACTATAAAAAAGATGAGCAGACACTATGGACGCCCGCATGACCGGTTTGACGCAGGTTTCGGTAAGTTCACGGCAGGTTGTGACCCAGATGTAGAAAACTTTCTTTGGGTCGTAAAAAACTGTCCCACACTGACAGTTATTAAGTGGAATTTATGGTAAATTACGAGAAACATCAGTGACTCAAATGTACCTTAAAGCGTGTGTCGCTGGTTATCGAAAGGGTATAAAAGTATTATTGTGTACCTCCATAAAAGTCGTGTTCATCCGATTTAAAATATCCATATACTTAACATATACGACGGATTGCAAGTATGGGCAAAATTGACATTTATTTTATGTGGAACATTCCTAAGTAACAAACCATCTGGCAAGTGCTAGTTGGTTCGATACAATGCCGATCTGAAAAGCCTTTTACCAATAGCCTTGCAACCATGTGCGTGACGACGCTCGTATCATGCACCATAGAAAGCTAACTTAACTGCCTCATAACCTCGGTTAAAAGACAACCTACCTGACTTCTCATTTGTAACAAAACTAGAGATACAAAGTGCGGACCGTTAATAAAAATTGGTTGGTCGATTTATCACGATCTAAAACCGGAAGTTGTAAGTAGCTATACGTAATTAACATGTAGCTTAAAC
The DNA here is from genome assembly GCA_905147235.1 of Erynnis tages. NCBI lineage: Eukaryota > Metazoa > Arthropoda > Insecta > Lepidoptera > Hesperiidae > Erynnis > Erynnis tages. Next base: position 3,006,643 of record LR990092.1, read on the forward strand.
GCGAATTTTTCAACCTGTTGCCTGATTGGCTCATTAGTCACAACTCACATGTTAGAAGTCAATGACGACGCTCATATCATGCACCATAGAAAGCTGACAACTGCCTCAGATAACCTCGGTTAAAAGACAACATACCTGACTTCTCATTTGTAACAAAACTAGAGATACAAAGTGCGGACCGTTAATAAAAATTGGTTGGTCGATTTATCACGATCTAAAACCGGAAGTTGTAAGTAGCTAAACGTAATTAACATGTAGCTTAAACGCGAATTTTTCAACCTGTTGCCTGATTGGCTCATTAGTCACAACTCACATGTTAGAAGTCAAACGAAAAGACATAGGTTCTTATTTAAATTATTATGAGGACTTTTTTTAGTTAAGAATTATTAATCACTACTGTGCACGGTTTCCCCTTGCCACTAGTCATTTTTTTATTACATTTGATTAGCAAAGGGCACCTCATTTTAGGTGTTCACTGCAGCCCATGGACACCCAATCCAATCTCAAATAAATAAGAAATCCTATCTGAGATTGTGTACAGGCGCTTTCCTACTCATGAGGACTAAGATTTTCGCCTCAAATAGCATCACACCACCCCAGCCGAAACACAAGACATGAAGAATATGCTGCTTTACGAAGGGTTAAGGTGCCTCGCCGGGTGAGCTACTATGCTATAGGTATGTACCACCTTAAATTATTTTGCCAACTCCTAATTTAAAAATAATACCTTAATAGTACGGTTGATACAAGTATTACTTAACTATCGCGGTTAAGTGTCGCATTCTTTCTAGTTCCTCTACAAATTGGGTAGCACGTTTAAAAGTTGATATTACGAAAGTCGTCCAAAGTATACTTTAGATTTTTAATTTATTTCAGCAATAGGTACTGGTTGTGCAATTAAAACTGATAATGTCGTCTTAATATACGTATGTAGGCCATACGCACTTAGATATATCCAAATAAATATATTTAGGTAAATTAAACGTTCGTTAACTGCGATTTAAAAAATTTCATCCGGTTTTTTTTAAAGTCCTTTCTTACAGAATGTTTACGTCATCAAAAAATTTGAGGTGGGCGATGACACCTGACCTATTGTGAAATGGAAATATTTAAATTACTTATATTTCCTCACACATTCTTTTTTTCAGCCCTTGGAATTGGAAGTCACTTCTGGACATAGGTCTTCACACATTGTTGAGCTCAAAATTCGATTTAAAATTCTACCTAAAAGCGTTAAAGCTGCTTTTATTACTTATTTTTGTTTTTCTTTTGATAGTAATTGAGTAGCAAACGGGCATGCAGCCACCTGATGTTAAGTGTTGCAGCCCATGGACACCCACATCCAACCTCAAATAGTAAAGCAAAGCAATATAAATAAGCAAAACACCCGTATGCTTTGCTACCCATACTGAGGTGTTCGCCTAAAATGACGTAGATATCCTTGACAACCATACCTCGAGCTGAAGCACAAGACATGAAGAGCATGCTACACTTAACGACGGGTTAAGAGGCTGGCGGTAAGGTACCTTCTTAGAGGTGCTTCTGTAATTCTACCACCTAAAATGAGTTTCATATAAAGGGGTTATAAACCGCAGGTTTTTGCAAAACCGAACATCTTTGGCAACAGTTGTTTGGTAAAGGCTTGAATGTGGAATAGTTAGATGGAGCGTAGAGTTGTGTTTGTGTGTGTGTCCGAATATCGAGGCCGTATCACGGGATGTCGGTGGTGGTGGACGGACCAGCGCATCTTGATACTTGTAACATTTTACAACTCAGTAGGTATATACGATTACCAATCGCATTCGTTTTGTATACCGACATCAGTTCGCATTGGAGCAGCGTGGTGGAGTACGCTCTTGGCCTCCCCCTGTTGTGGGACAGATCCGTCCCCAACAGTGGGCCATAAAAGACATCAGTAAATCTGTCGGTCTGTATTTGTCAGTGCAATATAATAGATTGGATTGGATAGATCCAGGATAATGATACAAGTCCTTTCCAACTACTTTGAATTGCGTACGTACCTCACGCGCCACTTAGGTCCATTGGGTATATTATTGGCGGGGGAACTCCTCATATTTATCGCCTGACTTGGAGATTGAGGTTGGAGAAGAGCGCGGTAAATCTCCAGCACACTTGCACCTTACTTTCTTGGTGCGGATGTCAACTCTCCCGCTCTGCAGCTTTCTTTCCTTTCTTTTTGCGAAAAAGCACTGTAACAAAGTAGGTGCGTCTGTTTGGGGCTACAGGAATACGTTAGTACCTACCTTCTTTCCTTTCAGCCCTTCGTAGTCCACAGCTAGTCATGAGCCCTTTGAATCCGATATACCTACAAAGTTAGTAGGTATCTACTTACAAAAAAATAGAAAACACAATAAGAATAAGGATCAAGCTTGTAATATCGCTCTTATATTGGTTTGCGTACGTGCTAAAAATACTTGAAGTATGTATGATAAATTCTTTGTTTAAATTTACCACATTCCATATCAATAAAATAATGATGATGCGTTTTTACGGAAATGAATATTTTACGATTGTGAGCAAGGTCAACAACGTTGATTTTATTGTATTTATGTTACAAAATCGTGACCTACTATATGTTGTGTTTCGTAATTTTCGAAGAATAACGCAATGCTCTGGATTTTATTTCACAACTTCATTCTTTTCATACGTTTTAAGTACCTGTGATGTTTATTAAAACGAATACAATATAATTATTATGATATTGCGCTTTCGAAGACTGAGTTTTTGGGAAAAAAAGATAGTTAATCTTAATTAAATTGATTAAAAAAGTTTTTTAATCAATTTAATTAATGAATGAATGAAAACCAACAAGAATAATTATATTTTATTACAACGAGGTGTTAGTTTCACTACATCGATAAAATCCTTGTTGCTTAGAAATCTGCAGGTGCTTATGAACAAAAGTCACTTACCTACATAGTCTTGCTTAGCAAGCTTAGGCATACTAGTAGGCACGATTCGTGAGCGCCATTTTTATTGGTCCGTTTGACGTTGACTACACCTTCAGTTCAGGCGATTGGTTCTGCAGTTAGTGTACGTCGTCTATTTACTTCATAGTGCATGCATATTGCTGCTGCATACTGCTGCATACCTACCTAATCATCTGTGCTCACGACACCTTCATTTTGATGTTTACGTATGTTGCTCAAAGTTTCCATTCCGCTATCATAGGTTATAATCCTGACTTTGATAATGATGTTACTAAAAACCTTAAGTAACTATTGCAGAACACGATAATGTTCTTAAATAAATATAAATAATCTCCAAACTACCAAGATCGTCGGGTCAGTCCACAGCGAAGTAAAGGTGAACTCGGCGCGGGCGCAGTGACGTGTCTCCCACTAGCGCCTCCGCTCCGCAGTCCGCTCCTCCAGTAAACCGCGAACCGTCTTATGAGATGAACGTGTTATCAGGAGACCTGAAGTAATTAATAACAATTAGTGCAAGTGATAGCGAGAGTATTGATACAAATCAAATAGCAAAAGCTACGAGTAAATCGGAAGCGGTTTTTGGGTTCGACGGACGGTGCTTTCAAAGTTGCTGGAATATTAAAAGTGCGTTAAGTTAGTGCCTTTCGGGATTGTTGCGTGCTTTGTTAACGGATTTGTTGGTGAGTTTATCGCTTTTAACTTAACGGTTGTCGTCAATTAGTGAATGTAAGTTGCAACGTATCGCCTTGCATAACCACACTTTTACCAAAATTCAGTACTGATAAAGTAGTCGAAATGAAGGTGATAATCAACTAATAGTCGAAAATTAAAATGACGGAAGGTATAAGGACACTGACCCGACTCGGTTCCTAAGCGTAGCTCTCACTTCCACACATGTCCGTGAACTATAATGATGGAAGTCGCGAATAGCTTAATGGTTTCAAATCGTTAGTCTTCGCATTGTAGTGGAAATAATGGTTCGATGTCAGAATGCTCTTTGTATGTCTAAACTACCCGCCAATATAATCGTGGATCTCTGGTACACCTTGTTTTTTATTACATACCTATCTATTAAGCAAGCTTCGGACTAAAAGTCCTGTTATAAGATGATAAATGCAGCCTAAGCGGTGTAAGCCCATTGGTTAATAATTCGGCATCTTACGCGAGGGATCCTAGTTCGAAGCCCAGTGGCTGTCGCACCAATAACTCTTAAAAACGTTGTGTGGTTTATAAAATTAAAGGCCACTTACTGTAACGGTGAAGGAAAACGTCGTGAGGAAACCTGCATGCCGGAGGGTTCATGAAAGTTGTTTTCAAAGGCATGTGCACAAACCCGCACGAGGCCAGTATGGTGCACTAAGGCCTATCCTTCTCATTGTGTGAGGAGACCCGAGCCTGCAGTTCGTCATTAATCATTGCTTCCCCAAATATGTTTGGCATAGTTATAAATATCTTAAATCCACCGTTTCATCGTACCATTCTTTTGGTACAATACGGGAAGCTCTCTTCACGGACTATGAAAATGGTCCTTGATTTCAAAGCTAATTGAGATAATAGGTTTCAGTCAATAAACAAAAGATTAAGATTGTTCACAAACCATGGCCGATTTTCGCAAATAATCTGTGTCAACTTAACCACCAATAAAAAGTATCTGGCGCCGATGTAACTACTAAAGATTGTTATCGTTAAACCAACATTCACAAGAATTTCTCCGGCGACGGACGAACTCAATATTCTGATAAGATCTTATCAAAACACAATATTCAGAATGTCTACTATTTAGGTGACACTTGTACCTACTACTTAAACCACAGATGGGATATAAATTTTAAGAGAAATTATTACAAACTACAATTCCGGCCATCTGATACATCTGACGAGGATACTATCGTAGTTATTTATTGCACATAGATGTTGTTATTAGTGAATATTAAAATGCGAGTATTTTTTCTTGTTCGACTAGGCCATTCAGAAAGCAAATAGTAATAAATATGGCACACTTTGGAGAATCTTTGCATTCTGGAGAATTTAATGCAAGACGTAAGTAAACTGATATCTACTTGTTTTGGTTAAGGAAGTGTGTTTGTCACTATCTTAGTCTTCTGAAGTAGCATGTGTCAACCAAACTAGTCCTGGGTGCTCATAAAAAGGCCCTAAGTATTCGCAGAAATAGCAGTTTAATGCTATCTTCTAACTAAGGCATAGTATTGGGGTCGTCCTTGACGTCCGATATACCTCAGTGCCTGAAGTCGAAAGTTTTCGAGCAATGTGTGTTGCCAGTGATGACCTACGGTGCCGAGACGTGGTCCTTTACTGTGAGCCTAATTCACAAGCTCAGAGTCGCCCAGAGGGCAATGGAGAGAGTTATGCTTGGTATTTCTCTACGAGACAGAATCAGAAATGATGAAATCCGTAGAAGAACGAAGGTGACCGACATAGCTCTCAAAATTTGCAAATTAAAGTGGCAATGGGCTGGCCACATCGTTCGCAGGACTGACAACCGATGGGGAAAAAAGGTCCTCGAATGGCGACCACGTTTAGGCAAAAGGAGCACAGGCCGCCCTCCGACCAGGTGGACTGATGACCTGAAGAAGACAGCGGGAAACCGTTGGACTCAGAGGGCCCAGGACCGGGCGGAGTGGCGTCGATTAGGGGAGGCCCATGTCCAGCAGTGGACTACTAAGGGCTGAAAGGAAGGAAGGAAGGATTGGGGTCGTCTAACATCCTTTCTGTCCGAAACCATAAAAATTGCGACCTTTTAACTTGAAACCTACGAGTATATCAGACAATTATCTAAAACAATCAGTGCACGCATTGATTTAATTAAACAGGGTATCAAATAACATTCTTATTGCGATATCGGGGCCGATCGCTGTTTTATTATTCATTGTTTTCTCGTAATTCGATAACAAAGAAATGCGTTCGCTTATAAAAATGTGAGTCGATTGTCCACTTGTTTACAGTCAACAATAAACAATGAACCCTATATAAGTATAAGCAATTGCATTCTTGTTTCAACAAAGCAGTTTGGAATATAGTTGCTAATACGATTATATGTTTATAATTAACACATAGTATTTATTTAATTAGTTAAATACTTTCAATTAAAACCTCATTGCTATGCTCGCGGAGTTTATTTTATATTATTATTTCTAATATTATAATTGAGCCTTGGTCTACGATTACCTAGGATTTTCAATGTAAATATTGTTGACTTTTTACATGTATATGGATGAGTCGTTCAGGATAGATACCAGATGAATAGTTCAATAATTGAAAAATTTTTTGATTAAAAGAAAAAAGATGGAAGGCCGAATTCACTTTGTAGAAAGGAGCGTAAAAATAGTAGTAGTGTAGCGAAATACATTTAAAAAGTGGCTTATATAAAAATCTCAAATACTTTTCTCGTTGTCCCCACACCTTTTCTAAATCCTTTAAATGTTAACTCGTTAACCTTTTTTCAATAGGCGCTATAAAAAAGAGCACCTTGCACGATGTCGAATGTCATGAATTAGAATACCTATTTATCGTGTATTAATGAAAAAAAAAATTTTTTCCAATATCGCTACCGTGTTTCGATAATACGATTAGTATCCGATAGAAGTAATAGCAGTGGCACATACAAAAGACATCAACGGGGTTTAAACCTATTATTTTATCGTCGAAATATTATGTACCTAAATTAAAATATGCTTTTCATATAATTGTCTGTAATAAATTTATAATACTATAAAGACATACTATTATATATTCTATTGACGATTTTTATACAAACATACTTCTAGATTGGTTTAAAATTATGTTATTGTCGGAATTTTTTTTTGAAAACTAAGCCAGAAATAACTTATTGTCTAAAAAAGTGTCCGTACCTACCTATATATATTGAAAAAAAAATTTCGATATATTATACATTCATAATTGTTGATTGGTTAAAATTTTTGTAGGTAATATTTCTGGTTCTATGTTGATAGAGCCAGCAATAAGTAGGTAGTCTAAAATTAAATGCAAAATGTTGATATATAAGCATTCAAGGTATTTAGTTAGAAGGCCCTATAAGGGAGTCTATGCATCCGCCCGATACTAAACTGTTACTTGACATGCTTGCTTCCCGTTTAAGTAAGACTAGGTCTCGATGACTGTTTTAGGATTGGAGTAGCCTAATTCCGTCATTAAAATTCGCACTGATGGCTTCCCTAATAGCTACGTCGCCGTCGGTGCTTAGGGATACGTTTTAGCTCGTACCTACATAAATTAATATTATGGAATAAATCTTATACATAATAATATATAAAATTCTCATGTCACAGTTTTAGTAACCATACTCCTCCAAAACGGCTTGACCGATTTTTATGACTTTTTATATGCATATTCAGTAGGTCTGAGAATCGGCTAACGTCTATTTTTCATACCCCTAAGTGATAAGGGATGTCCACCCCTAACATTTTTATTTTATTTTTTGGACATTTTTTTTTTATCTTTATTTTTCAATAATTTGGCATTAAAAATACATACAACCCTAAATTTTCACCCTTCTATCACCAACCCCTATTTTTTAATAGTCATTTTAGTAATTTAATAATTTTTCATTTATTTCATAATATTAATTTATAAGTTATCGAGCGGGATGAGCGGAATAATAGTTTCACTGTGTAATTATGATAGTTATATGTATTTTAGTTGAAATTGAGAAAAAAAATAAGAGAAAAATTTTCGAAAGATTTTCAAGTATTGAACTGACAAACATACTTGTATATCATGCAACGAAAGAGTAATATACTTTTTCGTTAGTAAAATATAATCAGAAAACATTTTTCGTGTAGATACAAGGCTTCAAAGTGCGTTATCTTGACAAGTAACAAGACTAAGCACTCAGCACCAAATCAAATTACACTAATGTTAGTACTGTAGTTAATAAAAGAAATCTCTTAGATCAGGGTTTCTCAAAGTAGAGTACGCGTACCACTGGGGGTACGTCATCGCGTCATAGGGGTACGCGATAAAGTTTACGTAACAAAGCAAGCATAAAACAAGCCCACCCCTTCACATTCATTAAAATACTAAGTTATTTTATTGTTTTCAAATGCTATTTATTTTATTTAAAAAGAAATACAAACGAGCAATAGAATAACAGCATAAGAAAGAATCTTTAGCTCTATTTCTTTAAAATAAATAGGTATCTTATGTGTTCCAATTAAAAACATCATAAGTATATCCAATTGCTCCGTTTTAATATTTGAAATGTATATTTATGTATGTATTTTTTTAATGAAGTTGCGAATCTAAAGTCTGCGTTTTATAAAGGATCCACCTAAGCCGTCTTACAAGTCTAAAAAAACCTTTAGAGAAGATTGAGAAACCCTGCATTAGTTAATTGGTAGAGACGCCGCGTTTCGATTCCAATAAAGATTAATCATGTGAAAAATCATTTCTTCGTATGCGTCACATGGCGTGAGGAAGAAAGTGGTGAGCGTAGGCGAAATTATGTTTACTTATATGCGATCACTTTCGACCAATACCTAAACGACACGGAGGAGATTGAGAATTACAAGTACTTATTATCTAATTATTTTAAAGTGAGAGAGCACTGTTGAAATAAAAAGTATTTTCATTATTTTGTGATAGAAATGTGTTATTGTATGTAGACTTTAATAGATAAGACTGTCTGTCTATGATTATCTTCTATATAGATAGTTTGGAAACTTGATTAACGTTGACAATAGAAAGCGAATTTATTCAACAGTTATGAATATGAGACGTATTCCGTTTCGATTAATATTACGATAAATATTTACTGAAAACCACGAAGCAATGTTAGAAACATTTCTTTGAATTTAACTTATGCAAGAAAATAGGAAACATGAATCGGATGTTCTCGCGAAATGTTTTCAATTTTTGCACAGCTAGCAACCATCATCAATTATTTCCATATTCATCAAGTCTTAACGTAATTATAAACAAACAAACTCATGACTCCACATCATCTGTATCTATAACATAATGTTATAACTTCATTATGGGTTATAATTGTTAAAGAAGCAACTCGTCATTCAGCTTTTTGCTTACAATACATAAGTTTTACGATTTGAAGTGTCAACATTGATTTCATTTTATGATCGCATTCACTCACGCATGATCAGTTGTAATTAAGAATGAAAAAGTGGTATAGAAACAGTTTTATTCGTATTTTCTAGAAGTTTACGAACCGTAGATATAATACATTTCTAGCAATTTTTTAAAGGAATAATACTCATGTTTTTAATAGTTTTCATAGTAATGCAGTCGGTATACTACAAACTTAACCAAACATAAACATCTTACAATAAACATTCTATGACAAAGAATTATACGAATGTTACTCTTGAACGTCCATTCTAAGAAAAAATAGTAAAGGATACACCGACCACCCATAGCCAGTGGTTCTTTCTTTTTTTCATAGGAATTATAATCATGTCAACTATAGAGTTGATGCAGTTCAAAAACAAACGAGCTTATACTTTATCACATCAAGTAAAATCTCAAAATGCTTTGAGACACATCGGGTAGTGCGTTGGGCTATTAGAAATTATTATAGACATAAATAAAAATGTTGTCTTGTACTACACAAGTGCGTTTTAAACCTCATACATTCTAATTTGTAATTATAATACGATTAAGTGAGATATTTTATGGGTCTAACAGATTAACAGCTTTACTTGTAGTTAAAAGGCGAAGGGTAATATCAGATTTAACTTTTATGAACCTACGGATACTTTTATTAGAATAGTTAGGTATTATTTATTGTGTACGGTACGTGTATTACAACGAATATGTCCTTTCGGCATTTCGTTAGTCGCAAAAACATACAATACAGTCAGGTGATTTGTTTCTTTTTAAGATATAGTTACCTTGAATTAATATTTTTTTACTAAACATTATGGTCCGGCATTTACCGAAAAATTGTTTGTTTTAATATTCTTCTTCGTCATGCTCATGAATACGCAACAAAAAGTGTAAAAGGAAAAAAATTGTCTTAATATCTTACTAATATCTTTGCAGTACCTATATACAAAAATTATATAGGTACCTATATACAAAAATTCATATATACTTACATATATATATTTTTTAATAATATGTAGAAACGATGTTGATGTAAACTGGTCACTGATTCTCTGGGCGTTCAACCCTAAATAGGTTTAAGTATAGACAGCCAACCTGAAGTCGTGGGTGCGTCGTTACTTATTAGGATTAAAGATGGTCGGTTTAAGTAATGTTACTGATACGCAAGACACGAGGAACGTACTGCTTCACGGCGGTGGGTTAAGAATGTGGCGGTGATGTGAAGCTCTATCACCTATTAAATCGATTACGACATATAATCTACAAGCCCATAAACGTCTCTATGTAACGAACTACCGTAAACATATGAGGACATTTCACATAACAGTTCTCAGAATTACCTGTCAGTAGCGGCAAAAATTGCGGCCTTAAATGCGCCGGGTCGACTGTAACATGCCTTATATGTGCAGTCAACTTTCGGTACTGATCGGCAGAAAAAAATTATGTCATAACGTCATCACCGCAATCTCTAATGACATAAAATGAGGATTGTCGGTCTACGTGTTTCTCTTTCAAGATTTTTTTGGTAAAAATATGTGTAATTAATTTACAAAAATTTACAACTACAACGGCACTTCAAACACGGAATTCAACAAAATGATGTTCAACCATATTTTCATTTTTTATTTCTAATAGGAGGCACCTACCTAGTAGAAGTGGTTTTTAGAGTCTAAATAAAATTATTTTTCATTTCTGTAGAGAAAGGTAAAGGATGACTTCAGATGGTCGACATGTAATAGATGAGGTTGTCGCATTGAATAAATACCAAGTATCCAGTTTGGATATGCAAATGGAGCAAAGCAGAGGACTTCGAAGAACTAATATAATATCAATTAATTATTATAATAACTATCTCTGTACAAGGTATATTTTATTTAACATTTAATTTATTATATAACTTCTATGGGTAGAAATATTCAGTATACCTATCGACAACGCGCGCTGAGTTGATCGATAGTTCAATACTTCGGAAACCGCACTCTACATGAGTACGGAGTGTTGTAAATATTTTATACTGAGAATTGGGGATTGTGTAACATACAAGTAACTGCGGACGAGTTTAATAAGACCATTCATTAAAATTATGTTGTGGCGACCGAAATGACTTCTGACCTTTGTGCACGTAACTGTGCTCAATATCTATTAAATATTTAAGTGCATTATCTCATCGGATGAAGATCGTTAATCATTTGCGTTGTAATGTGTTAAATTAGGCGGTTCTCACGACATCAATATATTGTAAGTATCAAAGCAAAACTGGGCATCAAATCTTATTGGATATATTGTAGCCAACTTAATAAAGTTTCATTAGAAGCCATTTACTCGGTCAATCGAACCGAACCGAGTAAGCCAAAAGACATAATTATGACTAGAATATAACATTAGATATATGATGTACTTGTTCTTGCTTCTCAAAAGGATGTGAAGTGCACTATACCACCGCAATAGACCAGCGAGCGTGGTGGACTAAGACCCCCGAACTTGCCTTGGATAACATTAGGGTTGTTTGTTTACTTATAATGTATGTTATAGGATAAACGGATGCAATAGGATAGACTCAAGTTAGGTAAATGTATAAAATAGCAAAAAATTAAACGTTTGTTTTTCAATGAAAATTATAATGGTTAAAGATACACTACACAAGGTTAGTTGAACAGTGAGGAAACCTTCAAGGTTAACTAATTGGGATGATTAGACACAGAAACAATGATACTCAAAGATTGTTTTCAAATTTTGCCTCAAACAAAAAGTAACTACACCTCGTCAGATAAAAAATGTTGTAAAATTATTCTACGCTGTTTATCTACGAGTAAGTTTAAGTATCTACATTAAAACTTCCCAGTTCCGTATTCTAATTCATAATATAATAATATTTAAATAAAGCAAACTCGTTTCCTTTTCATACATTTTTAACAAGTTAATATTTTAACGTTATTTCAACACCTAGGTATGTACCTATGTAGGTACATTGCTTTCTATTCGACTACAAAAAAAACGAAAAAGTTGTGTTCGAGTGAATATTTATTTTATTTGTATTTTTTTATCTTAAAGTTAAAACGAATTTTTAAAATCCTTTATATTACAAGGTGCTAAGGTGACGTGGTAAATGAGGAATGTAGAATTTTTGATGAATAAGTATTTTAGTTGAAAGCTTAATGTATAAATACAAAAACTAAACAAGACCTCCCAACCTGATTTACCGTAGGAGAAACCTGCTACAAATGCCCAAATACCAAAAATGCCCGGAGCAAGACCTTCCAAACAAATACACCGTCCTACAGAACACTAGGCTCAATTACATAACTACACACTCCAATCATTGTTCCCGCACTTTCTACAACATATTACTGCACCTGATACTGAACAATTTATCTAAATTGATCCAGTAAGATATTCGAAAGTTGCCGAAGAGTCTATCAGCGATCGATCGGCCGTATTACGTAATGTACGAGTAATTGACGCATACATACGTATCGGCTAACGAGTTTTTTTAACACATTTTTGTTAAACAATAGAGTTTTTTCTCCTTGAGTATTGAAATGCCGATTGTAACGCCCTTTTGATGTTATCATGTTCCGCACAATTTGAAGGACTGATAGCTACATGTAATTGTGCGTTTATGTGCGTTTTATAAAATTAAATATATAGTTACAATAATGTGCAAAATAGTGCAGGAAAACACCTTGAGAAAACCTGCATGCCTATGAGTTCTTCATAATGTTCTTAAAGACATGTGAAGTCCACCATCCTGCAATAGACCAGCATTGAGGATTTAGGTCTATTTATACACTTTTTCTTGTGAATGTTGCTCTAAATGGGCCCCTAATGAGTTGCAGATTTGTAGACCAGGACAGGCTCATTTATGAGAGTAAGACATCAGAAAAAGTTAGAAAAGCAATCATAAATGTAGGTACCTACCTAACTCTCTATTAAATAGTTAATTCATAAACACAGAAATGAAAAGTCTATCAAAGGTCATATACAGTAGTGTGTTTCGTGTTGTTACTTAATAGAGTAAAGATGAATAGCGCTTTTTTTGTGAAAAATAGGCTACGTGACCACTACAACAATGACGTCACTAAGGTTTTGGGTTTGGCTAAAATACTTAGCTGAATTTTGGTTGTTCGTTTAAACTGCCTTTTGCTGACATGTCGAAATTACTTTCAAAACTAATCAATTGTTCTTAAAAACACAAACAGTAGCTATTCGTACGATCATTACTCTTGTGTAACGTTAAAGTTAATAATTTGAGTTATTTCATTTCAATTTTAGTGAAGATACTGCGTTTGTTTAAGAGCACAGTTTCTCTACACTTATTAAATAGTGCAGGTCAATAAACCTTTGAATCTGAGAGTTGCAAGTTTGAACATAGACCACTTAGTGTGGCGAACTCGGAAGTAGCCGCGTACAGTTATATGTTGTATCGATACGCGAATCAATAGTAGCCGGGGTGACTGCTCGGTCAAGCTAAATATAGCCTAGCCTACAACTCTACAAGTTTACACCACGGCTGTGGGTATAATAAAAGTGACGAATATAATCGTTGTTTGAATGTTTACGTATGGATCCTTATTACATCTGTTCTTTTCTCATTGGAATATAAAATGTAGCTTTTTTATCAAATTATTTAAAAATGAGGAAGGAGCGTATCTATTTGGACACAGATATAGATAGATCACGCAAATTTACTTCCCGTGTCAAAATATTTGAAAATTTTGAAAAGATTACCATCATTAAAACTTTCTTTGTCTCAGTAAGTATCTAGTAAAAAGCGGCACCCTTGGTCTAATGATGTTAGTAGTGTTAGCCGTAAAAAACTAAGACTTTCTTGTCAATTCGACGTTGTAACCGCTTTTTATAATCATCTTTTAATGTAACGCATTCAATAAAGCATATTATCGTATCGTATTGTATAGTTGATTTTTATGTATCACTTTAAACCTACATTAGCATCGCTGTTAGCTCATAAATGTATATATGTAACTATGTACATATATTCAATGAGCCTCTGTGGTTTTTTAACATGTCTGGTCTTCAGAAGATGTTGCGAAACAAGTTTTTGCATCCCTTCCGCATTCCAGTCGTGATCTTTACTATAATATAAGTTCGTATACATTAACACATCATCTCATCTACTTTATTAATATCTGAACGTATCATCTAAATTATTCCAACGATAGTCAGTTGTCGGAATATATTGACATTTATTTGCCAATAAATAAAATGTCAATATATTTTGTTGTTATTTAGTGTGGGGAAGCGGTGATAGCCCAGTGGCTAAGAAGTCGTCTTATAAGAGAGGCCCACAGTAGACACTGATTAATTTTACAAGTTATGTGGGTTTTAAAATTAAACTTCACTTGCAGTAACAGTGAAAGAAAACACCACGAGGAAAGCTGCATACCTAGAGTTCTCTATAGGTAATATTTTTGAAGATAAAAAGACCTCAGTTGGGAACGGATTTTACATAATTCACTCCCGAAAGGGGCAATATTGGGGTAAAAACTTCTATGAAATTTCTACATTTGAAACCTGAAGAGTGAAACCGGATATTAGCTAGTTTCCTTTATACCTATGTCGAGTTGTTTTTAAATACGATTTTGGTGTGTCAATTGTTAAATTTTCTATGTATGATAGTCCTGAATGTTAAGTTTAACCACAGGATGTGAAACCAAATGATATCGGATATGAATACTAACATGATATGACGTCATATCCGGTCGAAACCGGGACTCTTGAGTAATCAAATTAAATTAAACGACAACTTTATACAATTTACATAGGAAGTTTGTCAATACGTGTTACTGGCGTTTAAAGGTTGATAGAGTAGACTTTCAAGGAAATAATTTAAGGATTCTAGCTACGTAATCTGCCTCTAGCGTGTGCTGTGTTATTTGGACATAAAGTACCTACGCAGAGATGGGAATCTGGGAAAAGCTTATTGTCGTCGGATACACGAAATTAAAAAGAGGATGAGAAAAATCACCTATAAGATGGACCGACCAAATAAAAGATCCCAAAATTAAATTTTAAGCGGTTGTTTTGGAAGATAGACTAGATTAGACGAGAGGATATCTTACAAGATATGGATAGCCCAACAGTTTGGTTACCAAGACATTCTTGGCGATGGAATCCTGAATTATGAAATGAGCATCTAAGGCAAGACATGACACGGCTTTATCTAATCGACCAGCCAAACCGATCAGGTTAAAGTTAACTATGCAATACACCTTAAATTATATAAAGACACCACGCGGATAAAAGTAAAGGTGACTGTAACCACTGCCCTCTCATTTTAGGTGCAAAAAATGTTTGTCACGGGTGTTAAAACCAATTGGAAGTTATTCACGCGGCTATTCATTGGGTTATGTAACCCAATCGAGCCCAGTGTCGTCGGTCGCGCTCCATATAGCCTCGAAATGAGAAAATTGCCAGCAATCTGCGCAGTGCAGTGATCCAATTTTCTGAGTGATCCAGATAAGTTCACGATTTTCATTAGGCTTCGATCAAAGCTGCGACTGCGACAGTTTGATTGTTAGATGTAAGATGGAGTTTGGAGCTCGTAAGCGGTTGCTGCAGATGGCTGAAACTACGGCCTTCACGGTCAATTCAAGAGCTGGGACTGGATAACGCTATAAAGAAAAGAAGAATACGGATACTGAAAATAAGAACTGTCAGCATTGTAATGGACGCAATATAGAAAAGATTCATAAGTTATTATAAACTTACGTTCCAATATGGTTTAATTTCACAGCTTAAATCTAGCAGATTTATCTAAGTGTAATAATTATTAGCTTATTATTGCTTAGCCAAATATAGCTTAGCTACATTTGGTTATTTCGTTTGTACTTTGTAAATGTCAAATACGACGTGATAATAACAATATTTCATTTCATGTGTTAATTCTAAGTTTTACCAGAAAAACAGTCCTGGCGTCCAAATTATTCGTAGTTTTTCATCGTAATGACTTAAAATAGAAACCCTGAGGTTAAAAGAATTAAGAAGCAAAGAAAGCTTAAAACTTTATTAAGATATATTTACTTAATGAAGCCTAACTAAGTGGATAATTTGTTTATCATTTTATGTGCGGAATTCGACCCCAATTAGTAGAGTGCACCGTTTCGCAGGCGATCTTGTTCTGGATAGCGGAATGAAAGTTTGTTTGCAAACTTGCAGTATAATTAAGGTCTCAAGAAATTTGTTTACTATATGTGTTGTAAATCAAAATATGGGCCAAATGCCATTTGGACACTAAAGCCGTAAAAAAGCGAAAAACGCGTTGCCAGTATAGAAAATTTTTCTATCATACTTTTAAAGTAAGTAGGTATGTTTAGTTAATGTAATAAATATTCTGTAAAAAAATTGGAATTTTTAGACTGAGGCATCCAATCTGATTGATAATATTTTTTTAATTTAAAGCAATATAAAAGATATTAAAGTATAATTTTAAACGAGGGATAATAAAAAAATGAAGACTAAATAAATTGAAAAGAAATTAAGTCTTTGAGTCTGTAGCATTTATTGCCTCACTGTCCTTATAATTCGTTCTGTAACTTTCATTAGTTAAACTATACTTACAGTCGTTAGTTGAATACATACCGATAAACCTGCAGTTTTAGGCTGCATTCAGGTAATATATAAGTGGTTGCGGCTAATTTGACGTCGATCGAGCGAGAGCAGTGCACAAGTCGTTTTATTATACAAATTGTGCGTAAACCGACTCGTCTGCTTTCACCTGCAATATAATTTCGACCCACGCCGTGAGACCGCCGGTTTTTTATTTATTTCCTCGCCAAATAGCCGGTTTCATATATTCTGTTCTCATGCTAAAGTTTGATCGTTCACGAAATTTTTGTCGCCCTGAATATTTAAACGACATTAGCTTAGCTATTCGCTAATTGAAATTTATCAATGATACTTTGCCCTACGATATAAAATTTTTCCTTTGCAGTTTGATTATTATTTTATTTTTAAGCTAGCTTTAAAGAGAAAAGAAAATCATTTAATACGTTACTCCCTCAAGGTTTACTTATAGGTTTTAGCTATGCCTATGCTTTTACTGGTAGCTATGTTTTGAAATTTTTCTAGTCTAATTTTAACACTACAAATTGCGTTTACAAAGTGTAATACTGCTTTTTTTAACTGAATCTAATTTTCATTTATTTTTTGTTTATAGATTTCCTGCTTGGAGCTTCAAACTATTATTAGGTAAGTTTCGTTTCAAAATGTAACAAAAGTATAATATGTTTCCAATCACTCTACCACGCTATTGTCTATTTCATTGCCACCTAATACTGTCCGATCTGACCTTACTGGCTTAGGTACCTGACTAACCAAAGTCACGTTTTTTAAATTTACAAATATTTTATTGTAAAAAATTGCTGAATATCTGCCTGAAAAGATGAATATGTATTGATTAAATGTTTTGTAAAATCATAACGTAAACTTTTTTGTCTTTGTCTATGGTAAAAAACTTAAATTCAATTGCGATGTACACCTTGCAACTATGAAATGATTTAGATTCCTGATAAGACTTTCAAACACACATTGAAATAATAATTTATAGTCATTATCAATTCTCCAAAACGGTTTTCGAACGCTTAACAGGATGTGTTGATAGATTTTGATAAATCTAAATTGAACCGCGATTTGTTTTGTAGATTCTCAAATTAATGGTAATTATACAGCGAATTAAGGTAACTAACTGGTATGTCGAGGTCTGGGCAAAATTAATTTAGGAAGATCAAGGTCTTGGTAGTAAAAATAAGCGATGAGGCGATGACGCGTGTACAACTTGATATAAGTAGATTTGATATTTTTTAAGAATTTATCTATTTTCTCGTTTTTGCCCATTTATTTTTTGCCACCATTAAACACGGGTATCTTAAATTAGGAAAAATTGCCAACTGTTGCGTAATCAACACGTCATGTTGATGACAAAAGCCGGTTTTGAAGCCTTTTCTCGACAAGGTTTAGCGACTGCTATCGTATCGATAACACCGGGACCGACGGCTTAACGTGCCCTCTGAAGCACGGAAACGCGCATAATAAGTATAATGATTTGCCACTAGCGTTTCACCAATCCATGTGTTTACCTTAAATCTACAACACTGGCCTATGCGCGTTGATAGACTTCACACGCCTTCAATTTAAGGTATTCCTCGGAATGCATCTATATCGTTCCAATTTTAGTTGTCCTGCGGAATCTTAAGAATGATATAACCTGACTCTCCTTAAAGACGACCAAGATAATCTGTAGTTAGAAGTTCTGTAGTTCTGCAGTATTGCGTCATATAAAAGTTTAACCGCACGCTTTTATCCAAGCAATTGTGATTTCATTCTGTGTACGTCTGAACACGAAATGACGACATCATAATAAGCTTAAGGACGGATTACAAGCATCGTTAGGCCTTGTTTGAAAGTGTCTTTGTTACTTTTAACAGTTAGTTTCATCACATTTGAGTAATCTTGTAGTAGATTTATGTAGCAGGCATCATTCCCAATAAAGGAACGTTATCCTACTCTTCCTCCTCAAATTCGCCCCTTTAGAGAAAAAGAGAAAGTATTTATTGAGATATCACACTATGCCTACAATGAAAGGAACAATACTATTATTTTTTTAAATGGAAAAAATTCAAAATCATTGCTGTAACACCAACCAACAGCGCTGTTAGCACCAAAAACGCATTTTCAGTGCATGCCTCCTTGTGCGTAGTTCGATCAAACCATGATGGTACACAATAGGTATAAATAATTTAGAGATTTGGGTGGATATCACGAAATCCGTTTAAGGTTGACGACACCTGCCCCTCTGTTCTGACAAATCTGACATTGAAGGATATACTAGACTACTTTACTGGCCTATGCGGGTTGGTGGACTTCAAACGCCTCTGAATGCCATCAGTGAGTATCATTTCGTTTTCATACGTAATGCACGTAGTAGTCTATACTCGGTCATGATATTGTTCGCATTGAGCAATGGCCAGTGGTCGTCGGTTCCCACACTAATACTCGGTCCGTGTTTATTTGTTATGTCATAACGTAAACGTTCAGTAACGCAACGCCTGGAAACGTGTGAAACTTAACAAAAATTAAAGAAAGTTACCCGATTCTTGTTTATATATAGCGTAATAAAGGCAACTCACTTCGCTAAATCGTTTTGTGCATGAAATGTCGTTTGTCAAAATTAAAAAAGTTTTTTATGAAAGTAACAAACGTTTGAAGTGCAATGTTTGAGGGTGAGCTGTTTTTACAGCCTTTTGAAGAAAGTCATGTCTTAGTTCTGTGAAAATATAATATCAGTCAGTAAACTGTTCCAAAGCTTGTACGTTAAGAGGCAAAAAAGTGCGTGAAAAACAGCCTGGAGGACTGCCGCCAGTTCAGGTATAGTCCAGTGTTTACACTGTCTTGTCTTATTTGTTTAACAATCTTAGCGTGTCTTTTTATTTTAATTTGCGATTTAAAAATAACGGAGACACCAAATTATAAAGGTTTAAAAACAAACTGTCTTTTAATGCTGAAACAAATTTCTAGCAATAATAATTTATTTTTTCAAAGCAATTTTGAACTTTTTTCAATAAAAAGTAGTGTCATGATTGTTTACCAAATAGGATATGAGAAAAAAAAACGGACTATAGTTAGGGTGGAATCTTATACCGTATGAAAGATATTGTCATCTGTCGTAATGAAAAAGTCGAATTCTTTTGCAATATAGACAGGTGAAACTGATATAGTATTTTGTCAATATTGCGTGTTTATAAATCGCCTCACGGCAGTAACGTAGTGGAATTAAGTACTTTCTCTTGTTTCGATAGTGACATACTATAGTACAGTTGCATGCAATTTATCAGTCCAAGTTTCATTCATTAGTGTTACTAATATTCCGTAACTTTTGTCAGAAACATGAAATAACTCTAATTAGTTCCTTGTTAATTGAACACAATATTATCACGTGCTGTAACTGTGGAGGAAAACATCGTGAGGAAACCTGCTTGCTTGAGAGTTCTCCGTAATGTTCACAAAAGTATGTGAAGTCCACAAATACGTCAATTAGGCCAACGTAGTGGTGGACTAAGGCACTACATCCCTCTTATTGTGAGACGTCGCTGTCATTGTCTAAATGTAATATTTAAGTATTTTCGTCTATGTACTCAAATTGTTTTAATAATAATAATTGCTCGTAATTCATACCCATTTCCACAGTTTATCTAGTAAAAACTTTTTGCATTACTTCTGGTATTTACTTATATTCTTGTTCAGCTTGTTCAAGACTTCAACATTTTAGGATCCCGTACCCAAAACGACCAACGACCAACCTATCATGTTACTTATTTTCACTTTTTTTTTAAATTAAGAAGTTCTAAATATTGCTTCTCAAAAAATATTATTTAATCATTTTGCCACTATATCAACCACCATAAATTACATTAAAAGATAAAGGACTCCTAATATTTTTATCGTTATTTTGGTAGACCGCCTTTACTTTGTCTCTTTATGTTTTTTTGTGTGCACCATACCTAAGATTCCTTTTAATTTTTGTGTTTAGGCACTTTGCATACCGCCTATGTCTATTTTTTGTGATATCCTAAAGATTTTATATACCGATATTTCCCTTTTTAAGTTTGTCTGTTTTTGTACAGAATAACTAAAAGAGGATTATTTCTTGAATGAATCAACATTTTTGATTTTATTCTCACAGATTTTTTTAAGCTGTTATTATGTAAGTACGTGACAGAGCCTTTCATGTATCAGTCCGACTGGAACTTGGCTGTTTTTTTCACAAGCGTTACTTACAACAATGCACCTTGGCATGGTTTAAAGGTCGCTAAATAGTACCATGAAACTGTATTAAGTTAGAGCGGAAAAAATTCGTTACGTATGTCTTATTACTGTCTTGTTACTTAAATTGCGTGTTTTCTATAAATACCTACCAACTTAATTGTACATTTTGTGTAGGAAGTTTAAATAAGTAATATTTATGAGAATGCCGTTACACTTGTTTTGTATGTACCTACTGTTAACATGTGTTAATCGTGTAAAATCAGCTAGGTAATAAATTTAATTTGAAGATATGAAATATTGCTTTTATAATCATTATTATTTTGTGAAATACCTGGGGATAAGTACTAAGTTGCTTTACAAGAAAACTTTTCTTATACCTTTCTTTTGACAGATGGTCATTAAATAGTGCCTTGTATACATACATACACGTGTATGTGTGCCATTCTATCGTACTTAATGTACTTATACATATGGGCAATACAGATATAAAGTAAGATACAAGGAAATGTAATAAATTTTCTAGTATCTGTCCCTGTTCTAACTCATAAACGTAGCTTGAGCATTTCTACGTTAATTTACATCGTTTACAAGATAAAATCTTATCATTTATCGCCGTTTAAATTTGCTCTTGTAAGCCGTAATTTCCTTGAAATCGGCTAATCTTCAAGTTTCCTCTGATATCATCAAGATTGCAGCAGCCTTATGAGGAGTGAAGATGCAGTTATATTTCTATATTTTGCATGTAAAAGTTTCTCAAATAACACGTCTTAAGATAAAACTAGTTATCATTAGAACACATGATTGTTGGTAATTAATAATTTAAAGAATGTTTAATGGCTTCCCTATAAAAATACTTTTAATTTGCACCCTCTGAGCCCCCAACCCTCAAATATTGGATACACTTGCGTCACTAGGCCAGCGTGGTGCACTAAGGCGTACTTCCTTCTCATTGTAGGAGGAGATCCGATTACTTACTAGCCATAGAAAAACAAACATGACCGACCGACAGAAATTCGTAGTAAATAACACGCGCGCAAGATATTGAAAAGTGCCCATTAATATAAATCCGTTAAGTACAACTTACTAACATTGTTGTTTACGATGGCAATATTACGACACACTACTTTTACTTCCTAATCAACTCTAAAAGATCTGTCCAGTATATTGAGTTCATCGCAGACTACATTCACTGCTCTAATGTGGATTGATTAGTCCGTACTAATAGTCAATTTTTATCAAGTGTTTTTAACTGTATAGGGCCTTTTTTGTGACGGGGGGGAACCTTCATACGTACCCGAGAGCCGTGGGAGCGACTCCGGGTTATGTGGGATTCTTACCCACTAAAACCCCCTCGGTGGCCTTCCTCTGCGCATGTGGGGGGCTCCAGGATCTCCAGTGGAACGCACCGGTGCCTCCTTGCAACTGTATAGGGCCTACAAATGTCTATTCAAACACCATCTTATTTAGGTAACAAGCGGTAGAGAGATAGTGGCTCGTCCGGAGAGGCCTCTTAAGCCGTCGAAAAGTAGAATGTTCTTCAGGTCTTGTGTTTCGACTGGGGAGGTATTGAGTTAATTGAGGCTGCCGAAGATACTTTATTTGAGGCGAACATCTTAGTCCCCAGAAGTAAATCACCCGCAAACAATCTCAGATACAATGTCTGTTGTATTTGAGTTTTGATATGGATTCCCATGTGGCCTGTAACTACTAAATTACTTCCAAAAAATCGTCGGAATCCCATCGATTGTGCCGTTTCATTGCACCCTGACTGTTATATATGTATAGCCACTCGAGTAGATGTAAAGAAAACCTGCTCCATGACGGCCAGTCATAAACTTGAACTGCGCAGCACGGATTACTATCAATTAACTTAATCGTTAATTGAACTAGGTTATACTAATAAGAAGCGTAATGTAACAAGTGCACATTTTCGAAGTGATTCAGATGATGATGATGATAATACTTATTTTGCAAGTGACGATCTTTGAGAGGCTATATTTAAGCGTCTTAAAACATCCTTTTCCCAAGAATATTTGCGCGAAGCATGCACACTGCATATTTCGCTCTTTTATTTTTTTCACCTGCGTATTACGTCATTCATACCTTACGTCATGTTTATAAGAATCCTCATGAACACGCTGCGTATAAAAAGTAATCTTTTTATACCTTTGAGAACATTGTGAAGAACTCTTAGGCAGTATTCCTCACGATGCCGCGATGTTTTCCTGTACCGTTTCAGCTACTGATATTTAAACTTTTAAAAAAGTCATAGGCGCGAGTATGACACCGAATTCTAAGCTACTGCACTATTCACTGCTTTCAATTCCAATAGAGGAATAGAGGAAAATGACTTAAATGAGCAAAAGCGAGGTGTTTCATTGGCATGCGGTGTCGATATTAGAAAATGGCCGACACGTGTGCAGCGCGTGAGAGACATCAGTGCCAGGCAAAAGCATAGCATCTGAACACTTTCTCCGTTTATTTACATGATTGGACGCTATTTTGTCGCGATCCCTGACAAAACTGATAGGACGGCACGATACGGCTAACACGAATCATAACAACGAGTTGATTCGCTGCGCGCGCTTTATTTATATATAGGCGCGAAGACTGATCTCTTTGAAGACTGTCAAAAAAATGGTTGTGGGCAAATTGATGGTATATGTCTACTTATTTTAAGAAATGCTAGCCTCATAACGTTGTGGGCATGCCCATCGTACCCACAACGGTAGATCCGAGCACGTTCATTAAATTAAATAACAGCTGCTGTAACGGTGAAGAGAAACATCGTGAAGAAACCTGCATGCCTGAGAATTCTCCATAATGTTCTCAAAGGCATCTTCTCATTGTAAGGCCTGACACCCGACAGGAGGGTGGAATAAGGAAAATCTTATGGCCTTCTTATGTGGATGGTCTCACTTAGATTAATTTATAAGCTTTTCTTTTGGCCAAATTCTCAACACACGACAGACGAAGTTGTTAGTAGAAGTTCCCTATATGACTTCACACCAGCACTGTCATTACTACTGTTATAGAGCGATCGACAATTAAGTATTCAGAATGTAATACAATTGCCAGGAAGACATTGTTAGCGCAAGTCATTATTGCTGTATTGATCGCTTAAAAGGAAAATGTAGGTATGCGGTAGAAAAATTACCGCGTTCACTTCTTAGGCGCTTTTAGTACTGATATCTGGCTAAAGATGTAAGATATGTTCTAATTTAATATTTTACTAGCTTAGTCATAATGCTTAGGATGTAAGATATGTTCTAATTTAATATTTTACTAGCTTTTGCCCGCGACTACGTTTGCGTGGATTTTGGAATGTGTTTCAGAGAGGAATCCGAAGTCAATTAAAGTTATAACCAACCATGTTCTTCCTAGCTTGCTAATGAAATTGTGTTACTTTGCGTTCTAGGAGACTACAATGGTTTCTCCTTGTAAATTTATCGCGTTTGGTAAGACACACTACTGGTATACAACTATCATACAAAGACAGATCGAATGATAGAAGGTTATAAAACGCACGTTATTTACGCATTTGCCCTTGTGTTTTTTGTAAGTAAACTGTTAAAGTAGAACCTCTTACTATCTACTAACATCGCCCGCATAACTTGCTATCAGTAAGCACGTAAACTATGTCTGCATGTGATCAAGAGTACCAAAACGTCTCACGATTTTTTTCACAGGCGTAGGTACACATAAAGTAGTACCTACTTATTACCGAGACTCTACCTAACTTAAGATGTAGATTTCATTAGATTTTGGAAATAATCTGTTCCTTGTAAGACTGTAATTACTTTTAAGAGATAAGGTAGGTACCTATTTTTTACACTTGTCATATTTGGTAAGCAATCTTAGCGTGTCTTTTTATTTTTATTTGTGATTAAAAAATAACACAGATTTAAAATTATAAAGATCTAAAAACAAATTTTAATTTAATGCTACCAGCATTTCTAGTGACTATAATTTATTTTTTAAAGCAATTTTAAACTTTTTTTCGATAAAAAGTAGTGACAAGATGGTTTACTACTGGTTCCCGTGGCCTATAGACATTAGTGTTCGAGTAATTGTAATAAAATCAACGTTTTAACATAAGTCGTTACCATTCTGCCACAGACACACTCTGCTTGATTCACTTTTACAATTAACATTCACGCGATGTGGTGAAAACAATTGATTTGTCCGTTCGTACATACACACTCCTACAGTACTCGTACTCACGTACGAATACTAACACTTTCACTCAAAATTACGCTCTTGACCTTATAACAAATCCTGTTTGCGAAATTGCCAGTTTGATAAAGCTTAACAAAGTTTAATAAAGTTCAAACGTAAATGTAAAAAGTAACCAATATTAAGAAGGCCTGTATTGAAAACGTAGATTTTACTTAAAACGGCTGAACAAATTTGAGTGAAATTTGGTAAGCACGTAGTTTAAAACCTTGATTAACAAATAGGATACTGTTTAACACGCTTTTATTTTACTCCTTTCTGTATTTTTTTACTTTGGACTAAATTCTATAATCTACGTGAACGAAGTAGGGGACAAAGTGTAGTCTGAAATATTTTATTCTTTTTCCAAGATTTCAGAACACGACGAAATTTCTTTAGGTTATACTCAGCGGATAACATCGAGGCTGTTTTTCCAATATTATTACACAAAAATATTCAATCGGTGATACATATACTGACTTTAATGAATAGAAATCCGAAACGACAAAATTTATATTAACCTAGACTCATATTAAGCTGGAATTTTAAGTGACCATTTGCCAGATTATACTAAAAAACTTGTACAAATATCTTATGAATATTTAAATTTTTAATTTTATTTTGCGATATATATATATACAACCTATTCTAGCAAATTCCTTAATTTTTATTCACCTTTATTGCCTTGACATTTGCAATAGCACGTTTAAGATCCTTTAAAATGTGTGCTTTGGGTAAGTAATGGTTATTTTTTTTTTTGGTTTGGGTAGCCAGTAGGTAATTGCCTAACTTTAATTGCGCCTACAGTCACACTAGTAGACAAACTGTAGAAATGAAATACCTAATCTAAATAAAGCTATTTTAGCACTTCTAAGCAAATACTAAAATAGCATACCTACCGATGATCCAATTCGTTAAATTTCTTGAAAATTGAAGCTGTTTTATTCAATTTATGTTATTGAATGACAAACAATAATGAGTATTAATAAAATATTGCTTATCAGGCTGGTTTATGAAAGTTATCAGGTATAGTTTTTATCATGAAATACCACCCCTTTCTATTAATAAACTATTGCTTACAAATAATATGTATGTAGTTTTAAAATTACCTGTCTTATTTTCGTGGAGATTATTTTGAGATTGTAATAGATTTCATTCCCATTATTACCTTTTATAATAATTAAATATCGATACGTAAGCTGTTAATATCTGAACTGATATCTTATCTGAGGGTGTACATTCAAACATTCCACAGTATCTTGTATCTCTAAACTAGTTTGGTCCACATTTTTTTGTACACTTGGTCGGTAAAGTGCTTTCGCCTCTTTATTTTTATCTTATGTTTTTATACCATTATGATATACCATTATACCATACCACTATGTTTAATACCATTATGTTAAATAGAACTGAAAATAGATACTTAAACATTATAGTTCTGTCTAAACGATTTATTATAGTAAAATACTATTTTTATAGACAAGGAAGCTGTTATGAAGTGGAACAAACATTAAACATTTAAATTGTAATAATTTAAGCATATGTTTTTGTGTGACCGGTAGATAAAGACATATAATTTCCTCTATTATAATAATTCTTGTAGCGTTTAAATCATGTAGCGGTGATAGCCCAGTGGCTTAGAATTCAACCTCGAATCGAGGGATCCGGGTTCGAATCCCAGTGGCACCAATGACTTTGTAATAAAAGTTATGTGCGATTTATGAAATTAAATATCACTTGCTATTACGGTGAAGGAAAACATCGTGAGGAAACCTGCATGCCTGAGAGTTCACAAAAAAAATGTTCTCAAAGGCATCCGAAGTCCACCAACCCGCAGTAGGCCAGCGTGGTGGACTAAGGCCTACATCCTTCTCATTGTGAGAGGAGACCCGACCCTGTAGTGGGTCATTAATGGGTACTGACATGACATGACAATAGTTGAACGTCAGGTGGCATGCCCTCTTGCTACTCAATTACTAAAAAACCCTAGTATGGGTGAGTAGCTAAATAAAAAGTTAGTTGAAATGGAAAAACAACTTTATTGTCTTATATCCTTATCCAAAAAATGTAAACGTAGAAAAAAGTAAATAATTTAATGTTCTGTTTTATTTCATTGAATATTACGTAAGAACATTACCCACGCTTTAACGCGAGCCTGTAATTCAAAAGCCCCATTACAGTTTTCTTCCCGTCTGTACTCGACTTATTTTTTTTACCGTCGGATAGGTGTGGTCGGCACCTTAATGGCGCAGGTTCGATTCCTGATCGCGTGCTCCTCCAGTTTTTGTGCCTTTGTTGTTATTTTTTGTGTTCGTTATAACTTTTTGTGTGTAACCTTTTTTGGGATCAAAATATTTTATTCGAGGGCGGAAGGTGTTGGAATTTCAGAGTAAAGGATTACCTTGGACGGTGTTGTGATGGAAGCAGGATATTTAAGATTATAAACGGTGAATATATTTGATTACTTACTTTGGTCCTTTTTTATTTAGTATACTTTTCAGAGATTTAAAATATATGGCTTTTACAAAAAGTTTATGGTTGATTTAAAACAATAGTTGTTTTATAACAAAAAATAGTTGATCAATAACAATTATTTGGTATCAAAATAATAACCACTGCCTGTTACATTAAAATTCAATGCATATCATCACAATAATTAAAATCTTATAAATATGTAGTTTTGTAATATCGACTGTATCTAACATTTTACCTGTTCAATAGGTAAACACGATAGTTAAGCCATGGTTATATATCACATGTGACTCACAGGACAGCGAAGTGGTTAATAAACCACCTTTACAAAAAAAATGACGAAATGCATCAATACTGACGTCATAATAGTGCAAGTCAACATGTCAACTTTTATCAGTGAACATCAAATAAAAATCATACAATCAACTACTTTTTGTGCATTTCACATGCCTACTGCATATTTAAAAAGAATCACATAAAGATATATGGTGTCATCATCTGCATTCCTCCATAAGATTTCCACGACTGAAAAGCTAAAAGCTATAATAAATGGCCCGTCATCCACTTACGACCGTTTGAGCGCTCATAATTTATCGATCTAAAACCAGAAACGCACCGTAACTTACCTCAATAATTTATATCATTTGAATAATTTAATAGTGCATAATTCTTTGTCGTTATAAATGTATTTGATTTCTTTTAATCGTCGCCATCGATTAATGTTTCGACTTAAATGGAATGAAAACAAACCATAAGTATCACTGTCACATCATCCATCTTCGTAGTTTTATTAAATTTCCAACGTATTAATTTGAATTAATTTTTCATCATTATTTGAATAAAAGTATTAATCTAGCAGCATATACATTTATAAGGAAGCCGATTCAAAATGTATTTCCGACTTTAGTTTGTCGCCAATGTTGATGATAATTCTAGGTATTTATCAAAGAAGCTGTTTTATTGAAACTAAGACAACTAAATTCAGTTGAAAATATTAAGTTATATACAATATCCACTGATATTGTATAAATACATATATATGGACCAAGTGATTAATGCGGGCATTATATATAATACCCGGGCATTATGAATAATGTGTATCTCCATCGGGCCAAGTGATCAATTACTATAAATAATATAATTATATACAAGAATTAGACACGGTACTGAACGTGTTAAACATTGCCATTGGCATAATTATGTTGCAGTGACCTCTTCACACTACGAGTAAGTGGCCTGTAATGCTTCTGTATTAAAAACAGAAAACAAAAGAACCCACGACGGACAAGCAACTGCCTTCAATAAACTACAACACGTCATCGCCATCACACTGAACCAATTCCGATAAGGTTAACCTTCAAAGGTACAATTTGCTTACCACTTTAGCCCTGCTTAAGGCAGTAATTTTTTACATACGATCTGCATTTACCGGCGAAAGCTATGCAAGGTCGGGAGAATAATGCGAAATGCATCGGAATGCCTGCAGGTAGGTAGTCGTTAGTTGGCCCACGATAGGTTTCTATTGCCTACTGATTGTGAGAAGTGTGGGTCAAGTGCGGGGTTAGGCAGGTTTTCATCTACTCAAGGAGCTTTAGCATGCGAATTGAATTGACTTTCGGATTACGAATACTTATCTGTGGAGATGTACAGATTAACTTTACTAATTGTTAACAATGTAGTGAATTGTTCTAACTTGTAACTTTTTATACATCCATCACCTTGGGGGAGGCCGACGCCACTCCGCCCGGTCCTGGGCCCTCTGAATCCAACGGTTTCCCGCTGTCTTCTTCAGGTCATCAGTCCACCTGGTCGGAGGGCGGCCTGAACTCCTTTTGCCTAAACGTGGTCGCCATTCGAGGACCTTTTTTCACCATCGGTTGTCAGTCAGTCAGTCAGAATATACGTTAGTTAGTTAAAAGTTAGTTAGTTGGGTTAGTTAAAAGGGAGGGGGGAGAGCATAGGTTCTTACTTCCTTCGCTCCGTCTTTTTAACCCGACTGGCTCTATTACTTATGAATATAGCCACATTGTCAGTAACCCATTAATGACCCACTACAGGGTCGGGTCTCCTCTCACAATGAGATGGATGTAGGCCGCCGTCCACCACGCTGGCCTAGTGCGGGTTGGTTGTCTTCACATGCCTTTGAGAACCATTTTTTTTTGTGAACTCTCAGGCATGCAGGTTTCCTCACGATGTTTTCCTTCACCGTAACAGCAGGTGATATTTAATTTTTTTTGTTATAAAGCGCACCTAACTTTTTTTACAAAGTCATTGGTGCGTGCCACTGGGATATTCGAACCCGGACCCCTCGATTCGAGGTCGAATTCTAAGCCACTGGGCTATCACCGCTATAGCCACATTATAACAAGTATTTAACTCAATGCTTGCACCGATTTAGTTAAAGTGGTGTTGATGAACTTAAACAAAGAGTTCGACTCAAATATCTCACTGGAAGTTCACAACGGCGTTTCACTTCATTATTGTTTAAAGCTCGATCATGAGCCGGCTGCGACGAGAGCATGTGAAAATTCGCCACTTTCTTCTGATATTTTGTTGAAAACATTTAATATGTTGTTGCTGTCAAGGGTGCCCGACTTATGGTTTTTAAATTCATCGAGGTGGCTTAAATGGAAGTCATAGTTGGTAAAGGTATACAGAACGTGCAATATCTGCGTTATTTTAATGTTATTTTAATAGATTTTGCAACTTATAAGGGACGGAAAACATACAAGCAATCACTTAAATGCGTTTGGGAGATGTACTCTTAAGTAGCAGCATGTTCGTAACGTTTTTGCTTTCGGTTGGAATTTTGAGGTTACCTGATATTGAGTGGTTGCTGCAGCCACCAACTTCAAATAGAAAAAAAATCCTATCTGAGGTTGTAAGCCGTGCTTTGCTTCTCATGAGGACTAAGATGCTCGCCTCATACCTACCATACCTTTCCAGCCATTAAGATTAAGCCACAAGACATTAAGAACCCGCTGCTTTACGAAAGAGGCTTAAATTACCTTCCCGGACGAGCTACTTCAAAAAGTACGTACATGTATACCTTTATTGAAAATCTATGCCAAACACGTAGATACATTTACTTCAGCACGATCTATTATCAGATCTAATTATCTGACGTCGGCTCAGTAAACGTGATGGCTGCCACACCAATATGATGGCTCAAACGAGCTTATTTCGCGATAGCATCGGTCACTGTAAAAGGAATACGGCAAGTGCTTTTCAACTTTCACTTGTCTCGGCACTGTTTTATCTGTAATTAATTTTGTCTGTGGGTTTTATGGTGTTATGAAGCGGTAAACGAGTTGAGTGTGTGGTCAGGTGGATTTTATCCTATCTTTTATTGGGAAGTTATCTTCTTATATTCACAATGAAAGTGTTTATGGAGAAAAATCTTAGAAAAATGCACGAATTCTAATATATTTTTAATTAAAAATCACTAAGTATTCGAAATTTGACTACAATTTTTTAAATTTGAATTTGGCACGTACACGTCGTATTTTTCTGAATGTGTGTATGTGAAAGTACTCAAACTTATGATATTGTGTGATTGAAGTGTAATTTGTAATTGTGCCAAATTTCATACTGCTACGTTTGCGTAGTGAGCAAAATTTTCGTTTCACGTATTAATTAATATAATATACCTACATCTAAGAAGACTAAGCTAATAGCTAAGACAATAATCGGCGGTCTTATCGCTAAGGGCGATTTCTTTTCCTGCCATTGGAATTACCCAACAACATTGGTTCGACTTCGGAGCTGTGCTGTACCTAAATCTGTACGTGATATCTTTGTATTTAAAATTCACTACCTCCTCAATGGCTATAGACCGAGCGACTGCTTACCAGTTGAAAGTTCGCCACGGGCCGCGGGTATAAACAAGTCATTGTTACCAGTCGCCCTCCGCCCAAGGTGAGGCGGTCTCGGCGACATTCCGTTTAAGTCATCGACTATTTTCGCTTCGAATCGCATTATTGGCGCAGTATAAAGATTGTACAGTGGCGGTGATAGCCCAGTGGCTTAGAATTCGACCTCAAATCGGGGGGTCCGGGTTCGAATCCCAGTGGCACGCACCAATGACTTTGTAAAAAAAAGTTATGTGCGCTTTATAAAATTAAATGCCTACAGGACTATGGCCTACATCCCTCTCATTGCGAGAAGGAGACCCGACCCTGTAGTGGGTTTCTCCGCCAATCCGCAATGGAGCAGCGTGGTGGAGCAGGCTTCCCCCTGTTGTGGGGAGAGACCCGTTCTCAACAGTGGGCCAGAAAGAAATTTATGCTGTGGTAACGCATAAATTTCTTTATGCGTGACGGAAAACATCGTGAGGAAATCTGCATGCCTGAGAGTTCACAAAAAAAAAATGCTCTCAAAGGCATGTGAAGTCCACCAACCCGCAGTAGGCCAGCGTGGTGGACTAAGGCCTACATCCCTCTCATTGTGAGAGGAGACCCGACCCTGTAGTGGGTCATTAATGGGTACTGACATGACAACGCATTATTGGTGCGTACTGATTCGCAAATGTCGCGTCCGATGCTATTATTTACTCGACTGGTTTCAACTATGATGTGACCCGGATTATGTGTAGCCCTGAAGTTATTGGAATGTCACAAAATTGCTTCATGTTTATTCAGTTTACGCACGCACACACATACACACCCACAATTTATATTACGTCATCAAGTATAAGTACTGCACGAGCTTTCGTATTAGATCGCCTTCAAATTGCAATTTGTTTAATCACATAAGAAAATTCGAATTTGAAGATGGAGAATAGCGAGAATAATATTATCTGAAAGATGTTTTTGTACAAGTTATACAAATTTGATGGCGGTGTGCGGTATTCGACCGCAAGGTTTACGCAAGAAAAAATAATTTAAAGAACAAGCGACGGTTTGAGACAGCTAGTAAAAAATAATGAACCTCGAAAAAGTTTAATTTTTTTTTAATTTACGACCTTTGTGGCGCATTGGTTAGTGGTTACGCGAAGTTGCGTTGCGCGAAGGAGCCTGGGTTAGATTCCCGGATCAGAAATTTGAAGGATGAGTTTTGAATTTCTGTGTCTGGGTGTATGTGTTATTGTATTGTGTGGTATCATGGCACCTACGACACACGGATTCCTAGTGTGGGGCTATGAGTGTGAAGTGTTATTTATTCATATTATCTATTTCAAGATAGGTCAGGTTATGAGCTAATTAATTTTTTTTTCAAATCTTCGAAATAGCTCTATGAAACATGAGATAGTAAAAATAAATTGTAGTAAAAATTAACAATTCAATAGTAAACATTACTAATTCAGTGAAAGACGCTTGAATGATTTGCGGCAAAAAGATCATTAGATACGTTCGTTGTAGTGAAACGTAATTAATCAGGTAATTCATCTTCCATTGCGATGAAATAGCTAAGATAATTTGCAGATTTGTTTTACATTATGATATGCGTAAGTACCTATCTTTAGTGCAAGTTAATAACGTGAGAATAGTTTTGAATGGTTACAAACATATTTTTAAACGGTTTTATTAAGATGGTAAAATTAAGAACTTGCTATTTAGGCATACGGTCGGCTTAATTAGTGGTGATGGTCCAGTGGATTTATAAAGATCCGGGTTCAAACCGCAGCGGTATAAGTACACAAAATACTTTTCCAAGTTAAGAAAATTATGGAGAACAAACGTACATGCTTGGGGGTTCTATAGTGTTCTTTGAATTCCACCGGCCTACATTCAGCTTTGTAAAAAAAAAGTTATGTGCGCTTATATATATAAAATTAAATATCACCTGCTGTTACGGTGAAGGAAAACATCGTGAGGAAACCTGCATGCCTGAGAGTTCACAAAAAATTTTTTTCTCAAAGGCATGTGAAGTCCACCAACCCGCAGTGGGCCAGCGTGGTGGACTAAGGCCTACATCCCTCTCATTACGAGAAGGAGACCCGACCCTGTAGTGGGTCATTAATGGGTTACTGGCATATCATGGCACATTCAGCCACTGGACTCTCCTCGTTATGTCTCGCAAAGTATGTAATATAATACATAAGATGCAGTGCTCCGAATTGCAAGCAAAACATCTCAGATTTTAGCAATTCGTCGCTAAGTAAGTCATTCGCGTGCCCTCGCTAATACGACTAAAAGTTACCGCTAAAATGTTACGTAAAACTGCACAATAGACTATTTCTAGATCGTTTCGAAAAGTTGTTAAAACCGATTGCTACCTGACTTTCTCGAAAATAAACATCGAAGTTATTCAGCTAACTACTGAATAAAAACTAGCAAATCTAAATCAAAAACTTCTGAAAGGTGTCTCTTTAGATTTGTGTCTGTACTTTTAGACAAATAATACCTCAGATTTGAAGACTTTTCTTTGAAAGTAGTTGTGTAAAAAGTAAGTTTTTATCTTATTCTTTAAAAATCTTTCAATTTACTTATGTGCAACCCATTAGAGATCAACTGCGGTCGGTTTTTCTCTTACATTGAGAAGGATCGAGCTCGTAGTCCACCACGCTGCTGGCTTATTACAGGTTGGTGGACTTCACATAATCTTTATGAAGAACTCTCAGACATGGAGGTTTCCTTGCGATATTTTTACAAGTCACATTTATTTTTATTATAAACCGCACATAACTTGAAAAAGAATTTATTGTAATGCCACTGGGCTGCAAACTGGGACCTATATAGATAATAATCATTATAATAATATAGATAAGAACATTACATTTCTAAACATACGCTTGACTAATGATAATATTTGCGTAGATGTAGAAGTGAAGAGAGATAAATACATTTCTATAAGATTTCTATGCAGCGGTAGATAATAGGTTTCTTTAGCTACAAGTTATTTACGTTATATTACTGACATGTTATGCTAATACAAGGCATCTGTTAATATACACCTCGGAACAAGATTTTCTCTCGCGTTCTTGCAGTTTGAGGTCATGTTAGGGTACTTGCACACTGGAGTTTTGTACACGACTTCCACTTAGCACACTGCACTACTGATTTTCACGACTTGGTAAGTTAAACAATGAAATACTAATACCTATAAATAATAAAATTTATCAATTAATATATAAAGCATAAATTAATATGCATGGAATCTGCACATTTGCTAATATTACGCGACGCAGTCAATTTTAACGAAAAATATAAAATAATTAATTTTTAATTCAGCAACTATTGCTCTAAAATAAAATAAACAACGACTACTTGTATCTAGGTTTATTTATTTCGTATAGAAATGAATGTAAGTAAACTTTATTGCGGAAAATAATATATCCGAACAAACACAAATTATTCCGATACAAGCAGTTGTACTTGCTACTTTA
The DNA here is from genome assembly GCA_905147235.1 of Erynnis tages. Classification (NCBI taxonomy): domain Eukaryota; kingdom Metazoa; phylum Arthropoda; class Insecta; order Lepidoptera; family Hesperiidae; genus Erynnis; species Erynnis tages. The sequence goes on from LR990092.1 coordinate 3,041,488, forward strand.
TTACGGTATAAGACAGTGGCAGTCAGGTACCAACCTCCCTGCAAGCTTCCATTTATTTATCAATTATCTATAACTAAAAAAATATTAAATTAAATCTCTATCAAATAAAACGAAAACGCTGATTCGCAGTTACGAAATGACGGCATATTGACGACCGCATGCAAATTCACGAATGTATGACACATGAGGATAGGTATTTGTGCTCGCAAGGACGAGTGTTATTAACATGCCTCTATCATTATTATCTCCATTCAAATTATTAAATTAACACGATTTTGTTTTTGTGTCGTGTCGAAAATTATTACTGAATGTGATGAAAATGATGATTGATATTAGTATTGAATCTCGGCTTTATTTTCAAAAATACCTGTAACAGAGACGTATGAAAGAACTATTGCAAATCTAATTGACGGTTCTATTTTCAACATTCTGTGTTCTTCTATTCTTCCTCTGCGCCAGCCAGTCCCAGCTCTTGAATTGAATGTGAAGGCATTCGCTTCAGCCATCTGCAGCAACCGCTTACGAGCTCCAAACCCCGCTTACAATACCTTCTTGTGTGAAAGGTACACATGCATAAGAACAATGTAATTACAGATTTTTATCAGCCAAACAAGTCATTGATTTTCAATTAACCTTGTGGCAAGTCTCTAAGCTCGCTATACGAAGGTCGTGGGTTCAAATTCTTGGGCGTGCTAATGAGACATTAAATACCTGTCAATGTGCTTAATCAGACAATGCATGAGATCGGCGATTTTTTTCTTTTTCTATCAGTATTTTTTGGGTAAATTAAGCATTGTTCATATTGTGTTCAAGCTACAATTCTTTGCTTATGCTGTGCTTACAAAATACTGATAGAATATAACGGAAATTATTTTTTTTAATAATAACGTCGAGATTTTTAGTTAAAAATTTCTTCATTACATTGATTTTTAACAGAAAAAAATAACTTTTAAGACGGAATATAATATGGTTAAATTGTAGATATACTCGTAGAACGAGTAAACCAAATTTTTGTTAAAAGTTTTAAAAGTTTATTTCTCACAAATCATCGTTATCATCATTCATCTTTAACTTAGTTAAAAATACTTACCTACATTATTTTTATCTATTTATGATTGATCTGCTATGTGTGCATGTAGGTAACTTTTTTAAACACGCAAGATTCGAGAATATATTTCATCTGTCAATATTTTTAATCTGTCTTTAACCTGATATTTTTTTAAATTATTGAATGCTTAAAAAAGTTTGTTACACTAACACAGTTCCAAATTTGCGGAGCATTAAGCACTTAACACGATTATCATACAAACTTTAGATAACAAAGTAGGTTAAGTTAAATACTTTCAACATTAACTAAGTGATTCTATTAAGCGAGTGACGTAACAGATCATAAACATTCACTACATTTACAATGCAAATAGTAAACGCAGGTAGGCGTTGCAGAAAATCATATTTGACATTGTTGTGGTATGCCGTGTACACATGCAACTGAAATAAATAAATAACGCTTCACACTCATAGTCCCACACTAGGATTCTCTGCTCTGCTGGGAATCGAACCCAGGAATCTCCGCGTAGCGCACCGGTGTCTTAACAACTGCGCCACCCAAGTCGTCGGTACATAAATGTAAGCTTTTAATTAGATGTTTGTGGTAGTCCATGGGCTGCGGTAATTTAACAGGTTCCCTGTCCAGCAAATAGACACAATAGTTAAACAATGGGTATGAATCACATGTGTCTCATGGGACAGCGAATGGGTTAATAAGAGAGCGTATCTTTTAAATAAATACATCGAGCCTACTTGACATAGTAAGAAAAAAATCTAAACATCAAAATTAAAAACCTTAGTGTTAAGAATAAAAAAGTCGTACCTATATTTGAAAGCTTATATTATTATTCGTTTCTTTAAAAAAATCTTTATTCATAAGAAAAATAACAATGTAATTCATATACCTACTTATAATTTTAGGAGTATTTTTAATGAACGTTAATTCAGTTTAATTTTAGTATCTAGACAAATTTACATTAAAATTTAAAGATTCAGGTAGTTAAAAAGATTTTAAAAGTCTATCAAAACTACACGTCATCTCTTATTTAACAGACAAGCGGTATCTTGGTGGTAAAATCACTAGCTTTTACCACCTACTAAGGTACTAGTATAGCATTATTGTAAATACCCAGGTTTTCACTACATTAAATGATGAAAGTGTATGTTCGTTTGACCTTAAAGCTCTCAAGCCGACTCGTTTAGAAATCTGGAAGGTTCTCGGCGATCAGTATTGATTATCCGTGAACATTTATAAACAAGGCTGAGTGCGTCTTTGTGTCGTGTGCAATTTGTCGGTAATGTGATTCCTAGCGAGAGAGCTTTCAGCTTGCAATAACGCTCCGTTGATTTACATTGAAGGATCATACGCTATGCCCTCAGAGCATACATAAGCTTGTTAGAGAGTACATAAAGACTTATAAATTATTAGCACGTTTCTAACGTATCTAAAGAAAGATTATCGAATAGCGACGTCGGCACAGGCACCACAGGTTGCCCTCCGACCAAGTGGGGTGATGACATAAAGAAGACAGCGGGAAACCGTAGGATTCAAAGAGCCCAGGACCGGGTGGAGTGGCGTCAATTAGGGGAGGCCCATGTCCAGTAATGGACTACGAAGGGCTTAAAGTTAGTTTATAAGTTATAATGTCCTCGAAATCATCAATCCACATTTGGCCAGCGTGGTGGTCTAAGGCTTACATCCTACTCATTCTGAGAGGAGACTTGGCCCTGTAGAGAGTCACTAATAGATTACAGAGAATAGTTGATCAAAGCAATTATAATCATGAACTGTAGCCAAGAACAATCTTAGTAAATGACATTGAATTTCTGCTTCTTCTGCGAACGTGTGTGCTTGCGTGTATGTGTGTATGCTTGCGTGTTTACACACATTAACTCCCCTGAATGTGTGGGAGTTTCTGCCTGTGTGTTCTCTACGCCTGTATTATGTAACTGAATTGTATGCAACGTTGGTTTAAAATTGCTTTTTATTACTTTCAACATGTTAGATGCTCTTGAAAAAATTAAAATTAAAATTTGTACTTTTACTTGTTCAGTGAAGTCAGAATATTTGCTATTTCCATACCATAAAAACGTGTTTTAATTAGATTCGCTTCGATAAGTGTTTGATTATAGCGCGATCATTTACATACGCGGACATACTGACAGTTCCTGTTACATAGTCGGAGTTGTTCTGTGGGAATTAAATCTGCCTCTTTACTGTAGGTGCTATAACTACCTTAGGCATTCATGAAGTGTTTGATTGTTTGGTCCCTTTATTACCGAAGGAAATATTTTTTCCATATAGCATGGAAAATTCTAGAAAATCAAGGATAAGTAATATTTCTGTTTTTCTCTTACGTTCTTAAGCTTTTCTGCCAATAACGTCCATTTTATCAAACAACATGTACATTCGTCGTTCCCTATCGTTAAATCTATCAAATTAGAAATTTACTTTTCACCTTCTAAGATTCAAGCTGTTGCATGCAACTTGTTATTCCAGCCCTTACATGGCTTGATAAAACGAATACCTTATCGTGATGAATATTACTTTCTAACTTTAATTGAATCCATACAAGATATCAAATTAATTGAGTAAGAAACGGACATGCGCCGCGTTATACCTCCCTAGCCGAAACACAAGACATGAAGAACATGCTACTTTACAATGGACTATCGGCCGCACTCAGAGACGTCATTTAACTTAATGTTCATTAACAAACAAATAAAATCGTCTTTATTCGTATTGACATAAGTGTCATTGTTATTTAAATAATGAACCATTAACGTTAATGAATGTCTCTGAGTACGGCAGTGAGGCCGGCTGTAAGGTACCTTGGGTGAGATACTATGGCTATACCCCCAAAAAAAATCGATATCTTAAAAATACGGTCGGTAATGATACATAAAACAACCGCTATGTTTTCAGCACGTGTTTCATTCATAGCGGTGTATTAATGAGAATATTATTTACGACGTGTATAAATCATATCAAAACAAATTGAAATAATTGATGCCTTCAACACTTAATTGATGCGCTTGACACAGATTGTAAATCTGAATTTACAGTTAATTTAATGTTCTTGTCTTGTCTACGAGTAACCTGTGTTTATGTCACTCGTTTCCATCAGGTTTTAGACATCACTGGATACTTATTATCTTCTTGAAGTCTGTAACCCATTAATGTCCCACTGAAGGGTCGGTTCTTCTCTCACAACGAGAAGGATGTTGGCCTTAGTCCACCACGCTGGCCGAATGCGGGTTGCTAGCATGCAGGTTTCGTTATCCTTTACCGTTGCAACAAGTGAGTGATATTAGTTTTTTAAAAATTTATTGGTTCGTGTTACCTACTAGGATTTGAACGCGTCTTCTTGAAGAGCCTCCTTAATCTTGAAGTCTTGATATCTCTCTGTCACTGGTGGGGTAGTAATTGTTCTACAAAGGTGATAGTCATCACCATTCCCTGAAAGTTTGTCATCATGCTAGCAACAGTCCTTTGTTTCGGCTAGGAGTCTAAAAATTACTAAGTATGTAGTAGGTACATATTGACCTGCTTGTCTCCAAAGTCATACATGTCAGTTTCCTGCGCCGGCTAGAATGAGAAAAAGATGATTAAAATGTCTCTTTCTGTTATTCCTCCTGAATGAACTTAGATAATCTCAAACTAAATTGGACATAAGGACACTATAAAAGCAATCAATTGAATAATCGCTAGTCGAACTAGGGGTTTCGATACAGTAGGTAGATACTGTTCAATTTGAATGTGAATTCGACTAACATACTCCGAAAACCATAAACTAGTTATTTCAATTATTTGACCTACTTAAATTCCGAATTACAACATGATTTATATGTCAACAACTACTACAACCACTAAATGACATAATATTGACACCTTAACGAAGTCACTAGTGGATATGTAATGTTACTCGTATGGATGTTATATAAGGAATCTTGAAAAGTAATATTATTAGAAATGATATTTATTACAACATCTTACATAAAACGTTTCCGTATTTCCGTTTAACCCGGCGTTTTGAATTGTTATTATGCTATACTACGCTGCTAATTACCGTTAGTTATTTTTTCTTGAGTTATAATATCACCGTTAGTAAACAGTTTAAGTTTAATGTCAAGAATTAAAATAATTATCTATAGCTATTTTAAAAATAAACACTTTTCTTCATAATCAGACTTTAAAGACAGGATCATAAACCGTTCAACGCCAAAGTACATTTTAGTAAGTAAGTTACTGCAATTAACCCAAATACAGTTACAGTACATTTTTTACACTTGTCCTATTTGGTGAATAATCTTAGCGTGTCTTTTTATTTTAATTTACAATTTAAAAATAACGCAGACACAAAATTAGTTATCCTTTAAAGTAAAAGTTTACCTATGCCGGGATGTCCCACTCTTCCATATCTTATAAACAAAACACCCTATGTCTGTCTGTGTGTGTGCGTATTTTTATGCTTTTTTTGTCAACCCCATGTCAAAGCCCAGCGAAAATTTTACTAACAAATACCTAGTTCTAGACGGAATAGTTCACCTTGATAATGTTCTAAACAGTAAATGGATACGAGTATCTTCATTTTACTCCGTAAAAGTCTTCCTCATAACACAACTAGGTATATGAAAGACCGACAACATTGTATATTATGTGTTTGTGTCTCTTAAATCAATGCGATCGTGACTCCGAGTTGTTCAATGACGCGTATTCCGTGAAAGGTGTTTGTACTAAGATGGCAAGTGGCATGTGGCATAGTTGGTTATTAAAATGTATGTAGTAATCTCATTATGTTTATTGAGTCGTGCGGGAAAAGAATGTAAGATATAGCTTGTAAAATATGTGCACAATTTTTATTAAATCGTTGTGGATAAAAGGAATGTAAGAACGGGGAACATGTGAGAATTTCTAAATGAATTAAAAGGAACAAATTAATTTGAAGTTAAGACTTAAGTGTGAGATTTGAATTTTAAGTTTCGAATTTATTGTTTTATTGTTATCTGTTGTTTTACACCAGTACACCACCTAATATTAAGAACAAAGTTTTCATTGATTTATGAGTAACTTCTACATTCAGAAAATAAACTTTTGTTTTCTATTAGAGGGAAATCAGGGACAAATTTTGTTCTAATAGCAATGGTCGTCAAATCCCAAGAGATTTCTTTTACTTCTGGATAAGTAAGAATTTCCTCAATTTATCTTCATTTGCGTTCACTGCATTCTTTTATTTATCGCCGTTAAATTCTTACAATGCGGAAATAGTATCTAAAGATCTGAAATCTTTAACAAAAATTCCATTCCTTGATTGATAAGTACGATATCTTAAGCACTCCTTACAGCTTCATCGGAGTCTGAATTCCGAAATTCCAGAGATAAACTGATATCTGGATTTGTCATTAGAATGTTACGGTCGATAAAAGATGAAACATAGCTAAAGAATCTTGATACGTACCTAAGTATAGTCAAATTTAGCAATTCAACAATACTCAGGGCCGGATTCATTGCACGCCGTTGAATACAATAATTTGGTGAATTCATAAAAACAGCAAAACAAAATTTAAAATTATGTAACGATCAGGTGTTACAACTCCACCAATCCGCATTGGAGTAGCGTGATGAAGTATGCTTCAGGCCTCCTCCCGATGTGGAAAAAGACACGTTCCCAATAGTCCTCCCGATGTGGAAAAAGACACGTTCCCAATAGTGGGCCATCAAAGGCTTGCACCCAAGGTGTTACAAAGGTAAAACGGGGAACTCTCCGTCACTTATTCGGCGTATTTTCTTGCAAAGTGTTTGGTAAGATGAGGCCCCCAATTTAGTGTTACCCCGGGCCTCCAAATTCATGATCCGCCTCTATTTCCACGTGATTGATAATAACATTTGTGCTTTACGTTTTGTGCACCTAAATAAAGGTTACTAGATCATCGACTGAAATGGTAACAAAATCCGATTACGCGGCAGAATACGGTTGCCTTGAAGGTCATGGCAACTATATGTATGCCTCTCTCCATTGCTAGAATACTTTCAGTAGGTACCATTCTATTTTAATGTTTTTATTACTATTGAAATGGGCATGGAAATAAATTATTCCATTAAAATGAAGCACTGTCACTCTCATATTGAACAGGATTGAAAAGGAGGAGAATACCAGTGCGCTTAAGATATCTTGTAAATTAAAATTTGTACGGTAGCCTGTACCATAGACACAATGAAAGCCTTATGTGTAAATACGGCGGCAATTGTAAAATAATATTTATTTTGTACGAGCTTACAACACTAGATATTCTCATTTTAAAATTCAAATAGTTTCAGTCGAATATTTTGTAAACGAAGTCATGCTTCAGATTTGTTTAAAGTTATTACTAGATGTTCGGCAATATTTATACATTTCATTCTGTTACTGACCAAACTCGTCTGTAACTCAGGTGTTGCTGTAATAGACGCAAAAACTTTTAGTCGGATCACGTCTTTTGCTCATGGCTACACGAACTCGCTGCCAAAGAATAAGTAAGATACAAATACGATAAAAAAGTGCATTAAAAAAATCAATGTTCGATAAAAGCATAAGCGTAAAACGGAGCACAAAAGAGACAAAAATATCTTAAAGAAACGACGTAAAAAAAATAGAACGCATGAAATATAGTGAATTAGTGATGGTATAACTAGGGTTACAAATAAAAGTCAATTTTGTTCGTTATAATTACTCTCCGAGTTATGGAAAAATGTTTTGCACCTGGGTTCTCTTATATTATAAGGTGCTTAGCTCCACACTACAGTTGTATAAGAAATATTGGTATTCATTAAAAATAATTTCAACGTATATTATTGTATATCGTATATTGTTTCCTGGTGATTCTTACCGCATTCCTTCTGTGCCAATTACTCTGTGTTACCTCGGCGGGTAACGGGCGCGGTCGATGACAGCAATCCTGCACTTCGTCGCCGCCATTGTTGTTTGCGATTATTTCGTGCTCTATGAATTTACCACAGACAACTTTTTGCGCTTTTTGCTCTCGTTCTAAATTCAAATTCAATTCGCCTGGCTGCGTACTGCAGACGAAATAGCGGTGCGTGATTTTTTTTTCTGTTCGGATTAGGTATTTAATTTTTTTCGAATTCTGGCTAGCACTAGGACTATTCTAGCTGGTGGATGAACAGTTTTAAGTATGAATTCAAAGGAAAAATTGATGATTACCGCGACTATACGTAATATGCAGCTGTAATATATTAAATTTTAACGTAGATTTAGACACACTTTTAATTAAAACTCAATGCTTCAAAGAAAATAAAGCAGTTTTACAACAAATATTTTAAACATTTCCTAATGTATGAAACGAGTAGAACAAAACAAGGATATAATTTTATAGATTTCACAGTTTTTTTAAGTCAAACTTACCCTAAAATTCTGTGAAATCTGTTAAGGTAAAACTAAAATATTAAATTCTGTTCAACCTCCTAATTAAAATTTATTTCTTTACTTAAAATTTATTTCGAGTAGAATAAAAAATAGAATAAATATTCGATCAGAATTTATTTTTAATAAAATATAATACTCGTACCTGGCTAGGCTAAGCGTCGGGGAAACTCTAATTTCCCTATCAGTAAAGCATCGCATAATCGTAGCTATTAGCTAACTCGTAGAATACTTAAAGTGGTAACCGTTTGCCCCCAGACCGGTCTCAGGAAGTCGGACCTTGAATTAGATAAGTTCTTGTTGCACCTTGTTCGCTGATTGCCAATATCCTTAACGTTGAAGCTGAACCCAGTAATGAATGCATTAGGAATATTAAGTGGAAATGTATAGACTACTACTTTTGGTGTTAGTATCTACTGCAAAGTAACAGGTTCTTTTAATATGGGATAAGGAAACGTTAAGTAGATATATTATGATTTGACAGTATGACATAGTTTATATCACACTAGTTAAAAAAAGCTGGAAAATTCAATGGACTACATAAGTAAATTGATTTGAATGATTTAATTTTTCAACGTAATTCGCACTCATGAAGGATTTCTCTCAGAATTTTCGTTTAAACGAAATCTTATCTTCTTTAATGATGGTATAAATTGTAGCTATAACATTAAATGTTAATGAAACAGCCCGATTTCTCCGCAATGCATCTTCATTGCAGCTCTCAACTAATCGAGCTACACGTACTTATATGGCGGGCGTTTATTGATCGCCGTTAAAGCCAATCCCTTTATTATACGAGCACTTTCGCTTTACAACCAGCCAACGGCTTCTGTACACTCTACATTCTCTACATTGTAGATAGTTTGAATCATTTGTGGGCTCTACATTGTCTGCGGTACATTATGAGAACTCAGGCATGCAGGTTTCCCCGCGATGTTTTCCTTCACCGTTTGAAAATTCATTTGTAAATTTTATTGTAACTTGGTTCTAATGTGCAAAAACACTTCTAAAGTGTTACATATTTTTCTGGCGTGCTTTCCTCAAAGAATATATTTAAGCACCTACTGAAGAATGGATTGTCAAAAAGACGAATCGATGAGTTGATTCATTACTTTCTCTAGTCATCGATCTTCCGAGCGTAATGAGTCGTAGGCACAAAACACATAGTGTACAGAAGTAACGTGAAGTTTTTAGGTGGTAGAGTATAGTAGAGTTTTGTGTTTAAAGGTGTGTCGGTTGAGGAGGTGTGGTTGCCGCTTTTATTTGATTCATTTGTACTGCTCACAAAAAACATATGCATCCGTATGGTATTTACAGGTACGGGCCGGGTCTTTCCTCACAACAGGACGCCTGGAGCATACATAACCCGTGGCCTTTTTAAACCGCCCATAGGGACAAGATTTAACGACTACTTAAAAGCTATCTTATCGATAACAGCCGGGATCGACGCCCTGACGTGCATTCCGTAATTCGCCACTAGCGGTCACCCATCCAGGTACTGACCGCGCTCGACATTGCTAAACTTTTTGGATCGTTTGTGATCTATTGAAGCAGCAGGGCTATGCGCGCTTCACTCTAGCAGCATGTCAGTAACCCATTAATGGCCCACTAAAGGGTCGGGTCTCCTTCTCGCAATGAGAGGGATGTAGGCCTTAGTCCACCACGCTGGCCCACTGCGGGTTGGTGGACTTCACTTCCTCCTTTCCTCACGATGTTTTCCTTCACCGTAACAGCAGGTGATATTTAATTTTTATAAAGCGCACATAACTTTTTAACAAAGTCATTGTTGCGTGCCCCTGGGATTCGAACCCGGATCCCTCGATTCGAGGTCGAATTCTAAGCCACTGGGCTATCACCGCTGTAGCCGCTGATCACCGCAGCATACTTATCTACTATTAAATAACCATATTTTAAAATGTTTGTGCCTGCGTTGTTCGCGCACTCTTCGAGTGTTAACTTCTGATTCCGAACTCTGTGTAGGTGAGGCGCCACAGGTTTTCTTCGCCGTTTATTTGTTTGTTACACCTCTATTAACAGTTATTGAAATGTATACGAAAGACTTTTTATTTCATTGTTGTCACTTAATCAATGTATGAGGTGTCGAATAGAAACTTGCATGATAATAACTTTCTTACTTTCAATTATTTTCTTTTTGGACTTCACTTGTCGTCGCCGCCACTACAATTGTTAGACGAAAATATCTTATAGTATGGGTGATTTCTCCAACAATGTAAATAATCCTATTGCTTGTCACTGTCAGTAACTTATTAATGACCCACTATAAGGTCGGGTCTTCTCTTACTCACAATGACAGGGCCTAATCCAATTGCATAGCTACTTTAAAATATATAAAAGGGTGCGGAACCTAGGGTAGGTTTGTAATATCCCCCTCTAATACTTACTTAATATATTAAGAGAGATAAGAAAGGTAAAAAGAAAGAAACAAAATGAAAGACTTATAGTGGACTTGTAGTTTCGCGTGTCTTGTACTCATAATATATCGATTCCATACACTATATTTTATACTAACTTCAATTTCACTTACAAAAGAGGTATTGATATTTATTATTGCGCGTAATTAACTCGTGTATGCAGTTACTGGAACTATCTGTGCGTGAACTGGGCACCAAACCTTGGACCAATTGTGAGATAGAACCCACAGTAATATACGCTCTCGAATATAACGCAATGCTATACTAGTAAGGTCGACATAAACATCAAATTTTCAGTTTATGGATGAAAAAAACATAAAGATAAAAATTGACGTAAAATATTAATAAACACTACCTGAAAAGTTATAGATTTTCATACAAATTTTCATTCTTTCTTTTTTCTCCATTATAGACGTTTACTTTGAAGCCTAAGAGAGTTTATGCTGCATACTACACTAACAATTCGGTTATAAAACGGGAACGATTTTTTAACTTATTTTGGGAACTCACCCGAAGGACAGTAATTTGGATCCAGCTTTTTATATTTAGGTTTTTAGTTTTGATATAATTTTAAGTATTTTTTTCAGTAATAATTGTATTAATTTTTTGTATAAGGTCAGTGTTAATTATGAATTTAATGTTTTAGATAACTTATTTCTAACGTCTGGATTTGACTGCCCGCATAAGAAAAGCTGTTTTAACTTTATGAACTGTTTGAACATTTTCTTTTATTTTGCTAACCATACCACATTAAGTGCTGGGCAGTCGTGTGAGTTTCACAACGGCGGTCTAATAGGCAGTCAATAGGGTCGCAGCATAATTTCAATTTTATCCGCCATTTTATTGTCTTTTTAATGAAGACTTGTTGTTTCCTAACATGTCATTGAGTTTGAATTGTTAAACTGATTTGGTTAAAGACTGTCAATTGTTTTATTTTGTGTGTGGTTTGTTGTGTTGTTCAATATTTAGTCAAATATAATATTTGATGGCCACAGCGCCGATATTTTTTTAAATGTGACTTTATGTATCGATGAAGGAAAGTTTCGTGAGGGAACCTGCATACCTAAGAGTTCTTCATAATGTTCTCAAAGGCATGTAACGTCCACCAACCCGCATTAGGCCAGCGTAGTGGACTACAGTCTACATCCTTCTCGTGAGAAGAGACCCTTGACGATTGGATGGCGCAGTCATATTACATAGAAAGAAAGAAATTGCAGTTAATAATTTACTAAAAAATCTGAATTTCTGTATATTTTTATAGATATAAAAATGTAATTAGAATTTGTATTTTAGCAAATAGCACTATTTTTATGGCTATTTTCTTGAATTAATAAGATTATTAAAACCTGTTGTTTGTGAGCTTTTTCTTGTAATTTTAATTGAACTCGTCAATTAGTTCCAAAAAATTCAATTTTGATAGAAATTTTCAATGAAACAGGATGTAATAGCGTTCGTAGACAAGATAGACCATTCAAGGTGAACCTTGCGACTTCATCTTGTTTAAAAAGTTGCAATTTATTCTGAACTGACACAAGACTGTACCTAATTTACACTATTTTCATTTCTATTAGATTGATTTTATCGGTCATCCACCTTTGATAAAACGTAATGCAATACCACATTATTTGCATAAATTAGAGTTATTAACAAAATAATTAACAGAGCCTAAATTAATATATTTCTTGTAGTCGGCATTTTAAATTAGTAGACAGCCAAGTAATCGAAATTCGACTTTAATTATATTATGTAGTTAAATTAAAATTAAATTATAATTTAATAAAATTTAAATTTGACACGTAATGGAATGTACGTACACGTCGTGTTTGTCTATGGTAGTGTGCGTGGCGGGTTTTTTTTGGGGGATTTTATGTATCAGAATTCATGCATTCTTCTCCATATAAACTTTAGTTGTGCCACAAACTGCTCCGTTTGCGTAGTGAGTTGTGATTTTTATTCAAAATTTTCGCTTCACGTATTTATGTATAAGACAATGGAGAAACTAGTTATAAAATTAACTGCTGTTATAACTAGTGTAAGAGATTAGAATGAACCGTGAATACCATCACGTAGAGATACAAGATAGTAGTTAAAGCAAAACTTATCTCCGGTCAATGACCTCACTGATAACAGCTATACGCAGTTCTGCTTGCATATTTACACGCTTGACATGGGTTTAATTACGATGCCTTACCCCGTGTCCTAATTGCCACGTCACAAAAGTTCATTGTACGACGAAGTCATTGCGTACATTTGTCGCATGTCTGTGCGTATTTCAATTAGAACAGCTTCATACAGAGCCCTATGTTTAAATGTTGTCGTGTTAGTTGGTCGGTCGGTTATGTCAGACAATAATGAGGTTTGTCATTATCATCTGTACCTAAGAGTAAGTACTATTATAAGTTCTTTTCATTTATTTCTTGCATACAAGTTTCTGCCCGCGACTCAAGAGACCTCGAGAAAAAAATTATACAATATATTATAAACCCTGTTATTCTATTTTATAAATTATAATATTATCAGTTTTTTTAACAACGCAAAGAACACTTCTGTCTACAAAATTTCATCAAAATCCGTACAGCTTTTTGTGCTAGAAAGAGTAGGTAATAAACATCCATCCATATATCCATCCATTAGCACCAACTTTGGCATTTCAACCATTATTACGATTAGTATAAAGTAGAATAGAAGGAAGAAGGTTCTTTGTAAGGGGAAAAAGGTTCGGTACATATTTGTAAGAATAAAATTAAATGTGCTTAAGCTTGTACCAAACCAACGCACAGTGCGAGTATATCGTTAGTTATGCTAAAAGCAATTATGAATAAGCTTTCGCCGGTCGAAAGCGGAAACCAGTTGAAGTAAAGCTTCCTGTAACGTTACGTAAGCTCCCATTGAGTGCGGCTATTGTATAACAATTATACGTAAAACCTTCGCAACAGAAACTTATATGTTAGGTACGTAATACGTTTGCAATTTGTGACCTGTGACATAAACGTAATTTGGTTTGATCGTAGATAAAAAGGTGTTGAAAATTTAGACGACCGGGTTATCTTCTTTTAATCTTAAGTGTGAATTCCGTAAGATGTTTCTTTCCATTTTAAGTGATAGAAAAAGGGGAAACGCATAATGTTGATAAAATCACATAGTGAGTACCTAATGGCTGCATTATTGCATACAAGAAAAAATAACCTTCATTGAAAGGAATTAATTTTATTCAAATTAAAAGAAATTTAGTAATTTATTTGTTATACAACCTGTGTCAACCTGTGTCAAACGATAGACCAGTGTTTGGTCAAATTCATTTGTACATTTGTAGATTAAACCTATCCACAATGGTTAAATCGCTATAATTCAACTTCCCGCAAAAAAGAAAAAAGTAAAAATAAAGTCACTTGTTATTCGCCGAGAGATTTTCCGCTCAGTTTCCTACTTTCTTTAGCGGAAAATCGGATAAAAACTCGCATGCGTTCGTGTGAGACGCGCCTCTTGGTTGTCCGTTCATTAACCATTATGATAATCATACATCTCGCTAAATTGTTGATTATCATCATCAGTATTTCAATTAGCGAGACGCGATGAAATCAAATCATGTACTAGTTTTTTAAGATACTGTAAATCATTGTGAGGAATTTTCTCGAACGTCAATTGATGTATCTTGTTCTGATACATTGCATTTGATGTACCCAGCTTGTTTGTATAAAAGGAAATAGTTTTTTTTGGTTACATTTATCATGCAGATTCACTTCTAAAGTAAATTAAAATAGGTCGTTTCGCGGTATAATCATGCACGCTAAGTTTTTCACACCGCAATATAACAGTGAATTAACATAATTGAACAAAGAAATGTAGGCCGTTCCAGTAAAATTACTTATTAAAAAATATCAAGTGAAATGTAAAATAAACACATAACCAAGCAGAAGAATTTATCCAACTAAATATTATGATAGATCATATTGATTATGTAAATTACATTTGGTTTTGTCATATTTAGCTGTGATTGAATTGCAATTAAGAAATTAAAATATGAAGGAAAATAATTCTACCAAAAAGTTCGCTCGCTAAAGTTCTCTTTAATTCTCCATATTCATGAGGAATGGAATATATATAACTTCAAGAAAATTTTACAAAACTTTTGCTTCTCTCTCCCTCTCTAACTTTACAAACAACAGAAAAAATAAACAGTGTAAGCGTGACTTTAAGCGTAAAACAATGCGACATTAAGCCGGGTCGTGGTCGGAAGGAACATCCGGCAACAATGGAATACATAGTAACACATACGCATATATTAAACAGTCTGTAAAACTGTAATAGCTACATCGACTAGCTGGCTGGGAACACATATTTGTTCAGTATAGTTTAGCCTATTTCTAAACTGTTTATGACTATGTGTATGCTATGTCTATCTATACTTATATAAATGAAGACTAGACTCTCACAATCTAAACGATCCAACACAATGAAATATCAAACACAATCAAAATACAAAATCATAAAACTATCTCTTCAAGAAATGTCTTTCAAAAGATAGATAGTAATGTAGTAGAAAAAATAAAAATAAGGCGTCAAAAAGTTTGTTGAATGTTTTAAGCCGGCAACGGAGTCACAGCATGCATTTACACCTTGTGACTTTATAGCTTCTTATCGGGGATGCAAAATCCCTGCCAGTAAATAAACTATGTTTGATAAAAAGGGTCGATTATCACATGGATAAGTAGCAACATGAATCGTAAATTGCAATTAAGTTCCTAATCAACAAACGATGCATACGACATTTTTCACGTCTATCTACATCTAACACGAGATCGCTGAGTCGAAAACCCGATTCAAACCCTGTCTTACAGTCTATACAAGAGTTTCTCAAACTTAAAACTCATCGTATTTAGACTATTTAGACCATTAATGAAATAACGTGAGAAGCTTTAAAAAATTAAAATGACCTTTTTAAAAGAAGTAAAAATATTTCCACAAATAACGTTAAATCAACTCTAAGAATCTTTGGCATGGCATGGCATTAGAAGCATTTTTAACAAAGAAAATCAAATAAGCAGGCAAAAAGACACTTGATTGTAAATTATCAATCACCCAGGGCTATTGACACGTGCCACATCAGGAAGGTCGCCAGTATGTTGCTATGTAGGAGTCCTCTGTAATGAGAAATGTAGAGTAGGTATAATTGGTTTACAATTTTCTTACCATAACTGGGAATAATGTGCATCCCAAAGCACCCAACAGTTTGAGAAACGCCAGCCTACACGGGGCTGTAAATCAGTCGATGTACCACTAAATAACGTTGACGGTAATTACATAGCGTTCCGTAGCCATCGCGCAGCTAATAATTGTAAAATTGCTACGTTGCGCGACCCCACCGCTCCGTTACACAGACATGACATAATATTGAATTTAATTATCTATGGAGTATAATAATGTAGGGCGTGTTTAAATATCTATTATGCGAAATTCACGTGAGGCCGCGCGTATCCGTCACTTTCTGTATAGATTGATACAGATTGTATGTTATTATGATGTTCCTCGTAAGAATTGTTTCGTTTTACTTCATCTATCGCCTCGAATTGGCATTGGAACAGCGCGATAGAAAATCTCTCTTAGTAGCGCACTAAAAAGACTGCAGCCAAATACAAAGTGTAAGATGAAGCTTGCATCTCGCAAGCGGTTGCTGGCTTCGTAAGATGGCTGAAGCTGCGGCCTTTACGGCCAATTCAAGAGGAAGAAAAAGAAGAACATGTTGAAAATTAGACTGACATTATTGTAATGGACGTAATATGGAAAAGATTCATAAGTTGAAGAAAATCGTTTCATTAGCTGAGATTCTCTTCAAATTAGGTGCTCCGAATGCACACACTTATCAGTTATTCGGGGTCTAGGTACATCTGAACATCGTTACCTTAACTAGGGCTACCTAGTAATTTGCTTAGCGTCCCGATACTTACGAGTAGGTACGAACATATCTACTCAAACAACCACGTAGCCAACAATGGAGAGCCGGGTATGTCTCACAATACATGGCTGTCACAGCTTATTACTTCCACTATCACTTACAATTGTAAGGCAATTATCAAAGGCGGTGTTACATAACTGTCAAGCAGGTAACGGTGGTACGGTAACGGTGAGGCGCAAGGCATGGCGCAGAGTACAGAAGTTTAGCTGCCAGGAACACGGAAGACTATTGACATGCCAGCGTACTGAAAATTCAGGCTTCCAGTTTTATCCACAACGAAGTTATAGGCCGAAATAACCGTTATAGTCGAAGATGGCCTGATGTGCTTCGAAAAAAGGATCGAAGGCACTGCCGTGCCGCCCCCCCCCCCAGATCTAATTTATTGATAAAAACAGAAAATTATGAGCTAAAAATATAGAAAGCACTACAATAACCGACATTTATGAAAAAAATCAGACTTTAATGAATAAAAAGTCTGCTTTTGTAGTGTTTTTTCTATCGCCGCCATATTTTGACGACAAAACACACAAGACTGGAACATAAGCATTAATTACTTTTAAGCATACGAATACTTTACCGTGGTTAAAGATTTCAGAACCATTGTCCACTAACAAGCAACAGCACAAGAGAAACCGCAGTCGTACGTTCGTTCCCAGGTTTGGTCGAAAGAATACTACCATGTAACCTTCACCGACCAATTTGGAAACGGTCAGCGACCCACAACTGGGTAGGCATATGAATATAAATAGAAAACTGTTGACAATATTTGCGGTTTCTTTCCGGTTGCGAATTCCTTGCACGTTTTAAATAAATTTGTGTAAGAAATTTTTTTTGGTTTTTAATTCAGCAGCAGTGGTCATTTATACTCGTACATGCATGTCTCTTCAAGGTGCTTACATGCAAAGTTGGTCCTGATCGCATACATACTCGTACATAGGTACATCTCATTCCTCCAGGGTCTTTGCAAAGTAGGTGCTTAGACGTAAAATACACAAATTAATCGTCTTTACTTGTTACTTAATAAGGACATGTCAAAAATGCTGGATCTAGTGGCCAACTAGAGCATACCTAATCGACGCGACCACAGGACAAAGCAGTCGCGTTGTCTCATATAAAGCGCGCGCCCTCCATAGTTGAACAATCGCTCAATTACTTTCAATCCGTTTTTCTACTCTTGTAAGTATTTGGTACTAATCAATCTTATACTTGAAAAACAGTTTAAAATATCTTTAAAACAATTAATTACAAATACTAGAAATTTGTTTCAGAAATGACAATTTGTTGTTAAATTTTTATAAGTAATTTAAATTGTTAAATTAAAATAATAAAATTTGCATATTAATACTTGCATCTGAACTGAGTGTTTACACATTACTTAAATTATTCCTCTTAGTTGAGCCGCTCGATAATTATTATACTGTCATCTGTTTTATTATCAAATCGCGATAGAAAATACATTATTCTTTTAGAGCATGATTTTTTTATGATTTTTGACCATGGCCTCGTGGTGTGGATGGCCTCGGACCAAATGAGGACAAACATAATAATAATAATATGAGTCATACAATGTGTAATTTGGCATTCATTAAGTTTTATGTTGAATACAATTTTCTGATATCTACTACAATCGCACAGTACGTAATAATTAATTAGTACATAAAATCTGATAACATATTGTGAAGATGAAACAGTCATGTATACATGAATCTTAGACTATGCTAAGCATGATAATTATAGAGTGGCCGTGAGACATAAGACAAGATATATCGATGTTTATCGTTTTGAACTTCGTATTCTAAGAGGGTGTTGTTTAGGTGCTTTACACTCGTAGTTGTAGCCGTAAGTGTTATCCCATCTTAAAGTTAAGTTATGATATTGAATTAAATAGTTATATAAAACGCTTGTAAAATGTTAAATCATACCTAACTAGCATTTTTTTGTGTCAGAGTGGTTGTTTTGATGAGTTGATGATAAAGGAAACCGATAATCCTTGCTCTTCATAATTGAGCTGATACAAGTTTAGATCTCGACTAACTGTGATTTTTGTGCTAAAATAATATCAATTTAAAGTCACACACGTGCTTGTAGTTCATACTTACTTACACTCACTTTAAGTTTGCTTATGTATTCTCTAAGACTCGAACATCCTCTAGTGATATCGATAAATGTCAAGGATTGTGAGATCATACCAAGCTTTGTAGAATTTCACGCGTGCTTCGATGTAAGTGAATTCAATTATATACATGTAATACCATAGAGGTTAATTTAGGTTGAATTCCTCGGATTTCAATTATGTTGTTGTTAGTAAATGTCGTTTGCAATCAAATTCCGAATGTATTGAAGTCGTACCTACATTATAGAATTGACAAGGCTGCAACGGTGTAAGCATTGAAGCCTTTTGTACAAGATTTTAATGCAGAAACTTATCCGGACGCGTTGTTTAAATATTTTTAATAATATAAAATAAAAACAGTTTTAACAGACTATGCAGCAGGTAGACAAAATTAAATTGACGTAGATTTAAACATATGAAAATATCGGATCGTTTTAACCTCATTCTCTATTTGAGGTTGGATGCGGGCATCCATGGGCTGCAGTGACCCCTTACATTATTAGGTGGCCAGCATGCCTTTTTGCTATTTAATCACTATTTAAAAAACCTGTACGTTATTAACAATGATTTTTAATGTCACGTCAAAATTAAAAATAAAATGTGTAAGAATTTCAATGACAATCTTCGCCATGCTTTTTAAATTACACATTATAACTAACCATTGCTGTTTGTCGCTGCTAGAGAGTATGGGAACCGCCTAGCCGAGTGGCCTGGATCTGACAAGCGCGCTTTATTCGTGATCCGGCCCATTGTTGGGTGAACTTCTCATACTTATTGTTTCCTAGTACAATAATTAGAGTTCTCTTTTGTATGTACGAAACTGGAGTAAATATTTTATTTTATATTCGACTTGCGTGCGTCCCTTCAAATGTTTTCGAAAATTTTATAGTTACTTCTCAGGCATGCAAGTTTCCGTGCAATATATTTCGCAGTTAGAAGCAAGTTGACATTTAAGTTTATCATAGGCACCTAAACTACGTCATGCGCGTGCTGGGATTTGAACCCGGACTTCTCGAGTAAGAAGCCGAACTCTTAACCGCTGGGTCACCTACCATTAGTACTTATGGTCATATTTTTTACTCATCTCTAAATATGACCCGAGGCCTGAATGACGGCTAGAAACAAAACCGTTAGCGCTTCGAGAACATTCCGTTATTAGGTGTCTGAAAGCGAACATGCGTGTCTTGGTAGGTACTTACCCACTTTTGAATTTGGAATGTTAACTTTTTTATACTTCATATACATTTAGGAGGTCAGTTGAAAAGTTTTTATGATTGATTAGTTTTTACTTATCATTTTTCGATTATGTAGACCGCAGTTATTAGAGAGAGAGGTGTTATTACTTAAATATTTCTATTCATTTTTTTATTAGCTTAAACCCTTCTGTATTCTCTCATCGTCATTTATCTTAGCGCAAATCATTTATCTTAGCATCCTTCTCACAATGAGAGGGATGTAGGCCTTAGTCCACCACGCTGGCCTACTGCGGGTTGGTGGACTTCACATACCTTTGAGAACATTTTTTTTGTGAACTCTCAGGCATGCAGGTTTCCTCACGATGTTTTCCTTCACCGTAACAGAAGGTGATATTTAATTTTATAAGCGCACATAACTGTTTTACAAAGTCATTGGTGCGTGCCACTGGCATTTGAACCCGGACCCCTCGATTCGAGGTCGAATTCTAAGCCACTGGGCTATCACCGCTTCACCATACCACGTACTGCCTACAAATTCCTTATGACCCAATTATTTTACCGTCTTTTTGCGGGATTAAAATAATTGTCCGTCCATGGCTCACTTTGAAGAGAAATTATTAAACAACATTCGGCACTCCTCCAAACAATCTAAGCAATGTTTATTCTATGTTAATTTATGTGTGTATGACAATGTGTCATTGTGAATTTACTTGCGTCATAATAATAGGTGTTATCTCCTTATAAAAACAACAATGGGCAATTAGTTTTTGTACGTTGTCATCAAGATAAACACACCTTTGGCGTCTATTGATTTCGCACGGTGACACTTCCTATGGAAGTCATGAAAATATCTTCTGTGTGCTTAATTATGAAATGAAATGATAATGAAATTTATTTCGCTTTTGACTACAACTAAATCATGAATATACATGCACAAATAAAAAAAATAAAAAAATTAGACGTTTATATTCATGTACACATGTACATGTATGTTCATGTGTATATGTACACGTCTACAATACATATATACTGTGTTTGATAACGATGGGAAAATCTGTATCACCATAGTCCTTACTTTAATTCATATGCGTGACGGGATTTGAATAAGTGTTTGAAAGAAATAGTCATACCTACCTTCCTTCCTCCTTCTCCTCCTCCCCTAATCGATTTACCTTCCTAATCGAATCGATTTTCCTTACTTCAATATAATTAATTGTTCTTCATCATTTAATATATAAGTAATTAATTAAAAGCTAATTTTTTTAATTTATCCTAACCTAACTCATTGTAATACGGTTACTATTGTAGACGTTTTAAAGTTGGCCTAGAAACTAAATTTTTAGCTACATTTGAGTGTATCTGCTTAGTATCTGAGTATATGAAAAACGTTAACATTTCCTAAACTTAAAACAGCGTTCAGTGCTGTGTCGCTGATCTCATCATGATAAGCGCAGTTACGCTCGGACTGTGCCACCTTACAAATGAACGTGAATGATTTGATAAAATTACTTGTATTATTGCGGTAAACTCAGCTACAAGATGCCATCTTGCAATATATGAAGTGTCATCACTTCTCGACTCGAGTCATTAGATGTGCAACGCTATCGTATTATACATTATACAGTTTATATAATTTTTATTGTCTTCTTTTATAATTGAAATGTTACTAAATTATTGGCCGTTGTTAGTTACAACAATGAAATCAATAAATTATGTTAAAACTGCTGATTGTTTGAAAGAATTTTGTCGGATCCTAAACTTATATCTATTTGTTTACATGCCTAGTAAGTTTAGTGACGAAGTTTATTTTAAAAACTAAAGATAAAATAATAAAACTTTATTCGAACTTACTTTTTAAATTTTTATTCAAAGTACTATTACTACGTTGCGTGTACATTAAGTACACTTTAGCATTACAGGTTTTTTCAAAATTAATTCTTAAACGGAATATGCAAAGGTATACCTACGTTGATTTTTTGTAATTTTATTTTTCCGTAATAACTTAACAGGAAGTCCAAAAACTAGGCCACGTTTCATATTAAGAAGTGGAATTCTAATGAATATCAATCACATTAAAGATATGAAATGTATAAAAGTTCAAAACGTTTGCGTTTCTTACAAAATTGTTTAGAAATGTCACATAAAATACGGTATAAGCAATTTTGAATACATTATGTCAGAATGCTTAGCTACGAAATATGGGATTCCGCATGGAATGATAATTTCAACATTCTTGCGGAATACTACTCGGAATGTAAATGCCGATACGTTTTGTACTTCGACGCAAACGACATTTTGTCCTAACGCTTACAAATGTGAAAAATGATTAATTTATTGCTAAAGCAATTTCAGAAGTTATTGTAAAGTTAACTTTGAAGTTAAGTTTACGGAAGTTGATTCAACGAATTTCTAGCGAAAAGTGCTATTCGTTTCTTATGAGGTCAGTGAATCAAGTGTAGTTAGGATGAACAAAACATTTGTTACAAATGAAACTACATATTATAATTAGTATTGATTATTGAAAAAAACCCGACTTTTCGAAAAAGTTTTTTTAATTTTAATAGACCCGTGGTACTCTCACATTTAAGGGATCACATCAATGAATGTCATTGAACATGACACTGGCATGCAACAAAATGCAGTGAAGTTGTCGTACGAGCAACTTTTGCGTGCGACATGGCAATTAGGTCACGGGGTACCGCGTTGAGTAGACACCTACTTAGATTTAGTTATCTTCTCTATGCTCCTGTGTTCGCTTTGCTTAGTTAAAGTAGAATACATCAATAATTATTCCTTATCATCTCTCTCTCGGTCTTTTAAAGCACTCTAGTCGCAATTAAAAAAGGAGTCAAGGTTTCAGAATGATGGAGTAACACGTACTTAACTTGCGCGTGAGAGAATTTGTAATGTCTCACAAATACACCCAATTATTAGTCTGGTCAAGTACTGGGGTCTTTTCGGCTTTAAGCTGCATACATCATTGGTTTAATGGTTAAATGTCGGTGACTTCGTAAACGTGAACTTTAAAATTTGGTATGAGTCTAAAAAATTTGAAAGTGAGCTAGTCGCACTTGACAATAGAAACGCTACATTGTTCGAAGGACTGAGGAGGAAGAAAGTCCCTTTGACGATCTCGTTTTAGTAAACGGAGTACAGGCTGCCCTCTGACTTCCAAGGGCTGATACATAGATATTTGATGTAGGTATCTATCAATTTAAACAAATCATTTTCAAGTTTCACATCAGTTATGAATGTGTCATCAAACTTTTGTTTGGAATTTTAAATATTATTTTGTGCACTAATATTCATTGTTTGTATTGTAGGTTGAAACGCATTGCAATAAAATGCATCTATGTACCCTTTAAACTGCCTTTATTTTGTAATGCGTTACGTGATTCTATAAAGATTATGGTCAATCTGTCAACTGTCTCAGACCGCACTGGTAGAGAATTTTAATTCAAACAAGTATTGAATGCTCGAATATCTTAACATGAATGGAATGTTAGTTCTGTCTGTCTGTGTTAGACTTATTCCGTCTGAAATTATAGACTGAGTTTCAATACTTTGAAACTCGGTTCTCTACAGTAGAAAACTGACATTGAGTATCGAGATTTTGTTTTTGAGTATTGGAGTTCGAGTAGAATACAATTTGTATTGAAATTCTAATGTACTTTCTACAACTTCTACTCGTAGAATGGACGTCAAACATGTCAGACGAATCCTTTTAACGGTTTTGGTAAAAAATTGCGTGGTCTTATCTATTTTATAACTAATAATCATGTCGCAAACACCACCGATCGACGACTTTGATTGTGTTAATTCACCATTGATTCGATGTCCATAAATGTCTCACAAACTTTTTCATTGTTCCAGCTCGCTAACAATGACATAATCGGCCACAAGATGGCGCTGAGACTAAAAAAGGACATAAAGAAGGCCTCCTACTACGTGTGGTTCCTCGGCGCGCAGGAGTCCCGCGGGCTGAGGGGGGAGGAGTTCGCGCTACCAGCGATACGGATTCTGGAAGAGCGAGCCAGGGATTTAGAACCATTTAAAGTCACTTTACAGGTAAGTTTCAAGCTTTTTATTTAAATAGACTCTTTAAAAACAGTTTTGAAAACATGCTGTATTAAAGAAGAAAGACGAAGAAGAGAATGCAGTGATTTTAGCTGGTCGATCGGCTGTCTGTTCCATTTCTATGGTTTGTGCCAACATGCAGCAGAGTTTTAGAATTTGGTCCAGCCAGAGAGGGTTAAAAGTAAACCATAAGTACCAAGTTCCCACGTTAGGCATGCAAAATAATCAGTTCATTTACACAGGCGATATCATTGCATCTCTACCAAAAATGAGGGGATTATATTTCCCTTACATTCATACTTGTGAATTGCTATCATTACCGATTTGCCGTTCTCTTTATTATTGGATACAATGATCGATTGAATTGGTTCGCTTATTTTAGGCAATAAAACTTTAGATATAGAACGCATAGTAGTATAGTTTATCAACATGTTTAAGGTAGAGCTCAGGGCTTGTCCTGATAGGTAAAGAACTACCGCCATGCTCATAAGCCTCATAAAGTAATTCTTAGTTGTATGTGTTTTAACCAGTGTATCAACATTATGTGTGTCACTCAGATTCAAACTCGGACCCTGGATTAAGATGCCGAATTCTTTTTCCTAATTGGCTGAAACAACCGACCGATTAACAACGCGACAAAATTTTAACACCGGGCAATTCAAAATATTAGGTACTGTATCTATATAAACGTAGGTAGGTATTTCTAATACCTTTATTTGTCACAGGTGTCCCACAAGGGCCTGAAGATCATCCAGAACGTGACGGCGAAGGGCAAACAGCAGACGATCAAGCACTTCATCCCCCACGGCAGCATCACCAGCGCGGTGGTCCAGGGCGATGTGGTCGCGTGCGTGCTCCTGCTGTACAACCCCATCACTGGCTGTCCCGTGCACGTGCATGCGTATCGGTAATTGAGCTTCTGTACTAGGTTTTCTTTCATGGAGGAGAAGCGTGTATAGCTCCGCTGCTTGAGCAGGTCGCAAGCGATCGAAAAAGTTAAGCAACGTGCCCGACGTTCAAGTAGAGATGTAGAATAGTGTAAATGTAGAGCAGTAGAGCTGATGATCAAGCACTTCATCCCCCACGGCAGCATCACCAGCGCGGTGGTCCAGGGCGACGTGGTCGCGTGCGTGCTCCTGTACCCTTAGTCTGAGTTTTAGCGATACCGATACGAAACGTTTGTGCGTTTCGTTTTGGATAGATACGTAATTCATACACAGCTTACCACACAGGAGTCCACAGTGTAATAACAAATAGAGGTAAAAGATTTTTAGAGGAGTTAAAAAATTTAAAATCAAATTTTTGTATGGAATGAAAGATATGAATACTTATTGTTAAACATTATAATAGTAACAAATATTTTAATACCTACGGGATATTATTAGTTCGAAATTTTACAGTGCATTACGGCCAATTCACAGTTATTATGTTTCATTAATATTACTAAACATTGAAAGAGTGTTAATTAAA
Source organism: Erynnis tages (assembly GCA_905147235.1). Classification (NCBI taxonomy): domain Eukaryota; kingdom Metazoa; phylum Arthropoda; class Insecta; order Lepidoptera; family Hesperiidae; genus Erynnis; species Erynnis tages. The sequence goes on from LR990092.1 coordinate 3,067,197, forward strand.
AATAAAGCTATTTTTGTGATGATTTATCTAATGCTTTATTAATTTTTTAACTCTTCTAAAAGTCTTTTTCCTCTGTTGGTTATTACACTGTGAATTTTCGTCTGGTAAGCTGTGTATGTGTGCGTTTCGTTTCGGAACTGTTAAAACTCAGACTAAGGGTACTGCTGTACAACCCCATCACTGGCTGTCCCGTGCACGTGCATGCGTATAGGTAAATTGGTTTTTATAGCTATAGTAGCTGCGACCCGCGACTTCGTCTTCGACTTGGGATGCGTCCTTTAGAAATGGTTCATAAATGAAACATGTTTAATTTACTTACACAATTCTCTTCCGCAATAAACAAAATGTGTGTCATTTTCCATTTTTTCAACTATCTACACACGAAAAGTGAAATTAAATATAAAATTAACAAATATAAAATTACTCTCAAGCCTTTCAACTTACTAGCTACACAAAAATATATTTATGAACCTGTATACCGATGTATCTTGTATGTCATGTTTTTATTGAATTATGTGTTGTGCACAGAAAATATTAAGTAAATAATTAAAAATCACGTCAATCAGTCGCTCCGTTTCACTGCTAATACATGACAAACAACAGTCGAGTCTCCTCTCGCAATGAGAAGGATGTAGGCCGTAGTCCGCCACGCTGGCCTAATGGTGGAATTCACATGCCCTTGAGAACACTGAAGATCTCTGAAGCATGCATTTTCCCCGACGTTTTGTAACGCTTCACCGTTACATCAGGTGATGTTTAATTTTATAAAGCGCACATAACTTTTAAGAAAATCATTGGTGCGTGCCAACTGCCATTAGGATTTGAACTCGGACCCCTCAAGTAACAGGCCAGATTTTTAGCAACTAGGCTTTTGCTATCAATATACCGCCTAGCTGTAAATAAGGTAGGGTGGTACAAGTGTGGAACAGGAAGTGTCGCGGATGAATGAACGCACTCGCCACTTGACCATTATGTGTTCATTTCCCCTTCATTGTTTTGTTTCTTTTGAGAGAAAACGTGTTTCCTAATGGTTTTGGAACTGCTTTTGCGCTGGTGCAATGGTTGTGATCTACGGACAAACGTTTTATACAAAAATGGATTTTATAATTTAAAACTGAAATTGCGGAAGGTGTTAACGCGTTTGACGGAAATTAAACGCAGTGATACAAGAAAAGTTGAATGTTTAATGTTTCCATAATAATGCCTATAGAGTTTAATTTAGCTAATTGTATGTATGGATTTTGTTATGTGGGCTTAATAGGTGACTTTAAATTGCAAAGATTTGATTAAGGATTGACGCCATAAAACTACCTTATTTTATGTAATTATTTATGTGCATAATTGTTTCTGTGCGTCGGTACCTACTTTAGAACGTGGTCCGGAGAAAATTTTACATACACTTAAGCTCTTTTATCCAAATTACAAATCAAATGTAGTTCAAATACCTTCTGCTATTTTTGCATGAAAGTAACAAATATCTATATGTAAATCCATCTTCACAAACTAACGCATTCATTCATAATCATTCGTAAGATTTATATTCATGTTAAGTTCTACAATATTTTTTACGAAATTATTTCGAAATGTAGGTAACTCGCGTGGTTTTTGGTTAAAAACTAAACTTGTTTATTATATTAGCAGTTCCAAAACGATTTCACAAATTAAGGAGTGCTAGGCACGTCAATGCCAGCCAAGCCTACAGCAGTTATTATGCTACCTTTCTTAAAATATCTGTTCATAAAATAAAATTGAAGCGAAAACATTATGTTCATTTTGAAGCGTAAAAATGGGGCTAGGATCAAGACAAACAATCTTCTATTTCACTTATTTGTTTAAAGCTACAAAAGTTCATCCATAAATAATAATTATAATCGTTTATTGTGCCTATCAATGCACAGCTTACCTAATTTCTACTATTGAGTGTTAAAGCAGAAAGAAACAGCGTTTTTTAAAGTTCAACCATTAGGCACAAATATGTAAAAGTATTTCGTATGAAATTTTTATAATTAAGTATAAACATTGAGTTTTAGACAGAACAATATTTGTCGTCTTTCGCATCAGCGCCACTGGGTTACAAACTACAGTAGAACTCCAATTATCCGAATTAATGGGGACCGGGACCCATTCGGATAATCAAATATTCGGATAATCGGATTTTTAAAAAAAAAATTGCCATTGGAGAGAATAAAAGCTACGTTTTGATATTGCACAATTTTTTTATTGAATTAAATGAAAGAAACATGAAATTTTCACATGTTTTAAATATAAATAAAATGTACTTATACAAGTTTAGAAATAAAAATCATTGTTTTTTAAACATCTCCGTTAATGTAAGCTGTTTTGCGGTCTTCAACCGTTTTCGGGCAGCCAGGTCACGCATTCGCTTGACGGTGAGTTGCAAGTGGTCACACTCGGGCTGACGCTCCATCCACTGGCTTCGCGGGGGGAAGAATAATAGCGCACTTAGACTTTTTTTGGACAATTTTTTGTGATTCGGATAATCGGCGATTCGGATAGTCGGAGTTCGGATAATTGGAGTTCTACTGTATCTCTGTAAGAAATTGATCCGAATAAGTTCAGACGTTGCGTTAAACAGCGTTAAGTATCCATCCACCCTCAAAAACATTCAAATTAAGATAAGTAACCAGTAAGAATAAAGTATTACTGTACGATTTCTTCCTTTAACTATACTTTTTTAATGTGTGTACCAAATGACGTCACACACAAGAACAATGACCATACAGTATACAAATCAGATAGCGGCGTAACGATTGTGTAAGACCTCTAACAGACGTGACCTAGCGCATACTAAATGCACCTGTAAAACAAGTGTTGTACTATAAACGTGTGATAAATTTGTTTTATAGGACCAATGACCTAGTAACTAGACGTCCCGTTCACACGGATTATTGCAGACAGACTTGGACGTTGCATTTCAATTGGTTGCGATTTGGAATAAGTTTTTAGGCTCACGTGTAAAATAAATTAAAGGTCTAACATTGCACTTGTGGCTAGCTTTTTGTTTGTGCGCAATTAAACGCAGAATTTTCTTCCTCAGATTTAGGCACAGTTTAAATATTTTCCGAACATCAGTTATATGTGATTGTTGTTGTATTAATCGTGTAAAACCAATTACTATCAGTTTACTTTAAATCCGTTAAATAAATACTCGTAGTTACCCGTGGTTGGGACCCAATTTTATTTTTAAGATGTCAAGAGGGATTAGGATCCAATTAAATCCAAGTTTGTTGGGTTATAATTTATTTGTACAACCAAAAATAACTGAGTTTTTCACGGAAATTAATGAAAATTTTTGACATTTTTAGTCGCATTCCGCGGATCAAGGATTGCGAATTTGCGACCCCACGAATTCGGATTTAGCTTTGCACCTGAATTCTAGGCATGTATAAAAAAATTACGTCCTTTAACGGATGGAATCTCAAATGTAACTTATTGAGTATTGCAGGGTTATTTCTAGGAATATAGCAACACTTGGATAGCTTTGTTGCCCTTTACCTCAATACCGGCGGAACGAACGAGCTGACATTTGGCGCAGCACGTGGCGCAACCTGCACTGCCTCAAGGGCTGCCAGCGCATCTTCAAGTGTCGTAACATTTACTTAACATTTACTTAAGTGTTCAGACAGACAATGTATTTACCTGTAATGTATATTATGTATAATTTCTAACACTTTTCTCACGAAATGTCGGCATTAATAACCCAATTCGGGGGTCTCCTCTTATGATAAGGATGGGCCTTGGGTGGACCAAAGTTTGATTCGTAGCATTAGCACGATTCTTAGCCTCCCAAACAAAGGGTCAGCTGCGTTTCATTTAGTACCCAAACTTTTCAAATATTTTGACACGTAAAATACCTTCATTTGCGTAATCTTCTAAGCGCTCCTGTACTCTGCTGCGCTCTGTGACTCCTAATAATCGCAAATAATAGAGTTTCGATAATAACAAGGAATTTTAAGGAGTATTTTATACAAGAGAGGGTTATTAAGACCTTGTCACAAATACCGCATAAGTCGACAGATGCCGCGACGCGACCCGACGGATGCGTCGTGATATGCCAATATAGGGTTACCACATCACATTGTTGACAACTTGTATGGTATGGTGTAGTGGTTAGAGGAAGGTCCAGGTTCGATTACCAAGACTACATCTTTCGAAAACTGCTTCATATAAACCGAAGAAGTTGACTCTCCGGTTGAATGGACAAGACAGGTGATAATCGTAATTTTCAGAAGTTTTAACGTATCAGCCCACAATCAACGATAGTAGGTAGATCTCATGGTAGGACTCTTATCCTGTTTGATATTAAATAATGTATTAAAACGATCTTCCAATTTTCTTATAACTTTTTCCAATTCGATAACAAAGAAATAAATTATATTTTATTGATTGAACACTTTTATTGCTCACCATTTTAGGTTTAATATTTACAAAATAGGGTTGTTAAATCGTCAAATCTTTGGTAAATACTCATTTCAGTTAAGCGAAGTCTAATTAACTCAACAAAGTCAAGTAAATACACAATAATTACTTGCACAAGCCTCAGTTCGTGGGATATGTCACAACGATGAAGATGTAGCGGCAAGCGCAACAATACAGATACCGCCGACCAGCGTGATAAAATATCACGATATCCATCGTAATGTGGGTACTACGTCGCCGCCCTCGCTCACACGATCTCTCGCTCTGACAAGGAAATAATGAAGACACCGACATGAAGCTTAATTATGCAACTACCTACATCATGGAGCGCACCGACCGCGACGTAGTACAAACAAGAATTTATTAATACGACGTTAGACGTTCGTTCAAGGAAACCATGAAGATTGTATAAATCAATCTTCGATCATCAAATCTTCATCGTCCACCGCGCTGCCGTCGACCATACGCGCTCGCCGTCCATCTCCGTGCATCCACCGCCGAGCCTGGAGACCGCCGCTGCTTCCCGCTCGATGACTGGAGAACGCCTGCTTCCCGCCGCTGCCGCCGCCGACTGACCGTGTGCGCGGACGCGCACGCCCGTTATATTTATGCCGGCCACATAAGGCTGACTCCACACACGCGGTATTGAGATGAAGATATCGTATTGTAATATTGTTATTTGGTTTGGTGTTTTGGCCTATGTCATTATTATTCTTTTATTATTACTTTGTTTTGTTTACCGTTACTTAAATATTATTGGTTATTATTCTTGCAATATTATTGGTTCATATTTTTCTCATTTATTTTGATTGGCTATAAATAATTGGCAAGTTTTGTATAAATATAAGGTCGGTTTCCTAATAAAGCATTGCATTCGGTTCCTAGCTCTAGTAAGGAGAAACCAGTAGTTTTATTCTACTCCTCAACCCAAGTCAGGATCATCACCGCCTACACAGGGATTAGGAACACGCTCCTTACATTGGTGACCCCGAGCGGCCGGCCAGGCTGTTCAAGAACACTGCACTTCGTCCGGAGCTACTGGGGCGTCTCTCTGCCCGAAGAATAGCAGCAAAAATTTCTACAGCGTCAGCTTCAAGCAAGAAGATTAAATCCAGGACCCCTGGAGGAACCTTTTCAAGCAACCTTAACAAGAAGAAACCTCAACAAGAAGAAACTTTAACAAGAAGAAAATTTATTAGGAAGAAACTTTATTAGGAAGAATATATCAACGATGGAGCAGGAGCCGAAGCAATCACACACGACCGAACCGCCGGAACATCAAGAAATAGCGGGAATTTCTCTATCTATGAGAATTCCGCCTTTTTGGAGAGATAAGCCACGACTATGGTTTATCAGTTTTGAAGCCGCAACAAATGAATTGAAGAAGAGTCAAGCCCAGCTTACACAGATGGTGATCGCGCAGCTTGAGAAGCAGGACATCGAGCAAATCTCCGACTTACTGTATCTGCTCACACGATCTCTCGCTCTGACAAGGAAATAATGAAGACACCGACATGAAGCTTAATTATGCAACTACCTACATCATGGAGCGCACCGACCGCGACGTAGTACAAACAAGAATTTATTAATACGACGTTAGACGTTCGTTCAAGGAAACCATGAAGATTGTATAAATCAATCTTCGATCATCAAATCTTCATCGTCCACCGCGCTGCCGTCGACCATACGCGCTCGCCGTCCATCTCCGTGCATCCACCGCCGAGCCTGGAGACCGCCGCTGCTTCCCGCTCGATGACTGGAGAACGCCTGCTTCCCGCCGCTGCCGCCGCCGACTGACCGTGTGCGCGGACGCGCACGCCCGTTATATTTATGCCGGCCACATAAGGCTGACTCCACACACGCGGTATTGAGATGAAGATATCGTATTGTAATATTGTTATTTGGTTTGGTGTTTTGGCCTATGTCATTATTATTCTTTTATTATTACTTTGTTTTGTTTACCGTTACTTAAATATTATTGGTTATTATTCTTGCAATATTATTGGTTCATATTTTTCTCATTTATTTTGATTGGCTATAAATAATTGGCAAGTTTTGTATAAATATAAGGTCGGTTTCCTAATAAAGCATTGCATTCGGTTCCTAGCTCTAGTAAGGAGAAACCAGTAGTTTTATTCTACTCCTCAACCCAAGTCAGGATCATCACCGCCTACACAGGGATTAGGAACACGCAGCAAACGCACGCAAAGATGCTCGCAGCTCGTTGAATGTGCATTGTCTGAGGATAACCTATTAACATTTTAACCGGTAATTTATGTTCGGTGTGCATAATTGTAGATAGTTTAAGGACGAAAAGTTATGAAACTACTGGAAATTGCCTGACTGTAATTTTTTTTTAGGAAAAATATAATTTTTGTCGACATATTTTATTACTTTTTTTACTATAAAGTAGCATATTTTAATTTGTGTAATCTCTTAGCAGCTTTTTTATTAACACGCTTGCTAAGTATAATGATATCCGCAATATCCTTTTTAGGTAAATCCAATACTATTTTTATATGAATAGCTAGCGAGTTTCTACACGGATTCAGTCTTTACGCCTGTATATTTTTATACATTTCCGTATTTCTATGTTATACTTTGACATTCTCTTATCAGATAAGAAAGAATATTTGTATCTTTGTTCAATCTTCCTTCTATTCGTACATCACTCATTCGATCTCCAGTCGGATTAGTTCAGATAGTATTCCTGTTATACATATTACCACAAAACATTGTAAATATTTAGATCGAAAGACTTTACAAACATTTACATTCAAGTACTTTAAATTGCAGTTTCCCATCGCAAAAGCTAGCTTTAAAAAAAGTTTTAAAGGCAAGATTCTATTTGAAAGAAAATTGTTAGACCACCACGTTATCATTTGAATAACACAAATAAAATACTTAAAACATACAAAAACAATAAAAGAAACAAACGTAACCTCAGATATTCTGATGCTTTAAAAGTACAATAGGTTCAATACGGTGATGTTCAAAGTTTTAACAAAAAACTTTAACAATTTTTTTGACGTTGTGTCATGGCATGGTGATCATGGTTGTATTTAACAATATTCTCGAAGATATGTATTTAGCTGCAATCCTTTTATGGCCCACTGATAGGTACGAGTCTCTCTTCACAACAGGAGGAGACCACGCTACTCCAATGCTAATGTGATTTTTGATTTTGACCCGTCGTTGCTTATTCGTTCGCTTGCGATCTGCTCAAGCAGCGGGGCTATGCGCGCTTCATTAACTCGTAGTTAATGCTGTAACAATACTCACGAGTATACTCGTAGGTAATTCAATTAACTAGAGTTCCTAAGAATAATATCTATAATAACAATCTCTGTAGGAACTTCTTCTGACTTCTCAACTGTAACATCATGAATTTCATCGTTGGCTTATCCCAAATAGAAGGTTGAGTAGCGCTTTGAATTCGTGTATTACGCAAATACGTCTTCAATTTGAAATACACTTGCTAGCTAGCAGGATGACGAACCCACGGGAAAGCAAATCGCATCCGTGATTGCGTCGAATCCTGCCTATCAGGTTTGAGATAGTTACAAAGAGTTCTAAGCAATCAGGATGCAACTTACATGCTGATGTTTATGATAAGCTGTTATTAGATTAGTTGCAGTTCAAAGCGAAGCGATGGAGAGCGGAAAGCGATTTGTAACTTGACTTTGTAAAGTATTTTCGTATAACTATCCTGATCTTATTTATTGACTTTATTTTACACGAAACAATGTTCAGCAGGTAGGCAGGCTATAATCTATTCAGCATTGTATTTATCCTATGCTATTCGAGGTTTTACATTGCTGGGCAATTCTTGACATCTCGTACTCATTCTTGTATCTATGTATGTCTCGTTCGTTTTTTTTTTTACCTTTATAATTGAATTAAAATTTGGAATACTTTGGACTGGCCAAATCTTACTTTCTGCTTGGAACTTTTATCAAAAAAAGAATAGAATACAACAGTTTGATTTTGGAACTCTGGACAACTGTATTTATACCGATTTATTAACACTTATGATTAAATCAATGATTAGTGTTCATTGCATTGAACGTAGCTTTACGGCAACTTGTAATCTGATCATGCATAAATATGAGAATCTCATTTTATGGGAGGAAATGATAGCTCCGAATGCACACTACATTATTAATGGAACATCTTTTAAGTGACATCCGTGTTTTTTAGAAAATCTTTCGTATTGCTGTATATTGTACATATCATGTTTTGTTTCTAGAAATGTTGAGGCCAATTGCCAGCGTACATAAATCTGAAACGAATCTATTCGATACTCGTATAGCAATGAAATGTTTTCCTTTTACGTCGAAGGGCAATCAATGATTGTTTCATGTCACGTGACCAAAGAAAGATGGATTTAATAAAAGTCAGTCAATAGAGAGGACTTAAGCAAGGGTTCTAACCATTTAATGGAAAGCCATAGACAGTAAATAATTACCTTAAGAACCCATACTTTCTAATTGGCAATAGATATGGGACGAGATTCATGTTTTCTAGTTCAAAGGTGAATACTTACGACCTTCGCAGCCGAGACAAACCCATTACTGGTCCCAATTACCCTTGAGAACTGTTATATCTAACGATTGAACGGTCACTAAGTATCTACGTGATTTAGTGATATATTCTCAGACCTACATGGAGGAAACAGCTAACAAAAAAGGCTACGGGTATACGGTATACCACTAGGGTCGGTCACAGGCCCGCTATTATGTTGTGTAGTAAGCTTGCTAGAATTATGAATATGGAAAAATAAGGAAGTATACATAATTATTATACATCATTTAATATATTTGAGTGAGCACATTTCACTTCAAACGCATTGTTTTTAAATATTCGGGTGAACGTCAACGAACCCGTAATAAATAGGAATAAAGAAAATTTATTTACCCACTCAAGTAACTAAAAAATGTAAGAGTCCGATATCGCGGAAAAAGTTGAAATAAATCCACAATCAAAATGTAGACAACTTTTTGACTGTAAAGTTTTTCCAGCAGTTTTTATTCAAAAGCTGATTTGAAGAGTAAATGAAATGCTTAGACGAGATCATATTGCATAATTTTTGTTGATGCAATAAAAAGAAAATTTTGTTCTTTCTTTTCTTGTTAATTTATTTTATTTTATTATTATATAGTTTTAAATCCATAATGAAATAGGATGCGCATTGCGCACGTCATACGTAGTTTGGTAACAACTCTTAAACCTACGTATGTATGGTTTATGTATTGTATTTACATTTTAGTGATTGTTAAAATTATTATACCTATCATTCGTTTCGGGTCAGTTCCGACGACATTCGTTAATTATCAAAAACTTGAACATTGGACCGTGTTTTTGGAGGTGTAAAAGATATTTAAAAACACTGTAAATTTAGTAGATAATCTGCTATGTACAAGACGCAATGTCTCCCATCAGCTACGGTTGAACGAGTGCTATAAATACTAATCTCGTAAACTACAAATTAAACGATTAATACAGCTAGTAATAAGCTTCTATTAATAAAATTTCAAAACAATTATAATATAAAAATTTAAGAATACAATGATCCAATGTGCTTTTTCGTTTAGATCAGTATTATTTATTTCTTTATGTACCTACTTAATGTCCCATAGTTTATGATAGGCGGTGTGAATGATTGAATATGATAGGCTAAACAAACCATGTCATAAAATTATCTAAATGCGAAAGCTTCACAAAACAAACTTAATTTTCTCCTCACCGCTTGTTACCAATTCAATGGACCGGGTTTTTAGCGCCCAAACATGTTTCGTGATTGCCAACAAAAGAACTTTTTCTACAAAACTTCAGGTGACAACTTTGGTGAAAGTATTACGGAATTTTTATGGGTATTATTCCGCCATATTGAAAGAACTGTCAAAAGTAGCGCGCATATCTACACACAGTTTAAAAAATGGAAAAGAACTAAAAATATTATATTCAATTTTTTTTCTAAAATACCAAACTTAGAATAAACTTCTTATTCGTACCTAATGGAAATCTAATTATTATACTTATTATGATGTTTTCTTGCAACGTACCTAATGATGTTTTAAGCAACATTCTTTAAAAATACTAAATGATTTTGAAGTAGGTAGACAAATAAATAATATACACTTTATTGTACGTACTCAAAAAAATACAGCACAAGAAGTGTAACTTTAGAGTACAAAATACGTAAGGCGTCGTAAGGAAGGAAGGAAATTATATTTATTACAATAATTACTTTTCAAACCGTTCGCCATGGTTCCAACGGCATGGAATGCGAAACCAACATTCCGCAGTGAGTCAAACAATTTTCGTCGTCTTGTTATTATATCGGCCTGTGTTTTTATGTTTTTTCTTCGTTTTGGTCGGCTGTAATGAAATTGAAAGTTTTATTACATAGCGGTGTTACGAAAAGCGTCGTGTGAAATCTACACGTACTTATATGATTCAATTCAATAAGTACGGTTATGAATGTGTAAATAACTCTTCGCAGTAATAGCCCCGCACCTCCGTTTGTAGGTGGCATCCTACGTATATAATTAAATTAATAATGCTCCACACTCATCACTTAAACACACTCCCAGACTAAAAAAAATGAGCTCATAATTCAGGTTTCTGTCCTGCTAGAAATCAAAACCGTTTTAGTATACTTACTTATATAAAATAAATTAAAAAGTATGTACCTACTTGCAACAGATTGTCGGACGGAACCATTGTCGATGAATTATCCTTGTGAATTAGCCTTAATTTTGCGTCAAGCGAGTGAATACTTGTTTTAGTTTCTGAAGATTGTAGTTAGTTAATAGTTATAGTTGACTATGGACTGCAATGACCACTAATCATAATTAATTCATGGGTTTGTACTTTGTACATTTGTGTTCAAATGACATGCAAATAAAAAAAAAGTGTTACAGAACATGTTTATAATTTACATTATTTGATAAAAAGTAAAATAGCTACTCTTTTGTTTCAATTTTACTTACTAAATGATAAGAAATTACAAGGTAACCACAATTAGAAGTAAATGCCCATCGTTTATGTAATTTTCTCAACGACGCTCAACAGATAATATTTATAATTTATAGCTGACACTACACTCTCACATTACTTTAAAACTTGTAAAGTGACATGTTTTAGAGCAAACATTTTAATTTAGCCGTAATAAGCTTGCTAAGTGAAGCTTACGGAGTTAAAATAATTAATCTGAGATACATTAAATTGTCCCTACACAGTATTTAGCGTTCCAAGATGTTTCTTTTTTAAGACTAGTAGAGTTTATATTTGTCTCTGAAGTGAATAAGTTGCACTATTTTCTTGTTAGTATTAACTCGCCTGACTTGAATTTGAACTGAAATTGCTTTAAAAAAATAAATTATAGTTTCTAGAAATCTGTTTCTGTATTAAATGACAATTTGTTTTTAAATTTTATAATTTTGTGTCTGCATTATTTTTAATCGCAAATTAAAATAAAAAAGACATGCTAAGATTGTTTATCAAATAGGACAAGAGAATAAAAATGGAAGCTTACATATCTCGCTCTATATGAACGACTTAAATAGGTAAATACTAATATTAAATTAATGAGTAGAGTATCAGGTTCAATTAAATGGTGCTCTACCATGATGATTTAAATGAACCAAATCCATATACAACGATCAATGTTATACAAAGTAGTTCACTGAGAATGTAGAGCAACCATATGGTTCTTCATAACAATCGCTATGAATAAAATATAAGCGTAACAGTGTAACTATTACACAATACATGCTAATACCATAGACAAGCAACTCCACCCATTCTCGTCCTGTCCTTAGACTTGCGCCACATCCGTCGAAAGTCACTTACGAGAATGGTAATAATGGAGTAGGTACCTAACAGTATAAATACGCATAGCAATAGCCATAGTATGAAAGGAACAAGCATAGGGTAGACTGTTCTAAACTTAATATAATTTTTGTAACATCATTCTCATGTAACAGTCAACAATAAACGCATTTTTATCTTTTCTTTTCTTTATCAACCTGCATTAGGCGTGGTAGACTGAGTCCTCCATCCTTCTGGTTGTGAGAGGAGACACAATCCTGCAGTGGGTCGATCGAGCTAAAGACACCGAGGTTCACCTTATCAATTTGTCTACTTTCGACGACACCTCTCCCACCAAAACATGACAACTTTTCACCTAATACAGTTAACGATACTTCGTCACTGAACGCAAAATCTGGGTAATTAAGAAAGAATGTATTATGTCGCAAGATATGTGTCGTAAGGACGTATCAAACAGTTAAGGCACTGATTGACAAGTTTTTGTGAGAGCTATACCGGATTCGTGAGGAATCTCGATCCGTCGGTTACTCCGATCGATTCCCTTAAGCAGCGTGGCGACCCAATTATCTGAGTACTTGCATTTTAATATTAAGCACAAGGGTTAGGTTTAATAGAGTAGAAATATTGTAATTGTTTGCACCGTCATGACGAGTATATGTCCCTAAAATACTAATATTAGGTATACAATACTCGTGTCAATCGTGAAAATAGTTTTTCTTCAAATGTTCTCAAAGGCATATGCACCAACGCGCATTAGAGCAGCGTGGCGGACTAAAGCCGACCCGGCAGTGGGTCACTATGGGTTACAGACAAGACTTGTGTAAGAAGTAAGACGATTTTAGTATGGTGTTCAGAATCCTCGTTCTGCTGGGGTGCCATCGTCACGCGCGAAAATAGGCTACTTAAGCCACGCGTATCGTAATGTACTATAATAACAGGTATTTGGTTAATTATGTTATATAAGATTTAGAAAATATTTTCCACCTAAAGTTTTTAAATTATTGAGGTCTAAATCCAACCTCAATCGAAAGTGAATCGCATCAATAGGATCTCATCTCATAGCGGACTTGGCAAGAATCTCGCGAGTCGACTGATCGCTGGGGCAACGGTGCCTGCCTTATGTAGTCGAGAACTGACCCATTGAACGATCATGCGACCCTACATACAGTCAGTCTTAGGCATTCGGAATACTTGAATGTTGTTTTATTTGCATACTTTACTGTGTGTTTCGGCTCGGGAGGTACCTATGGTTGCTGGAGATACTTTGTACTCATGAGTACCGCACCCGCATAAATTCAGATATGACTTCTTCTTCTCTATTTGGAGGCTGCAGTAACCATTTAACATCGGGTGGCCTACATAACAGTAGGGCTTCGCTCTATCAAATAAAGGAGTTTCTTACAGCAAAACGCACGCCCAGATGTACTCACGCGGCTCGTCCCGCAGGATCAGCTCTTATAATGGAGTTTACATCAAAATATACACATGACCCCTAGCTAACTAAACAAAAATCTTAAAAATAATCATTCCTAATCATCATTTCCTTTTCCCAGATGCGACTCAGACCACACAGCGGAGATGCTGTACACTCACCTACAAGCGCTGATCGAGCGGCCAGAGAATCAGAAGAAATTCGCGGATATCGAGAGGAAACTACAGATGAGGGGAGCTCTGCCCTCCTCCAAGAAGCCTCCAGACTCCTCCCTCGGGAGTGAGGTCTCCAGGGAGTCTGACTCCGGGAGCAACGAGGAGAGATGCGTAGCCAACTTGTACGATAGCTTGGCGGCTGAGCTGAAGCAAAAGTTGTCGACAGGTAAAAAGGGATTAGGTCAGTCGGTTTTATCAGTTTTACGTAGTTAGGTGGATCGGCTTTCACGCGACTGTAGCGCATAGAGCACCAAGGGGTTGGTATGTATTTACAACATGTGTATCTTGTGTGATGCTTTGGATACCTAGGTACCGTTCGAAATTAACAATTCTGTTTTTATTTGTTTTTATCATAGTGGTTTCACATATTATGTTTATGTATTTATAAGTACGTATCTATATTAGGGTCAATGTTACATGACTTACTGAGTGCTTTGGATTCCAGTCCGAATTAATCTTTTAATTAATTATTATTTTTGTGGCTCGATATTTATCTACTTATGTACATGCATATTATAAAGACATTATTTATTTACAAATACAGTATCTATAGTATGTAAGTAAGTTCTGAAATTCTTGTAAAATACTTATTATAAACAGAATTTCAAACTTAACTGTTGCCGTTAAATTACACATTATTTACCAAAAGTATTTATTTATTAACTACAGTTATATTAAATTTTGAGTAATTTATGACTGTTCTAATGGTGCTTAGAATTATAGTGCAAGTAGTAAACTAATCCGCTTTCAATGTTTAAACATGTTCTGTAAGAATTCCGTGCGAGTTTACCTATCATAGGTTAAACTGCCATGTATTACATATTTTCGTAGTTTACGTTGAAAAACATAAAAAATAACCTTATTAGCTTTTGATTCACCCAGAGCTGACTGAGTCAGTGTAGTAAGCTAGTAGTTGCCAAAGCTTGCAGACTGTCTTACAATACTTAAACCACCTACCTCAATATATAGACCGTAGATTTCCAAATTCCAGGTAAAAGCCCGATCCTGTTACCGCCCCGGGACTACGACACGGTCCACCGCCAGAAGGGGAACCTGAGCAACATCGACACCCGCCGGTGCCTCAACCAGAACATAGTGGGAGTGAACGCGAGACGCAAGCTGGAGTCGTCTGGGGGCAGCTCGGGGATAGGCAGCGACCTCGCCCCGTCGCCGGAGAGGAACGAGTATAGGCAACACGACAACCATAGCACTAGTGGTGAGTTTACTTTTGGACGTGATTCTTTAATAAATTGGTTTTTGAAGTATAATAAAGTAAGTGGTAAAGCCACTGTAGTTGGAGTGAACGCGAGACGCAAGCTGGAGTCTTTTGGGGGCAGCTCGGGGATAGGGGATAGGACAACTATAGCACTAGTGAGTTTACTGATTTACTCATATTAATTGCAGTCAGAAGCGCGCATAGCCCCGCTGATTGAGTAGATCGCAAGCGACCGAAGAAGTGAAGCAAAATAGGGCGCGGTGATCGCTAGTGGCGAAGTTAATAAGTACTTCTTTCGGAGGGCACGTTGGACCGTCAGTCCCGATTGTTATCGATACGATAGTAGTTGCTCCAGGCCTCCTTTGGCTATGCATATGTAGTTCAGTATTAATATTCTGAATCTAGATATTGATTCAGTATTCAGTTGCAAATAAAAGGCTAATAATTATGATGTTTTTGTATTATCGTTGCCGGGACTGCAATCAATCAGAGAGGAACATAGACAAACACCCGAATAATAATTAGGAATACTTAAAACGTACGTTTAGATGCTTGCCCGTGAAAGTAGCCACTAGCAAATTACACTGCAAATAGAAATTTAATTTCGTCAAACGTAAATGAAAATTGTAAGTATCTCTAGTAAAATATGTAAACGAAAAAATCTCATGACAGGTGTCAAATTGTAAAAAAAATACATTAACATTACCCACTTTGCAATAGAATGATTAATGTAATATATTAGGTGTTCAGTAGCCACTGGTCTAGAAAGATAAGCAATATCGTTATAAGTGGAATGATGGATTACAAGATTTACAAGTAAATAAGATGGGGAAAGTAAAATTTAATGTGGATTACTAAAAGAGAAATATGCTATTGATTGACTCAAAATTTTGATATTTTCTATTGATTTTTTGAGTAGTTGGAGGCAATAAATATACGTTAATTAGATTAAAAATAATACTTAAGCCGATCACATAATCCACGGAATTATATTAAATAAAATAAAAAAACGTTTTTTTTAATATTTACATTATCAGCTAACATTACCTACCTACCAACTTTAAAAATTGTACTTAGTATAAACGTAGTTTTAAAAACCATGCTTTATTTTGATGTAATTAATTATTAAAATTTTAAGATCCGAGTAATATTTGAAAATCCTTTTAAAATAACTACCTACCTAAAGTAAATACTTACGCTATACTTACTGTCCACCTAAAAATAAAATAGGTGTTTTTTGCCCAAAATGTTTTACCTAATTATGCGTTAGGTCATCCATATCAAGTTACAAGGTACCTACCATTAGTAAGTAATCTTGTCTTAAGACCTGTTTATGTTCGACACGAAAAAGACGTTAAAGAAAAAAACAAAAAATATGCACGTATTGTAAAATGATCTCATAGAATTCCTTTTTTTACTGTAAACTATATTGTATGAGTATCCCAATATACTAATTACGTAAGCTACTTAAGTAGTCAAGCACCTATTTTTTTCCGTCTTCTAAATATCCATTACTTTTATATGAAATGCATTTAAAACACACAGTCAAAAATAATAATGGGTTACTAAAAGACATTAAATCTCTAAATAAATTTTATGTCCAAAACACTGACGAGTATCGGCTCCCATAAAGCCTATTGGAATACTGGAGTTCGCAGAACTGACAACCGATGTGGATGAAAGGTCCTCGAATGGCGACCACGCCTAGGCAAAAGAAGCATAGGCCATGCTCCGATAGAAGACAGCGGGTAACCGTTGGATTCATGGAAGGGACGGAGTGGCGTCAATTAGGGAAGTCCCATGTCTAGCTATGATGCTGCTACGAAGGGCTGATGAAAAAGCAGGACCCGACTCCTAATCAACGCTACTCTGTCCTAGGCCTTCCGAATCCAACGGATTTCAGTTGTCATTTCAGGTCATTTTGTCTAAGAACGATCTTTACCTAGGTACCTACGTCTTCGTCATTATTAGGTAGGTACTAATCAATTCAAAAATCAAAAGTGACTAAATTTCTGTGGGGTTATTTTCCACGAAGTCACCTACTCTGCAGAATGTGATTGTATTCCGACGGACCAATGATCACGTTTCGCCCGAGGTCATGGAACCCTAAAATTATGAACGTTTGTACTACGAAGGTATTAATTAAGGACAATGTTGTTTCTATTCCGTTCCTTCAAACAGCCAATTTAAGCGTTCCCACGTCTCATAAAGAGACAAAGCTGTGAACAAAACCGCGTATAGTTTTAGTTTTCTAATGTATGGACGTAAAAGATGATCTCTTGTTTTGCAAGGTGCAAATTAAATGTCTATTCTGATTTCACACTGTTGTCAAGGACTATTTTTATGTTATTAGCTGCAATGCTACGATATTTTGTAGTAGACTTCGATGTTGCATATTGAAACACTAATAGGAATAAAGACAGTACGTTTGTGTTAAAATTAGCATATATTTTAACTTTTAGTTTAATGTACTTGTGTTGACAAAAACTACAGTTTGGTTCGGTTAAAATAATTGAGAATAACTTAATATTCATGACTCGTGACCGCAGGTGACAACTCAAACTTTTTCAAAGGAAATAACAAGGGGATTTTTCCACGCATGAAGGGGACTCGTAAGCCACAACCCTATTCTGGAATACAACTTCATAAAACAATATACCAATAGATAGACTATTCCGTTTACCTGTCTAACACTTGTGACACACATTCGGTTTCAGTGAACAATGGAGTACCGTTCCAGACCTTTAAATGTAGAACCCAGAAAAACGATTGTTCGTAATAGGTTCGGGTAATATCGATACTTTGATGTATCGATATTTTTTCATAAAATATTCCAGTTAAAGTACAAAAATCTGCGCTAGAAAGCATTTATGCTATAAAATTTACTTAGAATTAATTTTACTATTGGTTGATTAGGTAATGATAATTTCACACTCATTGTGAGGAAAGACCCGGCCCCACAATGGGTTTGTCATCCAGACGTAAAATATTTTGTTATTATTTTTCCAATTACCGGGCACGCCATTGTCAAAAATGTTTTTTTCCGCGTTAAATGTATGTCTGTCGCGGAGAAATTATAGAAACAGGAGTTTGATCAGCTTGAGCAGTGTTTTAAATCTAAAACTGTAAGATTTCCCCGACAAAATCAGTGAATCAAATCCTAGAAACAGGGATGATTGCTCTGCGAATCGGTATAATGAAAAATATCGAGCCGTTTTTATCGATATTTTTATTCATTTGCTCATCTCTAGATCGACTGTTTCATCGCGCACGACCTTCCCTAACAATCAATTCGTGCTTTTTGAATTACAATCGTGCACTGTCTGCTGCTTAATGAGTTCAATTTTCACGTTTTAAGGTTTTTTGAGGGACGTCTTGTTTTAGACGCAGATCTATATTTTTTCATAAAAATCACGAGTATATTATTACATTATTAGGGTTATTATTCTATTAATATTTGATATTAACAAAATACCCGGCTGCGTGAAAAATTGTAAACTCACAATTCTTAAAAACTCACATAATTTATTTTAATTGAAACAACGTATGGCTGCTGCAATTCTTAAATGTATTTTTCTATGTCGCTGATCCATCCGAAGAATGTGAAAAAACTGGTAGCCCTACTTAAAACGAGTAATAGCTTTAGAACAACAAGTTTCAGTTAGTTTTGGAGATGAGAGCGTCCCGTTAGGCGCGAACACTTGACAATAGGTCAAGACTATGCGACTGTCGGTAAGGTGTGTTGCATACATTAATTAACGCTCGTTTCACATCTGTCTATATTAATATGTGAAGTGAAAATTTTGGGTACAATTTACAGCTCACTACGCGGACATTCAAGTGTCAAGAAATATAAATAAATGTATAGATGTGTGTCAATAAATTTGAGTCGAATTTCGACTACTTGGCAATCTCTAGTAATGAAACAGCCATGTAAATAGTTTGTCCTGGCGTAACGCGATAATACGCCAAGTATTTTCCGTCATATGTAAACCGAGCCTTAACCGTCAAATTTGGGCCGATTGTGTTCCGGAGACAGAAAATGAATTATGCAAATGGCTTGCAATTTTTTTTGGTCGCAGCGTGCCTATGACTAACGGTTTTGTTATTAGGTACGATATTAACATTATTGGGTGAGGTGTAGGCGCCGTTAGTAAGATGTATTGACGCACACAAAAATACACATTTTAGCGTATAACGGCGTTCAATTTTAGAATTGTTTTTTATCTAGCGAACCGTTTTGGTTTCACATTGTTAAAAATTACTTTTTCTATATTTTCTGTGAATAAAACATGCATGTAGTATTCGGATTACACCTACAAACCATCCGAAACAAACCGCAACCATTCGTTGTAGAGTCCACATCACCTTATAATGGTTCACCTTATAGTGGCCTCCGGTTCGGGGCAAACACTTTAAAGTAAAATTAAAAATTTTCACATGTTTTAACCAAATTAAAATGTCCTTCATTCCATTTTTCAGAGGACGAATGGGCCGAGAGCACCGCATACATGATGCACGAAGCCTTCGAGTCATCCCCACCGCGCCGCGCCGCCTCCCCCCGCCGCGCCTCGCCCCCGCGCCGCGCGCTCTCCCCGCGCAACTACGCCGCCGCGCCCTACACCGACGACTTCAGCGACCAGTTCAGGGACCAGCTCGCCCCCTTCCGCGACCAGGCCTTCGACCGACGGTTCAGACACGAGTCTCTCGAACGTCCCAAGGAAAAACCCGAAAAAATCCCCGAAGAAACCCCCAACTACAGGAGGCGGTACGTCGCCGAAACCAAGCAGTCGAACCGCAGCATCGACCGAGTCGAGGACCGTCGGTTCGGCAAGCTCCAGCGGGGCGTCAGCGAGGGCAGCCTGAAACTCGCCGAGGCCTCGCCCAAGGACCGGTTCAACGTCGCGAAGGAAAAGTTCATGAACCTCGAACGGGAGAGATTCAACAGGGAGCTCGAGGCGCACATGGCGATGAGGAGAAGCATGTTGGAGAGGAACGGTCGCTCGACTTCTTCCCCCGAGGAAGAACGACGTGACGAGCGTCCGGACCGTCACAGAGAACTGGTCCCCCGGCGAGAGCCCGAGCGCTCCCATCGGGACTTGGAACGTTCTCACAGGGAGCCGGAGAGACGCAAGGACGTGGAGAGAGTGCGCGAGGTGGCCGCTCCAGAAGTCGGACATCGGGAGATGGAGAGGCTTCCCCGTGTCGGGAGGAAACGCGACGACCTGAAGCGATACGAATACGGCAACGAGGATTACCTGAACAGGATCGAGCCCAAGCCTCACAGGGAAGAATTCGATCGATACAGAGAGAGAAGGGAGCTGGATCGGCGCATAGATGAGGATGAGATCATGGAGCCCGTCATAGAAGAGAGGAGGAGGGATTGGACTGACAGACAGAGAGCGTTCAGTCGTTCCCGCTTGCTCGACGAGCAACGTCAGTCATACGCGGAGGGCGACAGAGAGAGGTACTACGACCGGGATTACAGAGATTTCCGCGACCTCGCCGACCGACAACCGACGAAGTTCCGTCACAGCTACGCGGAACCCATACCCAGGGGTCGCCTGGGCACAGTTAGACCCTATTGAATTGCCATAATAGATTAGAGTCGCGAGCACTTCGTTCGAGGAAACCGGCTGCGATGAAACTGTCGGATACTGTTTGTACAGCTTCCTGTGTAATCTTCGATAATCTTACTTCTCTTAAATCAGTTTTGCTGCTCAACATACGTGCAATGTCAATACGATGGGATATAAAAGAGAGTTAAGATTACCTAAGATTAAGTTTAAGTATAACTGGGTTTGCCAATAAAAGTGCCTGCCTGTCAACAAATATAAATACTCACTTTGGTGTCACAGAAATAACTTGTAAATATAAATTATATTACTCTTTACTTAACCGATATAAATAGAAATACTTATGTACCTATATCAGAGCTATTGTTATATGCGAAAGAGAAAGACTACGTTGTTCAAATTTAAAAGTTTATACATTTGTACGAAACTATGAAATTATCTTTGATTTAGAAACGATTGTTATATAGAGATTTATATAAATACTTAGAGTTGTATGTATCGATTATTGTATGTATTTTAACATTAGTAAGTATGTTAAATCTAATACAAAACACCAGTGACTCCCGGTCTAAGTCCGTCCCGTAACTTTGACGATACTATATTTGTGGAATGTTAATAAATGATTATTATAAAGAATTCCCCTTTTAATTTACGATTATGATTCTTTTACTTTTACTTTTATTTTGGATAGTACTACAGATAACTAAAGATGGTCAATATCTACAACACAAAACACGAGTACAGAGTACACGAACACGAGAAACATGAGCATTTGAATAACAACAACTTTAGTAATTCACATTTTCTTCATATTCAGGCAGGGATTTTCTGACTCAAAAAACATTTTAGAAGTATCTAATATAGGCAGTCATAACTAAAAGAAAAACGGTTCAGCTAGTCTAGTAAGTGTAGTAAAAGACATTTTCAAAATTCCAAAAGATTTTAATTATAAAAATAACTTTATTTACACAAAGTATTGCACTTGGCTAGTAAGACTTGTCCTATTTAATAAAAAGTAATATGAACTGATCGTTAGTAGGTAACAATGTTCGTTCATTAAATTAATCATAGCATTGCAAGAACTTATGAAATAAAATGACATGTTCTGAACTCTTGTACACAACAAGAGTTGGTACGATAACATCCTCAAAATTTTCTATCCCAAAATAAATGCTGAGAACACATAGGTACACCTATACAACTACTGTTTAACAAATCGTTTGTAGTCGTTCATTGCGACCCACTGCAAGGTCTTCTCTCAATGGGAAGGATGTAGACCTTAGTCCACCACGCTGGCCTATTATAGATAGGTGAACCTCACATGCCTTTGAAAGCAATAAGTCGAACTCACAGGCATGCAGGTTTACTCTCGAATTTTTCCGTCGTCGTTCCATGATGTGATATTTAATTTTGTAAAACGCCCATAACTCAGAGGAGACTTAAGTTTCTCTTTATTTAATAAAAAATGTGTTATTCTAGGACAAGTAGTAGCTACATTAACTTAGAATAAAGTTTATTGCACGCGTAAGATTGCACAATTTTAGGTAAATTTATCTTAGGATCTAGTCTATTAGATCTTAGAAACTTAAAAACATCTTAATGTCTAAATAATTTCCACGAAACGATGTAATACAGTGAATTAGTGACTGGAATTATTCTGATGTTAATATGAAATAGTAGGATTAACAGAGAACTAGATACAAATAAATCAATGTTAACACAATAAGCAACGAAGCTATTGCTAAAAGACATGATATAGATAATAATAATAATATGGAATCAAAAAAATATTATGAAAAGAATGAAAGGATAAAAAAGTTATATACAAACTGTGTGGCACAATATTAGTAGGTAATGAGTTATTTGTAAAAGAAAAAATTGATATTATCATTTTGTGGAAATATTTCGACGATAATATTGTAAATGAACTAAAACATAACGAAAATTGGACTTTAATCTATGCATAACGGTTATTTTACTGAAATAAATAACTAAATACATAGAGCCAACTAGCAAGATATATCTAGTATATACCTAACCTACATCCTTATTAAATTAATACGTATACTTTTATTGAGATACGAAATCTTATAACGTAGACTTAAGAATAACAATAGAACAAAAATTAAAAAAGGTCAAAAAAATTAAGATAAACAATATAACCGAAACATAAGAATTCGTCCCATCAGATAGCTAGTTAATTCCTCCAAAATATCTACGATAAACTTACTACGAAGCTATGTATATAAGAAAAAAGAAATAACAGGAACCTAAGAATAATAGCAAAGAATAATTTACAAACACAGCTTAATAAACTTAAATAACATTGTCGCTGATCGACATTCAACTTTCATGGATCTCGCTTCAGCGTTTGATCGAGGTTATATCACTGTCATATTTCAGAAAGTTTAATTAATATTTACAGACACCATTACAGACACCATTATGAACTTAGTTCTTCGATTTTTATTCAAGTTTTTCAGTTCCATAGCTTCAAGGCTAACATTCCCGCTTAGGGTCAAAAACTCCAGAATGGCCCAACATAGTAAAGCTCAACACTGTTCAATACTTTGCATTGAATACTGTTGAGCTACCTTCAGCTTAGTCATTCACAACGGTTTTCAGTTCCAGTCTTAAGATAAGGTTCTTGATTTTGGGCGAATATCCGAGAATATCTTCAAGGCTATAGTATATATCTTAAGAAGACTGTGGACAAACAAAGTGAAGCACTATTTAGCTTCAATAATATCCTAATGACAACTGTCTAGTTTTTTAGAATTAGTTTGGATTCGTTCGAAGGGAGCGCTCAAACTGCGTGCGAGTTAGTCGTATGCCAACTAATTCGTACTTCTAAGGTCGTCTCCCTTAGTATTTCTAAGTATTCGTGCCTGAACCTACAAATACGGACGAGTTGCATTCGTACAAACATTGTGTCACAATTTACCTTCACTATTTTCAGTACAATCTTTAGGGCAAAATTTAAGGTAAATATCCAAGAGTATCTTCAAGACTGGCGTTTCTGCTGAGCGGTCTATGGTCGAACATCCTCGCGAGGGGCGGAGCGGCGCGTGGTGGGGACGGCGGTAAAGGCGGAGGCCGGGGTCTTCGCCCGCCCGCCAAGGAACGAACGTCAGTCCTCTGTGAGAGACGCACGTCCGCGAATAAAGCCGCCATTTCTGCTGACTTCTTCACGCTCAAAGCGTCGTGGGAACCCGAGCCTGTGCTTCGAACTGGAAATTTGAATACAAATATTTGTTCATAAATTGTGAATTCTATTACTGTTATAGATGAGCAGATAAAAGCAGAAATTCTAAAATATTGAAAGTCGCCCCTAAATAGATAGAAGTGACAATGACTGGAGTAGATCTTCGATTTGACGTGTCGCTAAGCCGTAGGTTCAACACCATTTGACTACGTACTATATGTATAGGTCCTAAAAGCAGTACTAAGCCGTTTCATGTACCAGCTGTTATGATCAGCTGTCCTTGTAATTCTGTCGGAGTTCTATCGGCAGCAGCTGAACCTATTTTTAGGCTATCCGTGCTATCAGCGCGATGACGAGAAGGAGGAAGGAAGCGACTATAACTGATATTGCTTACCAGTAAGCCGCTGCATGTTCCGTGATCGGGCGTCCTTGGGATTCTGTCGATTCTGCAGCAGCAACTCATAGTCGAGTGCCAGGCTGTCCGTGCTCTTAGTTCGACGGGACCTCTCCTCCCGCCGTCGACCTGCTACTGATGCTCCTCTGTAACAATGATTGCTTATTAACATCATAGACGTAACAATCCTTTTTCTTATAGATCAGAGTCATCTCTCCCCATTTTGGTGTCTACGACGCATTAGCGACCAACAGGTGAATCGGGCCTCCTCTCGATTATGACTTCTTTGTCCTATCTGAGGAAATCCTGAGGTTGTATACAAGTGCTGCTCATGAGGACTAAGTTCGTCTTAGTGCGAGACTAAGTAAAGCATCTCCGGCCATACTGCCCCAGAAAGACAAGACATGAAGAACATACTGCTTTACGACGGGTTAAGAGGTTGGCGGTATCCCCCGGGCGAACTACTGCTGCTTTACCACCTCAAATGTCTGGCGATACCTCAAATATCGGGCGATACCTCAAATATGTGGCGATTAAAATCTTAAGTCCAGGCGGATGAAGTTGCAGGCTGGAGCTTGTTATAAAAATTTGCACATAACTTAGAAAAGTCATTGATGCGTAACGCTTCGAATTTCGAGGCTTACACATATTGCCATAAAAATGAAACAAATTTCCTCGTATTACCTTGACCTATTGCTTTTGCCGTCGTAATCGTCGAAGGCCCTCTTCAGCCTGTCAGAGTACGTCCTCTGCGACGGACTGCGTAGATACTCCAGACTCTGTGAGCTCTGCATTGTGGTTCTACGAGGTCCGGCACAATAGCACTTATTGCTATCGGCACAGCTCTCAGAATCGCATGAACAGTAGCTGTAGTCGCCGTCGTATACCTCTCTGGAAATGGAGAGTTTATGGCAAGGTTTTGAATATGCTTTGTTTGTAAGTATTGCAACCCAATAGTGGCTTTAAAAGAGTCGGGTTCACACTCCCTTCTCTTTATGAGATGGTGGTCGTATGTCCGAAATATATAACCGATATATAACCGATATATCATCAGATATGGATTAATTGATATTTTTGGTGGCCAAGATTTCTTTGATATAACAAAACGATCCATAATCTGAATTCCGAATTTCCGGCGTTAGCCATCGTCGAGCCTAATGACTATGTGAATATCCTTTATTATTTGACTTTTTGTTTTTGTTAACTAACACTTTTGATTTAAGTATATACTGGTATTGTATAAAAGTGTAGACTTGATAATTAAGATCTAACTTCACTCACAGGTAAGTGCGCTTGATCTTTCAATTTTATTTGAGCATCTGATTGAATGTTTGCTTTAATTTGAGTGAAAAGTAAACGAAAGATACTAAATTTTGCGAGAATGTGCATCTAATGAACAAAATAATAAACATTGCTATTATAAAAACGATACTAAAAATGAACGTCGAAACATTCGAATTATAAATTAAAATTCAACTGTAAATAATACTAATTCGGTTTAGTTACTCATGAGCTGCCGCTGGCTACAGACGTGTCACGCTCTGATTGGCAAAACACACGTTTCATTTCTGAGCACGAAAACTGTTACTTATTATAGACGATGATTTATAAATAAATAAGGTCCACATTCCTTTGGACCACTTTTTCATTGTTCTGTAATTAATTCAACAATCTCCTCGCGAGATGCTTTTCTATTAATATTAAATGAAATGTAAAGCAAAGATGAACGAAAGTAGACTGAGGGAAATGATAAATACGTAGCAATTTCAGGAACAGAAACATGTTTGTTGATAAAGCAGGACTTTTCTCAATTTAATATCACATACTGAAAATAACGAGGGTAAGCGAACTTTACGTTAAATCTAATATTAATATATAAACATACTTGAATAAAACAGTGACGTCCAAGGAAGCGGTCGGCAAGAAATATTGAAATCGAATTGTAACTTGAACCTTTACAATAAAGCTAGTAAATGTTTGTGAACTGATTATATTAATACGAACACTTACTTCGAGCACTCCTTGCATTCTTTGCTGATGAGCCTAGTTTTAGCAGAGTCCTTGGTGAGGTCCACTGCAGAACAGTAACACTTGGGTTTGTAGTCGGGCTTCAGCGAGCAGTAGCAACGGTCGATACAGCTCTCCGACTCGCATTCAGAACAAGAAACATAACCACTCGAACTGTTCCTATTTTGACACCCTAACCTATTGCTTAGCGTTAAGAAATCCGAATCTTCGGATGTAGAAGTCCTTTCACCGGGCCTTGAAACTTTTCCGTTCCGTTTCGAAACGTGGACCGATTTGTCTGTGCGCTTAGAATTTCTCTGCCGCATCGTTTGGCGTTTTGGAGGCGGCAGCACAGGATCTTTGGGCCTGAACTGTCGTAAATCGTAACTGGTCGTAGAAACGGAACTTTCTGACACCGGTTCCTCGGCACAAGTATTCGGAATTTCAACAGAACACAGTCTTTTCTTCTCTTTCTTCCGCACACTCTTACCGAAAGGCATTCGAAAAACCATTCGAAGACCACTAGCCCCTTTAAATATTTTTCTTCTCTTATTCTGGAATGTACTATTCCGCCTTAAAATCTTTTTCTTTTGCTTCTTCATGATTGCTTTACTATGCTGAAAAATTTCATCCTTTGTCAAAGTGACTGCTAATTTTAAGAGGAATTCTTTGTATATCGGTTTTAAGTCGTTAAAAGACATCCCTTCTGGATCTATTATGGCATTTAGTATTTCGTCCATCGAATGTAAGTTTTCTTGAACTTTAAATTCGTTGAATAGCTCGTTAAATCCTAGGGGTGACCCGCCTCCTTTTTTTCCATTGTTTCTGAAATTAAAACAGTTACATATTAACGCTTAATAATGGTAAAGATCTAAAAAATCTTTGCTAGTTCTATTATTATATCGGAAGAATGTATCGGATGCGCTTGCGTTAACTCAATTACCTGCACGCAAGATGTCGAAACACTTGGCTAAGCATGTTCTATTCGTTCCCATTATTTAGTTATTTTGAGTAGGTGTTTAAGTTCACCGATGAAGTGTAAAATTAAAATAGTGTAAATTGATCGAAACTGTCGAGCTAATTTCGTGATTAGGTTATCTTGTGAACACGAATCTCTGAAAGCGTGATTAGTCTCCATTGTTACCGGATTATTTTGACATACCTGTGTCCGATGGATTTGTAGCGTGTGAGTCCTCCCGCGTTTAAAAAACTCCCTGATCGAGGTATCGCAACTTTTGTTAAAATATCTCCAGATTCACTGAGCGATTTTCTTCCACTGTGTGTTCTTCTCAACGGTTCTTTGGAACCTTCCGATGAAGGTTGGGGAGTGGGTTTCGAAGGAATCGGAGGTGGCAAGGTCGGAGGCCTTTGAATGCTTTTCCGTCTTTCTAGCTCACGAAACAGTTCTATCTTCTCAGAGACCTTACTTCGAACCGAAGATTCGTTACTGCTTTGAGGATTCTGTAAAGCCTGTACTTGTTTCGGGAGCAAATCTTTGACTGCTGATTTCTTGGACCCCTGCGTATCTGTACCGCTAGTATCGATGTTTTTTATTGAATCTAATTTAGCTTTTACTTCCTCAACGGTGATTCGTTTTGCTTCGACGGGTACAATAGTCGACGGTAAGTGGCGAGGAAACATATCTTGCGAGATTATATGCCTATCGAATTTCTCATTACACGACTCACTGGCTGAAAATCCATCAGCTCTGTCACTCTCTCCGCTTAATGAAGACGTGCTGCGTTTCTTGCGCGGCGGTCTTACAGGGACGTCGTTTGCAGGTAAACTACTGGTTATACTCATGCAACTTACTCCATTTCGATTTCTTAATTTCTTCTTGTCGTTATGGCCTTGCCGGCTCATATGTGACATAAGAGATTTGTATAGCGTGGCTGCTATCACAATAGCGTCCTCTGTCGTCTGACATACAAACCCATGACACTCCAGTTGTTTGGCGACACCAATTTTCCTCATCACAACAGCGAAAAGTGGTGAATGCGAATTTTCGTTGTGGGAGAGGATATATTTTTTCTCGGATGGTTCTAGCGTTTTAAATAGTGCATGTCTATCTATGTTATCTGGGTCGGTAATTAAAGGTAGAAATGCGTAACTTATGTCATTATGGTCATCTTCAACGGATTGGACAACAAATTTTACCGCTGACCAAACTGCTATCGTCGGGAAAGGATTTAATTGTTCTAGATCACCCTTGTCTCCTTTATATCTTACTTTTAAACCACTTTTAGATATTTCTAAACGGCCTGTTAAACCGTTTTTGTGCCTAAAGTTTCTTCTGTATGCAAAATATAAATCTTTGAGAGGTGTTTGGAGGCCCGATAGACTAGTAACTTTGCTCTGTAACGGCGTAGATCCCAGGTAATGGACACTGAAGACATGGACCCCTATATTTTCAGGAGTTTGCCTAGAATCTCCCGCCAAGTCTGCGAACATCCTCTCTATACGATCTTGAACGGTATTGTTGATCTTTTTGATTTTATTTTGACAATACATGTTTTCATCTTCGTAGATTGTCGCCTTACTATCGTGTGGTAAGCTAACCTGAAAAGGAAAAGAAACAATTTTATATTTCTTTTTAATTATGATTAAATTAAAACTAGCTGATTATATTAAAACTAGCTAGGCAACGAAATTACGAAATGCAAATCCAAAATAACATAACCCTCGCGAACGGAATACCTCGCGGGGAATCTGGAGGTAGACGAGTGGAATCCCTCTACCGACACTGAACTTTTAAACAAGATTGGCTGAATTCTACCTTACTTTCCCGTATTCCTAAGTCAGACATCGGAACATATTGCGAATTCCATCCTTACGAGCACTCAAGTGAAATCGCCCGACCGATGCACCTACGCGGTAGTTTTTACACGATCTTGGCTAAATCCTACCTTACTGTCCCGTCTTCCTAGGTCAGAGATCGGACCATATTGCGGCAGGCTGGCGACTGAGCGACTGTCGTCGAACAGGGCGTCGATCTTCTGCTTGTAGAGGGACAGAGAGGAGATACTCGGTGCTCGCGGTCTTTGTTCATCGTCGCGAGCGCCCAAGTGGAATCCCCCGACTGATCCACCCTCGTTGTCGCACGTCACCATCTGGAAATTAGAAACGGAAGGACCTTTAAATACTTTATATTTTCAAAATATTCATGCTCGTACCTGATGAGTTGAGCAGATTTTCATTTTGCGGGTCGTGTAAGCGTGTTAGATATTAAGTGGTCAAATCGCAGCAACAGACACCCGCGTTGGACTACAAATAAGAATGAAATTTGATCTGAGGTCGACTATAACTACGGATCCTTTGCATGGGGATAAAGACAGTAGCCATAAACAATGTATCCCATTGGCACACTTCAATATACTTTCGAAAAAATGAGCTTTTTTCAATGTTGAATGCTTTAAGGACGATGGAAAACACCGTGAGTATGCTTATGAAGTCTTTAACATGTTTAAATAGGCATAATATGAAGTTAGGCTTATCTCAGCAGGACTAATTTCGCACTCAGCAGTAGGTCATCATTGGGTTGCAGCAAAAAGTAGGTCACGGAACAAACAAAAACATTCATCCTACCTGTGTATTCTGCAACATTGCGTATTGCGAAAGCGGACGACCCAGAATTAAATTGATGATCGGTAGTAATAATATCGACAGTAAAATTATCGATTACTGGTAGGTAATCGATAATTTAATTCGTTGTTACTTGCGCTACTTAACATTTTCATATACGTTTCCTAGTACGTTAAATGAGTGCCTAGTAGTGCAATCGGAACAGACAAATTTTCCAAATACGCCAATCGCAACACGCATTATTTTAGTAGATAACATGATTGTTGTTTTTATGTACCTACCCATTGTATCAAATTAATGTGACTTTTTAGCTATGATGAAATAACCTTTTAAAGTCTGTAAAACTGAAACAAACTCATACAAAAAAATACGCATTCATTCTTAGAAATATTATTAATTTATTCATTACTAACGTCGGATCCACTTCCAATTTTCAAGTGAATGATGACTAAAACAAATGACTGGTTAACTACATCATGTAAATTCAATGTATCAAAATTAAATGTATTTAGCGGCCGATGGATTAACTATCTATCTACAATTCTTATGCAAAAGGTGCTGTAGTTAAGCTCTGTCAGCATACTTTCGTTTATTTTTTTACTCGATAGATGTCGTTGTCCTTCAATTATTTTATGTTGCCAACACAAATTGCAGCGAAATTTTTTTGATATTAGCATTCAAATTAAACTCTGGTTTATAGGATGGTATAAACCAGTTAAGAAGTTGAATTGTATAAACCAGTGAAGAAGTTGAATGCTGCTTCATCGTTGCTTTGACGTTGAGATGGTTTTATATCACGTTATCATTGTTTCAAATCTCATATCCCGACGCGTAGCTTGAAAACTACTTGTGACATAAACTAGTATAGAGTTTAACCTAAATAATATCGGTGTAAATTATGATGAGAAATGGTAGCTCAAGTTTATATGTCAAAGGTTTGTAAAAGCCCCACGAATCCGGCTTTAAGACGTGGGGTAGCTTTCGCGAACTGTATCTTATATGAACTGGATCTTATGAGTATGTGACTGGCTATAAGCTATTCGTAACTTGTTATGATACATTTTCATATTTTACCGTAGAACTAAAAACCTATATTCAGATAACTAGAACCATGCAAAAATATGGATCAGGTTTTACCTATACTACCTACAAATATTACTAAACTAGCTGTCCATATAGCTCGTTGCCCATTTAAGTATGTACCTAGGCGATGAAGGTATAGACTAGCTAATAGAAAAAGCAATTACTAAACCTGACAATTTTTGCATGAGATTCCTTCCTAGGATAAAGACACTATGGTTCGTCTCACTATTATTATAATCTTCTATTTACATTAAGAAAATAAAAAAGTTTCGAGAAAAGGCTAAGTGAAAAGAAAAAATAAACAGTTAAAAGAAAATTGAACTTACTTCTTCGATTTTCTATGGGCCCTGGGCCCAATGGTTACGAGCATATTGATCCGCCTCTCCTGCCAGTCACAAGCAACTGAAACAAGAGAAAATTAGCTTAGTGCTTAATTATGTAAGAAATTTAATGCACTTGCTGCAGTGGTGAAGGTACATTGTAGGGAAACCTGCATGCATGCTATGTAAATCTAATAAATTTAAAATGTAAGTAGTCCAGGTACTTTACTTTAAGTTTATAAGTTTACATTGCTTCAGAAGTATAAAAAACGGAAAAGGATATGAGCATCCATTATGAGAGTAGGTACTTGTCGGAAAGTATTACAGGAGCATCGAAAACCACAACTATCCCTGGCTGAAATGGTCCTATTATAAGTTACATCTCATGATCTCCTCAGCATGGATGGCTTCAATAATGTTATTTTTTTATTATTTTGTGTGGTGTAGTTTTACCAGCATTTTATATCAAACAAGAATCGAGCAAACGAGCATGCAGTCCACCTAGTGGTCACTGCAACCTATCTACTCGTACATGACTAAGCTCAAATGATACAAAAACCCACATGAGGTTCTATGAATACGTGTGAGTTGATACTTGTAAGGACAAATATCTCATAGACCCCAAATCGATACACCTTACCAACTGAAAATTAAATAATATGATATCTACATAAAGGACATGCTGCTTTACAGCGGTTTTTTTTTTTTTTTTTTTAGTTTATTAATGTACACAAAATAATGGTAGGAAACATAATGGATTGAAAATAGCGTACAAGGGCACTGCTTATCCCATACTGGGATCTCTTACCTACAGCAGACCCGCAAAAGGATACTTGAAAGATTGAGGCAAACTTAGTGCACACTAAAAGATTAAAATACAATCAAAATGTAAGATAATACAGGAATATATACATAGATATATACTTACTATAAATACATACGTAAATATATACATATCATATAATAATATATAATTAAATAAAGGTTATAAGAATGACAGACAATTTTCGGCTGAACTTCAATTGTTTTACTCTATATATATTCATCAAAGTTAATGCCACGTTTGCTTGTGTTCAAACACTCGCTATTATAATTATTTGTCTAGTGTTGCTAATAATAGATACTTGCAACATAATTGAAATTAGCAAATGTTATAGCAAACGCGTTAGGAGAAACTAAAGACTATGTCGTAATATGTGATGAAACCGCATGAGTATGGAGCCTGCTACTGAGATAGCATCAACAATACATGTAGTGGAATAATTAACGTAATTAGTTTAAATACAATGTGCGATCTTGACTACTCTATCACTGAGCATCATCTATTATAGGGAAATTTTTCTATCCACTATAATTTATTACTAAAGCAAATTTAAACATGTTTTCAATAAAAAGTCGTGCCAAGATTGTTTACCAAATATGACAAGAGTAAAAAAACGAACTGTAGGTTTTGTCCGCGGCGTCGTCCGCGTGGATTTTAGAACTTGGTCAAAAATTCCAAAAGTATGCTATATGTTAATTCAGAATCCACATCTGTTCAGTCGTTGTTGCGTGAAAGAGCAACAAACATCCATCCATCCATCCATCCTCACAAACTTTCACATTTATAATAATAGCAATAGGAAACAGGATAGACCAGTCATGTCCAATTGTTAAAAGTTAATAATTAAAAAAAAAGTTAATATAATAATAAATTGAAGTTAATGTTATCGTATCAAAGACCAAGCGCGGAGTGATTCAATAAAGCGGAGTGATTCAATAGGTAAAGTAAAAGTGGGCTCAACTTTTTAATTTTTCAGGCATGAAAAGACCAAAGCGCTACTATTGGGAGGATATTACTCTAACACTACGGAAAAATATTCTTAGAAGTTTATGTATCACTAAAAAGGGTTATTACAGCATTTCGTAGGAACAAAAACTAAAGTTAGAAGTAATTAATTAATATTACATAAAAAATCCAATACAAATTACCATATCGAAGGAAAGTAAAACTAATTGCTAAATGTAGCTGTCACTATCATGTTAGTTACATAAAAAACAGGACGTATTTGGTCTACTTAAAGTAAATAGATCAATGATTAATCGTAAACTCAATCTACTAATAGCATGCATTTTATTTATGTGACAGAATCAGGCTTAAAAAGGCATTTTCGCAAAACACACACATTTCTTTGTAAACGGGTCTTGCGAATGTTAATGCTTGCTCTTTATTACATAAATAGCGATAAATTTGACTAAGATTAAGTACTAAAACCGTTTAACTCGCAAATAGATTATGATAAAATATAAATGGCTATTTTAAAACTATTAGATAGGTGTATGAAGTTTCTCTAAATTTATCAGCGTTCCGCGTTTGGTTGCTAAATATGTATACTTTGATTATAGACATATACCTTCCATATAGAAGCTATAATCATAGTAAGTGTATATCTAATAATATATTGTATTAATCATAATATTTTGTATTTATACGTAAAGGTACTGGAATTACTGTACCATTACCACCTACAAATGTATTAATTACTTAAATCAATTAAAAAATATCAAAGGAAATTACATAAAATGAAATCAATACTCCAATACGGAATACGAGGCTACCTGCGTATAACATTTCATTGCACAAATGAATTAATTTGTATACTTCTTGTATAAGTAATAGCTATTGTTATTCAATTATATGTGTACACCTACATAATTATACATATGTAACGCAGGGATAGATATTGGAATTCATCGGACCATGAGCCTTTCAAAGTAGTTTTCCAAAAATAATTCCCATTTCTAAGTACCTATAAAACAGATAGTAAATTGTAAAGTAGCTGGCCAAATACTTTTTCTTTTTCTTTTTTTAATTATTTTTTATTTTCTGTCGTACAGATTACAAGGAAGAAAATTGATAATTATATCTAATAGGAAAGAAAGCTAAAAATCATCTATATTTTTAAAAATTAACATCCCTTATGATTTCCTTAAAAAAACAAATAAAATCTTATCCTTTTGCTAAATTCTTTAAATACCGTAGTTTTTAGGAAAAGCGGTCTTTCAGTTAAATTGAGGAACGAAAGGTACAACATTAAATCGTGAAATACACTTTCATACGTTTGGAAATTTATGTTCCGGCCATATTTCGGGCATTGGCCTCTATTATGTAAACATGGTAAGGTAAAGCACGCACTTACCTACTGAGACAAAGGAACGGGTTCCATTGACCAGTTTACCTTTATGACGTAAATAGTCTTCTCCCGATTTGAGGTTGGATTTGTGGTTGCAGAAATATGAAAGCTTTCATCAGTATGTCAGTTAAGGCCCCTTTCCCACTGGCGTTATGTGAGCGTTAGCGTTTCTAACGTCTGCGCAGCGTTGTTGCGACGTTAACGTTGCGCATCCGCTGAACGCAAAGTGTTCTGCGTATGCGCAACGTTAATTCTGTATGATTAATTTTTGTTGAAAAATTAACAGTTATTTACGGTTATATACGGTTCCAATATGGCAGCAAGAAAGTGTAACCATGTAACCATGTAACTTCGGCTGTAACCATGTTATTGTAAGGGCAAATCATTTGAAACAAGTAAAATAAAAAGTAGCGAAAGAAAACATAGTGAGGAAACCTGTATGCCTTATAAAAAGCGCGTAAGCGTTCTCAATAGCACGTGAAGTCCACCAACCCGCTGGGTCTACGTGGTGGACTAAGGCCTATATCCTTCCAGCTTCGAGAGGAGGTCTGGTTACTCTGGTTGGTCTACAGATTTCATCGTTGTGAATTGTCCCAGCTATCGCTGCGATAACACTAAAAGCGTATCGATCATGAACATTTAATGTATCATGCGACGTCTGGGTAACAGATGGTACCGGTAAACGTTTATCAAATCAAATCTCCGCTACGAATCGCCAGATGCGTCGATTCAATCAAAAGCTCGCTGGAGGTATTATAACGGTGATGCACCGCTAGCCAGCCACCCTGATACTGATACCTTACTGTTACATCTACCCTACTTGCCTGATTCTTCAAGGCAATGTTTTAACGCGTCAGCTGAATTTTTATGGCCACAATTTATGTGCTCACCAAATATATCTTTTTGCTTGCCGAAATGGATGTAATTGATACCAAAAATAATAGAATTAGAGGCTGGATAATCTGGTTTAGGTAAGGTTAGGCCGTTTAGATGTAGAAATAGGAACCACATTTGTGAGCATTCATCCATTCTTTCAGGCATTTCGAATTTATTGGCAGTAAAATAAGTGAATTTTTGGTAGACGTTATAAAATATATATTTCATATATAAATATATGTCAACAACGCATAAACGCATGGTTAAATTGTTATCGATTTTTAGTACCTAATGAGGAGTAAGTATTAAAACTCAGATAGGGAATTTATATGTACGCTGTAACGCTTCACACTCATAGCCCCACACTAGGATTCCCTGTGTCGTGGGCGCCATGGACACATACAAGACACCCAGACCAAAAACAGAAATTTAAATTCATCATTCAAATCTCTGCTCTGCTGGGAATCGAACCCAGGACCCTCCGTGCAGCGCACGGATGTCTTAACCACTGCGCCACTCAGGTCGGTTTTTAAGTGACTAGTCAGTCAAAATGTAGTAGGTTACAAATTGTTGGAAAAGGCCATTTACTAAGTTTCACTGTGGCGATACTCCACAGTCGTGTAAGTGAAAATAGCAATAAAACTTAAAACGTTAGGTACATACAACGTCATTACTTCTCCTTTTTTTATTACTAACCTCTTCTAGTATTTTCTTGAAATACGACAGACGGTGTCGTTATGGAGAAGATAAACTGGTCTAATACATGTTAATTTTACTCTTTCACTTTAAAATTGCGGTGTAAGCGTCTTCGGCTGAAATAAGTTTAGAAACCAAAATTCGACATAATTTTTTACTTTACCTTATAACTTATTTCTTATTTCAATTTATTTATATTTTCCATCCCTTATTAAATTTTAAAATTAGATATATCAACACATGCGGTCTTTAATTTGGTCACTTAATGTGCATGATATCGCTATAGGTAATTATAACCATGATGATTATATAGAACGAGTAAGAGAAATTTAAATAAAATAAATATCTTTTTTATTATAATAAATGAGTAAAAGACTCATTTATTATGATCCCGATAAATGATACCTGTGCCACGAGCATGAATAATATCTTCAAATTATTCGCACAGTAAACGTCAGTCATATATTGGTACTAACAATGTCATATGTCAGTCTGTTTTGACATCTTCCCATACTAATGGCAGCTCGATACGATTACTACACCTGACCTCATTGTTCGATCCTCTATCTGATAAAGGTATTGCAGTGGGTTGTACCGGAATCCTGCAGGCTCAATTCTCAAACCCAGTGTTTCTCCGTAAGCCTGTTGTCGGGGCCGCACGCCACTGGTAATTTTTTACATTATTTCGTGGAACAGCGTTACCACTACAGAACGGGATGGGGACCCCGGGTCGAAGTTCGGGTTGTACAACGCAACATCCCAAGAGGCAGATGGAAACACCCAGCCTTGTGGTGGAGCTCTTCACTTTCATCACCGTATCTTTACTCATCAACACCCACATCAAACTTATGAAAATATAGGTTAGTATATTAGGAATCATATTTGAGGTCGTATAGAGGTGCGTTGCTTGCTACTCGGGACTACGAAATTTGCTTCAAAATCACCCGTTCAAAATCACTAACCCATTTATAGCTGAAGCACTCTTGCAGCACTAACGATTCCATTAAGCAGTTAAAAGTTACGCGTAGAGACAAAGTACATTCCAAAATCCACCGGAGCAAATCTCGGAATCTTGTAATGAGCCGCTAATTGCAAGTAACTGCCTAACTGGTTTCCTCCACACAATATAAGTGACAGTTACTAAGTTAGCTGAAGCTCGCAGTTTTGCTATGTTCAGTGTGGTGGTACACACGCATGGATTGCGAGTTTTCTTGGTGCAGCACAAATTCCTCAGTTTGTTCGTCAGATCCTTGACTCTTTGTGACTTTTCAGATAGCTGAAACTGTTGATTTAAAAAACACTGAATCAAGCAGCGTAAGGTCATTAATCCCTTAGCGTAATAGGTAATTACATCCTAAGTCAAGTGAGTTTTTTAAGTTTTTGAATTAAGAAAGCGATTCGGGGTATGCGTAGCATGCTCAGGGATTCTTTTTTGTGTACCTTATTCATAGTAATAGAGAATTGAATTGAAGATTCCAATTTCGCTAGCCGAAAGTAACTAACTGAAAGTTCTGGAACCCAGAGTCGGGCTTCTCTTAAAATGAAAAGAACTCCACCACGCTGCTCCAATGCGGATTGGAGCAACGGGCTAATGGCCAACCCGTATCGTGTGTTCTCAAACCACCCATGTCCGACAATGTTTAACGACTGCTATCGTATCGAAAACAACCGGGACCGACGGCTTAACACGCCCTCCGAAGCACGGACATAAATGTTACCTATCGTTAAATTACATACCTACTTATTATGTACGTTGAACAGAAAACGTAATAAAGCGATATGGGCGCGATTTGCCACGAACGGTGAAAGCACTTCGTCACCAGCGCGAGAAAACTCGTAAATATTAAGGCATAGAGCATACACATCAAGGAAATCAAAAGAGCAGAGAAATTTAAAGCTTCAATGCCAATGGTTTCTTTACTCTAAGTATTTTTTGCTAGCTCCTGGGAGTTTAGTTTAGATTGCAGTAAAAAGTAAATTAAAAGTACCTATTCTATAATGAAATTTTTAAATGAAAGAGTAATTTTATTAATAAACATAAGTTAAACATCTGAGAATATTATATAAGTATGTACCTACATACGAGTACATACCTGTCGAATGAATAACCTCCTTTTTTGAAGCCGGTAATAATTAAGTCTTTTTTCTTTCTTCATTGGTTTCTTAGGGCAGTGCCGCAGTGCAGTCGCAAAAACCCGACGCAATGCGTGATCACGACGCACGATACGAATTCGTGTCATTTGGTGTTCGCATGCGCCACTACACATTCTTTATCACACGTTGCGCTTTATGAATTTCTCGCGAGTTATATAAAACGGCCGCGATCTGCCCTCGTGAAAACGATGTAGTTTCTTTTGCTCTGTTCGGATCAGTTTACTAATAAATAGTGGTCATTATATCGTTTTTATGGGTGGTACAGCCACAGAGATCCTCGCCGTTATAGGTTTACAGCCATTCTCTTGATAAGACTTGAAATGTTTTTCTTTAGGCTTATGCTTCAGTTACGGAAGTGCTGCGGAGTTGCTGGAGATACATTTTTTGCAGCGAATGTCTTGGTCGTCATGAGTGTCCATTTATCATTATGAGAATTCTATCGTATTCGACGTGAATCAGAGATTGTAGTGACCACTTAACGGATTACTATTTAAAATTAAAAAACTAAGTAAGGTTTTTCAAAGTAAGATGTGCCTAGGTGGACATGACGTGCACGAACGGTGCTTATTATTGATTGAATTCCGAATCCGTACCTAATTTGTTCGAAGGATACTCGTGGCGACCTTTCTTGACGAGACGCGAAAATGAAAGGAAAGGATTGAATTTATCTACTTGCGAGACAAATATTTGCGGCAAACACATGCAACCTCAAATTTTGACACTGGTTCTGTTGAAGTCGAATGCAATACTAGACAGCTCTATTCAACTTCTATAAATGTATGTCATGTCATGTCAGTACCCATTAATGACCCACTACAGGGTCGGGTCTGATTTCACAATGAGAGGGATGTAGGCCTTAGTCCACCACGCTGGCCTACTGCGGGTTGGTGGACTTAACATTGAGGACATTTTTTTGTGAACTCTCAGGCATGCAGGTTTCCTCACGATGTTTTCCTTCACCGTAACAGCAGGTGATATTTAATTTTATAAATCGCACATAACTTTTATTACAAAGTCATTGGTGCGCGCCACTGGGATTCGAACCCGGACCCCTCGATTCGAGGTCGAATTCTAAGCCACTGGGCTATCACCGCTATATAAATGTATAGTTATAGATAATCTCAACAAAGCGCGAATTCAAATTAACTGACGTGATACCGCATTCGCATCAACAATTATTCGATCAGCACTCTTTATCTCATTACCCCAAGTCACACCATAACGTTAGAATTGATGTACCGTTACTGTTAAATGGACCATGCGGCTGCCTGCAACGGATCTGGGTTTATATGCTACTCCATACTGGTTCCATCGGGGTTCGGTTATTATACGAGATGCTGTAGGCCACAGAATACACAATCTAGGCCTCATATTCGGTAAGCAATAGCGGTATCTTTCGGTTTAAATGAACAAATTAAGGGATACTGCGGAAAGGTGTAAAAAATGTGATATTACAGTGGACGCATGACGCTTTTTCTAAATACTTACAAAATTTCGATTTGACATAATTGGGGCATCGCTGCCATGATCAATTTATTCAAGATCTTCTTTCATCGAACTGAACAGATTCTACGGGTGTCTAACCATGCAATGTTTAAGATACTTACTGTGTAACCTAAATCTAAAACATCGATGTTTTATCGATAGCTAGGTACATATGTCAATGTTATTGAAAATTATTAAATACTATTTTATTATAGTGAAATCCCTCTTTATATAAGTAGTTGCCATCGACAGATGGTGGTAGGGTGGTAAGCACGTGTGGCGGTTGAGACTAACAATTTAATCACCATCGTCCACCCGTATTAAAGCAAAATTCGTCTTCTAAAATTCAAGGTTCTAGCAATGAGTCACATCTAACAAAGTCAAACCATACATTTTCAGAGTTCAACATGAAACAAAATATAATAATGGCATTTACAATTAGATCTAGAACAAAATAAGTCTAGTTAAAAGTCAAGTAAGCAATTGCAGAAGTCTGATCCTCAACAATTTTATGTGAATACTACGATATAATTCACATTACAAAATAATATGCAAGTCAGCGAACGCAGATAAAATGCATTTTCCCCGTCATCATTATGCAATTCTGCTGTGATTACCCTAACCAATTTAGTCGCAGCGACCACTTATGCAAATGGTAAATGACACGAGAACGACAAATAACACGAGCAATTTTCTTGACTACAATTTCTTGATTTTTTAATAATAAAGATATTTTAATGCTAATAAGACCGTGTTCTAATTGCCTGTCATAATCATAACCGATCGAGAAATAACACGACAAAATTAAAACACAGGGCTCTGTATTGAGTTGCTTAAATGGACATTTTCTTAAGCAATTAGCAAAGAAATATAAATATTTTACTTACGAGTATAATAAGTTTTTATTATAAGTATTCTGACTTGACCTACATGTTCGATACTCATTAAATCCCAAGAGCTCTTGAAATAGTAATTGAACTTTTTAATATTAATTAGAGACAACTTACTTAGGATTATGAAAACAGACGACTAACTGACTATTTCGGGTATTAGTTAGTTACTTCACAATATCAATAATGTCTATTGTCTAATAATAGAGTTCCAATAACAAAACACCTGTAGGTTGGTATATTATTTATTAAAAACATTAGGATGGCATCTAATACAGAGGCTATCAGAGACTAAAA
Source organism: Erynnis tages (assembly GCA_905147235.1). Taxonomy (NCBI): domain Eukaryota; kingdom Metazoa; phylum Arthropoda; class Insecta; order Lepidoptera; family Hesperiidae; genus Erynnis; species Erynnis tages. Next base: position 3,108,074 of record LR990092.1, read on the forward strand.
TATCTTGTTCTCAGAATCAGACCAACAGAGGCTAAAATGTAGCACTTATTTTCAAAGTGCATCTTTAGATAATTGCAACTAGTCTAAACACCGCCACGCTGATCCGTTACAAAGCTCCATTGTCTATCTTCGCTAACCAACGTCAGTTCAGCTAAATGATACTTAACTATTGTATTGTCGTCGGCTCTACGCCAGTTTATGTTAATCATACATCTTGGTGTTCAAGAAAATTGCGTTAGAAGATTCCGTTACGTCGATACTAGACAATATGTAGAGCTTATAAAAGTGAAGTGCTAATAAAAGTGTCAGAAACGGTAATAAAAGTGACACTAAAATAAAAATGTCAATGAAGGTAATAAAAGTGGAAGAAACGGACAATATTCCGAAAATGGAGAATTCGCTAATGGTTAAAATAGTGAGATGTTTCTGATATGTGTGTATGTGTGTGTGTAGGTACCTATATGTACTCGTACTATGTAAGTCCGTGGCCGCATCACAATTCTTAAATGGGTCTATGAATACAAAACGTTCTTTATTATTTAAAACAAAACAAATTAAGGCGCGCATCGAACTGCCCTTATTTTAAACAGTCTATTGATGAAATTAGTATCCGTGGCGTAGATAAAAGATCTAAGTAAACAGATGATGGGAAGCGACTATATTGAACTGACTATAAAGAAGAAGAAAAAAAAGACTAGTATACGCTAGACGTACTTTCGTACTCAACCATGCAAAGTTTAATGTACAAGATTTTCAAATTATCCTATAACTAAAACGAACGATTCTGCTTTATCGTCAATTACACCATATGTAGTGACAACACAATAAATTTCGATTTGATCTAAAACCACTATGCATTGCTGATGACATCTTAATAATGGTTACCTCGCGCGAAGTGTATCGGTGTAGTCACGACATATACCGTGACTTGGTCTGCATAGCATTTACTTTAGACTGATACCAAAGACATATACGACCACGCGGAATGGTCATATAAACTAACATATACTATACCAGAGAAAAATTAAGAAAAACTAAGAAGTAAGGCTCTTTTATTTTTTTTAATAATAAAGAGACGTAAGCAATTAAAAATATGGTAGTAGGTGTAATTTATCAGTAAGTTGCATAACAGCAATTCCCGGCAAAAACAAGTGACCTGAAAATAAAAGTCCCCTACTTTTGATATCCAGACTCCATCTAGACATATAAAAATCTTTGACTAATACAATGTTATGTGTTGATCGTGGACTATTCGTACAGATACGAGTGTACATATTAATTAGGGCTGAACCATCTTATCCAGCGATTGCTTGTTGCATCTAATCGTAAAATAAATCTTAAAGCGCAGTCGGAAGAATAAAACGGAAGAAGTAGTATTATTGTATTTAAATGCATTTTCATTAGTCACAACTAGACACTAGTCGGTTTCAATAATGAATCTTCGGATCTTTCACATATTTAATTTCAAAGCAATTAAAAGGAGTGTCTTGGCAAACTGGTAACTTAGCTCTATCCATATCAGAAGATCACTAATATTAACGTTTTTGAAAACTATTACGAGAGCGTTTTCATTTATTGTGTTGAATGTGACTAGAGTATGCAGTCCTTCAAATCATGATAAAAATAAGTTTTATACGTGATTTTCAATGGAAACAATCATTGTGTACGGAATGCATTTAATATCGGTGATACATTTTGCTTATACCTAGATATTTTTCTAAAATTTTCACTCTGCGTGTATAATACATTAGTTATCTATTACGTAACAAGCAGATGGGAGGAACCTGTTAATTACGGGAGATATTATGAAAAGTTGATAACAACCATTAAGTTACCGCTTAGGTACTCGTATACCTTGGCCGTAATGTATGGACGTTTTTCTCATATCTCTCGTACGAAAACCGGTTAACTTATGCAAATCGGTAACGAAACACAGATTAATATTCGATGCGTTTTCGAATATGAGAATTTCGAGTGAATAAGTAAAAGTTATTTATGAGTAGTATTTATAAATTGTTATGATAATACGTCAGTGAAAGTGATAAGGTCGGTGTGGTATTGGACAAATTAATTTGTGTCCATCGTAACAGAAAATTAACTTGTCATATGTATGTTTATTTTATATTCATCATATTATCTACCCGGATCAATCGTAGGGCATAATACATAATTAATAATATAGAGCCATATCATATATATTATTACAGAGATAGCAACATTAATAATTGAAGTTTACATACCTAATCGCATTGAAAGATAAAATGAAAAACTAAATTTTCTTTTTTTTTCATGTTTTTAGGCAAACATGTAAATGTTAATCATTTCGATATTAGTTTAAAAATGTTAATCAATTTTTGAATCGACGATAAATTAGTCATTTTATCTGAGGAACGCTTATATACGCTTAAGATTTAAAATTTTAAACAAAAATCTTTGTTTAAAATTTTAAATCTTGATCTTTGCTTACGAATGTTCTGTGTCTTCTATAATTATGATTCACGTTTTGACAATTATGTAAAATAGTCACAATATGGACATATTAAAATAAAGTAAATACTTAGGTATTTACTTTGCGTTGATGAATTTAATTTGCGTTTTAAAAGAATATTATAAGAATAGATTTTTTGTTCTTGAACCCAGATCACATTTCATCTTTATGGGTCATTCGATCGATTCTAAAGAGATATTGCAAAACATGTTCCGAACGAAGTAAAAGCTTCAAGTTGAACCATAGCATTTCTCTTGCGTACTAATCCTGTAATCTGCATCAATAACAACCGTATTGGAACCTACTTGCATTGCATAAAACACGGCTTCTCAAAGTTAGTATGTACCACTGGGGTACGCAATTGTGTCACAGGGGGTACAATATGATAGAATATATAGTGTGAGATGGAATTTAGAGTTAACTGCTGCTGCTGCTGAAGCTACGGCCTTCGTGGTCAATTCAAGAGCTAGGGCTGGTCACGCAGAGGAAGAAAAAGAAGAACACGGATATTGAAAATAAGAACTGTCATTATTGTAATGGACGTATAGAAGAGATTCCTTAGTTGTATAATTTCGTTTTATTATTCCTGATTCCCCTAAAATACATAATGCGGCGGCTTAACTAAATAGATATGAATCAAAAGTAAAATCGAGTAAAATAACTGTATTTGCGACAAAAAACAAACCCTCCTATAGCATTAATTCAAGTACTAACTTATATTATTATTTTCTAATAAAATAAATAATATTTCTTGTAAAAAAGAAATACAAAAGAAATATAATAGCTCTATATTTTTATTTTAAAACGTCTTATGTGTCGTAATTATAAACATAATGTTGTTGTTTATTTTGCGCTTTTGTGATTTTTTTTAACAACGGGACGTATCTATAGTTTGTTTTGTAAATGATTATAGCATTTAAAGTCTAATAGGGCCACGTGGAACGATAAGATTGAGAAACCCTGTTGTAAAATACTAAAATATCATTTTATGCGTTTAATCTGACATGCGTGCAGTGTGAACTCTACGTATGTAGAGACTTTAATGTGCCCGCAAAAGATATTCAAAATTGTAAGTCTAGAAAGTGGACTTTCCATTTAACATGATATGTTTGTGTGCAGATTTAACCTAGACAAAGAAACATAAGGTAACAGCTTCGAGAGTTTTTATGTCGAGTTAAACTGTGGTTATCGTTTAAAATTTATTTAAAAATAGTATTTGTACAGTCCGTACAAGTGTAAAAAATGGACTATAGGTTTATCATAATATTGATAGTCGCGTATGCGTAATAATAATATGCAATGCTAAGATTAATGAATTTTATTTTTAAAAAGAATCGCAAGTCAACAGAGTGGATCTGTAATCAAAATTTATCATTTGTTATGTTTAACTGTAATACTACAAAGACAAAAACAAAAATTTGCAAAGCATAATCATGTACTGTTGAAGTAACAATAAATTAAAATACAACTTAATTATTATATCTGAGTAAATTAACTAGCTATTAACAGAACTGTTGATTTTTGGGTCGATTAACAAACAATTTATTAATATCCTAAACTGGTCAAATTTAACAGCCCCCACACACGCATGCAATTAACGATTGGACTGTTTTTTGGTTGACTGCGCTTTTTGAACATAATTAACGCGAATTAAAAGTAAACATTGCGCAGTCTTAAATTACGATGTTATACTTTCAGCCAGTAGGCATTTATGTGTTAGGGTTCAGTGACCTGAAAAAAACAAAACTAAATTCGCCTAATAGGATTGCTCGTCAATTTTGTAACAGTTGTAACTTGTAACAGTAATTTAACCCTCAAATGACTGTTACTGTGTTACTCGTACATAGACACAGATTGGGTACGTGTTGCTTGACGCGCAGTTTGTATGAGCAAGCTTTGAAAATGTGGCAAACGTTTTGATAAAAAAAGTAAACTAGTGTGTTCGTTCTTTAAGAGAGGTCTACATTATGCATCTACAAAGAACGTATCATCACATACATCTGCCAGTAGGTCTACACTAAGTATCATAATTATAATCCATTTACCCATAATATTGCAAAGTTACCCAAATAAGCAGCGGTGATAGCCCAGTGGCTTAGAATTCGACCTCGAATCGAGGGGTCGAATCCCAGTGGTACGCACCAATGACTTTGTAATAAAAGTTATGTGCGATTTATAAAATTAAATATCACCTGCTGTTACGGTGAAGTAAAACATCGTGAGGAAACCTGCATGCCTGAGAGTTCACAAAAAAAATATTCTCAAAGGCATGTGAAGTCCACCAACCCGCAGTAGGCCAGCGTGGTGGACTAAGGCCTACATCCCTTTCATTGTGAGAGGAGACCCGACATGACAACCCAAATAAGTAAAATTCAAACTAAAATTAAAGTCAAAAACGGCCTGTGATCTCCACAACGACGCTAAACTTCCACTTCTAACCCTACTATTAAAGTAAACTGAATAATAGTATGCTATTACTCGTCTCGTAACTTAACTGTATTATGATAGATAATCGCCATTGAAGCGAGTAAGTAGTTTATCGGTAAAGGGTAATGCACTGACTGGCTAATTACTAAGCTCGTATGATCGTAAGCCGTAATCCAACACGCGGATATACCTGTCCTGTTAACACCTACCTACCACTTGGGTTTGGGTACAGTTATGTAGTCAATCTTTTACTATGGCACTCTTTTATATTTACAGCTTAAACCACGTGGATTTTAGAATTGGATCCGTTCCGGACGGAATTTACAACCTACAACTATCTTAGTCCTCATGAGTAGCAAAGTACCCGCATTCAACCTCAGATAGGATTTTTCTCTATTTGAGGCCGAAGAGGGCCGTTCAAAACTGGACAGAACACGAGGGGGCCTAATCGCGGTAGACCAAAAGAACCCTTTTTAGGTTTTCTCATGTAATTGACGATGTCGTTAATGAGAAATAAAGATCTTTTAAACCGACACTTAGCTACTTGTGAAACCAACATAACCATTTTCAATCACACTTATAGTTAAATTAAAGCTGTCAGTACAACATAATTATAACCATGGTAAGTCTTGTACATCAAATAGCAAGTAAAAGATTATTTATGTTCACTTTTCCAAGCATTTCCTAGTATTATTTTCATATTAAACGTAATCTTCATACGTGCACGGGGAGTGGGCGGACTATGGATAGATATAGCGGAAAATATTAATTTCCCGCCACACCACTAGAAAGTTCGACTTGGACTGACGAGATCGTATTATATGACTGTCCATTAGAGCTCATGATGTTTATTTTAGGTATTTGTTACTACTATTTATCATTTGTCTACAACTTATCAGTGACCCACTACCGTTTGGATCTCCCCTCAAAATGAGAAGGAGGGTTCTAGACCACCATACTGACCTAGTGCGGGTGGATTTTACCAGTCTATACCCACATTTAATTTTATTGTAAAATGTATAACTCAGAAAAGAAGTCATAGGTGCATAAGACTTTCGAGTAAGAAAGCCACTGGGCTTATTTCTAGATCACGTCGTTGTAACGCATGACATCTGGTTCTTTTACCTAGTAGCTACCTAGAACTCATAGGAGGATTTTCATTCTAGGCTTTAATAGTGGATGGATGTACCAACTACTCCTTGATTTAATGTATTAAATTAACCTAACCCGTTTTACGTTAATGCTCTCCATATAACCCCATCGCTGGCAAAAATTGGTCGTACAACAACGTAATTGGGTATGTAGGTACATTTGTCGTATGTCACTGCGTATTTCAATTAGAATAGCTTTATGACAGAGTACTGTATTTTAATTTTGTCTAGTAATGTCAACCAATTGGGACAAAGTCTACACTGTTTTACACCTTAGATCTCAGGCATAAATAAATCCAGACCAAAATTTTACAAAAGAAGATTTAATTTCCATGTTGACTTCCAACAAAAATGTCATCTAACCGGAATGAACCAATCAAGCTGTCACTCGTACATTGAGCTCAATTGTGTGCAGACCAGGTGAACATTACACTTTTATTTTCCTTTCAAATGTGTTACGACCTGTAACCTTAGCTTTCGCTGACGATAACGTTAAACACAATGCCATATCCGCTTCGTCATTCTGAACTTGAAACATGAACTGAGCCAATCCTTGACCGATGCTTCTACACTGGAATGACACGTTCGCTTATGGAAAGAGAAATTTGTTTCTTTATTAAGCGATTCTCTCGTTGGTATTGTCTTGCCAATCATTTCGGGGTCAGGCTTTAAAATGTTTATAGAATACTGCTTTGTTTCGAACTTATAGATTCGCGCCGTGATGATCACAATGCAGACATATAGAAATTCATTTTATGATATCAAGTATTAGCTTGAGAACACTCACTAATATTAATTTGGGTGTTAATATTAATCGTCGCACGAACCTATGCCGCGGTTTTAAAGAACATCGGTCTTACTCGCGGCTCGTTGGTGTTAAAAATATACTAGCGAGCTTGGTAAACAGTGATGTCTGATGAATAATGAAAATTCAGAGCGTTAAGGTAACGCACCATTGTACCTAGACGTACTGCCCCTAGTGCCGCACTTCTAATTGTTAGTAAAAATTAATTACCGGATATAATAGTTACTTAATTATATAAAAAACAATTTTATTATATTTCCTACTCTATCTTACGCCTCATTCATAGATAACTCTTATTCATATCGGTTGCGGTCTGATTATTTAAATTGACGATGATCGTTAACTCTATTAAGAAGTAGTAGAATTTGTTACACACTCGCCTAGTAAACGCTTTTTAAGCGAACAGTACTTGCCAACTTCTGGACCAACGGTTCTGCTTATTGAGTTAGTGTTGGTAATTCCTACCTCAAAAAAATAAAAAGCATCAAAAATATTCCTTGATGACCTATTTTAGACAAATCCTTCAACGATGTACTGAATTCAACGCCATTTTTAATCAATTACCTAATGAATTAAGACTCCATGTTTTTCATCGAAGAGTTTGTTAGACTTTTAGTAAATAGACGCTATGTTTTTCGTGTTTGTAAATGTATTAATAACTTTTTATATACAAATAGTTATAACATTTCATACCTACAAAATTATATCACTAAAGGTTTTTTTAATGTTTATTAAGCTACTATATTAAATACAAAAATGATATATTAAATACAGTGTTTGTTATAGTATACACAGATCAAATATATCATCAAATTAACTCATTCGAGTCATTGTAATAAATGATGGGAACGATGATTCTTTTATTCTGAGTATATGTATATCTTCTATATCTGCTGACATCACATAGCTGTGTATATCTCTGAATTTCTATCATTTACTATTCAACATAAATTTGAGCTTTCAAGAAATCATTTTTATGATCATTGACCTAACAATTTTCAAAGCAAGATGAGTTTACGAAATTACTTAGTCATACTCCGAAAGTGTGTTACATCCGACTGCATTCAGAATAGTAAGTAGTGAGCGTCCTTTACTTAATAATTTTAGACACTTTAATTCCTTCTTTTAATTTTAGGTTGGGATATTACAATCCACAATGCTCTTGATTTTATTATTACCAAAAGGAAATGATGGTTCCAAAAATTTACCTAGTACCTACGTACGATAGTAAGAAAGTGAATTAACACACACGTTGCCAATAGAATAGTTGAATTTTTATATTAATTATTATTTTGGGCCAATTTCTCGTTCAATATTTAGATTTATTACCGACATAAAAATATTTTTTAACTCATTTAACACTCAAAAGATATATTTTATTCGCCATACAAAAATTATGTATCAAAAAAATTACACTTTCAATTGTACTTTTAATGAATTAACATAAACGAGACGTTTATTTTAATTCAGCTCTTAAAACTTAAAATCGGTCACTTCCTTTACATTTGAAATTAATAAGGAAACGCATCGTGACATGGTGCTAAACTTTCATTACTATCTTGTCTACGCGACGTCTAAAAATCTCGACGAAAATACCTACGGTCTAATTACCAGTAACTTTGTTTGGTAAACAGAAAGATTTGGGCATTTTACGATTAATATTTAAGAAAGTGTTTTACTCGTGCTATTAGGCAAGTCATGTAGGAAAGTCCGCCTAGTTTCGGTAAGTAGGGCGCAATTCACACATATACGTTATATGCTCGTGTTAATTCTACTGCGATAAGCCTCAAAAATCTACGTTTGATCGCTTCGATTTGTATTGTGACTATTGTGAGTCAAGTTCAATGCTTGGTTCAACCATTGAGGAAGTAGTGGGTATCCTAAACTGTAATGAGATTTTTCCCAGTGTTTAAATATTGTCGTAATGGTTAGTCGGTCGGTTATATCAGCCAATTAGGACAGGGCCTAATATTAAGTGGTACTGCAGCCAATACGAAACAACTTGCAATCTCAAAAACACATATCAAATATGAGATATACTTAATGTTGAAACTATTATTTCTGTATATAGGTGGTATACAGTGTTATCCGCCGAATACATTATCAATAATTTATAGACTTCAAGCTATGTACTATAGACTATAAAATCTGTTTAGTCAGAAATTCTAAAACCTAGTTAATTAATATCCATATCTGTCGTATTAAAATCGTTACGAAAGATTAGTTCATCCACGGTATTGACTTATAAACACTAATAATTTATTCAAATATTAAAAGTGACTGTCTTCGTAGTAATTTGTTATCCTTGAAGACGTTTTTATTAACGACATAAAATAAATGCTAGTAGCTAATAGTAGCTACAACATGATATTAGTTTTTGCGTAAACACATTTGATTTATTTTGTTATTTATATCTGTCTTTTATTTAAGTATCATTATTGCACTGTGTATTTTAAAATAACTGGGTTTAGACTTGCATTGCGTAAGACTTGACTTTATCGTAAATTATGCAGGCCAACTGATGGTCAATGCAACCATATAGACACCCACATCACATCCTACTATCAAACGATACAAAAACTACATTTTTCTACTTTTACAAGACTTGTATGTTCATGATATAAGGAAATATAACCCAAAAACCAAAAATCTCAGTTTTTTATAGTAATTAAGTAGCAAACAGGAATGCGGGCCATCCGAAGCTAAGTGGCCAATGCAGCCCATGGACGCCCCTTTCCGAACTCCAATACGGAAGAAATCCTATCTGGGGTTGTATGTGGGTGGTTTTCTACTCATAAGTATTTAGGATGTTCACCTCAAAGTATATCCGACAACCAGGTATACTCGTAACTATACCTACCGTAACACAAGTCGTGAAAAACATGCTGTACGACGGGTTATGAGGCTGACGGTAAGGTACCTACGAGCGAGCTAGTATATGGCTCTACCACCTAATAAATTTCATGATTTCGTTATAAAACTTTGTTGCCAGTGTTACTAGTGCAAGAGATTCATATCATTACAATTTTTATACTTGTTTTATAGCAACTTTATGAAGGTATATTACCATAAGCATGTAAACAATCCGGCTTCGAATTTCGCCAGTGAGCCAAATATTATGCTAATAGTGTGTCTGTTTTTGTAACATTTAAGAGCCTAACAAATAAAACTTAAAGAACACGAAATTTTGATGGCGAAAACAAGTTGAATAAAGTGGTGTGTAAAAGATTGAGAAATCCTTATCTTTCCTCAAACATTGTTTTCTTTTACTTACGAAGGTTGTCTAGACACTCAAGATCTGTTTTATTTCTATCGGACCACTGTTAGTTAGATACCATTTTATTTGCATACCCCAAATTTTCCACTTGACCTAGGTAATTTTGTACGGGATTACAAAGTTATTTATGTACTTGGTATATCTAGAAAAGTGGACCGATATTACATTTTTTTTTGTTTTCCCTTAATTTATACACTAAACACTAATTGTATTCTAAATTTGAAGCTTCCATGTCCGCTAGTACGAATAGCGCCTCAGAGTTTTGATGATCGGTCAGTCAAAATCCAGAAATTTTGACCAGTTATAATTCTTAAACTAAAGTTTAAATTGAATGAAATTTGAAATATGCCTTGTATACCTGACTGGGTACTGAAAATTCAGGATTCTAGTTTTATCCAAAACGACGTTATGGGGGGTTGAAAATAAAACTATATTATGTTTGCGATAAAAAAATATAACGTTTTACCTACCTATTTCATTCGCACTATACCAATTTAATTAATTCAATGTTTGTCTTCCATCCTACAGCGCCTTTGTTTCGCCTCCTAAATTAACTAACAATAATTTAAAATCTTCAAATTCTTTCACACACCAAAAACTAAAAATTTTCATCTAAAACAGAATTTAAGGATGCCATTCTAATTTCATGGAATCGTTAACATATCAGAACTAAATAGGAAAATTGTTCAAATCATAACATTGTGACGTGATGAGAGTATAAATACAAATTTTGGCTGATGAGAGGTAATTTAAGTGCTTCAAGCCTCAGAGCGCTGACTTTCGTCTGCTAATTTATTATTCAACGTCGAAGTAAACGTAACGCAAGTTTCTTGTGCATTAAGACTGAATCACGTTCAGTTGGTCGAGCAAGACCAGAGCAGTACACACTGAGCACAAAAGATGACCATTAGAGGGTTTACGAAAACCAATACCATTGGGGTCAGTCAAGTTCGTTTTCCCCTAAATTGTTTTAACCTTCCAAGAATCATTCTACCAATGCTCTATTAAAGATATATCTATATTGCGGTTTTTCTCTTATATATATAAAGAATTCTAGAATTTTTTCTAGAATTATTAATTTATTAATTTAGAAATTAATAAATTAATTTTTTTTTTCTTTATTTTCTTATTTTTTTCCTAATGTGCACGTCAAGTACCTAGTGATTTCCATGCTTGATTTCGATATTGTTGGCTTAATTTTTAAGAACACCTTTTCTAGAATTCTTTCCTTCAAAATCACTGCACTAAGCTAATGTTCAGTTTTCAAATCGGGCCCGATTTAACAGTTATCAACATTCGTTCCAGAGGTTGGTTCTTCCATCTCAGACAATTCCTCATTTGTGATTACTTCAACACGTAGATTGCAGTCATAAATTAGTTCTCTACTTAAAATGTATCTTTAAGGTTTCATTGTATTAATTTCCTAAATCATTTTTGATTAGATTTATATAATGTGTGACTTTTTTTAGCCTTATCATCTACGAAGACACGCTCTAGCAAGAATTGTTTGCTTTATTATACTGAGTTACTTACTTAAGCATGCTTTACATAATTTAAGCCAGGTTGCTATTGATGTAAAATATAAGGATAGTAGATTCCTTAAACATATTCAGGTATTGGGACGGTATCACACATCCAATGCTAGCGGGATTTCCTTGCAATACTTCCCCTTAAAATTCTTTAAATTTACGTTAATTTTAAAGTACCTGCTTTACTAAATGTAATATTATCTTTAATAATATCTTCACTAATCTTCAAAGATCTGTTGGTGGAGTATGGTCCAGGCCTCCTCCTGTTGTAACAAGAGATTTTATGTCTACTAGGCTACTAGTGAAATACAAAAAAGCAACTAAACGATGTTTCACTTGCTTTACAATTATGATTCTCAATTTGTAATGATTTCAGCGCTTACTTAGCCCGCTTTTAGCAATTAGTCTTACATTATTATCACACATGAAACATAAATTAGAAATTGAAAAGATATCTGACACTAACGCTGCTAGCACTGTTAAAATTAGCTCTCTACTTATAGTTTAGGAATATTTTTTACAATTTCCGTTTTACTGCTTTAATTATTATTTTAAATTTAAATTCACTTATGTAACACTTACTTGTGTATTTTGTAACGTAAAATAAGAAAAACGAGCTCTAGTTAAGTAAGTCGAAAATATTGGCTGTAACATGTGATAACTTATAACCTACTATGAAGACTTCCTGAAATTTCATGTGATGTGATATTGCTGATCACGGTCCTGTATTCCTTTTAGAAAAGACAAAAAACATACACCGCAAAGCTTTTGTTGTTTGATTGTAGACTGGCGAAGTACGGGGTAAAGATGGACCCATGCCAGATGACCTTAAACCACCCAGAGGGTCACGAACAAAATTACTACTACTACGAATAACAATAAGTAATAATGGTTTAGCGTTCCCTCTGAAGCATGGAAGTACGCATGCAATTCGCCACTACCCAACACCCATCAAAATACTAACAGACGTTGATTAACAACTTGATCGCTTACGATCTAGATTCTAGACTATCGGTGGGTCTATGAGCGCTTCACTTTTGCAATTAGTCTTACATTATTATCACATCGTAACGTAAATTAGAAATTGAAGAGATCTCTTGAGTTAACACTGTTAAAGCGTTTCTAATATACATAAAGTTCAATAGAAGCAATCAATGCTCTAAAATTAAAACGCCAATACGAAATTATGAGGTTTGTTCAAACTGTTTTACTAATAAGTAAACTTAGAAAGTGTAACATTTTTAGCTTCTTATTAAATTTTAAAAAGAGTTATGACCGCGCTCGTTTATTTAACAAGATCTTTGTAGCGCTATGATTGCATTAACTAAAGCTGTTGTAGAAAAGAAAGTAAATGGACGAAACGGAGTACCTCCTTCTTTTGGAAGTCGATAAAAATGTAATAGAAATTATTCAAAATCGACTTAAAAATAATGACGTTTCTGGACAAAATTCTCGAGTCGGAAAAAGAAGCTGAAAAACTTTAAGGCAATTCTCGTTACAAATATATAAGTACAAACGCTGAATATTTGCAGACTAGATAAAAGTAGAAATGATTATGAAACTTTCAAGCAAAATCTTTCAACTATGGCAAGCTACTCTTTGGCTTACGATTATGAAGGTATACAGTATAATATGGTCCGTCCCAATCAAGGGCTGATAACCCTTTGATTCACTTGGACACAGGTCTCTCCTCACCAGTGCGGATGGCACTCTTATAAATTACACAGATAATAAAACTGAAATTTATGGTGCCCCCATAAATATTTGGTTTTATTGTAATTGTTTTATTATCTGTGTCACGAAATTACTTTTTCGAATCTTAACGGTTTAAGAATATCTTCTTTACGGCTACCGGGTTTACAGTTGGAGAATTTTTTGAATCCGTTATTAAGTTCCGTATAAAGTAAAACGAGTGCTTTACGTTATAACGTCTGCGGTTAATGTGATTTTTATTGATTATCGATGGTCGTGTTTTTCTTTGATTTCTTGGTGTTTTAATTTTTAATGATAAGTAAACTATAGTTTAGCAATAACTTCGCCTTTTTATTTCTTCCTTAAATTCCATAAATATTACTATAATAATCATTTAATAACTTATTATTTACATCCAAATTGAATCCTTTTTCTTAATGCGGCTCTATTTTACAAATGAAACTTCATTAAACTTACCATACTAAAACGCTGAAACGAACGCCGTTCAGAAATCCGAATTTTAATGAAGTCGTAAATCCGCAGATAAAACATGAAACTGCAACTCTCAAAACGTATAAAACATTTAATTTTCATACACGGAGAAATAAATCACTGAATGAGACACATCACTTTTCAAATTCTTGCGTTCGAAATTCGAATCGCGCGCGAAAGAGCAATTGGTGTTTTCTTTTAATTGGTCTTTTTATCGCGTGCCAGTAACTGGATATTTTCTGATGAGTAACGTGTATAGTACGCGCCGGACGGTGGTCAACTAACGTTCGAGGTGGTGCCTACTGAACGCGCATCGTGCCATACCACTCGAGATGAGATGTGGTGCGTACGAGATGGGATCGCGAAGAAATGCTATTTTAATATGATTTATTGCAGTTCGTGCTGGCTTGCGACTGATATAAATGTGATTGAACTTGATAAAATACTCATTACAAATGACATATTGCAACACGAGACATCCGCTCCGGTGTCAGTCTCCGGTGAGTATTATTTATTTGTGTAGTAAAAATATCAAACATGACTGCAGGCTTCGTTATAGCAACAACAATTGCAGTTAATTTCTACAGGTATTCTCTACAGGTAGAGAAATATGTATATCCAAGAAGGTCGGAAGAAGAAAGAAAGGTCAAATATTGCTATGAGTATGTAAGGAACCGGTAGCCCTTTTTTTATTACGAGTAACTTTTATGGAAAAAACATGGATATCATTCGGGTAAAACGTAAAGAACCATGCGGAACGCAGCATTTGGCATACATTTTGCGTACGTTCGAAAATTTTCGAATACGGAAAACAAATTCGGAAATCGTATACGGAAATCTTATGTGTTTGCCCGGCTTTAATGTTCTAAACTCATTTTGAATAATATAATGACTAATGTTAGAACGTATTTGCTTTATCACATATCATAAATAGTTTTATTGAGAAAGTTCATTAGTCTACATATAAGCACTCCACTTCATTGGGTGAAACAAAAATTAACATTTTACAATTCTTAAATTGTGTCACGAAGCAAAAAAATAAGAACTTCAATTTTATCACTGAACTGATTAAACGATGGGTAGTTTAAGATTTTACACCTCAAGATTTCTTGTTTAGAGTAACTTTTCCAGATATGAATATCTTATCTTACCTATAATAAAATTAATTAGCAATTAAAGCGCTTATACCAATCATTACTTAAAAGCCGCCAACTTCTACGAAAAGATTTTCCTCTAATGTTTTTCGATACTTAAGTTCTTGCTTAAAGGTTTCACCTACGCAACCATTCTTATAAAAAGTTAAGGAAAATAGACAATTATGTTACTTATTTTTGTCTTACCTCTTTTTTATCGAATAAATAACTAGCAAACGGGTGTGAAATCCACCTGATGTTAAGTGGTAACTACAACCTACGACTCGACAAATACTACCTGTATTTTTGGTACCGTTGCACTCTTGAGGGTTGAGATGATCCCCTCTTGTATCTTGAACAACCACACCACTTAATCTAGAAAATACCTACAACGGTTTCAGCTACAACGGCTCTTTTACCTGTTAATATCGTAAGGCTCGAAATAATACAAAAGTAATGGTTAAAAGTAACTCAAGAGCATTCAATAAAGAACAAAATTTCGCAGCCTCCACAGGCATCGCAAAAGAATGCGAAAGAGTACGAGCAAATGAGAGTGTAAGGTGTTTGCCGGTAGAAGTCCGGTCAACCCGATATTACTTATCTATCCGTCTTCACATAAAAAAAAAACATACAGACGAATTGAGAACCTCCTCCTTTTTTTGAAGTCGGTTAAAAAACGGACCTTATTCAAATTCGCATTCAAAAAAAATCCTACAACTATTATAAATGCGAATGTTGTATGGATGGATGTTTGTTACTCTTTCATTCAAAAACGGCTAAACAGATTTGGATGAAATTTGGTACACAGATAGATTAACACATAGGATACTTTTTATCCTTATCTGCACCAAGTTCTAAAATCCACGCTAGTATTTAATACATAATGTTACGTGATGTTAAATTTTAGGTATAGACTCTTTAAAATACATTACGGTATTATATTTAAATCAATTTTTTGTAACGATGATGTAAGCTTAATCTTCAACCTTTGAATGTTATTAATATTGCTAAATATAGACACATGATTTGAAAGTGAAAAGTCTAGAACCGTTATGTTAACGATGTCTTAGACGTCTATTGAAAATAGTGAGCAAATGATTCCCTTCACCAAGCAATTGTTAGATATATAACTTTGGGATCAGAAAGCCATGTGTGAGTTGTCCCACAATATTTATTATTTATTATTATTATATATGCCAAATTTTATTACATTTAAAGTATAATAGGAAGTAGTTAATGTAGGTCACCTGGGGGACGAGTCTGTTAATTTGTCTTTATGATGCCATTATGAAACATTTCAAAGTATAATTCCTTTGAAACTATGCTCAGAAACGTGTGTAAATAAACTCAGTTTAACGTCCACTTCCTTTTCTATCTTAATTAATTATCTTTACCTGTTTAACAATAAATGCACGGCAAAGTAATTTTTTATGTACGTTACTTAGCACTTTAGGTTTATTTAGTTACAATTTAATTGACGCAACTATCTGACAGACTCGTTGCAGACACACTGCAGTGTCTGGTCTCTAGGAAGATGTTAGCGTTTTTTCATTCATTCATGTAAAATTGTATCAAAATATTCCTTTTGAATGTTATAAAATCGATTAGAAACACAATTGATATTTAAATCAAATGACAAACTTTATTTACGCACGTTAACAATATTTCCCTACAAAAGAGTTCAACGCGTTAGGCACCGTGCGTGCGACTAGATTATATTTTTGAAGCAATTCAGTAGCAAACGAGCATGCAGAAATAATAAGGGGGAATTTAGCAAGCTGATTGCCAACCTTCAGTAGTGGGAAAGGCACCTTAAGAAGAATGTATGTGGATCCTTTGCTACTGACGAAGACTTAGATGTTCGCTTCAAATAAAGTATATCCGGCAACCATACGAGTACCTCCCCAGCCGAAACACAAGACATAAAGAACATGCTTTACGTCGAGTTTAGAGACTGACTACTAACCCTGCCTAACACTACTAAGCCTTGACATCAAGACTGTTGGGATTTGGAATGTGTTTCCGCCCATAATAAGAGTACAGTAATTTATAAACCTGCACGTCTGTTCCCAAAGGCATGTGAAGTCCACCATCCCGCATAAGGCCAAAATGCTGGACTAAAGCCTACATCTTTTTCATTGTTAGAGGAGACCGGGGGGTAATGAGTTGCATGGATAACGCATTCCACAACACTGCACTTTTTGAGTAATAGTGTAACGGGAACCATACATGCGTATAACGTGCCATTCCGCTCCATCTATGGTATGGTAATGTAACTACTAGAAGCACTAGAACAGTCTACAAACTAGTACAAACTTTCATATTGCTAGAGACTATAGTAACGTAACTGAGCAGGGTTTCTTCGACTTCACCAACAGATGGCGTTGCAAGACTGATGGCCGCACTCAGAGACGTCATTTAACTTAATGTTCATTAACCAAGAAATAAAATCGTCTTTATTCGTATTGATATAAGTGTCATCGTCATTTACATAATGAACCATTAACGTTAATGAATGTCTCTGAGTACGGCAGTAAGTCTTGCAGAATTTGGTGTTTTTGTTGGACAATGTTTTGCATTATTTCCAGGTAACATTAAATCTACCAAATAAGTACATGAAAAACTGTCTATATTTCCACCTATTGTTTACTTATTATAATACTTTATTTTTCTATGATCTAACAAAAGATTTTTTGAAATCAAGATGAAGTGTCAGTGTATCAAGAACGGGACACCTGATTCCCCTTTCCGAGTGCCATTTTTTATATCCTGACACAATTTTTAGTAGATATGCTATTTTCTCTGTTGTTCTTTTCTTCCTTATGAATAATACTGAGTAATGACAACACTTACCTAAGTGTTGTCATTTTTCTCATTTGAGATAATTATAGGTACATACCTACTAAATCAGGTTAAAAGGAATACTGCCATTAAGAATTTTAGACAAATAAAAAACATTCAAGTAATAATTATACACTATATTTTAGAATATGTAATAAAATTTTTATAAAAGGAATGAATACATCGTTGTTCAGATTTTGCAAAGAATTAAGGATTACATTCTTACATTAACAAATTAAGATACTACGTATATACAAACAATAATTAGACTTACATCCATTGATAAATGTTGCATAATTCGATGATAATAGAAATGTTAAAACAAAATAACATTAATGGCACTCATAGCCTAAAATATGATAAGTGAAATGTGTAACTGTTACTTTTTATTATTTTTCACTTCATTATTTACAATTATACGCCTACTCTTAAAGATAACACCATTTGTTTGATTTTTCATACGATTTCTCAACCACCAAACTCTTTGGTCGATACAAAATTATTTAATGCGTATATAAAAATTCTTAGCAAAAATAATTAGGTAGGAATATAATAAGTTATGTGCCATTAAACGGCAAACCCTTTATATTTAGACTTTTGCAAAATTTTGCAATACCAAATGTTATTATGTATATTGAATTATTATATTTTGCTTATTATTTGAACGACGACCAATAAGTTTGATGACTTATCGTTAAGATTTATTTTCTTTCCTTTTCCCTAATTAAAATATAATTCTTTCAGTTTCGAAGGATTATTTAACGTTAAAAAAAATCCAACTCGTTTGAAAAAAAATTAATGTCTTTACGACGTACAATTTATTCCTTAAAAAATATGTAAAATAATGTGTTTGATTGAATTAACAAATGCAGTACACCGAAACTAATAAAATATACAATTCTTTTATACTCTTAACCAGTTTTAATATTACTAACTAAATATTATATTTTGTACAGACCCTTATGTACAGTATTGACCATTAACTTACATTAAACTGAGGTTATATTCTGTACTTTCTTAAATAACTTAGTTACTCTTATATTCAAATGATCGTGTCGACGACCTACGGATACCGATTAGAATACTGCTGATGTAAGAACAATATGTTGTCTTTGGCCTGAAGATATTAAATTTATGTTAAGTGACCAAAATGTATCTAGAGTTATACGAACAAGAAATGGCCTTTAATACGGTTTAGTAGTAATAATATTTAACATTATAAATGCGCTAATGTTCAACTACTGAACGAGAAATACTAGTCTATTTACCAGAACTTCCTCGTTTTCCTATATCTGGACAACAACAAAAAATATAATATTACGATTATCTTGATTGCGTTTACTATAACTTTACTTTATTTTAACTTTACTTTTTGTTGTTAGTAATTAATTTCAATGCTAATTATTTTCAATTCTATTTGAATCTATATCGACGCAAGCAATATTGTGAACAAAAATTAGTAAGAATAATTTTTAAACACACCTTGGCCTCAATTATACGTATCACCTCAAAATATCGGTATCCGATCGTAAAACGAACATCTATTAAACTGATTGCATTCGTGACAAATCGATGCATGATCGTTGAACCGAGTCGAACGCCAGAAAATTGGCATCGATTCAATTAAGCAAATCGATATTCTAGGACCGTGCGTGTCGTTCAAGGCGCCATAGTAAAGTAACAGTAGACTTACTCCATACTATACCTACTCGAAATACTGTAGACATACATGAGGGCCACACATTTATCCATATAAGAATTGCATGTGAAAATAATTTTCGAGTTATGTAAAGTAGATCTGCTAAACTTTACTATGTATGGTTGATGGTTGACTGTGATCCTTGATGACGTGTACACGGGCGGGGGTTGCTTCAGGTCTACGCTCGCCGTGCTTCACGTCTGGAATAGTCTGGATGGCACAACCGGTGTCGTGGCGAAGTGTTATCTGGAATTTAAAAAATACTTTAAGTGTCACATTTAAACTAGTAAATAAATCTGGTATCAGGCATCATCATTATCCAGACACATTCCTAATAGGTAGGTAAATAGGTAATATTTGTAACCCATTAGAGGCCCTCTAAGCGGTGATAGCCCAGTGGCTTAGAATTCGAACCCCCACTCGAGGGAACCGGGTTCGAAACCCAATGGCACGCACCAATGACTTTGTAAAAAAGTTATGTGCGCTTTATAAAATTAAATATCACCTACTGTTACTGTGAAGGAAACATCGTGAGCATGCCTGAGTTCGCAAAAAAAAAATGTTCTCAAAGGCATGTGTAGTCCACCAACCCGCAGTAGGCCAGCGTGGTGCACGGCGGCCTACATCCCTCTCAGTGTGAGAGGAGACCCGGCCCTGTAGTGGGTCATTAATGGGTTACTGACAGAGGGCCTCTGCCAGGCCGGGTCTACCCTTACAATGGGAAGTATAGTATTGGCACCACGATTGCCTAGGTGACATTTAATTTTGTATCAGGCACAAATTTTTAGAAAAACTATTGGTGCGTGCCCATAACATTGAAACTTGGGCGTCTTGAGTAAAAGACCAGAATTTTAGCCATTTCCACTTATTTTACTCAAGACGAGTATGTATATCTATACAACAAGAATATCTTTACAACCTATGTCTAGAGTATGTATAAGAATATCTATATAACTTATAGTTATTCATAGTTTCTTATCCAGTATATTAACTCTTTTAAACTCAACCAATTGTCCCAGAAAGTAGCTCGTACATAACAATAAATGGTTAGGCTTTATTATGAACAAAATATTTGTGAACAGAAATCATTAGCTACTCTTAATAAAAACCAATTGTATAGGGAAACCGATCCACTTAATTTAAGTACTAATAATGAACATAAAAGTGCAATCAAGGTCAGTTTCAAAGAAGAATCGTATTCAAGTTTCTAAAACAGCTGTCGATGCATTGCGAAATCTCATTACTTAGCTAATAGACGCTGTAATCGCTAAAACACTTATTTTGTTTTGCTTAAACGTTAATTAACGACTAATTTATCCAGCAAATATTTATCGACAGTGAAAAGGAATTTCGATTTTTGTTAATTAATTCAACGAGCGCTTGCTCACAGGTAAAATATCGATGTTAATTATTACACTTAGGTACCTATATAATTTAGGTCGATCGTGAGGATGAAGTTAAAAAATTCAATTGTTTTAAACCATGGTTAAAATCAATAAACTCCGAAAACGTTAATTTGTAAGAAAACTTTAAATGTGTTCTTTATTATCTATGAGCTGCTCTAAAACCACAATGAATCCAATATTTTTTTGATAAAGCTCCTCAATCTATCTATCTATCTAACTATCCAACAAAACAAAAAACTACAGTGAGAAAAAGGTACTAAATTGTTTATTATTTAGTCGTCTAGGCTACGATACCAATCTCCTGTTTTGTTGGGAGAGTATTATAATAGAGTAAATAGATACCTAAGTACTAAAAAGTTATGTTGTAATATATTTTTTATCATTAATAACAACCATCATAATGTCCATGTTGTTCTTTTACTAAGGAGATACATCTAGAATTCCAGACTACAAAGTACAAGTATATAATATTATTATTAGTATGAAAGTAGAATTACGTACTCAATGATAACCATAAGAAACCTTAATGATACAGGCTAATGAGGAGTTTCCATTTAGTTTTTCCTCGCTTTGAATAGAATTAGTTTCATCTCTACTCGAATATATAAGGCAATATGTATGAACACATTGGTTAGATAGATTAGATTTTAGATGGTGATGTAACACTAAACCAAATATTTTTTTAATCAACTAGATAACATTTTGAAAACTATGACTCAAGTTAAGCCACGAGCAAAATATATTATTATGATATATTGTTAAGTTTGACGGAAACTCCATACATAGGGTTATGGAGTTGGGTAGGGTTATCCGTCAAACTTTACAATAGTCAAAATAAAAAAAAATTTTTGGTGGTACTTTGAACTTTGATAAACGGAGAACTTCCGTCAGGAGTGCCTGGGGAGCAACAATGCTCCAATGTCGGAGTTTGATAACAGTCATGTAGAAAACGTAGCGCGATTCAGAATATCCTATCTTTTGACGAAAGGCGGAAATTGTAACAGATCTAGAACTACGAAGTTCGCCCGGGTTTTGCATATTATTTTTACCCGACTGCGACAGAAGAAGGGTTAAGTGTTTTTTTATGTCTTAATGTGTTTTGGTTATGATCATGCGATATTTGAAGATACTCGTATGTACTTTGTTTATTTCACCCACGTACGACCTCATATAGGCCTACTATCCTATTTGAGATCGAGTGGTGATGTCACCACTTAATCCATGGACATCCATGGGGATGATTCACTGAAGAGGCCAAAGAGACCGATAGCCGATCAATTTTTTTTTTTTTAAATATACCTTGGGGCGTGCCTCGCTCGCAACATGTGTGGGGGCACCTCCCGCCGTTCCACCTCATCGGAGTTGAGCTGCAGGCCAGCCACCAGCTGCATGATCTCCCGCTCCTTCTTCAGTTCTTCACGACCTGACTCCACCTGGAATTGATATACGAGCCGTTTCAATTAAATGTTCATGGATTGACGATTTTATACCCGGCTGCGATAGGAGGGTTATGTTTTACGAGTTTTATCACCTACGATAGCCTAAACGGCTTAAAAAATTTAAGCTTGAACAGTGTCTTTAGATTTGAGTTACACTGATAATAGTATATTTCTATTCCCTTCTATTTTTTTAAGTACCCAAAGGTTGTCTGGTAGAAATAGCTATAAACGATAAAGCCGCCTTTTCTTTTATTTCTGTGATTTATATTTCGTTATAGCGGTGATAGCCCAGTGGCTTAGAATTCGACCTCGAATCGAGGGGTCCGGGTTCGAATCCCAGTAGCACGCACCTATGACTTTGTAATAAAAGTTATGTGCGATTTATGAAATTAAATATCACCTGCTGTTACGGTGAAGGAAAACATCGTGAGGAAACCTGCATGACTGAGAGTTCACAAAAAAAAATGTTCAAAGGCATGTGAAGTCCACCAACCCGCGACTAAGGCCTATATCCCTCTTATTGTGAGAGGAGACCCGACCCTGTAGTGGGTCATTCATGGGTACTGACATATTTCGTTTTCTTCTTGCATGTAGTGGTGTTCATTAGATTTATTGAATTGTACTGTATAATATTTAACATATACAAAACAATAAAATTTTATCTGAGGTCTGGGAAGAGTATTTTATCAAAATGCTAAAAACATTCATAACGTGATTCAGAGTACCCAAGGCGCCATCTCTTAATGAGTTGCGGAAGTGACAGCACTATGATTAGACAATACAATGAAATGCGTTACGCCATATAACTACATTTTATAATTCGACACCTATCTCAAGCCTTTGTAAGCTTGTACTTGTGTAAGTAACAAAAGTAGGACGGAATTATTGAACAGACATACATTATTAAAATTATGCCACCAATAGAACGGATGGTGTTATAATAAAAGAAACCACATTTAGTGTTATACCTAAGTACAGCTTTTACGCAGTTAGCAAATCTAAGTACACAATGACTAACAGTTCAATATAATTCGCTATTGTTGTAGGTTTCCGATTATAAATAAAATAACAAAGGATTTCATTTAATTCATAAAAAACACAACAACTAAGAAACAAGTAAGTACTTTAGTTTTAAACGCAATACTGAGATATATACTCATAATACACGCCATACTGACAATAATTTCTAAAGCTTACCGCGTGTCCTAATTGCCATGTCGCACGCAAAAGTCGCTCATACGACAACATCATATAACATTGTGTTTTAAATCAGTGTCATGTTCAATTAGGACAGCGCAATACATAGTGTTTAAACTTTGTCGTGTAAGTTGCTCGGTCGGTTATGTCAGCCAATTTGAACCAGGCCTGCCGCACAATTTGTACGAATAGTTCCAACCAACATACGAGTATCTCTCGAAATACAGATTCGAATCCAATGCTGCGAACACTTACGAGAGTAAAGCACGTATCAAGTGTTGTATCGCAACAGTTGTGCAAGCTTCGAGATCGCAGTCTGAACGATAACCGGTAACGTTATTGCTTCCTCGTGAACGCTGCGTTCCCGGGCCTGGCAAATGGCAGTTTATTAGGATTGCTACTTGTGCGATTGAGATACTAGGAGGAATAATTGAGAGAACGGGTAGAGTAAATGCATTTAATTTCACTGATGTTTAAAATTGTTAAAACATGTTGCTACGGAGCCAATAAATAACACTTGATCGAGTATACCACGCCAGATAACGTACGCTCATTTGTTTATGCACAAATGCCGTTGTCCACAACTCAAAATTAATTTTCGCCACCACAGAAAGTACCTTACAATGTTCACAATATAGCAAGTCGTGCGTAAACACTGCAAAACAGCGTTTGACCGTAAATCTCTCTTGGGATAACTTTTCTCTTTGTGAATACCATTGTTGCAAAGTACATTGGGCTTGAATAAACGAAAATATTTCCTGCAACAAACTACAGCACAGCAACTCTTTTTATGTCCCATCACTGTTGATCACGGGTCTCTCTGCTCTCAACAGTGTACTCCACTACACTACTCCAAAGCAGATTGGTGGAGTTTACGTATATCTAGGTACTTCTTGGTAAAAAATTCAAATTGGCCAACGTGATGGTGTAAGACCTTCTTTATAAATAGGACCCGGCCCTGTCGAGCCGCTTATAGGTTGTTAATATAAAGAAATTTACACAAACAATTGTGTAAAATCCAGATGTACATGTAATTTAATTTCTTTTTCTTTTTTTCGTAACATTAAGCTTAGTACGTGGAGAACAGTAGTAATTGGTAACAGACGACGTTGGCATTTTCTCATTGCTGATAAACAAAAAAATCACATCAAAACGTTCACTTAGGATTCATAGACAAGAAATGAGACGTGCCAACGTAATAAAATAACACGTTGTTCACACCATTTCAAAATCATAGAGCATAATTGAGCGGTGAATTGTGAAGAAAGTGTAAATGAATGAATCATGGTGCAAAGTCATAAATCAATGCGCGTATCAATCACAAAATGGAGATACAAAAGTGACGTTTCATACACGTGTGCATTCTTGTCTAATGTGTTCACGGTAACCACGACTCATAGATAGCAGAGGTTAAACCTCGTGGAAGGGTTGGTAATATTCGGCTCGGGTTTACCACAAGCATGCAAATTAATGTGATTGACGTGTTTTCAATCCCAGTAATTTGCATGCTTTTTTGATATTTCTATTTAATACTCGTGAAAAAAAAATTTCGTCAAACCCAAATTATTTCACTTTCTAAATAAATTCTAAAGTAGGTGTTATTTCTAGTGATTTGAATTAAAACTAAAATCACATATTTTGCTTAGCGTCATGCGATCAACTCAGATCTCATTACGAGACACTCACGTATAAAAAGAACAGTGTCTAATAAAAAAATGATCAATCTTTTAATCATCATCAACACATCAGGCACGCAAAGTTTCCAATGTTTTTCGGTTATTAACTCAAGTTATGTTTAAGTAATATGTTTGATGCAAGAATTTTACTTTTTTGTTCAGGATCGTAAATATAGTCAAACCAGAAATCAAAAAACTTCAAATGAGAGCGCTCTGTTTTTCTTAATCACATCTCTTTCTTCCATTACGTTATCATGGCAAGACTTTGCAAGCTAATTGATTAAAAAATATGACATTATTTATTGACATTATTCGATCTTGGCAACAGATACCGGCAATAAATTTAGTTAGTTAGTTGTAGCTAAATTCAAAATATCAAAAATCGAACAGAATCTTTTTTACAAGATTATTACTAAACGTATCCCATGCACGTAGATGGCACCTTCTCAGCTATGTTGCGCAACATACGTAAAACGTAATTCTGCATCAAATCGCTAATTGTCAGAATTTCTCTCGCAAGCTTTCCGTTTCCCATTCATAGGTGGTAGGTAACTGACCACATTCTTGGCTTAAATGCTTCACTCACACGTACAAGTTTGCATCATTTGCATAAGCATACGTATTTAAAAATAGCTGTAGATGTTACCATGAATCGATTATGTAACCCATAATTTGAAGTTAGCACAAAATACTTTACCATGGTATGCTATTTTATGTGCATATTGGACGTTGCATATTACTTATACATATTCTCGCAGACGACGGTCTAGGGTGCTGGTTTTGAAGGGCGGCAATCAGAATTAGTGTCATTAAAATACATTATAATAATCATACTATTCATGTATTAAAAAATATTTTGGTATTTTTAATTTTCCTCTTTTACCCGGCGAAACTTGATAAATGGACCCTTTCATGTCATGTCAACAGTTAGCAAATATTCGTCTTGGGCAATCAGCATCAGCGATAATAAAATAAAAATATAATCATACTTTTCATTAACAAATACTTCAGTGTTTTACGTCATTAGCAAGTTACTGAATTTTTAGTTACAAATTCTAAATTAAATGGTCCTAAAAATTACAATTCATTCGTTCATCTTTTGACGATGTTCAAGTCCGCGCTGATGGCAGTCTAACAACTTTTGTGGCTGAAGTGTGGTACTTCTGAGTTGCGACTTAGACTAAAGCGTTTAGAAATTGGAATCGGACAGAAGTGTGAAAAAATGAAGTTGTGCAATGAGCCGCACCAACGTACGGATGGAAAGTTTGTCGTGTGTTGTAACACAGATGGCTTCTATAGTAGCGATGAATCAATTAGTCACTTCGCATTGTGAATAATTACAAAACATACCTACGCATGGACGACAATGAACGAAGAACCTCTTGCTTTTTTAAGACAGTGAAAAATGCACGGCAAAAGAGATTGGGAATTTTTTCAAAACTTAAGTAAAGAAGACAGTATTAAACGTCTCTCTAGAGTCATCTGTGATGCTACACCACATAATAGGTATTTTTAACCATGCTTTTAATAAAATGTCCAAATTCAAATTAATAATGACAATACTAACAGGGCAGACCCGTGTACAGCACTATAAAATAAAAAATGTTGATACAGCAAACGATAATCGTTTTACAAAACAACAAATTTTTACACTATCCGCAAAAAAGTCCTACTGAGTCCTTCTTAGAATGAAACTTCAGGCTCCTAAGGCGTAATCATAATATGGCGTAATAAATAAAATGATAATAAACACATCGTTCACCATTGGCTGTATAGGCAGCCAATAGTGGTTTGTAGGCAGCTGCTCTGGGTAACCCCACACAAAAATTGGTAATCCAAGTGCAATACAATGACATTTCACAAGACTCCTTAGGACGGTAATCATACGACGACGGTAAACACCCACCTACTGGTATCACCCGTAGGTGCCATGCATTGTCCGCACAAGACAAGAACACAACACACCCAGACCAGAAACAGACTTACAAATTCGTCATTCAAATCTCTGCTCTGCTGCTCTGCTCGAATCCAGGACTCTCCGCGCTATGCATCGGTGTCTTAACCACTGCGCCACTCAGGCCGTCGTAATATACACATTGATTTGGGGTAAGCAGTAATAGGGCTTCATAAATCCAAATAGACACCAGATATCGATACCGCTACGAAAATATCGAATACGGTTCAATAGTGACGTTTGTAGGCCACTGCAGTCCCATTCACGCTCGGTGTGCCCGTTCAAGGTTACAGCTTTCACATAATCAGCTGTCTACAGCCTAAGTAGCCCTCGTTTCCTGCTAACTCTTCTTTTGTAACTAGTCAATAGTCAGCGGTTTTGTTATGTCACTATCGGAAAAAAAATATTGTCTGTGACGGCTGAATGAACATCTTTATTTACGCAAACGCTATAATATAGCCGTTATTCACAAATGCAATAAAAACTGCTTTTATTTTTATTTTAGTTTATCAAAATAAAGGTTTTTACCTTTTAATATTTCGAATACATTTTAAAATTTTAGTGTCAACGTTGTCCGTGTTAAAACTTCGAGCAACGAGAAAGTAAAATATACAAAAAGTCGCTGAGTGAGTTTCTCCCGCCAAAACCGAGATCACTGACCTATTGACATTCGATAGACCCGGCACATAAAAATAAAAATTTTACGATAATATCTTAACAGCAGGTTGAGAATGTTGCAAATTCAGTAGGTAATCAGGTTTTTTATTTCAAAGAATTTTACAACACTAATGTAAAGTTTTCAAAATCATCGTACGCTTGCTTAAATTGCGAACGTCTTATCAACTACAATTAAGTAGATGTTCATAATGAAACAGCCTAGGCTTTTGATTGAATTATTATGAGCGGCGGGGCTTATCTTACGAAAAGCGATAATCGACCTTGAAATCTATAGTATAGGGTGTATAATAAGTTGTATAGATTTGCATATTTGTACGTAGGCTCAAGTACGTTAATGCAAATGTCACGCAACCGGCACGCCGATCGGAATGCGGGCTTCGAAGGAACACCGCGTTCCGAATATCTACAGCCTGCAATGTTCTCTTCTCTAACACAAAGTAATATGAACCTTCACCCTTACATAATATGATTCATCATCACAGTGCCAGAGTCAGAATTGCAAAAGAAATCACTGACCTTTAGTACTTTGTGGTTGTTTTAATTGCTGATTGGTCCAGTATGAGGCATGGGGACTCATTTTGGAATCTTAACAAGATTGTATCTCATTTTATAATATAAAATTAATATTTATTCTCTTTCGGCAAGTTTTTGCAACGAATGTCATCAGTTCATCAATTCACGTTAAAAAATTGAAATTATCTGTAATATTAATGTAATCAAAGAATAACAACAAAGGCAACTTTTGTTTTGATTGTTTCATCAACAATAACATGGTAAATTGAATAAATTCTAAGTAGAATTTTCAAGACCTCAAGAAACACAAAATAAATTGATTGGTACTTATATTGGTATAGTCTATCAGCATCGGCAACAAAACTGAAAATTTTAATTCTTTAAAAAAAGATACGGATACGTATCCCAACTAATAAGAAAGCTCGTTTTTGTTCACCGTCTAATCTCGTATAAATATAATTATTACGGACATAACACTTCGTGTTTGAATCCGACTTGCCTACCTACCTTTTTTAAGCAATGGAGGCACTTTTTGAAATGAGGCAAGACTTTGTTGTTATGAGTTGCCGGAAGACGATTGTCTGCGGTAAAAAATTGCAAGGATATTGGATTCACGAAGACAAAACCTGTTTTACTGCTTAACTCTACATCTATTTATTACTGGATTGTGAGTGTACCTGACCTGTAGTAAGAAATAATAAAAATTAAAAATATTGTGCTCTTTACATTTTAAAATTGGTGTTAACTTATCTTCAGATTCCGTTCAAAACATTTTTGATTTCCAAAATGTATGTTAAAAATAATTTAGGTATTTATTCAGTACCAGTAGCTCACATCTCCCCTACGTTACTACGTAAAGAGGTATATATATAGAAATTATTGCCATAGACAGTGACTAATACAAAAATTCGCTCTCTCTCTTATCATTCTAACACTCGTAGATATGGCCAGAATTGGTATAATGCGGCCACACCCGCACATTCCTTACAACACATTGACATTTGCATTAGTATATGCAGCTATTATAATGTATCAATAGTTATCTGCTTGATCGCAGGATTACCAGCGTGATTTAAAGCATTCAGCAGAACTTCAATTAACACTAAAATTAAGAGGCTACCTATCCATCGGTGGTAGAAGCCATTGTAGCTCGCCCGGAGAGGTTTCTTTGCCACCACAACTGGTTGAAAAACTGATCGGACTACAGTTTGTTGATTGACTACAACTTGTTGGACGATTGGTTGTAACGACAGTCGGGCAACTGGTTGCATGACTAGTTGGACGACAGGCTAGATGCCTGCTTGCATGATTGGTTGGTCTAATGGTTGGACCACTAGTTTGACTAGTTGAACGACAGTTGGGCAACTGGTTGCACGACTAGTTGGACGCCAGGCTGGATGCCTGCTTGCATGATTTTTTGGTCGACTGGTTGGACCACTACTTTGACTAGTTGAACAACAGTTGGAAAACTGGTTGAACAACTAACTAATTGGGCGACTATTTAAACAGATGTTTGGATAACTAGTCGGACGACAGCTTGGACGACTACTTGGATGACTCGTTTATTCTCTGGTTGGACAAATGGTTGAACGATTGGTACGAAGCCTAGTTGGACGACTGATTAAACTACTGGTTGATTCACAAGGTGGTAAATAGCTGGGGGCCCAAAATGAACCCATGTTATCTAAAAACGCAAAGTGCAGCTATCCTAAGGCACTCTGGACCTTGCTACGCCTGTGATTAAAAGATCGTCCATGAAAAAGCGTCCATGACAAACTATCTCACGTAACATATATCTTAGATTACTTATTGAAATATACGTAATACATACCACGGCATAGTTGCGCAACCACCACGCATGCGCAAAGTTGTCTACATAATTGTCTACTTATTGCATTTTGCGATTTATAAACGACACTTAACTCACAACCTTATTTCCGTAACCACAAAGTCCAAACGACATTATACTTCTTAGATGAAGTAACTATGCCTAGACACCGTAAAGAAAATTCCTATAATACGACCCGGGAAAATGTACTCTTAACTTCTATTTTTAAAGTCTACATTCACCTGAGGAGCTGAAAGCCACTTCTCGGCTTTAATTAGAATAAAATAATAGAAGGTAGTGCAGTCCGATGCTTTAATTGATAAATGGTAGGTAGGTATACATTAATAGCAGATGCTATAAAAAATATTATGTAAATTGTATGGTTTTGGTTTGTAATTGTAATTTTAAAAAATACAATAAAAATTGAAAAAAGGTACGGTTAATTCTGCCTGCCTACGAAATTACAAAACATGACTTATAAAGTTATACGGTTGGTGATATTACGTACCTACTTACGTTAAAAGACACTCAGAAAGACACAACGTAATTTACAAAAACTCCTGTACGTAATGACGATTAAAAATATAAACAATGTTAATAATGAAAAATGCCAGTCGATGAACACTTCTCGAAAAATATTTAAATAAAAAAACGATGAAAAATTGCCAACCAATTAACTTTGCATGGAAATACGATACATTATAATTGAAACATAAACAACTGATAGTGATACTTAATGCCCTCGGGTGGTTACCAAGTAAGGGCTTACAAGGAATCCACATCTCAGGGATGATATGTAAATGTATTCGCTAATCTATCATTGTCAATTAAGGATATCGTAGCGCTAGTTACCGGACTCACTGGCTGAGAAAGATATTCTTATGCCCGGTTTCTGAGGTACTTTTATCGGTCGTTTATCTATTCGTTAGCGCTATTGGTTCGATAACTTACAAAAATGGGTTTCTGAACCACGCAGTGTAAGTTAAACTCCGTTTAAACTAAGGTTACCTTAACTGACCATTTTGTACCGGTTATTGGTTCCATAACTTTATTTGATGTAGGATTCGTGTCAAACATCAACTTTAAGGTTATTTCGTGTTATTTCTTATTCTTAGTATTGTTTAGTATTTTGGAGAGTGTTGTATCTTTGGTTTGGGAGTGATTTAAGTACTAGTGAAACCTGAAAATAATGGATATCTTGCTAAACACGAAAATGCGCGAAAGAAAGCAATGGCAATGACAACTGACAAGTATTGACAAGAGCATTGACCTTTTTTTTACCGGGAATGTTGACAATGATATCATTCACAAACAGCCGCAATTATTCAACAAATTCTTATTTTTTATAACAAAACCAGTGTTTTGTCATCTATATACCTTCATTTAATAAATAGAACCATTTAATTTAGGAGAAATGTCTAATTTGATGGAAAAAATAAATTTTAGTTTTAATATCATAAAAAGCTCCATCTAGTGGCGCTCTAAAGAACTCGTTATCGGTTTCATAGTTATTGAACAATTCCTTACGTATTCAGAAACTCAGTGACAGATAACCGACGTTTAACTTAGGCATAACTTTATTGAATCAATAGCCAGCGAGAGTTTAACTAGGGATCTCAGAAACCGGGCATTAATAAACAGGATTTTAGTTATAAATAGCCAAATCGTTTATAAATAACACTCTATTTGCTTTAGCAATATTTTATGCTCAAGCTATCATTGCGATGCTTAGTTCTGAATGCAGAAAAGTTGCAATGATAAATTATAGCGGTACAATGGTATTGACCTTTAGTGTTACTTAATTTTATATGCAGTTTGTATATGGTTAAATTATTGGATGACATTAAGGGCTTTCATGCGCGGGCCTGAATAAATGTAAGTATCACGGCTAGTTTATCTTTCTGAACAAAAATATACGAAGACGGCAGAAACTAGTAAACATAGCCATTGTAAAAAATGGAGATAACAATTATCAAGTAAAAAATCTTAATAATTTTTATTATTCTGAAAATTTCTGATATGTTCAAATTAAACCTATTGACATTTCGTTAATTCCATCGTAGTAACACCGTAAGCAAAAGATTGTGTCTGGTCGGATTTGCTTTTCAGAGATTTCTACTCTGTTTGTTGTTTGTCGGACTATATTCACGATTGCAAATGCAACTGAAATTTTGCAACTATTTTCATTCAATCAGCAGCAACAAGAAACTGTGTCCAGTTTCCATAGACGAAACTTGAGCTATAGACAATAAATATCATTAGACAACTGACCTGATCTTACACACAGGCATGTCTTAATTTGTCTGGGTGCCTGTATTTTTTATCCAAAGCAACACGTTAGTTATTCTGTTACTTGTGCTTATCACAATGAGTGTAGTTGCAACTGTTATTTGGGGTGGGACTGGCCAATTACAACCCAGTGGCAGAGAATTAGCCGAATTAGAGAATCTTTTATGTACTCCAGAGAAGCGAGATCGAAGTTTTTTGTTAACTCACTAATATTACAATGAAAGAACGAATACCTTATATTTTTTATACGTCTGATATTATATTATCGTGGAAACAATGTCACAGTTATTCGCAACTGGCGAGCAGTCCCGTTAGCGCGTGAAAGTGACAGCGAATCCCCTCAGACGTAAAATCACAGATAATAAACGACATCTTTGCCGCGCACGAACGCCCTGGGATTACGTGATTAACACCGAAACGGCATAATTGAACGAATTACAGAAAATATATTTAATATCAGAACACTTGATGCTCGTGTATCATCGTTTAACATCGTAATGTTATCGTCGATGTCATTTGTTTGCTACGAGTAGCTCAGTAGCTCATTGGCTACTGTAAGATTTAACAATGCTCACAATATTATGTATTATGCGCCGGATTTAATTTGATTGATTTTTTTCCTATCTAGCTCTTTATATACCTACCTACTGTCTTTGTTACGACAGTAAATTTTAATAGAAGAATAGAAAATCTTAAACCAGAAAAAGAGATCTTAATAAATAAATAATTGCTTGGTAAGACACCGAAAATAACTAGGCGTAAGAATTCTATGATATTCTTGACCAAAAGTATCTCGACCAAAGTTATTTTTTTAAGTAGGTAACAATTTTAAACCAACTTTCCATCGATACTTATCAGCCAATTTTAAGTGTCAAATAGTATAAGTAACCCAATGATATCAGATCAGTAAAAAAACTATACATCAAATCATTACACTATGTCACGGATTATATGCGCATTAAGTGCGCAATCATTAAAGTTTCATTCAACATAAACCAATAATCCATCTAACCCCAATCTTGTTTAATACGCAATTTAATTCAGTTTAAAAACCAGCTGTTATGTTTATTCTTAAATGGCAATTTAACATGTCAAACAGCGTATATAAGTTCTGTTAAAGCAACTTAAAAAGTAGTTTCTCGATGATCTTTTCGCATTAACGTCAGACTTAAACATTTTATTGTAATATTGAATCAGCAACCGAGCGAATCCACCTGCCCATTTCAAGCCTCAAACATTTCTTAATTTCCTGATAGTATTGCCAACTGTGTGCAGTAATAAATACTTAGTACTCTTTGGAGGTATTTTATTTAGCCACAACGTTCACAGGGCTGACAAGCGATGGGGAAGAAAGGTCCTCGAATGGCGACCATGTCTAGAAAATACACTAAAAGAAGCACAGGCTATATACCCTCCGACCAAATGTACTGACGACCTGAAGAAGACATCGGGAAACCGTTGAATTCAAAAGACCCAGGACAGGGTGATATCGGGCGTCGATAAGGAAAGGCCCATGTCCAGCAGTGGACTACAATTGGCTGAAAGGCCCGTATTAAAAAGAGAATTTAATCTTGAAGATACTCAATACTAGACTTATTTAATTTGTATATTTGTTTGACGACCCAAGTGGCGCAGTGGTTAAGACACCGGTGCGCTACGCGGAGGGTCCTGGGTTCGATTCCCAGCAGAGCAGAGATTTGAATGATGAATTTGAATTTCTGTTTCTGGTCTGGGTGTGTTGTGTTCCTGTCTTGTGTCCATGGCGCCCACGACACAGGGAATCCTAGTGTGGGGCTGTGTGTGTGAAGCGTTATTTATTTATTTATATTGTTTGTACACCGTCTAAATCTCTACAGACACATATATGAGAAAAACATCAATCTGTCTTACGAGGACGGTTTTACGATTCATACGCCTAAAAAAGGTAATTAACAGACATTCCACCTTAATACAAGTTAACGTTTCAAGTTAATGTCGATTCATAAACTTCAAAAGCATAACCATGTTCGAAAGTAAAGGAAATCAGTGAAATTTAAGCAAACGTGTAAACATTTGTTCAGTGTCTGTTTGTTGAAGGTAAGATTGCACGCTTTCAACGACCCCAAATTAGGTAAGTACCTATTTACAAAGAGGTAAGGACAAAGATATTATTATTATAATTATTTCTGAGAATTAAGATAAGGCCGGTGCTGGAGGTGTGATAATCTTTTTAAGGACAAACAAAAACTTTTTAACAATGAGCAATGTAATTACGAATTGATCGATAGGATTTCTTAGAATATGTTTTGATATGTTTATGTAAAATTTACACTGTATTTACACTGTAAATATTCTTTTTTTTTTGGTTTAATTTCTCCGAAAAGATTATGACCAAATACTAGGTATAAGAGAATCACTTTTTAACCAATGATTTTAAACGTCGTTCTTATAACGGCGAATAATAAGTAAATTATTTTAACAATCATTAAAGACGGCTTCACGCAAAAAAGTAATAAATCTGTCAAGACATCGTGAACAACAAAAGAGAAATAGACCGTTGAATTAAATTTAAAAAAAAGATAAATTTCTGTAAAAAGAAGCAGGTTCATAGTTCATACTCGTATTTATCGCTAAAAACACAACTAAAACTAAAATGTATACGGCCAAAGTTTGCAGAACCCATACATTATGTTCTTTAATGAAGGTACTAAAAGAACCGCTACACTGACCCGCTGTCAACCGTTACCTATAAGCTAATTGCAACGAAACTACACGATACGCTGATTCGTTTTATAGGACACATTGGTAATTGATACTTTGATGCCATCCGTAACTGTAGGCCCAGAGACCTCTCCTTTCTCTCAATGTCACGCTGGCCACGAGCACTTCGTGAAATCCAGAAATTTATGTAATAACCACCTTTTTAGATTTTCTAAATTCAAATAGCCCAAAAGCTATGTGACATTTTTCGAGAAGTGTTTGAGGCATCATAAAATCATGTTGAATAGCTTATTTACAATATCCGAACATAGGAAATTGAAAGAAATTATGGTAAAAATACTGATCGATTGATTACGTAACTATGTTGGTAATTATTTTTTATTTTAGATTTTTTAGTAAAAGTACTTAAGCACGGGATATATAATTACCTATTATCATAAGTTACCTAAACTTACTGCTTTATTTCGATGCTACAGCCACGTAAACTAAACCATAGTTCCCGTTTTAACAGCTTTTAAAATAAAATGACGGAGAGCCAAATGTATACAAATTTATCTTTTGATAAATATCTTCTATCAACAGCACTTGTACAAAATGTGCTTCCCAATATTGTTAAACTTGTTAATGCAAGATTTGTGCAAGAATTCTATTGTAACAACTAAAAGCAGACCTAGATTGAAGTTAAGCAAACGTTTCAACGAAGTTTTAGTTGAAGATGTCTGTTAATAAAGACAGACAATTTGTTTCATACTGGTTACGTATAATTATTGTTTTCCCATTTTAGTGTCGAATTTCAATATTAATAGGCGAGGTGAATTTCGACAATTTGGGTGATCAATGGTATCAAATGTGTCAAATGAGCTCCTGTTTTTATGATTACTCAATTTATTAGAAAACCAATAAAAAAGTTGTACCTAAAAAAATTGTATTTCATCATTCCCACATCACATCCGCCAATTGAACTTCAATGAAAGACTATCCGCGTAAAATGAAAGAAATTATACCATGACCACAAGAATGTTGCTTAAACCAGCTATCTGGTTAAGTTATGCAGATAGAATACATCCTTTGCTAATGGAATTTGTGAGAAATCTCGTTGATTACAGACAACTTGCCGTGTAAGCGTATTTTAATGATAGAGTACTCGCGCAGCCTCGAAAATATTAGCGCGGGTTTAGATTTAACTACTAAGGCCATCGACAAAAAATCGAAACAGGTTTGAATTAGAATCTTTAATCGCTCCTTGCTATCAAATCATTTTAAGCGAGACCTACTTAGAGTCAGATTGAGAAATGAAGGGTTTAAATACTATAACTATAAAGGTAGCGAAAATTTCAACCAATCGATAAACAGAATACGTAGAAAAGGAATTACATATAGGAATTGTATTATGTATATAGTTTACTTAGAAGTCAAGATGGAGAAAGTAGGATACTTATCCACTGGAAAGTCTTATTCCTCGTGTAAAAATGAAGGTTTTTGACGATAAAAATTAAAGAGGAAGCAAGTATAAAATAAAATAAAAATCAAAAAGTTGAAGTGTACGAAATCGATTTCGTTAGTCTATGATGAACACATTTTATCGAGTTGTACTTTGCAACAGTCCGTCAAAGACTGTTTATTTATATACGGTAGTGTTGTTTACAAATTCATAACGACTCGACTGTGACGAAAATGAAAAACAATAGCTTGTTAAACAGATAATAACACTCATTGTAAACAGACTTCGTTTCACGCTCCACAGCAAGCAATCGTTTTGAAATACACTGATATGCACATTACTTTACGTTAAAATAATTTTGGATATTACATATTATAGTCTGATAACGACCGCTTAAAATCAGTCTTGTATAGTAAAGTGCATGTCGGAGCCACAATGCAAAACGCTTCACAGATTTATCAAAGGATTAAAAAAAAAAGAAAATCATTTTAATTCATTTTGTGTTAAGATGATGATGCAACGTAGGCTATATACAATAGGTTGTCAAAGTATTAAAAAAATAGCAACACTGTTGTGAAATACATAGGTCAAAGAAGATCGAATTTGTTGTGTTGTCTGTTGTCACTTCGACAACACTTTTTGTTCAGGGCATTGTAATTTGTACGTTTACGTGAGCAAATTTGAAAATTAACCTTTTTTTTGAAAAATCTCAAAAAAAACCTATCAGAATACCTTAAATATTTTTATGACAACATTTTTAGATAGTCGGTGTTAAGACAGTTGGTTTTAATTTACGCATAAAATAAAGGTGATTAATTAATACTTATAAGAAAGAACTAAAACACGAACGTAGACTACTATAGAATCTTGTCTTCGAATTGCACATAATGATCTGCGGGTTTTTTTAAATAGCTGTATAAAAACAAAATCGTGCTGACATTATTTTGATTGCGCATAATATTAGTCATTAACCAGCCATTAGGTCATCAAAACTAAGATATAATTTTATCATACGATTTGCAGGGAACCAGTATCAATATTTGTGAGATCCTCGTCAAGGTTTTGATAGCAAAACTGATAAACATAATTCAACTAATACCTAAACATAATAATTAGGCTGTCCCGAAAAATAAGTAAGGTCAAGTTAACGTTAAACGCAAAACGCTTGAAAAGGCTCTTGTCATATAGTATTCTACTTTTTAGTTGTATGTGAATAGAAAATGAGTATGCAAGGCACCTGATATAAAGTGATCACTACAACCCATGGACACCCACCATCGAACCTCAAATCGAGTACAAATCCCACCTGAGATGTCTTTTTCATGAGGACTGAGATGTTCGCCTCAAAAAAGTATCTTCAGCTCTATATTTTTTAAAGTTCTATTGACTTGTCCTTAATCCTGTTCCTGTGCTATATTTATTTATTAAGCGCTCAATAAAGTGTCTATCTATATGTAAGTATATCTATCTAAATATTGATCTAAATATATTCTTGTTGATTTACATTTTTACTCAATCTCGTTACAAAACGACACGTTGGACGGGCCAAGGGCAGACAAATCGGTCGCACACACTCTGAATAATTGACGATTAAGTACATTCAACAAGACTGTGTTAATATTGTGTACATTTGTATCAGTGTTCAAACCACTAACAATGCGAGTAAACGTAGTTTCAAGTTTCGCTTACACTTTGGATTTTTAATTATTTTGCAATAAAGAAAGGTAAAGTGACATATTTGGATAGTTATGAGAATAGCTCTAATCACCACTAAATGATATTACTGTTTGTTGTGCTCCTACCTGGGATGACAGACGGCCCACCACCATGCAAAAAGTAGAGAATGTTATGGCTATGTAATAAGTACCTCCCAATACATATTAGCTTCCTCCATAAAAGTGTAAGATTTTAGACTATCGAATTAAATTGGTTGTATCTATCTACTAAAAGTGTAAGAAATGCCATCTTCAAATCAATTGCTCTTGCTTAACTCGTCACAATATTTCTAAAAGCTAGAATTAATAACAGATTAAAAGTTATAATGTCCTGTCCGCCAGCTGTTTGTGATGTATTTTACATGCCTTCTTTGTATTATTTTTGATAACCTTAGACGCAAAGATTTTTTAATGAATGAGAAAAAATGTCTTCGAATGAGCAATAAATTATTTTTTTAACTTTGTGAATTATACAAGAAAAACTGACACGTGGCTACGACGAAGAGCTACCGACGCTACCGACGTATCAACCCACTAGCAGACTCAATGACCGCTGTCGGGCGCCCGTGGGACCCATTGGCACAACCTTTCATTAACAATTAGGAGCACCCTTAGTCCGTCGTAATAGAGTCTAATTCACTTATACACGTGCCAAGCAAAAGTTAGCAAAGACGACAATAGAAGAGGGTCGCACGCGTGTTGAATCACGCCGTTTAAGTAAACTAGTGCAGTGTAACTGTGGCCTGGGACTGGCGATAAAAATTATGGGACCTGTGTGCACATGAAGTTTATTAAACGAGCAGGGGGGCAGTCTACTATTTCAGTCAAATTTCAGTTTATTCATAAAGGTCAAAGTTTCGTAATTTTAGGTAGGTATCCCATTTTTAAGATATAAATTTTTTTGTCTAATTTAATTTCGTAATTTGCCAAACTGAAAAATGTAATGGTCACATCAGTAATTATATTCGTAGGAGTTTTATTGGGTGCGGTGGTGAAGACCACAAATATAGTCAACTTTGAGGTGCTACGTTGTTTTTACCTGGAAACCTAAGCAACAGTAGATATTACAGTCTGTGATCATAAAAAAACGCGCGTATTATAACGCCGTGTGTATAGACCCTTAAGTTCTTTAGCTTAACTTCAGATTGCTCGCTAGAAGCGGATGTCACGACAATTTTATTAAAAACTGTTAATGTTGGATTGTAATACTTCAAAGTTTAATGAAATACGCAACAGATGCAAAATATAGCGGAATTTGTTGCAGTTCAACAAGTTATATTGGTAATATCCCCTGGAGCGTTACAAAACCTTAGAGTACGCTAAGATTTTGTTAAAGAATTTCAAACAATATAGTATTACTTTGTTACATAAGTCACTTTTAAACTCACTCACTTTTAAAACCATACTAAGTATTCGTACATCCTAAGTAATTATCATCATACTAACATCTTTGGTAAGGAAAAGAGTTCAACGCGCTCTATTTCTTTTAGAAGAAAATAAATATATTTGTGGTAAAATTAGGATATAACATATTTAAAAGTGTATAAACGTATTTAAACCTATATGATAACCACATTCATGAGGATGGCTACTGGCTACTTTTACCGCGGAAATTAGTTTTTTTTGTATGTTTGATAAGTGTTTTATTTTTGACAGACTATTCGATTTCCTCTTATTACCATTATCAATACACTGTATTGCATCAACGCATCGGTTGAATACTAATAGTTTTAAACGTTTCCTAATATTCTCAACGCGTTGAATCAAGAATCGACTACTAACGTTAGTTTCCTAATGCTCAGTGTATTTGATATGCAATATTATAATCAACTTATAATAAATTTTATACATCTACGTTAAAATATAGACCTTATGACATGTGCTTTGTGCATTGAAGGAGCCATATTTAATCAAATCACGGAGAATTTAAATCACAACTCTGTATGGTCATTTCATAGGTGAAATGACCCTTCAGAGAGTACGTGGTAGAATTTTTAGTAAAATAACAGCTATACAGGTTGAATATTTCAAGTGTATATGTTACTAATGTTATATTTTGTGAAAAAGATTGATTACTAATTATTACTGGTTTCACTTCGTTCATCGTTAAAGCTACGCTCTTATAAATAGCTTATATAAAATCTTTAAGTACTTTAAGTATTTGTAAAGAAAACAGTGGCCTCAATTACTAGCAAACAACTTATCCTCAAGTTTTCATGTTTACGTGCAATATAGCTTGAGTTTTTACTTAACGCTGGTTGATTACGTAACTATTGATGAGCTCATGCGCAATTATTAAATTCCTTATGTATAATACTATGTAATTAGATATAATAAAAGTAAATAAACTATGCAAACGTCCTTGGCGGTATCAGTTTAAAATATTATGTTATTTGGTGCTTCTTTATTATTTTCGGACGCATTTCACCTCCTTCTGATAGAGGAATGAACCTTGAACCAATTTAGGAAAAATAATTATTGTATTATTCACTTTAGATAATTATAATACATCTATGGACTCATTTTACTTCACCGTCATATAAACTTGCCATTACATAGTCATTTGTTGCATAGTACGAGTACTATGTCTATGATTCTTAACTCATGTATCTACCTAATTTTCAAGAAAGTAAAATGGTATTGGCGGAAAATCATGGTTTTACAAGTAGTTACGTCCCATGCGAATCTATCAAAGCTTACTTAATAAAGTTACATATTAAGTATGGGAGACCAATCTGTGGTAACATCCACATCGACAACATTTCTAACTGGTTTGACCGCGTGGACGCCGGTTCCTAATCGACGTAACCGCAATCAAGTCGCAGTGGCCAGTTGCCATCGACAATATTTCTTAAATAACTGGCCGGCGGTAACTATCCATATTTAGCTTATAGTGATGTGATGGAATTCCGCATCCGTGGGTAATAGGTACGAGTATGTTAGGTACCAACAACTTTTAAGAGTTGACACAAATTGAAATAAGCAAAACGCTTAATTCGCTAAGAAATTGTCACTGCAACCACTTACCCATATCCAACCTCAATGAGGATAGAAACTCTATCTGAAGATAGTGGGCTGGGCGTGTTACTACTGCAGCCGCTAAGCTACAAATGAGTTCTATGATGTTCACCAGAAATATTATATCTTCACCGTACCTCCTCAACCAAATCACAAGCTATAATAAATAACACGGGAGAGCTAGAATGGCCATGCCTATAAAAAATAGTCCGTTTGTTAGTGATTTTAACGAATCATATCGTATGTTGTAAGACATTATAATATAATCATACTTAATTTATCGGTCAACTTCTCGATCTGCTATTATGATACCATTATTAGGTACTTAATAATGTAAAAGTAGGTTAACGGACGGTAAACGTCCTAAAATAAGGCTGATCCGCGTAAAATTACTAATACGAAAACGGAAGTTGTTCGCAAATTTTTTTCTTATTTTCTTTTTTATTTGCGGTTACGGATAGATCTCTGGTAGCTCTACAAACCTGCAAATACGTGCACAGATAAACTTTTATGTCTTTGCCTATCAAGTTTGTTGAACGTGACTCGAAAGGCAATATCCAGCTAATTGTACATGACTGGCTGAAATGTAATGGCAGATAAGCAACGTTAGGCAATCGATAGGCTATCTTGTGTTTTGTTTACATATTCCTTTTAATCTAGGCTAATATTCTCAACTAATCCTCAACGACATAGCGTAGACGCATGTGTATTAACTTTATACCTATGTAAACTTAAAGTTAACAGAACTTATTATATGAATAGGGTGTCGGCCTGCCTTACTTATAGTTTTCCTTACACTAGGGCATAAAAATAATTGCAGTTAAACCTCCTACTACCTACGTAGCTATAGAGGAAAATATAAAGATATTATACAGTAGATAGAGTAGATAGATAGAATAGGTTTGAAACAAAATGTCTTGTAGGTATGAAGATCATAGTGCCTTATTATTTAATTATTCAATCGATAAAATAGTCTATTTGTTATGATTTTTTCCAAAGCTTATCGTTTAGTCCTGGCAGCGAAAGGAAATTCGAGCAAATCAGCATATGGCTAGCGAGCGCGGCATGCAACCAACATTGCTCGATGAAGCGTACAGCCACCGGATATGAATGAAATGAAAATACGCACCGACGATCGAGATTGTGGCAACATCCTCAGAATTCTGATATTATGAGGTTTGAATACAGAACGATAGATTTTTTTTAACTAGAACAGACAACGATTTGGATGCAATCCTTTGAACTCCTAATAAAGCAATTTTTTTGAAATCTGGCTCTAATAGCAAGCTCTTGAGTTTTTTCGCAAACCAAATCCGTGTCGAAGTCTTTCGACGAAACTGCTAAATTTAGTATCTAAT
Organism: Erynnis tages; assembly: GCA_905147235.1. Taxonomy (NCBI): domain Eukaryota; kingdom Metazoa; phylum Arthropoda; class Insecta; order Lepidoptera; family Hesperiidae; genus Erynnis; species Erynnis tages. The sequence continues at coordinate 3,150,820 of LR990092.1, forward strand.
TATATGTATAGATAAAATATTTTATTGACAACAGGATCTGAGAACTCGTATAACGGTGATTCAGAAATAACGACCGCTTCGAATGGGTATCATAATCCTGAGACTGTACTGAAATTAAATCGATAGGTGAAACTAAGTCTTACCTCAGGTGGAGCAGCGAATTTCAGATTGGCGAGAGATCCATGCGATCGACTTCTGTGTTCTTGTCTGATGCTGTAGGAAAATGCACGTTCGTTCAAATGACCCTTCTTTCTGTATATGCCGCCAGAGTCTTCCACCGCTTCAAGGCCGGTCATACTTTGTGCCGCTTTCATAGCTTGCGGAGGCGGTTTAGAGCGCCGAGGATCAACAGTCGCGTACTGTAATCGCCCTCGACCAGGTGGAGGCACGCCGGGGAATGGTCCCGGAGCGAGGGCTGCCGGCACTCGACCTCTGTGGCCCAGCGTTGCGTGACGAGCATGGGGTAAGGTAGCTGCCGGGTGAGCAACCAACACCATAGGATGAGCGGCCGCCCACGCCGGCGGCGCACGTCCTAAGGACCTACCGTTCATCACTGGCGCCGGGCCCGGCATCGTAGCATATAATTCGTCCGCGGACGCAGATGATTTCTTTTTAGTCTTCTTTGTTGTCGATTTCTTTTTGGGCTCCTCGGGCGGCGGAGGCGGAGGTGGAACGGACGCGGGACGGGTGATCTGTCGAGGTCGCGGGGCTCGGGTCGGATGTGGAATGTCGTCGCTCGCGTCATCGCGCTCCACTTCCCCGACCCATACTTTGTGATTCTCGTCGCCGTCAAACACCTCGAGCTCCTCGTCGGGTTCCGGGGGTAGTTGTGAGGGTGACCGCTCGGCCTCCAATCGCTTGGCGTACGAACTGTCGGCGTACGCGTGGAAACAACATCGGACTAGCGCGTTGGCCGCTGCTTCGCGGCGACAGATGAAAGCGTGACATTCCAAGACCTTTATGCCCTGAGTGCGGCGAAGGACCGCGGCGAATAGAGGCGGACGCCTCGGCGCCGGCGCTCGGGCGAACGGGGAGTCCAATGGTAAAAATCTCGGCGCACCCTCGACGCTGACTCGCCTCACGGCCGCGCAGTAATGCAGGCTCGATATCGGAAAAAACCTAGCGACCCTAGATCCACTCTCGTCTACGTTTTCGAGCAGGATGCCGTTCGACCATACGGAGAGCCACGAGTCGATTCCGCCACTGGTCGCTCCCTTTTCCGGGTACAACTCGCGCAAAGGTTCCTGAATTCCTTGCAGACCGTCCTTGCTCTGCTGCGGTACGGCCGAGCCGAGGTACAGGACGCGGCACCGACAGATCGGCGTCGACTCCATTTTGGCACTACACTATCACATGACACTAAATCACTCGAAAGCACTACAATTGATAAGTTATTGTTCGGTAGCGAGTGGCGTGTACGTGCACTGGCCGCGAGACGGGCGCGGGTCTGAGTGAGTGAACGGAATTCAAGATGGCCGGAGGGGAGCCAGGGGGGGGCGCGGCGGAGGCTATACGCTATACCTGCGCTTACGCACCTGTGAAGACGCCTCTACGTCGGGTATAATAGGTACATAGGTAGAGGGTAGTGGCGATGAACCGGCATTGTGTCAAATGAATCGTCGCGAATTCGGCCGCATTTCTCTCGTCGCCGCGTCATCAGACCGCGCTTGGCGACGTGACGGAATGCCACACTTTTGTCTTTCTGCAGTGAAATCTGAAGGTCGGTTGACCGATGGGAGATAATTATTTTCATTGCGGCTTCATTGCATATCAATTAGCTCCGGTTATTTTGCCATCGTCGATCCCGACCTCTATTAGGAAACACTTGACACTTTAATGAGTAAAACTTGTAGTGGGCGGAAATCCTTAATATGCTTGATTTTCAGTATTTTTTCTTGATATTCAGTAATTTTCAGTGAACCTTTATTCATTTTTGTAGGTATATTTGGTGTTGGGAAATTGCTAGAAATCGAATTAAAATTCCAAACCCAAACCAATTTTTCGTTTTTTTTTTCAGAAAAATTTAACTAGGTGGTTAAAAATTAAAACACACTATTATGTTTTGTAAATAGTTAATAGCAAACATGATCTAATTATGTTTACATAATTATTATGTGCAAGCACTTTTTTTAGACTATATCCGGCTCGAAGGACCATTTAAAATTTATTCATATATTCTTTAGAGTACTCATACTCAAGACATTCTTAAAAAGACAAAATATAGGTGAAGAAAATGTCTGTAAATAAAATAAAAGTAGTTGAAACAATTGAATTCATTTATTACAAACACGCTATTTACAATAAATCATTAATTCTAGAAAGTAAATATATGTAACACTTACACTATAACAACCGTATGAAAATACAGTCTCCACAATTTAGTTAGTAAGTGGCAGATTTTTTTATACTAAATTGAATAGCACACAAGCACGTTGTCCGCACGCTGAAAAGTGGTTGATACAAGTCATGAAATTTTATCTGTTTGATTTATTACAGTTCGTTATGTTTCACTTCATAAAATAATATCATGTACTATGCCAAATAAATGAAATGAAAATACGCATAATAAGTATTTCTTCTTCTTAAATGCAAATTGAAGTCGTAAGCGTTTCTACTATCTTCTAAAACCGACTCTGCTTAAGTATCGACCACACCTGCTGAACACCGAAACACAACACATGAAACACATGCTGCCATACGGCGGGTTATAGGGATGGGACCCCCGGGAGAGCTGCAACGGGTCCACCGCCAACAACTTAAATATTCTAATATAAAAAGTTGGTTTGTACGCTTGGTACTCTTCAAAATCTCGGAAAAACTCTGTACTGGGTTGAGGTAAAATTTTTACATAATGTTGGTTTGTAACTTGCAAGCCTCAAAACATTCTGCGTCACTTTACATAATACAAAATCCATTTCAAGGATTGTTTTTATCAATTTCTATATTCTAGCATCACTAATATATCCGCAACTGTAAAAACAGCTTTTTTTTACCTACGACAGTACGGAGACGGCATATGCGTTTGGGGTGAGAGGATATTATTTTGTGTGAAAACCAATGTTGCCATTTAGTGGCGTAGCCAGGTAACTAAAGGCCCTGGGGCAATATGTAAACTAGGGCCCCAACTGAACTATTTAAAACGCTTGTTCCGTATTCGACGTACTCCAGATTGGTCGTAATCCAGATTCCTCGTAAACTGATTCGTTCAATTTATAGTTTGAAAGACGGAGTCCAAGGGCCTTCTGAGCTTGGGGGCCCCGGGCACTGCCCCGTCTAGCCCTCCGGTAGCTACACCTCTGTATTTATCTGCAAAACTACTAGTCCAATTTTTACGATACGGCAACCAGCAACCATGCTTTCTGCCAAAAGCGAAGAGGACTAGCTAATGACAACTGAATTCACACCTTTGTTCCCCTTTCCTCACCTATACCATGTAACTTCTTGCTAGTTTTGTGACATAGCTAAACATTTGTCAATATCGTGGGGTTTTGAAGTTGGGCTCATCCGCAGCCTTCGGTGCTTTTCGCTTCTGAATAATGTTTTGAATCTGTAAAGGACATAAGTTACCGATTAAACAATCATATTTGGCTAAGAAAAGGACCGTCAATGTTTTAAATAAACATACTCTCTCCTACTCTCCTAATGACAAAGATGTAGGCCTTAGTCCACCACTGATCTAATGCGAAGCGGGGAATTCATATGCCCTTGATAATTTAAACTCGGCACAGTTCGCTAAACTATGGTGTACTTCCTTCTCAAAGTATGAGGAGCTCTAGACCCTCACCCTCACCATAGAGCTAAAGCGGGTCGCAGAAAAACAATCATTTAACGCTAAAAGTACTAACTACTAATCAGATAATTTTCAGCGGTCTATCGATATTGTCGACCCTCGGGTCATTAAAGTGTTACTGACAATGAGAGGGATGTAGGCCTTAGTCCACCACGCTGGCCTACTGCGGGTTGCATAGATTATCAGTGGTATTGTGGAGGGATATTGTGTATTTGCGGCCAATGTACAGCAGCCGAAAGAACGTGCCGGACCAATAGACGACGCACACTGTCGAACCAATCGTGGGCACCGCAGCGCTATCAATGTCAAACCGACCAATGAAAGTTGTGCTCGCCACTCGTGACGGCAACTATACTGTCGAGTTCGCCTTCTCGCTCTTGTAATGAGCCCGAAGTGTTACCTGCTGCCACTCCCTGTCGAGTTCGGCCTTCTCGCTCTTGTCCTTGGTCTTCCTGGTCTTGCGGCCGTCCTGCGTCTTCACGCCGTACTGGAAGGCGGCCTTCGGCAGCGCCTCCTTGCTGCTCATGTACGCCGAGTACTCCTCCTGGGTGTCGAAGTCCCAGCGACCTGTGCAACACATGAATCATGTAAAAATATGGAATTTTATTTTTCTCGTATTTATTTATTTATTTTATTTATTTTTATTAACTTTCAGTCGTGTATAATGCCAACCAGCAGCAGCAAAAATCAATAGCGTGATTCAAGATTCCAGTGATAAGTTCAAGTGACTTTGTTGTGATAACAGCCAAATGCTTGTCGCGGTCCTCTTCGGTCGATTTCATCGAGCCATTCGTGAATGCCCTCTATTTCATGTAGTCCCAGTAAGATTTAGCATATCTATAAAGCTCGAGAGAACACCTATCAAAATCTGACTTTTGATAGATATTTACCTCTTGGCAAAGCAGCTGCTGTCCAATAGCCCGCCTCCTTTAGTCGGCGCGCGACGTCTTACTAGGTATAGTGCACCTGTGTCAACTGAAACCTCGATGACGTCATATCTTGTAGCACTAAGCACAGTAAGATTTCCTAAACCCAGGTAAGATTTAACCTTTTGAGTCTCACGCTAAAGCAGTAGAAACAAACCTCTGTTTCATTTCAGAAAATGCCTTTAGAACAAAAAAATAGCAACTCACCAATAGGTCCCTTCTTGTTGCCGGCATCCATCTTGGTATAGTCCACTTCGTCGTCCGAATCGTCAATCGCATCGTCCATCTCACGCAGCCCCGGGTAGCACTCGGCGTAGCCCTCGGGCTCCGCCGCGAGTCGAGATAACAGGGCGGCGGAGCGCTTGTCGCGATCTTCCGCGGTGGCGGCGACCGGCCGACGGGGTAATGGACCTGGACCTAATGACATACCAACACTTTTTAAGAAGAAAAAAAACGTTTCATAGTCACAGAACCTTAAGACCATTCTGAGTGTCGTGGGTGCCATGGATACTTAATAGACAAAAAGACACCCAGACATGAAACAATTTAAACTCATCATTCAAATCTCTGATAATTTACCTGTGAAATGAACCAACGTGAATAACGCTTAGAAGGCTGTTACTATATCAGAAAATAACTCTGAGCACTATGCGGTCATTTCCGAGCGGTACACTGCTGTACTGCTGTACAGTAATAAATGACCTATAAGTCAAAAATGCCGTACAATAAGTGCCGTACATTTGTGTATTGTATACACATACAGATTTGACTTTTAAGCCTTTTTGAGTTTTTATCACGCGTAAGACACGACACTGCCGCGATACGAGTGTGAACGGTGATACAGAGTCAGGGCGCAGTCCACACTCGCCTTCCTCCTTGTCCTGCTCGGGCGGCTTGTCGAAGTAGCCGGTGCGCGGGCGCTCGTCGCGTCGGTCGGCGCGCCGCTCGCCCGCCACGTAGTCGCCGATCTCGCCGTATATGGAGTCGTCGTTGCGGCCCTTCTCTGTCGTCTTGTCCTGGAAGGTACGAGGCTATGTTATTTAAGGATCTAGTCAAATTAACCAGAATCCGGATACTATCAGGGGCACAGTCGAAAAGTAACAGTGGACAACCTTCAAAGTTAAGCTGGTGATGGAACGCGACCAGTTTCGATCTGGTCTCGGTCTGGATCTAATGTTGGCTTCAATATGTGGCCGTGATGAGATGAGATGATGAGATACACATATGTTATATCTCCGTCTGATCAGGTTAACTGGACTAGATAGATGGAATAAAGTAAATTACTGTCCATCAATCGTCCATCTATCCAGTTAATTTAATCTATGTATCCTTAGCGTGTTTTAGCTTGCCAGACACGGAACCCACCCATCTGGCACGTTTCAGCTTGTCCTGGGTAATACCAATAATGGTGCCAACATTTGAGGCAGTTAGCAGTAGGTATACAATACAGTACCTGGACACGTTTAGCTTGCGGTATTATCCGTGTTCCAGATGACGAATGGAATTGGAACAAACTTCCAACATTTGGCTGGCGACTAGTATAGCATACCTTAGCGCGTTTCAGCTTGCATTACTGCTGATGGCTAAAGTTTGTGCCAACATTTGGCGAAGTTTTAATAATAATAATAATATCCCCGCAGGGGGGCTTGTGGCGAGCCTTTGGTGAGTAGCGACACCACGGACCTGAGTGCTCCCGGGGGAGGTCCCCTGTTCCTCATCTCCGGTAGGCGGAGTGGAGACCGAGAGGAACAGGCCCCCACCTCTGGCTTGCCTTAACTGGACGGCCAGAGTGGAGCCGCTAGAGCTATATGCTCGGGGGTGGAAGTGTAATGTAAGTAATAGCGTAATAACGAGGAAACCCGCTCACGGTTGGTTAATGCCCCCGGGATGGTGAAATCCACTCTCGGTTGGCTAACACCCCCGTCATGGTGAAATCGGTGCCGCTCCTCTCGACACCCCCCAGCCGGCCACAACCATGTTGCCCTCCGGCATGCGCCACTTAGTGGGGGCCCGTCCAGTGGGCGGCGAGTCACCACCTGCCTAACGTTAGATTATTCTTCTAATTATCTAAACGGCAGGTGACCCCATAGTCCGCAATAGCCCATCTACCAGTCCCTCTATATCCCATCACAATAGTTCCAGGAAATTTTTCTATTCCTTTCTATAGTTCCTGTCCATATGGCGGGGACCATCTTCGGAACAATCTTTTAGATAGATTGTGCGGCCGAGGATGGTATCCGTCATATGTACCCCATCACAACATTAAATTGTGTCAAAAGGCCTCTACGTGTTGGACCTGTGTCCCCACGCAAGCTTACTGCCCAGGTCCAATTTTCTTGGACCTGTGAATGTGCAGAAAATAATAATAAATAACGCTTCACACACATAGCCCCACACTAGGATTCTCTGTGTCGAGGGTGCTATCGACACACACGAGACAAGAACACACACACCCAGACCAGAAACAGAGATTTAAACTCATCACTCAAATCTCAGCACCGCTGGGAATCGAAGCCAGGAGCCTTCGCGCAGCGCACCGGCGTCTTAAGCACTACGCCACGCGGCACTCGGGTCGTCGTCAGGTGTTGCACTGGCAACCCACTGGCACTTATTACCCACTGGGGTAGTTCAGCAGTGCGGCCAGGGCCGGATTTAGAAGTCTGGAAGCCTCGGGGCAACAAAGGAGTGGAGGCCCCTTGGTCCCAAATTATTTTCCAAATAAAACGATCAATTTTTTTCACTCGAGTTTTCGAATAAATAATAATAATAAATTGCATTGCTTATTAGGGCCATTTGATATTTTGATATTTTTATTTTGATATTTTACTGATTGGCTAATTGAAGTGAACAAATATATTCTAATTTCTGTTAATATTTAATGTAATCATGTTTGTACAAAGTACTCTAGGTAAAGGTAAAACACGAAAAAAAATATGAAAGGAAAAGTTGTATACTAGTGTACTAGTCTTAATTTAACTTGTTTTCCCAAGTGGGGGCCCTTCTTTTGTGGAGGCCCCGGGGCTGTAGCCCTGGTTGCCCTCCCCTAAATCCGGCCCTGAGTGCGGCCTACCTTGGCGCGCTTGAGCTTGCGGTGGCGGCCGTGGCGCAGGTAGGAGAAGATCTGCGCCAGCTTGTCGAGCAGCACGTCGTTGGCGGCGGCGGAGGAGGCGCGCTCGTCCGGCTCGGGCACGTCCGCCTTGCTGCGCGTCAGCGTGGTGGGGATGTCGCTGTCGACGCTGCCCTCCTCCTCCAGCTCCACCACGTACGCGGTGCGCCCCGGCGCGAACAGCTCGTTGCGGCTCACCTTTTTGTTCCTGTGCGCCGAGTGACAACAATATTTATCAACCACACGAGGGGAATGGGAAACTTTTTAAGTGAGCGCACCATTCATCTTTGATATAAAAAAAAATTACAAAATTGTTTCCATACTCACTTTTGCTCCATAACTAAGTTGAAAATATTTTTGCCCATTGGTGTTTTAAATTGAATCTCTTCCTCCTGCAAACAAATTTCAAATTTTAATATACATAATATTTCTCAACAAGCTTAACTTTCTTTTATTTCAGTTACACTAAATCATTAGTCCAGTTAGCAGGATATTATCTAGAATGTTTATTCATAATAAAATAAACAGATATATTTTTGATATAATACTGATTGGGCACTAATATCTTGGCAATAAACCTGTAATAGGGCTATCCACCAGGGATGTTATGGATATGAAATTTCGGATACGGATATGTTTCCAATATAGGAATGATTATTATACCAGATACAGATACGGATAAGGATATGAAATTATTTCAGATTATCCATTAGTTTCGGATAATTTCGGTTACGGATACTAAGTTCTTCATACTTATCACTGTTGTGATTTAAGATGAAGTTTAAGTGATGTAGTACCTCCTTTCCGTGAAAAGCTTTTAACACATTGTTTTCATTTTGCAGGATCGACAGTCATTCTATCAAAAATTACCAAATTACACTCAATTTAGGACAGTATCATAAGACAGTATTAGTATCATAGCCATAATCATAAGACAACATCAGAAGAAAACAAACAATGCGTGCGGCTTATGTGTCGGCTGCGCCCGGCCGATCAAAACAACTATCCGATATTATCTGAAACTGTTATTTCGGATTTGGTTACGGTTACGGATATTTTTTTATATCTGATATCCGATTGTTTCGGTTACGGTTATGGAGCTCCCTAACATCCCTGCTATCCACACACAACAATAGATAACATCCACCCACCATCAGTAAAACACTTACCACAGGTACAACTTCTTTTTTCTCCTTGACCGCCTCAATGGGCACTGACACCAGTCGCTCCATCTCAGCCTCTTGTTCTTGCTCACGTGTCTGAATTTCTGATCGCACCTAAAAATTTGAATGGATTGTGTCAATGAAAATATAGAATATGCTGCTTCACTACTGATTAAACGGCGGTGATAGCCCAGTGGCTTAGACTTCGACCTCGAATCGAGGGGTCCGGGTTCGAATCCCAGTGGCACGCACCAATGACTTTGTAAAAAAGTTATGTGCGCTTTATAAAATTAAATATCACCTGCTGTTACGGTGAAGGGAAACATCGTGAGGAAACCTGCATGCCTGAGAGTTCACAAAAAAAATGTTCTCAAAAGGTATGTGAAGTCCACCAACCCGCAGTAGGCCAGCGTGGTGGACTAAGGCCTACATCCTTCTCATTACGAGAAGGAGACCCGAACCTGTAGTGGGTCATTAATGGGTAATGGGGGGTATGTAAGCCTTTTAACCAGTAGGTTAAAAAGGTAGCAGTAAAGAACCTCCCCAGTGAGCTACAATGCTGCACAACAATTGAAAGACTTGAGCTAAACTATCAAAACACAACATCTTCATTTTTATATGACAAATAAAGCTTATGACTATTTAAGTTGTATTTATATTTCTTTGCAACCTATGACATCTTCAATATTTCAAGTCAAAAATCTTGCAAACTTAGTCCTTTTACCCGTTAACAATAAAACACTTTACCTTTTGCAACAATGCGTAGTCAAGACCTTTCACCAAGTGAGTGTGCTCCATGTCACCACCGAGATATTTTGATTCCTGTAATAAAATCATTAATATTATTATGATCAAAATCGTGTTATTTTATCAAAATCAGAAAGCTATTCATTTTAACCGCAATGGTACAGAGACAGTATGCGTTTGGGGTGAGAGGGTGCAATCTATGTTGCCATTTATCTCCAAAACTACTAATCATTTTCGGTGCAGTTTTCAGTGATGGGTTTGGATTTGATTGGTGCATATTCTTAGTTCTTTTAATTGGTAACATTACAGCTATAAAAAAGAAAATGTAATGTATCCAGATAAGGTATATCTCATAAACCTCAATGTGTTTACCTGAATCATCTGTCTTCTTCTTTCCTTGGCGTCCATTCCAGATTTCAAATCCGGTGCAACTGCTCTGTAAAATTTAAATTAAATTTATCATTAACATTATCAATAAACATTTGGGACTCAGGAAAACAACTTGCACATGATTATTTTGAGACTTGAAACATATTTACGCACTTCGATAATTTACAGGACAACAAGAAAACAGGTTTTTTTCAACAAAAAAAAGGCGTTAACCTCTATAAGTGACACAGAGGCTTCAGTCAGTTCACGGTACCTGTAAGCACTACTAGTGTTGCTGGTTGGGTCAGCAGGCCCCAGGTCCGTGTTGGTCCCATCTCTTCTCTCCCTGGCCCTGTCTCTGTACTTCTCGGCCAATTCAGCCAACTTATTGTCTTCTTGCTTCTTGAGGGCCGCATAATATGATTTTTTCTTTCTTCTTAATTCACTTTTGTTTTCTGGAGGCGGTGGCATAGACCTGAAAACAGAATGAAGTTTCACATTGTTAGTTTTTTTAGAACATGCTTCTTAACTATAGGTTAAGAGGCTGATGGTAAGTATTTTCTCCAATTGGGCCACTATGGCCTACAACTTAAAAGTTATGTGTTAGTATGCAATACATATTATGTAAAATAAATCAGGTAGTGAAGAAAATCAAAATATTCTGAGACTATTATTAGGTAGCTTTGATTCAACAACAATGCTTAGTTATTTGGCTCTGCCTTAGTTTGGAATAGTAAAGGATTAAATGTTGAGAATACCCAGCAAGCATCTATTTCCGAATCACAGTCTACAGCTGGAAAACTTCCCTTGTATAGCTCAAGTGAGTGCAGAAATGTGTGGTCTACAAAGACCTCTTAACAAACAACCAGTTTAAGTTAAGAGCTTGATATATGCCTCCCAAGTGATGCTACTTGTTTGGCTCTAGGTATTCCCACTATTCTCTTCAGACCTTCAATTATCCTTAAACCTGCCTACAAGATACAACTAACAACCCTGCACTACCACAGCAAGGTTGCCTTTGTACAAAAAGTGCTAGAAAGCGGTAAAATCATGATGATAAGATCTGAAACTGTATTGTAAGTAGTGTTTATACCCAGCATTTGCCATCGCTTCTCGTACAGAGCCTACAGGATGTGACCCTCCTGATGGCGTTGACCTTGGAGTCATCAAGAGCTTCCTGAAGTCTTCATTTGTAAGCCTTTGGGAGGCGGGTGTATCCTCCACACTCCTATGATCGTCCATTCTGCTTGTCTCCTACTGCCACAGGTAAATTTCAAATTCGTTGTTTCTTGAGCAGTATTAAGAGCAGTTTTGGGGAAACCTACGTTGTGAAAAGCTTGTTTATTGCTGAACAAATATTATATTTTAATTCAATAACCATAAAAGTTTGGTTTGGCAAAGTTCGGTTAGTTTGGCTTCAGGTTCAGGAGAATGACATTGACATATTGATATGAGATCACAGACAGGGCAGAACTTTTGGCATACACAGATTATATAAGGCTGCGTCCACATTAACGTGTTAACTCGTAGCTTAGAGTTTATTGTCGTTATTGTGGACAAAGAATGTTACTAAAATCCTTTTTTATTTCAGGTTCAGGGTTCAGGCTTTCCGTAAGTAGGTACTTGGGTTTGGGTAGTAGCGGCGCGCGACACGTAGTGAAATAGTGTTAAGTACACGTAGGTAGGTAGGCGTGACGCGCGCGTCTGTCGTGTCCATAGAGTAGGGGAGAGGGGGCACCTTTGAACACTTTTTGTTTTGGTTACCTATTAAACTTATTAAATCATCGCGTCCGTCGCGCCGCGCCTGATGCGACAATACGTACAAATTAAGTAGGAATCAGGCAGACCACCTGATGGTGGCCACTACAGACCATGGACACATCCTAGCTTAAATAGAGAAAAAATTCTATCCGGGTACCTACTTTGCTACTCATGAAGAAATATGTTTGCCTCAAAAAAAATCTGGCCTCATACTTACCTCTAGCCAAAACACAAGACATGAAAAATAGGTACCTATTATGCCTTTTAACTTTTCAAAACAAAAAAGGGCCATGGCATTAATATAATGATTAAAACATAAGATTGGTTAATAAAGCATTTATTTTGGAATTACACTTAGATACAGGGGCTCACATAGCTAGGCTTTCTCATAAAAATAATAATCACTGAAATCAATACCTTCCTGAAATAATTTTGGAAATTCACAATTTTATTTTATCAATTAATAAAATTTATTTAATTATAAATAAAATTGTGTATTTAACAGGAAGGTATAAATTGTGTATCCTAACATGGGAAGTTAGGTAAATCTCATGAAGAATAACCAATGTTTTGTTTTAGTTCAAGTCATATTCCTATGTCTGCCTTGTAATACTCAGAGTTGATATTATTTAGGATACACAATTAAACCTTCCTATAGTTAAAGTTTTAAACACAAATATTTTAATGAGCTGAGTGTTAAATGCAATATGCAACAAGGCTGAGTTAAGACACCTTTTGTCATAGCAGTACATTAAAATCTGTGATTAAATTAGCCCCACAACACCAATAACATAAATAACACCAATAACACTGAAAAATTGAGTTTTCTTCATTGTAGGGTACAAACACATCTACAGCTACAAAACATCCAATGGCTTTATCCAAAAATAGAATGGAATGTAGTGCCCTTAAATCCTACATTGCCTGTAGGTTCATCTTGGAAAGTAATGTACATCCTGAAAGAAACAATATAAGTTTAATTGTTGCATATACATTTATACATACATACAATAAAACAAAAAGTATTAAAAATGTGATTTCAGCAACTGTAGGTACCAATTTAGATTTGTACTTGTATGTGTAGAGGTGCTTAGATAACAATTAAGGCGATTAACACGGGAATGTGGGATCTAGCGTAGTATGTAAGTATTTCCATATGTATATAAAACAAGCATGGGTAGTCCAACACACAGAAAACGCATCTGCATGTATGGATGGAGGATGCGGGGCAGTGTGTTATTCACCTAAGGGCTGACTGATGCCTGCTGGGCTGACTAGTTTACAAATAAAATAACAGTAGAGGGGCAATGGACAAAAGAAAATGGGATCACACCTGTCTGGAGGGACACCCAGTTCCTTTTCAACTAGTTCAAACAAAACTTTAGCATGCTTTTTGTTCTGTTCGACACCAAGGGCCCCAATTGACATTAGATTGGCAATTGCACAAGGCTTGTCAGAACCCCCAAAACACATTGGCAGCTCAGGAATTACAGAGACAACACAGTACTGAAAATAATATAAAAGGATAAATTAATGTATAGTTACAATGATTCGTAAAATACTTGATGGTAAGCCACAGCCCACTGTCAGATTGCCAGTGAACGAAATAATGATGGAAGTGCTTTTTTACAGATACCAAGTCATAATCTTGTCATAAATTAGCCAATGGAAAATAAATCATTCCACAGATTTTCTGAAACTGGGGCTGCTCAAGTAACATAGTTTAAGTGTGCTAAATAAAGAAAGATTGAATGTGAATACTGAATTCACACCTCTCCAAACAACTCAACCTATTATTCAATTACAATGACCTTGCTCCTAATATTTGTAGGTATTCAAATAAGCATACATATCTAACACATATATCTATCCTCACAGACTCTCAGCATGTATCATACTTTCAGACATGATTTGTTTAGAGATGAGTGAAGAGATGAGTATGGTCAGAAATTCCAATGTTTTGACAGTGTGTTCTCTTTTATTTATTTACGAAAATAGATTGTATTTTGTATAACTTGAATTAATTTTTCCTTCTTCATTAAAAATTGATATTAAAAACCAATAATCCAGATGGATGGAGTTAGATACTGTTTAGTTGCCAAGATATAATTATATTATTTCTTTGAAATAACAGATTTTGCCTGGCAAGCAAACTTCATTAGGGCTATTCAAATCTGAAGAACAGTTATAAATTTCCAGGGTAAGTAAATGAATCAAGATAATAATACTGTTCACAGTGTGTTTTGATTTGAACTGACTGTTTATGTCCCTGTTCAATTCAAATGTTTTGAGAAGTGAAACATTCATTGAAGCACATTCAATTGTTTACCAATCCAAACTTGGCCAGTATCATGAACAATGAACTATCAAATCCCATGATGCCTGAACCATGAGAGTGACCCATTCAAGGAATTATATTTGTGGACCCAGACATTGCAACAATTTTCAAAACAACTTTACTTTTGATGAATAATGTGTATATAATTAAAAAACATCATATGTCCCTAAATATATATAATCGGGGTACAGGATTTAAGGCATTGGGTAGGGGAAGGGATCCTCCCCTATACTATCGCTGCAACCCCATCCTGCAAAATGACTATTTAAAACTAAAATAGAAGTGAATTTAGTAGGTAAATAGGTATGTAGGACAACAGTGGCCATGGAAGACCATGGCAGAACCCTTCTGTGACTCAGCTGACTGAAAGGATTTCTGTGTTAAATTAAGACTTCTGTCCTTGTCCTAACCTATTGCTCTGAAATCATTTCTGAGTAAAGTTTAAATTTGTGTTACTGGTAAAAAAATGTAATCTAGGTTATGTTACATTTTTCTTGGTCTGAAATCATTTCTATGTTAAATTTTTGAGTAAAGTTTAAACTTCTGTTACCGGTAAAATTAAGTCAATCTAACCTAATTGCTCTGAAATAATTTCAGAGTTAAATTTAGGCTTCTGTCACTAGTAAAAAAAAGAATCTAACATATTCCACTGAAAAGATTTCTGTATTGAATTTAGGCTTCTGTCATTTGTCATGAGAATATGCATAACGTGCATCGCCACACGCTCATGAACACCTGGCCGTAACACAGAAATCTTTTAAGTGAATTATGTTAAGATATTTTTTTCCTGAGCAGAGCAAGGGCAAGTGACAGAAGTCTTAATAAAACACAGGAATCTTTTCAGTGTTATATTTAGGTTAGATTACATTCGGTTGGTTTGAACCTCAAACTTTGATCATGATTATCTCCGTAAGTAACCATTCATATCCGCGGGGTGGAGGTTGCGGCGATCGTAAAGGAGGGTTAGTGCTTTCCCCTCACAAAATTGTGTAGACAACCCTTTATTACAAGTTTCCTGTTTAAATTACGAAATTATTGAAAATAAAATCAATTTACTTACCTGCTCTGGCTTTCCTAGTGACTTTGCTAATACCGGTATCGCTTTGGAAGTAAAATCTTGCGGGATTTTGCTTTTGGGCACGTTAGTTTCAATTCTTAAATGCGGCATTATTCAGGAGAATGGGAGATGACTAAATTATAATAATAATATGGTCAGACGGCCCCGGGTCCCACGAATTGTCGATAGAAATGGATAGACGTTAGCAGACGTTCGATGATACTTTGATTCAACCTCTTACGACCCTATTTATAAAAAGACTTCGCGCAATCAGCGCAATGAATGTTATCTGTTCTGTTTTATTCGTAGGCTAACGAATGAACTGGTGTGCTCTTGCTTGATCGTTTTGACCGACCGAAAAAAAGATAATTGAAAATTAATAAATAATCTATTACACGACCACGTACAGTACGTCTAAAACCCTAAATGACATAATAATAATAATAAAATAATAATATAAATATTATAAAGAAAGAAATTAAGCTGATCACAGCTGTTTTAACTTTGAAGTTTGATTGATTGAATTTGATTGACATTTAATTTTGACATTGAGTCATTGATAGATTATATAACCATGGAGGATAGAGCTATGGAGGATCATTTCTGTATCATGGAGAATAGAGCTAAGGCATCTTCCTTCCTTCCTTCCTTTCAGCCCTCGGTAGTCCACTGCTGGACATGGGCGTCCCCTAATCGACGCCACTCCACCCGGTCCTGGGCTCTCTGAATCCAACGGTTTTCCGCTGTATTCTTCAGGTCATCAGTCCACCTGGTAGGAGCTAAGGCATAAGGAGGATCATCTGTCAGCCTGTATACATGAAAAAGTGTCAGTCGAAATCACAGAACACTATTTGATTGAAATGCACTAAACTAGGGTGGCGCCGCTTTAGCGCGAGGTATAAATTTTAAAGGAAGTGCCAAATTTTGATAATGTGAAAATTTATGTAATTATATTAATTGAATAATAACTCTTTAAGCATTTATATTTACTACATTATATTGTAGGTTTTGTACTACGCAAGTATAGTTGCCGTCACGGGTGGTGAGCGTAACTTTAATTGGGCGGTTTGACATTGAGTGCGCTGCGGTGCACACGATTGGTTCAAGAAACGTCAGTTCGTCAGTGTGCGTTGGTGTGCGTCGTCTATTGGTCCAGCATGTTTTTTCAGCTGCTGTACATTGGCCGAAAGTATACAATATCCCTACTACTTTAGCCGACAATAATATTAAATTAACTCGGCGGTACTCCATGATTAAAACATAGATTTGTATGGCTTATGCTAGCACTACACGTTCGGACGAAACTCCTGGGACTCTGCGAATGATGCCAAGGTGTCTGATCGTTACCAACTCGGGGATATTACCCTGAATCCTAAGTCGATTGAAGATGTTGTGGGGATTGGTTCTATGTGGGGAATTCCGGGAAAACGTTAGGAATTTTATAATTATACCAATAAATGTCTCGACGGACGTAAAACTATAAAGTCCAACATCCCTAATTTTATTTAATTTAAGAAGGTTTAATTTCAGTAGTTTCTATGTTATTTGCTTTCAGGTAAAGGCTTTAATTAAACTACTAGCTTTACCATAAAACTAGTAGTTTAATTTTCCTGGGATATCTGAGATTTATCCCGAGATTTCATTTAAACCTTTTTAGTAGTTTCTACATAGCAGATTTACCAGTAAGCTGAGTAGGCAGACCTAGGGTGGAAGATATTAGTGGGTGGCAAACCTAAAAACTTTTTTATCTGATGGAGATAACGACTCTAAAAAAAATTTTATTTCAAGAATTGTTAAAAATAAAATAGTTTAGCATTAGTACAAACTTAGTTCGATCGGAAATTTTGTATAGGTACCGCGCCCAATGGTGGAAAATTTATGGATTAATTTATTGTTAGTGACAATAATACGAACGATAATCATATTTTTGAGCCAATGAGCGTACAAGAATTTGACATCGACTTTGCAATACTTTGCATCGACCACACATTAAAAAAAATACAGAAAAAAGATAAGTTTGTCTATACTAGGTTCTTCCCTCAGAAGTCAGAGTTTGATTACTTACACTATGCAGTCTATGCAGTACCTGTGCAGTGCAATATGGCCTATACTTGCTGCTTGCTTGCTTACAGCCTTCTTTCTTTCTTATGATATACTTCCAAGTTCCATTTCACCATTTTATATTTTCTTCGTTCGCAACGAAAATTGAGAAGAGTAACGTGTGCCTGCCGCATAAAGAAAAAATTGAAAAATTTTAACACCAATACCTAATACACCTAGGTACCTATTCTATTCATCATTGTTTAGTTTGCCATTTCCTGCAGTAGGTAGCTAGTTTTCATTTTCTATAATTTTATCTTTAAAGTGTGTGTGTACTATGTGTGTCAGTGTGTGAGGTAGGTGCCAGAATAAAGTACCTACCTTCTTCATGAAGCAAATAAATTTAATAAAATATAAGAACATATATAGTACCTACTCACTCAATCGCTAAACGTTAATTTTGCTTTAAAATTCTGCTCAAGTAACAGTAACATTTGAGCGATGTTAACTTTTGTGAATTTACAATAGGTAGTAGGTAGGTACTTATTTATTGCTGAACTTGAGTTTGTTTTGTTAAAATATCAACGTTTGCACTGTTCTGTACTTTGCAAAGTTTGTAATAATTGAAAGTGAAACTTTGTTTCACTTATATTCATTTTTGTAGGTAATTAGGTATCAAGAGTAGGTAATAGTTATGTAGATTATGTATAAAGAAATTATAGGTACCTATAAGTTATTGTGTTTTACTTTTAGTGAAAGAAGTAAAAATGGGTGCCGAGCAATCATTAGAGAAGAAGAAGAAAATGTGAGTATCAGTACCTATTTTATCCTAATGGCTAATAGTTAAGTGTCATGTCAGTACCCATTAATGACCCACTACAGGGTCGGGTCTCCTCTCACAATGAGAGGGATGTAGGCCGCCGTCCACCACGCTGGCCTACTGCGGGTTGGTGGACTTCACATGCCTTTGAGAACATTTTTTTTTGTGAAATAGTTAAGTATTATGTTGTTTTAAGAGTGGCGTGGAGGAGCCTTGGAGAGGCATATGCCTAATGGTGGGCATCATAAATGCTGGCGAAGAATAAGATGTTGTGTTATGGATATAGGCTATTTCTTTGCAATTAATTCTTCAATGGTAATTTGCAAAGTAAAGAATTGGTAAACTTTGTTACTTTTGTGGTTTTAAGGCACTAAATTAATTTTACAAAAATAATACCTATATAGGTTCTGAGACATCTATACAAGTTCATAATACAAATCAAACAAATAGTTATCATCAATGTTTACTAACAATCTTTGTCCAAGTTATATTTAATAGCCAAACTTTTATAGGCCCAAACCAAATAGATATGAACCAAATAGGAACCTATATTGATAACTAATTAAATGTTGACTTAGTTATGTTTGTTGATAAAATTATTATTAGGTAGTATTAGGGGAATCTGAAATAATCAAGTCACTTTGTCTTTATGTACTAGTTTGCGTCGGTGATTAAAGAGAAAAATGAGCCTTATCGCTGCAAGAGGCTAAATTCATAGCCACAACATATGTTCAGAACTGATATATGACATAATAATTGTTTTTTTTTTATACCACAGTGAGGAGGAAAATCAGAGGGCCATTCAGCAAATACTTGACCAGCAAAGAAGGATATATGAGAAAAAATGTCAAGAAATGCTACGAAAGCAGGCTACAGTGTCTACCGCTAAGGAAGTAAATGAAGGGTAATACAGTTTTTATACAGTATAATATGTATATGCCAATAAGCTGCAGGTTCATGTCTAGCAAGGGACCAGCAAGCTTGAAACTTGGTCTTGCAAGAAGAAGCTTCCACTGACAGTTCAACACAATGATGTTCGACAGTTCGACACATGGATGTGTAGTGACTTCTGCTACTTGTTAAGAGGTGACTGCACAGTCCTCAATCACACTATTGAAGTGTTCTACATTGCTGGCATATATGCTATAGTTTAAGTTGACTTAACTGGAGCAAGCCTGATACCTAGCCTGGCAACTTAAATTCCTATCATTATTATTATGTATGTAATGATATAATAACTATAATGTTTTATAAACATTTTCAGATATAGACCGCACAACACCAATTTAAACAACTATGCCCCTCTGTATCCAAATCTCCATGCTTCAGAAGTTGAAGTCCAACCATCAACATCGAGAGCTTCCTATAATGTGAATACTACCACCCAGAATCAAATACCTAACACTACAGCATATAAGCACTCGTAAGTAATGATGCTCACAGAAGTATGCATATTGTAATTTGATTAAATCACAAGCTATAGATTTAAGGTGGGTTTAAATTACAAGGATTACAAGGATATCTGACAGAGATATTCTTAAATTGCTTTGAAACAACAGATGTAGTGTGGTGACTTTTTTATATATTTATAAGTAGAGCAAGCAAACAGACATGCTACCAGCTACAGGGCCACCTACCATACCGACGGTGACCACTTACCATAAGTGATCACCGTCGCCTACTGACACATGCAACACCAGGAGGGTCGCTAGTGCGTTGCCGGCTACAAAGGAGAGCTTTTTTATGCCCTTCTTGAAGAACCCCATGTCCTGTGAAAATACATCAGCTGGAAGACTGTTCCAAAGTTTGCATGTACGAGCTAAGAACATATGCACATATGAACGTGAAAAACGGACTGTGGAGGAGCGCATAACGAAAATTTTTGGATTTGACTTTGTTGAAATTGTTGGATTATACTATTATATTATTATTATATGTAGTGTCTGCACATTCACAGGTCCAAGAAAATTGGACCTGGGCAGTAAGCTTGCGCGGGGACACAGGTCCAACACGTAGAGGCCTTTTTGACACAATTTAATGTTGTGATGGGGTACATATGACGGATACCATCCTCGGCCGCACAATCTATCTAAAAGATTGTTATATTATTATTTGTAGTGTCTGCACATTCACAGGTCCAAGAAAATTGGACCTGGGCGGTAAGCTTGCGTGGGGACACAGGTCCAACACGTAGAGGCCTTTTTGACACAATTTAATGTTGTGATGGGGTACATATGACGGATGCCATCCTCGGCCGCACAATCTATCTAAAAGATTGTTCCGAAGATGGTCCCCGCCATATGGACAGAAACTATAGAAAGGAGTAGAAAAAATTCCTGGAACTATTGTGATGGGATATAGAGGGACTGGTAGATGGGCTATGGGGTCTATGGGGTCACCTGCCGTTTAGATAATTAGAAGAATAATCTAACGTTAGGCAGGTGGTGACTCGCCGCCCACTGGACGGGCCCCCACTAAGTGGCGCATGCCGGAGGGCAACATGGTTGTGGGCGGCTGGGGGGTGTCGAGAGGAGCGGCACCGATTTCACCATGACGGGGGTGTTAGCCAACCGAGAGTGGATTTCACCATCCCGGGGGCATTAACCAACCGTGAGCGGGTTTCCTCGTTATTACGCCATTACTTACATTACACTTCCACCCCCGAGCATATAGCTCTAGCGGCTCCACTCTGGCCGGCCAGTTAAGGCAAGCCAGAGGTGGGGGCCTGTTCCTCTCGGTCTCCACTCCGCCTACCGGAGATGAGGAACAGGGGACCTCCCCCGGGAGCACTCGGGTCCGTGGTGTCGCTACTCACCAAAGGCTCGCCACAAGCCCCCCTGCGGGGATATTATTATTATTATTATTTATTATTATTATACCAACGGTATCTCCTCTCACAATGAGAAGAATGTTAACCTTGAAGTAGGTTGGTTGACTTCACATGCCTTTGAGAACATTATGAAAAACTCAGGCACGCAGGTTTCTTACCAAAACAATGTTATGTATCAAGTTTATTTTTCTAGCTGTCAAGCTTCCGCGTCAGCACCGCATATGCCCAGTGCACCTACTGCCTCCACATCCGTGTCTCAAACTTTGAGGTAAACTGTATTTTAAATGTGTGTTTCTCCTTAATTAGTGGTGAAACAAAACTACTAATTGACCTGATTTTTTGCATGTATAGCTAGTATAAAAATAAAGCCTATGTAGCTGACGATTAATTGTATTTTGGTTATATTCAATTTAAAATATGGCTAAAATTAATGTAATTTTTGGGATGGAGATAGCAAGACTGCTGCTAATTTAGCCAGTTTTCCTATATACTTCATCATACAACATCCCTAAATCTCATTTCTTTTTTGGAATATTAAGTTCCTAAATTTTTATTTTTACCAGCTTCCAACCTTCTGCACTGAGATCAAAGTGAGTAATCAAATGAATTTGTACAGTTTTCCCTTTAAATAAATAATCACTTCGCTTTTTGCATAGACAAAAAAGGAGGTTCTCATATCGTCCATATGTTTTTTTATACATTGGATAATTTTCTAGTCGCTTACCATTATCAATGTTTTTAATTACGTACAGATAAACAATTAACAGTAGACTTAAATTTAAAAACTAAATTAAATTGGATTATATTTTTCAGGTCCAGTACTGGCAATAATGATAGAAAGAATAATAATCGTAATGATGGAAGGTCATGTAGCTGCAGTACTTGCAAGAACAATCTCGGCGTCAAGATCTACCAATGCAGACTGGGACACAGCTCTTGCATGGTCTGCAAATTCAAAGGAGTGAAATGCGGCGTCTGCATGAACCCTATCACTGATACAAGGAATATTGATCTTGAACACTACATGGCAGAACTCGAGCTAAACACATCAGACAGTACTGAGGTACGAGTATGAATCCCGCTACTATTGTCAGTAACCCATTAATGACCCACTACAGGGTCGGGTCTCCTCTCACAATGTGAGGGATGTAAAAAAAACTGTTACTATTAAAAATGCGAAAATTTGTGAGGATGAATGGATGTTTGTTACTCTTTCACCCAAGAACGGCCTAACAGATTTGTGAGAAAATTTGTATACACACAGTTTATAATTTGGATAAACAAAAATTCTTTTTATCTCTTTCTGGAGCAAATTCTTAAAACCGCCCGTACAAAGCCGCCAGCAAAACCTAGTACATTATGTTCATAATACGACGTGTTGGTATAAAAAAAATACTATATTAACAATGATGCATGCATGCATGGTTCTATGAATTATAAATAAAAAAATAAATAACGCTTCACACTTATAGCCCCACTAGGATTCCCTGTGTCGTAGGCCTACCACTGAACCACTCAAGACGTCACAAATTGTAAGGTATGTTATGACATCAGCCCCCTGTGATCATAGATAGCAGTTTTTCAGCCTTGATGGTGCTTCTTTGGTCCATGAGCCAGATATAAATTTCGTCAATCTTCCTATTGGTTTTAAGTCTGACAACTAGTCCATTTCTTTAACGATCAGCCGTCCCTTGACTTATGCATAAAAGTCTTTAAAAAACAAGTCTTTAAAAATCTTTTATCTCAAAATTAAGTAAGAATGCATTTCCATCTTTACTTATTAACTAAAAAACTTATCATTATAAGTTTCACTTAATTCATTAACAACTTAATTAACTATGTATAAGTCAAGTGTATATGCTGTTTTAATTTCAGAAAGCAAGTCCTTGTCCAAATCAAAGTGATGGATGCCGTCTCTATTTCAAGCAGAGTAATATAGATGCCCATTTGAAGGAATGCCCATTTAGAGAAATGGCTTGCCCAGTTGCATTCTTAAATGCGGGCTGTATGTGGCGAGGTATGGTCTTTAAATTTATAAACTTAAAATTTATAAACTTAATTTATGAATACCTGACACTTTCATGCACCCAATTGACACATACAGTAGCTAACTGACTCATACAAAAATTTCATTTTTTTTTAATAATAACTAGAAACCTTCACTTTCAGGAAAAATAAATCACATCAAAGCTCATTTCCTTGACTGCCATCCAAATCAAACAGGTGCGGATGTGGACACAGAAATGAATTTAAATTTTTTTTTCAATAATGATGTTGTCCACCATGTTGTTTTGGGAAATTTTCATTTCTTAGTACACTTGAAACTGGACAGTGAAAACTTGTACAGTGCCGCTCAACTAATTGGTTCACGTACCAGCGCGAAGAAATGGACATATGAACTCCACATTTACAACAAAAGTGAGCCCCGAAGGAAATATATGTACATTGATGCTTGCGATACTAACAGCAACCCGTTTAACGAAATGCGTAACGAATCTAATTGCGCCGTGTTACCTATGGCATACATTCAGAGTTTTGTCACTGATAATAAAGTCACTTACAAATTTTATATTAAGAAAGAGGGAAAAGAGAACGATGGCCAACGTGGCAAGAACAACCAAAGAGGACGCGGTCGCCAATCTAGAACAGCAACATAATTAAATGAGCCTTATATTAATTAATCAAAATATTCGACAAAAGGATAACCTCACCAGTTTGTCAATGTCAAATTTTATCCAAGCTCATTGGTTTAAAAATATTTTTACTCTTGCCAATGGACGAATGGAGTGTAAGAAATTAGTTCATAATTTTTCCGCAACATGGCGAGGTATACAAAAACTCTCGTTGGAATTTAAAAGGGCTTTTTAATTATATAAAACTTTGTGTTACAAATAAGAAATTGTATGTTTCGCTCAGCTGATAAACACTTTAATACGTAGTTTTAATAAGTAATTATTAAAACTACGTATTAAAGTAAATATTTTTGAATTTTGTGTAAATTTCACCAAAAATATTACATAGGTATAGCTTTAATGTTACCTATTTGATGTAAGTTTGCATATTTTGAGTGATTCTTGGGGCCTCCTTTTATAAAGACTTGGGCCCCTATGATATGAATTACTTGATCATTGTGTGTTTTCTAAAAGCCATAGACACAAGAGCAGGAGAGACATTATAGGCCAATTGTTCCTAGATAAAGATTCTGATAATATTATTTATCAGACATTTAAGGCTATCTAAGAAATACTGGCTTATTTTTTTTAGTATTAAAAGGCTGGTCAACAATTTATTATTTTTTCTTACCTCATACTCAAGAAAGTTAGATACCAAAGTTCATTCAGAAGTTCCTAAAATTATTTTAAGTAAGAAGATTTACTGATATATACACATTATTATTTTTTTAAGTAAAGGGGAACTCAATGGCCTTAGAAACGTCCAAAGAAATTTTAATTGTTCTCAAAATTTAGTGCTATATGAGGTCATTCCGAAATTTCACTTTTATTTCCTATGATGCAATGATGCTTAACAAATCTAAACTTTTTGTTCTATTTTGTGTTCAGTACTCAAGTATTTTGGTTATCTCAATAATTATGGTGTCTAACATATTCGTAAGTTATGTTGCTTGAAATGTAGTTATAAAGCAACGATAAACTTAATGTTTGTATTTAAGTATTACATTACTATTTAGTGGCTCAAATATTGTATCTCGTAATAAGCGACCTTTTCGTCCTAAAATATATTTCATTATTTTTATAGCAAATAGCAATAGTAGTAGTAATAGTACAGTGGTTAGGAACCCAACTTCTTAATTGAGAAGTCCAGCTTCGATTCACAGTGGCACACATCAATGACTTCTAAAGTTATGTGCGTTTCACAAAATGATTATCACCTGCTATAATGGTGAAGGAATCTTGAGGCACACCACATGCCTGAAAGTTTATCCATAAATTCTCATGTGAAGTCCATCAACTCTAAATAAGAAAAAGTGGCGGACTTAAGCTACCCTTGTTGCGTCACCCACCCCTGCAGGTTCGCTAATGTATACACCTCTGGTAAGGAACCTGTATGACTGATATTTATGGTGTTATATCAATTACGAAAACACTATTTAATAGATAATGATGTGGATGAGTCTCTCAAAATGTATGATTGGAGGATTTGCATTTATATCTTAATCATATTTTTTTTATAATGACTTATAAAATGTTTAATATTCAATGTATCTCTTATATTTATAAGATAATTTTGTTACCTTACTGTTTTTGCTT
The DNA here is from genome assembly GCA_905147235.1 of Erynnis tages. Classification (NCBI taxonomy): domain Eukaryota; kingdom Metazoa; phylum Arthropoda; class Insecta; order Lepidoptera; family Hesperiidae; genus Erynnis; species Erynnis tages. The sequence goes on from LR990092.1 coordinate 3,176,035, forward strand.
AAATATTAAACCATGAATGATTATTCTGTGTTTTCTATTATTATAAAGTGTTGGTATACAAATTTGAAATATAGAAAGTTCTTATTTTTATGCTTAGTTTTAAATATTACCTGTATTTGGTGCTTTGCCATAAATGTATTTCAATTTAAATAAATCCTAATAAGTATTTTGTTGTTTTTAATACCTTAAACAAACCTGATTGACGAATATCTGCTGCTCTAATAAGGTATCAATAAAACATTAGTACACTCGTTCAATCTTCTTTTATTAAATAAATTAGAATATTGTAAGCTTCATCGTTTAACGCTACAAGTGTCAATCACTACACTCTCAATTACTACATAAATTGTTAACACACAACTGTTTTCACTTCTACAATTATTTTAAATAAGTACGTTAATATCATGTTGCCACAATACTGTTTAGTATGAAATAAAGTAAGTCATTAAACAAAACGTTTAATGGATGAACACATTGCAGTTCGTATATTGTTAGTATACAAAACAAGGACACTTGTTTGAAATAAAGTTATGGACGGCATGAAAGCGATCTCCTTTTCCAATACTTGATGGTGAGGCCAACATATTTGTATGCATTAGTTACTTATCTAGTTAGCCGTCCTATTAATAATGATTTATGACTTTCATAAAATAAAATTAACACCTAAGCACACCATTAAAAATTAGTATCTATTTTATCGTAGTTTTCAATTTTGCTAATCCGTTAACATTTTTGTAAATACATCTAATTTAATTTTTTATGCTTGTGCAAATGACTGATCGCCGACTAAACAGTTAGAAAAACGATCAGTAGATTCTTTGTGACGGTTGAAAAATGTATTTTGCCAGTATAATATAAACAAATACAAAACAGAGTTAATATGACTCAAGCACCTTAAAACTATCGTGACGTTACCTCTAACATAACATTTAATTTTGTAAAAACTAAGGCCCATATTAAAAATGCTCAAAAATGATCGCAGTTTTAAATAATTATGACATATTGTTGTCTAGAAAAGATTTAAATCTATTCATTAATACGGGCAAAAGAAGGCAGGTTGCGTTTATTCAAAATATTGTGTATTGTGAATCATAAACTTCTTTATTTAAATATTTTTACGAATGTGACATCTTTTTTAAACAATTAATGGCAGTGAGTACGCAGTTACTAGTTTAGAATCAGATCTACGATGATGGCAAAATGTATGAGTATCAATTCATATCAAAAGGCACCCATAACTACAGAGCCAAATTACAATAATCCGAATATGGTTTGAATCAAATAATATGACTGCAAATTAATAATAATGCTTATATGAAACAGGGATTGGATGGATGCAGTGTGTTATCAATATAATATTAAGTAATTTCAGGTAAATTATTTCTGATTTACTTGCACTTAAGTAAAGGTGTTTTAGTACAATTATTCGAGATCCTTTCAGATGTTTTTATTTCAAACATCACAACGGTTTCGTTTCCCAGGGATGTACTTAACTGTTACGTTCCATAGCATTCTTTCCAAGCATTCCTCACTTTAAAGTTAGGTAAAGTCACTACATGAACTCTGTATTCGTTAATAACAGCACTAGGAATCATTAACAGTCTAGTCTTACGTATTTCTGGAATAATTCAAGGGAAGGGCCATATGTACATACCTAACCATCAACATTTTTATTTTAAGATTTTAATGACCACAGGAAACAGTTTATACAATATATATATTAGGTTTTATAATGTTCCTATAATATGGAATAATATGGGTAAATATATAATTTAATAAAAATAAAACTATAGGTTAAACGTTAATAGATAATAATAGTTAGGTATCTACATACGAACAGATTTAATTCTTGTCGACTGAATTTAAATAACATTTTTATTTTTTGATAGCTTTTTTTTTCTAAAAAAATCTAACTACCTACATTTTCCTTTCTCGCTTATTACTGTTTCTTTAGCTGGTGATTAATTTGAATATAACTTTAGAATACTTAAAATTAAATGTAAATACAAAAGTGGTTAAATGAACACCGTGTAAATACACGCCATAACATTATTTACTAAATTATATCTGGAGATCAAAACATTTTCACATTGAAATTTCATTTCGATACTAATTCTCATTCCCTGTACTTGTTTACAAAATGCAATGCACACTTATCAACCCCTCTTTAAGCATAATTCACAATTCTTGACCATCAAAGAATTTTTAATTAAAACTTAACCCGTGCGCGGTACCTTGGGATTGCGTGGCCGATATTGGGATCTCAAATTTGATATTATGGATATCTCAATATAGTCATAGAAATATTATTTGACCGGTTAGGGTAACGAATATATTTTCATTTCGGACATTCGATAGTTTCAGACGCGGATCTCCTTACAATACTTGCATCATCATGTGATATCAATGAAATAATCTTCTTAACATGCTTTTTCAAATATCCTTCTTGTTAAATCTTGTTATAACACTACTATTTATATAGATCAATTGACAATTGATTCCATTTTTAGTGTTTTTTTGTTTAAGATTATTATAATGATGAATACACTACGGTACCTACAACCACATATGTACTCGTGTCAAGAGTTTTTCGACAAAGAAAACAGTTTTTAACTGTTCAGCAAGTACCCAACTTGAAACCTCAACCTTTGGTAGTCAAAGTCATCGCGCATCGGTAGTTCACAGATATTAACACATGACTAGATTTAAATTGGGTCAGTGTAAAACACTCACTTAAAAACTACACAAAATACAAACACCGTGACACATCAAAAATATATCTAAAATTAGTGAACATCAAACACTTGGTGCACAAAGTGTTATATTAAAAAGGGCTCCCACACACAAATCCATGACGGATTTAAATTAACGTACATACAGCTTTTAATTCAACTTTAAATTGTTTTTAAATAGAGGTAATGATGGTGATTGTTAAATGTATTTTAAGCTGTAGACCAAGCTTTATTAGAATCCTATTAATATACAAATTATCATTGAACATGAGTGTTGATCAGACTTCCAGTTTTCTTTGATGTCAAACCAATTTTTTATTTCTAACTAGCTGACCCAGCAGGCTTCGCTCTGCCAATGATTTTTTTTTATTTTTGTTTAATAGCCTATGTTACTCAGGCTGACTGTAGCTTTCCAATGGTGAAGGAATTTTTGAAATCAGCCCAATAGTTTTTCAGTTTATTCGTTGTAAACATACAAAAATACAAATGTTTCCTCTTTATAATATTAGTATAGATAGAACTTATCTTCTACGTGGAGTTGACGGTGGCCTGAATATTAATGCCAATGATCATTTGATGGTTCCCGAGTCAATTTTCATAGCTTACAATTTGTTAGTTTTGCAGCATGCAGCTTGCTATACAGCTTATAAGTACAAACTACACAAACGCCATACATCTCAGATTACCTTATGATATACACTAAGCACATCTTTGACATGTAAGGATTTCTTTTTAAAAAGTGTGGACATTCCAATACATTTTTGTTATCTTTCACTCTAGGACACACCAATAATATAATCATAATATGTAAAGCAATTTTGTATGATGAAGTTATATACTCAGTAAAAAACATATATATATAAAGAAATCTCTTAATATAAATGCGTTATCTGGAATGCATTTTAAATCACAGTTTTTAAACACTTGTTGAAACAATTTTCTGCAACTGACAAAACTGACTCCAGACAAATGTTGAATTTAGCTCCAAAAATTTCAAAAGTTGGCTAATCTAGATTTAGAACGAGCAACGATCTAACATCTTCAACAGGCATACATTTTGTAATAGCCAGTTTGCTTAATAGTCACCAATGTGTGGGATTTGAATTAAAAACATGCAATTGATCATAATACAATGTCATTCAGAAGAAAGTATGTCCGTAGTAATTACAGTCATTTTAAAATTGTATTAATCCAAATACACAAAAAAAAAACACATTTTACAAAGGTTATCTTATGTTATGCTAATGTGTGATTTATAATTTAAAATTTATAACAATTTAGTGCCAATGTGTCAAAAAGAAATCAAAAATCAATGTGTATTTAGTGAGATCAAGAAAAGTGTTATAGTCTGCATGAATCGTGAGCACAATCTTTATTAGTCAGTTTAATGTTGTCTACCCATTGCTTTGTGCTTGAACATACTCAGTTTCGTAAAGTAATTGTATCAAGCTGCCATTAGTATGGAGAGTGTCAAGAAGATTGACATAATATGATATACTAACGATGTCTACTATTTGAATACTTTGATGCAAGGGTTCATGCTCATAGCAGTGTTTGTTCAGATTTGTCAGTCATTGTACATCGTCTATTGGTCTCTTAGTTCATCAACTGCTATACATTGGCTGAAAGTATACAATATCTCTATCACTAAATAATTGTCTGTGCTCACGACTCATGACGTTCACTATACAGCACCAATTAATTGTTAATACCTCCATTGTATGCATAGTCTGCCTTATTATGCATTACGAGATGGTTGTCCACAAAGTAGAAGCTGTCCGAACAGGTCTCAAAAGGTGCTGCTATCATTTCTTCAACTGTAAAAATATATAAAATTGTAATAAACATTAAGCAATCTCATTTTTACAATATTGATTTTGTCACATGCAGGGAACAGCCAACAGATGGGTGGGTGTTCCCTGTGTGGTGTAAATTGAAACACCAGGAAACAATATGGCGACAGCCCAGCAATTATTCTGGTTTGATCAATTTACAAGAATATATGACAAGGATAATCTCCTGAACCTACACACATATTTGCGTGAAAAAGTAACAAACATTACAAACTTTTGGAATGGAAGCGGAAATGTCATGTGTTTTTGAGCCAATGAGACATGAGATATGGATATTGTTGTGGCTCTATCAAAGATGCAGTAGGCAATGCATAGGGTTTTTATTTCTCTATTAAGAAGCTAAGAAAAATGTATACTAACCAAGTTCTGGAGGCAGAGTAGGAAATTCGTAGATGTGTTCACAAGTGTTCCTCGAAAACGGAATACAGAATCCAAATTCAAAATCAAAAGTTTTAAGCAATGTATCCCTGAAGAAATGTTTCTCTATCATCCGAAAGTGGTTCACAGGACGTGCACCCACTGTGAACTCAACCCTGGAAATTGACATTTGGAAGATGTTATCTAATAATCTACACATAATTGTAAAAAAAATCTTGAGCTACTGAATAATAAATAAAGGTACACAAGGCATATAACGAGGGGGAGGAGGTGGAGGAACATAAGGCTGAAAGCTGGCATGTAAAGCTTGAAAAAATTTATTAAAATAAAAAACTAATAAAACTAGCTGAACAGATTCTGGCAAAACATTGTATGTGGGTAACTGGAGGACAAATATTGGTCTAGCTGAAAGGAGAAATAGCTGGATTACACCCTGCTGCATGGTTCTGGACTTCATTCCTTCCAACTTGTGTCTTGATATAAAAAAAATTGTCTAAGTTTTAAATTTCTACAATAGTAAGCTTTGGAAATCACAGTTTCTTGATTTCACTACAGAAAGCACACTATCTATTAATTTTATATTACAATAATTTCATTTTATTTTTTTATAAAATATCTATAAAAATATCCATCAAGTTAAATGTTAAAAATCGATACAAGAAAGAAGAATAAAAACACTAACGTCGCTCCCACTGTCTTCAATTTTAGAAATTGAGGAGTAAACTGGTAGCGGACGAATCTCCCCGCATTCGGGTCCAGTGGTTCTTCGGAAACTTCTTCAGCTCCTTCATTATCCACACCGAAGTCCGTTGGTGGCTTGGCGATTTCAAATAAGACCGTACCAGTTTCAAGGTCCCGAATTTTGAATCGAGTAAAATCTATGTCATAAACATTCGCTTCTGGGCTACATAAATACGTATCAGTGATGTTGTCCAACCTCAATACATCCTCTGGCGTTACTTCGCTCACGATTATGTCGTCTCTGCTGTGTTCAATGAGGGATATCGATTCGCACTTTTTACCAACTAAACTCATTTTTAGGACAATCGAAAATTGCGATTACACGAAGACAACCTATTACAAAAATATATCACTAGAAATGTGTAAAAGTAGATATTCTTAAGGCATTTTTTCTTAAAGCGAAGAAGGTAATATTTAAACGACGAAAGTACTTGAAAGTAGAGCGAATAAATTAAACAAATTTTTCTAAAGAAAAATTCTGTTTGCTCTCTTGCTTTCGATTTTTAAATGTCAAAACTCAAAATTGTCTTTCATTTTCAATTTCTTGTCAAAACAGAAAATGTTCGGATACACTTGACAAATGTCCACTTGAAATTCCACGTGAAATACAAAGGAAATACTATCCATAAAATTTATTAAATCTAATTTCATTAATAATTGCTATTGTTAAATATTTCAATTATATTCATGAAACAGGCTGTTTTAAAAAGATAATGCTTAGTTAGAAAATAATTAATAGTATACATTGAAATACTTGTTTCATATAGATAGTCTTTATAAAATAATTGAAAAACACATAGTTAAATAAAAGTAGCTTTAAAATATTTGTTTTAATATGTAATAGGTTATAAAGAATATTATAAAATTATGTTTATTCTTTGAATATAATATAGTCAAAGCATAAAAGTCAAAGTATTTCATTGATAACATTTCCGCTTAACACCTTAATTCTGAACGCATTCATAAGCGTTGACGTAATATCCGTTGCATCATAGATTGACTGGACTGAAGCATGCGCCTTGTCATTTTCAGTCATTGGCTGGTCAAAGATTTTAAAAATTACAATAATCGGATAACCGGGCCATCGCTCAAGTGTTTAACTGTGATAAGTCTATTTTAAGGGTGTAGTGGACTATCTGATGTGCATTTAAGTGAATATAAGTAGATTACCAAAATGCTTATCAAAGAATAGTAAGTAAAATTAAGGTTATTTTATGTCCATTAATTGTGAATATAAATCGATTTTTAGGTCGTCACCTAAATCTCTTGTCGTGTCATTCCAGCAGTATCTCAGGATTGTATGATATTTATTGTTTTATTGTTTTCTTGTTTCCATGTCCTTATAAGCTTGTAAATTAGAGTTTTAATCAGCAATTGACAATGACAGTTCAGGTCAAGGTATAAGTTGGCAGATGGCCATACGATATAGCAGAAATAATATTCAGAATGTGTTTAGATTTGCGAATTGTTTCTAAACTCTTAATTTCTTTGTTCCAGTCGAGTAACGTTGCCAATTACTGTAGAAGAGGTAAGATATTTCTGCTAAATTTTTTCATAGTAGAGTTTTAGTCATTTTTTGCAAACGACTGGTCTGTTGGTCTAGTGGTTAGCGACCCTAACTACTACGGTTCGATTCCCACCCAGGACAAATATTTCTGTGATGAGCACAAGTGTTTGTTCTGTGTAAATTATCTATTTAAGTATGTATTTAAAAATATAGGTTTATCAGCTATTTGGTTACCATAACATGTCTGAAACATGTACAAGTACAACTACTTTAAGGGAGACATAGGTCCACGCTTGATGATGCACTCAGTGCTACCTATGTATGTGCTACTAATATTATAAAAAATAAATGAGGATGGATGGATGGATAATTGTTAGCCTTTCACACTTAACAGCTACATAGATTAGATTAAATTTTGTACACATACAGTTCAAACTATGCAGATGATATTGCTAGTTTCTATAAATACAAACAATAAAAATTAAATTTACATAGTTTGTATTTAGATTAGAATACATTTACATTAACTCATTAACAAATTAACATCATTAAAAGTGTATAGCAATGTTGTTATTGTTTGTATTGTAGATATGAAATTGAAATTTGATTTAACTGTTAAATAGGTAACTACTACTACTTATAGTGCTATTTTACATAGTGTACTGTACTTTGCAGTTAGTTTTTTTATAGGTACTAAATGTCAGTGTGTTTTTATATTTTGCACTCAGTGTTTTTTAACCATACTTATTGAATGTATTATCAACTCAACAAACTTCAAGTCACTCACCAATATATCCTTGTCAGTACCCATTAATGACCCACTACAGGATCGGGTCCCCTCTCACAATGAGAAGGATGCAGGCCTTAGTCCACCACGCTGGCCTACTGCGGGTTGGTGGACTTCACATGCCTTTGAGAACATTTTTTTTGTGAGCTCTCAGGCATGCAGGTTTCCTCACGATGTTTTCCTTCACCGTAACAGCAGGTGATATTTAATTTCATAAATCGCACATAACTTTTATTACAAAGTCATTGGTGCGTGCCACTGGGATTCAAACCCGGACCCCTCGGTTCGAGGTCGAATTCTAAGCCACTGGGCTATCACCACTGCAATATATCCTATCCAACCAATATATCCTATTCAAAAATATTACCTGCTGTGTCAGTAAAGGAAAAAATGTGGGGATACATGCATGCCCTCACTTGCAGCACTTGCTACTTGCAGCATTCTCAAAGGCATGTGTAGTCAACAAACCCTAATAAAGCCACCGTGGCCACCATTCTGGTGGACTAAATCTGCTTATTGTGAGAGGATAGCAGCCCTGCAGTGGGTCACTAATGGATTACAGACAGACAGTATCATTCCATTGATTAAAATTATATTTTTTTTGGAGACTAAGGAAAATCAAAGAGTAATTCATTTATAATTTTTTACCTCATATACACACCATATTGTTAAGGTTGGGCTATAAAATTTGTACAGCAAAAACCATGTCGCAGCAAAAATTTTATGACTAAAATTATTTTATGTTCCTTTTCTGATAAGTGATAACCAGCTGTTGTCTAAGTATTGTGATTAATACTACTAATCTGTTCACACAGGTATGGCACTGTTAAACAGATTAGATAGCAAAAATAGATTAGATAAAAATTCCTTATAATATAATATTCTATCATTTACTGTGCAATTATAAAAAAAAGATAATTTGTTAGAATTAGACACATAACTTTTATAATAATTAAAAAACATGAGCTATATGATGTCAGCACTTAAATTTGTAAGAAAATTAGAAAACACTTACACACAGAATCAATAACTACTCAATTTTTATTAACATTAACAAGGTATGTACTATAGACCAAACTGGTCATAAACTTGTGTGTCCTCTTAAAATTAAAAATTTAAAATCATCATTTAAATATCTGGTCTGTCAGGAAAAGAACCTAAGACCACTGATTCATCTAATTCTAAATTGTGTGACATACTTTATCAATACTTTACACAGCAACAAATTGACCAGATAATGCCAAATACTCAATACAAATATACAAACATGGCCTATAATAATTTACACCCTGACACAGAACAAATGTTATGGCATGTTAGAGCACTTTTGGCATACTCAAGGTATTTGAGATGCACTACAGTTAAGTTACTATATTTTTAAATTATCACTCTTTTACATAATACCTATTTCAAAACAGTTTTGGCAACTGTGTACATATTAAGCTTTTAGTGAAACTAAAAAGGTATTCTGATAGCCAAAAGTATCATTTTGGAAGGTATTTTCTCATTTTAAAAATTAATTTTAAAATAATTAAATGGTCATTAAAAATACCACAAAAAACCTGCAAAGCCCACTTATTTATTATGATTCTAAAGTTACTTCAACATTATTATTTACATTCCTTCCTTTCCTCTGCTACTGTTAAGTTCTGTTAAGAATAACAGTATTTAATGAATGTATTAGCAAAATTATTATAAATCTTAACAATTGGTTAAAATGAAATTAAATTTAATTATGCACTCAATTTTACTTCTCTTATTTTATGAAGAGCAAATTTAGGGTGAATTTGCTTGGGAAGAGACATAATAACTATTTAATCTGTAGTGTAACAGTGTATAGTGTAAGTTTATTCCACCATATTGCTACATAATATCTTGAATTGAATTGAACACTGCTGCTGCAGTTTAGTATGTTATTGAAATACATCATTAGGGAATAGAGACTTTTTGGCTATCATGTCCTTTAATTGTATTGTTCAGATAACAATAGTGTTACTTTTATCCATATCTATCTGCTTGTAGACTAATAAAAAATGTTTTGTTTTGAAGTAATTACAGAATTGCCATATTAACTGTGTAATAATTATGCAATTAAAAATAATTTCCGTCCATTAAAAGTGAGTTTTAATTTTATATACAGCCAATTTTATATACAACATGTAGACACTGAAAAATAATTAATACTTTAAAAATTCATATTAAATATTCAAATTATGTTATACTTAACTTATGAAAAAAGATAAATACATTGACTATGTATTTTTTGTTAGTAACTCAAGACCTTGCAATGAACAGGTATTCATTTCGTACGTTAATTTATGTATGTAGCTTTTATAGTAAATATGCTTTTATAATAAGCTAAGTGATTACTGTACCCCGTAGACATATTCTAAAGATAAGAGTTGTTTGAGTTCCGAGGCTTCTTGCTACCCATAAACTAGTTAATTATGTAGTTTAACTAAGATTTTTAGTCCTTAGTTAAAATGTTAGTCTATAGGTAATAGAAGTGTCACAGTGGATTATGAGAGTGGCTCTATCTACTCGTTAAGGCGAAATGTTTAGTTTCTATTACCAAAAAAGTAACCAAACTTGAACTAGTCAATATAATGAAGTTGACGTGGACAGCACTAGCAGCAATTATCACGTAAGAACATAACGTAACCGACTGGTTTTCTCCGACTCAACCCAGTGACCGTCACTGAGCTATGCTGTACGGTTGCCATCGCCATTACTTACGAGTACATTTGGCGTAGTACCACTGAAAAAAAGTATTAACAGTAATTTTCTATCCTAATCAAATATCGTTAGATGTTCTGTAGAAATAGTTTTAATTATCGTCTATCTGCTCTTCAAGCATTATTTGGACCGATATCCATCCCCTGGAGAATATAATCGTGACCTAAGAGAGTAATCATCTGAGAACAATCACTATTCTCATCGCGCGGTCATGACAACTCGGCATAAAAACTTCTCTTCACGTCTAGGCAAACGGAGTACAGGCCGCCCTCCGACAAGGTAGACTCCGACAAGGTCGCCGGAACTAGGCGAAAGGGGAAACCGTTGGATTCCACGAACCCAGAACCGGGCGGAGTGGCGTCGATAAGGAGAGGCGCATGTCTAGCTGCGTACTACGTTTCGTCTAGTTTAGTTCGAATCTTATTTCTCTACTCTTAATACTGCCACTGTTCCTCCTGTATGTCAGTCCTCGACTCAACCCTTCACTGGTCAACTGTCAACCCTGAGTCGAGCTGTCAGTCCGCGCCTCCGAGACGCGCTCCGTATGGCGGACTGGGTCAAGATCGCTTATCTCCGTGTGATTTTCTTTTAATCTTAACACAGCCGCTGTTCCTCCCGTCTGTCAGTCCTCGACTTAACCCTGTACTGGTCGTCTGTCAACCCTGAGTCAAGTTGCGCGCCTCCGAGACGCGCTCCATGTAGCAGACTGGGTCAAGAATACTCATCTCCTTGAGATTTTCTTCTACTCAACACTGCCACTGTTCCTCCCGTCTGTCGATCCTCGACTTAACCCTGTACTGGTCATCTGTCAACCCTGAGTCAAGCTCTTGCCGGCGCCTCCGAGACGCACTCCATATTGGGACTGGGTCAAGATCACTTATCTCCGTGTGATTTGGACGTCAGAGATTAGATATAGTACTTTTATGTTAACTACCAAATTACGTGTAATTAACGTTCATAATTTTAATTTTACGACGCTTGTGGTAGTGTGGTTTTCTATTAGGAGGATTTTCGGAAAGATACTTAAAAGCTCAGTTAATAATATTTCTCTTCGAATCTGATTAAAAATAAACAATGGAAATATTCTATCATACTTTTTTTTAAATAAAATTAGCTACTTAACAACTATTATTATGTTTGATCTGACCTACATCAAATATGTAACATTACCTACATAGATACCTTGAGATTAAATGCCATACATAAATTAACCAATTTCATGATTCTAACCTCCCGAGCTCCCCACTGAAAAGAAATTACGATGATTTGTTTTAATTCAAAGTGACGTGTACGTTTATCAAATAATTATGTTTTTGTCCACAGTACCAAGTTGCTCAGCTATATTGTGTGGCGGAAGTCTCCAAAAATGAGACCGGAGGCGGAGAAGGCATAGAAGTAATTAAAAACGAACCCTTCAAAGATTACCCCTTACTCGGTGAGTACTGAATTGGATTTTTCACTTTGTTACCAACGGCATGTAAAGCCGCATTAGGAGAGAGCTGTGGACTAAGGCCGTGCGCAGTTTGGACGTGTTTTCGTACGAATTTAACTCATGCGTATACGTACGTACGTACACGCACGAACAATCCGGACCTTAGAAATTCTATGGGAGCGTTCACATTGCGCGCGGTTTGGTCTACGTACGACGTTTGCGCATGAGTTAAATTCGTACCTAAACGCGTCCAAATTCAGCGCAGCTACACCTACATCTTTTTCATTGTGATACTGACGCAGCAGTGCGTGCGTTACAAATGAGTTGCAGACGCAATGTTTTGATAGGTAATGGGCTGTAGTAATCACCTAATATTAATTTATAAAGATATGATAGAAAACTCGTTTGTTACATTTTTTAAGTTTAATAGTTTCCTAATTTCGTGTAGTTGTAGCAATACCGAGTAGTTTCGTTTCGTGTGTTGATATCAAAATTTTGTAATTATTTTTTTGGTGTTGGTTAATGAAGTTTACAACAGTGTTTTGCTAACATTCGACATCTGAGGCCTTTCACTTTAATCTCGTCACAGTATTGCGTATCGTGGATGAATCAGGCGACATAATATTTAATGTGTAATTGTAGACTTTACCGATGCGGCTTACGTGTGCGGCTTGCGATTGCGATTATCTCATCGCAATTAATCAGTGCTTCCGTATGTGCTTAAGCTGATATTACGCTTCAAAAAGGCGTCACCATTTAGTGACGTCATAACTACTTAACCCCATGGTGTTATCTTAGTTCGTTTAGTATTAACGGCTGTATTGTCGGTTTAATGATCAGTCTTTTGATTTGGATAGTCCTAATGATGTTTGGCTGCTAGGCTACATCTGTTAATTCAAAGCAATTACAAAGAGTATCTTAGCAACCAAACATCTTTATCTCAATCCATATCTGAAGATCGGTTATTGAAATAACATATTTTTTTTATTTTTGGATCATTTGTCATTTCAATATGTTTAGCAACACGCTTTACAATTTAATAGTAGGCATTTTTAGAAGGGTCGTTAAATAATATTGTTCCAGATCTTTCATAGTAATGCATAAAGAACCATAGAAACAAAGTGGTAGAGTAGCATTTAGTATGTTATTGGTTAATCGTTTTAAACGTTTTAAATTGAGTAACTACAGCTTGTTCTGCTCTATATTCATTTCCAACTGTGGAACAGCCGGTTCATCCAAGTCTGTATCTTATTTCCCTACGATATGATTGGTTATCACAGCGGTGATAGCCCAGTGGCTTAGAATTCGACCTCGAGTCGAGGGGTCCGGGTTCGAATCCCAGTGGCACGCACCAATGACTTTGTAAAAAAAGTTATGTGCGATTTATAAAATTAACTATCACCTGCTGTTACGGTGAAGGAAAACATCGTGAGGAAACCTGCACGCCTGAGAGTTCACAAAAAAATGTTCGCATGTGAAGTCCACCAACCCGCAGTAGGCCAGCGTGGTGGACTAGAGCCTACATCCCTCTCACTGTGAAAGGAGACCCGACTCTGTAGTGGGTCATTAATGGGTTACTGGCATGATTGGTTTTTCTGGATAACTTTGTCATGTACCGCGAAAGAGGTCATTCCTGAATTGTTGACATTACGTAAATGCTATCCATTGCGATGCGATTACTGGTATCGATTTTTCTGAACAAATCTATGTACATCGGGTGTCAGATAAATAGGTCAGATAGATGTTTTGCATAACACAGGAATCTAAGCACCGATCTGAAAGGCATGATTGGAAGGATGCCTTCGATTGAAGAACAATTTTGGTGAGAGAGGAGAGAGACGTAGGTCGTCAACGTGACACATTATGGAAACAACGGTCTAACATTGTTTATTTAATTGATCTAAAGGCCTTATCCTAATTTGCTGTCACAAAAGGACACGACCAACCGACCAACAAACGCGACAAAATCCAAACAGACCTGTGCTTGGATTTTTGAATGTAGGTGTACTGAATGCCAATACTTGCGACAAATCTACGCAATGACATTGTCGCCCGACATTCTTGATGCGGGGTTCCTATTTTGTCTTCGTAATTAGGACAAGGGCCAACGGCTTAAGTCTTTGAAATTTTCATTTGTTTTTCGGTTAAATGTTGGTAAAGAATTTCGAAACGTAGAATAGAATCTCTTTGTCACATAACTCCTCAGCTGGGTCTGCACCGAATAAAAAATTCCAACTATTGTGGTGTCAACACGTGTCGGAAACACAAATTTAATTTTGCCAACAATTTCTGTGTGAACGCGCCTTTAGAAGCATGCGAAAATTAAACTTGCTAAAAATGTGTGTGCTTACAAAGTAAGGTACACGAGTAGGAGTGTAGTGTTAGTAGAGTTCCTCCATATTTTAAAATTTAATTCTAACTTGTAGAACGAAAGAAGGGAGCGACTAGCTCGAAAAGTGCAAGCAATTCGGACGATTGTGGTACCTGCACCCCGTGCATTGAGCCTGGTAACATTTCATAGATGGTTATACAATCATTTAGGGCCAGTTTCAATAACTTACCCTCGAGTATGGATTGGTTAGCCCTACGCAATTGATAAGATTATCTTAGCAACTAAACTGAATGAAGGCTATCCGTACCTAATGGTTTGTTATTGCAACCGGTCTTTAGAGTACTATGGTTTAGAGTACAATGTGCATATATTACACTGTAGTGGTTTATTCAGCTTTATTATTCATACGATAAAGTATATAACATGCTTAGAATGACTAAGATTTAAACGTGCGATTCAGTTCAGAATCTCTTAAAAATACATACTAAACAGTAGTTTTCCATTTTCGATGAAAATAAACTTCAAAATTGTTAACTGCAGTCTGAGGTAACATAAAACAATTTTGAAATATAATTTTTGACTTTCTATTTTGGTTTTGAAAAAATAAGTCATATAATAATAAGGATAAACTTGTTAATATGTTTTGTAGTAAATAATTTTTAGATTTTGAGCATTAAAGATTAGAGATGTGAGATTTACATTGTATTAAAAACTTCTTAAGATCTGAATATGTAATTTCGTCTTATAATCAAGCCATACACGGTTAGACTTATATTACAACTTTTCATTTAAGAATATTAGATCCACTGTAATATTAATATAGTCAGATATTAGGTACGACACTCATGATTTTGAACTATTTTATGATTCATATTTATGATAGTAGAGACTAAGTATAAAAGTATGTTTTGCCCTTGCTAAAATGCAGTAGGTATAATGATGAAATGTTATATGATTAGTATTAAGTAATATAAACTTTATTGTTGTGTTAATGAAATATACGATAAAACGACAATTATTTTAATGCTGTCATTATTATTTTGTTACTACGTAATAATACTGCAATGAACTAGTAAAGATGCAAGTATAGATAATCTTAATGCTAATTTTGCTGTTTATTAGTAGAGACAAATGAAAAAAAACTCAAGAAAAATGTCTGGTTTGCAACGCATCCGTATTGTTTATAGATACATAAATATTCCTTCCTCAAAAAATTCTTTAACGCTCCCTTTATGTATTGTTATAAAGTATCTTTTAATTTTTAAAATAATTAGAAAAGTTCTTAATTCATGCCTTTCTTATATTCCTGCATTCGTAATTTCATGCCTTATTATAATGCAAATTTTTCAATAATAGAAATTGTTTGGGTTATCTCTCGTCAACTTAGTTACATGACTGTATTGCCTAGTGCGCTCAGACGTATAATAGGTACTAGATATATCCTAAATATTAATCGATTTTCCGTATTTCTACAGAATATACTGTATAAAACCATTGCGATGACGTAATATCGGCTGGTTTGCACAGATGCTATAATTGTTATGTTTGTTTAGGTGTGGTGTACCGTGTAGCATACAGTGCGCAAAGATGGTTTAACCGCTCGTAAAATAACTAACGATTGGGACGTGTCATCGACTATTTGCTTACGCTAGATTTATAGGTGATGCGACATTTAGAGTTCGTCAACGGATAGCTACAAGTGACAAGAGCATTGTTTTCATGTCTTTTACGAGTATTTTCGTGACCACTAGTGGCTTTACTCTTGAAAACAATCTCAATTTCAATTCCGATTCCGATCCAATCTGAATTGTCACATGATTTGGCCCTCTTGAACGCAATTGACATTATTCTTTGGCATTAAGAAGATTGCAACGAAATTACACAATTTCATTTAGTTCTGCAATATCCGTTCAATATTGGAAAAATAAGGCGCGAGTGTGCAACAATTCCAATGACGATCGATCGGAATTGATTTCAAGAGCAACCCGACAGGATTGTCAGACTAAAAATACGCGAATACGAATGCGAATATCTTTATGCGATTCCATAAACTTTTTCTCTAAAACCTACACACAAGATTTTTTTAAATAATTCAACAGTGATTTTGGTATGAAGCAAGTTGAACATAAAAATAAATTTATGTTCAACTAGTCATTGTATACATTGCACGAGAATAACTTTTGACGTTGTAACAGTTACACAGCACACGCACGTTTAGTTTTCAGCAAACTATTGTAGGTAGGTACGTGACCGATAATTATGATTATGTAGCTTTCAAACATGGCTATGGCAATGCACTGACCACATCGTTCAAACGACCAATGGTAAAAAGGTCCTCGAATAGCGACTACTTTTTGGCAAAACCTACTAGCCATCCTCTAACCAAGTGGACCGGTGACCCGAAAAGGTATGTAGAGTCTAGATTCTAATTCTAGATTCTAGACCCTTAGAATTCAGATGGCTCAGGTCGTCGATTAGGAGAGGGCTCAAGTTTTTTAACTTTTTGAAACGAAAAGAAACCCAAACGTTTTAACGACCATAGTAAGACAATAAAAAAAATACTCTTAACACTCCAGAAAAATAATATGATTGGTAGAGTTAATTTACCACTAACAAGTGACATAACAGCGGTGTCAGCCAAAATAAAAGCGACTTAAAAAATCCTTTAATTTTAGGTGTTCTATTTTTGATATCCTGAGTCTTGACGTTCCATTCCATCTAAGTAGATAAAAGTTCTTGAGAAAAACAAAAAACAAAGACCTTAGTAAATTCTACAACATTTGAGAGTTTCGATATTTCGGCTACAAACAAAGCAAAATTTCCCTAATAAGCTTTAATTGAACGCAATTAGCTGATGTAGAGCTGACTTAGGTACTTTAAGTATCGTCCGAGACGTCGGTAGCATCCTCGGAGGTAAGTAGGTATTTGCGAAAGACAAAGGTCGATAACAATAACGTAATTATAAGGAAACAATTATACAAAACCGGTTCATTCACCACTGTACGTGTCACTATTATTCATGTCAGGTTGTTGCTACACGGAGAAGATTACTGATAGTGAGAATAAAAGCCACTAAACTGATCTTGTTCCAATAAAGTTTGTCGAAAATTATGAAATCCTCATTAGATTTGATCACAGCTAGTTTCATGCAAAATTAAAACATGTGTCTTTAAATAAAATTAACTACACATTAAACGTAAAATTAACTACATGTTACAACGTCAAGCGGGTACGAGGCGAGAGGCTGGGTTGATCCTGGAAAAAATAAAAAATAAATACTTGACCCTCGGTTCAGTATAATAATGTTCAGTGAAAATGTTAATCTATATCCTAGAGACCTAGGTATTCTAAGTATTCGAGAAAAGCCTTTGATTGTATTAAAAAATCTATTTAATTGTTAAGTAATAAACAAAAAAATAATCAAAGTAAGTTAATTGCGTCAAGCGAATGGGACTGTTCGTGTCTAGTGTGGGACTATGAGTTTATTACCTATTTAACAGCGTTTATTTAATAATTAGCGTTTAATAACCTGACGAATTGATATGCAGGTGGCAAGTATTCGTCCGGCCAGTACACGTACAAGATCTACCACTTGGCGTCGAAGGTGCCTGCGTTCATTCGTCTTCTGGCGCCGAAGGGGTCCCTCGAGGTGCACGAGGAGGCATGGAACGCCTACCCTTACTGTCGAACTGTGCTCACGGTAAGTGATCGTACTGTAGCGATTCCCGCCATTCCTCGAGAGATGGCGCCACGGGTATCCTGAATCACGCTATCGATATTTTTTACGTCGCTCCGAGTTGATACAACCCGTCAGGCTAGGTGATTTTACAATTTGGTTTGAAGCGACTCCTTAAATAGTTAAATATTGCATCCCTTGAAGTAATATCGGTAATGTTTAGTCACATAAATAAATAAATCCCTTACTGTCGAAAGTGTTGCTACAATGTTTATAAATATGTAATATTATATTCGCTCTTCTTTTTTCTAGAACCCTGGTTACATGAAGGACAATTTCGTCATTTGCATAGAATCGCTGCATTTACCCGACGTTGGCGACCAACACAATGTAAGTGCTTTGTATTGTTTTTGTTCTTTAACGATTTTATTATTTTCGCCATCTGCCTTTTTCCGATGTGGAGGACCGAGGCCTACATTATTCATTATTACGGACATTATGTAGCGGTGATAGCCCAGTGGCTTAGAATTCGACCTCGAATCGAGGGGTCCGGGTTCGAATCCCAGTGGCACGCACCAATGACTTTGTAAAAAAGTTATGTGCGCTTTATAAAAAAAAAATATCACCTGCTGTTACGGTGAAGGAAAACATCGTGAGGAAACCTGCATGCCTGAGAGTTCACAAAAAAAATGTTCTCAAAGGCATGTGAAGTCCACCAACCCGCAGTAGGCCAGCGTGGTGGACTAAGGCCTACATACCTCTCATTGCGAGAGGAGACCCGACCCTGTAGTGGGGCATTAATGGGTTACTGACTTGGACGGACATTATCCTCGCATGTAGGTACATTATACTACCTGATATCTATTTATCGGTATACTTCAATGGTTTCTTATCACAATAAAATGAACATTTGAATACGTGCTAAGAACTGATGAAAATACAATAATAACAATTGCAACTGGTGATGACAGTGACAAGTTGCATTTGTTTTGAAGAACAAGATGAGTAGATTGAACCGAAAACCGGGCACAGTGGAGATCCTCGTGGGTCTAACGTCGGCTTATTAGAGAGCGAAAGAGAAATTTTGTTAAGTTTCACATTGAAAATTACTACTAATGGCATCGTCTGATGACGTCGACGATATATCCTAATTTATTTATGTTTTCACAACCCTTTCATGGGATCGAAAGCCATCTTGTGAGGGATTCATTTGGAGAATATTATGTTAACTTTGACATCGCATATAAACTGCCACGATTCATGTTCGTGAATTTCACGCTCATCAACATGCGAGATTTCAGCAACGTAAGTAATTAATAAAATAAATTACATCGTGGAAATATAATTTGACGTGTGTGTAGTACGTAGTAGGTACAAAGTACATGTATGTTGTTTATTTTTTTAAGCAGCAGATTCTTGTCAACATTTGGTTAAATTCGACGTATAAAACGATACAAAGATTTGTAAATGTTGATTTACCTAGAAAAGTATGTCTGCAACGCCAAACGCATACTTTTCTATAATGACACCATACATTAAACAGGCAGGCGGGCCACCTGATGACCTGAAACAGTCTTGGTCATCGTCGCCTATTGACACAAGGAAAACCAAAGGATTCGCCATGCGTTGCCGGCTTTGAAGGAGAGCTCCTTTTACGCCCTATTTGAGGAGGACATTTCATAGACTTGCAAAAATATATTAACGGGTTCAAAGTTTGCACGTGTAGATATTATGTTGAGTTTTTTGTTATTCTCTTCTATCAATATAAAACTTCTTTTATCGTGCGCCGTAACTTTGAAAAAAAAAAACAAACGTTATAAAAATATATGTATACAAAAATAAAAATGTTCAAATCCCTATAATCAGTTAACCTCTTTTAGCCATTATCTAAATTTCGGCGAGCGTTAGTGTCATTATCAGGGCTAAAGAAATATTGTAAGCGGCTTTGCTATTGATTACAATAGAGATAAAACTAGTGGAATAATACTGTGTAATAATGAAACTACAATATTTTTGTATATTTTGATTGCTGCATTGCTTGAAAGGCCGTGAAGACAATAATGCATTCGAGAAAAGTGTTTTTATTTAAACGCACTTGGCTCGAATCGAAATAGTGACAATTTAATATAAACAATATTAGTCTTTGGGAAAGATTTTTTCAAGCTGAAATAACATTTTTATACAAAATGAGTAGCAAAGGCTAGTAAGTTTGTGGTCACTGCTGTCTATAGACATTCACTTCAGTCAGTCAGTAACCCATTAATGACCCACTACAGGGTCTCCTCTCACAATGAGAGAGATGTAGGCTTTAGTCCACCATGCTGGCCTACTTCGGATTGGTGGACTTCATATAGCTGGTGTACAAGAAGTAATAATTAATCATGCAGTCCTTGATATTTTACCTATAAAACCTCGGATCGGATGACAATACCAAAAATAAAAAGCCATCCGTCAGTAGTAATGAAAGACTAAGAAACAATGGCTATGCCAACAAAAGACGAGGCTGAATGAAATTCTAAAGAATTAATAACAGTATTAATTACTTTTCTTTTATTTCGATGAACTTTTATTAAATTACATAAGGGGGTAATTGGGTGTCGATGGTTGTATCAGCGAGTAGGGTACATAATAATATGACTATGGCGTGTTAATTTTTTTTAGTGTTAGAACTTCTAACACTAAAAAAAATTAACTTATGATTTCACTGGTTGGCTGATTGACTGGATATACCATTAGGCATTAATGACCGTTTAAAAAAAAACAATTAAGCGCCAATAATTACAAAGAGTATATCGGATTATTACTGAGCTTTAACATCTTCAACGTCAAGTTTTTGTAAGCTCATTCTCAGGTTCCAAAACAGGGCTCTGTCATCATATTCACTAATGTCAAGTAAAAGAAATTTCCAAAACATGTTCACAGCATAAATTAAAAAACATGCACTTTCATTGCAATTATAAGCAAGTTCCCAATGCCACTTTCCAAATATAACTCGGTAACAATCAGCGTAAATAGGTCGAACCCCAACCAAGTTGGCGGCTGATTGGCCGCGTCGGGGGTCAAGTGGCGTCGGGGGCCACGCTGCACTCCGCCCTTGGCTTTGATCCCCTCGGCGCCAATATCGCCAGGGACTTGGTTACAAGCGTTAATATGAGGTCATATCGACATGTGAATCATAACTAAATATATCGGTTTTATCACGGCATTTGATCGGAGATTATCGTTGCGGTATGGTTACGTTTCACAAAGAAATTTATCTTAGATCTCAAGCGACTTTTTTACTGTTTGATTAATGCTAAATATGTATATACATAGTTAGAAACATTTGCGGAAAAAAAATCCGGTTTAAAAAGAATTTTTTTTTTTAAATATTGTTTTAAACTTTTTTCTACTTACTACTTTCTACGAGGAGGAAGGCGAGGGCAAAGTCTAGTTATAAATAATTATAACATTTAAATATGAGAAAAGAGAACTTGAGAGGGAGATAACGGTGGGATACAAAGAGGTGGCAGCTATTCGGCTACTTAGTTGCATAATCCGTTACTGGCCGAATAAATCGATATTCGGCCTCAGGCCAAACATAGTATTTGCTGCACCACTAACCTGAACGCTGTGCAATCGTGCCCAGATCTAATATGTTATCATACGGACATTATGTAGCGGTGATAGCCCAGTGGCTTAGAATTCGACCTCGAATCGAGGGGTCCGGGTTCGAATCCCAGTGGCACGCACCAATGACTTTGTAAAAAAGTTATGTGCGCTTTATAAAAAAAAAATATCACCTGCTGTTACGGTGAAGGAAAACATCGTGAGGAAACCTGCATGCCTGAGAGTTCACAAAAAAAATGTTCTCAAAGGCATGTGAAGTCCACCAACCCGCAGTAGGCCAGCGTGGTGGACTAAGGCCTACATACCTCTCATTGCGAGAGGAGACCCGACCCTGTAGTGGGGCATTAATGGGTTACTGACTTGGACGGACATTATCCTCGCATGTAGGTACATTATACTACCTGATATCTATTTATCGGTATACTTCAATGGTTTCTTATCACAATAAAATGAACATTTGAATACGTGCTAAGAACTGATGAAAATACAATAATAACAATTGCAACTGGTGATGACAGTGACAAGTTGCATTTGTTTTGAAGAACAAGATGAGTAGATTGAACCGAAAACCGGGCACAGTGGAGATCCTCGTGGGTCTAACGTCGGCTTATTAGAGAGCGAAAGAGAAATTTTGTTAAGTTTCACATTGAAAATTACTACTAATGGCATCGTCTGATGACGTCGACGATATATCCTAATTTATTTATGTTTTCACAACCCTTTCATGGGATCGAAAGCCATCTTGTGAGGGATTCATTTGGAGAATATTATGTTAACTTTGACATCGCATATAAACTGCCACGATTCATGTTCGTGAATTTCACGCTCATCAACATGCGAGATTTCAGCAACGTAAGTAATTAATAAAATAAATTACATCGTGGAAATATAATTTGACGTGTGTGTAGTACGTAGTAGGTACAAAGTACATGTATGTTGTTTATTTTTTTAAGCAGCAGATTCTTGTCAACATTTGGTTAAATTCGACGTATAAAACGATACAAAGATTTGTAAATGTTGATTTACCTAGAAAAGTATGTCTGCAACGCCAAACGCATACTTTTCTATAATGACACCATACATTAAACAGGCAGGCGGGCCACCTGATGACCTGAAACAGTCTTGGTCATCGTCGCCTATTGACACAAGGAAAACCAAAGGATTCGCCATGCGTTGCCGGCTTTGAAGGAGAGCTCCTTTTACGCCCTATTTGAGGAGGACATTTCATAGACTTGCAAAAATATATTAACGGGTTCAAAGTTTGCACGTGTAGATATTATGTTGAGTTTTTTGTTATTCTCTTCTATCAATATAAAACTTCTTTTATCGTGCGCCGTAACTTTGAAAAAAAAAACAAACGTTATAAAAATATATGTATACAAAAATAAAAATGTTCAAATCCCTATAATCAGTTAACCTCTTTTAGCCATTATCTAAATTTCGGCGAGCGTTAGTGTCATTATCAGGGCTAAAGAAATATTGTAAGCGGCTTTGCTATTGATTACAATAGAGATAAAACTAGTGGAATAATACTGTGTAATAATGAAACTACAATATTTTTGTATATTTTGATTGCTGCATTGCTTGAAAGGCCGTGAAGACAATAATGCATTCGAGAAAAGTGTTTTTATTTAAACGCACTTGGCTCGAATCGAAATAGTGACAATTTAATATAAACAATATTAGTCTTTGGGAAAGATTTTTTCAAGCTGAAATAACATTTTTATACAAAATGAGTAGCAAAGGCTAGTAAGTTTGTGGTCACTGCTGTCTATAGACATTCACTTCAGTCAGTCAGTAACCCATTAATGACCCACTACAGGGTCTCCTCTCACAATGAGAGAGATGTAGGCTTTAGTCCACCATGCTGGCCTACTTCGGATTGGTGGACTTCATATCGCTGGTGTACAAGAAGTAATAATTAATCATGCAGTCCTTGATATTTTACCTATAAAACCTCGGATCGGATGACAATACCAAAAATAAAAAGCCATCCGTCAGTAGTAATGAAAGACTAAGAAACAATGGCTATGCCAACAAAAGACGAGGCTGAATGAAATTCTAAAGAATTAATAACAGTATTAATTACTTTTCTTTTATTTCGATGAACTTTTATTAAATTACATAAGGGGGTAATTGGGTGTCGATGGTTGTATCAGCGAGTAGGGTACATAATAATATGACTATGGCGTGTTAATTTTTTTTAGTGTTAGAACTTCTAACACTAAAAAAAATTAACTTATGATTTCACTGGTTGGCTGATTGACTGGATATACCATTAGGCATTAATGACCGTTTAAAAAAAAACAATTAAGCGCCAATAATTACAAAGAGTATATCGGATTATTACTGAGCTTTAACATCTTCAACGTCAAGTTTTTGTAAGCTCATTCTCAGGTTCCAAAACAGGGCTCTGTCATCATATTCACTAATGTCAAGTAAAAGAAATTTCCAAAACATGTTCACAGCATAAATTAAAAAACATGCACTTTCATTGCAATTATAAGCAAGTTCCCAATGCCACTTTCCAAATATAACTCGGTAACAATCAGCGTAAATAGGTCGAACCCCAACCAAGTTGGCGGCTGATTGGCCGCGTCGGGGGTCAAGTGGCGTCGGGGGCCACGCTGCACTCCGCCCTTGGCTTTGATCCCCTCGGCGCCAATATCGCCAGGGACTTGGTTACAAGCGTTAATATGAGGTCATATCGACATGTGAATCATAACTAAATATATCGGTTTTATCACGGCATTTGATCGGAGATTATCGTTGCGGTATGGTTACGTTTCACAAAGAAATTTATCTTAGATCTCAAGCGACTTTTTTACTGTTTGATTAATGCTAAATATGTATATACATAGTTAGAAACATTTGCGGAAAAAAAATCCGGTTTAAAAAGAATTTTTTTTTTTAAATATTGTTTTAAACTTTTTTCTACTTACTACTTTCTACGAGGAGGAAGGCGAGGGCAAAGTCTAGTTATAAATAATTATAACATTTAAATATGAGAAAAGAGAACTTGAGAGGGAGATAACGGTGGGATACAAAGAGGTGGCAGCTATTCGGCTACTTAGTTGCATAATCCGTTACTGGCCGAATAAATCGATATTCGGCCTCAGGCCAAACATAGTATTTGCTGCACCACTAACCTGAACGCTGTGCAATCGTGCCCAGATCTAATATGTTATCATACGCTTCACACTCATAGCCCCGCACTAGGGTTGCCTGGATCGTGAGTGTCATAGAGACACACAAGACAAGAACACACACCCAGACCAGAAACAGAAATTTAAACTCTTCATCCAAATCTCTGCTCTGCTGGGAATCGAACCCAAGGACTCTCCGTAGCGCACCGGCGTCTTAAATACTGCACCACTCAAGTCGTCAAGTATGTCCATTGTCCATGTCCATGAATTAATGAAAAGAAAAGAAAAGAATACGTTTATTGTTTACTGTTACCTACATGAGAAAGATGTTACAAAAAATTATAATAAGTTTAGAACAGTCTACCCTATGCGGGCATACAATAATTATGTCTTATATAACTAAAACTTAATTTTATATTTCATGGCAATTATTGCTAAATTATATTAATCGTTATTCATATAGATTCATATACGATTTAAAAGATCGAATGTGAGTACATAATTTATTTACCGGGCAAAGTCTAACTTGACTACATTTAAGGCACACGAATTTATAGAGTTATACCCAGATAGCTAGAACATAGCACCTTGAAATTTGTACCGTTATAATTTAAAGCACTTGTTGTAAAACTGTGCTGCCATTAGTCTACCGATTGAGAACAATTAAATTCAATTATGTGGCAAGAAATGCATAATGACACTTAAACGACAATTTACTACATACACCGTTCGTTATGTAATGGTAGGTAACATTAAGGTACTTGATATCGTGAGAATTGATACTACCTAAAGTTGTTTACTAAAGCTGTACATTAAACTTCGATGACAGTGTGTGAAATCTTTTCTATTTTAATTCAAATGGCTTATAAATCGATGCATCAAGGATAAAGACACTAGCAAGTTATTCTTATTTCAATGTCATGTCGTAAAATTAAGTCATTGGTAATAAATAATAAATATCAGATCTACAAGGTAATATATTATATTCGTTCGATACTTCAAAATCAATTAATTTAAACGATTTTGTTATGAATGTGCATAACAGTAATGGTAAGAGGAGGAGATACATAAGTATACCGTATGATTTACATGTATCATTAAATTCTAAAATCAAACCAAAAGCAATGACTTTCATTATAGGATGTTTTCCATTTTACTACCTCTTGAGTAGAAAATTCGGTTTTTGAAACGGTCTTTTCCGCGAGCCTCGCTGGTGAAGGCTGGCAGTCAATCTATGAAAGGCGTCTATATTGTTTACCCAGCTCAAAGCTCAGCTGCGCCAGCTAATTTCATGTCAATATTGGAATCTTGCAATGTTGAAATCCCACAGAAAAAAAACCGCAGAAAAACTCTATAATGAAAAATCATAGCTTTCACAAAAGCCCAGTCGGAGCGTAAATGAGCTGCAGTGGCATTATAGTGGAGTCCCTACGCGTCAATTCCTTTGTCCGAGCTCAGTTCAGGGGGTGGCATTGTCGGGATCTCTCGGTAACACCCGACCTACATTTCTTTCGTACCATCGTTAGGCCGCGGTTTGATAGTTACGAGTAGTTGTGAACTGGTAGCGAGTTACGTATGTGTCAAAATATTTTGCGTAGTGTGTAAACAGTAAGAATTTAGTCTGGTGTGTTAAAAAATTTTGACAAGGCTCTGAACATGTTAATGTGAGATGGCGCCACGGATATCGAAGTTTTCTACGTCGCTGTCATGTGCACAGAACTATAAAATGACGTATTCCGAGTAGTTGTGAACTGGTAGCGAGTTACGTATGTGTCAAAATATTTTGCGTAGTGTGTAAACAGTAAGAATTTAGGTCTGGTGTCTTAAAAAATTTTGACAAGGCACTGAACATGTTAATATGAGATGGCGCCACGGATATCGAAGGTTTCTACGTCGCTGCCATGTGTACAGAACTATAAAATGACGTATTCCAGAGCACCGTGGCTTTCCCGGCACGATTACTTAGTCTGGCACCGATGTGATACTCAATTGGATCCCGACAACGTTTCCAGGTGCACGAGCTCCCACCAGAGAAGTTAAAAACCCGCGAGATCGTCCACATCGACATCGCGAACGACCCGCTGCCGGCGGCGGACTACAAGCCGGAGACCGACCCCACCAAGTACAAGAGCACCAAGACCGGCCGCGGCCCGCTCGTGGGGCCCAACTGGAAGAACGAAGTGAAGCCGGTCATGACCTGCTACAAGCTCGTCACCGCTGAGTTCAAGTGGTTTGGGCTGCAGGTGAGACCTTCGAGGCTTCAGATTTTATAGTTTATAAATGTGTCTAGTTATGTTATATGTCATTTAACATAAACGTTTTCAGGTTGTCACTTTGCTCGAAGAATTAGAGTACCAATATTTGCTACGTGCTCAGTTAGGGGTAGTTAGTCAAATACTTGAAGGTCTTAAGTCTTTTTAGAATTATTCATAATGTCAATCTCGATTGAAAAATTGTCAGTACATAAATATACTGTTTCCCCTATATCTTCACCCCTGTAAATAAGGCAATAGTTTTAACTCATATGTCAAATAATAATAGCATTTTTATGTTTCTTTTTCAGAGTAAAGTTGAGAATGTTATCCAGAAATCGGAGCGACGATTGTTCACTATCTTCCACAGGTATAAAATTCATATTTTTTTAAAAGTAAATTTGTATTTTTAACATCTATTTAAGTTGGTGACTAATACTTGTAGATCAGTATTTCACGTCTAAGAATACAGTGTGGCTGAAGGCGTAAGCCCATCACGCTGGACTGTGGACTGGTGCTGGACTTGTGGGTAATGCATACGTGCACCATTATGCCTTTTGAGAGTATAAGGGGAAACTCTCAGGTATGCATGACAACCTCACAATGTTTTTCTTTATCGCTTACAGTGGGTGACGTTTAATTTATAATACGTAAATTAGAAATGGTGACATTTAATTTATAAAATGCAAATTAGAAATTTGTGCGCTTTTTGCGTTTCAAATCCTGGACTCGAGCAAGAGCCTCGAGCTCCGCCACTGGGCTATTACCACTTTTGAAACTAAAGCTGTCCTTTTCTTAATAGTGCGTATTGTCTTTGAATTGCAGACAAGTGTTCTGCTCGATGGACGACTGGTACGGCATGACGATGGCGGACATCCGCGCGATCGAGGACCGCACCAAGGAGGAGCTGGAGCGGCTGCGGCGCGAGGGCGAGGTGCGCGGCATGCGCGCCGAAAATGAGTAAACCACGCCCACTGCTCGGCCGAGCCGCCGTGGGCTAGGCACTACTGAACTACTACAATACACGTTACAATGGATTTGAAATCGGAAATTTTAAAAAATGTTGTCATTTCATGTCTCGACCGGACCTAGAAAAAATGTTGTCAACTCATGATTAGCTTAACCGGACCCGGAAATTGTAACCATCTCACAGCTTAACGTGATCAATAAAAAAAATGTTGCCTCCTCAGGTTTAGGCTATCGCTTTGCCTTGCAATAGTGAAATAGTTGTACGATGTTGATGATACGTTCTGATGAAGTACATTTTGTGTGTTGTGGTAGTTGTATTTTCGATTTGAGGAACGTAAAAATATGTAAACAATAGTGATTATTCACTGTCTTAGTAACATTTACCATAGATTCTTAGAAACCAGTCAGCATAATAGCACAGTGGAACATAATTATACACATTGCGAAATGTGAGTGAATAAAACTATTGATACAGTTGGTACGTTCGTGTGTCTCGCGCTCGGCGACGTGTCCTGAGGCCGCACCATGCCCGAGCTCCTGCATTGAGATCGCCCTGGCTGCTGGCAGCCAATTGCTCATTATTTATAGATAAATAGCTATTTCCAACTCTTAGCGGAAACCTAGCCTCGGAGGCAAGAGGAGAATCATTATTTACCGTCCATATGTAACACCACAATGTATTATTTTGAATAGATTACGTTGTGGACAAAATCATGAGTTGTTTTGTTCCTATCAAATATTATATTAAAAAATCGGTACTATTAAAAAGTGAATAAATATATATCGAAATTTTTATATCCTCTTCGCAATGTTAGTAAGAGTTGAGTTGAGAGGCCTAGTCGTTGGCCGTTAAACGAGCGATCTCTGTGGGGCCCGGGCATCGATATTACCGTTAGCGAAATTGTTTCACTATAATGTGGTTTATGGATACTATTTAATTAATTAAATAAATATATATTAAGCGACGTAGCCAGTGGTTACAGGTAGTGTTGTCGTTACCTAAATACTAAATAATTAAAAATGGATATTTCAAAATAATTTTCGACAAATACTTATTCATTAGACGGAATTACATCCGCATTTTAGCTCCGAACTTTTGGACGTTTGCTGTTTAATAATACAATGTTCTTACTTTAAGTAATTGAACCTGTCTAGGGCAGGCATCGTTCGGCTGTTGTGTATTATAATTATAATAGATTTACTATATGAACATATTGCAAGTAATTTCGCGTAATAGTCAGTTAATTAATTAGTCCAGGCACGAATATTGTTAAGTGAAATTTATTGGTGCAATACGTTTACAGTGGCGAAACCGAGATATTGAATAGTTGGCTCGGAATATTAATGTATTGGAGGGATGTTGCAACATGACTATGCACTAGGGTACACTAACGGGCGGGCTGGGCAGCATGGGGGTGTCAGTTCTATTGTTCTACATTTATTTAACACGGGAATAGGTTCAGTTTGCAACATCTCAGTGAGCTATTGCATGTATGTATATGTTTATTTAAGTTTGTTGTTTAACAAATCAGTATTTTAATAATTGTGTGACATTCCAGATTCTATATGCCGATAGAGAAGTTTGTGAACTTGATTTGATTTGTCATTTTAATTAATTTCATTGTATGTATGTATCTGTTAGCTCTCTGTCTATTATATTGCAAACGTGATGTGCACGAATGATATAAATTCAATCCAGGGCCGGATTTAGGGGAGGGCAACCGGGGCTACAGCCCCGGGGCCTCCACAAAAGAGGGGCCCCCACAATAGACTTTGGAAAAAAAAATCAAATTACGACGAGTAAACACTAGTTTACCATTACCTACAGTAAAGGTACAAACATGATTACATTAAAATTATCGATCTATATTTTTTCACTCCAATTAGGCAATCAGTAAAATATCAAAATCTCAAATGGCTCTCATAAGCACCTACAATTTATTATTATTATTTATACGAAAACTCGACTGAAAAAAAAATCATTTTATTTCGCAAATAGTTTAGGACCAAGGGGCCTCCACTCCTTTGCTGCCCCGAGGCTTCCAGAGTTCTAAATCCGGCCCTGATTCAATCCCTTAGTATATTTTACATCAACGCAGTACAATGTGTAGTGTTTTTAAATTGTGGATTCTTTGTGATGAAGTTAATGTTTACTCATGATGTTCCTTTGTTTCTTTCTTTTTGTAAAATATGTTTGGTACAGTCTGTACAAAGAGGTCACTTTTACGAGAATGATTGACTATGAGAAATTATAATAATAATATGTTCTATAAAATCATTGCTATGATTATATGTTCTATAATCTTAAATGCATTTTTGTTAACCAGTACTGTATAATATGTTTTTGCTTTTGTCTCGTTTAACCTGTTTATTCTGTAGACTCGCATGAATATATGACACCAGAGGTCATGTATGTTTTTCCTTTGAACTTTGCTCAGATCTCTCGGACTTCATCATTCATATAAAATCATAGTAAACAACTATGAGTATGTGACTTGCGCTTTTTAAAACATAATATTTGTCCACTTTTGAGAGTTCTGAACCAAGAATCTTTTTTATCTATTGCACTTTATTTTTAAACATTTTTATAAACTAAGTTGTAATTTTACATCAAATACAGCGTGATATATATATTTAACAGTAGTCTTTTATTAGTACACGTTAGTAAATTATTGGCAACCCGCTTTTAGCATGGCATAGAGCTTATTGGTTTCTTATTAGTTTGTTTTTTATTTTTCTAAAGGTTTTTGTGGAACAGTACTTAATTTTCAAGTTCGACCCACAATAACAGCTAGTAAGATTACACTAAGTTTGGTCACTCGACTTTGGAAAATAACTCGATAAATGAAATTGAATTAATTTACTGGTAAAAGGTAAGGGGTCTTATCACAATCACACAAAGTTTTCAAGCATGTTTTCAGTGAGGTCATCAGTGGCTTGACTCATTCTCGAAAATTCACGCAATTATGAGAAAATCCTTGCAGTAATTGTGGTAAGACCACTTAACTACTGAAATATTTAAAGCTTTTCTGCTACAGATTGTTTATGGCTTGTTTGTTGCAGTTACCAAATAAAATTAAGTACACCCTTGATACATTCTTTTTATTTTTCTAAAACTTAGAATTCGAGTTCTTAGTATAGATCTCTGTGTATAGTGCGTATTTAAAACTTGACGGATTGATGTAAATTTCTGCATCTGTTGAAATGTAGTTTAATGTTGTACGTTAGCCGCCTCACGCTTGACTACGCTTGAAAACATATACCTATATGACAATGTTAGTGTTTTCAGCC
This sequence comes from Erynnis tages, assembly GCA_905147235.1. NCBI lineage: Eukaryota > Metazoa > Arthropoda > Insecta > Lepidoptera > Hesperiidae > Erynnis > Erynnis tages. The sequence goes on from LR990092.1 coordinate 3,207,476, forward strand.
GGCGCGCGGCGGCCGACGAGTTCTGACCATGCATTATTAAAAATTGGGCCATCGATCCCAACGTACTTACTATAAAAGTAGGGCTTCATTATTGCCGTTTTTCCCATTTTCGAGAGCAACTTATCGTTAATATATAAAAAAAAAAACTATAGTAGGGTCTTGAAATCTCACATCACACTTAGAGTGTACGAACATAAATGAACATCATGTCGTCAAGTTCGTTTCGTTCGACGACAATGTCGAGCCGATGGCCCCATCGTAGTATGTGAATGTAGTTTAGAAATATCGTGCACACAGAACTTATATTACTATATAAAATAAAATATTCGTTATGTTGCAAATAGTTACAAAAATTATGAAAATTGAAAAATATCTATTTGTATTTCAGAGTCTCTAGATATATCTATTCGATCTGTCTGTAGCACACGGTATTATTAGTTTCAGTGTATGTATAGAATGAAGACAAAATTGTCAATTTTTAAATGTTTAGCTAATTAAAAAGTTTTAAAGAGTTCTCGCATTGAAATGTAAGTAAAGTAATAACATTTGTTGTAAAATGTATTATGGATATTTTGAAGGCCAACTGAAATAAAATACTTTAACCTGACTCCATTTGTTTATATTGTAGTTAAAACCACAATTAAATATTATACTTAAATAAATTACACATACAACATACAATAAATGTAATTTGACTGTGACATTAATTTTTTAATAAATTGACTCAACTGAATGGCAAACATACATTACATACATTGATAATTATATTTTTTAATAAATTAACGTAATGTTTACATTATTTTGCCAATCAATCTATTGGGTTCTTAAATAAGCAGAGCTTTGTTCGATGGCTATAAGCAAGATTACAATTCAAATTTGTAAATATTTCTCATGACATAAAAGCTGTTTCTAGCGGATTGTAGGTAACAGAGCAGTGTTGCAATGGTTCACTCTGCTTATATATTTTAACATACGCTTACTATGTACAACTCGTCATTTTTATTAAACTAACGATTTATAAAAAGTTTATAAAAATCATAGTGAAATTACACAGTCATAGTGAAACCGAACACTGAATGTTGATTTCATTCTGATTTGAGATCAGTATTACTGCAAATTAATGTAAATGCGGTAAGGTTATAATTCTTAATCCATCAGGCTCATAGAAATAATAAACTAATAAATAAATTCAACGACTTGTTATGATAGAAAATTTCATCCATAGGAATTTACAAAATCATAGCACCTTAACAAGTTTTTGAAAGGAACTTAATTAACCTACATATTGTACAATACATTTTATGTTTAAAACCAAAAAAAGCTTAAAAATCAATAGGATAGTTTGATAAACCGATTCAACACATAATCTTTTTCAAACAATTTAGAAGATAAAGCTCTATAGTTTGCTATCAAAAGGCTGTGAAAAAACTAAACCTTAGATTTTTGTTTACCCACAATTTTCTTACAAATTAGGTATAATGCAATTGACAAACGGTTTTATCAAAAGGTAACACTGATAACCAGTTTATATTACTTAGTTTATACTGAGCTCTACAAACAAGGCTCTTTGTCACGGCTGTTAAGTTATGGTGGTCCCGTCTATGTTTAGACAAAATCCCGATTCTTTGTAATTGAGAAAAATCGAGTATCATCTTAACTAGGTACTGTCTATTTTCATTCTTACCTACATACATTTATCATACTCCTTAGTGCATTGGCAATGCCCTAAGCGAAAACTAAGGATGAATCGAGGTCAGTTATATCTTTCCTTTCATTGAATTATGAATGAATGTATTCCTTATAAAACGAAACCTCTTCATCTATACACTAGTAAAAAAAAAGATTTTCAAATTTTTATATAGTGCTCTAACATTCTTCCACACACCACATAAAAAATCTCTACACACAAAAGTTAATCAACTTAATGTGTTTATATGATTTTACTTTCATAAAGGCCTATATCCTTCTCATTGTAAGGAGAAAGGAGATCTGACTCTGCAGTGGGTCATTAATGGGTTACAGACAGGTTTTCACAATGAGGAGAATACTAGCTGTTTATGTCCATCACGCTGGCCTTATGTTTACGTGAATTTTTATACAAATCAGCACAGTACCTATAATGTTTCTAATCCTTATCCAATTTATTCTCTCATTCAATCATTAGAACTATTAATAAAAGTCTAAGAAAAAAATGTAGGAATAACAACTTATTGTAAGTGCTTGATACAATTAAGATTTAATGGATGGAATTCGTAAGGAGAAAGTTAACTAGACTTTAAAAACTATAGTACCTACAGGAATGAATTATTAAAATTTTATTTGACGGTTGAGTAATAATCTGTAAATTAAAAGATACCCTATGAGGAAATGATGCTCCATTCCTCTCTGAAATTAAAACATAACTATGCTATCAGAGAGAATACTTGTATGTTTTTATCTATTGTTAAAAAGGTCATGAGGTCATATATTTGCTAGAATAAATAATACTTGAAAGTTTGCTGTGTAGCCAGTGAAAACAACTTATTTGATATAATTTTCTGTAATATGAAGAGGTTGGTTTGGTCAGCCAATAGGTTATGATATGAGATAATTATGTTAAATTATAATATTGTAAAAGATGCTAAAAAGTTTTTATTATGTTTAGGGACTAAATAATAAAAACCTAATTATAAGTACAATTATGTTCAGTGACTACAATAAAAGAGACAACATGTATTGTGACAATAGTCAAAAAATAATAATACTTTAATTTATGTCTCCACTTTGTAAATTCCATCTTTATAAAGAAGTAACTTAATATTACCCTCAGGAAGTTTTATTTGATTATTTATTTTGACTTTATAAGCAACCCATAAGCCATAACCATCAAGCCTCGAAGAGGGCAACATTTGTGTAAGATTTTTTTGAATGTAGTATAGCAATCAGACTAAATCCAAGAACTTGGTAGCATTTAGCCAAATTATAGGGTGACAGTGGTACTATCACACTGCTATGAATAGAACATATTCATTCAGTCATCAACTTCAAGCTCTAACTCTATGTCTGCAAGGTGAATTTTCCTGAGGGTATTAATAACAACATATCGAGAGAACAATAGGTAGAGATGCCTGAACCAAACCATTTGTGATTTATGGCGCTTCATAGCTCGCACAACACGTCGACTCTCTGTCCATCTCAGAAAATATCTAGAACAAAAAAGCAATAATTACGATTACCAATTTCATACATATTTGAATAAAACTGTAGCAAAATCTATAAAAAAAGAATAGCAGCTAATGTAGAGTATGCAGGTAATCACTAATGTAATTGGGAGCCATAGATCTCACACAAGCTTGTCTTGTGTCCAAACACACACTTCACCATTACCAGATACTTAAATTCATTTTAAATTTTACTACTTACATGTATGAATGAACCCAGGACCTTTTACAAATTATCTATTTAATTTGTTGTAATAACATCACTTAATTTTTTATACATAATATAAAATTAAATAGTTAACACTTTTAGCTACTTACTAGACATGAGTTGGACCACGTCACATTTAATACTACTATAATACTACTATAATACTATAATATAAATGAAAAATAAAACACTAAAATTAAATATATTGAACTTACCTTTTGGAAGACAGTACAAAACTAAGTGGAAGATCCAAAAATCCAAAATATTTCCTCAAAATATTTACAGAATCCAATGTGTACACAGTACATTCTGAAACAAAAACAAATATTGTGATCTTACATAAAATTTTTGCATCACAATGTTAGTTACCATACTCTTCCAAAACGGCTTGTTCTAGTTACTAGCCCAAGTTACTAGTCTATGTCCGATTATCAGAATTTTCAATTATCTGAATCGACCCCAGTCCCAATTAATTTGGATAATCGGTGTTCTACTGTACTCTGATTATATTGTTCATGCTACACAGTAGCCTGCAGTCACATTAGCTTAAGTTGCTGAGTTTGTTATACAAATACTTGGTTATTTATAAACAATTTTATCATCATAATATGTTTATCATATTATAGAATGCTTACTTTTAGGTATCAACTTCTCCACAAACATGTAGGCTACACCATAGAACACGGCAGCGTGATTGGGGTGGGAAGATACTCCTCCTTTATCAAATGTTACCAGAGTATCAATATCATATGCCTCTAGCCTGTGATGAATTAGCTTAGCAATGACAGGTGCAGGCCAGTGGGCCTTGGGGTCATCTGGCAGCCTGGTGTCAGAGACCAGACAGATGTTTTTGTCTGGCACTCCCAGTGCATGACATGCATCCCATAGTTCTTGTCGCCGAACATTCCCCTTGCCTTCAAAGTTGCCTGTAAAAGTATGAGATTACAATTTTGGGGGATTGTTACTTCTAAGGTAGCAGTCTTCAATTGCAAAACAAGCATGAGATGTGCAAAAAGCTAGTATTTCGTATTTAAGTATAAGCTTTGAATCCTAATTTATGTTATATTGTTATACCCAGGATTAAAAATTAACTGAATTAATTCACCAACCATTAGACAAACATAGGATGTATACTTCAGTGCCTTGTTCGCAGAGACGGAAGATAGTGGGCCCGAAGAACATACACTCGTCATCCGGATGGGCGATCACCAACAATACTCTGTTCGCACCCAGAGCACCGCGAGTCCTCGTCGGCAATTTCCTCGCATATCGACGGTATATAAAACAACATACGCATAAGTAACCGCCTACCCATAAACATATGTACAAAACAAAGTTCCTCAAGTACAACAATATCTCCGCCACGAATTTCAAATAATAATGGTAAAACAATTCGAAGTTGGGAGACGAGTCACTAAATAACATTTCTGACTAGAATGTAGGAATATTTAACGCGGACCGAACAGTAGTCATTTAATAGAATACTGCCAAATTATATATACATTATAAATTAAGTAATACAATTCAATTTACTAATAAATATTTTTGTTTTATCACGGAAATACTTGAGATAGACATTTTTATTTTTTATCAGTGACGAATTATCAAACGTCATAGTTGACAGTGACATATTCGACCTTTGTTGCCATTTCTCCATTTGCCACAGATAATTAAGATGTAGCAAATTGTGTGATTATTGCACGACATAACTTTATCTGTGAACAGGCTATAGGCAAATCTTGAATTTTTTATGTTTTGACATTAATGTTTGTTTCTGAAAGTTGTCATTGTCACTGTCAATTGATAAAATTTTCAATTTTGTGATTTTTGTTTTGCGTTTTGTAAAATAATAAATAAAATAAACTAAGAAATCCTATTAAACAACACAAACGATCTCAAAACAATGTGCAACATCGAAGTTTCGTAAACAATATTTATTATTCTCATCGACAAAGTTGGTATCATAGGTATCTTTCTTTGTGATTACAAAGTAATAAACGTAAGTGGTGGAAACGATGATTCAACCGGATTACCCTTCCGCTATGGGCCTTTTGGCCCATTTAAATTCGGATGAGCTTAAGGAAATGCTTAATGATGACGCCAAATTTGATACAATACTAAAAGATGTTAAGCAGGTAAAACCAAATTATTTTGTTAAATAATAATAGTGTGTAAATACCACACTCATAGTAATAATTAAATAGATAAGTCACTGGTACGGAAGTAACTGAACAAAACAGAAAATACTTTGTTTTGCCATGATTCATACTATATTGTTGAATCTAAACATACAATATCATTTTTTTAATAAGGTAGACACCATTAACAGAGGCTAAACATTTCATTTAATGCTTAAAGTAACTTACACTAATAAGACAAATGAAGAGAACTTACTTAGTGTAGAAAACCAGGCTATCTTGTACTATTAAGTTTTCTCTATAAAAGTGAAAGAAAAACAAATACACTTAAATCTATACAAATATTATAGTATAAAACTGTGTTTTTCTTGTGTGTGTGTTTGTTTGTAACATAAAAATAACCACTCTTTACTAAATGCATATGTGTATACACTGTACATATACCAAACTAACAATTTGTCTGTCTGTCTGTTTGTTCTGGCTATGCTCTGGAACGGCTGGACAGATTTTGTTGGGACTTTTACTGGCAAATAGCTGATGTAATAACGAGTAACTTAGGCTACTTTTATTTTAGAATTTCATGTGGACGAAGTAGTGGACACAGCTAGTATTTTATGTCAGAAGGTATCTTATAGCTTTCCTCATGTATGTGGTCATCAAACATTAATTTTCCAAATCCGACTGTTAGTTCCAGAGTACATATTTATTAGCACATACAAATTCACAAACTTGATTATATTAGTATAGATGTCACATTTAATTAAATTTGCAGGTTAAGGACTGGGAAACAGAGAAAGAGATGATAATAGCAAGCAACAGATCCTTAGCCGAGTTCAACCTGACGAAGGAGCCTGAGCTGGAGAGTCTGAAGGCTCAGGTGCAGCAGAAATCCGAGAATGGAGAGCAGCTGTGTACCCGCATACAGGAGCTGCTTGAAGAATACAGTGAGTGGATTCAAACTATTTCTTTTTGCTTCTGCCTGCAGTGCTGGGAGTTTTTTCCACCCACTTCTTCTCCCAGTCTTAGTTTTTCCTGAGGGGCTATCAAAGCGGATGAATGTATATTATTAAAAATACTATATGTATGATGTTCATTAAATGTGCACAAATTGTACTTGATAATGCATAAAAGCTTTTGATTCAGTTTTATTTGTTTGACTTAAACTAAATGTGGATGTAGGTTTTTAAAGCACTCTTTTATAGGAATTACATTTTGTTTATTTGAGACTGGTGTCCACATCCCTATAAAAATAAACAAACTTTTTGGAAATGGTTTGAAGCATGGTGCATGCCTCGGGGATTTGAACTCGGACCCCTCTAGTAAGAGACCAAATTTTCATGGGATAGGACTATTACCGTGGGACTATTACCCTTTTAATACTACTTGCCAGTAACCCATTAATGACCCACTACAGGGTTGGGTCTCCTTCTCGTAGTGAGAGGGATGTAGGCCTTAGTCCACCACGCTGGCCTACTGCAGGTTGGTGGACTTCACATACCTTTCCCAGTGGCATGCAGGTTTCCTCACGATGTTTTTCTTAACCGTAACAGTAGGTGATATTTAATTTTATAAAGTGCACATAACTTTTTTACTAAGTCATTGGTGCATGCCACTGGGATTCGAACCCGGACCCCTCGATTCGAGGTCGAATCCTAAGCCACTGGGTTGTCACCTCGTAATACTGGCTTAGATTGTTTGAAGGAGTACCGAATGTTGTTTAATAATTTCTCTTCAAAGTGAGCCATGGACGGACAATTTTTTTAATCCCGCAAAAAGACGTTAAAATAATTGGGTCATAAGGAATTTGTAGGCAGTACGTGGAATGGTGAAGCGGTGATAGCCCAGTGGCTTAGAATTCGACCTCGAATCGAGGGATCTGGGTTCGAATCCCAGAGGCAAAAATGTTCTCAAAGGCATGCGAAGTCCACCAACCCGCAGTAGGCCAGCGTGGTGGACTAAGGTCTACATCCTTCTCATTGTGAGAGGAGACCCGACCCTGTAGTGGGTCATTAATGGGTACTGACATGACAATACTACTTTTAAATATCTAATTGAACTCTACATTATTTCAGAGTCCAAGTCTGCTGGAATAGTACCGGACACAACACATGCACTGCTTCAGACGGCCGCAGCGGAAACAGAAGAGCAATCGGAGAACATAGCCCAGGATTTTCTCTCCGGGAAGATGGATGTAGACAAGTTTCTTGAAGATTTTGAACCAATTCGCAAAAAGATGCACATGCGCAAGTTCAAAGCGGAGAAAATGGGTGAAATCCTCAGGAGTGGCAATCAGAGTTCCTATGGTAATGGCTTCTCGAAGCCATACTTACCGTACCCCAGTTATGGCCCTCCACAGGGTATGCCAACTGTTCCATACCCTGTAGGACCCATGAACATGCCTATGCCTGGAATGTATGGAAATCACTTTTGAGACACATATATAGCTTATTTTTAGGTGATAGAGCCAGAGGCTCACCTAGGGAGGTACCTGACAGTTAACTTGCTGTGAGTTTTGGTGTGGTTGCCGGAGATACTTTATTTTAGACGAACACCTTAGTCATGAGTAGTAATGCACCCACATACAATGGAAGTGGGTGTCTATGGTTTGCAGTGACCACTCAACATCAGGTACGCCCATTGCTACTCATATACTATAAAAAAAATATTCGGTCAAATCTTCTCAAACTCAAAAGCTTTTATTCATTATTAGGTACAATTTGTGCACACTTAATGAAAGTCATACAGATAAATTATACATTCTACGTTCATCCGCTTCGATCGCCCCTCAGGCAAAACGTAGACTGGGAGAAAAAAGCAAGCGGAAAAAAATCCCAGCACTCTTTTAAAAGTAAATAAAACTTAGTCTATAGTGCAGTATGACTAGGTCCAATAAAGGAACACATGTAGCAGCCATTGCACCTCTAACAATAATGGTACACCTTAAAGGACAAGATCACACTTGGGACAAATTAACCAAATGCTGCCTCTCCATGTTCACAATCAGCTAGTATAAATGTGATCATATATAAGACATAACTAATGAACATAAATAAGACAATCTGAGAATGATGAACATACCTATATAAGATAATCTGAGATTTTTTTCTGAGCCGTTCAGCCTATGTCTGCCTAGACTTGCTCTGTATGCATATTATTATGCTGGAAATCTCTGACATGCTCAATATCTGTAGATATGAACAGGGTTAAGAAGTAAAATATCGCCATTTAGTTAGTCACTGCCCAGCTGTTCTAAACATAGTTCATAAAAATATTTCAATTCTTAATTTTAATCATATTAAATATTCCAGTACAGATTAAAGCCAGTTACAGGGACATACGTAAGAGTAGTAGCCATTTAGGTTTTTAATAAAACAATGATATTGTCATGTCAACTTTTCTTATTTAATATAAAAAAAATACTGCATGTGTGTTACTTCTGAGTTATAATTAATATTTTATAATTTTCAAAATATAAAACTGGCAAAATTTTAGTGATGTTCCTTTAAAATTGAATTTGATTCTGTATAATTAAATTAATGTTGTCACAAATTGTATGATAGTCATGAACAATATAAATATTTTTGGTCTGCTTCTGAACAAATTACTCTTGCATACATAACATAGTGTCATAATTATATGTATGTATGTAAAACTTAAGTTTCATAGCTTGCATAAAGATTTTGTAAGCTTTGATAAAATATATTAAATTTGTTATATGGCATCAGTACACAATAAGTTTGTTACTAGCAAAATCTGATAGGTAGAATTAAATTAGGTAACAGGAAATTAAAATATATAAATGAAAAACTTGATCAAGAGCTGAGCTGACATTCATGGTTAAAAACTGCCTGTAGAGAATATGTATTATTCATAAAATGATTGGAAATTGATGGACTATTTTGATGACTCTATCTTTTCCCCAAGTGCCATAAATATTGTAATGATGTTGTTATTTTTATTATATGGCACTCATTAAGCAGGCCATGACATTGACTGTCCACTTGGTTTTGGTGCTTCTAGAAAAAAATGATAGATTGTAATGAAATATCCCGTAAGAATTTGAAGTACTCAATCAGTACGGGGATATTGTATTCTAGTTGGAAGTGTTATAGCCATGTCGTAAATGATAAACATCTTTAGTATTTCTGACAGCAGAGTAAATCTAATATGAATTAGTAAAAAAAATAGAAAAAAAAATCCTTAAATCTGTCAGTATCTAAAGGTAGCATGATCACGGGTGGGGACACTAAAAAAAAACGTAAAATATTTCCCAAATTAAAACAGCAATAGTTACATGACACTCTTTATGGGACACCTTTTTTTTTTTTATCGCTGGAAAATCCTGCAACACAAACTTATTGGTTATGGAAATAGGAACTACAAGAATGTACATTAAATTATATTTTAATCTATCTGAATTTTGTCTATTAATTCATACATAAGTAAATGTTATTTATCATGCAACTTATTCTTTTAAGCAAAAAATAAACATAATATCGTCTTTTTTTTTAATTTACTGTGTTTTATTTTAACTCTTTTCAATCATTTAATTTATTTTATAAATATTTTTGTGTAGGAATGTGTCTTATCAATCTACATTAGCATCTTACCAACATTTAGGCAGAGTTATAGAAAAAGAAAATTTTTGTCAACAAAAATATATTTAATAACATAATTTTATCTAAACTATGGAGTTATGTACATTTATACACAGTTTCATATCATCACTACTAAGCTAAATAAAACTTTGAACTTGAAAAGTATCTTTCTTGTAAGTATAAAAATTTATGTTTAAAAAAATACAATTTTGAACGAAAAGATGTGTTTAAAATTGAGTTTGATTTTGGCCTTAATTTTGCTTTTAAATAGGTATAAAACTGATACATTACCTACTAGAGATTTAATTTATCATAGTTTTTGTACCTGATTTATGAAACATGTTAACATCAATTACTCTATGCATTTTTCTAAACCTAAATTTTACAGTTCTAAAACTCAAACCAGGGAATTTTAACTATTTTTAATACTGCCACTATTATTTTTTGCATTTTCCCTTGCAGTTTTGTCTACATCATAATCATTCTTTCCATATGTGGCAAGAATCACAAAGCAGACACATATAAGTGCCGATATGTAGATTAATATTTCTTGATGCATTGAGTTTTTGTAGTCCATTTCTTTCGCCCTTTTGTGTTTTATGAACGCTTTATCATCTTTTTGTTTCTGCAGTAAGTCCCCATAGTGATTTTTCGCCCTGAAAACAATATTAAAACAAGATATTTCTGTGACACTAAAAATTTTACAGTAACAATAGAATATAACATTACTTCCAATTGAGTTAGGATGCTTTTAACTGTCTGTTATGGTTATATGGTATTTAATATTTCTTTAAGAGTGCACTTGCAAATGCAAACCTAAAATGTTTTTTAAATTTTCCATAAAAAGTTAGGTGAAATTTTAAAAGTATGTTCTTTATACATAGATTTTCCAAAAAAATCATGCGTCATTATATTTTATGTTATATTTTATTTTTTTAGGTGGTAGGTGGTAGCTCGCCTAAAGCCTTACCAGCAGGATTTTTACTTGTTCTTAAGCAGTATATTCTTTATGATTTGTGTTTTAACAGGAGGTATATTGCCGGAGATACTTTATCTTAGTCTTAATTACTATAAAAAAACAGACCATTCATCAAAATCATATATGGGGGTTCGTCCATCCATTGTTGGAGTTATGTGTTTATTAGCTCGTGACTTGTAAAATCTCAATGAAGGGTCTGTTGGCTCTGGATCTGCTCTGTACTGGCCCCCTGCATGTATTCTGGTGTCCTTGCCTACTAGAAGACCTGAAAAAAATTCAATAATAGTTGATTTTTGTTATATAGAGTTGGCAACAACATAATGGTGGTCCTCTGAACTCCTCTGTAATTCTGTATTAAGAAACCTATAAAATAAAATCTCCAGTGCTTCAAAACGTTCTTTTAATATTAAAATCCTTCTACAAATATTCAATACATTCGTTACGTGTATGATGCCTCATGCCACGACCATAGAGTACTTTATACAGTGTTGCCAACTCTATATTACAATTTTTATCACAAGATGGATGTCAAAAATTTGATATCTAAAATAAGTGAACTTTCTTTAAACACACTGGCGTTGGCATTGTTACTGATGTAAATAGGTGACAGTGATCACTTACCATCAGGTGGTCAATCTGCATGTTTGTGTATAAAGAAACAGACACCATTACTGATTGGAATTATGAAATTATTCATTATGTTCGTCTTACCTTTATCATACATCTTTTTTAAGTTGATATTCCCCAGTACTTCATATGCTTCAGTGATAGCTCTGAACTTCTTAGCAGATTCTTCATCCTGAAAATTGTATGATAAAAACTATTATTACAATGTTGACTGACACAGCAGGCTTAGCTCTTATCATTAAATTTTTAATTTTATGCTGGGTTAATTTATTATAACGGATATCTCCTGCTATTAGGCCAGTAGCTTTTGATATTCTCCCAACCAAAAACCTTTTAATCCATCCTATAGTTTAGAAGTGAACATAGGACAATCTGGCCACATTGCTTGAACAGCTAAAAATTATGGAGAATAAAGTTCATCTAATGCCTACCACATTTTGGCAAAACCATTATATGCAGCCTTCCAACTAGGAGGACTGATGACCTGAAGAATACAGGAAACTGATAAATACAGAAGGTACAAAACAGAAATTGGTGGAGATTAAGGAAGGGCCCTGTCCAGCAGTGAATTACGTTAAGGGTTAAAAGGAAGGAAGGATACAGATTTAATACAGGAAAAATGAAAACTTACACTTGACTTATCAGGATGGTACACCTTAGATAATCTGTAGTATGCACTTTTTATATCAGCTTGTGTTGCTTTTGGAGTAACGCCGAGGACGTCATAGTGACTCGCATAAGCCCTCGACGTCGTACCAAAAGTACGTAAAACCCCGGATAACCTTGATTTCGTGTGATTTAACATCTCGTTGAAAATTACCATCATCACCAACCTTGGTTTTTTGTTTTTCTAAAAACAATACGTAATTAATTTACGTAATCTAAATCAAAATTAAAGCATTCCTACGTCTACAATTTAAATTACGATTAGTTCTAAAATTAATAAACTATACAGCAATTACATGTTTTAATTTAAATTACAATAAATAAACTTCAGTTCACATTGCGAAAGAAATGACATTTTATGATTCTTAAATTTGACGAAGTTTGACGTTTTGAATTTGACATTTATGTCACTCAAAATTCATGGCAATTAAAAGAACAGGTTCAACTTGGCTGCTTTGGTAGTGGCTTCTTAGTAGGTCTATTATTCTTCCCTGGGTTAGGGCGGGACTCAATGTCAATGTATTTAATTTTTGAGTTTTTTCTTAACAAAATTTGTAGCTAAACCAAGAATAAAAATGTTAACCTTATTGAAGGTCTACGGCCATTGGGCCGTGTGTATTGTTGATCGAAGGCCGTGCCATAACGATTTTTGACATTGTCGATGTCAAGGTTTTGCACGCTCATTGGCTCAAAATGATGACATAAGTAGTTTCTTTTTGGCAAATGGCACCACGCAATTTCACTTATCGCCAATTTTAATGTTAGGGAAACGAAAATGCTGAAAGGAGTCTGGGAAGCGATTTTGATGAGAACTAAAACTGCATAGTTGGATTTTTGAAAAACCCAGCCAGCTCATTTTTAACAAAATACGTTTTTTTCTATACAAATCTTAACTGATTATTACTTATCGATCAAAATGGATTCGACGTCTCAAGGAATAATGTACAAAATTTCATCAAAATCCATACAACTGTGTTCTTCTGTTTAATGCTAAAAGTGAATTATTATTATTGTAGTACTGAATGCAACATAATCCTTGAGAGCTCGAATTGAGTTATAAATTGGTGACAACGGCCATAATTTTGAACGCTAAGTAATGAAAGTAATTAGTTAAGGTTTGTATGGAAAAACGTATTTTGTTAAAAATGACCTCTATCCTTAAGTTTGCCGTATGTCATTACTTTCCAGAATTCGTTCCTTATTAGTAATACTATCGACTGGTGTTATACAGGGCATGATTTTTTTTTCATAATCGATAGGTTCGATTCCTGGCTAGGCATATTGATTTTTCAAAAATCCAACGATGCAGTCTTAGTTTATATCAAAATCGGTTCCCAGACACCTTTCAGCATTTTTCTCTATTCCTCATAGTTTCGGATTTCTCCATCCACGCACACATGACATGAAAAATTCACCCTGTATTATTATCAAAAGGGACCGTGCAGAAACTATAGATCGAGGGTGCTTCAGCACAAAACGACAAGAGACCTATGCGAGAGCCGAGAGACGCTGCGGATTTTAAAAAAAGAATCCCTTAAAATCAGCGTGTCGTGACCTCGCTAATACTCATGTGTAGGTACTGATATGGATGGATGTGTGGACATCCTCAATACGACTTAAAATAGACCACAGATTAGTTACTACGAAATAGACGCTTTAATAATAAAATCGAAATTAATCATTAATAATAAATCTAAATCTAAAAATACATTCAACATACTTTAGACATGTTAACATGTAGCGTGTATTGGTTACACGTTACACAATATCAACATGATAAAATATTCCATCGAAAACAAGATACTTAGGCACCGAGAAAGTAAACAGGCTTACAATTGTTATATTAATCTTATGATTGAATCTAATGGCATTATTTAAATGACAATATTATGGAATTATGATCTGTTTGTTTCTTATTTGGTACAAGTTCTAATTCACGGATTACCTCTTAAGTTTGCGATTACAGACGCGTATCTACCTAGTTAATTGACAATAATTGATAATAGATAATATTTAGATGGTGATTTTTCATTACCTATAGGTAATTCATGACCCTACACAGGTAATTTAAGGCCGTTGGACTTAGTCCACCACGCTGGTGGACAACCTTATGGTTTTTGAGTGGAATTCACATGTTAATGTTTATTGGAGAACGCTCAGCCATGCCGGTTTCCTTACGATGTATACCACCGTTACAGCGTGATATTTATTTTTTTAAAGCGCACATAATTTTTAAGAAAGTCATTGGTGTGTGCCACTGGGACTCGAAGCCTTGAGTATGAAGCCGAATTCTAAGCTACTGGATCTATCACTGTTCTGATAGAAATACATGAGGCTTTTCTCTTGTATAAGTACATTTATTTTAATTTACCCATGCTTATTAAATTCAGTAGGTAAATAATACAAAAAAATAAAGTACATATATTTTAAGTAGGTATATTAAAAATTTTGCTTTTCAAAAAATTCCAACAACACGTCATAATATTTAGCCCTTCCTTCTTATTTACGGCCGTTCTTAGTCCATTGCTGGACATGACGAGCTTCCTCTAGAAAGAACTTACAGCAGGTGACATTTAATCGGATTGAGTTTTGAACCATGACTGTGTTAAAATCAAATGTTATTTAAAACAAAAACCTTCTTCCTTCCTTCAATCGCACCATAACTTCTTAAGTAAATCTTTAATAGGTACGTGGAAAGGGGATTCGAGCCCGGTCCCCTCGAGTTTGAGGCCGAACTTTTAGCTACCTACTGGACTATCACTGTTGTTACATATTAGAGATTGCTTATCCACCCTTAATAAAGGAGGTCTGGAGCACGATTTACTAGTCCTGCAAAGAAAAATAGAACTTCTGTGTTCTTTTAGTCCCTCTAATGAAAATTCGTGAATGAATACTGTTCTGGATCTTTCCCTATCCTATTACATTTGGCAGTTTTTGAACTGTCATAGACAGAGGTGAACATTCTAGTCCTCATAAGTAACAAAGCACATACAACCTCAGATAGGATTTATTTTCTATTTAAGGTTGAAGATGGGTGTCCATGGGCCGCAGTGACCTTTTAGTAAGTGGCTGCGTGCCAGATTGCTACTCATGAGTATATAATATACACTAAAAAATTAGATGAGAAGACCCGAATACCAAATTCGGTGGCTTGGACTTGGCAATGGACGTTAACTAATGTTAGGAAAGAAAGTCCTGTATGTTATCAGTAATTGTAAATAAATTAAATATCATTTGTTTACAGTAGGTAATTGGACTAAACCAAAACACTTCAAAAAGTTCTCATTCCTCTAACTCGTTATATTTATTTCGACTTTTTGCATGCATGCTTGTATTTTATTTTTAGCCATCCTCTTACATCATTCTATTGGTGAAAACCGCGTTGCTCAGTTGGACGAATCTTATCTTAGAGACAGCCGGAAGCAATTTTGTTTCACTTTAGAGAGCAATCTATCATGTAAACCTTCCATTACTCTAACCGTAATTATAACATAATAATATAATAAGGTAAACGTTTAGTATCGTAAAACAGAATTCTGTGATAACGGAATATTTATAGCGCCGAATCTTTTGATTGTCAGTGCAGTATGTAGCGGTATACCTATATAAAGAGACCAACCATACAAGGATCGTAATTTAGTGCAAAATTTCAAAGTGTTAAAAACACTGATTGAACTGATGAAAATAAAGGTAAGTCAGGAATGTAGTTGGTAGTGTTGTTATAATTATGTAGCAAATTAATTTTTATTTTTCTTTCAGAAAAGAACAGTAAATAATCAACGAAAATTTAAATGAAATATAAACATAATAATAACGAAATATTTTTTGTGGCCAGGTTGTTCCTATGTGCGGGTGATGTAAATTGTATCTAATATTATTTCGTAATTTTAAGTAAATTTTTGGAAATTGGTTTAATTATTTTGTGTCTATTGGCTCTGCATCGAGAGGTACAGGTTCAAATCCCAGGGGCACCAATGCCTTTTCCAACTAACGAGTGTTTAATGAAAATAAAATTTCGCCTGCGGTAACGGCGAAAGAAAACATCGTACTTGCAGAAATATAAAAGCCTCTAAATTCTCCAAAACGTTTGCAATGAAGTTCATCAGCCTCATAGTGAGAGGAAAATCATGCACTGGACCAATTTAATAGGTTGGATACATTACGTGTACAATAATTCCTAAGAATATTATTTTTATACAGGACTTTAAAACACTGCCAAGTCTGCTGCCAATTTTAAAAGACTGACAGAGATAATAATACTGACAATCATACCAAGAGTCTTTAAAAAATACTTCTAAGAAGAATATCTTTGTGATAGAAAAGAGTAAAGATCCTATAAAATTTTAATAATGTACACGACGGAGGCCAGTGATGCTGTCCACTGGTACATGAGCGAGATGGCATGTCGCGTGGTCGCGCAGACTGGGAACCCTGACGACAGGCACCATCTTGGCAAGCTGATACTGCAGGGTTTCAAAGATGCACCGGATTTTCTCATGCAGGTAAATGACAGACCTCCTTCATCCATCACATCCATCACGCATCATGATCATCACGACTTGAGCGGCACAGTAGTTGAGACATCGGTGCGATGCGTGGAGGGTCCTGGGTACGATTCCCAGCAGAGCAGTTTTCTTGTCTGGTTGTTTTGTGTTCTTGTCTTGTGTGTGTCCATAGCACCCACGACACAGGCAATCCTAGTGTGGGGCTATGAGTGTGAAGCATTATTATATTAGTTATCATGAGCATGGTCCCTAAGATACCTTTGATAAAGGACTTTCTATAATATTTTTTTATTTGAAGCACGTTGAGTTGCAAAATGTTTTCCTAAACTTTATCTGTGGGTTTCTAATTCTTGGGAATATTTTATAGGCATATCATAATCTTACGGTCCGTTGTTTGCTCTTGTCTAATTTGGTAAAAAATCTTTAGCATGTCTTTTAAATCATCCGACTCGAGTTGTACGCCTAAAAATTAATACTCAAAACGATACTCAAAATACTCCATGTCAAAGAGGATATAACCACCTCCATGTTATAATTTCTTTGAAATAACAAATTTTCCTTGGAACCTAAATATCAATTAGGCGATCCATAATCTCAATATACGTTATTAATTTTCGACGTATGAGTTGACTAATTAATATCATCAACTGCAATTGTTGCACTGACTTCTGTTTTAGTGAGAGACCCGTACGAAATTATCTTCGTAATGCCTCAACTTTCTCCTTGTATCAACAGGTCGATGGAGCAACTGATGAATCGGAAACTTTCCAATCAGCCCTACGACGGTCTGTTAGATGTGCAACTGCATTTAGGAACATAGGGCTGAAGACAAACGACATCATAGTATTAATAGCACCGAACCACATACACTTAACAATACCCATGTATGCCGCCTTCTATACTGGAATAGGGGTGGCCGGTATTGATATGACATTGACTGTTCGTGAGTATATCTTTCTTTGATTACTTAATTTTATTGTGCCTTAATAAATTTAGGTCAGTAAACATAGATCAGAATCCTTATGCCCATAACCATACTACTGGTGCACTTTTCTGGCCATTAGATTTCTGTAGACAACACATTGCGTCAGGTTTTCTAGGAATGTCTGGAAATTCTGCCAAATCTTTGAAATGCTTGAAAGTTGTTTAAAATATAACTGGTTTTTTCTCCAGATGAACTTAAAGAAGCCTTTAAGATCATTGTACCAAATATGGTCTTCTGCCAGTGCCAACGGTCAGAAGACGTCCAAAAAGCATTGAATGAAGTTAATTTAAATTCTACAATTATCACATTCGATAAAGATAATGCTTATTGCAGCTTTGATGAATTTTTGACTAAACATGGCGATGACACAGCAGTCGATGAGTTTAGGTGAATATTCATTTCTCTATTTTTCTTTCATATTTCGTTCGTTCAGATGCATTAAGCGCATATTCTGTAGAATATTTTATTTTTGTATGACAACTAAGCTGATTTTAAAAACTCATCATATCCAGAATACCAGTTTTGCAAAGGGAGATCTCTCACCAAGTAAGGTGATGATGCTTGGGTAGCGGCCGTGCTTCGATTACCTCTTGACGGAGCTTTGTACATCTGCTAGCGATGTAGAAAACTTCGATATCGTGATTCAGGTTCTCGTGGAGCCATCTATTGATGAGTAGCGGAAGTCCCTACGTCCATTACATTCTTTTGTATCAATGCTATTGGTACTATGGATCAAATGCATCGAAAATTGTTATCGAAAGACGATATATTCGAGACGCTGGTATCAATTCTGTTGTATTAATATCAGCTTTTGTAAGAAAAAATATACTGATAAAAATGTGCAATATGATAATACTTATTTATGACTTCGACCTTCGACATTTATTGCTAAAAATTGACGGTGGCTCAGATGATAAGATATGGTATAATATTAATCAATCTTCTGTTGTATTATTACATCCTTTCGGCTGTTAACTTTGGAATATATTGTTTAAGCTCATTGAAATGTCAGTCCACTGCTGGACATCGGCCTTATCCAACGGACGCCATTGAGCCCGATGTTTGACTTTCTTGTCCAGTTACATGATTACATCCCAACACTCAGCTCAGATCATCGTGCCATCTTGCTGCAGGGCGACTCAAACTACGTTTGTCCAGATGTGGTCTCAAACTCCACTGTAGTAACTGTTTACTCCAACGATTATTGGATCTACAGGAGATGTGGCCACTTCAGCTTGCTAGCTCTCCTCATTTTAAATTTTTAGTGACTTTGGGCTTATAGAATTATGGAGTGTTAACTTCCATATCTCTGTTATGGGTACTGGCAGGACGCGCTGATCAAACGCTCAGGGTGTGCAAGGTATGTGATCTCTGCGACGAGTGTGTATACTCGTACATGTATGACCCAGCTACCCGAATGTAATCTCTATCGTAATAATAGCCATAGAGAGACTAATCTTAGCGTAAATTGTAAATAAAAGGTGAAATAAAATGCACCAGGACTGAAAGCTAATTCGTTTTCACTTTTCAGGGCCTCAGACTTTGATCCAGCTGAAACGACAGCACTCTTAATCTCTACCAGCGGCACAACCGGCGTTCCCAAATCTGCAGCAGTCACGCACAAGAATCTTGTGGTCAGCGTACCATATATGTGGTAAGATAACATTTTGAATTACTTTTTAATATTTATGTAACGTTTAGAAGCTATGCTATACAGCACCTAAAGGCGGGTGTAAGCTAATATTATTAAAAAACCCATCAACATACAAATAATACTAAGTTCTCATTTTTCTCCTTTCAGTCACGTATTTTGAAATCGCTTGTTTTTTGTTTTTATTATAATTTGTTTATTGATTCCAGGTTAACCTACGATAAGTTTCCTACACCGGCACAAAAAGTTATCGTTCTATCACCGATCCAATGGTATTCGGCACTCTACAATTTCGTATTTTCGCCCATAGTCAGAGTAACAAGAATACAATCGTCGGCTCCGATGACTATGGATCACGCTTACTTCCTTATAAATAAATACAGGGTAAGGAGATATAATTTTTGTGCTTCTTCTACTCGGTCAGAGTGGTCTCGATTGATTTAATGATGGCAGTGAGCCTAACACGTGACACGGGAATTTTATATGTAAGTTGTTGTTTCAGCCCAACGTCCTCATGACAAGCCCAAATATGTTGACTTCGTTGCTCAAGCCCGGTGAACGAGAGAAGTGCGACTTCACCAGCTTCGAAACGATCCTGTGTGGGGGCAGCGCAGCGCACGATACTCTTATTGATGACATGAAGGTTTGTTGAAAGCCAGTTTTGTGTCAGCTTATTAGATGGTGGCCTGCAACTCTTTTTGAACAGCTGTCTGCACCATAAGTCATTCGCGACGATGGTCATAGGTAGTTAAATAGAACCATTGATGTTGGCCAGGTGGCCAGGTGCTGTTCAGGCGCTGTAAAAGCAAGTAATTTAACCGTTTTTTCTAAACTTTTCGTTGGTTTTAATTTGGCTTGATTTGGTTTGCGAAGAGACAAAGAAGCGACTAGTAGACAAAATACAATGGACAACCAAAATGTGGTTTCATGTCAATAGTTGGAATAAAAAAAGCTGATGAACTCCAGATCATGAAAATTTTGACTTGGATTTTTTCATCTTTCAAACTTTCAACTTAAAAACATTTTTTTTGAGTTGTTGGAAAACTGATTTGTTTTTTGGATATTCTCATACTATAGTATTTTCTAAAAGTTTTAATATTTAATAAATATTTCAGACTGTTTCACCGAACACGGAGACATACATTATTTATGGCATGACTGAGCTGTCTGGGATATCGTTCAACCATGCGTGTGAGCAACGCGGTTCCTGTGGAAGACCTCTACACAGCTTTAAGCATAGAGTAAGTTATGAGCCTATAGACGCTTTAACTGAGATGTGATAGCCTGGTTTAAGAATTCTGTCTCAATCCGAGGGGTCCGGATTCAAGTCAGTTATATGCGCTTTAAAAAATAAAATATCACTTGCTGTAACAATAAAGGAAAGCATCGTAAGGAAACTTGCATGCATGCTTGAGAGATCTCTATAATGTTCTCTATACTATATTTTCTATGCTGATCTATTATGGGATGACTTCACATACCTTTAGGATACTATGGAGGATTTACCCGTATGGAGGTTTCCTATTTTTATTCTTTAAGTTACCGTTACAGCATATAAACTTTGATTTTTTTAAACTCATATTACACTTGTGCATATAAATGATCATTTTGAGAAAATAGCTTCTTTGAATCACAAAATTTTACGAAGGCTGTCTGCATTTCAGTTAGTAAACCCTAAAACAATGGAAGATATTACGGAGCCTGACCAACCAGGAGAATTGTGGGTAAAGGGACCAGGGGTATTCAAGGTACGTCAAATTAATTTGTAGGTAAGATGAAGTCGCTTAAAAATAACCCCCAGTCGAATGTTGTTTAATATTTTTTATTTTTAAATGTTGAATTTAATTTGGAATTTAATGGGTAAATAGAGTCGTTAAAAGATACCAATAAGTTAAGTAAAAAAAAGTCTTAAGCCGAAGCTACTTAAATAAGATTTGAGTTTATGAATGAACGGCGATATCAAAAGACAGTTTCAAATTTTAATTTCAGGGCTACTATAATAATCCAGATGTTACTGCCAGCACACTGACCGAAGACGGATGGTTCAAAACGGGAGATATGTTCAAAAGAGACGAGAATTGGAACTTTTTCTTCGTGGAACGTATGAAAATGCTGCTCAAATACAAAAGTCATCAAGTGTGTTTCTATGTATATACTTTCCCAGCCTAGCTTTAAATATCTTAATACATAGATGTAATTTATTTATAATAATTTGCGAAAACATAATGTTACGGGATCGCCAGAAACCTACCGAATGAAACACCTTTTTGACGCGCTCGATCTGTTTTTTTACCATTCCGACAGACAAGTCCTAGGTCATTTTAAAGAACGCTCATACTTGGAACAGTATTCCACAGGGTGCAAGGTGTCTTATATCAATCTGACGCGTTCGAGTAACTCCAAAGATCCCCTTTTGTACTCCCCAGCTATAGGTGCTACTTTTTCTTTGTTTCTAATGAAAACAATCCTTTTAAAATGCCACACTGTGTTTTTTCCATTTTCTGACCCTGCTCGCATTTTCTATGTCACATTTGTTTCTCAGATCTCCCCAACCGAAATAGAGGACGTGATAAAGAAACACCCGGGAGTATTCGAGGCTGCCATTACCAGTATACCAGATAAAGAGTCTGGGGACCTCGTGGTGGCGTGTGTGGTGCCACATAATGGCTACCAGCTCACTGCGCAGGAGATTAAGGATATGGTTAAAGGTATATGGGAAAGAAAATAAGTACCTATGTTATCTGTTTATCTCGACATTTAAATATTGGTTAGCAAAAAGAAATGATAGATAAGATCTT
The DNA here is from genome assembly GCA_905147235.1 of Erynnis tages. NCBI lineage: Eukaryota > Metazoa > Arthropoda > Insecta > Lepidoptera > Hesperiidae > Erynnis > Erynnis tages. The sequence continues at coordinate 3,229,831 of LR990092.1, forward strand.
TAAATCGAAGAGGAAGCGTTCGAAATGGTAGAATGACCAGTAATAGGCGAAAATGACCACTTACCATGACGTGGCTTGTTAAACTAGCAAACAGTACTACGATACTAGCCTGTTTGCTAGTTTAACACATTAAAGAAAAAGCAGATGATTCCTCTAGCCTCCATTTCCACATCAGAATCAAATTTTCATCAAATTACGGCAAATGTGATCAGGCCAAATACATTGCCTCTTTAGCTTGCTAGCCTTCTAGAACTGTTGTCTGTTTGTGACAGAGGTCCTCATACGAGATTCCGAAACTGTAATAGGTAGGTATACTACTGATTGATTTGCTGCTAAACAATTATGGACCATAATTTTGTTTTACAGAGAGACTAGCAGATTTCAAGCAACTACGAGGCGGTGTGCTATTCCTGGACGAGCTGCCAATGACGACCACGTCCAAGATTAACAGACCGAAGCTGGCCACCATAGCGCGTCAAATGCAAAGAGTTTAGATAATGTCGGACCCCCCTTATCTTAATTGTACAAAGACAAAATCGGTCACTCGCAACAAGTTGGTTGTACGACGTCTATTAAGTGTCGCAATATTTGTCGCACGTCAGAGCGTATTGTCAGTAAGGCCGCGCTCAGTTTGGGCGCCATTTTGTACGATTTCAACTTGTGCTTATGTGTACGTTCACGTACGAATAATCCCGACCTTAGAAATACTATGGAGCTATCAGTGTGAGTACTGATAGTCCCAGATCAGAGTGTGTTTATGTTGGTCGGTCGGTCGGTTGTGTCGTTGCGACAGCCACTTAGGATAAGGTACCTACATGACCAGGATACAAAAGCGATAGGTACATGCAGTGTTTTGATATTTTTTTATTAAATAATAATATGCATCTAATGGAACTGATGTTTTATTTTTACAATTGTAATAGGATTCGCCAACACTCACTAGGTACTTGAGAAGACGAAGTAGCTAGCCTCAAATCCGATCCTCCTAAATACTTGGCTAGTTTTCCTCGGGGATAATCCATCCCTGTTCCCTGCTCATGTGTGCTCATTTGTATCTTGTTTTACTAAAATAAAAAACGAATTAAACCACACAAAGTCACACACACTGAAGATTACTATGTCAACTATTTCGTAATCTGTGACTACGTCAAAAGCTACTTAAGTATGTAGTTACGGTCGTATGCGATGATTCGCGGTTTTTGTTACGAGTATGTTTTCAATTACTACCACGAGTCATCATCATAACCAATTAGGTACCAACCTCTCGTCGTTGAGATAAATATAATAAATAAATTATAAGGCTCAGTGTACACCACGTTGGCTGTTGTTCTACATCTTTTCTCCGAGTTTTGTGTTCCAGTTGAGGACTTTTATTTGATTTAGAGATACTTTATTTGAGATGAATATCTTAGTCCTCATGTGTAACAAGTGCAGCAGCCCATAAGAATTTAGATAAAATCTCATTTCAATTTGAGTTGGATTCAGTGTCCATAGGTTGCAGTGACGACTAACATCGTAACAGTATTCGTACGGCAATCATCAGTCATTCGTACGTCTGTCTGACATCACTATAATGTAAGATTACAACTGTCGTATTTTATAAGAAGTAGGGATGAAATGATTTTATCAGTCAAATGTGGCGTACGCCACGTGGAAGGTCCTAGGTTCGATTCCCAGTAGAGCAACTATTTGAAGGGTGATTTTCTACTTCTGTTCCTGGTCAGGGTGTGTGTTACCTTGTCTTATATATATATGTGTCTAACTAAGAGTGTGAAGTGAAGCATTATCTATTTATTTAGCAGAATAAGTTGTCACAAACAAAAATAATAAGCTTATTCAACCTAATATTAACGATTAAAAATTTCAATATGTTATAAAATTCACTCGCGTGCTGCCATAGCTCATGAATATAATATGCTCCACATTTGTGGTATAAAGCTAGTCCAATGAAGTAGATCTATAATGGCTTGACATTGAAGAAACCCATATTTAAGGTTAAATAATAAATATGTGACTGCTTCAGGCTGGCGATTCAATCGCCAATGCGTTTAGTTCACAATAAAGGTGGCATTACACAGTCAGAGGCTCGACTAACATATTCGCCTACTATCCGACATTACAGTTTTTACATTTCGGCCGAAAGGCGCCTTAGTTCTATGTAACTTTGAAGATACAAATGCAATAATAAGTCAAAGTAAATAGCAATCCATAAGAAAATCATCAAAACTGAAACAAACTCCTTTTGTCACGTCTCATAATATCGACGTTAAAAGTTTGTTAAAAGTACTGTTGTGTAAAAAATATTTATTTATTTGTTACTTTACACAAAAAAATTAAGTGTAACAAATATTATTATTTAGTCCAATTCATTTGTTAAACGTTTCGAGATATTCTCACACTGCCCCACGAAAAACCGCAAAAGATGTCAAAAAAACTACGATTTGTGGATTCCAAGCCCGTAAGAGTAAAATCAGAAATATCTATAAATACCTACTCACAGAATCGTTAATTCACAAAGGACGTTCTACAAAAATCACCGATTGCAATCCATCTGAGACCCCCGAATTCTGCTATGTGCTGGGTAACCGAACCAATGTGACGCAATTGTAAATGTATCGTGTAGTAACTATTGTGTATTTACGCTAATACGGAAAGCAGTGCGCGCATGCAATCAAGGCAAATGACCGCACTACTAAGAATATTGAGAGACATGCAGAATTACTGTAGGTAATATTCCAGTACGAATGAACAGATTTTTAAATATTTTTATTAGATAACACTTCATACACATAACCAATTGGATTCCCTGTAGCGTGAGATCATAGCCATCTCGGCCAAAGAACAGGCCCCCCCGATCCAGGTAGACTGAAAAAGACAGCGGAAAGCCGATGGATTTAGAGAGCTCAGGACCGGGCGGAGTGGCGTCGATTAGGGGAGTTCCTTGACCAGCAGGGGACTATGAAGGGCTGGAAGGAAGGGAAGGAGAAAGACAACACGTCTCATTCGTAACCCGCATTCCCTATAGCGTTGGTCGTCGTGGACAATGGACGTGGGACCAACCAAGTAATGTTTCAGAACTGTATATTACTCTTTTTACCGTTTCGGCAGTACCTACCGGCGTCCTCCGATCAGGTGGCCTAATGACCTGAAAAAAACAGCGGAAATCCGTTGGATTCAAAGGGCTCAGGAATCGATTACGGAAAGCATGACAATTATGCCCAGTAGTAGACTAAGAAAGGCTTGAAAGAAGGAGTATTTCTGTCAAAAATCATCAATATACTCATCATTATTTTCCTTTGGCCATTGAGTAAACTCCCTTATACCAGCCTATGTCCTCCGTAATAACAAGGGTACTTATTACATGTGACGGTCGCAAAGGGAGACAGAAGTGACTGTCGATTCATTAAGATAACATTCGTCGTATACTTCATTATTATCAATCATACAGTATCATTTGCAGTTGTATTTAGTGAGTACGACGTACCTATTGTTTTTACGATAATATTATGGTTGCGACCATTCCTTCGTGGCTTCGGCAGCTTTTTTAAGTGTTAAAAGTATCTTCGTTAGCTTTTTGCCGTTGAAATTTTACCGAGTAATTTATTAAGATGTGCTTTGGATCAGGTAAATTTAAGATAAAGGTATTTACATAAGTAAATAGGAAAGAAACCTTAATTTTAATTTTCAACCCCCACAAAAAAGTGATGTTATTCATTTGATACACCTGTCTGTGTTCTATTAGAACCAAAACTATAAACCTAATATTGTAGACCTCAACGTATACAAAATTTTATCTAAATATATACAGCTGTTTTCTTCTCTTCAATGCTAAATAAGGATTATGGCAATGCTGTATGTAACACAATTTGATAATGGAATAATGGACGAACAACAACCTATAGAACAAGCTGGTTTCAGAGCGGGGTTTTCAACTACTGATCACATGCATGTCATCAAACAGCTAATAGAAAAATGTCAAGAATACGGTAAAGCCTTGTACATTGCATTTGTGGACTATAGCAAAGCATTTGATTCTATAGAACACGATTCGCTCTGGAGAGCTCTAATCCAGCAGAGAGTGTCAAAAAAATACATACGTATAATTAAAAATATATACGCAAGTAGCACAGCGCAAATAAAACTGGAATCAACCGGTGAAGAGTTCCCAATAGCCAGAGGTGTAAGGCAAGGAGATCCGCTATCGCCAAAACTTTTCTCAGCGGTCTTAGAAAGCATATTTAGAGATCTTGAGTGGGACAATTTTGGCATCAATATAAACGGTAGACAACTTAGCCACTTAAGATTCGCTGATGACTTAGTCCTAATAACTGACAACGCGAATACCCTTCAACATATGCTACTGACTACTAACAGCTAACTGAGGCAAGCAAAGCAGTTGGTCTTACTATAAATAAATCAAAAACAAAAGTAATGACAAATAGAGAAGAAATATCCATAAAAGTAGACAATGAAGATATTGAATATGTTAAAAATTATACATACTTAGGGCACTTAATATCTTTTGGAGACCGGACACATATAGAAATAGAAACCAGAGTAGCCTGTGCTTGGAAAAGATACTGGTCCCTTAAGGAGGTATTTAAAAGCAAACACTTTCCTATGACAGCCAAGAAAAAAGTTTTTAATTCTTGCATCTTGCCATGTCTTACGTACGGGTGCCAAACATGGGCATTGACTCAAAAACATCTTTTAAAATTAAGATCGTGTCAAAGGGGAATTGAAAGGAGTATGGTGGGCGTGACGCTAAAAGACTGCAAAAGAGCAGCAGACATTAGATCCACAACAAAGGTTGAAGACGTACTAAAGAAAATAAGACGGTTAAAGTGGCGATGGACAGGACATATGACAAGGGAAAGCAGAATGAAATGGACTAAGATTATTACAGAATGGCAGCCACGTGATGGCAAAAGAAAAAGAGGCAGACAAGCTAAAAGATGGACAGATGATATCAAGATTATTGGAGGGACAATCTGGTCTAGAAAAGCTATCAATAGAGAAGAATGGAAGCAGCTGGAAGAGGCCTATGTGTCACTGGACACGCTGACCACTGAACCGGGAAACCCGATGTAGATTTAAGTTAAAAAAAATGTTATTATGTGTAAAATCATTGTTTAGTATCAGCAATAAAGGCTAATAATAATAATAATGTAACACAATCCTTGAGACGTCAAATCCAGCTATGAATTGGGAACAATAGCCAAAACCTGAAATTCACCTGTATAAACGCTCGAAAAAATTGGATGTTGCTAATTAGTAGGCCAATGAAATATGATCTATTTGAGTCCACCATGCTGCGCTACATGCCTTTGAGAACATTATGAAGATCACTTAGGCGTGCAGATTCCCTCACGATCCTTCACCGTTAAGCGACATTTAATTTCGTTAAACGTACGTTAAACAAGTCCTTGACACGTGCCATAGGGGTTTGTATGCAGGGGCCTAACGCTTGAAAAAAATCTCAATTTAATTCTGATTCCGGCCCAATCTGAACTGCCACATGACTTGGTACTCTTGAACGCAATTGCGTTAAAATTGGAATAAAGATTTGATTGACCAAGAACGTCACTATCCGAAGAGATTGGATAAAAACACATAGAGTATGTATGAAGGAGAACAATAAACTATTAAACGTTCGTACAAATTTCGAAAATACCAGATCTCTCTAGTTGTTACTAGTATGCCATAGTTATGAATGCAGCCTGTTCTGCATTCATAACTATTATGACACTACCACTGGATAATAGATCAATGGAGAGCATTATATTAAAAGCAACCGATATAATATACCAAAGATATAGTGTCTCAATAAAAACTTTGCATCTCTGTAGAACATTCAGGTCCAGAAAAATCAAAATTATCTTGTATTGTTAAATTGTTAAGCAGCCCAAATAAAATTTTAATACAAAATTCAATTGGCTGCCATTTCAAAATGACTAGACTAGAGTAGATGGCTAGACTCCGATATGGGGGGTGTATTGTCGATCAAATTTGGTCTTTTTTATGCCCTCTAAATATCGATAGTTCGAGGCCAAATATTTAATACCTAAATATTTCTAGAGAAATGGCTCCACCGAGGCGCTCTAACGATGCCGTACATTGGTTCATGAGTGAGCTGACTTCACGTATAGTTGCGGAGTCGGGGATACCCTCCGATAGATTCCACCTCGGCAAGATTGTCCTGCAGAGCTTTAAGGACGCACCAGAAGCTGTTATGCAGGTAAGTTGGTTGACAGAACCCACCGAGTGAATAGAAGAAAAAGCGATCGAAAAAGTTAAGCAACGTCGGGCGCGGTGAGTACCTGGATGGGTGGCCGCTAGTGGCCATTGAATGCGCGCTTCCGTGCTCACAGGGCACGTTAAGCTGTCGGTTCCGATTGTTGGCGATACGAAAGCAGTCGTTAAATCGTGTCGGTTTGAAAACATCCGACACGGGTTGGCCACTAGCTCGTTTCTCCACCAGTCGCCATTGGAGCAGCGTGGTGGAGTATGCTCCACGTCTCCCCCTGCTGCGGGGAGAGACCCTAGAGAGAATAGTGGGCCAAAAAAGGGTTGCAGCCAAACGAACATGCAACCAATGCGACCAAATTTAAACACAGGTCTCTGTATTTAGCTGTTAATGCCTTTGCAACGTAGGTAGGTAATAACTCCTCTAACTGCCGTTGAAATTGATCTAAGCCTTTAAGAATTAAAATGGATTTATAATATGAACATGACTGTATAATGCAATGGAATGACCGGACTGTAATTTGTGTAATAGGTAAGTGTTATTATTCTTTTTAATCTGTGGCCTTGTGAGCCATAATAATTATGGTATGCCAGGCAGCCAATTTTCATCTAATCCATATTTCCTGTGTATACCTATAACATGAATTGGTAGAATACCAAGTAAATACTTATTAGGTAGATTAAGCAGTTTTTTTGTGACCCTGTTATTCTCAGGACGATTTAAATACCTAGACGATTCATTACATTTGATTCGCTATTAAACGAATTAAATCTTCAGAAGTATTCGTTTTTTCCTCGATCTTTCAATATTTTTTATCGACTTCAAAAAAGGGGGAGGTTTTATGTTCGATTGCATATTTTTTTTGTATGTTACGTCATTTCTCCAACTAATTGTGGAACGATTTTCGATTTTTTTTGTTTGGTAGGAAAGATAGGTCCCACATTATTTGGGTGAAGGTCTGGTCTTGGGTTAGGTTAGGTTATTTTAAGTACCTACAGAAGTGCAAAAAGTTAGTTAATTTTTAACATAAAACTTTTCCTCCCAGATTGACGGAGCAACCGGATTATCAGAAACAAACGAATCAGCTCATAACAAGTCCGTCCGTTGCGCCATCAGCATGCGAAACTATGGCTTGGAGTGTGGTGACGTCATAGTTCTTATGGCACCAAATCATCTCGACATAGCGGCACCTCTGTATGCCGCGTTGTACCTTGGGGTTGCTATAGCTGCCGTGGACCGAACTTTGGGTATCAGTATGTAACAACTTTTTATGTATAGAATAGGCTAAATTAACTTTGCCACAGTCAATGAGCTTCCATTTTCATCATTCCAGTTCTAACCAGAAAGGGAACTAAATGTGATCGACGTTACATGTGTCGATGATGGAGATTTGTGTGAACTTAAAATGTGTTCGTTGACTTATGGGTCGTTTTCGCCTAACAAAATAAATAAATATAAAAAAAAAAGCTACAGCACGTACGTTAGAACTTCAGATTTATAAACTTCATTCGTTTAATATTCTGGATTCTTGAACAAACAAACCACCTTTGGTAACCAGGATTTGGTACATTTGATTTAATAATTTCTCTTTTGATTTCAGAGGAATTACAAGGTACATTTGATATAAGCAAGCCGAAGATAATATTCTGTCAGAGTGAGAAGGCTTCAGATGTGCAAATAGCCCTAAACGACCTCGATTTGGACGCTCTAATCGTGACCTTCGACAAGGGAGATTACCTCTGCAGCTTTTACGAATTCTTAGAGAAATACGGAGATCATACAGCCGTAGAAGACTTTCAGTAAGTTGATGACTGTAAAATTGATCTTGATGTTAATGTGTTTTCATATTTCATATCATTAGGATCAGCAGTTGGGGTACGAAGCGCGCATAGCCCTGCTGTTTTAGTAGATCGCAAGCGATCGAAACAGTTAAGACACGTCGGGCGCGGTCAGTATCTGGATGGGTGACCGATACTGGCGAATTAAATGCGCGCTTCCGTGGTTCGGAGGGTACGTTAAGCCGTCAGTCCCGGTTGTTATTTGATAGCAGTAATTAAACCTTGTCGGAGGTGGTTTGATTGGCGTGGTGGAGTCTACTCCAGGCCTCCCACTGTTGTGGGGATCCCGTGCCCAATGCTGCAGCCAGCCAGCTAGTTGAGGTACAGCCAAGTCAATGGTAGTAGGTCATTTAGGCCGAGGGGCCGGCGACCGAAAACTGTAAGCATTTTCTAAGATGTAATATTTTAATATTAGGAGCACGAATTAAATTCGTACGAAAACGCGTTACAATTGAGCGCGGCTTAATAGTCGCTTAAGATATCTTCAAACGTAAAGTTTTTAACGTCTTTCGTCGTGTTTTTGTCTAGGGCGACTGACATCGACACTGAAGATACAAATGCATTTCTTATATCAACCAGCGGTACCACGGGCCTTCCCAAATGTGCTGCGGTTACCCACAAGAACCTGGCTATCACGCTGCCCTATGTTATGTAAGAAGCTTTTGGACTTTTCATTCAACTTTAGAAAACTTTAATGACAGCGCTGCGAATCAGAAATATCGACAGAGGGCTCGACGTATTATAGGAGAACCACATAAAAAATTACAGCAAATCAGTAATCTATTACAATAAAGATCTTTATCCTAATCACTCCTTTCACTCCACCAGGGCAAGATGCTCCAATTTCCCAACGCCGACTCGAGCGGCTCTGATCGGATCGCCATTGCAATGGCTGACTGCCATCATGAGCTTCGTCCTGTCACCCATCCTCAGATACACCAGGATCCAGACTTCTGACAACTTCACGCCAGATCACGCCATCCAAATTATCAACACATATCGTGTAAGCTTTTTTTGCAAAATGTCAAAATCTATGGTCCGTTTTTTGCTCTTGTCCAATTTGGTAATAAACAATTTACTTTATAATCAGCGTGATTCAGGATACCAGTGGCGCAATCTCTTGAGGAGTGGAGGAATTCATATCACCCACCTGCACAGACTGGCTGTGTTTCGAAAAACTACTCTTCTTATTCTCGACGACCTGAGTGGCGCAGTGGTTAAGACACTGGTGCCGTCGTGCGCTGCGCGAAAGGTCTTGGGTCCGATTCCCAGCAGAGCAGAGACTTGAATGATAAATTTGAACTTCTGGTCTGGATGTGTTGTGTTCTTGTCTTGTGTGTTTCCATGGCACACACTACACAGGGAATTCTAGTGTGGGGCTATGAGTGTGAAGCGTTATTTAGGTAATTTCCAGCCACGCCCGTAACATAGCAAGTGGTTGTCTTTTACAGCCTACCTTCACCATACTGAGCCCAACATCAATGACAACGCTGATCATGCGGTCAGAATGTGACTTCACTTGTTTCGAAACCCTGATGCTTGGTGGCAGTGCAGTGCCTCCTGATCTTGTGGACGAAATTAAGGTAAATCTCGTAATGTCTATTTGTAACCCATTAACGACCCACTGCAGAGTCGCGTCTCTACTCACAATGAGAAGGATGTAGGCCTTAGTCCACCACGTTGGCCTAGTGCTAGTTGGTGGACTTCACATGCCTTTGAAAACATTTTTTTGTGAATTCTCAGGCATGCAGGTTTTCTCACGATGTTTTCCTTCACCGTTAAAGCAAGTGTGCTTAGTAGGTGCAAGCTATTTAATTTTATAAACCGCACTGAAGAAGGCAGCGGGAAACCGTTGGAATCACAGGGCCCAGGACCGGGTGGGGTGGCGTCGATTAGGGGAGGCCCACGTCCAACAGTGGACTGCCGAGGGCTGAAAGGAAGGAAGGAAGCAACGCTTTGTAGGGTGAATGTGGGGGTGTCCATGAGTTGCAGTGATTTAATTAGTAATTTCTTCAATCCTATTAAAAATGTCCCATGTCGTGGCAAGAGATCTTTGCCCAGCGCTCACAATAAAAAATATATCGTAAAAAAAAATTAAGAAATAACTGCGTTAATAAAAATATATTATTACATACATAATTAATCATGTATTGTTCTCGTATTGTGATAATTGAATATGTACTCGTAGCATGAAGCATGTCAACCACTGTACATGATGTACAGTGATGTACATCAATTATGCACTAATAAATATTTTATGTAAACATAATACATCAATTGAACATAATAATAGTATAGATTAGTTCGTAAGGTAAATAATGGTAGATCATATTAATTAGCCATACCTATGTGCAGATTATATGCTATCGTACCTACATGTCCCTATACATCGCTCGATCGTAAAGCTGCCTATCTATCATATTTGTGATAAAACGCAGCGGTCTATAAGGATGTCTAAGTAATCTCTCTGGGATGTCCATATCTACTTCCACAGTAGGTACCTGGTAGATGCAGTCCTTGGAAATTGCTTTGCTCTACTGATAAGAATACTATGCAAAATTAATTAGAGTTAACTTCCTCATTTACAGAAGATATCACCGGAAACAGAGGTCTTAAACACATACGGGATGAGCGAGTTGACGGGCATAGCATTCCAGGGAGACAACCCTCCACCTGGGTCCTGTGGGAAGCCCATGGGATGCTTTCAATATCGTGTAAGTATGTAGTGAATAGTACAGAATTAACAGTATGAAGCGTGTATTTAAAGTCCCTACTAAAGTATATCTGATTTATCAGCTTTAACTCATCTTAGCACGCGGTCCTATGTATGCAATGGGTTGTAGTGGAGCAGCGTGGAGGATGCTACCTCTGTTGTGGAGAGAACACCCTTGCACAACAGTGGGACCGAAAAGGGTTAAAGCCACAGTAGTAAATAGGAGGTAACGACTGGTGTTTTTTTTACAATGATGTCGAAATTAGCTTTTAATGGTGAATTTTTTTTTCAGTTAGTAAACGTGGATACCCAGGAAGATGTCGAAGAGCCAAACGTACCAGGGGAGCTGTGGTTGAAAGGACCTGGGATTTTCAAAGTAAGGCTGCAACCCTTCATCTATAGGTACCACTGCACGCTTGCTATCTACTCAAACAGCGGGACTTTGCGCGCTTTGGATGTTTTTAAACTCTCAGTTTGTGAATTTCACATTCCGTGGAGAATTCCCAGGCATGAAAGTTTCCTCACGTTGTTTTCTTTTACCGTTATAGCAGGTGAGAATAATATTGTAAAACACAGAAAACTTTAGATAAGTTATTGGTGAGTGCCACTGGGATTTAAGCCCGGACTTTTGGAGCAAGATCTGGGCTATCACGCTTTTTTGTTTATTATTATTGTTCACTGTTATTTCCAGGGCTATTATAACAATCCTGAAGCGACAGAAGAAACGTTTGCTGAAGACAGGTGGTTCAAAACTGGAGACTTGTTCTACAGAGATGAAAATTGGAATTATTTCTTTTTGGAAAGAATCAAGTTGTTGTTGAAATATAAAAGTTATCAGGTATGTAAACGTAGGTTTTATGCAAATACGAGTAAATCATTTACAAAAAAACCTACATACTTTTAATTGTAATAATGCTTTCCAAAAAAATACTAAAGAGAAGTTAGTTCTGTAGTTATCGTAGAGTATAAATTCTCATATAATACTGTCTTCGACATTTGCGCATATCCAGCGCATGCAGTATTTTTTCGTGATGTTACAATTCTTTTGCACATGGAAAACGCAGCGTGACGACACAGTCTTGACGTACAAGCGTAGCGCATTTTAACGCAGACGCAGTTTTCAGTTTATAGATATGATTATTTTCAATTGTCAGATCTCTCCCGTGGAGCTTGAGAACGTTATACGCCAGCACCCTGGCGTATCAGACGTGGCTGTGACCGGGATACCGGACCCAGAGTGCGGTGACCTCCCAGTTGCTTGCGTGGTTGTACGCAACGGATCTCAAGTTACAGTTGACGAGATAAAGGATTTGGTTAAAGGTAAGAACTAAGATTTCATAAAATAATACTTATCGTTTCTCCAGCCAAAATATTATCTACATCAACCCGTCATTTTTTGAAGTAAAAGAACAAACGTTTTTCCACGTCACAAGAAGCCTATACCCTTATCGACGCCACTCCGCCCGGTCCTGCACCCTTTGAATCTAATGGTTTCCTGCTGTCTTATTTAGGTTGTCAGTGCACCTAGTCGGAGGGCGGCCTGTTCAGTAGTGCCTAGACATGGTCGCTATCAATTACTAAACTTTTGTTTTTCCATTACAATTCGGTTGTGTCAATTACTTTTCTTCTTCTACGGATTTTCTAATTTAGGACTCTTGCGTGAAGACATACCAAGCATAGCTTTTGCATTAGGGCAAAACTTAGCCACGCCTGCTATTATCACCAACATTGTCTTATTACATTTACAGAGTCACTATCTGATGCGAAACAACTTCGCGGAGGAGTTATCTTTGTAAGCGCAATACCTCAGACTGCTTCTACCAAGATACACCGGCGGAAGCTTAAAGATTTGGCACTTAGTACGACCAGGCTATGAGCATTTTGTTTATGACCAAGATTATCTGGAACCGATGAAAACCACCTAGTATTTTAAAGGTGAAAGCCGTTGAAGACCGAGAATGTTCAAGTTATCACCAGTCAACGAATTTAAAAGATTCTACTCGTATGTCAGAAATGAAACAGTGGTTTTAGTGATTTATTTATGAGAACAGCACATCAATAGAACCAACATTTGACATAATGTTATGTAGATGAGATATTGTAGTAGAAGCAGCGTCTTGTTTAAATGTAATACTCAAAAAAATGTTTTTAGTACTAAGCACATAGTTCAAAAAATCAATGTAATTAGACTAATTAGTAATCATTTCTTCAACATAGAAATATCAAAGCTTTGGAATATTTAATTTTAATCTCAACAACCATAGTAAATTGGAATACATAAAGTAAATAAGTAGTAAGTAAGTTAAATAAATTTGCTTTTACGACATTCAATGTTTTCTTTTATTAACTACACATACAATCTCAAAAAGGATTTTTCTCTATTTTAGATTGGATCTGGGTATCTATAGGCTGCAGCCTTCACTTAAGCTACTCTTTGCATTACTTACGTTTGCTACTCAATTACTATAAAAAAATCACGAATACCAAAAATACATTTATTTTAAAATTGTCAACAAAATACGTAGTCAATAACAAACAATACCATTTGTACGATACAATGGCTGAACACAACATTTAAGAACTTTGGGTCAACAATTGTTTTACTTATATGTCATATTTTTATCACGGTACTGTAATTTGACAGGTTCACTGAGCCCCGCAGAGCCTTCTTTTGGAGATTCTGAAAAATTTTTTATAAAATTGTGCTAAATTTAATCTTATTTTAGCATTTATTTAGAGAATAAATGTCACGAAAAAATCGACCGGGCAGATAATGTAACGTTGCCGTTATATTTACTTCCTTTTTCTATGGTCACCAAATTAGCTATTCATTTTATTATTAAAAAAATATTACCTTTTTAAAAATATTCGCCATAAGCAGGTTAGTTTTTTTGACGTTTTCTTTCTTCAATTCCTCTTTCTTTCTAGTAACTTCCGGAAGGGACTTGTAAATTTTCTCTGAATGCTTTTTCATTTCACGTTCATTGATAAATTTTGGTGCAACTGTAACAAAATATTTTACAAATATAGAACATAAGAAGAAATTAAAAATAGCTGTCACGTATGTAATTATGTATGTGCCTTTATTGGGTCTAGTCATACTGCACTATAGAATGAGTCATATTATTTACTTTTAAAAGAGTGCTGAGAGTTATGTCCGACCGCTTTTTCTCTCAGTCTATATTTTGTCCGAAGGGTGATCAAAGTGATCAAATTTATAATTTAACAATGCAATATGTATGACGTTCATTAAGTGTGCACAAATTGTACCTGATAATGAATTAAAGCTTTTGATTTTTTTTATTGTTTCGATTTTGAATCACAAAAAGGTGTTAACTTACTTTTTTTCCGGCGTAGATCTTCGCTGAGCTGCTTGGCGAAGTAACGCAGCTCCTCGTCCGTCATCGCGCTCAGTGCTTTTTGCCGGTCCAGTTGCAGTGACAACAGCTTGCGTTTGGCATTTCGCTCGGTTGCTCTGGAATAGATAGGGAAGGAATATGTTAATAACTGCCTGATATATTTGTCTGTATTAATAACTGCCCGATGTTTGCAACCTATAAGAGACAACTTTAAGGTCAGATCTCCTTTCACAGTGAGATGGAGCTATGCTTTAGCCCACCATGCTGGCTTGGTGCAGGTTAGTGGACTTCACATACTATTGAAAACTTTATAAAGAGCTCTTAGACTTGCAGGGCCTTGATTAACTAAGTCCCAAAAGATTTCGTGCCGATATCGTATGACATCAAACCGTACGTCATTTCATGAACTCGGTACGACAAGGAACCTTAACGTTTTAGTTTCACACCTCATAAATAAAAAAATAAGACATTTTGAACATGATACTTCCTAGCGGGTTATAAGGGTGGCAGTAAGTACATACAGATTACATACTCTATAAATTACATTTAAATGTTAACATAGAACATCTAATAAATAGCAGGAAAAACAATCTACCTCGACCACAACTCTCACCAATTCTTCTCACTTCATTTTGGAGATGGAAAAAGGACTGAGTGCATCTGTTACACTTACAAGGCATAGGCACACCTAATAGAAATAATATTTGATTAATTTGCAATGTTGTACCGCTACGAAACATTATATTTCTTCTTTTATTTGAAATTAAGAGGTCTTTTAAAAATCAAGAAATAATTTGAAAGTTCTAAACAAAATATCATGTTATTGGGCAGGGTGAAAGGAGAAAGAGCAGTTGAATGCACATTATGAAGCCTGCAGGTTTCCTCACGACATTTTATTTCACAGTTAAACCCAGTTCTCTCCACTAAGAGACCAAACTCTTAACCTAAGCACTACAGTCACTAAGCTATTTAAAATTAGACTAAAGCAATTCTTTTTTAAAAATCTACTATGTTTTGTCTGTCAATCTAAATACTAATACTCGGAAACTTTGATAAATATTCTTTATATACCTCCACAATTCGCATTGCGGGGCTCCAAGCATGTGTTAGTCACACATTGGGGTGTATGAACTACAACCATTTTCATATATTGAGGGCACATCTCGGGTCTGAAGTAAGAAGGAATGGCGAGAATCATTAAGAAAATATATTAATGAAAAATACATAAGACTGAACACTCAATTATTAATTTCAATGTAGCTCGCCTTACCACCGCCCTCTTAACTCGCAGTGAAGATGTATGTTCCTCATGTCGTGTTTCGGTTAGTAAGGCGTTGTTGCCGGAGATACTATTTGAGGCAAATATCTTAGTCCTCAATATCACGAACTTAGTAAAAAGTGCTGGCAACTTATACAAAATAAACAACTACAAAGATAGTTGGCACTTGAATTGCGATAGAAACTTATTAATTACTTTAAAAAATTTACAGTCAAATACCTTACCTTGTTTCATTTACGAATTTCAAGCAATCCTGGCGATTCGAACACCTTTCCACAAAATCAGGTCTGTTCCTCTCCAAATACTCTCTCACGGTGTAAGTCTGTGCCTTTCTTAGAAAATCTTCCGTGCTTGATATATCAGATTCATTGGGCAAACTCCTGGACCTGAAACATCGGTTTTCTTGCCGAGGACTGCAGGGTATATTCTTTTCTAACTTTGCCGCCATTTCTCTAAAGGGCACATTTTCAACTTGCCTCCGCTTTGATGGCACTTTTACTATGATACTCTTGAGTGGTACTCTGTTATGTCCACACAGGGTATCCTCACTAACGGCACTGTCAGATGTCTGTAAAATTAAATTGTAAGCGATACATGTCTTCTTTGGTTTTTCTGTGGTCTTTGCTTTACCCCTACATTTAAGTCTCATGCAATGACAGTGGTGAATTCGCTTGCATTGGTGACAGTTAACAGATGTCGTGCTTGATGTCTCACAAGGTTTAAAGCCGTTTTGCGATTTGCAACGTTTTTGGTGATACTTTTCACATTCTTTTTTAATTTTGTTCAAGACTTTACAAGTTGCGGAATCGGTAGACGTAGTTGGGAATTCAGTAGATACTGCCATTTCTGACGACTCAGTGTTTCTACATTTATTCGATTTTGGTTTTTGTTTACAAAACTGCACTCCTTTATCCACAAAAGTCTTTGAACAACAAGATATTGTTTGAACATCTTCTTTATATGGCATTCCTTGTTTTTCACTGCAGCTGTTAGGAGATGATCTGGTACAGCTATCAGGTGAACTCTTATCATCGTTATTTGGTGATTTTCTCTGAACAGCTTGCTCTTGACATGGTCCCCTACAGCTGTCAGGTGGACTTTTATCATTAATGACATTTGGTGATTTTCTTTGAACACCTTGATCTTGACATGGTCCCCTGCAGCTGTCAGGTGGACTTTTATCATTAATGACATTTGGTGATTTTCTTTGAACAGATTGATCTTGACATGGTCCCCTGCAGCTGTCAGGTGGACTTTTATCATTAATGACATTTGGTGATTTTCTTTGAACAGATTGATCTTGACATGGTCCCCTGCAGCTGTCAGGTGGACTTTTATCATTAATGACATTTGGTGATTTTCTTTGAACACCTTGATCTTGACATGGTTTGCTACAGCTATTAGGAGAACTTTTATCATCACTGATATTTGGTGATCTTTTACGCAGAATATTTTCTTGCTTTTGGCACGGTCCTGTACAGCTTTTAGGTGACCTATTATCACCAATGTTTTTGGCTTTTTTATGCAGACTATCATCTTGCTTTTGACATGGTTCAGTGTTAGTTCTAGGTGAACTTTTATTTTGCTCATCAGTACTGTCTTCAGTATCTAAAAGGTAACTTAGAACGGACATAATCTCTTTAAAACACTTCTTTCTTTTGCTTTTTTCGATATCTTTTTTAGAGTAACGTTTCGTGATATCTCGTATTAAATCTAAGAGATTATCCTTTTTTGTATCCAGGTCAGATTGACTATCACTACTGCTAGCCGGAAGTTTACATTGATTTCTAGTTTGAAAATCTTCTTTTTTCGACGCATCATCAGGTTTTGAATATTTATCAGAAGTAGAACACTCTTCGTGCGCTTTAAATTTGATACACTTATCTTGATCAGTTATTTCTTTGAATTTTACATTGTTATTAGAAATGTTGGGTTCATCTTTTGATACACTACAACTTTTGTGGCACTTTGTGGTCTTGCAGTGTTGTTGTAGATCAATTTGTAATAAATTGACAGCTTCAAGATTAGTTGGGTCAGTGTTAGTTCGTAATAAAGGTTTTCGAACGTTATCATGATCCGCTTTAGGGAATGTGTTACATTTAGTTTTTTTGTTGGTTTCTGCTTTTACTGGACAACAACTACTGTCTGGGGGACTGTCATTTTGTTGATCATTTTTATTATTTTTACCTTCAACATTTATATCATTTGTACTTTGAAATGGCGTTGCAACAATAGGATAGCAGCACTGAACACTTTTAGTGCAGTCATCTCTTAAAGAGGTAAAGTGTTCAACTACATCCATTCTTTCAGTCACAACTCCTTGGGATTTTGTGGTACTATTTTGTGGTTGTACGTTATCATGGTCATTCGTGGCTAAGTTTACCTTTAGCGTCATATTTGTTCCCTGTATGGGTATAGTAAAATGGTCAGAAAAGTTTTTATTATCAATGTTTTCAACGGGTTCAAGACAAGATTGTGCTACTTTATCTAATTTTTCAGTGCAATTATTGTCAATATTATTTTTTTCTTTCTTTTCAGAACAAGGCTTTTCGGCAATTTCAACAGATTTATTATCACACGATATAAAGCAAGCTTTCTTATCTTCTTGATCAATAGTGTTAGTTTCAGTATTTGATTTAGACTTTTCCTTGTAATGTTCACCAATAACTTTAACACAATCTCTGTCATCAATAATGTTAATGTCAGATAGACCAGGATCTGAGAGTTTCGGGTTGATGCTAATTTCAGTTTGAATACTTCTCACAGCTTCATGAATTAATTCTTTTGAACAATTTTTTTCAAGCTCAGCAACATTAGGCACTACATTACACCTTTTACTCTGAATGTTCTTTATAAAATCTGTACCCTCAGTGGACTGGGAGCTAACGCTCCTTACACTCGACTTCCGATGTAGCATCAGATTTAAATTAAGGTTTGTCTGAGAGGACTTCGAATCTTGTTTCAGAGGTATAGTCTTTGGTATGCAGTCCTCTTTAATACCTACAACATTACAATTACATTGTTGTTGAACTGTCATTGTTACATTACCTCCTTGCTTGCAGTTACACGAGTCAGAATCTTTTTGAATACTCAAAATTCTTGTCTGGTTCTCATCTGATTGCACGCTTTTATTAACTAACTGTGAACATTTATAAATGAGAAATTTCTCAGGCACTTTATATGATGCTTTATTCCCTTCACGGCACATACAAACATATTTAAGATCAACATTATCAGAATGGGACCCAGCATGTGCTATATCACAAGGAGATTCCTTTTTACACTTTGCACATGTTATTTGTCTACATTCATCCTTAGTCTTTAATTGAGGTGGAGTCTCACATTTAATATCAACCTGAACAGAGCTATCTGTAACTCCAATTTTGGCATGATCAGTGTGATATGGACAGCAACAATAGTGATGTTGGTTTTTACTAAAATCAGCTTTGCAATCATGAATGGCACTTTTATTTTTGTTCTTTGAACTTGTCATTTTACATTTATTATTAGAATTGCCAGAAGAAAGCGTAAATACCGAATGACTTCTCTGCCTATTCATGAAAGCATATGGATGCATGTCAGTATTATAATTTGTGTGCCCTTCTAATTTACTTGCATCCCCTGAACCATCATCATAATTGTTTCTAGTTAAATCATTTATGAGGCTTTTTAGCTTACTTTGTCGTTTCAAATCTGCTTGTGTTAATTGAATAACTGCTGTGTCTGAGGAAATAACTTTTTGTGTGAGGAAGTTCTCTTTATTTCTTATTTGTTTTTTGTATGCTTCCTCTCGTCTCAATGCTTCTAAATACTTTTTGTAGAGTTCCTCTGAAGACGTTCTGGCCTTATCAGATTCTCTGATTTCGCGTTCAGAGTCAGTGTTTGAAAAGAAGACTGGTTTAGATGTTGAAGGTTTTTCAATATTAGAAATAGAAGGGAGATTTGGTGCACTTTGAGAAGTAGATGCTATTCCTTGGGAGTTGAATATTTCTGTTCTTAAAATAGATTTTTTTGGTTTTCTTGACTTTGTATCCTCTCCAGTATTAGCATCTGAAGTGCTAGTTGTTGTATGATTACCTTCACTACCTACTAACTTGCTATCAACACTTAAACCTGACAGAAAATCAGTGGAACTACTAATATCCTTATATTTTGACTTTATGAGCCTATGCACAACTTCTTTGATAAGTTTCTTTTTTAGTGTAGAATCGTTATTGTGTTGTTGTAAGATTGTTTTGAGCAAATCAACACTCCTTTCTAGATCTTTCGCAAATGTTGAACCTCTACTAGAATCTGTAGTTAGGCCAGCACTAGATTCTAAACTAGATTTATTACCAGCATGTGTAAAATTGGACTTATTATCAACATGGGTATCTCTAGCATCGTTTATTTTCATATGGTTTTGGTTGTAAATATGACCAGGCATATATTCAAAGCTTTCAGCCTCAGAAACTTGTTCCGTGCCTCTTTCTGGAAGAATATTTTCCTGATCGCTTCTCCCCTTGCTTTTACGTCTTAACTTCTGTCTAGCAATTCTTAATTTCTTTTTCCGATTTCTGTTTTTCAAAGTATTAAGACTTATCAGCACAGGGAATTTTTGAATGCCCAATGGAGTGTTAGAAGGAGCATCTGACAAACCAATTGATTTGTCTTTATTTCGTATCAGAGATGTTTGGATTTCCTTGTCAAATTTCTCTTCAGTTGGTCCATCTGTTTCAACAGCTTTGTCAGGTGACACTGTGATGTTTCTTTTAATATTATCTATGTTTACTTCTCCATCTTTTTCAACATTGAATGATATATGCTTGCTTAAGTTTACACTTATAGCTTGCGGAAGATTAGTTTTTGAACTGTGTGGTACATTTAATTCAATGAGATCAACATCTTTCTGATATATTTTTGTCGTCTTCTTTATTAATCCTTTCTTGCCTTTTGATTTTGTTTCAGTTTCTTCAACTGGTGTAGAATGTGACGTTGGAGCTCCTAATTCTATATTTTGCCTTGAATCATTATGTGAATATTGTTGTTTCAAAGCCAGTCTTTCAAGAGTACTGAGACTGGAAGCTGAGTTTTTTCTGTCACTTTCATTCGCATACCCAACATCTGCTAACGAATCCCATTCTAACTTCCGCTGGGATGTTACACTGCTTGTAGGTGAATGTGGTTTGTTCATAGAAGTATCTAAGGTTGCATCATTTGCTGGAAAAATATAAAAATTTATTTGAATTTACCTAAATTATATTTAAAAACAAGATAGATACACTCG
Source organism: Erynnis tages (assembly GCA_905147235.1). Classification (NCBI taxonomy): domain Eukaryota; kingdom Metazoa; phylum Arthropoda; class Insecta; order Lepidoptera; family Hesperiidae; genus Erynnis; species Erynnis tages. The sequence continues at coordinate 3,250,533 of LR990092.1, forward strand.
AAAAACATAACCCTCCTTCTATTGCAGTCAGGTAAAAATTAAATTACTTTATAAATTTATGATAAGAAAACATTTAGCACAAAAGATTGGCCATATGCCAAATAGCATTCTAGTATAATTCAAGAAATAGTATTAGTAAGTAAGAAAATTATAGTTAATTATAGTATCATATTCCTACAATATTTCATAATATTACAAGGGCTGTACTGTTGTAGACAAACTGGGCATGACCACAACCTAGATAGATATTAGGTCACTTTTTCACGAATATAAATAATTCAAGAGGTGAATCTGGATTCAAATGAAAATATTTTAAAAAAATTGTTACAGAAAATAACCTTTATTTTTGCTGCTGTGTGCCATTGTCCGACCTACGTCAGGCCAGGCAATGACTTACTATAGAAATCTAATGAACTTACATCTTTGTGACTGTACATCATCGGACTTTACAGACTCTACATCACTATCTTGAGATGGTCCTGGGGCCACGTCCTCTGTTATAATTGGAGGGGAGTCAGAATCTGATGCTAGACGATCTCTAATATCTTTTTTCTGAAAAATAAAAAAGTTTATATTATCACCACACACATGTTTATGATTCATGATATGATCATGCACTCAGAGATATCATTTAACTGTTCATTAACAAACAAATTCAATTGTCTTTATTTGTATTGACATAAATGTCATCTTTATTTTCATAATGAACCATTAGCTTTAATGAATGTCTCTGAGTACGACTGCAACTGTGTTGGACAAGAGAACAAAGAAATTTAAAATAATGCTTTTTTTTTAATCCTTGTTTTCTTTTTTGTCATATTATTTATTTTGCTGATAAATTGAAATGAAATGTCCGGAAACTCATACTCCACACCATAGTCTGTAGTATTCAAGGGTCAAGTAGTCAAGTGTAGAAAAAATATACTCATTATGTGGCACAGTTGCTGTAGTGTTTGCCACACAATGTACACATACACTGCATATTGTAGCAGCGGTACGGGGAGCTACAACATCTAATTAGCACACAACATCTCAGGGAATATGGAGCGGCTGAAAATCAGCACAGCCCAGGTTTCTAGATCTTGAGTCTGCTGTAGCTGAGCCGTTTCCTTTTGCTTGCAATAAGAAATCTGAACTTCTTTTGTATGTACTACGTGTTTTGAAGCAATAAACCATTATTATTATTATTATCCATGTATCAATATAATGCTAAGCTGTTATGAACATGCCATTACAAATCCATAACTTGGGTGTTAAAGACTATAGAAAAGTAGGGCATAAGAAGGGTGGGGTGGCTGGAAATGGCAAGAACTGTGTCGTGTAGGATTCCAAATTTGAAACTTTATTGTGTAAGCCCACCTCAGAATAAAGTCCCATGCGAGAGACGTTTAGTTCATCTATTGTTAGTTATTTAAAAATCACTTTACAGGTTTGAAGTTTGAAAATTACCTGAAAACTAGACGGCTCAGCGACAGAACATTTAATTGAAATTCGGCATAATTCGGTCGAAGATTCACTCTTCTTTTCACCCGAGTCCGAAGAATCATTCTGTGACTTCATATTACTCCAAAAGGTACCTGTTGGGTCCCTTATCTCACTTTGAGCCGTAGATAACGAAAAGAATTGTTCTAAATCTCTTTTACGTCCAAATTTCTTGTAATAGTCCAAAATTAAACTGTTAACGGCTGTAGATGTGTCAACTGAAACTTTCTGATAATCAGAATCCCCTTCAGGGTATTCCATTCCCGTAGCTCCAAATCGGTGAAAATAGATTTATTATTTTCGATTCCATGCACACATCTCGATTTGTCTTTCTATTCAATTTTAAAATTATTCGAATCGAAAAGAAATGTATTTTACCGTTTCGTGTAAACAAAAGAAAAGTCAAGTTAAGTTACGTACGTTGTCGTTACGTCAGTTTGAAAATTCAGAAAAAAACAAATATGACTGAATGAATGAATGAATATTATTATTGTACATAATAAATAATTATAATTTATTATTCGTCCTGTACCCGTACCGTACAAATAGTCCTTCACAAGACTTCGATTGATTAATGGCACAAGTGTAGAACCCGTAGAATTCCCACAGAGTGTCTAGTAAACAAGATATAGATTTAGAGATTTACCTTTATAAAGCAGCATATTAATTATATTTTCAGTCAAGGGGCGTGAATCAGAGATATTATAGTAGAGCAGGGGAGACATACGGCTGCCTATAAGTGAAAATGTCCGACACTTAGAAAGAGATATAAGATTCTGGTACCCTATCTGTCTCTCTACTAACGAGTGCGCATTAAAGAACTTAGTGCATTCTCGCGCTTCACGCATGCGCATTAAACACTTTCAATACCTAAAATTGTTTTTCGCTAATTGCATATGGTATGCGCGAGAACAGAAGGTACGGCAATCTTGTCTCTCTTTTTAACCGAAGGACAGGTTGGAAGATGGTTGGAAGCCTGCCTTCTCTGCTCTACTATAATATCTCTATGCGTGAAAGTGTATTTTACGTCAATTGGAGGGCCGTCACATTTTCAAATGTCAATTTATTGTCATTTGTGTCATAATAATATCCAATAAAATTGGTCGGACTCGGCACTTATATTTTAATAATTACAAAATTATAATTATTCTTTCCCCAAAACTGTATATAATAAACGACGTTTTGGATTTTTTGTGCAAACCATAAAGGGCAAATCTCAAAATGTCTCGACAGACATCCAGACTTGATGCTAAGAAAGTTGTAAGTGAATTTTCCTGCATATTTTATCATAATTCATGATAAAGTAAATAAGTAAATCGTACGTAATAAATATCTTGATGGTAACCCTGCGTAATGTGATGTGTTAACGCGCTGTTTTTAGTTAAAGAAGGTATAGTTGTCTCTACAACTATAGGGGAGGTTCTTTAACACCAGCCTCATAACTTCTTCATGCCTCGTATTACGTCTGGGATGGTTGCCGGAGATACTTTTGTTTGAGGCGAACACTTCATTATGCACTCAATCTCAGATTTCTTCTCTATTTGAGGTAGGATGCGGTAGTCCACGGGCTGCAGTAACCACTTAACGTCAGGTGGCCTTTATGCCCTTTTTCTTACACAATTGTAAATGTAATGTAATAAAATGAATTAAAAAAATGAATAAACAATTAACTTAATCAATACACAATGTTGTTTTTGCCAGAATTCCGAGCTCCTCACGCTTACATATGGGGCATTGGTGTCCCAAATGCTGAAAGAGATAGAAAACCCAGATGATGTCAACAAGCAGTTGGAGAGAATCGGCTATAATATGGGTGTAAGGTTGATTGAAGACTTCCTCGCGAGGACCACGTCAAACCGGTGCTTGGAGATGAGGGAGACTGCTGATAAGATTCAACAGGCCTTCAGGTTATTTCTACTTTTTATACCTCGCATGATACATCCATTGAACCCTTCTACACCGCCTGTGTATGTATCTGCCCCCTTATGACTTATATTGAGGCAGGCACTTGGCCTTGTGTAAGTCTATATGGGGGATATGTACGTTTGGATCCCTAATTCTCGAAGAATTGATACACTAGTGTTTCAACCCAAGATCATATATATAAAATTCTCATGTCACAGTTTTAGTTACCTTACTCCTCCAAAATGGCTTGACCGATTTTTATGAAATTTTATAATATACATATTCAGTGGGTCTGAGAATCGGCTAAATTGTCTACTTTTCATACCCCTAAGTGATAAGGGTTGTCCACACCTAACATTTATTTTATTTTTATTTTTCAATAATGTGGCATCAAAAAATACATACAACCCTAAATTTTCACCCTTCTATCAACAACTCCTATTTTTTAATAGTTGATTTTTAACGCTCGATAACTTGTATCTGTTTGCGAGGTCAGTTATTTAAAATATAAAATTGAAATTTTCCACTACACTGTTCCAGGTTGTACCTCAACATGCAGCCGACAGTGACCAGTTGGAGCAGCTCCGGAGACGAGTTCTCGCTGGTGTGGGACCAGTGTCCCCTCAGCGAGTGGGTCGAGATGCCCAACAATGGGCTCAAGTACTGCGCACTGATCCCCGGCGCCATACGTGGAGCCTTGCAGATGGTACAGCTGGATGTGCAGTGTTGGTTTGTTCAGGTGTGTGAAGTTTAACATGGTTTGGTTCACAAACCCACTCTGGGTGGTTACTACAAACACCTAAAACCATCATGAAGTAAGCAAAGCAAAAATCATTTTGTTCATGAAACATGTGCTGCCGATGTTGCTTAAACCGCTTAAACCTGGGGGGTTATTACTACTTTCTAAAACCATCATAAAGCAATTTTGTTTTGTTTTAAATTAAAATAAAACATCATGTTTTAAATAAAAACAAAACATCATTGCTTTATGATGGTTTTAGGAGTTTGTAGTAACCCCCCTGTTTTCGAACCCGCATTAAGCCAAAATGGTGTACAGGCACACCATAATACTGTAGTTTGTCTCTCTTTATGTAAAGTAGAGGTTGCCAAGTCGAAATCGAAGGCTGTTACGAGTGAAGTTTAAGTTGCCATCTGTGCTGAGTGGCAAGAAGTGACTGGATGAGGAGAGCCATTGTGCTCAGGGGTGCTTTTTGGGAGAGCCTATGTAATATACATATAGGTTTCCTTTCCATGACAAATATCATCATTAGAAGACACAGGACTGCTAATAGTCTAACTAAAGGGCCAGTAAAAAAAGTTCTTAATTTTTCCTTAAACATGTACATAAATTCTGATCTTAAAAGATCTCTAAACTCTTAAAAATATAACTAAGTTTTTTAAATGTGAACTCGAATTAATTACAGGATCAACTTAAAGGCGACGCAGTGACTGAACTCAGGGTGAAATATATAAAAAGACTGGAAGATGCAGTGCCTGCCGGTGAAGATTGATCTCAATCTACAACCAGAGCTAATCTGACGATTGGTCTTAATCCTAAGTCTCTCGTTATTCCATCTACTATAAGAATAAGTTATTATAGTGTATATTATTGTTTCATAGTAATTAAGATTTTTTATTCTAGATGAATTATTATTCTCTGCTTATTTGATATTGTTACTCAGTAATTAATATTTTATTTGATTAGTTTAAGTTATATTTTTAGGAGCATTCTAGCTACACAGGAGAGGTTTGTTTTAAACCATTGAGAAGCAAGAAAGTTATTTTATAGCAGTTACAATAACGTATCTTAGGATTTGGATAGCCCTACTGCAGTTCGGTTACCAGGTAACATCTTTTATTTCAAAGAAATTAATATTTTAACTAAACTGTAGTAGTTTTGAAGAAAAATTCCTATGGGATGTCTCCGTAAGGATCATAGTAGTAATATATGTATTCGAAAAAATTCAAAATTTATCGAAAATTTGTATCAACTAGTCATAAGCCTCTATTATTTTTCATTAATAAAGTTCTTTGAAATCACCAAAGTATTTTAATTTTTCTGTTTAATTTATGTATGTATTGACTGTGTAGCCCCAATTACATAATAAAGTTGACTATAATTTAAACGATGAATTTAAGGTTTTATGTTTTCTTCTCTAAAGTCATGGCAACATGTAGATGTGTGGGTGGTTAAAATATTCGTTCAAAACTTCGCTAATGCGCCCATGAAATTTGATAAGGTACTGAACACGTGATCTGACGGACTGTGTCTTAAGTGCGGGTTTAAGGCACATTGTGCAAAAAAAATTCTTCAATGGATTTGCATTTTTTTTTAATGCGAAGTGGTTAACCCTTCCTCACTCATCACTGGTGACAATCTACTATTTATCTGACATTAACTTGTAGATAATTTTGAAGGTTACTATCTAACCTAAAACTTTCATATAAGTTACATATTTTAAGTAAGTCACATTTTTGGTTCTGCTTTAGTAGGTAGGTAGGTACACAAGGATGTTATGTAGGTACCTACAAAACGAGCTTAAATTAATTTCTCTCGGTTACGTAACTCTGGAGTTATTGGTTTTTGAAGATGAGCCTAATCAAGTCATCAAAATCGTGAAATTTGATGAAAAAAATAATTCGTGTGATATTATTTGTTGCCCTCATACAATTTTACATCTGGGATCAGAGAAAAAAGTTTCCATTTTTTGTCATTCGTTTAAAAAAATAAAAGGGCTATTTTATGTCTATGTAGGTAGTCGTGGAAATAGACCTCAGAATAATTAGACCTCTTCTTTACGATTACATACAAAATACATACTACTATATCTACTATAAGTAGTACCTAGTAGTCATAGTCGTATTGTTACACGATTATTTATAGTGACCGACCAGTGTGTATTATCCTGATTAAGCATAAATAAAGCAGAGGGCAAGTTCATTGCAGTGTATTGTTACGTATTATTGTTAGTCGACGCCGGTCGCCGGTCATCGCATCACGCGGCACGTTACTCTCGTAACTATGCGTTCATTTGTCATCATTATCTGCCTCCTCGTCGCATGCGATGCGAGAAATAGCGAATACAATAAACAGCGCGCCAAGATACTCAGAGATGAGTCTTCCCTATCTCTCGGCGGGAAAAACAGTCTCTCGGATAAGGAAACGGCTGTCAACAACTGTCTCATGCAACACAAGTTCAGCGAGGTCGACTACGGGTTCGATAACCCCCAATACTTCAACTTCTCCCGCCATTACTTCACCTACAAAAACAACATTCGAAATTCCAAAGTCTACAAGATCATTCGAGACATGCCTAAGGGTGCGGCGCTTCACAACCACGACATGGCTCTCTTAGGACCGGATTATATCATGAAAATTACGTACAAGGATCACCTTTATGTATGCTTTGAGAAGGATGACGTGCAATTTAAATTTTCTGACAAAACCCCTACAACACAGTGTGATAAAAACTGGCAGCTGATGAGTGAAGCTCGACGATCGTCGGACAATGCAACCCACTTTGATGCTGAACTCAGAAAACATTTCACCATGGTTGTTCCTGATCCTGACAAAGTTTATCCAACTATTAAAGAAACATGGACGGTCTTCATGAATTACTTCAGGAGAATTGCTCCTCTCTTGTCCTACAGGCCGGTCTGGGAACAGTATTTTTATGACGCGTTAAAAAGATTTAGAGAAGACAATGTGATGTACTTAGAAGTAAGGAGTGTTTTGCCGAACCTTTACGAGCTCGAGGGGCCGATATACGATCCATTAATTACAGCTAAGGCTTATGACAAAGTTATTAAGAATTTTGTCAAGGATTATCCAGATTTCATTGGAGCTAAACTGATATATGCACCGAATAGGAAAGTAGATACAGTTGAACTTAGTGAATATTTGGATTTGGCGCGAAGAATACAAAACGTCATGCCTGAAACGTTTGCTGGATTTGATTTGGTTGGCCAAGAAGATCTCGGGAATCCTCTACTAGAATTTGCGCCACAGCTATTAGGAGCCAAGAATCTAACATACTTCTTTCATGCAGGCGAAACCAACTGGTATGGGACATTGACTGATGAGAATTTAGTGGACGCAATACTGTTAGGAGCAAAACGTTTAGGACATGCTTATGCGTTAGTGAAGCACCCGTTGTTGTTAAAAGCTGTTTTTGAGAAAGACGTAGCGTTGGAAGTGAATGTTCTGTCAAACACAGTGCTTTCTTTAGTGCGGGACGTTCGCAATCATCCGTTGAACATTCTCCTTGCTTTCGGGCTCCCAGTGGTCCTAGCAAGTGATGATCCAGGTATTTGGGAGGCTGATCCTTTATCTGACGATTTCTATGTAGCGTTTGTTGGTGTTGCTAGTCGGCTTGCGGACTTACGACTATTGAAACAGTTAGCAATCAATTCGTTAAAGTACAGTGCTTTAGATACGAGTGCGAAATTGAATGCTTTACGTAGATTTACATCTCGTTGGAATGACTTTGTTGATAGGTTTGACTGTGATTCTTATTAATTTGACTTGTTTATGACTGATTCGACGGCTCCATTATTTTAAGTAGATATTGTAATTTTAATAATAAATAATACCAGTGCACAATCTTTTCATAATAATATTATTTATATTTAACCTTGTTTTCCATATAACCAAACTGCGTCATCGTTTCTAGTTTAAAGTGAGTTGCATATTGCGAATATTCAAGGGGTTTCCTTTCTCTGAAGAGTCTACTGGATGTAATGAAAATTGTTTTAAATAATTGTTTATTCTTGTGTTAGTTTATAATGGTAAAGAAATAGGTACAACGTTTTCTGTAACCATTAAAACGATGAAAATAACTGGGTAGGTACATTACTAAAACAATGGTATCTAGAAGGCTGGTATAGGTACATTTAAGATATTTATTTTTATAGCACTTACTTGTAAAACGATTAAGCAGGCCATCTGATATAATTTTGTAAGTAAATTAGGTAATATAATACATTTCATGAACATTCAAAACTAATCTTGATATTCTAGCTAGAACAACACGCTCTAGAAAATGGTTGCTTATTTTAGCCACACGTTACAACTAATTTACTACCTAATCAGAGAACATGAATCTACTGGATGATTACAAACAATGGTCCTACCACCTTGCTTCAAGGGGCTCTAAAAGCCTACACATAGCTATCAGTACCCTAGCCGCTGAGATCAGCCATTCGAAAGTTCGTTATTCAAAACACGGTACCCTAAAATGCCTGCATTATGCACCAGACAATGCGTTCGTTAACGGAGGGAGCTCTTCGTTGAAGGGCGTCACTCCAATTCCTACTATTCTCCATTCACTTCTTCAAACCACATTCACCCCTATCACTAGAGCATAAGACTTAAAATGGTGGAGCAAATCGTTCCTACGTGCACGATTCGTATTCCTATTTTGAGAAAGACAAGTGTCTCTAGAAAGACGAGTGTGCAGTTACAAGTTTCAATATGTCACTATGTATCTGCTGGTAGTTGACAGACACTTAGAATCTTTACATATTGCGACTTTTCTGTTGATATATGTAGGTATTTAGATTTTCAGCGGTTCCAGTGGTGATAGCCCAGTGGCTTAGAATTCAACCTCGAATTGAGGGGTACGAATTCCAGTGGCACGCAATTACTTTTTGAAAAGTTATGCGCGCTTTATAAATTAAATACCACCTGCTGTTACGGTAAAGGAAAACATCGTGAGGAAACCTGCATGTTTGAGAGTGTGCAAAAAAATGTTCTCAAAGGTATGTGACGTCCACCAACCCGCATTAGGCCAGCGTGGTTGAACTATTAACCACTGCGCCACTCAGGTCGTCATCCGACGAGAGATCCGATGTAGTGGGTTATGGGTGCATTAATGCGTTACTGACGACAATATTTAGATTTTGCTGAAAAGTCCAGAGATCCCTCTTATTAGATGACTGGAGAGGAGACAGCCTCTCGTACTAATATTGAGAAATGAGACCAGGTTGGTACCTACTCTATAGCCTTCTTCTAGGACAGGATTTCTCAAAGTGGGTTTCACAGTTAATAACTTCATAAATATGATAATAACTTGTAAATATTTATATACTTCAATCTGTTTTAAATGAGTACAACTGCTGATAACATTGCCATTCACATAAAGTTGTATAAAAACATTGCTTACTGTCGGATGTGCGATAAATATTCACCCATTTCCTCACAGTTTATCTAAGTTTAAACACCCAATTATTTATTTGTCGTCATAACAAGCTTCCGCTTGCGACTTCGTATTTACACGTGGGCCTAAGAATTTAATCCTGGATATCAACTACGTGCATTCCAAATTTCGTCCTAATCTCTTCAGCTGTGAAACATTCCATCTTCACAAAGTTTCACATTTATAGATAATATTAGTAGGATTTGACTTGACCACATAATAAAACGAAAAGATATTTAATAATGTATCTTTTAGGTGAAGGTAAAAAAAATTCTTTTAATTTAAGTAGGTACCTACTTCAAAACTGACGAGTTGCCGCAAAATGCCTAAAAACAACGAAATTACGAGCGACGCGTTCTTTTTTTGAACGGTTCAAAAGCCGAGACCAAAACGGTTTCGCATTACTCGAAATTTCTATGGACGGCGTTATTTATACGATAAATTTACTAAAACTCACTCCGCACTGGTGTAAATTACAGCCTGCGGCGTCTACTAAAAGGGGTTTCGTTTTCAAAGCATTGCTTTAAAGAAGCTAAAAAATAAAGCTGAAAGGAAATATAAAGGCAACTCATCCGCCATGCTGAATATGCAACCAAAGGGTTGGGGACGTATTAAGTGGCACTTTAGTATAGTACCGCCCCGCGGTATGCATTCGTTGAAAAATGAGAAACGAAAAAATGGCGTCGACGTATGATTTAGAGATCTAGACGCAGGTATTGTCACCTTTAATCACCAAATTGCTGGTCCCTCAATAACGGTGTGGTGAATAGTATGTAGGTTCCTATATTCCAAATTCCAAAACCATTGTGTCAAAACCGTTGTCAATATTAAAGTCCAGATAAACTTTTATTTTTACTTATTACTTCTACTGTATGTATTTTTAACTATTTTTCTATACCTATAATACTTACGTAGTAGGTATTTGCTGAAATTATTTTATTCGAGGCCTCATCAGTCCTTTTGAATAGGACCCACCTACGCCCTCAGAAAGGGCTTCTAAGTAGTAATAGTAAGTACCTAGGTGCCTATACAGTCCATAAGCGAAGTTACTCATTAGATAATCTGCATGATGGTTTGCTACTTTGGCATATACAGTTGGCATCTCCTGTATATTATTTATTTCCTGTTATTTTTTAGATATGTGTAAAAGGCAAAGAACTATTTTACACATAGGTAACAGGAAAAAGTAAATATTAAAATAAGAAGAAAATCATCATAGTTAATTACAAATTTTTATAACAATGCAACTAATAAGAAATTCTTACAATTGATTTATTATTTAGCTTGGATTGACAAAACAAAGATTGATACATACGTCTTACAGTTGAAACCGAATATTATAACGACGTGGTCTACGTTTCTGACGATGGGTAGGACATTACGACTGTCATACCCATAGAAAACAGAACAGTTTCCATGGTCATACCAATATCCATCGTCTAAGTATACTCGTACCTCACGATGCGACAGGGCGAAATGCCCTAAAACCCAAATCAGACTTATACCATACACCTACATAATTATTCGTAGCCTACATACTATTTATTTACTTTATAGTTTCGAAAACACACATCCACATTCATATCAGAAGAAATCCTATCGGATGTTGTACGCTGGTACTTAGCTACTTATGAGGACTAAGATATTCGCCTCAAATAAAGTATAACCGGCAACCATGCCTCAGCCGAAACACAAGACATTAGGAACGTGATGTCTTACGACGGGTTAAGAGACTGGCGGTAAGGTGCCCCGGGCGAGCTGGTATCGCCCTACGACCTTACTACCTACAATAAAATAAACCTTAAGACAATTGAATAGTAGATACAAGTAAAACAGCCTTAAAGGGAAGATAGGTATAGGACCTCTATATCCAAGTAGGTACTGTACATAGGCTACTCTTTTGACTTACTTGAGTCCCAATCTCTAAGTCTCTTCACTCTCACTCTCTTAACAGAAGAAGAGGTTGACGATAGAGTGACTCTATTACTCGAAGGTGTCGACTTGAATCTCAAAATCTCATAGTCTCACGTCGACGCCATTTTCGTACCCTTTTTTGTATAAGGTACTATAGGGCGGTACTGAACTAAAGTGGCACTTGTCCCTTGTATAAAGTCACCATGGCAGAAATTAACCTTAATTGCTTTTTCAGCTTTTAAGGCCCTTTAAAGCAATGCTTTTCGTAACCCCTTTTAGTAGACACCGCAAGCTGTAATTTATAGCTTTGCTCAGCTATAGGCAATTTAAATTTTTGTATATATTCAGTTCAGTTATAGGCATACGCATCTTTGATTTTTGTATAGTTTTAGTGAGTTTATAGCTCATAAATTGGCCGGTAACTATAAACATGGCTAAGCTAAGAGTGCGGGCAGTTTGGCTAAAGGTAGAACAATTATAAATGCTTAAAGTATCTCCTGCGTGTAAATTTAGGAGACTTGACTTGATAAAAGAAGTTTGGGTATCGTAAGAAACCACCAACGACTACATAGCCAAATAGACAGACATTCAGACAACATCCACTGGATAACGAGCGCGAAATCTACTTATGCTAGTACCAACCATTTCCTTGATCCGTGTATCATTTCTTTCGAATCGGTAGGTACTAATTCGAAATAGTCAGTAGAAATATGGTTGTTATCAAATTTGTTTAGAGTTCATCTTACAGTGGTCAGGTCACTAGTTCGAAACAAATGGGAAATCGCGATTTAGAACTGACCAATCTGACTTTATTTTTCTTTTCCCCCTTTTCAACTTTGACATGCGGTGTCCAAGGTTTTGTGGTCGTTGGATAGACCCATGCCGGAGTCGTCTACAGGCTCTGAGGAAAGCCACTTCGGAGATTAGTGGTATACAATTTGTTGAAGGTCCAGTGTCGTGAGCAAACAACGGCAGGTAAGCTATAAATCAAAACGTGGCTTCTCCAAACTACGATGGTAGTCTTAAATTCTGTTCTTCGACATCTACAGGAACATGTGTATAAGATAACGACAGGCTTGCTTAAAATATGAACACAAATCTCTTAATAGGCTAGTGTCTCACCAATTAAAGTGTGAACGGGGAGTAATGGTCTGTAAGATCACGGCTCGCTTCGCTTCTAATGATTAATATTAAAAACGAAAGTAGATTGGCGGCACTAATAAGTGTCTATCTAAATGCGAACTCCTAATAATGCGACTAAAAAGCACTAAGATAGGTCTATTAGTTATTCAGTTGTAACAAAATTTATGTGCATTGATTTTTAGAGAACCTATATTACATAGTCATTCATTTTTGATTTGTAAGATGGAGATACGTCAAAAATTCTGAGTTAATGTATCTATAGGTATTATATTTCTGCTTAGCCCAAACGTAAATTAGCATTAAAAGTTGTTGCATTTTTTTTATTTCATCGAAATAAACCCATTAATTTGAAAGAAATCGCTTTTTTTGTACATATGGTCCACAGTAAAAAATTAAAATCTTAATTTATCAATAAAAACTAGATTTTTTTTTAAATTTTTTAACTATTTTTCCGTCGATAATTTTTGGTCTAGTTTCACCCCCTTTCGGGGTTGCACTTTATCCTGGGACACACTGTATATCACAATATATTATAATAAGGTGGCATCTACTACTTGCTCAGGCGCCGCGTCGCTTCATAAAGACAGTCACAATTTGACTCGCTTCACTCCCACTGCAACACATTATCGCTAATTAGACCAACTATTAAACGCCGACGTCTTAATAGGCGGCGAAATTCCTAACGCAAGAAAGCGACCGAATAAAAATGCAATAGGTTGGTTACACATGTTTCAAAGTGTAATTGTATATATTTACTAAGCAATAATTTAATTAGGTAAGCCTCTCCAAGAGCGTCTATCAAGCAAGTCCAATGTCTCAAAGGTTGACAAATATTAATCATTGTTTTGACTTCAAAAAGACTTTTAAAATCCTGCAGTGATTATCCTGTCTATCTGTCTATTACTTTTTTATCTATTAATTTATAATTCATCACGATATCTAAATACTTAATTCATAGCACCTAATAACGGATAGCGTGCCTGAAGTTTGTTATCTACTAACTACTTTAGGTATCGTGATGAATTAGCTTCAAACTGATAATTTTACAACATATAAGTACCACGCATTGATATCATCTATCAAACCTAAATCGATAATTCCTTTGGTACCTAGTAACAGTTTATCTTAGGACTTTATCAATATTTCAATCTTGTATCATAAATAAGTATTTAATAGAACTTTAGGTACCTACCTACGCATTTTTTCTGCTAAATTTTAAAATTCAATTTTGTTAATAAATATATTTTTATAATAACTTTATCTAGAAGAAAAAGTCGTGCAGTATAGCAAGTAATTCGCGAAACTCTCCCCCCTTCCGTTTAGAGCACTAACTACAAAATTGGGGGCTTAAGAAACCATAGGTAATTTAAATTGTTAAAGTTATATTTCATACACTTGTAGGTACATGGATAACAAATTAAAGACCTACTTACACACGAAAAGGCGTTAGAAGCTATGCATTTATTGGGACGGAATAAATTTAAGCTTTTGGTCACTTATCTCAAGTGACCAAAACTTATAGCTGCAGGTTTTTGATAATTTAAATTTTACTTATTAAAACAATTTATCACCAGTGATCTTTTACAATTGTGTCAATAAACTTAGTCCACCTTATATCAAATTCGTGGATTACTTTATCTTTGTTAGGAACCGTGCTATAGTATAGGGAATTTAACGCCAATTTCTTCAAAAGTCTCAAATCTGCGTGGCGACTAGCAACACCCATAAATGCGACATAAAAATCATGGGACAACGGTTCCGCTTCCCACAAACCAGGATCGTCACTGGAAATAACGACAGGCAGGTTTTGAGCTAGAAAGGAAGCCAGAGGATGGTTCCTTACATCTTCTACTAGCTTCAACACTGCGTTTGATACCACATTAACTTCTACAGCTATGTTTCTCTTCTTCACCTCTTCCATCAGAACTGGATGTTTTATCAGCGCGAAGGCATGCCCTATTCTTCGTGTACCGAGCACTAAAGCATCTGCTAAGTTTTCATCTGAAGTGGTCCCGTACCAATTCGTTTCGCCCGCATGGAAGAAGAACTTTAAATCCTCTGAAGCTTCCAATAGCTCAGGCAAGAAGTCTTTGATGGGCTCCCCTAAATCTTCTTGACCGACTAAGTCAAACCCGGCAAGGAAACCAGGCACTTTGCGTTTTATTTCCTTCGCGATTTTGATGTAACCTTTGATAGATTTCGCCTCAACAAGTCTCAACGGAGCATAAATAAGTTTCGCTCCTATGAAATCGGGGTAATCTTTCATAAATTTATCCAACGTCCTCGTGTAAGCTACTGCTGTTTCAACGGAATTATACACGTTGCCTTCTAAGTCATACAGTTCGGGCAACACACTCCTGACTTCGAGATACATGACATTGTCTTCTCTCATAGCTTTTAAGGAGTCGTAGAAGTATTGTTCCCAAACCGGCTTGTACGTGAACATAGCGCCGGCAGTAATGAAATACTTTTGAAATCTGCTCCAAACGACGTTTATATCAGTGTACACTTCCTGTGGGTCATCGATGACCACTGTGAAATACTGTCGCAGCTGCTTGTCAAATTTCTCAACGTTTCCCGACGAGTATCTAGCATCTCTCATCAACTGCCATTGATTTCCACACGTTGCGTCCGGAATATCGGGTGCGAACAGCAATCGTATGTTTTCTTCCTCGAAACAAACGTACAGATCATCCCAGTATGTGATATTTAACACATAATCCGGTCCCATGATTGCCGTGTCATGTATATGGAGGACCGCGCCTTTCGGCATCTGTTTTATCACTTGGAACAGCTTCGATTTCTTCACGGCATCCTTGTATTCGAAGAAATGTTTCGAGTAATTGAAGTGCTGCGGATGCTCAAAGCCGAAGTCCACCTCGTTCAATTTGAGTTTCATTATCATTTCATTGACCTTTTGCTCGCTGTCACTAAGCACTATATCACTGCCGAGCATCATGTCGAGTTCCCGTTTCAATAGGCCATTCCGTTCTTCTAGTATACTCTTGACATCTTTAGTGAGCACTGGGATCAGTATACCAAATAATAACGCCGTCACGAACCACATTTTGTCTTTAACTTTTGTACATGCCACACTGTTTATAAATAGGTTTAAGGTTATGTAGGGCGAGGTGATAGATCGGTCAGTAGAAAGTTCAATTACCCACAACGTGCATGAATCGAATGAATATTACAAAACAAAATCGAATCAACCGTTCAGATAGTATGACGAAGTGCTGATAGTGATAATTTTATCGGCGATAAGATGATTTTAATAATAAAACTGGAGGATGTTTCTATTACTTACTCGATGTGATAGTCATAGAATATTTGAAAGCCATCTTCTCACGTACTTACGTAACTCAATTACAAACTTATTTTGATATTAATATTGATTGACTTATTTTGATTTCAATTGACGGTAATTTTAAAATTAAGTAGGTAGGTAACTCTTAATAGGTAGGTAACTTTAATATAAAGAGGTTAGTTAGAACGATATAATTTTTGCGGAACTGACATTACTTTTTTTATTATACATTGTTTCATTGTGACAACAAAATTTAAAAACATTTTATTTATTTTAATCACATTAATCTCATACTCGATACATAGGAAAATTATTGTAATATAATATTGATAAGAACCCACTGGGACTTCTTCAAAAAGAGCTTTACTTCGAAGTTCTTCAAAGCAACGCACTTGTGATTCTCCTGTTTTTGCTTGTTTTATTATTATAGAAATATAGACGACGTGTGTGTGACTTTTTACTAGTAGGTTGCCCATCTGCCTGTTTGCATACACACACAAACAAATGAAACAGTGTTATATTTATAAACGCTGCTTCGTAAATTCTGAAGGTGTTGTCTGACACCAATTAGTGTGAACTGGGCTTAATTAGTCCGCCAATAACACGAAGTTAGCAGGTATAGCAAGGTGATACAGTCGGTAATATTACATTGAAATTTATATCATCTTGTATTTCGAGCAATAATTTTGAGATTATTTATTTATTTATTTATTAAACCATTAAACCATAAACTTATGAGGCAAAAACCCCTACAGACTGGACTAATCTGCAAATACGATTTCGCGTGATATTTTTTTTATAAATTTATAGTAATTCATTGCTTTTAAATCCAAATAATTCTTCATTCAATTCACTAAATTCAAAAGGTTTGACAATGAGTGCAATCCTTTAGCACCAGGTAGGTACCTTACCTTATAAATCTTTCGTTTTATCTTAGAAGTACCTAAATAGCTTTTTTTACTAAATAGTAATATAGGTAACTAACTAATATAGAAGGTATCTAATTATTGTAAAGAAGACAAGTTAAATAAAATGATATGAATTAAGTAAAAATTAAGCTCGCCTTTTCTAGTTTCGAAATAAAGTGATAATGAATAAATAAAGGTCTTATGATAGAAAGACTGATAAGGAAAGTAAGTACCTAGGCTGATATTTAGATTTTTTGCCAGTCAGTTCGTTGTAGATAGCGAACAACGCAAAAACAATTGAAAGCCACTTCCTTGTTTACTTATCTGTCCGAATAAATAGTCATTAGAGGTTATCAGAGGTCAGAAAAAGCTGATTTAATACAACGTTATAAAAACAATCATAACATTATCATGTTTATAACATCGTATTTCGGTATTTGTACCTATTAAGTCGGTATAAGCAAGCAGTGTAACAGTGAAGGAAAACATTGTAAGATTAGGTAAAATCTGAAATGTTTATTCTATGAATGTGTTATGAATAAATAAGCTAAATAAAACTTCTGAAAATAACACGATTGCTTGACTAATTATAATTCGATTAGATCCACACAATATAAATTAATGGTATTTTACGTCAAAAACCGGTTTTACTTTTGTGTACTTAATATATCATAAGTTTGACCTTCCATTAATTCACTGTTAATGAACGATTTAAAATAATTAGTTCTTTTCCATCATAGGCACATAACGCACAAATAGAGGGTCTCAATATTGGAGTTGGTCAAACATTATAAAAAACAAATTAAACAAAGTTACCTCCTCGACTACTCCTCGACACTCTAGAGTGAAAAGAGTATTTTTTTCATAGTTAGTTTTTACAGTCCTTGGACACCCACATCCAACCTCAAATGGAGCAGAAATTTCTATCTAAGTTTGTATGCTTTGCTATAACAAGGCTTTGCTACTCATCATGACTGAGATATTCGCATCCAATAAAGTATCCGATCACCGACGATCACTGACACCAAGAAGTTCCCGAAAAATTATAACAGAACTTAGATTGCAGATTAGGATTTAGCGAAGAAAAATTTTAACACCTCCAAAATATGATTCTCATAACATTTTGTATTATATCAGTAAACAACAAATAAATTGCAATTAAGTAATAATTTGGTATTTTCTAAGTAAATAATGAAATAATAATAAATGATAAAATTTCTTAGACGATATTGCAAGACTGACATGTGAACCAATAACTTCCTTTATTTCGTCACGTACACGGTAAATATACTTACTAGTAACGTACTACACCTATTCCTTGTACAAAATTGTGATGTCACAACACTACTTAAATAAAATTGCACTAAAAGTCTCCAGTTATCACCTCTTTTACAAACTCATTCCACCGTTTATTAAACTGCCTAAACATGGTAGTTTTCCCTCGATCGTCCAACGCACTGTACCTAATAGAATTAATGCCTAACATTTTAAGCATCCTTATATCCGCACGGTTACTCGCTATGCCTACAAATGCTATATAAAAGTCATGAGAGAGGGGGTCGGCACCCCATGCTCCCGGATCATCACTAGAAAGAACCACTGGAAGACCTAAAGCTAAGTAAGCAGCCAATGGATGGTTCCTCACATCACGCACTAAGGATAACACAACGTTTGAAACCACATTCACTTCGATTGCTACGTCTCTCATCTTCACGGCTGCTAGAAGAGATGGATGCTTTAACAAAGCATATCCGTGGCCTATTCTCTTAGAGTCTAAAAGAATAGCATCAATCAAATTTTCATCAGATGGAGTACCGTACCAATTAGTTTCTCCGCCATGAAAATAGAAATTTATCTCATTTTTAGCCTCCTTTAACGCAGGCATGAAGTACAGTAAAGGCTTTCCCAAATCTTCTTGACCGACAAGATCAAATCCTGCTATAAAGTCCGGCATATCTTTCTTCAGTCGTAGAGCGATTGCGAGATCACTACGTATTTGGTCAAATGTTTGTCTTCGTGTTCTAGTCACAATGAACTTGATGCCCACAAAATCCGGATATTCTTTTATAAATCTTTTTGCCACTTCTTCGTATAATTTTGGGAGGTAAGTGACGTCGTGCACTGTTCCATCCAATTCATATATACGATTCAATCCGCTTCTTATTTCAACATACATAATGTTGTCATCGTAGAACTCTTTTAATGCTTCATAGAAAAACTTTTCTCTCACTGGCCTGTAGGATATTAAGGACTTAATTGTATCACAGACTTTGTCAAACTTTGTCCACACCGTGTTAATATCTGCGTGTAAATCCTTCTCATCTTCTGAATACATCGTGAAGTATTTCTTCAGTTGCATATCAAAATCTGTGACATTGTCAGTAGCGTTCCTTAATTCGCTAAGGAGACTCCATTTATCGGAGCAAGGTCGGTCTGGAGTGGTCTCGGAGAAGTGTAATTTTAAATCATCTCTCGTGAGACATGCGAATAAGTGGTCTTCATACGTCAGATCCATCAATCGTTCTGCGCTTAGCATCAGGGAGCTGTGTACGTGCAGGGCCGCACCTTTTGGCATTCGTCGTATTATCTGATACACTTTTGATGTCGGTATTTCGTTTTTATATGTGAAGTAGTGCTTCGACATGTTGAAAAATCCAGGACTGTTGAAAGAGTCGTGTATCTCCTTTTGCTTCCATTTCATCAGGATTTTGTTCGCTGCGACTTCTTCCTCTGTAAGTCTGAGATTCCCGCCGAGTTGTAGTTCGAATTCTTGTTCTATTAGGCTGTTTCTCTGGACGTTGTATTCGTCGAGGCTGTTTCTAGCTAACAACGTCTGGATCGACACTGCATAGATTATGCTATATGCAAGGCAGTGCATATTGTTTTGTTTATCACAATGTCGGGTCACTCACTGACATTGGTATCACGTCGTCGTGTGACTGGACGTTAGACGCTTACTACACTGATATATATAGTATTGTGCATTGTGTTGTCGGTAGGTACTCTTAGTGCCCGTGTGTGAAAACGAATTCTTGTTACCTATTATATTGACCACAGCATGTTCGGTGCGGAAAAAGTTCTTAACTATGTAGTTGTTCGAAAACTAAAATAGTTTTGGGTTGTCCGATGGTAATGAGCTTTAGTTGAATGTATGTACTTTTTACATAGCGTATACCTAATTATCTATTTAATCTTATAATATTATTTTTTTAATAATATTAATATCTACGAGTAGGTCTGTCTAAGTATATTCTAATGTAACTACCTAGACCAAGTCTGATTTTGGTAAACATTACCTACCATTTTTACGGTCGCACAAACCTTTTTTATTTAGTGGGGAAATCCATCTCCAAAATCCAAATGATGGATTTGGATACCAGAAGGACTATGCCAGGCTCCTACCGATTAAAAGCATTCACTGTTTTTCGGAGCTAAAGGCACACTTTCGCATTTCACAGCATGCGACAGTGTACCCACATCTGAGGACCATTATACCAACAACCCGACTCTTTCATCATATTGCATGCTTATCTGACGACAATAACAATGATTAATAGTTCATCTTAGACTGAAACCGACAGTTTTATCGTTCCGACGGGAGCGCTAAAATTGTGGTCTCAAGAGTCAATAAATATGCTGATGATTAACTATTAAAATCTTGAAATATTCATATATTTTGTAGGGTGGTGTCATACCCATGTAAAAAATATAATGACGGATTGTTTTAAATACCTCATTTATGTATAATATGACGATAATTACCTTCACAGATAAATTCTTATCCTGTATAACAGCATAAACTTTTTAGTCAAAATCTAATCATCAAAGTGTGTTGCGGTTATCATAATGTAGAATCATAATAACACAAAACATGAAGAACATGATGCTTTACGACGGGTTAAGAGGCTGGCGGTAAGGCCTCTTTGGACAAACTAATAAAGCTCTACCACCTAACAATCTGGCCCGTTAAAGAAAATTGAAAAGAAAATCAGTTGCCTAATATAATAAGCAATCTTTCATCAAGGTCGTAAATTGCAACAACATATTGAGTAATATCGACCTAACTGCGGTTTACTCGAATACCTTTTCGTATTGTTATGTCATTATCATTAAGTAAAATAGGTAGGCAATAAATAGATCGTAGGAATTAAAATTGATTTCAAATTAAATTTTGTTTTGGTTTTTATTGTCATCAAATTTTTAGAAATAACCTAGAATGAAAACAGTGGCATGTACATACATACCTGGCTATGTGGAGAATTTAAGTAGGTTATAATATTGTATATTGTTGGTTATATAATTTTTAATTGTAACCCAGGGTCCGGGTTCGGATCCCAATGGCAAGTTCTAATGACTTTCTTAAAAGTTATCTGCGCTTTATGAAATATAATATCTCCTGCTATAACGTTGAAGGAAAACATTTTGAGGAAACCTGCATGCCTAAGAATTCTCCATAGTGTTCTCAAAGGCATGTGACGTCCACCAACCCGCATTAGGCCAGCGTGGTGGACTAAGGCGTACATATTTCTCAATGTGAAAGGAGACCCGACCCTGCACTGGTTCACTAATGGGTTACGGACAGACCCAGACAGATGCAAACCAAAAAAGATTTATGATTTAAGAACATTTACTGCTCATGAGTAATTAATTATACTATTACATTAGTTGTAGCCTGTTTTTATTGAAATAGCGCCATCTATCAAACATAGTGGAACTATTTGAAGAACCCAAGCGTACACGCATCATTTAAATCGTTTTGAATCATCGAGTTTTGTGTACATAATGTGGCGCTAGTTGTTAATAGGACTTAATATACTAATACCTACTCAAAAAAATTCTAGTTTTCAAAGATTAGCTATTAAAAAGGTTTTGATTGATTTTTAATTTGTTCGGTTTTCTTTTTATCGTCATAAACTAGATGCAATCTAATAGAATGAAAAACTCAAACTAGATGCAATCTAGTTTATGACCCAAACAATGTTTAAATTATTCGTTCGTAAAACTTAGCTTACTAAGTGTACATCAAATGTAAAGAAAATATAAAACTGTTATTTTTGGCAAGGTCCCTCCTAATTAGATTATCACACTTTTAAAACACGTAAAGATAGTGTTGTATCAAGTTTTGTCAGTTTGTCTAACATCGACTTTCAGCTATTTACCAACAGATGTCGCTAGTGCCTATACTATAACAAATTACAAAGCGCCATCTAGTAGCGAATAGGAAAATTACTTTGGGAATTAAAAAAACCTATTCTTTACTAAAAGCTTTACATTTTAAAGTGTTTTTTTTTCTTCATTTTATAAACGACCATGGAGTAAGTAGGTATAAGTTTTTTAACATTGAATGTAACAGAGCCAAATGGGACACGGTAGAGGATTAACGTGTAGGCGATCTATTGTTAAACCGCATCCAACTTTTCATTTCTACTTTACGTTGAAGATTCCAAATATGAGCCTCAAAACTATTACGCACGTATAAATAAATGGGTCTTTGTACAGACTACGTGTTTAGTGTTTAGTGATGGAACACGGATACGTTGGATACGATAATCTCCCAGTGGTTCGTCACGACGCGTCTCCCATCTCGTGCGACGATCTAATCGCGCGATCTCTGTGTCTGTACCAGCTAGCTAGCTATTTATAGGGCTGTTACATTAAAAAAGTCTATTTTGCTGAAATATTGCCCTAACGAAAAATCTTGTGAAATGGAGTAGGTACTTACTATGTCGAGTATATTTTATTTTGGGTATAATATCTTAGTAGGTACTTTCAGTGTTCTCATTCATCAATTATTGTATGTTTCGATAGTAGGCACAGTAGGTATACATAATATAGCGAAGATTTAGATTGGATATGGATGGATGATGATGCGACTTTTAATGCTATTTTTACGTTTTTATGTCTACTGAGAAGGAACAGACACCGAATGAACATGGGAATTGACGTGCTAGTTTAAAGAATACTCTTGATTAAAAAAAAAGTATTTTGTAATTTGTTACGCAACGCTGCGAAAAAATGTTTTACTTAAATAATTTTTTTTATAAGTATAAAAAATTTCATATCATATCATAAAAAATAAAATCATTTAAATTAATTCATTACTGAAGATTTCGCCACCCATCTAGATTATGCATATTGTATGCACAACTTTTCTTTTATTTTAATTCATTTAAAGCTGACTAATGTGATTTTAATAAGTGGCAACCCTAAATCACATTAAAAAATCCCTGAGGCAAATCGTGACGATGACATGCGATTATGCTTAGGCGCGTTACATACTAAGATGAATCGACAGACGCTTACACAACATTACACTATATTATAAACACATTAAAGTGCAATATTAAATAACAAAACAGTAGAGATACATGAGCAAATTTAATGCAGTGACAAGAATATGGTATTTAGAGGCGCGTGAAGTATTGTTACCTAGGTTTAGTTACATGACCATGAACATTAGACTATGAAGGTAAATTAGTGAGATCAAACTAAATTAAACATCAAATTGAATTAAAAATTTGGCACGAATTTTAATATTTTTAAACGAAATGCGTTAGAAATACACGAAATTCACCAAAAACACGCTACGCACGCTACATACACAATGGCGTGTACCGACGTACGTTCTGATTCTTTCAGTAAATTATAATCGAATTTCGACTACTTACTTGTGACTACTAGTGTGACTACTAGCTACTAGTGATAATAAACTGACGAGACATAAATCTTATTAAACACGCTATTCATCCAACCTACAACGCAGACATTCAAAATAACAGACGGTATAAACGGACGTATTATTCAATTTATGTTTTGGGGGCCCAGCACTTATGGAATTGTTTGGTCCGTCCGGGGCAAATATTTTCAAACCGGGGACAATGGTACCATTGTCAAATTGACCGGATGATTGCGAGGGGAGTATCGTGCGAGGTCCTGTGTTCTTAATGTGCGTTTGGATGGATTGGTTTTAAATTGATTAAAATTTGGGCCATGGATTAATAGATTTTTAACGTTAATTTGTTTTTAATGTTCCTTACATACGAGTAGGTACTAGTATAAGTGAAATAGTTTTGGGGCAGAATTAGACACCAGGCTTTCTTCAAGGAGTTTTTAAAAGAAACTGCGTCACCGAAATCCACATCTTCGTACATGTTTAGTTAATGGCGGCTTATACCCGAATCGACGAAATAGTTCGATCGAGTCTTTAACATATTATGTTAATTCTTCTGAGTAATAATGCCCTTTAAGTCCAAGCATATGGGCTGCAATGACCAATTAATATCAGGTCACCTGCATAGTTGCATACTCCTTTGCTTTTTTAATTTTTTTAAGACGAATTGTAAGTATCGCCTTTAGAAATCAAATAGCACTGCTTTGAATAGTAGCTGACAAGTGTAGGTAAATTTATTTGAATGCGAATTTTTTGAGTTTACTTGAATAAGAAAAGTTAGTAATACAGGTAAATACAAACCGTGATTATTTATATTAGTGGCATGAGAAGGTAAGAGAAGAGTTTACCTATCTGCAGAAAATGCCATACTTTACTACTGGATACGTAACGTAGGTAGATATTGTAATGTACCTACCTACCGATATAGTTATAGGTAGGTAGCTCAACTGGATAGCTAGCATCGGACGAAACTGCCACACTGCACTTTTATGCACATAAGCACATCATGAAACCACAAAATGTATAGAATACAGAAGTCGCTGGCCGTAAGGTACCTCCCGGGCGAGCTTCTACGACTTATCACCTGATAAATCATATGTGCGTAATAGCTTTGAGGCTCTTATTTGAAATCAAAGCAAAGATCATCACCACTACCTTTAGGTCTCTTCCGGGTGGCTACTTTGACTCTATCACCTATAATTCTTTATAACCGTTTAGGGGCGTTTCAGCCCATGAAGCGTCCGGGTGCAATCAATACCCGCACCCTCTTGTATCAAAAAACAACGGGTTGCATTCCGGGAGTGCCGGCCGAAGTGAACATTGATAAGATGTGTTTTCTTGGTGATTTGGACGACAGTTCAATTGAAACACAATTGAGTTTCTCTGTAAGAAAAGAAATGACATTTAGTGCATAATCGCATATAAGTCGAATCCAAAATCACAGTAGGTAATTATAATATTTGGCTTTTTTCTATAACAAAATATATTTATTATTTATGAATGTTTCCTTTTGACAGTTTCCATAGTTACCATCTTACGCATTTTCGCTTACGATCAGGGTCAGTGTCCTGTCGCGAGTTTAACAATTTTTACCCATAAGTACCAAAAAGTGCTCAGCGCCGCTAAAGAAGATTTCATTTCAAAAAGTTCGGTCGAATTTTTCCCGTGCAGAGAATTACAGCCGAGGCCTGTGATGCGAGCCTCTCGGCGTCCCCTCACACCCGGCGCCCTGCACTATAGGTTATGACGCCCCAGTTTATAACCTTCTGTAGTCTCTAAGTTTTGTGACTAAACCCTTAACGACATTAATCTCCCCACAGGTGCCAGTCTGTTTAAAGAAGGCCGACATCACCCCTCCCCTCCCTTGCCTCCCACCTGTCAACATTTGCATACTAAAAGGCTGAGCCGCTAAGGATTCAGATCGTCTCGATTGAGAATTGAGACGTTCGTATATTTCGGTCGTTTTTTCACTCATTAATTTGTATATTGTTACGTCCTTTTTTGTAGAGCAAGGAAATTTATGTTTGCATAAAGGGATCACATGTCATGTTCTTGCGTTAAATAAAAGACTGTGCCAGAAATCATATTTTTTGACAAATATCATACAACCATATTACAACATAGCTCTCAAAACCAGCAAACTGAAGTGGCAATGGGCTGGCTATATCGTTCGAAGGATGGGGAAGAAAGGTCCTCGAATGGCGACCACGTGTCGGCAAAGGAGTACCTACGGGCCGCCATTCGACCAGGTAGACTGATGACCTGTAGAAGACAGCGAGGAATCGATTGATTCTAAAGGCCCGATTAGGGGAGGCGCATATTCAGCAGTGGACTAAGAATTTCTTAAATGATGTTGTATAAGTAAGTATACCTAAGTATCTCCGACTTACGAAAAATATCGAAACAGTATCAAAGACCTGCGACAGGATTTAACAATTAACACTAAAAAGCGATTCTATTACGTTTCATGTTAAGCGTCATGTCTATCGATTTTTTTGTATAAATAAAGGCTTATACCGATTACATAAGAGCATCGATGTCCTTGCCCCCGATTATCCAGCTCAGTGGGCTCATCCGCATGAAGATTTTCCAAATCAATGAACACACCTTCCGAATTAGATACCTACTTGCGATTCTTTATTGCGTAACATCGCAACATCATTAAGTAAGTAAAAGATAATTAAAAAGAATACGGTAACAAAAGGAGATTTTGTTGCACAAACACAAGATACCAAACGAATGTTAAAAGTGAAATTTGGTATGCTGATAGTTTTTCACTAACAAACCTCACATAAGTACCATTTGGTACCTACTAACCATTAGGTACGTTTTGATTCCAGCCACTGTAAGCCAAAGGCTTCAACAAAAACTGATTTCTCAGTAACTCTTTTGGGTTCCAAAAAATAATTCACTTCCACAAAATTCAAATTTTTTGCCCAAAAAAATGACATCCGACCTTCACACACGGCACGCGATGTCAAACAATAGTTGGACAAAAAACGTTACCCCATAGGTGTTTTTATCGATAATTACTAATTGGCACACCGTGGTCGATCTTGCCCAGTTCACTCCAAATAATTGCGGTTTCACCATCATTACCCAAACACCATATGTTTTAACGGATTCCTATTGTGTTTTGGAATAATACGGTCTTTAAGTTATTGTTGCTTTGCTCTTTTAAGTGCAAGTTTAAATTCGAATTTCAATGTTTTGATTCTTTACTGTAGGATTTTGATGTGAAAATAAGGACATAGATCTACTTTAGATTAACTTGACTTGCTTATTTTTATAGTGTTAAAAATAAGCAAGTCATAAGCAAGCAAGCGAGTCAAGTCAAGCAAGATCTAATTTATTTATGACTTAATATTTTTATTAATTTAACTTACAGTATAAGCTTTGTAATAATGTTAGAATGGTCTTAATTTGGACATTTGTCTTGGTACAAAGTACATATCTTCTATTTCTAATTGTTATTTGTTTAATCTCTGATTTACTTTTAGGTATTTATTTTTTGGTAGCACTAACTATAAATTTAGGTCAATTGACGGTAATTTACTGTGTGTTTCTACTACCCACTGTTCCTTTATTTCGATGTCATACAAAAATTCGTTGTCTATATTTAATACAAAGCATTCAAGATAATAGGTGTCTCATATGACTAGAGGACAAGTAATTATCATTCATTCGGTGTCTTCGAGCACAGCATGTGCCCAAGACAGTTGCAAAAACAATTATCATTGTTTCACAAAAAGCGGGTTAATTTGTCAGAATTAATAGGTCGATAGTAAATTGCCGTGTACAATGTCAGTTTTTTTGCTTAACACAAATGTCATTCTTCATGGGAAGTCTGTGAGGTGTGGCCTCATTTGTCCAAACGATATCAGATCGATTTTTTGTGGCCGGTGACGTACGTATAGTAAAGTTTTAATAAAAGTATCAAATAATATATTTAACTTTGATTGAAATGTCTTAATGCCTCCTAATGTTGAACGGTCACTGTAGACCATAGACGATTCCATTAGACCTAAAAGTTCTTTTTGAGGTCACTCCAAAGAAATTTAAACAAAAAAGGATAGGGTACATGATATTACAACTTGCGTAAATCTCTAAGATTATAAAAAAATATTAAAAAGTAAATAAAGTACACACCTAATTTCAACAGAATGATATTCTAATTCATCAATCCCCCAGTTATGTTCTTAATTTTCAATGGAAAACACTACAATTTTAGCCTGAAGTGAGGTAATTGCTTGCTGTCGAGTATTCAGTTTGAGTTGGATAAATGGGGTAAACCCCAACACACGGTGATCGTTCCTTGGCGACGGAAGGTTTTGATGTGAAATGCCATGTTTTCTGCACCAATTTGTCGTCGTTAACTATTCTCTATAAATTTTTGCCGTATGTTTGAGGTTTATCATACTAATAAAAAACTCTCTTAGAAATAGATGACAGGCATAAATGTGGTGGAGGCGTGATGGAATGCTGAAACACTATTCATATCTAAGTAAGGTACGATAATTACAGTACGTAGTAGTGGTTGGTTATAATTATACATGATAGTGAGAGCCGTTTTTGCGCTAGAGACCCGCTACAGATAACACAGTAGAGTCTATTCTGTTCATCACCTATTCTAATCTTGTCATCCTTGTCACAACACCTTTTAACATAAGCAGATCCTCTGAGGATGCGATACTCAAAGCTCTACTCTCGCTCTGACGAGCGTATGTATGATTACAATTTTGCTTTTCCTCACTAAGAAGTATCTATCTATCTATCTATCAGTCGTTGAAAGCCCTTTGCTGGACATAGTCCTAATCGACGCCACCCTACCGAGTCCGTTAGGACCATAGAAAATCGATGAATTCAGAAGGCTCACCCTCTGTAGTTTCCTGTGCTCTATAAATCATCAATGGAGAGAGCTATGGTCGGTATTTCTCTACGTGGCAGAGTCAGAAATGATGAAATCCGTAGAAGAACGAAGGTAACCGACATAGCTCTCAAAGTTTGCAAATTAAAGTGGCAATGGGCTGGCCACATCGTTCGCAGGACAACCGATGGGGGAAAAAGGTCCTCGAGTGGCGACCACGTTTAGGCAAAGTGAGCACAGGCCGCCCTCCTACCAGGTGGACTGATGACCTGAAGAAGGCAGCGGGAAACCGTTGGATTCGGAGGGCCCAGGACCGGGTGGAGTGGCGTCGATTGGGGAAGGCCCATGTCCAGCAGTGGACTACCAAGGGCTGAAAGGAAGGAAGGAAGGATAGATCACCAGTCCAGCGAGAAGGGCGGTCTGTGCCTCGATTAATTATGAACACTATCGTCAAAATATTCGGACCCTACGTAACGTGAGGTTAGTACCTATAGTATCTGTACATCATCCCATACTAACGGTTCACGTTAACCGTATTAATACTTTGACGACAGTGTTTCATGTGGTTGCCATTCGAGGACCTTTCCTCGCCATCAGTTTGCGGGCTTACAAAGTATTCATACAGTGTATTATCAATTTTTAACCGATAAACTGTCAAAAAGGAACCAAACCGCAGTCTTTTGATAATACCAACAATGAGGCGACAGATTGCAAACGGGAGCTTTCAAAGATTAATTTCTTGTACTTAATATTACCACTTTAAAATGATTGAACACTGATTTTGAATGAGATATCTCTTTCTTAAGGTCAAGCGATAAGGTTCAATTTTTAATGTGATATGTTTTGTCAGAGTTTTAAAATGTAAAGCGTAAGTTTGTTGGGTTTAGGGTCTCGTAGCAAAGCGGTTTTAGTTAAAACTGATCTGGTGTCGGGAACGAGTATCGACCTAGTGGATTGACTATCGGAGACGCAGTCCAAAACGATAATTCAGCCAAGTTGTTAAACGAGCCTCACATAAACGAACTTAACAAATAATGAGTGTTCAATTGCAATGTGCAATGTGTCTTGACTATTCGTGAAGCTTGTAAACTTACGAGTTTTTATTAGGTAGGTACATATTTAGAAAATTGTAATTATTTTAATGCCACTGCTTGGCATAGACCTCGGTTTGATAAAAATCTGTATCTACCCATAAAAGCTTTATGCATGCAGTAAACCGAACCATTTAAGAGAGAGCCCGATTCACCCTTCACCCGTTTTTTAAGATGTGGTTAAAAATCATCGTAAGTTTCGAAGTTTTGTGTCGGTTGTTAAGGCTTCCTGTTAAATTTACTTCTATTTGTAGCGTGTCATTAGAGCTAATGATTTATAATTTCTAAGGAAGTGGTCGCGACCCGTGATCATTGTATCGTCACATACGTGGAAACCAGGGACGTAATTGTATCATCTGAGGCCCATGGCAAATTCCTTAGTGGGGCCCCTTCCGTCCTTTTCAGTCCTTTGAAGTCCACTGCTAGATATGTGCCTCTCATGTCGGTTACCTTCGTTCTTTTTTATTGCAATTGTGTAGCAAACGAGAGTGCCAGGCCACCTGACGGGTTGTCATTGTACACCCACGTTATTCGCCTCAAATAAAATAGCTCCGGCTACATACCGGGGGGCCCCCTCGGTTCGTGGGCCCATTTGCTAGCCTTGTCACCCTGCAGTTACGCCACTGGTGGAAACCTGGAAACGCCTTCTGGTTGAGCGTAAAAAAACGTTTTGTCGCTGACTCTTGGATCGGTTTGATGTGTTATTATGTGATCGTCACGCGATCCGTTTGGGTTTGTAATTTTGAGATGATCTTGAGATCTGGTAGTGAAGATTAGCCACCTACTAATGGGTACAATCCATATTTATCTACAGTCACAAAATAAACATCTACTCAACAGTACGCACGAGATTTGTTGAGAATACCTAACAAGGTATTTCTACGTTGAATTTTGTAAACGCCCTCATGATTAGCAAACAGAGTTAAAAGTTAATTATGAAACCATTTCATTCAAAAACCTAGGACTGAAAGGGCGCTGATTAAGAGAGGATTGGTATCCCTTATCAGTAGGAGCAGCAGCAGTGGTTCGGAAGGCTGTAAGTGGACAATGAAAATGATTCACATTTATTTGTATGGTCTACATTTGTATTTAAAAAATGGTACTGTACCCCAAACGGACTACAATGGCTCCATCATTGTCGAAAGCAAATTCTTTACAATGCAATACAATTTAAATAAAAAGCAATATTGTGCAAACAGCGCAAACCAAATAAATGACGACAAACGTTGCGCGGCAAAATATTAACGCACCCAATTGCATGCGAAACGAACAATATTTCCGAACAAATGCGTATGGCGGTTGCAAATCACGTTTTTTCCGTAATGAAGACAAAGCGGCTTGATGAATTGACAGCCGAAATTCGAGTTCCCGCCACACGTCATACCACTGCACGGGATAATCGCTCGTATTTTCAACTCGCATAAGGGTGGTATTCGCCTGATGTTTTCTGCCCAGAACATCGGTTGCTGATTTTGGCGGTTTTATTAAACAGCCTGATTTGCGCAAACCGAATTACGCCGGTAACCGATACGCTCGTTATCGTTCGGTTGATTCGATCACGGCTGGGAATTAGTCGGCACACACGAAATTGGTTATCGGGATTGGAGGATTTTGCATTATCTGTTTTGCGCACCCTACTTTTCTTTTGTGACTTACAAATTTTAGGTCGGAGAGCCGTAGTAGCTCGCTCGGGCACCTTACTACCAGCCTATTAACCCGTCTTAAAGCAGCAAGTTCTCGTGTTTCAACTGGAGAAGTGTGGTTGCCGGAGATTCGTTATTTAGGCGAAAATCTCAGTCCTTATGAGTAGCAAAGCAGCCGCATAAAACGTACTATGTGACATGCTTTGTAACGTTCAATTAATAATGTTGCAAACTGTATAAAAAATACAATCTTTCTTAAGTTTCTTTCTTTTCTTAACTTTCCTTTTGCTCCGGTCTTCCCTACCCGCAGTACCTATCTATTAAGATTGCGTGAAATTCATCGCTAAAGTAATCTTCACATTTTCACCTATAAGTGTGCCCACTGCGTTTCATTCATCTTCCATAGCTGTGGATTTTAATGGGCTTCACAGAACACTTGTCAATATTAGGGAGGTAGAGAGGCTATCGGGTATTCAAGTGTTTTGAGTGTTTATTACGTGAAAGCAAAGGAGAGTTCCCGCCAATTTACACCTTCGATTATTTAGTCTATGTAACGTGCAATAGATAGTGATGTGACTCGAATTAGTTTTTAACCACGGATTAAAAATAAGGGTGTCATGAGTTTCACGTGTATTTCTGTCTGTGTGTATGTCTGTAGTGTTCAAATACTCCGGCTACCGCCCAAACGGTTTGAAAGTTATCCCAGGATAGTTCTTAGGATTTCTATGTTTCTATGTTCTATGTTTTGTAGAAATTGGTTCAGCCGTTACATGCATTGGAATATGGATTCTTTAATGGGAATAGTTACCACCTGTAGAAATGCAATAGTTAAGGAAAATATTATGAAAGGTTTGAGGTGCTAGTGTAGGTATGCTACTCATGAGGACTAAAATTTTCGCCTCAAATGAAATATCTCCGACAACTGTAACGGCTCTATGACCAACCATATGATCACAAATTAGATTTCTGTGATATTTGTGGTTGTTTGTGCGCGTCCATAGGTTGCAGTGACAACCTAAAATCAGGTTATCGACTCGTGCATTTGCAACAAAAATCATAAACAACCGCCATTCCTGAAAAAAATCTCGGCGCAAAAAACATTCCATTAACTCGGATAGCTTGGCATTATTCCACAAAAAGAGAATACACAAACAAACAAACATTACACTCCATCGATACAGTAACTGATTGCAATCAACCCACGACGCTTATTGGGTTACGAGCGGAGTCGCGTGCACTGTGTGCGTATTTGGACAGCCTAACTGTTTGCTTTGACTATTATCTCTGCACAGTGAAGGATATGAGATGGATGTGGTGGTTTGTGAATTTGGTAGACGTGAAATTGACGCTAGATCGTGAGATTGAGCTGAAACAGTACATTGTCGTAGCAATCTTTTGTAGGTATATGTATATTGAAAGCTTCTTACCCTTATACTTACACAAAATCTATTGGATGGTTTTTAATGACAAAAATGATTTATCTACAACATGGAAATAACATACTATTAGTACTTATCTTCATTTTTACCATTTTGATGGTAGGTAGATTAGGTAAGGTATGTTTGGAATCCTAGACTATTTAGGACAAAGTAATATAAGTTAGCTCTAACTAACCTTTCTTTCTTTCAGCTCTTCTTAGTGCACTGCTGGACATGGCTCTCCCCTTGCCACTCCGTCCGGCTTTAAACTAATTGGTATAAAAATCCTATGCTTTCTTCGATGTGTATCGAAATGAAAATGTCTGTCTCTTCTATTTGTTCTATGCTCAGTAATTTCTTTTAGCGACATGGTACGAAACGACGAAATAAATAAATAATAAATAACGCTTCACACTCATAGCCCCACACTAGGATTCCCTGTGTCGTGGGCGCCATGGACACACACAAGACAACAACACAACACACCCAGACCAGAAACAGAAATTTAAACTCATCATTCAAATCTCTGCTCTGCTGGGAATCGAACCCAGGTCCCTCCGCGTAGCGCACTGGCATCTTTACCAACTGAGCCACTCGGGTCGTCTCGTCTCGTAGAAGAACTTACAGTTTGCAAATTAAAGTCCCAATGGCCTGACGAGAACGGACGATTAAGGTGCTCGAATGGCGACCACGACTAGGCAAAAGGATAACAGGCCGCTCTCAGACCAGGTCCGATGACCTGAAGAAGATGGCGGGATACCGTTAGATCCAAAGGGCCCAGGGCCGGGCACTGGCATCAATTAGGTGAGGCCATGTTCAGCGGTGGACTGCGAAGGGCTGAAAGGAAGAAAGGAAGGATTATATCGTTTTACGTAAAATCTTACCACATCCATTGCGACAGCACTCAATGTGTGTTATACATCGGAAAGCATTCCATATTATCCTTATCAAACGATTTATCAACTTTTATTCCCTGGAATTGTCTTTAGCCAGTTACAATTTGTATGATTTGCTATCGTCACACAATTTCATACAAGTGGCAAAATTGGCTCCCTTTATAATAATAATAATTTATCTTAGCCGATTTCGGCCACAGCGACTGCTGGACAGGCTCAGCAGCTGGCGTCTCGCTGGTCCGCGCGGTCGTGTGCTCTCATATGGCTGTTGTAGCCTATTTTGGCCTTAAATGTTTTTGAGCATCTCGGACAAGTGAGTGCGCCACCACTATAATGGTAGTTTAAAGCCCTTGGTGGTCTGGCTTTTAGCTCGTCTCTTTTTGCATCGAGTTCGTCTTTGCGTGAGCTTTCAAATGCGTCGATCTTCTGCATTACAAGACGTCTCCATTCCGGGCGGTTTGCAGCAGATGACTCCCACGTCAAAGAGTCAATACTGCAACTTGTCATATGTCTTTTAAGTACATCTTTGTATCGTAAGAGCTGTCCGCCGTGCTTGCGCTTACCATGTTGAAGTTCGCTATAAAAGATGCACTTTGCTATCCTATTGTTTGGCATGCGGAACACATGTCCACACCACCGTAGCTGACGGCGCATCAGATATGCTTCAATGCCGCAGATCTTAGCGCGACGAAGAACTTCCGTATTTCTGATGCGATCCGTCCAGTGGATGTTCATGATATCCCGCAGACATCGGAGATGGAATTGGTCTAATGTCTTTATGTGCCTGCGGTAGAGGCACCATGACTCTGAGCCATACAATAGGCTTGGCAGGATAATAGATCTATAAACTGCAATTTTTGTAGCCAGTTTTAGATCATGCGAACGAAAGACCTTAGTTCTAATTTTGCCGAAAGAGGCTGAGGCAGCACCGATTCTGCAGTTTATTTCGGCATCAAAGTCGCACTGTGAGGTTATTGTGCTTCCTAGGTACTTGAACTTCTCTACACGCTTCAGAACGTCTTGACCTAGACAGATTCTCAGAGGTTCGTCTATTGAAGCGCCTGTAGTCATGACTTCTGTTTTACTGATACTTATCTTAAGACCGAACTTGGTGCACGCCTCGTCAAGACCAGTCATCATCTGTTGTAGAGAAGTTGGGGAATCTGCTAAAAAGCATAAGTCATCCGCGTACATAATCTCGGTGATCATTTTGTATGAAACCTTAGTGCGGGCTTTCAGCCTAGCAAGGTTAAAGAGCATTCCATCAGTTCGGAAGCGAATGTGAATGCCCGCAGATACTTTTTGTAATGTCTCTTTGACTACAGCTGCAAAATAGATGGCGAACAGCGTGGGAGCAAGAACACAGCCTTGCTTAACCCCACAGCTGACGGGGAAGAAAGCTGATTGTTCCCCATTTGCAGACACACAGCATGTCATGCCATCGTGTAGTAGGCGAACTAGACGTACAAATTTTTTCGGGCAACCCACCTTCTCCAGAACGACCCATAGAGCCTCTCGAGGAACACAGTCAAAAGCCTTTTCTAAGTCGACAAAACAGAGAAACAATGGTCGACCTTGTTCACGGCTTTTCTCTTGCAGCTGACGCACACAGAAGATAGCTTCACATGTTCCTCTTTCCGGGCGGAAGCCAAACTGGGATTCCGGAAGTATTTCTTCCGAAACTGAGGTTAAACGGTTGAGCAAAATCCTGGCAAAGACTTTTCCAGGCGTAGAGAGCAGCGATATGCCACGATAGGAATTACAACTGGACCTGTCACCTTTGTTCTTATAGAGTGAACAGATGCGCGAGATCTTAAAGTCAGATGGGACTTGCTCATCGCACCACATCTGAGTAAAAAGTTTCCATATCATGTCATATAGCCTCTCCCCTCCGCACTTCAAAAGTTCACCAGGAATACCATCGACGCCAACCGCCTTCCCGTTTTGTTGGCTCTTTATGGCTACTATCACTTCCTGCAACGTAGGTGGCTCATCAAGCTCAAGCCTTTGCGGGAGAGATGTGATCTCCTTTATTTGCTGAATGTCAGCTAAGCGATCAACATTGAGTAGCTCCGCAAAGTACTCAGCCCATCGATTCAACACGTCCTCCTTGGACGTCAACAGCTTCGCGCCGTCACGTGACCTTAAAGGTACACTACTTCGCTGAGTTGTTCCCGTGAGTGTT
The DNA here is from genome assembly GCA_905147235.1 of Erynnis tages. Taxonomy (NCBI): domain Eukaryota; kingdom Metazoa; phylum Arthropoda; class Insecta; order Lepidoptera; family Hesperiidae; genus Erynnis; species Erynnis tages. Next base: position 3,286,159 of record LR990092.1, read on the forward strand.
TTTAACTCGCTGAAGAACGCACCAAGTTGGTTTGAATCTGAGAGCCACTGCAGATGTTCCGCTTTCTGTAGCCACCACTTGTCTTTTATCTCTCTTGTCATCTTTCGGAGATCTAAGCTACTTTGTCTTATTCTATCCGATAAATCAGTACGACCATGTTGTAAGTCTCTAAGAAGGTCTCGGTGTTGTTTGAGTGCTTCACTTAGTATCTCATCATTCTCATCAAACCAGTCTTGGTGGACACGCTTTTTAAGGCCCAAGGCTTGTGTTCCAACTTCAATAATCTGAGAAGTGAGGGCACTCCAGTTGGTACTAAGATCACCGACGTCGACGTTAGAAGGTAACTTATCGGAAAGAAGATGTTGGTACTCCGTCCGCATTTCTTTATCTTCGAGCCGCCCAACATTAATGCTGGATTGTTTTTGTCTGCATGACCGGCGCGGTGGGTGCAGGCGGAGCTTGAGTTTTGTGACTATAAGTCGATGGTCAGACCAGCAGTTAGCACCACGCATAGCGCGTGTGACATGGACTTGGGAGATATGTTTTTGTCGAACGATCGCGTAGTCAATTAGATGCCAATGTTTCGACCTCGGATGCATCCAGGTGGTTTTATATTTTGCTGCTAGCCGAAAGCATGTATTGGTGATTGTTAGGCTAAATTGAGCACACAGATTTAGCAATAATAGACCATTGCTGTTCATATTGCCAATCCCATGTCTCCCTAAGACCCCAGGCCACGCTTCATAATCACAGCCTACTCGAGCGTTGAGGTCACCCAATAGAAGAATCTGCTCTCTCGGGCGTATCCTGGTGAGCAAGAGTGTAAGGTCTTCATAAAACTTAGCTTTAGTTTCATCATCCTTGTCCAACGTTGGGGCATATACGCTGATAACGTTTAAATAGTTGTCATTGTCAAGATGCAGACGCAATGATATAACACGGTCTGAGATGTACTCAGGACAGTATTCCAGTTTGCTAGCAATCTGGGTCTTTATTGCGAATCCAACACCAGAGCGTCTTGGTTCTGTAGTCGGGGTACCTTTCCAGAAGAATTTATATCCACCGCCGTGTTCTATGAGCTCGCCTTCATCTGGCAAATGGGTTTCACTGAGAGCGGCTATATCCACATTGTAGCGCGAGAGCTCTCTAGCGACAACAGCAGTTTTCCGTTCTGGACAAAGGTTTACATCACGATCGAGAAGAGTACGGACGTTCCACGCACCGAAAGACATAATAGTTGTTTTTATATTTTTCTTGCAACTTCGACCACGAAAAAAGGGATGCTTGAGTAGCCGCGGTTACTACCCCCCAGTAACTGTGGGACAAGCTTTGTCTAGGACACCTTTTCTAGTCCCCTCCCCGTGCGGGGGGAGCAGTGCCTCCCTAAATAGGGCTGCTCCGTCACTCTGGCTGCTGCCCAATCCACGCTGTTGTCCCAAGTGCAACGCAGAAACGACCATCAATACCGGAGCCGCCGGTGTGCAGGCATCAGACAAAGCCGGGATCACATCACAACCCGACCTCTCTACCTCTGCCCATCGCCACAGGACTTAGTCTCGGAAGCCATTATTCATGCCGCAGTCATCTGCGCAGGATATATTAAAGTGCATAAGTGTGTGCGCAAACACAGATGCACTCTCTCGTCCTCGCCCTTCTGTGTCCGGTGGAACGGTGGCTCCCTTTATTGAGTAAACAAAATATTTTCTTCCAATTCTCTACTTCTTTTACAAGTAGCAATAGTGATTGGAATATGTACCGGTATTTTCCGGTAGTGGTAGCTAAACTACTAAAATAATATAAGTACTAAGTAACAATATGGGGTTTGTTTATATGCAAATTGTTACACATTACTTGTTCGATTATTAAACGCACACTTTCATTTTATGAAAACAATTCCTAATATCTATTCTGTTACGTTACTTGGTAGTTACGTTTTTAATTTTAAATGATGCGTACCTACAAGATATTTTTAACTATTTATTACATAAGTCTTTCAAAGAAGAACACATAAGAATAAGATTTGGTAGTATAGTAAGAAAACTGCAGCATTTATAATGCAACGTACAGTTTATAATGAGCCTACCTAAGCATGCATTTTTTTATAAATTCCGATAAATGTACTTCATCATTGCCGGTATTTTGGCATCAGTCAGTCTCTAGCTAAAGCTACAACTTGATGTAATACATGTGTTCAAAGCTATTTACATAGCATAACAGTCACACACTGGTGTTCATTATATTTCTGTAGTATTGTAATATTAAGCAACATCAGAGTTATTTACTGCCCACTGACCGAGTTGTATTGGTCAAACAGAAGAAACGTGGTCTGCCAACAATAGGTACTTAATGACCCTAATTTGGGTCTAAGTTGTAATAGAGCCATAAATTATGTACCTCTATTTTTTCATGTAAAAAAACACAAAAATAGTAGATAAACGATGCCATAACTGTTACTGGCCAATAAACCGATATTATTGCAGAAAAAAACCTACGATGACGTTGGTTAAGTATTACAATATTAGTAATAATTAATCAAACTCAATCAATAGTATTACAATATTGGGACTGCAGCTTATAGAATTAGCGGTAATTAGACCTATAGACTAGTTCTATGTTCAAAATATACCAACAGAATTGACAACCTCTTCCGGATTTGAAGCCGTTTAAAATAATTATAATTATTTAAACTATAATAAAAGACAAATTAATTTTTTACATAATTTTTGGTAATCTTTCCTTTTTGTACTAGGTTAAGAATACATTGAAACATGAGTATTTTCAAATACCTAAAGGTTAGACTAGATAATATGGGTATCTACAATAACCTACATACCTACCTACCTATTTAAGAATCAAAATAATTATTAATATTTCCAATGCAATACAGATTAATCGTTCTTCCTGCAGGTATGCAAACGAAGTCCCATAGGGAAGTTGGTTTCATAATAAATCAACCGTTTTTGTTTCGATGAAGAAATACGGAAATGCTGTAAAGTATATTTATGTAGATATGTTAAACATAATAACTAAGTAGGTACCTACATCACTTTTCATAATATGGTTAAAATGGCTTCTAATTCGCAGATTCTACCTTGGTCATGTAAGGGTTATGCTATTTTTAATAATTCAAATTCAAATTCAAATTCAGGCTTCAAATTGGAGCTCAGAAACTGTTGAATTATTTGGATTTTAAGGGTAATTTTTATGTGGATACATTTGGTTTCTTTAGTAGACTAATCATATAGAATACTTTTTAACCCTCCCTGGACCAAATCCTAGTCTTTATTAAATAAGATAATAATGATATAACGTTTCTGCGTTTTGATGTAGAAGTTAGTTTATTTATATAAACATGGTTATGTTCAGCTCTTTATTACAAAACTTATCTTAAAATAACTTCAATAAAATTTTATTTAGGCACTTACCAATTAAACTTAACCAAACCGATGCCCTACAAACTTTAAAATCATTATAAAACTTACAACTAATTGCGTCGACGCCTTTACAGCCAACCATTCGGCTGCCGCTGCCATTCTTCAGCAAACCCCTCCCATGATAAACCAGTTCCGCACATTACTTGTGAAAAGCAAAAAGCCAGTTTCCAGGAAAAGCGATATGGGCGGGCGATGGCTGCCTCGTAGCTTGGCTTGTTTTAAGTAGGTGTATTGTATTATAAAAGTTCCGTGTATTTGTTTGCACAAGTATTTAAGGGATATTTGCCGCAATTCATGTTGTTTTCGTTGTCCCGATTTTAAAATATTGCATATCAACGTGACAAATAGGTACGGCAATTTGAAAGGTAAAAGTATTTCCAGGACGGTCCGCCGTCACCTCAGTCGGTCTATTCCTGATAATCCTGATAAACATACCTAAACTCCGTTTCATGAATCAAACTCATAAGAGAACAACATATTCGTAGTTCATTGATCACTACGCGCGGCTAGAGATAAGTGACAAGTGATAGACCTAAGAATCACGCGCATCAACCAATCAGCGCACACAGATAATTTTCTTTGGGAGCTCGTTTTGTGGAATGCACAAATGCACATAACTTTAAAAAATGATTTTTTAGACTATTTATATTCACTTTAAATACGTGTAGGTACTGTGAATACCGACAACAGTGCCCCAAGCATGAACTTATACGCATTTTCGTATAGTAATCGTATCGAGCTGCCATTAGTATGGTAAAATGTTAAGACAGATTGACATATGACATACTAATGACTGACTTTTACTATACGAATACTTTGACAATAGTGTTCAGGCTCACGGCACAGATCCCTTACAGTTCCGCAAAGACAACAGCACAGGCACCTCATTAAACATATGGTGTTATATACCATTAACATTTACAAGTAAAGACAAAATGGCGCGGCCCAACACAAATACTTGACGTTCATTGAGATTTTTCGAATGTGTGCGGTAATTTTTATGGCCTAGCCGTGAGACGGGTAAGGTAAAATTCTTGGTAAACGAGCTATGAGCGACATGCTGGTTTTTACCTTGGACCCTACTATTTGAACCTAGACTTTATCGGTAAATACCTAAAGTACCTGCACCTATAGCTCGGGAGCAGAAAATCATCCTGTAAATATAATAGAGTCATGCCTAAAACAGCTTATACATATAATACCTCCTGCCTGTCTTAAGAGGCAAGTAATTCCGCGCTCAGTTTGGACGTATTTCGTACAAATTCTATTCGTGCGTATACGTACGTTATACGCACGCATACGTATTACGCACGAACAATCCCGACCTTTGCCGTACGCGCTCATACTACGCCCTACTAACACGCACGCAATGTGACCCATTGCGTGCGAGTTAGTATCCCAACAGTACTCCGTGTCTGTCTGTTTTGACATCTGCCCATACTAACGGCAGCTCGATATGATTGCTATACGAAATACATGTTCATGCTCTGAGCACAGAAACCAATAGTAAGGGACAATTCAGCTTTTCCTAAGCATACCAGACACTGACAACCATACTTACGCCTGTGAACACGACTGTTATCTGACGCAATTAGCTCCATTAGAGCTCTTATCTTGCGGCGATCGGTGCAGATGATTCTCGCCTTTATTCCCTAGGCATAGATACCATATTAGGCACTATACAGAGATATTAAGCGTATTAAACGCAAAGCAATACATTAAAGTGTGCATTCATAAGGCGTGCAAACACTGTCTTACCAACGAAGTGCAGCGAACGATATATTCAGTAAATAGTCACAGTAAATATTCATGTTTTGTTACTGGCTTTATTGACCAATAAGCAATTGCGTTGCTATTTATACATCAAAATCATGCAACTACCTCCAACCATTTTTATTTTTATATAATACGAGTAATACGACATATACATATACAAATAGTTAAGAAGGTGATTTTAGTTTAAATGCAGTATAAAAGTTTTACTACCTATTTAGACTGTAAAAATGTCTCCGAATTGTATACCTATTCGGGCAATAAATTTAACTCCTCTCACGTGAATATGTACCCATAAGTTAACATTTAGTTCATATCGAGAAACTATACCCCGTATATAAAACTTTGACTAACGATAAATAGCTTGGCTTTATCGTAAATAGTCAGACCTTAGACGTAGTAGGGGGAAGCGGTACAACTATGGGTTTTTAGTGCGATTTATGTGAGTTTTCTTCATTTTTACGACGTGCCTGAAGTGATAATGCTGTTTTTTAACATTCTCTGTTCTAGTTCTCGCGATCACTTAAGTAGACCACCAATGTCCGGTGATCTGTAAAGCTAGTAATTCGTAGTGGGTCCTGGGTTCAATTTTCAGCGATAAATTTATTATCTATCTCTGTGATGACTTGGGTATTTTGGTTCATACTGATTAAACTTTTGAAATACCGGAAAAAAATTATATATGTAAGGAGTATTACAAAAAATTAATGAAATAATGAAACGTAGGTATAGAAAAACGAGTGTATTTACAGACAGCACTTAAAAAAAATTTACAAAGTAGATTTCTTTCATTTAATTTGAACGACATAGGTATTTAATTAATTACACAAATAACTTACGATAGCCGTCCTACATATTTTTTCTTTATTTGTCGAGTATAAATATCACATTAACACAAAAATGTTAGCACAAATGGGAAATAACCGCAGGAATTTTTTTATGGTTAATACCTACCTAGTCCGCATTAGGATGCGGAGAGGAGTCAGGTAGGAGTCAGGTAGGCCTGACTCCTCTTATGTATGGTGACTAATTAATATGAGTTTATAATTTAAAACGCAAAAATGCAATCAACTATTGATATTCTAGATCCTACGTCAGATATTTATAGTAATTTGGATATTCGGGTACCCATTATTGTATCCCAGAGGTAAATAATGATTTTTTTCTTTTCAGGCCACTACTGGCGACCTGAAGATGACAGTGGGAAACTGTTGGATTCATAGAGCCCAGGACCGGGTGCTCGTCGATCATGGAAAACACAAAATGTCCAGCAGTGAACTATGAACGGCTGAAAGAAAGGAAGGGAGAATTAAAACATATTGCGTTGGGATTATATGTTATTTTATTTATTTTTCTGTTTAATTTATTAGGCTTTGGTTTTAAAACTGCATAAAACTTTACGTGGTACCTACGTTGTATACAACACATTCAGCTCAGGTGCTTTAAGTAGCTCGCGTGAAGCTGGAGTGTTTATGAGGTTTCCTAATTCATGGGATGGGGTGCTAAGGATGTGCAAACAGACAAACAATGCCGCCATATTCACCATATATGTTGCAGCTGTGTGTGTAAATGAGAATAACTGTCATTTTCTGCTAAGGCCGTATTGACGTAGACGTTAAGTGGACGTATAGTAGCACGACAACTCACACGCAGTGTGAGCGCTCCCGTAGTCATGTCAGTACCCATTAATGACCCACTACAGGGTCGGGTCTCCTCTCACAATGAGAGGAATGTAGGTCTTAGTCCACCACGCTGGCCTACTGCGGGTTGGTGGACTACACATGCCTTTGAGAACATTTGTTTTTGTGAACTCTCAGGTATGCAGGTTTCTCCACGATGTCTTCCTTCACCATAACAGCAGGTGATATTTAAATTTATAAATCGCAAATAACTTTTATTACAAAGTCATTGGTATTCGAGCCAGCAAAGCCACTGGGATTCGAACCCGGACCCCTCGTTTCGAGGTCGAATTCTAGGCCACTGGGCTATCACCGCTGCTAGGTAGCTTCTCCGTAGTAAAGGAATTGTTCGTACGTGGACGTACGGTGAAGGTTACCCTACTACTAGGAACAAATAAGAGGAGAGGTGTATCAATAATAAGAAGTCGAAAAGGACACGAGCGACTCCGACCAAAAGAAAAGCACCTATAAAATAAATAATGTCTCCTTATTTTACGTGACCCATTTTTAATGATTTTAAGTGGTATCCTGATTACACCTTGACATCATTTGGACAAGACAGAATATGAATAAATTCATGCTTTATCCAAATTTAGGAAAATACCAGTAGGAAGATTTCAATATGCCGTATTTTTCGACATTCCTACAACGTACCATAATGAAAAATGTAGGAGATTTTAACACACCTTCAAGATGAATTGACCAGAGGGTTATGGGGTGAAATGTAGGTTTCTGTGAGTAAACAGGACTACCCTTCCAGTGTATTCTTAATGTTTATTGAAACCTTTAGGGGTACATTTAGGAGTCAGATGTTTCAATCCCCTAAGGTTTCATATAAATTGTTCATGTTAGGCAGTGCTACTTTTGATTTTTTTAATAAAAAAGTAACAACAAAGCCTACTGGCTATCTTGATATGATGTTTTCACTGCGGACAGTAGATCACTGTGACTCTGACACCACCGCACCATTATGACATATCTATTGGTTGTGGTTTGTCTCAGAGGAGTAATTTTTAGTGCATCGAATTTGTGTCTTCGGCAACCACACTTAGCTAAATTTGCTGAAATTCACTGTTGTTAGTGAACATTGAAAATACCTCTACCAGAAAATATTGAATTAATCCGTCAACTGTTCAGAAACCAGCTCAAAGTATGCTTTCTTAATCCTTCTATGAAGTCATGCCAACCAACAGCCAAGGACGAGACAGCTACCGCAACATAACCCTTACATGTTGCAATGTTCTTGTTATTTAGATTTCAAGGGTGAAACATCTAAATTCACAGGAACATCGGAACGTTAGGGTGTTCAGCGGATGAATAATGCAAGAACAAGAACACTTGAGGGGGAGGCGTCTAGACCGATGTTTTGTGCCTTAACGGTAGATATGAAGAGGTTACGTTCGTATTATTTTAGAGTACCTACATAGGAAGACGTTGTAAGTGCGAATACTTGGAACTGTGTTATTGAACTGTGTATATCAGCCCAGCACAAAATAGAGTAGGTTCCTACAATGGATTGTAAGTTATACTTGGAACTGTGTTATTGAACTGTGTACGAGTATATCAGCCCAGCACAAAATAGAGTAGGTTCCTACAATGGATTGTAAGCTAGTGTTGTATTTTTGTGTTCTACTAATGGCCACGGGTCTTTTCCTTACTATAGATTTTTTGTACAACGAAAGGAATATACCTGTCAGAAAACACACATTTATCGTTGGCATACAGCCGAGAAAAGCGTGAATGGAGTCGTAGCGTGATGGCGTCTTGTCATTTGGCGGCAAATGAAAGCTGGCGTTGTATCATATCGCGCTTTGATCTGCTGCGTGGAGTGTTTGCAGCGCGGCTGGTGTTTGTCTTCTTCCTATGAAAGCAGCCCGTGAATGCTCGAATGTACGTCTCTTTCAATAGCAGATTTATATCGGCGGAGGAGCCGCTGGAGCGTCGCAATTTGTGGATAGTAGATACTGTGATAAACGACCCTTCTGCTGTAGGGTACTACGATGAAATGCTGCTACGTAACATACTTCTTTCGGGTTTCGTGTTGAATGCAAAGCGCCGTATGTTGCTTGGAAGGAAATGGATGTCTCTAGTAGTAGGTCATATAGTCTGTGACCTATTGCAGGCTTGGGTCTCTTACAATGAGAAAGATGTAGGCCTTAGTCCACCACGCTTGTCTTATACGGGTTGGTGGACTTCACATGCCTTTGAGAACATTACTTTACGTGTTCAAGGTATCTATTCTTCATGTCTTAAATGACGAAGAAATGTATTAAAAGAAACTCATAAATTCTATCCAACCATAATTTATTTAATACAAAATCTACAAAAAAGTTGATTTTAATTTTAAAAATGCATTGTACATTCCTCATTATAAAGGCTATTATTATGCGATCGGTATTGCCAAAGCACTTTTGTAATAAGTATTTATTTTATGACGGCGACATTACCTAGATTAAAGTTTCTGTGAGTCGCCAGGGAATGAAACCTTTTATGTACGTATCTATTTAATAGGCAATGGACACGAATAGCTTTGGGCTGTACAGCTTTTTATGTCCCACTGTCGGGCATGGGTCATAACAGGGGGTGATAATTTTTTTAACACTTCACATTCATAGCCCCACACTAGGATTCCCTGTGTCGTGGGTGCCATGGACACACACAAGACAAGAACGCAGCACACCCACACCAGAAACCGAAATTCAAATTCATCACTCAAATCGCTGCTCTGCTGGGAATCGAACCCAGGACCTTTCGCGCAGCGCACCTGTGTCTTAACCACTGCGCCACTGAGATCGTTTAGGTACATTTGTAGCGATCATTTTAATCTTTAATAGTAGAAACGTGTTCCTATCAATCTTTTGTAGGTTTTAGGGAGCTAGTAGTCTACCAAGCCGTATTAGGCCAGCGTGGTGGATAAAGACGGATCCTTGATATTGTGAGAGTAGACTCGACTCCGTAGTGGGTCATTAATGGGTTAGGAGCTAGAGCTACAGATAACTTACGCAATTTCATATAGTATCGAACTGCCATTAGTATAGAAAAATGTACAGACAAACTGGTATATGACATACTAATGACTGAAGTTTACCGTACGAACACTGACGATAGTTTTCATACTCCCGTGAGTAAGTATTCTTTCACTACAGTGCCGCCACTGTACTTAGTAGAAGCATTTCTACTGAAGCTTAGAAGTAGAAGCTTCATTAGAAATGGTGCTACATACGAACCCAGACAGGATTTCAATTTTATTTGAGTGACAGTGTCTATACTAACTGCCTATGTAGAATGTAAAATAATTAGGTAGATACTATATTGGGTTGGTTATGTTTGTACGAGTTCACGACACTATCCGCCTTGGTGTACGCTCAGCCTAACAATTATATTGTAATTCAATACGCCAGCATGTTATGATTATTTATCAGGCCCTCAGATTGATGAGATGGAGTCCGTCAATCTTCATAATGATGTGTATTGGCTATTTGTTAGGGAAAGGAAAAATTATGTAACTAACCATGTAAACCTTATCCTAGTTAATTTTTCATTTCGACAGCTTTCTAGAAGAGACGTTGATCAGTTTTTTTCAAAATCAAATTAAACTAAATTGAGACTAATATTTTTATAACCAAAAATTCATATTTCGAATGGGCAAAATTGCACGCAATAAATCACGAAGCGCCAAACAAACAACTACTGAGTGTCAAATATTTCGACACCCCATCCCTCTAAACTATAAATCCGGCCAAATCAAGCGTGAACGCGCAACCCATCTCAAATTGAATGAACCGTTCTGAAATTAAAATACCGAAGTCGCATAGACAACGGAAGTGACGTAGCTTGCGCGTGCGCGCGCTTCCTGCCGCGTGCGGACCAAAATGGCGGCTGCGAACTTCCTCTCGGATGTAGCTGGAACCCTCTAGACCAACATAAATTATTGCCGGAATACGCTCTCATTGTCTGAATTTGCAAAATCATTGCGATCTTGGATTGCTAGCGGGAAAACTCAATAATGACTGTCATTGGGAATTGTGTCACTTGTTGTACTTAGAGTAGATATTTATTTATACTAGAGATCGTCAAGTAGTAATTCTACTACAATTTATTGAATTTCATACGTAATGGAAACTACGTATAGGCGTCATGTGTGCATGTCAAAGTAATCAAACTTATGGTAATGTGCGTGGCGTGTTAATTGATGAATTTCATTTATTTGTAATTCATTTTATTAAAAAAATATTTGACTTCGTGCATTATTTGTCTTTGTCTTTGAAAATTTTGCCCAAAATTGTCGCTTCACGTATTAAATTAATAAGATAATTAGGTACACATAAGATAACTAGTCTCAAACTCTCAATAAAACTAAGAAGAGTTTCAAGACTCATAAATCCACAATAGCATTACAAAGATAACTTATAATCATCCACACTGCATAAACTGCACTCAACAGACACACCCAGCGCGCGATTCTCAGCATTTCTCAACAAAAAATCCCACAATTCAATAGGTTCCGATAAAACAGCAATTACCACGAGAATCCGTTCTACACAGAATTACAAACGAGAATCCATTTTAAAAAAGCCTTAATTAACATGAGAAACTACTAACCGTCACCCTCGTCACTTACTACTGACATACAGTGTACATTAGTCACGATTGACGGAACGTAGAATAATTTATCGCTACAAAAACAACAAGAAAATTATTCATAATTGTGTTATAACACAACTTGTAATAGATTCTTAGGCTCAATCCAGACGGTGCAAGTTTATTGCGACAACCTTTTTTGTGTTGTGTTTAAAAATAGGTAACATTTTGATTGTGAATTTAAGCAATGTTTAAGTCAAATTTCTCTCTTTACACCGATTTTTAGAACATTTTGATACACAACACTAAGTTTTTAAAACGTAATATTTTCAATTCGTAGATAACATTATTTTAATGGTTTATTTATTTAACAATTTTTGTACACAACTAAACTTAAACATAATTTATTATAATTATTATCTATAACTTATTGAATAATTATCGATCTGCTCTGTAAATTGAAATATCGTCCAACAATTTGTTTTACCAGTTAATTTGTTTTACCGGAGTAGAAGGTTATTTTTAGATATTAAAGTTCTTTGGCAAATACTTATTGCGTTCAATATTCAAGAAAGATATTTTCTTGAATAATAAATATACCGTCTGAACGGGCTCTAAGCCCTAATTTGCTCTTAATTACAGCCTTCGTCTAATTCTATTGGTTGTAATGACGTGATCATTGTTACGCTTTGTTCGCCGTGGACACGCTGCTTTGTCGGGGCGGAAGGGAGTATAAATATTCTTTATGCTTTGTCTTTTACTAGATTTTTGAAATAGGGGGCCCTTCATACTATATAAAGGTTACATGAACAGCAAACCTCACTCGGCTTGAGTACGTTAAATCGGACTAAAGCATACTATAATCCTAGTACCTCTTAATGGCATTCCCTTATATGTAGCATCCTTAAAAAAGAAATTAGTAAATAAATACTCAATAGTCGCACACTAATATGGAGTCGTGAGTGCCATGGACACACACCCAACACAATAACATAGACCAGCAACAGATTTAAACATATCAGTCTCTGTTCCGCTGAGAGTCAAACCCAGGAACCTTTCGCGCACCAACCGGGCAACTCAAGTCGTCCGAACACTTCGTCTTAAAATTACCTAAAACTTTTTAATAAATAATTTTAAACAAACTCAGAACGTTTTAAAATAACAAAACCGTTTAAAACCACGAAAGCGAAAACACGTCACTTCGCATTCCACGTTTAGATTTCAATTGCTGGCCGTCGCAATAATACCGAGCGCTCATATACGAATTAGACAACAAAGGGAATGAAGAGAAAAGGACATCCTGATTACCATAATTAAAATCCACTAAACTGATTTATGGGCTCTCCAGACCCCCATCACTTAAGCCTTTCTCTTACATTTAATTGGAAGGATCTTAAAACTTTAATTTCCCTCCTTTTGTCCGCAATGAATGATGAACAGGAAATACATCGTTGAATCAAAGGCCTGTTTTTGAGCTCCGTTGCACGCTGAAAGGGCCATATGATATGACATATTTTATTGCTTTTATTGCGTACGTATAGGCAAATTAGGAGGATATATCAATCTGCCTTTGCATGTTTTTGCATGGTTGCGACCGAATCTTTTGGGAAGCCGCACCAATGAATAGTTAATACGAATGTTTTTTTGTTTTTGCATGTGCGTTCGCTTTTTGTCGATCGGATGTGTGCGTCACTTTTTCGTTTAACAAAGATTGTTATCGTTCATGTTTAATGCGATCGCAAAAAAACTTGGGAAGTTTTGATTAGGGAAGGGAATTCCAAGTTAACGATTCAAGTGGATTAGTCATATGAATCGGTATTATAAGTCCATAGTTCTTGACGGAAGACTAAATATAACTAATTCACTGACATAACCAAATGAGCAACCAACATGACAAAATTTAAACACAGGGCTCTGTATTGAGCTGTCCTAATTGAACGTGACACTGATATGCAAAAAAATGTATGACGTTGTTGTACGAGTCTTTGTGTGTGCGACGATCACACCAGTGTCACTGAGATTCGTACCCGGACTTCTCCAGTAAGAGTAAGAGTCCGAATTCTTACGACTGCAGCCTATAACTACCAGCCTAAAATGGATGAGACTGTGCAGGAGAGAATAACTCGTAAATCTGTCTCTCCTGTACCTAATCTATAGTCAGCATTTTTATTTCCAAGTATCGTATCTTCTGTTTGATTTTACCCACTTTTCCCACGTGTCTTTCTAAAAAAAGTGGATAGTCTACGCAAAACAAAGCCCGCATCGCCATGCAGTCCCAACCAAACATCTTCAAGACGTGAAACAAACGCACACAGTCACCCACGAACAAATCCAACGAATTCAACTTAAATCATTCACATAACAAAATACGCACACACGTGTCATATCTTAAACAATAATCCACTGCCTCGACGCACACATGTATACAACGCAACAACAATTTTTGGTCAGATACGCACACGAACGTCAATTCCACGCACACACCGAAAGCTTTAGCGCGACAAATTCGCACACACCGATATCTATTGCTCTTTGCCACACAAACAAGATGTTTACCAGCAGGGTTGCCTGTTTGCCCACGAAATAGATCTGTTGGCACAGTTGATTGCCGATAGAAACTTTACAGAACTGACCACTCGGAATCGGATTACCGGTTCGTTACCGATTTTTGCTGTTTGCCTGACCGCTAACAATGCAAACAAATATTGTGTCAGATTGGAGGGTAGCGTTTTGCTACTGTGTTTGCTCAACCCTAGAGTTGGTTTGTTTGCCGAATCTGTTGATAGTTCGAATGTGGAAGTTTTAATTGCGGGTGGAGTAATGCTGATACATTGCAAGTTAGAAGCGCTTTTTGCTGTATCGTTTATAAAAATATTATTCAAACGACATTTGTCGAAAGTTTGAACAAATATCTAATTTGATGCTGGATTTCACGTTTTTACAATTTTAAATTAGAACTGTGGAAAATCGTAAACTTAAGAAAACTTAAGAAGCAAAACCTTTCGTGAATATTAAATTTGTTCCAAATGTTAGCTTACCTCCTTTAGTTAAAAAGGCTTGGAAACATAGGTCATGTGCGCTCTATGTCAATAGGCGACGGTGACCACTTACCAACAGTCCCGTCTGCCTGATTGCCTACTCTTATTATAGTTATTCGTATAATTTTATTTCCACTTTTGCCACACTTTTTCCCAATTTATTATTTGTTCAGAAATCAATATTATTTTTTTAACATTGGTTTTCACTAAATAGGTATTGCATGCATTATCTAGCGTTAATAATTTTTGTAACTAATCAAACAAATAAATTGATAGTTCGGGCGAATGTAAGTATAAGTGCAGTGCAAAACTCATTGAAACCTATCGTTAATTCCTGATGCATTTATAGCGACAAGTAGATAAATAAAGTTGGCGACTATATAAATAAAATGGATAACCAAATAAACTAGTATCGGAATGCGCCGGTGTGACGGCTGGTGCATAGAGTGGATAGAATACAGAAGTCGAACTTCGTACAATGTAGGGTCGAACATAGTGCTCAAAGTTTGACTCAGAATTTGGTTTCTTATGACATGTCCCATTTAATTTTGCCTAATCTTTCGACGACGATGAAGTTGGTCATATGAAATCTGTCGCATGTCCGTGCATTTTCTAAGTTAAGACAGCTCCATTCAAAGAGATGTGTACCTATAAATTTGTCGCGATGGTCAGTTGGAGAACAAAAAATGTGTCGTATTGCGGCACCTAATTCGGACGTCTTACTAGAGAGCGTCTGCATTCAAAACAGTGGTTTTGGCTATCAATCCTACTTTATTTGATCGCTATCTACAAACCAAGTTTCAGCCCAGTTGGTAGTAGATACTTTAAGTAGGACTTTTCTTTTACTTGTTGGTTCAAAACCTCTTTGTATCTAAGGCACATGCCTAGTTTGTCTTAAGGATAATTAATTCACTTCTGGCTGGGTGACTAGACTAGTAATATGAACTAGGCCTTCTGTAGGAACTGTGTATTTTGGTGACTTTTGTGGACAGTGACTCCGTTGTGCTATAATTGGCGACTGGATTGATTGTCGACGTCAGCGCTGGAATCTTTGAATCGGAGTGGTAATGAGCCTGATTAACAGTTGATCGGTGACTTTTTGAGCGAGGGTCATTGAACTGTGAAACTTTAGCTCTTAGCTTTAGCTCTTTTGAAATTGGAAACAAAGTAAGTCTTCATTTTTGTTGTGCTTTAAAAAACTTATTTTAGGCTATTGAGACCGATGGAATGTACCTAAGTTTTCAGCATTAACGTTGGTTAATTATGTACAGGTTGATTTTCATCAATATTTCTGTTTGTCTCACTTGAAAATTGGCACCCATATCAAGGGACGGTAAAAAAACGAAAGTTAAAGGTACGTACTACTAAAATGATCTTACTGAAACTTACTAACTGAACTTATCTAAAGCTGAATATAGACAAAGAATGAATATATACCATGAATTTTCGTGAATGATCATTGTACCCTCATAGTATTTGGCCGGTCTTATAATGCACTTTGTTAAAACCTTATTAATATTATCTTTTATAAATTTGATGAAGAGGAAAGTTAGCAAACAATGCGTGCAATCTGTAATTTTTAGTAAATTTATTTGCGCAAACTAAAGCATGCTATCACCTAAAACGTTCTTTTATTCAGATACGAGCATGTTAAACATTTTACAATGTAAGTGCTTATTTTTAACCGTCGCAGTATGACGTAACTCGTGTAACCTAGATAAAATATAGAGTCGACTTTTCCTTCATAGAAATGTGTTTGGTTCTCCCTTTACTTACGCTTGGAAAATTCCATGTTGGAAAGTGTTTAAATGCAGCACTCTTTTATTGTGAAGTTACACTTACAAGAGTACCTACACTAGTACATTATTAAAGAGAATACTTTAATATCCCAGAAATTCTTAACTTTATATGTTATAGACAGATTCCGAGAATTTCCAAATGCGTGCAAACGCAAACGTCATGTGCAAAACACATTACTGCGCCCGTCGTAATTAAATGGACGGCGAAATTTTGCTAAACAGAGCATAAACGTAAGAGCTCGGCACAATAAACGAGGGTGTAGGAAGTGGGGAGGTTTGAAAGAAAAGGTTAGAGATACGCAAGATTTTGGTGGAATATCTCGCGCTTGGGAGGGTGGCCACGAAAGATACAAGTTGGATCGAGCGACACATATCTAAAGGAACCATTGTCTAAGGTGGTTATAGTATTTGTATGTTGTGTATTTGCCCTTTCTGCCAACATTGCTTTAGTATTTAATTCGAGTTTGCAAGAGTGTTACGTTGGATCTATGTGGATCACTTCAAATTAATTAGGTGGGTTTTAATGGTTAAAGCTAGCTCTATAACCCTAAAACAAACATATAATTTACAGCATCCCCTCATAATCTCATCTCGCTAGACCATTTTTCGTGGCCCCCGGGAAAGTGTGATTATGGCCGCCGCCGGAAGTGGCGTCAGGCGCCGCGGCGCGTGCGTTACAAATCACTACTTTACAACTTCCGGTACGCTCAGTTCGTCTCCAACAATGGCACGGAATGGACGTGCAAAAAATAATAAAATGACTAATAATTTTTGGTCACGCGCCGATGGCGACGGGTAATAGTCGTGTGATGATATTATGGAAAATAATAATTTGTCTCTTCTCCCCTAGCGAAATAGATGGCTAGGGAACGACCCTTAATAGTTTTCCTTTACATTTTTTATCATCCGATATGTCAATGTGTTCTCTCTTCACTTTAGAATTGATTTGTTGGGGTTTCATAACACTTAGATTCTGTCATATTAAGTTAATGCCCAAAAATGTTCCTAGTTTGGTTGTAAGTAATTTGATGACATTAAAGAATTTTAAAATCGATAAGTAAACTTTAACTTATGTGTTAACTATTATGTTTATATCGTATCAAACCTAGTCAAATTATGGCCTCAATGCTATCCAAGTTATGAAATGTTATCATAAGAATTAGTAGAAACCACGTTAAAAGATTTAAGTATAGGTAGTGAAGATGAATAATTAGTTCGCTTCCTGTAGTGATCGTACGACAGTGAAGAAAAAAGTGTGTGCTAATTATATTTGCTTACCTACCAGAGTTTGTAACCCATTAATGACCCACTACAGGGTCGGGTCTCCTTCTCGTAATGAGAGGAATGTAGTCCACCACGCTGGCCTACTGCGGGTTGGTGGACTTCACATACCTTTGAGAACATTTTTATTGTGAACTCTCAGGCATGTAGGTTTCCTCACGATGTTTTCCTTCACCGTAACAGCAGGTGATATTTAATTTTATAAAGCGCACGTAACTTTTTTTACAAAGTCATTGGTGCGTGCCACTGGGATTCGAAGCCGGACCCCTCGATTCGAGGTAGAATTCTAAGCCACTGGGCTATCACCGAGTTTGTCCTTAAATTTAACCAATTGTCCAAAATAGAATGGTCTGGCTATAATTATACGAAATTCATAATTACGAGTACCTACTTCCTTATAGAATCGTTATACTTAAAACATTTTATTGACAGCTTTTAGCTGTAGATAATCTTAACGAGATGATGACTAGTTTCTTAATTATTTGAATCTCTAATTGCTCAATTCGGTTCCAAATTGATTTTGCGTGTACAAAGATAATTCGTTATACATTTCCATTAAGGATGCCATAAACTTTATTGGCAGTCCCAGACCATAAAAGACCACTTCATATCCCAAATCAAATTTGACCAACAAACAACCAGACAGTGATAAATTTTAAACGTATTAAATCAAATCTTTTGTAGCGCTGACCGATGTTCGTTGAACCGCGGTATTGTTCTACATCTTCCCTTTTGCGTTCATCGTTTCTAATAGAACTAGGGGAGGGGAAGCTCTTATTATGATGGTTATCTCTTACCCTAATGCTAGGAGGCACGTGGCTTACACCCTTCTATGACATTATAGGTAACATTGAGAGTGATAAATATTTGGACGCCTCGTAACGAATTTACTTTTAAATTTATTATTTGCTGCTTTTATTTTTGTATTCGATAGTGGTAGGTACCCCCTTCGCAAAATTATAAGAGATTCTACACAATGCAATGCTTATTTTTTTGAAAAAGAGAATAACTAAATATATTTGGTAAGAAAACTTGTTTTTTAAAAATTCCCATGTCATCCAGTCATTTTATTTTGCAATTTACCTATTTGGTTTGGTGAATAACAGAATACAAAATTTGTAAACCGCGCTTAACTTAGTCAAGTCTTTGGGGTGTGTTGTGCACTGTGCACTGGGATTCGAACCTGAACCTCTCGAGTATCTAACCTCTAGAATTAGATTATTACCGCTATGTAGGTATGTATAGATAGATGAAATCAGTCAGGTCATCACGGCAAAGTATAACGTTTATGATGCCGGAAGAGTGCAGTCGGATCGGTATCAAGGGCGGCTTGTATTGTCCGCCGCGTGTCGTGACCGCCCCATAAGGTTAAAGGACCGTTAGCAAAATAATTATCTACCTATAGTAAAAATTATACTTTGTTGTACACGTGTCGTAAATAAGACGCGTCGTGACATAAGTTGGGTCGAAAACAAGTAGTAAGTAACGTTAAAAACAAAGTAGCATAGTGATTGCGTTGTGAGACGTAAAAAGTTCCCATAAAACATTGTCAAATCTTAAGACATTTTAATGTATCTTAAATCGAACTCCAGCCCAAACACTGCCTATCAGTTCGATGTTACTTAATCTTCCTTCGTTGGTAAGAATCCTTGATAGGTGTGTAAATTGGCCTGGAAAAATGAAAACTCAAATAATTCGCATTTCTTACTATAATGTCTATATAATACTAAGGTGGTGGTGTACGTATTGATAAAATCACAAACAAAATATAATTTATCTAAATATTCTGTTGAATATGCCGTCGGTACATCGATTTTCGTTAACATTAGTCCAAGCGGAGGTCGGCAGAGATGCAATATGTAAGCTCGCGTGACGTCTCCATCCCTTACAAGGAGGGTCGGGTGAGGGACACCCCCACTTAGGTGATTGAATTTTTTTCATAAAATACTGCATTGAAAAACTTAGCTAAAGGAATAAGTTGGAAGTTGTCGAATAAGAACGTGGTTTATTGCATACCTACATACCGAAAGTCAAAGCGGATGAATGTATCATTTATAATGCAATAGGTAGGTGCTTGTGTTAGGTACGTAGTTAGGGTACCTACCAACGCCCTATGTAGGGGCCGGAACGGGTCCGTCCTTTGGTCAGCTGTGGCTAAAAATATACACAACAATTTTTTTTCTATTTGATTCTATAGGTCTACGTGGTTACTGCGTGGTTACTAACGAAATAAAATTTTGTGAGCTAGGTACAGGTATAGAAATATTAGAAAAATATTTTCGAATGGTTTAATTTTACGGTGACTGTTCCTTTCATTTTTACATCATAATGGTTAGGCTGAAGATAGGCTTGCTCTCAAGCCATTATGTAGTTATTGGGGCTTTCCACAAAGAGAGACATTATCGACAGCGCAGGTCACGCGCGCGCAGTTTGATAGCAATCGTGCGCCGACATCGATACCGCCACCCACGACTGCGCTTGATCCGCGATGCTGACTGTGATGCCTTAGATTGACCAATCGTCAGATATGCTGTAATATGCCTAGTTTTAGAAACTTCAAACTCGAATGAATTTTTGATGTGTTATAGCTATTACAGGTGTAGCAGCACGGCCGGAGTACCCGTTACAAACCTAAGTAGTAGCCCGTGATTACGTGTTATTAAAAAACATTGAGGTGTTTACAAGCACTAACGTTCAATTTATAAGACCAGTAGGTAATCTTATTACAGTCTGCGTTTAGGTGACGATAGCTATGATAAACCTACAAATCACTTAATAACAGGTGGCCTGTTAGGTTGATAGGTCACTAGTTTCAAACCTGCATGCTTGTCACTGATTCATATGTCAATAGTTTCAACTACGAACTAACTAGTTCTTTATAAAACGATTAAATGCAACCTAAATTCAAAGCGACCCAAAAGCACAATACCAAACGCCTGTCATCGGTCCATTACTCCAGCCACCCAGAGCGGCGTAATATCTATATTCAGCCGTAATCAGTTACACTATGATTATACGTCAATTTGCCGCGTCCCGTATATTATTTATATTTTAAACGCGCACCAAACTCGATAATGAGATGGGATTGGGACTCACGAACGTGAGTTTGTTTTAGACGGAACAGAGCGTGGAGTCTCCATTACAACTTATTGTTTTTTATTTAATCTATATATTTATAAAAATAGCAATTCTTTTTTCGTAAGTCTCGCTAAAACTCGAAGTTTGTAGTAGTATCCAAATGTTCGTTTAAGTTCAAGAAAGGTTTAAATGGTAAGAATATTTGAAAAGAATGCGAGAAAAATATTTGGCACAACGAGGTCAGCTAGTTACCTATTTGATTAAAGTATCCTTGTAGGCCAGTCTGATGAGAGAAAAGAAGTGTTAGAAAGTACAACAGCATGTTCTTCAATTGTCTTTTGTCTAGGGAGGTATGGTTGTCGGAGACACTTTAATTTAATCCTCACCTCTCAAGTCTTTTTCTCTCAAGTATTTCATAGGTAGGGATTGTTTGTGCGTGAACGCACATAACGCACGAGTTGAATTCGTACGAAACCCCGTCCAAACTGAGCGCGGCCTAACTCTACTCCATTCCTCTCGCTGTTTCGACCGCCAGGTGATAATGTGGCAATCGGTCGCCACCGCGGGCGATCTCTATCGACGTGTTCGAGGATGATTTATGTCAGAATTGCCCACCATTACATACTTACACTTGTACTAACTATGTGGCACTTGGTTTTGTTGGTGATCGCGGTGGTTAAGTAAAGGTTCTTTGTTTGACACGTAAGTATAGAGCATATATAGAGCGGTCGCTATACCCAGTACCAGTAGGTAGGGCGTAGTAGTAGGATCATCAACTGTTGTATCGGTGAAGGGATACATCATGAGGTAATTTGCCACAACCAGGCCTCCCCGCCCAGCATCGGTTTGAGGCCTAGGCCTACGAACACAGCATCAGTAGTTAATCGTGACACTCCAGTGGGCTTATGAACAAACAACAACTTTGAGTAACGAAATGGCCAATCACAAACGGCAAAAACAGAAAACAATATAATACTAACAAAGCTCATTAAAAAGAATGATTCATGATTACCACTACCAAATCGTCACCAAAGCAAATTACCCTGATATTTGTAACACTAAAATTCTTTTAACTCCATTTACAAAACCTAAACTTTTTCTAAAAAACATCAGACTACGGTCTAAACGGATAATAATTATCGCCGATAGAACCATAAATCATGGAGGAACCAGGTCCATAACATATGGCAATTTGACCACCTTGTTAGCTAGTGTTGTGTGGATATACCTTCAGCCTTCGTCCGTGTCCAACTTCAAATAGGGTAGAAATGCTCTTTCTTTCCTTCCTTTCAACCCTTTGAAGTCCTCAGCTGGACATGGGCCTTCCCAAACCGACGACACTCCGCCCGGCCCCGAGCCTTTTGAATCCAACGGTTTCCCGCTTCTACAGGTCGTCAGTCCACCTGGTCGCAGGGCGGCCTGTGCTTAGACGGGGTCGCCATTCGAGGACTTTTCTTCCCCATCGGTTATTATCAGTCCTGCGGATGATGTGGCCAGCCAATTGCCACTTTAATATGCAAACTCTTAGAGCTATGTTGGTTTCTCTCGTCCTTCGATGATCTTGTATAGCAATATGGAATTAAACTATTATTAACGAGGTATTATGACTGTACCACCTAATAATATCTTATTTCCTTCGTCTACGAAGTAGTACGCTACGAGTATCTTTGCTAATCAAAGACTAATTTTATTCTATAGTAATTGAATCACATAAACTTAGACCTATATTTGTACCTACAACTTGCTTTTTTATATCATTTCCAAGAGACAAATCCCACCCACATAGGAAATGTCCGATACTTGTTTTCGGTTCCACCTAATGGTACCGGAGCCAGGCGTAGATTACACCAACCATTCCCCCCCGGCTGATAACTCGTAGAATGCTTAAGAGAGCAGAACCAAGAATCCTAGTTACAGTCAGCACCGGCTCTATGGATGGGAACAGCGTCAACCACCATAGTATAAAAAAATTCAGTAATTAACCAGCCGACATTTTTCAATATGGAAGAGTCATATTCTTATAACCGATAGAGATACCTATAATGCACCACTTTATAATCAGCTGACATTTTTTTGTTTCTATATTGAGCAAGCTATTACTAAAACTACCATTTAAAAAAGTATCAATAGTACATGACAATTACAGTTTTTTCCAAAGTATTTGGACGCTGCAGCTGAACCATGCAGTTGCAGCTGAATCATAGTGCCAAAGCTGACGACCACCAGGCTTTTCATTCCTCTTTTAACTTATTTTCCGGGCGGAAATGGGTGACGAAAACCTGTCGCTGGTTCATATACCATAAGATCGTGCCAATCGAGGTCAATCTGGGGTCTGTACGAGTAATTATCACCGGGGACTCGTAAATTATCAGAATTGGCGAGATCGTGCTCAAAGCCCCATTTAGGTATGAGATCACCTCTGCGATTAGGATTTTGTGGACATTCCCATACATTTTATTTCATAATTATACTATTGGTTAATTGGTTTCGCCTAAAGTACCTAACACCGATAGATCTGACACGTTTTTTTAACCTAATAGATAAGAAAAAAGATATTGAAAATATTTTTCGACGAAATAGGCGCCTCATCTCCTAAAGGCTACCCATAAAACGAGGTAGAAAAACCAACAAACCGAAGACCACGGCACCTACAGCCCCGGGCAGCCGAAATTTAATCACACACATTATCCGTCCAGTTATGACAGCCTCAGTCAGCTTCGCACACTAAGCGTGTTCACAAAAACTGAGAAATTAAAATAGTAATAATATTATGATTAAGATTGTGAATGATTTTGTTGACATCCTGATGAGAAGAAGAAGTAAAAACATTTATTCACGAATAAAAATACACAACACAAAATATCAGTAAGTACTTATAATAAAAAAATTAACTGTTGATTAGTTGTTACAGATGCTTAATTTTTCTCTTAGTCTTAAGTTTAAATTTTATTCTTTTATCTAACCCTTGTCTTGGTTGCCACGATAAAATCGGTCGCTTGGAACAAGTTGGTCGTCCGACAGCGTCTCCATTTGTGTTGCATGTGAGAACGTATTGTCAGTTAGGACAGCTCTATTCGGACTTTTGTCGCATTGGTTGGTCGATCGGTTGTGTCACGGTAATATTATATTATGTACAATATAACCGCGGTTGTGTTGTACTACGGCAATCAATAAGAGTCTAGTTTCTATTCTTATAAGTTAAAGATAAAGTGGTGATCTTTAGTTATTAACAAAAGATAGCTTAAAGTACCCTAGTAAATCAGTGTCTAAAACTGTTCCTTTATGTTTATAAATTAACCTGTTAATATTGATAAACCGCCTTTTCAACTAAGAAAAAGTTTTCATTTCAATACGACCACCTGAAACTAGTAGGTAGTAGACTAAAGATTTAGAACAATTTTTACACAGGGCATAGATTCATTTCAACATCGAAATAATACACTCGTAGGTATAGGCAAAGGTACCTATTAACATTACTTTCTCGAATACCCGACATCACTTACAAGTCAATAACTAGTGCCTTACAAATCAATCTGTAATCGAGAAACCGTCGATTCTAGAGTTCCAACACTCGATTTTGTAGCCAACTGTATATTGGGCTCCAAAGTAATTTATAACGTACCTCGCCCTGTATAATTAGGTCTGGTCCGAGCCACGTTGATTGCTTATTATATTGATGTTTCAATTTTATACTCATTTTTATGGTCATCGACCAACTGTGGGGGGTGGCCACCCATACCGACGTCGGTTCCTTCGCACTAATCGATTGACCCATAAGGCTATCTTCGTCTACTTTTGCGTGAGTGGTTTTACAATTACCTGTCCTTGTCACTCTTGGTATAACGAGGTAGCTGTCTCGCTCCCCCGCTGGTTATTCTGATTATGGTGAGTGTGTAAAGTTGCTCCGCGCCGTGACGAAAGTTAGAGGTATATAAATGTACCCATAGGTTTGAGTCATTGTAGATCGCTCCTCGCTCATTTTACCGACACCCTCTTAACCCGCCGTGATGCATTTCACGTGATGTATTTCGGTTTGAGAGATAGTTTATTCGAGGCCACTTAAGTTCTCATGTCAGTCAAAAAGAGCACAGGCCTCCCCGACCAGTTGGACTGGCGATCTGATGAAGAAAGCGGGATTCCCTTTGGATTCAGCGGGCCCAGGACCGGATTGAGGGGCGTCGATTAGGAAAGGCCAGCAGTGGACTACCAACGGCTGATAGGAAGGAAGGAAGTCCTCATGATAAGCAACGCAACCACATACGACCTAGTAAGATTTCTACTTTATTTGAGGTTGTACGAAGAAATCTTAATATTGCTGTGATCACTTAACATTGGGTGGCATGATCATTTGCTACTAGTGTACCATAAAGAAACGGTGGTAGGAAATTGTCGATAAACATAGTTAAGACGTAGATCGATTTGCTATCGGCAGATGTTTCGATTCCTCGTTAATTCGATCGTTCCGTGGACTCTTCGGTTTCCTGTCAAATCACCTGCGAAGGTAGGTGCCTATTATGATTGTGAAATCGAAAATATTGTGACTCGAAATTATTATGACGCGCACGGAATTGATGAACTTGTTTGTCATAATAACGGAGTGAAAAAATTCAACGATTCTAAGGCATTAATTTTTGTGGTAATAATCGGATTCGTCCTGTTGACTTTAGAATATAAGCAATCTTGTGAATCCAGGTTATAAATAAGGTAATCTGCACGTATTCTTATTTGCACTACCGTACCTATGCGTATTATTCAATAGGTAAGTACCCACAACGTTAAAGCTATATGGTAGGCTAGAGTATTTGTAGTATGTGTAGTAAGCTCTATAGCAAAAAACGTCGGTTCTCGCAATATTAAGCGTTTTTATATTTAGCTATTGCTAAAAACTTCGTCCTCGTTAACTTTAAAAACTGCTAAAAATATAAAAAGTCATATTACATTTCAAGTTTTCATTATTAAAAACTATCTGTGTTCCTACCTTTACCGTTTTTTACAAAAAAATAATGATCCGTCTTCACTAACTTACGCCTTAATAACATTAAATGTATTTAGATAACTAATGATTGGACATGAATACAACACTATTCCTCACTGGAGCAACATGGCGGACTCTGCTCTGGGCAAGAATGGACTCGTGCCGAATAGTAGAACAAAAAGGTTACCCTAAAATATCTACAACAATGTTCTATACAGACAAAATCATGGCCAAAGCTCATAAAAACACCTAAACCTTGACAAATTCGTGTTAATCGGTTCTAATGAATTTGTCCAACAAAATGCTCGTTTTGTAGGAATTCTGGACATCCGAAGGGTTATTTTTAATTTATTTTTAACGTTTAACCGCTCGCCCAAATTGATGCTGCGACTATCTGGGAATTTCGATCGGTTTTTGTGTGGCCAGTGGTCTTCAATCTTAAAAAAATCTACCTTTTTCCTATTCTATTGTAATTATTAATTTGCCTCATGCTGTCAGTTATTCAATCTCAAGAGCTTTAAATAACATGAAGTTAATTATTTTATTTAAAAATAAACTTATCTTAGACGTTATTCAGCCAATAAGTGCTGTATAAACAGACATAATTTAGTGTCAGTCGAATTAAGCGCCGCTACCGGGTGTCTAGATATAGGTACTCGTAGATACTTAAGATCCAGAGGAGTTAGCAAAGAAAATCAGTGGTAGATGATAGCGTTGTGCCACTGGGATTCGAACCCGGATCCTAGGGTAAGAGGCCGAATTCATAGCCATTGGTACACCACAGCTCAGGTGTCACGAATGGGTTACAGACTCAGATGCTAACGCGAGTTAGTGTAGTTAACTCACTGTGAGCGCTCTTATAGTATTTCTAAGGTCGGGATTGGTCGCGCGTGAACGTCCGTATTTGTACGAGTTGAATTCGAATAAAAACACGTCCAAGGTGAGTGCGGCCATACACTTTTACATTAAGGAAAACTGGATTTAGCGTTTGCTTTTACAAATCATCATCATCTTCATCATGTTTAAAAATATATTTTTTTATTCAGAAAACTTTGAGAAGCAGTGAAATGCAGGAGCGCGGACGGCGTGGGTCCCGAGCGGCGCCTGCGCCTCGTTTATAAATCACCGGCGGCTTGTGCGCTCCACGCTACACGACCGACAACTCCACTGTTTGTATAAAGGTATGTGTAGGTATGTATAGCTACAGAAATATAGTAGTAACTGCGGTGTTCCGTGGCAGTAACTTTAACGTTTACTCGAAAAATATAGCGGTGTTTTCAGCCGCTTATTGAGTTGCTGTCACAATTGACATTGTTAATTAAGTCTGAAAGCTAAGTTAAACTTTTAGAAAGCTTCACTAGAAAAATTAAAAACCTTCAAAGGAAGTGCCACATTTATTTCCTAATTTACCCAGTTATAAATTAAACCTTAATAATAAACATACTTTTTATAGGTAGGTAAGGTACCTATCATTACCCCGAAAAATCAAATGCCGCTCAAGTTATTTCGCCTTGAAGAATTTAATACCTACACAAACATCACCCATATAAATCTATTTCTGACTTTTCTAGTATTAAATCTCTTTCAGATTCTAACGATCATCTTTTTGGGTTTACACAAATACACATGAAATAAAACGACTTCCTTTTTCGTCCTCTCAAATACTTTGTAGAAAAAGACACTTAAGTCACTAACAGGGAAATTCGAAAAGCGTAGGCTCAAACTTGTGAGTGGCAATCTCATCCTCAAGGGCTCTTAAGGGCAATGGCTGAGCTGCCTCTATATAGCTGTTAGAGCGCGACGTCACACCTAGTGTCCAGTTTGTGTTACTCTATGTTCTCGAAAGTTCGAGATAGATCCCAAATGTCGTACATCAAAACCTGAGATTATTTACGACGAAACTTACTTTATATCTCTTAGGTACTTTATTGTATTACTATGGTCTACTTCTACCTACCAAATAGTAAGAATAAAAAAGAAATCAATGTAAAAGAATAAAATTAATAATAATCAATTATACACATAACATAAACTTAACAATTGTCAATTTATATTCTAATATAGAGAGATTTTCTTCACAATCTAACACACTTGTAGTAATGCTCGGTCAGTGTGTCGGGTGGGGGGCGAATTACACATCTCATACAATTGTCACTTTATATTCGAATACAGAGGGATTTTCTTCACAATTCAACACACTTGTAGTAACGCCTGGCCAGTCGTGTGTCAGGCGGGGTAAGGGGTGAGTGTGCCGGACACTCGAGGGTTGAGAGTTGACTTGCTTTATTGGAATTCTCTTCACCGACTGAACATTACAAATCTACGGACTAATCTTCGGTGTATAACGCTGTAAATTGTTTTGTAGCTCATCCGAATAAAGAACAGAAAACTCATCATGATCGTCTCATTGTTTTAAATTGATTTTCTGATTCCGATATAGTATGAAGGTTTTTTGTGGATGTTTATATAAGGGAAATACAAAAAAACAATACAAAAGTAACAAACATCCATACAATCATCCATCTATCCTCACAAACTTTCACATTTATAATAATAGGATACCTACCTATAGTTGGTAGACATCGGAGTGTACCTACTTGAGGACCTACCTAAGATCTTATCTCTGTAATGTTGCTTCAATATTCTTCTATCTTGTGTCTTGGCAGGTTCCATTACTGGTTTCATTAGATACGTTTGCTTTGATTCCATTTGCCAATTTATATTGCCAAATTAGTCACTGGACATTTTTGAACGTCACATTAAAGAGAAGTTACCTCGGTGTAATCTCTCTACCTAGACAGCATCCAAATAGCTTTCTTTAAACCTTTGAGTTCGATTAGGTCCGAATGAAGATGGGTGTATCTGACATGATATCTGATCGCTAAATTTGCGAACCAATTCCTACCGGTGGTTTGATTTCAGGGGTTGAACAAGGATCAATACACAATACAACAGTACTGATTTATATAGGTTACCTATTCAAATTTGGAATTAGGTAGGTAACCTTCAGTTTTAGAGGCCGTCAAAATAAAAAATTAGTTAATTATTAAAAATAATAATAATAATATTAACAATTAATTATTTATAAAAAAAAAAACAATAAAGTAGATATCACAAAAAAAAAACGATTTTGGTAGTAACATTGCAAGATACAGTGAATGAACTTTATAACTAACCAGACAAGACCGTGTGGTTTTTAGTGCAAATAGGGATAGAAATCTATAATGTTGACATTGTCGGACAACGTGCTCAATAAACAATTAGTTAATATCGCGTCTTTTTACCAATAGGAAGGGAAAGCTGACATGGCACAAAATTTGCAAGAATTTATTTGCTGTGTCAAAGTTTAAATCTTGACAGCAAAGTTCTTTGTTACTTTCTAAGTTTGATAGAATCTGATAAACATCGGTTACTACGTTCTATTTTTAATTTTACCGTAGTTTTCATGTGTAGTATACGGTGTCTTTGGTGCCAGTTCAGAGTACAGTACATACTCAGTCCTGATTGGCTAAGTAGTTTCGCCTTCAGGAGCGGGTAACGCGGGTGGTCCGCTAAGTAGGAAGCGATGCGGTCAATTACTAGTTGACTCCGCAATTAGTGGGTCAACCGGAGCCGGGAATTGGTGACTGACAACAATCGTCAATGACGTGAGATTTGCATCCAATAATCATTGAAATAGATAGCTTGTCAATCAATGGAAGCGTAAAAAATGAGCCGCAGGTCTCTGATCAAGGGAATATAGGCCATGGTTGAACTGCGATTATAAATTTGTAGTTCATTTATTTGCGTCGAGTTAGGCCTTTTCATAGGCAAACATGACTGACCGATTTAACACAGGGCTCCCTGTGTAACTTTTGCGTAAAGCAGGACAATTAGAAATATTAGTAAAGGTTTGGAGATTTGCAGCCATTAGTAACTTTGTCTGTGTGAGTTTTGGTCTTGAGTCTTGGTCAAATAAAGAGGATATTGGCTTAGAATTTGGCCTGGTGACAAATATAAAGAGGATCTTAATTTTGTCTATAAACAGAGGCAAGTATTACTTATTAGGCACTTACCTACTCACTAAAGACAGACATTCAAATTTGACCACACTTGGAATTTAACCTACGAACTGAACAACGCACGAGCTACTAAGCACTAGGTAGGTACACCATAGAGAAAAAACGTAAACTAAACACGTAGAAAAATCACCTGAACCAAAAGAAAAAAATACAAATAAAATTCTAAAATTCGATGAGAAAAGGACAGACGTTGCTCATTACTAATTAATGAGTTAGGAAAGTATCTATTAACTTTTACGTTCATATCAAAAACGGGTTTTCCTATCCCCCACACCAAGACACCAACTTAAAAACAAAACTCAGCACGAACTTAACCCTCAAATTATAGAGCTAAGTACAAGGCACTATGTACTGCAATATTTATGGGCACCCAATAATAACGGAGTAAAATTCAGTGTACAAAATCCCCGTAAAAGAAAACCGAACTTACCGGGCTTCTTGAATAAAACACGCATATTGATTTTCCTTACCCGTATTAAGTTTTCGTCGTTCGGAGCCAATTAAACTACTATAAACCTCTTATTAGACACCCCATGCCCCCCTCACTAAACCAATATGGCGTCACGCTTGTCACCTACGGTTAGGATATTTTTTTGAAATGCAACCGATACTGGCGTGCACCTTACCACTTTACAATAAGGCGCAAATTTCGTTCGAACGCGGCTCAGTCTTGCACCTGAAGATATTCTTTAAACGCGTGTGCAATACCCAGTTTTACTCACGTTACGCGCACGCTGTTCTGAACTTTATTTTTATTGGGTTAGAGTCCTTTTTTCTTTGCTTTGAGGTGTCGTGGTGTTAGTTTTGTTGTACTAAGTAGGTAGTGGAGGCGTGACATTAACGCCCGTAGGGATTTTAGAATTATGGATGAGGGGTTGTCGCGGTAGGGTTAAGTGGCGTATTCAAGAAAACTGGGGTGTTTTATTATTGATGCAAAATGGCGCAGTCCGAGGTTTTAGAATTCAATAGTTGTGTTCAGCTTTAAATGTCAACAAACTCATAAAGGCTAAATTGTAATTATTTTGGAGACACGAAATTTTAGAGAAAAGAAAATGTTTAACTTTGTCGTTGAAAATGTTTAAATACGGTAAATATCACAATATTTTGGTAATGTTTATATGCGGACCTACGAATTTATGCGACGTTTATATATTTAAATAAATTTGTATGATGCCAAAAAAGTTAAAGTCTTATGTTTCCCTGAGATCTCTATCTCCAGATGACATTAAACACGAGGCGATCTACATTCCTTTCATATTCGTAGACCTATAAATAAATCCAACATTGATAAATAAACTTGTGGCTATTCCTGAAAAAAAATAGTCTGGGTAAAGATTTCTGGAAAAGCCACAAGAAAAATTTCCAAACGATCAGTCACGTTCCGCCTGCAAAACTCCCAAAAATCGTGACGTAAAACAAAAAATCGTATCCGACAGTACGTTCCTACATACAGACAGACATAAAATCCTCTTTATGCCGCCGCGATGATGCTCACAGGTGGCGTGTCTGAACTCGGATTTATATTTATTGAAATTATAAAGGAGAGCCGCAGTACACAGCCTTGGGTGGTATAAGGGCGCGTGTAGACCTTACAAGGTTCAAAGTAGAGATAATTAAAATAAATAATAAATAAACGTTGTGGGACAACTCACACATGGCTTTCGATCCCAAAGTGTTGGAAACATAAAACTCCAACATACAAACCTCCTTTATTATCATATAATTAAAAATTATTACAATTTCAATTAAAATATGGTTTTGTGCCTTCTTTTGTTTGTTCGTGTCATTCGCCATCTTTCTGTCCATCCCTTCTTTTATAATAATAATATTTCTTCTAATAATAGTTTACAATAAAAGTTGTTAAAACAGTGCTTTCTTAGTGTCTTTTCAATTAACCCACACACAGAACCAGAATACAGTCCACTCGGACCACAACATCGGTCCCAACACAAAGTAAGTTGTGAGCTTGTGTTACGGTAACCAGATAGCTGATAAAATATTTTTTTAAATACATACCTACTTATAAAGATAGTTTACACCAAGACACAGAACAAACACTTGTGCTCATCACACAAATATTTGTCCTGGGTGGGAATCGAACCCACGACCTACAACGTAGTAGAATTAATTGTGAATGGTGGAAACATGACATTATAAGTTCTTTTAGTAGCTAGGCACCTTCCTTATAGTAAAGTATAGTTAGCAGAAATACCTAGATCGCACACATAACCCGCCGTGGAAAAAGCATGTTTTATAGGTGTTATGTTCTTTTATGGAAGATGTAGGTAATTTATAGTGTTGGGTTCGATTCTTTCTCATATAAAATGAGTATGTTTTTATTTTTAGTCTCCTTGTCATCTATCTATTTGTAGCAGGGTTTCACAGTCAACTGGATTTTTTGGTATAAAACATAGCAATCATACAACCACAAAAGCATAAACATAGATCATCGCACAATCTCCACAGCTAGACTTTATGGTACAGAAAACGGATTTAGAGATCTTAAAATCACAAATTAAAAGGAAACTAAGTTAGTTCTTAGGAATTAAACGCCAAAAAAGTTTGATACAACGAAGAATATGTTTTCTAATCGGTAACAAAAAATTAAAAGATCATCGGTGTTGCTATCCGAATCGAATGATGATCTTGTAGCCTTTAAAGGGCTCTCTATTAATTGTAAACCTTATTTTTATACACATAAGTGTCACAGAGTCTCGGTGGAGACGACGTGCAACAATCAGTGTGTGTGTGAGTGAGTGTTTCTTACTACACATGTTGGGTTCTGCCCTAAATACTTACATCCTACTATTCCATTCCTGAAGTAAAAACTATCGATTGAGTAGATACGCATACGGCGTGGATCATTTTAAATTTTTACTATCTATTTAAATATTTACACTTTTTAATATTTAACAAGTAGACTTTTTACATTATTATAGTTTGTGTAAGATAAACGGTGGATGCTGAGCCAAGGACCTTCGACAAGGAACCCTAAAAAAGTGGGTTCTGCCAAAATCGACTTTTTAGCGAATGTAGTGGACGAAATAAAACAAATGGATTCCGTCTACACGACTCGGAACCAATAATAAGGCCATTGTTTTTATACAAATACAATATTGCGTTTATAAATCCGATAAGCCTACGAATGACAGCGGGAGCTGTGGAGACGACATGCAAAATTTAGGAAAAAAATTGTGACTTCCTGTGTCTATTGCTATAATCTAGGGGTGTAAGTTTTCGGGATTCAGGTTTCGGGGTGAGTTTTAGTTAGTTTTTTTTAATCATTACCCTATTTGGCTCAGTTGTAGATTGGTAATAAGCATTATGTTCACAATTCTCTATTTTCACAGAAGTAAATAGATAATGTTAAGTTTTGGTTGGTTTGTAATGAGCATAGTAAATTTTGGTCACAAATAGCCAAATTAATACAGGCATATGTGTGCCTGTAAAACCTTTCAAGAATGTTTTTTTTTTAATTCAGAAAGTTTGTACTTAGTATCTATTTAGGTACTTTAGTATGTTAAGTACCTATTGTTATCTAATAAAATAAATAAAAATTAAAGAAAAACGCCTTTAAATTATCTTAGTCTCTATTCATTTACTAATTCAATTTAATACTACTTACTTAAAAAGTGTATCCTGTCTTATTTACCTGTACAAACGTTTTAGTACCAACACCCTCTCCATTCCCCTCTGTTCACATATCGGGCAATAAGAGAAGCGCGGCCGCGAGTGGCGCCAGTAGCGTCCATTTGTATTTATTTATATACCTTGTCTGCCCTTATCCGACACTAACTTATGCCCTGACTTTGTCTACGTTTTGCCAAAACACATTTACGAGCACCACAAGAGAGATATTGGTACTTGATAATAAGTATTGAAAAAAATAAACAAAATTTTTATTAATACCTATGTGTTATAAAAAGGTTAATAATATCTTAACTTATAACAAAACTTATTTTACTCGTGCCTTGCTAAGTAAAATATTTTTAAACTACGAATTCTGAAAATTCTATGACATTCTTACTATAAAAGTTCTTTTTATAGTATAGTTGGATTATGTAAAAAGCAACGAATAACTTATACATAATTTTGGAGGCAAATCCTCGAAAAGTTTTAGTAAGATACCTATTAAAATATTTTTTAAATTAATATTCACAACTAAATACAGACGATAATAAGCCTATCTATCTACGGGCATATCTACATAAAGTACGAGTAGGTCTATGTCATAGACACAGGGTCTCGCAGAAAACTTACAAACGGACAAAATTCGACGACCTTTTCGTAGTAATCATTTATGTATTTATTCCAGAATACCTTCTAACATGGCGCAGTCGGCTGAGGCGTCGATGGTTTTTGTGTAAGTTAGAAAACTTTTTATTTGAGTTACAAAGATTAACAATGAAGCATGTTGCTGAAACTAAGTTACAAAAACAAAGCAATTTGATGATGATAAAAGTTTTATACATGATGTCTTGAAACTCGACGTAAACAGGTTTGTAATGATAAGTAGTCCCGATACAGATGGCCAGATGCGTTCTTCGGAGAGCCCAGGGTCTCCCTGTATGCGGTGGTATGGCCTACCAGGAGCTCGCCGAGAAGGCTTTAGTAGCTAAACATCTTATAACGTCTTCACCAAGACATTGGGTATCTTTAGAAGATTTCAGCCCGATGCCAAAATGGAAAAATAAGAAAAACAAATTTAACCCTAGGTTTGGAAAAAAGGGTTTTTTTATGTTACAGCGAGCGTCACCTGTTTTTTTTTCAAAATCGAATGCATTCCAACACTTAAATTAGTTGAAACCCTCCGAAACATACGCTCATATGGTGTCAAACAAGCATATCCATATCGTGTATTCGGTAGCACGCACGTGTGGGCGTGTGAAAGTGATACGACAATTTACTAATTAGCTACGTGTACACCTTGACAAATTCATGATTTGTGGAGGCATGTTTGCTTTTGAATATGACAAAAATACTATTTAACAACGTTCAAGTTTTGCATACTTACATAATTATAATAGGCTACGCAGTCCAGTCCATTCAGTAAGTACCTACTTCTAACAATGAACTGTCCAAAAGGAATCTTCATAGCTTTTGTATATGAAATAAAGGCCTTTGGTTGTTGAATCAAAACCGTTTTCACATGCGAAGTTGAGCTGACGTTTCTGAAGCACTTTTATGTGAATTAGATTTTAAAACAATGTAATTATGAATGGTGAAAAAGCGTTGAGATCCTATCGCAATAAACACTCAACTCAAGCTTATATCTACGGTCGTTCATGTAATCAGTAGGTACCTACGAGTATGTTCGTTTGCAAAAAAGAACCGCAAACACAAGTGACACAACTCTTTCAATAGACTCTAATGGTGCCGTTGACATCCGTTGCAATTTGCCTTGCACTCTGCTCCCGAAGTCTTGTACAGCACAAGTACTATTAAGACCTGAGCCCCGCAAAGGGTAGAGGGCCTTGTTTGACTGAAGAGGTGAAATAAATCAAAGAGTATCCATATCTCTTTGGAGAGACTGTACTTGATAGATAGATGTCGTTTCACCGTAATGTATGTAAGTCTTAAGAGTACTTATTAAAGTGTTTCATTAATTCAATTCAATATTTTTGTTTAATATCGGTGTAGAGGTAGGTATCAAACGAGCGTCCATTTGACCAGAGAGTTACACCTAGAAGTAATTTATTTATTATCTCCTAACCCGCCGTAAAGCAGAATTCTTTTCATGTCTTTTGATTCAATTTGAGAGGTGTGGTTACTGGAGATATTTAATTTTTTAGAAGCACATTTCTTTCACATAGTTCGTATGTTGTCCATTTATGGCAGTGATCATTGATCAGTGATCAGATTGGTGGTCTACATGCAACGTTGCTTCAGATAGAGACAGAGTCAAATAGAAAAAGAAAGATAACATTTTCACTGAAAGTGAAAAATATAGACAGTCGACAAAAACAATACCCTCGTGTTGCTCGTGTTAGTAGGAAACGAATATGCCTGTAAACTAGCCATTTTCTTAAAAAAACAGTAAAAAATAAACAAATAGGGAAGTTAAAAAATTACAAAGTATTTTTGTGGACGTTTTTCACGCAACCCATAATAAATACGCTCAATAATGATCTTAAACCATACTTCGCCAGCTTAATTAGTCATTTAAAACAGCCTGCCTTTTTGGACCCTCAACTCGTACGTAGAGACTAGTACCTTTTACCTTGTGTGCTAGGCACGTATCTTTAAGTATTCTTTGATTAGATATTGCCTGCGCCTACGCACCCGATAAATATCACGATTTAAAATCCATAGAAGCTAGGCGCCTTTCCTGTAACTAGTTAGTTAGTTTGGTACAAGTCATAGGACGTTTACGGTTAAAATAGTTTAATTAAATCGTCTGCTTATGCTGTGGTGGATTTGATAACCTATCAGAACAAATACCTTTATAATTATATGATTGTGTAACAAACCTAAAGAAAAACTTCATTCTTCTCAAAAATCGCAATTAATTTTTACTTACTTACCTCTCTTTCTCTTCAGCCGACATTGGTCCACGGCTGGACATAGACCTCACCAGAGGCGCGCCACTGAGCCCGATTTTCGGCTCTTCTTCTACTTAACTATTGAAGCTTTTTTTGACAAAATTCGCCTACTCAGATTGCCTATTAAACTTTCAAACCATAGGCTTACGAATTTAAAATTATATTTAAAATCCATGTAACTTCTTAAGTTCACAGTTATGACAATACCTGTCTATAAATAATATGCGTGAAGAAGCTATGAAACACTATAAACCTTATAGTATAAGGCATAAAAGCATTACAAACAACATGCCAAAAAACGATGTTTTACTTGTTAACGAAATTTATTCATTTTGAACGTTTATAAAAAGCACAACAATTTTTAAGTTAAAAAAATTTAAATTTCAAAAAATTACTCCACCCACCTTTCGCGGGAATAATTTGACGTGAATTTTGCTCCATTCCAGTTTTCATTAACCGGAGTTAATATCCGGCCATCATCTCATGATCGAGCCAGTTAAGTGATAAGTCAGCTTTGTTGAAGGAAATTTATACTCTGAAGGATAACAGGTGCCTCGGATGAAATTATTTTTAATTACAAAACGAAGCTAATTTTATACTAGTGATGTTTAAAAGTTTCATCATGATCTTTATTATGGCCAACTCTCGTAATAATCACCTGTACGAAGTGTCAATATGTCAAGACCTACTTTTTTTGAACAGGTAAACGGGCCACTATCAATTGGTTACCATCTCCTATTGACATGAGCAACGTCAGTAGAGTTGCTAATTTTTTTTAATTAATAGGCGTTCAGCTAGATGTTCAGTGACCTATGGTCCATTGTCAAATAGGATAGAAATCTAATTTAATCTTAGGCGCTGCTTATGACGTCTAAGCAACTAGCTTGATAGTACTTCGTAGAAGTACGTAGTATTACGAAAGAAAGAGTAGCAAAAGGAAATAAAAGGCCTGTCTGTTGTTATGTATGTGTGCGTGTTGCTACTAACTAAGGACTAAGACGTTCGAACCGGACCTCTCCGTAAGGGACCGTATTCTAGGCCACTGGGCTATCACAAGAAATAAATAGAAACATAAAAATAGGACTTACAAACTCCAACACATGTAGAGGATTTCGGTGAAAGTGAAAACCAAAATATCGAAGTAAAGCTTAATTAAGCTCAATTATCGGTTTTTGAGAATCGCTTCTATCTCCTCTTCTCAAATACTTCGACGAATTGTTAATGTACCTAACATTGCATCCGTCGGAATCGATCCGAAAAACTGCTTCTCAGTAAGCTGCAGTGTGCAGAGTAGTGGTGTCGAGTCGATTTTGAAAATTACTCGTATGTTTTGTCGAATTCAAAAATCGATGGTCGTTATTTGTTAAAAGTATATAATTGATGAACATTGCAATAGGTTATAAATTATTTGAAGAAGGAAAGGATCGATTTGGTTAGATTTTTATATCTCTTTATTTTGCGTTATACCTAACTTCTGATTAAATAGAAACCTTTTGGTAAAAGTAGGGACTTAAATAATCATGGAGGTTCAATTGAACGTTTTTAATTTTATCTTTTTTTTTCATTTAAAATTTTTATTTACTTATCACAAAACAGTACAAAAAAACTATTTTTTACTTCGAACACTTATGATTTATCAAGACTAATCATACCCCAAGCTCCTCTTCATTTTATTGTTAATTAATTTCGAGTTTTTTTACTATAATTGACGAAGATCAATTTTATTTGTTTCTCCATTCCAGAAATCCATCCAGCTTCCATCTCTACGACGGACTTTCTGAAAACCGCTATCGTCGTGCGCTTGCGCGGCGACGGCGCGTGTCGTTTGAAGCGCCGACAAAGGGAGCCGCCGTCAGCGCCCGTGGGACCCCACGTGGCAACGCAGATAGCATAGTTATACATAGGTAGGTATAGTGTCTGAATACATATTATGTTGTCAGTCTTTATTACAAAACAATGTGTGTTGCCAGTGATGACCTACGGTGCTAAGATCTGGCTTATTGCGAGCCTAATCCTCTCTTTATTGTGAGCCTAATCCTCTAAAGTCACTCAGAAAGCTCGGTATTTCTCTCTTACAATCAGAAATGATGTAATCCGTAGAGGAACAAAGGTGATTGACACAGCTGTCAAATTTGGCAAATAAAGTGGCAATAGGGTGCCCACATCGTTCGCAGGACTGACAACCGATGAGAAAGAAAGGTCCTCGAATGGCGAACACGTTTAGGGAAAAGCACATGCCGCCCTCCTACCGAGTGGACTGGCAACCTGAAGAAGAAAGGGGGAAACCTCTGAATCCAACTTCAGAGGACAGGACCAGGACCTATTTAAGGCCCATGTCCAGCAGTGGACTTCCAAGGGCTGACAGGAAGGAAGGATTCCAAATTACTCTAAATAAGTTTTACGTTGTGGGTTCGCGGTTATCCGCTGTAGAAAAGGATTATGCCTATCTCTCACGCCTACCAAACCGAAATAATTATCTACAAGATATGAAGAACATGCAGTTTCACGGCGAGTTAAGAAGGTGGCGCTAAGGATCTCCCTGGGCAAACTACGCTGGCTCCACTACCTAAAAATGTTTCATGCTACTTACATGCGCGAGGAATCTAAACAAAGTTCCAATTTCTACTCGCATGTTTGAACCCAATCTATTATTTACCATCACCGTGGGATACTTAGAAACAATTCCTAATTCGATTTTAAAACTTTTTAATTGTGCTCAGATAAGATCACTTCGGCCAGTTAAGAGTGATAAAAAATACCAAATCGGTGTTTTCTCTCGGGTGGCCCGAGTAACCCCGCTGGGATGAGGTACCACACGAGTGAATGGTATGTCAGCTAAGGTTATGAAGACAGAAGTATGGGGTGATGACGTAATCTTGCTAATATATGGTTACGAAAAAATAAGAGTTTTTGAAGTTTACAATCGGTAAACACTTTGAATAAATTCGAAGGGATCGAAAAGGATTCAAAATACTTTGTCAGGGTTTCTCCCATAGGTTTCTTCACAACAAAAGTTATCCTTTACAAACATAGCGTATTCTTGGTTGAGATACCAGAGATTAGTAGAGGCTAGAACATGTCGGTTGTTTTGAAAGCCCTGCGATATCAAGATTTAAAGACTGCTTCAGACTATACCGACGTTGATTAAGTTAAGGTGAACCAACGCAAATTTGCGAGTAGCAATAACAAACACAAAGACAAAACCGCATTTCCATCATCACCTTGGGTAGACTGGGAGTGAATGCCGCAAGAGATTAAATCAACCCTTTGTAGTGTTTAGTTTAAAAAAAAGTTCAAATAAGTAAATGAAACCGTTTATTTAAACTTTATACCACAAATATGAGTTAATTTTTTTCAGATTTTACAGAGCATTTTGATTATGCATCAAGTACGGACGCCCATCGTTGCTTTTTTTCGATCACTTGCGATCTAGGAGTTGAACTATGCACACTTCATAAATAAATTGCAACTTACAATGATAAAATGTCGCATTACTGAAGCAGGTGTAGGTATCAACCAACCTATGAAATGGCAATTTTTTGCGCAAAAGCCTGATATGTACGTGTTGAATTACCGTCATCTATTATAGCACTTACCTTAATAAAATTATAATATGCTTCAACTCCATGGTAGAGTGATGTACCTATTAGGGAATAGTACCTACAATGTAGTAGAATAGTAATGTATGTGTAGATATTTGGTTTCATATAAATCGTTATTCATTTATTGTTCAGTATCAGTGTTCGCGATTTTATTTTTATTTCAAGTTAATGAAGTAGGTATGTATCGGTCACTTTGATTTAATTAAAACATTTTAATGTCTTAATATTAATTTTTTTAATATTTAATTTAAATAAAAATAATGCAAAAGAAGTTCTCCATCCTTAAATCTTTGCCAAATCACTGCGAAATGTTTCTACAATCTATAATATCTGCATTGTTGACCCCACAGGACTAACAATGCTAAATCATTTCAAACATGGCCGAAAATTCTAAAAACTTTCTCTAAAATCAAAAAAGGAACACAAGCATAGAGATACCGATAAAACTAGGTATAACTAAAAAAGAAAAAAATAAAAGGCAATGGAATGCCAACAGACATTCAAATAAAGAACTCGCGGGCGCGTTGGCGCCAACGTTCCACATGTACTTTTTTCGAAAGAACCACGATTCAATTTGCTTGAGACCAGGATCGGAGGTCTTTGATGTACAAGAATGCTGTTAGAACGGTTTAAGCAAATGTACCTTTGCAAATTCATTGGTAGCTTTAGATATGGTCAATTTGCATACCGATCGGATGAGCGTACGTGGCACAGATGGAATAATCGATGCTGATGTAATTAATGGATCTGGCAATGAAATAATTTTAATCGGCTTCCAAAAAGGACGCTTTAGTTCAGCTAGTTCTTTTTGTAATAGAAAGCAATCAATTTTGCAAAATAAACGTTTTGTACATCGTTTTGATAATCAGTAACAAGAATGAATAATAAATCAGTTTGATTCATGTGTACCAATAAATTGAATGGTACCATAAATTCAATTTTAAGGGTTTTTAAAGTTACTGATAATTTCATATTAAATTTTTTTGTATTCACCAATTGAAGTGTTGCCATAAATTTATTAATTTTTCAAGTAGGTAGTACTATAAATATTTTACCTATAA
This sequence comes from Erynnis tages, assembly GCA_905147235.1. Taxonomy (NCBI): domain Eukaryota; kingdom Metazoa; phylum Arthropoda; class Insecta; order Lepidoptera; family Hesperiidae; genus Erynnis; species Erynnis tages. The sequence continues at coordinate 3,327,063 of LR990092.1, forward strand.
CTTGTAATTCTACTTGTTTTTTGTTTTTAGTTTTTGTGTTACAGATAAATTAACACTGGCCACTTATCTTTATCAATCACTGTTACATTGTCATTTAATTTTCGAACGTACGATCTCTGATCTCATTCATAATTCAAAAGATATTGATACCAGCGCAAGAACTACAGGTACCTAGCATTTGGGATCGCCAACGAAGATCAACGTAAATTTTTTCTCACTGTAAAATTGCACTGGCTCCACAATAGCCGAAATACTATTGATTTTGGAAAATTTCAAGGCAGATTTCACTACATTTAAACATTCAAAAAAACTAATTTTTTTTTAATTCGCCTTGCCACCTGGAATTCAGAAAAAAGAAGTAGTAGGTACCAAGAGGTAATTAATAAATCATCCCAGAATTTGTACCAAAAATAAAAAAATGAAAGACAACAGGAGTTTTTAAAAGGGTTTTAAAATTAGGAAATCTATTAGTGCTAAAATCGGAAAACCATTTATTTATTTGTATGTTCGTATGAGTAGACTATTTTATTCGAAGTTTCTATTAGTCTGAAAATGAAAATGTACCGCAGTATTTAATTTACATAATCCATAGCCACTCTATTGATGAAACAAAGTATATATTATTATGTTCAATATATTATGAATAGACATAGAATAAAGACTGACACAGACGACGCGACAATTGTCTTGACTAAAACGATATTTCATCGTTCACATTCCTCTGTTTGACTAACTCGCAAACAGTTTAATCTCCCGTGGGTCACAAAATGGCTGACGATTAAAAAAAGCTCAGACGGCACCGAAATAAAATTGTCGCAAACGCTCGATTGAATTAGTGAATTCGTCTGGAAAAGGATGCAACTGAACCGATGGTTTCGAGTCCAGCTTTCTTCCAGGATTGGATTGGTTTAATCCTTGCAAAAAACACAATTACATTTGGGAGCAATCCGCACTAAATGCCTGTTTGCTCGCCCGGAGGAGTTTTGTCGATGTGCAATTGTATACCTACATTTAAAAGGATTTGCAGTCCATGGACAAACGAACCATCAAGACATTTTCAGTTAAATTCTATTGGAATTAAGCCAATTGGTTGAAGTATAGTTATAAAGGTTTTTTGCATGTCTTTTTATTAGGTAGATGACAAATTGACGCACCTGCTCGGACTTACGATTGAGTATGTTGGTTTATCGTAGTAAATGATATATAAGCAATAAAACGACCTGAAGAAGGCCGCGGGAAACAGTTGCATTCAGAGGGCCCACCCAGGTCCGGGCCAGTGGCATGAATTTAAGGAGGCCATCTTCTGCAGTGGCCAAGGGAATTAAGGAACGAAGTAATAATACGCAACGACAAATAGAAACTATATTTGGATTAAACGGTAGAAATTTTTCACAGACGTTCAGGTATGTCTTGGAGAAATGAGAAATGAGTGTTCGTTAGAAAGTTTTCGAAAAAGGCTCCTTTACAAAAATGCCTATAGTGAGCCCTCGACTATTATCGATCAATTCTTATTCATGTTTATAAATGTTTAAAAACATTAAATTTGCTAATTTGAATAAAATTTATTCCAAAAAACACTATTTTCTCTTAGACAATACATCTCTTACACCAAAACTAAAACTAGTAAATATAGATCGATCAAAATTATTTGTAACAATTCTAAGCCTATATAATTATTTATTTGTACGTACGTACCTACACAATAAAACGTATTGTATTTGTCTTAGAAGTTCCTAAGTGTAAAAGTATACAAAAACGTAATTCAAGTAAAGCAACAAATAAAAACAAATCCTTCCAATGTCGTTATCCTCGCCAATAACTTCTGATTCCCTTTTTATCTAATCACTTTTAAGTACTGGAATACATTAAGCGGGTTTTGTAAGGTATACAGAAAGTTGTTCACTTGTTCGACCAAATTCGGTACAAATTGAACATAATTGGTCCGATACTTCGGCTGCATAAAGTAAGGGCGTATGTATATGGTAATGCATTTACATGTAGGCACTATCAACTTCTATTTACTTACAGATAGAGAATAAAATAAATAAGGATTTACCTTTGTTTAGTTTTGAAAACCTTAGATAAAGTAATTAGATTAGATGAAAAACAGCGTAATTTGCGATGATATCTGTTTTTAGTAATATCATTTGTTTAAATTGTAAAATTAAATAGTTTGCAACCTAGTTTGCCTTTATAAAGGTTTTAAAATTTAGCTACCCTAGCGCAAATTAGGCAAATTATTGCGAACAGGATCAATGTATTAGGTTACTAGTAGGTATCATGGTGTACATCATATCATAGTGTCGATTGTGAATTTAATGCTTACAGCTTTAAAGCCATCTGATGAAGGATCGTCTGCTTGTTTATGCGCCATTTGAATCTTACAGATAGAAAGAAAAAATAATCAAACTTAGACGGTGTTTCATTTCCATTTGAAGTTCTTAGTCACAATTTTATTTGACATAAGTGGAATTTACATGGTGGTTAGTACCCTACCCTCGTTCCTTTAAAAAAACAAAGAATATACAATATTCCCAACGTGTACACATCTTTACCCAAACTACCGAAATGTCGCTTCAATTCGCCACGGTTCGTTGCCGCCCAAACGGTTTAAAAAGTTCCAAAAAAAAACTTTCGAGAGATTAATTTGTCATTTGTGAACAAACTAGTTTCGCCAATCCAGTTCCGTTGGAAAAAAATTGAGCCGTCTGTCAATAGGCTTGCTGTAGGTACTTATACATAACTTGTATATAAAACCAGTTGTTAATAATTCCGCTCTATATAAAGTTGTCTCAAAAACTACTAGTACTGAAGTGACATTGTCGATTAAATTGAGGTGTTTTGAATGATTGAGTTTTGACGTTGCTTAATTAATGGGGGAAGTTACAACACCATTATAATCCGTCGTAAACTTTGATGAGTTGTTTTATTTCAATAGCTAGGCGCAATTATGTAATCGCTGGATTTCCGGAAAAGCTTTACACAAAAGGATATCTGAAAAACACTTGTCCTGTTAGGGTTGAATGGTCTGGGTAACGAGTAGCGTTTATCATCGCTATATGTACAACGAATAAATAAATAAATAAATAAACATATATATAAGACAGTACAGTTATAGGGTTAAGGTCAGGTATAACCAAAGATCGTCTATCTAGGTATGTCAATAGAGTTTCAGGAGGTACTTATATCAGCAATGGGACACCTAAAATTAGGGGTATTTTTATGTTTAGATCACATTTATTTTGCATTATTGGTATGACACATTTTAGAACCTGCAATGGTACTCATAGTTTTTTTACTGAGAGTACTCTTCTTATTATGGTGCCCCTGATTCGCTGTTAGAAAAGTTGAGAACAATTTTATTTTTTCTCTTGTAGGTACCTATATCACTAGGTCTTGACATCTGTGTCTTGTCTTTGGTTATACCTTTTATTACCTATTGAATGTACCTACCTCAAAAATTACATCATTATTGTATCAAAAAGGACAAGACCTTGGTAAAAAAAGTAGGAACATGACTAGGTAGTTACCTACTACTAGTCTATACCTACTTAGCGATCTCCACATATTTTGCGTCCATGAACTCGCCACTGCAACAGTAGTTTCTACCTAAATGCGAGAAATAGCGATAAAGTTGTTTTGAACAAACAAACAAACAAACTTCAGCTTTATGAGATGTGGAGATTTTAATGGCGTTTCTCACAAACTTTGAGGATCAAAACAAACAAAAAGGAAGTACGATAGACGAATCCGGGTTCCTATAAAAATATTTTAATAATGAATTGGATTTTCATAGACGTAGGTCGTTATGCATGTCTAATGGCAAGTGGTCACTGCAGCAAACGTTCTACATAACACAAGTACAAATTCATTATTTGCTGGAACATAGTATAAAATGAGAACTTACAATTTAAATAACCTCTTACGTCCCACACCAAGACCAGAGTATTGAGCCGCGCTCAATTTGGACGCGATTTAGTACGAATTCAACTCGTGCGTACATACGTTACCGCACGAACAATCTCGACCAAATACTATGGGAGCGCTCACACTGCGCGCAAGTTAGTCGTACTCGTACGTTTACATAGTCGCGCGTAGTGTGGGCGCTCAAAATTGCGTCGAAACTGAGCGCATCGTATTATCCGACGATCAAAGTGGATGCTGATGTTATCTACTGAGGCCTGACATCAAACCTACCTTCGATGAAAACACCTCCCTTTAAACACAAGACTAGGCCTCACGATCTCAAAGTTCTATTTTTGAAGCCACAAAAACTAAGTCAAGACACCGTCGCAATGTTACAGTGAAACGAGAGGAAGATAGTAGGAAAAAGAGCAAACAACCCGCCTTGAGATGAACAACTGCTGACCGTACGGAGGATGTGCCGTTATTTTCCGAACAATTTCGCGCGAGGCCAAGAGAGCGTGATAAAGACGGTCTTAAAGCCCTTGTTGTACCGTTTAATAATAAGCGGTAAGCTAAGGTGATTTGCTCATTTTGGTCATCAAATGGCCCGCCTGTTTTGCTGCTCTTACAAAAAAAAATTTTTCCAGAATTATGAAAAGTGTACGATGAAAAAATATTGGTAAAGCCATTGTAGCACACAGGGAGAGGTAGGTACCTTACCTCTTAACTTTTCTCAAATCAGTGTAAGATAGGATTTCTTATCTATTTGGCGTTGGAAGAGAGCATTTATGGTTTGAATGACTATCTATCATTAGGTGCATGAACGTTCTCATCTTATTTATAATAAAATAGCAATACATAAATATGAAGAAATACAGAAACTGCTAGTAATTCAGGGATTGACTCTCACTCAGCCTAACGGCGACTGCTTCGACCATTTAGTCTTTATCGCTTATCATTACGTAGTGTGGCACAATGGTCTAAATGTAAGCCTCTTACGGCTTGCGATATGACGTCATGGAAACTTGTGATATAATATGAGATAGGCAATAGAACCGCTTTATTTTCAACCGTAGATGTACGTTTTGGACTCGAAAAGAACCTCAAATGCCCGGAAAATGGGTAGATATCAAGTCAGTATCGCCGCTGAGCTATATTTTCAGAATTTATGTTTATAAGGCAAACTATTGAACAAAGATCAACCTAAAGTAAGGAAATAATTTTTATAATAAGTATACCTATAGGTACCTACAGTTGATACGAATTTGGCATCTTACTGAAGTGGTCCGGGTTCGAATCCCCGTGGTACACATTTAAAAATTGTCTTAAAAAAGTTATGTGTACTTTGTAAAATTACCTAAGTATCACCGGTGACGGTGATGGAAAACATCGTTCGGAGAACTGCATGCTCGAGAGTTCACTAAGTTAATGTTCTCAAAGGCACGTGAAGTCCACAAACCCGCATCCGCTGGCGGCGTGGTGGACTACGGTCAAAGTCTCACTGTGACCCAAAACTTGTAGTGGGACAATAATGGGTTACAGACAAATATAAGAACCATTTAAAAATTGCCGACAATGGTGAAGCGATAAACTGAGATATCTTCATCAATTCAGACTAGAGTAACTTTACTTTGAAAACGATTCAAAATTTTCACTTTAACATAAAGTAATTTTTCCTAATTATAACCAACTAGGCTCCACCAATCCGAATTGGAGCAGCGTGGTGGAGTATGCTATAGGCCTCTTGATGTGGGGAGAGACCATTCCCAATAGTGGGCCATTAAAAAATTGCAGCCTATTATACACTGCCCGTCAAAAGTTTGAGACCACTCCTAAAAAACTTTTGTAATTAATAAATATTTTATACTTATAGTTTTTGCGGATGGGTTTATTGATGTATTATGTTTGTTGCTTTTCCACGAACTACTAAAAGAGTTTTAAGCGCAATCGCCCTTATTTTCACAGTCCGCAAAGGGTCGGGAAGTATCAAAGTAAGCAGCTAACCGCTATCCGTAACAGTTAAACTGTTTGGGGAGTTCTCCTTTAATTATTCCTTCCTGTTAGTAAAGTTACGGGATGATCCTATTTAATACTTTGCCACTTTGTCGAGGAATGGTTAACTAGGTTTATTTTGGCGCTATTTTTGAAGGACATCTTATATCAGGGGTTATCAGATTCATTTTTCATAGATGCATCCTACTGCTATTATAAATATGAAAGTTTGTGACGATGAATGAATTTCACCCAAAAATAGCTAAACAGATTTGGATAAAATCTGGTATGGACATAGTTTTTAATTTGGATTAACATTTAGGATACTTTTTACCCTTTCTGGACCAATTCCTAAAATCCACGCGGAGAAGGCAGGGAGATCGTGAGATGGCAATGAAACTGGGCGCGTAAAGGAATACTATAGAAGTACATAATAATATATGAAGATATTAACACTTTCGGTAGACGTAATATTTACGACAAGAGTGTAAAGAAAACCTTTTGGAGAACTGGATGAAAATTATGGACAAACCTATGACGAGTAGGTAGCCGCTTGTATAGATTGTAAGAAGGCAAAAGGTAACATGATGTAAGTAAGGCGCGAACGGTAGGTACTTACATTAAGTTACCTACGAGTATATGGATATTGACAAATATCTCCCTTTTTAACTTTTAAAGGTTTATACAGGTGGCAGAACTAATATGCTCTATAACAGACACTAATGGCAATAGCCTATTTCTTAGCCTCAAACTAAATCCATAACTCAACATCATAACAAGACACAACACTTTCCTAGTCGATAGACACTTCAAAGCACTTACGATTCCCGTTCAATTTCCTGGAAGCTACGTCTCCATTAGCATTCCCTTCCGCTTTTCAATGTCATTACCATTTCACCCTTGTTCTTACAATCTCACCCCTCAGCAGGGCAGGCTACCGAATTACCAGTTAACAGATGCTGGTAATCTCTTGTTAACGTTTGAGTTCGGATTAGCATTTCTGTCTTAAACCTATTAATGACCCCTTAATGATCAATGATGATGACACTTATCCGAGCGCACTATCTAAAATCGTGAGTCAGTTGATTACTTTGTATTTTTGTAATATAACCTTTCTCGCCAAACCAAGGCATGGCGGACTTAAGTACTTTGTAACGTATTGTTTAGGTTTTACAATATTAAATAAATAAAAAAGACACCACTACAGGGTCAGGTCTCCTCTCACAATGAGAGGGATATAGGCCTTAGTCCACCAGTTAGTCCAGTTAGTTAGATTCGATCGTGAGGGTGGTCGCACATCGTTGCCCTGTGTCATTATTGTAGCGGCGCATTCGATGTAATTCGTAAGATTTATAACTCGTGTACCCTTTACATATTGAAGCGGCAGTTTCTATACGAAACTACATAAGGCATTCAGAAAATTATGGAAGTTTTGTAATGAAATTAGAAATTCGGTATCTCGCGTCAAATTATTTTAAAAATATCTTGTTTAAAACTGGAGGGCAATGTACTTGCATTATTGGCTTAAATTTGACATAAGCTATTCTAGAATGTAACTATTCGATTCGAAAATATTCGAAAACACTCGACAAATAAAGCACGCTCAAGCACGCAGTATACGAGTAAGTATACGTCGCATAAGACTGAATCGCAAGGGTGGTCGCACATATCTGCCTTGCGTCATTGTTGTAGCGGCTCATTCAATGTTTCATTGCGATGGATTTATTTATTGCTAGTGTGCCGTGCCCCTAACATGTTTATTGCTTTAGTATAAATTTACCTAAACGGCATTTTCTTTTGCTCTTGGCTCTTTGGCTCATTTTAATCCATTAAATCGCGATTAATAAAAATCTTTTTTACCCTTACATTATTTACCCTTACCTTATTTTTACAATAACATTTTATAGATACGGGTATAACCGTAGTGGTAAAAAAACAGCTTGCAACAAACTACATTAATAATAATATACATAATTATCGTCAATACCTCCACAAAATAATATTATTCAGAGTCCATAAAATTTGACAGTTCTAAACACCAGTTGACTTCACCGAAGCGCTTTAGCAATTTGCGTGGGTAATACTGAAAAAGAGCAGCGGCACGTGACATAACGAAGTACCTACCCTCTGCACGGGGAGGCGGCCGAGCTGACCCGCGGCGCCTTCGCATTGTTACGGACAGAGGAGCACTGCCGGACAAAGCAAAGCATGGAGTAGCATAAACTAAATGCTAATTTATGGAAATAAATGCCTAAAAATTAAGTTATATCCAATAGTTTTCTATTACAGACGAAAGAGGCACTTTTGTTCCGGTCAGCACTCTCCATCTGCACTTTTTACTGGCAGTGGTTTTCGATGCTATTGCATTTTTACAAACAAGGTAATTTACGGGTAAATCACCCACTAAGTTGAGTGTGGCAACATGCTGACTCAGGTTAAAACACAATATTTTTTTACACTATCAAAACTTACGAAAACACTTCCAAGGCCCTCTCCACCCCATCCCCTGTTCCACTACAGACACATTCAAAAGGATCGCAAGATTCTAGCGTCCCGCGCCACTTTCATTTCATATTTTATTTTATATTTTTATTTATCCAGCTGTATTTTTATAACATTGACTAGACTCGGTTGCCTTTTACGATAGTCCTCATAGTCAGAAATGTGAAGGATCTTTACGCGTCAGCGTTTTGTGATTACGTATTTAATTTAAATATAGGAGCTGTAGAAAGTAGCAGCTGGTGCAATCATTTTCAAATTAGTTTTTTTTTCAGGGTTTTAAAAAGTATCCTATTACATGTATCAGTCCAGGGTATAAACTATCTAAGAAAGGACCTCGAATGAAGCCAACGTTTAGGCAAAAGGAGCACAGGCTGCTCTCCTACCAGGTGGACTGAAGACTTAAGGAAGACACATACTATTTTTGTGTCAAAGAGGGTATTTGTCAAGGAGGTTAGTGTCAAGTAGGGTGTCAAACATTTAAGTAGGTATCCATATCTACATAATATTATGTCCATATCTTCATATCCTTTGCGTATTAAATAAAAGCCAATAGGAAGGCTCCTACTTGATTTTATCATTGTAAAGTGTAGTCACACGTTGTGATGTGTAAGATAGGTATATCGATGTCTTCCAATACCGCAATATAGGCAAGGTGGGTGGGGTGGTGTGTTTAGTGTAGTATGACAATGGATGAAGTATTGCTCGGTTATTCCTGACAAAAACTGGAAATATTGGACCTACAATTTAGTGAAAAGTTTAATAGGCTGCATGTAAAGAACTAAATATTTAGGCTTTATAGGCTGTTTGATCTTATGGTTTCTATGTTTAATTGTTAAAAAAAGGCTTCAACAAGTGGTGAGATTGATGGTAAGCGGTAGGTATTAAACCGCAAAAGACACGAGAGCCTGAGAAGGCGGTAGGTATGTATGTGTATACGTGATAAAAAAAATAAAAAATAAAAACGTGATGAATACTTAATTGTAACAAACATTTATGTAACAAATATTTATCAAGAACTTCCCCTCACAGATTTGGAAAGGGGTGGTTTTAATAATTACGTACTCTCATTCTCTGTGATTGACTAGAATTTCATTGCTAAATTATGGTGTTGACCATACTTGACCACAACTTGAAAACGGCATAATCATAACACGTATTTGTGTTGTTAAAAAGAGGTTAGTCTTTTTCCTGTAAAATCTCCCTTGTAACGTGGCCGACCTCGTCAGGAGAAGCGTCGGGCGACGCTCAGCGCTCGGTCCAGCGAGCCGCCGCCGCGCGACGCCTGCCGCGTGCCATTATAGCACCCGCTCCACTCCTAGTGCCGACAACACTTATATCGAGATTCTTTATCACTATCATAGAGTTAAAGTAAAAAAGGGAGACCTAAGAAATAAATACATAAACTGTTTGCGATACCTGACTTTTCCTGTCTGAAAGTGAGAGTCCTACAAGAAAGATGTACAAACTGTTTGTTACCCCTTACTTTTGCAATTTGAGTTTTACACGGGCCAATAAAATTGATATAACAATGTCACTGTAGTTCATGAAAAACTACATTTAACCACAAAATCGGTCGAAAGCTACCTGAAGTCGCTCGGTGATGCTGACTTCTTCTGAAAGTACCTTCCCGTCGGCCTTTTACCCCGTCGAAAAGCAGCATGTTCTTCATGTCTTGTGTTGTGCGGCGGCTGGAGAGGTGTAGTTACTGGAGATACTTTATTTGAGGCAAACATGCTTCTAACAGAAATCCTATAAGTGCGTTGAATACGATATTTCCAAAAAAAGGTGAATAAATTACATCGTAAGGAAACTATGGACATCTCTACGACAATGTGAGGTGGGATAGCGTAAGTTCTCAACCTGAGATTTGCAAAATGTTAGATTCTATTTTTTTGTTTGGGTTATTTCAAATATTCCAATACTACCTACGTTTTGAAAACTGAAACCTGAAAACGAAAAAAGTTTAACGTAAAAGGACGCAGAGTTTAGAGAGCTTTGAAAATTTACCTCAATTCCTTTATATTACAAAAAGAAAGAGGGTTATTAAGCTCGTCAGGAGAGTTACCTTACCGCCCACAATTGACCCACATATGATCATAATTGACCTATAATGAAATTGATGCAACGCACTATTAGGTACCTATACCACCACAGACAGGATTTCGATATGCGGTAACCATAGGCTGTAGGCGCTGTAGCCACTGAATTTCAGGTCTCTTGCATGTTTTTTTTCAAACATTTTCTTACAACATGAAAATCTAAGTTTCATAAACTGAAACTGTTTGAGAGTCGTAGCGTTGGGGAGCGGGTCGAGCTCTCCTCCGGGCCATTTGTCAGTGACAGCCTCCCCTCCCCGCCCCCCTGCCTTGTGGCTGCACGCGACTGCCCGCTGCTGTGCTCTGACGACGTGTAACACTGAACGTGGTGTTGGAAAGCTTGGTGTGTTGGTGTTGTATCTGTTAAAGATTAGAAAATAGAGTTATAACACAAAAAATTGTAAGTCTGTTTGTTTTAGTATGAATGAAGAAATAAGAATAGGTATGGTACGTTTATTTGTGATCAAAGACTCCTGTGTCTTATATTTCTCCATCTTTTTTGCACTAGCCACCAACTTTTTTCTTTCAATAGGAAGGATGTAGACATAAATCTTCTTTACTCAGTCAATAAAATGTCGTTTATGACAAAATATTACGAACATACTTTTGCCCACCGATCCACTAGGTTTACCAGTGTCGTTAGAAGCCTTGGACAAAAGTTAGACATCAAACACACACTGGTTAATATGACCCTATGAAATCGCCTACTTTATGTAAATCGTTTTTCAACATACAATCGTTTACTTAACACGTACACAAGGCACACACGAAATTGTTCTTCCTCACTAGGTTCTTGGTCGATCAAACACAGTGTGCGCGAGTGTATTAAGCACTGCGCGGGTCTGCGCGTGACGTTGAGTAATGTGACGACACATTACGTGTCAAACATGACCCTAAGATGTCACCCACACTATTACAATAATTAAATAATTATTGTTTTTCGCCAAAACAATCTTATACTTCCTAAACATTGCAGGACACTAACGCACGAAATTGTTCTCCATCACTAGGCAAAATTCGGGCAAACACATTGTGTGCGAGCTTACTTAGCACTGCGCGTGACGTTGAGTAATGTGACGACATATTACGTGTCTGTAGCTTTGGATAGGCACACTCTATAGAATACGTAGAAGATAGTCAAGAGAGACGCAGAGACTAAAGATACAAGCAGACAAATCACGTGAATATCGAGCGATATGTCTCAGCGACATATTATTATAATAGTGAAGATGGGGGTATAACGTGATTAAATGCGGCAAAAGCGACACATCGATGTATTCAAATTTTGTTAATTATGTTAGCTGGAACTGTTGGGCCTACTGGGCGCACAAGAATAGAACAAGAGCATACTCCACTACAATGTTCCACCATGATTAGTGGATTTAATGGCTAGTACTCATTTGTTTAAACAATGAGTTTGACGTTAATCACTGGACAATGGACCAAACGCGACATAAGCAATACCAGGAGGCATAATATATTATAGAATATACTAGCCACGTAACGATAATATCGTCCGGCGTAAGGCGATTACAGGGAGACGAGCAGGCACGAAATTGTTTCCCCTTAGGCACCCACGTTGGGCGCCAACTTTACATTCAGAGTAAGTTAAGCTCCATACAACGGTGATGGTCCTGTGCAAAAGAATTCAGCCTCTTACTCCAGACTTCCTTCAGACTTTTCTATTTCATGTACGGTTTTAAAAATAAATGCCACTTGATCGCCTGAGAGCGTACAAAGGCTTTACATGCCTTTGTGGACTCTCAGGCAATGAAAAATGATGTAATGAGTCCAAACCACATCATTAACCTATACTGTATGGTAATCCAGTGTCAAAATATAAATAATAATTATTCAGTTTATAAATGTATAGCTTGACTCAAGTCGACTACACTACCTCTTCCACTAAAACACTTTGACTTTGGTAGTGGGCAAAGCTTTGACAGAATTAATGTGAAACATCCAGTCGACCACACAACGACACGAGGTCCGGCGTAAGGCGATTACGGGAGTCGAGAAGGCATACAATTGTTCCCCCTCGGCCCTCTGAGGCAGTGTTCCCCAAATATCGTTATGTCCCAGTTATTTTTCCTCCATAATCATGAACTACCAAATTTATTTTTCTATAAACAAATTTCATTTTCATTATTCCTTCTACTACATGTGGGCAAGATAAATAAATAACATATTCGAATTTTCGCACATTTGTGTCTAATTTTAATTAATCGAATTCCAATTATTTATGCAGTTTTGCCAAAAAAGATGCCTTAGGGTAAGCTCTGATTTAGCGCAACAAATTTAGATATATTTTAGAAAAAATTATGTATTTAGAACAACTAACTAAACAAAATACCCGAAACACACGCATACGCATACGCATATAATACCAACATATAATAGCGTCGTGGACGAAGTCCGACTGAGGTGAACATCTTTCTCATTGCAAGAGGAGACCCGGCTCTGCAGCGGTTCACTGATGGGTGACAGAGTATCCTACGAGTATCCCAAACAAAATACAAAGTCACGGAATTAATTTTCATGACGGGTGCCAGTTCCCTTTGAGAAACGCTGCTTTAGAGGGTCCCTTTGTGACGGCCCTCGTCGTGACTTGAGGGACTTACCTACAAGATTCACCTAGATACGTTTGCTTTTCCGTTCTACTTGATAAATCAATGTTGAAATCGCACGGCTGTTTAACGTCATATCTCTTCCATTTCGATAATGTTAAAGGGGAGTAGGTACTAGTGCCATTCAATGTTTGATAGAGACCCCTAAATTTTTGACGTTTTGTTTATTTTAAAAGAATCTTGGATATTGAAGGATATTAGCGGGTAAAAATAGTTAGCCAAGTGTTTTATAAGTATCTATACTATCTATACTAATATTATAAAGAGGAAACATTTGTATTTTTGTATGTTTGTAACGAATAAACTCAAAAACTACTGGGCCGATTTCAAAAATTCTTTCACCATTGGAAAGCTACATTTAGCCTGAGTAACATAGGCTATTAGGTAAATAAAAATAAAAAAAAATCATTGCCAGAGCGAAGCCGGCTGGGTCAGCTAGTCTATAATAAAAGAGTAGCAAAAGTGAATGCGAGTCCCCTGATGTTAAGTGGCCACTGCTGCCCATGGACGTCCATATCCAACTTCAAATATAGAAAAAAATCCTACCTGATGTTGTATGCGGTTGTTTTGCTATTTATTATTATTATATACCTCCCCAGCTATATCGCAAGGCACGAAGAACAAGCTCTGCTTTACGACAGGTTTAAGGGCTGGTGGTTAGTTACTTCCCAGGACTACTGGCTCTATCACCTTTAGGTACATAAAAATGTGGTAAGACCATAATTTTTAAATTGTTATTTTCATTTAATGTTCACAGCAAGTTAAAATTAATTCCATTCTATGTCACAAACAAAAATAAAAGGTAAGTAAAATAATCCGGTTTATTTCAAACATTCACTCTCTTTACACTTCAGCGTTATTGAGGTTCTTTTTAAGGAAAATAAGTATACTAACTAATTAAAAACAACCTCCATAGAAACGTCTAGACGCATTTTCTAACACACGTGTAATAGACAGGTATGTTTTGTACAGAGAAATTCGAATGTAATTATCACAATACGACGAAAAACAGCTCTTATTTCGTACGAGATAAGGTTCAAATTGACTGCAGATGTTAAGTTGTAATGTAATTCGCGAACGTCAATACAAACAAAGAAAAGAGGCGAACTAAACGACGCACTTCAATAATACGCAAGTGTTTTGGTAAAGGAATTTGAACCTTATACTCGTACGTAGGGTTGTCACAAACGGGAATAGGTAATTGCACAGATTGTTTTACTTTTGCAAACAGTTTTATGTTTGAAGAACACAGTACAGTAGATACAATCTACTGTAGGAATTGTTGTTTGAGATGTTGACTGATTGACTTTTACACCAGTGGGATCATTTAGTTGATATTGGCTGATTAAATTTTTTGGGATTTATTTTTACCTTTTTAATGACCCATTTTGCAAGCAGGCCTTGAGTATATGTACTTCACTACCTACTAACAGTGGTGAGTTTCCTGATGTTGTATTGTACCCAAGAAATGTAATTGTACCTAACAATAACGAGACGATGTTAGCCACTTATCAGTAGGTCTTAAATTATGGCTAGATACTGCGAGGTGGGACTTTGCTATAAGAATAGTTGGTAGCTTATTTATCTACTCAAAAAAAATTACTACCTATCCTACAATTTTATCATCGTTTTGACAACCCTATTCGTACCCAAGACTGTGACTGATGCTCCTATTTGTAAGCGAGTGTTTGATGTTTAGTGGCGAACTGGCGAAAATTTATTTTGCCGTTTTCGCCTACAGCTGCGATATGATAAGTATCGAATGTTGTTATGTTGTATCTAAGGAAGCGTGTACAGATTCGTAACCACGAATTAAGAACCAGCTTATCTTAGAAATAAACAACTTAAGTTAAGTTACAGTTAGGTAAGAACGTAGTTACCTAAGAGCAAACCCTATATTTTCTTGACAATATGCTATCGTCAGATTCGTTATTTTGGACACATTCCACGTCGACAGCTAGATAACTTCGACAGACTGGTTATGATCGGCAAAATCGAGGGTAAATAACTAAAGTAACTGGTCTCCCTATAACTACTGCCCTGAGAGAAGCCGAGGACCGAACGCACTGGAAAACCTTTGTGGAGCACTACCTAACGTGATGAAAAGTACGATTAAGAAGAGATTATCAGATTCCCTAACAAACTACGTATGAAATCTTGATTTAAAACGTAAGCTCTCTGCACACTGACAACCAAGATGGCGACACCAACATGCTAGTGGCGGGTTCGCGCCTATTTCAGTGAGCGTTCTTCGTAACGTGCGACGCTCAGATGTTCAGATGAAGATAACTCTCAAGATTAATTGTCTGTGTATCTGTTGGACATAACCAGAATGCCAAGATTTAAGATTAAGACGATAACTTCGCCAATACACTAGGGTAAACCTGCTTAGGTGGGTAGGTAACAGGTGTAGGTACCTAAGATTTTCCGGAGCTTCGTGCACGCCAGCTGATGTTAAGTGATTGGAATTGATACAACTAAGGTACATTGGTAGGTAGCATTTTGTGTATGATTCTGAAATAAATTACATACGTGTACATACATATACCTACCTAGTGTATAATGTAGCGTTGTAGGTACAGTCAGATTTGAACAACTAAAAGTTGCCAAATGATCATGACCATTATTCATCTTCTACGAATTGCAATAAACTCAATAGAGTTTAATCCAAAAGTAAGTAGATCCTAAACTTAGTATAAGTATCTACTTACTTTTGGATTGCTATATAGATACGTAGGCAATGTCCAAAACATTATCTCAATTAACCTGATAGTCTTAAACTCCTTTTTTAAAATTGATTGCTTGACTAATCAATTTTAAAAAAGGAGTATTTAACCTCTTTACGAAATGAAAAAATAAACTCAATGACAGCTGCAAACTGACAGGCAAGATGGCGGCGTGGTGTTGGCGAGTTCGCGCCTATTTCAAGTGTTCTAAGTAAGGCGCGCGTGCAGCCCGTGAAGCCGATATTAATCGCAAGCTTCTAGGAACATCGATATTTCTGCGCTTAGCTTACTTACCTACCGATATCAAATATCAAGATAGATAGGTAGCTAGATGCCTACTGGAATCTAAATTAGAATATTTTTTTAAAATAAAGATCATCTAAGGTGAAATCCTAGATGATCTTCAACTCTAGGATGCGCCACTGAGCGTAATCCATGCATGCAGATTTTCAAACACTTGACCCCTAGCTAGTTAAATGCCCTAACAAGAAGGCAGACCGCGATTTACGGGGGATTAAAAAAATTTTTTTTTCCGAGAGCTCTGTGACAGATGGACAGAAAAATGCAGAAAATTAGTTGTTCTTTTCCTTTCTATTGTTACACTTTGGGTTAATAACCTAAAAAATATAGATACCTAGACTCTATTCATTGCACAGACATTAAGATTTCCCCTCTCTTGTTCCATAGACGGCAAGACCTAAATAAAGCAATCCGACTGAAGCCTGTTCGTTATGTTCATAACTTCAGTAATCGACACCTCACGACTGGTGGATGAGGATTTCCACCAATCAGGATCCAGGATTCCGACCCTTCACACCATAGGCGTGAAACTCGACACCTTTGCTACATTCACATATGAAACAGCCTAAGACCAGGACATGTTCAAAGGAAAATAAACTATAATGCTTGAAAATAAAGTTGGAATTCCAATGTAGCAGCAGGTGTGAAAATTGACGCCTATAAGAGAATCGTAATCCGTATTGGCGGAACAGTTGAATGAACTCTAATACGACCTCATAAGATCGATATTCGTTGTGCTTTGCTTGACCATTGTATTGTGCTCGTCAACAGAATTTAAACCTAATGTTGATGGCGTTATGGTAGGTTTTACATTGATTTAGTAAGGTGTTAAATTTAACACCATATCAGCGTTCTGTATTATCTAAGCGTAGTTACTATTGAATTCATATTTACCTAGGTAGCAGATAGGCATACAAATAAACAAACTACATCCAGTAGGAGTTTCTATGTATTTCTGGAAACAATTTGATTCAATCCTCCTAGGATGATAAATGATAGTTGATGGAATATGAAATAATACATAGAGTTTGTTTAAGATTTTAAAATTAGAGCTATTGTGGGTACTACAGTTCATTTTGAAAAATACCTACCGTCATTTTAGATAATTCCAAGTTATTATGAAATGAATTCTTAAGTGTAGAAGCAACAAGAACTAGAAAGAAATAAAAACAAAGAACTCTATAGGTACGAGCAGGAACAAATTTTATCAAATTCCCGAACATTTCACCAAGTCAATTAAAAAGATATCCATTTTCAAAATTAGAATGAATACCTACGACAGCGAATAAAAAACAAAACAAAACCAAATCTGATTACCGGAACGACATTCGAATATTCTTTGTTCAAATGTTCAAATTAGTTCCCTTTCCTTTTGCCGCCAACCACAGGGCTGTCACATTTACGCGCCAATGAGCAACTTCGTTATACCTATTCCACTAGCTGCTGTTCATGGCTTTGTTTGTGTGAAAAAAATATTTTTGTTAAGGCAGTGCCTGTTGTTTTTGATGATTCAAATCAAGTTGAAGGGAACACAATACCCCCGTACGAGTATCTAGGTGAAATTTATTTGTAAAAAATTCACAAAATAATTGTCACCAAGTGTAGCGGTTAAAAAAAACATCGTGAAGAAACCCGCACGTTTGAGAGTTCCCCATATCTAATACCTACCTATCGGTATCCCCATGTAAATTGTATTAAACCAACGTGGTGGACTTAGGGCTACCTATACTTTCTTATTCTTCTCGTTGTAAAAGGGGACCCGACCCAGCAGTGGGTCACAAATGGGTCGTAGGCAATAAAAAAGTGACCTATGCATTTCTTCAGAAGGGCGAAAATGGTCTATAATTGTGCTCCTATTTTTAATATTTGGAATCAATAGGGCCATTTTAGCCTAACAAATAGGCACCTAGATTCTTATAAGTAGATATATTAAATTCATAAGTTCGTGAAAGTAGGTACCTTAGGTTGAAATATTTTAATAAGCTTTTTATAAATGTTTCTTTAAAAACATAAAACGCATCAAATTCATTAACAAACGTCTCCCTCTAAATCTTTCCAATATCCGTTTTCAAACCTTCTCGAATTACGTCATGTCTATTTTTGTTGTAACTTGTCTATGACACGGGATCTGTCACTATCTAACCATAGAGGTTTTTGTTTTTTAGACGAAGGTAGAGACCTTGTTAACTTTTTAATTTTATTAGCCGGCTATCGGTTTCAATATCGTGGGCAGGTATCTTCATCAGTAGTTTTAAATTGAAGTGTCTATTTCAATCGAGAGTGATCTCTAACAGAAGTTGATTGGTTTGAAGCACCTAAAATAAATTTTTTACACAACATAGAGAAAGGGAGAGATTTTTTGTTTCATTTGTACCTATGATACGAGACATACGATGTCATACGTTTACGTCATCGAAGGGTGACTGAGTAAAATATTCTTAGACCGTTGTAATTCATCGAAGGCCTGGGTACCTACTTGCTTCTAATGACCCGCCATGTTATAAGTAATGAAGTCATTGTATTTTAGATCTTAGATCTCAGAAGTAGTATCTCTCAACTTACTTACAACTTCAGAATTCTATCTTAGTTCTTAGTTCAATTTATAGTTGAATCACAAATGAGGTCTAGATTTTAACTCATTAACTTTCATTTAAAAACTTATTTTAGGTAATAAAAAAACAAAAGAATAGGATTTGGATTGTCAGTTTATCTAACGGCATTTTGCTTGAAATATTTCTGCAATTAGGTAAGTATTCCAGTTCAATTCCAAATTTGAATTTTAACGACATTTTTTTTATTTAACATTCGATACTTAAATTCAATCCGTACCTACTGGCGGTAACGTAATGCATCCTATTCACGGGTCGCCTTTGTTTAAACGCCAAACGCATTGTCGGCGGTACAGATGTAGGTATTCGTATTGTGTTCGATTTTCAAGTTGCTCATACTGCGTATATTGTGCCCAATTTTTTTGGCAGCTTACTTTATTTATATGCGTTGGTGCGTGAACAGAGATTATTGTAATTAGGTACCTTTGCGTGCAACAGAAGTGTTGGTTTGTATTTCAAATTAATAAATTTAAAAAACTTTGAGTGGATTTCACAACAGCTGTTTCTTTAGCTACCTATATGCTTACCTATAAAACAAGTTTTTATCTAATGCTGGATCGGCCACGTACTAAATACTTATTATTTAAAACATAAGCGGATTTAGAGTCATTATTTTTGTGAAATTTATCAACCATATTCTCCTAGCTATGCAACACCTGTTCATACACCTACCTATGGGAATCATTTAGGTAGATATGTATGTATAACTAAAATTTCTTCTTAATATACAGAGTTAAAATGATAGATAGCTTTCTGGTCACCCTATCATCTGATCTCTAGATAGCTAGGCTTTTGATTCAGAAAATAAAAATATTGTTAAATTCCATATTAGAGAACACCCACAAGAAAAAAATATATTTCGTACCTACTCTGTTGCTTTACACTGAAACACCGTTAGGACCCATTGCTACTTTTTACTGTCTCCTTTCAATGACACACCGCTACTTTCCGAATGATTACTCAAACGCAATAATTGTCTTCGGTAGCTTTGCACCTTTAAGCGTACAAGCATAAAGTTACTTAACCCAATTTTTTAGGTATCTACTTACAATACAATCGTGCGACGGCTTGCTTTCAAGTCGTTCGCATAATAGCTATCATTATTTGCACATTACCAGTGGGGAAAATTTCTCATACCAACTTACACGATCGTCATAGGTCTACACAAGGTACCTAATTAGGTTAGGTTAGTTTCGGTGGTATTGGTACCTAACCAATGTTATTGGTACCTAGTAGTTTTAGTACCTACCCGTTTTTTTCGTATTTAGGTAGTCCATAGCACATAAATATTAATGTTAGATATTTTTGGAAAACTTTAATAAAATTTAAATGAAATACAAAGAATAAGTACTTATTTTTTGTTTCTAGGCATTTAAGGAAACAGTTTAAGGGCATGGAATAAGATTTGATACAACACAAGCTCATTATAATGTGTACCGTATTTATGTGTGCGTAGAATTATGTGACTGTGTGTGATATTTAATCTATATAAATCATTGAACATAAAACTATAAAGTCTACCTTACAACCACACTATATTTAACTTTTGATTTAACACTAATTCCACATGTAATTCAAAGTAATTAGCAGATATTTTCAGTGGCATTTCAAAAACAAGAACTATTTCCACAACCGGGGCACGACACGTCGCGTGTCACGTGACAATTGCCATGAAAAGGGCTCTTGGTTTCACAGCTCTGCTGTTCTAAGCGGAAAATTACTTAAAAATATTTCATACTCCATACTAAACCTCGTTAATACGGATGTAGGATATACCTACGTATACCATACTCGACGGTCAAGGAAAACATCGTGAGGAAACCTGCATGCCTGAGAGTTCACAAAAAAAATGTTCTCAAAAGCATGTGAAGTCCACCAGCCCGCAGTAGGCCAGCGTGGTGGACTAAGGCCTACATCCCTCTCATTGTTAGAGGAGACCTGACCCAGTAGTGGGTAATTAATGGGTTACTGACTGACTACCATACTCTCTACCTACTTAATAGGAAATAGGTAGGTTACATAGGTATATGGTTCGATCCCAGTGGCCAATGACTTTGTAAAAAAGTTATGTGCGCTTTATAAAATTAAATTTCACCTGCTGTTACGGTGAAGGAAAACATCGTGAGGAAACCTGCATGCCTGAGAGTACACAAAAAAAAATGTTCTCAAAGGTAGGTATGTGAAGTCCACCAACCCGCAGTAAGCCATCGTGGTGGACTAAGGCCTACATTCCTCTCATTGCGAGAAGGAGACCCGACCCTGTAGTGGGTCACTAATGGGTTACTGGGTACTAGGTTCTAGCTAATCCGACAAGATTCGCTTTGCTCATGATTTTGACCTTTGGCTCCTAGGTGAATTTTTCATATGGGAAAAACATGTGGAAATTGGGAACGAGGTATATTATGAAAAAAGAAAAGTTTACACACAGTAGTAGATATCTTATTGTTGGGATTATATGGAGCATATACGAAATTTCCATTACTTTGTAATGCAATTAAATGTATACCTACAATGACAAGCTTAAACAGTAACTAGGTAACTACGTCCTTAAATACGAAGATACCTTTATTTTGTTTAAGGTCGAGTGTTGTAGAGCAAATAAAAGCAACTGGTTTCAGCGATAAAATCAGATCTTACCAAGGCACCTGTTCACCCCATTCACCCTACTCTAACAAAAAAAACACCCACCCACGGGAAGCCAACAAAAAGCTCACTCTCATGCTCGAAAAACGCCAAAAAATCGCTCACAAACCGCAACTGTCAAAATAATAAAAATCGATTACCTAATACCGTACCTACCGAACTAGACTGTCTTTACAAATTGTCGAAACTTTAAAAAATCGAACAATAGGGAAGGAAGCTTCGACCGCAGAACGAAATTACTGGGCACATCCCTAATTATACGATGTGACTATAATTTTGCGGTGTTGCCAGGCTATTTAAAATCACCACCTGAGTTGTGACGGAAGGTACCAGACTGCTTGCCTTTTGTTGGAGGCTCGTTAAAAACGGCTACGTACTTCGAATTAGTGGTGGTGAAGGGAAGCGGTGATCATTTCATTTCGGTGGGAGAAAAGCTAACGGTACTTTTGTTGGTGGCCATTGTGAATAAACGATCTCATTGTAGCTGCAAACAGTCTTGTTTTGCGGTGGTCGGCACGAATTGTTGCAATTTTGTTGCCAACTTCCTTACGTACCTACATACTTAAAATGAACTCCTTTTAATGCGTTAAGAAACTAAACAGATTTATGTATTTGGGATAAGCTTTCATCGAACAGTCGTATCTTTAATTAGATGCACTCTTACAAGTACCTACTTGTAAGTTTGCTTGTATCCCAAAGCAAACTTACAAGTGGGTACGTATCCCATACATTTTAACTTCCTGCTTTCTTTTCTTTTTGCCTCCCCTTATCAACCCCCAGTCTCTGCTTCTTCTGCAGGTCACCAGTCAACCTGGTCGTAAGGCGGGCTGTATGTAATTCTTTTGTCATCATGCGCTGACCATTCGAGGACTTTTTTACCGATTAGTCATAGGTCCTTCAAACCATTTGGCCAGCCTATAGCCACTTTAATTTGCAAACTTGTAAGTAACCTTCGTTATTCTATGGACTATTCTAGCTAAAGGGAAAGCTACACGTACCCAGATACGACTCTACATGACATTTTCATTCAACAGCCTATTTTCCTTCCACCTACAAAAATATCTGAACTGTTTATGGCCGGGTTTTCAAATATATTTATTAAGTAGAATATTTATCATGTCTGCGCGGGGTGGCGAGCCCGATCAATTAATATGAAGTTGGAATCTGTGGGAATCCGCGCCGCTGTCCGAATTTTATAGCGGCGGGCGCCACCCATGCTGTCGGACAGCGGTGGGGTGGAGATGTTATTTGGAATTAGACCTAAAATATTTTTTATGCTACATATGTACTTCTATTGTTATAAGAATCTATTTTCTCTGTCTATATATTTTATTTATGCTAATTTTAATATTTGTTATAGGAATTGATTTTCTCTACCTAGATGATGAATAGGCACAGCTACTTTTAAGAAGCAAAGCCTTCATTAAAAAAATAATGAAAACAGAAAAGGATATTCAATATAAAATAGAACGATGAAGACGTTCTACACAGAATTAAATAAACATTAACACAAAAGAACATTCAAAATCCTTTGACGTGATTTCAAAATTTGAAGCAAGTTTTGAAGTCGGTTTAATTTTTTCAATTTTTGATGTGCCTACGGTACGTTCTAAATTTTCCTTCACTCCATTTTTTAATTTTTTTTTATTAATGTTCAATGCGCTCCACGCCACCGCTGTGCCTCGGCGCCTAGCCCGCAGCGTGTTGCGGACGAGCTCCATTATTTATACGCGACTCTAGATACATAACATACAAGTTGTGTGCACAACACATTCTAAGCAACTTTATTCGGTCAAATTCGATAAATAAATGACACTAATAAATAATCAGAATCTATTGTCGCGTAATAATTAAGGCTTTATTCTCAACCTAATTGGCTGACATAATTGACATAACACGACCGACCGTCGTGTTGGTACGACAAAATTTAAACACAGGGCTCTGTACGGATTGAAATATGCACTGATATGAATGCAATGACGTTGTCGTATGAGCAACTTTTGCGTGCGAATAAGGGCACGGGATCAAGGTTTTGAAGAACATTTAAATTTTCCACATCTCCAGGTGATTGTCGGATATCGATAGATTTCCATGACCTTGTTTTCTCTTGTTGTAATCCATCAGTGACCCCAACTCAGTGTCGCGTCTTTTCTCAGAATGAGACCGATGTAGGCCTAAGTCTTGGCATTGGCCTAATATCGGTAGATTAGTGGACTTCATTTGCCTTGGAGAACTGTCTTCAGGCATGTAGGTAGGTGGGTTAATTGTACAAAGCGCATAACTTTTAAATGTCATCGGTGCAACTGGGTTTCGAATCTGGACACACTCTGTAGTACCTAGGTGTAGGTACTAATGGGTAACAGACACATCTCTTGTCCACATAATAATCAGCAGGATTATTGGAAATTATATTTAATAAAAAAGACGGTAGCCTAAGCATTCTTGACGAACTATTGTGCACCTAGATGCCATACGTAACTATACTCAGTGCAGTGTACTTATAGCTCGTTCGTTCCATAACAATCGCAACTCAATAACTAAGTACTATCATTGGAGAACGCACTAATAAGCCCACAATACGCAGCCAGTTTTGTTGTTCGTTTCGAGATGTACCTAACGAGGATCAATGTGTCGAATGGCATTAATTAAAAATTCGCCATTGTGTCCATACAATGGTGCGCAAAGTATCAATTAAAAATTTGTTAAGCGTAAGTTGGGTTTGTGGAACGTGTTCCGTAAGCAATTGTAAAAGCGTGCTCAGACTGAGGTACGTAGATCTTGAATAAATCGCTGAGCTGAGTCGTTAAATCATTAAGTAAGAAAGAAAAAGAAACAAACAGTTGTCCATGGTTAAGTATACCTACATAGCGTTTCCCTTAAATGTAGCCTAAATAATTAAATATGCAAAAAAATCAAAGCCTACAATTGTAGAGTTAAGCGCTTACCTATAAACACTCTTCAGTTTTATTAAATTACAAACTTCCATTAGGAATTTGACAGAGACAGATAGGTGGTATCTTAATGTTGATCCTGGTTAATCTACCTGTGAACCAAATTTCATCCAAATCTGTTAAGCTGTTTTTGCGTGCATTTTTGCATCCCCACAAACTTTCGCATTTATAATAATAATAGGACTTAATGTAATAGGGTTATGGCCTCATAGTCAATTAAGACTCTTATTACTTTAATTTAACTGTGAAAAACGCATAATCTTTATACATTTTGCATGACGAACACGGCTTAAGTTAAGTCATCGTCATTGATATCAGTCAGCAGTCCACTGACAAATTTATTATCACTACCTATTATCTACAGTTTTCAAAATTGACTCGTAGAATACTAAAAGTAATTAAGAAGCCCTCGATACATTGCGATCATAGTACTACTGAGTGTAGCGCGGTACTTATGGGTACAAGCACGGAATTCAACACGCCGTTACAACGCCCTACACTTCTATAAAGTCGCAGGGTAGGTAGGTATATACTGAGCTGAAATTAGTGCACTGATTCAGGTACACTACTAATAGCCGATAACATTATGACAACTTGGATAACCCCTAATTGTTACGTCTACCTTAAAATGTAATATGTGATCTTAGTTACGCAATCACGAAAGTGTACCAAATTAATCGTATTGAAATTTGGCATACCTACCTAGTGGTTGCTTTAGCACCGAAAAAATGTTTCTCTTATCACGTTTTACCATCCTATACATTTTTTGTAGATAAATGTCTAGTCTTTGCAAACTAAACTTGTCTTTGCATACTGCATAATTCAATGTGAACGAGAATAAATATAAAAATATAAATAAATATTAATTTATAGATAGTTAATTCATTACTAGGTAAGTTACCTACCTATAAAAGTAATGTCAATATAGTTCAAGAAATAATATTGGATGCTAATGGGAAGACACGAACTTTATTTCTAAAAGAATTCAAATTTTAAAACCAAAATGTTGCGCAAAGAAATTTTACTCTAAATTCAGCACAGTGTATAGACGACTTCAAATAGGATAATCCAACTACGTACACCTCAACCAATTTACGAAAACACGTCCGAAAACCGTGCATAACAATTTGACGCTTTGCTCCCCAAATATAAGATTCAAGTTCCCGCCACACTGATTTCCGGACGACTGAACAGGACGGGACAATCACCCCTCGATTCCCAATTCAATTGTCAATGTGAATTTTTAAATAAAGAACGGTGACAATACGCGCCTATTGAATGACAGCAGATGTCGATTTCGAATTTGGAAATGAATGTTGCCAGTAAAAAAAACAGTGAAGTTAGAGGTATGGTAGCGAGGTTGAAACGCGCCATGAAATAAAGATTTTCCCGATAACAACCCTCGAGAGATACTAGACTGTTGTATCTGTAATATTTTTAACGTATTTCGGCTCGTCTGAAAACACTGCTGAATATTTTGGAAGCATTCGCCGAAATAACTACGATACCTATTGGGATACCTATATATTGAATAAATAACTCTGTTCTTATGAAATGGTAAGTATTGGTTTTCTCTTGAACGAAAATGGTTGACCATTAGTTAGCCCGAATTTCCACTAATCCGTTGATATTTGAGCAGGGTCTTATCTGTTTTATGTGAAAAGGAAATTAAAGGTCATCAATCGAAATGTAGCTAAATTGGAAACCGAATGCAGGACACGTAGGTACGTTTCTAATAGGTACGAGTACATACTTCATCTTCTTATTTGTGCACTATTGGTGGAATTGTTGTGGTCATGAGTCATTGAGTCGGTACCTAGGTCACGTGTTGTTCTAAGTACCTAGTTCTTTCGACATAACGCATCGTCTTGTGTCTTGGTGTTTAGTATAGTAAGAGCAAACGCTTACGGAAGAGTGTGTTACGGATTTTATTACTTATATCTGTCCATTAAATAGGAGAGTGCCTTCGAGATTCAGCTCTTGTAATTTCCTTACACTACGAACCGTTTCTTGTTTTGGTTACGGTTGATACATATGTGCAAAGAATTTAAACTTCGTGTTTGTACAGTCGACGAAAATATAATCTTTATTTGATCTCTTTTAGGATAGAAACATTTAAATAGCGAGTAGATAGCAAACAGATAAGCAGAACACGATTGGTGACAAGATATTGCCAACAGAACTACCAGGTACCATCTCTTCCATGTCCAATCGTCTATGCAGGTTTTCTCACGATGTTTTCCTTCACCGTAACAGCGGGTGATATTAAATTTTATAAAGCGTGCATAACTTTTTTACAAAGTCATTGGTGCGTACCACTGGGATTCGAACCCGGACCCCTCGATTCGAGGTCGAATTCTAAGCCACTGGGTTATCACCGCTATATCAATTGTAGTACCTATAATTAATTTAATTAATTGCCTTACTAAGGTCTTGTGTTGATACACATGTGGGCTCAGAGGGTAATATTGATCACCTCAAATAAATTATCTCCACCAACAACACCTCCAACCGAAACAATGAAGCTGATATAATAAAACGAAATTATATGACTAATAAATCTTTTGTTTTTCCGTCTATTATAATAATGACAATTCCTATTTTCTTTTTCTTCTTTTTATGTGTCAGCCAGTCCTAGCTCTTGAATTAACCGTGAAGGCTCAGCCATCTGCAACAACCGCTTACGAGTTACAAACTCCGTCCTACAGTACCTATGTAAAACAAACGCCAACGTTCTTTTATGTATGTATCAATAGCTATTATTTCCATCCCTCAGCAACGCACAGACAAACTACCGACAGGAAAACTATATAGTAGTTAGGTAGATATTTACTTGAGGAATTTATATAAACATTCAACCAGACTTCCCTTAGGTATATCCATAATTATATTAGGTACTTATCCATAGAAACGCATAATCCTTAGAACTATTAAGTCTCCCCCTCGTGTTAAATCCGCTATTTTAATTCTCATTTAGTTAAGGTGCTTACACACTCGTCGTTTTAAAACTTCTTGTCTTGAGACAGTGTTTAATATAACGATTGTACTTGTTTTGTGTTCATAGCATACGTAAGGTCCAGGGATGTTTGGTAGAACAATATCCCTGCTATTACCTGCTATTCTGCAATTCTGTAAACACAAAAAATATTTGATACCTAACTTCATTCATTATAGTTACCTACTATGGCTACCTTATCAGATTCTACCGCCTTCCAAAGTATGTATACCCTATAACTAGGTAATTGATGAATTATCTTTTACCGCTTGGTGCATATTTTCCCTTAGGCGCAGTTCGCACTGTTGCCCGCATCGGCTAAAGTGTGTTCACTTCCTGTAATTATGCGTAACTCTATATTCTATTACTTATTATTTCACGGCATAAAAATCCCAACTACCTTGAACAAGTGAGATTCACTCTTATTAATACCGAGTTAAGGAGCATAATTGAATATGATTGATCGCTGAGGTTAGAACAGGAAGTCAAATCTAGCTGAAGTGTCAAATTACCCGAATTACTCGTTGAAAACGGAACAAACAAAAAATATTTGTGGTCGGTAGGCTAAAATACGTTTTCTTTACATCTTTTGCCGGAGTTATAGCTTTGGTTATATGAAAACTAGTTACCTAGAACTTAATATAATGTTATCTAAAAGAATTTTGTGTGGGCTAATCCCGTTCGAAGTAGTAACGCTTTTAATGTGTGACGATATTTTTGTCTTCTCTTTTTGACTTACTTACAAAGATACCGTCACTAAAATTACTTGCCTGACTTACCATTTCACTTACCTACCCACTAACTCCACAAAATAATCTAAAACCACAGAATCCCGAAAACGATTTCATATTTATTTATAAAATCCTCACATGAAAATTTATTCAGCCATCAAACATAAATATAGAATAAATAAACGATATTAAAGATAACAATACAGTACAGACGAGAGATCTATAGATCATTTTAGCTCGATCGCTATTAGCGTGGGTCCGGTAGACTCCGCCTACCGAAGCTCAGTGAACATTAATTGGACGAATACAAACCGCCCATGATCACCCGTCTCTCTTTTTCCCGCACGAACTCTACATTTCGTCTCTATCGCGTACAGATGTAGAGTCGTCTGCGCAGACGCAGCCTCAACGCTCTCCTTCCAGAGAAAAATATTAAGTCTCGGTTTATTTTTACCGGTATCCTGTCGTCGTGTGCAATATTTGTATCGGATGGAGGTTTTTTTTTTATCTGCGTTTTAGACAGTTAATTCGACGTGGCGGCGGTTTCAATCGCCTAAACTGTTTTTGAAATCAAATGTTTTTACGCCGTTTTTTGTCTTTGGGTAGTAAGTTGGTTGTTTTTTCAAGTCGCGTGTTTGCTTTGATGGAGCTTAAGCCTATATTTTGGACGTTTTTCAGATTAGCCGACGCTTCTAAACCTGAATGTAACGTGAGGTGAGGTAGGTCGAATTTCAATTTTTACGCGTGAAAACTCTAGAAAAAATTATAGATAGGGCTTAAAACAATACCAACCTACGAAAGTGATTACTAAGAATTAGGTAGAGTCCATCCTTTATACCCAAATTAGGGTAAACCTAATAAAATCAGCTACAGGCCTTTTGTGATCTTCTGCTTTATAGATATTCTCTTTCCAGTAAGTCTAGAGCAGAATGTGGCCTGAAATAAGTAATAAGAAGGTAATTCGTAGGTTAAATATTGCACATACGTTATTGCCTATGTGCTTACCTAATCAAAGCATTGTAATTTACCTATACCTTTACCTCATAATTATAATATTTACGCCGCGCGATTTAAAGGGGCTCTACATATTAAAACATATCTAAGCATTTATTCTTGGAGACAAGAATGTCTTAATTGCATTCTCTGCATAAGATATAATTTATTGCGGTTTATCTTAAGTTATTTAAAGTGGACCAGTATCTACTCTACTAGATTCTGTTGACGAAGTTTACTAAGTGTGAATTAATTTATGAATTATTAGTATATTTCATACAACACGATTTTATTTAAAAGTTTATACCTACCTAATATCATGTTGTAAATTAATAGGGTAAGGTTGCGATCATTGGACCAGCTCTTTGATTGGACCGCTTCGGATTCTTGGCAACGAACGACTTTAAAAATCAACCGTAGTGCCGAATCGGAGCCTATTTAAACCGGTACCCACCCCTGCTTCCGCCAGCGTCGCCAGGGGCTTCATTTGGGAAGGACGAGCTGCACAAAGTTTCGCACGCATTTGATGTTAAAATCTCGCGACACACTTTACCATGTAAGTCCAGTTATATTAAGGGTTTGAATATGGTTTTTTTAATAATTGCACACCTTATTCATTTGTCCTACTATATTTTATTATTATTTATCTGAGTATTTAACAGTTTTTGTTCTATTATCATGTTTGTGTTTGATGAGTGAATTGCCATCAATGGACCGGTGCGGAGTTCTTTGATTGGACTGGTCCAATCATAGGAACTTCTAAAAATTGTATTTTTCATCATTTATTTTTTATTTTAGCACGGCGAAACGCGGAGAATATTATTCATGGAATGAAGAAAGCATGAAACTGGCCTTAGAAGCTTTAAATAAACAAGAAATTTCTCTAAATGAGACAAGCAGGATGAATGGAGTACCAAAGGCGACACTAAATTTTTGTCGTCAAATCTTCGCTTATAAATATTTATAGTAAAATCATTTATTTTCGCTTGTAACTGTTATTTAGTCTTATAATTATTATAAGTAAGTAAATAAAGAATAAAAAAAATATTGTTCTCTTATTTATTTGAATTCTCATTGGAGCGTTGAATGGACCAGTAGTGAAAATTTTCTAAGTCCAATCATAGCAACTGACTGGTCCAATCAAAGAAACAGTGGTCCAAAGAAAGCGACCATTACAAAACTGGATTTTTATATTTTACCGCCGTATGGTCTGGGCAAAAAATCTTAAATGACACCAGTGAGTTCTTATATGTAAGGTTTATTAAAATCATCAATCACGTTATTGCTTCTTATCATTTTTCAGCAGTGATGACAATTTAAAGTTAAGTGGTCCAATACTGGCAACCTTACCCTAAGTATGTTGGTGGTATGGTTGGTATTCATTTCGGAAATTTCTGAGGCAGTAATGGACGATTATAGCGAACTAGGTAAAATAGTGTTTTTATTATGTATTCCTAATTAAAATAGAAGAATAAATCATAGAGAACATAGATCAAACTTTGTAATATAATAATATTATTATAGTCTTCAAACTCTTCTTACGTTTTCATGTTTCGTGCCACTCTCCAATAGATGCCGTTAGTGAGCGAATATTTATGATACTGGAAAGTATTCGTTTAGAAAAAGTTCTAAGTATAACTTTACTGATAATCACATCACATTTTTAAATAAAATGTACCTAGTAGGTAATTACCTACCTACACATTTAACAGACCTTAATTTATTGAATAAGCATTTACTAAGCTGAGATTTAAGTTAGGTTTAAATGGAAACTACCGATAATCTTGGTATTTATTCCTCAGATCATAAGAAGATTCTTACAATTTTTATTTAATTCAATAAAAATAACATTAAAAATTAAAGTTTACCCAGTTATAATGTTTAAGTTAGTTAATATTATCATAAAAATATAATGTTTACAAAGAATTTTATAAAATTTTTACAATTAATTTATGAGTCAACCTACTAACCAACCCAACTAACCTAACCCTAAACCTTTAATTGAACCACGTATAATCTAAGGATTAAGTTTTATTCATTCGGATCAAAACAAACTGAAAGGAAATTTAATGATAAAATTACTAAATGAACCAATAACTTACCTATTCAGTTTATTAAGTTACATCTTTTTAAACGAGTGTCGATAATAGATACCATAATTAATATCAAGAAAAAGTCATGGCAAAAAGCAGCAAATGAAAGATAGTTGTAGCAAAAACTAAGCGTTTTTATTACGCACCTGCAACTTTTTGCATTCACACTTTGTATAAATGTTTTATTAATAGGTAGATTCTATACCAATTCATTTAAATACTGTCTTGTTTTGAAACTTTTTTGCCTTAGATAACTTACAGACTAGAGATTGATAAGTTACCCAACCATTTTGTTGTCAGCTAGCAGCTTGAAGATTCTAAATTTCTAAGAGAGTTTTTAGTAAGAATTTCACCGAATTTACCTTAATTTAAAACTTTTTCAATAAAACTTAAACCATCGCAATGCTCAAATACATTCAAGGAAACGCTTCATAACACTCGCAAACTATAAATTTAAGATCCGAATAATCCCCCTCGCACCACCCTTGCAACCCTTACAAGATATATCATGCTATACGGGGTACCTACATTCACTTACAGGGCACCCTCCCTCGCCTAGGGCTTAAGAGGTCTTCAGGGGAACCCGAGCGTGACATGCGTTAAAGGTACTTAGGTATGCTAGGTAGGTATAGGCCCTACATACGTATTGACATAAACAACGTAACGATGACTTTGGATACCGAAGACTTTTTTATGATCAGATGGAGTGATACTATAAGAAAGCGGGCTTAAATTTCTGGACATTTCGAAAAAAAAATGTGGTAGCGTTTAAGTGACACCATCGCTGGAAATTACCCTGACACTCGAGAAAAATATGTTGGCGGGGGTTATGTTTGCCTAAAACGTGATATAACGGTTGTTGCTTCCAAAAAAAGTAACTTTTAAATAAAAGCCCCGTCCCTTTTTTACTATCCTAACACTCAACATCAGATAGGTATGGTAACTAAAAGGTAATGTAATAGCTGTTCCAGCCAAAATAAAAGCAACCTAAAAATAAAAGACCTTGTTGCAGTTAGTTGTCCCATTTTTGATATTCTACCACTCAATCTTGACTTATAACAATCTTTGCTAGATAACCTTACAGTAAGGACATAAACAACTGAACTATTAATACTTAGGGCTGCTATGCTACATATGAATACTTAAAGTCTACGTAGGTATTGACGCAGGAACCTATACCTAGTACCTAGGTACGTACATAAATGTTTTTTAAATTCTGTAAAAATCTTGCTTAAGATCTGACCTAAGAAGCAATTAAACTTAGGTACAGGTTACCTAGCGGTGATAGCCCAGTGGCATAGAATTCGACCTCGAATCGAGGGGTCCGGGTTCGAATCCCAGTGGCACACACCAATGACTTTGTAAAAAAGTTATGTGCGCTTTATAAAATTAAATATCACCTGCTGTTACGGTGAAGGAAAACGTCGTGAGGAAACCCGCATGCCTGAGAGTTCACAAAAAAAAATGTTCTCAAAGGTATGTGAAGTCCACCAACCTGCAGTAGGCCAGCGTGGTGGACTAAGGCCTACATCCCTCTCATTACGAGAAGGAGACCCGACCCTGTAGTGGGTCATTAATGGGTTACTGACTGACAGGTTACCTCTGTCGGTTCCTATCGGACTCCATGCTGTCATAGTACCTGGTCTTAGTACCATAGTATACCTACCTTGTCCGGGGAGGTACCTTACCGCCAGGCGCCAGCCTCTGAACCAATCGTAAATTTTCTTCATGTCTTGTGTTTCGACTGGGCATGGTTGCCGGCGATGCTTTATTTGAGGCGAACATCTTACTTTTCATGAGTAGCAAAGCACCACCTGCATACAACCTCAAGATAGGATTTTTTTCTCTATTTGAGGTTACCTACAATAGGCTAGCAAGGTGGAATAAGGCCTATAGTATTCTCATAATGAGAAAGATGAAAGATGAGAGAATTTAACCGCCTTTCTTTCTCTGTACGATGTGTTTCATCGTTTTAGTTTACAACCTCCACAAACGGCATTCATTTAATTTCACTCGCAAGTGTCGTTCCTCGTTAGACAAGTGCCTTAAATTAGCGGCTAATCGACTTAATATCGCAATACTGCCCTAAACAGATATAGCCTACCACTTATTTTTATGGTGCATTTTCGAAGAAAACAACTTGGGTGGTCATTTCGACCACATAAGAACACTTCAACACAACCTTATCACTAAAGAAATAAGCTTTATAATCGTTTGATTGAAGACAATTTTGAATTGGTTTTTATGCGTTTTGAGTGAAACAGCTCGTTTTGAATTGTTAACCTTTTATTAGTAGGATAAAAGGTTTTTACCAGTAGTAAGACTATCAGATGGAAATTTTATTGCCGTATATGGTTGTCGGCCTTTATTATGTGAAGGCATGGGAACTTACACTATGGCGGTGTTAAGCTACTAATAGGGGTAATTAGTGGTTCATCAGCTACGACAGAAGCGGCTTTGTTACGATGTGGTAGATACTCAAAGATAAGGGAGAGATAAGGGAGGGTGGTGGGTCCATTCTCTTATTAGTCTTCGCTTAAGGTTTGTGCCGTCTTTCCGGCTTAGAAGGGTCTAACCAAGTCGACCCGTGGAGATCGAAAGCGGCGAAGGGATATCACTGCCAGGGGATGGCAGCAGCGTCTCTCTGAGAACTATAAAATTAATTGTGGTCACCAATTGGCAATTGCATACAACAGAGCATGCAGATGCAGGCCTCCTGGAGTTAAGCGGTCACTGTAGCCCAAGGACGCCCGCATCCAACCTCAAATAGAGAAGAAAATGCTATCTGAGGTTCTATGCAGGTGGTGCTTTGCCACTCATGAAAGTGTGATGTTCGCCTTAAATAAAGTATCTCCGGCAACCAGGTTATTCCCAGCCAAAACAAAAGACATGAAGACATGCTGCTTTACGACGGATAAGGAGGCTGGCGGTACCTCCTCCGGGAGTGCTGTGGTTCTACCACCTAAAAATAACTATTGTTGTGTGTGTTGCAATATAAGTAGTCTGCCTGTAATCCATTAATGACCCACTGCAGGGTCGGGTCTCTTCTCATAATCAGAAGGAGCGTCTGTCCACGAAGTTATAAATAAATATGTCAAATTAGTCTAACCAAACCATTGAAATATATCAATTATCTAAAGCAGGTTTGATGTTACGTCCATTGGATAAAGAAGTACCCACCCAGATATGTCATAATTTCGCATATTAATATTCAAAGATGCATGGTTTTTTATAAATAATAAAACAGTATTGTGTTATAGGTAGAGGAAATGCAAGCCGATGAGCTTTGCATAGTAAATTTTATGGTAGCGCCATTTACTGCTTATAACGAGGTATAATATCTAACTACTTACAAGCCAGCGGACGACTCTACTTAAATGTATTAATGTCTTTATTTATGTAGAGTTATCCATTAGTTTGTGTATCCTGTGGAGCTAGGTTAGAGTATTTTAGGAGGTGACTCTACCTAGAGCGGTGGTGGCCCAATGGTTAAGAGAGCAGTCTCTTATCTTACTCCAGAAGTCCGGATTTGAATCCCAGTGGCATGCAGCAATAATGTTTTTTAGTTATATGCGCTGTACAAAATTAAATATTATGGCTGTAACGTCGAAGGAAAATCTGATGAGGAACGCCTGAGCGTTCTGCATTATGTTTACAAAGGCATGTGAAATCCTGCAACCAATATTAGCCAGTATGGTGGATCGGTCTGTATCTGCAGTGTTTGCAATCTAATAGGTGGCAGACACTCTACCTCTTGCGGGGAGAGATCCCATCTCAAATTAGAATGGGTTTTAAAGAACGGTAGATTTTGCTTATCTTCTACTTAAAGTATAGGTACCTTTTTGCTTCCTGAGCTTTATAAACAAAAATGATTAAAAAACCTGCCAATTTACCTGTGAATTCAGCAAGCGTATAACCTACCTAAGTCTTTCTACAGCAGGCGGTTTAGACTAGTGCCTTACAGTTTCATCAAGGCCTCTTCCAAATTGCTATCCAATCATCCGATTTTCCTTCAACAAAAACACACGAGTAATAATAACAACACTTAACGCGAAATCGGGTCGCAATAAAGACGCCAAATTTAAATCCGGAACGTTCAAGGTGTTACCCTCTTCCGTCTCCCCACAATAACCAAATCTTATAACAAAATTCCCGATCATACTTTTTGAAACGCACTTATTATCTCATCTTCCCTCTCCCAAAAGGATAGAACCTTGCCGCAGTAAAAACGACCCGAAATCTCCAGATATTTGATACGTATTTCTTAACAACTTAGATTGACAAAGTTGTTCGGCGAGCGTCTTAAAAAGATTTGATACTTAGGAGGTTATCTTGCTTTCCTTGAATGTTACAATTATTGAATATCTCCCTTTGAGAGGGGCGGCCGGGAATTTAATTTGTATTTGAATAAGGATTGTGTTGCAATATTTAAATTTGGTTTTTGTTTTTCATATTTAATGAGAGAATCGATAGTCCTAAGAGATAAAACCTAAGTTTTATCTCTATGATTATAAAGGATTTAAACTACGGTCCATACTTAAAATACTCATATATTGTGCTTCATTCTATAGGTACACAGATAGCACAGACTACAATTTACTATGAACAATTAGTAACAGGTGTAAGAGCCATTTTAATCTAACAACTTAATCACCTAAGCTCGCGTTCTGTCTATTAAGTAGACCTATAAGTATGTAGGTGTATGTATACCTATGTGTTCATTTGAATAAAACAATATTGAAAAGTCAACCTTTTTCCGCCCGAAATCGAGATAAACCTAAAATTGAAATAAACATCATTCGTGTTAGATTTCTACCAAAAATAAAGCAATTTTATGAAAGCCAATACATTTATCAAATAAAAATAAAATATCAGAAATACTTTACTGATCAAATTCGTTTTAGCTGACTACAGGCGATGTAGTAGAATTTTCTATTTTGGTTTTTATCGAATCATCATTTTTGCTATACCTAAAAGTGAAATCAGATAGGGAGATAGGTATCTATATGTACCTAACGAAGTGATATTTAATTTGAATTCTCGTGGCTCCATTTATCAATTCAAGGTAAATGTCTCTTAAGTAGGTAGGCACATACCTACTTATATCAAACAACAACAAAAAACATACTTAGGTAAGTCAATGTTAATTATTATTACTTTGTTCCACGTTAAAATGTTTGTGAAAATATGTATATGTTAAGGCAGGTAAAGGTTAATGTATGTTTGCAACTTTATCATGAAATACCACTTAGAAGATTTTCACCTATAATACTACATAAATAAATATTAATAATTGTATTTCACAAAACCTAGCAAACTTTTAAAAGCAACCCTTAACAAACCGCTGAAAGTCGCTACCAGAATTTATGGAATACAAAAGATAGTTACAATTACGATATCTGTAACATTTTTAATGCCTTATTCATCTGCATATTTAATAAATTATTACTAGAAACGGGTTACGCCCTTTAGTTAGAGTAAATTATGCTGAGCTATGCATCGCTCTACATAGAGACGCAGTTTAACGCTACTCGTTAACAGATGGCGCTATTTTTCCATGTACCGAGAAAATATTTCAATTTCGTTACTTATGAGAACAGTAGTGAATCATATTGAATTAAGTTGAACTCAAATTAATTTCGCAATTTGTAAGTAGAGATATGAACAAAATCACATAGATCATAGATAGACATGTCTTATAAATTGAAAATTTGAAGGACGCATTAGAATTGCCAAACAAAAGGATAGGATAAGGATATCGTTGGGTTACTGTGAGAAGTTAGCTAAAATTGAGGTTGAAAATGCTGCTTTTTACTACTTTTTACAATTCAATATTTTTAGTGTACCACCATCAGGTAGATAATTTGCTAGATAGATACCTACCTGATTAGAAAAATGCTTCGATTTTTAGATGAAAATAGGTTCGTTTAAAGAAGAAAAAATATGAAAAAAATCCTTTTTCTTTATGCCCCAACTGACAACTGACCTATTATGTGTCGTAAAAAAACGATTAAATTAACAATCCATGAAGATAATAGGTA
The DNA here is from genome assembly GCA_905147235.1 of Erynnis tages. Taxonomy (NCBI): domain Eukaryota; kingdom Metazoa; phylum Arthropoda; class Insecta; order Lepidoptera; family Hesperiidae; genus Erynnis; species Erynnis tages. Next base: position 3,364,268 of record LR990092.1, read on the forward strand.
TAGGTATAGACCTAATCATATTCATTACATTTATATAAAGAGTCTCTACTTAAGTATAATGTTATTAAACCAATAATTATCATTCTAAATACTCACGATAACAATAAAAATGTTAAGTTATTTAATTTTCCGGTAAATGAACTTAATTGCATGAATGAAATTAACTTCGTTAGTGGCAGTAGACTGATATTGACACACACCATTTCTGTCACGTACCTATACTCATTTATCGGTAAAACTCATACAAAATTTTTCTTCATACTTGATTAAAAAAATTGGCATGGGATTTTTTCCGCTCACATTTTTTCCTGGTCTACAACAGCCTCATGGGCGCCCCGGATGAATTAGAGTATAATCTACTTTATGTGCCCTACTTGTACTTGACAATTAAAAATATTTTCGAAATTTGAGGGACCAAATGTAACCTACAAAAATCAATTCATTACTTATGCAATACCGAATTAGACGGTTACTAAAATAAATTCAAAATAGGTATCCGTAGAAATCTTCCCTGCACTGGGATTCAAAGGATTAAAAAGTAGTTTGCCAGTTCAGGACTGATTGGATGATCACTCATTGGATGGATCTATTAACAGGATCCTTATTCCAGTTTCTATCCAGTAATGGTATGAAGATCTACTGGAATAATGGGATCGAGTCTATAATTCACCTAGGGAGGGTGTGGATTTTATACCAACTAATAACTGTTAAATTATACGAAACCATAACAAAAAAAACCGAATGTCATTAATGATCCTTTATTTACGCTATTAAAACAAAACGCCTGTTATCTAAGTATTTGTACTGCTTCAATGTATTTAGCGCGATGAAGAACGAATAATAATTAAGTATAATAATTGTCAATTGTCTTACGCTGCGTGAACGCAAACCTGTTTGGAGTTCTGTGGGTGAATAGTTGAACCCTTTACTCCGAAGTTATTCGAAAGAGTTTTTCTTTCGTCAATCTTTCTCGGCCTCATACTCGAGGGGTCTGGGTCGCAAAAATAATTTTCTTAAAAAGTTATGTGCGATTTATAAAATTAAATATCTCTTGCTATAGATATCTAACGGTGAAGGAAAACATCGTCGGAAACCTGTATGCCTCAGAGTTCACAAAAAAAATTCTCTTGTTAAGAATTCTGCTTGTTACGTCCACCAACCCGTACTAGGCCAGTGTTGTGGACTAAGGGCTAAGGCCTACTAATTGTGAGAGGTGGGTCATTAAAGGGTTACACACATCTATTAAATTATCTTCATTGCAACTGTTTTATTATTCCTTCGATCCAAATAAGTCCGGAACTCCGAGTACGCGAGCCCAACATGCGTGACTAATTCAATTATCATTGTTATCTTGTACCTGTTGGTTTACTGATAACGGCGTTTTTTATCGTAATTAAGACCTGAAAAAAAATCCGTTTTACTGACGTCAAGTGGGAATCGAGGACCATTCGTGGAGTTGCTGTCCACTTAATGTATAAAATCGGGTTTCGTTGAAGACTCATGGATTCATCAAAAACATTTTAGTAGATTTGTTGAAAATATTGATTTATAATCTATTTATAACCTACCAGATTGGTCAGACTAAGTAGACCGCGGTTTGTGCCAAGGGCTCTATATTCTACGGACGTGACCCTAGCTGAATTACAATGGTCCAGCACCAATACACGTAGAAGAATTCAAATGTAGAGTTTGGTGGTAGAGCCAATGCAGATAGCTAATGTTCTTCATATCTTGAGCTTCGGTTGGGGGGTGTGGTTGCCGGGTATTTTATTTGAGACGAATATTTTAGTCCTCTTGAGTAGCAATGCGTCCATATACCTACTGACAACCTCAGGTAGGATTTTATCCATGGTTTGTGACCGAAAACATCAGATGGTTTGCTTGACCATTTGCTACTCATTCACGATAATAATTAAATAATATAATACCTACATACCTAGTACCTTTTAGTAAGAGTGTATAAGTTTTAGTCAAGCTAATTTCTGAGAAGTAAAACTTTTTGAAATGCAATGAAAGTTAGTTTTCAAGGCCAATTTTGATACAACTTTCGCCTTATGAGAGGCCATGTGGCCGTGTGACAAACCACGGTGGTTTCCTTTCATTAAAGTTTTTTTCAAACTATAGTTCCTTAAAAATGAAAGGGAATAACCAAATAAAGATTTAGTAGGTATTTGTCTGTATAACTACAATACTGATTTAAAAATAACATTGACTATTTTATTTTAGTTTTAATAATTTCATTTCTTACGTGTGCTTGTCTTATAGGTTATCTACCTCTGGTTTTCTGAAGTCATCTTACCTAAGTAGGTAGTGAATGATAGAGATCAAATAAAAAGGGCAATTAAAAATATTATTGCTTCATAGAAACGAGGCGCTGATTGTCACAGGGTACGTGTTACAGATAACGTATGAAGTTAAAGTTAGTTAGTTATTTATATTGATTAGGTATCTAAGCTCTGCAGTGAAGTTGTGCGGAAACTATAATGTAATTTTAAGTATACTTACCTAAATATAAACGTAAAATATTTTCTTGTCAACCAACTAGGTATCAAAACATGGATGTAGGTATCTACAATTTGTCTAGGTATGTTTTTATGATATGAGTTTTTTTTTAAAGAGAAGACAAACGAAACTGTTATTGAGACAAAAGTTGTAAACTTCCGAAGTTCGCGGGTACTTGAACTTTCTGGCTCTTCACTGCCAGCCGCACGAGATTCGCGCTTTACTTTTTCTATCTTTTATCTTCATTTATCTCAACTTGTTTAGCTGTACCTAACTAATAATCCAAAGTATTTAATTTAAGAATAAAGCTTTTGATTTGTAGGAAAATCAGTTAAGTATTAATTAATAGGTATTTTAGTAGTTTCGTTTAATTAAGTATTTATGTAGTTTACTTGTTATTTTAATTCAGAAAAATTTTAATAATCCTTTTACCAAGTACAAGAACAAACCTACCTAAATTACTTATGTAAATTAATCATTGGGACTAAGTGTGTCAAAAATATATTGTAGTCGTCAATCGGTATGAACCTAACAAGACGCTGCAACCCTTTTAATGTCCCACTACGTCCCACTACAATATAGAGCATATTCCAACACACTGCTCCCTGAGGAATATATTTTTAAATATTTTTTTACTTATCTACCTTAACTTACTAATAGTTAGGTGCCTACGTAAGTCCTCATATTAAATCGTAGGTAAACCATAAACAAAAGCAAAGTACCTACCCATAATATAAGGCTTATCTAACACTAAAATGTACAAAGGTAGTCTGCTAGCTTTTCCAGACGAATAACTGTTAACGGAAAGTGAAACGTCGAAAAAGTCTGAATTTCTAAAACTTATTACATATTTAAAAAAAATTTTGATTAAAAAATTCAACCAGAATGCAAAAGGCGTAAAAGTTTACATTTAAGATGCAGATAGATACCGATTTAATAAATATAAAATTAAAATATGAACAAGCCTTTAGGTAAGGAATAAAAGACTTAACATTTAATAATTTCAAATTTATTATAACTATAATTCTTTTTAATATAAACTTAGGTACATACCTATGCAATTATTTATTTACAGTCGCTTTCAGTGCTACGAACTCTATTTTGTCATTTAATTCATATTTTAGTTAGGTACCTTCAGGTTCTTGTAGATAGTTACTTGATTTTGAAATAAAATATTTTTAAAATAAGTAAAAGTTCAATGAAATGTAGTCATGCATTTATACATTGTAAAAGTCACATACATTATCTTAATTAACTGTTTAATTACCACAAACAATAAAGGTAAACATACGTAGGTGTTAAATACAAATATCGGCACTAAAGATCTACCTAATGCTTACAAACGCGGATTTACCTAAACGTAATCTGCCGAAACTCTCTGTTTGTCTGAGAGTACCTAAATGTATTACTAATGGATGTGCCAAATCGAGTTTTAGGTAGAGGACGACCCTTGTGTCATGTAAAAAAATATTTTTATTTACGCTCTATAAATGTAGAGTCAATTTACCTACAAAGTCTTTATCGTGGCATTTTTTATTCGCTGTTTTAAAAGAAAATTATCCCTAATAGTTTACCAAGTATTCCTAAACTGAATCCTTTATTTGCTTAAGGACTCGCCCTTCTCAATCTTCACGAGATTTCCGCCGCGCGCTTCCCGATTACAACTTCTTCCTCTTAGCGTTATTACTTAGTTACCACGGCGGTGGTTTATTTATGACACAATGCTTCAAGTAAATGTAGAGACGCACCGAGGAAAATGCTTTGTTGCGGATTACTTTTCATGAACTTAAACATTTAGGTAAGAAACATTTCTTTGCGTTGAAATTCTTTTGCTAAAAAGGTTTGTGCTAGGTACCTACTACGATAAAAAACTATTTCGACTCTACCTAGAGTAATTAGGTACGTTTGAAGTGGCTTTGTTTATCTTAGCGTAATATGAGAGTTAAGATGTGGAGCGAGTCGGAGGCTCACGAGGACAGATAGATCTCGCTGGAAGTAGGAAAAAAGCGGTTCGGAGCGGGTCGCGCAGTCCGGAGCGGCGGGAGGTCGGCGGCGGCGTGCGGGCGCGAGGCCGCTCGTCCTCGCCGCACAAAAGATATCGCCGACCTAACGAGCTCAATTGATGAACGAACGGAAACGTGTCCAATTAGAAGGAGGCGGCGGCGGCGGCCGCGAGCGTCGCCCCCGCGCGCCGCATTAACCAGATTAGCGGAGCCCCGCGCAAGGCGCCCGAGGTGTCCGCCGCCGCCACACCTCGCGCGGCGAAAAAACAACGCGCGGCGCCGCGGCCCCGCCCGCCTTCGCCGTCGCCTCCCGGGCGAGGGGCGGAGGGGGCGGCGGGGCGGGCGGCGTGTGGCGAGGCGCGCCATTGGCCGCGGCGGGAGGGGTGTCGGAGCCGGCGCCGCCGGCGGCCAGTCGTTTGACGCCTGCCGCGCGAGCGGGTGTCGCCTGATCGAGCGAAGCGCGAGCGAGTGTGACGCGGCGCGAGTGTCGCGAACGAGCCGCCGGCCGGCGCGTCATGGACGTTGCATGAGCGGGCGCGACCGCGACCGCTGGAGCCGACGGGCACGCCGGCCGTGGAGCGCGCGCCGTGGGCCCCGGGCGGCGCGGGCATGCGCTTCGAGGGCGCGGAGCGGGGCTTCCACCCGCTGCTGGCGCCGCGCCCGAGCGACTTCTCGGTGTCGGCGCTGCTGACGGCGGGCGCGCTGCCGCCGCCGCCCTACCTGCCGGCCGCGCTGGCCGCCGCAGCCGCGCTGTCCGCGCCCTGTCCGCTGCTGAAGCCGCCGCCGCCGCCCTACGCCCCGCTGCCGCCCGACGACGACGGCGTCGTCGACGATCCCAAGGTCACGCTCGAAGGCAAGGACCTCTGGGAGAAGTTCCACAAGCTGGGCACCGAGATGGTGATCACCAAGAGTGGCAGGTCAGTACGGCCCCGAGGCTCCGTCGCCGTCGCTCGTTGTCCTCCCTGTGATCGTGTCCCGAAGTTGTCCTCTCGATGGACGTGTCTGAGTGTAGTGTGTGAAGTTGCGTCCCGGTAGACCGCTGACCGCGGCCGACGAGTGTTGATCTCGGTAAGTGACGCCGAACTGGCAGCCGACTGATTAGCGCGTTGTTTTGATGAGATAGAGCGCGGAGCGGCGCGGCATGGTGTTGTTTACAAAAACAACTCACGCCAGCCGCGAACCGAAAGTTTATTGCACCGCTCTGCCGCTGTTAAGTTTATAATTCAGCAAACTAATTTACATCGAAACGTTTTAATTTGGCGAGTTGAAAGAGTTGCGACGGGAAATACCGGTTGCTTATAAAATAACATTTGCATAAGATGAAATAACATTCTGCGGTTGTTGAATATGTTAGGAAAAGGCTCTTAGGTACTCGCACAAAACACAATTATTTGCAAACTGTAGGTATTCATTTCCAATATTCTAATTGAAGTTAAAAAAACTCCCATTGACTAAGCCTGCCTCTCTCTCAGGGCATATCCAATTTATTACCACTAAAACAACATTTAACCTATTGAAATCTGGTATGCAAATCTCTAATCTAAAATTTTATGCAACTGCAATAAGTTCTCATGCATGTTTGAGTGTCCAAAAAAGGGTAACATCAGTTGAAACACCAAAAAGGTTGACATGTCACTATAGGGTGTTACGTGCTAGGCGTATTTTTCGCAACGAACACCTCCCGTCGGCACGTGACGTCGCATAAATCAGCTCTTATTGCCCAGAAAAGGCTTTCCTATTGTTTAATTATTGCAGTTTTTGAGAACACCACTATTTCAACGTTCTAATTGAGATAAAATGTGATTTCCCTTTTTTGCAACCCTAAAAACACGCATCTTTATGCAGTAACGCGCACGGAGCGTAGGCCAAAATCGGGTTGCATTTTTGTGAAAATATCACAACAATTTTTGTCTGAATCGCATCGTATTTTATTTAAAATTCACGACGAATGTTATCAATTTTAGACACTGATATATTTTTACATTGTCAGATATCGTTATTAAAGAAAAGCTAAATGTTTGCATTTTAGCATATTATTATAATATATAACAAATACTTAAATATTTTTAGTTCTCAGGGCCAGGCTGATTTTGTTTGTCTCTGCCTACATAGTAATATAGAGACTGATCTCTCCTACCTAAAACTGTTTAATGTGCTGTAATAATTCGAAGTAAACTAATGAAATTACAATCTAAAGTCATACCTCTACTCATTATAGAGCCAAACAATTTGAAAATTACCTATCTGCAAGTTATTCTACACCGTAACCGTACAATAAATAAAAAAGTAAACTTAAAATGCTTTTTTAATTAAAACCTAATTTCAATATTTTTTTGTTTTTCCTCAAAGTAAAAGTGTACCTTTACAATGTGTTGATTACTGTGTTTACAAAGTAATCAAAAGTATTTCGAAAAACATTCCTTTAGGTACCTATATTTAAGCAGGTATTATTATTGTACTTCGAAATAAATGAAAAATAAAAAACGTCTCTACAATACTCTACTGGTTCCAAAAGTCCGCAAATTACTGCTTCGAATTTCGATCTCAACTCTATGAACTCTAACCCACCAAAAAGATTCCGTTACCGAATTTTACGATTGTATGTTTGTGTGTATATCTGTGTAGTAAATCTTAGACTTTATAGCGGAGTAGGTACCTCTCTATTCTGTATAACATGCCATAAACTTCTCTACCACGCGAAACTCTATGTTCGAATAGCAATATTGTCATTGTTGACTCTACTGTAGAGAAGACTTAAAATAGTGTAAAATCAAATACCTTTAGCACAAACGTTGCATTAAAAATAGTGCTTTAATAACCCTTTCATATTCAAATTCTCCTTTTATGACTCCTTTATTAAATTTTATTACTCAGAACTTTGAGGAAAATATAAAGTCTTTTTTAATAAATAAAGTTCATCTAGGTATGCCAAAATATCATCTACTGATTATTGCACTATCCACCACTATTCCACATCTAGCAGCACCTACCTCTATCTATCTACTAGTACCTAATAGAACAAAAAATTTAAACACTAGATTTCCTGAACACATTTTAAGTATTGTTTTATTTTAATTACATCCTACGACGTCAAATTACGCACAATCAGGTAGGTAGGTACTTTAAAATTAAAATCCGTGAAATTAACAAACTTTAAAGAATAATTTTATCTGCTATTTAATTAAGCTATTCGTCAAAGTGTCCTGAAGACTCGTAATTAAAGCAATAAAATTATATCACACATTAGAATAATAGTGATGTTGAATGCTATTCAGTTATTTAATGAATTTTTATTAATATAATTAAGTAGGTATGTAGAATTTGGTTCAAACGCGAATGCATTTTCCACTTAATCTACAGTGTTGATAAAACATGTCATATGAGTAGGTACCTACTCACCTAACTAAAAGAATTTTGACTAAACACACTAACATACCTGAGTAGGTAAATGAATTTTAACCCTTAAAACTATCGGTGTCAAAAATTTCATTAAAATCTGTTCAGCCGTTTCTGTTGGATAGAGCAACAACATCCATGTACATTTTTCTTTTGTGCATTCGAATTTACTTATATTAGTGGGTAAGATATTTAGTGAAGCAGTAGGTTAGTATAAAATTATCTTTTTTATTTTCCGTTTTATAATACATAAGTTACATCTGTTACATCTGTCCACTCGTACCGTGCATTGGGATTCCTTAAAATTAGTTTATTTGAAGTTTAATATCTTATAGTTAATTCCTTCGCTCTCGGGTTTAACTGCAATTATATTAAACATTGGATAAAATTAAATGCAATATCAGAAAACTTGAAACTCTAGTTCCTATTGCATCTTTTAGATAAAAACAAAACGCCCATGCAAGGATCGGTTTATTAAATCGCCAGGCAATTTAATTAACACATCGAAAGGATTTAATTTTACAGATATGCTTAAGATATTCCTTCATTACCATAATTACGTACCTACTAGGCAAATTTCGAATGGACAGATGTAATAACTTATGTAAAAAATAAAATAGTTTTAGCGCTACATTTGTAAACAAGGTTTTCATATGTTTTGCGCCAGGTAAATAGTAGGTCTTTTTTAACATATCAGTTCCAAACCCATTTGAGACTCACTGCAGGGGTGGGCCTCCCCTTACAATGAGAAGTAGGCCTCAGTCCACCACGCTGGTCTAGTGCGGGGTGGTGGATTTTGGCGAACTTTTAAGAACGCACTTTTTTCACGATGCTTTTCTTCACCGTTACATCAGGTGTTATACTTTTTTATAAATCGTACATAATCATGAAAGTCATTGGTCTGCGATTAGCAAGCTACTATGATTCTAACTTGACTTAGCAGTTCGAAATACATATTTCATTATATTATTAGCCACTGAGATATTACTGCTGTCCAAACACTATAAATAATGCGAATAGTTCCATTACCTATATATTTTATTAAAACCAAATTGATTCACAAAAGAAATAGTTCCCGAAAAATCAGTGAAATTTAGTAGCTGGCAATAATTCAGTAGCAACTGAATTAAGGCGGTAAAGTATCCAAACGAGCGAGCTAAGAGGGCTAACGCCGAAATTGAGAGGGCAACACTGAGAACATCAAAGCGTGGGTGAAATTTTCGAAAAAGAAAACTCCGGTAGACGGTCTAAAGTAGGGATGGCAAAGCGAAACGTAATCGAATAATTACTCGATTTTAATTTTATTTTGTTAGGTAAAGTACCTTTGTCTTATCATTCTTACATCAAAAATTATTTCGTCAGTCATTTTCAATAACTGAGTTTGCCTTTGCCGAAATAATAAAAAAAATTAAAATTGTAAGTAACGAGGCTTCAAATATTTATTTTCTTACTACTTAATACGGATCTCACAGTAAGAAAGGTCTGGAGCAGACTTTACCGTGGTGTTCCAATACGGTTACTAGAAGACTTACTTTATTTTATATTAAGGACTCATCACTAGCCCACGAGCAATAATGATTTAGGAGATCTTAGAAATACAGAAAATTACGCTAATTGTCATAAACGCACTATAAATTACTATTAACAATGAAACTACACTTAAACGTCGTAATAAATAAAATTTTCAACTTAAAAACAATAATTGTTTCATTGAACTAAGTTTATTTATTACCAGAAGTAAAACTGAATAAAGACACTTTAGAATTATTTATTATTATTATTAAAATCAAACACCTATAGAATCGATTAATCGTATATTAATTCGGATAAATAATTTATCGTCCAGCTCTAGTCACTCCAATCCCTTTTCAAACGGTGTTTTTTTTTTTCAGGAAAAGTTTTGTCCTTGACTGTTTCTTGTATTGTGCCTTTGACGCTGCAAATTAAGCCACTTTCAATAAACCTAACATTTTGAAAACGGGGATTGTGTACTTAGTTTTATTTGGCCTTCTTCGTCGTCGGTTTTGGATAAAGATAACAATTCTGAAATGAACTTTTTGTTCGAAATTTGAGCAAGCAAATTTATATCTATCTTAAAACGAAATAAAGTAGGTACCTACCATCAAATATATAAAGTTTAATTTTATAAAACAATGTCCATGTTAAACTCGACGTAAAAGGATGTAGGCCTTAGTCCACCACTGTGGCCTATTGCGGTTTGGTGGACTCTACAGGCCTTCCTGAACTTTATGAAGAACTTTTAGACATGCAGTTTTGTCCACAATTCAATCAATCAAATTTCCTTTACATCTCAGTAGGTATGTGACATTTTTTAGCACACAAACAATTTAGAAAAGGTGTCGGTAAAAACTGCCACTGTGATTCGAACTCAGACCTCTCGAGTTTAGACCGTATTCTTACCACTATAGACATACAGTGTTAGTCCAAAAATAACCAGTCATAACGGAGACCGTAACAGCTCAATTATATAAATAACCAGCCTCAAGTAAACAGATAACGCGTCTGCGCCATTACACTAAATCTTCACTTGTCACCGTATTTAATGGCACCCGACACATATAAATCTATTAGAAATGGCACAGTGTGATTTGTATCGTATATTTGCACTGGAGATACGTTGCATGCAGTTTATGATCATATGATGTGGCCCTTTTAGTTTTGGCAAAGTAAAGTTTAGGCATATCTTTTTGCTAGTATTGAAAAGTTTTAAAATTTTCACTAAGACTTTAAATGGACTGTGACTAGAGGTACAATAACCTGAATATTATTTACACGTGCAAAGCTGTAATAAGAATTAGTTTTTATTATAGGTATTCATTATTTAAACGGTCGCATCTGATTTTAAAACTTCCGTTTTTTGGACCATTGACTTTTATTGTAAGTATCATTACGTCTTGCCAAATATCGTCATTGTAGTTTTATAGTGCTTGCGACTGTACAGAGCGATAAAATTTGACTATGTTAAAGTCCGCATATAGATCCTATGCTTCTAGTAATGGTTAAATGATAGCCTGTAGTAGGCATTTCGATGAAGGAAGAAAGAAGAAGAAATCGCTGAAAATCTAAACCAATAGATAAAATTAACCAACAAATTTATTTTATATAAATTTTATGCTCCACAAAAAAAAATAACGATCTACATACAACATACGTTCCCGCCAAAATAAAAATGACCTAAAAAGAAAATTGGAGGCTAATAATTTAGGTGTCCTATTTTTGATAGCCTGACACTACATCTACACATATTAAAATCCTTGGTTAACTTAAAAAAATCACGTTGCTATTCGTTCCAAAATGTCGTACCTACTGCTGTTCCAACCTTAGGTCGTGACGATAAAATTTGAACATATTAAAGACATTTACAAAAGACATTCAACGCTGAGAAAGGTCCTCATTCAGGCCGGTGAGACAGAGGGAAAGGGGCTGACAATGAGCTCCATTCAATATATGGGCCCGGCGGTTGAGTATGGAATGTGTACCTACCTGATGTATGATTTTAATTATTTCATTATGTATTTGCTTTTGATGTGGAGTAAATGAACGTTTCGATGTAAAATGTGTAAAAAGAAGCGCATTTAATCCTACAAAGTGAGTAAGTCCTGAGTCTTGTTGGATTTTACATGAATTTGAAAAACAATTCAAAATAACTACTTGTCTTATTCGAAAGCAAATTCTAATTAGTAAGACGTCTAAGTTGGATAGATAGGTTAGGTTTGGAATAAAATGAAGCCATGTCAAAATTTGTTGGTAAAGTTTTAAAAAAATGTTCATTGTTCATGTTTCTTACAATAAAGGTAAATCCAAGTTTGTAGAATGATCACTGCAACCCAAAGAAAAGAAGAATTTAATAAAAAGATGACACGATTACTTAACTTTTTTCCTTTTTTCCTTACATTCGTATCTAAAATTGACGTTTTAAATGATCATAAACGCCTTTTGGTTGCACTTGCAACTCATTAAGACCTAGGTAAAGCGTGACTCGTTAACCTTAAGGTCACTTGGATGGCATTAAAGTCTAATCCTCTATAAAATCAGTGCCCATAATGACTTAATAGTGTATAAAATCATGGGTATAAAATGTAAACTTTGCTTATTAGTCAATAATGTGGCAGTGCGCAGAACGATTACTATCTTTACTTGGTTCGTAATATTATGAAGTAATAGACAAGCAATACCTAATTGTAGGTCTTGTTTTAATCTGTGAATAATTCTTAGTCTTATAGACTACCTATTTCATTATGCCTAAGGCGGTAGGTAACTTTGCAATTGGCTGAAAAATCCTGTTTTGATTGAGATTTAAAAGTCAAATTTAATTTAATTTGACCGTTTTAGTCATAAGTTGGGCGGACTAACAATACTAAAAATCAATTATTTAACTATACTTATAACTTGTAGGAGAAATGCTCCTGGACAGACTAATTTAGAGTTAGTCAGCTTACTATCCTAAGTCCTGCTTTGAAAAATAATTCACATCCTAAATACCTATATTATAAATGCACGCTTAGGTAGGTACTACTTAGTACTTATCTACTTTTGATAAGACTATAGGTATTTAACTTACATTTTAAATTAAATCTGGTTTAACGAACTCAAGGACTCAACTTACATTATTACAGAACTAATTTAACAACTTATTTAAATCCTAGATAATCTAGAGATGAGTACAAAAATTAATATACATTTTTGTACCTGTGTAGCTCTAAACATGTAGAAACTTAGGCTTTAGTAAAGTAAATGTAAAGCCGCTTTACATTTTATTAGGTTTGTTGATAAGACCGTAAGTGTGCCCTCGAACATCAGTTAGGAAAATGCGTTTAATTGACTCATCAATTTGCCTACTTGAAATTACGTTTCCTCGTATTATGGAATTCATTTTACACCCGACGACCACGATCCACGTCGACGACTCTTAATAAGTAAATTGAAATAAATTACTTTATGATTCCTTATAACACGAGCATTTGTTTATAAATTTGCTGTGCAATCTCTCTGAAAGAATTTCCACGATGAAATTAAGTAGAAATTTCGACGTGTTATCATTAACAGCAATTTCAAACATTTATTTGAATAATTTTACTGACTCTAATTAGGAAATCTAATGTTAAGATAGGCACCTAATTTGTTTATACGTTACTCATTAACATTTAATAAAGAAACATACCTATCCACGTAGTCCTCCATCCATGAATGAGACAAATTTAAAGTCGTGTCGTAAGAATCTGATATGAAATCGTAATCGTGAGCTGTAAAAACTAAAATGACTGCTATATGAAGTGTTTATCAACAGAATTAAAGGTCATCGTCCGAATCGCACCTATTATTTAGCAAAATTACCCGCAGACTGACTTCATGATAGGTAAGCTGATAGATAATTTTATGACATTAGAATAACAATGTTTGTTCATTTGATAGGGCTTATGGTGGGCAGTATCTAAGCTAATTGACCAATTAATTGATTGATTGTAACGATAAACATGAATGTTTAAAAATGTTATTTAAAATTTGAAAAATAAAATGTAGCGTTAAAGCGTTAAATTCTTTAGGCTCTACCAATGAAATTCGACTCAATCTGAAGATTCCTGGCACATCTACGCTTGTTGTTTTAATCACTCAAAAGGTATTTCGGACCCTCTGCAAAGAAAGCAAAAATTACAAAAAAAGATAATTTCACCAAAAATGTGGTCAGCAAAACTGTTGAAAGACACAACTGGTCCATTCATAAAAATTTGAACGATATTCTCGGTACAGCAAAACGAGCCCTGTCATCTTCGTTCGCGCCGAAATTTAAACTTTTTACTTTTTAATTTCTCAAATTACACTGACCGCTTGCACTTGTCGTTCCATTCAGCCAGAAGTAATTCAGCTGGTCACCCGTCGGCCATCTTGTGGGCGCGGCCTGTAACGTGATATGTAAACAAACGGTAATGTCTTCACTTGTAGCCTATTGCGATAGTTTAATTAATCAGCTTGTTTACGGAAAGGCGAACAGCTGATGGACGTGCGAGTCTACTGGTAATGGTGCACAGGCTAAAAATATCTGCGTTATCTGTGTTTATTGTGCATCGGCGACTGTCAGGTTTATTTGAAAGTAAGCTGGTCTGTTCGGACTTCTGTTTTAGATAGTATTTTTATCTCTATACACTTTCACGTTAATGATGAATCATCCAAAGATTTATCCCAATTTATTTCAGTCAGTGATATTGACAACCCAAGTTAAAATGTTACAAAAATAATAGATTGTATTACCAACTTATGGAAAAAGCTCTTCTCTTAATTGCAGATGGTAAAAAACATCTTGATAATCTAAATGTAACTCAAGTTTTAGCTTGTGCCATTGAGTTAGTAAAAATCATGAAAAAACTTACTTGAACAGAAAATGTTTACATACCGGTCTAGCTATTTTAACGACGATTGTAGCACTTAAATTATATCGCTAATTAAAAAAATATTGTAAGCTGTTGGATTTTCGTTTCAGAAATCTACAGTTTGAATTTCAAAAGAGATCGTCTCGAATAATCTTCGCAGAACGAGTTAACACATTCTGTACATACAACGCACATCCATATTATATACATTGGGTGGCATACGTATGTATAGCGTGTTCGTGCGTGAAATGTCCGTCTGTCGATGCCGACTAATTAATTGCTTCTCAACATGCCGTTGATGAGCTCGGCGAAAGCACATCACTTAAGAGTAGGGGAAAGGCGTACAAAATGGCATAGTTGGGTCAAATGGCACAGTGCTGTTTCTCAAAAAGCAATGTTTATTTAGTTTATTTAACTACACGTAGAGGACTGCTTATTCCTGAACGTGCGACTATTCATAATTTTAGATCACTAAGTTTTGTTCTAGTGACTTTTGTTTCGTTGTAAAAGAAAGACAATTTGTAAACATAACAATTTACAAATTTACGTAGTCGAACGAAAGATTTAGAAGACAAATAATTACTTTTACCTTATATATTATAACGATTTATGACTGATTTTGCGGTATGTTATTTCGTACGCCTTTCCCCTACCTTGCTACTAGGAAGACACATACCTACATACTTATAACTGCCTGGTAGGTACTTTCGAGTTGTGACGTCTGTTTTGTCTTAATCATCTATACTTCTTATGAGTGCCGGTTGTTGTACAACCTACGTAGCTCTTTCACGCAAAAACGGCTGAACAGATTTGGATAAAATTTGGATCAAGTCCTACGCGATCCTACGCGACACCACGCGGAAAAAGCCGCGGGCATAATCTAGTATTGATATAATGTATGATGACATGAAGAGATATTGATGCCAGACCAACTTCACTTTTTAATGAAAGTAAGGAGGTATAGCTTGTTGGTATCGAGATCGACTGGAGTGTTTCTTTTGTTTCATACAAATCACTTTGGTACCAGACGCGAAACAGAAAACAATATTCTCGGAATAGAAAGAAAATGGAATCTGTTCCCCGTAACTAGGAATCCCAGCAAAATATTAAGATTAGGATAAGTCCTTTTTTATTTGGAGAGTAACCAAAAGCCGTAGTAGCTCGCCCAAGGAGGTACATTAGCCTCTTAACCCGTCGTAAAGCAGCATGTTCTTTATGTCTTGGGGAGGTATGGTTGCCGGGTATACTTTATTTGAGGCGAACATCTTAGCCCTCATGAATAGCAAAGCACCAATAAAACCCTAGATAGTTTTTTTTTAGTTTGGGTGCGATGTGCATGGGATAAAGTGACCACTTAACATCAGATGGCCTGCATACCCTTTGGCTACTCAATTACCATTAAAAAGAATATGCGACGTATACCTAACCCCCGCAAATTACTAATGCGCCTGGTCGCCGTTTCGGTGACATCTGGTTAGTACTTACACTCGGGGCATAGGACTTCTGTGCTTTTTTCGGTTGGATATGGGTGTCTATGTCAATGGGTTGTAGGGACCACTTCAATTTCTTTTACGGAATGTGCTGTTCAATTGTCCGGAATTCCCAAATAACCTGGCCACCCTTTCAATACATAGAGAGAGAAAGCCACAGATTCCTGGAAGCGCTATCATCAATTAGCTATTTACGACGTGTTATGCCGTCACTTCTGTGGCCACCAGACCGTGGACTAGTTCTTACTGGTTACTAGAATCTATACACGATTCCTTCACGTAAATGTTGTTTATCATTCGATTAAGAGTCACTTTAAAAAAATACTTTATGACCTTTTATTTCCTACTAAACTGCCCGCGGCTTCGTCCGGGTGAATTATTTTAACTTGGCCCAGAAAGGGATAAAATGTGTGTATCCTATATGTTAATTCAGGTTGTAAACTACCTGCATACCAAATTTCATACAAATCTGTTCAGCCGTTTTGGAATCATCCATCCATCTTTGCAAACTTTCACATTTATAATAGTACATAGTAGGATTACTTTTTAGTCTTCCTCTTATTTTTAAGGTTGGTACCTTTATCTTACTACAACCAACAATCTTGGGGATTCGGCGGGACATTTCCTCTTAGTTTTTTAGGTTGGTACCTTTATCTTACCACAACAAACAATCTTTATCTTACCACATTGTAAGAAAGTGGTGGATGTTAATACCCCTGCACCAAGTAATTGGCGCGTTCAAAAAACTTCTTCAACTGACGAACAAAAGAACTAAAGACAAGATAAGCTGCCTGTCTTTACCTATAAATTGAAAAACTAACATTAATACATTCTTGTAGACAAATTTTATAGCTTTATTCAATTCCGTTCGTTTGGCCTTTGCGTTACAGTGAACTATTGCACTCCCTACGTTTTTTAGGGTTCTGTACCTCAAGAGACTGAAGAGACCCGTAGGTTCAATTTGTTTTCCATCAGCTTGCCTGTCTGCCAAAAACCTACCTGTAGGTACCTACTCATGTTTCTTTCAATTTCAATATCAACATCATTTATTACAATTATTATTATTATGTAAGGTTTGCAATCTTAGAACCTAAGAATCTTTGAAAAAATAATATTCGCGTACATTCAATCAAAAGTTAACTTAGTAGTAGGTATATCTCGCATAGTTTTATGCTCACTAGGATAAGAGAATCAAGTCTACGCACGTACTAAGGTAGTTCCCGTTGATTTAAGAATTGAATAAAACCGTTTAAAAAAGTTGAAAAATTGAACATTTTTGCGATTACAAACTTATTTTTGCAAGTAAAAAAATTGTTGAAACAAACAGATCGATAAGTTATTTATAGTACAGTAGAGTAGATAGAGTAGACAGTAAAGATAAGTTATTTATTCTATTCAGTTCGTCTTTTCGATAGAAAAAATTGTACTAAACCCTGAGTAGTTAATCCGGCTCACCCTTGGCCGATTTTTTACCTCCCATACGTGTAACTTTAGCAATTTACCAGCAAACACGGTAGAAAAACTACGTTTGCTATGAACACCTTTACTTGGAAGACAATGAATATTAATTCTTGCGTGTTCACTGGGTATGTAACGTTAGGGTCGGAACACACTGGAGTCAGGCTTGAAATTTCTTTGTTATAAGTCTATAAAGAATTACATAAATGTTCTTTTAATACTTGTTAAATAAACTTGCTACATTTAAAGTAGCTATTTCGAGAGCTTTTCTACTGTACTATACTAGGGACTCGTACTACTGTAACATACTCGGTAGGTACTGTAGCAACGTTACATTGGTTGTCCATTTGATTCTACTTAAAAAAATTACAAGTTTCATCAGCCTTTATTATCACAGAGTTAATAATTTTTTTAAATTGTTAAATTGCAGTCTTAATAAATCATGACAAACTAACATCATAGACAGTCATTATGTACTTATCATGACGCCATTTAGGACCGTTAGGTTGGTAAACTGGAATTTCTAGTTTGAAATAAAAACGAATATTTTCTATCTATATTATAAGAAAGTACCTAATCCAGGTTTGCCTACGTTCTTAAGTACCCTCCTTTTACTCACCACGCTATAAAATTATAAATATTAATGAAATCATCATACCACTTTGCACATCTGACCTACCTAGTGTCTACTACCTACCTTTACAAAAAATCGAACTCGTTTCAAAATAACACATGTGCAACAATGATGTCAATTTTAATTAGAACTGGCAACATTTAATACGGATTATAGCGCAAAAATTGTAGGTGTCTTCTTTCTTCTTTTTATGTTCATTTCCACGCTTTGCGACTATAAAGCATTTTTTTTATTTTTTGCTATTCCGTCATGACAGTTATCTGTGGTACAAATCGCATTTAAACTTGGAATTGTCTAGGTACGCTTCATAGTGATGGCAAGAAGAAATAATATCGAGTATTTATATAGTAAATTTAAGATACATGTAGTAGGTACCTAGTACACGTAGTTACGCTCGATATACCTAGTAGTCAATATCGAATCGATATAGTATAGTAGACTCGATATAGTAGGTAAACTTTTACGCTTATAAATGCTTCTGATTAAAAAAACTTCTTTGTCAAAAAAAATATTTTTAGGTACATTTCTCTCTTAAAAATCGCAGGTGTTGGTTACGGTGAGATAATATATGAATTGTAATTATTTACTCTACTGCTACGGTAAATTTGAATGAGATTTAACGGAAAATCGAAACCGATGTAAACAACGATTGGTAAGTAGGTATGCAGAATACCAAGTGACAACGTAAATGGCTCATCACTAGTTATAAATTTTACAACAAAGGTTTTTTTAAGATGTGATATAAACATTCTGTCAGAATTCTTAATATTGTATGTCAGTTATGATTTGATATGAATCTGACGATATAATTAGTTTATTCACAGTAACATCGCTTTGAAATAAGCGACGTTCTTAACGAGGCGATGTTAATGACTTATCTGATTTTTAACTGTTTTTTTTTGTAATTTTTTTTGAACGAACTTAATTGGCTATTGCAATATAATACGACCGACCAAACAACGCGACAAAATTCAAACACAGCTTTTTGTATGCAGCTGCCCTAACTGACACTACACACTGGCATGTGACATACATCTGTGACGTTGTCGCACGACAAATTTGTCACAGGCGATCGATTTTGTCGTCACACGATGTGGCAATTAAGACAAGGGGTAAACGACCTGGTTTCATTTTAGCTTACATTGCATTTTTGCTTACCTGTCACTGTTTTAGGGTTGCTGACACTATCGCCCAAATGACATTAATATTACAAATTAATTTTAACTATTCATTTTCATTCGTCATCTACATTATTTTTGTTTCTTCACTAATACACGTATTGCATGTACCTATTGTACCTATTTATTTATCGTGAGGAAACCTGCATGCCTGAGAGTTCACAATAAAAATGTTCTCAAAGGTATGTGAAGTCCACCAACCCGCAGTAGGCCAGCGTGGTGGACTAAGGTCTACATCCCTCTCATTACGAGAAGGAGACCCGACCCTGTAGTGGGTCATTAATGAGTTACTGGGTTACTGGGATGTACCTATACGTGCGTTAAAACGTCTTACCAAAATACGCTTATAATACAATCGAATAAAATTGCTTCGAACATAATCGATCAGATGTTTCACATCAAAGCATGAGAGAGTTCACAGTAGGATTAGTAGGGTACTATTACATCGTCCTTATGATATCTTGCTAGAGAAATTTAAATTGGTTTTGATAGCCGTGTGAGCATGTCCCCTCAGCCTCCGGTCCCGCAAAAATCAGTCAGGGCTTTGCCCTCGAGTTTAAAGCCCCTATAGTTCAAAATTAGTCTACAACTCAGCTGTTTATGAGACATTTTTTCGCATTGCCATTCGGTCGTTTGAATGTTCGAAATTGGAACACGCGATATTATTTTTTAAATTCATGATATGGATTCAAAGATTTTAGCTTTTCGGCTTAGGTAGACCGTGATGGTGATAAATAAACTGATTTGTTTTAAGATTTAGGTAGCTTTAGATTCTTGCCTACTTTCCTATTAAGTAGGCCTTTCTACTTTAATACCAATGCCCATGTAATTGTGTAAGACATTGGGTTTTACAAAAGAAACCTTTCAATTCTCTACGGGTGCTTTAAAATTTTAAGTACCTCCTAAGATTACTCATGAAATCCTATTTAAAATAAAACGTTCGCCAAAAGAAAAATATATTAAAAAAACTGTACATTAAATTATCTTGCTTAAAACATTTAATCACCGTCTTTAAGAAATAATTAAATCTCTCCATTTATAGGGCTTAAGTGAATTACAAACAAATTACAAGGATGCGATACGCTATAATTAATACGACATGTAATTCCTGAACTACATGTCATCCACAGTGCATTCGCGTCGAAAATAGGGATATGCCAAATAATCTTTGTGGATCCGAAAAATCCGTAAAAAATTTCCTACTCGTATACATGAATTTGATGATGCCATTCACTAGTTTAAGTTACCCTACAACTATTAAATGATGACATTTTTTCTTTTATTAATGTAGCTAATTATAGATGAACTTTTGCCTTTATTTTTTAATTCATTTAATAACCGAACCTAAATTTACACTAGTGTTTGGAGTAATTAAATATAAATAATAGGATATGTAAGAAAATACTGATTTTGTAATGTTTATGCAGAAATGCCAAAATTTAATAAAAAATTACATTCAAAATTTTGTGAATACTGTAAATAATACAGTTTTGACTGTGTTGGTTCAGACTGTAAAAGATACGATGTGATTTTGGCATGTTTTCCCGTTCGTATCCACGGATACGGTTCCTCAGCACATCACTAGGCGAGAGATAAGTGAAACCGCGGCCCGGACCCTCTCCCGAGGGCCCAGAATTAGGGAGAGAATTATACTCATCTTGCAATTAACTAATCGTCAGCCTTACTCGGAATTTGGCCCGAATTTGCCACTTGTAGGACTAAAAACGATTAACGATGAACAATAATGGATGTTGATAATGGATAGATGCATAATTAAAGTACACGCTATTTTTACCGAATGATAAAAACGAATACCAAGTAAATGTGTAAACTAGCCGCAATTTTGAAAATGTACTTGAAATTAACATTCAATAATTGAAATGGCAAAGTTCTTGAAAAGTGATAGTGATACGAAGACGAAATTTTAGTGTAAATTAGTGAAAATATAGGTTTTCTCCTACGTTTACTTTTATACACAACCTAATTATATCCTCTAGTAATTAACACTAATTATTATTAGCTATTTAATAAATAATTCAACGATGTTTTTTTAAATAATAATTTGAAAAACATTTGGTTCAAGTAAAGTTCTGGCCTTTCAAATCCAAATTTCTGCACCAAACATCTCTGCCATTGTTTCCGATTCGAAACACTCAATTTCGCTTCCAGTGTATTGCTGAAGTTCTGACAGCTGCTTTACTCCAACGTTCCCACACTGTGTTGGAGGTTAAATAAGATGTGTTTTTACACCGACATGTAACTGACTGCGTGTAATGGAATTAAGTTTGCGCGGTGTAAATATACAGAACAAAACTTATAAACTTTCTACGTGCTTACCTTACCGGCAGCCACTTGTCAGTAACCCATTAATGACCCACTACAGGGTCGGATCTCCTCGCACAATGAGAGGGATGTAGGCCTTAGTCCACCACGCTGGCCTAATGCGGGTTGGTGGACTTCACATGCCTTTGAGAACATTTTTTTTGAACACTCAGGCATGCAGGTTTCCGATGTTTTCCTTCACCGTAACAGCAGGTAATATTTAATTTTATAAAGCGCACATAACTTTTTTACAAAGTCATTGGTGCGTGCCACTGGTATTCGAACCCGGACCCCTCGATTTGAGGTCGAATTCTAAGCCACTGGGCTATCACCGCTTAACCAGTTGTAAAGCAGATCTTCATGTCTTGTGTTTCGTCTGGGGAGTTAAGCTAAGAGTTTTTTCCGATCGCTTTTCGATCGGTCTACTATACCGAGGAGGTAACATAGATACTATAAATTAATGTTTAAGTAATGTAATGTTATGTAAAGTTTGTGCCTGATAAATAAAATTATAATCTTAATTTATGGAGAGACTTTAATTATCTGGGTATTTAACTTAAATCCCTTTTGTAACAAATCTTTTGTGACACATCAGAAAATTACCGATTGAGGTTGGTTTCTACAAAGAAAAACTTGGTCCATTGTTTGTTATTCTTAGCTGCAGGGCAACATCTCTAAGCGCGGTTAATATTTGTTTGGATTCCTTAAAATAAGAACAAAATTACTTAGCTGCAAAGTTTTACATGAAGTTGGGCCTGTCTGTAACCCATTAATGACCCATTGCAGGGTCGGGTCTCCTCTCACAATGAGAAGGATGAAGGTAAATCCAACACGCTGGAATAATGCGGGTTGGTGGACTTCACGTGACTTTTTGAACATTTTTTGTGAACTCTTAGGCATAAAGATTTCCTCAGAATGTTTTGCTTCACCGTTACATCAAGTTATATTTAATTTTATAAAGTACTACAAGTTAAGTATAGGTAAGTACCTACTACACGTTTAAGGCGAAGAAGTTTACCTAGTTTTTACCTTGTTACAGTCTTGACGTATCTAAAAATATTATTTGTAAAGAAACTTTGAAGTTCAAAGGATCTATAACCGATAGGGAATTATTGGCAAATGAGTAGGTACCTAGAGTTTTACAAGGCCCCGACTTGTGAACTGAAGAAAAAGTGGGAAGCCGTTGAATATGGAAGCCACTACGAGTAGGTCAGCCAACCTAATCTGGGACCGAATAAAAAGTTTAAATCGATACAAGTAACTAAAATTGGAGTGTCTGTTTATAATATAAAAATAAACGTTTTCTACTAAATGCGTATTATGCATGAATGCCGTACATATACCACAATAACATTTTTTACAATTTTTGTCTGTCTCTATCTGTTTGTTTTGACTAATCTCTGGAACGGCTGCACCGATTTTGACGGGACTTTCACTGACAAATAGCTTATGTATTAAGGCGTAAGGCGTCTGTGGCTTATAAAGCTGTTTATAACAATTTTTAGGGAAATCTGGAATAATAAAACGAAATTACACAACTTATGAATCTCTTCTATATTACGTCCATTACAATAATGACAGTTCTTATTTTCAAAATCCGTGTTCTTCTTTTCAGCCATCTGCAGCAACCGCTTACGAGCTCCAAACTCCATCTCACACTATAAGTATATTTATTGGTTTACAAACCACCATCAGTAGACGTACAAGTGTACAGTACGAGTAGATTTATTATTAGCTAATTAAGAGCTGACGCGTTAAACAACGGGAAAACTATACAAACCCACGCGAACTCTTCAAATCCGTCCAAGGTTCCCCCTTATTGATTGGAGCTCCCCATTAGGGTGACTAGTGTTTACTAATGTATGGGACATTGATAGGTAAGCTAACTAAGGCAAGACATATCTCTAAGGTAGAAATATCTCAAGTCTTTTAAGTTACGACAGGTTGAGGATTATATTATTACTTTCACAAAATTAACCGTAATAGATAAATTTATTTAAAATATGGAAAAAACAATCTAGGATTTACAATTAAAATGAGTAAATATCTGACTAATACAGTTAATATGATTTTTTTTCTCTATAGATATATGTATTGATATACCTGAACCTGCAATAGAACATTGAACTCTAATGGACTGCAAACTATTCCATACAAAATACAGTTTCTAGTTTTCTACCACGGTTCCACACAAAGATCCTTTAAAAACTAAATAACCGACACTCAAAAGAACTGTCTTTTAAATAGACGTTAGAAACCTACTACCAACTGACCCATAGTAAAATTACCAAAGTACCTCAAAAAAGAATATCCCCTAAAACGTCAACTCGCCGCCACCCTACACCCCAATGAGACGAACCGCGTGTTTTAGCGAATTTCTAAGCCACCGTGTCCTTGTGGCGTGAGTGGATGCATTTTTGTAATGGCACGACTGTGGCACGACTCACCTGGGAATCGAGTTACCCTCCTAGCACAATGACATCGTGGTACACAGCTATAAGAATAGCTAATTTCACTCGTATCGCGATCGTATGACTGGTGCGAGCGGGCAATTTTTAAATTTCATTCGAATTTCAATTCTAATTTTAGAATTTGAAGTTTGAAGGTCAGTTGGCCAATCGCTTGAATTCTTTAATTCTTGGCTGTTTACATTTTTTTAACCAATTTACTAGAGATAAAAGTTTCCTTTTTCTCAAGCTTTTGTTACTCACTTTGCCATTGTTCGATTTAGGTTTTTTCTGTGTAGGTTACAGCTTCCAAGGAAAAAATAATGTTTTAACTTAAATTCGTTTGATAAATTTAGTGTGAGATGAAGTTTGGAGCTCATGAGTTGCAGATGGCTGAAGCTGTTAGGTAATATAGAAAAGATTTATAAGTTATAATTATAATTTTTTTAACTTCAGATTCCCTTAAAAGTAGCTATAGAAGTAAATTACTTCTATAACTATTAAAGGATCTGAAGGTAACCAAAAGCACAATAGTGTAAAAAGGAGCGCAAATGTCTTTGGCGCGCCCTTGCAGCGTCCGCGAAATTACGCGTGGCTTCAATCTGCATATGACAATTTATTTAACCTTCAATCCGTGGTTCGATGACATCATTCAGTGTAAACCTGTGCTACACTCGCGTTTGCTTTTTGTACGCAAACCCTTTGCCTTTTTTGTGACAGTTGTTTGTACCTAATTTAGAAGTAGCGGCTGTCTGGAAATTGACTTTGTTTATAAAGTATTTAGTGCTGCCGTACTAATAAAGCGGTCTACATTTTATGAACACTATCTATTGTAAAAGTATTCGTATAGTTAATGTGTGTCATAAGTATGGGAAAGAGATAGCAATGACATACGAGCTATTCACCCTCGTTAACTATACGCATACTTATACGAGTATCCATAACATTTATTAATTAACCATAATTGTTTATAAATTCAGTCTTATTTCGAGGTTAGAACTCCAAACACGAATGCAAAATCTGTAACGTGACAAAGAATTAAAAATTTAAATTCCAAAGATTTTACATTTTTTCGGCGTAGGTATTGTTTCTATAGTGGGTCTTCCCTTAAGAGCCTGACAACACCCGATGATTTTACGAATCGGGCATCTTCGGCCCGCGGCGCCCTCCACTACCATGCCCCTCAAAAATGCGCCACTTAAATATTAATGGAGCGGTTTCTATGAGTACTAAATGAACATGTGATAAAATCGTCAATAGATGGCACTGTTTCCAGCGCCATCAAGTATTGAAGAACTTGAAAATAGCGCCATCTATTGCCAATAGTACACACTTCTACTCGGACTTGGGACTCGGCTAACTCAATGAAAACAGTTTTACAACCGTTCCAAGCTGTTCATTCATAGGTAGTCGTTCTACGATGCAGTCTTTAGAAGGACTAGAACTCTGTAGTTCATAGTTTAGTCATTATACACATTATTAATTGTTGAAGTGCAACACACTCACATTACTCATCTTTAATATGAATGGACATACTATCTGTATCATAAGTATGCAAAAAATATGTTGAATGTAATTTTTTTTTTCAGTGTGAATATATAATTCTTTTGTGATTGTGGTTTTTACAAGTTAGTAAATATTTTAATAATGAAGATTGGTGAAAAATAAAGAAAAGTCAAATATAAATATTAAACTTTATGTTTACAATGGGTATACAGTAATATTGGAGTAATAGAGCTGGCAGTCCTCAATCAATCAATAAAAAATATATATACATATTTACAATTATTTACAAAAATATCGAACATTTCAAAACGTTTCACAAGAATCGTGATGTAATGCTATTTTAATTATCGAGATTGATCTCATCTTCCTCTATCTCATCTTCTGTAGGTATAGAATCCCTCTCTCTTCGTCATTCCATCACTCCACTCGATATATTAAATATATTCAATTTAGTAAAAATAATAACAATTATAAAAATTTATGCAATCTTTTTTACTTCCAATAGATGTATCAATACTGTAACTTACTGTTAATAAATATAATAATAATTATAAATATAAAAATATACTGTAAATTTTTGTTTCATAAATGTAGTAAATCAGAAACACTTAGTATCATTTTTATTATAAATACTTTTAAAATACGTCAAAATTATTGTTTTTTCAGAGGCCGATTTGGTCAAAATGAACTCTCAAAACACCAAAAATTTTTGAAGGCCATTTTCATTACAAAAAATGCGTTATTACCAGATCAATTTATGTTAATTCTAAAGAGCATTAACGACTGTTTAATTTACTGTGCCATACATTGTCATAAAGTTGTTATATTTTGCAAAAAGCCCAGTAGACGGTCTTCCCCTCCAGACGGACTTCCCCACACCCAAAATGAACTTTGAATAGACAGTCTAAATTTGGGGCAGGGCGATGCCTGCACATTAAATACGTATGCACCAATTTAGTTAAAAGTATTCTATTTAAGTCTTAAAGTTCAATTTTTCTTTTCATCTTCACTCCAACAGTTTGAGCACTTCTTCCAATGCAGCGGTAATAAGTTTTGGCGACATAAAATCCCCCTATCCTACGTCGCAGCGCGCATCGATGGGGTTCGTACTGTTGTCATGTACTCGGACATTCATTGTGGCGACATTGTTCTCTTCAACGCCTCAACGTACCGATAGTCGAGCTGGCACCAATGAAGGGACTCGAGCACTACTTAAAAAATATACCATACAAATTAATAAGATATTGATTAAATAATATTTGGTTCTCTAATCGGAAGATTTCGGTTAAATCTAGAATCCAATATTTCCGGCAGCATGCAGTTCATGTAAAATGATTCTAATTTATTTTTCATTTCATTTTCCCAAAATACGTCATCTCTGTGTATAATTTCGACTTTAACAGGCTTCTGCTCTCCTGACCAAATCGCTAATATACATGTATTTCTTTCCGTGATGTGAAGCTGCCCTTGTACCTGGAAATACCAGATATGATTTTTATTTATATCCTTATTTTTTTTCCAAAAAGTGACTTTTCTTTTTTCAATCGCAGCATCCAATCCTAATTTATAGGCCGTTATTGGACATTTCACTTCAACAATTGTATCGTTGCCATATAGGCCGTCAGGAGTTGCTGCAAGAAAGGGAGCATTTTTATCAATAAATAGGCCGCAAGGGTCAATTTTAATACCTTCCTGCCGTTCTAATTGCAGAATGGCAATTTTTTCAAACTGTTGGCCATGCTTGACAGAAGAAACATGATCTAAGTTGGACTTAAATAAAATACTTTTTATTAAATTGGCACATGGGGTATTAGATCTTTTTTTAATTACACGCCCAAAATTTGATGCTGTTAATAAATATCTTCGGAGCTCAATCCATTCACTGCTGTTGCTTTGAAGAATAGTTTTTCTTTCAATAAAATTTCTTTCTTCGTCAGTTTTTTTTAAAGTACTTAAAAAAATATTTTTCGACTTCTCCATTTCTTCTTTTGGTATATCTGGCCTTTTAGATTGTTCTCCGTAATTTTCATCTTGTTTTTTAAATATAAGACGTTTTTTTACTTTTGCATATTTAAAATTTAATGCTTTTTGTTTTATTTTTCTTTCCTCTAACACTTTTAAACTTCCTCTTGGACTTTTATTCATTATTTTTTTATATAAACGCGACACAGGTTTATTCGTATTGAACGACACGGTTGCAGCGTTACACCTTAACGCATATGAGTGTTTTAAGGAGAAATTGACACGTTTTCCTCCAATAAATTTTGCTACTATACTATGATATCTTTCGACTATGTTACTGTCCACGTCAAAAATAAGGCTACGAGCATGGCAGGCAAGATTTTGTACAAAAATGCATATACGTTGCCATAGTGTTGAAATAAAAAAG
Organism: Erynnis tages; assembly: GCA_905147235.1. Classification (NCBI taxonomy): domain Eukaryota; kingdom Metazoa; phylum Arthropoda; class Insecta; order Lepidoptera; family Hesperiidae; genus Erynnis; species Erynnis tages. The sequence continues at coordinate 3,391,979 of LR990092.1, forward strand.
TGTGGTTGGACAACTGACACTGTTTTTTTGTCGCAGAAGTAGGCCTTACAATTAGTATGGTCACCAAACGCATGATGGTGACATAATAATATATCTTCAAATAAACGATGAACTTCTGGATGTTCATCGGTTTTGTTTTTTAATATAACTTTTTTGATGACAGACCGCATGGTTAATATAGTAGTTTTATTTAATTTCTTTCGGTCACTAATCGGATATCGTGTATCTGTTTGTAATTTTTTTAGCTTATTACAAAAGTTCCGAAGTAAATGATTTCGGCATTCTATTTTCTCGACACTTACGCCTTGTTCTTTATATGGGTGTGATTTTAAAATTTTATAGTAAGTGCTAGAGTCACCATCTGAAATTAATCGCCCATATATTAAATTATGTGTTTCGATGGATTGTCTGAAGCCTTCGAGGATGATGTCACTTTCCATGCCAGTCGAAGGACCGGTGTAATTTTTAAAACATTTATGTGCTTTTGCAATATTTTTTTTCTTTTCTGCGCGATCGCAAGTATAACAATATTTATTTCGCACACCTATATATAAAATTTGACCCGTTTTTTTTCCAATAATAGCTCCTGCGCCCGATAAAGCAGAATAATTAGTTTTGTACGATCGTTTTGAGTAACAACCATCTACTACTACATCAATGATCGGAATACCATCTTTATTAATTCTACCTTCAGCTAATGCTAAAGCTCTTTCATTTTCAGCAGCTGTTTTCATCGTTTCCTGAGCAACTTCCTCCCAATTTTTATATAAAACGCTGTGTATTTCTTGATACTTTCGATTTGATATTAGTGGAAGATTTAACGCCGAAGAAAATTCTTGTAAATGTGAAAAGCCAGAACCAATAGATACTATTCCAGCGACTGCGCAGCTATTTAAATTTAAAAATTGGTCATCGTTTGTATCACTTTCGATATAAAATTTTAAATTACATAATCTACACAAAAAAGTAAACTTAGACATCAAACCATTTAGTTTTTCTCCTATTAAATCTAAATCGTTTATGCTGCAACCTAGAGGACCATGATTTGAGATGTCTTGTAGTTTTTTAAAAAAATGTGTAACGTTTATAATTCGTCGTTCAATACGATATTCCGTTGTTTGGGGAAGATTTGATGTAATCTAAAACAGAAGAGTAATAAATAGATCAAGTCAGAATAGGTCTGCTGTATGGGTGACGAAGCTTTCAAAATCTTTCAAATTCTTAAGGAAAACTGCTTTAAAATTAATTTGCAAGATTGGACCTTGGAGAATACAAACATTGCAAGTTAAATAAAAGCTTTTAAAAAGACTTGTAAGTCTTGTAATTGTGGACTTTATCGATTACATTAATCATTTATATGAAAAAATAATTAAATTAAAAAAGAAAACTAGTTGCGCATTAAAGTTTTAGGTAAGTATGTTGTAAACCCAACACGGCATCATTAAAAAAATATTAAAAACATAGTGTGTGTCCATGTCCGAAGTAGGCCATGGGCTGTTACGGTTGAGTGTTACCTCAAAGTCTAAGTCTTGTGAACATCCAGATTGCCCGGATAGGTTATTCGAATGTCGAAAAGTAGGCACATCGTTGTTTGTCGTCATTTTATTATTCGAAAGGGTATGTATGGTTTCAGGGTGGGCCACATTTTGTAAGCTGAAACAAATTACTACATAAAAGACCGACATTAAAAAAAAAAATAAGCCGCTTCTAAAACTTCGTAGGTTATATTTTTCCACAGCACATTGAGTTTCGTTTTATACTTTATTGATAATATAAATTACTGACAAGGAGACGGCATGACCACTGGCACGGTAATATTAAAACAGGTAGGTACACCTGAACGAAACGCGTAAGCGCTATGAAAATCACGGCGCTTCCGACTTTTTAATCGCGAGTAAACTACATCCTAGCAGCAATCTAACGCAGCGTATTTATAAAGCATGGTTAGTCGGCTTTTAGCGCTGCAGCGGATTTTAGTATCATTGCACACGGTGACTTCTCTAGTACACACGTACTAGAGAAGTCACCGTATACACATAATTATATATACCTTCATAATACCTCAATGATTTGTAGAAGATAAAATATTACCACGACCGTGGGGAAGGGGATTTCACTACTAAGAAAAAAATCGGTCAAATCCTTGAGTATTATCACTTACGTATGAAAAACTTTGTCTGTTTCGTCTGATTTATCAGGGGTAGAATTTTCTTCCATGCACCTTTTCTTACTGTAATTTAAAATATTGTAACAAATAAGTAATAAAGTGAGAAAAATAAAACAAACTGTTTTAATTGTATTAATAAATAAATAATTAATTAGGTACCATTTTTAATAACAAGAAAAATATGAACTTACTTTACAACTTCCATCATATGTTTCTGTCTGTTCTTATAAGTTCTTTTCTTGGCTCGTTTACTATTTCCTTTATTTCCCATTGTATGTATTATAATTATCAAAGAATTAAAAAAAAATGCGAATTATTATACTAACTAACGTAAACTATACCTACTTGTAATTACTAAAATAAATTAAAAATTTACACCCCAACAACTATTATAAATATGTAGTATAACAAACTCTTGAAAATTATTCGATTTACGCGTCGAGCAAGAGAACGAGCAAAATAGAACCTCCTGAAAATCGCGACAGCGGTTACTGACAAAGAGCATAAAAAATGTAGACGAAAAAACAATAATAATACCTATGCATTGACATATAGCGTATCTACGCAACGCCGCCCGCGGCCGCGCGGTATCTTCTTTACTGCTCGTTTGGCAAAGTCGCGAATTTCAGTACAATTTGACAACGAAGGGGATTCCTACATTTATATTATGATCCGGGTTCGAACCCGAAGGAAAATATTAGAAAACATTCTGGATTGAAATACATATTTTTTGTATTACTATTTGTTTATTTCATATATGCTAACTAATGTTTATTTATATTTCCGAGTTCGGCACAAAAATGACAAATGTAAAATTAATTTAAATTAAAAAAGAATTATACATAGTTTATAACAAAAATTTATTAAATTGACGTTGAAACTTTTATTTATTTAGGATTTATTTGTAACTTAGTAAAATCTGTCTTTGAATCCAGAAAAAAAAAAAATAATCGATGTAGCAATTTGTATTATATAAAAAATATAATTATAAAAAAGTGAAAATAAAGTCACGCACACGCGGATTTGAACCCACGCCCCAGCGTTTACAGCCTGGCGTCCTACTTAATACGCCACACAAGCCTCAGGCAAAGCTATGAAATTGTGCTATATAAGACGACTGTACATTATTTTGGAATGACGGAGCGACGCACGTCCATCTAGCATCGCGCCTCGGCGCTCTCTGTCAATTGCCATAATAGTAAGCGAGAAATACAAAATACGAAAATATTGCGCGGAGCACGCGAAAGAAAAGTTTTAAATTTTACTGATTTACTGAATATTTATAAGCTTATTGAAAAAAATTAACACTATGATGTGATAATAACGAAGGTCTGCTAATATACTGGTTAAATTATTTGAATAAATATTAACAAACAACGTTGTAGTTTAGTATAAGAATTCAGAAAAGGGGTAACTTTGCAATTTTTTTTTATCGAGGCAATTTTGTCAAAATGTGTTTCGACGACTATGTTGTCGTTCGGAATACGGTCTAGAATAACATATATTTTTCCCATTGTAAAATACTTTGTAATTTTTGCTGGAAATGAAAAATAAGAATAGCAAATTTGCTGAATTAAGTGTTATCAGCGCCTTAATTTAATGCCCGCATCATTGCGTTCAGCACTTGAGACTCGGGGTCCGTTGCTGTAATGTTGAGATGCGACGCGAATCTGTATACCGTCTGGAATCTATGCCCCGAAAAGTGTTTATGTAGTTAACGCGTGTCATTAGTGTATCATTGCCATATCTTTTCCATACTATGACACACATTAACTATAAGAATACTTTAAGGATAGTGTTCATGCTCGCAGGGTCTAATATTGATCAGCCTTTTCTTTCTTAAACAAAAATGAATTTAATCTATTATTTCATTCATTATCGAATGTTTTATTTTTACTAAATTGTTCGATGATATTTCGAGCTTGATAAAATATGTTTTAATTTTCGAATTGCACTTCTGCTTTTTAAATTCATTCACAAAAAATATTTCTAAAAAATGGTCAGCATCCAGTACCTATATAAAAATCATAAATAAATCGTTCTTATCTAAGTTACGATTATACGAGTAGGTCTAACAAAATCTAAGGTGAAGAAAATATCTTTCTACAAAAAAAAAAGAAGAATACGAGCATATTTAGATTTTTTTTCTTCGTCTGGATGTAAATCAAGCATAATTCCATTGTGGGGTCGTTAGGGGCTGAATGCGAGCGAGTCCGCGTTAGAGTAAATTTGCCCGAATCATTGGCTCTGTGATTTTTTAATTACGCAACTTGCATTTTAAACTGGCGTTATAGTTGAACCCTCAGTCTATAGAAATAAGGTTCAAATTGCATTGAATAATGCATGCATGAGATGAGGAATTAGAAAACTGGGATAGTGAGATTTTTATTGTTTTTATTTCCATACGTATGTGTGAAGTTATATGAGAACATATTTTTCAACATAAACCAGATTTAGATTCTTTATTTTTGATTCCCTATAAGAATTTGTATCTCCACTATACTTGTTTTAAATGTTAGGGGATAATGCCCTAATAAGTACCTCTTCCAGACGTTCCTTACCGCCACTTTCTTGAAGTGTGACCCCGCACCCGCAGTGAAGCAGCATACCCAAGTCTTATGTTTCGGTTGGGGAAGTGTGGTTGCCGGGGAAACCTTTTTTTGAGGCTAACATCTTAGTCTCATGTGTAGACATGCCCTCAATTACGACCTCAAAGGATTTCATTCTTATTATATATTGGACGTGTGGCCCGCATATGATGTAGGTACATATTATGAAAAAGGTGAAAAATGGTTGTTCATAGGCGACAGTGCTACACGCTCGCTTATTTTTTTAATAATTAAAATCACCGAATTTTTCGGTTTCATTCAAACCAAACACTTATCATTCAGCTAGATTTTTTAATTATCATTCGACTCTCATAACTATTCAAAGCGCACACAAGGGATGTCCCTTTCAAGCCTTTAGAGGTATTTTCGTTGGATTTTGGCCTCTAAAGAGCGAACAGGTGATTGACTGAGTCGAGAGCACTTCAGTTTCAGGAGCGAAGTTTTGGCGCTTTAAGCCTCCCTATTGGCTTTTCTTTTTTTAATTTGCAATGATTTTTCGACGGTGGGGACTTGAGAATGAAAACTTTATTAAGGCAAGTTCAACATACTGATAAAGGTAGGGCAAACTGGGGTAACATTGAACCATTATGCTAACTGAGCCACAGCAGTCAAAGGATGACTAACGTTAAGTTTGTAAATGTGAATTGTGTTTTCGACGGGTTATAAGGTTGCAGGGCCAGCCACTTTTTTAAACACAAATAAGGCCAGACAAACGGACCTCCAGATGGTTAGTGTTGACCGTTGCCTATGGACTATGGACATGACAGAGAGAACCAGAAGGGTCGCTAGTGCGGTGCCGGTTTAGGACCGGTGCTTCTTTTATACCGATTTTGAAGCACCCCATGTAAGCCAATGAGTATTAGCACTCTACCATATTCCTTACATAGCTTAAAGTTACTATTTCGGAGCATTATGTCGTTATTTTTAGTGAGGCAAAGATAGCAATATAAACAATAATGTCGTCTTTCTTCCTTCCGACTTGTTATTCTGTTACAAAAAGACATAGGTATCTATAAAAAGCGAAACCCGCAATTAAATTGATTTCTCCGCCAACCTTACTTTCATAATAGCTACTGTCATTGTAGGGCTCCTTTAATGCATTTTCTTGCCGTAAAAGACTCGTTAGGCCTCACAATAGTAATTCTATTGTTCGTTTATACTTACTTATAGGAAACTCTGCCTTTGAAGCGAACCGCTTGTTTCCTACTCGCGAGCTTTGATTGCGTCTTTAGTTTACAATTTATTTATGTAATTAATTGTAAGTTCATGAGAATTAATGTAAGAAAAGCTTAAAAATTTACAAGACAAGAACGATGTTAGTACAACGAAATCCCACTACTATTATGAATTTGCAAGTTTGTGAGGGTGGATGGGTGTTTGTTACTCTTTTACATAAAAACGAATGAACGGTTTTGAATGACATTTGGTATACACATAGTTTATGACCTGTATCAACATATAGGTACCTAGTATACCTACTTTTTATCCTTCACTGGACAAACTTTTAAAATCTACGTACTATTAATTCTATTACTTATTAAAGGTCGTGAAATTAACGTAAAATTAAACACATCGCTATTGAATTATTTGTATAAAGTAGGTACTTACATAAAGTGAATAGTCGTTCGATATCGTAAAGGTATCGAGTGAAAACAAAACAATACCGCAAATTAAATATAAGTGTAGTCAGTCTACCCTTTATCTGTAAGACACTTGCAAGGCTTCTTGGCGCTAACAAATTCAATGGCAAAATATCTCGTAAGATAACCGTAATCGTTCACATAACTCGCCGGCTATACAAATTATCAACAGTGACTATTAACTGGTATCGCCGCGTCAAAGGTTAACTACAAGAACTCTTTCATGGTCCAAGAACAGAATCGTTGTATCTATAATCGGGAAGATAATGTCCACTTAAAAAGGAGTAAATTTTATTGATTTACTACCACGATACGACTGAGTTATTATGACCGACATCATTAAAGATTTTTTTGTGACATACCTAGTATCGTAATCGCTCTTCATTTTTGTTTTATGATAGACGGCACTTGTTTTAAGTTTATTAGTGGAAGTACCATCGGTATTTTTATCAGTTTTATAATTTAGCGTTTACTCAAAATATTTGGTTTTGTAATTTTAATGAATCGACATTTTGCCGTCGAACCGAATAGGAAACTTCAGGAAACGCTATTACATGGTGTAGTGAAATATTTATCTTAAACTCTTAGTAGGTAAACAGTAAGGTCATACGTGACTAGATGCTAAGTGTACCTATCTATCTTTCCATTAAATTGAATTGAGTTAAGTATTTTAAACCGTTAGAAGTAAAATTTCAAAAATATTAAGGATTGAACTTCACATTTTATAGTTGTGGATAAATATATAGTGTGTTTGTGTTTTTTGTGTTACATTTGATATTTATTATTTATATTGTAATTTCAAAAAAGTGTTCAACGTGATCAAACAAAATATGATACGATATGAAAACACATGCGTACACATATAAATTATAAACATTAAGTTTGTAACCTGTGGTTTCTCGAAGCAAACACGATTCGCTGTGGTGAACCGCATCCTAACGTAATCGATAAAGTGGCAATTGTACGAAATTGTAACACCTTTAAGTGTGTGATAGACGTGTAAGTTGCGTAATTTCGATTTGTTCACATTACACAACATTTTTTTTTAAATAATTGACTAGCAAAAGTCGTGCAATCCACATGATGTTAGGTGATCACTGCAGCCTATGGAAACCCACATCGAATATCAAATAGAGAGAAATCATCGCCACAAGTCACATTGTGCTTTACTACTCATTAAGACTTTGATTTTCACCTCAACAAATTATCAAACTCAAACTCAAAAGCTTTTATTCATTATTAGGTACAATTTGTGCACACTTAATGAAAGTCATACAGATAAATTATACATTCATCCGCTTTGATCGCCCCTCAGGCAAAACGTAGACTGGGAGAAAAAAAGCGGGCGGAAAAAAACTCCCAGCACTCTTTTAAAAGGAAATAAAACTAAATCTATAGTGCAGTATGGCTAGGTCCAATAAAGGAACACACGTGACAGCTATCGTGTGTGTCAATATCGCCCCATTGCCATCCGCTCACATATAATATAAATAAAAAAATATCTCCGGCAACCATGCCTCCCCAGTAAAATAAAAGACATGAAGAACGTGCTACTTTGCGACGGGTTAAGAGGCTGGCGGTAAGGTACTTCCCCGGACGAGCTACTATAGCTCTGCCTCTACATAATAACGCAATCGTCCATATTTCTTCACATCAAGTGCCAGTTATTTTCCATTATTGGTAATTTCATGCGAAACGTGTTTGACGTAAGTCGGTCAGTGCGCGAAAAATGATTTATTTGACAGATTGTGATTAGTGGTAACCTTATTAATTTGTAATTAGCACTTTGCAGGTTTTTTTAGATGCTTGCCATAATTTTTTCTACTAGTATCACCTAAGTGTAGATTTACAACATAAATACATTCAAATAAGAAGAAAAATACCAAATAATACCCATACCATAATTTACCAACACCACCTGAACCAATATAGGACAAAACTAGTAAATAACGCTTCACACTCATAGCCCCACACTAGGATTCCCTGTGTCGTGGGCGCCATGGACACACACAAGACAACAACACAACACACCTAGACCAGAAACAGAACTTTAAACTCATCATTCAAATCTCTGCTCTGCTGGGAATCGAACCCAGGACCCTCCGCGTAGCGCACTGGCGTCTTTATTAACTGAGCCACTCGGGTCGTCGAGTAGGTAATTAGGATCCCGATTTATAAAAATAGAACAATAATGCCATCAATAGGCTTCATATACGTTTAGCTACAGAACTAAGCATTACCAGCGTAATTATATCAACGTTAAGTATCTATCGTGGTACTCAACTCATTCTAGCTAAATCCTAACGCAAGTACTAGTATAAAGGGATTTGTTAGGTTTAGACTAAGTGAGTTACGATGGTACCAAGGTACCTACTGCAATACGTCCGATGTTTAGATAGACAATAGACACGCATAGGCATATTATAGAAGATATCGTAAACGTTTACTAGTTTCTTTGCAATCATGACTGACTGTAAAATCGGGTTAATTCGGGTTACCTCTCAAAATGAAAGTAATAATTATTATAGGATTTAGCACAGCGTGCTGGCCCGTCGAGGGTTGGTGAACTACACATGCTTTTGTGAACATTCTGGAGAACTGTCAAGCATTGAAGTTTTGATGTCAAGCATTAAATTGACGACCTGAGTGGCGTAGTGGTTAAGACACCGGTGCGCTGCGCGAAAGTCCTGGGTTTGATTCCCAGCAGAGCAGAGATTTGAATGATGAATTTTAATTTCTGTTTCTGGTCGGGGTGTGTTGTGTTGTTGTCTTGTGTGTGTCCATGGCACCCACGCGACACAGGGAATCCTAGTGTGGGGCTATGAATGTGAAGTGTTATATATTTAGGTACCTTATTATATTATTTATTTCTCAAAATAATTTCCTTCACCGTTACAGTTACGTTACAAATAAGCGACGCATGTGATTGTGATCTCGCTTGTGATTGAGATTTACAAATTCTCTTTTTACCCAGCCCGGATCGGTAGTCTGAGTATTGAATTTAAGGCTAGTAGGTAGGTACTTGATTTTTAGAATATAATTAGGTAAATATTCGTGCGCGAATATTCTGTAGGCGGTTGGAGAAGATTAATCAGTTTAGCTAACCAAAGTTCTGAATGATTATTCGAAACGATAGTATAGATACTTAGCGATATATGCATATGTACAAAATCTACAGAACCTGATCATGTACCTAGTACCTACAGCTATAGGTCTACACACAATGCCTAGGTCTATTTAGTGCAGCGGAGTGTGACCTTACGTGAGTCGGTTTGCGATGAGCAAGGCGTTGCGACACGTGCATTATGTACTTACTACGGTACTTCCTACTGTACTCGAGGTTTTATCTTCAGTTATTTACCTATTGTTCATCTATGATCCCTTTGACGTCCACTGCAGAACCAAATTTCCATGTCTGTCATAGGATCAAAGATTATTATTTATCAAGATGGAGAGTCCTGATGTCAAAAATGGAGCACCTAAAATTAGAGTAGGTCTACTAGTCTTCTTTTTATTTTTACGTCCCTTTTATTTTGGTGGATATGCTGTTATGACTGTTACTTCTACTAATATATTTTCCCCAAATATCGCAGTAATTTTCTTAGTATCTACTTATGGTATTCCTAAGAATTTTTGCCCCTTTTTTAAGTTATTTAAGTTGAGCCCACTACAACTTTTCTACAGGTACCTAAAACTGGTACTACTACATAATTTGTTTTTTCTTAAAAACCAAACGAAATCGTAGGTACTATTCTCATAATTTAATTCCAAAATCTGTAATACCTACTACCTACCAACAGAACTATGATAGAGATTTTACAAACTATTCTTACATCTGAACTGAGCTATGCTAGCATTTTCATCGGTACTGTCGAAGTTCAATTCTGATAAGAAAATACAATGTCAGGAGATGTTCACCATACAAATGCAGTCTTACTTTAGTTTTGGAAGAAGATAGCTAGAAGAAAAATACTCAGAAATCAAATCAAAAGTACGTACGATATGTTCTTGTCCCGTCAGGTAACGTGGCCTTAAAGGCTAATTTTATTTTCAGACGCTACACCATATCCACAAAACTTCAACAGAACTTTGGACGTGTTTGAGGTTGTATGCTTTTGTCTATGAACTAATGTGAACACTACTTTATAACTCTCTCGTTTAGACTTTTAACTCCTTGTTTTTCCTACACCATATTAAGTGGGGTTCTTCAAAAAGGGTGTAGCCAAGAACTCTCCTTCAAAGCCGGCAACGACGACTCCTCTGGCGTTGCTCATGTCAAGAGGCTACGCTGACTGATGCCCGTCAACAGACAAACAGGCAGATGCCCCGTCTGCCTGTTTGCTTGGACTTATAATTTAAAAAACAGACAAAAATATAACGGATGCTACGTCCTTGTGCACTAGTAGCTATATCATCCACACCAGACAGACCGACTCCTAGAACTGATATCACTTGCAAATGACAAGGAAACGAAACTGACCAATGCAAATGAGTTATTTAGAATTCAAAAGGTGTAGTTCGTTACAGATCAAGTGTCCCAAAGTTTGGAAGACTTACGAGGCGTCAATGGAGTGGTCCGGGGCCGTGATCGGAATCGCGAGAACTGTTGAGATTGACCCGGATGTACTTATGTTTGGGGCTTACATAATAATTGTGTAACGGTTTGCGGTCGGACTGTTGTTTTAGGGAAAGAAGCTTACTTTGTGGAAAAGCCTAAATAAGCTTTTAGAGATGTCTATTCCGTACTCATTTTACTTGCGTTGTTCCTTCTGAAGGCTATTATCGCTTCGGTACACCACTACTCTTTGGCGCAGAGATCCAAAGTGAATTTTGGCCTCCGACACTAGGACTCACTACACATTACACATTACAGTACACTTCACTACACAGTACTCACACACTCACCACATTCCTCTGTCCTGTGCAATGTCCTTCCATTTGATGCCTTGAAGATCCCGCAGGTCTGCCTCGTGTCTGGCCCTCCAGCGATATTTTGGATGACTAAGGGCGACGTCCAACCGGTCGTCCCAAAATTGGTCTTTTAACCACAGGATCTACTTTCATACGCTCTACATGGCCGAGCGGCGGAAATACCTCCAAAATACAAGATTAGGTCCGATTATAGTGGTAGCGATACGAGTACCTTCGTGGACGAATCTCATTGAAACTACCAACCTCAAAATATCTATACGAATAGGCTTAGGATATCTCTTAATAACGTTGTGTGTTTGATCAGTATTGAATACATTTCAGAAGTACTGCAAGAAATAAACGGTCTGGTAAATAGTAAAAAACAACAACGATAGACATGCTGATAATAAACTGGCGTACGAAGTGAACATTGCAAAATGAGTGTTCAATAACAAACAGAAATGTAGCCTCGTATTGGCACTCGCCACCGAACGATTACTTTTATTTGCCGCGGTAAGTGCACGCGAATCGAAATGATTTGTTTGACTGCAACAACAAACAGTGCTCGTATCATTTTATTTGTCAATTCAGGAATTAGGTATCTACGATGAGAATTTTGAACGATGTTATCGAGATGTAATGTAGAAAAATTGTTTCCTGAGGCCGTGAAATGCAGGACTGATTTCGAAACAGATGTATCAGTTTGTTTTATGTCCTTTTTAGTAAGTTATTTTTTAGTTTTATACTCCATTTTTAGTTTGTAAAAATTAGTGACTGTAGTCTATATTATGAGCCTTTTAAAAGTATTGTAGTATTATACGTCTATCTGTCCCGTTTTGTCTGCACCACGTTATGGACCCAATGCAGGATCGGGTCTCCTCATAAAGGGAGATCTTACTGGGAGCTAGACAGGTCGAATGAAATGGAATACAATGAGTTCACCATTTTGACCTATCCATTAACACGAGTCTCCTTTCTCAAATAAGGAGGGAATGAAAGGTTGTCCACCACGCTGGAATATTGTGAGTTGCTAATGTTAAAATTTCCTCTCAAATATACAGGTTTCCTCGCGATGTTTGTGTCCTTCTATCTGTCCGTCTTACATTCGTATTAGCCACACACGTTACAGTAGATATGATTGCGCAATAGACCTACAAGTATACTGGAACCTGTGCTAACTTAAATTAGATTCTGTTAAACAGTAGTATTTGCTATTGACGTAAGCGCTAAGAGCCTTAATACAAAATCAGCTGACACAGTTAAAGCCGGAACTCTTTGAGTGGAAATTTAAATGCAATACATATTACAACGTTGATCTCACTAATTTCCACTATCTCACCCACCGGGCAGTCCGTGACTGGGATGGTTTATGAGGTTTTTGGTTTTTAGGAATCCGTGCTCAAAAGTAGGTAACGGGACCATGTGACTAAAATTATTTATTTACCTTTTGAAAATCTAACCACCTGTTAGTACTACGGCCTACATCCTTCCCATTGTGAAAGGAGACCCGATCCTGTAATGTTTGGTTGTCACTAATGAGTGAGAACCAAACATCAATTACTACCAATTTAGGTAACGAAGATACTGGTCAACCAGATACCGATAAATAAACAAGCTCTTGCTCACAAGAAATGGATTTTTCGCTTATACGGATTTCCATGTCAAACTTCAACTCACTCTTGACTGGTGTTTTTTTCTCACAACACCTAGCCATTACTATTCACGACACCACTCGAACTCATCTGGTGGCTTACGTGGAATGATTCGGTACCTACAGATTTCGAGAAAACCGGGACTTGAAACAAATTAGCGGCGGACGATGTCTCAAGGCCCGCTTCTTGCAACGACACATAAATAGAATGATTTAATTGTTTTGTTCAAGATCAATTTGCTTGAGATATTCTGGACGCGCAAACGGTGTCATGTTTTTGACATTCACGGAAAAACGCAACCGTGCGAATTGTTTGTACTGAGTAGGTGATATGTAAATATCAAGTTTAACGTATTTGCTCATGTGTATCCTTATAAGATAATGTATAAATCCGTAGGATCCGTACACGAACAAAAGTATAGTGGTGTCCCCAAAGTTAGCAAGCACAACCCGTGCAGGCCACATCGCTCCAAGAGTGGACAAGTTGCCAAGGCTTGGCGTTTACCGGCTCTCCAAGAAGGAATAAGACAGCCATTCTGCGCAACACACAGAGTCAGGTCTAGGATGAAAAGTTTTAACCAAAGAAGGTTCAGCCAGGGGCGTAGAGCGTGTTTAAAAACTCATCCGTCCCTTTGAAAGTAAAAGTACCTAGAGTATGCATAAAATTGGCGCTCCGATGTGCTGGGCAAAACTGAAGCGATTTTTTCAATTTCTTCCCAGCGGAGAAAAAATTGAAAAAAATAGTTACAATTCTATCTTGGGACTGGCATGTTATGTTGTCGTGTGTTTACCCATCGCACTCAGGACATAAGGAATACCAATCTAAGGTTATTTGTGTGAGTGTGAAACGTAATTACAAAAGTTGGTCCACCTACCTATAGACAAACAAACAAACGCCTAAAACTTATAACAAGAGTAAAACTCTACCCAAATTTAGCGGGTTCAACAGTTAAACGCATAAAAGACATCACTAAGCAAAAGGATTTGATCAAAAACCAAACAAATGACGTTTTAAAGGGTGGTTAATTTTCCGGCGTCATTTCTCTCCGCGCACAAAAACTCGTAACTCATAAGTTTATGTGGCGACGCATTCCGCTGGACTCAGCCTGATTCCCGAATATCAGTTATACAGGATGTTCGAAGGATAGTCGAGATTCATTGATTAAAATTGGTTGAAGAAATATTTATAACGATTTTGTAAATATTTTAAATTAATAGATTTAATTAAATAATTATACAGCTCCTCCTATGTGTATTTTTATTATTTGTGTTGTTTATCTAACCAACGATTGTTGTAAGTACCTACTATTTACTACGAGTAAGTCCTATGTATTCTTACGCGTAACATCCTATATACATATATTATTATTATGAAGTTATGCAGGCCGTTAACTAAACCGCGTTCTGTCAAAAAAATATCCTTCCATAAGCTTACAGGTATTTTGCATTATTAAATGTCCCCACCTTCACCTACTTCAAATTGAAACTTCCAAAGTTCATCAGACATTCGTCAAACGAGACGCCGATTTCTTTGGAAGTTTCTAGAGAAATCCCGAACAACCTGTATCCAGTTTTGCTTCGGTGGCGCCGTCTCCGAATTCCCTCTTGTTCGATCTGGCGATAGGGCCCCTACATGTATTATGTATAACAAATGGGAGACATCCAAAATAAAACAGGACGGGAGCCTTTACATTTGGCCATGAATTCGGCTACTCCACGTGGATACATTCCCGGCATTTTGTGGAACGCCATTTTGTTTTTTCTTGTTTTGGCGCGCGACCTACCGATTGCGTTTTCGCGATTTCTATGGAACTAGTTTGTGCCTAGTTTTTGAGTCTTTTTATTTTTGTAATATTTATCGGTATCGAAAAACAAAACTTTTCGATCTTGCGAATATGATGAGCTTTGAACATCAAGGAAATAGAGATAGATTTAATTGAGGGATAGGGATGGAACTTTTTAAATCAATGAAGATACCGTCAATGTCTTGAGATCTTCAGAATTGTTTGCTTACAGTGAGTTGTCGTTGAGAATTGAGTTACTATTTTATTCATGGTAATTATTAGTTATTATATCAAAGTAGGTAAATGATATGGATATTCTTGATAAGCTCTCCATGATGTTTCAGGAACTTACAAAAACAATTTGACTAACATATCTGATACCGAAGCAACTATTTTAAAATACAGAGATAATGTTAGAAAATCATTTAAGAATCAATGAAACATTTGTCTAGGTAAATACTCTACATTCAAATTCTCGCATACAAATCAGTCAATTAGGTAAGTACTTCAAAGTCGTAAACCACGTACCGAATATTCTCATACTCATAGATCCAATAAGAAGTCGCGTCACGTATATGGAGCGGTACTCTAAACGTCTGTGTGTAATTGTTAACTTTCTTGTAATTAAACGTTCCTGCCTAATTGCTCCGCTAAGCCGATCTCTCCTAAACGAGTTGACTCGACGTGAATCGCAATGTTTGCTGGTATTTTAATGATTCGTGTTGACACCTGATTTGCTTGCAGACGACCCAGTTGATTGATGGGAAACATGTCATTGTTTAAATTGAAAGGGTTTCCCAGACCAGGGGCTTGGGCACTACGGAAACGACGGCGACGTAAAAGTGATGCCTTACGAATGTATAATAAATATTTATATAGAATCCAGCTTACAACATCTCGTATGATAGTACATATTTTCATCTTGAATGATTGTCCACGAATACGAATTGACGATAGATATGTATATAAGTACATATTCTCATTTTGATTTTGAATGTTTCTGAAAATAAAATTTGTAAATTTAAATATATAATTTTATAGTTTAAATCTATGGCTTAACTTGGATTTGAAAAACCTGCTCGTAATCTATACAAAGTTTAAATAGTTTAAGCAATTTGTATATATTATATCCGCTGATAATGTCGGGAATACCTGTTCATAATTTTGAACACAACAAATAACGTAGCAAAAAATACTCGTAATTTCACCGCGCTTTTAAAGAAGAACCGAATAAAAAACGATTTTCAATACTGTCTGCACGTACCTACATCGTGTCATCAGCTCAGTTTCTTGAAAAAATAATCCACAAGACACTCCATAGTTAGTGACAGACGACAGTAACAGGCTTAGGGAGTTGGCCTTGCAGACCACTGTACATACAATGTACATACATTCAATTGACCAGAAAAACTGTTATTAGCAATATTAGCTTATAACGCATTACAAGCCGCTTAATTGGTAGGCACTTTACCATAGATATTGGACTGGTTAAGTTTGTTGTTCTACAAAAAATACGTGTACTTATTTTAAAAAGTACTTACCTACCTGTGATAGACTAATACAAAAACGTTTCTTTGCAAGAATTTGGTTTAGGTACCTACTTTGAACAAAGCATTTGATGAATCCGTATAACATCTTAAGGTATGCAATTTTTTCTCTACCTATGAGATTTTTATAATAAATCAGAAACCTTTTAATAATAAATAAACTTAATCTTACGTAATAAATAACTGACTGTAGCTATGTACTTTTAAAATGAAAATGAAAAAATGAAAAATTTGAAAAATTTCTTTATTTTCAAAAAGTTCAAATAAAAGTTTGTTAACACAGTGGAGGCATCCTTTTAAGTAAAATAATACCTGTGACAGGATGCCCCGCTCTTTCTAAGTTACATTTCTACATATAAAATAAATTTTAACAAAACTATTTTCATGTTTTATACCAATTTAAGGTGTGTGCGTGTGTGTGTGTGTGTGTGTGTGTGTGTGTGTGTGTGTGTGTGTGCGTGTGTGTGTGTGATGTATGTATGTGTGTGTGATGTATGTGGGTGTTGTGTGTGTGTGAGTATCTGTGTGCCTACTATGTATATGTTTGTATGAGTGAGTAACAACTATGTGTGCTATTTATTGTATTTACTATAAAATTATAAAGTCCTAATTATCGGTTTTTCAAACGTGATCAATAACAAAACGTTTGTCATCGTTCATCATTCTTTAAAAATATAAAATAAAATTTAGAATAAAAACGAGTTTAAAATGAACGCGGGACTTTTGATCGAGCAGTGGCAAAGACATGACATCAGACAGGTGCTAGGGATGGCCGTGAGCGAGAATTATCGACTTATTCGATTATTTGAATGACAGAAAACATAATACAATGAATGCAGTATTTCGAATAAATGGATTAATCGATTTAATTAATTAAATTCCTTTATTAATATTTGTCTCGCCATATGTCATTATCTGTAAAAGGAGTGGCTGGCATCTCACTTTTTGTAACTCTAACTAAGAACTTCGTTTATAACACTTTGGCGAGCCTGTTACCCATTAAAAAATATAAATGACCGTTTCACTTATGTAAACGTTAAAGCAATTTTTATCCTCCTATATAAGCAACTTTATAAACTCTATAAACTTCTTTTCTCCCCCTTCGACCTAGAGTTGACGTTCAATGCAACTATTCAAGTAAATATAAATGCTCTACTTTCATTACATTTACATTAGGTACATTACACATTTGCCTTTCATACACGCGTCCATAATACATGTACACATTACACATGTCCATAATCCATAACAATATCTTTGCCACACAATGGTGACTTAAATTTTTTACCCCCTATTGGTTACCGCCCTATAAAAACCTCCATCGCCTTCGCTCCGACGTGTCGATTAGCCGACAGGTACAACGTGTCGATGTCATGTCGATGTCATGTTGGTGTCGCGCCGTTTTCAGAAATAGATCGAGCGATAACGGCCGAATGATTATTCAAATCGAATAACTGGTTCTGTTAAACGAGCCGCGAGTTTACAAATACTGATTTTTAGGTTAGATGCCCTTTCGGACGCGGACGTACCAAATATTGCTTTATCTTGTGACTTTTTGGTGCATGCTTTGAGCCATGTAACTTATATTTAGAGGTAGTTTATATTCAAAAGAACTAACTAGTCGCCATATATCTACATTGAATAATAGGTGTCGGCAATCCAATGCCTACACCCCTCTCATTATGAGAGTCCACCACGCTGGCCTACTTTTTGGTGGACTTCATATGCACATTTTTGCACAGGGCCTTATTTTTAAAGTAAGAAACCTCCTCAGAAAGGTCCAAAAACCCATCGTCACACACGCAAAATTTGTTAACCATTATCCAAAATCACTTAAAAAACGGAAGCCATAAATTCCTGTGCGATACCTTTCCAACGTTTAACCGGCTAATACAGTGATAATCACCGACATAACCTTAAATTAGGGAGGGAGGTGAAAAAACAAAACGTATTGTTTTTAAAATCGAAAAACAGACCGCTTGAGGACAAAAGTCGGCTCGGTTGAAAAGGTTGAAATAAAAAAGCTATAAATAACGATTAACAAAAAGCGGTGTCATCCCGTTCTGTTATCTGAGGGCCGAGGGCGGCGGTAGCGCGTAATCGACGGGGCAATCCGTAGAGTCGAAGTTGAAACGTAATAACTAATATTGATACCGGATAGAACGTATATTATACGTAGGTTTTTGTTTGTTTATTCTTGGATACACACATTACAGAAAACATGACAACAATAGACATAGATAGGAGATACACGTAAAACTTTGTACAATAATAAATATATTTCCTTTTTTATTAGAAATAGGATAGCGTTTCATTATATTCATATAGCATACAAGCATGCTTGCCTAAAAGAATAAAAAACAATTGTTCTATTGCATGACAGATTTTTCTTTCAGTTCCGTACGGTACAAATAACAACAAAAAGAAAACTAGCAATTTCAATGTCGCGAAAGCGATTTGTTAAAGGTACCAAAAATCTTAAAACGTTTAGTTTATTTTTTAGAATAATTCGTCTCCACGGCTTTCGCTGAGAGATACAAGATAAGCGCACTATCTGGGCGCCACCTAGAGGGCCGCTTGTTAATGTTCTTTGCTACTATTACCATTCAAGATTGACTTCGTTATGGAAACCATGGATACAGCGAGATGAGAGAACTCTAGTTATTTAAGGAATTCCTGGTTAATGCAGCCTTTGTATCTATGTCTCTGGTTGTGTTGTGATCTTGTCTTGTGTGTGTCCATAGCACCCACGACACAGGGAATTCTACGCTATGAGTGTGAATCGTTATTATAAAGCGGTGATAGCTCAATAGATAACAATAAAAACGGCACCTCACTCAAAGGCCTTGGTTCGAAACAATGACAATGACATGTAGTAAAAAAGTTATGGTGCTGTTTTTAAAATTAAATATCCCCGGCTGTAACGGCGACGGAAAATATCGTGAAGAAACCTGCGTGCCTGAGAGTCTCCATAATGTTCTTATATGTTCTTATAGGACCCTGCAGTGGGTCAGATTTAAATTCTCTCATCTCTTCTGCGTCGGAAGTCTATAGAAAAGATATCTACTCTGGCTTTCAAAATATGCAACCCGCTTAGGTACTACCGCGCAATAATTCGTATAATCGGGGCAGCAGATTATTATCATCGATGGTCCTTCCTCTATGGCCTGTTCATAAAATTTGCTGTAATTATTATAAAACACGTAAGGTGAACCGTGAAATTTTAGCGTGCATCGTTCATGTCGCCTCGCACTAACCACACGACATGATAACACGAGCCCACCACTTGCCACTAACTACATAACAAGCTGCCAACCTTTGATGGCACCATATCACGTAACTCACTTACTACTGTACCTATACCTAAACAAGCAAACACCCTATTTTTTTGACATGAAACAGATTTTATAGAGCGTATTAGAAGTGTAAAAGGGGCACACATAAGCCAATATAATAGCTTAACATCGTGTTGGTTTTAAACCGTTCGCGACACTGCTTCGCACCTTCCTTCCGTAACGAGATAATACTGACATTGACCTACTTTCTGATCAATATTGTGCTATATTTAGCTAACAATCTTTTAGACTGCAGGCAGCTGCTTAATTTACAAAGATTATGCAGCAATTGGGGTCTTTGTGATGGAATATGCAAAGGAAAATTTTTGGGTTCAAATATAAGTAGATGTGTAATTGATTGGACTAATTGAAACTATTGATGATAAAAGGTATAAGAACAAGTATTATCATATCAAAATAAACAGACAATTTTCGGGGCGATTGGGGTTCATATGAATATAATTTGTCTTTCATTATCCTTTTAAATAAATGTTACACAAAACTTGAACAAAACTATCTAAGGAAATCGTAGATTTACCCATTCCAATACTATTTAGTAAGACGGTTTTCACTCCAAAAACTTATCACAAACAAATACACATTAACAAAAGTATTTTTTTCACAAAAAATACTGGCTTTCATTCCAAAGCCTTGGCGTAAACAATACACAATACAAATACGTTTTATTACAAAAAAAAAATTCAAATTGAAACCATCCAAAATACCAAAGCACCAATTATGCGAAAACGAGGTCGGTAGTCTGTATTCGGTGTGAAAAATAGCCACTCTTCTATTCTGAAGCGGCATTGCCACTTACGTTCGTGCTTAAGGTTTTTTTGGCATCCGAACAACAGACTCTCAAACAACAGACTTGGGCATCACGTGTCGCTTTTCATGAAAAAGTTTGTGAAAACTTAAACCTGTACTAAATAAACAAGTTTAGTAACATCCGAGGTTGAAAACTCGCTAGCTTGCTTGAGAGGGAATAGAGTTGAGACCGACCTGATCGTTTTGATGTCACATGTGATTGATGAAAATTTCTGAAAATTCACTACATACAACAGGGCTACTTTACATGTTGTTTCAAGTAATAAAAGATTGATAAAAAATAAAGATTTAAGGAATTTAAGCTCCTTAACATGACAATGTTACTTTTTTATAACAGAATCAT
This sequence comes from Erynnis tages, assembly GCA_905147235.1. Lineage (NCBI taxonomy): Eukaryota > Metazoa > Arthropoda > Insecta > Lepidoptera > Hesperiidae > Erynnis > Erynnis tages. Next base: position 3,412,794 of record LR990092.1, read on the forward strand.
TTAACTAATGGATGTCACCTACATAATGTATTACGGCCCTGGGAGCGTCACTTTATGTTGTGCATATAGTATCTAAATAGGAAACGTTATTGCTTCATTTTTTGTAAAGTTCTGAAATTATAAATGCTTATCTACTTAATGAAATAAAAAAAATAACAATAACATTTTATTGTCATACATCCCAATACTTTATTGCTCTAACATTCATTATAACGCCCACAGTTTCTTGAATTTTTGACGCTAATCGCGACTCCTGTGGTTTAAGTTCATTTTTAGTTTCTCTAATTCATAAAATAGGTATTCGAAAATAGACTTCAAATGCTTTTTTAGGCCGTTAACAATTCATAAAAGTTATAAAATTTCAATATCAATAAACTTTTTATTATTTATACGATATCCAATACATACATTATTTTAACTTCCGCTATGTGACAAAAGTAAGCAAATCTAATTTCTATGATAATCTTCATGGCTATTTTTATAAGGTGGGGTATCTGCAAAAATGGTTAGTCAAAAATATGATTATCAATTGCTAAAAGTCGAATGGTAAAAATGACTACAAGACTTAAGATAGGATTTATATTGCCTATAAGTAACTATTTTTATTTTTAATTGATAATATACTACATAGGCACGGCTAGTAGGTTGCCTATAGTATCAGGCTAACAGGTCTAGGTGTATAATATCAAAAAGAACCTTTCAAAGCTCTACATAGAGTGCTAAAGCCGTTATCATCTCAAGACGTTATACAAGATGCACATTTGCAGAATTAAAGCCTTAGTCTTGGATGAAAGGAAGACGTACTCAAATGCATATTGCTATCAGTGTTGGCAAGTGTGAAATGTGCCTTAGATTTAGATCAAATCTAGTCTTAGGTTCGTACTACTTTTATACGTAGCTGCGTCTTTGTGATTTAAAGGATTTTTTTTTCTTTTATTGAAAGAAATCCTTAAAATAATTTTTGTAATATCCTTAAGAGCAGATATCTAGCATAGAATTTAAAACATACTTTCAGAGATATCTAACTTTTAAAGATAATAAAATTAATCTTCCGTAACAAAGCCACGTGAAGTCCTCCAATCCGCAGTAGGCCAACGTGATGGACTGAGGCCTACATCCTCATTGTGAGAGGAGTCCCGACCCTGTAACTGGTCAGAAGAGGTTATAAAATCTCATAATTGTGTGTGTCTTTCTGTAGTTCAAGTGATATTCCACGCAATTTACACTATAAGTATTGTTTGTGACCTTACTTTTTATCGAGATTTTTATTATTTTTAGACGCTGTCAAAATATGTTTGCGATCCGCTTTTTAGTTTAAGACCCTTTAACGTACCTCCTGGGTGGTACATGTCATATCAAATCAGGCAAAACATGTTTTAACCAAATAATTTTGTTTAAAATGTTGCATTTTTACACTTTTAATTCTATAATAGACCTTATTACTAATGTAATAGAATTAATATTTCTAAATTTTAGCGTTTTAAATATGCTCATCCGTTTCACACCTACGTGTTAGGGTCATCGCACATTATAAAGATTTTGAGTCAAATATTAGGTAAATAGAAATAACAAACGAATACGTGAGCAAAAAAGAATTGTAGAGTCATCTCAATATTATAATAACCATTGTTATAGCTTTCATAAGTACCTACATGAAACAATCTTCACTCAATAAGGAAGGAGTAAGGAGGAATCTGATGTAGGTACTTGTAATCTATTTAAAGTGTTTCAATAAAAAATATTGTGTAGTGTATAGACCCAGGTGTAATGTTGACTCAGGGGAGGCTGTTATGACTCTGTGAAGTACAAAGATGACTGGGAGCCCCAGGAGTCTTACGTTTTACTACTTTTTGTGGGATTTGGTCCCAGTAAATGTGACTGGATTTCAAACTCTGATACCGCTCCCACGGCCTTAGGCACCCTGAAATCATTCATCAAAAATATAGGTGAGTACGTTAGGTGATTAGTTCTCTATAAAAACGTTAATTGACGAAGATTTTAGCAATCCGCTGTGGACCTAACCCATGGCCGACGTGAAGACGTGAAACCTTGAAGATTCATCAATTCTGTTTGATACTGTTCCCTTTTCTCCATTAAAACTATAGGTATTCGCTGTTCGCTACAGATATTAGTAATGTTGCTTTTCGTTACATATAGTTGACGAACTTTTTAGCAATCAGCTGTGGACCTAACCCATGACCGACATGTGACGGTGACCGGTTTGAACACGCGACTCGGTGTCAATCGTGCCGTTTCTCCGAAAAACTTTAATTATTTTTATTAATTATTCGTATGGTGTCCGGTAGCGACGTTCGGCTATCTTTATAGTCGATCGGGCTGTATTTTAGGAGTGACGAAAGTATAGATAAAAAGTTTTAAGTGAGCGACTAGTAGAACCGCGCGAACAGGGCATAATATCACCCAATATAGCGGTTACAACACGATAGAGCTTTCAAAAGGATTGCTAAAGTTATGGTACTGAAGACAAATCTGCTTTTTATCACACCTAGGGCCTGTAATGAAATTAAATGACTATTATCTATCCAAAATAAGCTTATTCTTTCTAATAATCGTTAATAAACTTGTTCTCATGGAAATGGAATTTTAAGTAAATCATTTGGATAGATGTTCTATGCTAGAACAGAAATCTTTGCAAGAGATATTTAACAACTTTCTTTGTCACGGCGTAATCTTTGCATGAGAAGATTCATTAACATTTCATATTGCCTAAAGGACAAACACATGGACAAACTTTTGTTTTTATATTGAAGAAGATACTATGTCTCGCACATCGTCGACATAATAGGTACAGTAATTAATTATTCTAGCAATTTAAACTGTAATTTTGGGAGATCCCATAAATTATTTCGTCAATGGTTTTAATTGCCCTTTTTACTTCTCTTAATTAATATAACTAGGTATTTGATGGAGGTGATATTTTATTAATTACTAGACGACAGGTGTCAGAATGATATTTATTTTTTATTTTAGGGCTAAGTTTGACTACAAGTTGGAACGATTGGCGAGTTTGGTATAAATAACAAAATACAAAACATTAGCTCACCTGTTAACTCAACTGTTAATATCAAAAAGCTAATTTTTGTTCACGAGTTCGTCTAAATAGTGATAATAGTATTCTATAGATTAAATAACGTTTAAAATTACCCACAATATTAATTCATTCAAATAAGTCTATTCATATATTATTCTCATAAACTTTTCACATTAGGATTTATTCACATACTTTCTATAAGATTACTGATATTTATATCCACTACGAGGAAAAATTAAAAAATAAAAGCCTTTTTTGCCAGGACCAAGTCAAACCAGAGTCAAAAGAAAAAAATTACAAGGTAAATAAATTTAATACATATAAATTTTTTGCGACAAGCTTATTTTGCCAAAATTATAAAATGAATACCTATGATCGGTTAAGAAATCATTAAAATAAATAAGATATCATCGCCTATCGTTTCATTTGTTTTGTTAGAACTAGTACCTAATGAAAGAGGCGTGTTTCGTATCGTGAAGCTTTAATAATTAAAATATTTAACTAGAGCACCTTGCCAGTGTTACTAAATACTAAACGTTATCGAAAGATAACGTATGTTTGTACGTCATTAATCTTTACACAGTTACGAACAGCTTTGACTACTGTTTTAAATATTTGAGTGGACGTTTTTTATTTAGATTATATTTTTAATAAGTAGTTGTGATTATGGTTTTTCGTGCGCAAATGTTGTGGAAACATTCCATTAACGCTCATTATGTTCAAAGCTACTTTACTTACTTAACTTACACTAAAGTCGTCTTAGTTTTGTAGATATATTATAAAAAATGTAAAACGGAATTCACGAAGTCTATCGTGATGTAGGTAATCTAAATGTATAAGGTAGACCTATAGGTTTTACCTACACGTAAGTGTTAGTTAAACGGCAAATAATGTATTAAATTCATTCCGTTGTGATATTTTCTCATCAGGAAAAATTTTTGTACGTACGATAAACATTTCCTCATTTTGGTTACCTGCGTCTGTTATCATTTCACGTGAAATTTTAATAAAATTTGACACACCGATTGCTTAGAAATTGGATTAACAGTAACTATGAATAACATAACTTTTATTTCTCTGGAACAAATTCTGAAATGGGGGGTTCATACAAATAAGTGAGTAAACTAGACGGATTTTAATAGGTATTGGGAAGTAAACAGAACAGAAAAAAAGCCCACGGACCCACATCCAACCCCAAATAAAGAAATAATTCTATCTAAGGGTGCTGTGCTATTCGTGAGGTTTAAGATTGTCGCCTCAAATAAAGTATTGTCTGTTTGGATACAGTGTGATACTGAGTGTATTAGTCACCACTGGAAGTGGCCGTGTAAACAGAAATACGACAATAAGTGAATGTTGTAAAACATCACTCGTTAAGTCCCACGCGGAGCCATTTTTGAATTATCTCTAATTCTTTGACCCCAAACCCACGTATGTTCACACAATTTTAACGTATTTTGTTCTGACATCTATTCTGGTCAGTAAATGTTGGAATTGGAAACTCTATTTTTTAGAAATCAGTTAAATTTGAACTCTACTTTTAACAATCAGTGATATTTAAACTACTTTTAGCAATCAGTGAAATTTAAACTCTACTTTTTAGTATTACTGCAATTAAAACTCTACGTTTTATTAATCATTGATATTCGCACTCTAATTTTCTTAATAAGTTTTCATAGGTGCTAGAATTTATAAAGCTTACCACCCTATCCTTGCTGTATTAAACTTTTGATACTTTTGATATTTTAAAACTGTTAAAAATATCTGATATTAGAAAGCAGAAAATAAACTCTATTTACTTAAAGATCTAGAAGTTCTGAAGCATCGTAACAAAATAGGTCTCTGTTGAGAAATGTGCACGAACCAGCCTCACGCAGGTTGTAGTTGTTTGTGCGTTTGAAGCCCGCCGCGTAGAGTTGATGTCACTTCATTAGTACTGTACTGTCTCTACATTTGTAGACATAGAGCACCTTCTACTCCAATGCGAATGCAGGTTAAATTAATTAGGGTTTAGTTCTTTTGTTTCAATTTTAGGTTTTGCTATAGCAAATGGCATTTTTACATATGGACCGGACCACAAGAACTCTCTTGATATAAGAAATAAATCGATTTATTCAAGGCGGTTTATGGGGGCAACAATAGGCTGGTAGAGTTTGTCTCAGGTAATTCGATTACTTGAAGGAAAGAAAAAATAATTTGATTAATAGAATTTATCACGCCGAATACCTTGCGGCAAAAAATATGTGGAAACACTAGTAATATAATAGGAATACATCTAAAGTGACTTAAAATTATAGGAGAGACGGCTAATAAAGAATAATAACCCTTGACACTTTTCTTCATCAAGCCAAATCAGATCAGCTCCATCCATTGAAAAATAAACTTTATTATCTAAACAAAAAAGTTTATTTTCCAAGTAATGACTGTATGGGTCGTTAAGCTGTGTAAAGTTTTATGGCTAGTATAAATTAGATAAACTTTAAATTATGATTAAGACCACAAGTTCACTCTGCTATCGATTAAATGCGGTAAATGTAGAGTTAAGGTAGCTCTTGATACTGGATAATATCGTGGCTTTGCTTTTATACCTATTAAGCAAGTAGGTGCCTCTAGGTTTAATAGATTTTCAATCGAGTCGAGATGCGATGGAATCGAAAAGAGATTTCCAAATTCCTAAAAATAAGTGTCAGTTTGCCAAAAAAAAAATATCTGAAACCTGTAAAGAAAGATTGGTAGGAATCAAATTTCCTAGTAAAAAGATTGTTTTCGCAGTTACCAGTACAAGAAATTACCTATTCTAATTTGTGAACATGAAATGTTAATATTGTTCAAATTCCCTGTCAAAAATAACTAAATATTCTCGTTTAATGCAAACATTCTCTTCATCTACTTACAATATTTGCATACCTAAAAATGGTATGTATAATTTGATCCAAATGACAGACAGCTCTATGCCTATATTTGTGAAAATAAACGTGTCTATGCCATTTTTCTTTCTAGTTCCTACACCGCACTACGGAGAAATGTTCTGAACCTCTGGTCGTTGTAATATCACAATAAAAATTTTCTTTTCTTCAAAAAACTAAACTAAACGCAGAGTTATTTAAGGGAAGTGATAGTGAAAATTCGCTAAGTGGCGGTAGGGGAGGAGGGGTGCATCTGCTCACACGTTGACGCATTGTTGCGGCTTCGCGCGGCCCGGTCACACCGAACATAACTAACTGAACTAAGTAGATGTTAATAAAGTGGTATTTCATTTATTTAACGGTAATGCATATGTTTTCATAATAGTTATCTTATTTTTATTTATTTAATTATCCATTTTTTAATCCTGCTGACTATTGAAATATCTTCCTAATTAGCTAAAAATAAGAATGCTCTTTGTAGCCTTCAATCCACTTCTTTACTTTATTATCAGTAGGTACATAAGTGACTATACAGTTAGTGTGTAAAGTCGATCCCTTTTAAATCAGAGTAGCTCGAGAAATTAGGGATGAATTTAGTGGAATAGATGTATTTTTCTATTTAACAACTATAAAACATAATTATGGTAGCGAATGTTTTTAGATGTCTTTTTTGAAACATTGCTATTTTTTTATAATCCAAACTAATACAGGCTTTCCTAGATTATACTGCAACTAATTAGGTATCTTTTAATCTTTCAGACAATTTTAATAATCAGCCGGAATGGCTTGTAAAGAGCCAGTAATTAAACATTGGTTAAGCGCATCGTAGACTCGGGCTCCATCGAGGCAGCTCGTCTTTCCGACCGACACTGCAGTTATATGTGCCAATTCTACGTCTCGCGTCGCTCTGCTATGGAGAAAATAGGCCTGTTTTATATCTACGAGTACCTACTATGAACTGAACTATCGATGCAGTTGTGAAGCCTAATAGTAAATTACTTACGTAAGTAACTGTTTTACCAACTGCTATGACTTGAGTAACAGCAGTCGGTAAAACAAGTAAGCTGCGAGTTTTTATGCACCCTATCAATAATATCAATTAATTTGTAATTTGGCAATATGCTATTTTGTTGCAAACCTTATTTTTTGTTATCTAAAATGGCATGAATGTGACAAGAATCTGGCGCGACAGCAAATTCCGGGTTATAAAGAGGGCCAAGCGTTTAAGGACATCACTGTACCTAATAATACCCTAACATTTGTTATTAATAAGTTATTTATATATTGAAAAAGGCTCGAAATAATAAGCCTCAAATGTAGTTATATATCCGTATATTAATTATTTAGTAAGAAAAACCCCAACACAAAAGGGAAATGGGAAGATGAATGACAGACGCCAAGAAAACAAATCTTCTTTTTAAGAATATGTCACAACACTTGGGAAACATTCAATTTTGTTGGTAAAGTTTATGTGTCATTACCAAAATAGTGACATAACATAGCAATTCCCGCCGAAATAAAAGCAACTTAAAAATAAATAACGTTAATTGTGAGTGTCGCATTTTTGATATTCATCATGATAGTAAAAAATTAAATCTACAATTACAAAATACAATACGAAATACAAAAATGACTAACAGAACTTACTAATGCATACGAGAAATTAAAATTCCATGTTCAAATCGACTTAAACAAGACAAAACCTACAAAATGCACAGCATAGGTACATTAATGACCATAAGGAAATGTCCGAGAAACTCCACGACCTATGATAATCATAATAAGTCCATTGTGCCAAGTTATCGCTTCTAGCATGCGGCTCACGATCCTAACGGTGCATCAGATAAACCACAGTTAAATGCTAAACGTTAATAAACCACAGTAAACATGTACCGCGTACTTAACTCCGTGACAAATATTACAGTTCTGATTGTACTCCAAAACTTTTATTTACTAATAACCACTAGCAGTGATAGCCCAGTGGCTTAGAATTTTACCGAGGGGTCCGGGTTCGAATCCCAGTGGCACGCACCAATAACTTTGTAAAAAAGATTATGTGTGCTTTATAAAATTAAATATCACCTGCTGTTACGGTGAAGGAAAGCATCATGAGGAAACCTGCATGCCTGAGAGTTCGCAAATTAAAATGTTCTCAAAGGAATGTGAAGTCCACCAACCCGCAGTAGGTCAGCGTGGCGGACTAATGCCAACATCCCCCTCATTATGAGAGGAGTGGGTCATTAATGGGTTACTGACAATCACTAGTTCATTTCTTTTATTTTGACTCCCCTTGAACTCCTATGGATTCCCGCTTATTGTTTACCAAATAAAAAACCACAACAAGAGATTACAATGTTGAGTGTGAGTCATCACTATTTGACCCGACCGAATTGAAGCTTTACTCTAGGTTAGATCGCTATTACCTAATCAAAAGTACCTACTTTCCATTTTTTTGTTGTTAAGAAGAGAATATGTAAAAGCTAGACAGCCCAATATTCTCATTGTTTCTCTTTCCATAGCCGACGATGCAACACGTTACTTTCCCGGTACAGATATTCCAAGTAACTGTGGGCTGCACTCATTTGCATCTAGATGAAGACAAATCTCTAATGGATCCATTTCGATTCATTCTTAGTGCACCAACTGAATGCAGTTTGGTACTAAACTTTTATTAACCTAGGAATACCGCTATTTGTTTATTTATTTGTTCATTTCTTACTTTTAACTATAAGTTGAGAGGACTTTAGTATTGGATCGAAAGAGATTTAAACATTTAAAGTGTTTAGGTTATAAAATGCGTGTGCTATGGAACTAGTAAATAATCTTACGTTAATCGATGGGAGGTAAGTAATATCACCAACCCGCAGTAGGCCAGCGTGGTGGATTAAGGCCTACATCCCTCTCATTGTGAGAGGAGACTCGACCCTGTAGTGGGTCAGTGGGTTACTGACAAGTAATATCAATAATTAAAAAACGTAATAATATATTTTTTAAGTTTCTACCGCTGCCGCCGCCATAACCACCGTGAGTGTGGCGACCACTCACTCAGGTCTTCAACTCTTCATGAATAGCAACACATCCAAAGTATTTATATTATAAGTGGTAAAGCCAATGTAGGTCGCTCGAGAAGACATTACCTACCTTACATGCCTCTTAACTTAGCGGCTGGAGACCATACCTGGTTGCCGGAGATACTTTTATAGAGACGAACATCTAAGTCCTCATGAGTAGCAAATCACCCCCGTTGTTCTACAAATACAAGTTCAGGTGGGATTTCTTCTCTATTTGAACTTGGGTCCAAGGGATTCATATACCTACATTTAATTTCAGTCACCCTCACGCAGGATTTAACTTAATTCGAGGTTAAATACAGTTTATCCATGGGTTGTAGTGACCACTTAATATTAGTAGACGTACATGCTTGTTACCAACAAGATTAATATGAGTTTACTTTAAAATGCAAGTGCATAGAATGTGTTTAATTGCATTTTTGCTGCATTTTTTGTAGTGTTAACGATACTATAATTGAATATTTCCTCGCAAGAAATGCAAAGCATACCGCGAAATACTGAATAAAAAAGTATTAACGAAAGATAGTTTTGCAACCATGTTTAATTGGAATACCATTTTGCAAAAATGTAGCAGGTTTAGTTTACAACGGTAATTACATTTCAAATGATATAAAAAATTCGGATGTAAAAAAATGTTCAGAGGTAGAAAATAAATATGTTGTCAAAAGCATGTGTAGTCAACCAGACCGCATAAGGTCAGCGTGATGGACTAAGGCCTTGTAATTGTAATCCTTCTCATTGTAAAAGAAGACCCGACCCTGCAGTGGGTGAATAATGGGTTACAGAGAGACAAAAGGGAGAGACTATTGTAGGTGTGTTTCGTCAATACATTGGTTCGATTCCGTTTAAGTTTTCCAAACTCAGTAGGTATGAACACTATCATCAAAGTATTCGTTCGGTAAACGTCAGCCATTAATATGTTCTGTCACTCTGACATCTTCCCATACTAATGGCATACGTTAACTACTTTTACGGATACTACGACGATAATGCTCAAACTTACAGCACAACTACAAATTTAATTACATTTGTTAGCGTTTTTATAGTTTAGTTCATAGTAAGACAATGTAATTTTTTTTGTCAGTCGGGAAACATGTCCGGACGTGGAATGGAACCCAGAATCGCTGTTCGAATATCTCCGCGTATGGAGGACAAGGCAACACGGAATTTTATTTCTTCATCATCCTTTTGATTTCCCAGAAACAGCCCGATTCATTAACACATAAATCCATAAAAATCCTTCTTTGAATTTGTTCTACAGAGAGCGAGTAACGATTACCGAGTTTAACGGCTTCAGCGGTGGGAATTTCTAGCAATGTCCACTAATAAATGAAGGTAGAAATTAATGTTCTTATCGTTTAAAAACTTTGTCCTTTCTTATTTAACTAAAATTTATTTCTCAATTAGGTAAGAATCACTATTCTAGGTATTTACAAAAAAGACATCTTTAGAGAAACTTACGTACGGGACCTCGCAGAGTCTTAAAAATAATATCTCTCTCACACAAAAACACACCTCTCAGAAGAAAAACTGACTTCAATTGACTTGATTCTTCGCTTCATGCTATTACTATTTTCTTGGAAACCAAAAACGAATTATCCAAAAATGCACTGCGCAATTTGCTAAATCCTGCCACTGAAACATATTGTCATTCTTTATTATCGTTAACAAAGATTCATTCATGACACGATAAAACCGCCAATCGCGTATCGCTTACAGTGTTCCACAGTTAAGGCCGAATGAATAAAATGCATGCGAGTGATTTTAATGAACGACTCCATTTTACCGTAAAATAGAAATAGCCAGTTATAAATCGTAATGAATCCCGATAAGCCGACTGCCAGCGATCAATCATTCTGTAATTAATTACTAACAAACGATTCGTTGTTAACTTATCGGGTAATTTATTATTTCGCATTGAAAATTCCAGCCGAGTCAACGAGAACATTGAAGTGTGAGACTCCACTGTTAGACACGTGATTGACAATCGTGTCTTATCTTACGTAAACGCTTTAGTTTTGAACCAATCGACCAGCATATCGCAAGCTATCGACGCTATTCGAATATTAGGGAACTGAAGATCAAGTTATGGTGGTTGTGTTTTGCATAATGGCCAATTTATAGACCTCCCACAAGTTTTCGATAACATGTAAAAGCAAGGAACAGAGAATAACGGTGCTCGTGTGTCAGAGGTCAAGTGATTCTGGTCCAGTGTTGTGGAGAGGCGTTTGTATTATATTTCACAGTGGCAATCTGTGGTTTGCGCGAGCATACGTTTTTGTCTACCTCGTAAGGCGTCTAGGCTTCCAGCTTTTTGCTTTAGCACAAAATTTTGCTCCTTTAGGACTAATTGGTGGAACGCTTACCGTTGTATCCAACAATCTTCTCAAAGCTCCTGTCTTAAAATATTTTTTCCTCAATTCCTAAGTTTTCGTTATTTAGGAACATTTGTCATGAAAAAGGCAATTTCTTCCTTTCTCTAAAAATAATTCAGCCGACAGATTAAATACGAGTAGGTATAATTTGTTTTCATGATTTTCTGAAAATTTCAAAGCAATAGAATAAGGAAATCTTTAGTTAAAAAGGATTGACGAAAAACAAATATGCTTTTTAATAAAAACCCATATTAAATAAGCCAATTATAGTACATATTATTAAGCCATATTATTGTATATGAAATAAGTGTCTTACTAATCGGTAAACATTAGTAAATCATAACTTTGACATAAATACCTACCTTAATACCTGAAATGGTAAATATGAAACGATCTAAATGCTCCGTAACTGTGAACTAACCCATATTAGTGCTAATAAACGTTTTCATTTAATTTCACGTCTAAGTGGGCCCCTAACTGTACCTTGTGTAAGATTTACTTGTTTCTCCACCTTTTTAATAGGCGATATCCATTAAAGGCACTTTACAATAATACAAATTACGAGTTCTGTATATGGAAAAACTTGTTAGTGTAAAATAACATAGATTACGCGACCGTGTAAAACATATGTTCAGCTGTTTGTAAGAAGGAATACCTAATTAATCTATCTAGCTAAGTACGAGTAACTACCTTAGCTAAGGTACTTATATATTGTGTATAGAACTTGTAGCTATAGGCCTCGTGGTTTACATTTGTTTTTAAAACCTTTTACTTAACTTGCAACGTTTGTATGTATATTGGGTCAAATCATGCAACTGATTTTTGAAGCAGTTACCCTTAACCGATGAAAATAAAAGAGTTTAGATGCATGATATCTATCAATATCTAAATATTAGCAGATTTGTTATTTTTTTATGGACTCCCAAGTACCATCATAAGTGCATCAAATAATAAGAGTTGCATAAAATAAAGAAGTTACAGGTATTATAGAGAACGAAAAAAGTTGAAGTAGGTAACTAAATTGAAAACGGGATTATTTCTTCCAAAATTTGACCATTCTTTCAAGTACCTGTTTTAGCTGGATTTTTAACATAACCTTTGTTTAAGCCCTGGGTCCATGACCAGAGTGGATTTCCCCATAAAAAGATCAACAGTGACCATTTAAACATAGGTGTTTGCTACTTCTGTTACAAAAAAGGACATCTAATCAAGCCATCCGTATTCCCGTCGCCACTCGCCGTGACACGACATCCAACAGCTCGTCGGTAGACCGCTCCGGCGTCACGTAACCGCCGTAAATCACTGGCCTAATGAGCGCTAACTATCCGCTGCTGACTTCACATACTCATAAGACCTTACTTTAACTTCTAGCGAATTTTACGAAGAAAACCTGCTAACTGGCGATTGCTTTTGGAGAAAGTCGCAACTGGCTATACTTCTAGCGAACATTTTATTAAGAAAACGCGCTATCTGACGATTTTACTTTTCAGAAAAGAAACAATTGTCTTCATACACTCGTATGTACGTAAAATAACCATTAATATTCACCTAATTAGAAGACTAAAGTGGCAATGGGCTGGCCACATCGTTCGCAGGCCTGACAACCGATGGGGAAAAAAGTTCCTCGAATGACGACTACGTTTAGGCAAAAGGAGCACAGGCCGCCCTCCGACCAGGTGGACTGATGACCTGAAGAAGACAGCGGGAAACCGTTGGATTCAGAGGGCCCAGGACCGGGCGGAGTGGCGTCGATTAGAGGAGGCCCATGTCCAGCAGTGGACTACTAAGGGCTGAAAGGAAGGAAGGAAGGAATTAGAAGACACGAACGAATTATCGAATAAGAAGACACAAGATTTTACGTTATACCAAACTTTAGCGCAAATTTAGAAGGAAACGCGTAAAGTTGTGGTTATTTTCGGAATCACTGCTAACTTCCAATTTCCCCTTTAACGAATACCGACACCGTCCTACAAGGTGTTAGGAATACTTGTCAGTAACCCATTAATGACCCACTACAGGGTTGGCCTCTCACAATGAGAGGGATGTAGGCTTTAGTCCTTAGTACTAGGAATACCTACTTAATTTAGTTCAAAATGTAGATCCGCTCCCTCCCTTACCCACAACGAGTGACGGCTATTTATTAGTTTTAATTGCCTTTTTTCTGGATTTAATGTATGTATGTTGTAATTATTATGAATTAGTTGATCGTAATAAAACAAATTTGAGTAAATTGGATCGTAAATAATCAGAGTTGTTTTTGTTTACCTATTGTCTTATTACGGTCAGCTAATTATGAGACAATTTTATTGTGTTAGGTTTAATTAAGCTGAAGTACAGTCAAAGAGTACAGCACAACCCGGATAATGGATGGCTGCGAACCTTTTATGGCCCACTGTTGGACACGGGTCTCCCACAACACGAGGAGGTCTGGAACGTACTCCACAATGAGATAGAGCATCCGACAAGGTTTAACGACTGCTGTCGTGTTGACAACAACTTAACGTGCCCTCCGAAGCACAGAATCACGCATGTAATGCGGTCACCCATCCAGGTATAGACCGCGCCCGACGCGTGCTTAACTTACTCAAGCAGCGGGCCTGTGTGATGACGGATGATGACCGGAATATTCCGTATTGCAGACAAATGTTCCCACAAATGAAGTTCCGCGTCTCCGGTTTGGACGCGAAAGCGAAATACATCCTCCTTCTGGACATCGTCGCAGCCGACGACTACCGATATAAGTTTCACAACAGGTAGACCACTATCACCCATCGTGGCTCATCATTGCATCACCAGAGGACTAACCTCGCACCCACATCACGTCCATGAGATATGTCGCTAACCGTTAAACCACTTTCAACCATTTAGCTTGTGACTCCTGCACTAGTTCCCACCGTTTTTCTTAATTGCGTCCAACAATTTGTACGAAACCCGCTCGATTGAATAGCCCGAGAGCCCGCAGACATTTTTTGAAAAATGTTATGTTAGGCGTCATAAAGTCTTGTTGAATCGATTATTTGTAATATCCAAACACCAAAGACTTGGCTGGCTGGTAATGGAATTTAGCCAAGCGTAGCATTTGATTATAATATTTTTACGAAAAAAGTAAGGCGTTAAATACATGTAGATAATGTTATTTAAATAAACAATAAGTCTGGCCAAGCGTCTTCAAAATTATTAAGAAAAAATTCGAAAAAAAGTACGTTGAGCCACGCTGATTATTTTACAACCGATCCAACATGATTTTAAGATGACTCAAACACTTCTCAAAAAATGTCTTCCAGCTCTTGGGCTATAAGGGCAACGACATCGGAACAGCCTGGAATCGGCCGACTATTAAGGATTCAACGCGCATCCGATGGGTAATATCATTAAAATATCTTTGTCTCAAATGCCGCGGTGGTTACGTAAAAACCGGATCACGCCGCCACAGGTGAGAAATAGCATTTCACTCGTTTCACCGAAAAGCTCCCCATAAAAAAAAATTGAAGCTATTTTGTAAGGAATAAATCGTATAAATTAAAAAATATCACATAATCAAGAGAAAATTTCATTTTGAGATCATTTAACTCATTTCACAAAAGAACTCACGATAAGAAAAAAATGAGCCGCAGATGTGAAACATCGAAATTATTGTGTAGAGAATGAAACAAAACGTAATAAATGTGACATTATATAAAGGAAAAAATCTTCAGATTTTGGAATAGACAAAAAATTTCATCTGTCTCTACTAAACGACGATATTAACAATAAAAACATCTCTTTTACATTTTACTTTTTTTTTTAAAGAAATTTTAAATATTTTCTCAATAAATAGTTGTGTGAAGATAGTTTGTTTACTCAATAGGATAAGTGTATAAAAACGTAGGTACTTTAGAGTTACGCGGTAACTTCGTACGCGTGGAAGCAGCCGCCTTCAGCCGGTCTGACCACCATTAGATGTTTCACATCAAAACCATTCGTAGAAGCCGTTCCGGGTTCGTCAGCATCAGAACCGAGATCGATAGTCATCGTATTTGATCGTGTACATTGTTTAATTCCCGATGACAAGCTCCGATAAAGCCCCTTTACGTCCGCCGATCGCCCGGCCTCAGACACACGGGTTTGCCAACATCAAGATGCGATCGATAAACTTCGATTTAATATCCGTTAATTAATACGAACCGAGCATTCCTGTCGAAATTTCGGCTGTGACTCAACCGTACACCGATATCGTCGCCGACAAAGGCACCGGCCGACTAGCGCCGTTTATTTGGTAATTAATTATTACAAATCATTCGTTCATAAATTATTTACCAATTACTCGGGAGATTAGAACATTTGATTCGTTGGGATGCGGGCGACAAACCTGGTACAGGTTTGAGTAACACGAAAAACCGAAGTCAAACCGTGTCGTATCGAAATAAATTTGTATCGACATCCGCAATCAATTTCCAACTCTTAACTCGGACTTGCAATACTTCTAACAAATAATTACGACAACAAGCAGGATATTTTTCTATCGGTGATCGTCGCTCTGGTTCTAACTAAACTGTGATGCATTCGCTCACGTGCCGCCGTCACGACTCGGCCGCACAATAGCCGCACTCCACCGTTTTTGGTCGTCCCTGAAGGAAACACGGCCTTTTTGCCTGTTAAATATCCGCAACACCTATAGGTGGTATACCACCTACTACCACACCTATACTACCACAGTATACCCACCGCCAAGACGCTAATCGGGCCCTACGTGCGTGAAAACTCCTAATAGGGCCGCCGCGCTCGCATTGTATTCCGCTGACCGCAATTACTTAACTAAAATTCGAGGAGCACTAAATAATACTAATTAGTGCGGGAGATCACAAGCTAAAACCGATTCCCGAGCATTGAGCACAAAAAGCGAAACTAGTTCAGTGGCATGTCTCACAATCGACGTGATGTCAAATCGTTGCCGCAAAGAACGAGTCCCAACCCATGTTTTTCTCTCGTATTGCTTGCAGACGTATGTTTCCTGCCTACAAAGTTCGCGTTTCTGGTCTTGATAAAAAAGCAAAATACATTTTGCTAATGGACATCGTAGCTGCCGACGATTGCAGATACAAATTCCACAACAGGTATAAATAAATAAAGTGACGAAGGAATTAAATTAAAATAAGAATAATGTAGAAATTTTGTCGGGTTGTCGAGAGGTCGGGTTAGATGATCTTATTTTAATGTAATTCGTATTGAAAGAACAATAAGGCAAGAAGCATGCGTACCATAATTTACTTAATGTGAAGATGATAGGGATCTGCGTGGTCGAGGAAAGCGTTTCTGGCCCGAGGCATTTGCATTGCAAGAGATACTTTACTCTTAAACGTTGTCACTTATTCTGATGGTTACACATTTACTTAGGGACAAATTATAGTACTTATTCAGCTCGATTACTGTTTTTTCTTCAGGAAGATTTGTATTGAAGTATGCTTAGGAGTTACGATTAATCCGAATTCAAGTCATTTTCATTTAGAGAGGTATGGTTTTTGGAGCTATGTAATTGAGGTAACTTTCTGAGTCATTTAAAATAGCAACGATAACACTTTCAACCTCAGACAGAACTTCAGCACTGTTTAAGGTTAAAGGTGGCTGTCCAAAAGCTTCACTTCGTTTTCAACTTCTTTACCTACATCATAAAAAGTATTCACCGTTCTGCTTATTTTCATTTCAACAGAATCCACAATTGAAATGAATTCGAAGCTTTTATTATTATCTATCATGATTAGTGTAAAAACCGCTATTTTGTATCTACATAATAGCTACAAGTTGAATTAATGTATTAATAAGCAGGGAAACAAATCGAACTGAATACGTTAATTAATCCTAATAGGAACAGAATTAAGTGATACGTCATAATCATATTATTTATCTCATTTGTATCATAGTAGTGCCAATTTTATTCGTTTCGACGCAGATCTCTTAATATTCACATGCTTATTAACATTTTGCCATAGATCATTATTAACAGCTTTATTATCATTATCGCCTGCATGTCATCGTTAACAAGATTGTGGTGTTCACTAACGCTATGAGTTTGACCAAATTAGTTACTATGAGAACTATGGGTTAGACTTCACAAAAATCAATGAATTCATGTCATTTCAGTGTTTATCTCAATAAAGTGGACCTCGTTTAGTGTTTTTATCTCACGAAGGCGAAAAATCTTTGCTTATGTTTGTATAGAGTATAAACACATTCTGTGTACTGGTATGTGCATTGTTGTTGGTTGTAGAGTCTTTGTAGCTCAACGTCACCCTCATAACTCGCCGTAAAGCAACATGTTCTTCACGCCTTTTAAGAAGAAATTGAAGAGTAATTGCTGGAGTTTCTTTCTATCTAATATCTTTTTGAGTCGGCTATCTCAGGTGTCATGACTCATGAGTAACACCCAATATGATAATCGATGGTAAAAAGTGTTCGTACAACCAACGTGCCTTCGTAAGATTAAACAACTAAATATTCTAATACATGCGCAATTGTTACTTGAAAGCGAGAAATCGTCTGGTCAAACTCCACCTATTTAAGACAATGCATGCAGTGTAGTAGTCAGTAATATTTTCATTTTTTATTGAATAAATATTTTCACGCTATACCAAGACCTGTACTTCGTACGGACGTCCAGTGTTTATGGCGTCATAATATTTATAATTTATGCGACCACCTGTCTTATGGCGCCATGTTCTTTTTTAATTAAAAACTAATTTCACCTTCAAAGATCGTTTTAAGCTATTAAGGTACCTATCGGTGGTGCTGATACAAGTTGAAGATCTAAAGATTTTGGAGATAGAACGTTTTAAGATCTTTTTATATTTAATACTTTTAATAGACACATATTTCACAAAAGTAAATGCAACTACTTATTGATTATAGCAGTGTGTTGTAATTACGATAACTTGATTAGTTCTCACTGAAAAATAAAAGAACATGAGCAGTATCCAGTCATACTTACTAAATTGTTTCATACCCATTAATTTAGTAATCTTGTTAAATCAATGAATCTCATCTTATCTTTCCTTCCTATTTCATTCTTTCAATTCCGTTACCTTGTCAAATCTTTGTTTATCTCTTCCCCGCCTTCCGTTTTTGATTTGGTCACTTCTAAGTTCTAACCTAGTGCCTCCTTTTTTCAACCTTGTGAAACTTACACATAATATCTCATCCACCCTGTCCAAAAAAATATCTTCCATGTTTATTTCTTGAGTATCGCAACTTATTTCTTATTTCTAATTGTAAAGTGACCTTGTCAAATCGTTACGTATCTCCCTGCCGTTCCAAAACTATATCTTCCGTCAATCTTCTGTCCTACGTTTTGTCTTTAATTCCGAAGCCTCGTAACCCATTTCCTTCTCTCAATTCCTTAACCTAGCCATATCTGTGCATCTTTTTCTCCCCTTCCAAAACTATATCTGCTGTCTTTCTTTCCGGAGTCGGTGGATGGTTGCCGGGAAGGCTGATCCCGAGATGCCGAAGAGGATGTACATCCACCCCGACTCGCCGTCAACCGGCGAGCAGTGGATGCAGAAGGTGGTTTCCTTCCACAAGTTAAAGTTGACCAACAACATCAGTGACAAACACGGATTCGTGAGTACCGACTTTTTTATATGTTTCTGTATTTTTTCAATTGTCTTTTGTTATTTTATTTTTTTATTCATGTTATGTCAATACTACCAACATTTGGGACGAAATAACTTCCTTAATAGTATTTTACTACTATATCCCGCTATATTAATAGTATCTAATCATATAATTATATTTATGGATGACAACGTTATAAATTGAAATGCACTATACCTATATTTAAATGCTCAAATGCAGTAGTAATTTTGTATGCAAAGGAGTCCCTTTTGAGTAATAATCATAATTTTATCAAAAATCTCGTTTGATTAAGTATTTAATACGATGCGCTCCACGCATTGACTCGTCAATAGGTATCCTTTTATTTGAAACCAATTTCGAAGCCTCATTAATCGAAGACTTGAAGTATCAAATCTCGTCCGTACACAATTCATATTCGCGTTTCGTATACGTATACGACTATGTGTATAGCCGAAACCATCGAAACATGAATAGAAAACGCACTCGTGTTTCCCAAACGAATACAAAAAAGGCTCCTATACAGTTAACAACCACAACATCGACGTAATTTTCAACAATGCCCTCAACAGGAGTGTCTGTTGAAAAAAGGGCCCCAAAAAGTAGCAATCGAGCGGCATTATTTTTTGTGAAGAGCAAAAACTTTATAATGTGGGTGATATTATAATTAAAAAGGTCCGTTTGTGCCCCTGTCGTCGAGCAGCGGGGGTCTTTTGTCCGGGCCACGGTTATTATGGCTATTTACTTTGGGCAACCATCAACTCCACCGTTTAGTAGTTTTCAATAGATTATCTTTTGTATTGAAGGCTATGATCGGTTACAGTTTTTGCTGGTAGCCTTTAGTCGAGATGCGAGTACAATGTTGGGTATAGATAGAGCGAGTTTAATCGCCGCTTGCAGCTATGAATTTTTCTCTTCTTTTTCTGCTTCTTGTGTAGGATCGTATTTGAAATTTAATTTTTGTACTTGCACCTGTTTATATTTTTATGTTAGTCCTTCGGAATCATTATGAGGTTCATTAACGTTAATTGCTGGTGCTCAATTATTGATGTGATAACGCGCTTAGTTTCAAATCATAATTTTAAATAGTAAGTTGATCCTTCTAAATTTTTTTTAATAAACGTAAACAAAACGCAATCTTTAAATTTATTGATGGCTACAGTTTACCGCCACGCAAGTCTCAAAAAACGACTATACTAACTTAGGCGTTATTAAAATTGACGTACTTAGGTTTAGCAGAAAAGCTACGCTTTAAAAAATTCTAGTATAAAAAGTATAAAATCTTACTGCCCTTATTATCAAGACCGGCGTCATGTGCCCTACTGACGGCTTATGAATATGCATAGAGTGAAACTTAATTAAAACTTTAAGTAATGTTTAGTACGTTTACGGAACTGGTTAAGTCTTCGGTCTCGCAGTTATCCTTATTAACCATATCTGTTATGAAAAGAACTTCAAATATTCCATATTTGGTGTGCTTTTGGCTTTCTTTTAATAATTCCAATATTAATTCAATAATAATATGAATGTTGCAACCGCTTTTGGCTCAATGCTGGATAAAATACTTTTTAAAACAGCAAGATTCGATCATTCTCTACTTTCTTCGCAACGATTAAAAAAAATCCGTTGACAAGTTTGTTCCAAAATCAAATTGCTGCCAATTTTGAAACCCGTTATATTATATACCTATTATTCGCGTTGTCAACAAATAAATTATTATTATAATTAATATGAAATATTACATCACTAGCCCATTAACTATTGGTGTTGGTGTACAATTGTACATATAACCAAATTTTGTCTTTGCATCTGTTGCTTTGTACGCTGGTACCACCCATGGAGAGGGCTTATCCATAGATAGTCATAGCTACCTGTGGGATACAGCTGTTCATATAAAATTATCAAGACCGGTAAAAAAATCCAGAATAAGAATAAATTTAAAATAGAATCTATATAAAATAAAACCTAATATCTTTTTCTTCTTATTTTAAACCATTTTAATTTGATATCGTTGCAATAGGTATTAGTCTTTTTTTAAATCCAATGAAATAGATTTTAATTAAGTCCAATAAACACAATAAATAATAACATAACCGGTAAACCATATGTTTGTTGATTAGTAAATTGCTTTTAAATATATCATATTCAAATACATGTTTCCGTTTAATTATACTAATGGGTTTCACCTGGCTTCAAATAAAATTAGTCTCGCAAAAGCAAAGTTAATTTCAAAATGTAATTCTGCTAAGAAGCTGCATTCACGACCATCTGAAAATCTAGCCCACCTTCCAGTGTCTTAAAAAAAAATTTTGCTCAGTGCGAAACCAATAAAAATTTGTCAATTGACTCGAAAAAACTATGACGTCATCCCGTGCGTTCGCCATACAAAATGTATGAAGTGGTAGTGTTTATGACAGTTCATTAAAAGCATCTCAATTGACTCGCACGACACAACCCAATTGACGAGCGCAGCGTAACCCTTTCCGGCCACCCCGTTATTCGGATATAGAACATCACATCCGATCCCATTTCTAGACACAAAAAACCCATGTTCATGTCCAGCCAGTTTCAATTTCAAATAACGCTACCGAAATCGAAAGCAGACATACAGGTAACATAATACACTTGAGTGGCTATACACGACCGCGATCCAATCATAGATAACGATTGTTTTTTTAATTCCGCCGATGAACGTTTGTCAAGTTTTGTTTTTTTTTTCTCCTTTGACGTTTTTTCCTCGTGTCAGGTCTTTTGTCTTTGACGAGGGACGTAGGTAATTGAAATAACGACGGCCGCCGCAAGGTATGCGTAGAATTTTGAGAACAGCTGACTCCGTGTAGGCGATGTCTTAAATATTTTTTCGAGAAACTCGTTTCGTATTTGGAATTTTGTCGTCGTATTTTTTTATTATTTTTTTTATTAAATTTCATTGCGCTACAACATACATTTTTCGATTTAATTTTAGAAGCTCAATTTTGTATTACTGAATGCAATTTGAGATGTGTCGTACCGTACGTAGGTTCCATTTTGTGCCACTAAAATTAATAATTCATGCTGCAAAAATTTTAGGTGAAATTTGTTTTGGAGAAATGAACAAAAGTGAACTAAATATATTTTTAACCAAACTACTTTTTAATTAACGTAATAGTCCCACTATTAAAAATTTAATTTATTTAACTTGATTATATTTTATTTTTTTATAAAAATCTGTCATAAGTTTCCTTTAATTCTTGTGTAGGTCATCTTTCCGTTTATATATAGGATATTGAGATATAACATTAATCTTAATCTTTCATTATATCTAGGATCAAAACCCGTGGAAGTTGTCAATTTCGTATTACTTTCCCATAAAAAGGTGTTTTAAAATTACAAACCAATAAAAATTATTTTAAACAAACGTTCACTCATTACGTTCCTTTTGTCTGTAAACGATGTTTAGTCTCGACATAGTAACAGGTAGGAAGATTTAAGATAGTCGGATGTTTGTTTGACGTTTTTTGCCCGCGCCACTCGTCCGACATGCCGATTTTTGAATGGCCGTCAATTTTTCATATAGATATTATCTACGGTTGTTAACATTGATTAATTTTATATTTCCATTTTTAATATCATGTTTGTTGTGTGTTTATTGCCCAATTTCAATAAATTTCCTGTTACGTTTTGAGTTACTGGTAATGTTGTTTTGATACTTACCACCTGTTGCATTTTCAACGGTCATCGTCAAATTTAATTTTTTGTAGATTACGTAGTCACTTTAAAGGTAAGAGTTAGTAGGAATAACGAAATGGTCTTGCAATTTATTTGCTGCTACGAGCTCATCGCAGTCCATTGAAAAGTCCTAGGATTTGTATTTACAGGCGGTTTGGTTCATAAATAAATAAAAGGAGAGGAATATTTAAAAAAAATCTTTTTATAAAAACAACTTTCACCATTTCAAAATTTTATCGTATAGGACTAGTTTTTCTAATGGAGTAAAGTTAAGTACCTGCTTCCGGAACAAGTAGTTCCAGAAGTAGGTACTTAATTAAGTACCTACCTATGAGGACAAGTGTCCTAATTATTCAGCACGAACAAAGTCACAATGGTCACTGCACCTGACTATAAAAATGAAGTCGGTTAATAAAATAAATGAATAAACCTTGTCATCGGTCGTGAATCAGGCGGAGGTTGTATGCGTTATTTACTGCGCTGCTCGTGAAGCGGCGCGTCGGCAATTATAACGACATCTCTGGAGATTGATCATTATTAACGCCGGATTAAAGGCGCCTCATGCCGCCCACTAACTTATTGACTGACAATAATTCTTCAATGCTAATGGTTTGAAAAGCATGAAACTTGCAAAAGAGAAGCATATCTGATTAGAACAAAATTATTTTAAAATTCTGGCTAAAGAAATTTGTTGTGAATTTTAATTTTCACATTTTTTTTTATGTCCAACGCCTGACTGACAAACCACTAGGCTGACTAACCAAGGGTAAATAAATAAATAAAAAAAAACTTTTTTTCTCTTTTTGTTACTTATACCCAGGGGTTCTTTTTAAATAAATAATGATTTTTTTAATTCCTTGTATTTAAATAGTATTTTAAAAGTTACCTATATATTTTTTTAAATAAAGAATCTAACGATACGAAAGTGTCAAAAATACCAACTCTGACGAAAACATAATGCACAGAATGGGTCTGACTGAATTGGTCTGAACCGTTTATTGGCCATCCGTGTCATATATTGTTTAATATATGAACTAATAACCTTAAAATGAATTCACGGAGGGCCGACTAAATCAGTTTATTACGT
Organism: Erynnis tages; assembly: GCA_905147235.1. Taxonomy (NCBI): domain Eukaryota; kingdom Metazoa; phylum Arthropoda; class Insecta; order Lepidoptera; family Hesperiidae; genus Erynnis; species Erynnis tages. Next base: position 3,436,598 of record LR990092.1, read on the forward strand.
GTGATATTGGGTTTGAATAGGTTGTTATAAAAGTAATCATTTTATATTTAGGAGTTTATTACACCTTTGCAGTTAATGATTCTTATTATTGAGCTTTTTGTGACACTGATTTACTGGTTCATGATTTAACAACCGTTAATGCCAGCTGATGGCGTATTGCACCTTATGTCCCCTGAACTATAATGACCATAGAAACGGGAATTAGATAGAACAGCTATAATATGAGTGGAGCAGGTGTACCCTAGATTCTATAAATCTCAGCGACGCTTCTGGACTTTTTTCATCTCCAAGTCTGGGTGGCTAGCCTTTGAATTTTGCTTACAATAGAACATCTATTTTCATTGTTTATTGAGGCTATGTACTATCTTTGTGCAAAATTCTATCAAATTTCATTTGTGTATTCAGGTAAACAGTTATAACCGGTATTAGGATAAACGATTCTTCAATGTTTCTCTTCGAGCTCAGTTGAATTAGATAAAAAACGGGGTTGACATCGAATAAATTATAAGTAGGTAGCAATTTTCCTCGGGCAACCTTTGGGGGATGTACGTGGACTTTCGAAGGAAGTTTGATGCAAATTGTTTCGATAAAACCATCCGGGACCCGTGGCTAATTCATTGGATGGAGCCCCAGTACCTACTCTCTTAATTTCTTTTAGTTTTTATCCTTTAGGGCTACTTCTGGGCCCGCGGCCTCTCAGTCCGGGGCCCCTTCAGCCTCGGGGCCCGTGGCATTTTGCCAGCCCTGCCACCCTATAATTACGTCACTGCCCGGACCCCCCGAGTAAGCCGAATTCTTAGCCACTGGGCTATCATCGCTTAAGCTAGTTATGTCATAACGATAAGGAAGCCTAGCCACGTTGGAAGGTTGTAGGTACTCACCTGCTGACTAGGAATAGCTCAGTTGGCACCACGCCATCTTGGATACAATGTTGCTGTAATAGTTATAGGTGTAAGTACCTAGTCATTAATACATAAGAAGGTTTTATAGGTCGTAGAACCTTAGACTTGTATCGCTAATCTCTTTAGTTTTAGTACCTAATAGGTTAGCAAATAGTATGTACATACCTAGGCACGCTACCTAATTCCTGCTCTTGTAATCAGTAGGAGTAGTATTATATAGAGTAGTATTATAGTAGTAGTAGGTATATGTCATGTCTATATGTCATATGTTAACAATACCACATGAGGTTCCTGCCCACTATTATACCATTACTACTATACCAGACTGCCCCAGTGTGTACAAGGCCGTGTCCTGATTGACTGTCGCAAACCGACAGAACCGATCGACCGACCAACGCGACAAAATTTAAACGTAAGTCTTTCAATGGAGCTATCCTCACTGGCAATACACGACATGCGACAAATGTACGCAATGACGATGTCGTACGGCATATTTGACGCGAGCGACCGGTTTTGTCGTCGCAATTAAGAGAAGGGGTATGTTAAGATACAGGCTATATCCTACTTTCTAATTACTATTCTGTAACTTTGTGAGGATACCTACATAGAGATTGTTTCTCTTCTACGCAAAAATACTGAACGGATTTGAAAAAAAAATTGTACACAGTTTTGTATTTAAACTAAGTTAAATTGTTTTACCACCGCTTTAAGATATATTTTACAAACGACGCCTCACCGTATCCTTACTTCAATAAGTTAGTTGTAGGTATGTTGTTGTAGTGTCGCGGAATGTTCTCAGTAGTCGCTATATTTACGTTATAAGGCTTATTTGTTTCGCAATGCGGTTGATGTATTGAGTTATTCCCACTGCCAGTGAGTTATTCGTGAGTAACAAGCAGCGTGAGATGCGCTTTTCGGTATCAGATGTTGTGGAATACTTTTATATAGACAATTTACGTAAAAACACCTTTTTTATCTTTCTAATATTATTGGGTCTAGAGGTCTAGGCGACTTTTGCATTTAGGTACTGTTTTACATTTTTTTTTTTACATTTTAATTAGGTAACTATCTGATCTACGGGAACAACAGCACTGAGATGCTCTTATGTTTGCGTGTATCTGATGAATGCTAAAACTAAATGGAAGAAATATTAATTCTAGTTAATTAAAAGATAAATTCGTATATAGATAAGTAGAAGAAAACTTATAAGTTGATGTATTTATTTATTATATGTATAGTAATTGAGAGGTAAATAATATTTTACAAACGACAGCCTTTCCTGGCCTTACTTCAATAAGTTAGTTTTATGTTTTTGTAAAGTGTCGTGGAATATTCTCAGTAAGTATTCGGTATATTTACGTTACAAGACTTATTTGTTTCGCAATTCGGTTGATGCATCTAGTTCTAACATGACGAACTGCAACAGAATAATGTAGTTAATCCCTCCTCGATGTCTAATCGCAGGCTCCTGTACCGTTTTTGCAAATCAAAACATCTTGAGCGCTCACAATGCGTTCAGTCGAGGCTTGAGCGCTTACCGAAACCTCCACGCGGGGGGCACGCCAAAGGACCGTTTAGGCAGCTAACAGATATATCGATTTAATATTGATCTATACGTCAAATAACGTTGACGTAAAACTTACGACTGGATTAAAATGCATTGAGTACAATTTCGGTTGATAAAAAATGTATAATATATTAATAATATATTTTAAGTTGCCTTAAAAGTAACGTTGACATAAAATCTGCGACTAGATTAAAATGCAGTGAGTGCAATTTCGGTTGATAAAAAATATAATTATTGTGTTATTGTTAAAGTTTACGTTATATTATTATGTTCTCGTTTTTCACGTTTGCTATTTACTATTATTCACACACTCAGTCACATTTTTAATCATAAGAAACATAAGATGAATAAAGTGGTATTTCTTACGCGTAGGTAATATCTATAGATATGTATGAAATACATACCTATTAAGTTTTAGAAAAACACCAGTATCCACAGTTTTTAAATGACACAGATGATAGACTTTACTTATCTATGCTAATACTTCATCAACACAGTTGACTGATCAATCTTAGAACTGTAATTTTAGATGTTTTCTGATCGAATGTCATTAATCAAAAGAATTATCATTTTATCGCAAAACATGTAAAAATCGCTCATCTGTTCCCATCCTAAGCCAAAGATGGCGGAAAGCGCCGTCTATTCATTTAATTGTTAAGGGCTAATCCTCAGCCGGCGTCTTTCGAGCGTCTAATTCACCTCAAGTAGCGCATTGTCGGGAATCGCAGTCGGAAAACAGCTGGTGCCGAAAAAATCGCGTTTAAGGTTTGTTGAACCGACAAAACAATGGGGTATTCGGTGAGATACCTCTGTTTTTTCCTTAAATGATCGACAAGGGAGACAGAGATTCAGGTTTTCACATGTCTATTTTATTTTTTATATTGTAATTGAGTAGCAAACAGGCCACCTGATCATAAGTGGACGCTGCGACGGAAAACTACAGCCAATCTGGTTAAGATTAGGTATGTATTCCTCCCCAACCGAAACACAATTTACAAACTTGATCTATATTTATGAATAATTTAGCGCTCTCGCTATGAGAATATAAATAAAAATAAATTATTTTTTAATACGTGCATTAAATTTTAAAAATGTGTCACATCTGGGGCAAGGGGTTCTGAAAATGTGACAACCTGTGACAAGGACGGGGTTAAAAAGTCCTAAAAATCGTGAGACGTAATTTATGGATGGCCCCTTAAAAGTTAATGTAATGTACCTCCCACGTAAGCTACGAGTACCTGGCTCTATCACCTAAAAGATCAATCTACACATTTCTTGTCAAAAGTAAAATGTTTTATTATATTTCGCCTTACAGCCTCTAACTTTTCAAACTTTCGTCATCTGCAACCTTAGTAGTGTAGGTAAATATCGTTATCGTTGTTGCTTAATTCCAATCAAACAGTACCTACACAAAGAATCCCCAAAAACATCCATCGCCCGCAAACTTGTCTGAAAGACCCTGCAATACGTAAAGTAGATATGGAAGTAGAATTACAGTAAAAGTTACATAATAGGTCATCGGGAAATCATGACTTAGGATTCCGTCCCTTATAATTTAAAAATCACCCCTTATAGGATCTCTGTCGGCGAAGGTTTGTAGGTAGAAATGTCAAGACCATTTTTCAGGTAGGATTAAATTGCTCATACAAATAAGAGAAATAAGTTTTTAACAAAAAATAGTTATAGATAGTCTTTTAAAAAATTATATCAGATCATTTCAGAATGAATTTCTTAATTTTGTAGGTATGTATGAGTTATTTCTGAACGTACGTGTAAAAATATAAATATCGTTAAACGTTACCTATACTTACTTCTTTTTTCTTCGAGTCGGGTCAAAATTAAATTAATATTCTAGTAAAAATCACATAAAAACTGTTAGGTTGTAGGTACAACAATCTCTTTCTGAACCCTCGGTTCTCGAGCCCGGCTCGAACTTGACTATTTCTTTATTTTAAGAGAACAATCTCGCTTCAAAAGCGCACACAACTGGGTCCACTCTGGTATCGAACTTGTCGGACTTCGACGACTTTCGGAATTTCGAAATTTCCCGAAGTTTCCGCAATCGTTGCGTAAGAACTTTCGCACGGGTAGGAGAAAAATAAATACTCCTTTGTCGTTGTTACTCAACCTGCGGGTCGCCAAGGGGTCAAATGAATGAGTCAATTCTTGCTAAATGGGTCACCAATATAAACAGACAGGAAGAAATAACCCTTATTATAAGAAGTGCTATAACAGACAGTTGGTCGAGATAGGTGGCCAATCTAGTGGTCAATCTTTTGGGTGTCGCCAGTATAAGAAAGGCAAAAAGGCTTACACTAGCCTAGTCTAGCCTTACCTTAGCCTTAAAACCAACAGCGAAAGGACACCTAATCGTAGTTACTTCCCGAGTATAGCAACGTGGTATAGCAATTATTGTGTGGGTATAACCCACCGTGATGCATAATCTTCATGTCTTGCGTTTTGAAGGTGTGGTTGCCAACTCTTAATTATTAGGCGACCATCTTATTTCTCTTCTTCGACCATCTTATCTCTCTTAATTCTCTTGAGAAGCAACCCACATACAATACTCCTATTTGTGGTTGAACGTGTCCATCGAAGGCGGTGATCACACAATATCAGTTCTGCATCACGTAAGCGAAAAATCATACGTTTGTTTGGGAAAAAGGTTGAGTCACACTGCTCCACAAGATAGATACAAAGGCAGACAAACCAGTGCGCTTGCTTGAACAACGAGGGACATATGCTCCGTAATTTATGTACAGTTATTGATCAAAAGGTGTTGGTCCTTTGGGAGGCACCCAGGCGTCCTGTGTCTCGGTGGGTCCCCAAATTGTTCAACTAAGGGGTGATAAAATCTTCCTTATAAGTGGAGGGCTCCTCACAGTTCAATTGTTAGAGGGATAGTGGATAATTATTGGGCGTAATGCGGTTAGGGAATGATACGTCGACCGAATACAGCCGTAACAAAGTGATGCGTTCGATAAATTAACGAAGATTCAAACAGGCTGATTCACAACCATCCCTAGTTAAATAATCACTCTAATAAGAAGAACACGTTTATGAACTATTTGAATTTTTTTCATTCTAGGAACCCTGTCTGTAACACATTATGTACCTACAAACACTGCAGAGTCAAGGCTCCTCTCATAATGAGAGGACCACCACGCTAGCCTATTGTGGGTAGGTGAACTTCATGCCGTTAAGCAAGTTTGAGAAAACTCTCAGGTTTCCTCACGATATTTTCCTGCACCCTAACAGTAGTTGACATTTAAAATAGGCAAAGGGGAGTTAAAAGCTAGACTGAGTTTCCTCTTTCTAAGGTCATCAGTCCAACAAATCAGAAATTGGTCTTTGATTCCCTTTTAACAAAATATTTTCGCAATATGAGGACCGTTTCTCCTCAATGAATTCTATCAGTCCCTAAAATAAGATATCAATATAATAATTCTCCTAAAAATAAAATCTTAAAATACTCTATTGTACGTGGATTAATTTTTATTTTCAAGCATAATGGATGTTATTCGCTACTTTGAATCTTTAAAAAGGTTCCTGAAAGGCCAAACGAATGTTCCTTTCAAGTCTACCAAACAGTTAACGTTCATAATTACCTACAGATAGAGCCTTCGAGACACAATAGATTTTTTATTACGCAAAGGATTTTGGCTTTTGTTGTCTCCCGAGGTGTAAATTTTAATCCTTTTATACTTGACTGCTGTATTTGAAGGTATTATGCAAAGAATGTTAAGACGAAATGGTTTCTTCCAGTTCTATATTGCGTGGTGGCGCCGGGTATCGATGCGCGAAATGTTGTAATCTTTTTTGTGAAATGTCTTTTGAAGGGTTTATGCTTTTTTGTAAAAAGTTTGAGACGGAATTACAGACTATAATACCATCTGAATTTGGGCTTAAAAATGCCGTAATACCATCGTATTTCATATATTTTTTACCCTAAATTTGGCAAAAAGTGTCGCTAGCGCACGTCTTCTGTGTGTACAGTGTATAGAATATGCCAATTGTCTTAATCATACTGGATCTTATCTTATCGTATTACGAGAGATTTCGTGATGTCATGGATTCAAGTATAGGTAGGTGAAATTATGTACATATTTATTTATTAAGCCTTTACCCGTGCCTTTACCTATTGACAAAACAATGCAATGGGCGATTATAATTCCTAGTTGCAATCTCCTCCGGTCAACCCCTGCGATAGTGAAAAAAGGAACCTACAACTGTTTGGAGAGCTAAATATATTTATTTGTTAATGTCGGAAAGGAAACATCTTTGTAACAAATCGTATACAAACTCGTTAGTTGTACGCTTATTATAGGTAACAAATTAAAAAGCATTTCTTAATGCCTACTGCGTACTTGCGTAGTTACCGGTTGTTGCGAAGTGGAAGGTTTCCCTTTCTTTCCTATTTTTGTCTAACCTACAAAAAGTTTGTTGAAAAGAACAAAAAAAGGTGGCTGAATCGATAGGGATGTAGCAACCTATAATTTACAATTTACTTAAAAATATTTAGGGTTGTCGACACTTGAATGAATTACCTAATGCTCAGTGATATTTAGGTCATAATATGTCTGTTATGTAGGTCGATAGAGGAAATGTTCAGTGACGTTTTCCACGTGTTTTACTCCACTATTCGGAAATCGATTTTACCTAATGTTTAACCTCTCACTTAGGTAAGGGGTCAGGTTTCGAATCCCAGTGGTACACACCAATTAACTATATTTAAAGTTATGTGCGTTTTATAAAAAATAACTCGCTGGCTCCTAGCAACCCTTTTCTTTCATGATATGTAAATATTATTATTATTTACGATAAGATCAGAAAGCTATTTAATAATTCATAGCAAAATACTTTCGTCATTGCAAATATCATCTGGTCATTGTCTAGGTTTTCAAAAGAAAGATAATAGATAGATAGTCATCAAAGACGTTTAAGTTATCAGAAAAATAGTCAATTATTTTTTATTCCTGCATTTCCTGGCCCTAATGCGTTAATAGACGAGCTTAATACCTCATAATATTTATCAAATTTATGTTTTTGAAAATTCACCTCGTGACAAAAGTACCCACCAATAATATTAAAACTTGTTCGTCTGTCTTCGTCCAATAGGTATTTCGTTGTATTATTAAGGATATCGATACCCATGATACAAATATTTCGATATACAATTACAGCAAAATCTGTCCATCTGTCATCTGAGCCGACTTGTAACTTTGTCGACAAACAGGGGTCAGGCTGGCAAACAACATGTGTACAGTTTTCCGATACACTTACTGTAGTACCTATAGGTAGTGTCATACTAAATGTATAGGTTTTCCGATACACTTACAGTAGTATAGGTAGTGTCATACTAAATGTATAGTAGTAATAGCGCTGCGAATTTAAATGTGTCAGAAATTGAAGTTAATCTACTGCCTTCCTCATAATCCGCCGTGAATCATGCATTAATGGTGGTAGGATATACACCTATTCAAAACGATAATCAAAATCGTCCATATTACAAACTCACTCGCGTTTATAAGTTTTGCTCTAGTTTGAATCAGCCTTTTAAATTATATGACACAAAATGTTTTTAAGAGCATCTTATGTTATAAAAATGTGTTTGGGAACTGATAGGTAACTACCTCAAACGTTTCGCGTTATGAGACGTTCAAAAATATGCCAAAAAAAAAATGTTAAAATAAATATCTACTGTAGATAAAAAGCAACACTTTACGGATAACGCTTCGAAACTTAAAGGCTCAGGACGGATGGTGCGTTCCCACGAGACGTGCAAATATTAGCCACGGATCAGTCGGGATCCGATGCGTTTTTGTAGCACTTCAGGATAGCCCCTACCAAGAGCAAATCGTGAGTAAATTGTCACAAAAACTCGATCTAATGCAGATTAACATCGCCTTAAGAACGATGACATCAGTCTACTGAAGATCACTGATTAATATGAGCATTACAAATTGCTCTACACTACACTACTACTCTGAATAACTCTTAATTTCTCTCTCTCCCATTCTCAAAGGTTGTCTGAAGGAGGTCCCTCTAAAGCTATTACCTACACCGCTTTTTGTACTATATTTTAGATTTGTAGTTGTTGGTGTGTCTGTTTGTTGTGTGCAAATAAAGAGTATTTTTATATCTTTTGCATTTTAAAGCAATCAAAATGATTAATATCTTGGTAACCAAATATCCAAAATTTGATGGGGTTATCCAATTCTTATCATATATAATGTGACGGGAACTCTTGGTAAGTTACAGGAATCCTTTTCTCACATCTACTCACTCAGAATGTTAATTCCATCGACTTCAAAGTCTAAACCACCAATAGAAACGATTGCTCACTTTCATTCGACTTCAATGTCACAATTCGTCGAGCTAACAATAGTAACACTGGTATTTGCTCATTTCCGATTGGCCCTTCTCTCGTTACAACTGTACGAGTGGAGTGTTTTGACCAAAGGACGTGGCAAATATTTGAGTTTCGCACTTGACTGATGTTTGATCATCGTTCGATTATTTCGACGCTCTATGGGATTGACAGCTTTGGGGTGAGATTCGAAATTGATAAAGAAAATGACAAACGTAAAATGTAACCAATCGCGATTATCTGACGTACGAAATTATTTTAGCAAATTTTAAGTTAGTAGTTAGTAGTTAGTATCAGTGCCTCGAGCACTTACGCAGTTTCGTATGGTATTGTATCGAGCTGTCATTAGTATGGGAAGATGTCAAGAGAGGCTAACATATGGCAAAGGTACTAATGACTGACGATAGGGTTCATGCTCACGGCACAGTTTTTTAAATGTATCTTCGAAATTGATGCAATTTGTTTTGTCCAATGGGAGAGAAGAGTCTTTGCTATTCTCTGTTTGACCGAAAGTTTGACTAAAATAGTAATTAAATCCGCCCTTTGTACCGTTTTGTTAATTAATATTGTGAAGTTTTAATAAATAGATAGATAGCTACTAATCTTTTATAATTATTTTATTAATATCTTACTATCTAGCCTTCTTAGTAGGTACGCATTTACGCATATTACATGTAGGTACTAAGATAGGAAATACCAATAAATTACTGAGATTTCCCCGACTACCAACCCGGCCTGATTGCTTTATTATCATATAACAAGATAGGGATTAATATAACCACTTAGCTGTTTAATCAAGCCACGCCTTCCGAGATACGAACATGGACGCTAATTGCATTAAATGCCGGCGACATTTAATATAATAAGTAAGAAAGTTAACTACAGATTTGATTAAGATAGCGGATATCGTTGCGAGTATTTTAAGTTTAGAAGGATTCGGTCTATTTCAGCGGATTCTATTCTAGAAGTGGCGTCTATTAATATCAGCCCATGTCGAGCTACGTGGTCTATGAAGAGCTAAAAAGAAGCTTTTTCTATCACTCTCATCTTGACCCATTGCTGGGTCGCGATCCTACAGTAAAGGGCTTGGATGCTTTAAATTCATTCATAGAGCCCCCGATGAGGTTTAGCAATTCCAATTCAATTGCTGTGCTCTTTATTTCTTTTTACAATTTAATCTTGGTTGTTGTATTAAAAATGATAAAAAAATTTCAATTACACTTAATTACATCTATATGATTCATAGTAGGTAAAATAAACAGCTCAAATATTCAGTGCTAAAGTATCTACCTAATTTCTAGTAATTAATAAATTGAACAATTTGTACTGTCACGTAAACAAAGCTTTATTTGAACCTGGATATGAATTTCTGCCACTTTTTCTAGACAACAAATTTTGAAAACAAACAAAAAAATCCTAGCCTGGTCGCGTGATAAACGTGCGTGTTAACAGTGCCTGAGCAACGGCCATTTTGTGGCCGAAAATTGGCAGGAAAATGGTGAAAACGACACTTGTATGATACTCATGTTTGTGTGTTTATGAATTAATGCAAATGACACCAGCAGTTGACGGAAGCATTAAAAAAAGAATAACCTAATTAACTGAACAATTTTTTGTTGCAGGAATCTTGGAATCAAAACTATAGACTATTAGACAACCAGAGAAATATAAAACAATAAATTGTTCTGTGTTGTAATCAACTCCAAGGGTTGCTAGCGTAAAAAGGTAGTTCAATACCTAGACGTAAAAATTTACTTTAAAACATATTTTGTTTATTTTAAATACTGCACATTTCCGCGATTACTCTACCAAATGTGCCCAATACAAACATACCTATTTATTTTATGACACAAAAAAAATTGATTTGTTAATTTTCGATAAAAGATTATAAGTCGCTTTTCTACACAGTCAACCCATTGACATTCTGTCGCATTGTTAAAAAGTTTCAAATTTTGTGTTTTATGTTACAAAGTTCGAATTTGAAAAGCATTGCGTGAAAACCGTCACTTGCTTACTTCTAATCCAACCCCTCTAGACAGTAACGTAGGAGTTTTATGATGTATGTCAATAACTTCAAAATTTGATATGTGTATCGAGTTCCTTGCGGTTTTTTAAAGCTCCCGCATACAGTTGAAGAGTTTGTTTGAACGCGCTATTCTCTGGAACTAGTAGGTAGTCAGATTTGAAAACATTTATTTGAATATAATATTCACATTTAGGTATGGGGAAGGCCCTTTATCCTGGAAAAGTGTTTGTTGTATGTTTGTTCTTATTTCACATTAAAAAGAGCGCTTCTTCACCGGCTGAAGTATTTCATAAGCTATTTTAAGTGTTTGTTTATTCTTTTTTTCACATCGAGTTCGGTATTTTCAGTATCATCCTTTTCTATATCATTTATAGGTGAATTTCTACTCTATTTCTAGTCTTGCTTATGAATAATGATTTTCTTCTTATAGGTGATAAAATATTTGCTGTCATTATGTCAACACCTTTTATCCAGTGGTAAATAAAAATTTTCATTTTTCCGAAACCTTCAATAATAAACCTTCAAAAACTTCTTGCCTTTCGCTTATCGAATTACTCCGAACATTCTTGGGCTGACGTGGCGCCATAAAATTACGAAGTCAAAACTAGCAACCGAACTAACACCGCAATTTTAGGAACACTCCAACTTCACCTCTATTTCGCTTTTAGCGCCAATAAAACCGTCACCGGGTACATACTTGCCCAAATTTCGAGGTTCACAACTCACGGAAAACTGCGAGCGTGTGACAATAAAACGTCCGATACAAGTGGCATTAGACTGAAGCCACTAGGATGGGCTGGAGACACGCATCAACTACGAGCACCAGCTCACTTGAACCCCCCTGCCCCGCGGACTCGTTCCCCGGCTCACAGGAGCGCTCACAACGCAACCATTACGCAGAGATCTGCCTAAAATGGTCTACACCTCCCTAGTTCCTTATGTGGGCGAGGGTGGGAAGGAAAATCACCTATTATTAACGGGGGTGCCAAACTAACGGTTCCACGTGTTGTTCCTTTTTATGTGTTCCGTTTGAATAACACGTTTGATGGCGTTATTTAGGTGCTAGCAGCTATGTACGCTCTTGGAATATTTGCCGAGTTATTTCGGGATAATTACACTTTTCACGCCGTGTCGTCGATTACACAACTGGAATGTAGGTTAAGTAAGAAGTCAAACGACTGCTTTATAACAAAGTAGCGAACTAATACCTACAAGGATAAAAAGCAAAACCTATTTTTTATTAGAAAAGGCGTCGGTAACATACAATAAAAGTCCCATTTATTCATGCCGTATAAACATGAGACATTCGTCTAACCATTGACATGGGTAGCGTATGGCGTGAGATGTTCCAACAGATAGTGATGGAAATTTGTGAAAAGCATGTTTCCACCGAAATGGGAAGGTTCACGCCATTCGAGCCACATTTGAGATACACACGACATGATAATATGTTTTTTCGAGGGACGTTTGGACGTAGAGTATCACGTTTCCTTTTATACGATTCTGTTGTCTAATGCAATACTTAGCTTAGCACACATTTATGGGGAAGAATGTTAAATGAACTAAAGGAATGAACGCTGAAGAAATAACTACCTACCTAACCTTATAAATCCCAAAATCAAGAAATACTAAACCGATGTACAATACAAATCCCATCTGGATTTGTATTGTACAGTGCACAGTCTTGCCCAAAATCAAGAAAAACTTAACCCATTAACGCACTCGAATACCGTAATCGAATAACCGAATCCATGGAAAGAAGTAGATGTGAACGCGAAGACATTAAGGTGTCCACGCATCCAAAAGAAGACATATTGTTAGCGAGCACACACCCTGACGACCCACTTTCTGAAGCTTACGTCAGCTCGAAGCTTGAAATATGACGTGTGGTGTCAGCTCATCCATTCTGGCAAATTTGCATGGAAAAACCGTAAAATTGTCAGACCTGACACAGACACACCACTGCCTGGCTTTGATGAGAGATACCTGGCCCGTTCCCGGCTTTATTCACTAGCTTGTACAGTACAGTCCATCGAATGCTACAACGTATGCTATCGAATGTAACAGCTTTTTTGAAAATAAAAATTCACGATAGATTTTTCATTGTAGTTATTCGATGTGGCTTACTGTTGGTTTACTGTCAATCGAGGTTTTGTTAACGCTTTGTAACTCGCACTAGTTAAAGAAACTGTGATTATTTTAGAAGTCTTTGATTCGTGTGTAATGTGGGTGGATGTAATCTTATTTTGGGTCAGTCTAAAATTCAGAATCGTATGTATGGTTCTTAAGATTTTTAGAAGAAAAAAATTTAAAATCAAATTTTTGTATGGAGTCAAAGATATGAATACATATCGTTAGACATTATAATACTAACAAAGATTTAGTATCTACGGGATGATATTAGTTCGAAATTTTACAGTGCATTACGGTCAATTCACGGTTATTATGTTTCATTAATATTATTAACATTTAAAAGAGAGTGTTAATTAAAAATAAAGCTATTTTCATGATGATCTATTTAATGCTTTATTAATTTTTTAACTCTTTTAAAAATCTTTTACCTCTATTGGGATTATTACACTGTGCGACTCCTGTGTAGTAAACTGTGTATGTGTGTGTGGTAGCGGTATTGCTAAAACTCAGACTAAGGGTACAGGTGCTTCAAAGTTCAAATTTAGTTTTAAACTCAAACAATAATAGCGTGCGCTGTATATGGACATGAATATGGAATGCTTATGTCCTGTAGTCCTTCGTGCCAGTCTTTTCAAGGTCAGTGTGGATTTAATCTTTAAAGTCATCGGTACAAAGTTTCCAAGGCGCCATAATCATACCATTTTCATTCATTCATTTCATTTCTTAGCTAAACCAATTGTAACATATCTTACTTTAATCCATATTCATCCATAAATATTATAAATGTATAAGTTTGTGAGGACTTATGTTTTATCTTTTGTGCAAAAAGGACTGAAAATGTGTGGATGAAATTTGGTACATGTACGTAGTTTATTATCTGCATTAACAGTAAGTCTTATAACCCATACGCGAATACGACAGTTTGTAACGATTTCTGGAGTTCTTTGATTTTCTCTAGAAAAATATTTCTCCTAAAACTTTATTCCACTAGTCTAACGGTAAATTCAAATTCAAAAGCTTTTATTCATTATTAGGTACAATTTATGCACACTTAATGAACGTTATACATTTAACATTATACAAACATCCGCTTTGATCGCCCCTCAGGCAAAACGTAGACTAGGAGAAAAAAGCGGGCGGAAAAAAACTCCCAGCACTCTTTTTAAAATAAGTATAAAAGCGTGATGAAGTAAGCTTCGAGTATCTGTTCTGAGGAGAGACCTGCACCCAACAGTGGGACACAAAAAGGGAGCCAACACTGAATAATTTAACAGAACATGGCAGGTAGAAGACATCCCAAATTTGAGCTTTATGCGACGCCACACGCTGTTACATTTCAAAGAATTTCAATTTGGAGCTTGTCGTCACATTGTAAATTAAATGTTTTGCGTCTGCAGACATCCACTCTTCATTTCTCGACCGTTTTCCAACTTGCTCCGATTATTTGTCGTTTTTCTTCTTATTATTAAACATAATGCTTGAACCTGGTGATGACGAGAGGTGCAAGGTATTTCCAGCGGAATGTCCTTGCCCTTAAGAATGAATGTAGCTTGTGCCGTTTGCTGGATTGTCAAGGTATGTCGCCAGTCGTATGCCGAGTATTTCGGAGTTCTCCGTGTGAGGAATTTTTCTCCCGCTGTGTTGAATTTTTTTATTATATTGTGTGAGGTATCCGTGTCGCCCTCACACCTGCTCCTTCATTCGTGAAAACGACAATTTTACATTTTCCGCGTTCCTCTCACTGTATTTGATATTCACAGTTGTTTCGGCAGCCAATGTTACGTACGCTCTTGAGAAGGGGAACATCTAAGTAGTCGGAAGCGTATGATAAAAGAAAAACAAATTTCCTTATGCTTATTGCGTACACTAGCGTCAATAGCATAAGATACCCAACTTGTTAGTGGTAAAAATATGTGTAAAAGCTTTATGAAAATAAACACCTAACTTGGATAATTATTGGTGGTACTGGGACTTGCATCTCTCAAGTAACAGATGGAATTTAGCCGCTGGGCTACCATCACTATTTTATTTTACTTCTCCCAGCAATAAAATGCCGCGGGACCTTTCAAAAACAGTCCGATGGAACGATTTCTAAGCTACGCTCGTGTAGGGCGGGCGGGCGTGTCCGAAGTGACAAATTGAGCCGCTGCTGTGGGCGGGACGTGATTGATCTCGCTGGGATGTTCTATTCAAATGGCTACATAATGATCGCAGATGTAAGGCAGAACCCGAAATACGATGGAAGGAGTTTTGCATAGCTTTTTGGAGATGACGGGTTTAAATTTCGCTGTGACAAAAATCTTGCTTCAAAATTCAGCCAGTATTTTTATATTTGGCCAGTATTACATCATTGCATCTCAGTGGCTCACACACTCTGCACTTCCTCCAGCCGTGGGTACCAAGACATCTCACACCCAGACTAAACAAAAGTAGCAGAACGTCAAAGCTCTCTGCCAATAGATACCTACTGTTAGATGGTAGAGCCACAGTAGCTCGTCCGCCTACCTTAATGCCTTAATAAGATTTTTCTCTATTTGATGTTGTCGTCCATGGGCTGCAGTGACCACATCAGGTGGGCTGCATGCCATTTTGCTACTCAATTTCTATAAGAAAAAGCTTCACGTCAGGTACTGGAAGCGAACGTAACGACCTATATTATATAGCCAGAGCCATTCACATTTTTTCCTATCTTTAATTGCTCTCGACAGACTCTTAAGTCCGTGCCTTATTTTGCATGAGATTGGGAGTCTGCATTTTTTTTACCTATATTTTACCATGTATATTTGGACCGCTCCTTGGACCGTCCCGGGCGTTTCTTCAGAGTCTCTTCTACGACTATCTCGGCGCTGTGGCTGATAGCGGTAGGCAAGTCAGCCCTTGAAGACTTGCAACCAATAGCTGTCAAGGTTGTAGCGAAACCGGCTCCCATTCAGCACCATTATTAATTCAACAAGTGCTCTTATAATTAGACCACCGGGCAAGCGGCAGGTCTTCATATCTTCATAAGTTTACTACGTGTGCCGAAACACGGAATGCTACTTCGTTTAATATGCTCTTTTAAACCCGAGCCGTTAACATTATCGGATGACTTTTTATCTCGCCGGATTAAACGGCTACCTGTCTTGATGCGGCTTTCATTTCAATGTGGGAAGGATTTTGGACTTTATGCAGTAGATAGTAAAGTTGTGTTTGGGCTGAAAGTGGCGTGGTTAGTTGGATAATGGCTACTATGTGCCAAGATCTTCAATGTTTAATGTTTAATCGAGAGTTGCGTGGACGTGCACTCAAAATTTAACGTCTAGACTGCATTGGTCTGTGAATTAACAGTGGAGCAGCATCGAAAAGTATGTTGCACGGTGTTCTGTTCAGTTATTTGACATAATTAAGGACCGCACAGAGTTCTTAAGTAGGTAACCTAAACGACTTAGAATAATCCGTTTCGAATATAAACAATTCATCCGCGACACCCGGTGAGATACCTCTTACTAAAATTTAAATCGTCAAGAAATAGGAAGCAATTTGAAATGAGTTTCTAAATCAATTATGAAAATTCCATCAATCCTAAGTTTGCTTGACAACTGACCCTGTGACCAAAATTTCGTCTTTCCATACAAAGTCAGTAGATGCGATTCTTAATAGTCAGTCACAAACGCTATTGTCATGTCAGTAACCCATTAATGACCCACTACAGGGTCGGGTCTCCTCTCCCAATGAGAAGGATGTAGGCCTTAGTCCACCACGCTGGCCTAGTGCGGGTTGGTGGACTTCACATGCCTTTGAGAACTTTTTTTTTCTGAACTCTCAGGCATGCAGGTTTCCTCACGATGTTTTCCTTCAACGTAACAGCAGGTGATATTTAATTTTTATAAAGCGCACATAACTTTTTTACAAAGTCATTGGTGCGTGCCACTGGGATTCGAACCCGGACCCCTCGATTCGAGGTCGAGTTCTAAGCCACTGGGCTATCACCGCTATTACAAACATAAATTTTTTTACTCAACCAACCACTTGTATTACTTACTCTGGAGTAGTCGTGAGATAGAGCGGTGTCGCTCCCGCGGCGAGATGAAGGCGAGGAGATAGCGTTAAAACACTCATTTGTTTGTCACCACCACTCCGACCACCGGCTAATGTGGTCTTCAGGTTAACATGAAGCACTAACTTTTATGGAACGTCCGATTTTCAACAGACTTCTCAATACTTTGTTATTTTATTTGTCACAATTTATAAGGCGAGGATTCTGTTTTTGAATGACCTAAAATTATTTGATAATAAAATTTAAATATTTTTCGTATTTGTTCCTTTTTAATTGACATTTTCAAGTTGAAAGATATAAATCAACCTGCAATAATTTTCATCGACAATAAAAAGCGAAGGTTTTTTTAATCCAAGATTCTTTTGCAAACTGTTTTGAATATTGAATTTTTTCCGATTTCTTTTCCACAAATTTTGTTACTTACATTTTTTGGCCTCGTATTTATTATCACACAAACACTTGTTATATGTCTTGACTTTGAGTGAACTAAAATGTCCATTGAATTAAGACTTCTGGTTACCCTACAAGAGCGTCACACGGATCTAAGAAAATAATTGGATACGGAACCGTTCATTCAAATGCTGGTAGTTTGCGATTTTAACATGACACAAAAACCTTCCAAGGTAATTGTTTGTTCTTAGATACCTACATTCGATTTTAATATGACAAGTAAATAAAAATCAATAAATTCATTTCATTTGTTTTTGAACGTCGATGTCATTTACTACCATATTTATAATTGCGCCCTTCACAAACATAAAATAATAGGTTTTTAGATTTTTCTCATTATTTTTTTAATTTTATCTTTCTGCGCTCCTCCAACTTTCTGAAGTTACAGTGAATTGGAAGGTTGGTTGGAAAATATAAATTACTGACCAAGTCGTATTCGACGTTTATAAAATGTAAATGGTTAACTAGGCTTAGAAAATGCAATAGGTACATATAATCGCTTCATTTGCTAGATATATTATTATTACAATGCCACATCCAAACTTCCTCATCTCATACAAAATCCAATCCCAGGTTACTTAAGAATTCCAAGATTGTTCGTAAATACATTCTTCTTCTTTAATTTATCCCGACCGTTTTATTTTCGGTCGTTTATAGGTGAGACTTTTAATGCAGATAGTAAATAAACGGTTTTATTCGCGCCATATTCGAGCAATGCCGGGTTATAAAGCCTCGATACAATAAATTTAAATACTTATAGTAGTGTGCACGGATGTACCTACACGGTTCCTTTTCTGGTTTATTGAAGACGATTATCGAGTTTTGAATCGTCGATTCGGTATCAACTTTTTTGTCGACCTTGTAAGTTAGCTGTGCAAATTTAAAAATAAGTATGGTATTCTGTTAATAAATTTCATCTAAGACTTTATTTAGGGTGTAAAGTTTTACAACCTACGTCCAACGTGTTTTTTTATTTAATGTTCGGTTTCGTCAGTCCGGCACACACCACCCATATCAGATGTAGCTGCCAGTTATTTCAAGCTACTTTTGACTATCTTTTTACATTTACAATTAATGCATATTTAGGTCTTCAAACTAGGTCGCCACAGAATAAAAAAAGCCGACTTATGTGTTGCTGTAGGTGTACGTAATCTTCGAAAGCACTAAACTCAAAAATATTGTCTCTATAAGCAGAAATAATCAATTCTGGTTGAATCTCCGGTTACAATATTTCATCACCCATAAAACATAATGATGGTTTACGTTTAAGTATTAATTTACGTTCCTTTTAGAAAAGAAACGTATTTTACTTTAATAGGAGACAAAAAATAAATGTCACCGCCAATTTCTGATTCTATATACTTTAAACTAACAAAAGTTGATTATACGACTTCATTGTGTATAGTTATTTAATTGTCAGTGCGTAGGTATTTCAATTTGGAACGCTCCATACTCGCGTTTACATTTCGTCGTATTGGTTCGTTGATTGGGCATGCCATCCAGCCTAAAGGTTTTTGCGACAATTTTTTCACAAAATCAACATTTTTATTTCCTTATTTTCCATTTCCTACGCTACTTTCTACGATATTTTTTGGAAAAACATCAAAGTATTTTACCTCACCGCAGGAAGGCTTGAATAAAGAGATAACAAGCGGCGGTTGAGTGTTTTTATATGTTAAAGACAGATTATAACGGTGTTTATTGACGAGCACCAAACACCGGTAGCCGTTTGATGACACCGAAAGGGCTTTTAAAGAAAGGTTTAGTGCAGGTTGGCTTATTAAACAGTAGCAGAGAGCGTGCGCTATCTGTACCTACTGATCTTCAAATGCTTAGTTGTCATTGCTAACTCTATCCGTTTTGAGAACATACATTTTGTAGCAATTTGTGGCAAATAAGGCATCGTTTGCATTTGCACTTAAAGACAGTTAACATACTCGTAGTTTACATTTTAAGTTGTTGTTGTTTTAACCCATTAATGACCCACTACAGGGTCGGGTCTCCTCTCACAATGAGAGGGATGTAGGCCTTAGTCCACCACGCTGGCCTACTGCGGGTTGGTGGACCTCACATGCCTTTGAGAACATTTTTTTTTGTGAACTCTCAGGCATGCAGGTTTCCTCACGATGTTTTCCTTCACCGTAACAGCAGGTGATATTTAATTTTACAAATCGCACACAACTTTTTTACAAAGTCATTGGCCACTGGGATTCGAACCCGGACCCCTCGATTCGAGGTCGAATTCTAAGTCACTGGGCTATCACCGCTGTTTAAGTTAAACACCTAAGAATAGAATACCTAAAGATCAATGTAGGGAACATTGTGTTCCCGTCCAAGTAGAAATTTACACCGTTTTAAAGCTCGCCGGTGTATCATCCCAATACCGCGAATGTAAACTGACGAACCTAGCTCGTGGCTGACTATTAATGTTTGTCTAGGTTTGCTATATTTTGACACGATTCTTCAGACATGACAGTTTTGTTCGCTAGTCGATCAGCACCAGCGAGCCGCCGTTCCTTGAAACCGCGGTATAGGCTCCTTACGTCGATCACCCAATAAATAGAGCATCGTCCAATCGAACGCACCGCGATGTATGAAAGATGTTTCTCGTACAAACTATTGATTTATCCACCTATAACCCGAATTGATGCAATGTTAGTTAGATACCAATACATATTTTCAATGATGGTACAACATACCAAAAGTTGATGTAAGTCCAATCACAACTGACAGCTTGAATACCTATGCAATGCAATTACAAAAATCCTGCCCAATCCAGTTTCCAAACGCGATCCTTTCCGTTTTAGCGAAACCTGAGTGAACATTGTGCGCTTCATTAATTGAATTGCAATAATAACCGGCCAAATA
This sequence comes from Erynnis tages, assembly GCA_905147235.1. Taxonomy (NCBI): domain Eukaryota; kingdom Metazoa; phylum Arthropoda; class Insecta; order Lepidoptera; family Hesperiidae; genus Erynnis; species Erynnis tages. Next base: position 3,456,950 of record LR990092.1, read on the forward strand.
AATTCTCATGAGTCCGATATAGACGGGCCTATAAAGAGTTCTTTATTCCAAACAAATCGGCGTCCTTTGAACGGTTCAAACGTACCGCGAGCGAGCGGGTTTTATTCGTCGTTATTCAGCTTATCGGCTGTTCACAGATGCGCTTCGAACTCATTTGGCGGACTTTATAACCAATAATGTACTTATGTTATTACCGATGCCTAAGTATAACTCGGATGTCGTGGTTGGCGAAATTGGAAGTAAACTTTTACGTCATATAAAATGAAACTAATAAAATTGGTGAGAAACATCTACTTATTGGCGTGCCTTGGCAGTTTTGCCAAACTCGACTCGTATGCCGTGGTGGCAAACAGCGTGACGCTTTATGTGTGAGTGCCGAAACAATCCTTTATTTCTAATTTAATGATTAATTTTATTAGGAGGACATTATTTTAAACCACAAATTCAGTCCAATGTGGACCAGAAAAAAGAACGGCCGGAAAAAACTGACCCCAGTTGACGCTAGTTGCTCGCACGACAAAGTCATTGTGTACATTTCTGGCATGTCAGTGTGTATTTCGATAAGGACATACATGGCCCTGATTCTGTAAGTCCCAAAAGATTTCGTGCCGATATCGTGTGCCATCAAACCGTACAAGGAACCTTAATGTCTATTCTATAAGGCACACAATAGATTATTATGATATTTGACTTTTAAGCCTTTTTTGACTTTTTATCACGGGTAAGACACGACATTTCCGCGATACGAGTGTGAATGGTCATACAGAATCAGGCCCCAGCACTGTTCCCCCTGTGTTTAAGCTTTGTCGTGTTGGTTGGTCGTTCGGTTCTGTCAGCCAATTAGGACGACGCTTACTCCGATCAAGTATTGCCACCTAAAAATAATATTAAAACAAAAATTGCCACTTCACTCTTCATTTCCATTGATATACCCGCATCGACGTCTGCCCGCATCATTCCTTCGCCTTTGTACTTAGTATTGCCTAGATTAAATAGAATTGGCCAACCTTTTGTGCTAGGACACGCAAATTTTGATCAAGTGATCAAGATTTAGGAATATTTTAGCCATCAGTGGTAATATACACAATCATGTTCTTCCAATGTGAATTGTTAAAAAATCAATAATAAAATTAAATATTCTTCTTGTTTCTTTAGTTAGGGAACTATGTTTAAATCGTAAAATGTTCATATCTTCCTTCCTCTACCTTCCATCCCAGCACGCCCAGTATAAAAGTACCCTAAACCCAACCCCTGTTAGTTTTTCATAAACAAATTACCGATCACGCCCGAGACCACCAGAAGCGCAGTTATCTATTAAATTGTCGGAGTTCGAACACGTCTCAAAGTTAATTGAGGCTCCTGAACCTTCGATTAGCAGATAGAGGATTTACGAGCAGGCGACAGATAACACGGACCTTGGGATAAGGGCGGTGCTACGCGGTCGACTCAACGGTCAGACTCATTCGTGGTGTCTGTGTTAACCGAAGCTTGGTCAAACAAAAAATAATAGAAACCGCCAAGTAGTTGAAATTCTACTATAATTTATTTGTAATTTGAATTTGACACGTAACGGACGAACGAACGTACACGTCATGTTTGTCTATGTACTTACCTATGCATGTTAAAGTTCCCAAACTTATAGTAGTGTTATTACTTATTTTTTGTTGAATTTATATATTATTTAATATATAATATTATAACTTATATAATATTTCTAATGCATTTTATTTAAAAAAATTAGAATAAATGCATTACTTTTCGTATAAACTTTTATTGTGACTCAATATCTATGCTCCGTTCGCGTAGGAAGCTGTAAATTGTACTAGTGGTGGACTAAGGCCTACATCCTTCTCATCGAGAGGCGACTTGTTCCTGCAGTGAGTCTCTAATGGATTACAGTTAGACATGTCCAAATTATCACTCATTATCACGTTACAGACAAGGCCTACACCACATACAGTTGCGTTATGAATAATTTTAACCGGCACACAATTTTATCGTCACATTGCCATAACTCGAAACTAGCAGTACAACCAAAACAATCCCAAACAATAGCATTGGGCGAACGCCAACGGCTTGCTCGATGTAGCTCGACGCGATAGTGTTACACGTTCCTTAGGGTCAGTTCAAATTCACTTGGGCATTTCGTGTTTGCGTATTTGTATTTGAATAGTCCACCAACCCGCAGTAGGCCAGCGTGGTGGACTAAGGCCTACATCCCTCTCATTGTGAGAGGAGACCCGACCCTGTAGTGGGTCATTAATGGGTACTGACATGACATTCGAATATTTGCGTAATATTTGAACAGTGTACGACTATGCTCGTATTGACAAATAGAGTGGCATGGCCACATAGCCAAATAACAAATACACATGTTTTATTACCTGTGAAAGACAATGTCAGTCGTGCGTAAAAACCTGACATGTGTGTCGTATAGGTAAAGCATTTTCCGTCAGGTGTGTACCGAACCTTACTCTGCCGCATCGCCAACAACTTTTTGGCACCGCATCAAGAATCTCTTCGCGTCCGGCGCAGAACTTGTTGGTGACACCCTAACGTGTGATAAAGACGACACTATTGTTCTCGCTTCTTATTAAAACGGGCGCATAAGCCCAGTGACTAGACACCTACACTACAATCTTAGAGTGAATGCTAGATTGTTAGTAGATCGGAATCGATCGAAAAAGTTAGCCACGTCGGGCGCAGTCAGTACTGGGATGGGTGACTGTTAATGTTAATGTAAATGTTAATTAAATGCGCATTTCCCCGCTTCGGAGGGAACGTTAAGCTGTCGATCCCGGTTGTTATCGATACATTAGCAGTCGTCAAACCTTGTCGGAGGTCCTATGGGCGGTTCGAAAATATTCACTGATCCGCATTGGAGCAGCGTGATGGAGTATACTTTAGGCCTACCCTTGTTGTGAGAAACCCGTGCCCGGGTGTGGGCAATAAAAGGATAGAACCCAGTCCACCACGTCTCTGTCAACTTCGGGTTGATGAACGCACAGCATTTTTTTAGTATTGTAGAGCAAGTTTAGTGTTACAAATTAGTAGGGTAAGGAAGTCTAATATGGACATCTGAATTTTTTATCTTTTCAAGTCTTTCGGTGTTATGAAATATATTTCCGTTTGTAATTTGAATGTAACATTATAAGTTTAGTCAACACAAAACATTATTAAGTATTTTGAAACGAATTGAAAATTATAAAATCATTCTTTGTTCATAGTAGAAAGAAATCTAATGAAATTATATTTGTGATAAACCTATTAATAGCCCAATAATCGTTTATTATTTAGGTAGGTAATCATTCGCGTTCCCAGTTTCCAGCTAATATAAACACAACCCCAAAATATTCAATTGAAAATTGTTTATCAAACTATGTACTTCCAAAGCGTATTAATACTCAATAACAATTTAAAATGAACCAAAAATATTACATAATAATAACAGTCAGCCATTTCGAGGCGTGACGTAATATCTTAAGCCCTACCAACTAATCCTGCTCCACTATTGTGATAGCACCCTAATTCTGTCACCCCTGTCACATACCCTAAACACTTTATTACAATGGAATAAGGTTCAAAATCGTATTGAAAAACAACTGTATCTGTTATAAGACCGTTAATTGGGGTAATAGAGACTAATAATAATAAACTTTTAAGTGTGTAACTCTCAATAGTGTTACCCGTTTACTCGTGACTTTAGCAGGATTTTAGGTTTTGGTATTTGAATATTATTGAGGCTTAATTTGAAGAAAAAATGTTTTTTTTTATGTTTGCAATATGCAAACAGTAGGTACTACGAAGTATTGTTTCGTTCGATATTTAAAATAAGTGCGTAGGTACACTAGGTATGAAGAAAAATACTTTAAATAAATTCTTATTTAATTAAATTTTTGGGATTCTCAGTTTATGTTATTTGTTTCTTAGACAGATGGCCCAGGTATTACAGTCGCTCGACAGAACTTGAAATAATATTTAAATGGAAGAGATGTCAAAACTGTGGAACTGAAATTTCGCTAAGACAATATAAGTTACTCTTTCTTGACACTAAAAGTTTCTCCTCCCTCTCAGTCTCAGTCTTCTCAAGGTCGCCTTTTAAAGGCAGTTTGGTGACCTGAGATTGTCACACAGCAATAAGTAAACCCATACAAGCTGTAATAGCTGTCAACGACTCGAACAAATCTCGTGCTTCGTGGCCGGACAAGTCTATACAAATTCATACTGATACCGTCATAGCAAGGGTGACAATAAGCTCCGGTGTCCTGGGCCGCGATTGGCTGCCCGGCGTGACGTCAGGCGCCGGTCACGCCCTCTCGAATTATAGGATTAGTGACCGGTAACGCAGCCGTGATCTCAGAAATTGATGTCTTTGTGCTCTCAAACCGATTGTAATGCCTATTTGAATACAGGATTGGCATTATATTGCAATTTGAAAACGGTAGTACAATAGCTGAGGATGAGCCAAACATGTAGGTATGTTACAATCCTGTAATACAGTTCTGCACCATATTCCCCTATATGCGATAATCTCACGAATAACGTCTTCGGACTGAAAACAGAAATTTCGAGCTAAGAATATCCGGTCTGCAAACAATAGAATCCGAATTTAAATTGAAGGACCAATTCGTGGTTTAAATATTCTTTAAATTTAGATCGATTTGATGTACCTACACCTTTAAATGTCCCATTACTGGTCACAGTTCACTAACTAGATAAGTAAGTATTATTTAAGTAGGCTCCACTTCATCCAGCCCTTTGGTTTCAATTACAAGAAACATCGAAGACACTCCTCGGGCCTGATCTTTCTAAAGTATTCCTAACAATGCTGCGTCTTCTTCATGTGAAAATGAATATAAGCAATGCATCCACAAAATATTTTACACAGGACTTCTATTTGAAATTAAACATTGTCTATGACTTCAATTTATCAATTAACATCAGGTGGTCTGCCATTCATTTACTTATCAGTTACTCTCTATCTTTTCTCTAAACCTGACATAACCTCTTGTCTCACCAATTTCTAAACGAAACTAAAGGTTTCTTAAAAAAGCAATGCCAATTAGATATGCTTTCCTAGAAATTCCTTCACTAGGTATAGGAAGACAAATTTCGTGACAGCATTCTTCTAAGAAGAGGAATCAATGCGAAAAATGTAGTCCGTCAAAAAAACCGACTAGACCTTGCATTCTTGAACTTCGTGCGTCGAAGTTGGATTAGGCCCATAATTGCGCCATGGCGCCTGTCGGCTCATATAACTCTTTTTTATTTTTTGGCCCCCGGCTTCAAGTCGTTTTGTTCACCGGTTGTTGGTTTTCGGAATTAGCATGTCTTATTAGCATAACTGTCCGATAAGACCTGATTGCTGTTTTAACAGCTCCGCCGAGTGCGTCGGGCTCGAGAAATTTGCGTGAAATTTTCCTTTGCGAACATTGTTGTGTGTATAATTGTAGTGATTTGTTGGTGGAAGCAGCTTTACTGCTGGTGTCGTTAATTTTGAGAACCAAATGGAGAATTGTATTTTTATATTAATTTTTATGAAATCAGGTTTTTAAGATTCTCCAATCAACGCTATTTTTTCTATACAATTCTCATGGTAAATATACCATTGAAAGCAAAATAACTGTTCTAAAGATTTTAATTATTCCTTTCAGTCGACCTTAAAATAAACGGCTCATTACGTATTCATATTCATATGCAAATCATGCCCTAAAACAGGATTAGGAGCTAGCCAATTCAGGATTTATACGGCATCAGGGCGATTGTAGCTCACGTCGAATTTGCACGGCGTTATAAATCACCTGGGTACCCAGCGAAGCGCGTACAAGTCAGACCCTACTAAAGGGACGATGTTGCCGATAAAATATGCGTCTGCGAGCCGGTCACCGAAATGGTAATATTGTTAACAGGGAGTAAAATAACTACACAGGAAACCAAAAGGAGAATTATGCATCATCTCGGGAATTTCTCAATAAGATGTGTTGTGCGCGTGGGGCCGACGCGGGCGCCGCCCCGCGGCGCGGCGGTGGCGCCTCTATCGATTATTCGTGCGTCTCGCTCGCGAATAGCGCGGCGTCCCGCTCGCACGCACGCGGGTGGCGCCCGCCGCGTCATTACCGCGGCCACCGCTCGAGCGCTCGGCTCGTCCGGCTTAAACGCAGACCTCGCAGGCTATATCATTAATCTATTACGACGATCGTAAGGTGGGCTCGCGCATGTGAGGCGATTCCTCGTTTTTTCGTCGTCGAGTCGAATAGAATTCGTCGTCGGCCGCGGTGAAAGGTAACGCGGTAACGACCGATATTCGGTTTTATGGCGCTTAATTAGCGTCGATCTTTTGCTCCGCCGGCGGTCGGGGCTTATATATCACCGGGCATTTATTGACCGATATTTCTGTTGATCGCCGATAGCCGAGTGGACGTCGCGGTGCACGTCGTGATGCGGCTCGATCGTGAAGGAGTATTCAGCTGTAGGTCTCGCGTCATTTTCCGTGTCCATATCGAGAGGAACGGCGCGCGGCGGTCGGGCGAGCTAGAGACGGATGTTTATGGGAGTAGTGAATCCGCCCTCCGGCGGCGAGGCGGGCCGGCTGCGCGGGCGCCGGCTCCATTCATATTTGTACAACTGCACAGTAATTACACCCTGCACCGAACCTCGTCTCGATGCCGTTCTGATTAAGTTCTTGACATTATATTATTTCGTCTGAAGTAATAACTGGTTCTCGGACCTTGTTTATGATGTATTCGGGCGATTGGATATTTGTCAACCCGTGTTTTATTATGATGCAATGGGTGGTAGTTACTGGGTAGGTGGCTGAGAAGCTAATCATTTTAATTATTGCACACCATGTAAATTGTCAGAACCCATAGACTAGCGCCCTTATTAATTTATTTCTAATAAATATCCTAGTAAGTACCTACTTAATTTTACTGGCAATATTTATCCAAAGCAAATTTTTAGGTACTTAATTAAGATTAATCCAAAGCCACTATTTATCTAAATGAACATTTTGAATGAAATTCCCGTTAAATTACAAAAAAATAAATGTGAAAAAATATCAGTGTTATAATCATATTTTTATAGAACGTATAACGTAGGTCGTATCCGTAACTGCTACTTTTTCCTATTAGATTCTCAATCAACATTACTCAAAGAGATCCAGTGAAAACTTATAAGATTTTTATCAAGCTTAAGCATTACCGTAGGAACCTGTTCATTTCACTGGGCAAGTTACCTCAAGCCAGCGTTTACCGTACGACCATGGGCAATCTTCCCTAACTGCTCAACCAGTACTAAATTAAATTCTGATATACTGGTATTAAGTTGTAAGCCATCGCGCTCAGATTGGGTGGGAAAAAGTGGTTTCTTATATCTACATCGACAATAACGTTGAAAAACTTTTTTTACTTAGTAAATAAAATAAGTGTGATAAAAACTTTATAGAGTGAAAGGAATTAAATGCGTCATTAACATTTTATAACTGACAAAAGTAGACTGTCTTCCTCCACTATTCCATAGAGAATATAACTAACATTTCAATTACAAATTAGGTTTTCATTATTCTATAGACCGAGTTTTAAAGTGTTAACAATAATCAATCATGCTGCATGTAATTTAATAAAAAATTAACAGTGATGTAACCATAAACACACTTATTTAATGCACCCAGTAGGTGCTGGTAATAAATTTCAATTAGATGGCAATAAAACAATACTAACAACATTCAATTATACAATTTTATGGCGCTTTATAGAAAGAACTACATCGACTGAATATATGAATAAATAGAATCACAGTTATTTGAGATACACTCATACACATAAGTACCTATCTATAAACCGTACGTAAGTATTATGCTTAGAAGATAGAATGCTTTTAATGTTGTATTATTAGTTTTAAGACAGTTCGATCTTAATTGAGTTTAAATTTGGTTGTTCAACGGTTGCCGCCTTGTCGGTCACTGCAATATTAAAAGACCTGCATGCTACTTTGCTTGTAGGTAATTTAAGCAAAAAATGTCTGCTTTAAAATACCTAAGTTGTATTTAATCCCAATATAAACCAATTATAAAACAGTATTTTATAATATTAAAACCGCTTTTTGTTCTTTCGTGTATTAATAAGTTATGGTCGCATATAAATCATTCTATCGATATCGGTTGAATTACAACGCAAGAACCGGTTATCGACACACGATTACGATGACAGCTGTATTACGCGAGATAAATATCGATTATTGGTGTAAACTCGGCCCCTCACTGGGCACTTCCAGCGGATGCCATAGACAAATCAAAAATGGATGGAAGGAGTATCAATCATTTTTTATCGTGCAATTACCTATTCTATCGTTAAGTTGATTTCTCGAATAAGTAATTATTATTTATCAGATGAGTCAAAGTTGTAAATGATCAACTACTATAAGTAATCATAATGCAGTTTGATAGACTACAAAGCAATAAAACAATCATCTTGGCGCCCTCATTAAATAAATAGAAGTCGAAAACGCATATTTAGCAAAACATAACGTTTTTTCTTTAATCTATTCACCTACTTATTACACACCACCTTAATAGTTGCCTACTGTGTGTAAAATGAAACGCAATTGTCTAACTCTCACAAAACGACGATCGAAGTTTGACGATCATTGCGCTAAATACTCGTACTTACTTACAAGTCGTGTTAAATCTACGATAACGCTAAATTGAAGTAATTTAGCGTTCTCTGCGAGTCACCTGCTCTGTCGACAGTGTATATTTTTCAACTTTATATTACTGCCGAGATCTATACAAAATACTTACTCATTATTTCTATGATATAGGCCATATTATAACCACATCATCAAAAACACTAAATCTTTTAACAAAACAACCTCTAATTTATTTTGGAAATAAGTTTAACAAAGTTTTCATAAAATGATGTTTTTCATTGTGTACGTTGACATTTTTTCATCATTTTTCGAAACAAAATAATCACGGCAGTATTATTCGTCCACTCGCGCGTCCATTCTTACAGGCAATTTTAATAAAAACAAGTTGAAGCCAAAATCGCATTTTATACACAAACACTTGTTTCATAATATCATTAACATCCTAACTACATCCCCTATATCTAACTTCAATAAAACGTACATCTCACAGAACGAAGTTTGACAATCGTTTCGCTAAATACGAGTCGTGTAATAAATCATGGTGCGCTAAGAAAATATTTGTGGAGGCCGACACCGCATTATTAAAGTAATTTAGCGTTCTCTGCGAGTCGCCTGCTCTGTCGACTCTGTTTGTTTTGCGGCGAGAACTTTGCTCAACCTATTATTACTGACGAAGTATACTTTTTGGCAGGCGTCGACAACATTTGGTGGTTAAAATTAAATGTTCTTTACCCCAATTATTCAGGATTGATTTTATAATAAATCCGAGTGATAAAGTTTATAAAAAGAAGGTGATGTTGACATATAAATTAACAAGTCTGATACAGAATTAAGCTCATTACAATTTAATTCAATGATTTTGTAAAATTTTAAAAATTTGGTAACACAAATTTATTACGACTGACAGTCATATTTACATCGCAAGTTTTTAATTACAACTTATTTAAAAAAAACAGTGTTTTATTGAGGTTTTATTTATGAAACATGGTATTATTATTTGTACACACAGAAGAAGTTTCGTGAAATTCGTGAAATAATTATAAGTAGTAAAACTGCCAATATTTCACAGAGAATTCTTATACAAGCCTGATACGTCTTCGTCATTAAGCAGGTGTTACAAACAATTGGTTGCTTTTGGAAATAAGTTTTATGTTGCTTGTCAAGTATTTTCTGACCAGAACATTTGACCAATGGACTCTTAAGTTTCTCCTATAAAATTATTAAAATTTTAATTTAAGGATTAAACAACTTACGTTATTTATGAAAAAACTTTTTATTTATAAAGAGTTGCATGAACTTCGTGAAATAATTTTCATACTACTTAGTTAAATATATAATATCTTTGCCTTTAAGCAGGTGTAACAAACATTCGGTTACTCTTTTCGAAATAAGTTTATCTTTGCCTTGCAAGTATTGTTTTGTTCACGAGGGCTCCTTTGTTCTAGTAATGTGTTAGATTGTGAATGAGAAAAGGTTTCGTTACAAGCGTGTTTTTTGCGTTTATTTTCATGCGAAAAGGAACGTTGCGTTTATGTTCATTTTAATCTGTTTGTTCTTTGTAATAACGTTTAGTGTGTAACTGTTTCGAAGGTTTTCAGTGGGTTACAGCTTTCTCTTTAGTTGTGCTGACATTTTTCTACCTCGTTTAATCTCATTTTTAAGACTCTAAGGAAATAATTTTATAATTTTTTTGGAATTAAATATTGATAATGCTAAATGATAATGATAAGTCGAAAATGGACTGACCTACAACGAGTAATTTCCTTTCAAATCAAAAGACATCTCCCTCGTGTTTAAAATATCTTATTACCGTTTGCGCAATTACGCATTAAAAAAATAGAAAGTCCACCAAGCTCCAATTTTGTGGAATTCGCATATGGATAACAATTTCAAATAGTTTTAAATAGAGAAATGTAGTTTCACTCAGTAAAAACCGCCTTTCTGTTCGAATGTCTACCAACTGTGCGTTGCCAATGCAACTGGCTCGGTCTCGCCGGAGGCACAGGCGCCTGAGTAAAAACGTGTTATTATTATTAATAATCCACTCATTCACTCACATCGATGTTATATCGGTTATTTTGTTACGGTTTGTTAGTTCTTAGAAACGTGTGAATAGGGTGGCCATCTTCGAGGCTAAAGTTAAAAATTTTCAGTCCAAAATGTCAAATAACTTAAGACTCTTCTTACCAAATATCTAATACCTTAGGCACTACCTTTATAAATAGGCCAGTAAAAATAGAATTTAACTTTTAATAATTGATTGATTGCAAAGTTGACCAAAAAAACGTCTATTTTTACTGGCCTAAAAGTCCCTTTTATAGATGTCTATTTTACGATTATTTTCATGTTCCTAGCTGTCTTCCAATGGGTTCAACAGTCTAACGTGTATTAGGAAAAATTCATCTATAAGTAGGTTACAATTTTCTGGTCAAGGATCAAAAAATAGTGTAATATCTTCAAAGCCCTTAAAAGAGACCGTCCTGTTTTATTTAATCGATTCGACTGGAATCCTAATTACAGACTACATGCCATTTTAATAATCTACATGTGTTCCACGCCTCAATAGGAGTGCAATTACAATATCTACTATTTAGTTTCCTTAAAGAGCTATGCGCGTTGAGAATTTTTATAAACACGTATTGATTATGGCTCGATTCGTTCGATTTTTAAAGATACCTTACTTAGAATTGGTTTGACACAATATTTGCAAAGCTTAAACTTAATGCTGAGAGTAACTGATTTAATTGGAACGCTCGTTTCTACCCGCCTACCTACTTGTTTGGCTTAATGTTGAGAATAATTAAGTTATTTAAAGAATCTAAACCTACTTTGACACAGAAGTTTAACAAAATATTTGGGCTTAGTGATGGGAATGCTTCATTGTTTCTTAGAGTCTACGTTCGATTTTTAAACGGTTTTATTTATAGCCCTGTTTATTTGTTTATTAAGTATAATTAGTAAATTAAATTATTTTTAACCAGGGAAACTATTTATAAAACAATATAAGCAGTTAGAAAATAACTTGTATTTTCAATGTCGTAACTCATTGCTTATTTTAAAAATTAATACCTAATACTTATTTCGGTATCAGCTGGTAGACGCTACTTTCATTTGAAGATAGTGTAGATTGAAGTTTTACGCCATAGTAGAGATATTCAACTCCATGTTGAAAATACATTCTTATTCCAACTTATTAACAGCATACTTTTGTTATACTTACCTAGTCGTAAAATCAAAAAGCTGGAAAATACTTATTACCAAAGCATTGAGTTGCGAAATTACTTATTTTAAACACTCAGAATTGGTCGCAAGTAGCAAAAGTTTGACCAAAGATTTATCGATTATACAATAAAATATATAATAAGTACAATATAACTACTGTTTCTTTAGAGCTGTGCTTCCTCAATAATCTATTTCAGAACTAGGTCGACTAGCTACTGCCGGCCAATTACAACAATCCCGTTCGCTTGTCAGGCGTATTGCGCCTTTATTCATATATGACTAAAGTTCATTTTTCTCTCCTTCGTAGGAGCTCATCTATAGCCAAAGCCAACGGATGTTGTCAAAGTTGCTGTGGCCCAATCCAGCACCTAGTGCGCCTCGAGATCCCCACTCAGACCATTTGGTTAGTAAACCTTTTGATTTTTAATAACATTTTTAAATGGAAACTTTTTTAAACAGTTTCGAACCTCTGGAAATTCAGTGCAAAAATTGTCTTAGAGTATAATAGACAACAGGATTACAAAGATAGGTAGTTATGATAGAAACTATGTTCTTTCAGAGGTTTTATGAAGAACATTGTTTGAAAATAGTCACTGCGATGAAAGCTACATATACCTAATTTTTACTTTTAGGTAAATAATACAATTTTTACTAAATAAGATAATTGTATGCACTAACGCAATGTTACAATCGAAAAGTAGACACAATATCCTGTAAACGTTTCCATTCCTTTCTCGAGAACGAGTTCTAATAACAAAAAGTTTAAATGAAAAACAAAAAACTAAATTGCCTAAAACAAGGGAATTAAAAATAACGTAACGCAATAACCGTCAAACACGTCGTTCCCCGATAACGCCCAACGACTCCAGTTAAGTATCGTTGTTTTTTTGGCGCCAAAAAAAATTATGTTCGGAATCATAGCGGCAGATGTTAATGATTCTATTATTTATGACCAAAGCTCGTCTATGAGTTGTTTTGTTTTTTATTCCTTCCTTACGAAGTTAGACGGATGCGTTGGAAACAATTCAGCCGTGTAATGTTGTTGGTTGTGAGGCGTTGTATAAACAAATTAATATTTTTTGCTACGTTTTATGTTAATGCGCCTGCAACTGTGTAATTTGTCTGCGAGTACACGTCAGATAAGGTTATAGTTATTGTTTGTTACCTATTCTTATTCAATTAAGCAATGCTTGCTTACAAATTTTTTGTTAGTGTCAATAATTAATTTTACTCATCTTCTGTAAGTAACTAACTTCAAACATGATCATATTATAAACGAATGCATGTGGTTATAATATTAATTCATATTTGTTACACAGTCGTTTTTGTGAAACGTCTCGAGATAATTATTTTCCTACTGCTCCGACAAATACTGCGACAGGTTTACAAAATCATACCCAGTTGTCTCTTCTTAGATCCTTTCACTCTAAAATTTTCGTCCCTCAATCTAAATAAAGCTAATAAATAAGTAGATTATGTGAAATACCATAGGTACTCGTAAGTAAGGTTCATGTTCAGTGGGTAGGTACTGCAGCCCCCGGACGACCACATCCCTCTAATGTGACTGTCTGAAGTTTGTCGTTGTAATCGGCCACGTTGCTCACATAAAAAAAAGTTCACATACAAACGCTTACGTAGGTAGGTACATACGTACTTGATTAACTGCAAAGTTTCCAAGGCGTGTAAAAATGCAACATAATTATTACTTGAATTTGTTACAATAACAAAAAATACATGTACTTTTGAGTACCTAGTACGAAGAAGTACGAATACTTGTTTACTACTTACGTAGTCAGTTTCTTGCTCTACGCGTATTTTAGAGGCTCAACCAGCGATCCGCACGCCATCTAGTTCAAAATGTAAGCAACTTTCATATGTTTTTACGAGGTTAACTCTATATTTGTTTGTATTTTTAACTTTATATGTAAGTATTTCGTTCTAATTCACTGAAGTTTCGGGCCATTCTTTTTACTGCATTAAAATTGTTTACGTGTTTTTTGGTAAAGATTTTGTGTCTTGTGTGCTGTGTATATCTACTTAAAGTCTTAAAGTAGTTTCAAAACGTACACTTGTGTGCTGTCAATAATATAATTTCAAAACGTACAAGGCATTCGGTCTTTAAATAAACATTAGGTATGTATTACATATAATGTTTACCCATAATAATATATTAAAATAATAACATCGCCTCTATCGGTGAGACCGTACCTAATGAAAAATCTTGTGGAGATACGAGTAGGTTTAAAATGAAACGTTGAAGAAGTTACAAACATTGATGCGTACACGTTCAGAAAAATCATTTTTGCGGCCATTAAAATCCCAAAAAAATGAGAACTTATGAACGGAGTATTTCAAATCCGAGACGGCAGGCGCCGGGGGCAATCAAACTGAGGTGTCTGTAGCCTAATTATATGGTAGAAAAACACCTTTCGAACACAAATATTTGTTATTTTACACTTCCATTCAAATAAACACCCTAAAACTATACACAAAAAGAACAATTTGCATGGGTGATCCAACGTCGTTATAGAGATGACTTATTAGGAAAAAAGTAGAGTCGAAATTGGCGTAAAAAGGACTTTAATTATATAATGATTGGGGGTTGGGATTGACAAAACTAACAAGCGTTTGTTCGAAATTGAGGTAATAAATTGTTATGCTGTCGTTAGCAGCTGTCAGTCCGTCTGTTTGTTTATTGCACCTCTATTTTGACATATGCTAGTTTGGTTCTATAATTGGGTTCCTTCTAATTTCAATCTTACAACAAGTATTTTTGATGGTAGAGCCAAAGTTGCTCGTCCCGGGATGTACATATTTTACCGCCAGCCTCTTAACTCGTCGTAAAGCAGCACGTTCTTCATGTCTTGTGTTTCAGCTGTAAGGTATGGTTGCCGGTGATAGGTACTTTATTTGAGGCGAAAATCTTATGAGTAGAGGTCACCCACCTGACGATGCTTAACTTTTACGATCGCTGGCGACCTTCTCTAAACTAAACTGTCTAATACTACTACAATGTACAATGTCGCACAATTGCCAGTAATAGTAATTAGTTCATAATTTTTGCGCAACATGGAGAAATGTACCTGCCTAAAAATATATTTAAAAAGTAGTTTTATCATAAAAGACAGTATATTAGTCGATATAAGCGCATCAGTATCGGTATCGAAGCCAATCAATTACAGCTAAGCCTATTGCCCGAACTACCCCCAACCCTTCGAGCATCCCTTATCAGCGCCCCCTGGGACCTGTGCGTGATCTTTGATGTAACCACCACCGATCCGTTGTTTTAAATTAGATTTGTCCTCTGATATAATGTATCTTTCTTGAGTTTGAAACCTTTCTTGACCAATGTTTTTTGAAAAATTCGACTAAGATGAACTTAGGCTCCTTATATAAGAATAAGAAGTATATAAGAATAAGAAGATAGCTTCCTACTTGCTCATTCTATAACTATTATAAATTTTAAAATATGTACTAATAAGTAAACCAAGTACTCGTGTTGAGTGGTCACTATAGGCCAAGGAGAATTCATACAACCTAAGATATCTTTAAAGTTACAACGAATGGCCGTGCCATTCTTCCAAATTAGATCTGTTTGAGTGATGCCTTTTTTTATTAATATGTGCGATGTTATTTGAAAGACATTTGAAAATACGGAGTGTCTAAAAGGACTGCTACCTAAATAAGCGAAATTCACTGTGAGTACTTATGTACTCGTATACCCTCGGAATAATATGTATAACCTCGGATAGAAGCGGTGATAGCCCAGTGGCTTCGAATCGAACCCACTTACTACGAATAGATGGTAACATACTACTTTGAACAAGACCGAAAATGTTAGAAAAGGCATGCGTTAAGGCATTCCTTTCCTCATTCCTGCTCCAATCTACATCAAAGTTGGATCCTTCTATACTTCTCACTTATATCAACCTAAAATAGGAATTATGGCAATGTATGGTATCCATAAGGGTCTACAGGTATTGGTGACTGTAATATTCTACATTTGGAGGAAAAATTTTAATACCTGCCTTTAAGGGACCCATCGTACCGTTTAAATAAGCTTTAACTACTAAGCTATCGGAGCATACCACACACGTTAATGCGAGTGTGAATTATCGCCATTCCACCAAATACCACTGTAATTATTCACATTTGAATCGACGTTTATAACTAACGACCACTACATGCAAAAAAGTTAGTGCTTAAATCTTAAGAGGTAATAAATGCGACTGGTTCGCCATACCTAGCCTGTAGAGCCGATTTACAATCTATCATAAAATGTTAATAGGTGTTGATGTATGGAAACCGTTGCGTTAGATTGTATAAGATATAAATAGTTTACATTAGATACCCGTATCTAAAAGTACGATAAAATCCGAAGACCGTAACGATGAAATCCATAGACGAACTAGAGTAACCGACATACTCGTAGCTTACAAAGCTCTCTAGCAAAATGAAGTGGCTATGGGCTGGCTGGGAAGGATCGATAACGATCGTGAGGAAGAAAGGTCCTCGAATAGCAATCACGTCTCAGCAAAAGGAGTAGATACAGGTCGCCCTTTGACGAGATGGACTAAAGACCTGAGGAAGACAGCGGGAAACCGCATGACTCCAAGGGCTGGAGTGGCGTCGATTAGGGGAGGTCCATGAGGAGGAGTGAAGATCTAAAAGTACCTACTTTTTATCTCTCTTTAAACCAAACCTTCGAAAGTCCACACAAATGCAGTCGCGGACTGGAGCTAATAAATACCGAATATAAGAAAAACCTACTACATACTTAATATTATAAATGTTTTCTTTACTTTTCAGTTTATAACCTGCGTTAACATAGGTATAAGATACGTTTTATTTCTCTCTGGACCAAGTTCGAATATTAGACGAAGCCGGGGGCAAAGTTGAGTACCTACCTAAATAAAAATTCGAAAATTACTTTTCCAATCAGCTACAAACCTGAGATGGGAAGAATCATATCGAATTTAATGAATATTGTTATGTGGCAAACTCACGCAATCGTTCTCCAAACAATTGTTCGAAGCAACTTTTCCCAGCCACGGGTAGGTAATAGAGACATTTGTTTTGATTGCTCTCCAAATACCTTTACTATACAAACTGCCTAAATTGTGTTAAGAAAGTGTGACGCATCAACGTATGAAGTCTGAGAAGGGCACTGCAGGCAAGTTACGGTCCAGGTCAGGGTTTCGTGACTAATTTCCTCCCGGCCAATATTTTGTATAAAAATTGCAGTGTTCCAGGAAGTAAGATTCCAGGTTTAGCTGAGTGTGGTCCTATGCCTGGTATTCTACGCCTTGATTGAGATCGATACTGTTTGGTTGCCAAGATACTCTAAAATACTCGTAAGTATACAATTTCTTTGAAATAACAAAGGTTGCCTGGCAATCAAACATCTTTTAGGCAAACCATAAACTGAAGATCGGTTATTAATTTCCGTCCAAAGTTACCATAACAACATATTTAACGATATTATTTCATAGTCTACTCATGACTAGAGTCTAACTAGCAGCAAATTTAACGATCGCTTGATCGTAGATACCAAAGGTGTTGCAAAGTCGTTCGTAAATGACTTCTATAGCATTCGTAGCATTACTGAAGCATTCGCAACAGTCGTTTTAATTAATTCACAGTGTTAAGTACAAACATCGTCGTAATTCATATCTTCAGTATCGCAAAAACCCTACACAAAGGCGGTTTGACGGCAGGTGCCAATGTATTAAGCAAATATCGATTAAACCGGTAAAATATAAATAACCCGTGGCTACGTCGGTGTAACTTCGTGAAGAGAAATTCTTTCATTTCAATTTAGGTCACTGTGACAACGCTACGCGAAAAAAATGTAGCGTTTACAATCCTACTACCATTATAAATGTGATACTTTGTGAGGATGGATGGATGGTTGTTACTCTTTCACGCCAAAACAACTGTACCTTACCTTAGTCTGAGTTTTAGTAATGTCGCTACTACACACACACATACCTACACAGCTTACTACACAGGAGTCGCACAGTGTAATAACAGTGTAATAGTATGATGATTTCAATTTATATTTCTGGTCTGGTTGACTGGTTGTGTGTTCTTGTTTGGTGTATCCGTATCTCGTATTTTCGAACGTTATATTTTACTTTTTATAACTTTTGGATGTAGACCTACATTACTACATTTACCTAAACTATTTAAAAAATACCCTTCATGAATAATTGGGATATAATTTTATTATATGATAAAAATGAGATCTTGAGAAGATAGCTCTAAAGAATGATAGCTTCCTTGAATCCGTTGTCTAAATAAATTTATTTACCTTGCAATTCATTTCTAAGAGGATCAATGAACTTCTAATGCCTTTGAAATTGCGTGGGTAGGTATTACCCACCTACCTACCTTTTATATGGTAGGTATTAGCAAGTCTCAAGCAGGCCCGCCTACGTTTAAAGATATTTAATAAATTAAATTAAAGCACCGTTTGCCAAAAAATGTTTACCTATTAATATCAAATTATTTTTATAATCTTTATCTGTAATGACCACTAGTCAATGTACCTCAGGTAATCAGCGAACTCGTTGACTCTTTCTTACAAAAGGAACAAAAAACTAGGTATTAGATTAGATAACACTCTCATGATTCTTATTTATATTTGGAATAAAAAAATATTATATATTCCTTTACTGCTCCTAATTTCTCATGACTCTATGGTAAAATAAAGGTCCTAGATCAAAGAGTTATTTTAGATTTCTTTCTACAACTATTCCACAAAAACTTAACCTACCGAACCTTCTCGTATAGGTAACAAAAAGAGTTTTGCCTCATCGCCGCCGTTTAAATCCATACAAAACTTAAAATATCCGAGATTTTAAATGTAAAAGTTGCGCTCGCATTGTACCCACAATTGTAGACTTGAATACAATCGAGGGACGGCGGAAACACTCCGAAAATTCACGTCTGGGGAGCGCTCTCCCATCCGACGGACGCCGTATCACACTTCACAACACTCCACTAATACAAAAACAAAAATCTTCTTTAAACGTATAAATTCTTTTAAACATAATAGCACAATCACAGCGCTTTGATTAAAATATTAAAAGTCACTCCACGCAACGTCAATCGAGAAAATTTCACCATCACCCCTTCCGTCATCAGACTCAATTTTTACTATAGCCCTTGTGACACAAGTAATATTTAACATCAAAGAAACCGGGGCCCTGGTAGAAGTGATAAACATTTTGTATATCCGTCGAACAAAGTGAGTAATTTAGGGTCTAGACCGATCGCGCTAAAAGCGTGTTTCTACACTTGCGATTTCCTGAAGGATGTGAGTGCATTAAAATGTGGATCAGAAAATCTATTCATAAAGACAGTTGCGTCTCGGTCCGCAATTATAGATCACATCAAATTGTTCACCAAGTTAAATTGAGCCCCGGGACGGAAGGGCGCGGTTCGCGCGCTAGCTTTTTGTACGCCGGTTATAGTAATGTGCCGGTGATTTTATACTTAAATGCTGGAGCGGTAAGCGGCTCGGTTAAAAGGTTTTTATTGTTTTATACCTTAGTTTTATACCTTCATTCAGTGTAATAGAGCGAGCCGTTCACATGTGTAGAATACGTGTGTTGAAAAGGATGGGTGTTGGTTCTAGTTCGTAGCCCGTTCAGAGCATAAACGTTTATGATTGGAAATTTGAGTGATAGAGAGTTAAGGAGGCTCATTTCCCGTGTTAATGATTGACTAAGTGGTCTGCTTTCTTGATCGAGGCGCCGGAAATTAAAATTGACGGTACACACGGTTAACAGAGTGTCATTAAATAGGCGGCAGTCAGTCACAAGAGAGTTAAAACTATGAAATTTATAATTACCTACTTACCTAATTTATAAATTGCTTAATATTTTGATATGGTGCATGAACATTGGCAACCCAAATCATCAGACGATATCACTGAAATAGTGGCCAGGCGCATTAGCTATTTGCGGAGGATATCTACAAATCTATTATCATCCTTCACGCCAAGTCCTAGAAGCTTAGATACGCTTTAAACGCTTGAGAAAGATTCTCCGAACAGACAGATAGGCAGCTTATTTGGAAATACTGGAACACTGGAGTGTTCTTCCTTCCCTACAACTGCTAATGAAAATTGTCAGTACCCATTAATGACCCACTACAGGGTCGGGTCTCCTCTCACAATGAGAAGGATGTAGGCCTTAGTCCACCACGCTGGCCTACTGCGGGTTGGTGGACTTCGCATGCCTTTGAGAACATTTTTTTGTGAACTCTCAGGCATGCAGGTTTCCTCACGATGTTTTCCTTCACCGTAACAGCAGGTGATATTTAATTTCATAAATCGCACATAACTTTTATTACAAAGTTATTGGTGCGTGCCACTGGGATTCGAACCCAGACCCCTCGATTCGAGGTCGAATTCTAAGCCACTGGGCTATCACCGCTGCATGAACATTATTCTAGTAATAACTTCAATTGGTGTTATCCTATTATGATAATTACCTTTGAAGAGCGATGTTGCATTCAGCTATTAAAATGTTCTACTGCAATGTTGATGCTATGAAGCCTTGTCAGGTCATATTCTCAGAAGATCAACAAGTAAGTAGGTGGTAGGTACTTTAACTCCAACTTTTTACAAACTTCACTGTCTAAAAATAATATCGACATTTTTTCTAAGAGCTTCTCATCTACCTATAGGAACGGCCTTCATCTTCCAAAGATTTTTTTCACTTTTACAAAATAAGTGTTTATATTGCCAAACGATTGACTAAATGAACAAGAATTATGTCACAACTCTCTTTCTTCTTATATCTCTCATCCTCTCTTAATACTCGTATTTATTTGTTATGTTATTTTTTCTCTTTTAAACTGATTCTACGAATTATGACATAGGTGAATTATGACAAAATGTAGGTATGTTTTATGTAACGTAGTGGTAGTAGTAAGTAATAGTGTGTGCAATTCTGTATGTCAGTTACCCATTAATGACCCATTACAGGGTCGGGTCTCCTCTCACAATGAGAAGGAGGCCTGTAGGCATGTAGGCCTTAGTTCACCAGGCCTACTGCGGGTTGGTGGACTTCACACACTTTTGAGAACATTTTTTTGAACTCAGGCATGCAGGTTTCCTCACGATGTTTTCCTTCACCATAACAGCATGTGAGATTTAATTTTATAAAGCGCACATAACTTTTTTTTTACAAAGTCATTGGTGCGCGCCACTAAGATTCGAACCCGCACCCCTCGATTCGAGGTCGAATTCCAAGCCACTGGGTTATCACCGCTCTATATATATCTAGAATTATCTACAATTCTGTATATATCTAGCTATCTGTAATACGTTTACGAGGGTCCCAACTCCAGATACCAATTGGACGTTTCACAGGAATTTTGTCCGACGCTTTTAGCGTCTGAAAACGGATTTTCCGGAAATATCTGTCAGAGTCTAGTCTAGGGTTGTCGATAGTTTAGATTTACTACGTCATGATTTGATGACATGGTTTTGGTTGTGTGATGGGCTACTAAATACCTACACATCATTATTTCCGACCTTAAAGGACGTAGAAAGAGTAGTCCATAGGCAACGGTGAGCACTTTCCACCACTTTCCACTTTCCAATGGCTTTTACGAAATGCCTGTTTGCTAGTGTCACACATAAAAAACTTCTTACCTACTTGCATTATTTGTGCAGATATTATGTACTTTTCATGCGCTCTATATAATTATTTCCTCGGTATAATATTCCTTTAGAAATATCATTTGCTGTAACAGTGAAAGAAAACATCGTGAGGAAACCTTCATGCCAGAGAGTTCATAAAAAATGTTCCCAAAGGCATGTGAAGTTCACCAACGATGTGAAATTCTGTCGAAAGCGTATCATATAATTTGACATAATTAAAAGAGTTAAAATCAGTATGAAAATGTAATGCAGATTCCGAGATTGCCATTTTTGCAACCCTATTACCTTAGCTGCTCCTACTAAGTTTCTGGGAAAATCCCATTAATGTGAAAATCGGCGCTGACGAGTCGTTGGTTTTCTGGCCACAAAGACTGAGTACCTATTAAATTATGTATAGATGTATGTTCTAATGTACTTTAAGAAATTCCTTTGGTAGTAAGTATTTAAGATTAGTATTCTTTATTTATATAACGTTTATAATTTTGAACAGAAAAGCAGGTAATCTATGCATGAGTGACACAAAACTTTAGGTACCTATTAGATTATCTATTTTTTCAAGGCCATGTTTTTGAGCGCTTTTATCTTCTATACGATAGATAATTATCCTATTTGAGGATTGAACGTGAATTTCCTGGGGTTGCAGTTACTAAATACCTAACATCACTTGATTTTATGCAAAAAGTTTGCTTATGCTGCTGCAATAGAAACCTTATTAAAATCTAGTTGCAAAGAAGTAGTTTTGGATCAATTGAACGATAGGTTTAATCAATTAAAAACAAAAAAAAAGTTTGAGAAACAACGCCATAGACAAATTTAAGAAGGTTGAGAAGTACCGCCATAGACAAACAGGGTCTATGGCTCATGTGTCACCACAAACAGGAATACATTTAATGCTCGCTCTGTTTTAAATGTGGCTTCCTGGTATCGATGACTTAGCTTCTTGTTATTCTACTGTTCATTTCTATTAAGATAGTATCATGTTTTAAAATTTCTTGATCTAATTTTAATAAAAGGTAGGTAGGTAGGTACCTAATTGCTTAAATATAAGCATTTTTGCAACTGTTCGCACAACATGAATACTAAGCGACTGAACTAAGAAATATACTGTATAATTATACTTACTCAATTTTTATCGTAATGAAACATTGAATACCTTGGTAGGTAAAAGCCCAGATACTTACATGAAACTTCTTAAAATTACCTGCACTCTTAAACTAATACAAGGCTAGCCAGCCATTATTTTCAATAAAAAAGTCTCAAACGAGTCCTTAGAAATCGATATACTAAATCCTCTAGGTACCAATCTACTTACTAAAGCAGATATGATACGTAATACCTTCGCCGATATGAAAGCCTCAGTGTGCGGCACCTGTGTCGGCGAGTTGAAAGCGGCGGCTCTGTGCGCAGGCGCTGCCGGCAAATATTTGTTTTAATTTAGAGCGGCCCTCGATCGCTCGTTAATCGCTAATGGATTTGCTCCCGCGATGGACGGAATCTGTGCTTTAAAATATGCGCGCTTGTTTATGGTCGTAAATGGCGGGAAATTTTAAAGTGACAGGTGTCAGACGTCATAGTGCAATAAAGATGCAGATGGTACAAATACGATTACTGTAGGTACTATTCGATTTTTTGTTCTTAATCCTTTCAAGTTTGTTCAAAGCTTTTAGTAGACGTAAGCATATTCGATGTGCTAGTATAGTAGGTACGAACTTGTTACTTTACGGACCATGTTTCGTAGTTAATAAAAAAATGTCCCAATTATTTAGGTAGATTTTGAATGTGTCAAAATCTACCTGCGTTTATTTTATTTTGAAAAGAGAAATATTGTACGATTTTGATATTTACGAAAAATTATGAATGAAATATAAAACTGCCTTATTATTGAACGGGGTTCACACATTGTATTTCGAATATCGTAATGTCGGCCCCCGCCGCTGATCGGTCGCTGCGCTGCTGTCGCGGTTACCCCAATATTTGTCCAAGCTTTTTGTGGTAAAAAGGGCATTAGTGAACCCTTTTGTGTACACACGGCTAAGACGGTTTGCGTGTCAACAGTTTAACCAAATATTGATGCATCGGCGGCTTCTCTGCCGATGTAATCTGGTTTGAGGCTAAGTTTTTGTTCCTTTACACTTCGCTAAGTGAAGTAGATCGACTTCCATGGGAAGCCGCGATCGTAATGCGCAGTTAATAGTAGGTAATACGGGTTTGTTTATTACTTTACATTTCCTACATTCGAAGCTGCCTACATTGATTCTATGATAGATACCTACACTAAAAAAGTTTTAGGTAAGCCTTTGTGGGAAACTTGATAGCATTAAACCTTAATCACACATAACATGAGAAACAATTCGTTAAATCGACATTTTTTTTTAAATCTTTAACTGTAGTTATTTAAATTCCCTACAATATTATTTCCAAATAGCGGACATCTATTCAATACCTTTAGGTACCTAAGTAGATAAAAATTATTATCACCCATTAACAACAATGTATGGAGCCCCGGCCTGGACATTGTACATATTTCATTTAGAATTTTCCTGGATTTTGTAAAGTATGTAGGTACTATGTGCAGGCCGGATTTGAAACATCTCCTTTATATTTCTATTAAACATTTTTTATAACCAAAAATGCATTGTAAAACTCCATCAAGTCTACAAAACATTTAATTTTGTACATATAACACAAGTTAAACTGCATTTTTTGAATGTCTCAGCTCCGTATCCCAAACATCTAACTTTCTGTCGCATCGAATCGATACAAAAGTAAAACCGATGTCCGAATTCAATCGATACTGCACAATCGCTGCTTGCCGAAACCTTGTCGTAGCTGCTACGTTTCGAATTCCGAATTCGCAATAAAAAAGTTCTATAGACGCGAATCACGTTCCGATGCCGTTCTGCGAATTAAAATCACAAAAAGCGGGAAGAGGACGGTCGCACGACCCGCGGGAGAGAACGAGCGACATAATGCAACAACATCGCCCACGCCCCTGCTCGAGTAAAATTCAAAATAAGATTTCAAAGGTAGTAAAAGGAAAAACAAACGGCCGCCTTCGGTTTCTCTAGTTCGATAGAGCGAGAAGGACGTATGCGCGTCGGCTCCCGTATTGGTTAGTTGATATGAGTTATGGCGCGGATGCTTGCCGCGCGAATTAGCCGAACGAACGTGTGGGGCGACGCCCGTCGATGCGTTTCTGAACGTGCGACTGCAATCGAATGAGCAACGCATCAAGTTTATAGCGATTTAATAAAAACAGTCACGTTTTTACTTTAATACAAACTAACCGGCTCGCGCATCGTTCAAATCTTGGAATAAAAACTTTTGAAATAGCGATAAATAAATCTGTTATTTCGAATCTTAGGTATTTTAAAGCAAAGGAACCATAAAGCATTGTTATACAGAATTAAAGTAGATTATACAAATTAGAAAAGTAAACCAAAATATCATTGTAGGTATCGGATCGGCGTTCAGAGCCATCTAGTGGTGAATAGCTTGAAGTAAAAGGTTTAAAAGCGTTCAGTTACAATGGAGTTCAAGGTTTTTTTATAATTATAATTATTTTGGTCATTTATATTTATAAAAGAAAATTATAAAAGAAAATAAATATGTAGGTACCTAATTATTATCATTCCAGGAATGGCCTTGTATTGTATAAAATTAAAATAACAACACCGGCCTAACAATGAATCATTTTTTCTTATTTCAAATAACCGTTAAACGTATTTTATTATGATCTCTTCACTTGTAAAAAATATAATTGCTTTAATTACAAAGGTATTTGTAAATTATGGGCGTCTATCACCAAGAATTTTCACGCCATAAATCGAAAATTATTTTAACCAATTTTAACACCAGGCACAATGGCTTTAACGCCTAACGTCTCTATTAAGTTAAGAGATTAAAAAACAAAAGTTATGGCGGCCAGACAATTATTTAATTATCTGTGACGAAGGTACGACGACGCTGACACGTGGCGCCATCTCTTGCTAGTTAGGCGCACTTCTGTTAGTGGTATGTAAAATTACCGTGTAATTGACCTCTTTGGAATCCAAACTAAGGAAAAAAATACAACGTTTCGTGTATAACTTCTATCATAACTTATTGGGCTTAATTAAACGCATGGAACTTAACTTAATACTGATTATAAAACTGTACTTAATTAAAATGATATTGTAGAGATGCTTTATTTTTACACACATACATACACGTCTGGTAGTAGGATTTAAACAGATACTATATGATTTCGTTTAGTTTCCTACTCCTCGTAATATTATACTTACCTACTTTTATACGACGTTAGTACCTAATCTAATAATTCGTGAGTAAGTGAGTAAGTTATATGTATAAGTGCAGCGGTGATAGCCCAGTGGCTTAGAATTCGACCTCAAATCGAGGGATCCGGGTTCGAATCCCAGTGGCACGCACCAATGACTTTGTAATAAAAGTTATGTGCGATTTATGAAATTAAATATCACCTGCTGTTACGGTGAAGGAAAACATCGTGAGGAAACCTGCATGCCTGAGAGTTCACAAAAAAATGTTCTCAAAGGCATGCGAAGTCCACCAACCCGCAGTAGGTCAGCGTGGTGGACTAAGGCCTACATCCTTCTCATTGTGAGAGGAGACCCGACCCTGTAGTGGGTCATTAATGGGTACTGACAAGTTATAAAAATAATTAACAATTTTTGACACACTAACCTACTGCAGCATAAATAAACTTTATTTTAAAGTGTGCCTTAAACGCCGGGCTTTTAAGCCATATTATCTTCCTTTCGATTCCAGCCTATTCAGCCAGCGAGTGGGTCTGCGTAGCATACGATTATTTAATCGACGTTTTTTATCGAGTATAAAGTCATCGATAAGAAAGACCACCGTGCTCCCAGATTTACATATTAATTTGTTGTTCGGATGTAAAATAAAGAAATTGTACGGACTTTAAAGAGTACTGTCATTAAAGGCGATACAGCTATAATTTTATTTTAATGTTATCGCCCTTAACTGGTCGATGACCGCTTCGTTAAGGAGAAAGGGATTGTTTAAAATTAGAATATTAAGGTAAATCAATGTTTTTCGAAAAGTTTCAATTTAAATTAAGGTCTATAGAGACTATATCTTCTACCTCTTATTGATGAAAGTCTTTCTCTACCTATTTGGTACGTTACTACCCAAGTATAGATACCTACCTAAAGGTGATAAAAGTACCTACTTATACCTATTATAAGCATTAAGTAGGTACCTACCAATTCGATTGAACTACTTTGTAACTCCTAATGTTGATATGATAACGTAACGTTTAACAAAACATTAAACTGGCCCGTAACTCACCTTTCATACAAAAAAAACTAAATTGAAATCGCTTCATCCGTTCGCGAGCTACGGTGCCACGACCGAATCACAGACAGACAGACAAACAGACAGACAGATACGTCAAACTTATAACACCCCTTCTTTTGGGTCGGGGGTTAAGAATGAAGTAATGTAGAGCAGGTGATTAGCCTACATATGTTTACCTAGGTAGAAATGATCCTAGGTCCTGTGAAATAAATGATAAACATATAAAAACCTACTAACTGACATAAGACGTTATATTCCTAAGGGTTTCCACAGATTAAACTACATAATAATGTATTTTATAAACTCGTCAGAACTGGCCACAAACAAATGAAAGCGGCAACTGCGTGCCCGCATATGCATTATGAGATTGTTTATGAGAACTTTAATGGTTTAAAAAGAGAACTTGAAACACAATCTTGATTAAATCCGCGACGACGGAAGCCGACGTCATCAAGTGATTTAATCAAATTAAAAGCAATTCAGACCAATTCTAGGAGCGTCCAGATTCGTATGGGGAGCCACCAATTAGTTAATAAAATTTATTCGTTTTAATACACTCAATTTCACTTATCTCGACTTTAAATACGTTGAATGCAACTTTCATTTGATACTAACGTAAGAAATGCATCGGCTTCACGCTCGCAATTATTGCATCTCTACAACAAATTACTTTAAGTACTTAGGTAACAAAATGCAAAATGAAGAGTAAATCCAATAATAATCGAAAAATAGATAATAAATGGTGCAATAGTACAAAACCTCTCAAAAAGAGAAAATGAGAGACTAAGATATTTTTTCTTCTAGAACACGTCTATACGTCTGTGGGTTTTAGTTCTTGATAGACAAGGTTAACAGGTTACAATGTTAACTCTACTTGTATGTAGGTACCTTTGTGAGGGTAGATGGATGTTTGTTACTCTTTTCCGCAAAAATGGCGTAACAGATTTGTATATATTTGATATGCACGTAGATTTTAACATATTGGATACTTTCTAGCCTTTTTTGGACTCGGTACCTACAGATCTACAGAGATACCTACAGAGAATCCACGCGGACGAAGCCGCGGTCAAATTCTAGTACTGAATAAATTAATCCAACAAAACACAAGACGCGTACCTACTCATCTACCTGATCAAAATACTCGTGAATATTGATATTGATTTATAAGCGAGTACAGCTCGAGCGCTACCGAGGAATTTTAATGTCCCCTTTGCATACAAACAGATTATTTTTGCAATACAAAGCACCGCTGCATTGTTGCAGCACATATCTAGATTACAATTGCATACCATCGGAATGTAAATACTATATCGTTCTAGGTTTTATCTCAGGTCTTTCGTATTGAGTTGTGTTTTTCTTTGTTTTTTGCAAGCGCGATTTTCAAGTGTGCTAGGCGTGGTCTCTTCCTCCACAGAATGAATGGTCTGGCTAGAGCATCCTTCACGTGAAGATAATGCTCTCACTTGTGTAGTGGACAGCAATATTTATAACTCAGTTCTTTAAAAACCCTTAAATCATTTTAGCGACTACAATAGGTACCTATTGTGACTTAATGGCATGACGTGTTAAAGTAACTTTACTTCAGACCTCCTTTAACCTATACTCCATACTCCAAGCACGCCCAAAATGTATGACATATGCTGTCACAATAATGAGGCGTAAACCATTTAAAATGATAAATCAATGGTAAGTAATAAAAAATGGCAATGATAAATACGAATTAAAGATCTAAAACAATGAAAAAAATGTGCGTGTTGTGCTGTTGCGTGTTTTTCCGATATTCTCTGTGTATAAAATTGAAAAAAGATGATAAATGATCAAAAATGTTTGAATATTCTAATTTACTCTTTGGCTTGGTCGATTACTTATTGTATTGCTTACAAATCGGATCATTTCCATCAAAAAATAAAGTGGACACAGTAGGGAGACAATAGTGACCGATAGCGACCTATAATTTGGAAACCGCAGGGCAGGGGTCGCGACTGTTATTACACAACGATGTAACCAACCCGCTACTTAGCGTAACTGTCGCTTCCAAAACTTGGTAATAGTTACCAACAGATTATGTAGAGACGGCTAAATTTCGTGGGAAATCTGACGATAGTTTTCGTAGCGATTCGTATTCAAATTTTGACTATAATTTTGACAATTGACAAAAGCACCTAAGTATCTAGGAAACTAGATGCCTTTGTCATTCCCATATTTTGTATTGGAATAGTTATAGCTATTTGGAGAGTTAATTGTTCAATATTTATCTTGGGTATAGTTATCGGGAGATATTAACAGAGATTCAATTTTATGATTTCATTTTTATATAATATATATGAGCGCGAGTCTTAACTTCTATTAAATATCTTAGCAAGTCGTAACTTCTATTAAATATCTTAGCAATTAGAAAAAATAATTGCGAGCATTAGGTCCCTGGGTAAAAAGATCGTTGCTTGTTAATTGCGGCAAATCAATAGTTCATCTACTGCAATATTCATATAGCCTTACCGATATCAACTCGATAACGTTAACTACTGTAATTGTACTGCATTCCATGAAACAGGTACAAATCACTCTACAATTATCTGTGCAGTTAGGTCTAATTTCCCTTAACCACCCAGGGGGTGAAGATCGCGATCTCCTCATGTTTGATTCAGCAGCGCCTGCAATAATGACCTCTAATGACACTAGGGAGGAAACTTCGTCGCCCATAATTCTTTTAGACTTCCATTTATTATTAAGAGGGTGAAGGTATCCGAGGAAAAGTTTAATGACGGATAGATAAGCTATAATTTGTATTAGTTTAATACTTTTGCAAGTAAAAATTTATTTTTGCTTTCAACTCCATTTAATAGAGTAATAATTAAATGTTAATTTTTTTTTAAATCTACTCTTGATGACGAACTAAACGCCGCTTTTGAGATAATTTACATTCTTAACATTAATTTTTGCTCGTTCGTTAAAGCTAAGATTTAAGTACAAAACGAAATAATGTATCTATAAAGAAAGCACAAACAAACTTCAACAAGAAAGTTCTACCTTAATAATTAATTTGATTTGGTATAATAGGTACATAGTATGCTGGTTCTTAAATTAGTCGTAAGTAGATATTTCATAAACAATGTAGGTATAATGCCGGTGTTGTGCTACCAGTTACTATGGACTAAGATAGATTCCTCAAATGTATAGTGTTGTAGTCCATACCTTAAAAAGATCAATTAATTGGAATCCTTATATCGCTAATACAAGCCGTACAAACTCTGTAAAGGTGGAAGAGCCATTGGGCGAACATCGTCCTCATGAGTAGCAAAGCACCCGCAACCTCATGGGATGAGGTTGAACGCGGGCGTCACTGGGCGCCTGTGACCACTTAACATCAGTACCCTTAGTCTGAGTTTTAGCGATACAGAAACGAAACGTTTGTGCGTTTCGTTTCGGATTACTACACAGGAGTCCACAGTGTAATAATAAATAGAGGTAAAAGATTTTGAGAGGAGTTAAAAAAATTAAAATCAAATTTTTTGTATGGAGTGAAAGATATGCATACTTATCGTTAGACATTATAATACGAACAAATATTTAATACCTACGGGATAATATTAGTTCGAAATTTTACAGTGCATTACGGCCAATTCACTGTTACTATGTTTCGTTAATATTATTAAACATTGAAAGAGTGTTAATTAAAAATGAAGCAATTTTTGTGATGATTTATCTAATGCTTTATTAATTTTTTAACTCTTCTAAAAATCTTTTTCCTCTGTCGGTTATAACACTGTGCATTTTCGTCTGGTAAGCTGTGTATGTGTGCGTTTCGTTTCGGAACTGCTAAAACTCAGACTAAGGGTACAGGAGCCCTGCATGCCTTTTTGCTACTCAACTACTATAAGTTCTCTAGATAGGGAACATTACCAGCGCTGCGCTACCAATCTGAAGTGTTCCGATCAAGTTCCTAAGCTGTTTAAAGTGTGTTACGCAGACGATCCTGAACTCGATGCACAAATACCAGCCGCGGTTCCACCTGGTGCGGGCCAACGACATCCTGAAGCTGCCCTACTCCACCTTCAGGACGTACGTCTTCAAGGAGACCGAGTTCATCGCGGTCACCGCCTACCAGAATGAGAAGGTGAGACCTCAAGACTTTTACTGAATTTGGGTGCATTAAGGGCGATGGCCCAGTGGCTTACAATTCGACGTCGAATCAAGGGGTCCGGTTTCGAATCCCAGTGGCACGCACTTTTTTACAATGACTTCGTAAAAAAGTTTTATGCCCTTTATTAAATTAAATATCACCTGCGATTACGGTGAAGGAAAACATCGTGAGGTAACTTGCATGCCTGAGGGTTAACAAAAAATGTTCTCAAAGGCATGTGAAGTCCATCAACCCGCATTAGTCTATAGCACCCGCTCTAGAATATAGTAGAGTGCTAATTCCAGTACTAGCGCATAGTAACGTAGTAGGTAATATAACTAGATGTAGGTGTAGATATGTAGATATTAATATTTGGTGTTGACCTCAATGGCGGGACTCGGCGAGACGTCGTTTAACCTCATCAGAATTTAATTGAGATTGACACCATTTTCGGTGTTCATGAATTCACGATGAAAAATCGGCCAAGTGCAAATCAGACTCGAACAAAAAGAGTTCTTACAATTTCTTACAAATCACCATGTTATCAACCAATGACTAAAAAGGGCCCTGTAGTTGGTCAATGATGTGTTACAAACAAACGTAAAATAAAAACATTGTTACTTACAAAATAACACACCTCTGCAGACCAACTACACTGTTTCTAGTCAAAATTGTAATTCAGAAGTTGAATTCTAATTCCGACAAGTTCCTAAAATTAATAACATACAAATTAGGGTTATAACTGATTTTTCATTTCAGATAACGCAGTTAAAAATCGACAACAACCCCTTCGCGAAAGGCTTCAGGGACACGGGAGCGGGGAAAAGGGAAAAAAAGTAAGTACCTAACCTTTGACACGCCTACTGAAGCTCTGTAGCCCTTTAAAGCAGTTAGTGGAAAGTACCTACATACTGCCTACCTGCGGCGTAACTGGTTCATGTACGGGATTATTTATGGGAGGTAAAATGGTGAGGTTTGTTTCCTTTGTGTTTAGTTTGAAGGGTAAAAAGTTACTAAATACTACATAGCACAATAATTACCTTCTAAACCGGCAACTATTTAGCGAAATGAACAACTACGAGAATTAGTTGGCTATCGCTGATATTTAAAACGTAATGCGATTAATCGATTACTTTGATGTAAGGTTGTCAAGCTCTACAATCGAATGATATTTTTTGGAACAAAACTAACGAAATTTTCAAGAAAAGAAAAAACGTTTATCTGCATAAATATAAAAGGAAATAAACGTGTATAATTTCGTCAGTTTCTTTCGTAATGTTTTACTTTAAAAAGTTCTATTCACGTTAAATAACATACATTAACAATGTTCCTACATAAATTACGAAGACCCTTCTTAGTGCATGTACCTTAAATAATACAACAACTTGTCAGAGATAAATTCAAAAAATTCACCTCCTACATAATTAGTTACAAATTATTAAGGCCATTAAGTTTTACAGAAAAATGTATTTAATTTAAGTATTTCTACCAACGAAATGCTCAGTAGGTGGCATTCAGTAATTCTGAAGATTAACGACTCAAACCGGAGACTATTTAAGCGAAGTTAACAGCTAACCAAATTAGCGTCCTATCCGAGGATCTCTCCAAATTAATTAGACCACAAGCACTCCCCGTAGGGTGGCCAGTCTAGTTGCTTTTTCCGGATATCCCAACTTTCTCGCACATTTTGGTCATTTAAATAAATGTAAAGGGTCTTTAATAAACATACGACATAATCGAGGGTTATGTTAGAACGGTATACTAACCAAAATTTACTGAAACGTGTCTGTGTTTATTTCACAAAACATAGTCTATGTTGTTTACCGAAATATAAACTTTCTTTACCTAAATATACTATAATGTTTAGGTACCTGTTGAATTTGATCCTTAATAGAGTTTTGCGGTTTGTAATAAAATGTTTTCCTACGTACTAATAAAAACATATTCTTATTTCTATGTTTATTGAAAAGTAATTTACTATTAATAACTACATTGAGAGCACTGAAAAAAATAACAAGGGTATTTTTTTCATTTTTTAGTTAGTGCCTGAATAAATGTTATGGGACGACTACACGTTGGATATTGTAGCTAATATTATCATATTTTTTTGTTTAATTCAAGCGCCGTAATTGTCAGATTTCAGTCCCATTTTCTAGCGTTTACACTTGGCATCACTAACATCGCAGCAACGCCAACACGCCCGGCGTCGTTCGAAATTCAAATTAAACCAATCCGGCGCCTCCTTATTCGTGTACCGGGCTTTACATGGCGGGAAACGCTCAAAATGGCGGAGTCATTCGACTTAGCGCTTTTTTCCAACGCGCAAACGTCTTTAGCGTGCAAGGGAGAAAATTGGATTTCCGCGATAAAATCAGTCTTAGTTTTTTTCGCTGCATAATTTGATAGCGCTGTACGTTAGCTAGAGATGGGCGGAAGGGAAGTTTAATTTTGAATGATGTGCTAGTTGCGTTTTTGTAGACATCGTTTTAGAAAAAAACAATAGACAAGACATTGTTTTTTTTATTTATTGCTCGTTGGAATATGCGGTAGTTAATGGAAATAGTCTATGGTTTTATTTATCTTTTGTCTTATAATTTTTCTTATATGCATTTTTACACATTAAAATAGTTTATGTCTTAATAAATATTTAGGTCTAAGATATGTAGGTATGGATATAGGATATAGGATGGTTGTAAAGAAGTGCCTTTTTCATCGACTCTCCATAGAAGTATCTTATCACTAAAAGACTACTTTCAACTCTGAAATACTTTAAAAGCTGTAAGTACTTTCAATACTTCAGATATACCGACGGCATTAATGAATACCGAAGCAGTAAATTCATAATGCAATTCTTCGAGTCCCAAACGAATTGGAATAATTCGATTGTCGTATCGGCCATCACTAGCGGCAGACAGTTGTTGTTTCGTTCATTTGAAAGTCAAAGAGGACTCAATTAGTAGATAGTGAGCCAGTAGATAAAGGATAGGTAAGCGCTGTCGCTAAACAGAGAGTACAGAAGTCAGGCTTAAATAATTATTCGAAATACGCATAGTAGACCACAAAAAGATTTTACGCATCAAGGTGGAGTGTCAGTATATCAAAATGTGACTCCTAAAATTTGGGAACTTTTGGGAACAAATTAACTACTCGTAAGACAAACTTGAGACATATTTGCTTTCCGAGATTTCGTGTCGTATTGAGTTGTTCTATGACTTGACTTCTATATTCTCGCTGTTGTGTGGTCGCGTACCTACTGTCTCATAAATACTATGCAGTTGCGGAATCGATACGATCGAACTCCTGCAGTAGTAAATCACTGGTGGGTTTTAATTTATTGCTCTTAGAATCTAGTTACACTAAATCTGTTCGAATTGGTTTAACTTCCTTTGATGGAACAGATATACGGCGTATGTAGTTTGAGTTTTGAAGAGTGCTGAATAATGTTTTGAGGTATCGCGTGTGACAAGTGATGTATCTTTTTGCAAGTTACAAAACGACAACTCGTTTACAAAAAACGTACCATGCCAAATTTTGACTCAATCGGCAAAGTTCATTCTTTTTTTTATATGTATAGCGATATTATTGAAAGTACTGAGGGGAGACGATAATGCACACTTACCCTTACCAAATGTCAACTCAAACGGCATAGTTTCGGACTTTCGGGACATATATTTGTAGGTAAGTACTTATAACCGAAATTAAATTAAAGCATTGAAAAACAATGTTTCCCACATATCAATAAGAGAAAGGTCGTTAGCTGAATAATTGTGGATACGTTGACAATTAATTGTTAGATCAGTCGGCACACGGTAATTTAACGCTGCCACGAGGTTCACGGGGCGTTACACAGTTTCAAAGATGACCTTAGTAGCGGTTCCTGTACTGGTTCGAAGGCATGGACTATTTAGGGTGAATTTTTCTAGTGTCGAATCCAGCTATAAATTGAGAACAATCGTAATCATTTTAAATGCTGTATGTCATTACTTTCCAGAATTCGTTCTTTATTAATATAGTAAATGCACTCTGTATAGCTCAGTTTTAACTGTGTGTCGAATATAAAGATCACAACATGAAATATAAAGATCATTTGAGGTTGAAATTTTGAGATCCCATCGATGGGCTTGTGCTTTTACAAAATTTATGTGTCATCGAATATGTATTGAATACAGACCTACAATTCGTTTGTCGCGTATTTTCTTGTCGTACTTTCAAAGTTTGGAATGGTCTTCCGATTGATGAATACCATATTGTCATAGTCCCGCGAAAGAAAATATCTTTCTCAGGTCTATTAGGTACATGGTGTTCATTTTTATTTTTTTAATGTATCAAAGAAACCAATTACGATATGATCGAAATCACACTTAGGTACCTACTCATACGTCGAAGTCGATTCGATCCGACTGTTCAAACTATGCACAGACTACTGTACAGACCAATGGAGATAACTTAGAGTCATTCTCAAGAATGTCGTGTAGACAATGCCAACACGCTAAAGGACGCGGCATTCGCGGCATGCTTCGCGAACCAGCGTTTGTCAAAACGCTCACGTTTCCCGCGCTTCCGGCGGCGGCCATTTTGTGAACACCAGCTTCCTGTCCGTCGCGTTCTAATTCGGAAGCTGTGGCGGTTTCTCTGCAAAAGGTTCTCTAAGCGAAGGACTCCGAAGGAGACGCTCAAAAATGGTTTTTTAAACTGATATTCTTCCAGGATCATTTAAATACATTTGAATAGCACTTCAAAAATAAAAATTAGGTACCTAAATATTTTGTAGAATTTCAGAACCCCAATCACAAGATTTTTTTTAGAATTAATTAAACATATTTCGAAAGTGAACGCATCGTATTACCTATAATAAATAGGTACTTATCCACCAAAAGGATTAGTCCAAAGACGATAGACATTAAACAACTCACATTTCCTGCGTTTCCGGCGGCGGCCATTTTGTGAACACGAGCTTCCTGTCCGGCGCGTTCTAATTCGGAAGCTGCGGCGGTTCCGGTGCAAAATGTTGTGTAAGCGAAATTAATGTCCCTTCCTGTCCTACGCCCTTTAAACGCCCAAATGCCCGGAGTTGTGAAATATTAATATGAGTACCTAGTGTTAGAAGAATGGGAATAACAAAAACAGTAGGAATACCTACACAATTTTGAATAATGCCAAAAATGTAGGCAAAACACAATCAAAAGGTAAACATCGCTGTTTTTTCTGAATTACTTTCGATTGGAAATTTTTACAAGATTTATTATATCACATAATACCATGTTACCAACAGCTAGTGTTGAACGACAAGGTGCAACTTGAGACAAATTTAACTACTTCCAATACCGTTTCAAAATTACATTAAATTTCTCAATAGTTTTTAGATGCTGGCGCAACCAAAAAGTCTTGTTTATACATAATACATAATAAAATTCAATCATTTTTCCTTATTTTAAATCTAATCTTTGTCTAATTTGTCGTAGAAGACGAATACCAATAAAATAAAATTTCCTTCCAACCCAAGAAACGTTAAAACAATTCACTAAAAGTCAACCCCACGCAGCATCCCATACCGAAATAAGACTACAAGAATCACAACACCTCTTTAATAAACTGCCCTTGTCTTCGGAACGAGGATGGATTCAATAAAAAGCGGTTACCCGAGGGTTACCGCACTAACCGTTTTGGGGGTAAAAATTTGCTGGAATTACAAGGCCGGCCACCCCAAGGAAAGTTTACTTTGTAACGTGAACACCCTAATGCGTACAGTTTAATGCAGGGCTGGTGCGCGCGGAATATGGTTATTTTTCATTTAATAAAGATAATAAATGAATAAATAGCTACTAAGTTGATTACATGTTCCTACGTCATGCCATCTATCTGTTAATTTCCAAAATAACCGAAACACAAAAATACTATATTGTATGTATGTATAATGTAACAACTACATGCAAACTTGATCGCAAATGGCAACTAATATTTCATTTATAAAATAAAGCTTTTAAATGTTTTAAACTATTTGTACTAAGTAGGTACTAAGTTGGTACAAGCTTGTACCTGGACTCACCCGAAGCATTTAAACGTTACAATTAATTATGAAATTTTAACCTAACTTAGCTTGTAATTTGAAAGTGCTTCTTTAAATCAAAATTAAGGCACCGGTGTTATAGCCGAAGATGAACTTAAAGCATGAAGAAAGTTTAGTTTATAATTCAATTATTCTGATAATGACAACTTAGATAATGTTGTAAAAATATTAATTAGTTTTTAAGAAATTACCACTATCTAATGAATCTTTTATATTTATTTTCTGGGCGTCCTAGATTTTAAATACTTAAACTTTATTTTATCCGATACATTTTGGGAAATGCTACCGTGAGTTGCGTTCGTTTGCAGATTATAAGGCAATTGCCTTAAATAAGTAAACAGTTAACAAGTCCTTGGAAATTAAAAGTAAAGAACTGTCATGAAATTTTGTAACATCGCAAGCGTTTTGCATTCTTATAATTGTTTAAGCAACGAAGCCACACGCAAGGTTTGTAATAAAAGCAATTAAAATGATTTAAATACCGCCAAATTAAGTAGCTCAGTCCTATCAGCAATGTTAGAAACTAACTCGACTGATTAGCCGATGTAATTATCTTATTATAGTTTCCATTATTAACCTACAATTACTGTGTACTTTGGTTTGAAACTGCGATAAGATCTGTAAAGTCGAGTAATTAATGCAATTGGAAGTTGTAGGGTAACCGTTAGTGGAAAATATCAAGCTTAACTATTGGTACCTACATAAGGTAAAGTATTTAGATTGGTAACAATTAGTATCGATCTTTTTACCTTATCGAGGCTTTATAAGTGGTTTAAAGGAATTCAACGCAACACTAAGCATCATATCTTAAAATCTCAAAACCTTGAATTTCCAAGTATTCTCCATACTTACTACAATTTCAAATTTGAAAGTGACTGTTTCCATCTCTTTATTTTATTTCCGATTAACTTTCATAGAAAAATTACTGTTATGGGGATGAGGAGAGTTTCCATTCAAAAAAACTAATCTCTAATTTAAAGTAATGTAAGGGTCTAAGATCTATGTAAAAAGGTTTATGGACAATAACATTTTGGTCGTGTTACTTCACAACATTGTAACTATTTTTTTATCTAAAATTCGTTACTAAAATTAAATAGTTTCCACGCGTCGTCAGCCCTACATTACAAAGGGTGGCGCAAATTAAATTCTATCAGTCGGCGATGAGACGAGTTAATAAAATGAATTTAGTAGCCGGGGGTGTCGGAAGATGGAATGTTTTTTGTGTGTCGTGATCTGACGACACCATACGTTGCTTTTAAACCCAATTTTAATGTTATAATCTAATATGCCAAGTCTCTATTTTGTAAAATAAGAAAATGAGCGACTATAATAAATATACATATAAAAAAAAATCGAAACTACTATGGAAGGGTAAATATTTTAAAGGGGATCTTTTGAATTTAATCAGGGAATGTAGGAAATAGGTTGGTACACTCCTACATTGATCGATAGAGTATAGAGATATAGAGTATCGGGGTATAAGATAGCAAATTAACCAGGTGATATTCATTATCAGTTCATGATTTTGGAACGGGAGGGTAGATATCACCGGGACCGAAAGCTTCGCGTGCCCTCCGAGCACGGAAGCACGCATTTAATTCGCCACAAGCGGCCACCCATCCAGGTACTGACCGCGCCCGACGTTGCTTAACTTTTTCGAGCACTTGCTCTAGCTTACTCAAGCAGCGGGGCTATATTCCTACTCGTTCCCATTCATTTTGGAACAGATACCTAACGTGGGGTAGAAAACAATGCGAGATAAAGAGTTGTTTGTTTTCGGGCGCCGGAAGGCAAATAATTGCTTAGCTTTTAGGGTGCCGACTTTTAAATATTCTCAAAATTTAACGCAAGAGACTGCGTAAGCATACATTACGCTCCCTGTTTATGTTAATTAAGTTGGGGCACTCCATCCACCTGTTTAGTGAATAATAGACAAAAATTAAGACTGAAGTTTTTGTCTATGCGACACTTGAATGACTAAATAGATCATATAATGATAACCACCATGACATCGACCACGCTTCCGAGGAATTAAATCAAAGATTGGTATCTAAAATGGTGGTAGGACCATGTTTTTGTGGTTTTCTCGGTCTGCAGGTGTCACTGAACACCAAGACGGTCATGGGTACTTTTATAAGAAGTTTGTAAAAAAAGGCTTTTTCGACACGAGTCAGCCATCTCAGTTGCAAAGACTTGTAACTGTAACATAACTTGTAGTGACACTATTGGTTTATGTTAGCAATTCAATGTAAGGAATTGTGGGAAAAGAAGTAGGTATACTTTATAACATACTTAAACACTAAACATACAAGGATTTTTAAAAAGAAAGTCATCCACCGAATACTAATTGGATGTTGCGATCACAACATTCGACATAAATTTCTACATATTTCTACATAATACAATAAATGTTTAAAGTCAATGACATGTCAATAAATGAATTAACTCGCACCTTATTATTACCGTATCGCCGAAAACCCAACGGATACGTCGTTTTAAAATGACAGCGTCTGCACTTTAGTCCCTTATTCCCTTTGTGGGGTGTCAAACGTTTGACATTTCGGGTAATGGGCCACCGCGACCCTTGAAAGGTTAATCATCTCCTAATGATAGCGCGCCGAACCACATTCGCCCTTTCCAAGTTTTTGGCGGCGTCGCGACGTAGTTACAAAAAGTAATTCGATCACGCGAACACGTTTTGGAAACTAGGCAGAAAAAATAAGTTAAAAACAATACGTATCCTGTTGTTACGGTGAAGGAAAACTTGGTAAAAATAATACAAGCCTTATTGGCTGTCGCAAACCGACACGACCGACTAGACGACGCGACTAAATTCCGACATAGGTCTCTGAATGGAGTTGTCCTAAAAGGCAATGCACACTGACATGCGACAAGTGTACGCAAAGACGTTGTCGTCGCAAAGAGTTCTCCATAATGTTATACTGGTGAAGCGTGGAGAAGTATGATTCACACTCTACAAAATCCACTGTTATAGATGTGTGCCGTAGTTTTTAAGGGCCGATATAAGTAATTAGGATTGTATTTATGCGTGCATTTATATCTTTCAATATTTCAATGTGACTACTAGAGGTCGCCTAATATTCCAAATGACGTCAATAGGTACATTTATGAGTGAAGTCATAAAACCTGCTCCACATTGCGTTCGTATCACTCGGCATGCATTATGACGTCAACAATTAACTACATACGTCATCACTGTTTCTGATATTGCTTTCAATGTAACGTAGCGTAGACAAGATATTAATATAGTCATAGATACAATAGAAGTCTAGGGTCATACGTAGGATATATTCATCTATTATGCTTGCGTCCGTCCAATTTAAATATTCTGACGTCGGTAGTGCTGTACAGTCGTTAAGAAATAAAGGGTGTTTCACTATAATCTATACTTACGCCCATAAAACAAACTAACAAAGTGTTGGGTTAATTAAATGTTGTCATTTATAAATCAAAAACGGCTGCACTGATTTTTTCCGACTTGTGGAATAACAGAATAAATAACTTTAATTATTTTAAATATCGAATTCAGTTTATTACCTTCGACCTCAGATAGATTCCTTTACTATT
The DNA here is from genome assembly GCA_905147235.1 of Erynnis tages. Lineage (NCBI taxonomy): Eukaryota > Metazoa > Arthropoda > Insecta > Lepidoptera > Hesperiidae > Erynnis > Erynnis tages. Next base: position 3,497,609 of record LR990092.1, read on the forward strand.
TTAAGTTTAACATGAGTATCCATGGGCTGCAGTGACCACTTCACATCAAATGGTGTGTAGATATGCGTATGCTACAATTACGAGTACCTACCACAAAATAAAATGACTATATTTTAAAACCATTCCTATTAACAGTACCATTGGTATAGCCGCTCGACTATTATTCAAAGACGAAAGACAAAGACTAAACGTTTATTTGCACAAATATAGGTATATGGGTGATCCTAACTACTGAAATAATGATGATGATGAATTGACCTGTAAATAATAGCAATAGCATAATAGTACCGTAGCACAATGATAACAGTAGCAGTCTGTCCGTGTACCGCAGACAGGCGCTGCTGACGGCGCGCTCGGACACGCGGGAGGACGACGACGAGCGGCCGCTGGACGTGGGCGGCCCCTCCAGCCCGCCGCCGCCCGCCCCCACCACGCACACCACCAGCTGTGAGTATACCTTCACTGTGACTCTTGAATGTGTATTTAACATAAATACCGAATAAATAGGCACAATAAAATTGAGAGACAAAAGGAAAATAGGGAAAAAAGCTAGGTATGAAAAAGATAGGTTATCGAGATCTTACATTGCAACAAAGTAAAATTCGAGTCGCATGCACACAAAATAATGAAGTTTAAAAACTTAACTGAAATCTTTGTTGCAGTTGCAAATTGCATACTTATTAGGGTAGATCATATTAGTTCGTTAATTGCTGAAAGCTTTGGTGGTCCTAAAGAATAAATAATTCATCTTGACTCGGTGTACGTGTTCTGTAATTTGCGAAACTTACATCAATCGCATATTCGTAGAATTTTGGAAGCATATAATATTTACCTAAATTAAGGCTATTTGAGCCTCTCGATATCTCCCGATATAACGAAACAGGTGTAGTTACAGGCTTGGTAAAATTGAGCTAAAGTTTGATCTATTGTTGCAGCTTGGTTCAGCTCGAGCGGCGGCGGCGGTGACTCCGGGCCGGAGGAGGCGGGCTCCGACTCGTCGTGCTCGGGCGGCGCGCGCGCCTCCTCGCCGCCCGCCGGCCCCTCGCGGCCCTCGCCCGCGCCCGACGTGTCGCTGGGCCCGCCCGTGCAGCCGCCGCTGCTGCCCTACCTGTACCCGCCGTCGCTCTACCCGCCGCCCTTCTTCCCGCCGCACCAGATGCCGCCCGGCCTGCTGTTCAACCTCCACCCGCTGCTGCAGCAGTACTCGCTGCCGCCGCCGCCCGCGCCGCCCGCGCCCGCCGTCGCGCCCTCGCTCAGCAAGACGCATCGGTTCGCGCCGTACGCGCTGCCCGGGCTCGGGTCCGCGTTCGAGCAGGTGGCGCCGCGTGCGAGGTCGCTGAGCTCGTCGCCGGCGCGGGGCCGCGGCTCGCCGCAGCCGCGCGCCGCGTCCGCCGACCCGCCGCCCGACGCGCCCGCCGGGGCCGTGACGGCCGCCGCGGCGCCCGCCTCCGACCTCAAGAGCATCGAGCGCATGGTGGACGGCCTCGACGTCGAGACCCAGGACTGATCGCGACCCCGCGCTGTACATAGTATATTTATATCGAGGTTGTCTCGCTCGCTTCGAACCAAAAAGTCGGACACTTGCGGAAGCGCCCGGGGCGTCGTTTTGTATCGTTCCTATTTTGTTTTTCTGTCGAGTTCCATTCGGGTCGATATTCGTGTATTGATTGTAAATAGTTAAGCTTACACTAGTTGGTGTTTAGACATCCGTGAGGCGGTTCGGCGTCGGACCCTGTCGCGTTGCGTTGCTCGTTACTGACCGTTCTGGTATAACCATAGATGACTATATTTTTGTTTGTATAACTTTATATTTTATCAAAAATGTATCTATTTTACACTATATCAAAATTAAAAATAAGTTTTTACGGTGAATTAAAGAGTATTTTGTTTAAAATATTTATTAATCATGGATCCATGGTTGTTATAGAACAGCAGCGCGATTTATTCTTTGCAGCATCAGTGACATGGCATAAGCGGAATAACTTTCATGTTTAAAATTGTAATTAAAATGTGGGTATTTTACGCTCTGAAACGTCACTGTCATCTTGACATGTGTCAACGCTCTGCAAAGAATAAAAAACAGAACACGTGACGCCTTCTCATGAACACGTAGTATGACACAATAGTATTCAATTAGACTCCACTGCAATAGAGAATAGGAGTAAACGCCTTCGATAGAGACGAGTTTGTTGGTTTGACGTCATTGGGTATCAGTAATATTAAGCTTAGAAACATAAAAATCCGTTTACATAGTTACAATAATGAATTTTTCACTTTCTTAAAATCCCCCTTTGAAAAGGAACAAATCTCGAACATTGATTGGATCACAAAGTGTCTCGCTTTAGCTAGTCAATGCAAAGCATCAAGAATGTTGAGTTTACTCTCATTATATTATGCGACTTTAATAACTATTTGTCCAACCTCTTCAAATTAATTGATTAAAGACATAAAAGAGCCTGAGTAATATTGTTTTTTAAACAATATTTTAAAAACTATGCACATAATTCAAGTTAAAATATTAGTAAAGGCATCTTGCAATATTCATGCAAAACCTACATTGTGTATTTTTAAATGACCTAATGACGTCACAAGAACCTTGACCTATCGAAGGCTATGATTTTGTTTCATTTCCCACTTTCATAGTTTCAAGTAATTGAATAATCGCTTTATTTTGTAAATACAATTTGTAAGGTATATGTATGTGTTTACTAATACATAGACATATTTTGAAAATATGTTTTGTCAATTGTGCTGTGAGGTTACTGTGTGTTTAATTATTGTTTTTCATAATAGCATCAGAAATAATTTTATATTCGTTAATTTAACATCTAGGTACCTATATTAATTTTCTTATATCTTAAAATTAATTCTTGACTAAGTTGTAAACGGTGCAATTCAAAGAAAAAGAATAATTATAAGTGAATAAGTAGTTATAGTAAAGCATTAATTAAACACACCGAAAAAAAACGATTGATAAATGTCGAACTGTAAGTTAAATTTTGTAATATATAGTTGATAAATATGTAGTTAAAATACAAATATATGATTATAAAATGAATATAATTTTCCATGGAATTCAATAAATTTAAGCCCATTAAAAGTTTAACTTGAAATAGTTCTAAAATTCATTTTACAATTACTTTCCTTCACATTAAAAGTGATTTGATTCGAGATAAGAGTTCATTTGCCATTTTTCTACAAAAAATCATGTTGTTTGCTTCGAGAAGTTGAAACGAGACTGTAACTTCACATTTGACAGCTGTAATTAAAATCTATTCATTTAAATATATAGATAAATCTATTGACAAAATTATGGATTGTTTCTTTTCATCCCTTGACCTTATACACTTAGGTATTACCTTGGCCTATAAGCTACTGGCCCGCGACTTCGATCGGGTAGAATTTGTAAGAGAGAAATCTAGACTATTCTATACTAAAATAGAAACTAAATACGTAATACCATTCCATTCCTGAACGGACTTTACGCAAAAGAACAACGAATAATTGTGCCGTGAGCATGAACACTGTCGTCAAAGTATACGTAACGTCTTCTTATCTTCCACCTTCAAAGTAATTAGTAAAACTATAAAATGAATATTTCCTATATGATAGGTTGGAGTACAACCTACTTGCGTCCGGGTACTCAAGTCCAGTATCGAATCCCAATGGCACAAATCACTAATGGGTCACTGTAAGCCTGCAATTGCCCGGCGTGTCGTAGTCAAGCCAATATCCTTGTCATTGTAAGAGGAGTCCCGATCCTGCAAGAAGAAAGGGAGGAATATAATCACACGTATGAAACTAATCTTATAAGTACTGCATCAGAAAATCCTTAATCCACGTTACTTAATCTTTTTTAAAGCCTTTAAATGCGCAATTCACTTGCATCATTCAAAACCATAATACTTTACCTCGGACAAAAATTCTGAACAAACCAAGTAAGTACATCGTTAGAACACCCAGATCATACACGATCTCTGACAAAAAAGCACGCATTCTATCTTTAATCAGTGCCGTGACAAACGCACGGGCCATAAAGCGGCTCTAGTTGTATAACAAGCTTCATAACCCAACTACACCCATAATTGGAGACGCTCCCAGCTTCTATCGCTTAGGCCGGTTACACACTGGGCGATAACCGCCGCGTTTCAGTGTTCGAAAGCTGGAGACGAGTCTATGCCCAGAAGGCTTACTTTACTATAATACTTTGCTATTTGATAAACGGGCTTTTAACGACTGCTATCCATTGAAAACAACTGCGTCTGATTTCATGCCATTTGAAGCAATAAAATTCGCAGTTGTTGGTCACTGTTCATCGCATTTGATCAATCAGTTGTAATCTATTCGAATGCTGTGCTCCAATTTCAACATACTCTAATCACAGCCGCTCTCCTAAGTGAGCGCCGTGATAAGGTGTATGTTTTACGAATTTGAAGCGTAACTGAATACCTACCTAGGTAGACTACCTCAGTAAGGTATGCTATGAATGGCAAGCATACTGCATTAGGAAATAAACGTAGCAGAACCGTATATATCTGGATTCTAACAAATAGAGTAGGTATTTACTCTCATAATGGCGTTTTTCAAGAGGCGGCGTTTGGCCGCGCTCAGTTTGGACGCGTTTTCGTTTGAATACAACTCGTGCATATACCTACGTACATAAACGTTCGTTTAAAATACTATGGGGGCGCTCATACTACCCGCAAGTTAGTCGTACGTCAACCTGCCTAGTCTGCTAGACTGTGCGCGGCTTTAGGCATAGCGCTTCTCACCCTCCCCGTGTGTACACGTCCTAAGGCTGTACACGAGATGTAATCGCCACAGCGAGGTGTCACGTACGTAGGTAATTGCGAGGACTATCAGATTGTCGCCTCGCGATTCGCCCACTTAGTGGATTTGTATGCTAAACTAGTTTTTGTACTGAATGGACGAACGGTCGGTTCGTGGTAAAAATCTCTACGCGGTATCTTACCTAGGGCACTTATCGTTTTTACTAGAACGTTAGGTATTTAGTAAATGAGAGTTCATACGATTTGTAATATGTAGATAGAGGTAATAAATGGTCATGCAGCCTACCTGATGTTAATTTTTCAATTTAACCGACTGTAGAAATCAGTCAGTAGGCATATCTAAACACTATGACTACTATCGACCTCACGATCGCGAATGATTAGCGAGAAAGCACGCGCCTATTCTTTACCTTGACATCATGGCATACTTGGCATACCTCCTGCATAACTGACTTACCCGAGGAAGCAGCTTTACTGCAGCCGTTTTCTGTCCTAATTTTGGACACAACAGGCGAAAGTCTGGAGCATACACCACCACACTGCTCCAATGAGGAATGATGAAGAAACAGCAAAGCTTATTGTTTAAAAGTAAGAACAGCACGAAATAAGAAATATGGAATAAGAAAGCACTGTGTCTACAGTGTGGTATCGCGGTGTTAGATTGATAAACTGCGCAGATTGTGCTGTATTCATAGCGCACGAGGTTCGGGTGAGCAATGCCCGACGAGACGTGAATACTGAGGCGCCCAAAAGTGATAATAAGGTAGACCAGGCACCTACAGTCTGAACGAGAAAAACTTACATACTTCCGTACATAGTACAGCAAACGCATAATTAGAAAAATTGCTTTCAATATCTTGTTTTAGGATATTTCAATAACTTATCTTCGGATATGGATCGATAGCTCTACTGTTGTTTGGTTACCAGGCATCTTACGTATGGATCCCTTACTGTAGTTTGGTTTTAAGGCAACGTCTGTTATTTCATAACAATTAATACAGAAGAATACCAGGGCTACCCATATCCGACGATATTTTATTGAAGCCCATTAGTCCATAGCTCATAATAGTATTATGAATATTGCGGAGCTCGACTCCGAAACTTATGCATCTGATTAAATTCTTTCTTACGTCTCAAACTAATTCCGGCCTTTCTAGTGAACATCTTTCCACTCAAATTTTACCTAGCCTACATTCAAAGATAACACGAAGTTTCATGAATCATAGATAACCAAGCACTGACCAGTGACCACCTTTGATAACATCTCAGCGCATGAATAGGCCTCTGTAAGCGCTCAGTGACATTATTATAGGTGCGCGTATCGCTGTGCCATCGCGCCACGTAGTGCGAACGTGTGCAACGGTCCTTACCTACTTGCAACTTTGTTTATGGGTCTACGCAGACGTACCACAACCACACCACAACTGCAACCACACCACGTGGTTGGGTGTCAAATAGTATGAAAACTGTCACTTCTATTCACACGACCGACATTTACCGACCTGTGCTATTCATATGAGACCATAAACTGACTGCATTTTGTCACGTGGTTGTGGTGTGGTTGTGGTACGTCTGCGTAGACCCTTTATAGGTAGGTACTTAGTTGCGACTAGGAGATGACTTGCATTCATCTCATAGGTGTTATTTATTTTTAAAAGCATTGTACGACGTATTTAAACGAATTAGTCGTACGAGCACCTGTGAGCGTATTTGTAAGGTGGGGATTATTCGGGCGTGAACGTACGCATGCGCACGAGTTGCATTCGTACGAACAAGTGTCCGTACGAATGTCCGTGAGCGTGGCCTAATTAGGCTTGTCCTAGATGGCTGTTGGTTTTTGGAAAATACGATGAAATCTAAACACAGGCCCCTGCATGGAACTGTCCATGAAAATATTGTAAGAACACACTGACATACGACAAAATGTACATAGGTAGGTATGCAATGACATCATACGAGCAACGGGTAAACCTGTGCACTTTAACAGCCGAATTGATTATTTTAATGACTATTTGTGCCAACGAAGTAGAAGAATTTTGTAGATTAAAAAAATGTTTGTGAACTTTTGGCTATTGAATAATAATAGTTATAGATTTGAGCCCAATATCCAAGACGAAATAAAACAAGACACCGGCTGAGATGTCCAATTTGAATTCGGCGTGAAGTGTTATTTAAGGAATTTTGATTCCGCGTGAGAATGTAAAGTAAAAAAATGTCCTAACAACGGAATAGGCGACGTGGCCCATTATAATTAATTGTTGCGAGCATTTGATGCTGTTTTATCCTTTTCTGGCCCATACAATTTCATAGTTCCGTCTCTGTTACGTGTGAAAAGACGCGATCACACAAATCACTAAGACAATGCGACTTGGTTGACTGCACTGGCCGATCCGCTAAGACCACTAATTTATTTAAAGGGTGACAAAAGCAATTTAAGGAATGAGAGAATTGCGGCCTCTGAACACATTTATCTAAATTAGTAGATCTCCTATCTCGGTAACTAGGTTGGAAGACATAAATGTGCGGAATTTTGGTATATCTAGTTTATACTTTTTCTAACAGTTGCAAGCACTTATTCACACACGCGGTAAAAATAATACCGAGTAGGTATTCTTTATTTCTGACACTTTTTATGCATTAACATATTCGTCGATTCTAAGCCACTGGTCTATCACAGCGGTCTACATCACCTACGGTCTTAGTATATCATGCTGGACTAGTAGAGATTGGTGGACTGACTTCATATGCCTTTGAGAACGATGTTTCACGATGTTTTCCTTCTCCATTACAGCAGGTAAGAACGTCATAGCTGAATCCTGATTTTTTGAATCATGTTTAAATTTTTTCTAATTGTTACAAGTATTCCGATATTTATTCCTCTCATCGCATTAAGAGCACAAAGGCATTTGTAGGAGTAAGGTCTGAATCGTCCACAACGGGAAGCGGCAACAAAAGTCTTCCGTCGAACACGTCGGGGCGGCTCTCGTATGTTGCAATTTTTTCCGACCTGTACCCGCCTCCGTTCAATTGTTCGCCGACAAAAAATGACAGTTATCCGACCATTTTCGCAACGACGAATTGCAGCGCAACAAAAACTTATGAATTTTTCGACATTTCCACCGCCGGTGGCGCGTACGAGGCGCCGCAGAATTTTAACGAATGTTCATTGAGGACAGCTTGCGCTGTCGGTGTCGGGTTTTTGTCATTTTCGGGAAATTTATAGAGGAACCCCCTCGTTCTGACGTCGGGTTGTGTCACCCCGGGTCCTTGCGGCCGGCGTGCGTAATGATTCGTGAAATTAGAGATTATCCGTGCACGGAGCGGGTATGGTAACAAAATGTTTAGTTGTTGGTATTATACAGCTCACGTTTCTGCTGGTGGTACATCGGGTCGTGATGTGCACGATGCGACATAGCTCTGCCATCCGTCAAAACAGCGGTCACGCCGTAACCTTCTTTATTTCGATTATAATAAGAACAAAAGTAGTGTATCATGGGCCGACAGTTAGGATGAGCTTGGTTGTTGATTGTAGGATCTCAGCACGACAGATGCGAACGTGACGCTTTGGGACTATCTCTAAGTGGTGTTTTTACATTATTTACAAAGTAAATAAGATGTAACTAGAATTTGACACAATCCTTTTTAAAGCGGGACCATGTCCATGCGTTGATGTCATTGCAAGACATGAAGTTAGAGGATTTCCATGTCTCAATTATGTACCTCTGTATGTATACCGTTGTCTCTGTACCTAGGTACCTACTTATTGCATGCTTCCTAGTTTTCAGTGGATCATTGGAACCCGTGAATATAAACAGCTATTGGTTGACATCCATTGTCAAGTAACCTTATCACCGAACACACTCACTGACTGAACAGAAACTACTTGTTTCATTATGTTCCTATTTCATCTTTCATTGTAGCAGTACACTTTCTTACAACATATCTAGAGTGTTCATTCTGCGAGCTGCTACTCTACCTATTTTAAACTACCTACTTATACATAACTTACACCTTAAATTCTTTAACAAACAGACACATTTGAAACGGCCAGCCTTCTTCTCAATAAGAGCCACATATTCAATCTTGTTTACGGTTGTGGTTGTCCATGCATTGCAGTGACCAGGTACTTAACATGCAGGCCACCGCACACTAGGCTACTTCTTTATTATAAAAAAGTACCACCCACTGCACTGCTATCGATTTTCCCACAAGCACTAATTTATTACGTCCGATTTCTTTTATTTGCGCGTAGTCCGTCAATTGTTTAACAGACCAAATCTCGACGGCATACGAAATCACGATACCGAGAAACTAATCGTCCAGTAATTTGGACACACATCCTGCGAGACATTATGCATTATGCATCCCGAATGATCTTTCGGGAATTTAATCGCCTATGCAATTACTGTGTCAAGGTCAGAGCGTCTTTACACTGCAAATATGCAAAAAATTGCTCATTAAATCCGTCCTGTATCATGAAAAATGCTTTACATTAAACAATTTTTTCATAGCATCCCTTCTAAGAGGCTTCTAAAATCCTGTTCTTATACATGAATAGGATATCGAAAAATTAAGAAAGTTCATTTTCGATGTTGTCTTGAAGTTGTCTTGAAGAATTACGAGTATGATACTCTCTACTCAAAACATAAGACTGTTTATTTTACTGTTACGGTTGAATGGTTATAAAGCCAATCAATGATTTATTGCTCGGTAAGTAATTATTATCACTTGTTGCATTGCCAGTTCTTTTTTTATTTCCAATCTAATTGACATAACTAAACCGAAATAGCCGTCGTGTAAATGTACAACAATTACGCTTCAGTCGAGTGATACGAGTATGCACTGGAGTCGCACATGACGGGTGGGCCGTCTATTTCCGACAGCTACCGAGAACCGAGCCACGGCGAGATTACCTGCCACGATACACCAAATTAATGACTCTTACGACCCCGATATATGTCTTTCAGCGTATGTTAATACGTACAGATTTATCTTATCGTCAGTCACGGGAGCTTTTAAAAGTCAATCCGTCCGATCCCACCCTACGATATAAACGAATCGATGCGACGGCGCGACGTCGGTGCCGGAGAAAAACAGAAAGTAATTTTTACTCCAATCAATCACCCGAAAAAACGACCCTTGTTGGTCGGGTAATTCGCTAGAATTCCACCGGAGATTTAGTAGTGAGTCGCGTGCTAAACCAGCGAGGATATAATGAGCGGCGGCCGGCTCATTGTCCGATCCAAAAAAGAGGAGATAAATAACCAAATGAGAATGGAAAAACGGCTAAAATGGTTGAAATAAAGGAAGCTTCAATTGGACAAAGGCGCCGAAGAGGGATAATTCGTCGGGGATATGCACCAATTGTCACTGTTTTGCTCGATTTTTTGTGGCGTTCTCCGTGACAGGCGCTCGAAGCAGACGCGTCGCCGAGCGAGCTCTGCGATGCGATAAAATTGTCACTCTGCCACCAGTCAGTGCGGGCCTTCACCGCACCCTCGTAATTCTGCCAGCCGTCGCCGCCAATTCTTCTCAATTACCTTAAAATCTCCGGAGAAAGTCGTCTAAAACCTCCTTCAACGTTATTTACCGCACCTTTTAATTGCCGGTGATCGTCGAGCCCGTCTTTTGCTATTTTGTTCGGCGTAAATCGTTATTTAAGTAAGCTTTTGTGTGTTACTAAGGACTTACATATCACAGTACCTATGCATTAATAAGGCGAAGAGTGGTGTAATCATGAAACGCGCAGTCAGAAAGCGAACTACATAAGGAATGACAGTAGATAATTTGTTGTTGATTGCACTATGTTTAACATTTGACCAAATAAGATCGTTCTCACATGATGGTGTATCAAAACCACAAATAATATTTGTACAACGATATAAATACGAGAGGATAGAGATTCTTATCCGCTGTCCCTTTGTTTTTTCCTTCCTCTTTGGATATTTCGCCCAAATCGTTTGTCGCAAATCTAACGATCGCCCATGACCAATCGTGTCCATGAGATATCATAAAATCAACGTTTAATATTCGACACCAGTCACAACCGCAATAAATGTCCAAATATTTGTCGCAAAGCATTTCGGTGAATTCAAATAAAACCGTGACTAAAGGCCCTAGTTGAATCCCTAGAGATGGGTCAAGCGACTGTACTTTTTAAATGTTTTTCAGAAAACGGACTGTATTTCATAGCACATAAGATTTATTTTTGAATTAAGACCAAACTCTACGTTTCGCGCTGAGAAACAAGAGGGCTTTGCGCGAATTTCGAACTCAGATACGATTGAAATAGGACGCATTTTTCGTCACAGGGACTTTTTCGCTGCAGCTGTTCAAAGTGAGCAAGATACGACTTTGTGTGGGAGAAATCAAGTTCAATATTGAATGGCTAAGCCTGGAAGTAGTGGTTAAGTGGACAAGTGTAATGTTAGATTCGCAACGGCTAATATTTTGCGGTGATATTGGCTAGTAGATGCTGGATAATATATTGGGTTTGCGTCCCGCCACGAAGTCGCGTCACGCCGGTTTTCATATCAAAATTAAATATCTCCTCGAGGGGAGCGGAAGAATTCGTAGATAATACCCATATTGTGGGCTTCTGATTGTTTACACTTGATATGTTTGGGGAAAGGAAATATGGTCACAAGATTCGTTATTCTTAACACTAATTAGATAATAGGAAAGAGATATTAGATCCATGTTATGAAACATACTTATTTGTGAATAGGTACATTTCCCATCTTCGAAATAATAAATGTTCTTATAAGCTGGGATTTAAGGTTTATAAGTAGAATATTATTTGTCAAATTTAAACAGATTCAAAATTAATTTTTTTGTTAATTTTTAACTTTTCTTAATTTAGCGTTGTTTTATGTGTGTTCGCATGTGTGGAATAAAGGTAGCTAATTATCTACATCTATGTATTTATAAAACTTTTACAGTTTGTCTGCTGAACCCTCGGACACTCGAACACCGGAAACAACATTCTCACCGTGAGAGGAGATTCCACCTTGCAGTGGGTCACTAATGGGTAACAGACATTGTTTTTCAGAATTGGTCAGAAGCCGCTATAAAGATTATAAATGATTGTACGACACAATGAGAGCACGATCGCCGCAAGGCGCGGCGTCACGGTGCACGGTGCCTCGCCGCGACAATGGGACAATGTGCACGCGTCATCCGCAACACTAGCGAGCCTTACTTTACTGCTCCTCGATGAAAATTCGTTTTAGAGACGTTGTATCCAGATTAAATTTTACATGCTCCAGTGATCTAAAATTTCACATTACCACAATCATTTGATTGAGAATTCGACATGACATAATATTACACATATATTCCAAAATATCACATGTGCTTTACAGGTGATCAAAAATGTCAAATCTAATAATAATAATAATATGATTATGCTCAACTATTCCACCCAGTATTCCACATGTGCTCTAGATAAGCTCAAAAATTCTACATGTACTCCACATAAGCTCAAAAATTCCACATGTGATTCACATGTGACCCAAAAATCCACATAAAAAGCACAAAAAGTGCACAGCCCTGCTTATCGTATCGGACAGTTGACGATAAAAAAGCAAAAAACAGTATTGCTTAGGCAGCTAAGCAAAATTCAGAGAATTTCAATAATTAAACACATAAAATTCCTAAAAAGGTGTTAAATAATCCCCAAAATGAACACAAGTGCAAGCTCACATGACAGTTGACAGGTAAGGGCGATGTTATATTGGCGTCGCATTAGGCGCAGGAAGCGATTACGAGCGATATTTATTTATTAGCGTTTGATTTATGCATCGACTGTCAATGGGTAAGGGCGCGGTCATATGGCCGTGTCGCGCATCGGCGATTTCCCATGGCGATATTTGAATGTACTGGATGTGACTTAATGTTTGAGCCTAATTTTTGTAACACAAAAGTATAAATTAATACAGCGGAACGTGACATTAGACTATATTAAACAGAAGAAAATGCTATATCTATACTAATAAAGGTGATTTTTAGGAAGGTCCGGGATTGAATCTCAGTGGCACGTTCCAATGACTTTTCCGAAAGTAATGTGCGCTATTTAAATTAAATTTCACCCGTTGCAATAGCGAAGAAAAATATTGTGAATATCGTTAGTTCGCCATAATTTTCTCAGACAAGTGAGAGTGAGAGAGAGACAAAAGTCCACAACACTGGACACTGGACAAACTCCGTGTAGTGGACTAAGACCTACATCCATTGTGAGAGGAGACCCGGCGCAGTACAACATGTAATTTCTTTGACCTTTTGTCATAGACAATGCATTATATATTACATAGTATTATTTTCGGTGGCACATCCAGCCAAAACATTGCTCCGGGCGTCAGTTTTCACGGTTGGCCGCTGCTATTAATATTCAAATTGGCGCTATCTGTCGCCGCCCGGACGAGTGTGGACGCGCCGCTATAATTTATTTGTGAACAAAGCGAACCGAATCGTAATAACCTGGAAACTGTTATGTAATTGCTGGCGAAGGCTCTGTTTTAATGACTTCAATTAGGTATCTATATGGGATACAATGGGAGAGATATTATGATACAAGAGGCATATAGGTAGGTACATACGTATTTATCAATCATACTTTACAAGAATTCTCTGTGGGAAAGTACGTAAAGCAGTAAAATAAGTAAAGTAAAGACAAATAGTAACGTAAAGGTAAATTGCATGATTATTTTGAATAATTATATTTTTTTGTTTAAAATTTTATTGTACTTACCTATATGTATAAAATAAAATTTTCAAATAGTCTCGATGTTTTGCCATTTAATTTTTAAGTAGCAAAATATATAAAGTTTCGTTTTATATTACTTATTACTTATGCATAAACGCCATCCTTTTTATTTAAATTTTAAATAAATCCACAAAAAAATTTAAAATTCTAATATGAAGCTTAGAATAATACAAAAACCCTGAAACCCTTTAAGGCTTAAAATTGTGCCTTATGCGTGCGGTAGGAGCTATAGCTAACCTCTAACAATGCCGCTAGAACAAACATCTGTTTTAAACGCAAAACTTTCTATTCTATGGCTTTTTTATTTTATTTTAGCTCTTATTAGCCGAATATTTTCGGCAATGAATAATTTCCGAAATTCAATATAAAGCGTAAAATAGTACAAAAACCGTGAAAGTGGCGATAAGGGTTAAAATCGTGCGTTGTGCGTGCGTTGGTTTTTGTGCGGCTCCATTTAGCGCTAACCGACTGCCGAGGACGCTTTATAACCTCTAATTGTGCTGTATTTATTACAGTTGCATCGAACTAGGCAATGAATGGAGATGCTTCGTTTATATCAGAACTGAATTGAATGGAAGCTTACTTAAAATTGCTAGCCTTTGACACAAAACAAAATCTCATACGCTCCATATGGCAGGCGTGCAATAGATTAATTTTATTTATTAGGTAGGTGCGTTAAGTTCAGTTATTTGAAATTTAAGAGAGGAGCAAGAAAAGTTACAAATCAAAGGTTGATTTTATCGTCAAATTCGCGTAATTCATGACAACTAAAAATGTAGAGTATATTCCTAAGGTGAAGTCTATTCACTGTGTTAGAAACCTACGTTTCCACAAGTTATTTAACGTCATATTAATATTTACACCAAGATAACTGAAATAATTTTATTAATACTTTTTAGACAACTATGTACTTTCTTGATTTACCCACATCTCCCTAACACATTTACCTACGATAGTAAAGCGATTTAGTAAAGCGGCAAATATTTTTAGGTATTAGATATAAAATATCCTAGTAACACAAGATACAAAAGATCTTCTGTTTTAAACAACCAGTTTAATATTCAATTAACTTATCAACTTAATTAAATTCAAATAAGAATATAGATTTCTCACGTTAGGGTCTCCAACGACACTGTCATAAGAGGCAACTTAATGAGACAGTTGGGCTAATTACGTAAGAATGTCTCACTGGATTTGGCTAAGACGCATTCTTTTCGAATTTACTGACGCCTTGAGGCCCTATTTCTTCTGATCGGACGATAAAAAGTTACTCAAACTCCATCAGTATCAATCCGTGACTTTACTTGCTATTAAGAAAATTATTACGAGTAGGATAAATAAACTTAACCTTGAAATGACTAGAAATGCCCATACTTCAAATAAAAAAAATATCTAGACAAAAAATGCTTAAACAGCGCTCTCAAAAATTTTTAACCACAGGATGTCAGAAATATCTACGATTAACTCTACTCATTTTGAAAATATCATTTAAACTTAAATGATAAGTAAACGCACAGACTGCCGGTTTATTTTATACGAGTACATGAGCTGGATTAATGACGCATTGGAAACCGTCTAAAGGTAAATTAAGTCCCTCTGTACAGTGACGGTATTTTAATTTGTTTAGGTTCTAGTGCGTCAATATTTCAAGGCAGACACCTAATGAATAAACCTAAGAAAAACAAAATGGTAGGAAAAAAAGTTATAATTTATATTAAAGTAGCAAAAGGTGACATGTGCAGTGAAGTTGTTTTTACATTGAGAAATACGTCATAGATTCATCTTGTTAGTGCAAGACTGGTGTAAAAATATTACAGGTCAAAAACTTTACAGCATGGTAATTTTTTGTTGCGATGCAATTGCATCATTAATTATTTTTATGAGAATAATCGTGATTATTGCAAATGACGTCTATAATTGTATACTTAGGTACACTAATTAATGACACGGGTATTTATTGAGTTTGCATTTTAATCTTCGCGATCAACACTTCCCTGTTATCACATCTAATCACTTATCTAGTTAAATAAATAAATAACGTTTCACACTCATAGCCCCACACTAGGATTCCCTGTGACGTGGGCGCCATGGACACACACAAGACAAGAACACAACACACCCAGACCAGAAACAGAAATTCAAATTCACCATTCAAATCTCTGCTCTGCTGGGAATCGAACCCATGACCTTCCGTGCAGCACACCGGTGTCTTAACCACTGCGCGACTTGGGTCGTCATTACTAAGGCATATCTACCTTGTGCCTATGTACTTACCTATATTTATATAAAAAAATAAAGCGCGATATTTAATACCTCTGAAATTATTCAATCATAATGATTAAAACATTATGTGCTATAATATTTCATTACAATATTTTTTAAGAATTTACTTACATTATGGGAATCCATATCTACTCGAAATTAAACCTTCATGGATGTTGATGAAATTTATTTTTTTCATTTGGTCAGTCTTAAGTCCTTAGGCGTTTCCTTAGGTTTACCTTCCATATGGTTTTTTTTACAATTAGTTGATACAATTTTCAGAAAAAAATCGTTATTGATCTTATCGAAATGTAATTAACATTAATCAAAAATCTTTAAGTATAACCAAACACCACTACACCTACAAATCGCAACAGAACAGACTAGTGACAAAAACCATGTGAAAATATATCAGTGCATTCATTGTAGCAATTTGCCATGTTAGCGCAACGCGGGCAACAATTGAACATACGAGGAAATTGTACTTAACACGTCATTACCTCTATACGGACAAAAACGTGTCTAGCCCGAGATAACCAAACCGATACGCGTTTTATCGGGACATTGGCAAATACGCTCCATAATCTTCATGACTGTAACCCATTTATGACCCACCATCGTCGTCCCTGACCTTCAGCGTGGTCGACTGAGGCCTTAAGCCTTCTCGTTGTGAGAGGAGGCCCGACCCAACAATGGGTCATTAATGGGTTACAGACGACCAGTTACGGAGTTTCGTTATCTCTCTTCCGTTTGAGTGTCAGATCACCTCAATTGTATCAAAATATTGTATTCTCATTGATCCTTGATAATTATGCAAAATTTCAATTTAATCTGACATTTTGGACTGGGTGCAAATAACATTCAAAGGTTATACACACACATACATTTATACAGACCAAGTTAAGTAATATACGGCGTGTAAAAAATCAAATTATGTAGAGCACCCAAGTGAGGACTACCTTATACAGCTCCAAATTGTAGACACCCTTGTCAAGATGCGTGCATGTATTCAATGTAAACATTGGTAATTAATTTGAATTAATTGAACAACAGCCCATGAGAATACATAAAATTTAACGACGTTTGTTCACGCACAGTTGACGGGTGGATCGCATAGCCGTAAATTGTAGGTTTATCATACAATTGTGGAAATTACTGTCGGATTTAGATATTATTTTTATTTCATAACAAGAAAGTAGATAGCTTAAATTAACCGAGCCGCCAAGTAATTGTTCTGTGTTGTGGTTTGTTTCTCATAACAAAGATTATCTACTGATATTACTTCGATTGCAGGCACCTAATAGATAGTTAATGTTAATGCAAAAGTTGATGAAGATATGAGGATAGACGTTGTTCTTCCACGACAAAATTAACTCAAGAAACAAAATCTTTCGGATAAAGCAGCTTAAACAATCCAATAATAGATACCATTGCTTTTCAGACCACATCCCTCGAGAAACGGTTAAATTAAATATGTAATTATGCAAAATTAGGTACATATTTTGTGTGGACGCGCGTATGTAATTTGCGCGTAGGTACATACACACTTTGCAGCTATCCACCATGACACTGCTATTGAGCCACACGTTTGCCACAGTCCCTTATTTTATAGGCAACATTTAATTTTATAACCATCACTTGTTTAATGTGTTTGTGACTGTGTGAATTGAACTGAATTAGACAAAAAAGTACCTAGGCATAAACATGTAAACCTGGATAATATACATAGTTCAAAATCTAACACTGTGAAATGCAACCTTTACCTACTTTGTAATTTTCGTTAGTTAATACGCATGGTAATATAGCATTTACTCGGTTTTTGGGTGGCAACCCCCACAACATTTTTAAGGCTGGAGACGCTTCTACACAATACGTAGTAGTAGGTACGTAGATACTAGTTGTAAGTACCTACCGCAATAGTTGCGCAGTCTCTCAAAAGTGCAATGTCCTACAAACACCGAACACTTCCGTCGATAAACGACCGAATGGGATAATTACACGAAATCACACACTCGGGACCTACCCACCATGACACCATTGCACGACACCTCCG
Organism: Erynnis tages; assembly: GCA_905147235.1. NCBI lineage: Eukaryota > Metazoa > Arthropoda > Insecta > Lepidoptera > Hesperiidae > Erynnis > Erynnis tages. The sequence goes on from LR990092.1 coordinate 3,515,478, forward strand.
TCACAGTTCCTAGTCAATAAACTCGTCATTTCGTGGACAACCGGCAATTTAACTGTTATTTCTTAATACCGTGACATCCTGGACATTTGAGGCATAATATGAGTAATTATAGTGGTCTCAATTTAATTACCAGAACGGATTGCCTGTATAACTCAACACTACTTAACTACACTTACTTGACTAAATCAGTTTTGGTCACAAAACCACTATCGATCGTAACAGCGTGAAAATTATATTAATATCAAAAAGGACTATGAAAATTACTATTTATATCTGCAGATATCTTTGCATGATAATACTATATATAATACTACTATATAATACTATATACCTACTTACTATATAGATAGTAAGTAGCTATATAGTAAAATATCTATATAATAAGTTAAGTAGTAAATACGACAGAGTAGGTACTGTCGATAAAATATATTAACAGTTTGAATTTCACTTAAGTATAGAAATTACGTTGGTATCGTACTTACTTAGCAAGTAGGTTATCTAGAACCTAAGTACCTATTTGAATGTATGAATATAGGATATTTACTTATGCCTAATCAAATCTGCTACGTTATGTCTACGTTAAAATAAAAATTTGTAATAAGTTTTTTTTTTCAATTCAACTCCATTAGGTATATTCTTCCGCTGTCAAAGTGACATTAACATCGATAACACAGATAATCGATTCCCATGTGATTGTTGTGGGGCGATGCGGTGTATTTGGCACCGTCGAACGCGCACGCGCACTGGACCTCGACGTCTGATCGCCATTCATGAATACAAGCAATAAAATTACATTTAGATTGTAAATGAACGTTTATTATGAAAATTGGAGCCTATTTATTGCTTTACGACGCTTTATTCGAAGCATTTTTTAACATCGATGTTAATTTAAATTAAAAATAAATCGCTCTATCGTAATCTCTCGGGTAGGTATGGTGGTTTTCTGATTCTTTTACTGCTTCAGATTCGCATACGTAACAAATAATTTCAAATACCATATGCATGTCCACCAACCCGTACTAGGCCAGCGTGGTGGACTAAGGCCTACATCCTTCTCATTGTGGTGGAGACCCGAACCTGCAGTGTGTCACTAGTGGGTTACAAACAACCTATGCATGTAACACGTATAAGTAGGCTTACCTACATGCCGAGAATTAATTAATTTACACGTTCCTATATATATAACGTAATAAAAGGCACAACAAACCCACAATCTACCGGAACGTATTGGTAATGCGGCACTAAATCAAGATTCTACTACAATCCCGCTGCGGAAGTACTAGAGAGAAACATTTAAAATAATGATAAGATCAGGCGCGAGGCCGGCCTGAGCCGCTGAGCCCCGAATCAATATTAGGGATCACACGGGATAGGGGATGGAAGTGTATGGAGTGGTTATTACTACGTATTTTATACGATTTACACACACACACTCACACACGTCCATACTACACGCAGCACGCACACACGCAGTTGCTCAGGCGCGCAAGCACGCATCCACACACACAACACATACATAGACACTCATTTACCTACCAACAATTTCATAAAATACACAATTGCTCTCTTAGAAATAGATAAATAGATATACAGTGTGTTTGGCTTCGAACTAGCGATAATAAGTTTATAGGCATAAAATAGACCAAATTTCAACGACAAAATAACCCCCATATAACGGTCTAGCCTCCTTTTTTTTTAAATTTATAATTTACAAATTTCATCTTAAAAAAGGTTTTTTTAAACTTCTCGTTAGGGAAGGCAGTGTGCAAGTACACCGTTTCAATTAATCTTTTTCTACAATCAATACAACTTTTCTGATATCGACTAACATAGTTGCAACAACTCTAGTGAGTTTCTCGTGTCGGACCCGGAGAAAAAATGTGCCCTCTTTGCGAGATAAATATGTAATCTTAATATAATTGTGTCTTAGCAAGCCGATCACCAATGCCACCCTCGTTTTAATGCCACTTCTAATACCAATTTGTATTGTAACCAGATAGAAGATGTCGCAATTTTATCTATAGTTTAGGTATACAAAGTGTAGACAATTTTAGTAGTCGACAGTTGGACACAGTAACAAAGTAGCGTAGATGGTATTGAGATGCCTCTATCTCATAAACATCTCGTAAATCCGTATCGTCTGCATGCATCTCATTCCTCTAAAGATCCGTCTACTTGAAACTATTTTTAGTAGACAAACATGATGACCACCTGATGTTAAGTGGCCACTGTAGCCCATGGACACCAACGACCAACCTCAAATAGGGTAGAAATCCTATCTGTGGCCGTAGGCATGTGAATAAACACTGAGATGTTCACCTCAAATAAAATTACTCCAGCGACCACGCCTCACAACCGAAACACAATTCGAGGAACAATCTACTTCAACACGGGTTAAGAAGTTAGCAGTAGCTTTACTCCGGACGAGCTGCTATGACTCTACCACCTAATTATGTTTGTCAGTAACCCATTAGTGACCCACTACAGGGACCGGTCTCCTCTCACAAGGAGAGATGAAGGCTATAGTCCACCACGCTGGCCTACTGAGGATTGGTGGACTTCCCATGCCTTTGAGAACATTTTTTTTGAACTCTCAGGCATGCAGGTTTCCTCACAATGTTTTCCTTCACCGTAACAGCAGGTGATATTTAATTTTATAAAGCGCACACAACTTTTATACAAAGTCATTGGTGCGTGCCACTGGGATTCGAACCCGGACCCCTCGGTTCGAGGTAGAATTCTAAGCCACTGGGCTATCACCGCTTCACTATCACGCTCACAATAATGTTTACCACCTGTTTATAGATATTGGATATAGTTTCATCTATCTGTGACCACGTAACATCTGGTGGCGTTTGCTACTGGCATATTACAAGACTTCAAGTACAGACAACAAGGGCCTCCCTCGTCTCTTCCATGCGATCACCCGCTCTCCTGACGCGTGATAAAGCGTCTCTGACTGTGATCGAACGGTACTGAGAGCTGACGGCTGACCTCGGACTTACTGACTGTGTTGATGTTAGGGGAAAGAGGAAAATCTGTACAAAAGCTACGGACAGTTTAGTTCGATACATAAATAACTCTTCAGCCTTCACATTCATGCACTTACACTAAATTGCTTGCGTCGTAGATACCAGAGAATACGCACAAGAGACACGAACAATGGACATCCAGACAAGAAATTTTAACTTAGGCATTAAAATTTGTGCTCCTTTGGGAATCAAACCCGACCTTTCATGAAGTGCCAGGGAACTGGTGAGTTAAACCATTGCGAACGGAGATAATCATAAAAAATAATCATTTATACAACAGCATAGCAGCCTGCCAATATCAATGTTAACCAGACCTTTTATAAAATTAAATGTTACTCATTATTATATGTAGGTATTTTCAAAATATTTTGCGTTTCATCTTAAAATACTATGTTTAGTCTCTTGACTTAAGCTAAATAAAAAAAGACAGGTTCAAGTTATGGAATTGAACTGTATAATTCAACGTACAATCGACAGTACGGAAACGGAAAGTCGTTAATCTAATAAAATCGCATTATTTCTCGTACGACGGAAATCGGCTCATAAAATATTTCTTTGCCGAATTATCTTGACCTACTGCCAGCGTTATAAAATACCCTTGAAGGGTATTTAAACGGCGAAGTGTAGGGGTGTTGCGTGTCATTTTATAGTGGCCATTCAAGTGGCGCACGGTCAGAGCTCAATTGATATTAATGGTATTGCAACACCTGGTCGCAGTTCTCGCCCACGATATTAGGGTGGGTTACATGGAGCTTGCATTTCAAGAATTGTTTGTTCTTTTTGATTGGCAAATTAACAACAAAGTATCAAATGGTGAGAGATGACCGCGTCCTGCAGACATCCAGCACAGCAATCTACACTCTTTCCAGTTGTCTGAAAAATGAAGAGTAAAGTACGTCTTATAGCTAAAAGGCGGGTACCTAATCGAAATGTGTCCATGTTTTAAAAATACGCGAGGCTTTATCGGTTTCAGGTAACATTTTCAAAAATAGAAGATGAGGACTTATTACATGAACATGCATAATTGAATTTATAAAATAATGATTAACAGTAGGTATTCTTGTATAAGGAATTATTAGTTTGTTTTTGTTTTCTTCAGGTGACAACGGACGACTCATCGGGTATCGCACGTGTCGTCTAGGGTCGTTTGCTAACTTTAATTCTTAAAAAAACTAAAACTAACTTCTTGACGCCATGTAATCCTTCCCGATATGATTATAGTGATACCTACAATAACGGCGTGTTAACATCTCCATCGGCACCTGATGCTAGCGCCAAATAATAGCCACTTTGTCTTATTCGATAGGTTACTTACGTCTATGCTGAAAATGCTATTATTTATTTACCCTTCAGTACAATTACTGTTGTAGTATTGGTACAAACAATACTTAATGCTTAAAGGATTCTCTCTAGGACAAATACAAACGGATCCAGATTCAATGTACGAGTATATAACAGATCAGCTGCACATAAGCTGCTAATTTCCTGTTTCACTTTCAATAGTAAGTTCAACTTTTCCAGGCATATTCGCATACACGTCATGTTTTCATAGTAGCTTACGATTTTATTGAGCTCATCAAGGATAAAATCATCATCATTGATTAATGATCATGGAATGTACTCGCACTGAAATCTTAATCGGGTGGACCAATTTTGACGACAATTTTGGTGTGTAAACTAGAGTTCCTGAATGATTCACAGTTGGACCCGATAGTAGGTAATAACTGCGATTGGTATTTAGAATTTAACTAGGCACCATTCAAGCAGGACAAAGTCTACCACAACCATTCCTTTTAGAGGTACTTGTGAGGACCTATGAAGCAAACTATACCTACAGGTCTGATTTTGTTATTTTCTCACTGCCTCAGCGTGAATCAATATCGAATGAAGCTTCACAAAGGCGACTGGTGGAGCCGTTAGCGACGATATATCTTGCCCACCCTCTCGTTTAGACAAAGCGTCGGGTCCGTGACTCGGGCCATAAAACAGGCATCCACTGCCACTGTAATGTGTTTCCGATTGCCCGACGCCATCGCCCACACATAAGTCCACTGCAAAATGCCCACAATAATGCGATCTATATGTAATTATGTAGGTATGTGGAATATCAGGAAAAGAGAAATTTGGAAAACGGACAATCAAGGGGATTTCAGACGACGCTATACTATTGTGCTATAACGTATAGCAAAGAAGGACGTAATGCTATACTCTGCGCAACGCACCAATTTATAGCGTATAGTAAGCCAATAATATATAGTACTCGTACCTACAGTACAATGTGAACGTGTCCATAACAATGTATGGAGCGCGATATTGTTGTGCTATGAGCTATATACCATATGCTATTATATTACAGCGTCGTCTGAAATCAGCTTCAGACTCTAGGTAGTTACTTAAATGCGTGAGGCGCTGATTCGATCCGATTTTTCGAATATGAATTTTATATTCGAAATCTTAATCGACTAATATAATATGCTCGGTAAGATTTTACCAAAAATATGGCCAATTGATAAAGTTGATCTGGTATTCGAGAAATTACTTTAGGTTAAGGGTCAACATCTCATTAATCGGTGGTCCCTTCACATCTACTAAAAAAGCTCTGCAACATTTAATGGTAAATAATAATAACGCTTCACACTCATAGCTCCACACTAGGATTCCCTGTGTCGTGGGTGCCATGGACACACACAAGACATGAACACAACACACCCAGACCAGAAACAGAAATTCAAATTCATCATTCGAACCTCTGCTCTGCTGGGAATCGAACCCAGGACCCTCCGCGTAGCGCACCGGTGTCTTAACCACTGCGCCACTCGGGTCGTCATCGGGTAAAGTATTTGCTGCCAGCAAATAATATCACCATGGGCCTCGATTTGAACCGCCTTAATGTCAATAGTTTTTAATTTGCTCCAGATGTCCAAAATAAATCCCATTGTAGTGGGCAATTGTATCCGAATAATGAGAATCGATACCAAACAATCAATGGCGCCATTGCCTTGTGTGCATACATGAAATACCCAACCAACAAAATAGCATTGTGGTTTAATTGACGGTCATTAATAGAATTCAAAATTCGATATCAGAATACAGTACATTTAATTTTTGTTTGACTCTTAATCGATTTGAAGTAAAATATATTTTAGTTCAAATAATCATGGTTTCTGGCACCTAATTAATTTTTAAATTTAAAAAAAGAAGCACAAAAATAATGAAAGGCAATTTCGTTAATAGTGCGTTTCGTCGCACGCACAGAAAAACTTAGTCAATCAGCGTAACAAATAGCGTCATGCAAAACGCCCAAAAACGTTCCTTTAAAAAAATATCATAACAAGGCTGATAACACGAAAATTGTCAAAAAAGACAAAACGGCTCGCGTGTGCCAACACGCTCAGTAAGTATAATGAGATTGTGATTGTTTTTTGTTTTTTTTTGGGGGGAAAGGCTCATTTAGGATTTATTTACGGAAAAAATGACAGCGATCATTCAGACAAGTTGGAGGTTGGTGAAAAATGGCATGGTCGAGACATTCGTGTCGGGTTAACGAGCCATGTCTGTCAGTGTCGTCGGTTTGTTTAAGAATTAATGATACTGCTACATATTGGGGCTAGATTTTTCGCAGACTTAGATAAAAGACTGTTCAAAAAAACAAAATGTTGCGATGTTGCAGGAAGAGTTGTCGAGGGTTAGAAAGCAAAATTAAGTTTACCAAAACATCATTCATAAAGTAATAATATTACTTAATTAAATAATTTAACAACTTATCTAAAATATTTATCATACTAGGTACCTGTTAGACATTCTGTTTGTAGTAGGTACCTAAACTAATATGCGAAACTTAGTTAAGGTAAGTTTGTTTTTTTCAGTTTCTTTCTGTCATTAGCTAATATGTTATTCGCACAGGTACATTATTAGGAAACATTGCCGAAACATTATCGCTTCGACTCAATTAAGGTATAAAAGTTAGCGACTCGAAAGTTCATCCCGATAAGTGTTTCAGTAGCTTGAAGAGGGAAAGTGAAGATAAACATTCTTGCCCTTCGGAGTTCCCGCGTCGCAAGTGAGATGCGGGCGTTCCAGAACTTTGTTCAACTCAATATTTATTTTTACCACTTTATTCTATACTATCGTTGGGTTTTCCCGTAGCGCATAGATTTTATAACTCCATTCTCTCTTCTTTACTCGTTTTTATACCTTTTGGTTTTAGTTTTCATAGGTTTTATTGCAACTTTCCACCCATTTCTTTAGTTATTGCTTAAATCGCCAAATATATCTTACAAAAATAAAAATGATCTACCGTAAAATCATTATCCTCTCAACTAAAAAGTTTAAAAGTCGGCACCTCAGTGAAGATAAACATTTTTGCCCTTCGGGGTTCCCGCGTCGCGAATGAGATGCGGGCGTTCCAGAACTTTGCTCGACTCAATATTTATTTTTACCACCTCGTTCTAAAAAAACTTTTAGGTTTAATGTGTTGAAGTATTCACTATTCTGTTTGCCAGTTTTATTATCAGTTGTCATTTCACTGCACGCCTCAACGTGGAGCCTAACGCTGAAAGATGACGAAAGAGGATTTTTTTCAACTTTTATTGCTTTTATTTAATTTGTTTTGGTCACAGAGTACATTCAAATAAAAAAAGTAGTAGGTAGATAGCGCATTACCATAATCGGCTCAGCTCTACCTATAAGTTAAAGTTGTAAAGTCAGCACCACAAACATTCTTCCTACAGAAAAGGCTAAACAAATTTTAATGAAATTACCAAAGTTCACGTAGACACATTGTTAAATGTATTTTCAATTACTTCTATTAGATATTAGTTATGCCAGCCAAACATAAATTGATCAAGCCTCTAATTTTTAATGCCTCCTAGAAAATTTTATCTACGACGAATATCTTTCCTTCGATTTAATCCAGCGACCTACAGCGGCGCATGCAGGTGTAGCTTGGCTGTGGATTTCCCGTAAAAATGTCTGGTACAACATATTTCGAACCTCAACACATTTTTCCTTCACATTCTGAGCACCATATTTCTTAGAAGCAAACGAGACAAAATGTTTTGTCCTTATAGGTACTACTTATTACCCAGGCGACATACTTTATGGATAGCCACTTTAACATCACATACCAAGGTAAGTATCTTATAAAGTTTTTAATTACAGTGGAACCTAGGTATTGGTAAGCAAAGAGCGATATAATAATACTTTATTACTAAATAAGTATCTAAGAAGAACGTCAAATAATAATAAATCTAAACTTGAATTAAATTTCTACAGGTCAAGTCACGGAAGTTGTTGAATCATTCTGCTTCTTATTCAAAATGTTTGAGCCACTTTGAGCAGAACGATAAATGTTGAAAGTGTAAAATAGGTTAATACAAGAGAGTTTCAGGAAATAAAATTAAATGGCGGTCCTAGGTCTTAGTCCGTCTCTACTAGGAAACTTGTGAAATTCTTGCCGCCTCAATGTCCCTTTTTGTACAAACCTATAAAACTGTCCACCATATTTTATAAGTCATACATATTAAACTTCATCTCATAAAATTTGAAAAACTGTACATTTTATACAATCTACTACCTAAGACTTAAAGTTATAGTAAAAGGAAATCACACAGGTGGAATAAAAGCACAAATTTATAGTAAACACTATCTATACCTAGCTAGTATACCTACTTCGCGTGCGATTTGACTGCAGAAACTGTCTGATTTTTAATTAATTAACTTTGCTTAATAAATAAGTAGGTACCTATCCTACTTATTACCACTTAATTGTTTTAAAAAAATATACCTATTAGTAACCCAATGGAGGGTCAGGTCACTCAGGTCTCCTCTTACAATGAGACTTTTTCAGTCTAAAAATCACTTTTCTATTTATTAAGGTGAACAAATTACTGCACCGTCCAAATAATGGAGTGATAGTGCTTCAATTTCCAGTGTTCAAACTCAGTCACAGTGGTAGTACGTACCATAAAGACAGAAGGCATTATCTTATTTATTCGCCCAATACTTACATTGGTAGAGCACTCTAATTTGTCTAATGTTACACGCACGAACGGTCGGCTCGTTGCTCGCGACATATGTCGGCCGCATTCGAATTCGTCTAAATTATCAAAAGGGGAAGAATGGTACAATTTTAGCGCGATAGAAAAAATCACGCCATTTACCAGTGTTTGTTAGTGAATCGGCATTGTCGGTATTTTTTATGTTCATTAGGTATGCTCCTAAAAATTGATAAAGTAGTCTCAAGTTAAATTATGTCCAGCCAAGTTACTTCCCAACAGGACTTTTTTTTTCAAGCTAAACGATGGTCACCGGGTAAGGTATTGTTTCTTAGCCCCATTCAACCTAAAAAAATGCTTCTTGAGGACAAATCGGTCTTTTGAAATCACACCTCCAAAAAGGCACCTAACTATCAAGCTCGTGTTCAATGAATTTCAATATAAACTACCAAGAACCTTATAGGTGATGTAAACTTACACATCAGTTCCCCGAGCATGAACACTACAGTCAAAGTATTCGTATAAGTAGTTAGCGTGTGTCAAAATGGCAAACGTACGAGTATGGCAAAATGTATTCATGTACCTACAGATGCTGCCTTTTCCCGTGCTAATACTTGTAGGTAGGTACATTTTAGCATACAAATGACACACGTTAACTATACGAATACTTTTAAGATAGTATTCATGCTCGTAGCACTGATGCGTAAACCCCAGAAAAGAGCAAAGGTTAAAACTTGATAAAAATCGAATAGAAATAAATAAAATAGGTAACTACTGTGATTCACGCTAGAACAGTCAGACAGGGGTGTCGGACGCGGGTTACACGGTCGGTCAGCCAAACTGAATAGGCTGATTACACCACCGCCATGCGCCGCGGTCACATGCGTCCGAACCCTTTAAATCAGATGGAGGAATGAGATGTTTATTGTTCCAAAATAACTCAGTGTTGCTAGTTTGATACAGGATGAAACAAGTAACATAAGTTTATTTTCAATTTGTTAATGCACACACGTAAACAAACGCCAATTAACTCGACCTTAGCGCCGCCAGATTATTTTTATTGCATATAGTGAAATACTTATTCTCTCAATCTATCCATGAACAGATTCTTTTTTCTTGGCTTTAGTTCTTTATTGCTAGTCAGCACTGGACGGCTTTATGACTGCATGGGCTTGAAATCTTTAGATTTATTTTATTAGCCAACAAGCAACCTGATATTAAGCGTTGGTTGGTCGCCTCCAATGTCTTGTGTCTTCAGAAAAGAGAGAAATTACACATTAGTAACCGAAACATCTTCAGTGAGTCTTAAAGGCGGTATTGATACAATCCAGGTGCACGACTCGTTACTACTACATTGAAATTTAGATTAAGTAATTGTCTTACTTTTAAATTAAGCTGTTAATCCAATCCAAGGAATCCAATTGACCCCAAATAACTCTGATGATAATGGTCGTTCAAAATTTATATCCTTATCATTATTACAGTTAGATCTTAGAACAATCATCTTAAGTTGTTTTGGGAGTATTAGCTACAGATTAACGACAAAGTTAACACTGCCACTAGGGATCGAAAACCAATAGCAGTAAAATATAGGTATAAGAAACAACAACTAACACATTTTACTCCTTGAGATATCAATCTTGGAGACTCATTGACTGTCCAAGCTCAGCGTGAACCCCTACTGATAATGTTCTGGTATAAATGAGTTCGATACGAGAAGTTTTGCCATCAAATTAAGTAGAAACGCAAGTGCTAAACGCCATTTGAAGTTGCGTCTTCCTAAGCCGTATAACTGGGGGCTAAAGTTGAAAATTTGGTCGTTTGGGTGGTGTTGACAATTTGGTAATTGTATCAGATAGAGCGACATACGCTGATAAAAGCGCGCCTCAGATAGAAAGCGCAATAAAGCATGTCAATAATTGGGAGGGACGCGCCTGTGTTTGGATGCGAGAGTTTAACGACTTTGTGGACGGCTATTCAAGTTGAATGTCTCCATTCGGTCGCATTTTAGATTAGTTGCATACCTTGGGACGGAAAATACTGCCTATATATTTTCCTAATACCTATATTTAAACACACTTTAAACACAGTCATCTCAGCTGTTGATGTTGATGGTTATCACTTCAATCTTGAGGAATTCGTTAATTTACGTTCTTCTCTGCAGTCCCCAACAGTGAAGATTACTATGAATGTTGCTGTATTTGAATGAAATTTAAACTTCAGTAGGTATTTTGAAAGATTGCAGGAAAGACACATTTCAAATTACTACTTACTTATTATTTTTTTCTCTAAGTTACCTATATCGACTGTAGTGTATAACTTTATTAAAATGTTGCTAAAACACGAAATTCATTTATTCAGCAACATTCAACGTTACAAGACTTACGACCCATAGGAAACCATCCTGTGATGAAGAATGAAGGTAGTTACCGCCATAAACAATGCGCCTGTGTAGCCTTAAAGATTATAGGAAAAATACGTACTTAAATGAATAAAAATGTGTCTAAAACATTTCTAACTTATATCACTAGTAAAATAAGAAAATCCACGAACCTCTCTTACACAGGGGATCTGCAACACTCTTGCGCTAATTGTTTCGTTTAAGTATCGCGTCGGGTGTCGGGTTATAAACCAAATTATAACGCACCATAACCTCTGGTGACAACTCACTCGTGTAATGGCGCCGAATTTTGGCGGGAATTTGGCGACGCAACGGCAACACTCCATACAGTCGTTTTGAGTAATGTCAAAACATTAATGGCGGGTAAGCAATAAAATACATTTATGCATTTTATTAGATATTTGTTGTGCTGAGGAAGTTAGGAATGCGAGATTTATGAAGATCTAAATTTTATATTTGGTATTAATAAGATTTTCTATAAGTAAACTTTCTATTTAATTTAATTTTACCTTATTTCATTTAAAAAGATATAAATTAGATAGGTAGGTCATAGGAACCTACGTAAAAGTAAACAATATTGAAAATAAATAAACATTTTTTTGGATTGTAAATCCACAAAAATAATTAAAAAATGTGTTGGCGTGGTCAGGCTGTAGCCATGTCTATATCCTACATTTTGTAATAAGTGAAAACGCATTCAGTAAGTGGTAACTAGTCACTTGGTCAGTCAATGATATTTACAGATAGAGCACGGTTAGAAAATTTCTTATTCAGAAGCCGATATACCTATAAAAATCGTTGTAGTTATATAATCGTATTCCCATATCAAGTAACGTACAGTACCTACTATCTAATCATAGTAAGGTCCATTCCGGGCGTTTTGTTAACGTATTATTTACCTTATTTAATTACTGTTTCTGTTACATATTTACATTTTTGTAATGAAATTATTTTTTAAACGCCTTTTATCTTTTATCTATCTACACTAATATTATAAAGAGGAAATTTTTTTGTTTTTGTGTGTGTGTATGTTAGCAATGAATAAACTCAAAAACTACTGTGCCAATTTTAAAAATTCTTTCACCATTGGAAAGCTACATTCACCCTGAGTAACATAGGCTATAATTATGTCCACTTAGGTACACTTGCCCAAAATCCCGCGGTTCCCATTTCAGTTGGAGTTCGCCCCATAGGCCCAACCCAAACCAGAACACCACACAATACCCGAAATTACCAAAAATATTATGTTCAACTACATTCTCTCATTATCATCATCTTTTACAATACCTTTTACCAAAGGTATTTTGAAACAACCAACTAGAAAGTCATATTTATAAAGCAGACAGAAAGTCAGTCAATCAATTGCCTTTGCCTTTAAGAAGCTCTTACCAAATGTCAAATGGGCTTGATAGCTTCACCGTCTCATTCTAATGTTATGCTTATGTTAGGAAAAATATGAGAGAGCAATAGATCATGTCAAAACATGTCAAAACTGACAAATGACAACTAATATTGACTTGTGACATTCATGACAACCGCAGACAGAATTTGCAAATTCTTCAATTCAATACAATAAACAAAATTGATTTAAATTAAAACGCCGGTTACAATTTCCATTGTTATTTAACCTATTTAATGTAATATCGTTAGACTGTGTTTTAAGTCCATATGTAGTGCCAAAGTGAACATTTTAAATAAAGAAAATACCAAGAACAGCAATTCCAAATCTTTGTTTACATCTCACGATGTCTGGTGTAATAGAAATATCTGATGATAGCAATGATTATGATGAAAGTATGCACGAAGTGTTTAACGTAGTTGGCACATCAGACGAAGAGTCTACAGGAGAACCTACTTACAAAGAAAGCTTCTTATCAGAGGACTCCGACACCGATGAAGAAAAAACAAAAGTTAACCAAAACAAACAAATGTTAATCAAAGATCTATTCCCATCGCAAAAAAAGAAGCCAGTGATTAATGTTACACATGAAAAGCCAAGTTTTCTACATGAGATGATGATCAGGGGAGTGAGTGTGAAAATGCCCGTAAAACCCTATGGCTGTCAAATAGCCCTTATGTCTACGGTAAGCTTAACTATGAATTTTTTGGTGATCCAAATATCAAACAAGTATTGATATAGTAATGGACATATTGTGGTTTACCATGTTCTCCATGAATAGCCATAGTAATATGAATATTGCTCTATGAATTTTAAGGCTATACTGAGGCTATACTATACTGAGGCAATGCTTAATGTAAGCGATTCCATAGCACTTCTAAGTTTGGAATATTTCCAAATTTAGAAGTGCCATGTGTACTATGTGCAGATAGAGGCACTGCTTATTTTACATGCAAGTCGAGAGTTGAGTCTTTGAGCAATGTGTGTTACCAGTGATGACCTACGGCACCAAGACCTGGTTCTTAACTGTGAGCCTGATTCAAAAGCTCAGAGACACTCAGAGGGCGAGAGATAGAGCTATGCACGGTATTTCTCTGTGCAACAGAATTCTCAACTATGAAATCCATAGACTAATAAAAGTAACCAACATAGCTCACACGCTGAAGTGGGAACGGGCCGGCCACATCGTTCAAAGAACCGATGAGTGGTGGGGAAGAACAGTCCTCAAATGGTGACCATGTCTCAGCAACAAGATTACAGGCCTCCCTCTGACCAGGTGGACTGGTGATCTGAAGAGGACAGCGGGAAAACGTTGGATTCAAAGGGCACAGGACCAGGTGGAGTGGCATCGATTAGGGGAGGCCCATGTCCAGCAGTGGTGGAAATGATGATGATGATCTTACATGCAAGAAAAATATACTAACTAAATTAATTTTACACAGAGGATGTTGCGGGCATAAGCTAATTTAATAAGAAATAAATTAAATCTGTTCTTACAGGTTATAACTGCAATAAGCAAGAGTGAGAACTGTATATTGGAAAGTCCCACCGGCACCGGGAAGACTCTCGCTCTCCTGTGTGCAGTCCTCGCTTGGCAGCAACAAGAACAGAGTGAGTTACTTTGTATTTATGTTTGGCTTTTAGTTTTTATATTATAATCAAAGATTTTCATATGTCAAGACGGGTGTCAGGATATCAAAAATGGGATACCTAAACTTATTGTTCTTTTAATTTAAGGTTTGTTTTATTTTGTTGGATTATACTGTTGTCACTTTTTAGTGACACATAACCTGTACCAGCAGGAAGGGTAGGGTAATTTTTTTTTTCTATGGTGTATCTAAAAAGCTTGGTTTTATTTGAGAAAAATTATAAAAGTTGAGCAGACTTTCTAAAGTATAGAAAGTAAAAAAGTATAGTAGTAAAGTAATAAAATAGTAGTAGTATAGTAAAATAAAATAGTATTAGACTATCTATTCACTTTTATATGACCAGATAATGGTGATAATGTTTGTATCAAACATGCTCATGATGTTTTCCTTTAAATTTTTAAGAGAGTCATTCCCGCGTGCAGATTGGCTGTATGAGTAAGGTCGAATTCTTAGATTAGGTTAGCTTAGGTTATCACCGCTTCTCTACCTCAGCTGGGCTACTTGATAGGAAGTGAGTATTATCTCCTATCTGTGACAACCGAGGGCGTCAGTGAACGCTTGCCGACCAAGGTTACACAATTGATTTGCCTCTTGGAGGGAGGAGTAGCAAGATTGCATTTTTGAAAACAATGCTTCCTGAAAACTATAAAGTTAGTAAACTTGCTCAAATGTAAGTACGAAAAGTTGCAACGACAAACAAGCGACAATTGATCACAAGTGCTTGCGTGTGCCAGATAGCTTAGGCCCGACATGCCGCATATAAATCATACGACGACTGTCGCACGGCAATCGCAACCAGCCTTACACGAAAATTACGCTTCAACCAATGCTAAATGCATTTGTTGCATGCGACACCACAGTGGAAACACGTACAGTGGTCCACTGGCTCTGGTGTTTGCGGAAACACCATAAAAAGCCCAAAAGCAACTCTTTGTATACAGAATTTAAATAAGAAAACATTTTATTCATTATTTCATCGGTTACTTATTTAATTTAATGTGTAAATGTCATAAAGAGTGTACTCTCGACTCGACCATGACGTGCACATTAGGTACTTTAGGTCTTGACCTAGTTGGCTGTCGCAACGACACAACTTTTGCTGTCCGACCGACGAACAAACGCGACAAAATTTAAACAAGTCTCTGAATGGAGCTGTTCTAACTGACAATACGCAAAAAAAACTGACATTCGACAAATGGACACAATGTCAGGAGAAACTGGCACCGAGCTGCTAAGCCGTGGCAATCTTAAGTGGCTGCGGTGACTTTGTATCTCGGTGCCACGGTACTCCCGTCATACTGAAAACATCCCGCCTCTTATCATGCCTATGCGTCTCACCAAGTCACTACCGTATCCGTTTATAGTCTGTGGCGATCCCATTCGAATAGGTAAAACGTAGCTGATTTTTCAAATTTCTCCCAATAGCTCTAATTTAGGCATTCTTTTCGTTCAGTATGACATGATAATTCAGTGCTTTCTTTGTTTTAACTTCCGTTTCATATCATGTTGTTCAAACAGTTTATTTGAATAATGAAATTGCTTATTTTGGTGGTACGTTAAGATTGTACGGAAGTTTGATAAATTCGACTTTCTTGGGTGTATGACTCCAAAAAGCTTTTCATTCTTGTTATTATAATTATGTTATGTTGTTCGAAAATAATAAATATCTTAGAGACTTCATCATAATAGTTTAGATTAAACAACATTAACTTTACATTTAGTGACGATGGCGGCGTAAGACTCCGATGCGCTGAGCGTAGGACCCTAGATTCAATTTTCAGCTTATCATGATGATTGATGGGTTACAGTTTATGTTTCCAGAAAAAATGTTGTTAGAGGCTATGAGCGAAAGAATCTTAGTATGGGACTATGATTGTGTAGGTATCTGTGTGTGTAAAATTTTTGGAAAAACATTTCGAATGAAAGAAAAGTAAGGAACTTGAGAGAGCTCGATAAATACCAAAATGGTGCCGTGTACCAGCGCTGAGGGACAGCCGTTACACTGAAACCCTCGCAAACCCCAGTCCCCAGTAGAACATGCTTCGTGCAAACTTAGCGAGCTCAATAAATCGCGTTACGTTTTCACAAGTTGAGAAATCGGGAAATGTCTAGGTGCCGTGTTGCTTCGCTATGTGTACCTTATGATTGCTCCACCAAACCACTTGTGTTCCACACACGCACCAGAACTTCACATTGTATAATCATAAAGCCCACATGTGCTCCATATATTACAAGAATCCACAATGCTTTTCTACATATTATTTTGATCCACTTTTCCCCATGTGCAAATAATACAAAATTTTACATGTGGGCCATATAGTACAAAATTCCGCATGTGTTCCACATAATATAAGATTTCACATATGCTTCACATATGCCCCAAAAAATTGTGCTTAACATTACTTTACATAGGTATGCTGCGAAACAGAATACTGTTTTTTTTTAAATTCAATAATACATAAGTCGACGCTCCAAGAGACAGAACTTTTCTAACTTCGTAATTTAAGTTTGTCGACACTATGGATTCTTTTTAAAAACATTTGATATTGGTGAGAATAGTAGTCCGCAAGCCATTTGGTTTTGGCGTGTGTCAGCTGTCTACGATTTTTGGTCACGAATTTTTAGCGCCGTATTTTCGTTAGGTATGTCAAAAACTTTGACGAGTCAATCGTGTTTCTTTTTATTCACTTCCAGACACACGTTCGTACATTTTATTCGACGGTTCCAAAATAAGTGACTGAATTTCTTCTGATTATTTTGCATCGTGTGTTTGTGTCTTCTATGCTTATAATCCTAACATTTCGTTCCTGCGCCTCATAAATATTCTTGTCTGTCTTCCTCGGGTCAAAAAAAAATCTTTTTGAATCACGTGTGCTTAATAGAGCTTAGTAGTTGTTAGGTGTCCAAAAATTATGTAGGGAACATTGCAACCAACCTCTTTTTACAAGTTTCCAAAGTCTAATCCTCTCATCAGGAAAATTGGCCTTGGCTCAGAATTACAATTCCAAATACATTGATAAAGTACCTATCTGAATAGTTCCTGTATTTTTATGAGATACACCATATTTTTTTGTTGTGCAATGCACCTAAAATCTGGATGTTCATGTTGGTTTTCGGTATTTCGACCTAACAATAGCTCGAACTTAATTAACTCGAATGTTCAATTAAATTTCCTTTCTTAGAAAATTTGCATTTGCGTGAAATGCTCAGCTACCAAGTAGGGGTAATTTCTTCCTTGCAACAATGTTGTACTTATTCCTTGGTTTGAAAATTTAGCAAATGCAAAACACCCAAATATTTCTTGATACATTAGAACCGCGAGCTAAGTGTTTCCCTCCGCGCGTTAATTCCCCAGCAAGGGTTGCCGCCGATGTCGTCGAATCGTAAACGTTATTTATGACGCTGTCGCCCGATTACTGCCGCGAGCTCCTTGCCGCCTCATTTGCATACAAATTTATACCCGCGCTAGTAACGGTGATCATACCCTTCGACTTTTGTCGTTCGCTTCCGCCTGGCTCCAATGTTGGGGGACCTAGTGTCGCCGAAAAGAAAACATTACGCAGTTTCAAAGACAAAATGTTTGTTGCTTTTCTTGTTGTGTATATTGGGTGATAGAAATTTGCGAATTTTATTAAATAAACCTTATACTAAATTAGAACATTATTGATCGATGGAATCCTTTCTATTAACATTGATTCTAATACACCTCTTGTGTCTGAAAATCTTTCACCCCAAAAGATCTCTACCCTGAAGTCTTAACGAGTTCAAATCTAAATATTTGTCCGTCACATCTTCAAATTGTTCGTTTTTCCTTATTCTTCTCTTTTTTCTCATAATATTTTTTCCGCCTTCTTTAAGGTGACATTAGTCTTCTGCTAGACATAGGCACTCTCAGGTTTCTCTCAGCTCTCAGTACATTTCGCAAGCCCATCCTTTCTTCATTCCAACTTGCTCAACCTTACGCTTAGCGGCTGTCAAATTGCAATAGACTTACAAAAGTATAAATGTAAATATTTCTCCATTGCATTCGTATTTTCGTGAAAAGCACTCCGCTGTCTTATATCTTTATGCTCATTCCAGTTGACACATTGTTCAGTTGTGTGGTTCCCATCGGCACGGAAGGCATGATGCCGTGACAAAGGGGTAGCCGAATTTGGAATATTTAAACGATTGTTCATTCCCAAACAGTAAAATAAAAATGCCGATTATAGACCGATTTAATCTGTTGTCAGCTTTCGTGTGCTGTCGCATTTGAATTGTAATTTGAACTTAAAAGCAATGAGAATGAATCGACCTTTGCCAATACGGTACTGGTGTGCTTCCTCAAATTATAGGTTGCTTTCGTTCAGTAATAGTATTTACATCACAGGTTTATGGTGTAGAATATGTGTAGGTCTATGCATAGCATAGACACCAAATTTTAACCTAATACTATTATAAATGTGAATGTTTGTGAGGATGAATGGATGGATGGATTTTGTTAGTCTTTCACAGAAAAACTGCTTAAGAGATTTGGATGAAATTTGGTGTGCACGTAGTTCAAAACCTGGATTAACAATTTTACATTATGATACTTTTTACCCTTTACTTTTTACGCGGACCCAGTGTAGTTTTTCTGGTCTCGGTTTGCAATCCTTTGTCTCATTTGATGTCCCTTATGTCGAAAACTAACAGTTAAATATAGGTACATAGCTTTTTGATATTTTGATTTAAATAAATCGGATTTCTCGGTGTATTGTTAATTGACATTTTATAAAAATTTTATTTATGGTCTACAGTAGCCAATGCAGAACAATTCTAGAATTAAGGTATGACATCTAGGGCGTGTTAGCCAATTTGTTGTCAGTATCAGGAGCCGTTACAGCCAGTCAGATGGCACCTGACATTATCATTATTCTACGATCGCGTGTCATAATTCTTAGTTTAAAACAGATCTAGACGCTGATTCGATGGAGCGAGACTCTGTTTGATTCAGTTTGAGTGTTCAATCGTCTTCGTCGTAAATATACCGCGGAGTCGCGTGAGCTAAGTTTGTTTAACTTTCCAACTTGGAAATGAAATTTTTGATGCCCACTTCTAGCAAATATTGTCATGTTGTGACATTGTTCTTACTGTATGTTACATAAAAATAGCGACTTCCCAAATACTGCAAATTTCCTTGAAAACAGGTAATACTATAAAACGATTATAGGTAGGCACCTACACGTATCAATACATCGGTTTGCAAAAGCATCCAGCATTTTTCATATTTTTCGATTAAATTATGACGTTCGCTAGGTCGTTACAACCAATATTTTTTGATTTCCTCTTCAAAATCTTATATTGCAGTGTCATTATAATTTGTTTCCAAACGAGGGCTACCGTAGTTCGTGCCCTTTCGCCTACACCCCTAATGGTTTCGGAACCGAACTCATATTTCTTCTTTTTTAATACACTTTTTTTCTCCAATAATATTCCAAATGGTAATTTTACAGTTTTGAGCACGTCAATCTGTTAACGTGATGGGCGTTTGGCATTTCGGTTTCGTGACTCGTTTCATAGTCTTTTGTTCACGAATTAGTATTGTCTTTATGGTTTTTTTAATTCGACTCTGTTCGCTCGTAAATATAAATTCGGATAGACAGCCTGACGGAATGTGCACTGATTGTTGATTTATGAACATATTTGATGCATGACATTTTTATTTAAACTCGAATGTGTACTTAATTTGTCAAATTGTACAGTAGGCGAATCGAAGCTATGTATATAGTAACCTTCATGAGTCGTGAGTACAGATTATCAGTGGTAGGGATATTGTACACTTTCGGCCAATGTACAGCAGCCGAAAAAACGTGCTGGACCAATGGACGACGCACACTGACGAACTGACGTTTGTCGAACAAATCGTGTGACCGCAGCGCAGTCAATGTCAAACTGACCAATGAAAGTTCTGCTCACCACTCGTGACGGCAACTGTACCTAATATAAATAATAAATGTTGTTGCATTATTGCACAGTATTATATTTGTGGCAAACAGTTTTACCGATCATTTTGTGAACTTTTCACTTACATATAGGAAATAATCAGAATAGCATATAAACCAAATGAAAATTTGAAAGATTCACATAATTATTATACAGTAACGAAATCATTGTGAGGGTAAACAACCTATAACACTCCGCGTGGAAGCTTGCCAATTTATGTGGTCCAATAATCTAATTAATAAAAGTATCAAAATTTGAAACTGAGAGAATAATGTTAAAAATATTACATGTTTTACAAGTTTGAATTGATGCCAAATAATTATATGTAAAAATGTTTACAACGCCATCTGTGTATATATGGCGGAACTACGTGCAAGCTGTGACTTTCTAAGCTCTGTTGCGAATGTGCTGCCATCTTGTTTACATTCGTTCAACTACTTAGTAAAGACTGGCTGGTGCTGTACAGTGAAGCAGAAATTTTTTTGGACGTTTGTATTTTACAAAGGCGTTGGGTGTTTGCTTCGATATTTGGTGGATTTCTACGCTTATTTTATATTTTTAATTATGGACATTTGCTTTATCGTAAATTATTAAGTTTTCTTGTAATTTGAGCGCCAGAATATTTAAGGTTGCAGGTTTATTATTTAGATGCTTTTTAGTATGATTTGTACATTTATTCTCTCATGCAATATCTGTTAAGCATTTATTATCCCTGCATATTTTTGATACCTTCTTTTTACTTATATTTATCGGCTTGACAGGAAACTGGAAAATTGTATTTATGTATGCATTATATATGAAAATAAAACATTCTTAGGGAATTTCAACAAATCCGACATTAAGTATACATCATTTTGTTGATTTTTACCGTAATCAATTTATTTAATGTATGTAAATACATATAAAATAGTTTTAAAATCTTTAGCGAGTTGTATATATAAGTTGTATATTATATATAAAGCATTTGGCGAGTAGGTATCAATATTCGTTGCAGCTGGCGTTATGAACAATACCAAGGAAACGTCAGTTAACATTATAGGTACATTTGTTCAATAATCCCTTAACCAGTTCCACGACTTGATCAAGCACCCACTTCTTCACGTCCATTGTTATGCCTATCTGGTTCGAATAAAAATATCGGATCCAAAACACACTGGCGCTTAATTACTTCATTGTCGTCCCCCTTGACGAAAACCTTTGTTGTCTCGCTGTTGACAATCCGCCATGTCAATGACGCTGTCCTATGTATTAATTACAAAGAGTACCGCCGGCTCTGCAATAAACATACTGCTTTTAACAACACGCCCTTAATAAATAGCACTAATCCGCGACTCAAAATCAACTCTACCGTCGAATCCAGAAAGCACATATCCAAACGGCCGTCTCCACGGAATTAGCATTTGAATAGAATCGTGATTATGGATTTCTACAACTGATTTCAGACTCAATTTTATTAACGGTAAAGCTGAGGTCGCTTTGAACGTTAAAACAGCTAGGGGTGTGAATTAAGATATCACAAAAGGAACACAAGAGGGTTATGTGACGCGGGCAGTGCTTAGTGTCAAGCTCGCATGTCTTTGAAGTCTCATGTGAAACGTTTGTAGTGGGTTAGTTATTTGTTTAGGAGGACAAACGCTCGCTTATGTTGTTTATCCTTACCCTCGTGGGCTTACGTTGAGGCAAACGTAAGCTTAGATATTAGATACTTCAAAGTTTCAGCCTAGTATGTATAGCTGTCGCCGTAGTGTATCTATCTATGTAGACCTACGCCATGGCTCATGTTATAAGTACAGAATCTCTTCCACGATGCTTCCTTTTTTACGAATTAAAAAAAGAACTTTTGGTAATCGTTTCCTCGTGTCAGCATTCTGTTAGTTGTGAAAGTGGGATTTCGAAACTTAAATTGTTTCAGTAAGAAATTAAGAACGTCAGCAGATCCACACTTAAAAGAAACAGTTAAAAAACCGCTATGCACATTGGGATTGGATCAGCTTTAAGTATAAAGTTGTTGCTTAAATCCACAATTTTGTGGCCCGGTCCGGTCGGGTTATAATAGTAGAGATTAGATTTTTCCTTTTTTAGCAATCACTATATTTCAGTTTTCAACCATTCTGTCAGCACAACCAAACATTTCGCTTGCACAGCTCTAGTTCCATAAATACCTAACTTTAAGTCGTTCTACAGATTCACGTAGGGTCTGGTCCCCTTTCGAGTTTGAGTGACGTGGAGGGCCCTACGAATCAATTCCCTGCCCTAAGCAGCCTGCCATGTGTCCCCCTACTTGAGGATCTAGTAGAATGTCGTTAGGTAGGTATGTGCTTCAAATAACTACGTGTGGGCGCATATGCGATTTGTAATTTGCGTATGAGGGTATGTACTTGATGTATGTGAAACTCAGATGTACTCGTACATATGGAGTGATTAAATTAAGATTTCATTCTGATTTACAAGTTTCGTTTCGTACACTTTACAATAAAAATGTTATAACTACCTGGACCTATGGACCTGGATTATAGACCTGATACTGGACAAGGGTGACTAAAATTTGTGGTATCAATATCATTGTTCTGCGAAGTAACTTTATGGATGTACGTACCTACCTAATGATTATAATGATATTTTGGCCTGAAATTTACGTTGCTTTTCTTTTTTTACTTAGCTGGCTAAATAAGTAAGTCCAACATTATTCCCACCGTAGAACATCTCCTAAGATTCAACGTAGAGTGTCAACTCATTCTTTGTCAAATCTGCCTATTCTTGACTAAATAAAAATAAATACAAAAATCGTATTTCGAAGCCGTCACTCACACATTCAATGACGTTAGTAATATAAAATTTTGAAATAGCAGATTGGATTGTCCGTAATACAAAAAATAACAATTCCAACAAAAGTTGAACAAATAAAAACATTGCGAAAGTACGAGCACAATAGTATATTTTTTTAAATCGTAACCTATTTTAATCCGAAAATCCCCTGAGGCCAATAGAGGTAGGCCAATTATTTGTGGGTATGATACGCTACATAGAGAATAACTCCCTTTCTTTAGAACTGCTTAGAGTGGGTGCAATAGTTATCGATAAAATATGTTTTACGTGTTATATGGTTGTATTAAAACTTTTAACTGAAATTAAAGAGGGCATCTGAAGTTCAAGTTAGAAACTAATGCATTGCATTTTGTTGGAATTGCAACAAAGTTCAAAGTTCTCCGTTCTATACTAGCGCCCTTTTTTTCTGAACATCACTTAGTTGTCCAATCCTATCCTTACTAATGTGTTACCATACTTTTTGTATGCTAAGTATTTTCAGAAATGATAGTAATAGTATATGAATGATGCGTTTTACCCCTTGCCACGATGTGCCCTTGTGGGGTAACCACACTTTTATTCGAGTTCCTTCTATCATTTGGTTACTAGTATAATTAAAGATTTCTAGCGCCACTTGCTATTCTACCTTTCTGTGCCCTTTATGCTCTTATGAAAATATTAACTTTCTTGCGTTGCGTTCTTTCTTGTGTTACCAATGAAAAAAAAAAATTACATTTGTAATTCAAATTTCCATGTCTGTAATAAAATGAAGACTTTTCTGTTTACTTACTAAAGTATTGCTCAAAATCAACTCCACTGCATTCGTTGTGCCCGGGTCCAGTCAAGTTTCACGCAACAGTAAAATGTCTTCCTGTTTTCATTTTGACAATACTCGTGTCACAAGAACCATTCAATGCGGACCCATTTTTGGCTCCCAATATTCGACGATTAAGCTCAATTTGCGAAAAGAACTCTATGACAACTTCTAGTGTTACATAGACAAAATCCTATTGTGCCATTCACCCAATTTGTTTTTTGGTTCGAGTTTTTTCTTTAAGTAAGAGTCGAAAGTTTGAAAGCTTATAGTAGGGTTGTCATTGTGACAGCTAAGATTGTCGACGTAGATTGTATTTTGACGTTTTCATCCCGTTTTGCAAGGCCGGCGGCTAATCGTTCGGAAACCGTTCGTATCGCCGTTGGGTTAGATTATGTTTCTATTGTGCCATTCTGTGCGATAAGTACGTGAATGCCGCAGAATAGATCGACCATTGAGATGGTTTACTACAATTAAAAGGTTTATACGCCCGAAGCTTATAAGGAGTAGGGACTTAAATCACTACTTTGTGAGCTTTGCCTACTTTATTAGTTATCTTCAGCTGCAGTTTGGCCTAGCTATCCGTCAACCGTCCGTTGATTTGAGAATTTGATTGTTTTGGCATTAGCCAGCCATTATTTATCCATTTTTCTTTCCTTGATTTGAATGCTACTTGTATTCAAATCTAATTTCTAATTTCATCTAACTTGTAAAACAAAGTTCACTATCACGTATACCTAAGTTAATCGACTGATGGACTTTTTTTACATCATTTATTGATCATACTTTTGGAATATGAGCATGGTTGATTAGATATTTAATGTAGTTTCTTTTATACATTAATTGATAACTTTCCTTACAATGTTTGCAATACAGTTTCTATTTTGAAAATAACCGACTAACTATGTGAATAAGAAAGCCTGAGTCATGGTAGGTACTTATTTACAAACCGATCATGTTTTGACACGGCATAATTTCGATCGTATTCTATTCAACAGACGGCATGAAATTTCTACTCAAGTTATGAGATGCGTGAAATGAATGGGTTTCCATTCCAACCTTCCGAGTACCAACCCAACGATCCGCGGCACAATAGGACAGCTTCAAAACATCTTTATCCCCGTTCAAATGAGATTTAATAACGTTTTGTTAGAACCGAATGATCTTTTTAACGAACCTCTTTGTCGATATTACTCTTGCATCCCGCCAGGTTACTTTGAACTACCCCGGCCTCAAATTAAACCCCGTTTCGGTCATTTAAAAAGGCAGAAGCTTAGAATCACGGGGTCATCGCGAACTGGAGTTTAATCCCGACAGCTTCTTCCGTTTTGATAAGTTGGTTTTTGTTATTAAAAATCTTGAACGAGCCGGTTGTGAGCCGGGTGCTATACAGATGAATTGTATTATGGTTAATCTCATTTATGAGGTAGAAAGATATAAAGGTAGAGAGGTATAAAAATTTCCGTGGGGTTGTGACTTGTGACTGTAGAGTTAACTTCACACTAAACGATAAAGGTTATTGCTGGAGAAATATTAGAGGCTATCTTAACCTGGACTCCAGCCGCTGGAGTGATGTATTTTGTAGTTTGTGGTAGAAAGTAGATTTAGGCTGTACAATGAAATATTAGGGATAGATATTATTTATCCCATCAATCGCCCCTAGTGGTGCTTATATCGATTTTTATACTTTCACTCGATTGCTTTGATTGCTATAGACAATACATCAATATATTAATCGTTGGTAGCCAACACGAAGAAAAATCTCACGTTAAATATCTTTATCTTTCTCAATGCTTCTTCACGGAACCCAGCCTTGGCGTATACATCAGGGAAAGATTATATTTCTGTGGCTGCGTCATTTCACTGCTGTGGGTCACTCACTAGTTCATTACAAACAGACAATGCATTGCGAATGGCTATCTAAATTACAGTTGATGTATTTATTACAAATAACCCGAGTCTCTCGAGTCTCTTCCTCCGTTGACTGAATTTAGGGGTTGTGTGTCGACCGCAGCGCAGCCGAATTTCCACTATACGTGCAATAAACCCTCATTGTACCTATGTGGAAAGGCACTTTAGTATTGTCTGGTTTTGTTGACCTTGTTTTAGGAGCTTATTTAAATAAGAGTAGATTTAGAAACTATTACCAAGACACCAACGTGACAAAATTTTCGTAAGTACCTATTTTCTTTTAACCTTTTAAAATTTATAATATGTATTTCAACTTCATCGGCCTGACATTGTTATTTTATAGTTTTAGCAACAGCACGATTTCTGTTAAGGTATTATACTCTAAATAGTAAGTAAGAACTTATAGGATACCTACTTGTAAAATAGTAGCATTCGTGTGCAAAATTAAACACTATAGTATTAGGTATTAATTACTCTTCTGTTGAATTAATATTTTGAAGTTTACGATACAGTTCAATCGATACAAAAAAACGATCGATTGATGGAAAGCTAAGTGGACGTAGGTATACCTACAGAGCCGACCTTTTCTTTTTGTAGCAAAGAAGCCTTAAAAATGGTTAATTTTAAACTGAAAACACAATAGATCCATCACAACAAAAGCGGGAAGCCATTAAAAGATTGCATTCTTTTAACATCATTATTCACCCGCCATAATATCACTTTCGGTATCGCGTTGCATATCCATTTCACATACGAGCTATTGCGTAGCACAATCGCGACACCGGAGGGTGTTACCCACACACACCCCTGTGTCAGCTACATACACCCTTACAAAGTTGACCTTACGATCGGTCGTCGACTGCACATGCGATAATAGTTCTTATTTGGGTGTGTTAGAGGCGACGGTTTGATGCAGTTGTTTCCCGAGTGTGAGTTTTGTCGGTGGCGAGTGTACATAGAGGGCGCGCCCCGCTGTCACCGAGCAAACATGGCGGCGGCTAACGAGATTTTTGCGAGAGGCGCTCCTGAGCGATTTCGCGCCTAATTTGGACGTTGTGGTACTCTGTGAGTGCATCGAGTTTTATTTTACTTAAATTTTCACGTGCCGGCGCGAGGTGATTTCGCTGGCTTCATTTTATTGAAAGTTCACTCTGTTTTCGGTCAATTTGGCGGTAAATATGGATTATGTTAAGGTGTGAGATGGGTCTTTTGGAGCGTTTATGATAATTTGCTCTTGCACTGTTGCGTATGAAACATATTGTTGACAAAACACTAGTTTACATGTAAATGATGACCTAATAAGAATGCTGCTACTTGATTACCTACTTGTACCTACCTAATTTTTGCACTGGATGTCTTGTTGACTTTCACAGAACTGCTGTAACAAATTGCAATATTTTACAAAAGTTGTAACAAAAAGTTGTAAAAGTTGTACGACTTTTGTTACAATCACACAATGCTCAAAATATACAAAATGTACCCAACTTTAAGAATGGAAAAAACATGGAAAACTACATAGAGCTTTAGTTGCCATCGCAATAGTTATCGTTATAACACAAGTCACAAAAGAGCATAATTATTGTGAGTTAGCGTCACCGAATCGAACCGAAAACAATTATGTTACCCTACGTTAAAAATAGAATATAAGTTAAACAAAAATAGGCCGAACCATCTCTAACATGCGGCGAACTAGACAGGGTCGTAGCGTGGGCAGACGCCACGGGCAATATCGGGTACATTCCTGTCCTATGTGCTTAGTTGCGGTAAATGTGGTACTGTACATAACAGTCATTGATTCTATAGTGATTATAGAAATCTAGAATAATAACTGGTTATCGTTTCTCTGACAGTAGATACTACTCTGAACTGTGTCGGCTTAGAAGTTAGTTTGTAGATGTAATTGAAATTGAAGCTAGAGAGAAGTTGGAAAAGAAAGCAAATGGGCCTACGATTGTCATGTTAATACAGAATTTAAAGTCAATTGTATATGTCACAATGATATTATGTTAAGTACGATAAGAACATGAAGTAGGTAGGTAGGTACATAGGTGGCTCAGTTGGTGGTATTAATAATTGAATTCCATTCGGAGTCGCTCCGCAGCCGAGTTGAGGCGCTAAGCCCTCTGTCAATTGCTGAATTAATTCGTCCCCTTCACAATTAAGGAGCATCGGATACTGATGGGAGGCGTAATAATTATAAGAAGTTTTCGAATACATATAAAAGATTGAGGTGATTGACCCGAATATTAGAAAATTATGGCTGTGAATATGGGGATGAGAATTTGTATGAAAATTCGTAGTTTTCGTCCATGTTGAAATTGGGGAAACTAAATTCGTAATTTTAAGTACTTTTTTAAAAATGCGGTGTGAGTAGGCGTTATGCCCTCACGCTATCATGAGCGGAAGATCATGAACACTATCGTCAAAGTATTCGTATAATAATTGTCAGTCATTAGTATGTAATATGTCAGTCTCTTTTGACATCTTCCCATACTAATAGCAGTTCGATAAATTTACGGTACGAAACTGCTAAAGTGCATGCTCGAGCACAGGCACAGAGGGCAAAACCGCAACAATTATCCACTAGAACATTAAATAAATTCCATCCAATAAGCTATGTCTTTGGCTTCCTTTAAAAACTTAGTTAAGGCATACTTCCTAAACCTCTGACCTACTATACCTACTTATGTGTCTCCTTCTGTCATACTTTATTCCTAATTTCTCCCTATCTCTCCCTCTAATTTCTTCATCACTATCCATTTTTCTTCTTTTTTCTCGTGCACTCTACCGTCTTTTATATTTTCTTTGCTTGACTCCTACTGAGATTGTTGTCTGGAAGAAATCGCTTTTAGCGATAAGACCGCCGTTTGTGTTGTCAAGTTGTTAGTAAATAAACAAATAAATATCTACGAGTATTATCTAGATATTTTAGCTTAAAAAATGCTACGTAAAGCAAAATACGTATATAACGAGTACCTATTAGTCGATCGGTGTCTGTAGGCGTTAAGCCCTCACGCCGTCACGGACGGAGGGTCAGATGGCAATCGATACCGGCCCTGTCCCTGACGCCTCTTCCAAGGCACACAACATTTCAACACATAAATAAATATATGTCTCCCATTGAGTTTTTAAAACTCACGGGAGGACAGTTAAAGTGGAAATAGATAAAACCGTCTGCCAAGCCTAAATTCAGTGCAATACTTATATAAATGTAATTTTATCAATATATTTGTAAACAGCTACGTAAAGCAACTGATAAAGAGTCGATCGGTGTCTGTAGGCGTTATACCTACCCTCACGCCGCCGCGCCGTCACGGACGGAGGGTCAGATGGCAATCGATACCGGACCTGTCCCTGACGCCTCTTCCAAGCCACACAACATTTCAACACAAATAAATATATACTTATCTCCCATTGAGGTTTTAAAACTCCATATAAAGCGATTTAGAAAAAAAATCAGTATCTAATCTAGTTGATCGGTGCCTCTAGACATCGTACCTACACGTCACGGGAGGACAGTTAAAATTGAAATAGATACCGGTCTGAAACCACTGCCAAGCTTCAATTCAAGGCAATTCTTCTATAAATAAGTATAATTTTATCAATATATAAATTTGTAAACCACTACGTAAAGCAACTGATAATAAGGAGCAACCTAGGCTACTTTTATTTCAGAATTTCTCGCGGACGGTCGCGGGCACAGCTAGTTTATTAAAAACCTAAAAACTTAATGTCTTTTGGAAAGAAATCCACGAGTCCTAAATCTTTAACTTTAAGTAGCTAGCTTGAGACTATCTAGAAAGGAATTTAACCCTGTCTTTTTATTCTTCAATCTGTTTGTTTAAATATTCATCCACCTGATATCGTCGTATATCCAGCAAATGACTTAAAGCGGCACTTTCAGGATCTAATATGGAAGAATGTAGACTTTACAAAGCGTCAGTAATAATGTAAAATATAAAGCATCCACCCTATCCTTCCTGCATCCATCCAGTATATGTACACCGCGAGGAGTATGGCGATCACAAAGTGATGGCGAAGCATACGAGTCCGTCACAGATATAGATCTAAATAGATAACGTTGTTATAAGCTAGCCTAGCTGCTAGGCCATCAGTATGAAGACCAAACGTGCCACATTTTTATTACTTAAAACAAAACAAAAATGTTTTAGTGATGGGAATCTTACATCAACGCGAAGTAAAAGCGAAATTTTTAGATTCTCTATTCATCATCATTCGAATCGATACGAATTCGTCATAATAAAGACGAGTATCAACAAATCGATTTCATTCGGTTTATTGAATTGTAGGACTGAATGAAATTTGACGTCCCGTGTGGAAAACGGTGGAGTGCAGACTAGTGAAACAGCGACGACGTATGCACAAACTTTTCGAATATTTTGACTCGGGAGGTATGTAGGTACCTACTAAGATTTGCGTGATCTATTCAGTTTTACATCTGTGAAGTGTGTGTACACCACTGTACACCCAACAGACCTCGGACCAAACGATCGTATTTCTATAGCAATAGAGGTCAAAATACAAACCGTTCCGAAGGTAGAAGCACAATTCTCTTCGACTTAGAGGAGGCACTTGGCGGCGTGCGTCTCGTCCCTTATGATTTTATTTTTCCCCCGTCGTTAGCTTAGCTGTTTACTTAATGAGCAGAACGGGAAGGAGTAGGTACGTGTAATAGACGATGTATGCGGTGGTGCCTAGTGCTTGCGTCTCTCTTAATTAAAAAGCGAATAATTGCAAGCCAACCGAGGTAAGGGACTACGGTGCGTTCGCATGACTTGTTGTCGTGCGGAGTTTTCTGTTATATAGATATATAATAGAAAACCACGGGCAAACTCTAGTCTAGGTAGACTAGAGATTGCGCGTGGGTTCGTCCGTGTTGACTTTAGAACTAGGTCCATTGAGTGCTAAAAAGTATCCTATATGTTAACCTAGGTTATCACGACGTGCGTGAATACCAAATTTCATCTGTTTTTGCGAGACAGACTAACAAACATCCATCCATCCATCCGTCACAAACTTTCACAGATGTAATAGTGGTTGGATAGTAAGATAAGATAGGATGCGCGTAGGTAATTTTAGATTTTCGAAGGTCTCGGTACCGAGAGCTTTCTAGAGAAAACTTTTAAAACCTCACTATATTTTACTCCCTAATCTTATTGTAATCAAACCGTTAAGGCATCATAAATTTATTATCAACTTACTCTACGAATACTTAGCTAGATGTAAACATGCAAAATTTAAGGGGTTTCTCTTCGGATGCTGGGGATTTTCCCTTTCTCTTAGGAAAATTTTCCCAAATCACTTTTTCGCGCATAGTAAAACAAAAATAGGTAGGTAAGTATAATGAATGTAAGTACTATGATTGTACATTGTACTTCCCTTACATGTTCCATTTGTTAGAGTAGGTACCATGTTAATTAAAATGGTAAATTCATTAAATTTAATTTATTTATACGTAGAGATACGTGTAGTAAAAAATATGTTACATTAAGGTACTTAATACAATTAATGCATAAGCATGTTAATCCTCACAAATGTGTTAACGGTAATCCCCCTTTTAGGATAACAATATAGGTAATATTAGGTAAGTACAAAAAGTAAAAAGAGCTCTACGAACGCGGTAGAGCGAAATAACATTTTTACATAAGCATAATTATTACCGGAAGTAGGTAGTAAACAACGCTTTTGAAAAGCATACAACTGTGAACTACCTCCCTCTCAACTAGAACCAAATGCTTGAGCCTCAGCAGCCAAACAATAGTTCCGTAGCTGTCATTTAAGAGAAACAAGGTACAGAATTCTAAGGTCTCATCCACTCATCCACTCGTACATAACTCGTCGACGTCATTGTAAAGTCGCGGTCGAATAGGCACGGAGCGAAATGCGAGGTGGAATCTGAATAACAAGAGGCGAGGCAGCGCTCCGGGTCGAGCGGTGACAGAGGCAAGTGCCCGCTAATTGCCACTTCAGCGCCAATTACGAGACGATACGCCTCGCGAGACGCGGCGGGTTGCAGGAGGCCATGAGCGAAGCGGATGCGTAGACGGAAAAATAGCAGTATCCTGACTGAGCTTCTGAATTGTACACATCAAGGGTGCCATGTAAGATGACACGTTTGCATTCTTCTAGGCATCCCAGAGTCCATCAGAACCACTGATTCGAGGTGAAAGTGTAGCAGAGACTTCTTACCTAAAACGAACTCATCTAGAGCGGACCGTTGCGTGGCATCTCGTGGCAGAATAGCAGTGGCGAATTACAAGGCAGCGCCAACGGCGTGTTGCACGAGAACTTGAAAAAGCTCGCTAGGGTACCGCCTCAGTTGTCTGTTTCTGTACTGTACCCTTAGACGAAACGCACACATCCATAGATACGTAAATCATACACAGCTTACAACACAGGAGTCAACAGTGTTAAAAAATTTAAAATCAATTTTTTGTATGGAGTGAAACATATGAATAGGTACTTATCGTTAGACATTATAATACTAACAAATATTTAATACCTACCTACCTAATATATTAGTTCGAAATTTTACAGTGCATTACGGCCCATTCACGGTTATTATGTTTCATTAATATTATTAAATATTGAAAGAGTGTTAATTAAAAATAAAGCAATTTTAGTGATGATTTATCTAATGATTTATTAATTTTTTAACTCTTCTAAAATCTTTCACCTCTGTTGGTTATTACACTGTGCATTTACATCTGCTAAGCTGTGTTTGTGTGCGTTTCATTTCGGAACTGCTAAAACTCAGACTAAGGGTGTACGAGTACGTAAGGGACTACAGATCGCTTGAGTGTGCTACCGTATCGTAGGCCTAAACCTGAAGTGCGACGCGGTCCCCGACGACGAATGGAGAGCGAGCGAATGTGAAACGGTCGTAGCACTCGACACGCGGATTACGAGTCGCGCTAACAGAACATGTCCTTACCGCGAGTACTTAGTACTACGAAGTGTAGCTAGCTTACCCTATACATAGTTACCCCTTCAATGGAGCAAATTCAAAAAATGAGTAGGTAGATAGGGGATAACTGGTGGGAAAGAGACACATTTTGAAAGTCATGCTTAGAAATTTTGGTCATATTTTTACGAGTCTTAACTATTACGTCACTACACAGGTTTCATATCACCCAGATATGTGTGTACATTTCGTAGTCGTTAGACGCTTGTATGTAGGTAAGTATCATAACCATGTACAAGTAAGTAGGTAAGTACGTGACCTTATGTAATTTCTAACGCGTAGGCTCTTTTTTTTCATGTTTTGGGAGTCATTTACACGGTTAAAAATTTTAGATTCGAGCGACGTAACCTTTACCCCACTACACGGTGGTATTATTCAAATATAGTTGATAAATCTATACAGAATAAGGAGCTTTTGTATTTATTTACAAGTACCTATAGTGTCATTCGCGTAAATTTCAAAAAGCGATACTGAACTGTTATCGACAGATAACAGACAGTCTCAAACTCATGCCAATGGCAATTTGAACGAAACTGTCACGGAATATCAATCAGTGTGAGATAGAGTTATATAGTGTAGGCATGTGTGATGGAAGAGACCTGTTCTTCAGCAGTGACGCAAAGTCTAGCAAAGACTACACATGAGAAAATTATGTGACGAAAGTATTCCATAATAAAACTCTACCTAGTAGTCCGTCCGCACTGACCGCGTTTTTCTCTGCGATCAAATCCTAGAAGGAAGTCTAATATATTTAATCCCAGTATTAATTTCCACCCTCAACTTCAGCGATAAGCCGCCACTTAATATAATCCGCGCGTATCAAACAGAAACATTAATATGCGATGCGGAATCGTCTATGAATTATAGATAAGCGACAAACTATGCCCTCCCGGTCCCTATTTACAGAGGAGTTTGCGTAGGTATCATTACTAAACTCTTGTGCGTAATTAAACGCGAGGGCTGTCCATAGTCCCGGCGAGCCGGGCTTTATTAAATTTTAGCGCTTTCCAACCGAACCCCTCGTCACCCTCAACCACCCTCACCGGGCGGCCCCCGCTTCCTGGGATGAATAGAGCCATCACTTTTACTATTCACGGCGGCCCGTTGGATTAGTGAGATGAATTTCCCGATCCTCTAGGGGCTCAAATTGTGCGTGGGGGGGCCTGATGCGGATCTGTTGCGATTCTGTCCCGATTATGCAGCCTTATTGCCTATTATATGCCGACGAGGCATTTTGTTACGTTTCGGATGTTGCCCAAATGAAGCGCGAAATACATACTCGTATATTGATCGGTAGGTACAGTCCGACCGGAGTGTTTGTGTACCGCGCACTTGTTGAGGAAAATATATGAACTAATTTCTTTTACTGGCAATAGTGCGAATGAAGACTATGTCATATTGCAGCCAATGCGCGTGCATAACTTGACATCGACATCGTTAAAGAAGACAGATATTGGTGTAGCCATATCAAAGAAGATGTGGCGCCGCCATTGAAAGTTAACGTTTTTCCTGGTAGCTATACCTCGATTTTATACACACAGACAGAAACAAATGCCAATTGCCAGGGTGAAATCAGGGGCGACTGTCTTAGCCCTCCGCCTTACGACTTATTACGATATTTGTCAATGACTATACTATCTTTCTTTGAACATGTTGTAACCTTTGTTTTCTTCGTCAATATTAAAGTATTTGATAAGGGCGTATTGGGCGTATCGTATCAATAAGAAGTTCGGGTGTAAATCACCACAAAACTGTCCAAATATTAAACGCGGCAACGGCGCCGGTAAATCAAGTTTATATTCATCTAAAAGCTTCAAGTTTATATTCATACACAAACCAAGTATGATTCGACAACAGGTTATTATTCGAAAAATATGGGGATCAGAAGAACTTATCGAAAAAGTCAGACATTCCTCCTCAAGAACTCCTAGTTATATTGCTCTCACTAAAGCAAAGTAAATAGGTTTCCGCTAATATTTTGTTTGCTAAGAATAACAAAAGGTTCTAGCGGACATTTAAAAGGCCTTCGGTAATTTCTCGATCTAAGACTACTCAACCGAAGGTTCTTATAGTTACATTTAAATAGATCTGTCACCCTCTATTGATACAGGAATGCTTTATTAATGAATTGGCTTACTCTGCAGATTTTACAATAACTATTCTGAAGCCTTTGTATCTTGATCATTCAGTTGAACATATCTTACATAATAGCACCAATTGCGTTGATAACAATCTCAATCATCACATCAATAATGATGTTGCATAAAATGTCTTTCAATGATATGAATAAATACATCTTTCATTCGATTGCGTTTGACTTTTGCTAATTAAAACGAAATAAACCTTATAAAGGAGGCAAGGAGCTATTGTAATTCTTACTTTACAAATTATAAAGAAAAAGATACTGCTGGATTGTCATTTCAACATGTTAAGAATTTAACAGTTCATCGTGAGGGTTTCTGAATATTTTATAGTAATACAAACCTGACATCGCAAAAGGGACGCTTCGAAACTAGAGGGAACTCATGAGCAAAAGAACCTCGATTACTGGTTATCCCGAAAAATAAACGCTTAACCGTTGCATTATGATAGAATTGTTTCTTGGCTGCCAATATTTTTGTAGTATCCCTACAAAACTATTGCGTAACAAAGCGGCAACACATAACTAAGCTTCGCACTGTAAGGCATGTTAATCACGGCCACTAGGCTCTCGTATGTTAATGCAAATAAGCAATTCAAATTCGGATCACCCCACAGAGCGGCTCGTATCGTACGTGAGCACATGCGAATTAGGCGGTTTGTTCTCACACAGACGCCTGGGGGTGTAATATTTTTCACCCCAATATTGGGGCAGCGAAAACATGCCGGGCGAGCGTTCGTTGCGCCCCTTTTGTCCGAGCATCGCACAATACATGTTCGGGGATTTTTTTGTAATAAACCCGCTCTGAAGCTCTGTAGGTCGGAATCGATGGCCGCCGGCGCTTTGCTCCCGGAATCACACAGTTAATTATTGACACATCCGTTTTTTCCACTCCCGCTGCCAACCATTGTGGTCGTCTAATATTATTTCCCTTTGTGCACACTGAAACTGGCTATTTCCTTACCTTTGTACGAGTTTCGGCTCCGGATCGCGCTTTTTGTTCCTATTTCAATGACGCGGCTCGTTTGTTCTGAAATTATTGGTTATTAATTTCCTTTTGTTGGTCTAGCTAGAACTGATGTGTAATTCGACTATTCTCTTGTTTGAATCAAATGGAATGCAAGCTTCTTGATAATATTATACTGCTACTACCGGAAACTGGGATTTGAATGATTCTGTACCTAGGTATTTCGTTTCTAAGCATTTTATCAATGCAAAGCTTTTTCTTCGGTATTATGCGTGATTTGCATATTATCTTAAGTTAAAATGACATTGATATACAAAACATAGCTGAGTTTTAGAATATCATCCGTTTTTATAAGCATTTCTTGCTTAGAAGGAGACTATTTCATAATTATGATTCATTAACGTTCTTTAACACAAAAGGGGTATTATTCTCTTTGCTGTTTTATATGGCTTCAGAGAATACCTAATCTTCCTTTGTGCGAAAGTCATGCAAGCTCGTCTTCTTACATTAACTAGATTCTAGAATGATCTTTTATAATCTTCCTTTTCAATTCGTATTCATATGCGATGATGTAAATACAAATGATCCTCGGAAAGCATACATTCCTTTCTAAGTTTAAAAATTTCATAATCATCGTTCATTAGTGAGAAAATATTTTCTATTTTTCTCCTGATCCTTTTATTTCTTATCTATTATGATGAAAGAAACAAAGGGAGATATTGTTTATAATAAATTCAATTTCAAAATATGGAAATTCAAAGTAGAAACTTAACTAAGTTTTAAGAGTATTTACCTTCATATGTACGATATGTACGTACCTATACTATACGTATTTCCGAATAACACTTTTTTAATAAATTCCCCTACTGACGATAAGCAGCTTAATAGACAAAGACAAAACGTTTATTTGCACAAATATAGGTTGTTACAAATTATTTAGATCAATCTATATTTACCATTTTTAGGTATGCAAATATTAAGTAAAAAAAATTAAATTTAAAAATTACATTAAATTAAACTCTTTAAATACAATCATTTCTTTTTATTAAAATTTTATTTCTTCATAATTACACTTCTTGGCATATAGTGTTAACAATTCATTTATTTTGTTGTTTTACCTAATCGGACTCATCGGTTCAATTGGTGCCACCCACTATTGGGTCGAGAGAGAAAAAACCGTAGAAATAGCTACTTACTACTTATGTAAGTATTTTGAAACAAATTCAAATCCTCTTAAAACTAAACATACGTAACTATTAAAAGCTTCGATGATAAGGTAAGGTTGCGATCATTGGACCGGCTTTTTGATTGGACCGCTTCGGATTATTGGCAACGAACGGCTTTAAAAATCAACCGTAGTGCCGAATCGGAGCCTATTTAAACCGGTACCCACCCCTGCTTCCGCCAGCGTCG
Source organism: Erynnis tages (assembly GCA_905147235.1). Taxonomy (NCBI): domain Eukaryota; kingdom Metazoa; phylum Arthropoda; class Insecta; order Lepidoptera; family Hesperiidae; genus Erynnis; species Erynnis tages. Next base: position 3,552,954 of record LR990092.1, read on the forward strand.
CCAGGGGCTTCATTTGGGAAGGACGAGCTGCACAGTGTTTCGCACGCATTTGATGTTAAAATCTCGCGACACACTTTACCATGTAAGTCCAGTTATATTAAGGGTTTGAATATGGTATTTTTACTAATTGCACACCTTATTCATTTGTCCTACTATATTTTATTATTATTTATCTGAGTACTTAACAGTTTTTGTTCTATTATCATGTTTGTGCTTGATGAGTGAATTGCCATCAATGGACCGGTGCGGAGTTCTTTGATTGGACTGGTCCAATCATAGGAACTTCTAAAAATTGTATTTTTAATCATTTATTTTTTATTTCAGCATGGCGAAACGCGGAGAATATTATTGATGGAATGAAGAAAGCTTAAAACTGGCCTTAGAAGCTTTAAATAAACAAGAAATTGCTCTAAATGAGGCAAGCAGGATGTATGGAGTACCAAAGGCGACACTAAATTTTTGTCGTCAAATCTTCGCTTATAAATATTTATAGTAAAATCATTGTAACTGTTATTTAGTCTTATAATTATTATAAGTAAGTAAATAAAGAATAAAAAAAATATTGTTCTCTTATTTATTTGAATTCTCATTGGAGCGTTGAATGGACCAGTAGAGAAAATTTTCTAAGTCCAATCATAGCAACTGACTGGTCCAATCAAAGAAACAGTGGTCCAAAGAAAGCAACCATTACAAAACTGGATTTTTATATATTACCGCCATACGGTCTGGGCAAAAAATCTTAAATGACACCAGTGAATTCTTATATGTAAGGTTTATGAAAATCATCAATCACGTTGTCGCTTCTTATCATTTTTCAGCAGTGATGACAATTTAAAGTTAAGTGGTCCAATACTGGCAACCTTACCCTACCTACAAATCTTCAAGTTACGTTTAATTAGACTGATCAATGCTTCGTCATACCTTTTTCGTGCCGATTTATAAAAGATTGTCGGCATTTCAAAGTCCGTGCGTATGAATGGCGCGCCAAGTACAACGCGGTGTAACGTGAGGCGCACTCAGACCGCCGCTTTGTCTCTGCCGCGCATCATTGCCAATCATGTCAGATTGTCAGCCCTATTCAGTTTTACGCGACCGTTTGTATGAGTTAATCGACAACAATCGGCTCTACGAGAAGCTATAGGTAAATTCTAAATTCAAAGACGTTTATTCATTGTCAAGTACAAGTTGTGCACACTTAATAAACGTCATACAGAGTACAATATAATTATAGCATAAACCACAGTACATCCGCCTTGGGTAACTCTCAGGCTATCATAGACCAGAAGAAAATAGCTGGCGGAAAAAACGAGTATAAACAAATACGTAACACGGCATCAATAGAAGCAATAAAATGGAATAGCTTCTAAAAATGGAACTGGGGTTTAAACATGAACCGCAGAGCATAACCAAACGATCGCAAAGTGCCAGGGAGCGACACGAAACCAATATTTTTTTAAACACGAAAAACGAATCTCTAATTTCCGTGCTTAATAAACGTTATCGGTAAGCGATCCTGTCATCGGTGCAGGGGTTCTCAAAGGTTTTGTTGATAGAATATTATCATTTTTTTAACGTAGGGAAATCCATCATCAGATGCCAGAGCCGACAGAGTAACCCTCTCCTCCCGGACTCCTGCCGGCTAAAGCCCCAGGGTGTTCCACACTCCGCCGCCTGTAGTCGGGCGTACGTACCTACCACGGGTACACTTTCGCATTCTTCCACAACTGATAGAACATTATCATGGGCAACTTACATATATCGAATATCTTATAAAGTTGTAGGTAGAAGATTATAACTTGTAAGTTGCTTCGTAACTACTATGCTGTGAGCAGAACACTACCTATCGTCAAAGTAACCGTAGTCCGTCCTTACGGTACTGATGTCCCCTTGGCTCTGCCAATTTGTACCATTGCATGCTTCATTATAAAAAGTTTTGCTTCAGCAAATTGATGAGACGAGGTTCTATCTTTTAAACGTAACATATATCTAAGACTACTAATAATGTATAAAAATAACAAGCCAGCATTTCACAGGAATATTTTAGCTAGATTAAAAAGGGCCGTTTTTATTATAACAGTGAAGTAGCCTTCAAGATCGGATTGACCCGGTTTCAGACAAAAATAAACTGCACCAAATTCGTTTGACGTTTTCCTTGAAAAGTACTTTACGCTACCTTTTCAACGGCTTCTACTGCGCACTGTCGTACTTAGTTAAATATTTGGTGTTTGTTTGCTGGCTAAGTTATATAGAAGTAAAAGTACGCATCGCATAATCCCTTTTGTTGATTGCAAGCGTGTTGCTCAATAAGAAGTACTTGGGTACGTGGATGTGGTGGCTAGTGGTGATTTACATGCGCGGCTCCGTGTTTCGGCGAGAGCGTTAGGCCTTCGGTCACTTTAAGCATCGCTGTTCGAAAGGGATAAAATAGTATTGGTATTCGTGTCGAGCGATACCGAACAACCCTTTATCAAGATCGGGGCAGCGCGTGACGGGACCAGCCCGCCGCACTCCGCATTTCATTACCACACGAATTATTCAATTACCGTCAGCGACACGCGACCACCACTGATGCGGTAGGTGGTCTTTTGGGCTCTTTAAAGACCCTTGAAAGTCAACTACTGCTAGCACTTACTAGGTGGTAGCTCTTTGAAGCTCCTTGAAGTAATCTACTGCTACTACTTATTAGGTGGTAGACCCATAGTCTGTAACCCATTGATGACCCATTGCAGGTTTGGGTTACAATGAGGAGGATGTAGGGTTTAGTCCACTATTCGGGCCTAGTGCGGCTTGAATAATTTCCGAAGCCTTTGAGAACATTATGGAGAACTCTTTAAAACTCCCTGAAATTAATGTACTGTTGCTACTTACTAGGTAGTAGCTCGCCCGGGGAGGTAGCTAATCGCAATCATTTAACCCGTTGTAAAAACAACATGTTTTTCATATCTTATGTTTCGGCTAGGAAGGTATATGTGAGATACTTAATTGGTACTTCTTAATCCTCATGTGTAGCAAAGCACCCTCATACAATCTCAAATGGGTTTCTTTAGTTGAGGTTGGATGTGGATATCCATGGGCTGTAATGACCACTTAAAATCAGGTGGCCTGCATGCTCGTTTGCAACTTACTAACGGTATAAAAATATTAAAAATCCAATCTTGACGGATAAAACCATTTCATGCTACGAGTACATGAGAAGAATGTAGGCCTTAGTTCACGGCCTACATCCTTCTCACTGTGAGCCGATGCGGACCTAATGCGGGTTGGTGAATTTCTCATGCCTTTGAAAACATTATGAAGAACTCTTAGACATGCAGGTTTCCTCTGGATTTTTCCTTCACTGTTATCATTCTTCCTCGCAAACTTTTTGTGAGGATGGATGGTAAACTGGCGTTTACCGTACGAATACTTGACGACAGTGTTTTGTATTTAACAAATGTAGTGCCTTTGTCCTGAGTTGTGTTGGAACTTTTGTTTCGTTTGAGCACTGAAGTGGTTAATTACAGCTAAATGGACTGCGCTCGCATTCGCCTCTTTATTGCTTTAACGATATCCATTCTTTTTTACAAGTGCTTAAAGACTGTAAGCCTTTTTACCGTGAGAAGGCCTAGAACGTATTAAAAAGGCCTACTTCACTACGCTCTTTCTTAGGAGTAGTTTGCTAAAGATACGCAATAGTGACCAACTCGTTTTTTTAATTGAATTCCAATGTCCTAAGCCTTTCGTTGAATGCGTGTTTAACTGTGGACTCTATGAAGTGTTACTAGTAGTTATCAGTTCTAGTGCATGCGGGGGAAATGTTAAGTTATCACACTTCATAAATTAATATTAATGTGTTCGTGTATAATTAAACATTTTAGTTGGAACAGACGACGTTACGGGCAAAGCGTAGTTTTTGCCTGTAAACAAAAATTTATACCGTTTCAACTAAGTGCGGATTAAAAAGCTGCTCATTTCCAGTACATAGTCTAAGTAACTACAAGTATTTCGTTGGCTTTTCAAATTCCATTCAGAGAAATCTCGCTTTTAAAAACGCTAAGTAGTTAGGTACAGCCATTTAATTCGCGCGGGACACCGTCAAAGATTCATTTGTGAGGGTAATAAAAACAGTAATAAAGCACTTTTCATAATTGAAACTCGGATAAAGCTGGGGGCTGGTATTCGGTAACTTCTCATGCCTCCAAACCCCCGTCTAATGGGAATGACAAGACTAATGTAACAACTGAAAACATTCCGTCGGACGAATCTAACAAAGCACTCATTTTCTGATGGCGGTAATCTCGCCGAAGGGCGGCATTGTTCGTGATTTTCTCTACGGGATTTTTTTCGCATTTTCTTTAGGAGAAAAAAAAAATACTGAACTGAACAGTATTGTCGACGCCGACGCTCGCGCCGTGATCGCGCAAAAAGGAGCCCTGGATGACAACGAAATGACGGCAGCGTCCGCGGGTGGCCTCCCCCTCTACCCCACTTGTAAAAATGTCGCCCGGGGAGGGGCGGCGTGCCTACGACAAGACGGCATTTTTACACACCGCCGCCGAACCGAAACATTCTATACACCGGCGCCAGATCACCGTAAAATATACCATGACACTTTGAGACAAGGCGTAGAACCGCGTGAGCGAAATATTGACTTTTTAAAAACCGAACCCGAGTTGGCCATAAATCGATAAGTATATAGCATACACGCTAAGAGCAGAGGGTACAAATTGCAGGGATTTTACAGTTCTTTGTGTTAGCAAGTCGAGGGGAGGGGCGTTAAGCGGTTCCGTTGCCGGTTTTAGGAAATATCAAGTTTTGATTCTCACCCGCGGTTCGTTGAAATTTTCACTTCGGCATTGGTGAAACGATTGAGTTCCCGAAATGCCACAAACGATGCTGACCTAAGCTTATGAGTTTTTTAATCAACCTTAAGTATATATCTATTGTAACTTTTATTTCACTTCGAGTATTTGAAGCACAATAAGGAAGAAGGTTGATTAATTATTTATCAACTCAATTGCGGTTCCTGTAATGAAATACCTATCAAAAACGTAATAATGTTCTCCTTTCACTTTTACAAGCTGTGTAAAAGTATCACACAGCTTCTGTGACCATCTGGCACTGTGACCATCTGGTCACAGTATGTAGCTGCATCATAATTCAATCTGAATATAGGAGGAATAATTTTTGAAAAAAATTATAGCGTTTTTTTGTCGTGTCACTAAGTACGTCACTATACTACGTCACTCATATTTTAAGCAGCGGTGATCCTAAGAGTTCGGCCTCTTACTCAAAAGATCGGCGTTCGAAATCTCAGTGGCACAAGAATTTTGTCTAAAAGTTATATTATGCGCTATATCAAGTGAAAAATCACCAGCCGTTACGAGAAATCATCGTGAGGAAACCTACACGACTGCGGGGTCTCCATAATGTTCTGAAAGGAACGTGAAGTCTACCAACACGTATTATGCATTAATATGGTGGACTTAATCCTAAATCCTTCTTATTGTGAGAATAGACTCGACCCTGCAGTGGGTCCCTAATGGGTTGCAGATAGACATTACTCATTATACCTATTCATTTGTTTCGTTTGTCATAGATCGCTTCAATCAGACCGCAGCCCAGCTCTTAGAGACGATTGCAAATGACGGTGCTGGTGCAGACATCTACTCAACACCATCGAAGAAATTCCAGAATTTGAATACTGCCACCACGCCTGAGAAGCTTTTTTCAAAGCCGATTTTCGGTAAGTTATTTATGAATACTTTTTTATCAGTGTAATAAGTAGCAATCAAAGATGTTGGCTACCTGATCTAAAGGACACTTCGACTTGTATGTCGGTCACTCGATTATAAGGGTCCCAAGGCAAAAAAAAAAAAATTCAAAAGCATTTATTTGCACGAAATGGGTTAATTGTTGGTTTTACAGAGCATTTTGATTCAAATCCATACGTCCGCTCCCGTTTACTTGTAAAAAATGTCTCCAACCAACCAACAGTTCTATCTGAACCCATCAATGACCCACCTCAGAGTCCGGTCTCAATGAGGATGTAGGCTGTAGTCCACCACGCTCTACCAATTTTGTTTTGCTTTTGTGTTGCTGGCCCAAGTTGGCGGACTTGACGTGCCTTTGAGATAATTATTTTGTAACTCGTAACCAAATTCTTAGCCACTGGGCTATCACCGGTTACCAACAGTTATCGCGTCAAAATCTCCGCTTAACCACCTTCCCCGATTCTCCACGCTTCTCGCTCCGCAGACATGTTCGTCCGCTCCCTCGAATGCCTTTCCATATTCCAGTTATTTATCAGATCTTTCGATCAGGGCGCTAACAAAACACCTTTCTCTATTCAAATACTTTTCCAGTTTTCAGCAATTTCAACCGAATCTTGTATATACGTCTTGATTTTAGTAATTTAATTTAGTTCTGTCCGTCATCATTTTCAATCGAGGCACCAACAATAACTTATCGCGTCAAAATCTCCGCTTAACGAGTCAGAGTCACTTTCCCCGATTCTGCACGCTTCCCGCTCTGCAGACGTGTTCGTCCGCTCGCTTGAACGTCTTTCCATATTCAAATATTAGATCTATTTATCAGGGCGCCAATAAAACCCCTTTTTTTATTCAAATTGTTGGTGTTTACTTGTTTGTTTTACGCAACATCACTAAACCCATTCAATTATGACCTGAAACTTGTCACTTGCTTCTTAATTTTAGTAATTTTATGGTGTTCAAGCAATGCAGTTCTATTCGAAACATGTCTTAATGGATGTACCAAAATTTATCACGTCAAAATCTGCGCTTAACGAGTCCGAGTAACCTTCCCCGATTCTGCACGCTTCCCGCTCCGCAGACGTGTTCGCCCGCTCGCTCGAATGCCTTTCCATATTCAAATTATCAGATCTGTCGATCAGGGCGCTAACACAACGGCATATCCCATTATGACGCTTTTTGCTCAATGCCCGCCGCGTAAAATTAGTTGTATTACGAATGTGTATTGTCGTCTTTGTTGCGTTGCGCATCTGCTCGCTCGATTGTATGGAATCGGAATTAGATTTCAAGTGATGGTAGTACGTTTTTTTGTGCGGCCAGTAAACGTTTTCGGGATTGCGTTATGATTTATCTTTGATCTGATCGGTCGAGTGCTCGGGGATAGTAATGAGATGTTTTCGACTTGGTGCGTTTGTTGATTGGATGGTGACTGAGTTTTGTTATGTTTTATGAAATATTTATGAAATTAAAAAATATATTATTAGGTTTATTGAAAGAGTGGGAACGGGCATACGCAAAAGTAAATCTAAGAACTTTTCGGGACGGTATTTAATTTTGATATTTATAATTTCGCATTCTTCCATTTCAGACATAAACCGTTGCAGAGCTTTAGACTAGTAGTCACTAATATTTCAGTCTAAACATTTTATTTAGGTAGATGCATAAAAATGCCAATAAAAATATCACGGCTGGTATTCATCCCATCCCATATCACACGTCGTGTGCATTTAATTTGTTTGCATTCTGAATAACAGTTAAAATTAACAGACATCAGTTTGCGGTGTATTGGGTGTCGATTAACAAGTGTCGGGACGTAATAAATAATTAATTTAATTTTGCGTCGACACGACACCCGGCACGTGTGGCGTCAGTGTGCGTGCCGTGACCGCGTTGTCCGTACACGTGTGTGCGTGTGTGAGTGTCACGGAGCTTCGGCCAATCATCACCTTTCGTGTGAAATGTGGGCGTGGCCTAACACCCGCTATGCGTCAACCATGCGATCGATTAACGCCACTGGAGACAGACATGCTGATATTTTTTTCAGTTTTTTGTTTCAACCATTGTTGTCTTCCTGGTAAATTAAAATGCTGTACTTTACTTTATACATTATGCTTTTCAGTAATATTTGTTGTAAACATGTAACTAAGTTGTAAAATATATAGCATTGTAAAATTGTTTTTCGCTTTTTTGATAAGAGGACTTTGAGTTTCTATACACATAGGTAAGTATAACGTGGGGATCACACAAATATAATGTGAACGTATTATCAACTAGTTGGGCTTTGGCACATACGTATAAGTCTATTAGGTACTAACCTTTTTTTCATATAAGCTATTATGTAAGTAAATTTTTTTTTTGTAATTTATTCGGCCTCAAAAGCAACCTTCAAGCTTATTGGCTAAATTTAGTTAGATCGTTTTACTTACACTTTGCTAGTTGTAACACAAACTACTTTAATTTATAAAATTTAAGTAGCACATTTTAATTTTATTTTATACTACAGCTTAGTGTTTGCATTAGGTAGTTAAAAGTTTTTATCGTTGGTAAAAAGTTGTGCTTGTATGGCGACGAGGCAAATTTTCTTTTGTTAAATTGTTAGAAACTTCAGTTATGGGTAGGTACGGCTTAATCACAGTATATTATAAAAATAAGTTATTTACCCTTAACAGAATTTATAATTGAAAAATAGCGAAAGTTGCAGTAATGTTATTAAGTATATTAATTATATACTGAACTATGTACATAATTGACTATTTTATTTTTTAGTGTTTCCTTAATTCCTGTAACTACTAAGTAGTTGGGCCACCCTGAAAATAAACGTGAGTTTAGCCGTTATTTTTGAAATGTATATAATTTACTGTGATTATAATAGAGATAATTTTGCAATTTAGAATTAAACTTAGAATTTTTTAACAATTTTTCATAAAGGTACAAAAACTTAGGTAAGTAACTGTTCCCTGAGCATGAACACTAAGTAAGTAAAAGTATTCGTATGCCTAGATCAACTATGTAATTATAACTATGTCCTCACTTCATTAGTATGAGAAGATGGCAGACAGACTGACATATAACATACTAACGTCTGATGTTTACTGTACGAATACTTTGACGATAGTGTTCACGCTCACTGTACCGATAAGGCTAAGTATAAAACTCCAAAATCTATATGGGAGTTTCCCCATAGGTAATACTTATTAATAACTACGTGAATAAGTTATTAAAAAGTTTGTATCGTTTCGCTAGAAGTTCTGGCTGCTTGGCGACGACTTTGCCGTCTTTACTTTTGTTAACTTGTTGGATACTTTCCCACTGCCAGTTTATGTTGTTTCACCTGAAGCGATTTAGTAATTACCTTGTTTTTAAATAAATAGACGGTGAAAACAACAAAGTAACGCTAAATTGTGACAAAGTTTTCTACTTTATTTATAGTATACTGATTTCTTTGTGACTTTTTTAATGGACTTAAAGAATGGGATTTATAATGATTGTATCTATATTTTTAAATTTACCTGATATTAAATGGCCAATTCTCGTGCCTCGTGTCCAGACCCTATAATATTGTATTATTTTATTCACCCATACCTATTGTGCCTACCCAAGAAGAATAATAAAGGTTCGTTGAAAATGTTATAAACCACTGTTCGACTTTGTATCGATGCCTTACTACTGCGATGATCCCATACAAAACCAACCGAAACAAAAGCGTCGTATCAGTTACGATTTGCGTTACTTTCATATGAATGAAATACCCCGAACTCTGGCAATCACCTCCCTAGCCAAATCATAAGAACTTGAGCTGTGGAGGCAGGTATATTGAAATGAAAGTCGTACCTAATGTTTAGGTACCTATATACTTTGCTGTATCGTCAACAAAGCATTACTTTCCCTCGCCATTGTTACCTTACCCTTAAACCATCAAACGGCGCAGAAAGCCTCGGAGTGTTGCTTGCGTCGAGTGCCTATTGCGTTTCCCTTCACAATGGACGACGGGGGCCTCGAAAAGTGAAAACGTGACATTTCCCCGTACATTTAGGCACCTAAACCGTTCGCAAACAACATTGAGAGTTGTGCGAGTAAATGAACGGGGGGAGGGGTCCTAAACAAAAGGTGTGCCACCCCTGGCCACATCGACCCGACCCGGAGCGTAGGTGGCGAGGCGACCACGCTTTCGGGATTCGATGGACTGGTCTTACTTTGTGTAATGACCATGCGGCATGTTATTAGGTGTTGCACGATTATAATAGGTCAATAGGAATGATATTAAATGATTGTGTCATTTCAACATTATGTCACAGTGTTGTAATAAAACCCTTTTGGGATCTGAATATTAAATTATTAATTGACATTTGATTTTTAACTGAGTTAGAAAGTTTCTGTAAATCACAACGATGACTGTATTTAAAAGACCTTGATAGAACCAGTTTGAAATATCTCAGCTAACGTTACTATGTATTGTCTAAACCTATTATAACCTACGGTTATAAAAAGCCAGGGTTTAATAGATCCCAAAAGCGTGGTGCGTGTAGTATCCGGGTGGTTGTGCTTTTCCCCGTCGCGTGTCACTTGTGCGGCGGCGCGCGGGCGCGGCGGCGACACTGCGGGCGTCGCGGCCGCGTCCGACGCCGCGTTGCCATGGCGACGACGCCGCGACACCTCCCCGGCCACAGGGCTGACACTACCGACTAGCAATTTGAATGAAGAAAATATTTTGTGATGATCTTTAAGTTTTATTACCCACGCGCTACAAAGCCATTTGAGAGCACCAACTTTTTTGTTAACTAGAACATGTTTATTGCCAATTGCAGTTTTATTTCAAAACAGCAGTCTTATTATGTGAGCTACAAAGCTAAAAAAAAGCAGTTTCATTTAGAATTGAAAACACTTCCAATACTATCTATTTTTTTAACGATGGAAGACTTCAATAACGCCTTGAAAAGTAAAATGTCACACATTTGAATGCCATTTATATAAGTAGCAACATGGTTATATAAAAAGTGAGGCTTTAGTGGATCCCAAAAGCGTGGTACGTGTACTGTAGACTCCGTTTTTGTGTTTTTCCCCGTCGTGTGTCACTTGTGCGGCGGCGCGCGGCGGCGACACTGCGGCCGTCGCGACCGCGTCCGACGCCGCGTTGCCATGGCGACGACGCCGCGACACCTCCCCGGGCACGGCCACAGACGTAGAAAGATGTTGAAACAATATTAAAATGTATTGTTTTGTCATTTTTTACGGTCGTCTGATGCGTCTGCTCAGTTGTTTTATCCTCCACCTAACCTAGACCAAAGACAATACAGTGCCACCTGTATTAACAACATTTTTCAAATATTTTAAAATTTAATACCATTAAAACCGCATACCATTTTAAAATTGTCCAATGGATAAATGAAATCGTTTAATAGGTACAGTTAATTAAGAATATACATAAATTAACATAGAAAAACAAAAATCAGATATTAAAAGCTACAATAGTAGTATTAGGTAGTTGAAGTTGACATTAACTTCTAAAAATTCAATATCTCATGGAATTTAAAGAGCCATTCTATTCCCGGTTTCTTCGTTCTAAAATTAATTCTAAAAAGGGAATTATAAAAAAATACAAGACGTCAAAATGGCAGCCCTGCTGACACCTCACCCACTTAGATCGCCAGCGTCAACCGAAAACGGTCCTTCCGCACTAGGTCCCACCGTCCACAGTCGCCGAGCCCGCTTATATACACAACCCCACATAAGGGTCGTCTACATAAGACGGCACGGCTACGGTCAGGCGATGTAAATAACGCGAGATAACTTCGAGAGGGTCTAATGGAATAGGGAATCGTGTTTTGGAAAGTGCCCCGGAGAGAATGTTCCAGGTTGTTAGCCTCGATAATGGGCCGGCTTACATGTTAAGTGAAAGTCGATATGGGGATTAGGTCGGCGAAATTTGATTACGACCCGAACGGTCGCTCAGGGCCGCGTAATGGCATGTGGAAGAGACTACTAAATTTCTCAGTCGTAAATTGTGAAATTTGACGACCTTTGTTCGGTGGAAATGTACTTTGTTAAGGAGTAGTGTAGTTTTTAAGTAGAACAAGCAAACAGACAGCCGGGCCACCTGATGGTAAGTGGTCGTCGTAGCATGTGACACGTGCAACACGAAAGGAGTCGCCAGTACTTACATTGCAATTTGCAGGCTTTGAAAGAGAGCTCTTTCTATGCCTTTTTCTTTCTTTTTCTTTGTGTTTTGTAAAAGGGAATGCAGGCCTCTTGATGTAAAATGGTCACTACAGCCCATGGACGCCCGCATCCCACCTTCAATAGGAAAAAACCCTATCTGAGGTTGTATGCTGGTGCTTTTCTACTCAGACTAAGTTGTTCTCTTCAAATAAAGCATCCCCGACAACCATAACACCTCATCCGAAACACAGGACACGAAGAACACACTGCTTTACGACGGGTTAGGCTGGCGGGAAGGTACCTACCTCCCCGGACGAGGTATTACCACCTAAAGAAGTGTTAGAATTTTGATGGTTGCTACGGATATTTAGAGCCTACTACGAACCTGGTCTACGCGGTCTACGGCGTAGTACGAATGAGTGTTGATGTATGCTATTAGTGCTGATTTTTTTTCTTGCTTTAATATTTACACAAGGTACACTGAGAGTAAAAAAAACTAACAATGAGGAAAGGCAAGAATATTTACTTTTGACAACACTGATACGAGTAGATTCTTCTGCAATCAATCGAACAAATTAATTAAAAATTATTCTATTGTGTTTTTTACACTTACAAACTCATTTTTAGGTAGATACTCGATATAGTACCTAATCAATAACCTACAACAACCTATAATTGTAGGTTTAGAAATTAATGCACTCTGTTAATTAACATAGTGCATTAATTTCTAAACATATTACAGTATACAATAAAATGGCTTAAAAAACTTGTGAAAAAATACAGTGAGTAAAAACAAATTCCATATACCAATATGTATCAACTTAAACTGATAATAATTGAGATCGGACTACACTTCATTTTAACTCGTCACTGGATCCATTAAAAAACTGTCGAACAAAACTATCACCGGTAAATTTTACTAAAGTGAGTATTTATCGCACTAATACGTATCTTCTTATCGCGGGCTTTTCTAGACCTTCTGCGGTGGTTGTCTGAAAAACAAAACATAATTATAGATTATTAATTTTAATCTATAATATATTTATAATAAAGTAAAAAAAAAAATAGAGTAGGTACGGTACTGAAATGTCTACTCAATTTTTTCTCCACATCTCTCTTATGCGAAACACATCAATAAATGGTTTCATATTGATCTACTGTCTCATTGTAATAAATAGCTTTAGTTAAATTGTAAACACTTGCAACTCAAGAAGACTAAAATGTTCTCATATAAAGTAGGTAGGTATCTGCGGCTTCTCAGCCGAAACACAAGACATGAAGAACATGCTGCTTTACGACGGTTTTACCACTTAAAACACACGCAAAAATGCGTCTCTACTGTAAACCACATTATAATTATCAATATATATCAGTTAATGATAATTATAGTGTGTTACTTTATGTTTTTCGGTGTACAATTAAGAGTTCTTTTCTTGTTAAGTAAATATTGTTCGCAACTGACCCACTGAATCACTGAGCTCAACGTGTAGGTACCGACGAGTTCGCGGGCACAGCTGGTAGGTATCTACTCAAAACTGTAAACCACACTATGTCACTAATGTATATGAGGACATAAGGTCACTTACATAGGCCCTTATATAGGTTGATCCTTTGATGTTTCACAAAGTTAAAAAGAGTTGAACATGAAAAGTCAAAGTCAAACGCACCTATCGACTCGATGGAAACATGACTATGAAAATATAGTCATAACGAGTTGAAAAGCCAAAGCAGCGTCGTAAAGCGGTCACTCGTGTTTTTATTGCGCGTCCATTTCGCTTCTCGCCCAAAGGCTCTCATATCCGATCAATGTCGGTGCTGGCACAAGCACCGTGCACATGTGGGCCGTTCAACCTTTGATCTTTGTGTTCTTTGTTCTTTTCGGACCTTTTTTAAGTTTTTAAGTTCATGTACAGAGTTTTAGATATCAAAATGTAGGAAGGTATTAATAAGTAATATATTTTTTATGTTCATTTCCCAATAATATTCTAAAAACGACACTCATATTGAAAAAAAAATGTGTCAGACATCTTGGATTTATAGATGGTATTTCGTCGAGTCGAGAGCCGTGCCATAAGGCATGACGCCAAAGCATTATATTCGAGAAATTAAAAAAAGAACATCTCTAGTTGTCATTTGCGATAAAAATCCATGAATGTAAAGGAATTGTTATGAGAACCTGCTTAAAAGTCTTTTACCTTCCTACTTCGGTATACATAGAATTGTTACAAATTTTACCGTGGATTATGGATTCAACTTGTCATTTTCATTGATTATTTTCTTACCACGATCATTTCTTCTGGGTAGAATTCTCGCACGTGTTTCGAGATCTTGCCGCTCGGCTCTGTTTGTATGTGCGTCATCGTGTTGCCTTCAATTGTTATGACAGATCTGGCCTGAAATTCACAGAACACATTACAATAACTCAATATACCTCCTCACTAGGGATGCATCATTTTAGAGGCACCTACCTATTATAAAAAATTGTATCAACGTAAGTCAACTTACCTCCTTCAGGGATTTTTATTCTTATTTTATTAGTTTTGTTCTGATTTTATTAGTTTTGTTACGTTCTTTTTATTGTGCAAATTCTATCCGAAGTCCTATGAGAATGTATCGCTAAAATAATGTTGATATCGACGCGAAAAGCTAAGCTATTTGTTACCTATCTTCAATTGAATAGTAAAAGGGCATGCAGGCCACATGATGTTTGTGGTCACTGTAGTCCATAGACGCTCGCATTCACTCTCAAATAAAGAATAAATTCCCATCTGTGGATGCGGGAGCTTTGCTAATGAGGACTAAGATGCCTCGTCCGCCTTCGATATAAGTGTTACCTTAGCGCCTCCAGGCTTTGTTTCTTCGAACTCCTCGCCTGGCACAAAGGTACATGTCGCATTAGCTAAACGGGATTTGAAGGAGAACGTGTAGGTGCCGTTGTTGTTGTCGGTCAAACACTGTATAGGAAACAGGGCCATCGCCGCCTTTCGCGCTATGTAACCGATACCTGGAAACGAAATTGATTTGATATCAGTGACTGTGATTGTAACCCCGGCAACTGTGATATTTTTAAGGTCTTTTATTATTAAATTTAATTTAATTAGTTGATTAATTTATAATTCTTTGCTTAAGTATTCGATTTATTGGGATAAAGTTGCGTTTATCAGTTCAAATCGACGTAGGTATGTTTTGCTGCATAAGCGACATTATAGTAGGTAATACTCGTATATTAGCATTCTTATTTCTTTTTAAAATGTGAGAAAATGTAAAAGTAAAAGATCGCAATGAATTGTTAGACATCAACCCAATTCTATTAGCTTTGACATAAAATTCGTAGAACAAAGCACACGTTCCTTTGACACATACCTATGAAAATTAAATACTCGTCGAAGTTTTCAGACTCTACCAGAATGTATTCCTTGCCAAAACACTCCTCCATATTGTTTCAAACGCGTGCATTCAGCACCGATTCAGCTGAGACTGTCATTATCTATCAGTTCGATAAACCGCTTATCAATAGATATGAATTGGAAACAAAGGTGTCTAAGTGGCAATGTACGCACATGTTGTCATTCTATTATATGAGCACTCGTAATTAGTTACGACATCAGTTAATGCAACCTATCCACAGATTATGAATATTTACCTGAGTGATGATTATCAGTAATTTAATTTTCATTAACGTTGGTATCTTAAGTATATTCAGACCAAAGACTTTAACAGCCGGAGTGATACTAAATTAGGGAAAACGTAAAAATACTGGGCTCAACTTTCTTACTGTCTTAAAACAAAAAGAGACCCCAAGCGTTATATATTAAATAAAACCTAGAAAAAAATTACCCTAACACTTGGCAAAAATATGTTAATAGCTAAAGGACTTATTTAATTCTTTTATAAATAATACTTTAAGAAAAGATTGTAAATATCTGACAAATATTCATGCTGTTGCATATTTGTGCTGTGCTCTCTGTGCTCACTGTTTGCCAGTAACCCATTAATGACCCACTACAGGGTCGGGTCTCCTTCTCGTAATGAGAGGGATGTAGGCCGCCGTCCACCACGCTGGTCTACTGCGGGTTGGTGGACTTCACATACCTTTGAGAACATTTTTTTTTGTGAACTCTCAGGCATGCAGGTTTCATCACGATGTTTTCCTTCACCGTAACAGCAGGTGATAT
This sequence comes from Erynnis tages, assembly GCA_905147235.1. Classification (NCBI taxonomy): domain Eukaryota; kingdom Metazoa; phylum Arthropoda; class Insecta; order Lepidoptera; family Hesperiidae; genus Erynnis; species Erynnis tages. Next base: position 3,569,035 of record LR990092.1, read on the forward strand.
TTAATTTTATGAAGCGCACATAACTTTTTTTACAAAGTCATTGGTGCGTGCCACTAGGATTCGAACCCGGACCCCTATCCACTATCTAAGCCACTATCACCGCTATACCGCTCACATACATATATTGAGGACCTTCTCCCACCTGACAATAAAAAATGCAGATTACGGATGAAAATTTGGTCGTTCTTAGGTTGTCTGGAAGAAATCGTTAATTAGCGATAAGATCGCCTTTGTATATGTATCCATTTTTATAATGTAAGCTGTAATATGTTAGTGTACAATAAAAAGTTGAAAAAAAAAACACTTTATATATTTTGTTTTACCAGGCGAAAGAAGCATATACGACTCGGCGCAAAACACAGGCGATAGCAGTGACTACAACATGAAGCGCAAATTGGAACAATGGGACAGCCCTCCAGGTGATTCAAACTTTATTTACTCATGTTGCTAGAGAGTCATATTAATTCAAGAAATCATTTCCCAAAACAAGAGATTAGTCAAAAATAAAACAATACGGGTCTCCTCTCACATTAATTTAGCTTCGAATGTAAACTACATTCGAACCTAAATATTACACTTACTAAAGATTGTCACAATGATATACTTAATAAGTGGATTTTATTAGCGAAAAATTTTAACACTAAATTCAAACTGGAAACCATTTCGGATTTGACCAATAATTATTTATAATTCTTACTGTGTATTCATAATGATTATATTATGTTGACTCTAATAAGACCTATCGATAACAGAATAGAATGGAATAAACCAATCTTGTCATACAATAATTCGCTAGTAGGTACTCGTATTTGAATGCCAACTTAATCGCGTTGAATTTTCGCGTCCAATATCCTTAACACGAAATTCTATGTAATTTGGCATTCTAATAAATATGTGGAGCAATCTAATGGTGCTGATTATTTAATTTATATAAAAGCCTGATTATTTCCCAATTAGAAGATATAAAGTAAAATGAAAACAAATAAGTTTTTAACAACTAGATGATTTTCTTGTAGGTACTGAAATCTTATTTATTTTACATTAAACTAATAAACAAAGTTTGATGCTATTTTCACTATCATTAGATTGATAATCTTTTTCGGATGGTCTTTTGACCGGTTTCAGTGATCTGACGTCCAATATGGATAGGCCTATTGATGTTTGCTTTAATTTACCCCTAACGCGAGGTAATCGACGGTATTTCTTCATAGAAATCGTCATTTAACAATATTTTCTCCTACCGTTGGTACTGGCCGTACTGTTAGGTAAATAAGGAAATTTTTTGTAAATTACCACAGAGCAATAAACAAAAGTGCCCTATGCAGATTCACAAGAAATCATCTCGTCGTTTAAAATTATTTTCTCCGACCGTAGATATCCACTATCCTCGCATTAGGGATGCGAAGTAAATAAGGGTATTTCTTGAAAATTACCACAGAGTAGGTAGTAAACAATAGCGTCCTATGCCGAGTCATAAGCCCGTCGCCGGAGCAGCGCATTGAGCCACAACTAGTAGGAATTAAAAGCGCGGCAGCTCGCCGGTGATTCGGAATTGCGCAGATGACAATGTCGCCATTACTGGGATTACGTGATGACGGCATTGAGCGCGCCCGCGGTGACTGCGTTGCTCAGATTCTTGAGATAAATAAAATAAAATAATATTATTATGTTGACTTTATTTAAAATACATACTATTTTCAAGCTATGCAAATTATGTCCGTTCCAGACCCATCCATTAAGATTATGCGTGATTAAAACGATAATATAGACGAAACAAAGATTTTGGCATTGGATAAAGTTCATTGCAAATTATTTCAATTTTTGTATGTTTTGTAGCCTACCTTGAACGCAGTATGAAAACAATAGACCAGACGAAGTAAGCCGACACATTCTCACACCTCAATTAGATCTTTTAAAACTTGTATCTTGTATTACTTCCTTTGAACTACGATTGTTTTCTCCTTATGAAGCGATGTAGGAAATGTAGAAATCCTGAAAATTACCACAGAGTAGTAAACAATAGAGTCCTCTGCAGAGCCATAAGCCCTTAGGCTCCGGAGCCGTGAGTAAAAATAAGTTGAGACTCATTTCTGTTAACTGACAATTCGAATCGTTCGAATGAAGACAAGTTAATGTTTTTGGACCAATAACTTGCAAAAAAATTGTCATTGACAACATCATAGAAGACAAATATTGGTGTGGCCATATCAAAGGCCTTTGAATTTGTACAAAAAGAACTAAACAAAATCTCCTAGTCAGGCTATATTAGGTACTTTTAAAATCCTGGAATTTACCTCAATCGACGTGGTCGCCGCACCGACGTCACCTCGAGCCCGCATTCAGAATATTCTGTTGAGCGAATGCTAAATACATTTCTGTTTCCGCCACAATGCGAGACGTTCCCATTTACCCCGACAACTCTACGTAGGTACCTATTGCGGAGATTAGGTACCTATTTACAACTTGAGCCCGTAATGGGCCCAGCCCTTGGGTTTTAATTCGACATGGTATATGAAAAATGTACGTAACTATTAACTTTAGAAATATGGGGTTGGTGGTTCTGAACAAGTTAAAAGATTCCAACATGATTTATATGAAGAGAACATGTTGTGGAGGTTTAGAGTAAGTATACTAAAAGTTTAATTTATAAACCAAAAAAAGGGTTCCTAATGCCAACTGGACAACTGTATCCAACCTAAAACACGATCGAAGAACTGTCTGAAATTCCAAGTGTGTTTATCTTCTACTAATTTAATAAAACATATTTTATTTGCAGACAAGGCAGAGCCGGGTCTGGTGACGATCCACAAGAAAGCCAACACTGGTCGATTGGACTCACCGAATGCTCAAAATGCGCCGAATACGTCATATACCCCCGAGAAGAATAGTTCAGGAGAAACTTCGCAGAATAGACGGTGAGAATTGTTTGTCCGCAACCCATTAGTGATTGTTGAAAGCATTACGGAGAACTCTCAGGCGACCGGTTTCTTAACGATGTTTTCCTTCGCCATTACAGCAGTTTTTATCTTAAACGCAAGTAACTTTTTTGTTGTTGTTTCATCAACAGTCAAAGACAACAGTCAACAGTCAAAACAACAAATTTGAACCAGAATCTCATATAAATAGTCAACATTTTGAAACGCTTGACTAATCGCTTGTAAATTAAAAAAAAATCCACAATACATTAATTTCCCTTAAAACGTATGTATTAATTTACTTAACACATCTCTTTTCGCTTAGGGGCTAAAACAATACTATCATATTTTCTTATACATATTTCAATATTTATGTATGTATGTATTATTTGTAGGATATTTTTGAATCAGTGTCTCAAAATAAGTTATATTTTTCGGAAATGTTATTTATACTTATCTGTTTCGTTCACAGCGTCCCAATAATATACTACGGCACCCGCACCCACAAGCAGCTGGAGCAAGTGATCAGGGAATTCAAGCGGACGCACTACTGCGGCCAGATCAAGATGACCGTCCTGTCCAGCAGGGAGTACAGCTGCATCCGCCCGCACGACCGGCTGCAGTGGCCCAGCAAGGAGGACATGTGCCGCGCGTGCGTCAAGGTACGTAGACAATTTGTAATCCACCAATAGATGGCGCCACGGGTAGCCTGAATCACGCTAACGAAGTTTTCTACAGAACGCCGAGACGACGTAACAGCACGTCTCCAACAAGCAGGCTACTCGATGTTAGGAGCACAGCCCGCACGACAGGCTGCTGTGGCTCAGCAAGGACGACATGTGCCGCGCGTGAGTCAACAATTTCTAATCCGCCAAAAGATGCCGCCACGGGTAGCCTGAATCACGCTAACGAAGTTTTCTACAGAACTCCGAGACGACGTAACAGGACATCTCCCTTTGCCAAAGTAGCAATGAACAAGCAGGCTACTCGATGTTAGGAGCACAGCCCGCACGACAGGCTGCAGTGGCCCAGCAAGGACGACATGTGCCGCGGGTGCCTCAAGGTAGAGGCCGTTCAGTGAGTCACATGTGACTCATACCCACTGTTTAACTAGTGTGTCTGGTTACTGGACAGGCAATGTGTTAAGTGATTAATAGTACACGGATATAAATATCGAAGTTTTCTACATCGCTGGCATTAATACAAAACTCCGAGATGACGTAATCGGAGCACGGCCGCTCCCTAGGTTCCTCCCCACTTAACGTGGTAAGAGATCTTTCATTGCCAAAGTAGCAAAAAAAGGTAGATCACCGGATTTTAGTTGGTCATAGGTGGCTGTTGACTGTCGGATCACTTGATGAAAGCCAGATACAACCGTACTGTTGGTACCACTATTACTTGAAGAGACGGATCCCATTTGCTTTTTTGTTGTCGTGATTATACTCACGGGTATAATGCCGGTCACTTACTTTCTAAAACCCCACAGTATTTCTCTCAACATACGATTGGGCGGGAACAGTCTTCCGCAACCTCGAAGGCAATGAGTAGAGGGTAGTTACTACAGGACTTCCCCTGTTTGATGGAAATGTAGCCCATAGACAACCACATTTAAATTTGTACGGGACGTTTTCATTTTACAGAAACAGAAACCGCTGGACGACAGGAAATCTCCGTCCGACTGCATGTACTACGAGAACCGAGCAGCGTTAAACCACTCCACGCTGCCGCCCGCCTTCAACCTGGAGGAGCTGATAGAAGTCGGCGGGCACATCCGAGCGTGCCCGTACTTCGCGGCGAAGGCCATGGCGGCCAGGGCGGAGCTCGTCTTCTGCCCCTACAACTACATCATCGACGTCGGCATCAGGAAAAATGTTAGTAAACGACTCACAGTTTTGGTCTAGGAGAAAAAAGGGTTGTCAACTTTCGATACAGGTCAAGAGATGGCGCCACTGATGTCCTGAATCACGCTATTGAAGTTTTCTCTGCAGTCTTATGTACAAATGGAGGAGAAACAGAAGCATGGCCACTCCCTAGGCATAGCTTCTTCATTGATCAATGTTCATTTATTAATATCCACCTTTTCGCAATTCCTTCCGCAAAAAGGCGCCATCTTATCCGCCTACGTTTCCACGTGTTTCCATTCTTTTCTTTCTACATCTTTCTCTAATTGCCTGTCTTTCCATTTCTATATGGTTATTTCTTTTAAGTAAAAAATACCCTCTACAAGAGTAATGACTTAGTACATTTTCTTTCATTTATATTTTTGACAATCCTTCCTTTTAAAGCACTTTTTTCAATCCTCTTTCCCTTTTCCAGACACTCATTAATAGTACAATATATCTTAATTAATATTCCATTGAATTCACAGATGAACATCAATCTGTACGACAATATCGTGATCATAGACGAGGCGCACAATATCGAAGACGTCTGTAGAGAAGCCGCTACCTTCATCATACATTTGCATCAAATTCAGGGCGCACTCAAGGTATACTTTTCCCCGGGATAACCGAGATTCATGCCTGGATTGACCATCATATAACCTACGAACGGATTATGTCTATAACTATACCGAGTTTCATCCAAATCCCTCCAGTCGTTTCCGAGTTTATCGCATACATACAAACAGTCTTACCATAAATATCGATTTCTCAATGCGGCGAATATAGATACTCAACATTATTCATCAGCTTTACAGTTTAATAATATTTATGAAATACTTAGTTTTAAATAAGCAAAGATGTAACATTATCGCAAGAATCGTTCGACGGTTTTAGTTTAAAATCTCATTTTATTAGACAAAAAGTAATTTAGTTAATACAAAATACCCATTTCAGGAGCTTGAAACAGCCTCCATGTACCGCTATGCCACTCAGGGCGCGGACACGTACATTGAAGTGTTGAAGAAAGCGTTGAGCAAATGGGAGTATTGGTAAGTAACAACTAGAAGATTTAGCTCATATAGTAACCGTCATGAGTCGTGAAGGATATTGTATACTTGCGGCCAATGTACAGCAGCCGAAAAAACGTGCTGGACCAATAGACGACGTACACTGACGAACTGACGTTTGTCGAACCAATCGTGGGCACCGCAGCGCAGTCAATGTCAAACCGACCAATGAAAGTTGTGCTCACCACTCGTGACGGCAACTCTATTTAAGTTACCGAGCTTGTAAACCGTATGATGGGACGTTTTGGGTTCGACTTCCAGGCCATTCTAGAATCGTCAATGGATATCACAACTTCTAGCCTGACTACACGCACGCAGTCTTTTTTGTTTGCAGTGTTTGTTCAACTAGCACAACTAATCTATACTAATTACTAATATTACTAATCTATACTATAATATAATAAAGCTGAAGAGTTTGTTTGTTTGTTTGAACGCGCTAATCTCAGGAACTACTGGATCGATTTCAAAAATTCTTTCAGTGTTGGATAGTCCATTTATAGAGAAAGGTTATGAGCTATGTTTTATTTTAAAAAAATGGGGATGATAGTGCTATGATATTTTTTCAGGTTTGACAACCAGAGGCCACTAGTGGAGAAGGAGCCGGTGAAAAATGGCAAGGCGACCTTCACGTGGCAAGTCGTGAAGGCCTTCGCCACGACCCTGGACGACCATGACCTCGGCCGGACTAATTATTCAGGTAAAGAACCATACACATTCTTTCAGCTTTACTCACATGGACCTTCAGCTAATTCCATCTATCCTTATTATAAGGAGGTTACTGACTACTGTAACTCTGAAAAGTAACTGTTGAAATTTGAAATCTCGATTGAGAGGTCGAATTCTTAGCCAGTTAGTTCACCACTTAGTAATAATCTAGTTCATGTTTACTAATTGAATGTATAGAAGAATTTTGAATGTGTGACTTGACGAGTAGCAGAAGTAAAGAAGAATCCCAGTGGTACGCAGTACCAATGACTTTGCAAAAAAGTTATGTGCACTTTATAAAATTAAATATCACCTACTGTTACGGTGAAGGAAAACATCGTGAAGAAACCTGCATACCTGAGAGCTCACAAAAAATGTTCTCAAAGGTATGTGAAGTCCACCAACCCGCAGTAGCCAGCGTGGTGGACGGCGGCCTACATCCCTCTCATTGTGAGAGAAGACCCGGCCCTGTAGTGGGTCATTAATGGGTTACTGAGCAGATGACAGTAGACTGATACTGACACAGGTCGAAAATCATACTGCAATATAATTAGCTCATAATTGATTTTGAAAAGAGTGCCGGGAGTTTCTTTCCGCCCGCTGTTTTCTCCTGGTCTCCTTTCTACTGGCCTAAGGGGCACCGAAAGCGGATGTTAGATGTAAGATAATATTCTATCATGTATGACGTTCATTAAGTGCACAACTCGTACCTGACAATGAATAAAAGACTTTGATTTTGATATTTTTGATTTTGATTTTTACTGACAGACATTATGTATGTATGTATGTATATATTTATTTATTTGTTTATGTATATTATGTATTATCATACGGTTGTAATGTTTTTTTATTATATGATATTCTGCACACCCTACCTTTTTCTCACTTTTCTCTCTACTCTTCAACTCCTTACCACTTGGTTGCCTGGAAGAGATCGCTCTTAGCGATAAGGCCGCCATTTGTGCATTGTCCTATTTTTGTTTGTTTTTACTGATTATCTTTTATGTTTGATTCTATCTTTTATGTTTTCTGTTGTATTTTTCTTTCTGTGTGTGTGCAATAAAGAGTTATACTACTACTACATTAATTTCAGAGTTCAGCAAGAACGTGCAAATGTTTTGCCGCCAGTTCGCGGAGGAGCCGCGCTCTCTCATCGGCATCTCGCAGTCCACCTGCACTCTGCTCGAGACCATCGAGACTGTGCTGGGTACGTTACTTTTTTGAAGTGAAAACTTCTTTCAGCGCATATTTTTAGATGAAATAAAATCTCGACTGGCGACACCGTTACGAGACGCAGCTATAGGCATGTAGAAGGTCAAAGTAACTGTGGAAACTGTCAAAAGGAAACTTTCTTAAACAAAATGCGTCTAATTAGATGGAACTATGGAAACTGAGAAAACGTAACATTCATAAATAATAAGTGTATTTTGTTATAAAAAAATCTCATCTCACCAACATTGCTACCGCCCGCCCGGCATCACACCCTGGCCGCCCTAGCCACATCCCACCAACTGAACTTCACTAATGTGCCACTGACTAAAGGAACTCCCCCAAAGCAAAGTCATATATAATTGTCAGTAACCCATTAATGACCCACTACAGGGTCGGGTCTCCTCTCACAATGAGAAGGATGTAGGCCTTAGTCCACCACGCTGGCCTAGTGCGGGTTGGTGGACTTCACATGCCTTTGAGAACTATTTTTCTGAACTCCCAGGCATGCAGGTTTCCTCACGATGTTTTCCTTCACCGTAACAGCAGGTGATATTTAATTTTTATAAAGCGCACATAACTTTTTTTACAAAGTCATTGGTGCGTGCCACTGGGATTCGAACCCGGACCCCTCGATTCGAGGTCGAATTCTAAGCCAGTGGGATATCACCGCTCCTAATAAATAATAATTTATAAATAATTATTTCATCATAATGGTGTGCCTATTTTAAAATAATTCATTTTTCATCAAACAGGATACCTTTTCCAAAATGAGGGACAAAATATGGACGACTTCGTACCGGTGCTGTTCCTCAAGCCTCCGCCCATGAAAAGGGTATATTTTTTACTATTTTGGCTGCAATTTATATTTATGTCTCACATACATACATAGTACACCCATGAAATTTGGTATTCTTGTTTGGAAGCAGTAATAGACCAACATATTTAAAAATTGTGCAGTTCTGAGAATATAACATACTAGCTGACCCAGCAGGCTTCGCTCTGCCAATGATTTTTTTTATTTATTTTTTATTTTAATTTAATAGCCTATGTTACTCAGGCTGAATGTAGCTTTCCAATGGTGAAAGAATTTTTGAAATCGGCCCAGTAGTTTTTGAGTTTATTCGTTACAAACATACAAAAATACAAATGTTTCCTCTTTATAATATTAGTATAGACATACATACATACATAAGTGTCGTATTGATAACCTCCTTTTTTGAAGTCGGTAATAATAGTGTTGTATCGTGTGCGTAGGGCCCCGACGTACTGGGCGTGCACACGGTGTGCCTGAACCCGGGCGTGGTGTTCGCCAGCGTGCGCGGCGCCCGCTGCGTGGCGCTGGCGTCGGGCACGCTGGCGCCGCGCGGCGCGCTGGCCGCCGAGCTGCAGGCGCCCTTCCCGCACGCCGTCAGTCCGCCGCACGTCGTACCGCGGGACCGGGTCGGTGCCTACCATATATTATAATATATAACTGAACCAAGCTTGTTTGTCTCTTCCAAAATTCATGCTAATAATTATTGGAAGAAAATGTGACTAAATTCTAGCCTTTTTCAAAATTTATGAACATAGACTGCTGTGATAGCGCGGTGGCTTAGAAGATTGTCGTGATAGCCCAATGGCTAAGAATTCCGTCATCTACTAGAGACCGGATATGAATACCAGAGGCACACCAGTAACTTTTATAATTATGTTAGGTATGCTTATCTATGTGTTTTACATTATTAAAATGTCACCTGCTGTAACGATGACAGACAACATTACGAAATCTGCATTCCTGAGAGAATTCCATAATTTCTTTTGGTTGCCACAATATCCTTATTTACTTGGAAATAATAAATATTGCTTGGTAACCAAACTTTTATTGCTCTGCTGCAGCAAATCCCTATCCGATAGTACGTTATTGAAACTGCCCAACAACATAGCTTCTAAGCGCTGCACTTAACTGCTGACTAACTTGCACGCAGCGTGAGCGCCCCCATAGTATTTCAAAGGTCGGGATGGTTGGTGCGTGAACGCACGTATACGCACGAGTTAAATTCGTACGAAATCGCGTCCAATTGAATCCACGCTAAAACTTTCGTAAACGAAATGCGTCTAATTAGATGGAACTATGGAAACTGACAAAACGTAACATTCATAAATAATAAGTGTATTTTGTTATAAAAAAATCTCATCTCACCAACATTGCCACCGCCCGCCCGGCATCACACCCTGGCCGCCCTAGCCACATCCCACCAACTGAACTTCACTAATGTGCCATTGACTAAAGGAACTCCCCCAAAGCAAAGTCATAAATAATTGTCAGTAACCCATTAATGACCCACTACAGGGTCGGATCTCCTCTCACAATGAGAAGTACTGAATTAATGAGTTAATTCCAGGTGTGGATCGGCGTGGTAGGGAGGGGCTCGAGGGGCACGTCCCTGCAGCTGACGTGGCAAGGCGCCCAGCAGCCCAGCGTCAGGGACGCGCTCGGCGACACGATACTGCGCGCCTGCCGCCTCACCCCGCACGGTGTTCTGTGCTTCATGCCTTCCTACAGGCTGCTGAACGACTTGCAGACCAGGTACCTAATGAAACGAGATTATTAGAGGATAAAGAGCATACTTCAATGCGGATTCGTGGAGAAACGGGCTAGTGGCGAACCCGTGTCGGATGTTCTCCAGTCGCCCATAGGGCCTTCGACGGGTTTAACGACTGCTATCTTATCGATACCGATCGATACAGCCGGTACCGATGGCTCAAGGAGCGGGGCTATGCACGCCTGTCGTTAGTTATGATGTTAAATTCTAGTGGTAAATGACGCCCTCGGAGATACAATTTTACGTGCGTATCGCCTCACTCCGCACGGTGTTGTGCTTCATGCCTTCCTACAGGCTGCTGAACGACTTGCAGACCAGGTAATGTATGACATTTTGTGTTCTCTGAAATTTTCTCATTACTTATCCTAGGGATAAATATCTTTCCCAAGATATTGCAGCATTCACATGGAAATTCCAAGATTTCAGAGTGTCCAGATAATACAAAAAATTAAGAGTAGTAGTGTAGAATTTTTAGATTTTCCAGGTGAATATGGTAAGTAAGGCAGTCTCTTAGGCTGGAAGTTAATGCATGGTTTTTTTAAAGGCCTAAGGTGGGCGCCTCAAATTTATTATCATTTTATTTTTGTTTCCAGGTGGCAACAGACAGGTCTTTGGCAGAACCTGAATGAAACGAAGCACGTGTTCATGGAAAGTCAGAACGTCTCTGAACACAATGATATCATGGAGGTAAATCTGTTAAAATCTGGGATTTCAATTATTGATTTATCTTTTATTTGACTGGAAAAATGATATTTTCATCATATTCGACGTAGGACTAACTCGCGCGCAGTGTGAGGGCTCCCATAGAATTTCTAAGGTCGGAATTTTACGTACGTACATGCACGAGTTGAATTCGTACGAACACGCGTACAAACTGAGCGCGGCCTAAGTCTTGGTCGACTTTAGAGCCTTTAAAAATACACTGTTGTTTGTCCTTTCAGGAGTTCTACGAGAAGGTAGTGACGGACAAAGGAGCGGTGTTGTTCGGCGTGTTCCGCGGCAAGGCGGCCGAGGGCATGGACTTCAAGGACCGACAAGCAAGACTCGTCATCGCTGTACGTCAACCTTGCTATATAAGTACAAGCCGTCCCTGCCAGCTACCTGACTGACACATTTTGAACTAAGAATTTCCGCGTTTTGTTTCGTTCTGTGTCGGTCGGTCCGTTCGGCGGTCGGCAGCGGACTAGTTTATTGGCATGTTTCGTTCCCCTCCCGCACCCCGCGCGACCTTACCAGTTCTGGCCCGCTACTTTGTCCACGTGGATTTTAGAATTTGGTTTAGAGGAGTGTTCAGGTTTAATAAATTTTAATATAAAATTTTACTATGAAAAAATATAAACTTTATAATATTTAAAATTGATATTAAAACATACTAAAATTCTCAGTTAATTACTTTGCCTTTTTGTTTTGTTGTTTTTAGTATATTTTATTTGTGTATTAGTAACAAATATACAAACATAAACAATGAATTCCACAGGTGGGCATACCGTACCCGAGCGTGGAGGACCCGGCCGTGAAGGAGAAGCGCAAATACAACGACAGACATGAATCACGCGGCCTCATGCGTGGAGGGGAGTGGTACTCCGCACAGGCCTATCGGTCAGGACAACAATTATTCTCTAATTATACCTCTTTGACCTCTTATTAGTACATTTCGTGTAAGACGCTCTATGTATATAATAAGCTACAGTACTAGAAAACGTTCTGAGTGCATTCTTAGTTGGCTTTTATTGGTATTTTTATTTTAATTCTGTTTGTTTTTCCAGAGCGCTAAATCAAGCGCTGGGTCGCTGTATTCGTCACCGCAACGACTGGGGCGGAGCCCTGCTTTTAGATGAGCGCTATACATCACCGAGTCACACCGCACACCTTCCCTCCTGGCTTAAGACACAGGTTAGTAGTAACTACTTATTCCGGGATATTAGCCGGAGTGGCCAAAATGACGCTTTTAAGAAGTTAGACCTCGCGCAGTTTGGACACGTGTTCGTACCAACGTCGACGTACGACTGACTCGCGCGCAGTGTGAGCGCTCCAATAGTATTTCTGAGGTCGTGATTGTTCGTGCGTGAACGTACGTATACGCACGAGTTGAATAGGCATGACTAATTTTCAAAATCTCTTCTATGATATTCAGAAGTTTCTATTATGTCTAAAATATATCATATTTCTTAAGAAAATTAAGGTTTTTGTACAATAAAAGTACATTTAAATTTTAAGTTTCAAATTCATTCCAAAACGCTCGACGGTGTCATGGCGTCTGTCATTGCGTTACGGCTCAGTAAAAAATGCAGAGATCGCATATACGCTTAAACGAAACCAAATGACTTTTACTAAGACGTGACGTAAATTGACGTAATTCTATCTGATGGGTGTTTAAGCTATCATGGCGGATTGTTGTATTTTGTAGATTTATTTTAACAAATAAATTATTAATCTCGACATTAATAAGAGAACAAATACATGTTTCGAAATCTTTGAATCCTATTTCATTAGATCAGATAAATATTTTGGCGATACTTGATTACTGTCATCATGCCCATTCGTACGAACACGCGTCCAAACGACGCACGGCTTTAGTGGCTGTTTATCGAGCGGTAAATTAGTTTAATTTCGAATCTGGCGCCGTCGGACACGCGCCATCTCTTTTGCTCAAACTCAAAGTTAGCAAACTAAAGTTGTAATTACCAAATCGTTCTTAATAGCGATAAAATATAAACAATGAGAGAGGCGCTCGACTGTCGTTCACATCCATCCTTTTTTTTTAATTATTCATAGTATAATTAGGATTTTTTATTTCAGCTTGTGAAAAAATCTCCGTACACATACGAAGGTCTAGTCCAAGACCCCAACAGCTTGCAGAGGTTCATGGAGGACATGATGTTGAACGAACAAGAAGACATATAGTATGAGATGATTCAATGTAAATATTGTGTAAATAGTGTTGATTTAGAATCATTGTGTAAGAAAATTTTACTTTTACAAATAAATGAAGGTTTTATATTGGCTTGTTTTATTTGTCTATACGTACTTCAAAAACACTTTGGTACAACCTTTTTTCATACTGAAGATTATGCTAACTTTGGATTAAATTCTATCCCAGTCGTGGCAAATGTAAGATTCTTGAGGTCAGGCAACCTCATTCTAGCATATTAATGTGATTTCTAAACATTACAACACTAAAATAGGACTAAATAAATAGTCTCAAAAATGTAACATGATTTTTATTAAAGCTAAAATAGACACAAAGAACATTAAATAGTATCACAGTTATAAATACTCTTACAATCCATAAATACATAGTATATCACCGCAAACGCGAGATATAACTATCTCAGAAGAGACGAAGAGAAATTATGTGAATTTAAAAAATATTCTTCCTTTCTCTATTTGAGTTATTTCCTTCCTTTCTCTATTTGATTGCAGAAGTCATCAGTTCACATGCGCTGTAAACAAAATGATTGTTAATTATTAAATATTTAGTTATTTTACACCCTATCTAATTAATATTTTTCGGTATATGCAATTGCGTATATGACATTAAACGAAAAAAAAAACGAAAAAACTAATAGTTAATGGAATGTTATAATTTTCTAAATGAAATATACATACTTAATTTGTGTCTCTTCAAGTTTGAATTGTACGAATAGCTCTTGGAACAAACGTCGCAGGCGTAGGGACGCTCTCGTGTGTGTGAACTGGAATGAACGGAAATATAAACATTAAAATATCACATGTGCAAAGCCAAGTTATGTAATAAACATGTGAACAGGCTACAGTTCATTTTTATTCTCTTGTCTTATTTGGTAAACAATCTCGGCACTACTTTTTATTGAAAAGGTTAAAATTGCTTCAAAAAATAAATTATAGTTTCTAGAAATCTGTTTCTGTGGTAAATGACAATTTGTTTTTAAATTTTTATAATTTGGTGTCTGCATTATTTTTAATCGCAAATTAAATTAAAAAAACATGCTTAGATTGTTTACCAAATATGACAAGAGAATAAAAATGGACTGTACGAATAACTTATCTGCAGATATGGATAGCTCTTCTACAGCCAATATATTTTATTTGTTTGTTTTGAAATAACAGACGTTGCCTGGCAACCAAATTGCTGTAGCATTGCCTTGTGTGTCCATCGCACAGGAAATCCTAGATTATTATGTGTGTAACGTTTATTCTATTTATTTTAGTTAGTACCTATACCAGAATAATTATTAAGCATCAGAAATTAACAAACGATCTTCAGATTATGGATTGCCATGGTTGTCTTGGCAGCAACAGTCTCAATTTCAATCCATATCTGAAGGTTGGTTATTAATTTCAGGCGAAAACCAGATGTAAATGTTGCAGCATTTACCTATCACACCTATTAGTATGGATAGTGCGTAAAGCGGCCTTGCTCCGCTAAGCCGTTTCTACCAGAGCTGTGCTAAGCGAGGCTAGGTAAATGAAGCAATTCAATTGGTTGTTCAAAAACGCATCCCTCGCTACGCATCCTCGCACATATCTGGTGGACACGCAGCCTCAATGTTTACCGTTCGTGCGCGGCGAGGTCGCTCCTCTTGTAGAAGCGCATGGTGCACCCGGAGCGAACGCACGCGTGCGGCGCCAGGCGCTCGTGGTCGCGCTCCACGTGATTTCGGACCTTTAAGAATACGTGCAATAAAAATATTGTTTACAGATTATTTGTTTCGACTAATACAACCTGAACGCACTCTCTAGCCGTGCTTCGTATGCCATGCCTCGTTCACCATAACATAGGGTCGCGCTAAATTGCTGATACATTTTAGCATTGCCTTCATAAAGTATTCATCATACAGTAATGGTCAGCAAGTGATGTAGGCCCTGTAATTATTTTATTGTTATGTCAATTATTGTAATGAAGGGTAGAACATAATTTCTTTCTAATAGGCTTACCTATCGGCTCCTTCCAACCAAGAGGAACATGCTTTACGGCGGGTTAAGAGGCTGACGGTAAGCCCCGGACGAGCTACTATCACCTAATAATTATTACTTGTCTATGGGTCCATGAGGTGTTGGTCCGCACACCTGATTTCCCGCTTAATGACTTTTTTGAGAACTCTCAGGGATGCAGGTGTCCTCACGATATTTTCCTTCACGGTAACAGCAGGTGATATTTAATTTTATAAAACGCACGTAACTTTTTTTTGCAGTGGATTTGACGTCAATACGAGCCACTGGGCTATCACCGCTCTTATTTATCAGACAATAATAATTAATAATTTTACCATCCAGGCCGCCTTATATTGCTTGCCGCACTGTTCGCACGCGTGGAGGGGCGCGGGGGCAGCGTTAGGGGCGGGGTGCTTGGCCGCGATGTGTTTCTTCAGAGTGGAGCGGTATCCGAAGCGGAGGCCGCACTGCTTGCACCCGTGGCGGCGGAGACTGGGCTCGTGGGTCCCTGGATACAAGATGACACTGTCAATTTTTTGCAAGCTCATTTGGCTAAAAATCAGGCATTATCATTATTCAGGCAATTGCCAGTAAAAGAAATTAGTTTAAAATTATTCCGTAACATGAAGGTGTGCCAAATCTCCAGTTGGTCTAAACTACTTTCTGCAAGTAAGTAGATTTACTTACCCATATGTGATCGGTAGTTATCTTTTTTGTTAAACACCTTACAACACGTTCGACATACGAACAAAACACGTTTCTTCTCTTTCTTTTTTCGTTTCACTTTATTTTCCTTCTCCACTTTTTCCTCATTTTTCGTTATTTCTGGTTCCTTATTTACTATCTGCGGTGGTTTTATAGAATCCTTTATTTCCACAATAATGGGTACAATATTATTTGGAAGAGGTATGTTGGTAATTTCCTTTGGAGGCTTCTCTATTTCGGTCTCATCAGTATCCAAGGGAGGGTCAACACCTATATTCAACATATTCGATAATTGGGCCGCATCTATTTCGCTTGGTAAATTAATTATAAACGTGTCATCGTTTTCTGTAGATATATACTGAACGTTGTTTTCGCCTATAAGTTGATTCAAATTTGCCGTTAAATTAGTACTGGCTTCGAGGTCAACATCACTTTCGAATATGGTCGCGCATTCATTGACCGAGAACAATGGATCTCCCGCATCATTTGGTTTGCTAAAGTTAGTCAGTTCAGCTACATTTAGGAACTCTTCTGGCAGAGGGTTCTCCTTTTCTTGGCACAAAGTGCTCATGATATCTTGTTCGACATTTTTCTCCGACCCGATAAAGTCAAACTGTATCTCCGTGTTTCTGTCGTTCATGCAGTAGTCTATATCATTGGAGTTCATGTTAAATATGTGACTATTTTGAAATGTATCTAAATCTATGTCATTGTATAACAGTTCTTCATCTAGTGAATACAAATTCATATCTTTCAAGAACTCTATATGCATGAGACTATCATAATTGTTGGGGTCGTTCTGATTTAAGTTAGTGTTATTGAATGTGTTTAAGTTTTGATTTTGGGCTGACATGGTCATATATTCGTCTTCAACTGACAAAATATCATCTACTATATTATCTACTGTTTTATTGGCATCTATATTCATTTGATTCAGTTTCTGTTCCTTATTTAACTCATTTGTGTTATTTGTATGTTGCCTGCAATTTAAATATAAATAATTTTTAAATATAAAATATTTCTTATTTTTCTTTAATTATCCAAATGATAGGTTTACGAAATAATAAATTTACTAAAATTGGTCACAGTAAAAGCATTGAACATAATTTATTAAAAATATGAATAGAATCTGCTTTCACTTACAACTTAAAAATATACTTTATTTAAAGTGTGGAAAGTTAATTTATATCTTATATCTTACTTACTTGACATAATGTTCTAAAAGAGAGCCCTTATTCTGAAAGGATTGTCCACAAATATTGCAGTAATGTTTAACTTCAGTCTTATCATTATCACTCTCTTCAATAAGTCCTTTAAAGGCACATTTCTTGATGTGTCGGTTCAAGGAACCAAGCTGAAACAAACCAATATAGGCTGGTAAAAATCACTATAGCTGTTCAGGCCACAATTTTGTATACTGTTATTTTTATGATTTATATTTGTTTTTCTCTTGTATGTTGTGGTGTACAAAAGTACAATTAAGGGTTATTGTACTGTGTTGTATTTGCGACAATAGTTCAGCAAAATCAAATTTCTGTATAATTTTAGGTTTTTTCTGCATAATATAGATAGACATTTTACACTAAAAATAAACTAAACTAATTCTTTATGAGCTGTAAATACCTGTTTAAAGTTTTTAGCACATCCTATACAGTAGAATGGCTTCTCACTGCTGTGTGTTTCAATGTGGCGCTTGAGATTTGATTTGTCCTTAAATTTGACATTGCATGTAGGGCAAGCATGTCTTCTTACATCTGCAAAAAATATAATATTAAATGTACTTATTATATTTTTGGTCAGACTTTTATATGACCAGAGTGATACTATTCTTAAGAAAAAGAAAAGTGTGCCCCATGTTTCGACTCTTTAAAAAATGTAAAAATAACCCTAACTTTCTTGGGAAAAATATGATGCAAAAGGTAAAGTATCACTAAAAAGTGACATAAAAGCATTAGAAGACTGTTCCATAATTTTAAAAAAACATACCACTATGTACATCCATATGTTTCTTTAAATCTGATGGTTTTTGAAATGCCTTCTGACATTGTTCACACTTGTGGGGCCTGGAATAAAATGAACAAAATAAATACAATATTCACAGAAACACAACACTTGAAACACATGCAACCCTTTATGTTGGGCATGTTATAACATGGGGGAATATCACAATAGTATTTATTCTGGGTAAAATCCAATTAAAAATTATCACTTGCTTTTAGACAAGTTTATTTTGACAGTATCCTCAGAGATATTAAATTTATGGTAAGTATGGTAACTATCTTAATCTTTATAAGCAGTGAAATATTATATGAGTTTGACATGGGTGTCCATGAATTGCTGTGACCACTTATTATCAGGTGGGACTATGGGCATGCCTATTTGCCTATTTGATACATTTACAACAAAAACAAAGAAATTTGAAAATTATTCCACATTTGGTAGAAAACTCTAACATACACAAAAAACATATCAACCAGATAAAGCCTCCTTCTTTTTTTAAATCGGTTAAAATTTATCTTACCTATAATTGAGATGTTTAGCAAACAAGTGCTGTTGTAGCCGCCAGAGGGCCTCGAACACCAAGCTGCACTGCGGGCATTTCCAGACTCTCTCGAGCGGCTTGTGGACGAGGCTGTGCTTCATCAGCTGCTGCTTAGTGGAAAACCTCTGGTCTGGGCACTTGTCTAAAACCATCATAAAAATAGCATATTTACTGTGCTACTTTACAGCATAGACAAAAATCAGTTTTATAAATAAGACAAGAAATGTAGTTTAAAATGCAGATAAAAAGCGTCCACAATTTTTATTTAGCGTTACAGTTATGAAGCATTGCTCTGATTTTAGTACAATTGTGTAAACATACCACACTTCCACAAATTATCCTTTGAATGCACTCGAAGATGTCCATAGTACTTCTTAGCGTTATCAAACTGTTTGGCGCAGATCTCGCAATGGAGGATCGTGGGCCCGTTCAAGTCGGGCTCTTCCAAGGGCCCATCAGCAGTAAGGTAATGAGCAAGAGCGTCGTCTGAACTCAAACCTTGAAGCTGCAGTTGGTTGCTGATATCAGAATCAAAATCCTGCTTGCTCTTAAACGCCAAATCAGACGTCTCCGCATCCACGAACTGAACATAAATATTTATTATTTAGTATGGAAAGTAAGGATAGAAATTAACACAAGGTTGTTGACACTTACAGGTAGACTAAAAAATGTTAAGTTTGATTCCATGGTCCTTATTTTATCTAAAGGTAAAAGTACTGTATTACACCATTATTTTAACGAGTTCGTTTTTTGTTAGAATTATGCTGGAACAGCTGGAAATTGTAGAAATTAGGAAATAGGACCAAGTAGCGTACAATACAATGTACATTCCCAACTGTCAATGTGTCATCCATAGAGTAAGTAAAGCTGTCAGATGTCATAAGTCATAAAGACGTCATAAGTCATTAAGACGTCAAACTCCACTCATCAATAACACGTCATTCAGTTCAGTCTAGTCTAAGTAAAAATTAAATAAGTTCAATCCATGAAGTTATAGTATAATCACCCTTGACCCGCCTCCAAAGACTAATTTTTATTCTGTGGTCTCAAACTTGCTTGATTGACATTTGATCAGCATTATTGACAATTGACATCTATATGACAAATGATTGTCATCAGAATTACAAATTTTCAAATTAAAATCCGAAACAATTAAATATTGTTTTTCATTCATAACAATGTTACATAATTATATTAATACCTACTTAAAAACAAATATTGCGTACATATATATTTCTTCATTTCATCTGTAGTGTTATGATGTCACATGTTACAACTTTACAAGTTATCTTGGTGTATAATATAAAGAACTTTGCACGAAACTCATATTGATAACAGATAACGTGATTATTTTGAAAATGTGCATATTGTTGACATATTCAGGTGTTAATGATGAAGAAAGTGACTTCAGCTTTATATTAGCGTCAAATAGAGATGAATTCTATAATCGACCTGCGAAATCCATGGCTCCATGGGTCGAAGATCCCACAGTCTATGGAGGTTTGTAATATGTAGTTTGTATATTGTATACTTAATCAAGTCACTAACATAATAATTGTAGCAAATATCATTAAATTGAAAAAATGGAATTAAAATATATTCACTTAAAAAAACAATACCAAAAATGCCCATGTTTAACTACTTTTTTCCTTGTTTCAATACATTTTGCAGGGCTTGATTTGGAAGCTGGTGGCACTTGGCTGGCAATCTCTCCTATTCGAAAGAGGATAGGAGTTCTACTCAACTTGCCAGGTGTTAAAAAAGAAAATGCAAAAAGTATGAAGAATTTTCACAAGTTTGTCTTTGCTTTAACGTTAATATAAATTTTATTTCAATGAGTTCAAATCAAATAATTTTATTCAAATAAGGTTGTACTACACTAAGGTAAAGAATTTTGCAATACAATGTAAATAAGGACTACACAGTGTGTTTGTTGAACTCCATGATAAGATTTAACTTGAGTTATGGGTATCAGTCAGGGCTCTCACAAGGCCATAGGTGTTGATGGTAGCTTCAAATCTTTCTTTATACAGGAAACAGAAGAAATATTAAACATAAAAACTGTTTATTATTTCTTTCAGGTAGAGGGAAAGTTGTTGCAGACTTTGTTAAAAGTGAATTATCTGCCAGTAATTATGTAGAATGCATGAAAGATTATTTTCAAGAATGCAATGAATTTGTGTTTGTTACTGTTGAGATAGGGTTAGTACCATTATCTTATTATAAAAAAAAATATCATTAAATGACAATAAATTATCACTCATTAATGTAGTGTCATCTTGTGTGTGTTTTAGTAAGCAACCTATAACACATACTTATAGTAATGCAAACAACAAATTAGATGTATGGACAGATGAAAATCTGGGCTTTGGAAACTGCCTCCCAGAAGATCCATTAAAAAAAGTTGAGGCAGCCAAAAGTAGGCTGGCCGACATTTGCAACAGATTGAAAAAGATTAATCAGAAAGCTGAAATAATACAAGAATTGATCAGATTTCTGAGGTGTAAGAAACAGTAGGTATAAAAAATATTTTGAAGTTTGCATAAAAATTGTGATATTTTCCTTTAATGATACCAATAAATGACCCTACATGTGTCAATAGTGTCTTCCTTACATTTGTCTGTATAAAACTTTAGTAAATTACAGGTATTTGCCTGATGCTCAATTAGAAAAGAGGCAGCCTACTCTCTACCAACAATTAAGTTCAATATTTGTGGAAGTTCCTGAAGGCAAATATGGTACAAGGTTAGTAATTAACCACTTAATGTTAACTTGAAACACATTTATTGCCTTGTGTAATGTCGTAGGGGAATGCCACCTGTCATTTATTATTTATACTTTGGACACACAGCAATTTGCCAACAACTTGTCTATCAAGAACCGCGCACCCTGTGTGTTCCAAGGCACTAAAATGTTAATGGTTTTACTGTACTGATTCCACTACATAAGAGGCATTAATTTTATTTTTTTGTTTACAGGACTCATACATTGATACTTGTAACTAAAACAGGACATATTGATGTAATAGAGATTACTCTACAAGCACCAGTCAATATGTCAGATGTGCAGTGGCAAAGGACAGAATTTCAATTTGATATTTGATGGAAGACCTCAAAAAGCCTCATGGAGATATTGTACTGTGATAATAAAGTAACATACTGTATCTTATCTATAAAATTCTCATGTGACAGTTTTAGTTACCATACTCCTCCAAAACGGCTAGACCAATATTTATGAAATTTTATATGCATATTCTGATAGAGTAGGTCTGAGAATCTGCTAACATCTATTTTTCATACCCCTAAGTGATAAGGGTTGTTTGTCCACACCTAACATTTTCATTTTATTTTTTGGACAAATTATTTTATTTTTATTTTTCAATAATGCGGCATCAAAAAACACAAACAACCCTAAATTTTCACCCTTCTATCAACAACCCCTATTTTTTAATAGTCGATATTTAACGCTCGATAACTTATATCGCAAAACAACATTTGTGGGGTCAGCTAGTATATTATATAAAAATACAACTTTACTGTTTGTGTCCATATAACTAAAGTTTATTATTTAATACAGTGTTGTTACAACTTATAGTAGTTTCATTTTATACCATCCAGTTTTCTACTTTGAAACATTCAGGTAACACAAAGTTACCATCTTGTTCCAAAACACAAGCTAAAAGTTTTGGAACATTTAAAATGGTGCCAGATAAAACATGAGGAAAATGGCTCTGTTTATCATCTGTATAAGTAAACATCAACCGTTTACTAATGTAGTCTCCACTAATTGATAAATTTCCAACTTCAACATAGCTTTTCAAAGAGCTTGAATACATTTCTACTGCAATCCTCAAAGATTCCCATGTATAAAGTTTATTTGCTGGTAGGATACGTAATTGATAATGGTATCCTAGCTCATTATAGCAAGCTTTAACAATCTCAATCAATTCCTGTAGAAAATCTTCAATGTGTGCTGCACATTTTGCTACTTCAAAAATTTGAATCACTGACGACTGACTGACATGAAACAAAGAATCTTCTTCTTCAGGTGATGGTTTATAGTTCCTTCCCATTGCAAAATATTTTAATGGTAATATTCTACCATGGATCACATTTTTGGCATGATAAGCAAAGAAAGAGAATAGAGATCCGGCTCCTGTCAAATGTAATCTATTGTCGACACTAATTTTACTATCTTCATTGTGATGGAGAATGAAGGAAGCATCTGGGTCTGTGTGATCATCACCACATCCTTCAATTATCAAACTTTTCACAAAGTCTGGATTAGAAAATTGTATGAAATTACTTTTCTTGAGTATCTTACTGAAATAGAATTTAGCACCCAATTCAAATATGGCAGCATCATTCTTGAGATAGTAATTTTCGTTTTTTGTAAACTCTAATAATTTTTGATGTCTGCCAACATCTAAATGATTTTTAGCGTTATTAGGTGGTGTGTTGTTTGTGAAAATAACTTTGTTTGCATCATCTGGCGTTAGTGGGTGCAATACATTAGGTAATTTCAGTGATTCAACTACTGCCATCTCTTCAGCCGACCATAGTGGAACTTTTAATTTTTTGATATTTTCTTTTATCAAATTCAGTTTTACCTTTAGACCATCCACATTTGTTTCAGGACTTTCTTTAATTGCTGCTGTAATATTCTTTGAGATATCACTCTTTTTGTTTTCTAACTCGTTCTTTTTCTTTTCCAAATCCATATAAACTGCCCATAAATTTTCTAATTTACTCAAATTGATTTTAGAATTTCGTCTTGCCAGTTCATTTTCGAGGGTTTGTTTTTGCTGAATGCGTTCATGAAAATCTATATGTGGTGTTAAATACACAAAGGTCTCTGTTGCTTTTGGGCCATTAATAAAAAGAGCTGAATGTCTTATGAAATTTGTGTTATAACATTTTCTGCTTACATAAGTAGTCATAAGTTTACGGATCATTGTCATCGCCTTTTTTCTTTTTTACAGGACTGACTTCATCTAAGACTGCATCACCATCATTGTCTGTGATGTCAGTGGGTTCAGTATTTTGAGTAACTATTTTCCTTTTGCTTGGTAGCTT
Organism: Erynnis tages; assembly: GCA_905147235.1. NCBI lineage: Eukaryota > Metazoa > Arthropoda > Insecta > Lepidoptera > Hesperiidae > Erynnis > Erynnis tages. Next base: position 3,592,635 of record LR990092.1, read on the forward strand.
AAAACTCCCAAACCCAGCTGCTCTCTCAGACTCCTCGATGCTGTAGGGCTCGAGCTCCAATGCCTTAAGTCTTCGTTTATGAACTTTAGTTTTGAAATGCTCTGAAAGAGCTTGTTCGTCGATAAAATATCGAGCACAGTGAAGACAGTAGTGTTGCGCAGCACCAGGCAAATCAAGATCTACGCTCTGATTTAACAATTTCTCGGCATTATCTGCAAGAAATCATTTATACCGAAATTATATAGTCCTAAAACATAACCTATAACATAACATGACCACGTGAAATGACAAACGTGGTTTTATGGTGCATACCTTGTTTTAAATCCACGTCTATTTGATCTAAATCCTTCTTTCTATTGCGGAGTCTCCACCTTTTCTTCAAATGAGTATCTCCATGATGATATTTTTTCCTTTTATATGTCATATTATGATGTTTACGTTTATCAGATTAATCAGATGGTTGTCAAATTTCAATGGAACGGAAGGAATGAAATTTGAATGGATTGTATTGGGTTATGACAGCTGTCATTTTTTTTACCGCCTCGAATACCATGTTTTTGACTCCTCGTATCGCGGGGCCTTATTTATTCTTAATAATTAAAAATATACCGTGACAGTATCGATTAAATACGATCATTTTGGATAATTTAATTAATACTTACTAGAAATATAAATCGAGAATGGAACAATTCAAAATAATTATTCTAAATTTTGAATTGATGATTCTCCTGTGGCTAAGAACTTGGCCTTTTCTCGCGGTGAGGTCAAATCCTAGTGGCATGCATTATTGCGCTTTAAAAAATTAAGCCTAGGGCCCATATGCTTGGTAGCCCAGCAGTGGGGTATAACAATGATTGCAGCCACTCTTTTTTCTAGGAGCTATACGATTGAATGGTCAAAACACTACGGGGCTAATCTGCTATGAAGTAGACTAGCCCCGTAGTGTATATATAACTTTCGGAATAACATAATCCAGATAGGTATGAAAGTTTGGTACTGACAATAGGTGATCAAATAAAAATGCACTTTTTATTCGTATAATAATTATTATCTTACTATAATAAAATTCAGGGAAACAGTATCATACATGAATAAATACAACACTAATAATGTAATAATAATAATTAAACAATGTTTGTTAAAGAATTATTTTATATTTATCATAACAACATTGTATTAGTTCATTAATTTAATGACGGGAATGATTTGAATGATTCGTTTCAGTGTTATTGATCATAAGTATTTAGACTCTCAATACTATTGTTACTTGACGATAACAAAATACGGAATCTTAATTGTGTGGCACCACAGAGATATTTGAAGTGAAAATCACTAAAAATAAACTAATTAAAATATTAAATCCAGGGCGCCGGTTACTAATGAATGACCTTAACTATAATCTGGTGAAGGCATATTCAAAGTGTGACATAATAATAATGCAACTAAAGCAACACTCGTGACAGTCCTTTCACACGTTCACAAACAAAATTACTGAAAATAATAACATCATACTGCTAATTCAATCTAAGCTAAACCTAATCGTACCTAAGATGTTACATGTCAAAAACATTATTTACTCACCTCCCTTAATTATTCAGTGTAATATATTTCAAATAGTATTCAACGGGTAATGTTTGGAAAGCATTATATACATATAACAATAAAGGCAAACATTTGAAATAAATATCAGGGGAAACAAATTTTGTACAATAAAATTCAAGCTGCAATATATGAATGAACAAGACCATCTAATGTATTGCACCGTAATGAAAATCAAGTTAAACCTTATTTTACACACAATGTTGAATTGTAAATTTATAATATTGTGGTTATCTGTTTATAATTTTACTAATTATATAATAGGTATTTTTTAAATCTTTACTCATGTAACCGAATAATGTATGATTTCAATAGTTTTAAATTATTTATTTCACATAATTATATATTTTTAGTACAGCTATCAATAAGATTGGAACGACATTGTCGCAAAAACCACTATGTACATAAAGGTATATTATTTCTTTATCTATGCACCTAGTGGCAGAACAAGCTGTGACTGCAAATCTGTAATTTGGTCACAGCTATGCAACTAATATCCACACAACTTCTACACCTTATTGGTTGATAAGCCCACTCAAATTGAGTTAAGTATTCAGTAGGCATTATCATAGATACCTTCACAAAGGTGCACTGAATCCATGGTAACATGGTAGCAACCCTACCACATTCCTAAGACACTTTACAACTGCAGACGCAGTTAATATAACAAGCAGAGATTTATTTTACTAGTAATCCAGATTTTTCGTTAACACTAGTAGACTGAGGGACAAATTTCTTACCCGTGAAACATGGTTTTACAATAGATAGCTTTAATTTTAATACAAAGAACAGGCTAAAGAGAAATGGTTTGTCCTGATCTATTTTCTTCATTATAGATATCTCTACGTACTTTCATCTATCTAAGCACTTGTCCATATACATGTTGAATACAAAACGCAAATTGATTCTTAGGCCACAAAGGTACAGACTGACAAACTGATGAATTTAATAAAGTCTACAATAATTTACATACAACATATTATTAAACTCTTAGCACGATCTTCTAACGCATAGAGTTGTAACAGCGCTGCACTTAAGTCATACATTGTAATATTCTATCAGCTGCGAACACGTAAAATGTGACCAACGACCATAATATATTTAACTTACGCATCAACAGTAAACTTTTTAAACGCCGTACGTGTCGTAAGACGCGATCTACGTAGCAGAGGCGACGGAAACATTGATGCTACATAAGAGAGCACTATATACACTATGAGTTACCAGTCATAGCTCGTGCATAACAGTAACAAGACGCTATCTAAGATTATATTATATCGGGCACTTCACTTAAGCTTTGTAAGTAGATATTTAAAGTCTCTTAGCTACATCCCAAGTACCGTGGAATATTAGTATAAGTAGGTTCGGTCGTGGTCGCTAGGTGTCGCGCGATGATCGCAGCGCTTAGAAGCGCGCGAATGTCCCCCAGGCGAGTGGGGAGGGTGTTCCCTACATGCCATATCCGTGGTACGGTGCGGGCGACGGCGCTTGCGCGGCGTACGCGTACGGGGACGCCTGCGCCGCTACGCCGGGATATGCCATAGATGGGCCTGTGGACAAGATTGTAGTGTAAAAACAACATTCACCTTAGTTTGCATATTAAAAAATAAAAACTTGAGAGTTGTCACGGGACACCCGGAAGGAACGAAGTTCATGACGTAAATGACAATGTCATTTACGATTGTCATTACTTTTTGCTGTCATGACGTAACTGAAGTTCATGACGTAACTGACGTAGTCATGAACTTCAGTCATTGTCATTTACAGCAAAAAGTGTCGTGACAACTTTTCGTAAGATTTTTTTCCGTCTAGCCCCCTTTCACAACGCGCGATAAGGAACTTCGTTCCAATAAACAAAACAGTCTCTTATCAAAAACTTTATGCTTGCACCAACATCAATTCAGGCAGCTTCCGTATATTAGGAACAGCATGGAGTACTCTTAATAATTTGAGGAAAACAGTAAGGACTTACCAGCAGTGAGCATAAGCTGTGGTTCCATCATCATAGCTGGCTTGGCCTCGTGTTCCGCGCTCTCAGTACTCCTCTTGGCGTCCGCTTCCTCCAGCTTCTCGACCTTTGTGGTCAGCTCGCGAACCGTCTGTAACATCATAGTTATTAATAAAATGAGTGCATCAAGGTGGGACCTATGGATGGAGATTTAACCCTGTATTGTCAATTTATATAACTTAAATATGTATACACTGGCGAAGCACTGCGTTATTACATTTGACCTATACAGAATAACTACAAAAACTGTATCGAATCTTGGAATAAATAACATCTATAGAATTCTGAAGTTTTTTTTATAAGACTTTTTTTACTAAATGTAAAATCGTGTTTACCTGGATGAGGTAGGGCATCGCGAAGTCCATAATGTTGTGCCTCCACGCAAGTTCAATGACGACGTCTGGTTTCAACAAGTCATAGCACTGAAATAGAAATGATGAAATCATTTAAAAATTTAATAAAACTAATATTACAATACATACCTAAGTTGTACACAGCTGAATGGTTTGTTTGTTTTTATATAATTATTATTAGACACATAGTACATTGCTAGAATTAAATATCATCTCCTCCCCCTATTGTGGGAAGGGATCCGTGCCCAAAGTGGGCCATACAAAGGTTGCAGCAAAATAAAATCTGCCAAAATGGTCTTGATAAGTTCATTTTCCATGGATTACCACATAAAGTCAACATTGACAGGGATATATCCCACAAGGCAATGAAGCATGCAACCCACTCCCTTTAGTACATTGGTAAGGGTTAGTCTGCTATCTGCATCCACCTTCAGAGGCCATCATCATACTACTTCTGGATCAGTTGCTGGAAGTAACCCTGGTCCCTAACTACATACTTGGAACAATTGCGAGACCATATTGTTATAAAAAAAATATATGCCGTTATTTCTGAGCTGCGTGACTGTCATATCCAACCTGACATAGCGTTATGTATTCCAAGTGACAGTCTTTTTATAATACTCTAAATGCTCTATTTATAAAAAAAATATGGAAATTCCGCTAAGCCCTTTCCACCTGAGCTGTGCTAAGCGAGGCTAGGTAAATGAAGCAATTGTATTGGTTGTTCAAAAACGCATCCCTCGCTACGCGTCCTTGCACATCTCTGGTGGAAAAGCAGCCTAAAGCGTCCTACTAGCAAAACTCCCCACAATGTCTCCTATAGCTAGACAATGTATCTCACCTGGTAGAGACAGGCAGAGAAGCACTCGTAGTTGTCCCTCTCGAGGAACCAGTCGAGCAGCGCCTCCGCCACCTCGGCCTGGCGCGACTCCGCCGCGTACTCCATCGCGTCGGCGTACAGGGCGTCCTTCTTGCACAGCTCCACACTCTGCTTCCATCTGTTGTTACCTGGAATGTAACCATTCGCTTTTAGTTTTTTTGATCAAACGCAGATACACACACACACACTATTGCATAAGGCTTGACTCCATGATTAGGTCCTCGCATTTTCTGCTTTTTTTTCCAGTCTACGTTAAGGGTGCATCACAAATTATACTTGATTTGATAACGAATATAAGAGTACCTAAATGGAATGCCATTGTTATTGCAACATTTCTGTGGTGCAGTAGAAGGAGTATGTAAACAATAAGAAAGCTTGAGATAAAATTATGCATTACATTAAATTGATATTTACATTGATTTTAAGACTGTCAAGGGCTTTTGTTTTTACTTAAAAGAGTGCTGGGAAATTCAATTACCTTTGTATAAGTAGGCAGCAATTCTTCTGAATTCCGTGAGTTCGTGTTTCTCTAATTGTTGCGCCAACGCGATGGTGTCGAAGTTGTCGAATGCGTCTATCGATGTTCGTAATCCCTGAAAACATTCATACAACGAAACTGCTATGAAAATTTGAACCATGTTTTTTGTTTCCTGTAAAGTTCGTAAAAAACACATAGCGACTTGCATGCGCAACGACGATAACCCACTTGATATAACAAATTACCTGATAATCCTCCTCGTCGATGAGCAAGGAGTTGAGTGCCTCGTTCACCGCCTTGTTGTTGAGGCTCTGCACCGAGCGCAGGTAGGCCTTCACCAGCTGCAGGTGGCCTGCCTTGGTGAAGAAATTGACCGCGCGCGTGTGGTCCATGCGGGGCGCCAGCACGAGGAGCAGGTCGTTGAGGAGGAGGGGCTTGTAGTCCAGGTAGAACTGGATCGCTTTGTAGTACAGCTCCATGTTGGCGACCTGTTCAATGGATTGATTGTTCATGCTGTAGTTTTTAAATTACAGTAATATAGTAACCGCCACGAGTCGTGAGCACAGATTATCAGTGGTAGGGATATTGTATGCGCCCGCTCAATGTACAGCAGCCGAAAAAACGTGCTGGACCAATAGACGACGCACACTGCCGAACTGACGTTTGTCGAACCAATCGTGTGCACCGCAGCGCAGTCAATGTCAAACCGACCAATGAAAGTTCCGCTCACCACACGTGACGGCAACTATACCCCGGACTTACGCGATAGGTGGGTCCGAGCGATTACCGTCGTAAGTCGAATTTGCGTAAGTCGAAGTTCAACTTTGCATAATATGTTTTTTGCTTTTTTGTTCTTTTAGATGACATAATTAGAGATTATAAGTAAGTAACTGCGCACGTAACACAATTCCACGCGGAACACGTTCAAACCTGTCGCAAACTGAACACTGAGAGGGCGGAGCGAGAGAACCGATGCGCGCGGCAATCAAAATGAAAAACCGCATATCGCCGAATTCGCGTAAAACGGGGTAGCGTGTCGGGGCATTACTGTATTTATGTTTATCAAGATAGCTAACCTTCACGAATCACTGGGCACGAGTCTCTCCACAATAGGGGGAGGCCTGTGGGAATTTTACCATGCTTATCTGCAGGATAGTGACAAACAATAGCTATCAATTAAGTGCTTGTAAGTGCACAGATGTTTAGCTCTTGCGTTGTGACTTGTATTGTAAGGGAAATCATTTATGATATAAGAGCTAAACCTCAGCCAGTTATGTCTATAACTTTCGATAAAAAACTTAGTGTCCTTTACCTTGGTGATGATGTCTTTGAAGTGTCCCTCGCGCCAAGCCTCGGTGGGGTGCTGCATCATGGTGACCGCCGCGTTGTCGTACTCCTCGTACTTGTCGTACAGGAACACCAGCTCCGACCACAGGTGGGCTTGTTCCGCTGCTCTCAGCACCTACGGAAAATAGTACGATTTCTTCAGTATAGTGAAGTCATTTCAATTCTCATCAGGGTTACATAGAGATAGCTTATAGAAAATAGAGAAGTTTACTGTGAATAATATTTACTGTAATATAACATGAATTCTTGATCTAATTTTAATATCAAATTTTTAATCACATCTACAGACAAATGGACAGTTGTCAGTACCCCTTTAGTAGACATGTCCGCAGTTCACGGATGTCTCATCCTTATATTGTGCATCCCACAAGCCGAACAGTTATTTCTACCCCTTTTACATAATCATGCTCGCCATTTGAGGACCACTCTTCTTAGGTTGTCGATCATTGTCAGTCCACAAAGGCATCTTACTCCTTTTGCAAAGCTAGTATCGTTGAAGGATGCCTCTTGCTTTGTTTGTCTCTTCACCTGGCCAATCGGTGGTCTTTTCCACTTTTAACAAAGACTTAGTCGCCATTTGTCGACCCCTTTAACGACCTAAATATTGCTCTCGACACCTTCATTACTCTATTGTGAAGCCCTAAACACAACGGTTACCTTAGGGATGTTGACACGCGACCAGAAGAGCTCGAGGTGCTCGCGCATCTTGGCGGGCTTGAACTTGGAGTAGAGGATGGCGAGCTCCGTGAACATGCCCATGTGCGCGCGCTCCAGCCCCAGCGCCGCCTCCAGCAGGCTGATCAGCTCGTCGAAATGTCCTCGGTCCTGGAACACACATCAAAAGCTTGATTTCAGTGATGAAATAATACTGATATATTTGTTCATTTATTTGGCAGCGGCGATAATCCAGCGCTTGAGAATTCCTGATCAAGAAGTTCAGATTAAAATTACATGCCCCAATAGCCTAAGTTATTACATGTTTGATTAATATATGTATTACATAAGTCATTGAATGTATTGCAGAGGAAAATGTTGTCAAAAATCCACAATGTTCTCAAAGGCATGAGAAGTGAGAACATGTCTCACCCACCACCACCACTGGAACTAATGGCTAATTTCATGCGCGCTTCCTTGTTTCATAGGGCGCGTTAAAGCATTAGTTTATCAATATCATTAATTTAAAGACAACAATCGTTACCAATGGCGTAACGAAACCATCCGGGGCCCATGGCTAATTCATTGGATGGGGCCCCAGTACAATCTTAATTTATTTTAGTTTATCTTTTAGGGCTATTCCCGCGGCCTCTCAGTCCGGGCCCCGTAGCATTTTGCCAGCCCTGCCACCCTACCCTATAGTTACGCCACTGACCGCCACGTTACACCTTGGCCTTTTCTAATAAGAAAGAATGCTTAGTTAGATACCTGGTAGTAGTTGATAAGGTCCTCCAGCTCGTCGGCGTGCACCACAATATGCAGGCCGCACATCTGCGCGAGACGGAACTCGCCCGCGTCCACGCACGCGAAGCACACCTCCTTCCACGTGCGTGTGGAGTTGGCTTTACGAGCGCTGTCCACCGCGCCTGTGCACAAAGTAAGTAATACACAAATTAACACACTGTTTTAAAACGTTATTCGCAGCGTTTGCGACCGCAAAAACGTAAAGTATCGCGGTAAATATTACTTCTACATTCGTTTTTGACATAGCAACATTTATTTTTCTGCTATGCTAGTCAATGTCCATACAAACTGTTTGCTTCAGGTATCACTCGTTTTGTAGCTAATGAGGCATACAGCACAATGTATATATATTATTACTAGCTGACCCAGCAGGCTTCGGTCTGCCAATGAATTTTTTTCTTTATTTTTTTTTAATTTAATAGCCTATGTTACTCAGGCTGAATTTAGCTTTCCAATGGTGAAAGAATTTTTGAAATCGGCCCAGTAGTTTTTGAGTTTATTCGTTACAAACATACAAAAATACAAATGTTTCCTCTTTATAATATTAGTATAGATTATATTTTATACCACTTTGGAGTAATCCCAAGAAATCGGCAGAGTTCCACTATGGATATGTGCGATCACGAGTAGTGTATTCAATACATATTTTCGTATTTTGTATGGTAGGTAAAGACAGCCTATGGACCGACACGAACCTTGGAACTCCTTGAGATGCACCAACGTGATAGCGAGCCTGGCGAAGTTGCTGACATTGTTGTAGAGCAGCTTAGCCGCATTGTACATCTTGTCCTCGAAGCATCGGTCTCCGATCTTCTGTATGTCGGCGTGGTTCGGCCCCGAGATGAACTCTTCCAAGTCGGCGAGACGGCCGGTGCGCGCGTATGCGTAGATCAGTTCGGACTCGATGTAGGACTCGCGCGCCTTCTTACGGGCCATCTGGAATGAGTATGTAGCAAATTAGTGGCATGTCACTATGTGAATCTCATTTAGCAAGTAAGGTAAAGTTAAATCGGATGATTAGGACATATTATTTGGTTGATGACAGAAATTCTGTATTAGGGTGTCTATTTGCGACAACAACTCTGTTACCAAACACAAGAACTTTTTTCAACTATCTGTTTCAAGTGTCTATTTTTTTGACTGTGTTTTTGTTCTGCCGGGAGTCATAAATGTTTCTGTCATCTAAATTATCTATATTGACTTGAAACATTGACTCACTTGAGTTTCCTTGAATTTGAGTATAATTCAGATAGTAACCACAAAGATACTGACCTGCAGATACCGCACGAGGTCTTCCCACGACTGCTGCTTGGTTGCAGTGTCTACAACGTCCATGTACGCAGAGGGGTCGTCGGCCTTGATGTAGGAGTCGATGGCCTCCTTCACCAGTCCTTGCTGCAGTTGCGCCTTGGCCAGCTGGGACCACACGCCGGGCTCGTTGCAGCGTTCCGCAAACTCGTATGCGCGTTTCAGGTCCTTCACTTGCTCGATCAACACCTGGTCATAAATATTATTTCAAATGTTTATTACAGTTTAAGATCCCACGCTAATATATCATAAGCATAATGTTATCTATAATTAGCAACTTTACTCCTGATTTTATTTTTAACAGTGCTGCAATTAGATTTATTAAAAACACTAATACATTTGTTAACAGAATATTATAAGAATTTTACCAGAATATTGGTAACAAAAGAGTAATAAATATTTCCACAATAATATGGTATATTACACAGAAAAATACTAACTAATATTCTAATCAGTCACCTGTATGGCCGAGGTGTTGACATCGAACTTTTTGAAGATGGCGAACGCCTCCTCGTACAGTTCGTTATTGATAGCAATGTTCGCGATATCCGGCGCGTCGTAGTTGTCCAACCTATTGATGTACTCCATCACGCGGGACCGATCGGCTTTTATTGCTGTAATCAATAATATTTGTTAAAATGCATGAAATTCTTAAGAGCTTATGAAATTAATCAGTTTAGCTAAAATGTGGTAGCAGGTTTAGTAATTTTGAAATTGTGGTCATCACAGGGATTGACACAAAGCTCGGCGGAGTGGAGAGGAGAAGAAATTGAATTGGCCAATCACTGTTTCCACCATCGCCTGAGCACTGCATTTTGCCCAATTGACTATTTGCTCTCCTCTCCACCTAGCTCCATATCAGTGGAAACGCACCCTTATTGAAGTTGCATGTTATTATTCAACACAAAATCATGTGGTATGCACAACCAGCTCGACAGTTACTCATCTTAAGAATCTTCCTATAAATTCTGTTATCACAATTATGTATAGACTAACCTGTGAGTATAAGCAAGTTCTGCAGGTTCCTGTGGTCAGAGAACACAGAGTTGTCGAGCACGATCTTCTCCAGCAGCTCGATGAGTTCGTTGGGCAGGTCCGCCGTCATGAAGGCCTTGACGGTCACGGAGATGTCTTCGGGGTCTTGGGTCTCTGAGAGCGCCGTTTGTACCACCTGGAAGTGAAGATTATGGTTTATTGCATAGAGGCCTGTGTACGGTAACTATATGGTAACTAAATTAAACAGCATGCTGAATTGGATGATAACAAAGTTACTCAGTAGTAAAGGTATTTATCAATGTAACAAATTCAGAAATGATAAAATCTGTAGAATATCGAAGGTGAGGGGCATAACATCCACAGTTTGCAATCAATGTGGCAATCAAGGACACATCGTTCAAGACAATGATAACAACTGGTGAAGAAAGGTCTTAAAATGTCAATCACAATAGGCTGATTTCCGCCCAGATAGACTGATGACAATTAGCTGGTAAGCTGGAAACAATTAGATTCAGAGATCAGGACAGAGTGAAGCGGCGTCGTTTAAGGGAGATCCATGTCTAGCAGTGGACTATGAAGATATGAAATAGGAAGGACTTACTTGGTCGATGAGCTGCCGCTTGTATGGGTTCGCGTCCGTCAGCACCTCCAGCCACAGGTCCTGGTCGCGGCGGCGCACGAGGTAGCGCGCCTGCGTCTTGAACAGCGAGTTGTCGTTGCACACGGCGATCAGCTCGCGGTCGCACTGGCCGCGCTCGTACGCCACGCACGCGAGGTGCGGGTCGCGCTTCTCGCAGTAGCGGCCCACCACGCGCGAGTCGTACCTGTGGAGGTTATGTGTTCGTTACAAAGATGATAGTAGGTGAGCGGATCATCCGCATCCAACTAGAAATACCTAGGCCTCCACATAATTATGCCCCAAAATATGTATTCCACATATTATTATTATGATTAAAAATTCAACACAATTAGAAATTTTTATGTTTTACATATGATCAGAAATTCCGTAAGTGCTCAATATATGATAAATAAGAAAGCTCCACCTAGGAGTCAGGCAAAATAAAGGAATGTCAGGTCAACTATTAATAAATAATAAAAATATTTTATTTGCTGACAGAGATATTTAAATAGAAGCAGTTAACGCAATGGTGTGCTGTGATTAGTCTAATTGTCGTTCTAGGTTAGATTCGCAGTAGAGCAGAAATTTGGATTGGTTAAAATTTAAATTTTATGGTCTGGGTGTTTCTGTGAATGTCTTATGAGTATCCATGGTACTCATAACACAGGTAATAGTGTGGGACTGAGTGTGAAGAGTTACAAGAGCATGAAAAATATGAATAACAAATTCTTGCTTACCATTGATTTTCTTTGAGGAATCTCTCTGGATTATTGTTGGAATCAATGTAGATCTTGGCGAGAGCATTGTGTGTCGCCGGCTCGTTGCAACCTTCGTGGACGCGCGTCTCCAACCACGGCAGCAGCAGCTTCAATCTGTATATTACAATAACGTATTTTGTTACTTGGTTTCTGTCTGCCTGACAGACTTGGTTAAGTGTTCTTCGAGTCCTTATTATGAGTAAGTTAACTATATTTATTGTATTTGAGCAGCAAATGAGAAGGTCACCTAATGTTAAGTGATCACTGTCCTAGAACACCCCTGTCTAATCTCAAACCCTATCTGAAATTGTATGTGGATGCATTGCTACTCATGAGACTACTCATGAAGACGTTGCCTCAAATAAAGTAACTACCATGGCTCCCCACTCGAAACACGAGCCATGAAGAACATGCTGCTTCACAGCAAGTTAAAGTATGGCCTTCTTGGGCAAGCTGCTATGGCTGCACCTAAACTTTAGGTCCTAGACTACTTTTACTACAACTACTAAACAAAATTGTAGGTCAAACTTTGTCTTAGAAAGCACTGTTCACCTGTTTCTCTTCTCGACTTCAGCTACCAGTTCGTCGGTGGAGAACTGTCCGCGTACCACGAGAATCAAGTTCTTGATGATATCCTCAGCACAATCCACGTCCAACAGACCCCCAACTACCACTGGCAGCCTTGAGGGGTTCACCTGAAGTAATCAAAAGGAACATTATGTTGGACATGCATTAATTATGTCACATGTTTTGGGAGTTAAGGGAAGGGTGTCAAAAGTAGGCCCTTACAGCTTGTCATGCTTAGTCAAATGCCAAATTTTGTTTCAACATTTAATATCTAATTTTATTAAAACACGAATATCAAACTACCTATTAAGGATAAAATTAAAAAAATTCCAACTCTATCTGTATTCATTCATAATGAAAGTGGAGTGTAATGGATCATAGGAGTGTGAGCAGTGTATAACTTTAATTTGCTCAGAACAGTAAAACTGCTCTTATAGATGCTGCAAACATTTTTGCTTCTGTTGTTGAAGCAGTGAAGCGATGTTGAAGTAGTCTCGACACAATTCTATAGCAATTCTGGATGTCTAGAAGTTTCACACAGGCTTTTCATTTATGATGCAAATAATAACAATAATAAATATTGTGGGACAACTCACACATGGCTTTCTGAACCCAAAGTAAGGTGTGAGTTGTGTTATTGTGATCAGATAAGATGATAGAGCTACATTTATATTTTTAAATTCATACTTATACAGATAATTTACACCCAGAGACAGGACAAACACTTGTGCTCATCACACAAATATTGGTCCTGGGTGGGAAACGAACCCACGACCTCCGGCGTAGTAGTTAGGGTCGCTAGCCACTAGAGTTGGTCTAGTAGACCAATAGTCCTCACCTTTTGCACGTAGATCTCGATGTACTTCTGCAGGCTGTTCCTGTAGAGGTACAGGACCAAGTCGTGCACGAAGTCGAAGCGATCGCACACGATGATGAGAGGCAGCTGGTCGGGGAGCTTGGCCTCCTTCAAGAAGTTCTTCACGCGCTCAGCGTTGTAGCAGTTCGACTCGCGGCAAATACGTTCCACTTCTTTGATCTGCCCCGTTTTGCACGCCGCCTGCAAGTATGAATGTTGGAATTATGTTGTATGTAAACGGTTAAAATAACGGTGTTATATTCCAATACTGCTTACTAATTTCAAGTTTGACACAAGCACATTAGTGTGAATCTACAACAAAGACTAACTTGAACTAACCAATCCATCTGATAATTACTTATATGTAATTAAAACAAACCTACATAATGTTTGAAAGTAACAAAAATAAGAAATATTCATTTATTAATTACTTTACTGCACTACCTTAACTAAGTTATACAATTAGCGAATTAATGCCATGTGACATTCTCTACCAGGCAGCCCAAGATGATGGAAAAAGATCATTGAAGGCTGTAGGTTCAAATATCCTGAATTAAGATATGCACTATATTCAGTCCAATCACTACTCACCTGAATGTACTTGAAGTGGACCTCAGGGTCCTGGCTGAAGTTAACGATCGAGCCAAGGAAGTAGAAGAGACCCTCGTATGTCTTGAAGCTTTCAAACAGCTCAATCAGTGCCTTGGTGGTGAGCTGCTCGTGGTATTTAGTTGCGATTTGCACACAGATCTGCAGGTTCTGACGGATGTTGGCCTGCAGCATCGCCTTGAGGCACTCCAGGGAATCTTCCACAGAGAGTGTTCCGAAGTAGTTGACGAGCCAGTCAGCCGATAACAGGTGGGTGTGGACCTGTAGAAAACATGAACCGACATTAAGAGAAATGCAGATAGAGATAAACCACGTCAACATATGCAGGCACATCTTTTGTTTCAAAACTAGACAGTCTTGAATCCTAGACTTCAGTTGTTAGTAATCAATCAACGGTTTTTAACGTTAAATCTTGGCCACTAAACAGATATGCTTACCGTAGCTTACCATCAGGTATGCATAGGGCTTTTATCTAACATGGAAAAGAACCAAGCGAAGATTGAAAAGACATATTACGCAAGGTGACTGCTACTTTTAGATCTCTGTGGCTGCTGTCCTAACTTTACAAGCACGCTCGTAGTGCGTGAACGTTGTCGAGGATCCAACAATGTTACATCTTAAGGCAGTAGCAGTAGCAGGAGCAGTACATACCACGGCGCGCTTGATGTCGTACAGGTCGGTGTAGTGCTCGAGCGCGCGCTGCAGCAGGCCCGCCTTCTCGCACAGCTGCGCCACGTGGGCGCGCTCGTAGTGCGTGAACATGCCGTTGCCGAGGATAGCGTCGGCCACTTGCGGAGCGGACATCAGATTCATTTCCAGCAGCCTGTGAAGTTAAATGTTTTGTTTAACACTCATATAACGACATCTTACGTATAAGAACCAAACCCGCTCGCTCACTCATTTTAATTAATTCTATCTAGGTATCTAAAGAAACTCCCATAATCTGTCACTGTGTCAAAGTTGTGTTCTAAGTTTTTTAGGAAGCTAGCAGGTCTGACGATAAATGGTCAATGTAGCCTATGGACTACCACGTTTTTAAAGCCGCGTACAGACGTCGCGAGTGTGTAATGATTTCCTATAAACCATGGGCATAATTAGTTTTTCTGTGTTCCTACACACTCTTCTGTGTCAGTCTATAAACTCACCTAGTCTGCAGCGGTCCTTCCTCCGGGCGGTTATTCTTGAGCGCGTCGAGCAGGAATGCTGTACATTGCTGCACCATGTTCTGCTCCATGAACACGTCCACGATCTGATTGATGTCGGCTAAGGGTGGGTCTTCGGCTACCAGCATGCCCGCGAACCCGGCGCCTTGCTCGGGGTTGGTGCGCATCACTGAGCGCAGCAGGTAGATGTAGTCGGGGGTGTAGCCCACCTGTCAGGAGAAATAGATGACGATAAAACACCAGTTCCACTTTTAACAGAAAATGTGAAATACATTGGCAATAAATTCTTTTATTTTATACATCTTACGGCTGTTTCTAGCTATAGACCAGCTATAGCTGTGGATTTGGAATTCACAACCATACCTCTTACCTCGTATCTTGTACCTCTTAAATGTGATAAGGCCAGATAAGGGATGGCACTGGGAGATGTTTCAATATACATCACAAGGATTGTAATAAAAGTGATTATTCCTTAATTCTGTGGCCTTCATTATAAAGTATTTCTATCATTGCTACTTACGAATTGCCGACAACATTATAGTCTGCAGACTATAATAACTATTATTGTGTTAAGTTCAAAAATGACCTTCTTAGCGTAGAGTACAATCTTCTGGAACTGGCCAGTCTCAGCGAAGCACTGGATGACCTTGCTGGCCACGTTGGCCCGCAGGTACACGGACAGGGCGAGGGTCGGGTCCACCTGCTTTACCAGGTCGCCGAGCTCTTCTGAACACTCCAGCTTCTCCTCCTTCAGCCACTTCTCCAAGAGCTGCTTGCGACCTGGAAATGGGTTTCATGTTAAAAAAATATCAGTTACTAGACTGCTGCGAGACCGCGCGGTCGCAGCCCGACACGTTGGTGAGATCAGATCCGCACCACACTCGGTACCCAGATGCACGAAGCTCTCCACATCGCTACAGATCGCACGATTTGGAAGGACAAGTTAAGATCTGTCCAAAACACATTTGCCGCATCCTAGACTAGAGGTCACGACCCTCAAGCATTGAGGAAACGACGCGAGGAGGAGGACTAGACTGCTGCGCGCGGCTTCGCCCGCGTGTATTTTAGAACTTGGTGCAGAGAGAGAAGGGTAAAAAGTAAAAGCGGTTATTGTGACCAAACTATGATAGTTAGACGTGTGCTCTCGCGGACTTTTTGTAGATCTTAATAAGACCTACAAACCCGTAGTACATCATTTTGTTCTATTGTCAATAGTTTTTCCAGCGCACGCATAAATAGGTTTTCGATTCAATTTTCTTACGGATCCGTAAT
This sequence comes from Erynnis tages, assembly GCA_905147235.1. Taxonomy (NCBI): domain Eukaryota; kingdom Metazoa; phylum Arthropoda; class Insecta; order Lepidoptera; family Hesperiidae; genus Erynnis; species Erynnis tages. The sequence goes on from LR990092.1 coordinate 3,608,906, forward strand.
TCCACTTCAATCGTCAAGCAACAGCTGGAAAATATGGCTTATTAACATTTCAAATTACAACTGAAACTACTGAATAATTGGGCCGAAAATATCAGGTCTCTCAGCAAACTAAACGTTTCAACGTAGGCATTAAATCTTAGAGCGAAATATCTTGCAACAGCCCCAGCAGCTTGTTTATAAAAAGTTGAGTTAGCCGCATTGATTTAGCAGAACATTCAATCAGCAGGTGAGATTTCATTGACTCTTATTACCTTGCAACAGCACAGGACGGCACAGCTCGAGGGACTCGAACTTGTTGAGCTGCGCTTGGTCCAGCAGGATGCCGAAGTACTGCAGCAGTGGGGACGTCTGCCCGGGCTGGGCCGGTACCAGCTGGAAGCGCTGGATCGTGTTCGGCGTTCGGAGTATTCCGCGGGGCGCCATAGCTGCCACCTTGAGAGTAAGAGAGAAGTGCTTAGTTTGTTAAGTTTTTATGATTAATGTTTTTTAATTATATATCATACAGATGTTACGTTTGTTAGTGAACTGGCAATATTCAGTAATTATAATTAACACCCATTTAAACTGCTTTTCTATTTTACTGAGCTATTATTGCTAGAATTTTATGATAATAATATGAGCTATAGACTAGAATTACTGTGAGCACATATAGTAGTCACCATTTCAGACCATCTTTTTGCATGTTAAACCGAGTGTGCTTCAAAGAATATGTAAATACTAATTAAACACGTTCAGTGTCTTGTCAACTATAAATAGCCGGCCGGCACTATAAATGGATTTTACAAGAACCCGCTAGGCGTGTCAAAAGCACTGAACGTGTACACCATCCTTGGCATTTAGGTAATTTCAACATGTAAATCAGATTTCAAATGAATTGTTTCAGCGACTTACATACACAGATTCTCATTCACAAGTAGACCAATCAAATTAATGGTAGTCTTAGCACCCAAATGATATGACACTCACCTTAGCTGCCTCTCCATATTGTCCGTTAGTGAAGAGCATGTCAAACTTGCGCACGAACAGCTCTTCAGCACCGGCCAGGTTGTTCCTCACGGCTAAGCGTAAAGCCAACTCAGGGTTTTGGAGAACCGTGTTGATGTATGGGACGATGGAGTCCTCTTCAACTGTCACTGACAGCACTTGGCCCTTGCGGTTAACACCTGTTTCAATAGGAAATATACTGATAAAACATTTTTAAGTTTACCTCAAAAAACATAATTGTAATAAAAATATCTTTAACACCAATGAAATTTTAAAGTAAACAGACTGAATATCTTTTATAGCTTTAAATTGATCGCCTATTTTATTTACCAACTAATATATCAACTACATGGCTTTTCATGCTCCATTATTGACTTCTCTATAGTTCCTATTAAATACAACATGCATGTCTAATAGCTATAAACCATCCATAAGAAACACAGTTTTAGTGCAAAACGAATCAAATTCAGTTGAACAGTTTAAAAGATCCAAGAATACAGATGACTTTGTGTTGACTGAACAGAACTCACTAACAAAAGAAGCAACCTAAAAAAAAACTAAATTATGGCAACCTTACCAATAATCCCTCCAGTTGCCTCATGGGGTGCGGTCACGAAGATAGTGTCGGAGGAGATCCGGTTCATGTAGATGCAGGTGCCGGTCTCGATGTCGTACATGTGGATGTAGCCGTACTTGGTGATGAGGTAGATGACGTCATACTTGGGCGACACCTGCATCGCGACGGGGAAGTCGTTCTGCGCCTCAGCGGGGAAGAAAACGTCCACCGCCTTCTTGGGGAACGGCTGGTTACCGGCTGGGGTCTGGCCCACCTCTGTGTAAAGAAAGATATGGTTTACATTAATATTATATGCAGTTTTATCATAGATATATGGCAGATATATGGGTTCATTTGTTATGAGACTTACATTATACAAAAGGAATTGAGAATCTTGCTATAGAAGTTTTAGTTCAGAATTTTACTTTATAAGCTTTGTCGAATTGAAGAAGTTAGTTTTTTTTTTTTTTTTTTTTTTTTTAATAATGGCGTTCACATCTCTTGTGGGCGAGACGTATTTGGCCAACAACTACGTTGTTATACAAAAGTAGTACGAAGGAAAATTGTTCGGTGTTTAATTTTAAAAAACGTCAGGAATTTGGTCCAGGACACCTAAAACAAATAACATTAAATGACGACACAAACTTCAAAGAAGTTAGTTTGTTTCTCACTTCGTTGAAGTGACAATCCTTGACATGATAATAATATTTTAAGAGGCTAACAAATTATACTTATTCCTTTTGGATATGGAGGTTGTGTTCCAATACTTTTGTTGACATAAAGGCGACATTGTGAACAATGATAAATGTTATGCTACAATACTCTCTCATTTACTTCAAGAAGCTTCATTTCAATACATTTGTGATATCTGTTCAAAATATAGTTTTATGTCTGTGTTATGTATTGGTACAGACTTTATGCTTCACAACCTTATTTGTCATCACTTCATTTGGTTACTAAAAAATAGAGCTTCACAAATTTGACGGTTACATAGAACCAACTCACCGATAATATGCAATTTGCCGCCCTGAGCCGTTCTGACCGCGAAGCAGAAGAGGGTGGAGGGCACAGCGTTGCCCTCCGCCTTGAACGTCGCGAAGGAGGCCGCATGCCCCTCGATTGGCTGGGAGCACTTGCGCTCTACCGAGTAGAGCTGCATCGCTCCCACCACGCGGTTCTGCTGGGCGGAGATGCCTGGGAACCGAGTGTTTAACGTATTAGGGATATTTTAATGATATAGTCCAGAGCAGGATTCCTCAAAGTGGAGTATACATGATAAATTTTACATACGATCACAACTTATTTTAACATAATTATAATATAAAATTTAGTTTTAGTTTTTTAAGATATAATTATTGTATGCCCGCATAGGGTAGACTGTTCTTAACTTATTATAATTTTTGTAACATCTTTTCGTGTAACAGTCAACAATAAACGCATTCTTTTCTTTTCTTTTCTTTTCTTTTCTTTACAAGCAATAGAAACATAGGTTTGATTGCGGTCTGACGAGAACATTTTAGTCCTCTTGAGTGCAACACACCCACTTGCCAGATAGAATTACTATCCTGTATGAGGTAGAACATGAGTGTCCATGGGCTGCGGTGACCATTTAAAATCAGGTAGCCCGCGCTCAATAATAATTTTTAAAAAAGGTGTAATGTAAAGGTGTAAACTCTGATGGCAGGGGCTGAGAAGAATGTGTACACAGCCAAAACTAAAGGCCATAATATAATGTCTCCAGTAGACATAAATTGGTTTGTTGGTACTCCATAAGCTACTTGTTGTCTAAACAATATGCTATGTGATATATGAATTATTTTTCAGTTTGTATTTCTTTCCTAAGATGGAAATAAATAGGGTGTATCAGTACAGACTGATCTCTTAATTGCTAAAAAAACAAGCTCATTTTCTACTTGGATTACATTACTTAGTTCAGACGTCAATCTCTGTAAAGATGCACAATCATTTCCAACACTGTTGAGTCATTGAGAAAGCTTTAAGTGCCCACTTAACTCACATTTAATTGCAATCATAATCACATAGATTATGGAGACAATAGAACAGACACGTTGTCACTATTGTGTAGTGACACATTCATAAAAGACATTCAGTTTTCACAACTTCCGAGCGGCGATTATAGTCACATTAGCGTGACGTCATGTGACGTACAGGTATTGTTAAGACACCATATGTTTTAGTACTGTGTCTTCGAGTTTTCCTCGAATTAAGCAAACAAGAATTTGTTCGCACCATATGCTGTTTACGGAAACCTTTTCCAAGTAGCAGTTAGTCAATTTTCAAGTTCATTGAGTGGGATTAAAGTTCGTTGAACCGAACGGTAAACCTCCTCGTGATTATACCCCGAAAATATTATTATAATAAAGCTAGCGTGCATTTAAAAACTTTAGAAATTTGATTTGATATAATGTATTATAGTCTAGAAAACCCTACTACAGTAGGGTTTTCTAGACTATTTAGATTCTCAATATGTACTATTTAAGAAAATAAGGTAACATTGTACCTTTGAAGCGGTCCACAGTGTAATGATCTGATAGAATAGACCCTTGAATGCCAGTTGAATATCTCAGAAGTTGCGAACATTTCTAGGTAAAACATCGGGTTTGGAGAGTCCACTTTTTTATTTAGTATGTAGACTTACCGACAAGCAGGAGCCACTGCTGCTTCGGATCGGTCCTGTAGTTGATGATCTGGCAGTCGGACAGCGACGAGTGTCGGTCGAACATCTTGACTGGAGTAGAATCGCCCTCCATGGACCAGTGGTACACGGACATCTTGGTGACGAGAGCGAGGGTGTTCAGCGAGATCCACTTCCAGAACACGATGTCTTCGCTCATCGTGTGCGCCTTCATTTTGGACTTCATCTCGATGTTGAAGATCTGGAGAGTCTTCTGGGCTGTAGAGGAAAAAGAACTTTAGTTTATTGAGAATTGATATACAGTGCGGTGATTTTTGAGCGATGAGTTTATGATTAGAGATAAACTAAACCTTTCAAGATTTAACATTAACGTTCAGCTAAAATCATCATTTTTGATAAGAGATTATTATATTTCCTATGATGAAATTTTAAAATGATGATTAGAGTATTTCCTATGATGAAAGATTGAAAAATGATTAAGGATCAAGAATCAACTGACTCGATATTGATTAGTCTTAATGAGTATTTAGCAAATGGTTTTAATGTTGTTAAGTGATATTGTATAGTGTTGTGTCTGAGTGTTGAGTGCTAAAACCTTAACGTGCTGTATTCTAGTTGTAGTCTAGTAATCCACTGAAGAGTCAGGGCTCCTCTCACAATGAGAAGGATCTAGGCGTTATTTCACCACGGCCTAGAGCGGGTTGGTGGACTACACATGCCTTTGAGAACATTATGGAGAATTCTAAGGCATACAGACTTTTATGTTTTTCACTGATACAGCGGATGATATTTAATTTTATAAGGCGCAAATACCTAACTTAAAAAAATTATTGTAAATTGGACTCGAACCAGGGCCCTTCAAGTGGGAGACCGAATACTAAGCTACTGTGATATCATCACTTTTTACCACCTAAAACCTTGCATCCTACATAAAAACAAATTATGAAGACTTGAATTCAATGAATTGGAAATGATGAATCAAACACAAATGATTATTATACGAGTATATACACTAAGCAGCTATCTCGCTGAAGGCAGATTGACATTGGTAAGGTAGATCCAGTATCTGGAACAAAAAAATTAGTTAGAGACGTCTTTTGAACAGCTTTCAAGACATGCTTCTTCTTACTTAATTTCATCAACAGTCAATTATGTTTAGTAGTTAGTAGGAGGATTACAATTAAAGTCTTGTTTTACCTATGTTTGTGTATGTATTACTATCTTCATGACTGTAGGCTGAACATGCTTTTCGTGATTTTGCATAACGATTTACAGAAAACCCAGCCTTTTAGGTATTGCAACCTTAAGTCCTAATAAGACTGTCTTCTGTAAATCAGAAACTTTATAATATGGAACTGCATACTAGTACACAGTGTTATCAATGACTAAAAATTATATGGAACTCGATAGGAAAAAAGAATGGAAGTTAGGTTATATTTTATATACGCCATTTCCACCAGGGTCCGTTATACAACAGATAATTTATTCTATGAATAACAAACACCGGCTAGCAGTAATTGAGCACTGTGACGTCACACAGGCGTGACGCCAAATAAAATTGAGAGGGTAGGGCGTCTCGCAGAATTCGGTCGAGTACTCAAAAAGCAAAGGCCTACTAATTTAATATTTTTAATAATAATATGAACATTAGGCATTTAATCTATTTTACGAATCCAGGGCATTGTGTCCTTAATAGGGACGTTTCCTCCATTCACAATTATTTTCAAAATTTACTTCCTATTTAGAGTTGACTTTCAGAAACGTCTGAAAATAAGTCAGCTGACTTAAAACATTGATGACGTAATAAGATGAGTTCCGCTACGCGTTATGAAGCGTACAATACCCTACATCGACGGCTTATTACGACAGATCGCATTGTCCGCACTCAGAGACCCTTAATACTCAATTCAGTATTCTTTCAAGACGCTTATTAGGACCTTATAACCTTTAGAGTGCCATCGCGACGTCGTAGGCGTGAACTCGTGGGCGGTTACATCGGATATTAAGTGGAAAGATCGGAGAATTGTGAGGTACTAAGCTGAACTTCCAATGAATTTTAATACGTGCGAAAACAATTATTATTATTATTATAAAAATAAGTCAGCTGACTTGAAATATTGATGACGCAATAAGACGGCTTTCTCATACAAATGAGTAAAAATTAAGTGGACCCCGCTCCGCTTTGACGGCAACCTACATTGACGGCTTATTACGACAAATCGTATTGTTGGCACTCAGAGACCCTTAAACCTGAATTCAGCCGTCTTTCAAACACATCATTAGGACCTTACAACCTTTAGAGTGGTTGGGACGTAGGCGTGAACCTCGTGGGCGGTTATATCGGGTATTGCGTGGGAGGATCGGAGAATTTTGAAATAACATTATTTTTTTTGTATTTAGGGCTTATGAAAGGTTTTATACGTTATCTTGCTTATATAGCGAAAGTTTGTGAAGGTGGATGAATGATGATTGTTAGATACTATTTCGGTCAAATTTCGGACTTGCTACTCCCCTAAGCTTAGGTGGGATTTTGCTAGGTTTTTCTAAAACCTAAGAGTTGAATGAAATTTTTTTGTGAAATTTTACAATCCTTACATTACCATTCCTATTCCATTAGCTACGCAAGGCAAATCGCAGGCTGAATCAGGTATTTTGAACCGGGAAACCGTTTTTTGGGTATTAAAAACTACACAATGACTGTGATATCGCTGCGCTTTCCATAGAAATACCTACGTTGCAAAGCATCCACTTCTCTCCGCAGACAGTACTTGTTTCTTCTTACACATTTCCGCAAAAATGTTTTTTTATTCATCCACCTTTCTTTGTTATATCAAAAGCACTAATCAAAAGCACTAAGATACTTCGCCACAGATATAAATTTCTTTTTCAAACAAAAACGTATTAGCCGCCACGTCAAAGAAAACCGAGAACAGTGGTTTATGCGGCAAATACTTGCCTTGACTGAACCTCGTCATGTCTCTGAAGCTCTGGTATTTGGAACTCGAAAAATGTCTCTGGAATAATCCTATTCGATCCCCTCACTACTTTCCTACCTAAAGATATTGTATTTGCGGACTGAATATTAAAATCAAATTGTATTATATCGAATATTTTAACAGAAGAAAAGCAGCCTACTCATCGGAGGGCTAAATTATAGAATATTATATTATATTTAAAAACATCTCATGACTTTTTTATCGCTGGGTCGATTGAGACAAATGGCAAAATATTTTAACGTTAATCTAGTTAAAAAATTATTCATAAGTACCAAATAGGATAAGTGTTTTTGAGTAAATAAGGTTTCAGTATCTTTCTTTTAATTTGTAAATATCGAAAAATTAATGTATGTATTTACATTATAACCCATTACTCTATTATAACCCATTAGTGATCCACTGTAATCTCCTCTCGCAAAGAAAAGGATTTAGGCCTAAGTCCACCATACTGCTGGCTTAATGCGGGATTGTATTTTACATTATTAAACAAAAGGCCACAAACGTATTTTTAAAAGCAGATTCTCAATTTTTTTCAACAAAAGAGAAAAGAAGTTGGCAGAGCACCAGCCTTATACGCCGGCTCAACGTTCGATCCTTAACGATGTTTTCCGATCCAAGCCAGCGCTTTTAAGGTCACGTTGAGTGACGACAACAGATTTATTGGGTCAAAATATCCATTACGCTCAGAAATGGGGGAAATTTTCCTAAGCTGATGTTTCAAGCCCGCGTTAGTATGTAGAACAATAGATCAATTACTTTTAGCTAACGGGACCGTTAACCGGGAAGTGATTTATGCGCTGAACCATAAAGGAACCATTAGAGGTTTGCAGTTGTGTTCCTACTAGGTACATATTATCTGTTTTAAAAAATACGTTTGTAAAAAATGATACAAAAACACTATAGAGTGGAGATTATTAGGTACTTCAGGTCGCCCTCTGCTGTGAGAAGAGACCCGCGCCCAACTGTGGGCCATAAAAATGGTCGCAGCCAGCCAGCCATGTGGTCACCAGCACTTTAATTATGTTTTCTAGCTAGACAATATCGTGGTATGCATTGCATATGAATATTTTAACCGATTTAAAAAAAGGAGATAGTTCTCAACACATCTGAAATACTTCTGTGAGGAACGTAATCGATGGTCGGTAATAACTGTGAATGTAGTCGCAATTTTATTTTGAATCGATTGTAATTGTTTTTTCGAAAAAAATACGGACGGGATCGAGTGAATTGTAAACATACAGAAAGTATTTTCCCACCTCGCTACGGTAATTGATGACGCAATATTAAAGACCCATCTTTTACGTAACAATCGTACGGAATGTCAATACATAAAGTAACGTATTCGTACTAAGAAAAGTGCAAAAAGGGCTAAGTCCAGAGAAAAGTGAATGCCAAAAACAAAATTTTAGGGTGAACTTTGACGTGTACCTTACACGTCATCTTGTTATCTAATCTATGATGATGTCATACAATCATTTTCCTACTTTTCTGATGATTAATGCTACCTGATGAAGTTATTTATAATCTCTGTTTTTAGGTTTAATTTTTTTTATTCAATGAGACATACCTATAAAGAGATAGCCCAACCGACCCGCACCAACCCCCACTAGGGCAGCGTGGTGGACTAAGTCCTACATCCTTCTCATTGTGAGAGGAGACCCGACCGTACATTAGGTCAGTAAGGTTTACAGACATACAAAATACTTAATAATATAAATACAACTTAAACAATAAAGAGATAGATAACAATGTGTCAAACAAGTCTGCGATTACGTTATGTGTTATTTCTATGAATCATCGATCGGTCTACGGTAGTAAATTATTATGATATACTGGAACACAATCGAAAAAAAAATTGTTTTCTTGAAAATGGCTTTACCATATTGTCCTTTTATTTGACAATTAAATTGAATGCCGTTTCGTTCTATACATTTTGGTGTCCACCAAGCTGATTAAATTAGTATTATTTGAAATAGTTAAACAAAATAGACTATCAGTGTCAGCACAGAGAATTATTTCCTTTAAGCTATACACGCATTTAATATAGCGCTTTCTTTCCTTTGTCGCGGGCACAAAAAGGGGGCGTCGAGGGGCGTTCACAGTTTAATTACGCTTGTTTCCGTGCTTTGCGTATTCGTGTAAGCGGGGATAAGAGTGTAATGCACGCGTGGGTGACTCACCATATCCAGCGTTTTCTGAGAAGGTCATAGTCATACGTAAATGCATCTTTAACACGTTCAATGCCACCACAATTTTCGTGTGCGCTTTACGGATTCTACCTACGCGCAGTTAACCTGCTAAACGTGTCGTTAGCACTGCAATTGAAACTCACAGGAACCTGCTAGGTGTCGAAGGCACTAACGGAAAGCATTTTTGGAAGTATTTTATCATTATTTTTGAGCAAACTACCGTTCAAATTTTGCGTTTCCTATATTGAAGAATTTCGAAGAATACTCTCTGCAAATTTCGCGAAAAAGAAAAATCTCTGCTCTCTAAAGCGCATACGTGACCAACTAAGGTAGCATGTGTTTAGAACGTACACGTACGTAAAATTTGACGACCCGAGTGGCTCAGTTGGTAAAGACGCCAATGCGCTACGCGGAGGGTCCTGGGTTCGATTCCCAGCAGAGCAGAGATTTGAATTATGAGTTTGAATTTCTGTTTCTGGTCTGGGTGTGTTGTGTTCTTGTCTTGTGTGTGTCCATGGCGCCCACGACACAGGGAATCCTAGTGTGGGGCTATGAGTGTGAAGCGTTATTTATTTAATTTTACGTTACGGTACGAGTTACGTAGACCGTCGCGGAAACGGGGCGTACAGTCTTCTACTGGATATTATTTGTGTACAGCATATTCGGTTGCGAAAAATACGACCTATTAAAAAAACTTCCAACATTTTAAGGGCCGCACATTTGTAGTACAGTTTGCTAAGGGTAATTTCAATTAAGTTTTACAATATAACACAGAAGATCATTACATCATTTAATATATGTATAACATATGTTTAAATGCAGTAAAAATAAATGTTTTTGCGTTATGAAAAAAACAATAACCATGTTGCTTATAGGTGTGGGCGGAAATTACAATAAAACAATAAGAAGATAATGTATTAATTACGTTTAGATTATAAATACCGTTAAAATCAAAACAAAAAATATACAATTTTAGATCATACATGAGATTTAATTATACAAAACGAGTCAAATGTCTAAAAATACAATAATTGCTATTATGAACAAGTTCAATGTCTTGTGAAGTAATGAGAAACGATAAAAGTTGCTAAGTGGTGTTATCAGTACTCTTATCAAAAATTATGAGATATAATATTTATTATCACAGAGAAAAATCGTTTGTTCTTTAGAAGTAAGCAGGGCTAATTTATTTACTCTTAAAACTATCAAGATAAATTGAGAAAAATGTTATTTTATAAGATGTTTTTAGGGAAATAATCAATTAATGAATTAATTTGAAAAGTGGAATTTTAAAGTTAATAATATCTAACACTTGTATATGAAAGTTGAATAGTTAGTAAATAAAGTGGTCCAAAGTCTGTTTACATAGCATTAAATCATAACACAGATAAAAAAGTTTAATGTCTGGAGTGAACAATTTATCTGTAAACACAATTTTTATCACATTTCTAATAAAGGTCATTTTATTAGTCACCAAGAGTGGACTTTTATCTTTATTGAAGAGCGAGGACCGTGGAATATATGAAAGTTATAGATAAATGTAAAGAATAATTTATCAGACGCCATATTTTATCAGCGTTTAATTTGTTTCAGCCTTTAATTTGTTTTTAAATATTGTTATTTGTTGGGCAGCACACTATGTTAGCCTTTTTTAAATTTATTGCTCACTAAAATTGTTCATATTAAATAACTGTATAGTATTCTTAAAGTAAGCTTTAAAATATTATATAGGGGAGACTATTTTAACAGGGATGTAACTATGTGTGTTAAGGGTGTCTAAGAGTGCCTTATAAAAAACCATTGTAAGATAACTTGTGCCCATCATCCTCGTAATGGGATCAATATCTGTGGAACATACCTATTCTTATAAGATGCAAAAAGGTATAATTTGGCAAACTGAAAACGAAGCTAAACAGAAACCTTTAATTTAAATAGATCAAGGAACACATGCTCCAAAAGCCTGCATTTTAAATAATGTCAAAGGCCATATTCATAGCAGTGTGCTTTATAGACGTTGGCAAGTTGCCTACTAAGCAATGCTGAACCGCAATCTGCCAAAAGCGACTGTGCGTGGGCGGCTATGTTTATGTGAAAGCCTACTTTGTTAATTTAAATGCCGGTAAAAGCAATCAAAACATCTAATGCATGACATGAATTTTACTTTGGAGGCTCGTAAAAATAAACAATCTTTTAACTTGAACTACTCAAGATATAGGTATTTAAGATAATATAAATGTGATATTTAGAAGCTATTTTAAACTTAGTCTTTTGAATTGTTTATTTATATGAGCCAAACAAACTATTGAAAAATACAAACCTCAACTTGAAAACAATTGCATGTACAATGCCTTATGTTCCACATCTTCAGTTTTTTCTTATTAAAATAGACAAAACAAAACTAGCATGCCATTGTCAGAGTGCTTAAGTTGAGAGTGCTTCATCATAGACTGTAAGATTGTTTATGATTGAACAAGATCCTAGGCAAAAGCTTATTAACTTTGAATTAAAAAATTTTGGTGTTAAAAACAAACACTTTACAAGACTAGCTAGAGTGGTATCACTTTCACTTTTTAACCAACAGTGATACAGTTTAAATTACGAGCTTCTGGTTATATAATCTCGTCTTTGATAATTACTAAATTTAAATATCAAACAGTCGCTTAAAGACAGGATCCAGACTTTAAAAAACATCAGTCAACACTCTTGCAATAACATGCTTTACATTACGTACTTTTACAGCATTTCCGAACTTCCAGGCACCCTCCCAAGTCGAAGTCGTGAGGTCTGCGCCACCGCCGCCAGCACCCGCCGCACACATGCCCAAGGTGCCTCATTACAAGATACCTTGATGAGACTTAACAATACATAAGGTAGAAAAGGTACACACACTCACCTTCAACGCCTGCCTTCCCCTTGAGCGCGATGACTTTGCTCGCCGGGTTCATTATAGCGGAGTCGGCGCTGATGGGGCGGCGGATTGGGTTCGTGGGGTCTGCCATATCGATGATCACCACCTCCGACGTCTCCCCGACCTTCTCTCGAACACAGATGAACTTGTCCGACTCCATTGTGAGGGTATTGAATGATATCGACGCCGGATTGATTCCGACATTTGTGAGCTGCAAGGGTAAATTGAGATTAATATCTTGGGAAGTTTGAATAGCTCAGTCATCTAAAACCTATGGTGATGAGTTTAAGACCAAGAGACTCAGTGATTTTATCTTGCATATGACTGTACACAGTAAGTAAGTAATATGGTAATGTCTTTGTTTTTCTGGTCACTGCACCTCCTGAACTAATACCCTTGAACTTACTTCCCACATAGTAATTTTTGCGTTTAAGTAAGCTACTGTACCCATAATGATATAGTTGGTGCTTTAGTTTAACACAAAAATCTTGTAATGAACATTTTAGACAGTAAAATCTGAAATATCCTCATACTTATACATAAAGAAATTTTATATATCCACAGTTATTTACATTAGAAACAAAGATGTTTATTAAATGTTCTTTAGGTGTTTATCATGCTGGCAATTATTTTTGGCACAGTTTTCAGCTACAGTGCTCTTTGTTTTTGTGTAAATGCATATTACAAGTGATTATACTACAATAGAACTTTTAAATGTTTTTAATACACAAATATGTTTTGATATGCAATTGGCTTCAACAGTACATATAATACTAAAACAGTGGAAAAAATAAAAAAAGGACACATCAAACACCATACAATTAATTTTTATAAAAAGTTGGCATCTTGTGTGTCATTCACAATAAAAAGAATGTAGGACTCATAGTGAATCTTGACCACAGCAAAATGCTTACTTAATATTACAATCATTTTTTTAGCATTTAATATTTGTGAATGTTTTCCATAAAACTGAATCAATTAATAGTAGATAAATTTTTCTCTGGTTATCATCCAATTTTGATGGCTTGAATTCTTGATGTTTACAATACTGTCAATACCTTAAATATTTTTTTCCAAATTAATGTTAATTAGGTATAATCAGTTAGAAATAATTCAATTAAGGGATATCTAATCGAAAACATAATAGAACAACTTGTATCACAAAGTATTATTAACACTCAGCTGATACAAATATAGAAGATTTAAAATTCGAAGGCTTGTTTTTTATTAGAATTTTAACAAGAATCATTCGGGCTTGAATAAGAAGTATTACTAGTATCATATGATCCAGTGGGAGAAGTGGGGCAAATCGATACCGGGTTCGTCCCGTGGCCAGAAGGGGGTGGAAACGTCAACGACAATTGCGCAATGTCATTACTACTAATCATTACTACTAAACCCTCACAGAACCCTTCAAAACCGCCAAAAATTACTTCACAACATCCTAATTAGCCCCCCATACCCCACCATCTACAAATCCAATAAAACACCGATGGGCGTACTCACCTGTAAGTGCTCCTGAAAACGTATAGGCAATACTTGAGCCATTTTTGCGAAATCTCTCCGTTCCAACTACACTTTTACAGCTAATAAGCGACTCTGGGATATCGCGAAGGCTGAAAATATAACACAAAATTCAATATTCACTGCCGTTTCATCCGATCGGAAAACACCTTTGAAAGCTTTGACAATCAACATGGCGTTCATTCATGTTTGAAAGAAAAAATGACAATGACCCGAACGCGATAAAAGTTTTTCTAACTCGAAAATTATACTCGCATTACTCACTGATTTTATTTCATTCTACATGAAGGAAATTTAGTTTATTGTATTTGCTGTTTGTGTGGAGAAATTGCGATAATAGCACAGCGGCTGCCACATATACAAATGAAATGAATGAAAAGAAATGAACGATCAAATGATGGGAAAGAAAGAGATGTAAGAAACAGAAATCGTTGCAATCACTATTTTAATTCGGATACTCGTACTTGAATTAATATTTTTTATTTGAACAAATAAAATGTATCAATTCATTTAAAAATCTTTGCAATAGTCATTATAGTAGATTGAGTAGAGCCTTTTAAATATTAAAATCATAAAATAAATTACTTAAAATTACTTTAGCTCTTGTCTTAAGTCATAGACAACCGCCCACGAATACAACGAATACAGAGCATAGACATTCATGACTTGACAAGATAATATTTTTGACATCTGATTGTTTTCAAATTGTATTGTCAAGTCATTGCATTGCTGTCATTGTGTTGTAATTATTGTAATTAAAATAAAAATTAAAAATCTTTAACTATTGTTAATTGTTCGTTTGTTAAAATTTATAGTCTTACTGTGGATTTATAAAAAAAATCTCAAGATGGTATAAAACTTAATTTTTGTTGCGTCTACTTAATATTGTTGTTTGAATTTCCATTGTCTGCTTAAAATACACGTATTCAGTTTCAGTTTGGGTTCAACATGTTCCACGAGATTACAAGGCCCTTTATCATGACTTATCGATGTTACTCCGTCTCCATGTTACCAGGGAATGAAAGGCAGGATGTTGAAAGAGGAGGAAAAAGTAAGCAACACAAATCTGAATGATATTTACCTTAAAGGTCAAAATATTTACTATCACCCATATAATCGGGCCAGAATTGTTTGCATAGCCATACCTCTAGGGTGCCTTGGCCTATAATGGCCTAAAGTCCATGTATGGACAGTATATGGACTTTAGGCATTATAGGCATACCATGTCCTAAATTACTCAAATATTCTTTTTAACCAGTATATTTGGTCTGAAGATTTTAATAGATTAATGCTTATTCTCCATCATAGAAAGAAACAAGAGGAACCTTTCACAAGTCACACACACATTGAAAATATGTATTTCATATTATGGTTATATGTATTTATGTAATAATGTTTTGAGTAGTTCAATTCTTAGTTTTATTAGTTTTTAATATATCATTGTTTATATCAACATTAATATAGTATTTATGTTATATTCTAATCTGTCCTTTTTCAACTTTTTAGTATCTGTTGACCTCTCTGCAATCTTTTGTACTTTTTCTACTTTTGTTTATCTCTTAATTGTTATTATTATTTTTGTTCCATACCGCCTTTGCATTTATCTGCACATCCCTGAGATTGGCTGGAACACAATGTTATTTAGCATTAAGCCTGCCTTTTGTACCACATATAATTCGGTATCAATAAAGTTATAAATAAATGAACCTATTAGGTTCATGAGGTTATGTAAAATATTAAAAATTGTATCCTCATACTATGTATTTGTAAAAAATAAATGACTATGATGGTTGAACTATGATCATAATCATAGACAATTACTATCTTATTTCACTGTACTACTATCTACTACTCTCACCAGTACTCATTATATTTTTTCTTCTTCAGTAATAATGCCACCATCAGCTCTGGAACAGCTCACAAGGTTAAATATTGAATACCCGATGATTTTCAAGCTCACAAACAAAAAGACTAAAAGGATAACCCACTGTGGTGTGCTGGAGTTTGTGGCTGATGAGGGGAAAGTCTATCTTCCACATTGGGTGAGTGCCTTATATTAAGGTTTTTTTAATGTATATGAGTAGCAAACGGGCAAGCAGCCCACCTGTGGTCTATACATGACTACTATCATCAAAGTATTTGTGTTATTAGTATGGGAGGATGTCTATAAATGTGATCTACAAATTACAATACTAACTTAATCATTTTACACCTGCCAGGCCTCAAGTTTCTAATTTTAATTTAATAATAATAATTGTCTTATAAAAATATTTAGATTTAATAATTGTCTTAAAAGAATTTTATTTTTGCATTCACAGATGATGGCGAATCTTGTGCTGGAAGAAGGAGCATTAATACAAATCGAAAGTGTATCATTACCGGTAGCAACATTCTCAAAGTTCCAGCCCCTCTCTGAAGATTTCTTGGATATCACCAATCCTAAAGCAGGTGTGCCTTTCATTTATGATTGTTTTGTCACATTACCCATTAACAAAAAAAATAAACATATAGATAAGAAAAAAAACTCAATTACCTGAATAGTGCACACTAATATTATTTTACTAGGACTTAGGTTTCTAACCCTACTTTATTACATTTCAAAGAAATAATTTTGATATTTGCAGTAAGATATTAGCTGGCCCCAATTATGTTATTTAACTGCTCTGTTGTCAATATCTATGCTATTAATTTTTGCCTCCCTTTAACTACCCACCAGTAGGTGTATTTAGTGTACAATACAATTATTGCAATTTATCAGTGCAATGATCTCCTTTTTTCAGGGGTGGTGTTAAAAAAAATTAGAGCTCCTTGAGATTTTGCCACCCCTCATTTTATTGCCACACCAGCCTGTGTTGCATATATTTAATACATAATAATATATTTATAACCATACCATAAAACCCCAAAAGAAAAAGAGTGGAACTACCTACAAATATTACCGCCATACTCAGAGACATTCATTAATGTTAATGGTTCATTAATTAAATAGAGATGACACTTATGTCAATATGAATAAAGACGATTTTATTTGTTTGTTAATGAACATTAAGTTAAATGACGTCTCTGAGTGTGGCCGTTAGCCTTCTAACTTCTTAATTGTTTGAGTATATCTTTTTTCAGTTTTGGAAAATTGCCTGAGGAATTTCTCCTGCCTTACTACCGGAGATGTGATTGCTATCAAGTACAACTCAAAGGTGTATGAGCTGTGCGTGTTGGAGACTAAGCCAGGGAGTGCTGTCATTATTATTGAGTGTGATATGAATGTAAGTGTTATAAAATTCAATTATCTTCACACCCCAGTGTCCCAATGGAGTGTTGAGTCTCATCTACATGGGGCAATGGGTGGATTGATGGACTTCATAGACTTCACAGTTTTCCATAATGTTCTCAAAGGCCGTCATTGGCTTCTGATAATTTAACCAAACCATAACTGTAATATATCACACATACAACAATTATCCTGCTTTAAAACAACATGAAGTTGTTGAGCATTGACTATGTGTAAAATTGTAATAATGTTACTAGAAATGTCTATGTTCTGGCTGTAGCTGGTTCTAACTTAACAGCAACTCACACTGCTCAATTTCATACAGAATTATTTTTTTAATTTTCAGGTAGACTTTGCACCTCCTGTTGGATACAAGGAAGAGGGTTATGCTTCCAAGAATGGACAGGGCGCCACAGAAGACAGTGGTATGGAGGAGGACCCAGCGGCCATGATGCCTGAAGCTAGCGGCTTTGTGGCATTCAGCGGAGAAGGGAACAGACTTGATGGCAAGAAAAAGAAGTTAACCAGTGAAAGTGACTCAGAGCCTCAGACCTCACAGTCAAGACAAGTAATTTACGCTTATTATTTTAGCCTGATACACACAGTTTTTGCTATGAATAGTCCAACTGAAGTTTACATTTCATGATGTGGAAAAATTGTAAACTAATAAATTGTAATGAGTGTGTAAAAACTTGACATCAACATTGCAATGAAGACAAATGTTGGTGTAGCCATATCAAAAAAGAATGAAGTGCCACAATAGGCATGATGACTAATTTTCAAAAACTCTTCTATGATATTCAGAAGTTTCTATTATGTCTAAAATATATCATATTTTTGTAGAAAATTAAGGTTTTTGTGTAATAAAAGTACGTTTAAATTTTGAGTTTCAAATTCGGTCCAAAACGCGCGCCCGTGTCATGACGTCTGTCATTGCGCCACGGCTCAGTAAAAAATGACAGATCGCGTATAATATGCTTACGAAAAAAATGACGTTAACTAAGACGTGACGTAATTTGACGTAATTCGATCTGATGGGTGTTTTAGCTATCATGGCGGATTGTTGTATTTTGTAGATTTATTTTAACAAATAAATTATTAATCTCGACATTAATAAGAGAATAAAAACATGTTTCAAAATCTTTGAATCCTATTTCATTAGATCAGATAAATATTTTGGTGATACTTGATTACTGTCATCATGCCTATTGAAGGTTTACATATTTTGTGGTAATTTTTTATGTATATCAGAAAAATGAAAACTTACAATGGTGGCGCCACTTTCATCTTGGATATAGCCATGTATCAAAGAATAGATATTTCTCTTCTGTAACACGGTTGATGTTCAATTGTTATCATTCGCTTTCATAAGCTTACCACAACACAGTGAGGTGTGCAAAATCACTGCACAGACTATACATTTACTTCTCTTTTCCTTTGCTTTACTTTACTTTGAATTTTTGAGTGCTGATAAGCAGGTTTATTTACAAACTAGCTATGCCCATGACTAGGTCCGTGTGAAATTCTAAAATAAAAGTAGCCTTAGTTACTCCTTATTATATCAGCTATCTGCCAGTGAAAGCCCCGTCAAAATCTGTCCAGCCATTCCAGAGATTAGCCGGAACAAACAGACAGACAAAAAGTTTAAAAAATGTTGATTTGGTATATTATGTACTGTGTATACATACATAATAATATGCAGGTATTTTATTGTTTTTGGTTGGTTAATAAATAATTCTTTTTCTCCTATACAGCCCTATGTCAGAGGTATACCTGATTACGACTATGTGATTGGTACTCTACGCTTCATCAGAAACTCAAGGCCAGCGAGTGCCAAGGAAGATGCTCCACCGCCAGATACTTTCCAAGCGTTCAAAGGAGAAGGGTTTACGTTACGGACTGCAAAATCTAAAAACTGATGATTACCAAACAAAGATTTTTATAGTAGTCAGCTTTTAAAAATATAAGTCACGTTTTATACATTAAAAATAAATTATTGTGTCCATCTTGGTATACTTTATTCTTTACCTTCAAGGAAAGCCTAAAAGAAAACATGCTGCATACATTTTTATACCTTTGCAAAATTGTCAATAGGTCACATAAATAGTATGTAAAGAAAAAAAAGAAGAATAAGAAGCTTAGTTTACAGAAATAAAATTATTGTACTAGAAAATATTTTCAGTTACATTATAGAAAGAATAATTTTAAATATCATAGTTATTTTAAATGTACTAACATTTTAAAGTTATTAATTCATTCTACTGTTTGTATATGACTTAACCCAGCCTTGCTTTGTTATGGTAGATTCTCTTATGAAAAATTCTTTGGTAATTAATTAAAGTTTGTGTTATTAACACATAAAATATATGCAGTATTGTGTGTTCAAGTCTCATAATAACAACATAATGATATAGAAGCTTATGTTTTTTTACTCAAGCCCGACTTTGAAGCAGATGACAGTGATTTACAGAAGTCATAATTATATGTGATAAATTAATGAAAGAAAGCCTTTAAACAACATATTTAAATTTTTTACATTAAATTTGATAATTATTGTTAGAATGTAAAAGTTTGCTAACATATTTCTTGAAGTAAGGTGTTAGGCTATTAGGTACTCGGTAATATACTTTAGCAAATTAAATGTATACATGAAGATACAAACAATGATAGTACTGTGTTAAATTTAATATTAAGGCTTTAATTTAAGGCGTTGTTTTGTAAGTTGTGAATAAAACACAATTTTATCTTAAAAAGAATAAAGTTTAATGCACCTATAATACAGTTAATTGTTTACGAGACAAAAGTAAACATACAATAACTCATTTTCAATAGAAACAAGCTAGAAATCATTGTGGACCCAAATAAAAGTAACTTATTCATCTAAATGCCCAATTTGTTACCATGAACACCAGAAAAGAATACTGTTATTACCTAAAATTAAAGAATGTGAACAACTTTGTTTTTTATTCAGACTATACTGGTATTGGCAGAGCAGGTTTACATGATTGTCATGTCAATAACATTAATATTAAATTGATTCAGTACACATTTTGTTCAATAGAGCAATCAGAACCGTTTCAAGAATTCTTCAGAGCATATTCTGGCTCTAGCATTAACTGCCAGCTTCATCTCACTAATCTCTTTATCAATTTCTTCCATGAAGTATATCACGAAATCCACCAACTTATGTTTATACATCTGCTCTGTGTGGAAGTTCGTAATCAGGAAGCTGATATGATAACCGTCCACCGGTTTCCGTCGAAGCACGATAAAATTTTCCGCTCGCATCATCATGAATCGCATAAACTTTTTACACAAAATCTTCTCAATCTCATCAGCTTGCTTGATCATAATGCTGACTCTTATTGAGTTAATAGATGACTCAATTAGTACTTTCTCGTTGGCGTTCCGCGATATGGTCACTGGATTCAATAACAGCTCTTTACTTGTGCCTACCTCTACCTCTGGCTTGTTGTATCGTTCCACTACTTGTGATGAAAAATGTTCTAAGCACATAGCCGATGTCAGCGTATGCCGGACAGCAGTTAAGTACGGTTTTAACGTCGCCGACATTTTTGGAATTTGATAAAAACTTAAAATTAAACAATCTTCCTTTTACCACACCTATTATTCTTTTTTGACAGCTCGTAATCATCACATCCTCTGACTCACGTCATTGTCATGTCACCGTGTCATGGACTGATGCAATGTGAACGAACGGACAATAAGATGTGCTAAAACAAAAAATTCAAATTTTTATATAATAATGCAAATGAGCAAGAAAATGCATTTTTAGTTTCGTAATTAGTTTCTGATTAGTTCTAATTTTTATTTTAACACAGCTAAAATTTTAAACGAAATATAAAATTACATTTTTTATCTATAGTGGCAGTAAGGACTTTATGACGAAACGCTGTCCGAAGAAAAATAAAAAAAGAAAGACAGACAATAATGGCGGACGTTTTGTAAAGTGACGCAAGCGTAACGTTTGCGTTTTACGGCATGCGTTTGATTAATATTTCCATAGTAAAAGTTGTCTATAAATTATTAACGTTATCAGTAAACACATGACCAATTAGCGAAATAGTCACATTAATCATAAGCAATGGCGCGTGAGTTCGACCACCTCTTCAAACTGCTGATTATCGGTGACAGCGGTGAGTGGGCGAGGCCTATGATCGCGAGTGATGTTACAGCGTTCTAAGTTTCTAACGGCCCCAAATAATGGATGAAATGTTCGTGTTCCAGGTGTTGGTAAGAGCTGTCTTCTCCTGCGGTTCGCCGACAATACGTTCTCCGGCAGTTACATTACAACGATCGGTGTCGATTTCAAAATAAGAACTTTAGAGATAAACGGTGAACGAGTGAAGCTTCAAATATGGGACACGGCAGGCCAGGAGAGGTTCAGAACAATCACAAGCACCTACTACCGAGGCACCCACGGGGTCATCGTCGTGTACGATGTGACCAACGGGGAGTCTTTTGCTAATGTCAAGCGGTGGCTGCATGAGATTGAACAGAACTGTGATGTTGTCAACAAAGTTTTAGGTGAGTGAATGCAATTATTAACTCGAGATACAAGTTTATACATGTATTCAAAACAAATTTGTAGTCATGAATAAAATTTATTTTACGTTGGACCAACATAGCTTTCTTCCTACCTTGTTTACAACCTGGTTCTAAAAAATTTACTATTTACTTCTGATTACTAATTGAGAGATATAATTACTGCACCATTGTTTATCATAAATAAGTTCTATAATCATGTCACATCATTGGTTGTATGATGAAAGGAAATTAACACTTAGTTATTATAATAGATGTAAATCACTTGATTAGTATCTGAAGTATCTTAAGAATTAGTATCTGTCAACAACTTTGCATTTTAAATTTGTTGTTATTATGATATTTATTATCCTATAATATAATTGCAAGTCTACTCAGATGGACACTGATTGTGTCACACACTGGTAGACAGAAAAATTCATACAATGTGCACGTGTCACAAGTCTTAAGAGCTGAATTACTCAGGCCTTAATATCATTTGGTTGGTTATTTCAGTTGGTAACAAGAATGACTGCCCATCACGGAAGGTAGTTGTAACCGAAGATGCCCAGCGCTTTGCCACTCAAATGAACATACCACTGTTTGAGACAAGCGCAAAGGAGAATATCAATGTTGAAGAGATGTTTCTCACTATAACAAGAATGGTAATTATATTAGTGGTTAAATCCGTACATGGCGTGAATAGGTTGACAAGTCGAAAATGCAAACTTTTCGGGGCAGCCTTTTAAAGTTTACTTTTTTATTGGTAAATCCATTTTTTTTTATTTTTGTTTTTTTTATTGCATTATATTTTATAAGAATCGACTTTTCAAATTATTACATAGATACATAGATGGATTTACCAATAAAAAAGTAAACTTTAAAAGGCTGCCCTGAAAAGTTTGCATTTTCGACTTGTCAACCTATTCACGCCATGTACGGAAATGTTACATTGTTCACAGGACTGATAGTGAAAAGGTCTTGCCCCAAATGGCAACCATGTTTAAGCAAATGGAGTGTACAGGTCACACTCCAACCAGGTAGACTAGATATTAGATGACCTTGAAGAAAACTGGGAAACTAGGATTTAAAGTCCCAGTACTGGGTGGAGTAATGTTGATTAGGGGAGACCCATGTCCAGTGGTGGACTACTAAGTGCTGAGAATTTTTAAGTATCATCTGGCATGGTCAAAATGACCTTATGTCTCATGAAGTGGTAATAGCCTGTTAGCTTATAATGTTGCCTCTCATTCTAGAGGTCCAGGTTGAAATCCCATCGGCATCCAAATGAGACTGTAGTAAGTCATTACATGGAGAACTGTCAAGTTTTCCATAGAAGAAAAAAAAAGAAATATTTTGTGTTTCTCAAATCACACTTATCGAAATGATTGATTGCCAATTAGCGGCCAGCTAGATGGTGCTAGTCTTTTTACTTTCATAAAATTCTGAAATAGCGATATTCCACTATAACTCAGAAAGTACTTAATATTGGATGTGATTGTCTATGTATCTGCCTTACTATTCTAGCATTTTGTATAATGTTTGTCAGAGTAGAATATTTTTTATCAGAGTATTAAATTTATCTCATGCTCTCAGGTACTACGATCAAAATTGGAAATGAAAGAGAGACAAAACGTCACAGCAAACGATACAGTGAACCTAAAGAAGAATCACAAAACAAAGAAGAAATGCTGCCAGTGACACCTAACGTTGGCACCCAGCCAGGGATGTCGCTTTTACAATGCTCAAATATTGAGAGTCATGTTGCACAACCCTAGCAGGACACTACCGTACCTAGGCCATGTAAAGTTTACCAATGAAAAAAAACTTGTTAGTTGTCGCTTTAAGGTATGGAATAAAACTTTGACACTAACAAAATTTATTAAGTGAAACATTTTTGTTTAGTTTACGAATCATACTTCAACTCCTACCTATGATGGTATACCTATTCATGATGATCTCTTACAGACTGTTTCATTAGTGTCTATAGTCTATACCATCTTTAGTCTCGCTCTTAAATTGGAAAATTCTATGCTGTAGGCATTGTTTACGAGCAAGTTGCACATGCTGGGTTGCATGTCCTCATATTATGAGCATGTACATTGTAATGGAATTATTGACTCCAAAAATTAAATTAGGATATTATGAATGCATAGTTAATGCGTATGATTGTACTCTCATTATCAAAATTTTTATGTGATGGAGTGATGTGTAAGATATGGGTAATGTTGCATAGATATAAATGTATACCAATAATTTAAAATTATATTATTTTATCCTAATGTTTTTCATAATTCGGAGTGTTCAATGTGAACTAGTTCTATTTATTTGTCTTTTCATCACACTTAACAATCTTTTACGCGAAAATAGTATTACAATTACATGACTTTGTATTTTAAACAACTAAAGTATTAAGTTTTATGAGTTAAATTTTTGATTTTAATATATTGTTGAATAATAATATGTCACTATATACTCAGGGTATACAGTCTCTGACAGGATCATTAGTTGAGATTTGAACTCCAGTGTGTAATTTATAAAGTGAGATAATATTTATATTTTTTTATTAATTATTGGCAAAGTATACAAATAATTAAAAACATTGTGTGTTTGACCCAAATTCCAAATTTGTGTGTGTAACCTTGAAGGGACATAATTATAATTAATTATGTTGTAATAGTAATCCAAAGTTGTTCAATCTGCCTTTTATGAGAAAACATTATTATTATACTTACATTCTAGATGAAAGAGACACAAATATTGTATTACAATAGCGCAATCAGTAACAAATGCAGTAAAACTTGAAATTATTGCCTTTGTTTCTAGTTGTATAAACTAGTGAAATTAGTACATGTAAGTATCTTTTATTTTGTTTTTATGCTCTTATTATTGTTAACATAAATACAAGAAAATGCAAACTTAGCAAAAAAAGCACACAATATTATTAAAAACGTGATGTGTACTATGAAATCCCATCACAAGACTTGTAAATATAATAATCAAATGGTATAGTAGAGATTCTAATAGATATATCTAGAGTGAGTATTTCTTATGTGAAACTTGTAACCGGAGACCAGTGAATTAAACAAATTTATGTGTATCATTCCAACAGTTTTTTTGTATATCGTAGCAGGGCTGACTGCGGCAATGCATTTTTGGTAGTTTTTTTGTATGCAATTTTGCCATAGATTAGAAAATAACTTTTTATACATTATTATATTTCTTGTCAAAGCTATAGAGAATCACTTAGCAATAGTAATTTGTTTGCATAAAATAAGAGACTGAACAATGTAATATTTAAATGAAACCTGTCTCCTGTAGAAGTAATAAATGCAATAAATGTTGAACAATTATTTTCAAGGTCTGTGTGAGTTTTGGTGTAATTATTTACAACCTATGGTCAGCCTAAATAGTACATAGCATTTTGCTTTGTTTGTCTTGTTTCTGTACTCATTTATTTTTAGGATTATTGTTCATACCAGCATTTTAAATATGTAAATAGATGATATATTTTGCCCAAATAAGCTATGTGTTTTTATTTTTCATCATAATCATATTAGCCTGTTTTAATAATAATATACAAAATAAATAATAAAGCTATTTTTTTGAAGTGGGTGGCTCATTCATTGCTAATTATAAAGTGACATATCAAGCTTTTATACATATCAAGCATCATTACTAATTATAAAGCGAAGTATCATGTGATAGCTTATGAAGTGACATTGTCCCTAAATTAGAATCCTAACTGGGGCTATGTAACAGTTTGCGTTGAAAACGTAAACCACGATTATCATAGCGTTTGGTAACGTCGTGCTGGAAATTCCCAGAGATTGCAAGGGCTGATAAAATAAATATAATTAAGTGAAATAAAAACTGCTATGATATACCTATAAGAATACAGTCATGTTTATGAAATTTAGTACCTACCTAGTTTTTATTTCACTTCATATGAGTAAACAAAAGGGTCTTCAAAGGGATTCTCTGAGAAATATCTAATTGTCTAGTTTGAGAAGCACTGAGAAGAATCTACAAAGAGCGTGCAATTAAAAAAAATCTTTTATAGGCATAAAAAAAGTATTTTATAGGTAATAGCTATTCTAGGATAGTAGACGCGTACTGGCACGGGTTTTGTTTCTACGGACTTTGTTTGATCAAAACACAAATTGTCGTTTCGATAGACATGGAGAATAGAGCTATCTCCATGGTGAATAATAGAGCTTAAGTTTCTTTATTATTACTAGGGCTGTGCATGTGCTGACAGATGTTCACATTTTGACATTTATTTTGAGGTTATTGATGTCATTGTCATTTTGACATTCATTGATTGAAATAATTCCATTTTTTCCACGGACTTGAACTTAGGAAGATTCGTTCGAGGCTGAATTATAACTAAATCTAATCAACATGTCCGTGTGGGCCACACTTAATAAAACTATTTTCAAGCGGACCTCAACGTTCTTCATGGCTGTGGCCGGAGGAACGTTCTTCTTTGAGAGGACCTTCGATCTAGGTGCAGAGGCACTTTTCGAGAACATTAACAAGGGAGTGAGTATTCGTTATGTAATTTAACATTTTCCATTATTTACTTTAATATAATTAACAGATGATCTGCAGTTACTAATAGGGATAATATTTAGCTATTTCTAGGATGTTCTTTGTACATTTTGTAATTGTCAACCAAAAAATCTGATAACTCCTAAAAGTCATTGGTGGGCTAGTGGCAAAACAGAACGTAATCAAACTGCCTTAATCTTTTATTTCTAAGTGCAGTGCAGTGCAGTGAGCATGAACACCATCATCAAAGTATGCAGTAAACTTTGTCATTAGTATGTCATGTCAGTCTGTCTGACATGTTCCTATACTAATGGCACACATTAACATACAAATACTTTGACAATAGTGTTCATGCTTGGGCACAGGTATATATACTAATGTGTGTTGCATTCTGGTTGTAAGATGTATTGTTTGATATCATGTGATATGTTAGCCATGATTGGTTGCATATTAATCATCAGGATGAAGAAATATGTGTGTATATAGGTTGAAAATAGTTCATATAACTATTTTGATAAGCACTTACTATAATATCTTTTTTCTTTTGCAGAAACTCTGGAAGGACATCAAGCACAAGTATGAATAAAGTGGAATAAATAAAACCCACCTCATTATGATTAAATAATTTATTAGATTAATTGTTAACAAATTAATTAAAATATCTTAATTACAAATACATAAAGTTTAATTTCCAACACATAAGCATTTTAGAAAACAATCATAAAGTAAATTATGACTAGATAATTTTACTACAATATAGAATTTTATTTTATATTGTACATATTTAGTGCTCATTTTCATACATCTTTAAGTTGGCCACAATCAACAGCTATACAGATATAGCTAAACAGCTATAGACAATAAACACATATTTTTGTAACTTTCTCAACAAAAACCAAGGGCTTCAATAAAAAACACTTTTTTTGCATAATTTTCAAGTTATTATTATCACATAATTTTCTGGTATCTGCAACAAAAGTGGCAGAATTTAAGTTAATTTAATACAAATATTTTTCAGTAAAACTAGTTATACACTAATGTTAATATTTTCTCCTCTTTTACATATATTTAATACTAACTACATGAAATAATACATTTTATCCATTTATAGGATCAATTTAAGTAATAAGATCTGATTAAAAATGCACTGACGTTACATATATAATTATTATCTTGGAATCATTTTTAAATGGAAACTGCAACTTGATAAGACTTGTCTTACACTTGAAATATTTTCCCTGTTTTACTTTGAAATAGGACTTCAGTTGTTCATACAGTCATTTGTAACATTGGCTACTTCAAGTGGCAGTAACTTTAAATTCATACACATCCACTACACTTAAATTCCCTCTCTGTAGGTGTCATCGAGTTCACAAGATAAGAACCCACACATCTCAATGAAAAGCAGAAAATTCTCATCATTATAATTCCTTTGCTAAACAGTGTGAGAGTACTTTTAAAAGTCTTCAGACAGGTTTATCCAAGCTATACAGACGAGGGCAGAAACAATTCATCACCATATCAAATGCCATGTCAACATAGCTCCTGGCTGCCACTGTTGATATTAGTACTAAATATTAGGTCCTGAAAGCTCTGGTGCGGATGTACTCGGGGTCCTCAGAGAGGGTGTCAGCGGAGGAGGAGGAGGGGAGGGAGCGGGGCTGCGCGGGGGGCAGGGGAGTGTCGCACTGGGCCTCCTCCGCCAGGGCGGTGACGATGTCCACTAGCAGCGGCTGGGCCAGGTTCTTGATAGCGTCTTGACGGGCCACCTGGGAAAAGAAATAGTTGTTGAACAGTTGAAATTACAGTACATTACAGCTAGGCAGGTGCCAGAATGCATGACAAATTGACTGTAATACAAGTAGAGAGACAGGCAAACAGTGCATGCCACTCAATACTAACGGGTAACTGTAGCCTATTATTGTCCACGTAAATCTCTAATACAGTTGAACAGTCAAGAAGAGGTTACGGATGTCGGGTGACCCACACTATCTTTAAGATGCGTTACTGCTAGAGTTATCAGAGATATTGATAGAGTTATCAGAGATATAGCTAAGAGATTTTTAATAGAACAGATAAAAACAGGTCTTAGATTCTACTACGGATATCCAAATAACCACTGACTTATAGTACTCTAATACATAATGCATCGCTATCGCTAAGTTTTGACGCGTGTTCGTTCGAATTCAACTCATGCGTATACGTACATTCACGCACGAACAATTCCCGACCTTAGAAATGTTATACTATGAGAGCGCTCACACTGCGCGCGAGTCGTACGTCAACGTTGTCGCGTGCAGTCTGACCGCTTCCATATGTACTTATTTCTATTTATAATAGCATCCAAACGGGCGCAGCCAAGTCGAATGACACGAGTGATATGCTTGCTTACCAATCCAAAGTGATGCACAATCATCTTGAGCGCATACTCCTTGATGTCAGCGGTGCGCATGCGGTCGGCGGCTTGTAGGATCGCCAGCACGTTTTCCGGGGACACGTTGCTTTGCAGGTTGTGTTTGCAGAACACTTGCAGACGGTTGTTGGTGAAACCTGGACAGTGTAATAGTACATTACGATATTTGTGAGTTGAGTAGACTAATATTGCGCCACCACTACTTCAGACATGAATACAACTTTACGCACGGAAGCTCGTGGCTTGATGAGTGCGGGTTTGAGACACAATGTTATAAAGTAAAATTGACACTTGAATGTTAAGCTCTTTGTGTTTCAAAATTACCATAGTATATCGGTGCTTGGAAGAGATACAAGGAGTCTTCAGTAGGCATGTTGGTGTCGCCGTGGTAGATATACCGAAGAAGAGAGTCGAATGCCTCCTCTGACGGCACCGTGTCGCATATTTGTATCTGTGAAGAAAGTGGCTTTTGATATTAATACAACTAAACGTGCGCTGTGCGCGGGGCGGAGTGCGTTACAAACTCGTAGCGTGACGTCAGCATGTTCCGCGCATCTGCCGCCGGTCTCCTGATGGAGACCGGCGGAGACCTGATGCGGAACGGGATGGATCGTCCTATGGATATGGATATGGATATCCTGATGGATATCGTGTGTCATTTCATGAACTCGGCAAGACAAGGAACCTTAATGTCTTTTCTATAAGGTACACAATAGATTGTCACGATATTTGACTTTTAAGCCTTTTTTGACTTTTTATCACGGGCAAGACACGACATTGCCGCGATACGAGTGTGAATGGTCATACAGAATCGGGCCCCAGCTTGTAACACATTTAACACACAAATGCGAGGCATGCAAATAACCGTCATGAGTTGTCAGCACAGATGATCAGTGATAGGTAGTATTATACACTTTCGGCCAATGTACAGCACTCGGAAGAACACGCGCTAGACCAACTGAACAATAGATGACATACAATGACCGACGACTCGATCGCGTGAACCCACAGCGCAGTCAATGTTAAGCCGACCAAATAATATAATTATTGTGCGACTCGTGGCGACCCTATATACGAAGCGTTTTTTGGGGCGCAGTGTGTAATGTGTACGCCGGCCGCGTGAGTGAAGGCTTTGATGTGTGCGCTGGGTGTGTGAGTGTGTTGTATCATAGGTGTGTGTATATAGATGCGTGCGTAAGTGAGAGGGTGGGTGCTACGTTGCGTCGTGTACGTGTAGGTCGCGCGTGATTGCACTATGTAGTGTGTGTGTGTGTGTGTGTGTGTGACTTACGTTGACGATGTTGTCCTGCGGCGAGAAGGAGCGGAACATGGCCTCGAAGTAGGAGGCGCGCGCGGCCAGCACGGAGCGGTGCGCCGGCCGGAGCGCGTTGCCCACCCGCAGCGTGACGTCAGCCAGCTCCGCGCCGCCGCCGCCCGACGCCATCAGCACGCACATGTCCTGCTCCAGCGTTGTGCCTGCACAGTATCAATCAATATCTTTATTTGCAAGAACACAGTGGGACCCAGATAGTCTGACAAGACAATATTAGTTCAGTGCCAGTGGCGTAGCTATAGCATCTGGGAACCCGTGGCGAGTTGCTTCGGCGATAGGATCAGTCCTGCCCCCCCATAGTTACGCCACTATTCAGTGCCGTTAACATGAACACTATCGTCAAAGTATTCGTACAGTTAACGTCGGTCATTAGTATGTCATATGTTAGTCTGTCCAACATTTTCCCATACTAATGATAGCTAGTAGATACGATTATTATACGAAACTGCGTAAGTTCATGCTCGTGGCACAGTATGTGCTGCCTAATAGGACGTGTTTCGTTTTAACAATAGTTAAGTTTTACAAAACATTAGATCATTCAGCCTATCACATAGTAGTATCCTGACAGCAAGGTACCTCCCCGGCCGAGCTACTATGGCTATATCATTTAAAATATGGGAAGGATTTAGTTCACTTTTGTTACTTGACTTGCTCAAGCATTTGTTGAGAGCATTGTGTTATATGTATGACATAGCAAACTTGGTATTGGTAAGCCAGTGAGAAATTAAACTCACCAATAATCTCATCATCACACTCGATGTTTTGTGCGGCGTTGGCCTTGTGCGCAGGCGCCTGGTTCCGCCGTATCACCTCCACCATCAGCTTCTGCTCGAGCACTTCGAACTCCTTCGACATCACGATTTGCGTGAAGTTGTAGTCCTTCACCACGAACCTGTGGAACAACAACACACACTTTATGTGTATCATCAGGTCTAAGACACACTTTATGTGTACCATTAGGTCTGAGATAAGATAAGATAAGTAGGGTTGATGAGGACTAGGAAGAGGAAGTATCAAGCACAAAGTAAAAGGAAAAGGAGATACACATGAAGAAGAGGACGAGGAAGAGGAAGAGGAACGGTTTGAGTAAGACAAAAAGAGTTAAAACCATATAAATAAATAAGTGATACCCTTTGACGTTTGAACCATGGACATACAAAATTCTTCATAAATTCCTCCTAATTTAAGAGAAAGAGCATGAGGAATTTCTCAACTTTCCCTGGGGAAGCGGAAGAGGATGTAAAAGTACCAAAAAATGCGTAACTTCCTCATTAAGAGGAAGAGGAATCCTCATCAACACTAGTGATAAGTGATTCTAACTACTGTGGCCGGCTGCAACCATTTGTATGGGTCTCTCTCCACAACATAGGGAGGCCTGGAACATACTCCACCACACTACTCTATTTCGGATAGGCGAAGAATCAGGATAGTAGCCAACCTATGTCAAATGTTTTCAAACCACCCATAGGACCTGCGACAAGGTTTAACGACCACTGTCCGGCTGTAACAACCGGGACCGACAGACAGAAATTTTAAATGGCAGTCAATTTCTGTTTCTGGGTGGGTTATGTGTTGGAGTTGCCCCAGATTCCAGTATGGGGCTATGAATATGAAGCGATATTTAATTGTATAGCGGTGATAGCCCAGTGGCTTTGAATCCAACCTCGAATCGAGGGGTCCAGGTTCGAATCCCAGCGGCACGCACCAATGACTTTGTAAAAAAAGTTATGAGCGCTTTATAAAATTAAATATCACCTGCTGTTACGGTGAAGGAAACATCGTGAGGAAACCTGCATACCTGAGAGTTCACAAAGAAAAATATTCTCAAAGTTATGTGAAGTCCACCAACCCGCAGTAGGCCAGCGTCGGGTCTCCTCTCACAATGAGGAGACCCGACCCTGCAGTGGTCATTAATGGGTTACTGACATTTAATTGTAGAAACTGACCGCAAACAATACTCCTTGATGCAGTGCAGCTCGGCGTAGTGCGCGGCGTGCAGCGCCTGCAGCACGTTGCTGAGGCAGAGGTTGGCTCGCAGAAAGCGCGCGCACAGGCCGCGCAGCCGGGGGATCTTGAGCGTGAGCGCCAGCCGCAGCACCTCCATCACCAGCAGGATCGTCGCCGGCGAGCCGGGGTTGTCGTCTGTTCACACATGGGTTTTATTTTATAAGTAGAGCAAGCAAACAGACAGACGTGCCACCTGATGGTAAGTGGTCACCGTCGCCTACCGACACGTGCAACATCGGGGGGTCGCCAGTGCGTTGCTGGCTATGAAGGAGAGCTTTTTATGCCCTTCTTGAAGAACCCCATGTCATAGTCCTGTGAAAGTACATCAGCCGGAAGACTTTAGACAAAATAGGCGTATTATTTAAAAAAAATTGGTGCGCTGTTATATTTGTAACCCTTCCAAGGCAAATTTCTTGGTCACTGAAGTACATCTTCAAAGGGGACCGTCTGAATTGTTAGTCTGTGTTTAGATTGATGACAGTTCTCCCCCCCTCGACCGCTTCCCCTTCTGAGCCTAATCCTCTGAGTTGTATAAGATCACACCCAGCAGTAAATCACGTATGGATTACAGAAACCCATTGAAGCAGTGAGGTTGCTCCAGGCCTCCCAATCGAGCACCAACAAAGATAAATTAAAATAATCATCTATACAAGCCGCAAGCGTACTCACCCTTCAGAACGTTATTTGATATAAAGCGAAACACACCCTTCTCAGTAGGATCGATCCTGTCCGTGTATATGTAGTTGAGGACCATGCGGAACGCTTCGGGGATGGCCTCGGGCAGCGCGACGGCGAGCTGCGGCTTGGACTTGTACGACCAGGGGACCTGCTCCACCTCCCCTGCCGCTATCTTCTCGGCCAGCTCCACGCGCGCTTTGCTGTAATAACATCGATTAATCAGTTACGGATTTTGTCTCGAATAGAGGAAGGTCCTTATGAGTAGAGCACTACAACATTATTATTGCTACAACTTCAGATACGACCAGGGGACCTGCTCCACCTCCCCTGTCGCTGTCTTCTCTGGCAGTTCCACGCGCGCTTTGCTGTAATAATACATAATTATTATTACGTTAATAGGCGAAGGCGAATCAGTTCAGAACAATTTTCTCTTTCGTTTCTCAACTGATTTTCTTCATTTTTGTTTTGTTTGGTAGATATTGACGAGTTTTAGTGCAGATGGTCAAAAAAAGGTTGAAGATGCAAGTCCATGGATTTCAGTTGAGTGGTCAGTACTTTAGTAACTAAGCTAAATGCTCATTCGGCTGATACATTAACGATCCTTACTTGATCTTAAGCCTCAGATACTGCGACCTGGCGGCCAGCATGGCCTGGTGAGCCAGCACCGGGACCTCCTCGTGGCCGACCAGGATGGTGACGTCACAGAACTGCTGGGACTTGAGTATCCGCCCGAAGTCGTCGTGCAACGTGCAGCGCGGGTAGTTCGACAGCTGAAAATAGAATTATATTTTTCTAACAGTGTTGTATGCGCTTTCCGGATCACATTTACTCTGTGGTAGTGGTGTTGTGAGGTTCGAGTATTTAAGATTTATATAAATTCATCATTTTCATCATGTAACTATTTAAAATAATAGGAAGTAAAGAAAAGTCTTGACAAAATATTGAATCTTGTTAATATAATATCTTGTTAAGTTAATATAATGTCACAGTGCCTATGCATTCTCTATGTTCTCTTTCGAAATCTCTGTTAAATTCTGTCCAGATCTTTAAAGTGTACGACGTGGCGACGGAGTTAATATAACTCGTACCACTGGAACAATGCTATTGTTGGTAATCTTACCTGGAACCTATACAAATCGCCGCTCCGTACATTGTTGTCTACGGTCCCGCCGAAAATGTACATAGCGTCCCCGACCACTGCGCCCGCGTGGAACAACCTCCCAAGGGGTATTTGAGAATCCGGTGCGGGGAGGATTACTGACCTGGAAACAAACATTTTTACCAATTTAGACGAAGAAGCCAAAAAGAGCACAGATCACTTGAGCGGTCTGAACTGGTCAATGCAGCCAATAGGCATCATTACACGGGTTTCTTCAAAAAAAGCGTAAAAAGCCCTTTTTTAAACCCTGTAACCTATTGGCGACTTCCCAGTTCTTTCTTGTGTTCCTTCCTTTCAGCATTTGGTTGTCCACTGCTGGACATGGGCCTCCCCTAATCGACGCCACTCCACCCGGTCCTGGGCCCTCTGAATCCAACGGTTTCCCGCTGTCTTCTTCAGGTCATCAGTCCACCTGGTCGGAGGGCGGCCTGTGCTCCTTTCTTGTGTTAATAGTGACCACTTACCACAACATTTAGTACAACCTAACAAGCAGACTATCTTTGTTTGGTTATCCTAAATTTAAACATCCAACCTCAAACTTCATAATAAAAAATGTACACTTTGCTACTGTCAATAATATTATGTTGGCATCAGTTTCTCTGGCAACCTTGTGTGGCTCCAACAGCACATCCAACACTCAAGAGTCCATCCTCACTGGCCAATGTAAGTTCAAT
This sequence comes from Erynnis tages, assembly GCA_905147235.1. Taxonomy (NCBI): domain Eukaryota; kingdom Metazoa; phylum Arthropoda; class Insecta; order Lepidoptera; family Hesperiidae; genus Erynnis; species Erynnis tages. The sequence goes on from LR990092.1 coordinate 3,643,350, forward strand.
ATGCAGTATAAACAATGTGGGCCACTCACCACATCTGCGTATCCAGATCGAAGCAGTGCAGATCGGACGGCAAAGTGTTGTCTGCCGCACCTCCGAACACGTAGAGGTGTCTGCCGTGCGGCACCATCACGTGTCCGTACCGCCGGGCGGGCGCGGGCCCAGCGCTGCGCAGCAGGTGTTCCGTGCACACACGACTCCAGCTAGAACGTATGTTCTCATTGTTTTTATAACAGTCAAACACTTGACATCATAGTCTCACACTAGTATACTGTGTCATAGGTGCCATGGACATGCGACACACACATGACAAGAACGCGCAGTCACAAGACAAAAACACACACACCCATACACTAAATAGGCATTTAAACTCATCGTTCAAATCTTTGCTCCACTACGAAACACACCCACATTCAATTTCAGATGGCGTTTGTGTCCTATTCGAGGTTGGATGAGGGTGGGTGGCTGTGGACTGCAGTGACCATTTAACATCAGATGACCTACATACACGGCAGTTGGCTACTCATCTTCAATAAAAAAAATATGGAAACACTACTCACTAATGGCTCTCGAAATCGAACTGGAACAGTGCATTGGTGATTTTAGCGCCGCTCTGTCCGCTGAACACGTACATTTTCCCCCTGGCCACCGCCACGGGAAAGTTGCAGCACGTCGGGGGACACTCCCCCTTCTGTTCCACGCGCTCCCACTGGTGCTCCTCCCCTTGCTGCAGAACAGAAACACGCGAAAAAGTATTTATGCTTCGCTAAAATAATTCATAACATAAAAAGGCTAAAGAAACCTTGGAGGCAATGAGGCAATTAAATGGTTCAAACATGTTTAAGTCCTGATCGATATTAGTGGCATATTCAAAATATAAATTTCATCACGCAAAAATAACATCTAAATACAATTATAGATTTTTAAAGAGCCCTGCGTATGATAATCATGCGCGAATTTGTCTAACGAAACTTGAAACACTCGTGTGTACTAGTTTGGCGGAGGATCAAATGTCAAATAGTATAGTTACCACTAGGTTGATAGTCCACATGTCGTTGAGTCTAGCGTTCCCGTCGTATCCAGCGAAGATCCACAGCTTATCGTCGTAAACCGCCGCGCCGTGCGCCGACCGCGGTACTGGCTCCCTATAAAATGTAATAAAAGTCATTTGATCGAAGGGTTTTCGCTGGTAAAGTGGTAACACTATTATGAAAAACTTACTGTCCAGTAAATCGCCACTGCACCCACTGTGCGCTTGGAAACTTGTATTCAAACAGATCATTTTTGTTTGTCAAGTTGGAATTGGCGAGGATGTCCCCCGTATATCCCCCAAACACGAACATTGATGACCTGTGCACCTGCAAATATGAAGGTTTATTTCTGTAATAGAACTATATCAATATCCTTTCTTTCCTTTTTGTAGCAATGTTACTCTGACTTGACAGCGAATTAGTTTAAGCTGTATTATATAAACTATTTTATGTATGGATCTACTAAGCCGTTTCCACCAGAGCTGTGCTAAGCGAGGCTAGGTAAATGTAGCAATTGTATTGGTTCTTCAAAAACGCATCCCTCGCTACGCATCCTCGCACATCTCTGGTGGAAACGCAGCCTTAGAGTCCTGGGTTAGATTCCCAACAGAACAGAGAAATGAAAGTTGAATTTATATTTCTGTTTCTGTTCAGATTATGCCACTCACAACGGAAATAATTCTAGCGGGGGTCCTATGAGTGTAAAGGAAATGTAGGGTTAATTTAACTACAGTTTTCCTCAGAAGTAGATATCAATACATACCACAGCAGAATGATGATATCTTGGTGCAGGAGGTGTTCCCATGCACCCTGTCTTCGTCCAAGACTTCTCCCTGATGTCAAACCTTATCAGATCGTTCAGCATCGACTTCCCGTTGTCACCCCCAAATACATAGATTGCGTTTTTGTAAGCTACTGCTGTGTGCTTGCTGCGCCTGTGAAGTAAGATGTAAATCAAATAAACAAGGTCTATACGACTATAAATATCTATCATTCAATGATTAGCCTCCCTCCTTAGCATGCCTTAGCCTAGAATTGAAGGAAGTTTATGACAATATTATAATAGCATTAGACAGTAGAGTACAATAAAAATGGAAATTTGAGCAGGCCACTGCTCTTCACATTTTTTCCCTGGATTTTAAGTTTAAGTTAACCAGAATGTGCTATATTGAAATAATTGTATAGTATTGATAAATGTATTTTTTTACAATTGTATGTTCATACTAATTTTGCTTGCCTTTACAATAAAATATATGTTAGGAAGGTATTTTTATAATATTTTGCAGATGCCAATATCATAATCATAATAAATTTTTGTTTGATGCTTACAATTTGGAACAACTATACAGCACACCCTATGTCTCATCAACTGACATAAAACATTGAGCTTAAAACTCAATTGAGTTCAAAACCTAGTTTTTCAAAATTTGGCAAATATCCATATCTGTCAATATTTATCAATTTTAATGGGTTAATAGGTTATTCTGTATTACAGATATATTTAGTAAAATACACATAAATTTGACAAGTCGCTGGTGCCTGTCACTAGGCTTCCAACCCAAATCTATTGAGTGGCTGCAACCCTTCCATGGCCCAGTATTGGTCACAGGTCTCTGCTCACAACAGAAGGAGGCCTGGAGCGTACTCCACAGCTCCAATGTGGAGAAGTGGAGTAACTTGTGGCCAACCAGTGCCTAATGTCTTCAAACCAGGTGGCTAGGGGGTCTCTAAATCCATCTTCTACTACTTGCTGAAAGATTAAAGGATTACAGCTACAATTCTTACCTAGCTCCAACAAACTCATAGCATTCAGACATGCGTTTCCACTTATGTACAGTCTCGAAAGGCCCAAACTCCATCCTGAGGCTGATGTCTAACTCATTGGGATTGCGAAGCTGATCACTGATCAACATCTCCCGGTCCTGCATTAATGCTGATTTCCTATATCACAAAAACACATAATGAGAAAAAATATTGGGATAAAAGAAAACCGTTAGGCGGTGCTCAGTTTGCATGCAATTTCATACAAATTTAACTTGTGTGTATGCCTACATAATAATTATGTTCACATATGAACAATTCGCTTGTTTGAAATAGTATGGGAGCACTCACACTGCATGCAAGTTTTTTTTATTTTATTTAAAGGGACTTTGTCGCTGCTGGACCACATCATCCCGTAAAGGATATGCAATGCAAATTATTGCAAATAATAAAAACTACAACAGCTAACGTTTTGAGAGTCCTAATACAATCAATTTGCCCAGTACCCTGGCCTCTTCCAACATAGGAGAAGCCAGAATACTGTTCAAATTGCAAACCTAGTCATAGGTCATTGCAGTGTGAGCTTTCCTGTATTTTATGTCAACCCATTAGTGAGCTTATGTAGGGGCTGTTTCCTCTTGCAATGAGAAGAATGCCAATCTTGATGTTAGAGCCCTACTAAAGTGTGGTTCCCAAGATGAAGTATGGTCAGGGTCAATGGTACTTGTAAGTTCAAAAAAGATTTGTGGTGCAAAAATTTGAAAATAATGTAAGGATAGTAAAACAATCATTTCATTTTCCCTTATTTGATGTTACACCAATAGGTAACACTACTCCCAAAAAAAAAACGATTTGATAGTATTAAAATAGTTGTTATTGGATGAATTGGATATTGGAAGAATTGGAGAAACTGGCATGCATGATTCAAGGTATTGTAGTGGAGTGCAGCAGTCAATGGAGCAATGGGGATGCTCTGTTTCCGTGGCTGAACTCGATAAATGAAGATGTGATGAAAGAATAAGCAAGATATCAAAAAATTTTAGTCTCATTTCGTTCTTTTTGTCTAGTTCTATAAGAATCCAATGTCAGATTGTGGCGCCACGGAAACAGCAGTGATAAGGTCACTGAGGTCACATCCACCTCCAAAGGCCCGAGCAAATGTTGCCTTGTAAACCATACTGTAGTAGGGCTATCTGTATGTCATTGAAACTAGCCATTAGTCCATCACAGTGGTCAACTGCATGTGTAGTACTTTATTCAAGAACATTGTTACAACAGGTGATAAACATATCATATATTTTTTATAAGTTTACAGTTTAAAAAAAGAATTACAACTCTATTTTAATATTTTGAATGAATTTTTGATCTTTTAATTTGAAAGAAAACACTGTTAAAACGTACGCTTCTCTTTTTGTTCGATGCGCAGAAACACCGGTAACATACAACACAAAACTAGGCTAATTACAAAGTTAAAGCAATGGCTTCAAAACAATAGCCAAGCCCAGTTCCAGATCACATCAATACACGGAATAACGAAAATAAACTAGAAATAGGTCGGTGAAATAATTATCTCTACCTGGTCATTGACTTCCACAGAAAATTTCGGCAATTGGTAAATTCTTACAGTAATCTGCATGCTAAAAAATTGAATCTCAGAGTCACTTTTTTACCTGCACCTGATTTAAATGAAGAAAAGACTCACTTTAACAGCAAAACAATTATAATATTTAAACACAATTAATCCAGAACATTACAACTGAATTTAGTTCTATAACAAACAAACAAAGCAGAGAAGAGCAAGACAGTCAGTCAAGAAATCAAGAAACCACAAACCAAAGAGTAAAATAATAACTAGGGAAAAGAGAGCCCTCTCATGGAATTTTTATGCAAGCAACTTTGAAGCGCCATCTAGATTTCTTAACAAGAACTATACGTATGCTATACATACTTATAGGTATGTGAGCATAGTTTCCAAAGAGGTTTCTAATAGACCCGTTTTCCAGTAACAAGCTATTTTGTTTAATTTTCTTGTTGTTATGCTTTGGAATACACAACAAGAAAATTAAAACAAAATAACTTGTTACTGGGAAACGGGTCTTCTAGAATCGAATTTTATACGCTAGGGCCTATTTCACAACCGAAAAGTAAGCACTACTCAATAAGTAAATTTGAATAAATAATAATTGTTGTTTTAATTAATTGGCTGTTAAATTACTCAAGAATAAGCGATTGTGAAAACAGGCTTGAAACTAGGAAACAATTAGCTAAAGATAAAATGTAATAAATGAAACACCACTGCTTTAATTTTATTATTTTCTATTTTTATAATTTTTATGTTTCATATAATAATTATGTGCTGCCATTTTGGTTTCGTCATCACCACCATCGTATTTCAATTTTCCAGACAAAATCCGGTTGATATTTCGACACCAACTGTATATTATAACATTCAATGAGGTATTCATAAAATAATTGTTCAATTCATTTTTATGTCTCGCACATTTAAATGGATTGTTTAATAGCATGTCTGTGAATGCAAGTATTGTAGATTTTAAACCATTTTTAGGCACGTCTTTCTTTAGAAAAGAAATGGCCATGTTTTGTAAATCTTTAAAATGATTTTCTATTTCTTTGCTTGGATAACATAGCCATTTCTTATTTTGGTATTCCTTTGCTACAATATAATTATTATTTTCATTGAAAGCTTCGTCTGCAAGTGAGGATTTACAAGTTTTACAACCTTTTACAATATTTGTGTAACATTTTTTCAGGACCCATCCACATACATAATTCTTTTGACCAGCGTCGCTTTCATGTGTCTGAGCTAAACAAATTTCATTATTAAAATTGAAAACTTCAGAATTTTTAGAAACATTAGGAGTTTCAATTTTTTCTTTTAAAAAGAAGTCCAAGTTTTGGAGACATTTATTTATGTCTTCTTCGCAATTAGCTCCCCTTGAATGGGGAGAGCTATAATTATTTAATAACAACGCTTTGAATGCCCCTTCAAACCCCACTGTATTAGGTGCAATGTTTCTTGCCCCGTAACTCCTAATGTTTCCAAAGAAATTTTCTAAAGGGTCCTGATTAAAATTTCTCGTTAACATTACATCAAATACATACTTGCGAGACAAAACTTCCCATATATATTCTATGCCTTCTATGGTTTTTATAATATTTGTCACAGACGGTACTACTGTCTCAACCAAACGGATTTTGTCTCCTACTTTAACCTTTTTAATATATTTTACTGTTTTTAAAACAGATTTTGCTTCCTTCCAAAAACTGTGGTGAGGAGAGTTGCGTTTTATAGGCCCTTTATAAAATTTACCATTTGGTATTGACAAATTGCTGACATTAAGTGTGTCAAACAAATTGTCCAATAAAAGCGTGAAATCAACTATTTGTCGGCATTCCATCGGAAGGTCTCCTCTTCCCACCAAATGCTCGGTCACAACCGCAACACTGTGACTAAACAGTTGTGTTGCTAGTTTGACCCGCATCTTATTAATCTTGTCTTTATTTATGTGTTCCTCAGTAAGTTTATTGAGGAGTCGCAACTCTCCGTAAGCCTTGTCGGCGTCGTATATCATTTGGTAATAGTCCCACTTTACTGTTTTGCGTTCATTATTTCGGATGTATACTAAATCTTTCGTTAGTAAATTATTTCTAATGCCTTTCATAATGTGAGGAACGTCGTAAAGTGGGACTACGCTGTGGCCCTTAATTTGCATCACTTCGTGACGCCATTCTTTGCCTAAACGCAAATATAATGCTTTGGTTTCATTTACCATTTCAGTTACAGCACCAACATTCACAGGGCTTTGATCACATACAGTGTTCAATACTATAAGGTGATGCTTAAAGCAATGATCAAGGACTGTTGTCAATATGTTTTTTAAATCTAATTTGGTAAGACCATTCGTGAAATAATATGCAATTGGCTGCTTGAAATTGTTTTTAACACCTTTTACCATGAAAACTAGAACATGGTCAGCAAACACATTTTTCGAACAACTAGAAGTAAAACCTTCTAATTGGTCTTTATGAGCCGCATAAAAAATTTGCGGGTTAATCGACATTTCGTCAAAAATGAGACTACATAGCCTATCTGAAACTTCTTTTGTGTTCATAGTTTTTTTAATCTTTTCAAAAATTATATTATTTATTCCAGGGGCTAGTTTTATCTGACCCAGTAACCTTTTCATTGCTTTACTGGAAGGGAGTGTAAAATATTTATACAAATGACCATAAGCTTTAGGGCTCTTTTTAAACAATGAAAGACTTAAGATCTTCTCTTCAATTGAAAATCGTCTTCCTTTCGGATTCTTTTTTGCTTGTAATTGCATATTCAGGAACAATTGAGCTGGCTTAGTCATTTGTTGAACTTGTTTAAATGCAACATTTCCTGAAAGTTTTGTCGCATTAGCCAGTCGTTCTTTAAACGACTGTCCCCTTTTGCGCAAACGATGTATTTCGGTTTGAAGGGACCTGATCTTCTTCTGGAGTGAACTTACAGTATTCAAACTGCAGTAGTACGATCCGGAAACACCTGAAAATGACAAAAAAACGATTAAATATATTATGAATCACTATTATGTGTTGGTCCACCAACCCGCAGTAGGCCAGCGTGGTGGACTAAGGCCTACATCCCTCTCATTACGAGAAGGAGACCCGACCCTGTAGTGGTTCATTAATGGGTTACTGACAATTATGTGTTGCTAAGCACAAAACTCAAGAATGGCTCTACCAATTTGGCTATTTTTTTTGTCAGGTGGTATATACGAGTTTCCCCCCGGCAACTATGTGTAATTACCAGAGATCGGTAGGTAACGCTATTTTGGTTCATTGACAAATTCATTAATGTTTATGTCGAAATTTTGTAGTGTTTGTTACACTGTTGAGCTAGTGTCATTTCATCTATGTTTAGGAAAGGTGTACTTCCTGCACATCGGAAATAAATATTGTTGCAAATATTTAACAATTGTTTAAGTTGAAATGCCTAAACCAAATCTATTATCATTTTTCTTGTATAGTATTTTCTTTCGAAAATAATGGCATTGTGAATGGTTTTTAAACCATAAAAATAAAAGAGATTTAAATTTTTTGCATTCGTATAGAATAATTACCTTTGACAGATTGTTTTGGTCTGGGTCTACTAATTACACTGTAGTTATGGTCCGCTAGTAAATTAGCAGAAGCAGAAATGCAGTGCTTTAGTCCTGAAAAAAAAACACATCATTTAACATAATTATTATAAAGTAATTTATTAACCAACACAAATACACAATAAATTAAATTGATACAGCAAAAACATTTTTTTGTTAGTTACAAAACCAATAATAATCATACTTCATACTATTCATGTATAGTAATAATGTTTGGATATTGTAAATTCTATGGACTATAGAGAGTAACAGAGATAAGCTAGTATGCAATAATATCATTGCATCACAGAAGTAGTCAAGCCAAACACTAAATTCTCCATTATAATAGATTAGCATACTTAAAAAACAATTTATTTTATTACCTGGGTTAACAGGAATGGAAGAACTAGGCTGGGTATCAGTTGCTGTATCAGATAGTTGCATCTTGGATGTACCTTAAAGAAACATTATTATGAATAAATATTTTGCAGAAAATTACAAAAGTATAAAGTAATGAGTAATCTTACTCAATTTCAACGGATTTGCATTAGCTACACTAATATAAATAAATTAGTGATGTTTTCTGATATATTAACAACAAAATACATTTATTTATAAGTAGATGATCAGTTCAGTTCCATTTAAATTCTTTTTTCAGAATTTAGTAATTATTTTGATTGTTTTACTGCTATTTGGGACCGAGAGAAATCTAACAAATCAAAATAAAATTACATTGGTACACAATTAAATAATGTACCAATTTATATTACCTACATAACCAAATTAAAACGGTATTAACTCACTTGGTAAATGAAGAGATGGTACTGCCAGTGCATTGAGACGTTTATAACGATTTCTATGTTCATCAGTAAAGTGAATATCACAAATTCTCTTCTTTACATAAATGTCATTTTCAGATAGTGTATCCAAACTTCCACCAACAAGATTAACCCATAGTTTAAAACGTTCCGGGTATTTGTTGGGATTGGGAAAGACATGCATCACCAAATCTGAAATAAAAAAGTAAAATTAATTATAAGTAAGCATATGACAAGTTTCCTTATTAGGTCAGCATAGTCAAAAAGTATGGCTGAAGCCTTGAAACATTACTACGGGGTTATCCTAGCAGTCCAAAATGGACCCAGCTTTAAGGTTGTTGAAGCGTTTGCCAGTCGCGTAACAATAACATTTATATTGTATCTGGTTTCAAGATCCTTGAAGAGTTAAAACATATTTTTGTTAAATTTAGTATTTGAAAATAATTGTTGTAAAACAAATTTTGCAATCACCAGGAATGAACCAAAATAATCATGACTTACACAGCCTACTGAGTTGGTATTTGCTCCGTTAGCAGAATACACTTGGATAAGAAAAGAAAAGGATGACTTAGGTCTCGTACCCAAGTTAAAGCTCACCATCATAGTAGGATTCTCAAATAAATTTGATAGGATAGCAGTTTACCAAGCCAATAATCATGCTGATAAGAAGGTTAGAGATAGACTGTTTGTTTGGATTGATACCAAATTTTTTCTTTAGTTTATGGGATTCTCTAAAAGTACCTACTTAGGTAGGAACTCACTATTTAGGATTGTGGACTTTGACTTAAGGTTATGTTTAAGTGACAGGTTATGATGCTAACGCCGGTAGGAAACAAACTTAAGTTAGTCAGATATGAACAATAAACTTACCTGTAGCCTTACATCCAAATGCACAACTGTGGGGCATCTTCACAATGTTATACACTCACAAGAAAACACAAAATAGCGTCTATATCGCGCTGAAAAACGTCTCTATCGTAGAAAAGTACACAACACAAAGATTGAAGAAAAGGCTTCTGGATAGTTATCTTAGTATAACGGAGGAGCAAGCTCGACTCGACGTTTAGCGAAGAAATTATCTCTAAAGCTAGGAATTACACAAAATTGACCAAAATACACAGTCAGGCGTACGCGCAAGCTATGATGGTGGCCAAAGAGTAAAGTGTTGCAGTGTTGCTATTGCTAATCAACACAGCACGCCGCGCCGGTTGGATAAAGTTGCCAGAATGAGAATTTTTAATGACAAAATTTAATTAAAATTTGTAATTTAAATCATCTCCTTGTAATTATTAAAAATTACTCTTATTTTTTCGAAAGTTAAATAATTAATTTTCAAACTTTTCACAGAGACATCTATGGAAAACTGTGAACAATAAAAGATTCACGTTAAGTAGTTAAGATGGCGCTACTTTCTTTATCACAACGCTCGATCAAGGGAACTGTCTCCCCTCTGACACCAATCAAAAAAATTAATTTTCCCAGTAAAATTGTTTTACGAAACTTGGTTTTGGTTTATCGTATTTCTTTGCCGAAGTAAATATATCTAATATTTAAGTGTTTACACAATTAAATAGCGAACGCTTTTGTTTTTAACGATGTCTTCACCGGTTAGTAACTAATGTTAAATGTTTGTTTTGGTTAACTGTGTATATAAAAAGGTGCGTTTATACGTTTATCTTTGTGTTATTATTCTCTCGTTATAGGTGGAGGAAAGCGTGAGACGTAATAGCGAAAGCGAGGTGGGCGATGCGGAGACTCCAGAGCACGACCCTCACTTCGAGCCCATAGTCTCGTTACCTTTAGTGGATATCCACACTAATGAGGAAGACGAGGAAGAGCTGGTCAAAATACGTGCACGGTTATACAGATATGACACCGCCGATCATGAATGGAAGGTAAATTGGATGAAAAATTTTTCTTCCTAACTGACAACTATGATTAACTGAACCATGGGTGCCACAGGCCCACCTTAATTCAATGTGCATCAAAATGTATTTAAAACAACTTTTGTCAGTAATTCTGGAATATCAGCAAATCTATAACTACTTTGTCGTGATATACTGATACTATACACTTAGAGTATGCATATACTGTGTATTTGCAACAGTAGTTTGAAGCAGACTGCTCACAAGTAGCTGCATTTGAACAGCAGGAAAGTCAAATTGTCCTGAAGGCACTCAATTAGTCGTCCAACCAAATTATTTTGAAACCATTTTAATCAGTCTTTCAAGTGTTGCAACAGAAAGTCAACAATTAAAAATCCCTAAATTTCATAAACCTCAGTATTTTCTTTGTTTTTCTTGTATTCTATTCTACATTTTTTTTTCTAATCAACAGGAGCGTGGCACAGGTGACATTAAGTTGTTGCGCCACAGAACCAACAACACAGTCAGGGTTGTGATGAGACGTGACAAGACGCTCAAGGTGTGCGCCAACCATTTCATCACACCAGACATTCGGATGAATGTCCACTGTGGATCCGATAAAGCCTTCAACTGGTCAGTGTTTGCTGACTATGCGGATGAGCAGTGCAAGCAGGAACTGCTTGCTATTAAGTTTGGCAATCCTCAGAGTAAGTATAGCTAACTGATACAGGTTCAATTTTCCAAGGGCCATGTATGGCGAAATCTGAAACAGTTACAAATAGCAAAAAGTATTTAAAGTCTCTGCCTGATTTTGGTGACATCATTCAATTTTTGGAAAATTAATAGCCAGGAATCGAACCATTGATAGTATTTGATTTTTTGTATCAATTATTGTTTTTGTTTAAAAACTAAGCACACCCTCTTGTAACTGTGAAGGTAGTCTGCAATTAGTATTAGAATTTTTAGTCAACAATGTTTCATACAGATGCAGAGCTGTGGAAAACAAAATTTGCAGAAGCACAAGAAATTGTCAGAACGAAGTGTAGCCTATACACCCAAGATCCATCTTCAGACGAGGATGAAAGCAGTATCACCAGGAGTGAGGACACAGACACACCTGAACCCAAGAGCGCAGATAAAACACCAGATGAAGACCCTAAGAAGGAATCAGAAAAAGATTCTGAGGGTGTTGTCCTCAAACTCAAAGAATTAAAGGTTGATAGTGAAAAATCTGAATAATATTCATCAACTGTTTTGTTTTGAATGAAATAACTGCCAAACAGGATACATAAGATGAGGCATAAATAGATTTTGTACTTCTCATAATAATTTTATGATACATAGCTAAATCGATAAGTAATTTTTTAAGGTACTATGTGTTATGTATTTTATTGATGAACAATATTATTAAAATATGTAAGGCTAAGGTATGTTATCAAAGATAAAAGGATGGAGGTAGTATATTTGAATTTTTTTTGAAGAATTTTCCAATCTAGTTTTTAGCTGGTTTGAGTGTTGCAAGGTTGCCTTATTTGGAAATATCTATGTAAATAAGTTTCATGATACTGCTGAATGTTCATGGTATATATTTTGGATTTGATATGAAAATATCTCGAATAAGTGTTAAATTTTATATGTTCACACATTTAAATATTTGTTTTGGTTTAACATTTTTTGTATTTGTAGTATGACATCCTGTGGTGTATGTTCTAGAGCTCTATAGTACATAATTCATATCCATTAATTTTAATATATTCTTGAGTTAGTAATTGTAACAAAAAGTAAAACTTTCTCTACTGTTCACTAGCTTAAGATATTGCCCAGATCTCAGAAAGGAAAATCAAGTGATACAGGTTTGATATAGTAAGCATGGGACTTTTATAGGTGTATGACAGATACACAAATATTTGCTGTAATGTATATCAGACAGCGGTGGTGTCCCCAGAGTGACACTTAACAGCTGTAATGGTCACCAATACTCTTGCCAACATAATCTGAACTAAATACTACAGCAGGAATATAAAGCCAATGAGAAATCACATTAAACTACAATCAGATGGTGTTTTGAAAACCATGTAAAGATGTTGGAGCCATGTTTGAATAACGAGAATTTTTTTGTACTTCTTAATCTAGAACAAAGCCAAGAGACCTAGAAACTAAGATTAGATGTGAGACAAATGGGCGTGTTGGATGGTCCTTCAACACTTTCATTTGTGTGCCTCACTACAAAAGTAGTGGGATGGGAACAATTATTGTGTACATCACATGACCAGGTTAAGTATTTGTGTTCCATCCAGTATTGAACATCAATCCACTCTAGGAACTGTAACATAACTTGTAAGCTTAAGAGATGTCCTCAATTTCATAATAAAAAATTACAGTTATTTAGTGTGAGATGTGTGTGAATGAAGCACTACTTGAAGTCTTTAAAAAAGAATTACTACTTGAAAAGTCTGAAAACAACAATGTTTCTCACTGTGTTCAGATGTATTGAAATTTTTTAAAATGCACCATCCAATTGAAAAATGTTTAAAACTGTAAGTAACATAGATACTTAATCAGAATTTATTTAGCATATTATTGTCAGTATACATTTTGATTTCTCTTTTTTAAAATAAAATTCCATAATAGATAAATTTTTTAAAAACCATTTGTTTCATTCATTTGATGAATACCTTTAACTACAATACTTAAATAACATAGTAATAAAAAACATTATTTTTCACACTTTTATTGCCTTGTTTCAACACATTGTGCAAAACATCACACACATTTGAAAAAAAATTCAAAATAATTAACAGTCATTAAATATCTATTAGGCTGCTCCAAGTTTAAACCTAAAGAAAATTAAAAGATAAAATGGAATTTGCTTGTAAAATGGAATGTTCCCAGACATCATAAAACATAACATAAACTGCAAACTTTATAGTTTCTTAAATTATTTTGATACAGAATATTCATAGTACATAAAATATATTCATTTGTTTTGGAATTGGGTAGACATTTTGATAATATATTATTGAAGGTCAGAATAAAGGTCCATTCACATCTACAGACAGGAAGCATGTCAGACATGTCACAAGAAATATTCTCTGTACACACTGTTTCACATGTAGTGTACACAAACAGTGTTTGGTGACAACCGACAACATTTTCAACAAAGATTTGTCTGTGCTGGCATGTCTGAGCTCCTTTAACAGTTGTGCAGAGAGTATGAACGTGATCTCGAACATTAACAGAGGTGCAATGTCTGCTACACTATGTGCTCAATAGGCTATGTGCTTGTAGATCTGAATGGTCCTTAAGAATAATTCAGATATTATTGGACTTTTTATAGAAATTGCACATAATATTTGTATAAGATGCATTAATAGAAACACTGATTTTATAAAAATTTTGTTTTTTAGGGTACCACTTAAATTAAGTGATGCATGATAAAGTGTGATGTGAGATAGACAACAGACTATTTACTCAGACTCAAGTAGAAAGTATATTTGGTAGATTATAACTTGGGGTTCTAGAACACATTCAATGCTACACCTTTGTTTTGGACGCTCCAGGCTGGCTATTGAACCTTACAAAGCTCCGCTAGGCATCAGTCACTAAATATGTATATATCAGTGACATTGTGCAACCCATTTGTTGCCGATGTTGGCAACAACAGGCAGAAGTGGACATAGTGACCCTCAAGCAATATTATGTATAGTTTAAAAACAAAATCACACCTCATTTACAATTCTCCATCATCAGAAAAATTACAGGAGATGGTCCATGATCAGTCCGAACATAGACTGTGTTTATCAGCTACAGAGTTCCATTATATATCTCTCATCTCCAGTATAATACCAGCTTTATGGTCAACTAAAATGGTGTGTGGAAAATACATTCAAAGTTTCAATTACATACATACATACAGGCTAAGCTAGTATAAGACCATGTAAAAGGCACACAAAATAAATCATCTGCAAAATTACAAGATGTGCTTAAAATTAGTTACAGCCATGGGGTGTCAAGACTTAATGGCCAGTGCCTTGAGCGTGAACATATGCAGTTCCATTTACAAATGGTACTGAGCTGCCATTAGTACTGGAAAATGTCGGACAGACTGACATATGACATACTAATGACTGACATTTAGGTGCGTTCCACCAAGTGCCCACAACAATCAAAATGCTCCTTTAGTCATTCCACAGTTGTTGTGGTTGTGGCGAAAACATTTATGACATTCATGACTTATACGTGAAGCTCACAACAACCCATCTAAAAAGGTGGGTTTAAGTGGTTGTTGTCAATTCTATTGTCAATCAAATCAATTAAAAATTTTGAGGCTTTTAAATAAAGCATGCCAAACTCAACGTACAGCTCTTACAAGTTTATGACAGTAACACTCACAAGTAAGTGGAACAGGAAAAACTGTGGTGGTGAGGTGATTCTTGTGAATGTTAAGTGGAACACACCCAAAATACTTTGATGATAGTGTTCACGCTCACAGCACATGTCATATAAATAAAATCAGCATCTTTATAAATGCACCTTAAAGCAGGTCAATTTATAATTCTTCTTTTTCTTGAGCTTGCTTATCATGTAGCTGGAATGTCTGCAGAATATTGATCCTGGTTCCTAGTTCCTTTTTCTTTTCTTCAGAGACTTTTCCACTGAGGAGTTTTTTGACTCTTTGGTTTTCTGTAGTGATGAATTCATTTGTGTGCCTCACTACAAAAGTAGTGGGATGGGAACAATTATTGTGTACATCACATGACCAGGTTAAGTATTTGTGTTCCATCCAGTATTGAACATCAATCCACTCTAGGAACTGTAACATAACTTGTAAGCTTAAGAGATGTCCTCAATTTCATAATAAAAAATTACAGTTATTTAGTGTGAGATGTGTGTGAATGAAGCACTACTTGAAGTCTTTAAAAAAGAATTACTACTTGAAAAGTCTGAAAACAACAATGTTTCTCACTGTGTTCAGATGTATTGAAATTTTTTAAAATGCACCATCCAATTGAAAAATGTTTAAAACTGTAAGTAACATAGATACTTAATCAGAATTTATTTAGCATATTATTGTCAGTATACATTTTGATTTCTCTTTTTTAAAATAAAATTCCATAATAGATAATTTTTTAAAAACCATTTGTTTCATTCATTTGATGAATACCTTTAACTACAATACTTAAATAACATAGTAATAAAAAACATTATTTTTCACACTTTTATTGCCTTGTTTCAACACATTGTGCAAAACATCACACACATTTGAAAAAAAATTCAAAATAATTAACAGTCATTAAATATCTATTAGGCTGCTCCAAGTTTAAACCTAAAGAAAATTAAAAGATAAAATGGAATTTGCTTGTAAAATGGAATGTTCCCAGACATCATAAAACATCACATAAACTGCAAACTTTATAGTTTCTTAAATTATTTTGATACAGAATATTCATAGTACATAAAATATATTCATTTGTTTTGGAATTGGGTAGACATTTTGATAATATATTATTGAAGGTCAGAATAAAGGTCCATTCACATCTACAGACAGGAAGCATGTCAGACATGTCACAAGAAATATTCTCTGTACACACTGTTTCACATGTAGTGTACACAAACAGTGTTTGGTGACAACCGACAACATTTTCAACAAAGATTTGTCTGTGCTGGCATGTCTGAGCTCCTTTAACAGTTGTGCAGAGAGTATGAACGTGATCTCGAACATTAACAGAGGTGCAATGTCTGCTACACTATGTGCTCAATAGGCTATGTGCTTGTAGATCTGAATGGTCCTTAAGAATAATTCAGATATTATTGGACTTTTTATAGAAATTGCACATAATATTTGTATAAGATGCATTAATAGAAACACTGATTTTATAAAAATTTTGTTTTTTAGGGTACCACTTAAATTAAGTGATGCATGATAAAGTGTGATGTGAGATAGACAACAGACTATTTACTCAGACTCAAGTAGAAAGTATATTTGGTAGATTATAACTTGGGGTTCTAGAACACATTCAATGCTACACCTTTGTTTTGGACGCTCCAGGCTGGCTATTGAACCTTACAAAGCTCCGCTAGGCATCAGTCACTAAATATGTATATATCAGTGACATTGTGCAACCCATTTGTTGCCGATGTTGGCAACAACAGGCAGAAGTGGACATAGTGACCCTCAAGCAATATTATGTATAGTTTAAAAACAAAATCACACCTCATTTACAATTCTCTATCATCAGAAAAATTACAGGAGATGGTCCATGATCAGTCCGAACATAGACTGTGTTTATCAGCTACAGAGTTCCATTATATATCTCTCATCTCCAGTATAATACCAGCTTTATGGTCAACTAAAATGGTGTGTGGAAAATACATTCAAAGTTTCAATTACATACATACATACAGGCTAAGCTAGTATAAGACCATGTAAAAGGCACACAAAATAAATCATCTGCAAAATTACAAGATGTGCTTAAAATTAGTTACAGCCATGGGGTGTCAAGACTTAATGGCCAGTGCCTTGAGCGTGAACATATGCAGTTCCATTTACAAATGGTACTGAGCTGCCATTAGTACTGGAAAATGTCGGACAGACTGACATATGACATACTAATGACTGACATTTAGGTGCGTTCCACCAAGTGCCCACAACAATCAAAATGCTCCTTTAGTCATTCCACAGTTGTTGTGGTTGTGGCGAAAACATTTATGACATCATGACTTATACGTGAAGCTCACAACAACCCATCTAAAAAGGTGGGTTTAAGTGGTTGTTGTCAATTCTATTGTCAATCAAATCAATTAAAAATTTTGAGGCTTTTAAATAAAGCATGCCAAACTCAACGTACAGCTCTTACAAGTTTATGACAGTAACACTCACAAGTAAGTGGAACAGGAAAAACTGTGGTGGTGAGGTGATTCTTGTGAATGTTAAGTGGAACACACCCAAAATACTTTGATGATAGTGTTCACGCTCACAGCACATGTCATATAAATAAAATCAGCATCTTTATAAATGCACCTTAAAGCAGGTCAATTTATAATTCTTCTTTTTCTTGAGCTTGCTTATCATGTAGCTGGAATGTCTGCAGAATATTGATCCTGGTTCCTAGTTCCTTTTTCTTTTCTTCAGAGACTTTTCCACTGAGGAGTTTTTTGACTCTTTGGTTTTCTGTAGTGATGAACTCATCACCTTTGTCAATGATCTTCTCCATTATTGTTTTGTAAATTTTTCCTGATGATGCATCCTAGAATGGTTTTCAAAAAATTATTATAATTATATTTAAAATCATTTTATATTTCAATGGCTTCAGAATTTATTGTGTTCAGAGTAGTATGGAGCATCTTGAGTAATATAAAATAGTACCAGATTAATAAAATTTAGAATTAAAAGAATTTGAGAAATTAGAGTGGCCATTAAATCTTTGCTTTGTGACAGACAATGCTTAGTACTTCAATTTTCAACTATTTCAATGATAGTATATGTATAGAATAGTAATCAGATGGATATAGAAATGTAAAAAAATGAAAGATAAAATTGGGAAAGGGATAGAATACCTTGGTGGCAATTTTTTTCAGTGAGCTTTCAACCTCTCTCAACACCGCCTTCCGGTTCTCCTTATCAGCTTTCATGAACTTGATTGCGAGGAGATCAAGCTCCTTCACGCACCCAGGGAGGCTCAAGTAGACGCCGCTCTGTTCGCGCACAAAACGTCTTAGTTCGTCGCTGGTAAACCCTTTCGCATCATCAAACAGAACTGGCTCGGGCCGCCCTTTGATAAACAGCTTCACCAATGGAAAGTTATCCTTGGTCGCTCCGTACTTCCTCGCGAGAGCCTCGTTCTCCTTTTCACCGTAATCTTTCACCCCTACTTCGGCAACTAATAAATCGTCGACGTCCTGAGAACTTTTTGCAAGCGCCACGAATGCATCGTGCTTGTCTCCGTAGGGATACGCGACGTCGAATTTTACGAGTGACGCTTGAAATTTATTTATCACTTTATCAAATGAAAATTCATCCAGTTCTACTGAACCGCTCCCGGCCGATGCTCGACTCAAAACGGAAAATAAAATGCACAAGACCCACGGAAGTGTGAACGATGGCATTGTTGAAGAACGCATTGTTAACACGTTATCAACTGTTCTGTGCAATTCCAATAAATAAACTGAGTTCACTTTTCTAAATCAATTTATATTTTATCGGCCACGAGCACAGCATACAGCTATTTATGCTTACACGCACGACACATGACATTTATTATCTGAAATTATCTGACAACTAACTAGCAGCCGGCGATTTTGTTTTCGTTTGTGAAATCGCTCCGTTTCACGTTATTTCAAAAAGTTTGTGCTAAAAAAAACAGGTTTTCCATCAAAGTTATAATAGTTACTTAGTTTTATAATCTCGTTAAATATATTAAAATTATTTATATTGTTTTTGGGTGAATAAGGTGCGAAATACTATGAAGAAAATACTTATTTATTGAATTAGAAGAACACATTACGTGAAACGAAATGAAATATTGAATTTTCACGATTTTCTCGCAGCGGATGACGTTTCGTGTTTTGTTGTGATTGGTGGATTGGACCTATGTGTGGGTCATAAACGTAATATGTGTGGGTGATTTTGCAATAATGATAAATTTTTTTTAGTAGGTACCCAACAGCCATCCAACAGCTTTTAAAATCTTCTTTTTGAAACGATTCCATTAACTTCACCTGATAACAATGTAAATTAGCTCCTTTATCGTGTAATTAGTCATTATGTTCTTAAAAGTAAATTTTGTTGTGAGGAAAGGTTTTTGTAGTAGGTACTTTTTTTTTTGCCCAGTAAAAATGCTTAACTACCAACTAAAGCAGTGACAGCCAAGTATTTGAGGATTCGGTCTCCTTCTCAGGAGGTTCGGGTACAAATCCTAGTGGCACGCACCATTGAACGCCAAAATGTAACACTTTTGTCATAAATCTTAATGCACTTTTGCTGTACTATTTTATGCATTTAAAAATAATCGTATACGCTTGAAAGATATAATTTTATTACATATTGCATTGCAATGCAAAGTGTTGATCGGAAGGCAGTTATTTTCAATGAAAATGGAAGTCACTTGTCAACCCAAATATAATATTATTCTTTTATTTTTATCTTCGATTGTTACTGGCACAACAAGCGGATTAACGGATAATGGTTAGTTTAATGCCTCCTTTTAAAAAAAAAAATCTAGTAGCTAGAGCCATCGTAGCTCGCTTAGGGAGGACCTTCACGCCACCCTCTTAACCCGCTGTAAAGTTGCAGGTTCTTTATGTCTTGTGTTTCGATTGGGGAACTGTGGGTGCCGGGAGATTAAAATAAGGTATGTACGAGTAACCGCCATGAGTCGTGAGCACAGATAATCAGTGGTAGGGATATTGTATACTTTCGACCAATGTACAGCAGCCGAAAAAACGTGCTGGACCAATAGACGACGCACACTGACGAACTGACGTTTGTCGAACCAATCGTGTGCTCCGCAGCGCAGTCAATGTCAAACCGACAAATGAAAGTTCTGCTCACCACTCGTGACGGCAACTATACAATACAGCGTTTTTTCCAATTAGGTTTCGGATACATTAAAATTTTCACCGGTTTTTCTTTAGATTCAGTCTCCAAACCATTACAGAGCGGGAAATTAAGTGACGTACAAGAACATGTAGGATTACGATGGCCTATGGGGGTTGTTACATATTATTTGGACACTCATGCTTATGGTAAGTACAATACAACCAAGTAACACAGTATACTGGGTAAGTATATATTCTATCCTTTATTTTAAATAATTTTACTGTGACATGAATGACGGTGTATGTATGAAGAATGTAGTTTTAAAATAAGGAATCGAATTGACAATAGGTTATATGGTTCTATGCAACGATTATAGGTATGTAAAGGAAGGACATACTTTGTACTTATCTACTTATTTTAAACTAGGCAGGTATAGGTATATCTATTGTCTGTTATCAGTAAAACGGTTTTGAATATGGCTTTGACGTTGCAGATAACTTTGTATCGGATAGAATACGCACGGCGATGAATACACTGGAAAGTGCTTCTTGCATGAGGTTCAACCGAATTCTGGTCAAGCCCGCTGGAAACATCACCTGGATTCATATCACTAATCCAGGAAAAGAGCGCAATTGTGTACACGAACCTACATACAAGAAAGATGGCGAAATAGTAAGTAACAAAAAAATTGTGTGGGTACTTATTGTTACCCCAATAGAAGACCGACTCCTTAGATTTGCTCATTTCCATGACAAAGGAAGTAAACAGAACGGCAATAATAACACTTTGTGACCTAACAACTCAGTGACTCCCCAAACTAATTCTTTCACTCTCAGTCACAGTCGCGATAAAAGTGATAGAATGAGCTAACATGCGCTCAATTTAACAGAATCAGGGGTAGATACGCCTGTACAGGCAACATGAACGTTCTATATCCTTCTTGTTTCTATGGTCTTTTTTAAAATTCTATCCAGTCTATTGTTATACAAATAATTAAAGCAGCCAGATGTTGATAAGTTATTGAGTGGCGTCGATTAGTACGAAATCCTGAAAGGAAGGCAGGATCGTCTGATATAAGTAAAACAAAACTACTAAGTTATCTTTTCCAGGTGCTGGTTATTGGTTTTGACTGTTTGAAAAACCGTGAAATTCTACACACAATACTCCACGCAATCGGATTCAAAGACGAGGTCTCACATCCCCATCGTGATCAGTACATTCGAGTTCTTTGGAACAACATAAGGCCAGGTGAACATTGATGGCGCTTTTTACACCCCTTACATAAGCCACCTGGCTTCGCCTGTATGTTATATAATGTACTAGTTTCCACCCTCCAAACGCGACTACATGACGACCACCACCGCTCTGCCAAGAGCGAAACGATTAAGAAGTTTCCACCCGCGATCGCATCTACGTTGACCTCGTCTAATTTGACGCAGAAAGGGATAAGAAGTGTCCTATATGGTAGTCCAGGTTACAATCTACCTGTGTACCATATTTCATACAAATCTGTTGAGCCGTTTTTGCGTGAAAGAGCAACAAACATCTATCCTCACAAATTTTTGCATTTATAACAGTAGTAGGAGTAGATGTAACGGAATCTTTGAACTCTATTTTCCCCCCTTCAAAATGTCAGATTAATATAAGCGGATCTGTCTTGATTTCTGATCCCGATTCCCTGATCTTTAGAACCCTAAATCATTTTAAGTCGCTCTTATTAATAAAAGCTTCACACTCATAGGCCTACCTCCCACGCTAGGCTTTCTTGTGTCGTAGGTACCATGGACACACAAAAGACAACACACACACACACACACACACCCAGACCAGACACAGAAGTTTAAACTCATCATTCAAATCTCTGCTCCGCTGGGAATCGAACCCTTATATATATATATATAGAATATGGGTATATTCTAATATTTATATTATATATATTTATAACATTATATATAGTTATATTCCTCTCTACGCATTGCACTGGCGTCTTTAACCAACTGCGCTACGCAAGTCGTCTAATTCTACACCGAAAACCCATCCTCCAATTATTTGTCTTCTTTCTTTCTATTTGTGTTTTCTACCTGGTTGCCTGGAAGAAATCGCTACAGTGATAAACGTTTTTTATTTCAGATTACCGGTACTTATATCGAATTCAGACAGATGAAGAGATGTCATCTACATTGTTGGTGGAGTATGATCCTTCGAGTGTGATGCACTTCCATGATCGAGCTTTTAGTATGAATGGTCGCGCAACCTTAATGCCTCTGGTAGAAAACGTTTTAGAGATATTTTTTATCTAGTACTAAGCCTTGTTTTACACACATAACCATACTTGGCCACAAAACGTGGACATGTGTGGTTACGTCATTACGTGTAAATAGTGCCGCTGCTATACTTTGAAAATTTAAGTGGCAATGGGTTAGCCACATCGTTCGTAGGACAGACAACTGATGGGGAAGAAAGTTCCTCCAATGTCGAAATGCCGCTTTTCGACCAGTTGGACTGATGACTTGAAAAAGACAGCGGGAAACCGTTGGATTCAAAGGGCCCAGGACCGGGTGCAGTGGCGCCAGTTACGGGAGTCCCATATCCAGCAGTGGACTACGAAGGAAGTGTCGTTGGGGCTATTTGTGATGCATTGTGGTAACTACAAAATGTGGATGTGGTTGCGTAGCGTAGGTACAAGAGAATACAAGCAACATACGAGGATGCAGTTCAAAATATTCCATAGATTTAATTAATTACATCCTATCGGATGCGGTTCGCTTAAGAATTTAATCAGGATTCAAATTCTGTTAAAATGGTCGCTATTACTATAACTGTGGGACAATGGAAACCTTTTATTTATTTACATTCTAACAGATTCCTGGACTACAAATAAGTCCATCTAGTGGACTTTCTCAGTTGGACAATATGAGATTACGCCTACTTTTTGACCGAGAATGCAATAAAAGGACGGTCGGAAGCGTTATAGATACGTGCAAAATGGTACTTAGTAATAATATGAAAGCAAAAGTCGTTGAAGAGGGTGATGGTAAAAATAAAGGCACTGAAAAGAATTACATCGACAGTAATGAAAATAAAGTCACTGAAAAGGATTTCGTCGACAATAATGTGAAAAACAAAACAACAAAAGACAATTTATCAATTGCTGATAGCGCAGATGATGATACTGATGGTGAAGGTGACAATAAAGGCACTGGAAAGGATTCCATCAACAGCAATAATAAACACAAACCAACAAACAACAATGAATTAACTGCTGAATCTGAAGATGATGTTGATAATAAAGATGAAGGCGATAATCAAGGTACTGGAAAGGATTCCATCAAGAGTAAAGATAACGTAAAACTTTATAAGTTTCCTGATTATTATTCGTACTGATGCACAAATGACCTAAATAAAAGTTAAATGTAGGTAATCATATTGGTTATTTTAATCTTCAGCTTACCTGTAGGAAACTTATCCATTTTATGAAAATAATGCTGACTGCATTATTGCAGTTGCAACAGTATATAAGTGAAATTTAATTAAATACTCTTGAAAAGCGTTGGTATTATGTATGATATCCGACCTAATGTCGTTTACGTGCTCAACAGTAGTCAGCCAACATAATAACAATAATGTAATAAAAGTTTTTATGGATATAGTATATGGAAAAAATTGCTTTTAAACTCAGTTATTCGGATAAAGCGCCTCTTTTTCTTTTGTTTTTAGAAAAAATCATACAATTCTTTATACCTACCTATATCCAATCCATATCACTTTATCTTCGTAACGTCATTCTAAATCAATACCATCCAGACTGAGTGCTTGAAAATTTTCACCTCAATTGGTTAAGGATAACTGTTTTGAAATTAAGTTGGAAGATTTCATCCGAACATACATCCTTCAAGTTTCCTTCCTTCTTTTCAACCCTTCGTAGTTTACCCTCAACCCGATCCTGGGCCCTTTGAATCGGCACCCGGTCGGAAGGCGGCCAGATCTTTTGCTAAGACGCGGTCGCCATTCGAAGATCTTTCTTCCCCATCGGATGTGGGTCCTAAGAACGATTCGAACGAACACAAGCAAGATAAAAAGTTTTTTTTTTAAAAAGACGTGTATTGTTTCTGGGAATTTTATTGTGGATCGAATAGGTTCTCAGGTCCGTTTTCGTCGTAGACTACATTGCTCGGAGTAGATTAGATTCAATTTGTTGACATCTGTAGAACTTAATCCCTGCCAATGACCCATGGCCCAGCCGTCGTTCTGGAATAATACTTGCAATCAATTAAAAATTATTTCATCAAATGTTATATCGTAGTTACTATAGCCCTTTGGCCCCCTACAACAGAGGGAAAACTTAGAGCGTACTCCACCACGCTGCTCTAATTAGTGGAGAAACGGATTAGTGGGCAACCCGTGTCGGATGTTTTCAAACCGCTCATAGGACCCCCGACAGGGTTTAACGACTGCTATCGTATCAATCAAACAACTGGAGGCAACGGCTTAAAGTGCCCTCCGAAGCACGAAAGCGCGCATTAAATTCGCCACTACCGATCACCCAACCAGGTACTGACAGCCCGATGCAGCTTAAATTTTTCGATCGCTCACAATCTTGACTAAATTGTGAGCAGCGTCGAAGCGTACAGCGGGGCTACACACGCTATAAGTACTATATACTCATTCACGATATTCATTATCTAAATAGAATATTAAGAACCGACCCATATAGGATACATAATGTTGGTAACCCCGTTCTTGATCTGCAGCCATGGGTAGTGCATGACGCTCTGGTAGTCGTAGGGGAAGCCTACTGCTGCGGCTGGTGGAAGCTTCTCCTGCATCTCATCTCTTATCTCTGAAAGATTTAATTTTAATGTAGATATAAAGTACGAGTACATTACGACAACGTGGCTTAAGTAGCTCATTGCATGACGTAAAGTTAGCACCCGAGTGAAACGAGCAAAACGCCGTACAGTAATCAAAGATGGCGCGATCTTGAAGGCATTGGACAGATAACATTTGATCTATATAAGTACTAACTTGGTGTAAGATTATCCCATAGAATATGTAGGTATGAATCCCTATCGTGCATGTTGTGTTGATGGTCCAGGCCGAGGATATGCACGAACAGATGGAGGAGGTCGTTCACTGAATTGAAACAATCCGCGTTGATTTTTAGCTCCTGAAAAATAAGTTATATTTGCTAATTATATTTGCCAAAAGATTATGTTTGTTAAGCAGATAATATATCTTTCAAATTTTAAGTTTAATTTTAAAAAGA
This sequence comes from Erynnis tages, assembly GCA_905147235.1. Taxonomy (NCBI): domain Eukaryota; kingdom Metazoa; phylum Arthropoda; class Insecta; order Lepidoptera; family Hesperiidae; genus Erynnis; species Erynnis tages. Next base: position 3,668,773 of record LR990092.1, read on the forward strand.
AGCTTTTCATATTGTATTTAAATACCAGTGAAGATCTTTAGTTTGACACCACTATTCACTAACAAACAAACTAAATTATATTGCTTGCAAAAAGACCACTTTTCACCACCAATCTGCATCGGAGCAGCGTGGTGAAGTACGCTCCAGGTCTCCCCGAGTTGTGGGGAGAGACCAACAGGGTAATGAAAGGGTTGGCTAATGAATGCAGAAGTCAATTATTCTTACTTGGTTGCCTTCAGGTTTTCCCGGTGATGGGCAATGGCACCCAGGCTCCAGCGATCGGACGAGCTTTAACGTGCTATCAGCGTGTCGTCTACCCGCTGGTACTGTACTGCCTGAGTTTCGGCGTACTCCTTCACTTCGAGAAGACGTCACTGAAAGACGGAAATGGATAAATTTTGCTTGCACGATTTGACCCACAATAAGTAACGAGCGCATAGTCCCGCTTCTTGAGTAGGTATATCGTATGTGATCGTAAGAGTTAAACAACGTCGGGCGCGGTCAGTTCCGATGGGTGATCGCTGGTCGCGAATTGCATTGAAGCAGCGTGGTGAAGTATGCCCAGGCGTCGTGTTATGGGTATAACACAGCATGTTAAATAAAAGCTTGTAGATAGATGCTTAGTTACCTTTACCTTACCTTTTGATATACTAGGATTTTATATTTAGATATTTACCATGCGCCAAAAAATTATCAGATCTTTTCGGAAAATCTATATTTTTTGTATTTTTACCTTTTCGGAGATCAATTAGATCTCTCTCAGCGATTGTGCTAGTTGGCCGTGTTTCAACTTCATAATCACTTGATGTTACAACATTATTTAATCTGGCCTTTAGTTTTTCATTTACGGATACAATATTTGAGTCCGAATTTACGCTCTGATTGTTAAATGCCACAGCTGGCGGTTTCGTATCTTTTTCTTTCTCTGTAGTTATATCTTGATTTTCACCTATTTCATCTCCATCAACATCATACAGAGAAATATCACGAAATTCAATGCACGTTTCTTTTTCAATGTGACGAATAACAGCATTAATGTTTTCCCGTTCTTCAATTGCTGTAAGTTAATGAACAATAACTATGGCAATATAACTTAATTCCAAAATTTTGAGATGCGTATGCGTTAGTCCACCAACCCGCAGTAGGCCAGCGTGGTGGACTAAGGCCTACATCCCTCTCATTGTGAGAGGAGACCCGACCCTGTAGTGGGTCATTAATGGGTACTGACATACGTTAGTGGAAACAACTTAGACCCTTTAAAAAGGAAAATGTTTGACTGAGGGTCAGTTTGTTTTCTTTTTAAGAGTTCAAACAGAATCTAATAAACATATAAACAAATTTAATTAATCAGTTACTACAGAAGTACGTGTCGCATCACTGTAAATTATACCTAATATACAATCCATTAAAATAACAGTGAACAAATATATTTAAATGTTATCAATACAAGAAATATAGAAATACGTACAAAACTCCATTTTGTCTTTAACACTGAAGTTTACAATTCCATAAGGCCAAAGCCTTTCCCTAAAATAATCTTCTATTTCTTTCTGAGTGACATTAGTTGACTCTTTTTTTGATTTCACAACACTAGGGCATGTTTTTAGGAGATATTCTTTGTTTCGATCCATGCATTCGGAGCCGTATACTGTTGTTACTTTTGTAATATCAACATCACTCAGGCCTTCACGTTGTCCAATTTTGATTCCAGGCTGATAAAGAAAATTAAAAGCATTATTATAACTTTTTATTAGACTTTCAATATGTAATTTGGCTATATGATTTGCCTTTTCAGTTAAATTCGCATGAGCTGTTATGATAGTACGCGTGTACCTACATGAGAGGTAAAAATGACTGCAACTTGATAACAAACAACAGAAGAAGTCTTACCTCTGCCAGTAAAGTTACTTGACCATTTTTGGAAAAGGCCCTTGAAGGGTAATGCAAAACGCTTGCGTGATCATATTGAATACTTAATAAGGGATCATCCAAGCGAATTTCGAAATATTTTTTATATCCTGAAAAAAAGAAGTGGCCAAATGTCAAACAATTTATATTGTTGATACATTCTTCGTTCAGGTGATTCAATTTATATTGAAGAGCTTTTTGTATTTTTTCCTTTTTACCAGGTTTTATGTTGTCCCACAGTACGGTGATATATTGATCTCTGTCGGGTCGGGTGTGTTCATGTGAGAATCCCAGAATATGCATTATTTCATGCACTATTTCACCCAATGATAAACAGTCATACCCGAAAACCACCATCTGGAATATTTAAATTTTGTTAAACGTTTCGTTAGGATCTAATTTTCGTTTAGTAGTAGCAGTAGTAGTTTAATTATGTCATCTATAGTTCTATGAAGGATGCAATTAAAAAATCCTGATTTATTTGTAGCTTAACTTGATTATTGTTTATTATTTAAACGACAAGGTTTTTGTTTCGTTCAGCTAAAGAATAAATAAAATTTGCAGAGGTGATGATTTTGTCAGAATTACGTACCTACATAATTGTTGTTGGTTAACGTGTGTAGAACCACACAGCTTACCATCTGGTGACGTATTTACCTTTTTGCTTAAAAACTGACTAAGATACATCTTCTGTATCGCTATGTCTCACTTGACCAGTCCAGTGGCTTCGAATTCGGCCTTTATGGGTTACAGAAAATTTACATGAAATAGTACCTGCACCCCCTTATTGTGTTTACGTTCATTGCTATGGACGCACTGCCGAATGCCAGAAGGGTTGGTGATGTATAACCACTCGACATTACGTAGAGATTCCTTGTCTGTGGGCCTCTCTCGGAGACGCTGGAGACGAATGCATGTTGCCTTTTCAAAGTAGTCAAAAGCTTTCCTTATGATCTCCGACAGATGTGAATCTAAGTAGAAAATTAGCGGTGGTGCGATGATTAGTATTTTTTATCACAAACTAAAAAATAAATAAAGACGCAACAGGGTGGGTCGAGAAAACAGAAACGTAGACTGGCAGGGACCCCCTAACAGTTTCCGGAGGAAAATTGCTGATTATAATTTGTTCAAAGTCGATCCTGTTTTTGATCTATGTAATTTGACTAGGCTAATGGTAGAAGTTCTTTGGATAGATGAAATAGAATAAGGGCAGGGCAACGCCTGCCGGCTTTGACTAGTTTTGCAATAGGTATGTTGTTTAGTTTTGTAGTCTAATTAAATCCAAATTTATGATTTTGAACAGTGACCTGAGGAGAGTGGGTGACCAGTATAAGAAGCAATTTTAGTAATACCATACCATAAGTGTTTGAGTCGATGAAGTAAGGAACTATGCCATGCTTCCATTTCTTCGTCCAGGGGATCTTGTGGATATTAGCTTCCACCATAGGGTCTTTAGGAAATGGAGTTGACAGTGGCGGTGACAGGAACGCTGGAGCAAATTCGAATTTTCTTCCGCTTTGGTTTGTGAGATTTAGGTCAGCCTTATGGAAAATGAAAAGTTACTTTATGATAAACGGTGGTTTGCTATTGTTAAAGAGTTGTGAGATGGGTGCGAGCGTGGAGATTACCATGACAAAATCGGTCATCGCGTCAATTTTGTCGTACGACAGCGGCATTGCGTACAATTGTCGCATGTCAGTGCGTATTGCCCACTAGGACAGCAAAATTCAAAGACCTGTTTTTGAATTTTATCGCGTTGGTTGGTCGGTCACTTGTGTCGGTTTGCGACTGTCAATTGGGACAAGGCCTAAGTCAGTACAGTATTAGGTCACGAAATGATACCAAAAATGCAAATTTCAACTACAAATTCAAACAAATCACGAGTTTCACCGATTGGATTATGCGCATCGTTGTCGTAACCTCCGAAACGCTCCATATATTTTTCGTGAATTCCGAAAGTTCATATTTATATAAATTGTATTAGCTAACCGTCTAACGTGTTGGTGGTGTAATTACGAGGCACACAATCCGCAATTGTTATGCGTGATTGCTCAGCTGGGCTATTCATGTAGAATAACCGGTTAATGTGAACAATACTAGATTTAACGTTGACGGTGGATACTTTGATTCTTCAAGTGTAAATGCAAAGGGGGAAGTCGTGGACGTTTGAATAGAACGTTCAATAACTGAACGTTATAGGAATTAATATGGTTAAGGCTGACTGAATGAACAAAGAAATAAGAGGAATACAATTAATCTACTCATGTAGATATATTCACGAAGTCTACTAGAGGCTGTAACTATACGTACTATACGTTTATCACCATATAGTGGTGCAAATCGAATGTCGTAGTGGGTTATGAATAAATCTATTTACGCTGTGACGACCTGAGGACACGCCTGGTAAACATGTCCTATTTACTACTGTCTCAAACATAAAGGACCATTCTTTTGATTATTCCATTGGTAGCAAGTGTATAATACATTATTACCTTTACCGTTGTTGTATACAATTCTCTTTGTCTGTACGTGACTTTCTCGCCCTTCTCAGCCATGTCATCGTACAATTTATTCACTATGTTATCAATTCGCTCGATTTCTTCCAAATCCAAACTGGCATTCTCTAGTTTTAAATCTCGCTTGATTCTCTTATGGTTTCGGTTTACGACGTCGGTTTTTAAAGGGCTGAATAGCTCGTTTTCTTCATTGAACATCTTGCACATGTCTAAGGTATCTTGTCGTTTTCTTTCTATGAGTTTTCTGTCAACTAAAAGAATTTTAGGATAAAATACTAGCAATTTATTTATTATATTATATATACACCGTAGCACATCTACAAGCTGCAACAGAGTGATTATAAAATAAACACGTGCATATAGGGCTAAACGAGCATTCAAATTACGTAATCTTGTGTTGAATGAGGACATTTCGACCAATGCATCCATACTTAATAGGTAGATCCAAAATTCCGGGTTCTATGATTAATTTGTCATTTAGTCACCCACTCACTGAATCTTCGCAGTCAATGATTTGATTTAGCCACTACATCTAGTGATAGGCCTGTCAGTTTGTCACACAAACTACAAAGGTTCTGCAACCTCTTCAAGCATACTCTGATGTTTCTTATTAGGTAGAATAGCTATCGGTTGAAAAGATCTTTGATCTAACGCTAGTTGATTGTTTTTATCTGCTACTGCTATTAACACGTTACGTCGATACACTTGTCATGTTTGATTGTAAAAATTCTTGTACCTACGTTAAAATAGCAATCGCTCGCTAATGAAAGCTTATTCGCGTGGAAGTGTGAAAGTAATTTTTTAGAGGTACTTCATCAATACAAGGACTTATTAATGTCATTTATCGTTTTGTTCTTGTTTTACAATACAGAAGTACCTGGTAATACTGGAAAACTTCGGTTTCAAAAATCGGACCAAACTTTCCTTCTGGTGAAACCTCCAATTTTTATTGCGGGAAGTTAAAAAGAGGTCAAACGATATCGTACTTCCAGAATGTAGTTGCCTACTTATGAGATGTAAGTACTAATCGATTATGCTATTGAGCTCGCAAAGTGGGGCATTCAGACGTTAGAATAAGTAGTGCCGATCGAATTCTTGAGACTGTTGATTTAACATAAAGTAGGTTAATTACTTCTACCATATGTCTTATATATTATCTAGGTAAGTATTTGTATTGATTTATTTATTGATTTATTTATTATTATTTACTAAAGCATTTTGTCTGATATTGAGGAAGTAATATAACTATATATACTATTGAAGATATTAATAATCGAGATTTTAACTATGTTTTTTTTAATTTATTTATGTACACACAGTAAAAATACATAAAAAATAAAAAAATAACTAGAAAAGTCTGTACAAGGGCGCTACTTATTTTACATAGAAATATCTTCCAGTAGACCCCTGACCCGCTGGTGGAAAGTTAATTCATTGAAGGCAAACTAAGTGTAAGTACCAAATTTAGTCAAAAATGTATAGAATAAATAAATACTTACATAAATACATAAACATGTTCTTATGCTTATAAAAAAGTATTTTTATCCATAAAAGATACTTACGTTTTTGTACATTTAGTGTCGGAATCAAGCATTCTCCGAGATAATTATAAAAACCAAATAAAATAAATAATGTCCAGAAGTAAATCATTATATTTCAGTTATTTCAACAACTATGGCGCTCGTTTAAAATATAAAAGAAAAAAAACAAATGCAATATTAAAATACAAGATTGAGTGGATTTTTATGTTGTATTTTGGTATAGCCGTTTTATTGTTTGCATTGTGTGGAAATCGTTTTATTACTTACCTACTTTAAGCATTTTTTCGCTATAAGATAGAATGGTATAACAATAATACTTAAGTTTAATGATATGGTCTCACGCTTTAAATATTTTTTGTGAAAATTAAAAAAAATGTGACTAACCATTTAACCGCTGTTTTCGTCGAATTTTTCTTTTTTATTGACTTGGATATGTAGGGTCAACTCGGGTAACTTTGAACATTTTTGGGTAACTGTGAAACACTTTAAATATTTTTACGTTGAAACTTTAATTTTATTATCTATGTTATTTTTCGATATTGACGTTTTAAAGATTTGCCTGAAATTTTGTATTTCTGTGGAGTATCGATTGATAATCCATAAGTATCCTATCGGTATTTTTGAGACTAGTCTCCACACTTGCTTAATAATCTTATTATAAAATGTTCATTGTATTTATCGACCGGATTCCTTGCGATTTATCCTGTCAACGTACGTCTCTATATAAAAATATAAGCGCTAACTACATATTAATTATCAACCGACGAATATTATTTGTTCAACGCAAATAGGGGTCATTGTATGCGCCTTTGAACCAGCGCCCTCAATTGTTTCATTGCGCTCATTAGAATATCTCCCTATTCCTTTCCTTCACCGCCGGCAAAAGTAGTAGTATCTACACCTGCCTGACGGATTCGCGAATTCGAAGTTAGAAAGTAACTTTTTATTCCGGCATTATGTGGTATAAGGTTGTTGTAGGCAGTCGTGTGTAGTGTGTCCGAGTGAACACACGGTTTACGCGTTCATCGCTTTCGGCGACCGCCGCGAAAACGCGTCCCGTTAGTGAAGAATAACTGGTTGCTTACTTCGAAAAGGAATTTATCTGAGTGAGCATTTTATTTTGTTTACACTTAGTTTACGTTCAGAAAACGTAGATTTAAAAAGTGACGCGTTCTTCGTTCGAATTTTAAACGTTTAGTTTGCTTTTTATTTTCGGTTTTTTTAGTCGCTATTATACAAGTTGCTATTAAATATGTAGATATGTTTGACAACTATGGTGAATTCACGAGAAAACTTAATTCATTAACTAAGCGTAAACACTATGTCAACGTATTCGTTAAATAAATGTTGGCCAAAGAAAGTAAAGGTTGTACCGTTATGCAATTTAGTACATGCCGGACCTGCTCAAGAATGCAGATCGCTCACAATGCCTCGGATCGTAATTGATGGAATATTGTCAATGAGAATTTAGAATTTGCACTTCAGTATTACCATTTTAACATATGATGTCCATTTAGTAATGTTTACGTTTAGGTACTTACATAATTGATGTTTGTAGAACTAATGATTCCAGACTAAAATTTTTATAATAACTAAAACAATTAAATTAGGTACGTTAACTAAATTTACTAGGTACTGATTTTGTTTTATTGTAGAAAAGTGATTTTTTTATAACGGCCATGGCAGCAGATGCAAGTTATTTTTTATGGTTAAGTAATAATTAAAACTATATTTACTATTTGTTTACATAAACGGTACTTACGCAAAAAATAATCTGCCTGTATAGGTAGGGTCAACTTGGATAACTCCGAATTCGTATGGTTACTTTAATCACAGCATAAAGAAATTAATTAAACTTTGGTAGCCATTCCAAATCCCTCATAATGTCAATAATTAATCGAAACAACCAGTATCCAAGTCCATAAACAACGTTCAATGATGGGATCAAAGTTACCCAAAATTGTTCAAAGTTACCCAAGCTGACCCTAACAATTATTAAAATTTTAAAAAAGGTATACTTTCATGGAAACTGCTACAATTTTCAGTTACATTATTCTATTGTATGAAATACCCCACACACCGCACAGTAGGATTTCCCGTACCTATTATTGATGCAATAGACACACACAAGATGAGAACACAGACCCACCAGAAGCCGAAATTAAAATAATCATTCAAATCTCTGCTCCGCTGGAAATCGTACCCAGGACCCAGGACCCTTTGGGCGCTGGGTGGAGTGCTTTGGGTGTCTTAATAAACTGCGCGTGCGTTATTCAGGTTGTCATTAACGTAAAATGTCAGCTGCCAACATGTTTCACGACTTATTTATTACTGCCATGGAGCCTCCAAAAAACTAGATGTCCTAGATGTTCTTAACCCGCGTTTGTCTTGCTTGTCCTTCCATTTATTTAATAAACCTAATCTTTAATTACAGCCTTAATTACCTACCGATATTAACGATGCCTTGACTATACTTACATTTCTTACAGATATTATTAAAGGTAAATTCCGTAGCTATATCTACCTACTATTTTATTTTGCATACTAGGTATGTATATGTATAGACTTTAAAAGCGCGTTCAATATAGGCGTTTTCTCGGACCGCCCCTTTTCCACTTACTACTTATTTATTTACTTTTTGTTTTTTAAACATAGACTTGGGTATAGGATACACTTTCTCCCTCTATAAACCAAATCTAAATTCCCAGTGGACTAAATCGTAGGCAGAAGTCAGTAAGTAATTATAAAAATGCATTGAGCCGTGCGTGAGCGTAAGCCTACCTGCTTTAAAAAGACAAAATGAATAATGAGAACAAGCAATTACTCGACAAATACACCAGTATATTGTTTGAGTTTATTGTTCATTGATCCGTGAACCACGCTATGTTGCAGTTTGCGTAAGCGTGGATTCGTATTCAAATGCATATGGAACAGTTGTTCCATTAGGATATGCATTGCATAAGAAACACTTTCAGCAACTCATTCACTTTTTTCTGATGACTTCTACCACTTTTTAAGAGATGGCGCCACTGGTTCACCTGAATCACGCTATCGGAGTTTTCTAAATTTCTTTCTAAATAGGCGTAGGCTAAAGCGCGTGTTTACGATACTGCTATATTTACTATGTATTTACAACAAGTTTAAAGAGCAAAGATGTGAAGGTTAACGTTTGAAAATGGTGTATGTCAATTCATAACACAACTAGTTCTTCAATAACTATAGACCAGTCAGTTTGAACATTTAATTCACAATAATTCCAAAAGTTTTCAAACTTCGGTCAAGTGAATGGTACATTGGGACGACAATAAATCTCATTTTGCAACCTTGTCCGCAGTCCGGAACATTGCTAAAATTGCAATTAAATTAATTTTTGCTATATGGTCGTGAAAAAAATTCCAAAAGTTCTGCAAACTTGGAGTGGTGTTAAATATATTATTTTACATCACGTGTCAAATTTGCAACCAATTTAAGTGTACGGAACATTCTTTTTTATTAAAATTAATGTTTTTCTTTATTAAACTGAAGGAAAACGTTCCAAAAGTTCTGCAAATTTGACAGATATATCGGAAAAATATACCGAACGATTGTATAAATTTGCAACCTTTTACGTTGACCGGAACATATTCATTTATAATTCTTTTTAATTCGTGGTCATTTTTTCGAGTAAGGTGGTCTCGGAATAATTACAAAAGTTTTGAAACTTGGTTGCAAACTTCGAAAACATCTATTCTGATGCATTTGCAAATTTGCAACCTCATACGCGATCCGGAACTTTATGCAATTTGCAAAAATGTAATTTAAATTACATGTAATATTATTACATTTTTGCAAATTGCATAAAGTTCCGGATCGCGTATGAGGTTGCAAATTTGCAAATGCATCAGAATAGATGTTTTCGAAGTTTGCAACCAAGTTTCAAAACTTTTGTAATTATTCCGAGACCACCTTACTCGAAAAAATGACCACGAATTAAAAAGAATTATAAATAAATATGTTCCGGTCAACGTAAAAGGTTGCAAATTTATACAATCGTTCGGTATATTTTTCCGATATATCTGTCAAATTTGCAGAACTTTTGGAACGTTTTCCTTCAGTTTAATAAAGAAAAACATTAATTTTAATAAAAAAGAATGTTCCGTACACTTAAATTGGTTGCAAATTTGACACGTGATGTAAAATAATATATTTAACACCACTCCAAGTTTGCAGAACTTTTGGAATTTTTTTCACGACCATATAGCAAAAATTAATTTAATTGCAATTTTAGCAATGTTCCGGACTGCGGACAAGGTTGCAAAATGAGATTTATTGTCGTCCCAATGTACCATTCACTTGACCGAAGTTTGAAAACTTTTGGAATTATTGTTAAATTTTCGATTTTTAATGTTCAAAATGACTGGACTACTATACATATTATTATATTTAACTATTGTATTTTAATTTCTTTTTGACGTCAATTTGATGTCAAACTTTGGGCAGACTTTTTTCGGGTAAAAAATCAAACATCGTTATTTTCACTGTAAAAACAAATAAATACATAATAATATGTTTAGGTGCAAATACTGCACCTAAAGTTTTAATATACATATATACGAGTACGTCACGGAGACAAATGAGAGGGAAGGTGGGAGGGATTTAAGATTATTATGACTACAGTCAATGACCTCCCAAAAACAAACATCAAACGAGATTGAAGGCCATGTGAATGCAACACAATAATGTATGGACGGACGGACGGTGTATCTGTATTTTCCTTAGATTAAATCAAAAAGGAAAGATACGGCACTAGCGTCTCATGAGTGTGCACCTTAAATTAGGTCCATGCACACAATTTCACTTTAGTCGCAATTTGGCTAGCTATTGAACTACATGTGCGTTTAGAACACAATAATCGCGGATTTTCTGTGTTTAAAAAGGTAAAACAATTCCTTCGTGTGTTTAAAAGGTGCACAAACAGCTCAAAAACGAAAAACAAATTCCACGGCGTCTCTTTTCATTCGTAAGTACACTTAAACTTACACCTGCGCCACACTGTTTTAAACAAGCGTCCAACAGAGGTCACCTTGGTGGAAGGCTTGTGGAGCCCACGGTTGGTGTTTGCGGCCACACTTGTTTACAACAAAGCCCCCACCTCAGTGTGTTGTCGACTCTCTGGTTGGAAGCACGTTAATGCAATATGGCTTTAGCCATCTAAACTTCCAAAAAGTTGGTGTGGCATTAACAATCATTTCCGCCGGTGAAAAGAAAAAAGAAAAAAATATGGATGAAATAATAATTAATTAATAATCATAATAATTTAATAATTATGATTTTGCCAGTAACCCGTTAATGACCCACTAGAGGGTCGGGTCTCCTTCTCGCAATGAGAGGGATGTAGGCCTTAGTCCACCACGCTGGCCTACTGCGGGTTGGTGGACGAACATACCTTTGAGAACATTTTTTTTTGTGAACTCTCAGGCATGCAGGTTTCCTCACGATGTTTTCCTTTACCATAACAGCAGATGATATTTAATTATATAAAGCGCACATAACTTTTTTACAGTCATTGGTGCATGCCACTGGGATTCGAACCCGGACCCCTCGATTCGAGGTCAAATTCTAAGCCACTGGGCTATCACCGCAATAATTATAATTTAATAATAATATAATTTATTTTTCACGAGACGTCATTTTGCATACATAGAACGACACGTGCGCACGCAACGGTTGCCGCTTCGAACTGCCCTAGCGCGGTTTACAACAAGCGTTTACACTGTGGAAATCGTGTTTACAACGGCGGCATCCACAAGCGGTTGGTGGGCCGCGACCGTCCACAGAGGTTGTTGAAGGTCAAACGAATTTTTGTTGCAAACAAGCGTTTACACTGTTGCAAACCGCCGGTGGAGACCGATGTGGAGGCCTTGTTTTAAACAGTGTGGCTCGCCCATTAATTTTTCTTCAAAATCACTGATGGTTTTAAAAAAGGATAGCAATACAATTAGATCTACGTGTGAGCGAGACGGTCGCGTACTCTCCGGCTCGCTCCCGCTAATGATAAAACTTACCGCTCTGTCTCGCTCGGCCGATTGACACTTCATTTATGTGTGTGTAAGTGTGTGTGTAAGTTACATATGTAGTTGAGTCGGGCTAACTTTTTGATTGATAAAGTAAGCGTATGCCGTATCTTTCCTTTTTGATTTTATCTATGGTATTTCCCCCGAAAAACTTTGGTTTAGAGTTGTCAACGTACTCGTATAATTATAACTATTATAGTATAATTATGTAGCTACAGCTTGACTGGGGTTTTTGCGTATTTCGCCATGCTAGGGGAAAATTATGAACGCCAGATACGAAACGGCCACAGTCAGGGTGAAATCAACAAGACGAAACTACATATAAGTACATACTTTCTCGGATTTTAGGCGGTAGAGATATCGTATAATATCTCGCCCGAAGAGGTATCTGTCCCCCAGCCTCTTAACCTCTTAAAACAACTAATCTAAGAACGTAGTTCCTTTCAAGATGTTTGATGCTTGTGAACGCATTTCTATTTCTATTTGTTATTAATTTGTTAAATTTGTCAATTAAAATGCTATAAATAAAATAAATAATATATTATAGCACCACCAGTAGATGAAGTCAGTGAAGCTTATATATTATGAACCTTGCGTCAATATCACTTTTATACCTATAATAGGTATTAATGGGGCACGAATCACGATTCGCACGACCCGTCTTGCTTTACAACTTCAAGTTCATTGCCGTACATTTACAAGCCATTGGTTGGTTTAGACTCAATTGATTAATTGAAATAAATTATTAATTGTATTTAGACAATTTTTTTAATAATTTTAAATCAAGTGTAAAAATAACATTACAAATCCGTCTGGTATTTCCACCGATTAACACCAGCAAACGGATCTGTTGAGATTCAGCTGAGGAATTGAGGACACTAGGGAGACAGATTGCCAGTACCCCACTACAGGGTCGGGTCTCCTTCTCGGCCTTAGTCCACCAGGCTGGCCTACTGCGGGTTGGTGGACTTCACATACCTTTGAGAACATTTTGTTTTGTGAACTCTCAGGCATGCAGGTTTCCTCACGATGTTTTCCTTCACCGTAACAGCAGGTGATATTTAATTGTATGAAGCACAAATAACTTTTTTTACAAAGTCATTGGTGCACTGGGATTCGAACCCGGACCCCTCGATTCGAGGTCGAATTCTAAGCCACTGGGCTATCACGCTATATAGAGACAGGGAGACAGATTATTGTGTTTTATCTGAGAACTAGCGATCCGCCCCAGCTTCACACGGTCGAATATGGACTTTTTTATTTTTCTTAAAAATACTACAAATGTATTACCCATCAACCACCCGAAACTAACTAACTGAACGATAGTGAACACCGCATCAAACAAAATCCTTTGAATATTCCTTTGTTTTATACTATGTGTAGAGGGATGATGTAAGAGTTTAAGTCATCTTAAGTGTATGTATTATTATAAATAAATAAATAATAACTCTTTCTATAATATAATCATTACTTCGGAAGGGTTTGGGGCCGAATTAAGAGGGCACCGAGCTTTTTTTATGAAATTTGTGTTCGTTTGATGTCGTGCTGTGTCGTTATTACGAAAGCTATAGCTATGCATTTACTAGGTAAGAAACTTAAGGATATACTCTATACATCATGTGTTTCAGAAACACGATTACTTGTAGTTTCCTCGATAGAAAAAAAATCCAAAGTAAGCTCTTAAAAGTTAAATAAAAGTATAGTATGGCGTAAATAGTTTACGGAAGGTTATCAGTTTTTGAATAATAACAAAACGATATGTTTTCTATAACTTATGCGTTATACATTTTCAAAATGTTTACTTGTTTGATAATAAGAAGGAAATAACTAAATTATCGCGCGTTCCGCCCATTCTCCGCAGAGCTACCGCGCTCCCCCCATGTCCGCTTTAGTCTCGCTTCGGCGGTTAGACGGGGAGGTTGCGTCGCTTGTGGACAAAGCGTTGCCTAGCAACCGCTGTCAAGCAGCGCTGTCAAGAGTACGCAACATTGTTGTTTTATTAGTTGAAATGGATTCATGGTAATAAGGTTGTCACATCATAAGTTTACCAATTAATTTTTTGTTTGATCGGTTTGACCACATTAAGTTGCAGTTTGTACTAATAACTTAAAAAAAAGTAAGGATACTTATATCTACATCTGCATCTACACTAATATTATAAAGAGGAAATATATTTGTATTTTTGTGTGTATGTTTGTAATGAATAAACTCAAAAACTACTGTGCCAATTAAAAAATTCTTGCACCATTGGAAGGCTACATTTAGCCTGAGTGACATAGGCTATATAAAAAAAATGAAAATCCAAGGTGGCCGCCGCCACAAAATGGCGGATTACATAGTTTCCACAACTGCCTCTATATGGGTATCAAATTAAAGGGCTTAATTAGTAGAATAGAGCTCATTCTGAGAAAATAAAAAAATAAAGTCAATAGATTGATATTTTGTAAATAAAACCGTTTAACATAATAAACTTTTTTTATTTATTTAATTTTTTTGGATTTTCGCAGCGGACATTTCGCGACAATCCTAAAAATACATTTTATGGTTTGTTTACTTCGTGTCCACATCGAACGTGCACCAAGTATAGGTAGAAATATATATTTACTTTTATATAATTTGTTTTACACTTTAATTAATCTAACTAGATTAATGCACCTACAAGTCAATGATTTTGAAGTCAATAATTTGAAAGAACCACGGACTCGTACTTAAGTATAAAAATCATGCCTACGCTGCTTTGCGATAACCAACCAATACCTACTACCTATTTAGTGGGAAAAATTTACTGAATGAAATTTACCTACTTTAAATAGAATTGAATCGTCCTCTGTATTTCTTTTTTATTTTTACAGGGTAATTTATTTCATTCTTTTTTGATGTCGGTTTAATTTTTTTAAATAATTTCTTTTCGTAATTTTTAGTTTCATATCAAGGAAACTACTGGACCGATTTTGATGAAAATTATTTACCATTCCCTAAGTTGCACAAAATGCAAACGAACACAAAAAGAACGAACACGATCCGTCAATTAGTGATAATAAACATATCTACATATATATATATATATACAATACAAACAAACATACATACATACACCCATGAAATTTGGTATTGTTTGGAAGCCGTAATAGACCAACATATGTAAAAATTGTGCAGTTCTGAGAGCATTACATACATACGTGTCGATTTGATATTTTTTTCACGATATAGTTATTTGATGATTCATTTTAAAACTGCTTTTCGGGTCTAACCATGATAAGTACGTACTTACTTGGTCGTCGTGGGTTTTAGGATTTATATCCAAGTTATAAACTATCTGCGTACAAAGTTTCATCCAAGTCCATTTAACTATTTTCTACTTTTCTTGATGCTGAATGTGAATTATTGTAATGCTAAATGCAACGCAATCCTTGAGACGTCGAATCCAGCTATGAATTGGGAACAATGGCCATCATTTTGAATGCTTAGTGATCAGTTAAAGTTTGTATGAAAAAAACGTATTTTGTTAAAAATTTGCTTTATCCTGAAGTTTGCCATATGTCATTACTTTCCAGATTTTGTTCCTTATAAGTGACACTATCGAATGATGTAATAATACAGGCTGTGATTTTTTTAAAAAATGAACGTGTTCGATTCGATGTGGCTAGGCACATTGATTTTTCAAAAATTCAATGATGTTTTCATCAAAATCGGTTCCCAAACTCCTTTCAGCATTTTTCGCTATTTCTCATAGATTCGGATTTCCCCATCCACGCATACTTGAAAAATTCAACAGGTAAAGGAAAAAGTATACAGGTACTTAAAAATTGATATTTGGAGATTTTCTTTAAGAATTTATTTTTTGTGTTTTTTTGTAATGGGAAATACCATCAAAAACAATACTTGTAAAAAAACCTTGTATATATGTATCCATAGATTGACTTGACCATCGCATAAAAGCACAATGTATCTCACACATAATATTATGTATTATATGAAATTAGATTGTTTACTGCGATTGCCAAGTCAAGCTATGGATACATACATGGATCTCATAACTTTTTACGGTGCAAGAACTGAGTTGCGAGAATTGGGTTATTTTACAAGTATTGTTTTTGATGGTACATATCTCATTTATTTTTGTGTTGTCAATCTAACTGTAAATGTAACTTTGTAATCCTGTACATTTGTATGGGTTTACAAAGTAAGTTATGCAGTTGGCGTATCTAGAAAACTAGACCGAAATTGATTTTTTTTTTAGTTTTTCCTCCACTTATACACTAAACACTACTAAATATTCTAAATTTGAACCTTCAATATTTGCTAGAAGTGTCTTAGAATTTTGTTGATCGGTGAGTGAGTGAGTGAGTGACAAAATTAAGAAACTTTGACTAGTTATAGTTCTTAAACTACTAGCTCAAATTGAATGAAATTTTAAAAATACTGTGTTTATACAGTACCTGCCTGGCTACTTAAAATTCAGGTTCCTAGTTTTATCCACAATGGAGTTATAGGGGGTTGAAAATGGCCCAGCAGTCTAGCAATTCTCTAATTTTAGGGCGACTAACGAACGGCGATTCATTTTTATTGTATAGATTGCGTGGACCAAGAAATATAATACTGGAAGGAATCTATATAAAAATGAATCTTCTTCCTTTACACGCTCTTAGATTGTCGGTCCGATTTGAGTAATGTTTTATATTAATAAAGCTGTTCGTATGTTTAAGTTGAGTTATAAATATTTTTTAGTTTCAAATTTATAAAGATTATAATTAAATTTAGTAATGAAAAAACACAACATGTTCTTTTATTGACGTGTCATTTTCATTTACATACAACTAACTTCATAAGCAATTATAAAATTAAAAAATCTCAGAATTAGAAACAAACTAAAGAAGTTGTTGCGGCAGCCCTATCGCGAGTTCGAGCAGGCAGTCGGACTTGTGTGCGCCGCACGCACACTGAGCTTTTGCACGCACACATTGACACTTTTGACAGTTTCGTGACAACGAAATATGCTCGGTGCCCTCTTAATGGCCAATTAATCATTATATGGTCTGTATTTTTGTTTTCTATGTTCGCATGAAAGTTTCATGATATCAGACCAAGTTAGCCTGACCTATATTATTAGCTCCAGTGGATTGTATTCAAATTATTACTAATTTATTGACGTGATCATAACTTGCTTTGTAAAAACTGTGTCATTGACTCATTGTCTACTTATATTCTTATCTATACATATATAGGTACCTACAGTGCATTTTAATTCGCAAAATAACCAAAATTCGATAAGATTTGAAAAACGTTTATTTAAACTCGTTTTATATGAACAACAAGTTTCGATTTTGATTATTGTTTGGGAGACTTTGTTTTATTTATTTATTTAATTAAAGAGGAGCATAAATACAAAACAGTATAATACTGTGTTTTCTGCCAAACTGTATGCCAGTTTGTCGGCAATTGACAATACACTTCTCGTGAATTGATATCATATTTTATTTATAGTAACTAACAACTATTTAAATCTAATAAATAGATTAAATAATCTAATCGTAGTGTGTGGGCCTCAGCATTTATGCAAATGAAGTACCTAGTGATATCGTTTATGGGCGTAGTTTAGGAAAACTGTTAGTCCATTAATGAGATTCTACCAGAACTAGGCGAAGAGTGCTATGACGGGATTGCAACCGCAAATGTGGTTATGAGCAAACCGCTTTAACCACCGTCACCTTCATCAAGTGTTTGAAACTGTCCCGACAGGGTTGCCAGGAATTCAAGTGGTGTTTATTTACAGCAGGGATAGCCCAGGGGCTAAGAATTATATCTTTTATACCAATAGGCCTAGGGCGATCAAATTAAGTGATTTTGATAGATAATAGCCCCCCCTATAACCAGTTTTCCGTTAGTCCACTGATTACGGGACACCTGTATAATATAGGTGATAGGTACATATGTAAACATACATACATCATATTCCACTTCAGCGAGTATGCACACATTATTAATTTTTGGCGATTGCAATACAACGTTGATAAATTTTGTCGGGCGCATTTAAATTTATTGATAACATTATTATAAACATTGGACGGACTGACTACTAATCTCAATGTTGCTGCCAATTACCTAAATAATTTGGAGAAATTGTGAGTAAACAAAAGATGACTGTATTGCTATATACTTAATACTTTGAAACACAGTTTGGTCATTGGATTCGAATTACAAGTTATTTTGCTGAGCAAGTAGTAAAATATAAATAAAAGAGGCTGATGTCTTGGCGAGTAACAAATAAATAAGGACATCTTGTTAACGTGAGAGTTAGCGAGGCGTTAGAAAGGCGTTTGGCATTTGATTTCAATAAGGATAACTCCATACAGAGCCCTGTGTTTAAATATTGTCGTGTTGCTTGATCGGTCGGTTTGTCAGCCAATTAGGACAAGGCCCCGTGTGCTAAATATGCGTCTATTTTTTAGGTCAGCTCTATACAGAGCCCCGTATTTAAATGTTGTCGTGGTTGGTCGGTTGGTTATGTCAGCCAATTAGCTAGTTTAGAATTACGTGTTAATTAAATGGCGCGATTGTTAATGATTTAAGGCTCATGCTCATGTTGCGGACAAGAGCGAGCCTAATTACGTGTAAAAAACGGAGTAGTCTTTATAACGGCGACGTTAGACATCAATGTCAATGACCTCATCACTTCAGTTTGTCTTGCCGGACGATATCTCCGTGATAAATTGCGAATGGCTGCCACAGTATGAAATATTCTTTATACTGTGGCTGCGCTATATTGAAACCTTTAGGTATATACGTATAAAGATAGGTTAGTTTATTTTTGGCGAAAGTGATCATTTCATATTTCAAATGTATTTTAGATAAACCATAAAAACATATTAAATGTGCAATTAAACGTTTAAATTTAACGTGAGATTTGAAGGGATTTGTTGGATAAAGTTATGTAACTAGGTATGATGGTAGGTACTAGTTAGCATTGAAGCTCTACATAAAATCAGCCAAGTCCAACTTAATCGAGGCCATAGCAACGGGTTCCCTCAGATACAAGACTTATCGTACCTATAGGTAATTCAACGTAACTGTTTAGGTGAATGGACATGTGAATGGAAGAATCTTAATCAGCAAATAGCGCTATCTCATTGATCTCATCTAATATCGTTAGGTAAACTTTAAATGACATAAAATTATTCGTAGACAACCCAACCTCAACATGACTGAAGGAGTATTGGATGTGGGTACCACAATTCTTTATCATAGACTTGATGTAAAAAGCCTTCCAATAACAAAAAATGTGAACCGTCTTCAAACTAAAAAGTAAGAATTAAATTTTACAAAATATAGACTTATATATATATGTTATCTTTGGAGACTGTTTATAAAAGAGGGTGTATCTTTAACTAGAACTTTGGCACATACATACATAATATTGAAGTACCACTCACTTCAGACCCTCACACAAAAAATGTGGGACCAACTTAGAAGCATGCACCGATTACATACCGAGCAACAAAAGAATTTCGAAAATCGGTCTACAATTCGGACATATCACATTCATACGGAGAAATCAGGTAACATGCAAAAAAACATTTTTTTTCAAGTCATTTAAAAGTCGATAGACTCAGTCCTTCTGCTTTAGGAAGAATGACTACTATGCGCTTGTCGAACCATTAAAGTTCTAATTAAATATTTTGCGGTAATTTTAAGTAGAAAACAAATTTTCTATTTATAACCTTTCATATTCGCAATCCGTCCGATGTTGCATATCTATGCACAATGCGCATTTTTGGGTCAACAGCTGCTTGACACGAAACAAATGATTACCTATAGCATACATGCACGCATTGCATAATAACGTATCTTTTTTCTTTATTTCCTAAAGTTAAATTATCTAATTGCAAGTGCATGACTATTGAATTTTGCTGGAAATAATATAATTACACCTTAAAATTTAGGTTATTACTCATTACATCTACCAGCGACATTATCTTCTATTACCTTTTAGAGTTTTCTGTTTTATACACCCAGTAACGGCATCATGCATTATGTGTCTTTTAGGTATTAGGTATTTATGTAGTGCTTGTTTCTTCGTTAATAGTCTGAGAGCTTAGTAATGTTTTCCTTCGAACATAATCGATTCGGAAAACCTGTCATTTTTTGCCTTGTGTTTGATTAATGAACCACCATACATTTGGAAGGTCAAATAAAACATCGAACTTCGTTAAATATTTCATCTACAAAAAGGTGGCTGGCGTAGCCTTTTATATTTTTTACGTTTTAAACTTTAATATTGATTTAAATATTATGTTAAGTACTTACTATTTAAACTGTATATGTATCAACAAAGATAGTAAGCTACAACTACTATTATTTGAGTAGGTATGACGGACGCGCAACAAAAATCCACAAACATAACCGGTAGGTAATTGTTGTGTGTGTAACTACGAAAAGCGTGGTAAAGATTTATTATAATAAGTACCTACCTATATGCTTGGGCTGTCAGCAAATATTATCTCCTTTATTTGCGCTGACCGATGTAATTCGCTTTCTACAAGTATGTATGCTTCCACGTCCGCGAGAAAGTAGTGCTTGGGAAACTCACTGTGGTTAAGCCGAATGCTTGTACGATGCTCTTTCCCGGACGAAATTAGTGGAAATGGAAACAGATATTATCCAATACGTAATGAATACTTTCTATCATTTATATTATTGTATTAGGCTTTTCTTTGTGGAACTCCATTGTTACTTGTTTAGGTAGCCTTGCAACAATCCACGCGTAGGTATAGTATGGTGTTAATTTTCTACATTTGAAATAGGTTTTTAGTCATTTGAAATTAATTTAAAGCTTAAACTTCGAGCAAATTTTGTACTGCTTCGAAATTATTTTATGAATTTTCGAAAAACATCGGGCACGGTCCGCTCCTACTAGCATAAGTTCCCACTCACAAAAAAATCAAAAACCTTATGTGTTAGTTACGATAAATTAAAAAGATATACAAAAACATCAAACGTGGATAGGATAGGGTCTATTATGGGAAAAACATAAAATTTCCATAGGACATTAATACTAATCGACGCAAGTAAAATCAAACAGAGCCCCTTAAACAAATAAACACACAAGCCCAGACAGTATGAGTAATACGTAAAATACCATTACTTTTTGCCTTTCAATGTAATCGTGGGATATCATTATCATTAGATACTCGTTTATCTACGGGAAAAAACACTTCAGATCCATTGTCAAGATGTCAGTAATAATTAGAGGCAAAAATATGAACAAAACATTACTTTTTGTGACATTTATCATAGTTAGTTGTTGGGTTTAATGACAATGTTGTGTATTCAACGGTGAGGTATTATGGGGATGCTTTATGAGGTTATGACTTATCTATTAAAGGAACAGTAGATATAAAGATCGTAATGGTGTAAAATGGCACTTGATTTTTTTAACCCTGCACACGCACATAGCACATAGCACACTAGGATTCCCTGTGTCGTGGGTGCGATGGACAGCATAAAGACGCAGCCAAACCAAAAACAGAAATTTAAACTTTAGCTCTCTTGGGATTCGAATCCAAGAATCTCCGCCCAGCGCCCCATTAGATGTCTAATAATTTAGTGAGGTTTGCTGGTTTATTAACAAGCAAACGTGACTATAACGTGACAACTATAACCATCTACCTAGGTATTTATTGTTAGGAACGACTTGAC
The DNA here is from genome assembly GCA_905147235.1 of Erynnis tages. Taxonomy (NCBI): domain Eukaryota; kingdom Metazoa; phylum Arthropoda; class Insecta; order Lepidoptera; family Hesperiidae; genus Erynnis; species Erynnis tages. Next base: position 3,690,487 of record LR990092.1, read on the forward strand.
AAAGAATAATTACTTTTGTCTGACTTGCGATTCTCGAATCGGACACAACTGTATTATTAATTGCGACTCGAATATTTCGGTGCACGCGCATCCTAATTCAGCGTAATTAACAAGTAATTAGAAGAAAGTGCTTCGTAGTTACGTAGAAGTTCGTCCCGGTCTAATAGGCGGGTAACATCGTACGATATGCCCGAATTCGATGAGTGATGCATTACACGTTTCGCTGTTGCACAAAATTCGCTCGCATTTCATTCGTGCAAAAACGAGTGATAATTCGCTCGTATTACGCAACTAGTTATTGCTACTCAGCAAAGGTAACCTGTAAATGCCTTAATATCAAGATTCTTAATCAATCATCAGTAGATTGGCCGGGGCCTTACCGCCACCCTTTTAACCCGGCGTTTAGCAGGACTTCGTCAGGACAGGCGTCTGTATGACTTTCATTAAGTGTGCACAAATTGTACCTAATAATGAATAAAAGCGTTTGAGTTTGATACTCTGGGTCACGTCGTTGCCGGAGGTAGGTAGGTCTGTACTCTATTTGAGGTTAAAATCTCAGTTAACTATGATTTACTATTACGGGTTTTAACAAAAGCTTGGTGGATTATGTCCTGTTGTGGGACTCTCTTAAGCCCTTTGAGTGATAACAGAAAACTCTTACTTTATTTCAAACCTTTCCTCTTGCAGATAACAGCAGTAGCCGGGGAGTGGGCGCAGTATGGCGGCGACGAAGTACTCCCACCCTTTCCTCCACGGCTTGAAGCCGCTACCTGAAGGACACGAAGACGAGATCCAAGAGATAAGAGAATGGTAAAGTCAAAGATATTTATATGTCCAGAGTATATCAGTGGATATCAAAAATGGGACACTTTTTCACTTTAAGCGAGTAACAAGCGGGCACCAATCCGCATTGGAGCAGCCTGGTGGAGTGTGCTCCAGACCTCCCCTTGCTTGGGGAGAGACGCGTGAGAGGGAGAGAGAAACAAAAAGGGTTGTAGCCAACAAAAGTGCATACATATGCCACCTGATTAAGTAGTCACTGCAGCTTATGGACACTCACGTGATCACGTCCAACCTCAAAAAATATACTTAGAAATCTTACCTGAGCTATTACGAGGGTGTGATGCTCATGCGGATGTTCTCTCTTAGATGTTCGCTTCAAATACCTTCGGCAACCACGCCTCCCCAAACAGTGACCACTTACCATCAGGTGGCGATGTGCCATTAATGTTTGTTTCAGAAATAGATAAATTTTATTCAGTTAGATTCAGTTAGATAATAGATTAATTCAGTTTTTAAACCATCTGAGTTTCAGTTTATGTAGAGACTGATTCCGTAATTCATCCGATCCTTACAAATATTGTCCTCCCGAAAACAATGTGACGTACTGAAAGAGAATGTAAACCTCAGCAGTACCTCTGTGCATAACTTTTTATGTAATTCCTTTTATACGCATACCTACTGTACCTACTTATACTTACGTACGCATGTAAAAAGTACTTAATAAGTAGGCATTTCTGTGACATACTGAGGTACGTTTATAGTCATTAAAAATTAACTTGCGTCAATGAAGTAGGTACCGAACCTTAACCTAGTTGGCTTTCGGTGCCGACCTTATGGTCGATCTCAATTATGCTGTAATTTCAATGAGCAAGGAAGTAAATATCACTTTTAGTTCGACAACTATTTAAATAAATAAATAAAATAAATAAATAAAACTTTATTTCGTAAACAACAATTTGTACATTAGTTAGTGGCAGGAGGCTCCTTTTAAGCATTATAAGCCTATTATTTAATAATAACAACAATTATTTATAATTAGGTAGTAAGGCTGTCGCAGGAAAATTATAGAATCCGTGATTTGATCAAATGACTGATACTTGAAGTTAAAATTCCTTTAGCGGCGCTGAGCACATTTTGGTATGGGTGAAAATTGTTAAACTCGCGACAGGACACGTGACCCTGATCGTAAGATAAGAAAATGCGTAACTATGGAAACTGTCAAAACATTCATAAATAATAAGTGTATTTTGTTATAGAAAAAGCTAAATATTATAATTATTGTGATTTTGGATTCGACATTCCGATCATTAGCATTAAATGTCGTTTCTTTTCTTACAGAGTAACTCAATTGTGTGTTAATTGAAATGTCGTCCAAATCACCAAGAAAACACATCTTATAAGTTTTCACTTCTACCGGCACTCCGGGAGTGTAACCCGTTGTTTTTATTAGAGAAATGATGACTACACAGTTGTAATTTAACATCCTCATATCATTTCCTTGCGACAGTAGGTACCATGACAGCCACTCTCTTAACCCGCCGTGAAGAAGCATGTTCTTTATGGCTTGCTACCAATAATTAAACTGTCTTGTGTTTCGGCTGGGGAGATGTAGGTATTTGCCGGGGATACCCACTTTATTTGAGGCGATCAACTCCTACTCATCTCCTCATGAGTAGCAATGCACCCATATATCTACTACCTAAGATAGAATTTCCATTTACGAAGTTTCGAAAGACAGGATTTGAAAAAGGATTTTTATTGAGAGGATTTAAATAAGGGATACGATGATTCTGATAAACTTATTCGTAGCGTCTTTTAATATTTAGGTACGTGGCACTTTTTGCCTTGTTGGGTTCTTAATATCAAAATAAAACCGGTTCGGCAACGTCTGAATTGGATATTTTAAATACGACGGTAATTAAAAAATGATGATGATCAAGTATCCATAGAATGTAAATAATATAAATATTTTCAACTTATAAAGTACAAAAACACGCCTCCTGTTTTTTCATGAGATTCACTTTAAAGATCTAATAATTATACTTAAATGTAAATTAATAATGGAATCATCCTTACCTTGAACTTTAAAAAATAGCATAGTAATGACGCTTTGTTTCAAAATTACAACAACATTATTTAGATTCGTACCATGAACTTAATTGAACTCTTTCGTCTCTAGTATCAAATAAGCTTGGTACTCGTATTGTTTTGTCAATGGTTCTAATAGTGTCTTTATACGTATTTGGATGATAAGAAAAAAATAGTTTATAGATTCCGTTACATACCTACCTACATTACATTGGTACCGCAGGTGAACGCAGTTGAACGTGCCTTGAACTTAGTTAAAATTCTACGGATTTCAATATTTAAAAAATGCCGACCGTCTCAATAGTTCGACAGAAACTTAGCATTGTCTACTGACTTTAAAGAATTAATGCCTAGGAGTTTCCTTCAGATTAGAACGAGTTCGGCTCTATTGAAACTTTTCTCAGATAAGTGAGAAAAGTTTCACTATGCCATTTAAATAAAATGCGGTCATTTTATGAATTTTTAGTGCTACTATTAAAGAATCGAAATATTTGAGTATTTTTCTAAGTCAACTAATTTCTAGATTAATGTTCCTTAACTTACAATTATAATAGAACAAATATGTTCTTTGTTTAATAAGACTAGACCCTCAAAAATAAATTCTCAGAAATCATGGTTGCTATCCATCGCTCTGCTTTGTTAATATGATAACGAAATCTATTTTACATAATACATTTAAAATGATTAAAACAAAGAGTTCCTATTCAAAAGTGTTACATTATTACGTTGACTTTTAATTAGTGGAGTGGTAATGAATACCATCTAAGGTCACTTTCTATCGCATGGCCGAAGAAACGCTGTGCCTTACATCACATCGAATTTGTTGAAAGTTAGTCAACAGATTCAGTATTAATTACAAAGCATTGACCTGTATTTTGAAGTGTACTCGTAATATGCACGGATATATTGTAATTGACCCACATCGGTCTTCTTTCTATATTTATTTGTTTATCTATTTTATGTATCTCTCTATATGTGCGGCGTTGCATGCCTATGTTCAAACTGGTGTCGGTACAAAAAAACGTTAGCTGGTAGCTCGGAACTACCTATTCTAGCGCGTGTCTTGTACGAGTTCTTTAAAATACGAAAACAAAATAATTACAACAAAGTAAATTAAACACTTGTGTACTTATCACTATTTTGTTTTTGTTTTTCTTCCAGGATGAAAAGCCAGCCTCACCTGCCCTACATCTCTGATGAATACGTGATGTTGTTCCTCCACTCCAACTATTACAAAGTAAAAGAGACCAAAGATACTATAGAGTGCTACTTCACCCTTAGGAACAATACCCCGGATCTGTTTACAAACAGGGATCCGCTTCTGCCTAGGAATAAAACGATACTGGATATAACGTGAGTATTGCTTGCTTTATTGTAAGAGGCTCTGTTCTAATTGGCTGTCGAAACAACCGACCCACCAACCAGCGCGAAAAAATTCAAACACAGGTCTCGAAGTGGAGCCGTTATAATTGATAATATTGTACTTACGCAATAACATTTTCGTACGACAAACACGACAAAAGCGACCGATTTTGTCGTCAAACAACTTTGCAATATAGGGATAAGACTTATGATATACATAAATAAAGGATAAGACAATATGATAGAAGTCGAGAGAGGAGTGTCGTTAGACGGAGACTTAACAATGTTAAAACCTCCGAACCCGTTCTTAATGGATTTTTTAGAAAGTAATATGTTATCAAGAATCAGAAATCAGAATAGATGAAAACTCCAAAAAAAGTCCTTTTATCAAAAAATAAAAGGGATCAAAAAAGTGGTAAACGTTTAGTAAGTTACGTTACGACCAGATTCAAAAGGTTACTGTTACGACCAGATTCAAAAGGTTTTATCCAAAAGGTTTTATAAAAATCGGTTCAGAATACTTGGGTTTCGGATTTTAAACGCTACAATTACACCGATAACATTTTTAATTTCTACTTCAAATTCTATGCTTCTAAACAAATGACTGACGTAGAAAAAAATTACGCATTTTTTATTGCTATTGTAACAGTATGTATTTCATAATAAACATTAATATTTAAGGCTGTGACCCTGCGCAAAAGGCGTCAGCGTTTATTTCCATACAATTGTTTCTTCTTCACAATTTTATTTTATAATATTTGGTTCAATATTTCAATCGTTATTAAAATATTCTTTGTACCTACACAATTTAAATACACCAAACTCAATGATATTAAATTTATTGGGGTGAATAACTGTTTGTGTTAGGCTATAAAAATTGTATAAGTTCTTATCGCTTGTAACTTATTTTAAACTTGTAACAAAACTCAATTCAATAGGTATAAGTATTAGACACACGGCACTAACACATGCCACTGACTATTCTTCCTTTTCTCTTCGTATTTTTATGTTAGATTATTTTTTCTTTTAATGGTCAAACTATATGTTCCCTATTACTACTATATAACTACTACTAGGTATAACTATATGTTATAAGCCTTTAAAGTAATTTCCCAGAAAAAACAGACATATTTAGTCCTTCAAGTGTATCTTAACTTAATCGTCTCTTAACGTTAGATACGTTAATTCTCGTAATATTCTCGCTCAGCAGAATCCCTGCTTGCATAAGTTTTATTGGGCCAATTTCTATCTTACAGTCACATGGTGGCTCTTCCGAAGCAAACCGAGGAAGGTTTCCACGTCCTCCTCTACCGGCTAGCTGACCTGGACTACAGCAAGTTGAACTTCGCCGACGCTGTGCGGGTCTTCTGCATGTTCAACGACATCAAGCTCTCTGAAGACAGGCTGTCTGAAGGATATATCGTCATCTTCGACATGAAGGGCTGTAACCTAGGCCATCTCACCCGAGTGACGTTGCCCGCGCTTCGGGCGTTCATGCACTATATACAGGTGTGTCGGATATTAGAAAGACAAAAACAAAAGATCTGCATTGTCCTTTGATAAGGCCCGTGATCCTGTGGCAATTTATGCCACTCGCCAAGAGATGGCGCCACAGGTATGCTGAATCACGCTATCGAAGTTTTCCATTTCTAAGTATATATGCTATACAAAACTTTAACAAAATCCCATTAGTTTTAGTGACCGCAAGTTATTCAGGTAATTGGGCTGCACAGTAAAAAAATAGCAGTACAGATTTTACTATTGTCTTCAGTACTTAATGTTTATAAATTTGCATAGTGTGTACACATCATATTATTATGAGGAAGTGTTTTCAAATAAAAATGTGGCTACATATTTGCACACAATAAGATTAGTCTCTTTAGAAGAAGTTTAATAATAATAATTGGACAAAGTAGTAGCACAGTACCAGGAGAAATAAAAGCAAAAATCTATAAATGTTTCATCTCAATTACTTCTTACTTCCAGAACGCCCACCCTTGCCGTCTGAAGAAGATCCACGTAGTGCACACAGTGTCCTTCATCAACCAGGTGATGTGTCTCGTGAAGCCTCTCATCCACTCCAATCTGCTCGACCTCCTGAACTTCTCCTCTGAAGGTCCAGCTTCGGTCGTCGACAAGGAGCTGTTACCCGAAGACTACGGCGGCCCCCAGCCCCCAGTGAAACAGTTACACGAAGAACAAAGGAAGAACATGGAGGAGAATTACAAAGACTGGTTAGTAGAGTCTGAGATCTTTAAGACGGACGAGAAGAAGAGAATCAAGAAACCTAGCAGAGGAATGTTCGCCAGCTTCACTAGTAGCTTCAAGAGTTTAGATATCGACTGATTTATGATCCGAACTGGGGACCTGATGCAACACGTGAAACCTTTGCCAAGCAATTTCTTACCTTATATAATGGGTATAAGGTTCAGTCTCGCTGGACGGGAAGCGTTTAGATAATTTACTATTCTTCTCCTACTCATCAATTGCTTTCGATTTGTATTGATTAAAAGAATGTAGAGAGAGATTAGAGCCATCCGTCTTATGGCCATTTCTGTGACATACCGTCGGGTATGGATGGATAACTCCATTATAGTTTGGTTACCAGGCAACATTTGTTATTTCAAAGCCATAAATAAGAATGTCTTGTCATATCTGACGGTATTTTATTAATACCATGCTTTGGTTCTTAGAAGTCACTACCTATACTATCCTGTACTCGGCACTCTTTTCAATATTCATGTTTATAGCCCGACCGGAGCTTTGAATACAGGTTTTTCTATTCCTTATTATTAACGATCCACTGAATGTAAGTAGGTTTCAACGTGATAAGATCTACTTATCTTTAGTGGAACATGATATTTGAGTCCTTTAAGATTCCAACGTGGTGCTTAAATAAATATATTTTGTAATTCTTGTATCTTTAGTAAAGAAAGAAAGCTGTTGCAATATTAGTATTTTTGAAATAGATAAAATTTTGTTACGTTTATTATTTTGTAATATTAAATACACAATGCAGTTCTGTACAGTTATAGGAAAATAAGATTACTGTATTCTTATTGTAAGATATTTTACAGTTGTTAATTAAGAAAGTAATATACAGTTTTGTAACAATATATCGGAATCTAAGTCTTAGTTTACGTATCGTACCTTTGTTTCTAAACTCGACTGTGAAGATTTAATAACATTAGTGGCTTTAAATTTTGCATTATATTAGTTAGGGTATAGATAGTACTTTTCATACTCGTTTAAATATTGCGTCATTTTGGAATCATTAAGTATATTTTAATAATATGTCTACAAAACGATATTTTAATTTTTTTTTACACTACCTACAATATGTACATACTTATCCATCCTATCAACATTTTTAATTTTAGGACAAAATTCTTTTTAGTCTTGCCAGTAGTTTTGTTTTCAGTTTTTTATTGTTTTTATTATAACTGTACACGAATATCTACACGAACATTTGCTCAAGTAATGTTGATAAAACCATAATCTTATATTTGATTTCAAATCATATTATTATGCTGGTCGAATATCACTTAAGTTATTATATTTGTGTTTTTGGATCTTGTTTTAATAATAACTTTCTATTGTATTTTTTACAATCGCATCATAGGTACGACAGGGTAACTTAGGTGCCAAATATACGTAAAATAGCTACTGGAAATGTACTTTTAGAAGTTATTATGTCTTAGTATTTTTTTAATATACGTGTATATTTTGAAAATCTAGTGTTTTTGTGTTCCCACAATCATTATTATTTTTGACGATCTGAGTGGCCTAGTGGTTAAGAAGCCGGTGCGCTGGGAGGTAGTTCTTGGGTTCGATTTAAATGATGAGTTTAAATTTGTTTGTTGGGTGTGTGTACTTGTCTTGTGTGTGTGATCGAAATAAGTAAAATCGAAATTTTTAGTGTTCTACAAAAATGTATTTAATTTCAAACTTTAGCATCCAAATTGCTAGCTGCATCTGATGGTTCATTAACTTACATGGGAATCAATTCCGTAATGACATCAAATTCCATGCAATTAATGTGTAATTGAAGGCAATCAGGCGCGGGCTGGTTCACGCATTTAGCAGATTGCACGCTCAGCAATCCACTTGATATACAGCAATAAGCAGGTAAATACCTAATAGACGATGATATTGGGTGGGACATATTAGTTATACATTATACACTTAAGTATATTATACAATATACACACGATCAAAAGCATAAATAGTGTTTATCACAATATCAAATAAAAAACAAGACAGTGTTTACATTCATTGCTTCATTCATTCAGTGCAATAGCATTGATACTTAAACGCTTCTCTTCGAGGCGTGCAAAAGGTAAAATAACATATTATTATAGGATCGCTAAATATGTGCTATATTTTCAGTAACCCATTAATGACCCACAACAGGGTCGGGTCTCCTTCTCGTAATGAGAGTGATGTAGGCCTTAGTCCACCACGCTGGCCCACTGCGGGTTGGTGGACTTCACATGCCTTTGAGAACATTTTTTTTTGTGAACTCTCAGGCATGCAGGTTTCCTCGCGATGTTTTCCTTCACCGTAACAGCAGGTGATATTTAATTTTATAAAGCGCACATAGATTTTTTCATTAAGTCATTGGTGCGTGCCACTGGGATTCGAACCCGTACCCCTCGATTCGAGGTCGAATTCTAAGCCACTGGGCTATCACCGCTCATGTTTGTGCTATATTAACATTGTTATATTTTGAAGTTTATGGGTGCATGATAATACTTGTTAGAGTATGAAGATTGACCCGTAACAAATTGTCTACAAACTTTATTATTGCATAGGTATTTCTGACACACATAATATGTATTTAAGGCGAGGTCAGTTCTTCGATCTTATTTCGGGTTGGTATTTAAGTACCTACATAGAGACCAATAGTGCTGTGTTGAAAACCGAGAGGTCCTAACCGGTAGGAGTAGCTACGAATAGTCACGGGGTATGGACACTGGGTACAATGATATGATTTCCCCACGAAAAATACGGGAACCGGTTTAAGTAGCATTAGTAACCTTTTTCAAATGTAATTAAACTACAAAAAAGCTGCAAAGGTTTACTTTTATCCAATAAAAAAGCTGATTAATAAACTTACCTATTTACTTTGATTGCTGTCAAGCTAACTTATCGATAAGGAGATAACATTAATTGAAAAACTTCATCACAATCAAATGAATTGCCATACAATCAGTATGCTTGAATTATGATACACAAAGCTCATATACTCGATACAACTAAAAGTCAGTCAAAATCAAGTACAAAATGAAGTCAAATTGTTTCGTGAACTGTTTCTCTTTTGCGAAAAAGATGCCGAGGATTTGTAAAAGAGAAACGTATGAAAAAGCTCCCGCAAAAGAACTTGTAATGAGCAGTGAAGACATGGGAACTAAAGAGACCGGAGAACAAAAAACTAAGTCCGTCTTCGTACAAACTGACGTAAATTATGAAAATCGGACTGTTCTCAATGATGTATTTGAAAATGGAAGTGTTAAAGAAAATGTTCGCGCTATTGATACTAGTGATGGTGTTGTCGAATGTAGGAATGGAATATTTGCGGTCGAAGTCGAATGTAAGCAGTATATTGACAGAATAGTGGTGAGTATTTCATATTATAGGTGGTAAAATTATTTGAATTAAAGCAGCTTATTTGTTTTATAATACCTAATTCTTAGGCACTCAAAATTTAGTAAGCTTAAACTATGTAACAATTTTAAATTACCTATACATTTTTGAGGTCGGTTTAATTTTTAAAAGTATTTTTATTCTATTTCTATACAAAATCTTAATAGTAATTAACTATTTTGAGACTGAGTTTGCCAATATGGTTAAAATGTGTTTAATAACTCACTCTGAAATTATTCCCTGCAGCATTTAGATAGAGTCAATGATTCTTATTATTAGTTGTCAATAAGCTGCAGTAATTATGGTAATTAATTTACACCAGATGACATATCATCCCATTAGGCACTAAGTCAATTCATTTAACGCTTCACAAGTGCTAGTCACTCCATATAACTAATAGCTTTGACCTATCTAAGTATGTATTTAGTGCATCCCTATATTATTGCACACCGAAGGTGTTTTCTTGTTCTATTTGTGGAGATGTGTTTAAAAAAAAGAAAAACGAAATACAGACTTTTTAGCTTTCTGAATTAGCAATGATAGCGGTGATAGTCCAGTCTCAGCTAAGAATCCGGACTCTCCTCGAGGGGTCCGGGTTCGAATCCCAATGGTGGCAGTAGCTGCGCTTACGTGGCACGGACCACATTGGTGCGTGTGTGTCCACAAACAATGTGTGGCAGTCCACATACAAACAGCCTAGCGTGGATTAAGGCCTACATCGTGGGAGTGCTATGAAGACTATAATGATCGCTTCAAATAAATCAGTTTCTCAACCGAAACACAAGACATGAATAACATGCAGCTTTACGGCGGGTTAACAGTGTGGCGGTAAGGTCGGGTGAGCTGCGATGGCTCTATTACCTATAAAAATACCTTATCCACCTATTAACTTGATTACCTAATCACCTCTACTTCCATAGAAAAAATGATAAAATATTACCAAACATTTTTCTTTATGAGACACGATGTGTATTCTAAAATTAGCCGTTTTCATTTAAACAATATGAAGTATGGTCCCTATGTAGATTGTTTGTGATAGCGTGGCGCTCCAAATAGTCTATTTGGCAACAGTTTGAGCCTGCGTGTAATGCGAGCACTTTGGCTGCAATCGTTGCGGCTGTACTCTACAGTTAGTACCGCAGGCCGCCTCGAGTGCTTCACGCGGATTGTCTTCTTTAAGGTCCACTTGTACATATAGTGATAATGGAGACCGAAAAGGAAGACGAAATGGTTATTGTCTTTTTTATTTAACTACCCGTACCTATAGCTACTCGTGTCGGAAACGTTGAATTGGAGCCAAAAAAATTTGAGCTCCCAAAGCTCAGAAACAAAACACGGCTATTATGAAAATTGGAAACGAAACAATGAACGTGGCTTGCTACGTCCATCAAAAGTTTCGTTATAGCGTAGGTTCTGCGATCGCGTCTCCACATTCGTGGCGAATCTGACGGGAGTAGTCAGATTAATTAGATTGATGTCTAAGTGGCGGTGTCTGTTAAATAATAATGGTGTGTGCGTGGAGGTCTGCGTGGAAGGGCGGCAGGGCGACGGCGGCGGCTCATTGAGGAGGTCGCGGAGGCACCGCGGCGGCGCGAGGGCGGCGTGACGTCACCGCGCCAGTCTCGCGCACGCGCCCAACTATCGAGCGGCATGTGCCACTCGCAGCCGGCCGACCGCTCCGCCCGACCGAATCGCACTTTTTTATTTTCCCTCCGAACGTAGTTCCGCGACATTTCGATTTTAAAAGAGAATCACGCCCGAAATTCGCATCCTCGCGGGAAGAAGCGCGCGGAACGGGTGCCGACGGTCGCGCGATCCCGCGGTGCCGCCTGGTCGAAACCAAAATGGCAGGACGGAGCGGGGTCGGGAGCCGTGCGCGAGCCCGCCTCTGACCGAGCGGTTTTGTTCGTGGACGGTATGTGTCTCGTTATATAAATGTTACGCAAGTTCAAGACGGAGTGGCCGCGAGAAGGTGCATCTGTTGTTACGGCGGCTGGGTGCGGGCCGTCGGTGCAGTGAACCGCTCAGCCCATGTAACGCGCTCGAGGACTTACTACTACCGTGAGTACGACTATACACGCCCTCGGCGCAACACTATATGTAAAACTAATTAATATACGACTACGGCCATCTGCTACGATGCAACGTGAAAACCACGAGATCGTTCAAGGAAAATCTCATTTGAGTTCGTCTGTATCGATCGGCTCGTTATCTGGAGCTCCTGAAAATTGCTCTTTGTTGGAGTACACGCGTCGATACAGATAAGCTCGTAGCACGTTGGAGATTGGTCTGTATGCGTATGACGGAAATATATATGTAACTATTACCTCTACATATATCGACTAGGATTCCCGTCTGTCAACACTTGCCGCGTAGTTCCTTTGCCTGTGGCAGAGGATTTATTGATCATGTCAGTTATTGTTGTTGACGGCTCCTACATTTTTGATGAACTTGGCTTGTCTGGCAAAACATTTTAGTAATGGCGAGACTCTTAGGAATCTGAATGAAAGGACAATACTTTCAGTCAATACTTTCATTAGAAGCGGATACAAAGATGCGACGATACAACTACGTAGTCAATGTGTACTCGTATTACGAGCTCAATAACGTATTCTTGGAATGATCATAATAATCAAGACCAACAGTTATGAAGAAACAGAATAAGGCTTCTATAAAAATATTACCACTTCCTATACAGTCCTACATATACAGTCCTCATCTGAAAATTAACAAAACTTTGTAGATTCTTTAATTTACGTTGTTATGATTATCCTAATTAGTAACTAAGAATTTCTGTAAGAATCATATTAAATTAAGAGAACTAAATTATCTCTCTATCTATTCTCTGTCTGAATCATCGAAGTCATTGTCGGTGCTCCATATTTTTGGGCTCTCTTTAACCTCATGATAAATTAGTTCACGTGTTGTTTTGTTTATCATAAAATATTCACAAGCAAAGGAGAGCATCGTTTTGTAGAGTAGCTGCAAGACATTATAGGGTTTCTGACTTGACCCGATAGCGACCATCTGTAGATAATATCCGTATAGTGACCGGTAAGAATTAACCGGTTGTTTAGATACGTCGATAGACATAGTTCGCCATCTTCATGAGAGAAACGAGGTCAGGCATGACTATCTTTTATGAAAAGCGAGCTCGCCGCATTTGAATATAATTGCAGATATTAAATGAAAAAATACGGCTTCCATTTTAAGCGAAATCTTGCGGAGATTCACTAATAAAATCGGTCACTGTCCTCTTGGCTCGTGGAATCAACTTTGAAATATTCAAGATCCACAGAGGAACTACATGCGAGCCGTGCCAAACTACGCCATTGCGAGGGTTTTTAAAATAAAACCTCATATTACTGTAGTTTTGCTCCCACCGTTTTAGGGATGCTCGATCCGTATCGATGCTTAGGTACTCGTAACTTGATCGATACAACGATACAATGATACAAGTGCATGGAGGATCAAATCGAAGAATTAAACTTTGGCTATTGAATTAAACTTTGGTTATTAGTATCAAAATTCAAAAGATCACGCCTACACCAGGGGGAAGTGGAATCAAATTTATTGTAGACACTTTTCTGGTGTTTGATTCTGTTAACATAATTATTTACTGTATGTACCATTTTGTCGTATTTTATTGGTTAGTACCTCCAATTTTTCTATCGTGCGTTTTAATGATAGATTCTTTTTATGTTCATAAGATACATTTATTAGAATTTTAATTAACAAAGGGAAATTTAGAACGATGGTTCCTCTAAAAAATATTATTTTTTAACAATTGATTTGAAACTACATCGGTCAACTGGATTGTACCTAATGTAGCCGTGTGATCAGAAATATCGATACAAAGCAACTGGATCGAGCATCCCTACACCGTTTTCAGCTGAGAATTGTAATTGCTCCGGATTCATGAAAGGTTGATTGTAATGGTCGTAGGTTTTTTAAGAGCTGCGTTTGCTTGAATGCGGTAACGAGTTTCTGAACAAAGGACTGATTCTGATATTTATATTAAACGGACCGTGTGTGCAGATGAATTTCAAGCTCAAAATTTTATGCGGTAAAATTACGTTGAATATGCGCGATGGTCTTTGCTTCTAGGTTTCCTCAGCAGAAAATTTTTAAAATTAACTTATAGCCCAGCTAGCGTTTTGTTGCTTCGACCTGCAATTGCCATGAAATTAGGTATATTATATTTTGGCATAATCATGTCTTTCTCTTTAGTGCCCATAATTTAAAGATTTTTAAAGATTAATGCTTACTGTAAATCAGTGGTAAAATAGCAAGCAGGCCACCTACTTTACAAGTAATTGTTAGAAGAATAAGCCTTCGTTAATCCCGAACCATTACTATGTTAAAATATTTAGTCAGTCTATGACTGATCTGTGAGGTATTTAGTAACTGTAACTTTATTTCTTGTAAGAAATTTATTATTGATAGTGTAATAGACCATCAATGGCCTTCACCATATATACATATAATAAAATATTCATTGTGAAATCAATACTTTGATGGCTCAACGGTCACACTATCTAAATGGTAGGATTATTGTTTAATGCATATGTTGGTTTCTATCTGATAATCTAGGTACCTGTTTTTCAACTAATATTGCAAATAGGTGTTATCGTTATATTTTGTATTAGATTTTCGAATTTAATCTATATGTGTTTCGTCCTCGGCTGTACTTAACTTTTATGTGATACAAACGTCTTACAATATGTCTTACAATATGATTAGTCTGTTTTCTTCGACTATCTCCTCTTACTCTGGTTTGTAGGAATTTGTAATACTACGGTATAGTAGTCGGCACGAGTCGTGAGCACAATCTTTATTGGTCGGTTGAACATTGAATCCGCTGGTGTTTCACGCGATTGGTTCGTTAGACAGTGTACGTCGTCTATTGGTCTAGCACGTGTTCTTCGACTATACATTGGCCAATAGTGTTTAATATCCCTACCACTTATATTCTGTGCTCACAACTCATGACGGTTACTATTATAGGTGAGCTAAAACATTTCTGGATTATAACTGTACTCTGTATTTGGTGTCCAAAATTCAATCTGTTTTATGAAATGCAAAATAAAACCGCTATCTCATTTTTAAATGGTTGAAGATCTTCATCCATCCCTCCTTGTCAACATTGCAATAATATGATGGTATATCTTGCACTTATTTCCTTAATTACGTTCTACACTTTGTTTAATACTTTGCAGATTTTTTCTCATGATATTAAGTTTTCAGACAATCTTTACATTACTGTTGACATTACCCTGCCTCCTCCAGTATCTTGTCTTCTCCAATAGTTATATTGTTAACTTTTTATCATTTTCATAATACAGCATGGTGTGCTAGGATATCCAAAGTGGGACATCTAAAATTAGTGTCCTTTAATTTAAAGAATGCTTTTATTATGGCGAAATCTGATGTCGTACAACTTTGTTGTACACAAAATCCATGGAATATTTTTATTTCTGATACTATTGTATCCCTCTATCTTAAGAGTCTGGTTTAATATTCTTTCAGTTTTGCTCTATTTGACCTATTTCCCGAGAGTATCTAGTCTCTTATGTACCATTTCATCACTGTCGTAGTCCATCCGCCTTCACTATATTTCCCTTAGTTTCTAGTAGTTTCCCTAAGTTAGTTGTTTATTTCGTATGTCTTTGCTACTTATGAGGACCAAGATGTTCACCTAATGTTCGCAAATAAAGTATCCCTGGCAACAATACCTTCCCAGCAAACACAAAACACGAAGAACATGCTGCTCTACGACGGGTTAAGAGGAGTTAAAATAGTCAAGTTAAAGTTAAGAAGTTGAGAAAGTAGACATGTCATGAGTTAATCTATATAACTTAACTTAACATACTGAGACCAAAATAAAATGTAATGCATAAAAACTTACTATTCATTCCATTGTTTCAAGCAATGCGGCATGATTTGTCGCATAACTGAAACAAAATGTAAACGGTAATAACTAATACTTAAGCAATTTGTTGCATGTCAGTGTCATGTTCGATTAGGACTCAATACAGAGTCGTGTGTTTAAATTTTGTCGTGTGTTTGTCGATCAGACATGACCACTAAATAGGAAAACGCCTTACTATAAATATCTCAAGTTAATGTTAAATGTGTTCCATTTACATCCATCAAACAAAATGGGTCTCAACTTCACAAAATCGATCGTAATCTTCTCTTATAACCTCAACCCCCGCACCACTACATAATCACTGCCTTTCCTCAACACCCTTTTTATCGAAAGCATGATTGATTGGTTCATAAGATGTAAATGCAGGCGATCCTTAAGCTCTTATCACTCGTAGATTCAACCCTTGTCATCCGAATAACGACATCCCGTCTAGACGTTCTTGAGAACTGCAGATAAATCTACCTAAATACGTCTGGCGAACTTTGATGTCTGTTATTTGAGATCGATTTCTAATGTATTAAGTTCTTCTGTCAGCGTTTCTAAAGAAATTTTGGCTAAGGTTCCTTCCAATTTTTGGTAAAAATATTCAGAGTAAATCTATGCTTGAATATGTACAATTGTACATCGTATTGTTTCTACGATTTCATATCGAGTTGGATCAATTACCGTTTTGTTACCGTTTTGCGCATTGTCCATTAACATTATACTTTATTTTGTTTCTGGATTCACTTCATTTGCATATTCATTAAATATCACACAAAATAATTCATTATCATGTACATTACAGTTATGGATATTTTCTTTGTAATTTTTAATACGTAATTTTTAGTACGTACTAAAGTATTAAATAAGTAAATATAATTTATAAAAGGCAATTTTGTGTCATCATTTCGATTAATATGGCTAAATCGCCTTTCCTTTTCTTTTAACCCTCTCCCACAAAACACAAATTTAAACTCGAACATGAAGAAGAAAACACAAGCACAATGAATGCAAGATTTTATTGCAAACTATTTTTTAAATCAACACATATTCTATAATAATATAATAATGAGACGTATTTTATGATGCGAGAAATTTTATGAATAAGTGACCCAAGAAAACCGTACTTTCTACTATTACTACTACTATTTAGATTATTTCTGAGCATAAAAGAGAACTATTCTTTGTGCTACAATTGAAAAGTTGCTTCTCGTCACGAGCCATTGTTTTGGCGACCTTCTAAATATTTTCAGAATGCCTCTAGGCTCTAAGATATTTTTGCGAAGTACCTATTTACTTACCTAACATAAATCTCAGCTTTAACTACTTACACGTTTCGTGACAATATTGTATCCTAATACTTGGAGCTGATCCAGTGTCAAATAAAGATTTACATAGACCAGCATATTTATGTTCGTATATTTTTAGTTTGATGGCATTCGTAACCACTAAACCTATTGTGTTTTTATTGCGCATGTAGGTATTCGTGTATAGGACACAACCTCGCTCTCACAAGTCGCCACGAAGAAAGCACTATACCAGAAAGGTGAAATAAAATCTTCGGGTAGACAAATTTTGGAAAAATCATCTTAGTGCTCAAAAATAGCCTTACTACATTCATAAATCGAAAATTATCTTACTTGTTGGACAGTATATGGTACTTATTTAGATAATATTTTGTTAGACAATATAGACAGTAGGTATGACAATCTCACATAGTTACTGTTGTTCTATCTACTTGCTATTTCTATGGGTTTAAAGCTTACTGGGCTCCATTACTTCTTGGCACGTGATCGTTCGTTCTTCTGCGACATAAGAACTTGCTTTATCGAATTCTTCTTTGAATGCAGAAAAGATCTGCACTTTTTGCGTTAAATTCTCATAGCTTAGGTTCTCCGCTCAGTTTTTGAAGTATTTTTCAAGCTCGACCTTATGAGGTTTTTCACACTTCATATTAGTTAGTCTGTAGCCTCGTTTGACAGTTTTGTTGTATAAGCCATTGTCCTAATTGCTACGACAAAATTGTGACAAATGTGACAAACGTTCCAATGACATTGTCCGCCGACAAAGTTGACGCGAGCGACCAATTTTGTCGTTTTTTTATTTGTACGAAACTCATTTTTTTATTTGTACCGAACTCTTTTTTTTTAAATTGTAGGTACAAAAGTCAGCCGTGCGATTTTACGCGTTTTCACTCAACGTTTACTGAAATATATCTACTAATATTTCATTCCTTGTTATGTAACTAACAAATTTCGTAAGTCTATTTTAATATAAGCAATCTCCTGCAGAAGTGACACAAAATTGGCGTAGTTAGCTTGTAGTTATTGAAATGTTAATGTAATTATTTTTCTAAAGGAAAGGAAATCCTATAAAACGATATCAACCAAATTACGATAGAACATCAAATTTGCCGTTCTTTACAAAACTATTCAAACCCCATAAAGTGGTTTGCGTACGTCACGGGTCAATGCACTCACGACTAGGGCGGCATTGTTATCGCCTTATATGCCCTTACTTCCTTCTTACCGTCTTACTTACCAACACGTTTTCGAAATGGTCCTCGATACTCCCCTTATTACGCAATTTCACTTTATAACTGGAACTGGAACTTTACTTATGAATAGATGCAAATGTTAGCAGTGATAGCCCAGTGGTTAAGAATTTTAATTTTTAATTTACGAGGTTAACAATTTTTACTCATACCATACCATAGTTTTCACTTCAAAAATTTTGAAGTGTCTGGATATATTCAGATTTGGTGATTTCAATTCTAAATAGTAAGAACAACTGAACTCGTAATAAATGCACAAAAATCCTAATACGACGAGGATTCTCGGGGCGGGCACGTCAGCTTTTAATATTTGAATAGCTCGCGTGTTTTATACACAACGTTTTCAGTCATTTCCTGCTAAAAGCCGCATGAATACGTTGCGGCTAAATAGAGCCTTTACAACCTTAGAGCGAGTCTGCAATGGATTTTGTATTGAAGTAACTCTTTATCTACGCTGATCTCCATTACTGATGTAATAGATAACAGAGAGCTAGAATTTGTAGGCATAGGTACTTAGGAGGTTTAGGTTATCTACGTAAAATTTTCCTCATTACTACATCTCTTTTGTTAGTATGCAGGAGATTGTATTTATACAATTAATAATAGCTCCCCATGCATATTTTTTTCCTTAGGCTTTTTAATATTTTAGTGAAATTCTGGTAATAAGATATTTAGAAAAATTTAGGAATTAACAAAAACCGGGAGTACAATAGTTCAGCGGCAAATAAATTTATCGACCTAAATCGTTTGATTCTTATAAAAAAAAAACGCAGTGCTGAGTACTTCAGTAGCTGCTAACTGGGTCGCCAGTTTTAAATGAACAAAACTTCTTTTTCTAATATAAATTGGCCTATAAATTAAATCTAATTTTACCTCGATATTTTCAATTAGTATTAATTCTTTGAGAGTTGATAAGTTGAAGAACTGGAATTACATATATTTCAAGTTCTGATTAATAAAACCGACGCTGAGTTAAATTTCCGTTATTGGTCCGGGTTCTTTTCTTGAACACACAAGTGTTTTTGTTTTGTGTACCTATGTTCGTGGTACCCGCGACACATAGAAGCCTAGTGTGGGGCTATGAATGTGAACCGTTATTTTAAAAGAACAAGGATTAACAAAATGATAGTTTACCAATAATATAATTAACACTCACACCCAAGTTTGTTGAATTTGAGCGCCTCAAAAATAATAAAGACTTCCGAGTAATTCTACGTGCGAAGAGGCGCCTAAGTACATCGCAGCGAGCAAAGGGCTGTAATCACGCACCAAGTAACATCTTACAAAGCATTTACACAAGCGTCTTACTTGCGAACTCCTTTGTAGTCTCTTGTTTAGGAATATATACCTCCTTTTAGGAATATATTCCTTTTATATTTTATTGCACAGTTAATATATCTATCCTTAATTCCCTATGAAATTTAACTACCAAATGAATACAACATAGATAATTATACCAGTACCGCCTTGTCCTAATTGGCAGACATGGTTAACCGACCAACCAACACGATATTATTTAAATACAGAATTGTCCAAAATCCTATGCACTAAATTGACAGCACGAACATGCGACAAAATATGTACTGAAAGACGTTGTCACACGACCAATTTTTACACAATAAGGACGCTGCGTTTTGTAACAAGATTATTGGTTTCTGGTCGTAAATGTGAAAAATCCTTTTCATAATGAACAAGAAAGCACAAAGATTGAATCGTGCAGCTTCAGGCTTTACAACGCCAGTTTCAAGGCACTCCTATTGTCTAGGATATGAAGATTTTCTTTGTTTGAGCGCATCCAAGAGAAGTGAACCGTATTATTACTTTAACCGTACATTTACGCTTGCAGCTTCGTCCTACAACTCTTAATTTGAATTTAAAATTTTGATGGTTGGTTTCAAAATTTAGAATTTTTGGAGTGCGTATTGTCAGACGGGTATGGAGATGGAGATAAGTTTTGTTGTGTTAGTTAGTCGCTCGGTTATGTCAGCCAATTGTATAAAATAGTATAAATGTAATAAATTAACAGATTTTGTAAGTCAAAGTCAAAAGCTTTTATTCATTATCAGGCACGATTTGTGCACTCTTAATAAAAGTCATACATATTGCATTAAAACTTTTACATTCATTCGTTTTGATCGCCCCTCCAGCAAAATAGCGACTGATAGGAAAAAGCGGGCGGACAAAACTCCCTCTAAAAAAACTCCCTGAACCTGTACTGATTCGTGTAATGGTAGTGGTAAATTATATCCATTAATACACAAAAGGAATGAACAATATTCGCTACGCTCTGAACGTTAATAAAAACCTTTGTGACAGCCGGGAGGGTTTAATCAGCGAATATTTTAATCAAAGTTGTGCAGCTTCTGTGGTGGGTAGCGAAATAGCTTTTTGCTATCACATGTCATGGGAACACTCACATTGACAAGATATTATAATAATGTTGGTTATAATTTTATTATACGCATCCGAAATCGGACTATAATTAATTTTACCATTAAAAATAAGCCATGGCTTATTTTTTCATGAATTTCATGTATTTCTAATACATTTATAATGCATTTATAATACATTTATAATGCATTTGTAATACATTTATAATGCATTTTCTTTTAAAATATTAGAATTCGTGTTTTCCTCTTAATAAATTTTCCATTACTACATAAACATTACAGATGAAATCGATGAGATACCTACATGGTTAAACGTAATTCCCAAAACTAAGTTATCTATTTTAAATATTGCATGTTTATTGATATTTTTATTGGAAATAAATTTTTTGCTCTGTATATTTATAAAAGTAGTATATATATGAAAGTATGTAATAGGTACTCTTTAAGTATAAATTTTTGACATACGAATATTAAAAAGGCGGCCTTATCGCTAGGCACGCGATATTTTTGGGTAACCTTAGGGAAAATACGTTATAGGAAAGAGTTAGGGCAATGCTACTTATTAAAATCGTGATTACTTTTATTTGAGTAATGTGTAAACCTATGTGTTTTAATGCCACGTGGATTTTTTTTTTTCTATATCTACCATTCTGTATATTGTAATCCGCTTAAGTAAATGTTATCAATTCAGCTGAAATTACAAAAAAATGTACAAATGTATATACATAATACAACCCTACAGCCAGACTCAGATTTTCATAGACGCATGAAACTGCTACGATATATGAAATGCTACGGCTCTACGGCTACGCCCTACGATCGCTACGCCAATTAGTTTCGATTATTCTATTTGAAATCTTTTGGGAAGTATAAATAACCGTCACTAGTCGTGACCGCACAGCTGAGAATTGTGGTAAAGGATTCATGTAACTAGATATAATAAACGTAAAAACCTTTTATTAGAAGATGAGACCTCTCGCAGAATCGGACAAAATATGATCAACAGAGTATCAGTTTTTAAACCACTTCTATTTGGTTCTCGAAGATGTAGACGTGGCAAAAACAGTCTGAAAACACACAACACAAAATGTTTCATTTTCAAGCGCTGACGAGTACAACTAATATTTGCACACAACACGTGTTCCTCATGCTCTCATATTGGAAAACTTGGCGCCAACTGCCCCGGCTAGTGGCGACTACAACTTTCAGCTTACGTCGGATTTGGTGAACATCTTATTACAAAAGTAAGTTGAGAAGAAATGTTCACACCGTTTCTTTCCCTGTAAAAATAAAAACCCAAAGAAGAGATAAAATAATCATAAAACCTAAAAAAACAATAAAATACTTATATGCGGTCTTTCCATATGGCGGTTACGATTGAAAAAGGAAGTAAATAGTACGGCAATAATATTATATTTGTTCCAAATCTATTGTAGGTAGCTCAGCTAGCGGCATTCATGCCTCAAACGCACTCTATCACTCTCACTTATAATCGTGATGAGAGTGGCACAATGAGATAATATGCAGTATAGTAACGCTTGCCCCGCCCACATAGCCTTTCTATCTACTTCCTATTTCTATAGCTTACTTTAAGTGAATCATTACCTTTAAAATTTAAAAAGTTTTTCCCAGGACTTAGTGTTATTTTGGTCGCGTCTGTTACTTTGAAAGGGGATTTTGTTAAAAGAGTACTTTTGGAGTTTCTCATTCGGAAAAGTTCTAGGTATTAATGAAAAGGACTCTTTCTTGAAAAGTTTATTTTTAATGCTAACCGAAGTTAATTTTGCTGCAAGAAAAGCAGCTTTTATTGCTTAGCTTTCAATTTGCCTTCAATTTCCGATACAAGCTTCGTTTCTGTGAAATGTTTTGAACTATTCTAGTGTTGATACTTTGGAGGAAAAGCGGAGATCCCGCCAGGTGATGTCACTAACTAGAGACTGCGGTCCGAATGTTAACTCTGGACGATTTGTATAATATATGCTCAGATTCTATGGAACTTTAATAGCGCGTTTCAGAATACGTCTTCTGATTGGCCAGTCTCAGTATGACGTGTGACGTATTTTATTGTTTACTTCATTCGCTGCTTGCGTCGTCATGCGTGGTCAAGATTTGGTGTGAGGCTAGCTGTCATATTACTGTAGCCTTGCCCTCGCAACCTTTGTATAACTGCTTTGCTATGTAACTGATGTTAACCCCACCCCGGAATGAAGCCGGAGTTCTTTCATTTACACCGCTTTGAGGGTGTCACGGACCACCTCTCCTTGGGGTCTTTATACATATATGACGTTTAAAACCCTCATGTCCAATTTAATCAGGTCCAGGTCTCATTCATGGGGTTGGTGAAGGGCGTGATAAACCCTTCTCCGACGAATCAAAATCAGATGACAGCTCATTTAAAAAAATTCCGCTCCAAAGCCTCTCTCTGCGACCTACGAGTATGTAATGTACCTATAGTATAAACCAGTTTGAAAAAAGTCTCATTTATGTCCAGGGAATATCAGTATAAATAAGAAGGCACATTCTATTCAGGTTCAAAATCTGATTTACAATGATAAAATACATTCGTATTTCTTTATTTTTAGAAAAAATTAACGTGCATATTTACATATATGATGCTTCTATATGCACGGCGTCTAAAAAACCTTCAGCGGGTTCGTGCCTACGCATGCATAAGAGTTGCGACGTGGCTGCTGCTTAATTTTATTGTAAAATAGTTAGTATGTATATGGTAAAGTGCAATATAAAACATACTGTAGTTCAGCACATTTTATTCCTATGAGAAAATGCTTAGATGATGACCATGAAGTAATGCCGAAGTTTTTTTCTGCCATAATAAATGACCCAGAAGAAATCCCCCGAAAGAAAGGCGAAATTTGACCTTCCAGTCGGAAGCAGGATAGAAGGGTGTTGAAAGTGATCCATGCCCTCACTCACTACTAGCTCCTATTAGATTCCGACCATTATAACTGAAAAAATGTGACAGTAGGCGCAATTGAATGAAACGCCGGTGAACCTTAACCGCGGGGTTTGAGCTATCGCCGTTGATTGGGTACTAATCCATATTTGCAGCCGCGTCGCGCGATATCGTGTGTAATCGCCGACATCTAATTGATCGCTTTGCAATCATCAGGTAACTAGAGTGCTGCTGACTCTATATGCGATTTTAATCGCTTCCAAGTAATAGTGCAAATCGTTGATTTTGTTTACCTAACCGTATGTTTCCAGCGACGTTGTACCTAACGGAACATTTATATGTAAAAACCAGTTACCCTTACGTAAGTCTCGTGGTGAAGTTTAACTCTACTTGATGACGAAATAGCATTTTCTCCCAACCATCCTAGGACCTACCTAGAAATGAAAAGGATTTCCTTTTCATTTGCTAATAGCCGTAAAGTCTGTCCGTAAAGAATAAAGTACTTAGATGAATAAATAAATATATTAAAGCTTTAAAATTTCATAACAAAGATAATTAAAGATGAAAAATTCCTTTTTGAAGTCTCTTTAGATGAAACAATCAGAGCAACGGGGCAATATTCGCGGGAAGTACTCGGCACTATTGCAAAAGGGGAACTAGAAAACGCTAATATAGCGAATTAGTGGCTTGACCAGATTACAAGGATACTGAAACAGGAATCGCAGAAGCTTTGCTTTAAATTAATTTAATTACCGCCAGTATTCTTAATTTTTTAAAGAATAGAAAAAATACATGACATATTTTTGTGATAATTAGGTAGGCTTATAAAATCTAAATTTCCTAGAGAAAGACAACATATCGTAATTTATTATAGCTGTAATATAATTTACTATAGCTTTGCCCGAGCTAAGTGTGAGTTTGCCTTACTTAGCAAGAAGATCTATCCAATGGGCAAATGCTGCATCATTTTTCCCTCACCATACATTGGACACACATACTACGTCATTAAAATTTGTTTGACCGTGGTATTAGGAGCTGTTTTTGGCTCTTCAGCGCCTTCGCAATTAGTGGAGCCACTAGAAGTCGAAGTTCGTGTAGTTAGGGGAACAATCGCAGCGGAGCAATATACGAGGAATATGCCATTTCAAAAGGAGCAACTACTACGTTGGGTGTAGGGTTGCCTACCTTCTCCATGCTTTTTTTCATTGTTTTTTTTCAGTGCTGGGAGTTTTTTTCCGTCCGCTTTTTTCTCCCAGTCTACGTTTTCCCTAAGGGCCAATCAAAGCGGATGATTGAATAATTGATAATGCAATGTGTGACGATCATTAAGTGTGCACCAATTGTAGGTACCTGATAATGAATAAAACTTTGGCCAACATGTAGGCGATAGAAAAAGAATTAGGGATCCTTACGAAAACCCCAATGGAAACAAATATTACGGTAGTTCTTGGGCGTCACTTGTCGGGTCGACTGGTTTATTAATAATTAAGACATTTTCCTCAGAGTCTGCGTTACATAGTTACTGTGTTACTTAAAGGATGTCCCAACAACAGTAAACTATTGCACAATACAATACAATATGCTTTATTGAACTCCAAAATTAGACATGATTTCAGAAAAACATTATAAAGAAGACAACAACATAAGGCGGCCTTATCGCTCAGGTAGCGATTTCTTCCAGACTACCTTTGGGTGTCCAACAACCAACACGAAAAAAGAAAACAACTTACACTTACTTTATGGTAGCAAATAAACTAAGTATTTTTCATTTTCATTTTCACTTTTCCTGAACACTGTGTTATATCGAAAGAACCTACAATAACGCCTAGATATAGAACAGCAGGCATCCCTAGCTGTATTGCGTTGGCGGCCTTCCCAAAACCTCCACTTGCCGCCATCTAGTCTGGCTAGAGTGGGGGAAGGAGGGGGCATCCTAGAATCAGGTCAGCGCACTTTTTCGTCTCATGGCTGAGACGGGGCGGCGGGACTATTGGCTGTTACCATGATTCGACGTTCGGTAACCCCGATTTCATTGTACGATCCCGTAAGACGTTATTTATTCATCGCTCACTTTTCCATTTTGATTTAGTACGCTATTTCTATTCGTCTGAACGTTGTCGGGTAAACGAATGAATAGTTGCTTTTTGGTGCGGGGTGCGAAGGGTGAATGGAATCGTTTAATGCATACTAATGGAATGTTATCTAATCTACGCCATTAGGTTCATACTCCTTCTGAATTAGACCGACATTTTAGAATTTGTTACAGCGATAGATTCAATAATTAAATAGTAGCGAATTTACTAATTTAAACGGTGTAGGCTGGAGGTAGCAGATTTAGAGGGCGGCAAATTTGGCCCAAAAACTTAAATTTGTTTTTATCTATAAACAAAAACATTATTAATTCGAATATAACGAGTCTCAAAAATTTTACAATATTAACAATATTAACAAGGTATCTACACTATTATTAGAAAAAGTTAAGAGTTCCAAATTTTTTCCACATTTTCAGCGGCTATGGTAAAAATTAAAGATATTGGCATCATAAATTTAAAGCTCGCATTTAAAGATCGAGTATCAAGATCTTAATTTTATCTCAAAGGGGCGGTAAAAATATTGTAGCTGATTAATTGGATTTTGACACTGTAATTAAACTACGAAAATGTACCACTCAATCGTATTACATACATATAGGTACCTACTGACCGACGTAAACCATACATTTAATCCATCCATTCATTGGCGTTCTAAGTTCAAATGCTAGACCTAAGCCTACTTAAAATTAAGTCGGTATAAGATAACAACATCGATCATTTTCGACATTGCCGTACTAAGGATTATACAGTGTGTACCAGTTTCAAACTAGCGATAATTTTGTAGAGTTTATTTAATTAATAAAACATCTCCAATAATCTTCATATAGGGATCTAATATAGCCCCCCTCTTTTTGAAACGGCTGCCATTAAATTTTGTATTAAAATTTATGTGGGTCCACAAAAAATAAATGGTCACAAAAATTTCAATTTAAAGGTTTTTTTACGCATTTCATCAAAAACGACGGTTTTTTTTCTGTTTTTCTTAAGTACATTACTCAAAATATAGCGTCATGGCAAATATTTTTTATCAATAAAAAATTGTGCTCATTATAATTTTATTAAAAATTATGATCATGTTAAAATTATATACATAATACAACAATTATTTAATACAATAATTGCTTGTACAAGACAAACGACGACAACATTAACGATGTAAACGTATACACAATATATTTGGTAGGTTTCATAAGTATATTTTGCATGGGAAGTCTCACCATATCAGCCTATAATCGAGTGACGTCAATGGGAGTATCGTGTTTGGCT
This sequence comes from Erynnis tages, assembly GCA_905147235.1. Classification (NCBI taxonomy): domain Eukaryota; kingdom Metazoa; phylum Arthropoda; class Insecta; order Lepidoptera; family Hesperiidae; genus Erynnis; species Erynnis tages. The sequence continues at coordinate 3,717,497 of LR990092.1, forward strand.
CGATTTCACCATAATCGATAAATTATTCATACATATGTACATATACTTGAACCGTCCGTCTACCTGGAACAGTAACTTGCTTTTACGGCGCGTTTACATAGATTTTTGACTCTTTCTTATTTATGTGAAAGTGAAGTACCTACTACTTTCTTAATCTAAAAATCCTTGGTCTATATTATGACACTCAGCAATATTAATAACTAATAGGCATATCAGGCAAATAGTATGTCCGTAGGTACCATAAACGCGATATTTTATCCGTCTATAGATCTTTTATTAGGTACTGTTCCGTACTTACTGCAGGTTATTTTTTCGAGAATTAAACTCTATGCGTAAGAATTTCGTATCACAAATCTCCAGACTGAAAAAAATTGCAGTGGCTTAAGTTTCTAGCTACGAGTATAAACTTACCGTACGTATAAATAGAAAATCTACCTACGTACAGACAGCTTAAATACCGTCTTTATTTAGTGACGTGACGCTACCACTTTAATTGCTCAAGGCGCGTTAACTTAATACTTGAGCTGAAAAGCTTAGAATGCAAGTCTAGACTCCGCTAAGTGCGAGTACATCTGGTCAACGGCCTTATTTTACATTGTCTCTTTACTTTCCAAGTGCGTCGAATAGTCTCTTTGGTACTGCTTTTATTTAGGTGTGTAGGTAGAGTAAAGATTTTAGTAGGTAGATATTATTTCATGGTATAATAACCATCAGATATAGGTATCTCCCGCTGCCGTGATGACCCGCCGATAAGCCTTTATTATTATTTACAGATCGCTTATATTTTAAGCGTTAGATTGTTTCATAAACGGCTCTAACTTACAAGGAAATTAGTTGCTGGAAGCAAGAAACTTTATTACTTGGTATGATTTAACGGTGTACCAAAAAAAGGCATTCGTACGTAAATCTTTTAAAATTGGCAACAGCAGCAAAGTACCTAACAATTTGAAAGCATGAGCTGGTCAATGGACTCTCGTCTTTGTAAATGTCATATTGCTTTCAAGTCTTTTCACTTTCTGGCGTGCGTGCCTCGTGTTTGAAGCTATGGTTTGAAGGCACTGAAGTTTTAAACCTTTGACACTCTGACAGTTCTGTGAATGACGACAGGCTTTCCATAAGATGAGTCTTCTTTTTCAGATTAATGATTGTACAATGTACATATCTACTTATCATGTTTCGGTTTAGGTTATAATAGAAGGAAGGAAAGGAGTGTAATTGAGGGGTGTACCGATAACTATCAATAAGCATCCGCATAAATGAAAGATGTTCCCGCTACGTCTCTTGTTTAGAAAGAAGACTGTGACGAGAAGGGGCTCTAAGAGTGGCTAATTAATAAATAAATAAGAGAAATTGAAAGATCTTCAGAACCTTTCATGAGACTTTAAAACTGCCAAACACATTTGACAAAGACGTACATGTATTTCGGCCACTCCTTTAGCCAAGATGTTGCCACTATTCGAGCACTTTTCGTTTCCATTGATTCTAACTATTCTTTATTCTTTTTCCAGAATATGAGCGGATACGGGATCGCGGGTGGGGGCGAGACGGACGCGCTGTCGCGGCGGCTGCGCGAGGCGGAGCGCGCGCGGGCGGACGCTGAGCGCGCGCACGCGGACGCGTTGTCGCAGCTGCGGACGGCGCAGCGGTCGCCCCACGACACGCATAATGTGGAACAGCTGCAGTCGCGCGTGCGGGAACTCGAGAAAAAGGTACATCCTGATCATCTTAACGTATAGCCTGCATTGTTAAACGCAGAAGATTGGAGGGGCACTAGAGTTGCGGACGGCGCAGCGAACACCACACGTCGCGCACAATGTACGATATGTCAGAGAGAAAAATGTATGTCAATACATAAAGTCAAGACTCCTTAGGCACTCTATCGATGGGAACTGCAGAAAAAGGCATTTCATGACATCAACCTTAATATTAGCAACCTTAAAATTAGCAGACCACCCGCACCCTGAAACAGTTACATCTGTAAATACGTATAATATGAGTGTATTAAAATTATAAGTAGGTATGTATGAATGAATGACGGCTCTAGCAGTTGCTGGCGGTAGAACTCCATCCTAGTCTAAGGAAACTTGTTTTTCTCTAAAGCGAATCTTAGGAGCACCTCTGAGCTGTTGTGTCGTATCATATTATCGAATTTTGCATTAGAAGACGAGATGTAATGAGGACTATTTATCATTAAAGATCCGCCTTACCTTCAGAAGCACGGAAACACGTGTACACCTAACTGTTTCTGTTCCATTACACTACATTTCGCTGTACAGTGAAAATAACGCCGCGGCATTAACCTGAGTGTAGACCTAGTTTGAAAAGTGGGACTGCATGGAATCATTTCATGACATCTATCTATGTAGGTGATTGAGTATGTTTATCGTATTTTTTCATGTTTATTCTTTCTTTTATTTGCTGCTATTTAGCTGTACGGGAACCATTTAAGTTTACCTACAAATTACATAGGTATTGGTGCAACATTGCTGTCTTCATTGAAATGATCTCTTAACCTCTTCATGTCTTATGTTTCGGGGGAGGTACAGACACCGGGGACACTTTATTCGTCGCAAACATCTTGGGCCTGGGCAATACTGGGCACACTAGGATAATGGGGCCCCTGTTGTAGTCTGTAATTAAGGTTCGATTTCTTCAAATTATATGAGATTTTTGGTAATTGGTTATCGTTTGGTGATCTGACAGGAACTAGGGACTTTGTATTTGATCTGAGCCTATCGATCGCGGGGCCCTGGGCACTTGCCCAAAGTGCCCACTGGGAAAGAGGGGTCTGCTTAGTCGTCATAAGTAGAAAAGAACCCTCAACACACCCTAATAGGATTGTTTTCTATTCGAGGTTGGGCAGCAATGACCACATAATATCAGGTGGCTTATCCCCTTACAAAAAACATCTATTTCAATGTACGTTCTCTTTTTTCCCAGGCGGCGTTAGAAACAGTGCGATGCGAGGAACTGCAGTTAGAGTTATCAGCGGCGATGCGGGCTCGGGGGGCGACCACCACCGCCACCTGGTCTACCCCGGCCACGCAGCCCGCGACAGAGATAGAGCGAATAATGGCTAAGATAGAGCAGGACAACCGTATCCTCGCTGAGCTGGAGCATACGCGGTCCACCACGCATGGTAATCACAACCATACGTACTTTGGTAAGATGGATACAATTTACTATGTGTGCGCCCTGTGTTGAGCACCTTTAGCTAGGTATGCTTTAATAGATCCTCGAGGGAGTTTAGTACGAGAGTATAGTGCTAGTTTTTGAACCCTGTCTGTAACGCTTTAGTGACCCACTGCAGGGTCGGGTCTCTCACAATGAGAAGAATGTAGGCCTTAGTCCACCCCGCTGGCCTCATGCGAGTCGTCACATGCCTTACAGCAGGTGATATAGCCTTAAATTAAATTCACAAGTACATGTAGTATCATGGAATAGTGTTGAAAAGATGTTTGTAGTCCAGTTATTTCTTATAATTAATGTAGGAAAAAATAATAAGATGTAACTTCAATTTGTAGTTACCGTTAGGCTGTACATATGTTATATCCCGTAATTCTGTTGATGAATTAAGAAGGGTCAAGGAAGTAATCATCATCCAGATTCAGACCAAAACTTTCTCTTTTAAATCTTAAAAATATATTTAGATTTTTTTTTATGGCTTTTAATTGATTTAGATGGCTTGAGATAGTACTTTGATAGGTATAATAAAAAAGAATTTCAGTTACATTAACAAAAGTACGTCAAAGGCGCAATCGAGATTGCTAATTATCCTGCTGCACCCTAATTCTTTAATTATAATGTTAAAACCAATGCACACCGAATGCATAAGTATGCAACAAACATGGATATAATTATATCGGCCACAGCCATGCGACTATATCGTTATTCAATAGAAGACTTGGTCTGAATAGTCTTTTTTCACGACTAACGACTTTTAGCTGCTGTGCATTAGTTTGCATCGGTCTAACATGTAGAGTTAAGTTATTCTGGGATGTGCTGAAGTAGCTTATACCATATTGATAGTCTTCTTAAAGACTTGGCCCACCGCACTAAAATACGATGGAATTATGTTAAGGAAGCGTAATGCATTGGAAATAATTAAAATGTGGTTGCAGTACCAAGAACTAGGTTTTGAGAAAATGGTCACCTCAAAACGAATGGATTGGGTCCAAGAACCACAGGAACTATTGCATTTTACGATTGCATAATGTACCACAAATTGGTTCCTTCATACACTCAAATTAATCTTAATTAAAATAAAGAATTAGTGTGCTTTGAATTGATGTGTTTTCTTTTGTTGCAGGCATGCAGTCGAGTGGATCCAACCAGGCCTTGGGCGAGTTCCACTCTCCCACGCACTCGCCTCTTCCGCACTCGTACACAGGGACGGGCCACGTGGCCCTCTGCCAGAGCAACACCATGCCCACTCTCTCTTCGCTCCACGCCACCGGGCAGTTCACCGCCCCTAGCTCAAACTCCGTCAACTACTCTATGAGCGCGCACAACCCCACCTCCTACACGAACCCCGTATCCGCCTACACCACCAACTCCTACGGCCTGTCCAACACCCACCAAGTGACCTTCACCAACCCTGTGACAGCTCCCCTTGTCAACAACATCAGTCAGATATCGAGCACGCTGGCGGGCCTCCAGAGCAACCTCCAGAACATCACTGGCAACGTAGCGGCCATGAGCTTAGGCGGACCGTTGACCGGGTCGGCGATGACCAATACCATAGCGGGGTCGGCGCTCACGGGCGTCCTAAATAACCCACCGACCAGCCTGTCCGGAGGAATGCCGGGCTCGCTCGTTATGCAATCGACCTTCCCCGGCAGCCTCGGAAATACGCTAAATAACCTCACCGCAGCGCTCAATACGAGTTTGACGGGCACCGGCACGTACGGCGCTGGTACATATACAAATCCACTTCTTTCTAGCGGTCTAGCATCCAATGCTATGAACATTAAGTTAAAACCCCTAGACGAAATAGATCTTGGCTTAGGTAGATACGGGACTAATACTACTTCGATGGTTAGAGCAACGACTCCGGTCACTCCTCACCAACCATCGTGGAGCCTAGGATTAGATAGCCAATTTGGAACTGATAGGCTAGGAGGCTTAGATACAGGATTCAGTCACGATCGAAACCAAAGAGCTTTATCGAGAATAATGCCGAATTGTGGATTGGAATTGGATGGTAATACCCAGTTTTTGTTCTTGTAGGATGTTTTTTTATGGCTTTTATTATAAATATATTGTAGGCAGGTATTAAATTTGATTTTGTTAATTTATTTTCAGTCCGAAACACGCACTATATGAATGGGAGTGCACCGGACCCCAATTTGGTCGATATGTTAGACATTCCTGGCAGAGGACGCTGTTGCGTATACATCGCCAGATTCAATTATGATCCTCCAGAGTAAGTATTACAGAAAGTATAACTTTGTAGAAATAGAAGTTTGTTTCTATGAATACTTTATACCTAGAGTATGAGTGGTAAGGCCTCTCTCAATATTAAGTCTTAGTATTACTATTTCTAACGTGGTACAGAACCTAAGCACCGTCTATGATTATAAATTGATGTGTTGCTATTGTACAAATCTAAAAGTACAAAGTACAAATTGAAATATTTCCAACCGCCAACACACGCCACGGAACCACCGAAATACAAGGCACGAACATACGAGAGGTGACGACGACCAAAAGTATATCTTCTGGAGAAATTCAAATGTAGAACCTACAATAGCCACGCCACCTACCTATAAGTGTTTTAAACACAAATATAAAAATATGTATACCTATTAACATTTTCAGAATCGACAATCCTGAAGGCGACTTGCTTTCAATAAGTGCTGGAGACTACTTGATCGTGTGGGGCCCGCTGGATCCAACTGCGACCATGCTAGATGCAGAACTATTGGACGGACGCAGAGGCTTGGTTCCAGCGAACTTCTGCCAGAGACTCGTTGGGGACGACCTGATAGAATTCCACCAGGTAACGTAATTACAGCTATAAATGAAGTGGACAAAGCTGTTAATGTAGATTGCGAACAAAAAGATAAGATTACGTCGCGAGCACAGACTCCGTAGAGGCCCATTTAGACTACATAATTATAAACACTAGGTTTAGGCACCTGAAAACGAGTGTGCCATTTGCGTTCACACATAAACATTACGTGTTTCAAGCGAGTGTACTATTTAACGTGTCGTAGTCTAAATTGGCCTAAATTGGTAGTCTGAATACTTCTTCTTTGTCGCTGCATCATGACTGCGGGTCGTGACTACCAGAAATGTCATGTGCCTTAATTTTGTACTGATTAATTTAGCACAAGATCCTACAATTGCAACAGGTATTCCTCAGGACGCCACCATAGAGAATTCTTGAGTTTTATAGATACACTTATTAACCTTGTATTTTTCAGCAATCGCAAGTGGTGGCAGCTAACATGCACCCTGAGGACACTAACACGACGGCCATTAGCGAGCTATCCCTCAGTAGAGACGTGGCTCGCCTCAGTGAGGTCGTCGACATCAGTGACGGCCCAGAAGACGACGACAATGGTAATTATTTTATCTTGTAGCTATTGCAAATTCAATTCGTAGAAACTAACATTCTGAAATTTAAATCTTTCAAACATTAGATATTTCATTATTATTGAAATATGATTTAAAATGGGCAAATCTGTGTGTTCGGAATGCATTTACGCAATTCATTTGTGATGTTGAATAGAATGAACTAGCACGAAGAAATGGGCTATGATAATATATAACTGATTTTCTAACATTTGTACCTACTGGCTTTGACCATTATTTCGTGGACATCAGTCTTTTAGATGAGCGTAAAATAACTAATTGTGTGCTAACGTTAAAATAACTTTATCTTTCATTTTAACAGATTTGCTCCTGAACATTGTCGTGTCATTTTTACTGACTTAATTCTAGTGTTGTTTCTATACTTTTTCTTTCTGGCTTTTTTAAACAGTCAAGTCCATAGACTAGACGTTTAGTAGGTATAACTAGTTGGTTTAGAAAGGAGACGGTTTTCTTTTAACTTTAGAACCTCTCTAATCTGCATGCAAATCCTAAACGCATTAACCGCACTCATACATTAAATCACTGACATTTTGTTTTCCAAAATTGGTACTAATTTGAGACATAGTTTCAGTCATTGAAATTTAGTCTGTTTTCCAAATTTGGCTGTATGCATTTGGGACATTTGCCATCGAACTGCATTCTAGATATCTATAGTTAAACCTTTCCATTTCTCCCCATCCCGTTCCACTGGACTTCGCCGCACGCTTCTTCGCATATCACCCGCACTTCGCCTCGCTGGCCGCTCTCCTATTCGCGATCTTCCCTCGGACCTGAACAGCAGAGCTGTTTTTCTCGTCGCTAGTGCCTGCTCCGCGGCAGCTCACGCTAGAGAGGCAGCTGAACAAGTCGGTGCTGATCGGCTGGACGGCGCCGGAAGGGGTTCAGCAAGCGAACATCGAGAGCTACCACGTGTACGTCGATGGGGTCCTCAAGACCACCGTGAAGGCCTCTGAGCGCACCCGCGCTTTAGTCGAAGGCGTAGATTCCAACCGAGTAAGTCCTCTTTAGGTATTACGATAGAATAGTGTCATTAATTTTAGAACTCATCCTCTTTTTGAGCACTTAGATACTATTAGCTCAATGTTAGTTTATTTAGCACGATTGGGAATTCGATTTTTAAATTTACATATTGAGACTAAAAATTATTTTTTCTCGCTGTCTAAGCTAACAAATAGAAAATTGTAACCATTTTAGGTCCAATAGTTAGGTTAGTATAGACACTTTAACTCATATTGGCACGCGGTGTGCTTTTAAAAGCGATAAGAACATATTGCGCGGACGACATCAGCTACAAAACGCAAACTGACTGTGGTGAGGATATTGTACACTTTCGGCGAATGTACAACAACCTAAGAGCACGCGCTAGAGCAATAGACGTGAATCAACAGCGCTGTCAACGTCGAACCGACCAATAAAGATTGTGTTCACGAATCTATTACGAGGACATCTACACACCTCGCGACGAGATGAGTTAACGCGTCTATAATTCTATTATATTTACGAGTATATTGACAAGACTTTGATGAACATTGTTCCACCTCCAAAGCCTCATCGCATCAGCGTCCGTTCGGTGACGGCGACGCGCCGCACGTCTCGTGACGCGGCGTGCACGATGGTGATTGGTCGCGACACGGCCAACATGGGCCCGACGTGCGTGCGAGCGAGCGGCGTCACGTGCTCGCAGGCCATCATCTCCTGGCTGCCCGCCAACTCGAACCACCAACACGTTGTTTGCGTCAATAATGTTGAAGTGAGTTGGTTACACATTGTTTTATGTATTGACCGAGGTTTTTGCGCGTGATCATCGCAAATCGCAAATCTCGGTAACGTCGTCTGAAATTTTTATGCAATCTATCAATAACTTGTAGATATGTACAAAGTACATATATAAATTACAGATGTGTAATATTTTGTTGCACTCTCTATCGCCCTATTGCTAAGCCCTAAGCAAATCATGTTTTGGCTACGTCAAAATTACGTTAATAAGACAAGGTTCCAGCGCATTATTGGCTAAAGAAAAATCTCTTACTGGCAACTGCTCGAATAAAAAGATGATAGTGAGCCAATGAGCTAGCAAAAAATTGACATTGACAACTTTATAAGAGACAAATATTAGTGGGGACTGTGGCCGTATCAAAGGTGAATGTGAATGTGCACAAGAACCCTGGTCAGGCCATACATTTCAAGTATTCTTAAAGGATCTCACATTCTATTTACTAAACGATTGTTTTTTTCCATAGGTCCGAACTGTGAAGCCAGGCATTTATCGTCACACAATAACAGGCTTATCGCCGAGTACTCAATATCGGGTCACAGTCAGAGCAAAGCACTTGAGGGCCGGTCCCCCAGGACTACCCATAGAAGAAGCCCCAGGAGCCTATACAGACTTTAGGACGCTTCCTAAAGGCTTACCGGATCCACCGAACGAAATTATGGTACTTAAATTGTTGTCCGTAAGGTCTAGCATGAGGTGGATTAAGCATGCTTTTGTTTGAAATTTACACTACACCTACTACCCTTGCCCGCCAATACATTCGATGAGACCAACTTTACCTACATATACCTACTCTTAGATATCCGAATAGTGTGTTACAGATGTGTAAATAATCTGGACTTAACGATTCCAAAGCTTTCCAAAAATATGTGAGCGTTTAGCACACGCACTAAGATAGCTTACGTGCTCACAGTGTGTGATAAAACTCCTCATACCTACTCGTATTTACTCTCTCACCGAAACATACACTACCCCGTCCTCTTTCAAATAATATCACAACCTCAAAGCACGCGGCACCTTGGACAATCTCGAAGAAGTCGCGTCAATCGCAACCATAAATCCAGCGCCAGGATAAATTTATAAGTGTCCGTTCACCTTGCTGCTAGATTTGCAATCCCTTTTTGTGATGTTGGATCCTCCCTTTTGGTGTGGCTTTTAGTATGTACATATGACCTGGACATAGTTGTCAAAATTTTGTGATGAACCAATTGGCCTAACGATATTGGCTGGATTATTGGTGGTGATTGGTGCGGTGTCGCAGGTGGAGGCGGGGCCTCAGGACGGCACCCTGCTAGTGACGTGGCAGCCGGTTCTGCGTCCGCCCGCGTCCGGGCCCGTCACCGGCTACGCGGTGTACGCCGACGGCAAGAAGGTGACCGACGTTGACTCGCCCACCGGCGATCACGCTCTCATCGACATTGGCAAACTGATCGGCCTGAACCCTAAATGTGTCACTGTAAGTATACGTAACCGCTTTAGCCTTTGCAAGCGCGCGCTGCCTATTTGCGCTTATTCTTTGTGACTGTGGATTCTGTTATCGCTATGTTGTACGCATTATTTGCATATATCCAAAAGCTGAATACGATCCGATAAGTTGATGTCGGCGGGGTGGTCGCTTATTCATAACGATTTCATTCCAGGTGCGTACAAAGTCTCGTGACAGCCAGTCCAGTGACAGTCAACCGACGCCAATACCACCGGCGGTACTTAGGGGAGTCGCATCCAGGATGCCTCGCGGGCCCGGCCCGGGTCAGGTTAACCAGCCGGGCTCCGGGTTCCGGGGCATCCAACGGCCACAACCTTACCAACAACAGCAACAAGTATTAGAACACGATGAGAATCTTTCTGACAAAGAAATTTTCCCGACCACTAATCGTCACGACCAGCCGCCGACGACTCAGGTGATAAATCGTTGATTTGTACGCTTTCCTGTATATACTCGTAACTATCGTCTTTAGATAATATCGATAATGAAATTAACCTTATTAAATATCAGAGTAATTATAATGGACTGGTCCTTGTCTTAGTGATTATTCAATATCCAATATTATATTTAAATTTTAATAAATTTAGCTTTTTCTATTTTTAAAGAAATAGATTTGCTTATATGTGGTTGTTGATAACTATAATAATCCATAATGTATTTGGTACCATACCTGTTGATAATAATTTAATTTAACCATACCTATGTTGGCACAGCACTTGGTGTACATTTAGTTTGCAAATCAGTGTTGTGTTATGTCTGTGTCTTAATTTCATTTTTGCCAGTATCTTTAATTTGAATCTTTATTTACGTATTCGAGCTTCATATTATTTTAACAGTTTAATAATTTTCTTCGTCTGTGTCTTCTTAGATGTCATTAAAATTATATCAGTGTCATTATGCTCTCTTCTTGCGGGATCAGCAGCTTATTACAGACTTACATCACGAGTATTTGTAACAATTTTAGCATAATTAAAATCAAAAAGTAATATAAGTACCTAATTGTGTATCAACGTAAGCCGCTCGTCTCGCAAATTCGGTGTTGCAAACTGCACTCTTTATACTTTTTCCTGTGGTTCTGTCGCTGGCATCTTCTAAATGTCCAGTAGTTCTCTGCCGATCGGTCTCGACACGACCACGCGCGTCATCGAATATAGCTATGCACTCGGCTCGAGCGTTCAAAATTAAATGCATACTGCTTGCGACTAGATCAGTAGTCTCTAGTGCTATTGGCCGATACCCGACAACGCACGACACCCTACAGATACTTAGAACAGATAAAGAGCTTGTAATTTGTGACACAGACATACCCTCCATGGAGCCCATGAGATGTATCATGTCACTAAATCTGTAACCTTGCCTCTCTATCTCACATAACTGTTATACACCTTTCCGTAGCCTACGACTGGATTCGGCACAGGCCTCCTAAAGAGTATATTCGACAAAATAACCCCTTCGGTAAGGAATTTTAACACGTCCTTTAAAGTATTATTTTCTTTTTTGTTTTTATTAAAATATACACACGTTTTTATTTTAGAGTACAGCCAGTTATTGTTTTAGTTTGAGAGTGTCTTTCATTTTAGTTATTAGTTTATTTTTTTTATTTTTTAAGTTAATAACTTACACAGTGTGCTAGTATTCTAATAGAATGATAATAATTATACGTATTTAATAAAGTAGTAATATAATCAGTACATAAAACTGACACTTTCTTTGAGTATGCTTTTGTAAATATAAAATTAGAAAAGAACAACATGAATGTTAGAAAACATATCAATATCACAAACATTAAATATTCTTTTAACGATTTACAGAATCAATAACCTTTTCAAAGTAATCAAATATAATAGAATATAGATTGTTAAACAAATTTCATGATAGTATTAGATAGGCACATTATAGGTTAAGAAAGAAAAAACTGTTAGCTGTTACTTACAGATATAGAAACAGTTGAATAGATACAAACGTTTAGATTCTAATAGCATCGACTCTAGAACTTACGAAAGCTTATTGATTATCCATTACATTCGACCAGTACTCATACTCATTTACTCCTATCGACTCATCGACATTCCATGTATCCATCACACTTACAGTAACATTTGAAGAAAAAAATATTTAGTCGCAAAGCAAAACACCAAGAATGATGGCCAATTCTTATCCAGAAAATATAATGCTTCTCGGCAGCAAACTATAATTTCCACTTCAGCTTTCTATACCATGTGGCTTAGCTCTTCGTGCCTGAGTATGACTTTCTTCAGTGATGTCTATAAACTTTGAGTGTATCACTATATGTATACAAGTATTTACAGTAATCAGCTTTATAATAATCAGTTAAGTTTACAGTGGTTCACGCTTCGGGCTAAATGTTGTCCAAGGTAACGGAAGAAGTAATAGAATCACATCATTCGACCGTCTAGCACGATCATTTCAATCATGTGTCACGTAAAGTCACTTTGTGTTGCCTCTTTTGATGGAAAAACTGTTTTGTGCTAAAATTTTGAATGACCGTGTGGTACTATCAGCAATCGGGGATACCGGCCATCGAAATCACTAAAGAGGGAGCCACCGAGCTGGGAAGCGAGGATGAGGACGCGTCGCGACGCCGCACGCAGGTCTGCGATCTCTCCTAGCTGTCATCGATGTGCTCTCCATGTGCTAGCACTGTTCACTATGCTCTCTTCTTTCTCTCAATTTTGTGCGGACTTCTCAATCACGAGTTTCCACTTTTCGTTGTTTCTGTGTTGTCATCTTCACTTGTTTATTGTTGCGTCCTGGATGTTCGATGCTACACACGACACAGGTCCACGTCCCAAACACTTTTCGAGTTTCGCATACACGTTTATCACAAGTTCTCACGTAAAGCCCCGAATGAACGACTTAGGTACCTATAGGTTATCCAGATCGAACGACGTCCCCACAGAGCACTCGATACAAAACCATATCATCCGAGCATGTGCAGCGCGTCTTTGTATGATTGTATCTGCATGTTGTCTTGGCTTCGACTCTTAAAACTCAAAACAACTCCTTCACACACCTCCTACTTCGTCTCAATCTCTTGAGGGGTTCCCTTATACAACGATAAGTATCGAAGTATGTAATGAATGTAAAGTTTGATTGATGATATTTTAACGTAAGCCATGAAATATGCGCATAATGATATCCTATCGCTGAGAAACACTTTTTGATAAAGATGTAACCGCTACAACAGATTCCGTGGTTTCAAGTGTAACCGCTGCACGCTAGCTTTCGTTGTGCATGGGGTTGCCTAGTGTTTCGGCGGAATGTCTTGTTCATTTTAACTTCCAGATGAAGGTAAAATTTTTATCGCTTACAAACGCATACCGCCAAAGAAAAAAACATATGATGTGGCTATGAGCTTTTCTGAATTGCTACTGGCTTTGTTACGGAAAATCTAACCTTATTAATGTGTTGGTTCGTACGGACGTCAGCAGCAAACGTCCCAACCTGCGCAAGCATCGCAGCAGCCTTCGAGTCAGCCGTACCAGAGTACACCAGCCTTCCATGGCACGCAGCAACCCCAATCATATCCACCCCAAGGCCAATTCACAAGTAACCAGCAGCCCTCGTACCCCGGCCAGCCGCAGCAGCAATACCAGAACCCGCCTCCGAGAAATCATCACGAAAGAGGACGACCACCTAATCCTCACCAGGTAGATCAATTTTAGCCAATTTTCCTAAATCTCTAAGTAATTCCTCTTGAGGAAGGTTTATTCAAAGCGATAGTTGCGGTCGGCTAGTTAAAAATATATAAGAATTAGCTCTAATTAGCTCTAATCTACTTAAATTACATAATTTTTTGGGGTTGCTTTTACGAATATTACTTTATGACATACCTGACTTTAAGTAGCTCGCCATTTTAATCAGCTGCTCTGAAAGTTTTTCTCACTGTCTGTACGCCTTCTTTTATTATCCCTCTCTGAGCGAGCAGTAACCTGTCTGCAACCCTTCTTGTGCCCCAACCAGTAGTAGGTCTCTCCCACATCAAAAGTAGCCAATGATTGTAATCCATGCTGCTCCGTTATGTATTGGCTTTTCCTGCATGAAACCTAAATTAATGTTAGAAATCTAACAGCAAACAAAATTTTAATGTATGTTATTTCTTCAGCAACAACTACAAGGACAAGGACAAGGACAAGGACAAGGACAAGGACAAGGACAAGGCCCAATGGGCCAGTACGGGCCTCGCGGAGGGCCTCCGCCTGGCCCCCGCGGCCCGATGCAAGGGCCCCGCCACCAGGCCCAGGGACATCCACAGTCGAAGAGAAGTCGGTACTTCATTGCGCTGTTCGACTACGATCCTACCACCATGAGCCCCAACCCTGAGAGCTGCGACGAGGAACTGCCCTTCAGCGAAGGAGATACCATCAAGGTATGGCTGATTATTTCTCTATATTTCTTTTACGTCTTTAAAAAATCTCCTGGGTACATCTTTTACAATTCTCCTAAAGTTAATGTAAACCTACGTGACTTTTTCATCGATTTTGCTGCCATATTCCTTAAATGTTGTATTCAATAATTATGTACTATTTGGTAAGCCCTTCCTTTCTATTGTGACCGATGAAGTACAAAGGTGAAATAACGGACGTAATTCTCTATTCAACAGGTTTCTTTGCTCTGTTCATTGTTGGTCGGTCTCTGTATATAAAAAATCATCATTCTTCGTCATCAGGTGTGGGGCGACAAAGACGCAGACGGTTTCTACTGGGGCGAGTGCCGAGGGCGTCGGGGCTATGTGCCCCACAACATGGTGGTGGAAGTATCAGAACAAGAGGCCACGGGGCAAGTCACCAAGCCCCGGGACAGATGGACGGATGCGTACGCGAACCAGCCTGTGCGTCGTATGGTCGCGCTCTACGACTACGATCCGCAGGAGCTGAGCCCCAATGTTGATGCTGATGTACGTATCATTCTATATTGTTCGTCTTAGAGTACAATTTGGTGGTGGTATCTGAGCAGGCACAACGGGGCAAGCCGCCAAGCTCCGGGATAGATGGACGGACGCGTACGCGATTGATCGCACCGCACATGATCGATTTGTACAACTACGATCCGCAGAAGCTGAGTCCAATTATTGATGTTGATCTCATTGTGGATTGCTCAATTTAGAATACAAACAAAAACAAATATTAGGTTTTAGAAGAAAACTTTTCTGCTGGCTAGAATTGTCCAGTTTCAATGGTGCTTTAGCGGCAATCATAGGAATGAATACAGTTCCAAGATTTTCAAAGTACTTTTTTTTGTCTAAAAATGTCTTGAAAATCACACTCAAAATGAATTCTACCGTATCATACTCATACCCAAAGCTCCTTTGCTTACTAAAAGGGAGAAAATGAACGGTTTATAATTTTCATTCCAGGCGGAACTAAGTTTTCAAACGGGGCAGATCATCCACGTTTATGGGGAGATGGACGACGACGGGTTCTACATGGCTGAGATTGACGGAGTCAGAGGCCTGGTGCCCAGCAACTTCCTCGCCGACGCCAATGACCAGTACGCCGCTGGCCAAGCTAGCCAAGGTAGGCTCGAGTAACAATTATTGTAGATAGCATAGGAGGTCTTCTTTCTTCCTCTATTCTTCCTCTACAGGGTCAAGTCTTCTCTCAGAATGAGAAGAATGTAGGCCTTAGCCCACCACGCGGGCTTAGTGCGGGTTGGTGGAGTTTAGGAGTATGATGAAAATGTGACGAGTTATTTATTGCCTCTTAGGATGCCTCTTATTAGGATCGACAAATATGTAGAATAAAAGCAACAACGATAAGCAATATTTCTATTTGATAATTTCTTTGATGGTTTAGAGAACTTTTACTGTCATTTTCCAGTTTCCAGAATAATATTTTCTTTAGTCCAACACAAAAGGCCAAGCAGACTTGATTATTCAGTTTTCCATGTGCAAAGACGTCGTGATGTTTTGCGCAGGTGCTGGAATGGCTGGCAGACCCGGCATGCCCGGGGGCATGATCCCTGGCGCTGGCCGCGGGAGGGGCGCCCCCCCAGGCCCCGGGGCCCGCGGCCCCCCGCCCCCTCCCCGAGACAACGTCGCCCCTACCAGAAACCACCACCGCAAAGCAGGTACAATCACTTCTATCTCTCTGTGTACTGTGTAGAGCCGCGATCGGCTTTTCGATATTCGCTGTTATAGTACTCTCCCTGTTAGCAAACGATAATAACTATACGGCTTTGGCAAGTCCGGCCGATGCGCGATCAGCGTCTATTCTGATCACTGAGAGCTTTGAGTGTTTCATGTTTGCACCTTGGACTTGTTATGTGACTACTGAAAGACGCTAGCTATTTCGCTCTGGAACTCTCTATCATCTTTCTTGTACACGGTGTTGCGATTGCGATGGGACTCGTTTGAAGAGTTTTGCATTTCCATTTCGGGTCTCATTTTCATAATTTAACTAAACCGATAGAAGTTTACTTGCCTGTGACGATAAATCGGAGTGAAATATCGATACGAGTCCGGTTGCAATCTACGGAGCACAAAGACTCTTGGTGTACACTTTGCTAATAAACACTATCTTGGATTACACAGTCACAGACACCGTTCAAAGTTTGAATACATGCGAAGAGGTTACCGTAGACACAAGATACGTACCGAGGCATCAGCAAACCGCATACGAGGTTTCCGCAGCGATAGGGCCAGTTTGTTTTTGTTTCGTCTGCGTTATTTGTCCATCTGTCTGTCCTGTTTTGTTTTTATCACGAGTATATTTGATTTTGGAAGCAACCGACACGTTAGTACACGCAGGGTAGGCTGATTATACACGCAACATAGAACAGATATCACGGCGGCCGTGATGTGTGATCCAAGATACGAAGTGGTTTTCTGTGGTCACTATATATGTTGTGTGTATTGTCTGTTTGCTAGATGCCTGCCCTCTTCCCCCTTCTCAGTTAGACCACAACACATGCGCCAGTAATCCAGAACAGGCGAATTCTCAGGTAAAAATATTACCGTTTATATGACCCACAACAATACTGTTTCAATGATACTATGCAACGATACTAGACGTTTTTTTAGTTCGACTACCACTTCATATCTTTAGTGTTTCGTTCCCTTCTTATAATTTTCACTTTCCTCCTTCTTTCTTTTATCTTTTTTATATTTTTTTTCATTTACGCTCAGTGTGGCCCCGTGTGCTGACGCCGGGGGCTTGGTCCATGTCGGGTTGCGGACATAATCATGGAGACCATTTAACTTGTTACACATCATTAGATCTCATTATAATATCATTATACTGGACCAAACGGTACATGAACAGAACAACACTGGCGTATACTTCAAACGACTACATCAATATACCATGACTCATTCACTGTATTCTAACAGACAAGGCCTGTGAATTGTGGTCCAATACTATGCGATTACGGAAATTTCACAGAATAGATAATTAAACACAGTTTCAAAATTTTTATTCACTGGCAACATTGGATATCAATTACGTAATCGCGTAGTACCAAAAAAAAAAAATCTTTGAAAGCTTTTGGTGTTTTTATTTTTAAAGCATGTATGTGTTTTAGATTACACTTCTTAATTTAGTGTGATGTGAACAAATTTTGTTTTTCTTGTGAACTTTATATCTTTCTCATGTGCTTCCGTGAATGGCGATGCATGGTTAGGTTCCAGTAGATATTGCACTGGTCTGCCATCGTTGGTTGAGATTGAGAGGTCGTTGCCTCCCCTAATATTTTAGGATATTCAAGTGACTTAATCGGTGAATGCATAGATATCCGAGCATGCAACTACTTATCTTCTTCTACTTAATTAACGTAGATATAAGAAAAATTATTTAATTATTGAAATGACATACCTGCCCCCACATATTTTATAGGTTATCTATCCTATTACTGTTATGATACATAGACATCATTTTTTTAAATTATTACCTTCCCTCAGAATACTAAACGATCAGTTCTTCTTAAACTCAACTAGACGTTTGACAATACGTTTGATTAGAAAGGATTCAATGAACCGAATTTACTAGCCTTAACATATAGAGCTTTCAAAGAGGTTTGCTTATAGCGTGTGAGATCATCTTTTATCAACGAAGAGTTAAACTCAGAACATTCCAAATTCATTAGTCGATACATTTTGCTAGAAACATTCACAAGACGTTGCATAGTTATGCTGCAGTGAATATAATGTAAACAGTGACGTTCGACTCCGGCGAAACGCCATTCAGCACCACAAGCAGACGTGGGGTAAATATCTCTTTACTCTCCCTCTATATCTTCTGCGAGCCTGCTCTTTCTAAGCTCCGCTCTTTGTAAGCGCACGAGTCGGGCGGGTGTGGGGAATGCGATCTGTCGTTACATTATGTTTGCTGTGGTTCAAGGAGCGTGGTGCGGTTGCTGTACATGTGTTGAATGCAGGGGAGGGGGAGAGGCGCAGTGAGCGCGCAGCCAGTGAGCACGATCGCGCGCACGAGCGCTGGTAACGCGGGCACGCCCACGGCGCAGTCGCCGGGCGGCGCGGGCGCGGCGGGCGGCGTGGGCGGCGCGGGCGCGGGCTCGCTGGGCGCCATGCCGCCGCTGGGCACCACCACGGCCGTCAGCACGTCGCCCGCGCGCCGCGGCGGCCCCGCCGTCGTGCCCGCGCCCACCGCGCAGCCCGTCCCCACCACGCAGCCCCCCACCTCCCAGCCGAACCTCATGCAGAAGCTGACCGACATGACCGCGCCCGGCGGCGACATCCTCAGCAAGGGCAAGGAGCTCATCTTCATGAAGTTCGGCCTGGGCGGCAAATAATGTTGGCGGTGCGGCTCCCGAGGCCCGTCCCTCCCGAGTCCCGCCGCCTGGTGAGCGAGACCGACTCCTCTTCGACCGTATCGTTCGACGTCTCGGAAGCCGGAGGGTTCTGCTGCGCGCCCTCCGTGAGATCGGAACTCGGCCGAGTTGTGTATCGAGTTTTTCTACTGTAGGCGATTCGATTGACCGTTACGTGAGTATCTACTGTAAGACATGTTGTAAATAAATTAAAGAATTCAATAAACGCACAGTTTAGTGAATATTCAATATTAGTGGAGTCTCGATAGTACGCACGGTTGGAGTTTAAACACCCGAAGTTAGTCGTATTGTATGTGTAAACGTTTGCAATCTTTCGGACTTCTGCCCGTCTGTTAGTCTAGGTTGTAAGGGTGACGAGTGACTTGTTTACATGTTACGTTGGAATTTATTTAATATATATATATAATAATAATATATCTATAATTTATGTAAAGTTAAAAGTTGTTACTTCACAAAATAATATATCGCCGCATAGAATATTGCGGTTATATCTTCGTTACGTTGTCGATCGCTAGCTGTCCGCTATCCTTTGTCTAAAGCCGATTCGATCGAAATGAATTTATATGATCGTTATGATAAACTTTTTACTTTGTCCAAATACCTATAACGTACTTGCTGTTAACAATTATACATTCAATTTATTTACAATTGTTAAAGCTGCAACCGTCCTTGCAGAAGTGTATTTACGATATATCTAACTTGTCACATCTGTTTTCAGTAATTGGCATAATATAAAATAGATAAATATATCTAACTTAAAGATATTTCAAACTGTAACATTTTCTGTGTAGTTTAAACGAGATGATTATGAATGTTATACCTTCAAGTTTCGACTAAAGTATGTTCCGTTGATGTTAAATGATTGTA
This sequence comes from Erynnis tages, assembly GCA_905147235.1. Classification (NCBI taxonomy): domain Eukaryota; kingdom Metazoa; phylum Arthropoda; class Insecta; order Lepidoptera; family Hesperiidae; genus Erynnis; species Erynnis tages. The sequence continues at coordinate 3,737,032 of LR990092.1, forward strand.
TACCTTTAAATAGCAACATTAAATAGATGTAAAATAACAGACAGGTTCAAATATCATTGAATCGTTATAAAAATACTTATAAATTTTTGAAATAAGATTTTTAAGTAAGCCCATCATTTATATACCACTCCCCTTTTTCGACATAATAATATTCTGTGATAGTAGACGTGATACCATCTTCGACATTACTGTATTGTACATTTTAACTACGTCATTTATCACTAAGATTTTCGTGCTCTATGATAAATCAAAGAGTGTTGAGTACTGGTTGATCTCGATATTAAACGTTACCTAAATGTGTGTCCAGAGATGAAGTATTAAAACATAATTTTGTTGACAAGATTGAATTTGTAATATTCCGCAGCCATCATACTTTATATTGTCAAGAAAAAGTAAAGTGATCAATAAAATAAACCTTATCAGTGTTACAAAGTACAAAATAAGAGTTTTACCTACTTACTTGGCTGTATCTAGAAAAAAAAATATTTTATTTGAACGCATCCACACAAGTCTGGAGCTCGATTCTAGACACAGATCTCTAGTTGGCTGATACAGAATAAATATTTGCTGTTTTAACAAAATCCTTAAGTGCCGTAAGCATTTTGTACACTATTGTCAAAGTAGGTAGGTACTTACCTATTCGTAAGTGAACAAAAGTCCTTAGTATGTCATAATATGTCAGTTGGACGTCCTGCCATACTAATGGCACGCGCTACCTATACAAATTTTAATACCTAGTTTAACAATAGTGTTCATGCTCGAGCAGCAAGAATAAGCAGGCGTACTTACTCTGTTTGTTCACGAACGAAACTTTACAAGGAAATCATGTGAAAGGGGACATAACTCAAAAAATGCTAAATCAAAATATTTGTTATTTTGGAATAAACATAGTGCACTGATAAATATTAAGTCACCAATCAATCGTACACCCTTTTTCACAAACACACATACACACACAATAATATACATTATTATTAGGGGGTTTCTATTTTGTAGCACTGATTAGGCACAATTAAAGGACTACCACCGTATTACCAATTATTATCTATAGGTACGTTACGTAAAATTATTTAGCACAGAATATCTTATAACTGTTTAGAGATCTCATTTATTATTATATTATTTATTGCTTTTAATTCCATTGTAACTTTCAAAACAAAAACTATATAAATATTCCGTAGATATTCTTCAATGAATAATGTTAACCAGGAAAATTGCGAACCTCGCCAATTTGCAATACCTATTTATTTATGAACGAATTTTTGAACTGGTAATATTGCAAGAAATGTCAACATTTATGTACTCGTATTGGTCAATGAGCTTGCGAAAACATAACATTGACTTCTTCTTCTTCTTTATTTCCCTGGTAAGGTTTTTACCCTTGAGTAAGACCAAAAAGTTCTGTTTGATTTTCATATTGATTTATTGGCACGATACGATGCGTATATTGTATGTATATTTTATTTTATTCAACTTTACTGTAATGTTACTTTATGTGAATATTAATTTTAATACTAGTTCTGTTTTAATAATATAATTTACACTGTTGACACGAAAGGTAAATATTAAAATGATTCGCCTTAAGACTGCTCGTGGGGAAGTTTTTATTTACAAGATTGATCTTTGCAGGCTGTAAGAATTTCGTCCAAGAAATCAACTGATAAATGTTGTTCATTACATTTTCATCTTAAAATTTGACAGAATTATTATTTAACATTGGCTGAATAAAAAATAATTATTCAGGTTCGCGAACATGCAAGCGTTAATCGTGATAGACATTAAGTCACGAAAGTTTTTAAACCAAATAATATACGTACACATGATGTAAAACAGTGGAATTAAATAAAATTTTATTAGCAACACTAATAATTAAACTAATGCCAAATCAATCATCTTCAGTTTTTCTCGACACATTAATAAATAAATTACTGCACAGTGGGAAGTCACCCCGAGATCATATGAAATGATAATACAGCTGACTAAATAATGACGTTAGGTACACCTTTTGCACCCCAATAGATAATTATAACATTTATTTTAAAACACTAGTGCTATCAGGATTTCAAAACATTTATTAGGTTAAATAAGATTTTCCAGGACTTAATTCTTGCAGCTTACTTTCAATTTACGTTTTTCTCTAAAAGCATGTAAAACCTTTAATTTTTAAGGACAGGAATGAATGTTTCAGTGGAAAGATTTTTTTAAATAAAAAGATATGACATTATAATCATTTAAAATGTAATTAATACTAAAGAATACGAGATGATATTCAACCAGGAGTGACTTGCGAGTCGATGGACTTTGAAGTACAAATAGATTTGTTGTTTTTAATTTTAATTATAATAATTGTGTTTAAAACGAAAATCGGCTAGCGAGTGGCTTAACTCGACATTCTTACATAAATTCTGTTGCCGTAATAATTGTCGAAATTACAAAAAAAACGTCGTTAAAGTTTCTGAAATTACTTAGATATGTTTCTTTTCCTCTTGGCGGTTTTTTTAGATGAATTTTAGAGTAACTAGATTTTTTAAATTTTAAAGTATTTCTTGGTAAATAATTCACCCACTCCCCTTTTATTTTATTTTCAAAGTTAGAAAAAAATGCTTTTAATATTGTCGCATATGACACATTTACAATGACGTAAATAATTTGTGTTATAAAGTATACAAAATATAGACATACAATGCTTACGAACATGAACACGTAAAATATTCGTATGGTAAACGTCAATCATTAGTAAGTAGGTATGTCATACGTCAGTCCGTCTGACATCTTCCCATGCTAATGACACACGTTAACTATTATAAGTATACGAAGACTTTGACGACAGTGTTCACGCTCGGGGTACTGATGTATTAATATATGTATACTTCTGTACCATCGAGCTGCCATTAGTATGGGACGATGTCAGACAGACTGACATATGACACACTTATGATTCACGTGTGTCATACGAATACTTTGACGATAATATTCATGCACACGGCACTGAAGAGTTGGATCCGTAACAATATTTTATTCACAGTTGCGGGGAATGAGTCTCTCCCCGTAGTAATGCGAAAATTGTAGCTAATTATAAATAAAAAAATTTCATTATTTTTTAAAAAAGTGTAAAGGACTATTCATTAAGATCTGTTCGCGTATCATTGTAAATCATTGGTAATACTTTTGAAGCAAATTCAGTGCAACTACCACGCATTAAAATAAAATCTATTAGATAGGTACTTACCTATATTGAGTTCATTAATACGAGTAACGTTCATCAAATTGCTTTAATTATAAACGGTGTGGGAGTACTGTTTGATTTGTTAGGTTTTTCTAGGTAGGGTCTTGTTTCATCGCTAACGAGTAACGAGAAGCAGATATTTATATAAGCAATATTCATCATAAAAATTATACGAATCTTTGAGGGGCAGTGAGATGAAAGAAGGAAGAAGAAGGAATTTAATTTTCGTTGCCTATTTTCTTAGTAAGTGCATAAATCGCATATCGCTTACTCGTTTACGGTGGGACCAATCGGTTACATCACACAAATCTTTGAAAAAGAAGACAATAACTTTATATGATTATCACTTAAGTAATAAGTACATATTTCGTGTAGTTTCGGAAAAATATTATAATCTTTAAGCTTTACTTCGATTAACGTCAACAATTTGAAAGTAAGTAACTCGCTCACAAGAATTTCATATAATCATTTTGACTTTTATATGGTCTAATTCTCTTAATATTACGTGTGTTTGATCGATTTTGGTGTTACAGATACAAGTTTCTTCTAATGTTTATTATCTACTAAGAAAATTGTAGGTAAGTGGGATTTTCTGCTTCTGTCTTTCCCAATATGGCTAGAGTCTAGATAAGAATAAGCTCACCACGTTCATTTAAGGTGTTTAATTATGGGAAAGTCTATGGTGTTTTTGTTGTAGGTATTCCGTATTTATGATAACTGTAACTCAATTTAATTATTGTATCAAATTAAAATGTATAACTAATTTCTATCCATATTTCGGAATTGAGGTACACTGCAGGAACCCATCTATCTGAAAAGCTATTTTAAATAATATTAAGTCAGTGGTATTACTATTTTGTACAACTAAGAATAGCAACTTGTCAATACAAAGATTAAGGGCTATATCATCTTCCAATTACTCAATATGTAATTAATTAGGCATTAACGCAAAGGTTCTGTGCCCAAAATTTGAACACTTGTCATAATATCCTTATGGTTAACGTGAGTCATTAGTATGGGAACTCTTTCCAATACTAATAGCTCACGTTAACCGCACGAATACATTGACGATAGTGTTCATGCTCGGGCAACTGATTATAAAATAAAATGAATATTATGCTTTTCAAAAATCTTCTCCAGTGCACCTTAAATGAAATAAGAATGAGCCGTAACCGTTGATAAGTTTCTAGAATGTCTAAATACATTTCATTTTTAATATCATACACAAAGTAACAGATATTATGTAAGAGTGGCGCCATTGTGAAGCTATGTACGCTCTATATACTCGTACATATACATGTAATACGTATTTTGTTGAGGTCGGAGTACTTTATAAATGTTCTAACTAAATTGTTGTTGTACATATTGGTCGGTAAGGATGCTTGGGTGTAGGCTATTTCATGATGCTCACTTTATACGAGGGTGTAAGTACTTAATATTGCTTCGTATCTATCCAACCAAATTCTCGCGTATTTAAATCTTTTCACATAAATATATAAATTCAGAATTAGCTTACAATTCCTAGTGATAACCATTTATATGTAATGAACATATTTAGCCACGCTGTTTATCCACAATCGTTCCTAAAGCTAGTACCACGCACACAGGAGAATTATACTTATTCTAATAAAAATTTAAACTTCAATAAATGTTAAGTACCAATACAGTTGCGTGACTTGGCCGAATGATTAAACCCTTAATTCTGCCCGAGTTCCCGCTTTTTCGCGTGGTACTGGCTTTATATCGTATGTAATTGGTTGTATACTGTAAATATTTAAGCGCCTGGAGTTGTTTAGCGAAGCTCCGAGCTACATATCTATATGTGTAACCTACCTGTATTGATTGAAGTTTTTCTATCATTAATAAATATTCTAGTGTTATTTCTAACACCGTTCGAAATTGTTCACTTGTTTATACATTGTTACGAAACTGTACCCATATCTTTTATCACATGTACCTAACATGTATGGTTATTTATACGAAATAATATAAATCAATTAAATTTTATATTAATCGTGCATTCATGTGTGCATAATTTAATATGAAGAGTTGTAAATTACTTATACTTAATGACGAAATATGGCAAACACTATCTATAATGGACGAGTTTAATAATGTACCAATGGAATAACATGCTGAGACAAAATAAACGATACAAATGCCGCTTCTTTATTTACTCTATTTTATTATTGGATTCGTTGCAGTCTATGTTATTATGCCGCACACACACACTCACAGCAAACACATAGCCTCCTTTTTGCTTCCCCTGAGTCTGATAGAAATATCTACTTTTACTATCCACAGTTCTAACTTTATAACTACAATGATATAGTGAAAGATAATATTAACTTAATGCTAAAACTTCCACGTCCACGTTCTGGGTCAGTTTGAAAATGTAGATACTCAAATTCGTTTATTAAATTCCAAAATATTATGTTAACAGGAAAGCTCAGAGAAGAAGACGTAAGTACTAGTCTACAACGTAACCTTTCAGTCAATTTTAAATCTATGAGCTGAATGACATTTTTGCGCCGCTTGGAGTTGGAAGGTCCTGGATTCATTATTTACCAGCATTGCAGTGTCCGGGTGGGTGTTCTTGACTTGTGTGTCCATGGCACCCACAACACAATGAATCCAAGTATGGGGCTATGAGTGTAAAGCTAATAAATACATCAAATTACAAACTTCAGGTAGGTAACTTTTTGATTTGTCTTAGTGAAACCAATCAAGGACCCTCAGCGACGCCACGTCTTTAATTCTCTACACTTAATAAAAAAACAAAGTTTCAAATAAATTTCTTTTAATATTTGGCATAATTATATCAGTCATTCGGGTGTCCAGCCGGCAATGCTTCGTTAAAAATTGGGTACATCGAACCACTGATAACGTTTTTCACTGCTTGTATCATATTCGTATTCAAGACACTTCGTGTTCAACCAACTGAAAATAAATATCTGATTTAGAACGATGCCGATCAAAAAATTGGCTTGCACGAAATCTAATAATTATGGGAGCGAGGAATGTCACTAATAGTAATAATTTACCACCGTAACTAAAATGACAACTCAAAGCGCAGCAAAATATTGGATTTTAATTACCTATGTAAGGAAAGTGTTAATTGTGGTGTTAATTATTTAATGACTAACCCTGCCGTATTGAGTTAGTAACACATTTTTTTCTCCAATAGGTAACATTGGAAAAATGGGTTCTTTTTTAAAAATGTGTGGGTTCTGAAATTTATTGTAGGTATATCTAATAGTTTTAGAAAGGAATCCTTGTTAAAAAGACGGCGAAAAGCATTGGCCAATTTGGCCACCTTGCGTAAAAATAATGTACCCACAAATTACCTTTTTAAAGAGTGTTTTATCACTTGTTACCTAAATATAATACGTATGGACAAACACATTTAACATCGAACAAGACCAAGGCACCAAAGAGAATGTAAACACTACGTTTTACAAGGTACGCTGCGATAAGTAGCATTAGATGATAATATCTTTGTCAAATGTAATTTTCTTTTTAAAAAGTTAGGTACGATACTTACCCGCCATATTCTTTGCAGCCAGTGACGTTATAGTCGTTCCGAAAGCACTGTGTCCCGATAACATTGAAGTACATAAGCCCGATGGTGGTCGACGTTTCACTTCCATCTTTGTGAAGGCACTGGCGGAACTCCCCATCGCATTGACAACTTAACCTGTAGAAAATATTAATTAATTAAATTAGGTTAATATCAGGCGTATCCGTGCTCAAGAGTTGATTGAAACAAGGTGTCAAGATAACGACTTGTCGACTACAGAACGATTCATTTTTACCTGAGAATGAGGCCATAGAGTACTTAAACACTACGTGAATGAGGGTACTAAAATACCTATGAATTGCTAAAAGTTTAATGTTAAATTCATTTGTGGGATTTTTAACTAAGGGCTGTATTCTGTGCTAAGGGTTAAGATGATTCGGTTCCTACTTTTGGCGTTCGATCGAAAGTAATTAATTATATGGAAGAATAAAATATCGTCACTTATGTGCTGTGTTTTATTTCTAACTGAAATTATTAATCCAAAGTAATTAAAGTGTTAATTAAATTCCCGCATAATAACGTGATGATGATAGTCTGACAGTAAGTTGTTCTAGGGATGGATCGATTTAAAAATCGATCTTTTTCGGAAAGAATCGCCATCCCTAAGTTGTTCCTTTTGCATTTTCCCGCCGCGCATCAGTGTTGCTATCATTAATTTAAAAAGAAATCTGGCATTGTAAGATAGACGAATGAATTTGTCTGCCAGTAGTACAAGGACTATCATCACTGTATATTAACTGTAGGTGGGTAACACGCAATTTACTTCAACATTAAAAAAATATACTTAATGCCACTAACTAAATCTTTAGCCCATGATAACACGCCGTATTCCTTAAGAAGGTTGAAACCGAGGTCAGTGTTATCATTGTTCTATGACTTATCATTATGCACATAATCATAATGGTTAATTTTATACAATTTACGGGTTACTACGTAATCAGGTGACATTGAGTAGGGCCTTTCTTTAACTAAGCTAGTGGAAAACGGCAAATATATGGGGTGTCACGCACTCCTTATGATTCTAAGCAGTCTCTACATGTTATATTATTATTTATTAAAATATTATTTTAAATTACTCACACTCATTGTTAATACTAATGTTACGTCCGGTATTGGCAATAGTAAAAGGTAATTGACATTTGCATTCCCTATGGTGGTAGTGTATAAAAATATTCAGTGCAAAAAAAATAAAACGGAATAATATCTTCAAACATTCCGGAAGTTGATCCTAATTTTCAGACGTTTCTACGTACTACTACGTACGTAAGGGAAATTCATTTTGAATTTAATTCGTCAATAGTGAAAACATTCCTTATTACATTAGTGTCCTTATAGTATGTCTGTATTTCATGCAATTGGAAAAAATCCTTGTAAGCAGGTAAATCCGTTTCAAGGAAGACATTTTCCTTCTATAATATTTTCTAATAGTTGTTCTTATAAAATAGTAAGGACATTATGTATTCCACTAAATTTAATGAATAACACCAGCGTGATGACATGGCGTGGCATGCCACTGGCATTCTTAAGAAAATCTGTATTATTAGTTAAATAAATAAATAAATATAGTGGGACAACGCTTTTGGGCCTTAAATGACTTAACAAGATTTCACAAAAAACTTATATTCATAGACTACTTTCGTCACCACACCAGTCAGTCAAGCTTTTTTTTGCGAAGACATAAATTTATTTTATGGCATTCTAAAACAATGCAGTTTAAAGAATTGTAATAGATATCTGAAAAACGCAACAATCGTAAAAAAAAACATACAGACGAATTTGAGAACCTCCTCCTTTTTTTGAAGTCGGTTAAAAATGAGCTTGTTATAACTTTGCTATTTGTATTTTTCTGGGGTTTTGAAAAAATTGTGAAAAATATTGTTTTTCATATTTTTTGCACCGATCAAATCAAAATGAAAAATGTTGTGAGGAATGCAATATTCCACACAGATAAATTCGTGGCCTATGACTAGTAAAGTTGTTACCTAGAATAGAAAGCGTTATTCGTCAGGTTGTGTCTGGTCTCGCCCGCCTCAATGACATCGCTGCAGAAGTCGTGGGTCCGACAGCATTTGTCGGTCTCCACAGCCGGGCCTAGATCGTCGTAGTTGTCGGCCACGTTGCCAGCGCCGCACCACTTTGTGCCTGAAATTGGGAAGAAAAAAATTTGGCCCCCAAATGAGTAAATATCAGTCAGAAAGAAAAAAGATAGCAAATAAATATAAAATAAAAGCAAATATACAAAAAAAGTAATCGGTAATGGCGAAAAGTCACAGTTGCTCTTAAATTAGGCACATTTTTTAAACGAGTTGCCGAGTGGTTGAATATCAACCTAGCGGGTCGTTTTTTTAAATGGAAGTCGTATACTGTCGTGCGTCTGCTGCGAAACTGATCTATTTATATATTTTATAATTTGATCTATTAAACAAAAAGTTCGGGTTCGAACACCATTGGCACCAATGACTTTTGTGAAATGTCAGCCTCTGTAACAGTGAATGCCTGAGAGTTCTCCATAACTTTCTCAGTCATGTAAAGTCGACGACCCGCGCAAATTCGAAGTGCGTAGTGGATTAAAGCCTACAATGCCTATCATACAGGGTGATTTGTTATGTGACGTATTCCCGCTAAGGACGCTTAGATAAGCTCAAAAGCAATAATTTAAGCCTGTATATCCTTCCCATTGTGGGAGAAGCCCCACTGAAGGACGGCTTCATTGGGTCACTAATGGGTTGCAAAGAGCCCAAATTAGGGAAAGAAATACGAGACCGATTATTGGTATAATTAAACTGGTATAATTAAAAATCTTGAATATATTTCTCACTAGACTGTGCCTGCGGCTTCGTCCGGGTGGATTGTAGACCTTGGTCCAGAGAGGGATAAAAAATATCCTATATGTTAACCCAGGTTATGATCTATCTGTGTACCAAATTTCATCCAAATGTGCTCAGCCGTTTTTACGTGAAAGAGTAACAAACATCCATCCATCCTCACAAACATTTATATCTAATAGTAGTAGGATTGTGACTTACCTGGAAAAATTAAATTAAAGCGAAACCGCGCCATCTCTTCAGGACTAATATCGTTTTCTAGCTCCTTAATAAGTTGCATCTGTATAAATTCTGTATAATTCATATTATTAAAGATCCAACAATGACTTAATTGCAATAAACTGAAGGTTAATGTGAAAAAAAATAATAAGGACATTTTACTTCTAATACAGTTAATTACTTTGCAGGCAAGTGAGTTTACAGAAAATAATGGTCTCTCATATTAGAATACTCTTTTATACCTTACTTCTCTAAATGCCCGTAAGGATGAGCTTTTATTGGAAAGGATAGCGGAAAACATGTAGATTTACATTGCAACTTGATATTAAGTTTACTGCAGCTCTTAAATCCAAATTAACTTTTTACGTTTTAGTATTGCAATGAAACTGTTTTCTGGTTGCGTTGTAAGTTGTTCATCATTAGAGAGATAACGTCACTATAAAGATTTTTTGAATTTGATTTCTGAAAATTGAACTATAATTTTAATTTTTGTTTGTTATTACTAGATGGTTTTCGTTTTGGTTTTGTTTGTGTTTCCTACATGTGAACTTAAGTTTCGCTATGTGCAAATAAACGTTTTGTCTTTGTCTGTGTCTTATAAACAAAACGTAAATAGAAAACAATTTTAAAAACCACAGCAACATTTTAAATCGCTCTCTATAATACTGTAAACTTGCCCTAAAAGGACGATAAGGCAGCGGCGAGAGCGGACTCAGTCAGCAAATGCACGGAATAATGTACATTCTTATGATAATGTATGATTGTAAAAAATATTATATACTGGCGTTGCACATGGCTTTGTGATGTTATTTTTTATGGAAGTAATATATAATTACAGGTAAAGGGCCATGTAAAGCTGTTGTCAACCACCGGACACCCACTTCCAACCACAAATAATTATGATAGAAATCGTATTTAAGATCGTATATATACTATATGCACATTGCTCTGTGACGACTGAGGTGGTCGCCTCAAATAATCTCCGTTGACAGCTGTCCCCAAATAAAACACAATCTATAATATAATAATATGTAAGTAGTAAAAAGATTCATAAATAAATAAATACATTCGTGTACAGACATAGGCTAGAACAGATTTTTTATACATTCCGATACCGTTATGTTGGTGGCAATAACATAGAAAAACGCATTATATCAGTATCAGTTCCGTCTCGTGTTCTTAGAAATAAAACAAAGGGCTCTATTACTATGTCTTACTTAATCCAAGACATCAATAAATTTCATCCATCGCACTCTCACAAAAAATTCAATAAATTGTAAAATTGTTGTAACGATTCACTCTTAATATTTAGTACCGAGCAAGTGTTTTATTTTCTATTATTTTGTTTTCTGTTAAAAATGGTAGCATAGCTCCAATTAAAAATTTAGGAAACAACGAATAACTCTATTCATTTTATTTAAAAATAAACGCTTGATTTTAATCTTAAAAAAGAGTTCTTTACAAATAACTTGTTATGGCTTCTAAAGAGCCATATATAGAATTTTGGTCTTAACTCTGTTAAAAAGTACCGATGCTACCTTGAAATTCTGGGTCAGCGCACACATTTTGATTATGCGTTTTAGTTCTTCAAATTCAACTTTTGTGATAATATCATAGAAAAACTCATTGCAACTCTTATTATGTCCCACGATTAGGCACGAATCTCTCCCATATCAATAAGAAATGGACTCTCTTTAGGTATTTCTTTACTTCTAATAGAATCTTCCACAAGGTAAGCGAATCGATTCTGTGTCGTGTTTCGTTAGTTCGTTCGCTTTTACTATAAGCCATAAAAATACGTTAACTAGGATACATGAGAGATCAATAATTAAAGACATCGATTGTAGAACAAGTTGAAGTTAAGTTTAATGTTAAATTACAATTGTCTTTGTTTAGTTAGTAATATCGGGTATAATCCATTTCAGAGAGATTAATAAATTTAAAGCATAAATCATCACGTCTTTAAAAAACATGTGAAACATTTTAAATTTTACTGATAAAACCATTAGCCACACTTAAAGCCAGCGGGTGGTATGTACCTATTTGTAATCGTTAAAAGACTCAGACATTATTTACATGATAGCCCGCTGTGTCCTTTATTTTTATCGGCCCTTTGTTTTCATGGCTTCATTTCATATATATATCTCTTCTTGGCAGAACAAAGATTACCCTAACGTGTGATTACTGCAGCTACTTCCGTCGTAACCTCTGTCTAGCTTCCGGTAGTGTCGCAAGTTAATTACCATGGGAAATCCATTTCTATGTAGCAAATTATTGTACAGGTTCGAAATACAATTAACACAAAGTCCTTGAATGACTAATTGGTGAGATTGCTGCACAAAAGAATGCGTCTTTTTTGATACCACATTATTAACTTATCAAATTACAGGAATGAAAATAAAATTATAATAAACAAAAGTTTTAGGTTTATTCCAAACTGATGTCCCTTCATCTAACCAACGCGGTATGGCGGTATCAAAAACAACTTGACTGACTTGCACATAAAATTAGGACTTGCTAAACTTGCACTACTGTCTAATTCATACAACAATCTTTCCATTTTCTTTAAACATTTCAGTGCAGATGATAGCCATGATGATTATTAATTGATTAAGATATTTTATTTTTGATTCAGGTGAATTTGAAAAATTAAGTGGTAACCCTCCAACATTTAGATAGCGTAACGTTATCTGTGGAAAAATCCATCAACGATTTTGACAGACCACGAAAAATCGATGATTATTATGACTATCTATCTCTGTCATTCTTTGAGTGAAGTGAATAATTGAGTGACGTTTGTTTTGTTTACGTTACGATTTCTCCCGATAAAATTTCAGTGAATAATATTCTCTGAATATTTCGTTTTCCTTGACACAATTTCTTGGTAAACAAACGTAGGAAAGCAAATACATACAATGGAGAACTTGAAAAACATTTGGAAGCCGGAGCGTATGTAGCCTATGTATTTTTCTGGCTATATTAGCTTAGCTTGGAATTATTATCATTCGAATTGATTGTATATTACGAAGTATTGTTTGAATATTTTAGTGTACCGTATACAAATGGAGGCTCCGGTTCCTAAGAGGATAATTTGCGAGAAGTGCCCCGATAGACCTGAGTTCTACGGGAAGGAATACCACGGAATTATGGGGCACAAGGAAGCAACATTATTGTTAGAGGAAGAGCCTAATGGTGCCTTTCTAATACGAAAAGGAAATGATTACAACGATTTCTACACGTTAACTTGGAGGTAATCCAATAGCCTTATTCTAATCATTGTATTTAGGTGGAAATTAAACTACATAGTTTTGACCTATATAAATTCAACTGGTTATGGGTGTATCATGGTACTGCCAGTTTATCGTGAAGCAACGATAATATTGTTCTAGTTTTAGGGGTCATTGACACCATACAAGCTAGCACTTTCTATTATAAGCCTCGAGAACTGTCACATAATGTCTTACTTTAGACCCATACTTCTTTCAACATGCATTTACACCTTTATTCATTAATTTTTAATCTCCTCCTGGATCATTGTCTATTTTGCCTCTTGTTGATTCTTTTTTAACATGTTCAGTGCCTTGGACACTAATTTTAGATGACACTATTGGGGTGCTGGCAACTGGCCTGGCATGCTCTAAATATTTATATTGTGGTCAGGCAACACCACACATTTACCCACAAAATTTGACAAGGCACCAATGTGTTAATATTTTTTTAATTCAATATTTTGGGTTGTTCCTTTCAGATTCAATGGCAGAATCCATCATTATAAACTGTACTATGATGGGACTCACTATATAAAGGACAAAAGGTATGATACCATATACGACCTGGTGGCTGATGGCCTCATCACTTGTCACATGGAGCTGAGGGCTCATCACATTTTGGAAATGATTAACTCTCCAACAAATTACACAGAAAGTCCCTATGTGACATTGAACAGACGGAAAATAAACACACTGACAAAAATTCACCAGTAAGTGTGTTTTTGATTAAGTTCACTACCTAAAACTAAAAATTTTATCTTCTTTATCTTTTATTTATCTTCTTGCATGCATTTATTACATATTTTGGATGATTTTTTTTAATCATTACATCAGGCTACAATTTAGTCCACATTATAAAAACTGCTGAATCAATTTTGATACCTACTATATCAATTTAGTATCTTCCTTGAAAGATCTGGATTCACAATTCAATGCTTTTTCATGGATTAACTACTAAACTCATTCAGATAAAATCTAAAATTGAAATTTTTGAATCTTAGAAAAATCTTTGATCAAATGGGCATTGACATTTTGTATACTGTAAACTGTTATAGGCAATAGACACTGTCAAGGCACTATTAAGTTATACTGCATGTTTTTAACATAAGTAATTTTAACTTTCATTCCATTTTAGGGCATCAAATAAATCCAGTCCAATAATTAACAAACTCGAACCAAAAGCTAGTCCGGACATTGATAGCAGCATTAAGAAACCCATTTTTGACCTAACACCGACCATTGAAGATAACCCTCTACTCTATAAATACTTCAAGTCACATAGCTTCAAGGTTCATACATTCAAAGGGTTAAATTGGTGTGAACTGTGTGCTAACTTTTTATGGGGATTTACTGCACAGGGGGTGAAATGTGAAGGTAGGTAAAATTCCTTTGTTTAAACTATATTTATATTGTCTCTTATTTATCATCATTGGCAATCATGTTTGTTTCCTAACAAACAATTCTTTGAGTTATTCTAATGCTAAGTCCCCTGTCCATTCATCAAACAATGTTTGGTTTTACATCTTGTGGGTTGAACTCTATAACCAATCATATTCTATCTGAACATGAATCATTTGGAACCTTTCTTCTGTTTCCTTTCATTGGAAAAATAATAATCCTTTTGTTTCACAGTGAAGCAGACATTTCAATATTTACATGAACGTTATAAGTGTTCCGTGATTAATTTTAACACTTATTGTCCCCAGATTGCGGTTTTATAGCACATTCGAAATGTTCAGAAAGAGTGCCTAACCATTGCGTGCCGGATTTGAAGAAACTCCGCGGAGTATTTGGCATAGACCTTACGACGTTACTGAATGCGCACGCTAGCACACTACCTTTCGTTGTTCGCAAATGTGTGAACGAGATCGAAGCCCGTGGGATGGACTCCGAAGGCATTTACAGAGTGTCGGGCTTCGCTGATGAAATTGAAGCACTCAAAATAGCTTTTGATAGAGGTAAATTTTATTTAAAGTTGAGCTATTTTTTTGTCTCTGCTCTCTTTCTCAGCTGTCTTGTTTGGGGCGACTTCCATCTCTCATCCAGAGATTCTTTATAAAGCTTATGACTATTATTCAATCCATTTCTCTGAATGTCGACAGATAAACGCTTCTAATAGATAGACTAAATTATCTACAATTTACGTATTTCAGATGGAGAAGCAGCAGATCTTAGTGTATACAGCAATATCAACGTAGTCGCGGGAACACTGAAGCTGTACCTACGTTTACTGCCCGTTCCTTTGATTACATACGAAGTACACCCGAAACTAGTCAATGCTATACGTGAGTGATTTTTTAGTCTTCTTTACCCAAAGAGTGCTATTGTTAATAGACTTTATGATTAAGGCTCGGTTCTACACCTGTCTCTCCCAGCGCAATCATTTGAGCTTTTATAGGAAGTCACTAGAAATCTATTTATTCATTAAAAAGTGACAATAACAGCAGTTCCTATCAAAATACTTAAAAATATAAGTCCAATTTTAAATGTCCTATTTATGCTATAAAAAATGATACCAATGTGTGTAAAAAAAGAGTGTGTGTGTAATAAATAAGTATGATGTTTATATTTTTGTTAACAGAAATGAAAACTACAGCAGTTCAAGTGACAATGCTGCGAGAGTGTCTTGACTCGCTGCCGCCGGCGCATTTCAACTGTTTGCAATACATGGTTCAACATCTGCACAGGTAAATTACGCTAGGAAATCTTTATGAATGATAATAGATTCGGAGATGTGGACACTCACCGCAGGCTTGGTCCACGTCGCCTATCCTCGGTATGTACTCGGTATTCGTATGAGGACCAGAGTCAGACATAATTATTAGGTATCTCTGAAGTCTAGCAACCTGTACTGGTAATGCTGTCAATCCTTCCAATTTTGGAGTAAACAACTTCTGGAGTCAAACATAGCTTAAGACACCCTCCTGCTCAATGTCTGCATGAGAAAAGCTGAAACATAGCGTGGGTGAGCGTTCATTGGCGCGCCCTCGAAAAAGCTTATGCCAGTGTTGGCTGAAGAACAGAAAAAGCGAGTTCTAGTATTGACTTTTAACAACAATGAAACCATCAAAATTAGTCCAGAGTTTGGGGGTGATGTCACTTGCAAACACATATTGTAGTAATTTTGGATAAAATCAGTGTAAGATACTTCACCATAACAGCAGGTTACTTAATTGATAACGCGCAAACACGTTTTTAGGAAAGTTATTCAGCGCCAGTCGGTCGAAAGTTCCAAGTAAGGACGATTTCACTGCCACTAGGCTATCACTGTAGAATGCTAATCCGATGCTAATTTCCAGGGTAGCTCAACAAGCGGAGGTGAACAAAATGAGCGCGTACAACCTCAGTACAGTATTTGCCCCGACACTAGTGGCCACTCCGCCCGCTATCACCAACCTGGCGTTTGAAATCAGAGCACTACAGACACTCATCGAATGCTGCCCACAAATATACTATGGTAACAAATGAGTCTTAACCTCTGTCTGTATTGATAAACAAAAATTGAATTTAAAAGTTATGGAGATATTGATTTCAAGATATCCGTTTTGAGAATGCACTGAATCTTAACTAATATTTTTAATTTGAGCCTTTTATAATTTATATTGATAAAGATTAAGTTTTACTTCAGCATTACTTAGTATAATCAGTATTTAAAAATTAATATCTAAAAAGACGAGCGCGTAATTATAATCTTAGTTTAATATCTGCTCACATATGACATGACAAACACCCCTTCAGACGTGGGCTGTAATGCCTAAACTTAAGCAACACAAACATTATGTCATATTAAAGAGCACTTTCACTTTGGCATTCTTTAGTAGTTTTAAAATATACTACAATAAATATTTTTTTGTTTCTTTATATGATGTTTTCTAGAAATTCTTAAAAAATCTGTAATCAATAAAATCTCATTAAGTAATATAAGCAGTAGCGATCTCAAGTGCAATAATTATTATTAGTAAGTTTGTAAATTAAATTGTGATAATTGGAACAATTTGGTCTTTGTAAAAGATGTCTTTTTAAAACCATTCCAGGTTGTGTTAGTGTTAGTTGCATGATAAGTATTAAAATATTGTTAAAAAAAATGTTATTGATCAGCCATGAGTACCATCCCTTAAACTTCCTGTTGTGTGTGTTAATTAGAGCCTGTAGAGATCTCTCTGTGCCAAAATACTTACATACAATAAGAAGTTTAAAGTGCACAAATAAATTAATATTACATTGTATTAGTATGTTATTTATAATTTTTTTATCTAAAAATTTAAACTTTTCAATTTTCATACTATTGTACAAAACAAATATATAATAATAATTATATTGTTAAGAAATACGTGTTAGTATGTATATAATTTCTAAGAAAAATGGTAACTTTTATTAGCACTTTTTGTAACTAAGCACCTAATTAGGTTTAGATACATACTCCCATTTTATACCTTTGTATTTATTTGTGACTGATTTATATTATATTTTTAATAAATAAAAAATCATGACTTTTTAGCCTTTTATTACTATTATTATTTCTAAATATCACAGATTTATTATGTTACTTAGTTTTTTCTTCTTTTTTTGGGTTTACTTTTATCTAGTTCTGAATCATCATTTTGTTGAAACTTCTTCAAATCAGCACAGAAAAGGACCTGTGAAAGGTTTGAAAATAAAAACTAAGTGCAACTGAAAAATATTGAAAATTATATTTCTACGTAAAAAAAAATTCAATTCAACTAGTAAAGCAGGTTTACTTGTTCAAACAAATAAATTTTTAGTTACACTTTAATAGTTTGTGTATTGTTGACATTTAGGTTAGCTTTTTATTTCAATATCAATACAATGACTGCCTCATTCTTCTATCAACTGTCGAGGTGAGCTACCTGATTATAAGTGGTCACTGTTGTCTATTGACCAGAGAACACCAGAAAAGTACCCATGTGTAGCCTCTGTCTAAATCAACACCTAGACACAAATTGACAAACATTTTGATAACCACAGTGTACTTACAGTATGAGCCCAACCAGCCAGATCGCCATACAGAGTTCTGAAGTGGTCGCCTATCTCTATATACATCTTCTCTGTGACATTTTTCTTGCCTCGTAAATGAGGTAGGTAGTTCTGCGCAGCTATTTGGTACACATGGGTATCAACTGGCAATGCTTCTAGATGATTCAGTGACATCAGACAGATGCAGTCTGCTACCTAAAAGCAATTTTTTTATTTGTCTATCTTAGATTATAGGATGTCAGATTCAAATTCAAAAGCTTTTATTCATTATTAGGTACAATTTGTGCACACTTAATGAACGTCATACATTTAACATTATACAAAATAGGACATGTAATATTAGGGGACGATAACTGCTGTTTTAATAAGTCACTTTTTAGGGATATGCAACCAGGAAAGTATTGGGGTAATTTCCTTACTATGGTGTCTTTGAAGCCTCTTTAGCTAAGCCTTTATAGCTAAAGTAGCAGGCTTCGCTCTGCCAATTAATTTAACTAATATCCAAACCTACCTTACTTAGGTTTTAGTAAGGATCCCTAATCTTTTCTAACAATAAATATAGCCTATGTTACTCAGGGTGAATATAGCTTTCCAATGGTGAGAGAATTTCTGAAATTGGCACAGTAGTTTTTGAGTTTATTTGTTACAAACATACATACAAAAATACAAATTTTTCCTCTTTATAATATTAGTGTAGATTAGAGTAGATAAAAAAGGTTAATCCACTTTTACTTTTTCTCTTGGATAGTAGAATGATTTTGTATGATCATAATTAATAATGCAGATAGACAATAAATAGTACAACTGTACAATTTCTGCATACCTTAGGCCCAATGCCACAGAGCTTCATAAGCTCTACCCTTGCATCTTTATACTTCATATCTTGCAAGCTCTTGAACCATTCAGCACCTCCCCACTCTACAATTTGTGTTGCTGATTTCTGTATAAACTTGGCCCTGTACCCAAACCCTAGGTCTCGGAGTTCAGCCTCTACCTATGAAATACAATAATGATGCATATACATGTGAAAAGTAAAAAAAAAGATAAAGCAAAAAGAATAAGTGCAATGTGATCCTGTTAGTGATAATAATATAGTGCCACAATGAGTTCCTCCAGCGACTCCACCGGGATCACTATGTGATATGTCATCAGCAAATCCGAAGAGGATACTTAAAGGGTGGCATTCTGATGATGATTAAAAACTTACCTTAGGGTTTGCTAATTTCTCAACTTCAGGGAATGCAAAATAAGTAACTCCATTGTATTCACAAATCTTTTCACCATAATTTTTACATAACTTTTCCACCATACTTGATATTCTGAAAATTCAAGTGTCAAATTTTATTTATGAAAAAAATGATATTTGATAATCTTGCTTATATGCTGAATACTTTTACCTGGAAATGTGATTATTTTGACTGCAGATAAACGAGAAGAGATTCTCCGCGGGCTCTTGATTAAGCATCCGCACACCATAGAACTGTTTGCATGCAGTTTTAAATAGTTCATCTCTCTCTGACCACTCCTTGTAATAATCTCCTAAGTTCATATCCAGCCGAAAGTATTCTTTCAACAAGGTTCTAAAGTTATCACTTGTATAGTTTTTAATATCGCTTGATTTTTGATTATCGCTGGATTTGTTGAATAAAGAACCCAATACTTGGTATTGCAAATAGTCATCACTTTCTCGTAATTTCCACACGGTTTTTGAAAACACACCGGTCCATTCATCTGTGTCTTTATTATGCTCCCATCTGTAAGTAGAGAAAAGATAAATTTGTACAATTATAACAATAAAATAGCGAAGCTGGATTTTTTAAATTATTCGTAGTTACCTACCTGAAGCTTTGACCGCCACTGAGAGTACCTATCAATTGTAACTCTCTATGGTTGCATAATATTTTGTTCCAGGTCATTTTAATATAATTTCAATTATTTATGCATATTATTTTTTCTATATCAACAAACAAAATAAACAACATAAACAATTAAGGCACGCAAAAGCGCAAAGCCAAAGGGCGCGAACTTTTGACATTGACTGGTTTAATGGTTATTGTCTAATGTCAATGTCACTTTATAATTAATTGCCACATTAAAAAATTAAAAATCTATGGTTCTAGGAGAATTGATAAAACACTTCATGAAGGATTTTGTGATCCACTAGTAAATTAAATCGTCATGCTGTTATTGTAGGCGAGGAGCTCAAGTGGAGATTTTTGGAGTTACCCCGCAGGGTAAAGCAAAGTCCGCAAAGTCCACCCCGCAAAGTCGCAACTTTGGAGTACCTAAAGTGAACTACGACAAGAACGGCCTCAAAACTGAAATTTAAGGTTTTTTGAAATAACTACTTTACTGATCGTGCTTTAAAAATGACGTGGAATGTGTAAAAAAGAACCAAAATGAATGAATGAAAAAGAAAAGGTTAAAAAATAGTCACAAGCTTAACTTAATGGTATACTATTTTATTAACCAGGTCATAAAATAATAATTAAAAAAAAATTATTGATTAGCCTTCATGACGCTGTTTATCCATGGCAAGTACTGCGCTGTGTCCGTAAAAACGACATAGTCGTCGAGATTGCACGACATATCATCAGTCTTTGGCCTTAGAGATAAGGATACTATGCCACGTAGTTTCCAGCGACCATGGTCTATCAGATATAGACCTCCACCGGAATCTCCAAAACATGGCCCAGCTCCGTTCCGGTCACCTAAAATATAAAAAATATTGTAAGTAAAATTGTAAATTCATGTCATACATAAAGTCAAACTAAAAGTTGTTGGAATTTTAAATAAATTAACTGAGAAAAACCGAAATATAACGAATTAAACCATTCATAGGTAGCAGTAACCTGGGTAGGCCCATATCAGTCACATACGTTTAATTTTTTATTTACTTATTTTTAGTATCTCAATACAGTTCAATGTTAATTTAAACTGAATGTTAACTTAATTGATACTGTTAAAAAAGTTATTTATACCTGCACAAAGGGTCTTCGAAGAAGTCAGCCTATGAAAGTCTGGCTTACTTGCTCTGCAAGTGGCAGTACTGACAATTGGCATGCGTACCATACGAGGTTCGCCTCTACCAGCCGGACCTATTTCACTCACACCCCAGCCGGTTACCTGGAAACCAAAAAATTAAAAAGATGCTGAAATCTGACGGCGGATTCTTAACTCGACAAAAGAAAACGTAATGTAGGAATAAAATTTTTCAATATCTCGCTTAGTTTTTAGATATCGAAATTACCCGTATTGCCCAAATTTTAGACTAAGACAACAATCTTTACAATATGTAATGGATCATGGGGGCCTCCAGCGCTCTCTACCTCGTATGTCTTATTTTAACTTCTAAATTTTACTTGTAACGTTTATAACTATATTTTACAAAATATTATTATACAAAAAAATAAACTTACAGTCGAACATAGAACCTCCTCCTTTTTTGAAGTCGGTTAAAAATAAGAGGTGAAAATTATTCTATTTTCGTCTTAAATCCTTTCCGTCATTTTAATAATGGTCCTCTAACGCTTACGTGTCGTCCTATGACGGAATTGAACTAAGGCTAGTAAAAGCCAACGTATGGTATCTAAGCAGGAAAAGCCACAATCAAAAATACCTGCTACGAGTATTTTGGTTTCGTGGTTGTCGGGTAAATTGAGGTTGAAAGCATATAGGCTGCAGTGTCCACACTAATTCCATATTTAGGCAAAAACAATCCTATACTTACAACTCCCGACGCCCCCACGATAAGTGCAAGATCAACATTTCCACTCCAAAGGCAGGCTGGTTTGATATACGAGTTAAATTGTATAGGCCTCGTAAACGTCAACATTAGGATGTCGTCTGAAAATAAAATAAAGAGTTTTGTGATTTTTTAGTACTATTAAGGAACAAGAAACGTCGACACAGAGTCACACGGATGAAGTTTTATACTTCTTTTCTCTTCAAATTGCGCCTATATTCCTATATTCACTTCACTCTATACACTATTCACACCAGTTAAGCTATTTATTTTCTGTCGCCGCGCTATAGACTGCCGTAGTCGCAATTGCCTATGTTAAAACTGGTGTCGGTTCGGAAAAACGTTTGCTTGCAAAAAGAAAGAAGTTAAAACTCCCAAAAGTTGCATTTAATGAAACACACATATACTTACTAACTAGGGTTGATGCGTTGTAAGCCTCATGTATGGTCGCATTAGCCAGAACCCTAGTAACAGTGACGTCATCATCCCAATCCAGAATGTTGTGCACGCCGGCTTTCACAACGATGTCGTTAATAGACGTCAGTACAGTTTTGCCATGCATGCAGTGAGCGGCTACGAAAAAATATTACAAATTAATCATTGGACGAGTCAAACGGTACCAAAAAGCAAATCGCCAAAGTGCATCTCACATTTTATTTCTATATCTGACAATCATAGCTGGGGAGCTATGGAGGCCCAGCTGAAACACATGACATGAAGAAAATGCTACTTTACGTCGGGTTATGAGGCTGGTGAGGAGTTATCTTCCCGGGCTACTGTGGCTCTAACAACTATAACGAGATTGACATCAGACACTGTTGCGAGACGTTACCTGTGAGGACATGACGATCGGAGATGAGAGTGCCAGAGCAGACATATTTCACGCCGATGTCTTTCCGTTTGAAGATTGCGACCAGCCAGGGCCATTCCCCACGGGTGTATTCCATCCCATTGTAGATGAGCGGTACGCTGTCGAAATTAATATTGACACCGCATTCGTTGGGGCCAGGTCTTGGAGCCTCTGGAACTTGAGTTGTGGTGGTCGTACGAACGGTTGTAGGGCTGCAATGAGGACAAAAAACAATAATTAAGCACTTGAATGGCGATCACGTCTCGGCAAAAGGAGTACAGGCCGCCTTCCAACCAGGTGGACCGACGACCTGTCCATGACAACGAGAAACCGTTGGGTCTATAGGGCGCAGGGTGGGCGGAGTGGCGTCGATTAGGGACGCCCATGACCAGCAGTGGACTACGGAGGGCTGAAATGATGATGATGATGAAACACAGAATTATTGATTTATCAGATCAATTTGAGCTTAGTGAACACTTCTAGTAGCAAATGACAAGAAACAGCTATCAGCATATTATGTCCAAACAAACAGCAGTCAGGTAGTCTCACTGCTGTCCAACTGCATGACCAGTTGGTCACCGTCGTTTATTGACCAGAGCTTTGAAGAAGAACTCTCTACAACCTTGAAGAAGTATGATCCAGGTCCCAGTTCCGTGTAGAGAGACTCTCGTATATTATAAAAGGCTAGCAGTCAGCAACTAAGAGGCCTAAATTATAAATGCTTATGTTACAGGTGGGGATCGACGGCCATCGCCACGCCGAATTGAAACAGGGTGGTCTCAGATTAAAAAAAAATACTCATAAAATCTTACGGAATTTCCTGGTGGGTCGTTGGTGGTGGGGTCCACGTCGTTTGCCTAGGTCTCTCCGTTTGCCTAGGTATTTCCGTTTGCCTAGGTCTTTCAGTCTGCCAAGTTATAACGGGTCCCCAAGGTTTATCCGTATCGTCTGTGGGATTTTGGTAAAACATACTCAAGTCATAAGGTCTTTGCATTCGTCTCTCCAGCTCTTCAATATCAATCTTCGAGTTGGTGATGATATAAAATGGAGCTGTATCTGAAAATAAAACAGAAACAAATTTTATTATAACCGTAAGTGCTGTTAGTACAAAAGACGAGAATAGCCCTTTTTACTGCTTTATTTTTGTTTTGTAGCTATAATTGTTGGATTCAAAGGGCCCAGGCGAGTAGCGTCGATTAGGGGAGGTTACCGAGACGATTAACTTCAAAAGGGATCAGTCTGACAATACTTTGCTTACTTTGCGGTGGATTATAAGAGTGGCAGGAGACACCCACAATCGTTGTTTAGGTTGTACCGCCTATTAAATAAAAATTCTTTCCACTTACTAGTATTCCCTGTTGGACTGTTGGTTTGAAACGTGTAAGTTGGCAAAGCTGGGCGATTGACAGTTGTTGTACCAGGCTTCGTTGGGAGACTTTTATCGTCGAGGTAAAGTATGTGACTTAAAGATACACTAGTTACGTACTGATGGGGGGTTGCCTTGTCTGAAAACAATTAACATTTAAAGATTCACAGCAATGTATTGGATCCAAAATTAAGTAATAGCCAAAAAGTAAATTTGAATGTAGAATTAGAAAAAACCAAGAATTTAAAATCAGACTCCGGTATAACCGGTTGTCCGTAATTATAACTTCCGTCAATCCTCAATAGATGGCGCCACGCTTCGCCCTCTAGTGAAATATCACGGAACTAAATTCGATACAAAAATCCAACTACCTACTACAACAAAACCGTTGCAAATATCGTAACGTAACGCTCATTTTTTTCCTTTCATAACGGGCAAACTTTGTCAATTTGTCAATAAATCCTACCCCCTATTTCGCACAACTATTATAAATGTGAAAGTTTGCGTGGGGAGTGAAAAGGAAAGAATGGATGTATGGTTGTTTGTTTGTTACCGCTGAACAGATATGTATGAAATTTGTTACAACCTGGATTAACATATACAATACTTTTTATCCTTCTCTAGACCAAATTCTTATGTCAACGTGGACGACGTCACGGGCGGAAGCTATTTAATTAAAATGAGATTACCCGGGGGCCCAGAGCACAACAATTCGTCGTTGACAACGATCGAAGTGATCCGCGGCACAGGCGATAACACCGGGAAATGTAGTTCATAGTCGATCGGAACCCCCTGGTTGAACTGCTGAATGAGCTTTAACTGGTTGTTTCCTAGGGGTTTTAACCGTCCCAAGTAACTATTCTGCAACAAATAACAATGAATATTTCACTTATTTTATAGCTACAGCAGCATAAAACGGTCAGTACCTTTACCGGCATTAGCGACACAGATGTTTAGACTATACAGTAGCTCCTGTCTCTTAGCTACAATATAATATGCTGAATTCTGTTCGTTACAACATCCATGAATGGTATTCATAATTGGAACCAGAGATAAATGAAGCTCTACATGCCGAACATTCATTGTAAGTTTGTGAGTTAGGTACCTAAATATTATTAGAACGAACATACTTTAACATTTTCATATGACATAATACGTAGCCCACTTGTAGTTTTTACTCGTATATGTATATAAAAAAGGATAATTTGCTTCTGATATGTCACAAGAAACAGCATCTGGAAAGGTGAATGCCACGTCTTACTCTTTTAATGACATTCTTTATGAAACAGCAGCTTATAATTACCTCAATTGCTAGCTTCTACCGGTATTAAATGACCCACTGGACCCGGAATTTCATTTCCGTTATTGCAACAGGTTCCTAATTATAGCCATACTAGAAAAATAAAAATTTCTATAGGGTCAACAATATAAGTATAGCACCCACGACGCAGTGAATCCTAGTGTGGCGCCATGAAGTATGCTTGTCTGGAAGACCTGAGACTAAACTAGACTATAGACGGCAAGACCGAATAAACCTTGAAATGATAATCTTAGTCCTCTAAAGAAGCATCGCATTCGCATACAATCCAAGAAAATTAAATGGAAGTTCCATGAATTGCAGCGGTAAATTGGCACATAACAAATAATAGTATACATATATTAAAAAAATCTTTTTTCTGTATGCATAATTCCCTTTTTACCGTATTTGAGGATTTTTTGTAAACTTTTGATATTATAAAATACCTTAAAATGCGTTAAAATGGGAATCCCAAGCGCGGGGTTTCCCAGTGAGAGAAAGTTGGTCAACGTTGATGAACTACTTGAATAAATTTACAACAGTTTGTAGAATTTTTATTGTGTAAGGTTTACTCATGATAAATTTAGTGGGGCAAGGTAGTGGGATACGTCTGTCTAGCCTGAAATTATAAGTGGGAGACATTTAACAGACAAGTTCTTGATTCAGTGCATATTTTATAATTTTCGTTTCATTAAAAGCACTAAATAACTTTATTTTGTGGTAAAACTCAGTTCAAACTTTTACTGTAAACATTGTTAAGTGTTTTCCTTGGAAACATATTGTACATACAAAAGAGTAAGGTGAGTAAGTAGGGCATTGACCGAAGGAGCGACCGCTATTTTGTCAATCAAGCCTTACAGAAAGGGCACTATGAGTAATCCATGTCCTGTCAGTTTTTTAAACAACTTACTTAGGTGCACACAAGAATTGACCCCGTTTTCAACTTAAAATTTGTTTAAAAAACAATACGAGTATAGAAGAGTAGAACTTTTCGAATGTTATTCGCATAAGCATTCATTGTTGTTGTATCCGTTTTTTGGGGCTTGTATGTATGTTCGTAGACCAGGCGCGGGTCTGGTGTGTCCCCTCGGTATAAAAAGGGTTATCCTGCATATTATTCTACATTAAGGCTGCCCTGGGGCGCCAACCGTCAATGCAATAAACTTCGTGTCTTAACTCAATGGAGGTGGTTTGGTTAGATCCGATGTCGGACGATGACAAGGGGTGCTACCAGACCGTGCATGGATAAGATCGCTAATAGAATAGCGATGGAGCGCAGGTTATTCATCTACACACAACTTTTGGGTAGAACACAAAACATATTGACGTCTTCAACGTCTGAGATTTGTTTTATCGCCAAAACAACATACAAAACTACCTATTGATAACGAACAAGACGCTATTTTAAGAACAATGAATTCATTTAATATAAACATTACCATTTGATAACGCAATTGTTTGTAAGAGTAAATTAATAGAGGACCATCCCTTACAACATTTAAAGTCTCAAAATTCCCGGTACAACTTTTTCTCGTAAAATGATAAAACAGTTTTTTTTAATAAAATTGACACCAATATAAAAAAGTTGTAAAAAGAAGGTACCTTGTTTACTTTGTATAAAGCCAAACTTCTGTGCTCGCTGTAGTGTACAGTGATTAATTCCCTAATTTTAATATCAAGTCATCTCATACGGAAAATATAAATTTCTTTGATTTTCAATACCAAAAGATTTATCATGGGATTTTTGGACCTTTTGGTCTTTTTACTTTTTATTTTACAATAAATTAATGCATAATAGGCATGGATGTATGCCAGTTATATTATTTACATAAAGAAAAGGGGTATGATAAGTAGAGTTTATAACAAGGTATAAAACAATGTTATTACAGAACTTTATGTAAACATTTGTATTCAAAAACGTTCGTCACCATCACGTATGCTACGTGATTATTTTAAATGTATTCAGGGGAAAAAAGCATAATATTATAAATTACATTATTCATATTAGTGATAGAATTTCCACATAAATTAGAGATAATCCCCTTCCTCCCATTAACCCCCAACTCCCGTTTAAAAAGAAGTCTCCAAGTGGGGCTAGGAGTGTACAGCGTTATTTATTTATGACAGAGACCTTGTGACATAATATCTGTAATCGTTAGGTAAAACGTATCTATAAATTATAAACTAACACCTCACATATTTATTATAGGTACACATTTGAAAAATTACTTACTGAAGACAGTCTTGCAGCTATTGTGAAATTAACCTTGATATTAATGGAACTGACACGTTCCGAAGGGATAATGTGGATTATCGCATAAATTCTCGTTTCTTCGGTCTTGTATTGGACGATTTCCGGGCAAGGGGACTGTGCGCTGCCCCCATATCCCGCCAAAATGGTGAAACTTATAAACAAAACAATACTACGCGTAGACATATTAAAAGTTTTATGTTAATTATGCTACGATAAAATATTTTCAGGTTCACAAGCACCTAAGGTCCACATTTTGAATCAACGCCGGGGAAACGCGCGGTCGTTACTTCGACCGACGATATACTGTCGTCAAGACTGTATAGATGACAAAACATGTTTATTATCCTCAATCATTAGCCTCTTGTACAAGTTGCACGTACTCTGGCGTAAATTTTTTATACGTAACAAGATAAGCTCTACCCAGAGTTTGACGTATCTTCTTGGAATTTAAGGTCAAGAAAGGCAGTTTTAAAAGGTCAAAAGTTAATACGATACGATATTTAAAATGTCTTATCATTAGCTTTAAAGTAGTTCTTTTTATTATCAAATTTTCAAGTGTCCTTTTGAGATAGACGTTGCAAAACCCAACTGGACTGTACTAAGAATAGATAGCTAAGAATACCTTGCTACCTACCTATGCTTAGTCTGGCTACCTTGCTTGATAAATGGTTATTTTTAGAATTTGGAATCTGTTCAAATGAATAATTAAAAAACTAACAAGATTCCCCACCATAAAATCCTCATCTCATACAATAGAATTCAAAGCAGGAAACTTTGAAAATAAATTCATGATGCGTAGAGCCTTCTTTTAGAAGTCGGTTAAAAAGTGAGCTATTTTTCTGCCTTTTGAGAAGAGAAGAAAGTAGACCGTTTATCCTGTCACTCCATGTTTTATCAAAAGTTTTTATAATAAACATGTGTACCTAATTTATTCTCAACGTCTACGAGCTATAAATCTTCACGTCAGCAAATGTCGAAACCTAAATGGATATACAATACCTACATACCTACCCTACCTAATATCTATATTAGGTAAATATAAAATGAGAACAGACAGGAAATACTTTTAAAAGTACTAGTCATAATAAATACATACTATTATTAGTATATACTACTTAAATAAGTATTTTACACAATTGATGGACTGTTCATTGACTAATAATATAAAATCGTATTGGGTTGGTAAATATGAATGTCGCAAAAATTGTGAGGTCATTGATCATTTTCGGTCACCCGGATATGTTTTTTTATTTGAACTTTGCTATCCGGAAAGATGAAACTTATTTGAGCAGCTTCGACATAACTTGGAAGGCTAACAAGTTGAATCGTATCTAAAATAAATCATTTTCTCACGTTTTTAGTCAGTTTTTTTCTTTTTAATTTACCATTAAAAATGTAAGAAGAAAAATCAATGAATCAATTTTCCAAAAATCTTATCAATAAATCAACCTACTTTAACTAATAAATAACACATTTAAGAAAAAAATGTGTTAATTATTTTCTCTCGATCAGTGAATCATTTATTTTGTACCTGCGTTGAAACTTCAAAATAGGCTAGACAGTCTCTCCTTTGTTAAAAAACAATACATATATTTTCGAATCCTAAATGGAAGGAAATAAAGTTTTGTCAATATTTATTGTTAAAACATTAAAATGTAAGAAATTGCTTATTTAATGCTAACATAATAAACATTCATTCCATGAGTTCCATCACTTTTATACAAGTTTCAAAATCGTGCGTCAATCCTCTTAATCCTTATGTCGCAAATCCACTTGCTCCACTGGTAGAAAATAACCGCCGTTTTTGTTTCATTAATTTCGGCAAAACCCATAGATAATAAAAAGAAGTAAAAGCGAATATTATAAAATAAAACGGGTATTATTATTTATTGTAAAAATATATCTAATGATTTCAAAATGAGTTATTGAAGTATAAATTTAAATTTAAACAGTAATTTGGATTTTGGAAGACATGAGCATCAGCGTGCATTTTTACAATATTTTTTAATTTTTACATTACTATAATGTATGTCGGTGCATTAATTCGTAATTTTAATTTTTATTACCCCATTATTATTCCCTAAGTACACGTCTGTGCAAATTCAATATGCGTCTATTTTCAATAATTATTGATCACAATAAAGATAAAAACAAAAATCCTCCATGATTTGGTAGATTTCTTAGATTTGAAATGGCAACATTAATCATTCATGATCATGATGGACGTTCTTGACTTCTTGCGTTTTCAGTTTTCGGCGCTTCAATGTAGAATACAATGAAAATGTTTGTTTAAAAAGCAAGATTTTAAATATTTTAATGGGATAGAAAATGGTAACGATTGTCGACGATTTAGATTCTTTAACATTGCAGGAGCAAATTTTCAAGGATGTCAAGTACTACATCTCGGGCGATGTCTCTGAAAGGGTTTGTTTTTGTCGTTTTTCTTGTTTTTATTTTTATTAAACAAGGTGGCGTGCGGTTAAACCTGTCTGTTGTTTTATTGTAATTACAGATTATGGTCCTACTTCAGTCGGGCGGGGCGGAGAACACAAAGTATTTTTCTGACTATGTCACTCATCTAATTTGTGGGAAGAATGCCGCTGATACGGACCTCGACGATGCTCAAGATATCTACCAGATCCCGGCTGTAACGGAAAACTGGGTTTTGGCGTGCGCCCGGCTCAAACGATTGGCGTGTCCTAAGCCTTACTTCCCCAATAAGAACAAGATATTCTCAAATGTCGTCGCTTGCGTCTCGAGAGTAAGTTCGTCGGACGCGAAGTCCCTATTCGCGCTCATAACGTTTCACGGTGGCAAGGTCAAGTTGAATCTTGACTCTCAGTGCACTCACCTCATATGTGGATCTGCTTCTGGCAAGAAATACAGTGTTGCACTTTCTTTCTCTCTTAACAAGATAAAAATTGTTACTCCTGATTGGGTGCTAGAAAGCCTACGAGCCAGAATTCAAGCAGTAGCAGAAGTGTTCCATCCCAAGCTACTGATAGTGCCACAACCGCCACAGAAGTCAATGGATCGCATCAGTGCCATCACTGGTTTTGATTTTGAGGAGGGTATAGCTAAAAACGAAGTGCCAACTCAAAACATGACTGAAAGCAAAGATGATAGCACTCAAGCTCTGCTGGATAAACTAAAACAAAGGATGCCATGGAATCACCCACCATCTACAGCAAATTCATCGGTAGTGATCACATCAGGTGTCAATTCAATGGGATACACTACAGCGATGTCCACTTCAAGTATTATTAGTAAGTCAATACCTCCAGGCATTGTTACACAAAATGTTCAAATACAAGGAAGCCAAGCCAATACTCAGTTAATGCAGAAGTATGGTCAGAATACTATAGCCTCGCAAGGAGGCATCAGCGTGCAAGGCCAGCAAGTTAACTTGCAACAACAACAACAACAGCAACAGCAGCAGCAGCAACAACAACAACAGACATATCAGACTCAACAGACTCAGCAACAGCCTCATGGACTATCTGCTATCCAAATACAGCAGCAAAAGTTGTTGCAACAACACCAGCTTCGGATGCAAATGCTGCAACAGAAGACAATTAACAATCAACAAAACCAACAGGGTTTCTCTCAACCTAATGTATCTGTGTCTCAAATGAATCAGAATATATCCAACCAAATTCAACAGCACATACAAAACAACCATCATATACAGCAGTCTCAAACTATCAGCCAAAGTCCAACTACGTCCATGAGCTCAGCTCAACAGCAAATTGAAAACATAAGTCAGATGTTGAGTCAGAGTGCTAACAATTTACAACAGGCGCAGATGAATCAACAGAACTTGGCAATGAAGCAGAGTCTTACGCTCAGCCAACAAAGCGCCGTGCAGAACATCGCCCAGCAGCTGGCACAGTCCACACAAAACCTACAGCAGAGCCTGCAAAATGCAAAACTCAACCAGAACTTAGGCCAATCCCAAGTGTTGAACCAGCAGCAAATTTTGACATCAGGCCAGCTGTCATCACAAAACCAAGGACTAATTCAGCAGCAGACAGTGCAGTCGCTGACAAATCAACAGCAAAATATAAACATGGGGGGCGTAAATCAGCAGGGCCTTGTGACATCATCTCAAGGGCAGGGCGGCCAGAACGTTCAATTGAATCAACTTGTCGGAAACAATTCACAACAGTCTGTTATTGGGCAACAGATACAGACAGTTCAACAGAACATTCAAGGACAACAGAGTGGTAATGTCCCCATGCAAAACTGGAGGCAAAACATACAAATGGTGCAAAATGTGCAGGGGCAACATCAGATCATCAGAAGCCCACTGATACAGTCCCGCAACCAGAGCCAGGTTATTCTTCAGCAACAGATAATGCAAACACAACAACAAGCGTTAATCAATAACCAACAACAACAACAGTTGAGTCCGCAGCACACAATTCAACAAACCCCCCAACAAATTCTACAACAGTCCCTCAACTCGCAAGGTCAGACTCATCATCAGATATTAGTCCAGAAACAACAGTTGCTGAATGGGTCGGGGCAGCAGCAAATAGTCCAAGCACCACAACAGGTGTTGATAAACCAGCACACCGGTCAGCAGCAGATCTTGGTGCACGGAAACCAGCAGGTCACATTACAAGGAGGCCAGCAAATAGTGTCCCAGAGTCAGATTGTGCACCAAGGGGGGCAGTTAGTGAACCAGGGTGGGCAGCAGATCATCACGCAGGGGGGCCAGCAAGTGCTGTCACAGGGCGGCCAGCATGTGATAACTCAGCAGGGTCAGCAACACCAGGTGGTCATCGCTCAGTCGTCTCAGCAAATAGTTTCTCAGTCTGGCCAGCAAATCATCGGGCAGCAAGGAGGCCAGACACAGCAAGTTTTGTCACAGGTTCCGCAGTCACCTCAGCCGTCCCAGCTGTCTGGGAGCGGGATCCAGCAGATTATAACCCACAGTGGAGGGCAGCAGATAGTATCGCCGGGGGCACAGCAGATTGTCCAAGGCGGGCAGAGTGTGGGCTGGCAGCAGCAGCAGTACCTGCAGCAAAGGCAGCAGATTGGACAGCCGGGAACCGTTGGACCCAGGGTATGTTGTATTATATAGCACCATTTCCTGTTGATTAAAATTTTATTTCTATTCTGACAGTAACAACGATTCCCTGAATGATGAATAGAAGACACTATTATAAAATAGTCAGTAATGCCAAGAACTGAATTGCCCAAGTATTTATTACATTCAACTGACTATGAGACACACATCCAATACTGTTGTATGATATAAACATGATTAAAAAAAAATTGTTAGGTAATAAGAAATTATGAAGATGATTTATAATTAGTGCACAAGTATATAGTTGTATGTATGTTCATGATATCTATAAATTTATATTTATCACAGAAAAAAAAATTCATTGACTCTTCAGGTATCGTGGACGGCGGGCGGCGGAGCTCGCCAACTCATTCACCTGGACGCCCAAACCCACGCTCAATTACAACAAATGGACCCTAAACAAAGGGCGATGTTCGTCGCACAGCTACAGAAGCGGCGCCAGCTGTCCATACAGCGAGCGTGCGCGATGGCCCAACAACAGGCATGTATATAGGCTGTCTATTAGTAGCTAGTATAAGTATTCTTCTGATAGTTCAACTACTAGAAAACATCCTACTACTAAGTTGGTGAGGATGGATGGATAGATGTTTGTTACTCTTTCACGTAAAAAGGCTGATATGAACGATTTGGACATACTTATAGGATACTTCCCTGTTTGGACCAAGTTCTAAAATAAAGCTATGGGCAAAATCTACTTTAATTAATATAACTGCATTTGAAACGACCTGAGTGGCGCAGTGGCTGAGAAACAGATGTGGTGTGCGGAGTATCCTGAATTTGATTCCCAGCAGACCAGAGATTTGAATGATGAATTTGAATTTCTGTATCTGGTCTGAGTGTGCTGTATTCTTGTTTTGTGTGTCCATGGTACTCACGACACAGGGAATCCTAGTGTGGGGCTGTGAGTGTGAAGCATTATTTATTTATTCCTATGTGATACATTTTAATGATTAACAAATTTCCCATTCCAGCAACCGGGCGTAGTAGCCGGGTCCCCGGGCGCGCAGTCTCCGGCGGGGGCTCCACAGAGCGTCACTTTTATCCGCAGTCAGCTACCGCCCGGCCTCTCACAACAGCAGCAGGTATCTTCCTATACAACTTTATTTCATCAACATATTCGTACACACACGCACGAACAATCCCGACCTTAGAAATACTATGGGGCGCTCACACTGCGCACGACTAAATCGTACGTATGACTAACTCGTATACGCACCTTAGTGTAGGAGGAATCGAACGCGAGACCTTCGGCGCAAAAGACCAAGCCTTAACCACGTAGAATAGACGGCTGCTTGACTACCACGTAAAATTTTAAACTCATAAGGCGTTTGGAAAACTTTGGATTGATTTATCTCGGAATTTTTCAAGTAATGCATCATACTACTTTAACCATGTGAGGTGCTAGTTGTCCTCTTGCACCACAAAAAATTCGGCCAATACTTCTACCACACGATTGTGCCGTCCCCTCGTAAGATGTTCGCCTCAAATACTTGTAAATTGTCAAATTAAATGTGAATGATGATGCTCACTGACTTTGTTCGCAATATATAAACGGTGTTAACACATTTTCGGAAGGTGCAATGGCTGCAGCAGCAAGGGGCCCGCGCGGCCCTCCCGGCCGCCTCGCCCGCGCAGCCGCCGCAGTCGCCCGGTGAGCAACTCACATAATTCACATAACCCTACCACGACCTGAATATATTATTACTGTAAAACATTGTTGATTTATAGGTAGTCCATTTTTAACACTTTTCCTATTTGTTAAACAATCTTAGCTTGTCTTTTTATTTTAATTCTCGATTTAAAATTAACGGAGTTACAAGATTATAAATATTTAAAAACAAATTATCATTTAACTATAGTCATTTACCTGAAGCAAATTTCTATTAATTGCTCTTATTCATTGCTAATTATTAATTCTTATTAATTGCTCTAAAACACGCTCAAGATTTTGCGTAGCCACCGAACTACATTAGAGCTATCCCTATCTGGCTATTGATTATTGAAACAGATACATTTTTCCTTTAAGATACATTTTTCCAACACATAGTTTCACTCTCCTTTTGCTTTTTATATGCTTTGTGTATTACTTCGCACCTTACTGTATGGAAACCATACATTTAGTCATTTAAATAAATTGGAGTGTAGTAATATATATCTTGAATTAAATATAAATTATATAATATTTAGTAAAGCATTAAAATTAATTAAACGTTTTTGGCATTTGCAAATTGTCAATACCAAAATTAATTTACGCCCAGTAATGTATGAATCCAACTTGTCCAAATAAATGTATGGATTCCGCCCGTTGCTATTTTGGTGTATTTGTCACATAATTATGCTTAGATTTTATGTGTTAAATTCACTTATTGGACATCAAGAAGTAACAGGTAATATTGTTAAAAAAAACTAACCCATGTGTCCTCTAATTTTGCCTGAGTGTATATTTCACATTTGTAATTCATCTCGGAAATCTTTTATTTCACTGTAAAATACTAGCATATTTTTTTTTTGTTTTATACTTTTAAAATGAAATACCTAAAATTTATTCATAGTTGCAATCTAATCGCGTCGCTTTGGCCGCGTTTCCTAGATAATATTGAGAACTAAAAAGCTAATCAAATATATTAAGTAGGTACATATAGATAAAATTACACAATTACAAATAGCGTAGAACACAAATGTTTCAAAACTGTTTTTATGTTAAATTTATTATTAACTTGAGTGTTGTTGTTTTTATATGGTTGTTTTGCATACTTTATAAAATACTAGTAATATGGTAACTATGGAGATAAACATCTAAGTTCTACTATCTTGCTTGTTTATAGGTATATGTAAGTTTAAAACTAGGTCTCACTAACGTAAAGTAACTACTCTTTACGTAACTACTGAGGGAGCCAAGCTCTGCCAGGAGGACATAAAATAGTTGTAACGATGTTCGACGCCCATCCCATGGCGTGCGAGGTGCGGGAGGGGATAGTAACTGACCAATAAGCGAATTCCCTATCGACCGCCGACACTCAGGAAAACAAAACGCGCGAGTTCTTATTTCAAACTCTGTGTCGGCGGCCAGCAGGGAACTAGCTTATTGGTCAGGGGGATGATTCTGTATGACCATTCAGATTTCGTGTCGATATCGTGTGTCATCCAACCGTATGTCATTTCATGAACTCGGCACGACAAGGAACCTTAATGTCTATTCTATAAGGCGCACAATAGAATGTCACAATATTTGACTTTTAAGCCTTTTTTGGCTTTTTATCACTGTGAATGGTCATACAGAATCGGGCCCCAGGTTCGTTCCCACCCCGCACACCATGGGAAAGTCGCGCTTACGGCGGTCCACCTCTATCCACGTCCACGTATTATCACACACCGTCTCAGTAATAAATCAAGGAGTGAGGAGGCATAATTTAGAGGCGACCACAGACAATATATTAAAGTATTGTTTGTGGATGAACTCGTTTGTCTTAGAGCTGTTAACACATCAGCCAGCACGGTCGTTACTCGTATACTCTTATGTGCGCTTCTATAACATCATAAAAATCATGACGTGTATTTTTCAAATGATAGTCGTTAGAATGCTAAAAATAGTGATTCGTTCTCTGACGTACCTATCATTAATATTCAAATCGATGTACACTTTTAGGAGGATTTAATTATGTTTAAGACATCATGCTATATTTGTACTTAAAATATAAGGAGACTATCATGCCGCTTATTTATGTACTCAAAAACTCACTCGGCCTGTAGTAAGTGAAATCTTATGATTTATTCGTATTTTTAAGCCAGAATACATTTATGTTTTGTTTAACCAATTGTTGTATCAAGAGGGATTAAACTAATATTTTGTAACGATTTATTTATGTTTTAATATTATGTTCTCCATTCAAAAAGCTCAATCTTTTCAGAGGAATACATATTAAAATAAGGCATTTAAGATGTTTGCAAAAACCTACGTATGCTACTATGTTCTCTTGAGTTGATTTGACTTCTATTTAAATAAAGCAACAGTTTCTGTATTTCAAAAATATCCTAAGGGTAATATCGATGAAATAAATTCACTTTTATCGCGTCTTTTCAGACTAATCGCACTAATCTCGTATATTATTTGACGTGGATTTCTATTACAGTCACTTTAAAATACTCTCTTTTCTCTTCTATTTTGTGGTGCTACAAGTGCCTAAGAAACGCCAGAGTCCAACGAAATGGAATCCAATGATACTGTCTCGCTCCACATTACCAACATTAGAAATCTTCCACTGAAAATCGAAAATCGAACTCCTCACTTATACGTGGGTTTAGAATTTTTGCCATTCAAATTGTCCTCATACATACGTATTTGTGACGCATCTACGCAGATCAAAAATTATAATCGCCATCTACTCGATTTCTAAACTGCTGTACAGTTAGGCCCCGGTACACGAAGCCGTAGCGTCATTCGAAAATTAAAAAAAAAAAACCAAAAATCTGAAAAATATTTAAGAAAAATTTTATCTCCATTTTTTTTATTACATAATATGTATTGAGATTTAAGAATCTTCAAATTAAAGTACCGCCGAAGATTTAAATTTGTCACTAGGCAAATATACAGCGAGATGTTTGAAATATAATTTCTAGAGAATTCTCATAATTATTGATAGATTTAAAAATAATATAACTTTTGATTGATGTAGTGCTTGAAGATTGAAGCTACGATATATTTCAATGGATTTAAATGAGACCCGATGTAAGTACGTTTTCCATACTGTTGGGGTTTAGTTGATTTGTACTGATGATGGCAAGTAGTTGGGATATGAATTAATTAAATAAAAAAATTGTGTGTGTTTAAAATTTATTGGATGGTGTAGTAAATTTTCAATGGAGTGTGTTGTTCAAATTAATAAAATTTAATAAAAGTAAAAAACACGCTTTTGAAGAACATCAAACTAAAAAGTTAAAAATGATTTTCAAAATAAATTTAAAAGCGTGGGCGGGGTTTGTGCTATATTTTTCGTATATAGCACAAAAAGTGTTTTTCGTTCATTATTGTTTTAAACTTATTTTCAAATTTTTTTTAAAATTAAGATACTATAATTATATAACAGAGTGAATTTGGGGAGAGACTTTTTTGTTTTGTGTTTAAGTACATTAAAGTTGAGGTAGTGGTGAAAGTTATGTTTGTTTATTTTAATAATCTGCCCTGAATTGGGTAGAGGTCGAGGTAAATGTAATTATATAGCTTTAGTTGTTATCATATAATGTGTTATTGTGATTCATGGTGTATGGGAAACTGGCAGTTTGCTAGTTTGTATTTATTTATAAATATTTTGAACCTTTGTTTACAAGTTACATGCTGAAATGTAGTTTTCATGTAGACATATATGTATAATAATCAGTTATATCCTTAAGTTGTAACATAGATTATTCTGGGAATGTGTAATTGTAATTTTTTAATAATAGATATGTTGAATTACTTTTAATTATTATAATTTAACATAAATTATGGATGCAGAAAAGAGAGACATTAATTTGTGTGTTAGTAGGAGACTCGATCATGGTATCAAATAATTTTTATAGTCATTTGTTACTTGGTGACGGTTGTCAAAGCATCACATCTACTATGACTGCAGAAAATATGTCAGACATAAAAATACTCAAACTCAAAACTCAAACAAAAGCTTTTATTCATTATTAGGTACAATTTGTGCACACTTAATGAAAGTCATACAGATAAATTATACATTCTACATTCATTTTTGATCGCCCCTCAGGCAAGACATAGACTGGGAGAAAAAAGCGGGCGGAAAAATACTTGTTCATGTGCTACAATGACTACTTTAAAAATATAAGCCCAGGGTATTTGTACACGTTCAAAGGCACATGGCATGATGTTGTCATTGCCACGTGACAATGTCATTATTTGAGCGGCTGTCAGTGGGAGAAATTAGTTGAACATTATTCCGCAACATAGCGAGGTATGCAAGCTGTGCACTGCAAACCACGGACATGTCTAAGAGTATCTAGTTCGGTTTGAATCGGCCCTTAAATTAAATAGATATTGATATTTTGCTACTCAAACTGACCAACATGGCCGCCTCAAGTAAAGTATTTCTGGAACTTCTCCAACTAAAAGTTTGTTCTTTATACAAGAAGAAGTTTTTTTACAATTCAAAAATAAAAAATAGCCGAAAGTATTGTAGGGACACATACGAAGAAACTTGTCCCCTAACACTTAAGAAAAATATGTTGGTTGATCCATCAAAATTAACGTATCACCCACTTTCTCTATTTTAGGTACCTATCCCATTTTTTTTTTCTGTAGCCTGTAGAATAATAACAAACACGGGGCACTGAGTGTTGTGCAAGTGTTATTCTGTTGAATCCTAAATAAAAATCTTTGCCTCCCATATAAATTTCAATAAACTATCACATATTACGATACGCGTGACCTAAGTAGCCTATTATTACACGGCGTGAAGTTAGCTAATCTAAAGTTAGCCGTTGCTAAACATCGTGCAATAATAGGCAACTTTGGTCACAAGTATCGTATACTATTTTATAGCAAGTGTGACATAAATCCGCCCCGAACTGGAGCGGGCGGAAAGAGAAGGCAACTTAGGTCACGAAAAAGCTTGCGTAAACTGCGGATTTAGGTCACACTGTGCTATAAAAATGTAACATTATCTTGTGTACAGTAGGTGGAGTGGGCGGAACGGTGGGCGGGGCGGTGGGCGCGGTGGGCGGCGCGGTGGAGACGTCGCTGCTGCAGCGGCAGCAGTACCAGCGCTTGCAGCAGCTGCAGGCCCAGCGCGACCACGCCGCCCATCATCACCCTGCTGCTAAACAGGTAAACTATGATTTTTGAAGTGATCACTTCTTATGAGAGGGTAAACCGTTTCGTAACGTAACGCGTTACGGCGCCACTCTGTCTGGTAACTATGGAAACTGTCAAAAGGAAACATTCATAGATAATAAGTGTATTTTGTTATAGAAAAAAGCTTAATATTATAGTAAAATAACAATGTAGTCTGGGGCGCGATTTTGCTGAAGACTAAAACTGCATCATTGGATTTTTTTTAAATCCAGGAGTCCGACCCCTTTTGGTTCATTTTCGGATTTTCAGGCCGAGTCTTTTACTTTCATTTCAATATAACGCCCAACCCAAAGGATCAAAGCGCCTTTTATGACTAGTTGTCACTGTAAAATATTTAATAGGGGAGGGGTCAGTGACTACGAAAAGTTTTAAGAAACCCTGATCAAACAGTTCTCTCGTTTTTGTGTTACTATTGTAGTATGGCATAATTTAATAGTTAATAATGACGTTTCAGGTAGCCCCAGTGACGCAGCACGTAGTGGCCCCGCTGCAGGAACAGCAGGTGGACGCACTGCTCACGCCGCCCACGCCAGACCAGCAGCAAGGTAAAATATTCTACAATGTAATTCGCCACGGAAAAAAAGTTTAATCGCTTCTTTTATTATATTTTTTACAAAGTAGCGTTTATCTGAGCATCTCATATTATGAAACAGCTATTCTTCTTCATATATGTAAACTTACATCACCTCAAAGTGCAATATTAATAAAATAAAAGAAATAAATACGAAAAAAAATGGCTGATTTGAGATTTCGTGAGAGTAGAGCAACGCCGTCGCCCGGCGTGCAATATTAGCTAACGCATCCACGACAGCAGTTATTTATAAGCAAATTGTGCATCAAATTCAAATTCTAAAGCTTTTATTCATTATTAGATACAATTTATGCACACTTAATGAACATCTTTAATACATCCGCAATATTGTACTTTTCATGTGGCGTGCAATTAAGTGTAAACTAAATAAACAAATAAGCCACATGTCGACTAAGAGCGGTGATAGCCCAGTGCCTAAGAATTCAATTTTGTAAGTTATGTGTGATACAAAATTAAATACAATAAAAATAGTGTGGAGACCTGCATGCCCGAGAGCTTCCTTACGATGTGTTCCTTCACTGTAACAGCAAGTGATATATCATTTTATAAACGGCACATGACTTTTGCAATAGGCATGATGACTAATTTTCAAAAACTCTTCTATGATATTCAGAAGTTTCTATTATGTCTAAAATATATCATATTTTTGTAGAAAATTAAGGTTTTTGTGCAATAAAAGTACATTTAAATTTTAAGTTTCAAATTCATTCCAAAACGCTCGCCCGTGTCATGGCGTCTGTCATTGCGGCACGGCTCAGTAAAAAATGCCAGATCGCGTATAATATGCTTACGAAAAAAATGACGTTTACTAAGACGTGACGTAAATTGACGTAATTCGATTTGATGGGTGTTTAAGCTATCATGGCGGATTGTTGTATTTTGTAGATTTATTTTAACAAATAAATTATTAATCTCGACATTAATAAGAGAATAAATATATGTTTCGAAATCTTTGAATCCTATTTCGTTAGATCAGATTAATATTTTGGCAATACTTGATTACTGTCATCATGCCTATTGTATTGGTTGTTCAAAAACGCATCCCTCGCTACACATCCTCGCACATCTCTGGTGCAAACGCAGCCTTAGCCCCTGGTGTCTTATAGCTTAACACTCCATACTCACACATGCCGACGGTCGGCATGATAACCATAAGGTGGCAAGGTGTATTTGACAAGTTCCTCACGTTCTTAATTGAAGCGTTTTGAAGCTAATCCGAGTTAACCGACGTTCCCCAGGCGCCGGCGCGCTGCTCGTGAACCCGAAGACGAAGACCGCGCTGGCGAACATGTTGAGTATCCGCTTGCAAAGCACAAACGCACCGCCAGATCATGAGCCTTCGGCCGCGGGCACTCTTAGGTTGGTAGCCTCCAGCCGCGCTCCTAAACCATTGTATTGCCTCGCTCCACCACGCCTCGGCCGGTGTCGAGCCTGGGTCGCACTGGGCTAGTGTTTCAGTCGAGCGACTAACTAACTGAACACATCTGAACGGTGACCATTAAGAAAAGAAAAGTAAAAGTTTATTGTTGACTGTTACACGAGAAAGATTTTACAAAAATTATGATAAAGTTTAGTCAGTCAATAAAGTGTGGGCATGCAATAATATTAGGTATGTCCTATGTAACTAATACTTAATATTTTATGACATTGAATAAGCTTTATTTTAACGTTTTACCTAGTCAAATTTAGTCGAGTGCTTGCAAATAAAGACGGGATTTTAAAGGAAACCTATAACAAAAAGGGAGCAAAGCTAACAGATTTGAAAGCAATCGGCTTATTCCGAATAAAATACGCAGGGTAAGCCGCATACAATATATTCAATAAATAATACTCATGAATCATTCAATAATAAGAAGACAGGTTGTTTACCCTTGTTGAGAGGTGCAGCTTGAATGAGACATGTACATAAAAGAAAATATATCTCGACTCAATTACGATTGCGTAATTGAGTCTATTTGACTTCGATAAAATATAGTTACTAAGTTAATTGTCACTCGACTTAAACACTAAAAGCAAGCGTGCTCACTAGCATCTGAATATACATATAAGGCGATTACGGCTACACGTAAGCCTATTTCTAATAAATAAAAACTAAACACCCAGTAATATTAAAACATAGACAAAATTAATGCGGATTAATACTTATGTGTATGAAATTTTGTTCATAAATATTAAATTCGTTAAAATTTTGCATAAAATAAGTCTTGAAATTCTAAATCTTTTAAAATAATATATATGGATTAATACAAAATCCCTTTTTCTCTGTTCCCCAGTTTGTTAATGTCAAAACCTGACAATGAATCTTCGGCCACGGGTACTCTTAGGTTGGTAGCCTTGCTGCCGCGCTCTTAAACTATTGTATTATTTATTATAACTACCAAAACATAGTTATTATAAAACTTAACGTAAATTCCATAACCTAAATCAAATGTGGAGGCATCGTGGTGTCTCGTACAAGATAAAACATCAGAAGTCACGATTACATATTCCACTGGTATAGAAAGTAGTCTTAAGTTCTGATATTTCAAGTAACTAAGATTAACGTGGTAATATTAAAAAAAAATTGGAAACAAAAACATGTTTATAAAAACAGTAACAGTAAACAAAAATATGTGAAAAATCTTATCAATAATATTGAATATTTTATTCCGCAGTCTGCTAATGTCGAAACCCGACTGTGAATCTTCGGGTTCAGGCACTCTTAGGTTGGTACCTTCGGTCACGCTCATAAATTGTTGTATGCCAACTTTATGAAAGTATAATTATGAATAAGACTGCATTATATAAACATTTTCTCCCCAGTCTGCTTATGTCGAAGCCTGACAATGAATCTGCGGCCACAGGCACTCTTAGGTTGGTAGCCTTGCTGTCATACTAAATTAAAAAAAAAACATTTATTTTAAATGTCAATAATTAGAGACGTAACAATAAATATATAGCTGCATAAAATAACAGGGGTGGCCAACTTGACTACAGAAAAAAATCAGCACTTGTTCATACATTTTATTAAATATCCATTCCCTCTTATTAATGGACTAAAAATACAATAAACAGAGCAACCAACAAAAACTACCATACTATTTTATTGTAGTATGGATGGCTAAACTACTACTAGTTTTTGGCTCTCGATGTAAACAACCATAAGTTTTGTGTTGAACTTCTATGCATATTGCAATACATGAATTGTGCTTAAAAATTTTGAATTATATTCTATTATAGTGAAGTGGTGATAGCCCAGTGGCTAAGAATTCGACCTCTTAATCGAAGAGTCTGGGTTCGAATCCCAGTGGCGCGCACCAATGAGTTTGTAAAAAAAAGTTATGTGCGCTTTATAAAACTAAGTATCACCTGCTGTTACGGTGAAGGAAAACATCGTGTGGAAACCCGCATGCCTGAGAGTTCAAAAAAAATCTCAAAGGCATGTAAAGTCCACCAACCCGCAGTGGGCCAGCGTGTTGAACTAAGGCCTACATCCCTCTCATCGTGAGAGGAGACCCGACCCTGTAGTGGGTCATTAAGGGGTTACTGACATAGTAATCGCGATCGAGTTGGCCAGCCCCATTATTTACGTGTTAAAGTTGCAAAATTCTATAGACAGTGTTCTGCTATAAGTTAATACCGTGCGTTGTAACTTCAGCGTTCTAATGTCGAGATCCGATGAGCCATCGGCTGCGAGCACCCTTAGGTTGGTACTTTTATTGCGCTTATATAATGTATTGGACCCGTACAAAATCATCCGTCAACCAAAATGATACTGCGATATAACTGGCGAAGGAGTATCTTCTAATTTGTTATTTTTTACGATACCAAAGAGTATTTTTTTAACTTGTTTTAGCGACAATAAGTCGGCTAACCAATATGTGCGTGCGGTAGTTTTTAAAAAAGAGAAAAAAATAACGTATTTCTCAGGTTTTTAAAAACAATAAAAGTACTTTTAATTTGCACACAAGAAAAGAAAATCAACAACTATAAATTAAAATAAAATACAAAAAAGGTGGTGTTATTCTAATAAATTAATCGGATGAACCCTAAAATTATCAAAAACTGAATACAATTCTTTACGAGCGCGGCATACAGCTATAATGTAACTGGGCATATATTTTTGAAATAAGTTTGAAACTCTGCCCTAGCTAATAAATGTTCGCTTATCATATTGATGTTTAAAAGTCATCACTTGTTACCTCCACATCTCACCTATTCCACTTCACAATTAATCTTTTGTAAAATCAGTAATCATACAAATAATGGAAATTTTTGTTCAAATAAAAGCTTGTGTGTGTATAATTATTAGTCACACTATTGATTCATTCGCTCTGTTGGTGAATGAATTTCGTTGCTTTAAT
Source organism: Erynnis tages (assembly GCA_905147235.1). Lineage (NCBI taxonomy): Eukaryota > Metazoa > Arthropoda > Insecta > Lepidoptera > Hesperiidae > Erynnis > Erynnis tages. The sequence continues at coordinate 3,781,541 of LR990092.1, forward strand.
TATTTTATTTTAGTTTCCATAGTGCCCGACCATGGCGAATTCTATGTGAGACTTAAACCAGGTATCCACCGACGTTAAATTGCCAACCATTGTGTATAAATTCTCTGTTATTAAATGGGTGGCTATAAGGTAGTTTCATTAATAAAAATTAGGTAGAAAATTTAAAAATTATGGCAACACTGAGGAATTACAAGTGATGGCTTGAATCGTCCACTGCTTGCTGTTCATATGCTATTATTTCTGTTACATTCACTATGGGTTTAAAACCTCTATACAGGTACAGGTAAATCATTAAAGTCAAATTGTTTTGTTTTTAAACATGGTGTCATTTGGAACGGTCAGCTTTGCGGAACGCTTTCGATGTCGTCATTGTAAATTACGCGTTTTTTTTCTATGTATGACTAGTCTAAAATTTTGTCGATGGTCTTATTTTTTTTGGAATATATCGATGTATTTATTTCGTAGATGGAATATAAGATTTTGGTCTTTATTATCTTCGTGGGATATTTTTATTGATTGTAGATGAGACTGTATTGCATTCTTGATGTATTTTAATTTATCTAAATTTTGTAAATCTAGATTAGTGTTTTTTTAATGTTTCGTGTAATGTGTAATGATTTCTTTTTATACACTCAACAACGATGACATTTTAAGTAACTAGTGAATAAAAGCTTGTTCTCAGCTGCATATAATCTTTGTTACATTACTATTTTAAAATGCTGTTTTTAATGTGACCTATAATCGACAAATATCTACAGAATATTTTTAATGATATTTGCTTTTATTCGCTATTCAAACCACATGTAAAATTTTATTGCAAGAAAAACCAAGGCTACATCACATGTAAAGAAGAACGAACACTAGTCCATAATAAAAATAGAATGTTCAGTCCTTCGATGGACATTTACATCACTCACATACTTTCGCTACAATACTAACATAAATCAAACTGAATATTCATCTTAATAAAATAAGTATACAATTATTTACAATTGTATGCCTTAGATTAGAATGCTATTTCAAACATAACTCTATCATAACACGCTTAGAATCATTCCAATTTCGACACACAAACGGTCCACACTGAACACATAGCACAGTGGGTGTTATTGCGTACGCCATAAGGTGTGAAATTGAATGCAGGTTGATGACGGCCGCCCACGCCGCGGGCAGCGCCGTGCGCGCTCCGGCGCGGCTGCTGCTTGGACCAGCGCACCATCCACACCAAGTCCCCGCTCCGGTGAGACCTACACCCAACTTTACTATTTGTAACCCATCCTATTTGTAATACATTATACGGTGACACAACGAGACGACCTGAGTGGCGCAGCGGGTAAGACGCCGGTGCGCTGCGCGGAGGTTTCCATTCCCAGCGGCGCACAGATTTGATCCTCTTATGAATATATTATCCTCATCTCGTTATACGCTCGATACGTCCTCATCCTCATAACTCGTTCCTCACGAGCCCCAGTGACGCTATATAATGCGTTGCAGGTGGGCGGCGCGGTGGGCGGCGCGGTGGGCAGCAAGGTGTACGCGGGCGCCGTGCGCGCCGCGCCGCCCCGCGCGCAGTTCTACGGGCACAACCCCAACCTCAAGCTGCCGCCCGACCTCTTCCTGCTCGGATGCGTGTTCCACATTGTGAGTACACGCCGAAATATATTATAAATAAAATAAATATTGTGGGACAGCTCACGCATGGCTCTCTGATACCAATGAGCTTAGTAATAATGATTTCATTGTGCCAGCTGGAGACGACAATTTGTGTATTGCCACATGCAGCAATCAAGCTCTAAGCGCCCAATATAGAGACAGTTTTATCTTCAGTCTTTGATTCTAACAAACTGGGTGCGTATCGTGTGTGTGTACTAATTTGTCCTGAACGTAAGCTCGATTCAGTTGGCTGAAGCGACTGAAGCATTTCAATCACATCTACTCGACCGGAAGGACTAAACGTATATTGTATTGACAAATTAGTTGTCTGCGTCTGAGCCGCAACTGCGCGGACGTACCACATATTACATGTAGTGCATCCTATTTTTGTGTAGTTATAGTACTACGAGATACGGCGGTATCTACGCCCCTGAGTACTACTAAATTTAGACCAAACTGTATCAGTTTGAACTAATCCGATGGGCCTCGCCATGTATGGGGGCTTTAAAAGACGTACCTAAATCAGACGTTGACGCTTTTTCTTGTTAATGTGTCTCGCTAATACATCATTAGTAATGTTAACATTTTGATGGTCAATTTCAGGTGGAGTACCAACAGTCCGTGGGTAGTGACCGTGTGGCGAAGTGGACGGAAGCGATCCAGCGTCGTGGGGGTGAAGTGGAGGCGGTGTACTGCGCGCGCGTCACTCATGTGCTCTGCGAGACGCAACGACACGGCGTTGTTATGCAGGTTTGTGTACATTTGGTTTACTCTATTAGCTTCTTACAAGTTACCTATCAGTCCTTTAAAGTCGACTGCCCCCCCCTCCATAGGCCTCCCCTTATCGCTTCCACCACTACTGCTGAGTCTGCTGAGTACAGTAACCACTTCTCCACGGGTGGAGTATTACAGTGACTATATTATTGCAATATAGTCCATTAAATGGCTGTCTAAACCTATGGTTTGGTGGTTTAGGAGTGTAAACTAACCTGTGACGGTAACTCTATAGGAATACTACCTAATAGGCATGATGACAGTAATAAAGTATCGCCAAAATATTTATCTGATCTAATGAAATAGGATTCAAAGATTTTGAAACATGTATTTATTCTCTTATTAATGTCGAGATTAATAATTTATTTGTTAAAATAAATCAACAAAATACAACAATCCGCCATGACAGCTTGAAACACCCATCAGATCGAATAGGCATGATGACAGTAATCAAGTATTGCCAAAATATTTATCTGATCTAATGAAATAGGATTCAAAGATTTTGAAACATGTATTTATTCTCTTATTAATGTCGAGATTAATAATTTATTTGTTAAAATAAATCTACAAAATACAACAATCCGCCATGATAGCTAAAACACCCATCAGATCGAATTACGTCAATTTACGTCACGTCTTAGTAGTCATTTTTTTCGTAAGCATATTATACGCGCTCTGGCATTTTTTACTGAGCCGTGGCGCAATGACAGACGCCATGACACGGGCGAGCGTTTTGGAATGAATTTGAAACTTAAAATTTAAATGTACTTTTATTGCACAAAAACCTTAATTTTCTACAAAAATATGATATATTTTAGACATAATAGAAACTTCTGAATATCATAGAAGAGTTTTTGAAAATTAGTCATCATGCCTATTGTCGTCACCCCATACCACCTCCCTCTATGGTTGCTGTCTTGAACACACATATTATGTAACTTTTTATGGCAGTTTGAATGTATTCACATGGAAACTTTTATTCGTTTTCAGGCTCTCCGCGACGCGAAACGCTGCGTGACCGCATACTGGCTGTCGGACGCGATGGAGCGACGCGGCGTGGCTCCCCCGTGGCAGGCCTTACACCTACCGTCTATGCACGCGCCGAGGGAGCGTCCCGCGAGGCACCACAGAGCCTCGCTGTCGGGCTGGAGGCGGGACGAGCGACGAAGGCTGGCTTGCTCGCTGCGACATTTGGGTGCTAAGGTAACGAACATAAATTAAAAAGCAGTAGAATGAACCTACAATTAAGCGCACATTAGCTAATCTTATCACAACTGAATGAGAGTGAGAGGAGTTTGGTGCGTGAAGTGAGCTACCTACAGTAGATATGATAAACAAATATGATATTTCCTCATTAATCGGTGTGCCATAAAACCTTGGCTTCACTCGATAACTCGCTAACTTCACATGGTGCATAAGCCTATTAAGCCTATTAAGAAGCCTCTTAGGCCGCAAATTTCGTAATGGACTACTTACCTTTATTTCTATGTATCTCTTGCAATGTTTTTATTACCGTTTATTGACATTAGTGGTCAACAAGCATATCTGGGTACTACTTTGAGTTGATGTACAGCTGGCTAAACAGAAAATGATGGACTTCCTTCCTGAAGCCTGTCCCTTCTCTACACAAAAAAAATCACGTCAATCGCTCCATTTCACCGCAAGGGCAAACAAGTATAGGTATTTCACATTTATAATATTAGGCCAGATTTTTCGTAAACGTGACTATTTCCCCCGCAGCTAACGCCGTACATGAGCAAAGACAACACGGTGCTGATATGCAAGCGCGCGGAGGGCAACAAGTACAGGCGAGCGCGCGAGTGGGGCATCCCCGTCGTCAGCGCCGCCTGGGTCACTGACCTCCTGCTCGGGAATATGACTGCGCTTGCACAGGTCACGTATTTCTATGTCATGTCTCATGTCATGTGTAACACGTATATTAGTGAATCACTTTAGGGACAGGTTTTGTCTCAGAATGAGAAATCCATTGTCCACCACGCTGGCCTAATGTGGCTTGGTGGACATTTTTTTGTGAACTTTTAAAAATATTTGAGAGAGTACGTCATTGATCTAATTTGCGAGTTATAGAAGAAAGTCACTATACTGCAAAGTAAATGTACTTTGTAGTAGGTATGAATGCTTAAATAAAGAAATTACTAGGCATGTTTTATTTTCAATATATATCAAAATATATGACAATGATGTTTCCTAATTTATATTTTTTCTTACAGATTGAAAACGCAAAATATCAACAGTTCAATATGACCAGTCCCTTCCGGATGGATTACAGTTTGGTGTCGCATCTAATGAGTGAGTATATTCTTATTTTATTCAGTTTTGATCGTACCACTAGAGATGAAACTTTGATCATAGCTACTTTGATATGTTAGTAGCCGTATTGTATTTTATTGTCATCGGTGCTCGATAAGATTTCCTTTCAGTTTAATGAAAATGAAAACGTTTTTTACTCGAATATAGGTTAGATCGAAAATGACGTGCAAATATTAATTCACAAACACGGGAAAAGCTAATATAATGCGTGTAATTTTTATTTCAGACGCATGGAAAATGCCAATAAACATAACGCAAGAGTCGCACGAGCGCGCCAAGCGCAGCGCCGCCGCCGCCGGCAACCGCCGCGCCAAGCGGCCCAAGCTGTCACCGCCCGACGCGCCGCCGCCGCCGCTCCCGCCGCCCACGCCGCCGCCGCTGCATCTGGCGCCCAGGGTACTGTTCTCCGGCATGCAGCCGGCTGAAACTGCCAGATTAGCCGCTATCGTCAGGTAACACTTGCATACCAACTATATTGTGGTGGTTGAATCTTCCCACCAGATGCCCCGCTGCTTACACATGCGCCAACAGTCTTATATTCGGACATGCAAGCCGCTGAAACTGCTAAATTAGCGGCTATCGTCAGGTAAAGTTAGCCAATAAACCTAGGTTCTAACAATTACCGCCGTTAATCCATTATGCATAATAATTTTCTTTGTTTGTAGTGACAATACAACTAAAGCAGATGAAAATTTAAACCTAAATGTTAAAGATGTAATGTAACCTAAAATGGGTATAATTTTTTTTCACTATAGTTCTCATATTATGTGTTTTTGTTCTTTATTGAGTTCACTGTAACTTAATGTTGTACTTTATTTTATAGAAACTTGTCAGTCTAGAATGTAATTGAACAATGTCATCAACAGCATAATATAAGTTATTTTATCTGTTTATTCCCCAAGAACAATTAGAAGAATTATGTATTTTTAATATTAGAATCTGACCACAAAAAATAAAACACTAGTAATTTCTGCTATCTTCTTTAACAGACAACTGGGCGGCGTCGTAGTATCATCAGCGGCTGAAGCCACACACCTCGTAATGGAGAAGCTAGTCAGAACAGCCAAGCTCGTGACCTGTCTGACCACCGTCAAGCACCTACTGACTCCCGAGTGGGTGCTGGAGAGTCAGCGACTCAACAAGTTCGCAGACGAAGCCAAACACGGCCTACGCGACGAAGCCTTCACTAAGGAATATAACTGCGATGTCTCAGAAGTGCTCCTTTGCGGCGAACAGAGAAGGAAATTATTCGAAGGAATCACCTTCTATCTAACACCCTGCGTGTTACCCCAAAAGTCTGCGCTCACCGAAATGATCGAACTCTGCGGCGGTAAGGTCGAAAAGAACCGCCGATCGTTTGTCTCCATACAAGAAATTCACGCCCAAAAACCATTCAGTTACCTCATACTGACCACACCGAATGACTTGCATCTCGTATACTATCTCCTACAGTCTGAGAAAACACTCAATATCGTCTGTAACACCGAGGTCGTCCTTTCGGCCATCATGCGACAGAAATTAGAAATTGAAGAATTTCTCGTTCAAGTAGACTAAATAAATTTAATATTTTTGTGATGTATATACACATATTTTATATTTCCATGTGATGATAATGATGATTGTAATGTGAGAAATGATTTGTTTAGTCCCTGAAGTTTATTCTATTCGATTTATTTTTCTTTGAGATGAATTCTTTATGCAATTTGTATTAATGATTGTTAATTTGAATATTGATTTATAATTTATTTCTAATATTCAATGACTGAATAATTGTTTCGATTGAAATTTATTTTATTTTTGAATCTCCAGATTTTAATGGCCAATATGCCTACAGTATTTAAAGATTTGTAACTGTTGAAATGAATGCATAGATATTTTTGTATGTATGAATTGAAACTGACATTTTTATATTGCACTTTGCTGAGCAATGGTACAAAAAGTCCTACTTATTCATTGTGCAGTCTATGTATAGTGTGTAAAACTCGTGTTAAATGTAAAAGAGACTTACTATGGAAAATATATTGTATGTTTAATAAATTTATTCTTTTTTTTTAGTCGCCCTCTGCTTTGAAATACGTTAGTTTAAAAGTAGTTCACAAATGTGTTTGAAAGTCTTTCAAGCCAAATTTTGCAAAAGTAGCCAAGCAAATTTTATCACCAATAACTTTTATATAGCCCGCGCCAAACATTGTGACCGCCTTGAATATAGTCGCGAGTCCGAACTTGCGCATGGTACAGTCGAGTGGACAATACGCAATCAACCAAACAATTTTCGTTTTCTAACATTTTTAATACTTATTATACTATGTCAATTTATTTTTATTTGGTGATTATAAAGTTCGTGTTTATTTCATAGGTTATTTTACTTAATTTAATATTAGGTGTTCCGGTCGACGTCCGAAGTCCTTTATGAGAGAGAGGCGTCGTCTTTTCTTCGTTTTGCCGTTAGATGTCGCTACCTATGCCCGTCACGTGACTTCCCTCAGCGCCCCTAGCGTCCAAATCTGGAACTAAACTGAACCAACGGCCATATGGCGGTTGGCTCGTCGTTGGTTCACTGCTGAGGGAAGTCACGTGACGGGCATAGGTAGCGACATCTAACGGCAAAACGAAGAAAAGACGACGCCTCTCTCTCGTAAAGGACTTCGGACGTCTAGGAAACATAATACAAATTTTATTTGCTGGTAATTTTTTTTTATTTTATGTATGACGTGTTATTTGTAAAACATGTAGGTTAGGTAATAATAGGATAAATGTAAATAAAAAACTCACTAAGGCATGGGTGTGAGCGCGCGTCGCGGGTGAGCGGAGCGGGCGCGCGGGGTGTGGCCCTGCCCCCAAGCTCTTGTGCGTCCCGCTAATACCTGATTTTGTGTTCTGCGCAATGCAATGAGTCTAAGTTCGGGGCGGTCACAATGTTTGGCGCGGGCTGTACGTACAAATCAACAACAACATGCAAGTATCATCTGGGGCTCTGGTATGTAAGGCACTAACTAATAAAATCTGACTAACGGCTAATATCAGGTAAGATTAGCTGGTGAAACCTATGTTCAAATGCTCAAAAGTAGACCTGCAATGCCGCCGTCGCTAGTGACCGCCAAGCGCTCTATGCTCTACCTCAATTTTTTAGTAAGTTTGGTAATGGTAATAAGTCTGGTAATAGGATTGGATTTGTTTTTAGATGGATTGGGATTGAGACATTGCGATTTTACACCAATTTTTTACGAGAAATATGCTAGCACGTGGCCGTAATCTGATGAAAAGCCAGATACACGTTAGCAAAAACGGCACATGTCTGAATTTCAAAACTTTTCAGGAAACGGAAATTAATACTGATATTATTATCTAAAGTATGTAAAATTAAAAGCTTGCTCGAAGCCTCGCCGTGTTGTGACGAGAACAACATAAGGCTGTGTTAACAAAATGTTAGAATTTAGATTTGTGATAAGGATGGTTGAAAGGAAACAAACTAATAAAGTATAACATATTAATTTATTTAACGCCGTAAATACTATAGCAATTTAATAGTCCGAACAAATGCGCGACACGTGCTCTAAGTGATACAAACATACTCAATAACATCCATACTTTAAACTTTCTACAGTGGAATTTATACAGTCATATAAAGTCTTTAACATAACTTATATAAGAATACTTTAACTTGAATCTTACAGTAAACGCGACCAAGATATACATAATAACCAAAGTCTTTTACATGACCAGACGGAGTGCTTCTAAATTAGAGAAAAATAAAAGTGGCTCAATTTTTTAAACTTTTCAAAAATAAATGTCAGAACGTTGTAAAGACACCGTAGAAAAAAAAACTTGAGAAAAATGTGTTTGTAGATTATGTATCACTGCAGAGACTAACAGCACCGGCAAAATAAAACTGACCTATAAAAGACTGCCCTAATGTTGTTTTCCACTTTTGGCATCCCGACACTCCATCTTGACATATAAAATTCTTTACATAATCGTTTACGAGAGATTACGACTTGATTATCGCCTCATAGGCTTGGAATATGCAGGTGGCGACCTCAACGGTGCGGGATTTGAGGCTGAGGGTGGCCTCGGGGTTGCCGGGCTGCAGTTTGAGCTCCAGCAGCACCCAGATGTTGTTGGTGAGCTTGAGGGACTGGTAGAGCATGTCTTGGCCCTCGACGTTCCGTTTCGCGATGGTGAATATGTTGTTTAGGGTCATCTTTTGTGCGATCATGTCTGCTGTGCCCGTGACGTTGGAGAGCGTGTGTTGCACCTGGACAAAGTAAAAAATAAATTATGGTTGGTTGGAACGAAATTCTGGAAAGTTACACTTATGACATAATTATGGAAAACTTAAGGGAAGAGCAAATTTTTTACAAAGTAATTTTTTTAGATTTCGTCCAAAATATGTGATGTGATGGATGACACTTATGCATGTGGTTATACATTTTTTTTTCTATAATTCTTTTCTTGTCAATTATCCAGTTTTGTGATGTGATGATGTGAACTTTTAACGTTTGTATTCTGCTGATTTTCGAATATTGTTTTAAATCATTATATTTTTGTATATTGATTTTATACTTTAGAAAATATTTATAGTGAATAAGCTCTATTTACGCTACGAGTATGATAATGGGAATATTGTCATCATATTTTGGTAACGACATTTCTAACAAAGTGTATTTGTCTAAAGCTAAGATTTTCTGAGTATCATTAATGACCTCGTTGGCGGCGGGGATCTCCTTCCAGGTGGTGAGGAAGACGCGCTTGTCGAGCTGCCCGTCCTCCGTGAACAGGACGTGCGCCGGCACCAGGCACGCGAAGTAGAACACGTCCACGTTGTTCTTGATCGCCACCTGCCAATATTTTCGAGTTTGTTTGAATTGATGGGAGATAAGCTGATAAAATAGCGGTGATAGCCCAGTATAGCGGTGATAGCCGAGTGGCTTAGAATTCGACCTCGAATCGAGGGGTCCGGATTCGAATCCCAGTGGCACGCACCAATGACTGTAAAAAAGTTATGTGCGCTTTATAAAATTAAATATCACCTGCTGTTACGGTGAAGGAAAACATCGTGTTTAAACCTGCATGCCTGAGAGTTCAAAAAAAAAATGTTCTCAAAGGCATGTGAAGTCCACCAACCCGCATTAGGCCAGCGTGGTGGACGGCGGCCTACATCCCTCTCATCGTGAGAGGAGACCCGACCCTGTAGTGGGTCATTAAGGGGTCGCTGACAAGTTGATAAAACCATGTGATATGTGTGTAGGTATATGATATCCACGACGCTATAGGTGTCAAAAGTAAAAAGGTGTGATTCGTGTCATTCTGAAAGTTACCCATGAGCCATGGCCGTTTTTGTCTAAGGGACACTTGTTCTCACTAATAAGGTTCAGAATTACTGAGTTCTTTAAGACTTAGGGAAATTAAAATACGTCTTCCTTCGATAATTGTTTATTGCGAACTGAACTCTAATACTACGGTTCTTTACTTAAATGGAACTACATACGAGCAGTAGTGTGTGGGAAGACATGCATCGGACAGTTGCAAACAAATAAATACCTAATTATAGACCAAACATGCCGCCACCCTAAAAACAACGTTTTTACTTAAACTATTCGTAACAACAAATAAACATTTATGCAAGTTAAAATTCGTGAATTTTTAAATTAACGTTTGTGTGGACGTGTGTGTATTGTGTGGTGTGTGTGGTGTGTACCTGCAGGTTGTTGAGCGGCTCCATGCGCTGCACGGGCCCGCCTAGAGCCAGCGCCAGCGTGGCGTCGGTGCGCCCGCCCGCCGCCAGCGCGCCCACTGCTAACGCGCCGCCCGGGTACACGCCGAAACTGACACACACGAACAGACAATCAAAATACATATATGCAAGTCGAAACAGTCTTACACAAACCCACTGGGAATTAAATTCATTTAAGCAATAAAGCAATAGGGAGAACTAAGAAAAGACAGGCAGTGCGTTGTTAGAGTACACGCCAAAACTGAAACACACAATGAAGAAAAACGCACCTGTTCTTATTGAGTTGAATAGCGAAGCCGCTCATGGCCTGCATCGCCTTGTTAGTGAATGTCATCTCCATCTTCGGCTGGCCGTTCTGTCTGCTAAATGTGCCCCAGATTTCAAGACCTGCCAAATATTAATAAGGTTTTTGAATATTTGTTTTGAATAACAATACAGATTTAGTAAGTGAACATTGTGTTGTCTCTGTAGAAATTTGAACTCAACAGCCCGTAAATAGAAGCTCTCTCAGAGCTGATACAGTCAATAATGTTTTGGAAGGACGGTTACATACATAGCGTATTATTATACCTTTTCCCTTATCAGCGGGAAGCCAGCACTGCTTGGGCGGCACGAAGGAGGCGGGCGCGGCCACGCCGAAGATATCGCCCAACAGTCCGGTCGTGCTCGGCGCGGCCGTTGTTTCCGCTGCGCCGCCCAACTGTCAACAATTGTTTATTGTGTACACCAATAGTCACTCACAGTTGAAAATTTTCGCTCAGTAAGAAGGAAGCGGGATAGTAGCGGTGATTAGCCTAGTGGCTTAGAATTTGACCTCTTAATCGAGGGGTCCGGGTTCGAATCCCGGTGGCACGCACCGATGACTTTGTAAAAAAGATATGGCGCTTTATAAAATTAAATAAATATCACCTGCTGAAAAACATCGTGAGGAAATGCCTGAGAGTTTACAACAAAAATGTTCTCAAAGGCATTTGAAGTCCAACCAACCCGCTGTAGCCAGCGTGGTGGACGGCGGCCTATATCCCTCTCAGTGTGAGAGGAGACCCGGCCCAGTAGTGGGTCATTAATGGTGTAGGCGACGCAAGAGGTTTTATTATATTTTTTTATAATATTATATTTTTAGGTTGAAATAAGAACACTGTTTTTGATACGTCTAGTTTTGCTGTCAAATAAAAACATTGCAATTTTCTCAATTTTCTTTCTCGGAGTTTTATATTCTATCACCTATAAATGGGTTACAGACAGGATAGTAGTAGGATATTTCTTACCAACACGTCGAGGCCTCCAGCCAGCAGGTCCAGGTTGGAGGCGGGCGCGGGCGCGGGCGCGGGCGGCGGCCCGCTGATGTCCATCGACAGCAGGTCGCCGATCAGAGATTCCTGACAATTTAATTCAATGTTTCATTTAAACGTTAGTTTTATTTAAACTAATAATATAAATTGAAATTGTAAATGAGATTATTCGAAAAATAATTAAATTAGATATTTTATATTTTTACACTGCATTGATTTTCTGATATGAGATCGTTATCTTCTGTGTGAAATATCCAATCTTATCTTTGGATAATAATTTCGTACAATAAGCCATATCGACGTGTGCCACGTAATCGTCTTTTTACTTTGCAATAATATGTTAATGTTACGTTATAATCTATTCTGATCAAGTATGTGGTCAACAGTGGGATACAATAAGGTGTTAGCAAGCTCACCTGGTTAGGTATGACAGTGGGCTGTGCGGCCACCGTGTCTTCCGAGGCCGCGCCTCTAGCGGGCAACGACTTGCGTACTCCGGCGCCGCGACCTATGCAATACATTTAATTAATTTTTCACAATGTCAATTCAAATTTCTTGTAGGAAAATAGAAAAAAAAAACTTCATGTCCACACAATTTTTTCTACCATGTGCCTACGAATATAAACGTACCTTACTCCAAAAGTTTTGTTTCAGGGCAGAATACTGAGTATTTGTTTTGGGTACTAAGTGCCAATTTTTGAAATTCAAACAAAAAAATGGGTTTGAGCTTAATCATCATCACTGAACTAAATATCAGGTAGGCTGCCGGCATTTTCATTGAACCATTGAAAATTGAAGCGAGTATAGGGAGTCGGTCACTGAGCCCGGTAAGCCTTTCTAACATATAATTCATTAAAATACAAAATTGCCACTTTTTAATGTGTCATTTGGCACCTTCGACGAAGGCGGTGGGCGGCTTGTGGTACACGGAGGCGAGCGAGCTGATGTGGCAGATGAGCTCGTCCAGCAGCGTGGGCTCCAGCAGGTCCGTCTCTTCGGAGATGAGAGGCTTGTCGGCCAGCACCACCTCCTTGGCCGCCGCGGGGTCCGTGGACAGCAGGCGCCAGTAGATGAAACCGCGATCTCTGCACACACACAGACACACAATATTCATTAAAAATAACATTATTGGGGAAACTGCTTTGTTATTAACAAAATAGAATAAAAAAGGGCATACTAAAAGGGTTAAACTAAAATGTTTAAATAATAACAAATAATTTAATTTCAATATTGAAATAGCTCGGTACATAAATAATGGTGTTTCTGAACTCCTTCTCTTTCCCTTATAATAGAAGAGAGAGGTGGACCGCATCTCTGTTTTAACAAAAAATGTGAGAAACTGAAAAGAAATTGGGCACTGTTTAACATAAGAGGACAAGCCAGCCAAACAGAAATTTAAAACATCTAGTTTCTAGAGTTTAAGTTTATCCCAGAAAGGTCATGGGATTGACAGGAGCACATTTTTGTTTTGTCTGGATATAATCACAGTCAAAACCGGGTATAGCGACATTGAAGGGACCGTATAGTTGTCGACGTTATATCCGATAGTCGTTATAAGCGATACACACTATACACGAGTACAGTAGTTATATTAGTTGTGTACACGGCTATATTATCATAGGTATGTTTTAAGTTTTCTTGCGACTGACCGGAGATCGGGATTGTCCGAGTCCTGCGTGGCCAGACTCAGCACGTGTTGCACCAGCTCCTGTGTATCAGCGGGCCGCTTCAGGAACAGCTTCACCACCGCAGTCAGCAGCTGCAGTTGCACCTGACACGAGACAACATCGATAACGGCCGCGCTCAGAGACGTCATTTAACGTAATGTTCGTTAACAAACAAATTTAATCGTCGTTATTCCTATTAAGTGTATCTTTATTTTCTTATGAAACCGTTAAGGTTAATGAATGTCTGTGAGTACGACTGTAAGGGGGCGTTCATCGGGGTTGTTACCGATACGAAAGCAGTTTGAAAACATCCGACACGGGTTGGCCACTAGCCCGTGACTCCACGAATCCGTATTGGATTATGCTCCAGGTCTCCTGTAGTGGGGACAGGCCCGTTCCCAGTAGTGGATCATAAAAAGGTTGCATTAGGCGTGTTTCCACTAAGAATAAATCGGCTGGCATAGGGTTTCTAATGATTAATCATGTTATGTAGTAACCAAATAAACACTTTTTTCATTAAAATAAATGAAAAAATATCAATATTTACCAAATATAAAATACGCAAAATTGGCCATTTAATCACGTGACACTAAAATGATTGAACACAAATCAGAGAAGCGTGATATCACGCCTTGCGAAACATCATGACGTTGCTGTCATTTTCGTATACAGTGAACAGCTCGTTTCGCGAGGCGTGACATCATTCAAGACGCCATGACAGTCGTGGCCTTTTTCGATTTCAATTTGGAGTTCATTTCTAAAAACGCAAAATTCTTAGGTAAACTGGCTTATTTTTTGTAAAAATAATATATTTTTGAGGTAAATAGATACCAAGCTATATTTTTAAACTCATTTCCAAATTTTGTCAACTAGCCTGTTATACCATTTTAATAAACTTACCTGTGCATTTTCATCATGGAAGCCCTCGAGGAAGGAGTCCAGTAGTTCATCGGCGTTGTCAATTCGTTCCGCATACTCGCCCACGATCCATACCTAAATCAAAATCAATTAATAAACAGGTTCAAAAAGTATTTTTAAGGCCTTTTTCACTTTACGGTGGAAGCATTCACGTTACAGCGACGTCTTACAAAAGTGTCCGCGCGATTTAGCATGTATGATCTAGACGCGTGGTTTTCAAGAAAACAATATCCAAATTTCATCCAAATCTGTTTAGCCGTATTAGCAACAACCATCCATCCATCCTTACAAACTTTTTCATTTATAATTGTAGTAAGAAATAAGCCTTAATACATAGATCTCATTGATACAACTGTTTCTATTCACACCAAAGCAAGTTGTCTTGCACTTACTGTCGCCTGTAATCTGTCTGTCTGTCTGTCTGTAACCCATTAATGTCCCACAGCAGGATCAGGTCTCCTCTCACAATGAGTTAGTTAGTCCTTAGTCCACCACGCTGGCCTACTGCGGGTTGGTGGACTTCACAAATCTTTGACAACATTTTTTTTGTGAACTCTCAGGCATGCAGGTTCCTCACGATGTTTTCCATCACCATAACAGCAGGTGATATTTGTAATCGGGGGTACTACAAACTTCTAAAACCATCATAAAGCAATGATGTTATGTTTAATTCAAAACATGCCATTTTGTTTTAATTTAAAACAAAACAAAATTGCTTTATGATGGTTTTAGGAGTTTGTAGTAGCCCCCCAGGTCTAAACGGTCTACAGCAGGTGATATTTAATTTTATAAAGCGCACATAACTTTTTCTTACAAGGTCATTGGTGCGAGCCCGGACCCCTCGATCGAATTGTAAGCCACTCGGCTATCGTTGTAATCTATATTCATATTGAATGTCAAAGGCACTCGCCATGGACGCCCTGGCCTCGGGCTCGTCGAGCGTGTCGAGGTTCTCGCAGAGCGTGCTGATGATGCTCTCGTACTTGTTGGGGTACTTGCGGAAGATGTCCTTGATCACCACCACGGCCTCCTGCACCACGTAGTTCACCTTCGTCTGGATCAGCTCCAGCAGCGTCGACACGCAGCGCTCCGCTGACGGCTCCACCTGCCCGCGTCATACGATCATTATTATTAGTGTTGCGTTCTGTTCATATGTAACGCTGGTGCGCTGGTAGCAGGTGGAAACCGCGAAATGCTTGAATGTTTCGCCCCTATTACGACGGACAAACGGTGGCAAAACTCAGCGGTTTCGCTACTTCGCGATTTCGCGGCGGAGGTGTGCTAACGCGCGGTGAATATTGGCTTCTGTAATGTAAAACTACCACTTAAATAGTTTGTTGTTTGTCATATGTTACCCGCAAGTACTGTCATGTCGCCATTAGGTGATAATTACCGGCCGCTGTCTCACTTTTTTATATGTTTTTTTTTTATTTTTTTATTTACGCTTTATTGTTTTATAACAAGGGGCGGACTTAATGCCTAGTGGCATTCTCTACCAGTCAACCCCTGTGAATAGCGAGAAACTTAGGTTGTCTTGACCAAGCGAGCAGTTATTGATAAAACCCTGGTTATGGACACCTGAGATGGATAAAACCTCGACTCAAGTGACTGGTTATGGACACCTGAGATGCATATAACCTTGAGGCAGTCGAGCAGTTACTCAGTTGTGGACACCTGGTCGCTCACCTTGATAGCGCAGCGGCCGATCGCGCGCACGGCCTTCCTGACGAAGTCGACGTCCACCTCGGTGGCGTACTCCTTCAGCTCGCCCAGCACCTGCGCGATGTTGGCCTGCGACGCCAGCCGGATCATGATGTCCAGCTTCTCCAGCTTCACGTAGATCGGGTCGTTGTACTTCACGAAGAACACCTGGCAGACCAGACAACACTCATGTACTCATGTGTCATGTCAGTACCCATTAATGACCCACTAGAGGGTCGGGTCTCCTCTCACAATGAGAAGGATGTAGGCCCTAGTCCACCACGCTGGCATACTGCGGGTTGGTGGACTTCGCATGCCTTTGAGGAAAAAATTTTTTTTTGTGAACTCTCAGGAATGCAGGTTTCCTCACGATGTCTTCCTTCACCGTGATATTTAATTTCATAAATCGCACATAACTTTTATTACAAAGTCATTGGTGCGTGCCACTGGGATTCGAACCCGGATCCCTCGATTCGAGGTCGAATTCTAAGCCACTGGGCTATCACCGCTGCACTCATGTACTCATATCTAATAATAGTAGCAAAGAAGCCTGCTGCGCTCACTGCTTATGCAGATGACAAGCCAACAATGTTTCTTGACTTCAGTTAATTGGATGTGTGAGCGGGTAACATGCGGTTTTTTGGTCGGCCCTTCGAGGGCACATGTTGGTACAAGTTGTTATGAAAAACTATCACTTAAATCGCCGTTGGATATGATAAGCAGTTTAACAGCGTCAGTGAAACCTCGAGTGTTGCAGATATCCATATTGAACACTTCACGATTTATTTGGCCACTTGACCATATCTCCAATTGGCTATAGAGCATCATACTGCAAGTATGCTCCAAGCCTTCTGTTGGGAGAACCCTTAGATATTACACAGTATCCAAATTTCTTAGCCCTGTTCAAGAACACACCTTCATCTCGTGCTTGAGAATATCGGGACGCTTTTGAACGACGAGGTTGATGTTCCTCAGCGCGACGTATTGCACCTCAGGCTCCGCCGACAGCAGCGTCACTAATGGCGGCGCCAGCTTGCGGGAGAGAGTGCCCACTACCTCTGCCTCGTCCGAGAGCATCTCCATCAGCTTCATCAGCACCTGCGGAATACATCAATATAGTCGTAAATCAGGACGTTTCTTCGTGTCTTTTGTTTCGGCTGGGGAGGTACAGTTGCCGGGGATACTTAGTCTAGTAGCAAAACACCTGCATTTAACCTCAGATTGGATTTTTTCCCCTATTTAGGGTTGAATGTGGACGTCCACGGACTGCAGGGACCACTTAACAACAGGCTTGCACACCTTTTTGCTACTCAATTATTACCATTGAAATAAAAGACAATTATAATGTGGTTGCCACAGTCGTTTGTTGTTTTTATAACGTCATGAGAAGAGTCTGTATTACCTTGACAGCTGACAGCACGACGGCGGCGTTAGCGTGCGCCAGTCTCGGGGTGATGCGCTCGCATATGGAGTGGGCCTCGCGCGCGTCCCTCGGCGAGTAGTTGGACAGCGCGTCCAGGATGAACACCTGGCCCCATTCCGTGCACTCGTTCAAAGCTGTTAGCAGCTTGTTGATTGTTGGCGCGTTCATCTCTGGAAGTAAACGAGTCTTTGAGTTTACAATGTCTTAGCTATCTTAGTCTAGCTTAGTTCACGGCATGGCCAGGTCTAGTTTCACATTTAAAAGGATGTAGGCCTTAGTCCATTACGCTGGCTAATGCGGATTGATTGACTTCACAAGAGACATGAACATTGAAAAACTTTTTAACTACTTAAATCTTGTTTTTGATGTCACATAGTCATTTATTTTTCTGTCATATTCTACTCAAATTACTTGGTACACCTAAACAGATTTACATTTATTTTAATATATTATAATAGAATCTTTTTTAAAAGAAGCGAGCATTACATTGCAATTTATACTGCTACTAGTTTCCGCCCGCGACTTCGTTTACGTGGACATAACATTTGACCCACCGGGTACGTACAGTACGTACTTTTTGCTCTGTAGAAAAGAGTTAGTATATTTTGGTAAAGGTTGTTTACCTGTTTACCCAATTTCATTCAAATCTGTTTAGCCGTTTTTGCGTGAAAGAGTAACAGACAGCCATCCATCCACGCGTCTATCCATCCTCACAACTTTCGCATTTATAATAGTAGTAAGATTCAGGCACACTCACTTTCTCTTATGTATTCTATAAGGTTTGGTATGATGGTATGACTCACCAACTAGCGGATGTCCAGACACGCTGGCCTCATTGATCTCGGACAGGGCGGCGACCGCGTTGGCAACCACCATGGGGTTGGAGTCGCTTAGCAAATCCTTCAGCTGATCTAAGAAACCCTAAAAATGAACATGACTTTTGAAACTAGGTTTTGTATATTACATGATACGATTAAAATTAAGTGTGTCGCTCATCACACATTTGAAATCGAAAGTTGAAAGTTTATGAAAGAATGATTCTTGCATGAAAGCATTTACTTCCAATCATATTTTCTAGTAACAATTATTTCATATCACATAATCAATCTGATTTTCAAATATTTTACTGACATCTTTAAGCAGCTTATAAAAGTCTATAAGACTTTTTTTAATTTATTTTCATATTCAATCATTGTCTCATGACTAAAAATTCAGTTAAGTTCAGTTACACCATACCTATGACTGAAAAACATAGTTTTGTGGTAAATTCTGTCATTTTGTTAATCTTTTTGGTACAACGACCTTGGCGAAGTCAGCGCTTTCCGCGGCGGTGGAAATTTTGGCACGCGATCCATTCCATTAACATAGTTTTGTTACAAAACATAGTATACAAAACTTTTGTATACTATGTAACCACCATTATGTTTTTTAATTGAATTGTTGTGAAAACCAGCGAATATTGAACTAAATGTAACAAATAGATTATTTTGGAATAGATAATTGATAAATTCTGGTAAATGTCACTAATTGATAAGTTCTGGTAAATTTAATTAAGTACAAATGAGATTTGATGAATGGCCAGTTTCAGTAAAGAATCTTTGGATTGTTGTTTGGATTTAGATGTTTGGTTGCCAGGCAACATCTATTTTTTCAAAGCAATTTGAAAGAGAATATTGGCAACCAATGATTCTTAATTTGAAGATTGCTTATTGTGACCCAACATTAATGAAGCAATCACAGAGACTGACATTTAGTATTACAATATCAGTTAGAGGCTGTAGTATTTTTTTAAGTGTGATGGATATTCTAAGATGTTTTAGTACCTATAGACAAACTCACCTGATCCTCGACCATGCTGGAGGATATATCGTACAGTTTAGCCACACACACAGCGGCGGTTTTCCTCACATACGGGTCCTCGTCCTTCAAGCACTTGCGCAGTGGCTCACACAGATACTCAGTGATCTTGTCCACTCGTATGCATCCCATAGTCCTCACCGCCAACGCCCGTATCAAGGGGTTAGAGTCTTCGCAATCCTGCCGGCGTGTCAACGTTGTATGTTGTTGTATTGTGTGTAAGGGGAAAAGAGAAAGCAACACATCAATCAACTGAAGCAATTCGACTATAAGCGCAGGCGGTAGGGACCTGCCGATTTGTTGTGGGTAACAAAATACTAAGTTAAAGCTTCTCCTTAACATTAAATGTTGGACAGCTAATTGATTATGACATGATTGTGGATTGTTGATTATCTTACATATTCAGTTCTTTTATTGGTTATGAATATTATATTGGTTGTTAAGTTATTAATTCATCACTACAGATTGAATTCTTGTACTATTGAGAGAGCATCAATAAGAAATGATAAATCAAAGAAAAACTTGAAAACAGGGCAAGATGTAAGTTAGTTACGAGTATTTAGAATTTGTAGTTAATACATAATTTAAAGTATTGTATCAAATAAATTTGTTTTCATTCCAATCTTTAGTATGTTTGCAAATCAGCAAATCTCTACACAATGATGTATATAGGAATAATAATAGCTGATGTGCTTCTATTTTGGATAATATAATGAGGCATGGATTATTTGTAAGTTCTTTTCACACTTTAGCGAGATTCTCTATTAGGTACTTGGTAATAATTAAAAACGGATTAAAAATGTAGATTTACACATCTGTGTGCTAGTGATGGAGTCTATTTAAACATGCAAGTTTGAAAAATTCCTTTAAACAGATCCATGCTAGGTTAATGTTTGAATTAGGGTTAAAAATAACATTAAATTGGAAGGTAGTGCTAGCTTGGTAATTTATAAAAAGGAATAAATTTCGAAATAGATTTTGTAATGTGTAAATCTACAGAGAGATGAATCGAGTGGTTTTCTGGATCATTTGATTACCTTAACAAGCTGGTATGTTGGTAGATCCTTCCACCCATCATTATACGGTACAGAAGACATTAAAAACGATAAAAAAGACAAGTCACACACACACAGATAGCTAAACTACTTTTCATATAAATTGTTAATCAGTAAAAATTGTAATTAACATAGAAAAATCTTGAGAGGACTTTAATAAAATTATCATGCTCTAAACTTATTCGTCTTGAAAAGGATTTAAGAATATCATATAACCATTACCTATAACACTCTGGAGGCAAAATGCTAGTTTAAAAGAGGAACAACACTTGGAACACAGATGTTCTGAGGAAAAAGTTTAAAACTTTTCAAATTGTAAATTATAATCCTGCCATTATATTGGTTCAAGAGTTTTATCAGTTTTTGTCATGCAAAAGCGAAAACCAACCCAAATGTTAAAAAGGACTCTGTTTCTATTTCGTTATTCAAAATTAATGCATCATAATTGATGGCACTTATGACAGCTGCATGTTAAGGAACTGCCTGCATAGCACAGTAGTCAACATGCTGATTGGTTGTGTGGAAGGCCCTGGGTTCAATTCCCAGCAGCATTGAGCAGAAATTTGAATGATGATGATATCTGATATCTTTTTATTCATAATTCTAACTAATGATAAAAAATAGTCTTTGCATTCAAGTGATAAAAATCTGATGCAGCTGTCCCAAGTGCCAACAAATGGTGCCCACTAAGTAGTGTAGTGAGTAATAACAAGAGAGAATAGTACATACCTTGACAAAAGTATTGACGGCCATAATGGCCATATCGGGCTGAGATTTAGCATAGTTCATCAGGTACAGATAAACTAGCTTCTTCAGCTCCAGGTTGTCTGTCTGCATGCAGTTGACTACATCGGGGAAGAGTGCGGAGACATCTTTGCCTACTGTCATAGAGGCAATCACCTATGGGGTTTGTCATGATAATAATATATTCACAACTTGTATTACTTAAGCCTAACATAATTGAAGTCTTAGAAGCTGGCAGTGAGCAAGCTCTCTGTATCAAAAGCACAACACTATTGACAAAGTATTCTTGCAGTAAACATCAGTCATTAGTATGTCATATTATATGTTGGTCTGTCTGACATCTTGTCGTACTAATGACTATGTTTTTCATACAAATAATTTAATAGATAGGGTACTGATAGTAAAACACTGCAGTGTATAAACTGTCACGTCCAATTTTATGTGGAGCTTTTTGTCCAGTGTAATTATTTGTCTGCTGCTACTCCAAATTAAAAAGTATTATGGTACTAATCCTAGTTAAGGACTAGTAATTAATGTTTGCAGTACATTGAGTAAGATCTGTAGCAAGTAGCAAGTACCATATCGAAAGATGACTAGAGTTTGAATAGGTTTAGTAAAATAGTTACATTCAACACTACACTGCATCATCAACATCACACTGCTTAGCAGCAGCACTTATGGTCTTAATGGCTTTTTCAGTATCAGTACTTTGATTGTGATCTTACCTTTTTGACTGCCTCCTTCTTTTTCTCCTTTTTGTCACTATTCAGCTCCGATTTCAATTCGAAGATTTCTCCTTTCTTCGTAGTCGTGAAATATTTTGAGTCCGTCATTTTGATAACTTATTTGGGATAATGAAACCTTGCTACAACGGAGGACAACGTATTAATTACATGTTTAGAGAGTTCATTCCGCAGTCAAAAAATCGATCGGTGGCGGTGCAACAAAAGTATGGAGAACATTAATTACCTTTAAACTACAGATTACTATGGTTTCAGCTCATGTAAAATTAAATTTTGTTGAAACTTTCGCCCGATTTGCACCCTATATTAACTTTGATCACTAATTCAAAGAAATGTATCGAACCTCAAAATGGTTCAAGTCCGTTCAAGGGGCGTAAAATATTCCTAACAAATTTTATCTGTGACTGAGTCAGAGTCATTAACTGTGACTTTGACAGTTTGCTAAATGCTTGTAGTGTTGCTTGATGTGAAATATTGTGCTGACTAATGCTGTATAGCAAACCGTATGTACGGGTATTGAGTAACGGGTGCGCCATAAAGTACCGAGTACCGAAACGTTACTTGCGAATGCGTTTCGTTACTCGCATGTTTCGTATGTCGAGTACACTTCGCACTTCGCACCATGTTCGGCATCAGTAACGTTGATATGCGTGTATTGAAACAGTTCACTGTTTCTTCGTTTAAAGGCGGATACACATTTACGTGGTGGGTCGTGAATGACGCGCCAGTGTATCGGTTTCATACGACACGTAAATGTATTTCCGGCCTTACGCATGCGCATGAATTTAAAAATTGAATTTAAAATCGGTGAATTTAAAAACGTACGTTACAAAGAACGATACTCGATTACTAGAAAAAGTATAATTTTAAAATTCTTTATCCAAGTTTTTTACTACGGGAGTCTGGTTCAAAATACGGTAAAGTAAAAAAATGCACCTTACGCAGCTAAATCAGTAGCGTATGTTTTTGAATTACGTATCATAAGTAACGAGTAACATAATGATACGATAGTAACGAGTGCGCACCTTACGCACCTAAATAAGAAGCGTAGAAAAGAAAAGAAAAAAGAAAAAAAAGAATGCGTTTATTGTTGACTGTTACACGAGAAAGATGTTACAAAAATTATAATAAGTTAAGAACAGTCTACCTATGCGGGCATACAATAATTATATCTAAAAAAAACTAAAACTAAATTTTATATTATAATTATGTTAAAATAGACTACTTTACTGTAAATTTATACGAGTAAAGCTCGGTCGCCTATTTTTGTCCAACAATTTACTATGGGGCTCTACTATTGTTATCCAATCATTCTTCATAGGTATGAAATGTTCACTGCCATCATTACCTTACTCGTTTAGGGTTTATAGAAATAAGACATTATAAATGTAAAAAATAACAACAAAAAAACTACATTCTTTATTACTGTTATTTTAAGGTGAGTGAAATAAAATATAATACACTTTACTATGTCAGTTACTTTATTAAATAATTTCATTTTACAACCAATATTGAACGAAGTAACATTTCATCACATTATCATACAATACAATAAAATTATAGACAATTTTATACTTGTGGTTACAGACACGTAGCTAAATAGGTACACATAGAATGAGAATTTAGAAAATGGATTACATAGGCACATGACATTTTACGATAAATATAATTGTTTAAATATTACAAATTAGCTAATTAATGACACTACATAGATTATCATATAGATTGGTTTTTGACAAAATGGTTTGACAAAAAGACTACAATATAACATAATAACCAGTCGATGAGGGTAGTCGATAAAAAGAAATCTATCACCTAACAGATATGTTCGATTGTCTATGATAAAGCAACAACTCACTTGTAACAAATAAATCATAGTATAACAGTCTGATCACACAAAATATTACAAATTAAATAATAAAAAATGTATATGCCATCTAAGTTATTTACAATAGTTAGCTAACTAAATAACAATCAATCTAATATTACACTTTGCTAGTCATCCCACCTAAGTTTTGTCTAAATACTGACTGGCTGAAGTACTGCACAATGTTCCTAGTCGAGATTTGTGTATACATAATTATATCTCTTCAAAGAAATCTAAGCTAATTAAATAAGTCCAAGCCTTTTTAATGGTGCTAGTGGTCAAGTACTCGATCGAGTGAAATTTTCAGAGTATTTTTTAAAATCTGGAATGCATACAATTTTCACATACATCAGTCTATTGTATGTGGTACATCACTAGCCCCTTTCGCAAATCAAAGTTAGTGGTTAGTGGTATCGTAAAAGCCAAGTTTAAAAAACATTCTATGAAGAATTTTATATCAAAAACGTTGTAAAAGCCTCACAAATTCTAAAACTTTGCCTAAAGTGTAAAGGTTATATTGAGCAGATTATAGTTAATATTCGACACTACGTGAATAAATTATTGTACTTTAATATGATCAACATGTGTAAAGTGTAACTGTGTAGCAAGTTTGATTCCAATATGCATTTATTATTAAGAACCTTTAAAAAGTATCACTTGAAGAATTTTCGTTATACCTATTGCGATAAATTATAACAGCTGAAGACTACACATTTCTCAAGTGATACAATCAAAAGTATAATATATTTAAATGTTTAAAAACTGCGGCTTTAGCTATGTATATTAATTCGATACCATACAAACTTATTATTGTTATTACTGAAGAAGTAAAAACTGTAAACAGGCATACATTAGGCCATCAACACGCTAGAAAAAACCACTACAATTTTTAGTCATAATTACACATCTACTGTACTACTACTTTTAATCGTCTGCCAATGTGACTACTCCAGGTTAAGAAAAGTGTGATAAGGCCTCTCAGTTTGAACTTGAGGACCTAAAAATTAATAATCTAGTTCATTCAATTCATTAAATACAATTAAAATACAAAAGTTAGTGTTGTGTTGCATATAGTCTAAACAGGAATATAAAAAGTCATTCTTTGGTATTACAACACTCTAATATCATTATTTTACAAAGTTGTCAATATCTTTCATTGACTTAGACATTGATGTTATTCGCATTATATCCAATAAAACAAATGAGATTATATATTTTCTGCCATGTTGTAATGTTATGAATTCATGTTTAAATGGTGCTTAATATTCCTGGTGCGGCTACATGCGACACTCACAGGTGGTCGTACACAGCAATGGGCGTAGCATCTGAGATGTGACAGCCGACGAGACTGAGCAACATGATCAAGAATTTCAATTCAGTAATCCATGTTCTTCATGTAAATTCTTATATTGAGCGACCTTTTAAATTTTCCTGGATTTTACTATTTTAATGGGAAGCTCGTGCTAAATGCTGTGATGTATCTCGATGTCGCGTAGAGTTAGCTCGACACTTCTTTTCAGAGTCCACAAACTTTTACATTATCTGTGTGTCACACTGACAGCTGAACAGTAGCAAGCGTTCAACGCCATAAGGTGCCAGATGTGTAACATCCTGAATCCTGATGATTGGTAGGTACTAACCGTTCAAAACCCTACATTGCCGTATGGTTTTATTGAACGCCATACACACCGATGCACTGCGTGGTACTGAACGTTTCATGTCATACATTACCGGCCGCGTAAGTCACACTGGCACTAAGCGTTGAACGTCATCCATTTCTAGACGCGTACGTCACATCGACCCACCGCACGGTACTGAGCGTTCAACGTCCTACACGCCGCGTACGTCACACTGGCACTAACCGTTGAACGCCGTACATCGCCAGCCGCGTACGTCACACTTCCAGACGGCACGGTAGGGAGCGTTCAATCTATAACCTGGTGAGCGGTGTTGTCCCGCTGCCGCGAGCAGAACACGGCGCACAGTATGGGCAGCGCGCCGGCCAGCAGCCCCGCGGCGGCGGGTTGATGTTATGCGAACGACTCCTTCGTCGGTGACAGCGGCTTGGAGGACGATACGCTCGAGCGCGACACGCGGCCTTCGGGGCTTTGGGATCTGGGAAAGGAATAAATGTTACAAGAGGGCGAAATGTAACAGTCATCTAAATTAAATGTAAAAGTATTGTAAATTAAACGTAAAAGTGGTAGATATGAAACTATATCTTAATAAAATTTAGATTGCTTATGTGACTCACATCTCGGTCCCGATAACCAATGTTTTATTTTAAATTAAAATACACACATGCCTATGAGTATGAACTAATTAAATTGTAAGGCATAACAAGTGTTCTCAGGGGCGGGGAGTAATCGGCACTTACTTCTGTGAGTCTAGTTGAATGCTGTTGCGCGACGGTGCGGAGGGGCTCAGCTTGTGGTTGGCGAGGAACGTGCCGATCGACTCGTCCGAGCTGTAGCTGTCGTTTTCACTGGAATAAATAAAAATAAAACTTTGAAAAAGGGCGTCAAAACTCGAAGATATAATTTACCTAGAGTTGGTTCTGACTCATCACACAAAATCAATTCTAGTCCTGGATAAACGTCGTGCAAACATGACTAATGTACATGTGCAGACGTAGATGTGTTGTACACGTGCACGCGACGTTACCTGTCGGTGTCCCTGGAGTCGGCGGGGCTGGAGAGGTCGCCGGCGATGGCCTCCTGCAGCGCGGCGGCGCGGCGGGCGGCCAGGCGCGCCTCGTCCCGCGCCGCCGTCGCCTCAGCCGCCGCCGTCGCCGCCGCCGCTTCCGCCGCCGCCTTCGCACGCGCCGCTTCACTCAATTTCACGTTCAGGTTCGAGTTCTCTTCTTTCAGTTCTCTGCGGAATGAGTTTAACAATTATTAGATCACTTAAACTCCCAAGAAATCAAATACTTGAAGCTCATTGGTCACCGTTGCAACCCTCACTCAAAATAATCACAGGATACGACGATCTTATTAGACAGTAAATGAATCTAGAATGGCCGCTGCCACCCACTCTGACGCAGCTAATGATGTTAATTTACCTGAGTTGTCTAGCCAGCTTGCGCACTTCGTCGGCGGCGAGCTGGTCCCGCGAGCGCGCCGCCGCCAGCTCCGTCGCGAGCTGCTCGTGCGCGTCGCGCAGGCGAGCCAATTGGCCCTCGAGGCGGGCGCGCGACGTCGCTTCTAGTTCCAGACTGGATTCTAACTCCTGGTGAGGTAAGACAAAATGATGCACGTTAGCTTAAGAATAATTCACATAATACTGACTTTTATCTGCCTTTTACCGACAAGCGGTGGACTTCATTAACGTATCGTCGGATATTTGATGACTACTATCCTGCTATTTAGTTGCCTAGATATTCTTATCGATTGCTTTTAAATAATAGATGTTACCTGGTAACCAAAACACGGGGTAGGGCCGCCATATCCTAAGATAGGTTACTGTATGATGGATGTCCATGTGTGACAGTTACCACTTATTGTAGCGGCAAGCGCAACATGCAACTGCAATGAAGCTTAATTATGCAACTACCTACATCATGGAGCGCACCGACCGCGACGTAGTACAAACAAGAATTTATTAATACGACGTTAGACGTTCGTTCAAGGAAACCATGAAGATTGTATAAATCAATCTTCGATCATCAAATCTTCATCGTCCACCGCGCTGCCGTCGACCATACGCGCTCGCCGTCCATCTCCGTGCATCCACCGCCGAGCCTGGAGACCGCCGCTGCTTCCCGCTCGATGACTGGAGGACGCCTGCTTCGCGCCGCTGCCGCCGCCGACTGACCGTGTGCGCGGACGCGCACGCCCGTTATATTTATGCCGGCCACATAAGGCGACTCCCCACACGCGGTATTGAGATGAAGATATCGTATTGTAATATTGTTATTTGGTTTGGTGTTTTGGTCTATGTCGTGATTATTCTTTTATTATTACTTTGTTTGTTTACCGTTACTTAAATATTATTGGTTATTATTCTTGCAATATTATTGGTTCATATTTTTCTCATTTATTTTGATTGGCTATAAATAATTGGCAAGTTTTGTATAAATATAAGGTCGGTTTCCTAATAAAGCATTGCATTCGGTTCCTAGCTCTAGTAAGGAGAAAACCAGTAGTTTTATTCTACTCCTCAACCCAAGTCAGGATCATCACCGCCTACACAGGGATTAGGAACACACTCCTTACATTTATTTGGCATCCAGGTATATCTTATATCTATGGCAGTTTCTAATGTTAAATTGAGATACACTTAAATACACATGTCTGAAAAGAAGAAGCATGCTTTCATGACAGACCTTATTCCTCATCTCCAGGCGGCGCTCCGCCTCGTGGTGTGAATGCGAGTGGCCCGCCTCGGCCGAGGCGAGGCGCGCGGTGAGTTCGGCGAGGCGCTCCTTGGCCGCCCTCGCCTCCTCCGCGGCCGCCTCGGCCCGCGCGGCCGCCTCGCGCGCTTCCGCTTGCGCCGCGCATAGCGCTGAGGTGCTGGTGCGGTATTTCTTTAGCAGCTGCGAATGACGAAATAGAAAAAAATGTGTGAGATTTTTTCGCTTAGAAAAGAGTTGAATGGAACTTAGTTTAGTAATTTCGTTGAATTTATTCTCGTTATATTTTTCTAAGTTCTCGCCGTCGAACAGCAGCACGTTCTACTATTCACAAAACACGTTCTACATGCCTTGTGTTTCGGCTTGGGAGATATGGTTACCGGGGTTACTTTATTTGAGATAAGATTTTTTCTCTACTTAAGGTTGGATGCGAGAGTTTATGGGCTGCACTGATCATTTAACATTAGGTCACTGTATGCCCTTTGCTACTAAATTACATCAAAAAATAACTGAGCTAACTCATTATTGCCTTTCCACTTAGGTACTTATTTCCTATGCGATAGTCCAATTAGAAATGATTTGCATGTGCATACATACGATTGCTGATATTTTGAGCCACCTATGTAACAAGATCAATCACCTCGGCGGCCTCCTCCTCGGCGTCGTCGAGCTGCGCCCGGGCGGCGGCGGCGTCGCGGGTGGCGCTGAGCGCGCGCTCGGCGGCGTCGTTGCGCGCGCGCGTGGCCTCCTCCAGCGCGGCCGTGGCCTCCGCCGCCTCCGCCTCCGCCGCCGAGCGCGCCTTCGTGGCCGCGCGCACCGCCAGCTCCAGGTCCTCCACCTGGGTGACGGATCAGATATAAAGTTTGCATTCAGATTTTGAGGTACATGTAAACATTTTTTTTTCGATTTCTTTCGGTTTTTTTAGCTACCCAAACGTTATCTGGTACTACTAGATTACTTACGTATACTTTTATTTTTGCGTTTCTCTTATATGTTACGGTGGACCGCGTCAGCTCCGTTGACTTGGAAATACAAATTAATATTCTGTCTTAAATCTAAATTAGTGACATTCTTATGTATTCGTTACCTGATTCTTCAGCTGTCTGATCTGGGCCTTGCCGCCGCCTTCCTTCTCCTTTTGCTCGAGCATAGTTTGCGCGTCGCGGAGTAAGGCCCTGTACCTCTTTAGGTCCCTGTAACCACCGTTCATTGACTTATTATAATATATGTTTATTTAGAAGTCCAGAATTCGCTTCTGTATCTGTAGGTATATAAATTTCACACGAATTCTTCAAATATTTTCAAATAAAATACATGAAATTCATCAAAAAACACGCCACGCACACTACCATAACTTTGTGTACTTTAACATGTACAAATAGATAAACATGACATGTACGTGCATCCCGTTACGTGTCAAATTCAAATTTCAATAAATTATAATCAAATTTCGATTACTTGGCAATCTCTAGTTTAATTTAATCGGCCATCTTTTTTGACTCTGCTAACATAATCCGTCCACAAAGTCGACACGTACCTCTTGAGTCTCTGCACGAGTTGGGTCTGTTCCTGGTTCTCCTGGCGAGCGGTCTCTTCCAATGAGGCCAGCCGCCTCTCCAGCTCGTGTCTCTCGCGCAGGAGGAGACTCCTCTCTGCATGTTCGCTCTCCAGTTGGCTTTCTAACACTGGAAGATAGAATATAACAGAATATAACTGCTGCGCTTGAAAAACATTTGTCGCGAGTTGGCTTCAACCTCTTAAACCTAGCAATGGATCCAGACCAATAGATCACACCCAATATAAAACGATACATGATCGGCTTAATCAAACTCAAAAGCTTTTATTCATTATTAGGTACAATTTGTGCACACTCAATGAAAGTCATACAGATAAATTATACATTCTACATTCATCCGCTTTGATCGCCTCTCAGGCAAAACGTAGACTGGGAGAAAAAAGCGGGCGGAAAAAAACTCCCAGCACTCTTTTAAAAGTAAATAAAACTTAGTCTATAGTGCAGTATGACTAGGTCCAATAAAGGAACACACGTGACAGCTATCGTGTGTGTCATGTCAATATGTCGAATGTCAATGTCGAAAACTGTTCCAAATGAAGCACGTACGTTGCAAGAACATGCGTGAAAAGCGGACTGTGGAGGGTCGTTAAAGATGGCGAAAATGGAACTTCAGTCTTCAATGACGTCTTTCAATATCGCATTGCCAACTCCCAATTTTTGTTACATTGACCTCGACGAGTTTCTCATCGTCGTCTCCCCCCCCCCCCCCCTTCTGCCGTGCACAAGCATTTTGTTTCTTCTTCTTCTTCTTCTACAGCTTTATTTCGTCCACTGCAGGACACAGGTTAGGTTTTACTTACTAAGGCTAGAACAAACAGTCTTAAAACCATGACATGAAGGTGTACTAACTTTTGAGTTTCTTCGCTGCGTTGGCGCGCGTCTCCTCCATCTCGTCGTCGCGCGCGGCCGCCTCCAGCCGCGCCTCCTTACGCTGCTGCTCCAACAACATCTCCAGACGGAGCTTGGAGCTCTCCAGAAGCTGGAGAAAAGATAAATAAACAATAAAAACACTGAATGGTAAAGGTTTAAAAGCCTAATGGTCTCATCGAGTTAGGTGAAACGTTTGTCATGTCACTCATGTAATCTTACTTACACATCATAACTTAACTTGCTTTGTATATAATTATATGAGTAGAAAACTAAGCGCAGCGTGTTCTCTTCCCCTACCTCATCCCCAAGCGTCACACGATGACGTCTAGCTCAGCCCGAACCCGCATCAGTTTCTATCCGCGAGGCTACTCCTGACTAGCTCCGAGGAGCTACTCCTGACCCCTCAACAGTATTTGTCTGGCAGGATCGTCCAGCGCACTCTACCCATACATCTGTATCTATCTCGCGAGGTCGTCCAGTTACACCTGATCTTTCACCGGCACCCGTCCAGCACAACGTGACCCCTAACCTGTATATGCCCCGCGAGGTCGTCGAGCATCCTCCTCCCGGTCGCGCATGCGTCTCTCCAGCATGACTTTAACTGTACAGTTCAACGTGACCTCTCACCTGTATTTGTCCAACTCAACGTGACCCTTCACCTGCACCTGTCTGGTGAGGACGTCCTTACGTCACTCCTGGTCCAGCACAACGCGACCCCTCACCTGTATCTGGCCCGCGAGGTCGTCGAGCTCCTCCTCCTGGTCGCGCACGCGCCTCTCCAGCTCGGTGCGCGCGCGGCGCAGCGCGGCCGCCTCGTCGCCGCCGCCGCCGCGCTCCTCCAGCTCGCGCGCCATGCCCGACAGACGCTCCTCCTTCAACTCGACCTCTAGGCGAGCTTCCTGTTCGCATCACAACAAATGCGATTATTAACGTCTAGCTAATAAACATATTGGGATGACAATGTCACAAGACTTGTATTATTGTATGTGTATACCAAACGGAGAAAGGGGAGCAGTAAGACTTGACGAACCGATCTTCAGATTATGGATTGAGATTGATACTGTTTGGTTGCAAAGATACTCAAAATATTCTCATATTATTTCTTTGAAATAACAAATGTTGCCTGGCAACCAAATATTATTAAGGCGATACATAAACTGAAGATCAGTTATTAATTTCCGGCGTTAAAGATTGCAAAAAAAAACAAGCCAAAGCGTTTTAGGGACACCATAAGAACCATATGAAAATTATCCTTGAACTAGATATAAAATATGTTATGGTAGAGGTTATGTATTAGTAAAAGTGAAAAAAAAACCAGCAGTTTCCGCCAAAAAGAAATAATCGACACTGATATCTGATATCCTGACACTCCATGTTGACATATGAAAATCTTTGGTTACAAATTAAGTCCGCATTTATAACCTGGTTTTTAGGTCTTACAAATTAACAAAACTCAAATATGCACACTAGTTTTTAATTTTACCTTTACCAGCTGTCTCCAATCCATTTTCGATCCTTTGTTTTTTCGGGATTATTTTCAAAAAATGTTGGTTTTCTACGACCTCTTTTAATATGTATGTTCATTGACAACAGTTAACGTTATGTCGACTTTTATCGCCAACTTATATTTAGGTAATTGCTGCCATTAAATTTAATTGCTTATTCGATTAATCGCCTAGTTGACATTCTTAATGTGAAACTGAATTGCTTGTTGGTAGGGTCTCTTACGGTAATTATATATCCATAAAATATCGACATTTTCGTTATTTTATTTTTTGTTACAAAACAGAAAGCAAGCAAACACTAACATTTAGTAATAATAAGTTTGTGATAAGGCGAATTTCGTCGTTCCGCATGTTTTCACTAACTCCCGTTAACGTTGTGACTAAAAGTAAAACTACTGATTTGCTGTATGAAGCCAGTTAAGTGCACACGTGTGTTTTCGTCGCGTAACTGAGATTCTCAGCGTAATTATGAAGCGTACCTAGTAGGTAGTCTTTTAAATTTATTATAAGACCTCCAAGTACACTCATAATAAAAAATATGCAGACCTAAACGCTGGTGTAGTTATCAGTGTATTTACAGTTATGTTTCGCTCGCAAGCATTTCACTTCTTCCCAATAACAACCATTATAACGTGAACTATAATATGCGCCCTGGAAACCTTGACAATATACTTCCAGAGAACATTCATTTTAAAAACATTCTACTTCTTCTCCACCACTACAACCAGGGCCCTGATTCACTAAGTTCCAAAAGATTTTGTGCAGATATCGTGTGACATCAAACCGAACGTCATTTCATGAACTCGGCACGACAAGGAATCTTAAATGTCTGTTCTATAAGGCACACAATTTTTGACTTTTTATCACGGGTAAGAAACGACTTTGCCGCGATAGGAGTGTGAATGGTCATACAGAATCAGGCCCCTGAGCCTCGATGCAGTTATCGGTGTACTCACAGAGAGGCTCTGCTCGACGGCGTACTTGTCGGCCAGCGCCTGGTCGCGCTCGCGGGCGAGGCGCTCGCGGGCGGCGCGCTCGCGCTTCAGCTCCTCCTGCGTCGCTTGCGCTTCCGCGTCGAACTTGCGCTGCCGCTTCTCCAGGAGGTTGTTGCGGCAAGTCTGTGTACGATAAAAATGAATTAGTAAGATCGGTGAAGGTTTTTGGATATCGAAATTGGCAAATTGCACCTTGTAGTATTGACAATTTATCGCTAGCAAAATTGTAAATGTCAAACTTTATAATCTACATTAGAGAGTAATTAAGTATAAAATATAAGTATTAAGAATTTTACCTAGAGGGGGATAAAAATCCCCGGGGGAGCGTGGTATCCTATATGTTAATCCAGGCTACAATCTATCTGTGACGGTAAGTACTAAATTTCATCCAAATCTGTTCAGCCGTTTTTTCGTGAAAAAGGAACGAATATTATTAACTTTACAATAGTAGCCTAAGTATGATGGGACTGAGATTTGCAGTGTTCGAAATAAGGGCATTTGAGTTCTGCACAAATTACGATCAAATGTGGCACGGCATAAACTTAACCTCTGCACTTAAAGATATTGGAGCAAATAGTGCAATTAAAGTACTTAACATCAAACCAAAGAGAAGCGACGATGATGACAACAAAAGATTGGTGCACAAATGCTTTTAAACGTTGTAACTTGAACTATGCAGCTTGAAAATCCACGAATGCTCTGATATGACCAAGCAAATGCAACGAAACACCTTTCTTCAAATCAATCATGATTTACTTATTCAAATGGAGTAAAATTTCACGTCACACATCAAACCAAATGTACCTAAGACAAAGACAAGGAATTCCTCCGAGACATAAACAATGCAAGACTCACTGTTACGTGGGTGGGCAATCAATTAACAGCACGACAGACTATTGTTAGGAGTTCATGAAGATTATTGGGATTGCGCAAATTGGCTGAATCATCTTGTTAAGCTCGCTTATAGATAGTAATGTGTAAATCGTTGCGTTGGATCTTTGGATGGTTCCTGGCTTGGCAAAAAATGGATGGTTCCTGGTTTGCCAAAGGATCTGTTTCTGGTCTGGGTGTGTTGTGTTCTGGTCTTGTGTGTGTCCATGGCACCCACGACACAGGGAACCCTAGTGTGGGACTATGAGTGTGAAGCGTTATATATTTATGTTATTTTCATTAACTTCTGACTCTGTCGCGTAGAGAAAGTCTCGTCTCGTAATATACAGAACGAGCTCACCTGTTCGTCGAGCAGGGAGCGCAGGTCGGCCATGTCGTTGGTGAGCTTCTGCAGTTTGCGCTTCCACTGCGCTGCCACCGCGCGCTGCTCCTCCACTTCCTCGTACGCGTCTTGTACCTGGCCGGTTACATCGATTAGAGCTAGTGCATGATTCGCGGCATTGGACTAATAAATGAATTTAAGGCCTTCTCTCGTGGGACAAACGCATATTTTTTGGAAATACACTGAGTCAATAAGGTTGGAAAGATCTAACAAAGAAATTACAAAAAAATCAGTACGTTTTTTGAAGATGGAAAACTTTGAAACTTGCGTCGAACTGATCTTAACCACGTTAGCGATTAATAAATTAGGTATTAATAAATTTAGAGATTAATAATCTCTTGATTATCTCTACTTTGTTGATTGGCTCATTTTTAATTTGTCTACAATTTACATAAAAAATAATGACATTAATATTTCATAAACATTAAAGAGATGCTTGTCATGTTTTATTTGCAGACGTAGACAATTTGCCTTAGAGACAGTAAATTTTTTGGCTGAACCAATTCAGATATCAAAACAATCAAAACGCCTAATTTCATTTGTGTTTAAGTTATTCAGTAAATCATAAATAGCAACTGTCGCGCTTATAAGTAATTATTATCACAAGTCAATACAATTAATTGGGCGACCGCCAAAAAAACAATCAAACATACAAAAAATGTTGTTGACGTTCGTTCCACAAGTTGTCCTTACATATCAAAGGGGCACTGACCTCTTCACTTTCGTCAACCATTTTACGATTTGCAAAATATTCACCACACGAAAAAAATTTAAACAATTCTTGTTTGGCTCGTTTCAAACAAACACTATTTGCCGTTTATCTACACTAATTTACTATTAACCTTTGATAATTTAACTTGCGCAAAATATAACGCATTAATGATTTTATTATATAACAAATCACTGAACATTACAAACACATTATTCCAAAATAGAACTCTTCAAAACTAAAATTTCATCAAATTTCTCAGAATTTAAAGCACAAAACAGCCCAATATTATTTTTTACAACACGAACATACTGAAGAGTTTAACATCATTAAATACACTATGACCAACCAAATATCTAATACTATGTTAATGTTGATAACATGTTGATAACGGAGATGGTATCTGAATTTTATTGCCATATCTTTTCCGAGGCCGATCGAGGATCATCTGAGATAAAAGTTTCGGCACCCGATAGTATATCTTCTTTATGTTGGACTAGTTACCTTATTAGGATTTCTGAACAACGCTATATTTATGTTATGAATTTGACGAACGAATAAATTAATTAGTAATATAACTTTGAAAATAAACGTAAATTTCCACTCCTAAGCACGAGATAACACTAAATTAAGAAAATACAACCTTCAGACTTTTTAGCTGGTGTTACAAAAAATCTGTCTACGCCTAAACAAGCATTAAAATTTTGAATTCTTTAAATAAATTATTCTAAAACCCAATTTTTCATTTTAAACAGATGTTTTTTTCGGAACAAGAATAGTAATATTGTTATAAACATGACATAATGCGCCTAAAGAAATTGCAACACTGCTAAAGTGATGAATTGGCGGCTAGAGATTCGTTGGCTAGAGAATAATGGACTCGTTTTTGAAGGCCATTTGACATCAAGGTGCCATTTTGTTGATTAACAGCAGATGTTCGGGAACCCTGATCCACATCATCTTCTTTGTATCTTATAATTGTCGGACTCCAAGTTATCGATGTGGCAGTCGATAGTCTGTCCTACTCTTTCTATCACTCTCAGCTTAATATGGATTGAACAAATGCTTTTTAATATCTTAAATTAACGCACATTCGTACAACTAAAAAAATTGTCTATGTCTTTGTAAAAACTCATAAAGTTTCCTACCTTCTTCTCCAATTGCTTCTTAACGGTGACCAGCTGTTCGAGGTCGTCCTCATGTTGTCGTCGCAACTGCGCTCTGAGCAGCTGCAACTCCCTGTGGGCTCTCTCGAACCGTCGCTTGTACTTGTCGCCGGACGCGCCAGTCTCGCCCTCGGAGCCCTCAGAGTCGGACACCTCGGTGCCACCGTTCTCCGCCGACCGCCAGTGTAACAGCTCCAGCTCTAGACGTTCTGAGGCCTGTGGACGATGTCAAAAGTGTGATCTATGGTTTTTGAAAGATTATGATTAAACCTACATCGTGAACTAATTGGGTTCGTAGCAGTGTTATCAATGCAATCCATACATCATTATCGTCATTCTCAAATTCATCATGAGCAATCCACTGCATAATTATCACTTATATCGGTACACGTAATAGATTAAACAGAATCAGCTGTTTATACATAATTATAATCACAGTCACAAGCTTAACTGCTGATTGGATAGTGTGGTAGAATATTTTCGCCCTACAGTTGAAACTTATTTAATATTTTAAATAATAGAGATCTGAAAAGATTGCATTCATCTATCTCCAATATCTTTATCAATTGCTGTGTGATTAGCTTATTGGACAATCTGCATATGTCTTTTACTTCCCTTCGCAATCTGAGTTTCTGAGTTCTTAGATCCCGGTTCAGGGCCCTTATAATGCAACGGGTTGTAACCTATTCTTTCTCCTACTGTTCCTCAAGCTACAGAAGGTACCCACCTGCTGCAGCCGCTGGTTGTTGGTCAGCAGGTCCCGATTGTCTCTCTCCACACGCAGTCTCTCCGCGGCCTCGGCGTCGGCGCGCTCGGTCGCGAGCGCCGCCGCCGCCCTCTCCTCCGCTAGCTCACCGCCCACCTCTGACAACTGGGGACAAGATGACAACATAATGATTAGTAAAAGTAGTACAAACAGGACAGTTAGGAAGAACAATATACCTACCCAAAACGACGAAAAACATAACATTGCAGAAATAAAAGAAGGTATTCAACAGTTAAAAAGAACAAAGTTCCCAAAACGACGAAAACCATGTTTCAAAAGGAGTAGCAGATATATATGAAACATATGCCAGAGGGTGTGATAATCTTGGAAGTTGTTTCTAGTGGTGTGCTAGTAAGCTACTTTGATAGTGTTTAACAATTGTTGGAAAAACTGCACAAACTTAAGTTCAAATGTATGCCTTAGTTGGCAAAAGACAGACAGTCGGATAAAGTAGCCAAAATATGTTATAATAATAGAAGTAGATTTCATTGAAAACAAACAAAAAACTGATTAAAGTAAAAAAATAACTGATATATAAGAATTAAAGAAAACTACACAATACGGTTTACTACAATCTTTTTTCAATCCTTAAACATTATCCATAATATTTACCGTGTCAAGTTCCTATACTCTTGTAAATATCTATCAAAAGAAGTGGAAAGTAATCTTTACTAAAATGACTAAGACAACTACTACGCTTCAATCCGAAAAAAAGTACACAAACATGTTTCTTTTTACCTCACATAATTGTATGTTCAAACACTACTATTCTACATCGAAATCGAGCCAAGTCTGTTTTTATCGACGCAATGTTTTGCATCGCAACGGATGTAAATATTTCCAATTAAATGACTTCCGCTGTACTCATGCCCTTGACTTTACAAAATGAACAGACCGATTCCAAACAGTTTAATGTGTTTTGAGTATTAAAATAAAATGTAGGAAACTGAATTGAAACAAACTTGCAATTTCATTATAATTTGCAATTTCATTATAATTTGAAAATGCCATTTTTTGTCCTATTACAACCATTAAACGTGCTGTTGTTTGTTTTTGTTACATGAAGGCTCTTCAGCTGTTCCTAATGGATCTAGGAATGACAGCTGAAGAGCCTTCTTTAAAGACCAAAAGTAAATCTTACGTGAAAGAAGAAGTATAAATCACAACAAAATGATTATGTAGAGACTTTCAGTCACACGTATTTCAGAAGATTTAACCTACATCAATAATACAAGCGTTGATCGACAATTCGAAAGCAACACGTACTAATAACAATTGAAAGTACGAACTGAATGCCGAATATAGCCGTAGGCTATAAGTATCAACGATGACTATTCAGTATAAAATGCCATGTACATAATTTAGTGGAGTACCACCAGAGGTGTAATGGCAATTATCTTGTCAAGTAAACTGTCAATTAATGCTTGTTACAAAAGCTTTATGCTGATGCAAAGTCGATAAAACACTCAATGGAACTTAGCTTTGAAGTTGCCGATAACATTTCTAAACTTTAAAACAGCACACTTTCGTTTTCATCATCCAAAAAAAAAAACAGCTCTTCAAAATGCAATGAATTAAGAAATTCTAAAAGAATGGTTTATAAAATATTCAGCCAATACATCAATACCAGTGATTGATGTTACATTAATTATTTCTTTACTAATGGTATGGAAGCTTTGAACTACATCCAGATTTCACTCCAGAGCGTACCAATATTGTAATCCATTAGTGGCAGCAATAAGCGATGAAATATTTACTATTTGCGTAGATCATGAATGAAAGGATTAACAGCATCGCAATATTTCAGTGGGAACCGGTTAAATTTGGAACGGAGTTACGCGATGTGGGAGTTACACCCATAACAACCGCATGATGGATTTGCATTGGCTGCATAATTGCTTGCCAAACGCACGGTCCTTCTATCGGGTTAAATCTTCGCGTGCGTCAAACGGCACTATTACAACATCGACTCGACAAAAAATAGACACTTCCGTTTCGTCTTTAACCGTTATAAGTGACAGCGACGTGGTCGCAGTGACGGACAGGCAAGAATCTCACGTATTTGTAAAAGTTATCGTAAGAAGTCAACAATGAAGAAAAAAATTTTGGCAACCGGCCCCCGATGCGGTAATCTTGAGCCAACGATCGCTAGGCAAGCGCCATCATTATCGCTACTGGTTCAAGACGTGCGTAAATTATTTATTACAAAATATCAACTTTATTTAAAAAGCAACATTGAAATTCTTGAGAATTCTTGGGACCAGAAATAAAAGTAATC
Organism: Erynnis tages; assembly: GCA_905147235.1. NCBI lineage: Eukaryota > Metazoa > Arthropoda > Insecta > Lepidoptera > Hesperiidae > Erynnis > Erynnis tages. Next base: position 3,820,789 of record LR990092.1, read on the forward strand.
GTAAATAGATGATTCACCGACCTCGTCCAACTCGGACACTGTTGTTCTGTCCTCGGAGATTCCTCGCGAGGACCGGCACACACTGCTAGCCCTGCTTCCGCTGCGGCTAAACATCGTGAACCCTTTGATCATTATATTGGTTGCTGACTTTGATCTACCAATTCTTCTTTTCCCATTGCAATACATGTCCAAGTCAGGTTCATCCTTATGCCCTAATCTTCGCCACTCATCCATTACGTGATCAGTTCTTTTAAGGAAGTTGTCAATTTTTGTGCTCAAGTAATTAGAAGATGTGCCTTCTTCCAAATGAGCAGCAATCGGTTGAAACTTCTGTCTTACCGGCTGTTTCTTACAGCCAAGTACGAATGACAAGTTGGCGTCAAAAACAACAGGAGCTTGTTCCTTCGATTTAAGTTCGTTTAGGTTTACGCTTTCAGATAGGTCGCATGTTTGTGGATATAGTCTTCTGGGTGTAGGAGATCGATTATAAAGAGTTGAATTCACGCTGGAGGAACGAGACAGCGGAACGTACGTTCCATTACTACTGCAAGTTGTGTAGTTGCTTGTTGTGCTTCGTATACTGCTAAACGATGATGGACTCGGTGATCGCGAGACTAAGACGCTGCTGTTAGAACCATGTCTTTTTGCCAATTCAGCAATTGATCCTGTTTCTACCGATAACGACATGCTTCTTCTGTACGACGGGCTCGGAGTACGCGTGGTCAGATACTTGCCATTTTCCGGTTGACTATGTTGAATCGTATGTACTTCCTTTAGGGGTTTATAAACGAATAATTTCTTTCCATTTTGAATGCTGTTGGAAATTTTTGGTGGAGCGGGTTCTTCGAAGTGGATAGGAAGTGTTTTGGATTTCTTCATGGGTAGTATCGGTCGTCCGAGAGGAGGTTTCGGTGGTTTCTTTGGCGTCGCATCCAAAACCGGTGGAGATAGGGGCCCGTTGGAATTCGGCGACATGATTCCGTTGCTCGTGGGATGACTGCCGTTCGTTTTCTCGTCTGGTATTCGTAGGCTGAGAGGAGCGGAGTCCATCCTGACCGCCGCCTGGGTGGCGGTGTTCGCGTGCGGCATGGTCGTTTACGCGTGGATGCGTTTGCGTTTCCACCAGTAGCGGAAGTGTTTCCCGCGGTGAAAGTCCAGTGCCATTTCACCGCCGCGTGCAGTATTATTGTCGCGAGCGGTTCTGGATGCGTCGGGACATCGGCATCGTTCGAAATAGAACCGGCGCGAGAGGGATCCGCGGACGCACTGCGCCGGCTAACTCGGTCGCCGGGTAGTCGTGAGCGCTCGACTATTTTAGTTTACGTAGATGTCGAAGTGCACGCTCGACCGACAACCGTTGGTGGACCTTCAAAAATCAGTTAACGACACTGCGCCTTGTTGATTTTGCGGACGGTTGCAGTCGTTAGGTCCCCATTCCATACGATCGTTACGAGCGACAACTATAAACTTGTTAGTTAGAAACGTCAAGCCGAAATTAACTACTAAACATAAAATCATTTTGCTATTGAAGTAGGTCAGTTGTCAATAGACTAGACACCCGAGACAGCGTAGGAGCAGCCAACCGGAAACTATGAAGGATATGAACCTATAAATGCATTAAAATAATGATCGTCGATTTAGAATTCGGCAGTTCATTCGTTTTCATGAAGTCGTTACTAACATCCTTAGTAGGTCGGTTAACTTATTAGAGGAAAGCAATGCTGACATACTGAATGATTTCGAAATACATCGAGAGAGTTCATTACGTTTGTGCTCGTCTGTTTACGGAGACCTTGCCAAATCGTTCCTCTGAACCAAAGCGTACGTATTGAAAAGTTTTACGATTCATGTAAAGAAGAAAATTATTACTACTGTAAAACATTTAGGTGCCTCACTAATGTTCCTCCTAATAGATGTTGACAAGTTTTTTGTTGCGTTTGCCTTAACAAATATTTTGGCGTTGGACGTACGTAGATTAACTAGACAAACATATTACGTTTAACTGAAGTTTGAACTGGTTCGAAATAGTCTAGGTTTGGCAAAAACAATAATGAATTTGCCAAGAATTCGTACTAAAGTTGACGGCTGATGAGCTTTAAAATAAATCCTCTCTTACTATCATATAAATATATATAATGTAACCTTGATCTAAACCTACGTATTTGCAACCGGATTCTCGAGGAGAAGTATAATAGTGTTAAAAATGAAGCCAGGAGAGATATGAAAGCTTTTATGTAATGAAAATAAGAACAACTCAGAGATAATGAGCTTTAGAACGCGACGCATAAGACTAAGCTTAAAGGTAGGCAGTAACTAAAAGAGTTATTGAAATTAAACATAAAAACTTGTAAGGATTTTTTACGGATACAGCGTGTTTTGGCTGACTGATCTCTTTGTGTCCCACTATAAACATGGCTCTCCACGATTAAGTACCTAGATACCTAAAACATATTCACCTCCTCAGCAGTCAACCACTAATATGCCACCCGACGAGGTTTTACAACTGCATTCTGTTGAAAACAGATTTTCATGCGTCATACGTATCATAACGCTAGCAAGCCATTTTGGAACACAACATTATGGATAAACAGTAATTACGCCGATCGCATGATTATTCTAGGAAGACTGCTATAACGATAGCTACGTATATCTCATCATGTTTACCTACTGTAACATATCTTTTGAACACATAGCGGCTCGGAAATGTTAAATTGGAAGGATGATATTATTGTAGCTAGAAAATTGTAAGCGGTACAAGTAGGTAGTAACTCCGTTAGATACATAAAGATTCACCAGCCAAATGTACCATGTCGCTAAGCATGTTCGTTATGTCACGTATGTGGTTTCGTTTGGGGGAGGTGTGGTTACTTAAAAACATCAGAACGTATTTAGACCAAAGTAGTAGTATGAAACACAGATATGTAGTTAACAACCAGGATCAACTCAAAGTAGGTATCTATATCTACTTCTCGTCTATTTCTGGACCAATGGAAAAGGGCTTGATATGAAAGACAGGCCCATCATATACAGAACCGAAGAATGCGTGGTTATCTCTTAATAGCTGCTTTCGAAACTTTTAAGAAACGCCAAACTAAACGCTCGTTCAGAGATGAAAAACGCTGTAACGTCTAATCCCATCATCGCTATCATTGGGACACGTATACTACTTTGGGTGGCGAATAAGAAATAAATAACAGATCCCGACCGTCTGCCAATGCGTCCTACTACTGATGCAATATCCGAACTAGGGCTTCCAATCCCATAATACCGGGATCTCGGGTGTCCGGGATAATGCATTTTTCTCTAGTTTAGAGTGTTGCGGGATTTGCAGGACAAGACAAATGCATAAAAACAACCATTTTCAAACATAATTGAATACTGAATAATTAAAAAAACTTTTAGTTTTTCAAAAATTATATTCAAAATCGTTTGTAAAAACGTTTCAGGTTCCAATTGATTACGATCAAATTAAATAAAAATAAAAAGATTGATTTCTCGTTAATAGGAAAAAACTGAAATAAAATTGATATAATTAAGTTAAGTTAATTGTATCTTTGTATTATTTTCTTGCTTTAATCTGCAATGATATATTTTAATTTGATATATGGGATCCCGTAAATCCCGGACTTTACTCGCAATTACCGAGATTTGAGTCGCGGGATTGGAATCTCTAATCCGAACCCATAGCGAGTACAAGGGTTACGCAACTAACGATAGACTAGAAATATGTCAATAGTTCTACTGTAAAAGAGGTGCGGCGGTACTGTGAACTGTTTAGAAAACATAAAAAGATTTGTAATAATTAAAGCCATATGTATAAGTAAACGAGGGCAAAAAGTAAAAGATGGAGAGCAAGTGAATCGTGTCATAGTAGATATAGTTCATGCTTCTCTATTCAGACTAAAATTATTTATCGGATCAATAGACTTCGAAGATAATAATAAAAATAAAATTATTAATAAATTGAAGCGAGCCAAGATTATGCGAAGCTGACTTTAATTAGGCGAGATGAACGACCGATTGTGGCAAAAAGTCTAAAACTAATAGGCGCTACAAAAACTTGTTAGTCTATTTTGAAAGCTGAACTGTTGACTATTTCATGTAGTGTTATTATGAGTCTACAATCAAGTTAAAACTTTAACCTCAAAGTGGTGCATTACATTCGGGTTTCCGAATTCTAGGAGCTTGTCATGTCACGTAAGGTCTGCTGATACAGATAGTCATTGAAACTCTTGGAAAGAACTTAAGGTAACAGTTTGCCTTTATCCAAAACGGGTTGAATTCTACTGCCAGCTGGAGTTGTGGAGTATGCTCCAGGCGGTTATCGTGGTTATCGCGGTTGAGGCCTGCAGCATGAGTGAGCCCAGCAATGGTCAGTTAGATTATTAAAGGCAAATAAAACAGCGAAAATAACGAGAGTATTTAGATCGAACAACATTACACAAACATACCTATTTAAAGACAGAGATTACTTTCCATTCCAAAACAATTCCATAAGTCATTAAAAACAAAATAAAATTTATGTCGCTCTTGCTTAATACAAATCGTAAATCCTTGAAAATTTTCAACGGTCGACAAATATAATTATATCCCGAGTGGAGCGTGGGCGAAACACTTTTTATAACTCCAAAGCTAATACACACTCGTACAATGCAAACTTTATACAATATGTTAATATAAGTGTCGAAGACATGGAAAAATAATTTAGAATTTAGAAAATATTTGTCGGTAACTCATGTCTCACTGCAGAAGGCTATAGATCTTAGTCAATCACGCTGACTTATTGCGGCTTCTGATGCCTTTGAGAACAATATGTTTCCTTCATCGTTAAGCCCAGCAGATGACGCTGAAGAAGTAATTGGTGCCACTAGGATTCAATTTGAGCAAGCAAATTTTAAATTGTTTTAAATTGAACAATAGTAGAAACGAAGAAAAAAAATAAACGTGTCAAAAGGTCCTCAAATGACGATTACCTTTTGGAAGAAGGAGCATGGGCTGATGATTTCAGCAGGAAAGATACATGGATAACGGAAGAACCAAGCCGTAACCAAGGTAAGAAACAGGCCGTCGAAGATCTACAATCGAGTGGAGTGACGTTGTTTAGGGAACGCCAACGTCCAGCATTAGACTTCAAAAGTCTGATGTGACTTGCGAGGCACGGATGAATTTAAAGTAATAGTTAAAGTTAGGAGATATTGTAACGATTAAGGTTAATTGTATAAACAGAAAAAAAATAACGCAATTAATATAAATTTTGAAAGGACATTCAATTTTACTAGCAAAATAGCACCTATGACACCACGCTATACTTAAAATATTTCGTATGAATATTTTTTTTCTAAGAACGTATTCTTTTAATTAGCTGGGTAACGGACACGAGTGGCGGAAAATTTTCCAGCGCAAGCATATTTCTGGACGAGTAAATCATTCAAAATTGGGGCGATTGCGACTCGGCGGGACGGTGGCATAGGGCGAATGCATATGGGTTATGTTATGTTGTGCGATTGTGACAATGCTGAATTAAAGGGGCAAGTTAAACTATATCGCTTTATAGGGCATTCGGTATATCGTTCAAGGTGCTTGAGATCCCAAAGAAACGGATAGTTTGGGTAGAAGCTTTACTAAGCGCTCTTTTTCATAGGGCATGCGCGAAGAAAGACGAAGTATCAAAGCCTTCTTCTCGTAGCTACTAGATTAAAAAAAATAATAAAATAGGAAATATTTGGTACAATCGTAATATTTAATGACTCTGAATGATCTGATATATTGTTAATCTCTATGTTTTAAAATGTTTTAAAAATGACACGATACGGCCTGAGTTTAAGAATTAATGTCTAGTAAAATTTCAAGAAAATTTAGAGAAACCTAATTATTTTTGCACAGAATATTTACATGAGTGATATAACTAGAATAAATTTATGTCGTCCCATTTTAAAAGAATTTGTTTATTTATGCTCCAGTAATGAAGATTTTAAACTGTCAGTATATAGGTCAGAAGTTTGCAAATTAGCTCGATTGAAATGTAGGATGCAAATTGATGTGTTAACGAACCTAAAATTTTATGATCTCATTTTGAAACGAATTTTAATTGTAATGTTTGCTTTTTCTAGGTTATCTAGTTATTTAATGTGTATTATATAAAATTTTGGTCTATTAACAGTTTTAGCATTGGCATGAAACAGCTTTATGAATGTTATTAACATGGAATTAATTTTGTGTATCTGTCTGTGTTAATGTTGATTTAACGCATTACAAGTACGATACTTATCAACCCGCCCTATGTTTCTCATCTGTCAAACTTTTCGGCTCATGAACCTTTTATGCAGAATGTTTACACGTCGGGAAGATTACAAGATTAGATGCAACGTTGTAGAGGAGAAAGTTATTTTCTCCAAATTTAGCAGTGATGGAAAAATAGTTTCAATGAAATTAAGCCGAAAAAGCTTAAAACTATTAAAATGATCTTTCTTATTAAATATTTTTAGGATCTAGAATTAGCGAAATTGTATTCCCGAAAATAAGAGTCGTAGAATTCGCTTCTAGCGCTCCATTTTCAATAATTTTGACTAAATCCAATGCAATAAAATCCTTTTGAATCCTACATTCGGAGCGATTATTTACGTAGGTACAACGGGTTTTCAGTTGCTTATTTATACTCTCTCGGTCAAGGGAACAAGCTCTGCTCAGTACCTACATTCGTTCAGTTTGCCATGGCATATATTTGTTTATATTTAATGATCACACAAAAACAAGCGAGATGACCGTAGCTAATTGTTTTCGACGACAAAAATGCGACATATGACGTAAACAACGCGTCCTATGATTTACGTTAGTATGTCACCAGTACCTACCCAATAGAAAAAAAAATGAAAGTGCGAACACAGTGTTTTGAACAACGATGTTGACAAAGTTAATTGACGTTTTAACGAAGCGGCATTCCTTTCGTTCAAACGGGAGAAGGAATGATGGAATACTAACTCCATCCCGTCAAAAGAGAGTGAAAAGATATGCATTTAATTTTCTAAAACGCAAGTAACTTAGAAACTTAATTGGTGAACGAACTGCGAGCATTGGGATTAACACATTTGAGTGATAATTATGTAATATCAAATTTTATACCGTATGTTGATTTATTGTATTCACTCAAGTGTAAAATCATAATGAGTAGATTTTCTATAAATAGATCATATTAATCAGTCGAACTAGGAACAATAAAACCGCGGAATGCGATATCTACTAGGTACTTACCTGTTGAATCTTCATTCATGAAACATATGATCGATACAAAACGTACCTACAGAAATTGCTGTATTCGCACAGAGATAACGTAGAGCACTGAAAGCTTTTTTTAATCATCATCATCTTCATTGCAGCCCTTGGTAGTCCGTTTCTGGAAATGAACCTCCCCTAACGACGTCACTCCGGCCGGTCCTGGGCCCTTTGAATCCAACGGTTTCCCGATGTCTTCCTCAGCTCATCTGTCCACCTGGTGGAGGATGGTTTTAGAGACGTGGTCGCCATTCAAGGACCATACTTCCCCACCGGTTATCGGTACTTCGACCGATGTGCCGTCAGCCCATTGCCACTATAGTTTGCTAGCTTTGAGAGCTATATCAGATATTCCAGAAAATTAAAATACTAACATAAAATTGGAACATATTGTACGAGAAGTTCATACTTATTGGTAGACTGGTAAATAAAGACACGGTACATAAGCGCCAACATGGCATACATACATATACCTGTCAAACATCGAAACGAATGATAGATAATTTTGCACGTATAAGATTATTATAGAGATTAATTAATGTGCAAGTCGCGAACATTATCGTCGAAACAGTTATTAATCAAAAGTAATTACTGCTCGTTATCACAACAGTAGCATTTGAAGATACGGATCTTTGAACATGTTTAGCTAGTACGAATACGGTACTTTAAGAATTGGCTGACAAAACCGACCGAGCAACCAATACAACAATATTTAAAGATAAAGCCCTGTTCGGAGCTGTCCAAATTGAAATACGCACTGACATGCGACAAAATGTATGAAATGACATTGTTGTACGAGCGACTTTTGCGAGGAACATTACATTTATGACATAGGGAAATATAAAAAACATCATTAAAATTAAAAATCACAGCTGAAGCTTAATTTGGTACACAGCAATTGAGAAGTAATAAAATCTTTTTCACAATACATTGACGAATTAATAAGGTCCGCATAGAACGAATCTTAGGTGCAACTTAGGTGTGGGTAATTCGGAATCTAACGCGAGATGCTAATGATAAAAAAAAATCCATATTTCATGTTATAGTATGTTTTATCAGAACCATGATGTTTTATTTTATGAATTCTGTAAAATATTCTCAAGTAAGGACGAATAAAAAAAAATTGAATAATTTTTGTTACAAACTTTGATTTAAAAATTTTGGTCTCTGACAAATAAGAAATATCAATGGAACACAGTAAAATAATTCAATAATTTACTATAGGTGTACATACCAACGATTTTTTATTTTAAAAAAAAGTACCGTTATATTTTTGTATATTTTCAAATACATAAATATTAACCGACTAGAATATCGATCTAACAAGAAATGACAAACACAATACTTTTACTAAGATGGAAATAATAAATCAACAACTCACATGCATTTATGCTAGAACTAAACGTATGTCTCACGGGAATCACAATCGGCACCAATTAATCATTTCACGATCGATACAAAAACCGCTCACAGCACGTAAATACACTAGGACAAGAAGTCGTCGAGTAAAACCTTTAGCTCAAGGAGATCTAGAATCCTACTAACGTTGCCCATCAACATGGCTCATCGTGTAGTCCTTATTACATAGGAAGTAAGGTTGATTATTGATTGGTTCAAACCTCGTGGTGAGATGCAGCAACTAGTAGCTGGACAGTAGGCGGGGCGTTCCTCTTCAATGATCAGAAACGAGATAATCGAACTATTGTTTCTGATCGTAATCGATTTTTAAACGTTTTGAGATAACATTCTCAGTCTACACATTGTATACGCCTTTAGACATAATACAACGTGTGGCTAAAATTCTTTATGAATTTGTTAAAGTTCGATACGGATGATTACAATTATTTTAGTTTATTTTGAAAATCGATTCTACAACTGATAAATTGAGGACGTATCGTACAAAACTGGATCAGCTCGTCTTGACCGTATTGAGCGGTTTAAAAATAAACTGCAGTTAGAGCTGTTATAGTGACCTATCCATTTCTTATGTTGCATTATTTTGTTTTTAATTTTTGGATAGTAGTTTAATCAGCCTCATTCTCAATTAGATTCATCTTGGCATGATGCATTTATTGGCAGACATGTACGTGTTATTCTGACATATATTTTTTAAATGAGGAACCAATCCTAATCAATACCTTCGAGTTTGTGAATATACAACCAGATAAACCAATGACGTGAAAAATACAGATTGTATATTAATATGTGTCCATGGAAGTTACAATTCAGAGAATCCTAGGCTATGATTGAGAAGTGATAACTTTTTATTGATTTCAAAATACCTAAAGCAAACGGTGCAGGTACTTGTCATGTGTTAGGTTCTACACAATAATTATCCTAGACTGACTTCATAATTGCCATAGCGACATAACGGCAGGTAGATATTGAGGTTACTGCAAGTTCCGTACATAAAGCTATGTCCGCTACTTCGACGAATTCGTCCGCGACTTCCTTTCCCTTTTAAATTATTGCAAAAGTAACTCATACTTACATACATGGCCAAACGTTACCACTTACGGTCATAGTAATGAAGATTGCTTTGGCTATCTGATTACGTTTGAGCTTGTCTGTTTAAATAGTAGAAATATTGTATTAGCCCTGTAAAATTTTTGTTTATTCAAAAGTTAATAATAGCAAAAAGTTGAGTATAAAATCAATATCAAAATCTGAGGCAAATTTTATTGAAGGTATATGTTATCGTCAATGATTGATTTAAAAATGTCATTAAAAATATAGATATAATAGAAAATTGACAGCTCTGGTTTTAACAATATCAACACAATATTTAAAAAAATTGAAATAAAAGTAATAAATAATCAATATATTGTTGAAAACTATTGAAATACATAATAATAAAAATCAGTGTTTAAAATACCTATGTGAAAAAGAAAACATAATTATGTCCCATGTCCCAACATGTCAGGCATGTTAAAAGTTAAGGTTTAGGCTCATAATGTGAGCCCTGATTTTTATAAGCAGGTATTCTGTTATATTCAACTGTTCTGCCATAATTAAGGGAACATGTAAAAAAATAACTAATATTGCTTAAAATTACCATTTAGTAATGGGATTATACTAACGCCATCTGTAGCAATTTTTCACTATAAAATGAAGACAGCTGGAATCTGTTCGACTCATGCATCATTGTAATATGTGGGCAGTACGCCAGATGGCGTTAGGATTTAGCCGATGAATAACTTTTTCTCTGAAATTGCAAACAATCATTTGGTGGAAGCCAGTAAAAAAGTAGATTTAGGTTAGTTGTTTAGTAGTTCTAATACGAGGTCGTTAGTGTATTTTGGAGGATTAAATTATATGACTAACCTAGGTAAATTAACCTGTATTCCAAAAGTCTCAAGATAAATTATTTGAAACCAACGACAAGCCAGGAAATAATTTAAGCAAAATATAACGTTACGCCTTGGTTACGCCACGAAATAGGTTAAAATTTGCCGAGGAAAATAATTCTCTTTCCCAAAATAATTGTAGGAAGAAAACACAACTTTCCTGATTGCCAAGTCGTTCGACGACAAAATCGGTCATTTCAACATGTTGGTCGTAATAATTATGTACAATGTTATTCAGTTCATTTGTCAGTGCATATTGTCATAGGACAGCTCCATTCAGGGGTGTGGATTTAAATTTTGTCATCAGTTGGTCGGTTGTGTTATATTGAGACAGTCAATAGGATAAGGCCTAAAGTACAGACAATAAGGACTCCAGACCGAATAACAGCATCGGTACTACAAGTACCGATCGACTGATTTTTCTCAGATAAAGAAGCAACGCAAATGAGATTCTTTGAGGCACAATCGTCGTTTTTGTTGTGAGCTGTAGGTATTATTATCGGCACAATCGACGTCCGGTCTGACCGCTCCGACCGGACGGGACTTGGTCAAGACTTTCGTGGGACTGGAACCGATAAAGTCGATAAAGCTACGGCTACATTACGCTATGAATGTCCATTACAATAATATTAATACTCTTTATAGTGCAGAAATAATGAACAAACAGACACAAAGCATAAGCCAACGCAATCGGCAGTCTTGTCGCTAAAATCGATTTCTTCCACCATCTAGTTCTTGATGGAAGTCTTACAGAAATATAGATGGCGGTAAAGTGCAAAAAAAAACAAAAACAAAATAAACAATTGAATGAATAAAGAAGCGTACCTGATGATGCTCTTTGTTGTGATGACTAAGTGATGCAGAAGTAAGAGGAAAAGATAAGGATATATAAGGAACAAAATACGACAGAAGGAGACACAAAGGTAAAATAAGAGGTTTAGGAAGTATGTCTTAATCTTGCGAGATCCAATTTTATATTGTATTTGAAACGCTTCAATGTGGGCAAAGGGTAAGACGCCCTGACCAATATAATTACTATAACTTCTCTAACGTAATTGAAACCCAACCTGTTGTCAAACCGATAAAAAACTGCTCCGCATCAATAGTTCCAGTCGGCGTTCTCTATGCGTCTCGTTAAATAAGGTAAATTTTAATTTAGTGACCTTAAAATATGGAGACGTTTCATATAACAACAATCACGGTGGCATAATTCCAGTTTTTGTTTAAATTTTCTAAAATCTTTTGAAAAATTTAATCTTTAAAGTACCTCAAAGGTTTAGGGACAATTTTAGAGGAAAATGCAGAAGAACTGATTTTCAGCCCATGGACAGGAAAATCCAAGCAGGATTTACGTTATTTCTAAGTTGGTAAGATGTAACGCATCTTACCGACTTAGAAATTTGAAGATTACTAGGGTCGCTTCGTCCCTAATTCTAATATGTATCTAAAAACCATAGGTACCAACGTAGTTAAGTACGTATGACTTAAATGAAATATGAAACACTCTTTACTCTACAGGTGGTTATATCGGCAGCTATGGTTCAATTTCTACGTATTTCTTATAAACAAAGAGGATCAGTCAAACAGGCAAACGGGCCACCTGATGGTAAGTGCTCATTGTCACCTTTTGACATGGGAATCACCAGAAGGGTGTGTCGCTAGTGTATTGCCGGCAATCGATGCCGGCACATATATAGAGTGCTAATTTTACGATCTTTTTGAAGCATCCGTATTATAGTCCCGTGGAAATACTTCAGACGAAAGATTTTTATAAAAATGATTTTGAACTAGTATTATGCTAGATTGCGCTTAATGGTTGTTGTAACATTTTTATCCAAGATCTTACCTTTGTTTCGAGCTTCTCGGTTTCGTTCTTGTAGTGTGTGCGTTCATTCTCGATCTTTTCCAACTTCGCTCGTAATGTTTCCAGTTCCTCCTGTAAAGAACAACAAAAATATTAATACGATTGTTCAATATTAAATTCTATTAAATATAAGAAAAAAGTTGTTTCTCATAATAAGCATTTAAGCAATAAGTCACAAGTAACACATTAAAAGGAATGGATGCATTTCAGAGATTTGCTAATTGCAACATTAGATAACATACTCGTACGTCCTTACGTCACTCCTTGATTTATCGGCATTAGCTTAATGTGTTGTTTATTCAATTGAAGCAATTTGTTCAGGATGTCGTTCGCGTAAGTGCTTGATTGTGTTCAACTGTATTGGGAGCACAGTCCACTTCTATGAGTGTCTGTTATGGATCATTAAGAAGTAAGTAATACTTTTTTATTGTTTTTGTTTTGATTATTATTATAATTATTGCAATGCATTCTAAAAGTCCTGAATTTTTAGATCATTTTCACAATTTTCATCCCAGCATGAACGCTTTAAATTTTACTCCTCAAAAATTTCCATATCAGATATAAAAATTGATTCCTAATGACTAAGCAACCAAATATTATTCTAATTCTAAGAAAGTTAAACGACTTAACATCTAAAGATCATTCAGCACCAGTGGCTCAGAAAATCCTTAGTATACAATTTTTTTCAAGAGCTTCTTTTAACGTAAATGAACCGAAAGGTATAGAAAGGCCCACGATAATAACAGTAATACATTACCTTACGATAATTGGTTCTTGTTTACTCTCTGTCCATAACAATAAAACCGGCGTTACGAAACAGTTAGGCATGCAGCAGACGGCTGATTAACACCACACAAAAACTGTAACTACTCTCGAAGAAAGTAGTATACATTAAAAGCATTAAACAATTAATGTGCGTCTCGTGAAGGCACATAATTAGTGCTGCATAACAAGGAACGATGGTTATCTCACAGCGGAACCAAAGTTACCGAAGATCCGAAATAAGATTATACGAAATTATCTCAAAACGACTAAATGGATCCAATATAAAAGTTTTACACAAATTTTGATACATGAGAAGGGTCTATTATTTACTCGTTTAGAATATGTAGATTCTATTTTTAATATTCATGACTTTTGTTAAGATTTCTACATTTACAGCATTAAGTGAATTTAAGTGTATTTTACTACATCACTAATAATTGTGTGTTGTGGTCGATCGAAATAACCGCCGGAGCGAGTTGGTCGCGTGCGTTTATTTCATAATCTCTCCTATTACCATCGTGCATTCTCGAGATTGATATATTACTTTATTTGGATACAAATGTCCGATATATGGTAATTTTACGGTCTGGTATTGGCTAAATATTCCAATTTGTTTTGTTGTTATTGAAGTTGAGATGATTTTTAGAATTATTGTTATCAATAACTGCCAATAGCTACTAATTAATATGCATTAGATGTTTCCTTTCAATGGCTTAATTTCTTTTCCGTTTCTGGGACTACTTTAGTTTGAATTTTCTTACATGTTCTGCGACCCACTTTTGTTAAAGATTCGGATTCAAGTCAAGCCGGAGATAATAATAATATGTTTAAAAATAGTTAAATCTCTTAAGTTAAAAAGTTCATTCATCCATTACTATTACTTGAAAAAATTACAAGGAAATCCAAAATTTACTTTGATATGTCGGTAAAAGGTTCAGATCTGTGCAAATCTGAACCTCAATTATACCTCAATTACCGGTGGGCCTAATGTATCTAATTCAGTCATTTTATCAAGCAGCCAGTGGTTCTACAAGTTCCGTAATATTTCAAATACCAGTGACAGCTGTTATCTCTATAAACAAACTGCGACTAATACCAGTAATCGGCTTTCTACCCGCAGTCGGAAGTCCCTATCATCCGAGCACGTTTATGTAAGCTGACACTTGTAGCCCGTTCACAACCGGATTGATGTAATGTAAATGCTTGGTAGGAAACAGTTCCTGCTGTCCAGGAACGGGCTCTAGTATGACGATTGATTACACCAGGCAATAACTATGCAGCGATCACACATCTCAGCCACCCGACAAGAGATGGCGCCACCAGTATCTTCAATCACATCATCAGTCATACAATACAAAATTCCAAGTTTGACAGTGGCAGTGACGTAGTCAGCGCAAGTATTCTTATAGTATTTTGGTGGAGGGGTTTTTTCTGTAATAAAAATACCTGCAACAAACCTCCTACTTCTAAATTTGTTGTCATTATGATTATAGCGATACTATAAGCCTATGCTTAAATATTGTTTACCATTTTACATATTATTATGTAAGCAATCTCAAGCTTCATCCTTAGATTGTCGATATTAGTACGTCAGATGCTTATCAGCCTGTCAGCACTACTCAGCACTGAAGGAAGATGATCGTTATATCTAGTTATTGTGCTCTTGCGGTTGCGGTCACAACAAGGAGAGGCATCGTTTATACGATAACCTTTAAATTTTATATGTTCAACGAGTATTTTCCTTCACTGGTTTTGCTCGTGTGTTGAACGAACAATGTAAAAATTGGTAATAATAAGTCCCTACGTAGGTAACTCGTAAAATTCGTCTGCTTGCATTAATTTAAGAGTTAATGCTTCTGTTTCTTTTTCTACACCCCCTAAACTCTTTGCATGCTCTTGTAATTTTTTTTACATTTATTAAAGTAGTTGAATAGCAAATGCATGCAGGCCACCTGATACAGCCTGAAATAGAGAAAATATCCTTTCTGAGGTTGTATGCCGTTATGTCTTTATGCATGAGTCTGAGTAGTTTTTCAACTCTTGGTAGGGGTAGGATTTCTCGTAAGTTATACTTACGATGTTATGTCACTGTAGAAAATAAATTAATTTCTTTATTCAAGACAGACTGGTTCCATCTACAGAAAACAACTCTAGGTGACGAATAAGGCAAAACGAAAGTGACATGAAAATCAACTTACACTATGCATTGTATGAACGTAGTATCTTGAAGTAGTAGGACTTGCACTAATCCGATCCCAGGAAGTACTAAGAAACCTTCGTAATTGGACGTATGTACGAAAGTTTTACGCTTAGTACGAGTACTTATCTATTTAAAATTGTTTAAATAACGCTTCACACTCATAGCCCCACACTAAGATTCCCTGTGTCGTGGGAACACACACACACACCCAGACCAGAAACAGAAATTTAAATTCATCATTCAAATCTCTGCACCGCTGGGAATCGAACCCAGGACCCTCCCCGCAGCGCACCGGTGTCTTAACCACTGCGCTACTCAGGTCGTCTGTGTTTTATTAATAATCTAATCTTTGGTTGTTTGCAACCTATTAGTGACTCATAGCGTCAGGTCTCTCCTTACAATGAAGCCTTAGTCCACCACGCTGGCTTGTTGTGGATGGTGGAGTTTACATGCCTTTGAGAATATTATGGAGAACTCTTAAGTACGAATTTTTTTTTCACCGTTAGAAAACGTGACATTTAATCTTGTTTAACGCCTACTTTTGAAAAGTACTTTATTAGGTTTCGAACCCGGATCTTTCGAATAAAAGACCGATGTCTTAACTACTGGGTTTCAACCATTCTTTTTTCTATGGTTTCACCGCTTGTAGGACAAGTAGGAAATCTAATCTTAGTCTACGAAAAACGGTGTGCGGTCTCCGTCGCCTATTAACACGCACAAAGCTTTGAAGGAAAGCTCATTGAACAAATTTGATTGAAAACAACATTCAAAGAACTAAGCAACGCACCCATTAGGGACTCAAGTTAATTTTGAACCTTTACATATACATATCTGTATGGAATGGGGCATAAATCACTATCACCCGACCACTTACTATTGGAAAGCGGGTCGTTAATCGAACCTTAAACCTAATGAGCAATACACCTACCTCAATATATAACCACATACATACTTCGCTTAATGTACAAGTTTACGATGAAACACCTATGGGAGCGATCTGTACAACACTTTGAGTATTAAACCAGAGTACCACTCCATGTTAAATTGTAAAACTCGAACGTAAAAGCCCAGTATCCATTTATATCGCGCTGAGTTACGACCATTTAAATGTCAATGATAGCATTTTAATGTTTGCATCCAAAATGAAATAAAACAAGCGATACAAACGGAGCGTAATGATTGAGTGGTGTTTCAATGCGAAATGCAGGGCCGCATTCAGCATAGGTGTATGAGGAGCTCTAATAAACATAGAATTATTAAACGAGCTATTTCAAGTGGAGCACATGGGCACTCAAAATTTCATACACGGCCAAAGAACTCTTAAAGGTTGTAGGGATTGCGTTACTAGTTTCGCTAATTTTGAATAGTAAGATCACCTCAAATCAGTTTTTGGCAACTGTACCGCTCAAATTGAGAGACAAATGTAGTTATTTTTTTGTTTCTGTAAGTTAGCTTTATCCACAAAAGTAGTATAGGTACAGATCATCCCTCCATCTCTCCATACATCGTCGTAAGGTACAACCTATTGACGGCCCTGTATAGTTTCTCTGTACATCTGTGCCGCGCCGAAGCGGCTCGAAGCGGTAGACAAACCGTTTGACATTTCAGTCGAGAAGCATGTAGTAGACATTAACGAAACGATTCATATCTTCACACCTATCCTTATAGAGATCGTGTTATGATATATTTCGTCTAACAAATCCTTAATAGTATAAAAAAACTTGCAGTTAATTTAGCAATCAGTCTGAAATCCCTAATCGACGATCGAAATGCCAGACATGAAGGATGTTGAACGGCGGATTAAGTGAGTAGCGATTATACCAAGCATATTTAGTACCACTAGAATATGACGTGATGGACATCGCCCATACTCTATACGCCATCATTCTACTAATTTAATATAGGGCATTGCCTGAACGATACTTCTATTATACCACAACTAGATATATGGGTCGAGTAGGAGGACAAACGGTAACCATTCAACCGACATCCACAAACAGTAGCGATAGTCGGATGTGTCACGGTGCTTACACTTGTTTCACTCTGCATTCCCTTTCAAATACGCATTTCGTTCTTTGTTTAAGATACCTATACAGATTTTATTTCAATGAAATTATATAGCTTATCTTGGCAACCAACTATCTATCTCGATCTATATCTGAAGATCGGTTTTTAATTTAGAGCGTAAGTGGTGTGGCGTAGGTTCGGTCCTTAACATAGGAGAATTTAGGCCGATAAGAATAAATTTCTGATTTTGGTCTCTGTATGTTTGTCCTTATGTTATGTGTCCATGGCACCCAGGATATAGAGAATCCTAGTTTGCCTCAAATTGATGACAGACAAGTTATTTACTCATTTAGACAAAATTCAGACATTATTTTGATTATCGACTTACATTTTTGCAGTATTTCCTCTTTAAATTGTTTAGAGATTTTTACACGGCCATTCTAATAAAGCTATAGCATTAGATTGGTAACATTCAATATATTACCAACCTAATGATTATTATAATAAAATCGTAAGTCATTAACTCCGAAGCTTTCGTAATACTTTGTTAAAAATTATCATTTACAAATGCTTCATGTTGTATAGACTAGTACAAAAACATCATGCATCCACTCACTGACAAGTGTTGATAGCTTCGTATATACAATTACATGCAATAGAAACAATCATGAAGTTAAAACTTTTTTATTCCTATTTTGCTGCAACTGTTCATTTAAAATGTGATGTATGTACGCGTATGTATATGCATTTCCTAAGCTAATATGCGGGCTCAAATATTTCTTTTGATTATTTATTTACATTACTTTCTCTACATGGCACACGAATTCACGAAAATCACTAAAGGTACATGGAGGTTAGTATAGTAATAAACATGGTATCTTTTGTCTAAGAAGCATTTGCCGATAGACGTTTTATCCCAAAACGAAGTCATCTACAGACAATACGTAACAATGAATTTCCGCAAAGTAATAGCTAACACATTAAAAAAAGTAATTTTCAGACACAATTCATAACTTCCTCTAAACGGCATAGTTAATCATTAAAACAGTTATGGAGGACCAAAGACGATCTAATTCGAAAAACCAACACTTTTGTCCGGAGCAATTATATTCCGGGAGCCAGTAACAGATTTACATGACCAAGTTCCTCCCGATCGAAAATTCCTGAGATGCATAAGGGGCTTATACTATGAATACTAGTGGCCGTCAGCTGCCACTCCGTTGGTGGGTTGGGCCGTGGCACCCTCCCAAACATGCAGAAAAAAAAATTTTTTTCAGTCATTTCCTCTCATTTGAAAATACATTCAGATTATAGTTTATCTAGTACTTTAAAAGAAAAACATCGTCAGCTGACCATAACGCGGTGGATTATACGTCAGCTGGCTCCTTGAACATGAGAAAAAAAAATTTTTTTTCAGTGATTTCCTCTCAACTAAAAATTTACCTGGTGATAGTTTATATGCTACTATGAATGAAAATTAACGTCAGCTGGCTGTATCTCGGTGGAAAGTTCGTCAGCTGGTACCTTGAAAGGGGTAACGCAACAGCATCTATGACCTACTGAATCTTATCAGCTGACGACTTTTCCCTTGACTTACAGGTAGCTGATGTTTTTTATTATTTACTAGAGTATTTTAACAATTCTCATAACAATTTTCATCCGGGAGGAAATAACGTTTTTTAAGTTATTACCGTCTTCAAAAAAGGAGGTTATCAATTCGACACGTTTGTATGTAATATTCTCAGAACCGCACAATTTTTACATATTATGTTGGTCTATTACGGCTTCCAAACAAGAATACCAAATTTCATAGGTGTATGTATGTATGTATGTATGTAGATATGTTTGTCCTCGCATATCTCCGAAACTAATTGACGGATCGTGTTCTTTCTTTATTTTTTGTTTGTTTGTATTTTGTTCAACTTAGGGAATGGTAAAAGTTTCATCAAAATCGGTCCAGTAGTTATCGTGATATGGACTTCAAACTAAAAAATACGAAATAAAATAATTAAAAAAAATAAACCGACATCAAAAAAGTATAAAATAAAATTTGTTACATAGTTTAGGCCTACTATTTTTGAGGTTGGTGCCTAAATATAACAATAGAAACAAAATACTTGATACTAAAGACACCAACCTCAATAAATAGTACTTAGCGCGCGCGAATGATAACTATTTATTAAATTATAGCGCCAGCGACTCTGATTGGGACGAAGATTAGTTAACACTGCTATTTGACTGACCTGTTGGTCTAGTGATAGTGGTTAGCGACCCTAACCACTACGCCAGAGGTCGTGGGTTCGATTCCCATCCAGGACAAATATTTGTGTGATGAGTAGTGCCAAGATTGTTTACCAAATAAGACAAGAGAATAAAAATTAACTGTAGTGTTTAATTACTCTATGAGCGTGTTACTATAGTAACAGTTCAGTATAAGATAAACATGTCGAACGTATTACCTTTTTGTGTCTTTTGTAAAAAAACTAATGGTCAGTTAAAATTATTTAGCGAAGATAAAGTTTAAAGTCCATATCACGATAACTACTGGACCGATTTTGATGAAACTTTTACCATTCCCTAAGTTGAACAAAATACAAACAAACAAAAAATAAAGAAAGAACACGATCCGTCAATTAGTTTCGGAGATATGCGAGGACAAACATATCTACATACATACATACATACATACACCTATGAAATTTGGTATTCTTGTTTGGAAGCCGTAATAGACCAACATAATATGTAAAAATTGTGCGGTTCTGAGAATATTACATACAAACGTGTCGAATTGATAACCTCCTTTTTTGAAGACGGTAATAACTTAAAAAACGTTATTTCCTCCCGGATGAAAATTGTTATGAGAATTGTTAAAATACTCTAGTAAATAATAAAAAACATCAGCTACCTGTAAGTCAAGGGAAAAGTCGTCAGCTGATAAGATTCAGTAGGTCATAGATGCTGTTGCGTTACCCCTTTCAAGGTACCAGCTGACGAACTTTCCACCGAGATACAGCCAGCTGACGTTAATTTTCATTCATAGTAGCATATAAACTATCACCAGGTAAATTTTTAGTTGAGAGGAAATCACTGAAAAAAAATTTTTTTTTCTCATGTTCAAGGAGCCAGCTGACGTATAATCCACCGCGTTATGGTCAGCTGACGATGTTTTTCTTTTAAAGTACTAGATAAACTATAATCTGAATGTATTTTCAAATGAGAGGAAATGACTGAAAAAAAATTTTTTTTCTGCATGTTTGGGAGGGTGCCACGGCCCAACCCACCAACGGAGTGGCAGCTGACGGCCACTAGTATTCATAGTATAAGCCCCTTATGTATTTTACGAAGTTTCTCTCGAGAGGAAATGATTGACCGAAAATGCACCTGGCTCCCGGACTATTACGTGTCTTTTAATCGAATCAAAATCCCTACACTTAACGCCACTAAAACGTAGGATAGATAATAATATGTCCGTTATTTACACGACAACAAGATTTCTCTTTTATGGTCCTGTTAAATACCTCATAATCGACACTTAAACAGTAAATAGGCCGAGGGCGTTTCTCTATTCCTCCACACATTACTCCTTCCGGGAAAGAAAGTCGTCTGTCAGTCTGCCCGGCGCGCTCCACAATGGTTTTTATTAGATTTTAGGTCAATAACGAGAATAACCGTAGCAGAAAATAACATAGAAACTCGTCCATTGATGATTATTTTAAATCCCCCTCAGATTTTTATTTCAACAACATAAGACGAGCTTAATAAAGCCGTAGGATTTAGGGCTGTACTCTTTAGGCACGTGATGCAACATTGCAGCAGCGCAGCTTTAATTGTTATCTTTGAGACCATCGCGTAGTATGATGAAATAGAGCGAGTAAATCCACCATGAATACTGTTTATCAGTCATTCCTGACGGGGGATTATGCCATGCCGGACTAAACATCACGAGGTTCTTACGCTAGTAGTCGGGACCACGAGTACACATTTAATAATTTTCGAATATTAATTTAAAATGACTAGCAATGAGCTAGTTAAAGCAGTAAATAATCCTTCTGCAAAGGGATATTTTCCAGCACTCGAGGTGATCATGCTTGATAATCGGCCGTGCTCCTATTACATTATATCTGAATATTGTATATAGGTATGCCAGCGATATAGAAAACTTCGATAGCATGATTCAGGATACCCGTGGCGCCATCTCTCGACGAGTGGCGGAAGTCGTCACAAATCCCTCAAGCGAAAAACATGTACGATGACGTAGTAGAGAATTCAAACGCGTATCATTGTGGCGACGCGCTCTATTTGCCGCGACGATAGTTTCGCCCATTTGCATCACAACGCCGGCGACCAATGAGCCGTGCCTGATGCCTCCGATGAGATCGACGTGGAATCAATGTAACTGCTACCAGTAAAATATATTACCAATAACGTTACTTAACCGGCGTTCGATTTTTGTTAGTATAGCTTTTAATGAGACACTGTTAACGTTTATTGTTGTTGTCGTCTAAGGCACACAAACGGCGTGTTCTTCAAATCTTGGGTTTCGTTTCGGGAGTTGGAGTTTCCGGAGATACCTTATTTGAGGCGATCAATCAAACGAAGCAAAGTATATACAATACATACAACTAGACCTCTTTTAAAACCCATTAATGATCCATTGCAGAGTCTGGTTAAGTTACCCGTTTGTCGTAGTACAGTCGTAGTAAGTACAGTTAACGCATTCTACAAGAGGTTAAGTTAACGATAATCATTAATTAACGATCGTCTGCAAACGATCCGTGTCGCCGCGTCAATAGCATAACGGAACGATGCTGTGTGAACTTACGGAGTAGGCACCGGAGATTCCCAGAATCAGGATTTTAGGAGCGCGGCAAATATTGGACGACAAACACTGGTTTGTTTGCGGTTAGAAATGGACTGTTGATGGAACTTTCGTCGACGAACTCTACAAAGGTTTCTCGAAGTAAGCAGTAGTTTTAGTTTAGTATAAATATGCATCATTTGGTCGTGACTATAATACGTCCAATTCCATACGTGGTCATTAATTCTATGTAATAATAATTTTATTACGTAATAGGTAACATATTATTTGACTGTATTAGGGATCGGCTAGGACACATAGTTAGGCAGATAATAGATAGATTTTATATTGCATAGATGAGAACTAGTGAACATAGGATTGAAATCCTAATGTAAAATTAAATGGCATATTAAGAGGAAGCAGAATTATCACATTTCCTTGTGAATTTGTGCAAGTTCAAAAAAAATCAAACAGATGGGTACTTTTCGATAAAAAAAACTTTAAATGTCTTTGAATAACCTTTTTTCGGCTCAAAACTTAAACAAAGACACAAATAAGAGTCGTGAGAAGATTGCGAGCGCGTCATCAAAATCTCGATTATCCTTAAACGAAATGTTATTGACCCCTAAACTCCTTCAAGGCAGAAGTCTTTGTTTACAACATTTACGCACAAAAATTGCACGTAAATTATATAAAATAATTCAGGGCAATGAACCGAGAGCAATTTCCTTGGGGTGATTATTTTAATGAGGAATAAATTTCTCATGTTCTTAAAGAGAATAAGAGTCGATAAGGCGAGTAATAACTTGCATGGCTTACGCACAACCAGTCATAATAAATTAATTTGAATGAAATTCGTCACTTTAGTGTTTGAAAGTAATTTGATAACATTCAATTGAAATCATAATCTATACATTAAAATTGGTTATTTCTTTGAGAAACAAACAAATTTTTTTAAACAAGACAATAGGTCACAGCAGTCTTTTGTGAAGATATGAAGAAAATATCTATTTATTTTAATGTTCATGTTAAAAATAAAAAAATAACTGTTGCTTTGTTTCCTTACTGATACCTATTCCTCAATGTATCAGTATCAGCTCATCATGTATCAGTTTCGGCTCAAAACTTAAACAAAGACACAAATAAGAGTCGTGAGAAGATTGCGAGCGCGTCATCAAAATCTCGATTATCCTTAAACGAAATGTTATTGACCCCTAAACTCCTTCAAGGCCTACCTATTCCTCAATGTATCAGTAAGGAAACAAAGCAACAGAGAACAAACAAAACAATAGATAATTGCCTACAAGTGTAAGTGAACTGTTTAAAATCAAAACTATTAAACACACATGTTCTGTTCGTTTAAAAAGACAAAAAGTAGCTTTCTAGCCACCCGCGTGGATTGATATATCTGCGGGCGTTCTCATGATGAGCAATCGCGTTTTACGACAGTTTTTAATCCACGCTTTTTTGTTAACACCACATATGTTGGGTTCTCTCACACATTTTTAGAGTTGACGAAATTAAATATTGGTTTACTTTTTTGTATTTCACCTATAATGACCCACTGTGGTCCGGGTCTCCTTTCACAACAAGAAGAATGTAGGTCATTTAGACCTTAGTCCGCCACGCTGGCCTAATGCGTGTTGGTGGATTTCAGAGGATCTCAGAGGATTTCTATCCTAATTGACGTGGGTGTCCATGTATTTCAGTGTAAGTGGTCACTGTGATCTGCATGTCTGTTTCCTAGTTACTCATAACTAACTAATATCTAACAATTTACAAGATATTTATAGTGTTATATGTTACAAATGTCATCATTCCAACAAATGTATCTGAAGCTAGAAGGCCCACTAAAAACCTCGAAGACATAAGTCACAATCTACTTTTTACTGTCCCTAATGTGAAAACGATACTCTCATTATCTCGTAAACCATACAACTTTCCCACAAACGATACAAATCCAGTGAGCGTAGGAAGTGAACCAATCACCAGGTACGGTGTATCGATAAGTTTAATGATGGTTACGTCTCAACTCCTCATAGAGCATGGAACTATTTTGTGGGCTGTACCATTTGTACAATACACAGGGTAGAGTGATGTCGACTTTCTACAACTTGTATATAGTAATTAACGGGCATGCAGGCCACCTGATGTGAAGTGGTCACTGCGGCCCTCGGACACCCACATCCAAACTCAAATAGAGAAGAAATCCTATCTAAGGTAGTATTATGGTGTTTTGCTACTCCGTATGAGTCTACGATGTTCGCCTCAAATAAAGTATCTCCGGCAACAATAGATCCACATCCAGCAAATAAATACAAGACATGAACATGTTTTACGACGGGTGAAGAGGCTGGCGGTAAGGAGCTACGAGTACCATGGCTCTACCATCTAAAAAATTTGATGTGAACACAGCTGGTGTTTGAACGAAACTTATTCGGCTGATTGTACGAGAAATAATTTAAACTAACTACAATGTGTATCTCCTCTCTCGTTGTATTGGGAAATGAGTCGATTATGTTCGGAGGCAATAACCATAAATATTGTTTTACTGTGCGATCACCCAATTAGAGGACTAATGGAATCGGAGAAAACGTGAAATCAAACACACCGCAGATGTTAAGCAATCGTACCTTACAATTCTATGATACGTGATATCAGACAACTTTGAATCTTATCACTTCTGAATAAAACTTGAAGGTCCGCCATCGTGAGATGGAACAATTATGTATAGAATCTACCTTTCGATACCAGAAGCAGTTGATGAGGTGATAAACGATACGCTATGAATATTTAAATCTAATACCAGTAAGACCACACTGGTGGCGCCGTTCGCGTTCGTAAAAGCAGAAGCACTTTTCTATGAAATTTCTATGAACTTCCTTTTCGATGATGACACCAACATTCAATAGATCCCTGATGACGTTTTTAGGTCAACAGTCTACCTGTTTTCTTTTTGAGAAGTCGCATCGTTTCATCTCCATTGGTTAATGATCTTCGAACTCGGACAACATAATTATTATCCTACTTTCGCTTATCTAATTGAGACCTTAAGTCGTCGTAATATAATATACGTGATAAAAAACAGAGACAGACAAATTTTATAAAAAAACACAGAACACTATCTACTAATATGAAGGGGGAAATTACATTGCGTCGGATAAAATAATTAGTTTGTTAACAAGCCATCTCTTTGCTGAACTTTCATAAAAAACTTAGCATTAGGTATATTAAAACGAAGCTTTCGCTGTATATATTTTGCTTTCAAAAGAAAATGCAATAAATTAGGTGCACAATGCACAGTTGGCCATTAAGATGTGTTTATTCCACGATTAAGAGATGTACTTAGTCAAGACGACTCGAGTCAACAGTCAGCACTACTCGAGTTACGAGTATTTGACTTTTAAGTTACTCGTTTACTCGAGTTAAATTACTAAATAGATTTGGTATTCGGATACTTGCTGTACTCGATTAGGTACTAAACCGAGCATCACTTGCCATTGCCATTGGGAAGATGTGAACTAAATTGTTCATGTTATACGTTATGTTTCGGATTCGAAGGTTCAGTCAGGCGTTTGGTTATTACCTGTATTCCATTTAAGACGATTCAAGAGAACTAACATATTCCAATTTCGTACGCCTAGATATCCGGCTACCATACACCCTCTTATGTGTTGTGTTCCGATACACAAGACATAAGAACCTGCTGCTACAAGGCGGGTTAAGAAGGCGGCTCTTAGGGGAGAGGAGATAGTAACCCGGATGAGCTATGGCTGTACCACCACTTATGACTTATTGTTTTTGACCCGAGTAACAACTCGATTATTATTCTTATGACAAAGATTATAATGAAGCGACTCGGCACACCTTTACAGGCAAGTCTTCCTTTGCTATTCATTACATTCTCGTTATATCGCGGGATTCTCATCTCCACGGTTCAACGACCTAATTTATGCCTGCACATAGATACTCGTATCTACCAACTAATTTGCATATTACAAACATATAAACAGGTGTTATCTAAACGTGTTACAACAGTAATTCTATGGGATTCGTAATAAATTAATAATTACATTGTTTAGAAGCTTTTTGGGTACATGATAGGTATTACATTTATTTTATTCAGTATGTTTGTTGTAATTTAATTCACAATTTTAAGAACAATTGACCCAAAACACTAAGTGTAAGATTTGAATACTTTTTCTCAAACAAGTATGATAGATTACACCAATTTTAGACAGAGAATCACAGATTTTTAATAAGCGCAAATGTATATTTCACTTCACAATATGCGACAGCTGGCCCAAATGGCTCCTAACGTACGATTCAAATATTTCACAATTAAATATCAAGAATCAAAGAATCGACCCAATTACGTGAAATTACTCATGACAGAAAAAAGGCGAAAGGTCTACCAACGGACAGCATAACGCAATCGTCTGATCTTTGCCACGGGTCGCTGACCTAATTAACATCTTATTTCGTAACTAAGTACCTACTACGTGATATAGGAAGTACAAGCCTATTACTTACTGTAAATGATATTTTGCCACCCACAATATTTGAGTCGACCGATAGAGTTGAGTAGAAACTATTGAGTGCATCATATTTTAATTTAAACCTACATCTTCATTTATGTACATATTATAAAATTTGTGGATGGATGGATGTTTGTTACTCTTTCACGCAAAATCGGCTGAACAGATTTCGATGAAATTTGGTATGCACGTAGCTGTAACCTAGATTAATTATTTAATAAATTAAGATATACATTTTCTCCCTTTCTGCTCTGTAATTTTTTTTAAAACTTACGCGGACGAAACCACGTGCAAAGTCTAGTTTATATTAAACCAGTAAAGCTGAAGAGTTTCTTTGTTTGAACGTGCTATCGAAAATCAGCAGTAGTAGTATAGACCGATTTACATCTTCTACTACGATGCTAGCTACAATTTATTAAATTATTACAAGAAGCACCAGACAGAGAACATCGTACTCCACGCCGGCTTATCAGATAAAGACATCTCCCCGTGCGTGCTCCAAGGGCTGTACTAACCTAACATCGAATAATTATTACAATGAGCTACAATAAAATAAATCAACCATATGGCGCATATCAAACATACAACACCTGTCCCGAACTAAACACTTGGTATACAAATACAAAACGAGTATAAAATAGGTAGGCATTATGTGCAATTATTCAACGCACAATTGTGATTTAAAAGCAGTAAAAGCGTTAATGTGAGCTTCGTCTTTTTGCTCATTTGGCGGCATTGTCTGCGTCGACGTTATTCAATATGACGACAGCTAACTAAAGCTTGATACGTACTCGTAC
Organism: Erynnis tages; assembly: GCA_905147235.1. Classification (NCBI taxonomy): domain Eukaryota; kingdom Metazoa; phylum Arthropoda; class Insecta; order Lepidoptera; family Hesperiidae; genus Erynnis; species Erynnis tages. The sequence continues at coordinate 3,848,374 of LR990092.1, forward strand.
ATTTAAATGCGGTCAGTATATTTGGTAACTTTGCTAATCTCATAATGCTAATCTCAAAAGTCCTCGCGTATTCCGAACAACCATTTATGGTTGTAAACTTGTATCTTATAAATTACGACACATTGTTGTTGTAAATATCTATAAAAACGAGCAAAAGCTTCGCATGTAGAAAGCATCAAAGGAAACATAATAATATACAGACCAAAACACTTGTGCCTGAGCTATCAGCTTTATTTAAAAGGATTACAAGAAGCACGGAAGCATGAATATTTGCCACTGCTTGTTTAGTCCATTCTACTTTTAACTACTAAAAGGTAACTTCTAATTGAAAGCTTTCTTCGAATTCTATATGTTTTAAATGCTATGTAACCGAAAAGATAAACATGGTCGATCAACATTCTCTGCAAAATCTTAACATAAATTATATTCGCAAATAAACGGTTTACATTTCATTTTATATAGACCATTTTTCTACAGCGAACATATCGCGACACATCAATCTATCACCCGTCCAATGGTTTGCTCCCAACTTTACAGCAGGTGAAAGTACCATCAGGTGTCCGCGCGGCGCGCTCACATCCAGTGATTATGACACGTAATCTTACGAAACGACTCCCAAAATTACGGAGAGTGGAGAAGACGAACTTTATACTGTTATCCTTCTACTGTATCCTACTACCAATATACAAAAATTTTGTGAGGATGGATGTATGAATGAATGGATGGATGGCCATCGAAACATCCATACATCCATAATGTATGGAACGGCTAAACAGATTTGAATAAAATTTGGTGCACAGGTAGATTATAAACCAGATTAACATACAGGATACTCTTTATCCTTTAGGGTACTCTATATCAATCTCATTGGACATAAAAGGTTAGCAGCTACGATATCTATATTCGCACGTGCACTGCTGCAGCGTTGAAATGTATGAAGTTAGCATTCTGTGATTTAAGCTCTATGTGTAATTGTGTATATAGTACAGCACTATATCTCTCTGTGCTCACGGGCGCAGGTGGACCGCCTCAGATTTCTTGCTGCAATTTTTCACACAATTGCGCTACGTAGATTGCGAGCACCTGCCCAATGCTGCATTCGTGATAGGCAGTCTTGTAGGCTATCATTGTTAAATCTACAAGTTTACACGCATATTGTCTAACGTAATTTGAGTTAGATTTTAGCAGTAAAACAGTGCGTTGAAACATTGAACTCTCACAATAGAGATTCTCTCTTCATAACAATTCTTCAAAATAGGTATTTTTAAACTATAAAAATATGGACTAGTAAACCTCACCGATCACTGTGATGAAATTAAAACATTTTTGTATCAGAAAATAGAGAAATAAAAGAAGTTACAAGGTTGATTACGATAGGGGTGTATCATCTTTAATCACTGTCAATAGGAAGGCATTAGTAGAATTTTGATTTTAAAAGGCTTTAGCTCCAATTTTAAAGTTCCTGTAACTATCTGAAGAGAATCAAATTCGTTCCTGGAAATAATGCAGGTGTGGAAATATTTAACTTTTTGTTCGTCTCTTCGCATCGCTGCGCTTTCGAAATGCGTTCGAAACTAATTGGGTGCTCTCACACTGTGATTACAGACTAAAAACCCTTTTTAGGGATCCGCAACTATATAGCAAACAAATGTGTGTCGCTAATGCAACGTTTTCTTTGCTATGTTTACTACGGGTCGTATTTAAGAAAGATTTCTGACTTCGGAGAAGAAAATAAAGAAGGTTACACGTGGATCTTGAAATTTCTGGAACTAGGAACCTACTTTCTAATGAGATTTGAGGTTGAGATTAATATTGCGGATTTTTGGAAACAAGAGACTTCCCTATTAAACTCGTAAGATAGTGTGAAACGGGACAGTTATTTTTTTAAGTTAGCAGTTTCATTGTTTTGCTGGCAAAATGGCAGAAGTAAACAAACAAAATATTAAGCAATAAATAATAGTAGTACTACTTGGTTTACTGATAATAATTGTAATATGTAGGCAACGCAACAATTAAGATTTTGGGCCAAGAATAAAGAAGTGCTCTTCCAAAGGTAGTTCCCACAACATAGATTCAGTAGCGTGTCATCAAAATCAGATAATTCTGACGATTAGTTACGGGGTATTTCCTGCGCCTAATGCTACAATTTCATGCGACCAAGTAAAGAAAAAACTCTGAAGAAAGTACCAACAAATTCCCAAAATGTAAGATTAGTTTTTTGTCGATTTCTAGCTGTTCGCGGTGCATTCATTTCGAGATGAATCAAAATAGTTCTCTTACAACTGATGACCTTACAGTGATATCGAAATAGTTCGTTTTTATTATAGAAGTATTCGTGTTTCTTATCGAAGCATTGGGCCACTGATGCCATCACTGACATAATGACTTTTTGTATACAATAAGAAACACAATCTGAGAAGAGAGTAAATATCCGCATCTGATAAATATTTGGTAGGTATTTTGAAATACGACAAAAAATCTTGGATTTTGAATAGTAAATACATAATTTTACAATAGAAAACTTGCTAACTCTACGTAAACACTAAACGAGTATACTCGTACTGTGTATACTCGTATTGCGTTTACGTAATTGTATTGTCAGTCTTAGCTTTTAGTGGCTGCGTTGTTTTTAAATAGCAAATTAAAAAGATACACTAAGATCGTTCACCAAATAGAACAAGTGTAAAAATATGGGCTATAGTTAAAAGGATGAGCCCAGAATTATTGCAAACATAGATACCTACTGACCTACTGACCTAGTAGCCTACCTACAGATGTAGGTACAAGTTAGTGTAGGTACTGACCTGTGCCTGCTTGAGGCGGTGCTCGGTGCGGTGCACGGCCAGCAGCGGCGTGACGCGCACCAGCAGCCGCCACCACGGCCAGTCGCGCACCGCCAGGAACGCGCGCACGTTACGCTGCACGCACCTGAGGATAAATACGTAACAAAATTTACAAATTTACTAAAACAACAAAATAATCAGTTAATTGGTTACTTAGGTAGATAATGTCTTTAAGCAGTTCAAAGCAGAACACCCGAGATTCTGTTGTAAACAAAGTCGCGTGTAATAAATTTATCCATTTACCTACCTAATCGTAGTATCGGTGAATCAGGCCAACGTCAAGCAAAGAATTAATGTTGAAAGGATAAGGAAAGTTACCGTCTGAGATAGATTGACGTCGACTTGGGGAAGCCTATGTCAAGCAAGACTTCAAAAATTTAGTATTATAGAGGACGTTGTCTGAGAGTGAGATCATTATGTTTAGTTGGGCGTTGAATGTGCTTAAATGATTGGAGATACTTTGAATACAAAAGTCATGGTATGGTACTATGACCAAGTCAAAGCGATTAGGAGAAAGGGCGTTTCAAAAGTTAAGCAAAAGTTCGATAGGCTGATTAGACAAGTTGATAAGAAGTAAACAGAAGTAACGCGCGAGCATAAGTATTTACCTAAATTTTGAGCCAAGTGGTGGATATTGCCACTAAACTTTTCCTTTAGTTAGGGAGTTGATCCTAGGCAAAAAAGTGTAACATTACATACCTAGCCGCAGTATGCTGCGTGCGTAGCTTCTGCGCGCGCCGCCTCGCGAGCAGTCCTCTCGCGCGCGCTTGTAGACGCACGAGCACGCGCGCGAGAGCGGCGTCGCGGCGCGCGTCCAGCCCGCCCACGACGCCGCCGCGGAACATGATCTGAAACAAGGAAACAGACGATTAGCTAATGAGTTAGGCATCTATAACCCTCTTGATGTTCTATTTTCTATATTGATGATACGTGACGGCTAATACTTCACACAAAGGGTAAATGGTAAAACCACAAGAGGGAACGTGAACGATCTGCAAGGATTATACTCATTTCTTGCAGATCGTTTACGATCTAGGTGTAACAGCCACAAAAATAGAACCGGGTAAATATAGAAATTTAAAAACGAGTAATTTTTAAACTGATTTCCTACAAAACACGACTCTTTAGTCATGTAAAAGACTATTTACAGCTTCATTTATTTACTTTCTTTAGCACACACTATAAATATGGTTAGGTGCCTACATGAAGGCGTATACAGTTAAGCGGATGGCATAATTATGATGCACGCTTCGGAAGAGCATCTGGTGTTCATAGCTTTCATAGCTCTTATGTCACAGTTACATAACTGGATGTTTATTAGATAAGAAAAATAAAACCCCAGATTATAGTCGGCGAATTCAATAAAATTCAATCTGTGTTTATCAGAGTGATTCCGAAATGGATGAGATACGAAAATATCCCATATTCATACCTCTTCATACTTTTGCATGTCCTCAACTCTTCCATCATTTTTAAACATGGTACATATAAAATTGTACGTTCTATTCAACTAATCCTCGTACAGGAAGTGAACGATTGCTTGAAACAAATCGATAGTTCGATCGGAAACAACAAAGAAAAGCGATTACAGTGTTCCTCGTGCGTATCCAAGTTGACTTGTCTCACTACTGACGAGTGGAAAATGGCGACGGAATAGCGAGATAGCAAAAGCTCTAGGTACTTTAAATTAAGGAGAAATAATAGTAAATCATAAGGTTTAATGGAGAAAAATCTCTTAATTAAGTTTTCTTTCGTTAAAAGTCTGTGTAAAAAGAGCTAAGTAACGCGATTAGATTGGACTACTTCATTAGAGGAACGTTCTTTTGTTGAACATGAATCACCAAATTGTACTAGATACAATTTAACACAGAAAATCTGTACTTAATTTTAATGTAAGTAGTTTTCTTTTTCATTTATTGACGTATTCGAAAATAACTTTTAATTCATTTAATGTCTCCTGATAAGTGAAAATACTACTACGAATTAAAAAGGCGCAAAATACATTAGAAGGAACCTTCTGTTTTGATGATTTATCGAAATCGATTTAAGTTGGGATGTTGGCACTAAACTGGGGTAAGTACTAAATCTTTTCAATTTGTTCGCCGGTAGTGAAACCAACCACGTTAACCTCAACGCATAACGTGCGAACTAGACGTTAAGATAATTTCGTCTTACGTAATCGCGTTTTGTTTTGTACGAGGAAAAGTTACGAGTGCATTGTAATCATAACCCATTAGAGTGATACCAATCTATTTGTCGGAGATGACTTGTAATTAACCAAAGATAGTGTAACCTACAATTTTCTTTACAAATACATCTTCTTGGAGAACGCCTTTGGATTTTAGTATAGGAATACAGATTAAAACGTTCTTCCGATTCGTGTGCACTGTATTGTTTATTACGGAAGCAGCGAGTATTCAATTGTTCATTGGTTCATTGACTACAGCTTTGAGAAAATTAACGTTAGAACTGTATCTACTAAGAACTCACATGTGGCATTCCACGCTTGCTGCTTTCTTTTTCCACATAAATACACTATTTATATAGGCTTTCTTGCTGTTAAATACTTTTAAAAATACTAAATATAAGTGAATACACGGAACATTCGTAAAAGTTAAACTAAAACAACTTCGAAGCTGTGAATGGTGACCTTGCTGAAAATAAGCTCCTAATATCAATATCCAATGTCGGGATAGGATCGCATCGTAGGTAAACGTTTTCTAAGTGTATTATGAAAGGACAGGCGTTAAAACTGCCAAATTTAAATAACGAAGAAAAGACAAAAACTAGTTTAATAATATGTAATAAATAAATAACGTTTCACACGCATAGGCCCCATACTAGGATATCCCGTGTCGGCGGTGCAATGGACACACTCAAGACAAGAACACACCCACCCAGACTGAAAATGGAAATTTAAACTCATCTCTTCTTCTTCAGGAAATCCAACCCAGGACCCTCTTCCTTCGTATTCCCGGGCAGCGTACCAGCGTCTTAAACACTACACCAAATTTAAAATATGTATATTCCTCTAGTCTTAGTGTAGTCTTCAAATTAAAATACATAAATAAAGCTTCACTAATATCGCCTTGAACCGCCAACAATTGAATAAAATCTCAACAACAGCCACCTACTTGACACAGCCATTGACTTGCGCGCATTTCCAATTAGGAGCACATAAATAAATAAGGGCAATTGGATGCAAAAGCACTAACATGACACTCTATTAGACGCTTAGATGATATCTTACAAAGATACGTTGCTTGGTGGATTTTCAACCTTATGTTGCTGTAAATAAAGGTTGCCGAGGGTTGATTGTATGCTGTATGAGTTGAGTACTAATAGCAATGACAAACAATCATGTCAGGTGGCATCGCCGATCGCGTTAAGTGGAGTACAAATAGGTCTGAACTCCTTACATGACTTTATATTATATTACGGTAGTGTTTAAAAAATTTTGAGACACTAATACACACTGACTGGAGCATACACCACCACGCTGCTCCAATACGGATTGATGGATAATTTCTCTACATTAGGGCTTATTAAAAATGTTTGAGGTTAAAGCACGCTCTTAAATATTACATTTAGTGCACATTTCATATTTTGAGTGAAGTTTCAAATAGGTTATGTGCGCTAGGTTTACAACATTTCAGTGCAAGTATATTCAACATGTGAATAAATTCCACATTAATGAATAATGATTCGCTTTAACCAATTACCAAAAAATGCATTGACCAATATAACCATAATTATTATTATAAAATAATTTATAATTATTATTATAAAATAATTATGGTTATATTGCAATACATTTTGCAAGAATTTTGCATGCCCAATGAAAGACTCTAATGATCATTTCAAATTCAAGTTTACAAACCAAACCGCCACGGTAATTAGAGCGTCAATATGTCTCAACTTTATGATTAAATTTTTAGCTATATTTAGGTACTATACTCATTCATCCATTAACAGCTTCTGTTATTCCAAATCAATCAGTTAACCTTTCGTATAAAAATGTTGATTATTGCATAATTTAATCTTACTAACTTACTTACTAAGTTAACATAATATAAGGCATTCAATAAAAACCTAACAAAACACCAAGATTGAAAATGCTAAAATAGAATATTTCAATAAGAACCGATCAAATACTTTTCGTCATAAAGCGGTAAGCCGCAATCTCAAGTAGGTCATTTCTATAACCGAGCCGGCTCTACAATAGAGCTGTTAGACTCTGTAGAGCAAAGAGTGGGTCACCGTTGTTAATGTCGCGATGTTTCGCCCGCGCGCCCGTGCTGCCACAGTGTCTGCTCGTACACGTTTTGTTATGATCCAAGTTGGGAATAGTTCTTTTAACTGCTTATTCGTACTTGTTGTATTGATATTATGTATTTCGATAATTAGCGGCAAGCCTTAAAAGTGTAATAATTTTGTAGTATTTTACAAGAGCTGTCAGTGAAAGATCTAATTACTTTTTTAAATTCTGACAAATTTCCCCCAATTTGTTACGTATGTGTCAGCGATATACATATGTGAACAGTGAACCTATTCGATTAACTAAGCTAGTTATCTACATATATCAAAAATTTACTATTTCAAAAGAATTTTAGGAGGATTAAAAAGAAAACAGATTTTAGATTCACAGACCTCATAGTGGCTCTACAATGTAAAGGCAAGCAGGTAATCTACGAGTATTATCACTTTTAAATACGTTTGCCTCATAATACTTAGTAATTCTTTAAAGCATTTATAAATACCCTGGAGATATAGTACCAGTATTCTACAGTATTTATTTATACCTTACCTTATTATAGCAAGTAGAAAATGCCAGCCAACCTGTTACACTATGCAAGCACATCGAACATAATAAATGTTTCACAATAATAAGTTAATTTGAAAAGGTGAGTACAGTTACACGATCAAAATCATTAATAATAAACATGCAAGTGCATCATACAACATAATCAAAGGCCGTCAATCAATCCTGGAATGCAATCTCGAAGGCTTTTTACTTCCTGCACAACTAATGGAGGGTGCCGCGAAATGGGATAGATGTTCTGTTATTGCATATATTAAGTCGTAATTTATAATACTTCTTCGGAATGGAGGACCACCGATGTGTGGGAATTCGAGGGATCCATTGAGTCTTATTTACGTGCACATTCCTTGAGTTATTAGATAAAGCCTTATAAGAGCAATATCGAACATTTATCACATTATTGTAAGTTTCCTGATAACATTAGTTATACACATACATGACGGCTGCTGATTTGCGACTGGCAGATATTCATATTCATTGAATGATATTCATTTCGTTTTGTTTTGGCGAAAAAAAATTGAAAGTACGCGACGCAGGACGCAGCCGCAAGCCGCACTAACGGCACTCCGCATTCCTCAGGGGCTTCAATTACGTTTTCCATTACAAACTGTATTGAAGTGACAATATCAGAAGAACGATGAGTGATGAACGCTTGAACGCATGGAAAAACTATATTAACGCATGGGAATCGATGCACTCGTTATCAAGGTAATGGTAATGGCTACTTTATATTCCAGGCTACGGCACGTAGTCAACGGTTCATGAAGTAATTGATTTATTTCTTGTGCTCTGTTGCGTTAATTTATTATTTCTTTATCAGAGTTTTCTTTTTAAATTCCAGTAGTAGTAGTAGATAGAATATCTGCATTCCTCTTAGTGTAAAGTAATGATGATGATTTTTTTTGAAATCCTACAATTATTTATTATTAATTCAAAAAGCTTTTATCTAACTGCGAACTATAAGTAAATGTTTGTATATTTATACAACGATATCACTCTGCACATTTTTTTGACACCAAACTTTAAGTTGTAAAGTAAACGATAAATTACAGCAATAAACTTTTTCACCGGCAAAATTTTAAGAAAGTTACGACCGTAATACTAGCAGTCTTGTTTTACTGCGCCTGATAGCAATCTTGTTAGAATATTTTCCTCGAAGTATTCACTATATTCGTAGTAAAAAGTATAAAGATTTTAAAACGCAAACCATACACTACCTACCTACCTAAAATACGGTACATCTATTTATCCACAAGAAAACATCTCCGGTTGTATTACCTAGTGGCGGCAACTAGAGCGAGCAGCCATGTCGTTTATTTATGCTCAGATCGCACTAATATCAACTCCATAACAGTAAACAATAAACTATCTTTTTTAAACTTTTCCTCTTATTTATTCTTTGAGTTGTGATGTTACAAGTGGTCGGATCTAAAATATTTGCCTCAACCCTCTATGGCCCACTTTGGTACCTACTTAGGCAAAAGTAATCCACTACGCTGCTCCAATGCGGATTGGTGTAGAAACGTGCTAGTCGGATGTAGTTTGAGCCTCCGTCAAGATTTAACGACTGCTATCTTATCGATAACATCGGGGTCCGACGGATTAACGTGCCATCCGAAGCACGGAAGCGTGCATTTAATTAGCCAGTAACGATTAACCCCATCCAGGAACGATCGCGCCCGACGATGCTTACTCGCTTGCGATCTACTCAAGCAGCAGGGCTTTGCGCGCTATTAAAAACCACTAAATATTACCAAAGAGAAATCATTTTGCAATACTATATTTATAAATCCAGTTCATTAGCACGTGAATGCATACTTTGTAGTATCAAGATACATATCAACTCCGCGTGATGCACACGCGATTAACCAATGGATGAATGATACTCATTAAATTAAATAATGTAAAATTGTAAACAATGTATTTACCTTAGTCAGAGTTAGGTTAGACTAAAGGTTTGTGCCCCGAGCATGAACACTATCGTCAAAGTATTCGTATAGTTAACGTGTATAAAGGCATCTGTGCATCTAGACATCCGTTAACGTGTTTATGCTTTGGATACTGATTGAAAAGTCGTATTTTTATCGTAAAATTGTATCGCAGCATCGCGATTGTGATGTCAGGTTGCAATTATTGTGAACACGCAGGTACGTACACACAGACACGTAGTAGAAATTAAATAAAAATTGAGCATTGAACAAAACTGCCACTATGACTTAGTAACTAAAAATCCAACATGATACATTTTTCTCAACATATTATCATTTAATTATAAATATTTATACACCAGTCAGTGAACCGTATACGCTTAATTGTGTCAACAGGGGCATCATAGTAAATTAATGGCTGAAATCACTGTAACAGCATAATATTAATCGCAATAAAGTTATATAAATAGAAACGTGACTAGAATAGTAGTAATTAGAGATAAAGTTAGCTTCATATTATGCACTCCTTATGCACACTTATAATAATTCATTAAATGATTTATTACGTGAAAAGGAATTGATCAATCTCGTTTATCAATACATTATATTATTTTTATGTTGTTATATATCTATATCCGAAAATATTGAGACCATGAAATTAAGGCATAGTTATTTTTTACCGGCGGGAAGTAACTGGATGAGAAGAACTGAAGATCGAGCTTGCTGGCGAGCCCTTTGAGAGATGTCCAGCTGTGGATGAATGTTGGCTGAAGGACGGAAGGATGTATACTTTTACTAAAATATTAAGAATTTGATTGTAAGATTTTTCGCATTCGCGAATAGCAATCGAGAATTATTTGTTTTTGGGCCTTAGACAAAATTTCGCTTATTATGGAACACATCTGTGTTTTTCGGGTTCTTGTCATAAAATATCACTTCAAAATTGTGTAATGATCCAAGTAGCTCAAGGTTATAGAGTGCAAAACTCCTCAATATACATATGTAGGAGTTATTATGTGTATGCGTAATGATACCGACATGTTCTCAAATTCCATAAAACAATGGCGATTATTCATGCGATATTCGACGAAGTATGGATAAAAAATGTTCAAACAAGCATCAGACATTTGAGATATCAGATAATGTTTGACAAACTGCGTTAAACCATACAAAGGATTAAAGTCCCTGCAGTAAATTAGTGGAAAATGCAAGTATTGAAACAAGTTTTAAAACTAAGACTTTTGTAATCATTTAAGAGCTGTTTTTCTATCCTAGCTGAATTGAATGATATTAAGAAAAATAATGTCTTACCTTTAAATATTTCATTTTGATTTTCTTATTGAGATTTATTGAATTGTCGACCACATAATATAATATTGCCTTTCTAGAGACTTTACTTTGATGTGTTAACACCCAACAATTAAGGAAAAAGTGTTTAAAAACACTTTTTTCGAGACAATAAAACTCGCTAGATATTATCTAAGCGATCAGGGTGTGTTCTTTGTGTTGATGACATTCTTGGATGAATCATCACAACATTAAGTCCAAAAACGTAGAATCCACCTTAAAAATACCACTTTCTATCCACAAGGATGTTGAGATTAGCATTTGACTGCATTTTCGCGAATCGAAAGTGATCTCCATACGTTGCGGATGCGCTGAGGTCAACATTGTTGCGATTTGAACGAATTAACTCTTGCACACATGATTGGTTATCATACAAAATGGACATGTTTGGAATTTTTTCGAGTCACGTTTAGTTCGGAAAGTAACCCTTTGTCTGTTAAGTTTAATAAATATTTTTAAGATGTCAAAAATTTTAAGCATTCAGAAAGTGTCTGTGATAAAAAGCACCTACTCCTCATCTATGCAAGGTGTCTTGATCTAAAGCCTTGCCTAATTGGCTGACGTAAGCGACCGATTAACGATCAACACAGGGTACTGCTTAGAGCTGATCTCGTTGAAATATATATTGACATGTACACGAAACACGTATGCAATGACGTTGTTGTACAAGCAACAATTGCGTGCGACATGGTGATTAGGATACGAAGTAAGCTGTTAGACGAACCTCGAAATGTCAACCGCGTGTAGTCATAAAAAGCCACTTAGAAAACACTTGTCGCAAGAGTGAAAATATTCATACTATGGTATTCTAAGCGCAACTCCGAATGTTATGTTATTATTCAACAGTGCGATTAGGCAGTACACATACGTACGTTGAAATCAAATCAGCAATTTCGCACTCGTCCAAATTGTACTGCGGTCAATACCCTTTGGTTGTTTAGCTATCAAATACATACCTGCAATTTTTTTTTCGAGTGTCTATCCAATTGAAATATGCACTGACATGCGACAACAGTACCCTTCTGAGTTTTAGCAATACCACACACCGATGTAGTTTTCGGCCAATGACGTGAATAGTATAGAAAAGTGACGTAGCGGGTATCGCCGAAACCCACAGTGAAAAATTTAGAGAGGTCTGACAAATATAAAATTTGTTCTTTGTTTAAAATACAATTTTTGTATGGAGTGAAAGATATGAATATGATATGAATACATATACATTAGGCATTATAATACTAACAAATATTTAATACTTAAGGATAATATGAGTTCGAAATTTTACAGTGCATTACGGCCAATTCACGGTTATTATGTTTCATTAATATGTATTACAAAACATTAAAAGAGAATTATACCTAATCGAAAATAAAACAACTTTTATAATGATGTATCTAATGCTTTATTAATTTTTTAACTCTTCTAACAATCTTTTACCTCTCTTCGGGTTATTACACTGTGCGACTCCTGTGTAGTAAGCTTACGTACTCGTAGCTATGTGTAGTAAGCGGCATTGCTAAAACTCAGACTAAGGGTACTGTACATAGTTACGTTTCGTACGAGCAACTTTTGCGAGCAACATGGCCTAGGACATGGGTAAGACCATCTAACCGACTACTAAGTTATTTACAACTGAACGTTGGAACGTCACTCGGTGGCGCCATACACCCATAATCGTCGCCATCATTAATACGTAATAACTCACTTTCACTCGGCCGAATATTTTTTTCTATTCAAACCTTTACTAACAGCCTCGCAGTCGTAAGGTACTATTTACCATTGCCTCCGGGCATTATTATACAATAGGCACGGTTACCATGCGTAGGCAATAGATCGATTCTTCATATACAATTATACATACATACATATAAGCATGTTAAAATTAAGTGTTAACCAATAAATTCGGCGAAGACTTATTTTGAAATAATGTTTGGAGGTAAATTGACCACATTTTAAATATATACATATGAATGCCTAGTTGGGTTTATATGTAGAAAAAATCCCTGTAAACTTATTTTACTCATTTCCAATGCAAGCGAAATTTGAATTTTGAAGAAAAGGTTTATGTAAATATGCCAGTTGTAATATTTAAATTGTGAGGATTTGCAACTTTTTTGTGTTTTTAGTGAATAAGAAAAACTAAACCATTGTGAGCTAGCATATTACTCATTAGCCAACTAATACAACACCATTATTAGCACAGTTTGTAACTGTTACGTCTGTAACTTTGTAAACAATGCAGATAAGAGAACTTTCAATGAAATTGTATTGTTAACGATTACCTATCTAAAATTCTATTCGGTATCAAAAGATAGCTTAAAAATTTATGCAGACACTTTGCATCAGTACCTGACCATTGACCATCGTAATTGGAAGCTCAAATGGGGCTATAATATGTTCTCATTTTGTATCCTAAAAAGTAATTTTTAGATAGAAAACATTAAATGAACTCATAACTGTAAACTCATGAAAAATATAGAAAGAACTACAAGCGAATACAATACAATAGTTAAGTCAATCACATGGATGAGGCATTGTGTAAATAATTGACTTTCGCTCAAACAACCCGACAACACGTGTTTGTAATAGTCTGAGAGCCGGCAACATTATGAAACACCAATTGTCTGATTGCCAAAATCCCACTTACTTTGCGTTTTAACTAGTCCGAAAAGATAGTTTAGAGTTAGGTAGAGTTTGCTTATCATTACTTAGCATTACGAAGATAAAAGTTTAATTATTTAATTAAAACGCTTTATTACGTTTTACCTGTAAAACTATATTTTATTTATTATTTATTACACCAAATAGGTGGATTGTATTTCTATTTTGTTCAGTGTTGCATGATGCTATTTTACAGTATGTAAATTGTAAACTCTGTTTGAGAATAGAGATGTGTGTTTCTTTATATTACGAATATAGACGAATATTAAGGACAATTTTATTTTGAAAATGGACGTGTGATTTTAAATGAAACAGTTTTAATGAATTATAGACCATTAAGGCTTACATCTACAGTTCTACACCCCTCCGTAGAGCGTTGTAGAGAGGCCAATTAAATAGACACAAAGCCTATTGATTAAGTGCTACGACGGACGAATGAGTATAAAACCGAAGGATTCTAACAAAGACTAATACACACTGCAGACGTACCAGTTAAATCACCACTAGTGATTGGCAGGTCTCCGTTCGAACACGGACTGGCGTAGATTGGACTGACGGTAACGTTATTTTATTACACTGCGCAGAGTTCTGTATAATAACGGCATGTACGGCGTAATAAGCGATGATAGCTAAGTGGCTAGAATTCAGCCTCTCACTCGAGGGACCCGTGTTCGACTCCTAGTGACACGCACCAATGACTTTCAAGTCATGTGCGCCTTGTAGAATAAAATATCACTTATAAAATTCTCAAAGGCATGTGAAGTCTATCAACACGTATTAGACCAAAGCATGGTGGACTGAGGCCTTCTTTTTTCTTATTGTGAGAGGAAGCATAACCCTGCAGTGGGTCATTAATGGGTTACAGTCAAAATATATATCGTAATGGTACATCAGTTATTCCTCGTTAATTTACACCGAAGATAATCTTACTTAAGCTTACGTATTTTCAAATATCATCGCGATAATATTGCGTGTATGGAAATAAATATTAATATATTTATGCAACCATTACTCCCAATCTGCACACGTGAAAGTGTAAAGAGTGACCCTATTAAAACTTGTTAGTTAATGAAAATACAAAACGACGAATTACATAAGAATTTGCAAATGTAAACAAACAGTGTCGGTGAATGATTTATAGTACAAATTGAGGTATTTACCGCTCGGAAGACGGAAGTGTGGTATTTGGTGTAAGTTTAAAGTAAATTTTTCTTGGCTTGTCTGTAACCTGCAGTCCAGGTTCGATTCTGGTCGTTCAATGAGAAGGATGTAGGCCTTAGTCCACCACGCTGGTCTATTGCGGGATGATGTAATTCACATGTCTTTAAGAACATTTTTTTAAAAGATAACGTAATAATGGTCACCTAAAACAAACCAATCACATAGTACTGTGATGTCTGAGCACATTGACCTGACAGGTGATAACGACATTAAATTTAGTAATATTCTAAAATTCATACTACCGGTTTACCATCACAAACTAATCTCATACTTCTATCTGGATTATAGACAGGTAGTACACCACTCGTGTCCACAAAAGTCGAATAGGTAAGTATGGTAATGATGTAACGGATATGACATAAACGTTAATAGACGATTTCGATAAAAAATAATGAGAAACAAACTGGTTTACAATATAAAGTAGCGATCGACTTTAAATTATTTCTGTCTGGTTTTTTGTTCTTTTGAATTTTTGATTACTTTTCTAACTTAAATGAACCAGTATACAACATTACGTAATCTCTCCCGCATTGTAGAAGAAGGACGTAGAAATAAATAAAGCTAAAAAGTATCGCTCCCCATAATTGCAAAGGTAATAGTACTTTCCTAGATAATAGAGCTTAGATATACACATTTAGGCACAAGTTGTCGACATTCCAAACAAAATGATCATACATTACGTTAACGAAAGGACATTGCTTTCGCACCGGCGAAAGCAGAACGTGATGCGAATCGCGCGACTGTAGTAGACTGTAGTAGTGTACCAATCACATATTGTGGTAAAGCTCTTGTCGCATTGCCAGCGAAACATAAATTGATCGTCGGACGAGCTTACACCGCGATTTTAAAGAATGACAGTTCTACTCGCGGCTCGTTGGTGCTGCTTGATAAGCGACTAAAACAATCGTGTTTTCGTCGGTGGAAGATTTACGTTTCGTTTGTCAGGAATTGAACGTGACTGAACGTATTGAAATACTTTGACGAACGTGTTCTGGTCATTGTATTGTAATGATATTGCGAATATTAGAAAATATAATATGGACTAGCGAAAATTCTCGTTATCAAGCAATTGTATATTTATGTGAATTCTTAAATATGCTATGAAATTCCAAAAAAAATTCTAGACTTATTTTAAAAAATTGACGATATCAGTTAGTCATATTTATCATTCTATAAGGTCTGGGATTAAATTGCTTGTGAAATTTGGTTAATTATTTGGTGACGATTTTCAATGCCTATGTTCATCAAGAAGGGTTGCCTTTAAGAGATAAAGCAATAGTGATGCACTTTGAAGGTGGCCTATGTTCAATAGTGAAACAAGAAAGCCTGACGTGACGATGAGGATAAGCACAAAAAACTGTAACATCGTAGTGTATTATTACGGAGAAGACGTCTCGCAACCTCAAATTAACAGCTCAAACAACCAAAGAGCGAGCGTCTCGCGTCTCGTACTGAATATGTAATTTCAATAACTCATGCATAATGGTACGTGAGCCAGCGACAACTTTTCGTGACCAATTTCGTCCCGGGCTCCACTAATTTGTTAGGTGAGGTTTTTTTCCGTTACTATATTGGGTAAGCAATAATTGATACAAGTTTCAATAGAAAATGACAAATAATTTTTCATATATATACTTTAACCTACCTATAGCCGCAGCTGACGCTACCCTTCTTAGTCCTATTCACTTCTACTTATTATTGGCCAGGAGGAAATTATTAACGAAATTCCCGACTGGCTCACGGACTAAAATAACGACAGTTCCATTACGAGGTCATAAAATTATTCTGTTAAAGATGCTAATTGATTCGCGAACGGCCAGCAAGACCGCCGACCACCGGCCGGGTAGAAAGTTATAACAATACACTTCAATAAGTAAAAAATGATGAATTGCTACTTTCATACATACATGCCACTTATCGAGTGCTAAGTGATGTTTTATTACGCGGTGGCTTATTTGCCGCCCGTGGTTTAGTGTTCGTTTGTAATTGGACTTCCCGCCGTGAGAAAATTTCTAGTATACCTATACCTAAACTTTACTAACAATGTTTAATAAAATGTTCCGAAGATTATACTCTTCTTTATATCAACGATGTTTTTAGGATGTGCAGATAAGTTATATCTAAAGGCATCATGTTTGTTGTTCAAATACACTCAGTATTTAAATAAATAAAAAAGAATGAAAAACAAATTATTTTTTTACACTAAAACTTAATTTTATTATCATTGATCTTATTATCTAGTGCTGAAAACCCTTTATTGATTAAAATTATTTTTAATGCTTTTAACTTAATGATAGGTCGTGCACATTCGAAGTGAATCAAACATTGTAGTAAATCAAAGTGACTTCGGAACACTTCGAAGCACGTAATATTTGCTGTCACACCGTGGTGCAAGAAAGTCGAAACGAAAGTGACAGTAAACTCCGTACGTGAGATCTGAATTTCAACTGAGAAAAGCAAAGCGCGTTTGTACGAAGAAATCCGATTTTTTGTCTAAAATATGTGTACTTATAGCAAACGAGCATGAGACCGCTTTAGGGAGATTCTCTAGCCCGTGGGTACAGTCGTACCATCTCAAATGGGAAATAATCGTAATTTCTATGGAATGGGCGAGATCTGAATTTTGTGTTGGCTGGCTGGCATCGCTGGCTTATATACAAAACTCCGACACGACGTCATCGCAGACACGATCACCTGGCTATGCCAATGTATTGAGGTGGTCGCCTCAAATTAAATTTCTCCATCAACGTCCCTCTTCGATCAAAACATGGAGTGGTGAGGACGATGGTAGGTCATCATACGAACACTAATAACTCTACCAAAAAGAAAGTAACAGCAAATCGCACGTACATAGCATTTAAACTAAGAAATCCGTATTTGTATGGCAATCCAAAAACACTTAGGATACACAACAATAAAGCGATTGTCAATAGACGAGTGAAAGATCCGTTCGACCACGCCGAATACCACACTTATTAACGAAGTCACTTATTACGTCACGGTACGTTAGAATACGTAAAAATGTGATGTCGGCGCCTTCTTGATTGCCTTGATTAGTGTAGATGATCGAAGGGCTTGATGGATATTTGCTTCAGGGGTGGCATTATATAAATTCGTCATCAATCCGAGGCTGACAGGTGGATATATTTTAAGGTATAAAATATTTAAAATTTTCACAAAGTTCGGTGTTTCGATTTTTCAATAATGAAGCCGTTTACGTCACGGCACGTCAGAATACGTAAAAATGTGATGTCGGCGCTCAAAGACGGTGAAAGTAAGAGCGTTAATAAATCTGGTGGAACCGCTGACCCCCGCATTCTGTCGTCCACTTGTCACTAAATGCCAGTTTCGTTACATTGTTATTTATTTAATGCAACACCTTGATGCAATGTAAACAAAACGGATTAATGGTGAAAATATGCCTTTTTAATAACATCACGGTTATGTATATACTCGTATTTATTCTTTGATGAGATGTGAGCATAGAGGATAAATAAAATATGAAAATAGCCCCTTTTGGCATCGTGGGGAAATCTTCTAGAACTGGAAGATAGATTTTAAAAGATGCAGTTATGATTAGTTATAAAACTGGGCCCAAGCTGTGAAACTCATTTATTGAGAAGAGCCAATATGCCTGACGGCTCAGCTAGTTATTCGATAAAGAACTAAGCAAAAACAACATTTCTTTTGCTATCAAATATCTAATTATTTCGATTTGACACCCATATCTATTAGTATACTTTTGTACCTTAAAATATGTACAAAGGTGGACCTAAAGGTGGCTAACAAGCCTTTACTGTTAAGGTGATGCGGAAAATAAAAACGAAGGTGGTAAAAAAATTAATAATGTTGAATCAATTTGTTGGTCAGGTAAATAGCAACAGGTGATGTAATATTAAGAAACGCAATGAATTTTGCTTGCTACTTACTCATATTTTTTGTTTTTGTCAATTTTAAACAGAGTTTAGTACGGTATTGAGATTTCAAACATTAAGTTAAATCGTTATTACATTTAATGAACTCAAACATTATGTGTTGCTATTCATGATAGTTACTAAGATGGGCCTCAAATAAAGTAACTCCGGCAGAAAATTCTGCGATTTCATCGTCGGACACAATTTGATGTTAAATGGTTCTCGACGATATTATATCTTATGCAAGTACAAATAATTACATTCCATTCGGCTTTTTTAAGTATTTGTGAGCACATGCTTACGCAATGCAATTGATCAATTCGGTGGTAATTTAGCAAAAATGCCAAGATGCATTATGCAATATTATAAAAGAATAAATGGTTATAAGATCGTTGTAAACCAATGTTTTGGGTGTAAATAATAGCTTTATGAGGCTCCATTAAATTGATTTTATTGATGTACCCGTTGAATATTAATATAATGTATTCGTGATGCTAGTCTTTTGTATGATTCAACACCAATTTCTTTATATGAATCGATGTGAAAGGACCTCTTACTTATTTAAAATTCACATCAAAGTCGAATTGCGTTTTAGTATTGTTTACCCGTGAACGTACGTGCACGCTCATAGGAAGTTATGCATTCTATCTCGGAGAATGTTGCAGGAATATAATATTAATACTTGCATAATTCCGAATACGCATACCAAAGACGTAGCCGACTGAATTAGTTGTGGGGTCTGTGACCTCTAATGATTGTTATTATTGGCGGGAGCTCGGACACCTTCCGAGCAAATCTCGTCGGACTCGTTTCGTTAACGTTAGATTATGGAATGGGAACCGAACGGCCTCGCTCCACCGGGAGTGCAAGAGGGTATGGCGGGTAAAGAGTATAATTTGCTGTTATCGACATGTTAACAGTGTCGCGTACCTGCTCGTCCACTTTCGGAGCGTCGGTGGCGCGGGTACCGCTATCGACCTCGTTGCCGCGCCCGCCGCGCCTCGCCGGCCGCACGGGACATACGCTTTTCGCATTCCCGGGCAGGTGTACCCCAAACTGCTTGGGTTCCTCGAGGATTTTGCAGTCCACTTCGTCCACGCCGTTGTCCACCGGACTCGTGCCGTGCATGTTGTCGAACACCGGATCGGTTTCGTTCGACGCGTCATTGGATACGTGACCGGAGTCGTCGCTGCAGTCCGAGTGTGTATCCGATATCTTTTCCTCTGTGTGTTTATGTAATTGAAGCTTCTCAACTTGTGAACATATTCTGGTGTCGTCTCGTGACTCTACGCACTTGACTTGCCGGCCGACGAGTGTGCTCAGGTGGTTATGAAACGTCGTGTTCGCCACGCATAACTCCTTGTGTACCGGAGGTATCACCTTACAGTTGACGAATTGGGCCGGTTCCGTTTTAGATTCCATAGCCGTTTTGAATTCAAGTTTTTTCACTATATACTTGACGGGTGACAGCGAAGAATCGATTTCTTCCGTTTCATTTTCATGTCGTTTAGGCTCCACCGTCGGTACGACAAGGTCTCTTTTGTTGTTGATTTTTCTCTGTTGGAGTTTTGCGCGGACGGCATTTATTTCGTCCGAGTAATCCCTAACTGACGATTTCGGAGATGAAACCCCTTTTTTGTCGAGCGGGTCTTTCTTCGTTTTATCGCTTTGTCGCTTCACGTCAGACTTCAAATTGAGTTGGGACTTTTGTTTTGTTTGTTTGACCAAATCGGATTTCTCGGTGGATTTCCGCGATACAATTTGCTTTTTTTTCTGAGCACACTCTCTGGCCTGGTCTACATTGTTTAGATCAACCGGAGTGGGAGAAAAAAGCGCTCTCGTACTACTGAATTTATTGTGCGACATTTGACTCCTGATCACCGGGATCTTACTCGGAGAACCCGCGATAGAAGTCGTTGATTTGGTCCTTTCCAAGTTAGATGTAATGAACGATTCATTTCCTATTTCCCACACACTTTTAGCTTTTTGCATCTGAGATTTCGGGGGTTCTTTGTTTTCAAAACTTGACTTTGAACTGCTCGAACATGTTTTCAACTTCAATTTCTTTGATTCGTTTGTGTTTTTATCAACTTTCTTCGTGATCATTTTTGTTTTTGTGATAACAGGTACAGGCGTTGATGGCGGATTTGACAAAGTTTTCTTCAGAATTCTTGTTTTCACGTCTAGTTTTTTCAGGTCTTCTGTCCTAATACAATTTGCGCGGGGAGTACTTTTCGATGATATTTTATAAGTGGCATATTTGTCAGAATTCATTTTATCATCAGGTACTACAGTCAAAGGTTTCAATGGACTCGTTAGTTCTTTTCCCCTCATGTCGTCAAGATTCCACAAACTTGTTGTTTTATCTATAGAATTGTTGCGAGTCACTGTGTTCCGAGATTTCCTCTCGTTCTCTGGATCTGAGTTAGTCTTCTTCAATATGCAACGCGATTCAATTATACTGCAAGTCTTAGATTTCTGAAGCTTAGGTACAACGAAACTGCTTCTGTTTACATCGGGTGTCAAGGACGTTGTACTCGAAGTGAATTCCGACAGAATCTTATCAAACGATTCCAAGGCTTTGTTTAATTTAGTTTCCGCCGTAACTTCACTGTCTGATTTGTCGCCAGGTTGCTTCCCGACTATCGTTATGTTCTCGTATATCGAACAATACCCCTTATTCTCGTCGAGCAACCCGTTCTCTTCCGGTTCTATCGCATCCGCGTGCACAATGTTTACATTCTCGTACGCGTGGTGTCGCGGTTTCGGGTCCGTCTTGCCGATCACAACAGAGTCGCTCAGGTTTACTTTGGTCTGAAACTTATGCACATTATCACTGTTAACTTTCGCGGCGGGTTCGGAGATTTTCTTTTCGAGGCAGGCGGCAATGGCGGTGACTTTGCCGGTTTTGTGTTCGTGCGGTGTTTCGGGTGGAATGGAGAATGTCCTGTAGAATTTTTGGACGGCGGTAGGGGGTGTCGCGGGTTGTTTCTCGGTCGGCTTCTGGGAGCCGAATATGCTGAATACTTTCACTGCGGGCATGTCGCGGGCCCGGCGCGCGGGCGGTCGCGGCGGTCGCGGTCGCGGTCGCGGAGCGTGAATGCGCGCGCGCGTGTCGGACGGCGGCGTGCATGTGCCGGTGCCGCTGCGCCACCGCGCGCTATCAGACCCGCGACAATAAGAAAGTCAATGTCATAGGCTGGGAGCTGGCGGCTTGATTTACAAAACGGTTGATAACAACTTAAAAGTGAACTCAGTAAAGTGTAAGGATTTTTTAAATTTCATGATATTAGTGTAAATGAATGCCTACATGTAAATGAAAGCAAGAATAAATAAAAATAAAATTCACAATGAAACACGGATAATTGATTTAATTATCTAATAACGGAAAGTGTAAATAAAATTATCGTTTATCTCATTTCTATCTCAAAGATTTGTTAATTAAATTGAGAGTGGACAAAATAAATAAATCGAGATTCGATAATATTGTTTTTAATTCATTTTCATCAACGTTTTTCCATAAAACTTTTGCACTTTTAAAGACTTTTCGTGAGTTCTAATACCTTCCTATTCATTGAAGAGAAAGGCATAGATTTGTATTAAAAACAACTCTCCGTGTGACTATGAGCGTTGAAATGTCTCCGTCCCCTTGCCTACGCATCACTTGTAAGTGCCCATCGCAACAGAGCATCGATAATCCTCCGCACAGGTTCAACACTCGCCGCTGACATAACGTCTCGTCTCCTCCGCAAGGCGACTCAATATTATGTAAACCATTGAAAAACACCAATTCCTGGACGATATGACGCAATACACGAATAACTAGTTAATTTATTGCGAAGACGATAAAGAGCTATAATCTTCAAAAGAAAGAGACATCCACTTATCAAGAAACCAAACAACCAATCAACCAAGCGGTTTCTTTACGTATTTCTTCTCATAGACTTTATACGAGTATATTTGCGTCTTTTTTAAGAATATAAATCTTTACTCTAAACTGTCCTTATCCTACACCCATGTTTTCTACGGATTTAATGATAGACTACTGCCAAGACTAAGATATCTAAATCATAGTTTCATGCGAAATTGACAATCCTACTGTTATTTGTTGATTTTGCACAGGACTGACACAATGGGGTTTTTCGGTGACCTAAAATCGTCAGATGTATCATAAAACTTGCATTAATCCGATTGCGAAAACAGTATAAACATTAGCGAGAAAAAGATCGTTTAATAGTACGGTAACCCAAATTGTGTTCAACCCGGTTATCCTGCTTGTAAATGACAGGCACATGTGTTTATAGTTCGATGTGTTGTATATGTAATTCAGGACATTTGAAAACTAATTTCCATGGTATCTATTCTGAGATAGAGCGTAACATAATATACCGAACATCTGTAAGCGGCAGTTTATGAGTGACAGAAAAAAATATAATTTGAAATGGCGGATGGGCGGATGCTATCTATGAAGTTATAGATGATGCTATCTCCGTGTAACTTACTTAATTTTTATATTTGACAGTTTTGTTAATCAATGGATTTATAAATGGAATCAGAATGATTTTCCGATGGAGTTTCATGGCATACAACTGCCATCATGTTTGGTGGATTTTATAATGTAAATGTCTATAGTATTGAATTGAAATGGTGTCATAATGGCAATTCAGTTGACTCGCTTCAGTTTCTACTTCATAGGACACTCGAGTGCATTAAATGGCCTGCATGTCCGTTTATCGTATAAAAATATTTAAATCGTGAAATATACTTATGTTCATCTATGGACCTTTGCCTTTTCCACTACAAGTGAACATTGAAATAGAAAGAAAGTTTGTATTCAAACGATGTCGCTATCCATTTTAATAACAATTTCGTGATAGAAAAATAACATTCGTATTTAGTAGGAAACGTGGGTAATCAATGTTTGTGTGAAACGAAACGTGCTATGCAAGTATTTTTATTTTCTAGCAATGAAATTGTTGTCATTGAATTGATGTCGGGAAGAAATCGCTCTTTACTATCGTATGTCTATAAAATATTGTTTTGTATTCTTGTATCAAGAACGTTGTAGGTACTATCCGCAATTAGCTTACATCTTATATTAATAAAGGTTATTACGTGGGAAGGTTAAAGATAGGTGCAGTTTCACAAACCAAAGTTCTACGATTTATAGAAGGATTATTTATAAATGCATGTTTAATAATGAAGTTAAGACATAATATGTATTACATATTTTAAGATAGGTCAACTACCTACTCATCCAATTGAGGTGTTTAATGCGATATTAATGCGATATGACAAATTAACGATTAAATAACAGAAATGTTTTATACGCTACGTCATGATCGCAATTTAATGAAACATCTAAAAATGAAACGAAACATGATCAAGAAGTGTGATTGAAACATTATCTTGAAGATTCAGTGCTAAACTTATCTGCTGTGACAAATATGCCCATGGAGTGTGATCTAAATAAAATTATTCCAGTTACCTAATTGCGAACGGCGTCCATACATAAGAGGCGCGAAATCGACACTCATTGCCCAGACGGCAGTGCCATAGACTGCTGTAAGCGATGACTAATTACAATTAAGATATGCGTATAGGGTTACCAGAATCGTCAGGCAAATATTCTTTAGTAAAGTATTTAAATTATTTCTTTGTAGATAAAGCATTTGTTTATTAACGCCTTCATATTTTGCCGTGACAGTGGCAAAGGCAATTTCTTGTATGTTGGAAAGTCGTAGCTAGGCATTTAATAGCGACCATCTTAGTCCCCAGCATCGAATCAGCTCTATACGTAGTTTGTTTTGAGGTTAGAGGACCTGAGGGTCTTAGGTAAGTACAACTTCGATGTGATGCATGAATATGAAGTCCGTTTTACACTAACACTGGTGTGGAAGATGATTGTGTTATAAAATAAAGTAAACCGTTTCGAATATTTTCAAGGCTGACGCTGATATCTACTTGATGTGGCAACCTTAGCTCCGAGGGGACCGGAGTCAAATTCATTAGATTAGCCACGAAATCGCAGTAATTAATGACTCAATTGCTCTCGAGTGAACCGTCTTGTTGTAATGAAGCCCGGTTGAAATACCTACCATGTCTTTTTGTGTCTGGCACTCAAATAATTATAAAAAGGAAAAAAATCCACGATTTTTTTGTTTAATCCATGGAGCACGTCCACAATCCACATGTTTATTTCGCGTACATATAACAAATTATTTCAAATTAAATAAATTCAAATAGCATATCATTCACACATCACCGAATGACATTGGTGGCGCATTGGTTAATAGGCAATCATCGCTGGCAATTATAACTATTGCGCGTGACAAATTAACTTGTGAGGTATTGTAACATACACCCAGCAATTAACACTTCATTTTTAACGTAGGTAATTCAGCGACTTAAGGATGACAAGAAATTATTTTCATTCATGAAACAGATACAGAATTGTTTAATTCAGTGCATTCTTTGATGGTCAGTCAGATAAACGTCCGAAACCATACGATAAAGATTTTACTAAAGGCTTATCAGAATTAGGTTTTCTAACAAATTTAAATTCTATGAGTGGCCAATTTTAACGTTAGCTATCAATCAAAATGTATTTGCCCTATTAACAAGTAGTAAAACTTGTTTGGCAGACTACTGTAAATAGGTCGATGAGTCGTAAACATGTATTTCGAAAGTTATATAAAATCAATCTAAAAACATTATGAGAAGCAGGCTACCACTACCTATGTCCTATTTAGACAGTAGGTACAGAAAATTATGTCTAATTAAATTATGTGTACGCCTGCCCCGTCCAAATAGCCGTTCTATCTTCTTTCTATTTCTACCATCAATTAAACCACAAGACCAGACACCCAGTTAAAATATGTGGCGTACAAATATTACGAGTAACCACCGACCGCTCACTTCCTGCCTGCATAAGCGCCGCCGCGCCTCAGAATGCATGGAAATGTTTGACGACGGCACAAGTTTGAGAATCGGAAGCATAATTACATAAAAATTACCGCACCAGTGCGTTCTCCTTTTAATTCGACTTCTACTTTTATTTATACTTTCCTATTTCTATTTTTTTTGGCTCAGAAACCCGCACCAACTTCCCCAGGAATTTTAACTCTAGCTATGTAGTTGAAGGTGCATATTTGAGCGGCGTTAACATTGTCGAGTCCTCGAGTTGCGTTTTGCATGTGAGTTGTTCATTGTTGTTTACGTGTAAAATTACACGTTAATATATTCTTTTATATATTATTTTTATATAGGCTTTTATACTCAAACGTGGTTAAACGAAACCGTTGCTCTCTTTTTGTTGAAAATGGTAGGTAAGTATGTTTATTTATATTCAAATTATGAACTCCTATAATTCAGGATCATGATTCTATGAGCAGCTATATTATAGCAAGGTATTACTAATATTACACCTACATACAATTAACCAACGACATAACTTCAAAATTCAGCATTTTTAATGAAAATTTTATGAACGTAAGAAAAAAGTAAGGAAGCCTGTGTTTTGAAAACTATGAAAGCCACACACACAACCCATTGATCATTTGGACGATCATTTGAGTGTGTGATCAGTGTTGAACGACGAATTGCAAGTACGATAAGTTCATCGACATAGACGAAAAATTTATTCAAGCCTGCTTAATGCAACAAAGACGACAAACTTGACAATAGACAGCTTTATTACCTGATCGTTCGATTTGAGTTTCCATGACTGATTGAGTACCCGTCGTTCTTTAAGCAATAATTACATAACAACAACTGCGATTCTTCTATGTATTTAAGTAGGTATTTAATAAGCCAGAGTTCGCTTCTTGCTATTAGTTCAACTGAAACAATGGCGGTCCCATGGTTTTCACTGAACGAAAGTGATCATCATGCATAGGCGATGAAAAACCGTGAAGACAGAGCATCAGACTGACATCTGTGGTATTAAAATGTTGCTTTGAAACTAGAGGATTATCGAACATCTAATTAAGCTATACGCTATACTAAGTTTTATGATAAAATTTTATGAATATACAGTAGTATGTCATGTAGTATGCCCATTACCCATAAAAAAAAAATTGGAATGAAATTTGCTACTGGTATTTTTTGACATTAAACAAAAAAACTTTTTGAATTTAGAGTCGGTTTGTAAACAAGACGTAAGATTCCTCTACCTCTGTCTTCATAGCATAATAATCCAATTGAAACTGCAAATAAGAGTGACGTTCAATAAAAATATTTACGAGCGCTCTATTTCATCAAATTATCTAGCTTGGAGTAGAAAATCTAGAATCTTCCACGTTCCATCATTCAACGTCAATGTCCAAGTCATTAAAATTTCAATAAACCTTGCATTACCAACTGAATGCGCAACCGCTGTTTTCAGACGCCCTACGATAGACTCCCATGCACACAAACAACTCTCAACTCAAGTCAACACTCAACAAGGCAAGAAAAATTGTCAAATTATTCAGCTTGTCACACCGAAACTTTCTGTCACTCGTTACACGTCAACTATGACAAGCCCTCACCATTTCTAATGGGTCATGCGGTACTAATTGATTGCGCAACACTGTTACACAGGCGCCCTACGAAAGGCTGTTAGAATGCGGGGCGGAAGGCAATGGTGACATGCGTACTGCATTAGTTGAAAGAAATCGCATTCCCGCATGTACCGGTAGTAAGCAGAATCAGTAAGTTGGGTTGTGTAACTCGCACATTCGGGGATTTTCCAATTGAAAGCTTCTTTGTTTTGAATATTTTAACTCGTTACGAGTATTTCATGCATCAATATTCAACCGAATTAAAATTATATTAGGTACATTAAGTTATTATCTGAATAAGTAAAAAATATATATAGTAGCTTCAACCCACGACTTCGTCCACGTTGACCCAAGAATTTGACCTAGAGATGAATAAAAAGTACCGTATCCAATATGTTAATCCACGCTAAGGTCTACCTGCGTACCAAATTTCATCCAAATCTGTTCAACCGTTTTTGTGAAAGAATAACAAACGTCCCACTATCTATCCATCCATCCATCCAAACTTTTCTCTCTCTCTCTCTCTCTCTTCAGCCGACATTGATCCACTGCTGGACATAGGCCTCTCCCAAGGCGCGCCACTGAGCGCGATCTTCGGCTCTCCTCATCCAGTTGCTTCCCGCCGCCCGACGCAAATCGTCGCGCCATCGAGCAGGAGGGCTACACTACGGGCCCACACTACGTTTGCCGAGCCGCGGTCTCCACTCTAACAGCCGTTTGCTCCAGCGTCCGTCGGATCTACGACAGATGTGGCCAGCCCACTGCCACTTCAGCTTGCTAGCCTTTAGAGCTATGTCGGTCACTTTGGTCCGCAATCGAATTTCTTCATTTCGAATTTTGTCTTTGAGGGACACACCGAGCATAGCTCTTTCCGTAGCTCGCTGAGCGACTTTAAGCCTGTGGACTAGCCCCACCGTGAGCGTCCACGTCTCGGCCCCGTAGGTCAGAACCGGTTGGACGCACTGATTGAAGACCTTTGCCTTCATGCTCTGCGGTCCAAACTTTTGCATCCTCACAAACTTTTGCATTAATACGAGTAATAGTATTAGGAAGGTAAGTCCCCGAATTTACTAAGATCTAGGAAAATTTATCGTTTTGTTTTAACTACTGTTCGCTTTCCGTAAAAGGGACATTGCAACAAAGAAACAGTTTTGATAAGCAAGCCTACATATGTAAGTAACAAATTTAGAAATAGCTTTCGAAACAAATCTATCAATTATTTCACAATCTAACACCACTATCACGTCTTGTTTTGTTACTCTTTTCTCTTCATTTCGTAAATTTGTAGCATTTTGTAGCATGTCAGTAATCAGCAATTGATAATACGCAATTAGCTTAGCTCATTCCGAGACTTATGTTCCAATTTTGCCGTGTTTGTTAGTCGATCGGATCGACAGCGTCTTAAACGAAACAAATTCCTTCTTTTACGAGACCATCAAAAACAAGTTACAATCTTCAACCAAGACACATCACTGACCATTTCGTATCATGGATCTGATGCACGTAGAGACATTTTTGCAGCAGATTTACAATCGCTGTCATTTTGTGAGACGTCTACGAATCATATGGAAATCAGCTTTGCATTTGTTTGCAATTCGATCTGTGTGGATGAGATTAACGTTGTTAGGTGTACCCACTCAATATTTAGGCAATAAAGCTTGGATAAGTTCGACGGAGGATAAGTAAGAGTAAGGGTTTTCTGGCATCTTTAAGGTGCGTTTTCACAGTAAGGTGAAATTGTTGGCAACTTCTGTGTTTACAACACCTGTTGACAGCAGAAAAGCATATTATACGTTAGCAAATTTTCTCTGTGAAATCAAAATAATTCTGCTTTAACCTTTTTCCGATTGTAACAAATCCCCTGTTTACGAGAACATCAAAACAATTTACAATCTACATCAAGTTTCCATGCACGTAAAGACATTTTAGTGGCAGATTTACTATCGCTGTTTATGTCGTGGGACCTCATCGAATCATCTGGAAAGCTGTGCATTCAAATCATGACCCTGGAGCGTGCAAGAAGTGCACGTAACATTAAATTGGTCATAAAAGATCGGATTTGCATTTTATTGAGCTTGAGCGTACGTGAAACTGAAAGTACGATACCGTGACATGCAAGTAATATGTGATAATAAATAACTCTTCATGCTTATAGATGTCATTAGAATTTCTTGTATATAGGATGCCCGTAAGACCTAGACCTATAGTTTTAGTTTACGCTGGCCGATTGCGGGTTGGTGGACTACACATGACTTTAAATTTTGGAGAGCGCTCAGGCTCCGCAGATAAAGACAATAATTCACTCATTCTAAACTGATGATGAGTTTAAATTTCCGTTTCATTCGTTTAAAATTTCTGCTTCGCTGGGAATCTAATCATCTCCACACAATGCAACGGCGCCTAAATCACTGCGACATATATCACTAAATGCAATTCTATTTTTCGGAGTAAGTTTCTTTCCCGCAATGTATTATGACATACTCGTAAGTAGTTACTTGTAGAGACTAAACCTGCAAACACGTTTATAGTCTAATTCTTAGACAAACATGTTTATAGTTCATGAGAACATAATCAGTTGTTGTTACTGATTATGGATAAACATCGTGTGATTGAAAATGTAGTTTATAGTCCAAAAGGCCGGCGACCAAAAACTACAAGCATTTTCTAAAATCTGATATTTAAATATAAGGTCTCATTTTGGTGGAGTAGAGAAATAGCCCGGCGTGAGTCAGCTGAATTCTGTAACGCTAGGGTGGATATAGAACTAGCATGTCTGACGACCGTAAAACTTATTTTCAATTTGTATTGTCTGTAACTCATTGCAGGGTCGAGTATTCTCTCATAATGAGTCTTGATTAATATACTACTCAAGAAATATTTTCAGGTTTACATTTTCCGCTTTAAACGCTACAGAATCTAGCTGACTAATGGCGGGCACCATTATGACCAAATTAAAGTTAAAATATCATAATTTGGAAAATACTTGCAGATTTTAGTCGCCGGCCTCTCGGGTTACAAGTTCTATCTATTCGCGTTCACAAGCTTTACAATTCAATGATAGGACGGGCCGTTACGTCTTGGATTTGTACGGTAGTTGACGCGATCTGCTTGTTATTCTAGCTCTATTGTCGCATTCGCAGAAATAAAAGTAGATATGCCATTGTTGTAATTATACTGGATGAATGTTACAATGCCGTGTTGGAAGATTATGATAACAGGCTTTCATATATATTGGATTTAGTGTAGACCTTTGCGACAGAAACTAGATTTTTTACTCCTTTATGAAAAATTTACATACTCTATCAATCCAGCTGTGTATTACAATGCGCCCATACATTGTGATGTAGATTTTCCTGGGTCAGTACCTTTTGTAGCCAGCAGTAGGTAACTAAGACATTGAAAGATCTTTCTCATTGTGAGAGGAGATCCGATGTGTTACAGACATACTTGACAGATCTTATTCTTCAAATGCAATACTGTTTATTAATATTGGCACTCGGTTCTAGTATCCGGACAAGCCTAGAATGCAGATTCTCATGGCACGACCACAGAAATCCAAAGACACGCGGTAGAAAACACTGATCGCGTGCCGACCGATCAGTCGAGCTAGTTCCGCTACATACTGAAGATGCAATGATAGATTTTTTACTTAATCAACGCTATATTAACGGTATTCCGACTATTAATTGCCGTGAAATAGTTCTTTTCAGTGAACACTGGCAAAACAATCGTTAGGAATACATTAGATTGAAAAAGTTTTCTTTATTACAATATAACTTTTAAAATAATTAAGTGGGTAGGTACTTGAATTTAATGTATTGTGTAGGGCAAAGGGCACATAGGGCAAATACTAATAGCTTAGTAGCTTAGTAGTTACGAGGTATTGACCTGCACGAGTTGAAATGTTAATCATTGGTCATAATAATATTCACAATTTGTTTTTAGAATGGTTGCCGGAGAAACTTTATTTGAGGTGAACATCTTAGTCCTCATGAGTAGAAAAGATTTCTTCCGTTCCGTTCTGTGAGTTAATTCCACAACACATTGCATCATCAATTAAAGCGAGGAAGCAGGAATAGTGTGGGCCTCGTTGACAAAGATTTATACTCAATGCACACATCTGCTATGAAGTTGGTAAACACTTGCATGTGTGTTGTTTGGTGTACAAATACAACTCACGTGGTGGTATGCGGGCGGAAGCTGAGTTATCTACGGGATCGCCGACTAGCGGTTGATATTGGTATGTTTTTATGGAAATGGATTTTTTTACCTTTACCCGTGTCGGTGAGGTTTCGTTGTATAATTTTTATTTCGAAACATCCAGTAATTTTTCTTATTTGTTATATGTTTTTGACATTTGATTTTAAAGGAATACTTTTGAAATGGAGAACGTTAAATAATATATTAAAATAACGAAAAAATTGCTAGGTACATTAATAATTTCAGTACGAATAATTTTGCACCCGTTGATGTCTTTTTTATATCTTTCGTCGAAGCGAAGATACAATATGTTTTTAACCAATTAGTGACCTAATACAGGCACACTAGAGTAGAATCTGCACAGAATTATATGGGTATTGGGTATGGAGCAAAATATCTGCAATGCCTTGAACACAAATTCATCCCTAGAAGCAAGTCTAACTACAATTCATTTGTTGTACGCATTACCTAAGCTACTGAATAAAGCACTAGCTTGGCGCGGTTCATTGCTCCCGTGACTTATTAGTATTCGGTACACTAACTCACTATTCAGTCGTCACTCATCGCTCGAAAGTTACATTTATGCATATGACATTCTTACACAAATATGTCTAACTTAACGAGACCTATTTGAGTATGAATGAGTGTGGCTTTCAAACACGGTTCGTCAACAATACTCATAACATTTGACATTGAGGATAACTCAAAGTTAAATTTTTCAGCACAATGTTATGCGCACATTCATTAACAGAAAAGCCAATCACCCGATTTTGTCTCTCACTCCTATATCACAATGACCAATAAAGTTTAATGATAAATAATAATCTACACTGTATGTAAATGCACACTATTATTTACTTACACGAAACGACTTTTCACAAAATTACACCGTCTGTGCGTGTGAAAGGTGACAGCGATGCGAAAAACACGTGTTCAGTGGTAAACAGGCGACGGTGCAATTTGTCAGCGACGATGTGACAGCTATGATTAATAGAGGGACGTCCCCGGTAAGAGGCGGAGGTGCGAGAGTTTACATGGAGCGTTCCTAGTGACTGATCACTTTGAAGATAGATATAAGTTATAATTTATTAATGCAGAAGGATGTAGATTAAATTGAAATAGTATCATTAAAACATGAATTTTAACTCGTTCGGTCAGCTGACAGGTTTGGGTTTATCTTTTAAATATTATCGTTGCTTGGTCTTGGGCCTTTTATGCTTACTGCTACAGCTGCATTTTCAGCATTCAAATTAGTCGATTTTGTGTCATTATTGGTTATATAATCTGGTTATTTAGAGGTCAGTTACGAAAATGTATTCCTTTTTACACCTTTGAGCAGTGTATTGTGTATGAGTACGTTAAATTGAAGTAAGTACTTAATATTAGTAATTACCGAGCATTAAATCAAACAAAATTCCAACATCATGCCACATAACAGCACTACATCATCTCAACAAGACAAGAATCTCTCATAAAGCAGTTGAAACAATAATAAATTAACCATAAATCTGTCTTGAGTCTTATAATCGCCGGTTCGCGTAAACGGTTTATTACCATAACGAAACTTTCTAAGCTTGTAATATTAAGGTACGGGTAGACAAACCGACCCGACGACTATCCGATTATCGGATAGGAGTGGTTGAAAGGAAATGCCTTCCCGATTATTCATGGACTTTCTCAGCGAAGACGCGAGAGTTGGACGCCGATGATATGTGAAGCGCATGTTACGTTTCATCTTATGAATTAGATTTAGGGTTGCTAAATCGTGTTTACTTAGGTACAGGAATTCCTTTTAAATTTGTGAATTATTAATCGAAAAAAGATGTTTTTTGATGCGTGCTTTTTCGCGTGAACAAATTTTAATGCGTGCTTTTTCTGTCCAAAAGCTGACTTGAAATGATCGAGAGGGTTTTTAAACAAACTTTCGGGCGAAACATACGAGTAACTTATGTTAAAATAAAACTGCAACACTAATCGTGTAGTATATACGGAGTTGAATAGGTTTATTATGATAATATTTTATAGTTATTTCAACCATGACCACAATGATAACAAGACAATGAATAGGTAAATTTACTACTGTGATTTCTTTAATAAGTTCTTCCTAATTTTCTTCAGTTAACATTCGCCCACTTCTATTTAAGGCCTCTCCCAAGGCGCGCCTCTCAGCTCGATATTCAGTTCTTCCACATTTCTCTAGAAAGCGATTATAATTTTCACAAGGTGTTTATAAAATAAGATATTTATCTTATACGATCCTCATTTAGTCATTAAGTACAGCCTCAATTGAATGCTTAGAGTAAATAATAATTGTTTTCTAATAAAGATGGTACTCAACCCTTACAAAATAACACATCAAAACAGCTTTCTAACAAAGCGGTAGTGACGCGTAGGAAACGCCGTCCAGAGACAACTTTTCAGCATCGCCCGGCTGGTGTAGCCCAGTCCTATCTATCAGCCGTATAAGGAAAATAGCTTGAACGTTTCAAACATTCTGAAATAATTCATAGTATACTTTTGAAGTTCCTTACTTTCATTTTTCTTCAAGATGTTTTATGGACCGTTATTGGGTGAAATTGGATTTTATTTACATTTTATATTAATAATTACTTTTTTAAAACAAGCCTTTGGTGTGTGTGCAGTTGTTTCGGTGTCTAAAAACTTTTTTTAAACAATTTGAAAGCTTATTTTTTAAAACAGACGCGCGCCTTGTCCTATTTTCTTGGCAATGCGGCTGAGAGGCACAGTAGGTACCTATCATTTAAGTGACAATTTGTGGTATTCCTAGAGAAGGATTTTAAATGCTACGTTTATAATTAACTATATAAGGGATATTTTTACATTTATTGCGTACAATTTAAATTAAACATAAACAGACATCTATAAATCTGGTGTAAAGAAAGATAAAACGCCTGGCAGTAACATAACGGCAACGCAACAAAACGATGTTTGCCGACTAATAAATTCTGTTTATGTCTTTCACTGTAAGGCACGGTGAAGTTTAGAATATTTTTCTTTTATCAGCAATCTTTGAACTCTACTATTAAACAACTTTGAGATTGATCATTTCATTGATGCATTGTTTTTAATGTTAGATCTTTTAGATTTTATGTTTAAAAATCTTTTACCAAAATAACTTCAGAGATACGTAATTCCACGTACGTAATTCAAAGGCAGTGGACTAATATTTATAGTTAATCATTTGCTCCTAAATATTTGCCTATCAATTAATGTAAAAATTTAAATATTTTAAATTAATAATAAACGCGCTTATCACATAAAATTAATAGCTAGTAATTGCACTATTGACGGTAACTCTATAAAGATGTAGAGTTCCACCAATGCTCGTTTGTTTTGTAGACATGCAGCAGTATTATCAGAGGATATTCTTAAGTCTAACAAATGTAACGTCTTTATCGTCAAATTATCCTATTCAATACAGGTAATCTTATCTTTTTATATTAATAATCATGTCTAATGTCCATGTCACACCCGTACCGGTGGTTGTTGACGGCACTGCTCTCGAAGTTGTAGACGAATACGTTTACCTAGGACAACCGATCCGAATGGGTAAGTCCAACTTCGAGAGAGAGGTCACTCGAAGAATCCAACTCGGCTGGGCAGCGTTCGGGAGTCTACGACACGTCTTGACGTCCAATATACCTCAGTGCCTGAAGTCGAAAGTTTTCGAGCAATGTGTGTTGCCAGTGATGACCTACGGTGCCGAGACGTGGTCCTTTACTGTGAGCCTAATGCACAAGCTCAGAGTCGCCCAGAGGGCAATGGAGAGAGCTATGCTTGGTATTTCTCTACGAGACAGAATCAGAAATGATGAAATCCGTAGAAGAACGAAGGTGACCGACATAGCTCTCAAAGTTTGCAAATTAAAGTGGCAATGGGCTGGCCACATCGTTCGCAGGACTGACAACCGATGGGGAAAAAAGGTCCTCGAATGGCGACCACGTCTAGGCAAAAGGAGCACAGGCCGCCCTCCGACCAGGTGGACTGATGACCTGAAGAAGACAGCGGGAAACCGTTGGATTCAGAGGGCCCAGGACCGGGCGGAGTGGCGTCGATTAGGGGAGGCCCATGTCCAGCAGTGGACTACTAAGGGCTGAAAGGAAGGAAGGAGGAAGGAATCTTATCTTGCTGTTGGAGCAAGCACAAAATTTATAATGAAATTAACAATTAAATAGTGATAATTTAGAAACGAGTTGGTTCATAAATAGATAAAATTACGATTGCATAATATTGTTTTGTCAGTGTACGAAATACAAACTCATTAGTGACCCACTACAGGATCGGATCCCCTCTCAGAATAAGAAAAATGTAACCTTAGTCCACCATGTCGCCAATTTCGGTTTGGCACAAGACATGATAATGGAGAACCATCAGATGTGCAGGTTTTCTCTTGAAGTTTTGCATTGTTACAGCAGGCAATTATTGATTTTTTTACATTTTAATTCTTCGTCGTTGAAGCAGGACATTTTGATTTTTTTATATTTAAATTACTGGATATCTCGATCAGAAAGTCAAATTCTTAGCCGTCGGGCTATCACCGATACTCTATTTTAAGTCAAACAGATCTTGTACCAAAATACCTCGTGAGAAAACGATACTCAGCACGTCATACCATCGTGAGCGTCAGCATTGAACTGGCGCAAGGCAGGCAGCGCGATAGTTGAATGACAAGGCGACTCAGATACGGTCATGTGCACAGCAGTTTTGTATATAGAGGTTGATGTTTTCACTAGCGCGATGAAGGCTATCCGACCAAAATGTGAGTAAAAACCTCGGGTTCGTAGAAAAATAATGGGTTTCACGAGGAGTTTTTAAAGCCTTGGTTATCCTCATTAAAATACTCAGATATTTGAAGTTCGTAACAGGTATTTTAAGCCATAAGCATAATATTATGTTTGTTAAACGAGTGGTACTTTAAAAAAATGTATGGTTTTTAGGCTTTGTAATATTTATCTTTTTTTAGTTGTTTAGTTTAGTCTAGTCAATGTTAGTTTAACCTAGTAACTGCAATATTTTTATCGCTAGTTTAATTTTGAAACATACCGCAAAATATTAAATCCAAGATGTTGCTTAGTTTATAAACGTAAACGATTGTTTCTTAACGATTTCATTTGTTTTTTAATGTTTCCATTTTAATTTGAAGCACATTTGACATGTGATCCCGTTGTGACTGAATTGTAAATAGCTACATACGTAAACATCATGAGGACTCTGTGATCGATTCCACGCTGCCCCGTCGCCTGCTGAAGACCAGCCACAGCAGGAACAGTCCCGCGGCGACATAGTGCATCCATTCCGGCACCGACAGCTCCACTGCAGCCGTAGTGCATCTAGGAGAGGAGGGTTTGTTGGAGCGCGTTCGTGGAGGATATATGAACGCGTTACATGTAGTGATATCATCGAACGTGTCTGACTATTGGTTAAAAGTTATCTTCCACCTGCTTGAATGATGTACAAAAAATCGTTTATGTATATGTGACGTTTGTGTGTTTAGTCGGTTTATGGATCATAGAATAAGATAAGCGTACAAAGAGTTTGAAGAAAAATCTAACGGATTAAAATTTTTATCGAAACCTATTCCGCCAATAATTCTCAAATTCTTAAACTTTATTTTGATTCACTATTTTAACTAATTAGAAAATTTTAAATTTAAAACAAACGTAATTAAGAAATTCGAAAAATTAAACGTGAAAGCTCGCTACCTTCGTGATTCTGCCGTATAATAGTAAAGCGGCGTGAAAAAACATCACCCTGTGAACA
This sequence comes from Erynnis tages, assembly GCA_905147235.1. Lineage (NCBI taxonomy): Eukaryota > Metazoa > Arthropoda > Insecta > Lepidoptera > Hesperiidae > Erynnis > Erynnis tages. Next base: position 3,885,631 of record LR990092.1, read on the forward strand.
CATCGGAGGCAGTGGGACGTGCTTTGACCGAGTCAGAATGAATTATCAGTGAGTCTCGTACGTCTTAACAAAGCGTACTTAAAACGCGTAACTTTGATCTTTTACACAACAAAAGCACTCTTATCTGTCGGTAGATATTTTCTCTTTGATAGCTTATAATTATGTATGATCGAAGTATGAGTGAACTGGGTCAACTGGGAGAAAAATACTATGAAGCATAAAGCTCATCTTTCGTACTGTAAGTTAGCAATATAGGATAATAGAATCAATGTGAGAATGGATGGATGGATGGCTGAACAGATTTGGATGAAATTTGGTACACGGGCATATTATAACCTGGATTAACCTGTATACTTTTTATTCCCCTCTGGGTCAAATTCTTAGGCTCACGTGGACTAAGTCGTGGACGGAAGCTAGTATATGATTAATAAATAAAATTGTATGATGGATTTTGGAATCGCTCCTAACACAGAGATGATAATTTGGCAAAACATTGCGATGCAACAATTTTGCTTATTTATGTATGTCACGCTAGTGTCAATGGACAGATTGCATCACGAATGGTTAGTTCCGGTGGACAAACGGACGGAACGTTCGTCACAGTGGGGCAGACACGCTCTACTGTGTTAGATAATCGTCCGCGTGGCTTGGTCATTACGCTATCCATTGAGATTTACAAAAATATTGTATTTTTGCACTAAACACTAAAATAAAATAAAAATAAAAAAACGAATCGGACAAATTGAAGTAGCATGTTTTTCATGTTTGTTTACTTTTAAACCTGTTAAAAATATAATTAAAACTTCCGCGATCTCTTAATAGCTGCCAAAGGTTGAAAATGCAATTTTAATGCAGGCATTGGGCATTGTTTCAATGGATCGTTAAGTTGTGTAAATTCTTTTTAATTTTTTTGCTTAAATATGAAAAAAGGCGCATCATCGCATGTGCAAACAAATTTTAAAGTTCATAAAGACTACAGAACAACATTAAGATAGAGATTCTGATACGGCATTTGAAGATAACAAGCGACAGGCACAATTAATTATTATGAGATGAGATGATAAATCGAAAACAATTTCAAAATAATTGACCTCGTTTCGGTTTGGAATAATTCAAGATGACTTAGGATAGTTTATTCTAATCGCTCATCGATCAATAAATAAAATAGTCATCACCGAAATAGGTCGTTTGATGCAACCAATAAGTCTGTCTATATCCCATTAATAACCCACTACAGGTCTCCACTACGGGTCTCCTTTCACAATGAGAGGGATGTAGGCCTTGAGGGAAGTACCTAATATTAATTTATTGCAAGCAGAGCTAGCCCAGTAGCTTTAAATTCTCTCGAATAAGATACGTACTATATTTGTAACGATCGATGGTCCGTATTACTATTACGTTATAAAATGGCAGACACAATAATTTAATACTCAATATAGCGACCAAGACCAGGCATCGTTATGTCTGCCCAATAAACTTGGAGCAAAATAATATAATGCCGATTGCCACACAACACAAAGGTAATCGTGTGGTAACCGACCTTATGTTGAACAAATGAATAAAGTAAAATTTCAATGGAAAGTTTCAATAAACCACGTTGTGGACGTTTTGATGGAACGCCAAAAGCTAAATATCCATAATTTACAGTAGGTCTACTCAATATTTCTTACATTCCACAAAGTAGGTAAAGCCAGCCATCTGTATGCATTTCAAATTAAAAATGCGTTAATTTTCATAATAAACGAAAGCTAAAATTTTAACGATGACCCACGCTAATGGTTCAAATTACAGAAATTCATCGCAATACCAAATTTAACGGTAAATAAAATTTCTAGTTTTATTAATAGGTAAGCGGATTTTAAATTTGTAATCTACCTTTACAGTAAATAAATCCTAAGTGGTGTTAATAGAATTAAAAGTCATGAGGACCAAGAATGTCAGATCAGTTACGAGCTCTTTTGTATTTCTTAACCCTACATAACTCATGCAAAAATGAGTTCAGTGGATTATCTACTAAATCTGGGTGAGCTTCGAGTAGTACCTCTGCCAGTATAGAACCAGGGACCCACTTCAAGGCACCCCGTTTTTATGTTAATACGGCCAAAAATTAATGTCATGGAAATGTGATCGACACGAAAATTTTACATACTTCTCTGTCTTTGTTAATAGTATTATCTCACTACAATACTAACTACTCGTACATAATATAATATAACTACTCGTACATACGTCCTCGCATTTCCCCATAAAATGAACTTGACTTAGCCGGTACTACTTTATTACCGTGTCCCCATAATTTTCTAGCCTGCAATCTTCTGTATACTTTATAGAGTACTTGATAATGTTGGGATTACACCGATATTGGGTTGTTCTATTAGACCTTTTACCGCTACAGTATATTACTCGTATGTTGGCACTAAAGAGAATGTTATTTTAATAACAGGACATTATTTTGTTCATTATTATTAGTTTGTATTACTTTGTATTAAAGCGTTTGCTTAACAAAATACAACGAAAAACTTCTACATTTTTTGCAATTGCTTCTAACTATACAATTTGAAAAATAAAGTAAAATGGCATTATTTAATTTTGCAAAATACTCAGACTTTAAAGCGGGGTAATTTGGTTAATTGCGGTTTTTATAAAAGGTGTTTCATTAAATTTTGTTTAAACATAGCTGCTTAATTAAAATTGAGCGGAAGTTAGTGAGAAATTCAAAGCAGTAAATCTTAAAGATAAGTACGAGTATTTAATAGTCGCAGTATTACGGCCAAAAAGAATTCCAAAATTCATTATGTACGCAAATAAGCACAAACGTGTCGTCGCGAGTAGGAATACAATGAGTAGTGTATTTGTTAAAGAAATCTGTTTAAGGAAGCGTTATGGTAGTTGGTTATCGACTTTCTTCTACGTAAACTGTAGGTCACCGCGCGCCGAAAACAGAACTAATATTGGGAGAGACGAAAAAGTGCCCCACACATAGGCCGCTCTCTACAAATATAGAGATGTAACGCCCTACTACCACATGTTTGAACTTTTTTACATTGTAAAGTAAGGCATTTACAGCCCTTTTTTGGTGGACATCGCTGTGCTCTTAATCTACCTATTTTCTAACTAATCCCCACCTTTCATGTGAGTACTGCTAACTCCGCATGAGTTTGCCTTCGCGGGCAATTCAAGAGCTAGGACTGGCCCGAAGGAAACAAAAGGACACGGCGGCTGTTCAAATAAGAACTGTCATTATTGTAATGGACGTAAAATACAAGAGATACATAAGTTGTATAATTTATTTTGTTTTATTATTTCAGATTTCGCTAACAGCAGGTACATAAGTACCTACTAGTTTAACAATTGCGCAGTTGTTTCGACAAATAATGCAAAATGATACAATTTTATTACTTATTTGGACAATCAAAAGTTTCTAAGTAGATTCTTTTCTAGACTTCTAATCACATTAATAAAAAATTTCATCAAAATCGACTCAGTAGTTTGACCGTGAAAGCGTAACAGACATCTGTCTGTCTTACTTTTGTATTTAAAATATTAAGTAAAGATTTATTTATTTTTATTATATTGATACTTGAGCGTGCTCAGCGTTCACAAATTTCGTAGTAAAAGAAAGTTCAAAGCATAAAGTTTTCACATTAAAATGCCAAAACATCTATTATTGTCGAAATGTACGAAGTTAGCTGGAGTTTTATGGGTGTATTGTTTATTTGTTTGCTTACGTTATTTATACTAACTTGTCATTTGTCTTGTATGTAAATACGAACCTACTTTTGAGGCTTTATACAGTTATTAGGCAAGTACTCAAATGGAATTTTTTGACACAATAATTGATAGCAACATTTACGTGTACAAAACTGTGAAAAACGTTTTCACAAATGTGTCTTCAACTCTAACTAGTTTAATAAGGCAGATTTTATATTTTATTAATTTAATCTAATGAGCCTAGAAATAACCTAAAGAGGGGTTAGGGCTTGTGCTTATAGATAAAGTTTGAGAGCCTACATATAATAAAATTAATAAAGTATAAAATGCGCTAAACCGATCCCTATAAGACCCTTTCGCTACAGTTTTACTTATCTTATTATATTAATTAAACCACGGTTCCCTTTCCATGGGCCAGTTCTCTCGTATCGACGTCACTTTTAACGACACATTTAATTGGTGAAGGTTTGAAAGTGCTCCAGTATCCTGCAATCGGTAACAAAATATTGCCGCTTTTGGCATACCGGTTACGAAGCGAAAGCGTTCGCGTAATTACATTTACTTTTGACTCTGCCCGATATAATTTTGATTATTGGTCCTAATTATTTGCACAGGTCGCGTGTAGTATAAGAACAAAGTTTTAGCAGTTTATCTCTTGCTTTAGTGTTCGGTCCTACTCGTATATCCCAAGTTGTTCGTCTTTCACTGTGACATAGTTGCAACAACAGTTCATGATCGTACACTAATAACACTAATAATATAATAATCATGAGAATAAAATACTTCTTATTATAAAGTCGTAGGCAGAATCTAGCAGCTACCAAACGCATTTATTTATAAGCTTGTCTTTATAAGTGCAATGAGACTTACACACTACCAATAACACTTTTTTGTTACAGTAAGTACCTATCTTGAATGAAGACCTATCTTAAACAGTTTCTTCGGATGTCTATAAATTTACAACGATAATTTAATGATTGTCCCCCGCATCGCGTGATCAATCTGTAATTGCGTGCGAAAGATGATAATCTCGAAACGTCTCATGAAATCATCATGGCATGAAACTATTTAATTGCACTCCGTTTAAGCTATTCATTCAGCCTACATACCTATATCGGCGTTATTTTACCTATATGGACATTGAGTATTTTTCCATGGAAAAAACAGACACGAATGTAAGTACATACCCACATGAAATGTATTAGAGTAGTGTTTGTCCATACCTAGTTCAAAATTCAAAATCTTTTTTACTGTCAGGTGTAATTGTTCTAATTGGCTGACATAACTGACCGACCAACCAACACGACGAAATTTAAACACAGGGTACACCTATTTATCTACTAAGTACTTACTTACGACATGAACGACGACTAATGTGTTAGAAAATTGTACGTGTGCGAGTTCAAAATCGTTTAAAATGATAAATTGATACTTATATTAGTACATTTATTTTAATGTTCCGCCGTATCCGTCGCGAGTAGGTTAGAGTGTTCATTAAACGAACGACTCTGAATTTACATTTTTTATATTACCAACTAACTTAGAATTTTGGTATTTTATGAGGCAAGGGGCCATATGCGGCCGTCTTACCCCTACTACGTCTAAAATAAGAGAAACAGGTACTAACATAGTCGGTATACATAATTGTTTTTGTAAATAAAACACTCGTGTGAGGGATGCGTACCTAATAAGTTAAAATTATTCATCACTTCAACAACAAATCAACACAACATTTACAGTAGGTTTCAATAACCGATCTTCGGATTTGGGTTGTCATTAGATACTGTTTGATTACAAGATACTTTTTTAAACTTTCCAGTACCGCGCCCTAAGCTTTTAAATTTTAAAAGCCTGGATGGAAATGTTACCTATTTAAACTATTTCTCAATTGCAATAAACATTGACGTAACACACACAGTGACCTTTTGCGTAAAATCTATTGCAAACAATTTTTTAAACAGTTAAATTGACTAAATTCTGGAAAAATAGGGTAGATGGGCTCATAAGGATACAGCGGGAATGCATCATTATTGTAGGTACCTAATATTGTTTCTCATATAATATATGGGATTGTAAATGTAAAACGTAGCTCTCCTTCAAAGTAATTTACGTCCTAATGGTGACTGCTCTGGATGGCGTAGATGACCACTAAGGTAGTCTGACTACTAAGTTTCGTTCTGCGAAGGTGGCGCTAAATTAGTTTTACTAAAGTACCGTACGTATATTAATTTAAAAGTATACAAGGAAGAACGTCGTACAAGATTGAAGGTCAAGTGTTATAATGTTTACAAGCTCAATAGAGTTTATATAACTTGGCTTGGTCATCCACTCAGAGTGCATGTAAACATAGAAAATGGTAGGTACCTATGTATATGCTTGGTCGAGTAGTTTGCAGTAGAAGCAACCTGTTCACCTTTAAAGCTAGACCATTTATTTGACATCGAACATTTTTAAAGCAATTATAACTAAGAGAAGGCCAGGTGCATGCATTGTCTTGAAGGAATTTCCTTAAACCTCAAAAGACTAAGGCATTATAATATTTAAACGAGGTTGTTATAATTTTATTATAAGCTTACGGACACGGAAAGTAAATGTTAAAATAACACCGGTGCAAGCAGAACAACTCATCAACATTTTATCGTAAACGGAAGAATTGTTGGGAGTTAATTTTTTTTAAGTAAAATGAGTGGAAAATAGTGTCTAATATTTTAGACATCCCAGATACCATAAGGATATACAAAATATCGATGTCCGTTACAAAATCTCCGTATTACGAAATTTTAAAATAAACAAAAAACAGTATCGAATAAAAGAATATAATAAAAAGTTTTTAAAAGTGGGTTACTTTTTAACCGACTTCAAAAAAAGGAGGAGGTTCTCAATTCGTCTGTATGTTTTTTTTTTTTTTTTTTTTTATATTTGTTATCGCCGCATTCCGTCATTTGTTAACCGATTTGATTTTTTTCTTTTTGGTTGGAAAGATATTACTTTGAATTTGGTCCCATATTAAGTTAGTGTTGATCTGATGAAGAGTTTCGGAGATACAGAGTGGAACTCTTCAACGGATAAGAGTTAAGGAACCGGGTTAAAAAAATATTATTATTGGTCACATTACCTTTGCAGAACTATATAGACATAGACCACCTTCGAGTCTGATGATGGAGTGGAACTCGTCTTTATTTTATATTTCTGACCGCCGTATTCCGTCATTTGGTAACCAATTTGAATTGTTTTTTTTTTTGTTTGGGAGCTGTTACTTTGGATTTGGTCCTATATTAAGTTGGTGATGATCTGATGAAGAGTTTCTGAGATACAGAGTAGAACTCCTCAACGGATAAGAGTTAAGGTACCGGGTTAAAAACATATTATTGTTAGTCACATTACCTTTGCAGAGCTATATAGACATTGACCACCTTCGAATCTGATGATGGAGTGGAACTCGTTATAAGATAGGAATATTTAAATCGTGTTTAAAAGTTCACTTAAATAAACCATACAAATTATAATTACATTTAAACTATAATTATGGTGTCCGTAAGGTTACCATTGAGAAGCCAGTTGCCACTGGCGTTTTTAGACTGTAAAAGGTTCGCATAGCTCTGCCATGTATAGTAACAAATACTAGCGACGGGTATCCACGATTTTCCCAAGTACCTACGAAAACGAATCTAATGCAGTAGTTACCTACTTCCGAACGGCCATACCTCCGGCCTCCGGTTTCTCAGAATTTTAGTATACTTGCCTATTTTTCTTTTATATTTGTTATCACCGCATTCCGTCATTTGTTACCAGATTTGAATTTTTTCTTTTAAGTTCGGAAGATGTTAGTTTCAATTTGGGCCCATATTAAGTTGGTGTTGATCTGATGAAGAGTTTTGGAGATACAGAGTGGAACTCTTTAACGGATATTAAGTAGGTGATGATCTGATGAAGAGTTTCGAAGATACAGAGTGGAACTCCTCAACGGATAAGAGTTAAGGAATCAAGTTGATAAATTATTATTGTTGGTCACATTACCTTTGCAGAACTATATAAACATTGACCACCTTCGATGCTAATGATATAGCGGAACTCGTTATAAAATAGGAAAAATTAAATCGTGTTTAAAGCAAGTTAATTTAAATAAACTGTACAAATTATATATTTAAACATTAATAATGGTAATCCGTAAGGTTACCATTAAGTAGCCAGTTGCCGCAATCTATGATGAAGCATTAAAACTAAGATACCAGAGTCAGATAATAGAGTGGAAGTGAAACTATGACAACTAAAAAGCATTAAATAAAATAATTTTAAACAAAAATGTGAACCGACTTCGAACTAAAAAGTAAGAAATAACTACAAACAGACTTCAATAATAAGGTATTTTTGGAGTCTGTGCCCAAGTTCATCCTCAGTTTAAACCTCAAGTAACCTCATTTTTGCAGACGAGTTTTAAAGTCATGAAGAAATCATGATATGCTTTACTATAAAACTTACTACTTTATATATTTTACTAAAAAAGAAGTATGTAGGTAAATATGTACTTAGGTAATATTTTATTCATTTATTATAATTGTACTATAACCAACCATAACTACAAACATACCATAACTACAAACAGACTTCAATAATAAGGTATTTTTGGCTAGTATCGAACATCATACGATAGTCAAAAAAAAGATGTTGTTAAAGTTTATAATATTTATTGTTGTACACTGTAGGTATGATAATGATGTTGCTATGAGTACGCGCGCGATATGTTAGTATCCCAAATGCATACTAAATTGAAAATGTGACCGGCGCGTGCTATACGAAAAACGCGCTGACGGTTGGTGTACGGTTGCACCGTACAATAATGTACAATAGAAAGAGAGACTTTCTTTCTGTTGTATCATAAAATAATTAAAAAAAAATGTAAACTGTCTTCAAACTAAAAGTGAGAAATAACTTTACAAACAGACTTCAATACTTAATAAGATATGTTTGGAGTATGTGTAAAAATGAGGTTACTTGAGGTTAAACTGAGGATGAACTTGGGCACAGACTCCAAAAATACCTTATTATTGAAGTCTGTTTGTAGTTATTTCTTACTTTTTAGTTCGAAGTCGGTTCACATTTTTGTTTAAAATTATTTTATTATTTTAAACCTTGACAAGCACATACAAAAAAGTTTGACATAGAAATAATTCAGATTACGCATAATGATAAGCGCATGCACGCGACAGCCGGTTTTTCTACTGTGCTGTCGTAGAAAGTAGAAATGTCACCACCAAGGATATAAATTCAATTTAACGAGAAAGACGTGACAACATGTCTCGCTAAGGTCAAGTTTTCTAAAGCATTTCACGTGCAGGTTAGAATAATTCTACTGGTTTCAAACTTTACTATGTTCTGTACGTACAAATCAATATTTTTTGGATAATACAAAAATCCACAACATCGTTTCCACAAGATCGTTTTTAATAGCTGAAAACTAATTTGTTAACTAGACATTTTTTGTTCATGTAATGAGTTTTTTTATAATATGTGTTTGGGATTGTCTCATATAAAAATATTCTTTAATAAATGGACATTCATTTTAGGAAAAAAATCACCATTCTTCAAGCAGGAAAATGCTGATTTTACATACTAAACTGGTTCTTTCATGTCAGTTTTCCCGTACATAGTAATATTACTTATAGATAACAATATTATTACCTACCATCTAAATCCGAAGTTTAGTTTTTCTTGCATTTGAGTAACGGTCTAAGAAAGTAGAGTATACTCAGACAACGTAATGACATTCGCATTGTGTTTACTGGGTTAACGGTAACCCAGAAGAAACAATAACGTAGAAAAAACAAGTAGGTACTACCAAATTATAATGATTTGAAATTCGCCATAAGAAATCACAAGAAAACAATCGTAAGATTCGATTCACCCATTCATTTGATCGGGTGTTGTATGTAAGAGGATATAGCTTTCAAAAGATATAAAACTTTGAAGAGTAATTATAAATTCGTCACAGATTTATATACTAGTAACAAAGTAATAGAATATTGAATATGATATTGAATATGATGAATTGTCTTCAATATCTTTATAGAGAGAGGTCATACCACTGCAATTCGTACAAATTTCTATCATTAGATCTTGGAGATACCGATTTATTATTAAAATAGTTCATAAAAGTAAGTAATTCCTTTTTTTAATTCGATGAAAAGAAGCATAAAAGAGGTCTTAAAATAATATTATCAAGAAAAACGAATACATATAACATTTCACAGGCATCGATTAGGGGAAGCTTATGCCCATTAGTGGACTTAAAACTTGTGTATGTATTGAATAGATGCATAATTTTTTATTGTCACACATAATGCCCATTAAAAAGCCTATCCACTATAAGATAAACAAGACGGACCACTCGTATGATTAAGTTGACAGCCGCCGTAGAAATTATGCATACCTCTGACACCATACCTTTCCCATGAGGAATGATAGCGGGTCTAACAACTTTTCAATGTTATGGCCATTATCAATCATGCAATAAGACAGCGGCAGGCGGTGTCATTAGTTAAGGTCATGTCTACGGTTACATTAAAAGCCGTGGTTTGTGAAGATTTCAACCAATCGAAAAAGGTGATCAAATCGTTTTGAATGGGGCCATTGCATCGTCGAAATATATCAGGGTTTTTGCACACGTTCAACGGTGGCTCCACATTCATCGTTTTCTATAACGTTGTCGATGTCAAGTTTTTGCACACTCATTTGCTCAATGTTGTCATTCGCACAATGAATCGAATATTTTATCATTATTTCACCAGTAAAAGAAATTAGTTCATAATTTTACGACAACATAGCGATATAAACAAAAACTTCGGTCCGACTGTACCTACCGGAAATTGTCTGATGAACACATTATTTATTAAAGAGTGAAATATGTATAATAAAATTTTATCGCTGTTCGTTAATGTCGCTATAACTCGGAAACAGCTAGACTTCGTTTTGGCTTATATCAGTTTTGATATGTTCATAACATAAGTCCAAATAAGGTTTATACGGTGAGAAAGTTTGAAAAGAATGCAGAAATTACTATAGTTGGCAGAATTCAGTGTGCCGGGTCAGCTAGTAAAACATAAGTGAAGAGGAATGAGTGAGACTAAGCTATGCTACGTTCAATAGATAAAATAATTTTAAACAAAAATGTGAACCGACTTCAAACTAAAAAGTAAGAAATAACTTTACAAACAGACTTCAATAATAAGGTATTTTTGGAGTCTGTGCCCAAGTTCATCCTCAGTTTAACCTCAAGTAACCTCATTTTTACATATACTCCAAACATATCTTATTAAGTATTGAAGTCTGTTTGTAAAGTTATTTCTTACTTTTTAGTTTGAGGTCAGTTTTGTTATGTGCATTTTTAAAGCACATTAAATCTCTCTTTCCATTGTACATTATTGTACGGTGCAACCGTACACCAACCGTCAGCGCGTTTGCGTATAGCACGCGCCGGTCACATTTTCAATTTAGTATGCATTTGGGATGCTAACATATCGCGCGCGTACTCATAGCAACATCATTATCATACCTACAGTGTACAACAATAAATATTATAAACTTTAACAACATCTTTTCTTTGACTATCGTATGGTGTCGATACTAGCCCATACAATTATAATAAATGAATAAATATTACCTAAGTACATATTTACCTACATACTTCTTTTTTAGTAAAATATATTAAAGTACCTACATGTCATGATTTTTTCGTGACTTTAAAACTCGTCTGCAAAAATGAGGTTACTTGAGGTTAAACTGAGGATGAACTTGGGCACAGACTCCAAAAATACCTTATTATTGAAGTCTGTTTGTAAAGTTATTTCTTACTTTTTAGTTTGAAGTCGGTTCACATTTTTGTTTAAAATTATTTTATTTAATGCTTTTTAGTTATCATAGTTTCACTTCCACTCTATTATCTGACTCTGGTATCTTAGTTTTAATGCTTCATCATAGGTTGCGGCAACTGGCTACTTAATGGTAACCTTACGGATTACCATTATTAATGTTTAAATATATAATTTGTACAGTTATTTAAATTATTTAAACTAACTTGCTTTAAACACGATTTAATTATTCCTATTTTATAACGAGTTCCGCTACGTCATTAGCATCGAAGGTGGTCAAATTTTATATAGTTCTGCAAAGGTAATGTGACCAACAATAATAATTTATCAACTTGGTTCCTTAACTCTTATCCGTTGAGGAGTTCCACTCTGTATCTTCGAAACTCTTCATCAGATCATCACCTACTTAATATGGGACCAAATTCAAAGTAACAGCTCCCAAACCAAAAAAAAAACAATTCAAATTGGTTACCAAATGACGGAATACGGCGGTCAGAAATATAAAATAAAAATGAGTTCCACTCCATCATCAGACTCGAAGGTGGTCAATGTCTACATAGTCCTGCAAAGGTAATGTGACCAATAATAATATTTTTTTAACCCGGTTCCTTAACTCTTATCCGTTAAAGAGTTCCACTCTGTATCTCCAAAACTCTTCATCAGATCAACAACAACTTAATATGGGCCCAAATTGAAATTAACATCTTCCGAACTTAAAAGAAAAAATTCAAATCTGGTGGCAAATGACGGAATGCGGCGATAACAAATATAAAAAAAAAATAGGCAAGTATACTAAAACTCTGATAAACCGGAGGCCGGAGGTATGGCCTGTTCGGAAGTAGGTAACTACTGCATTAGATTCGTTTTCGTAGGTACTTGGGGAAATTGTGGATACCCGTCGCTAGTATTTGTTACTATACATGGCAGAGCTATGCGAAACTTTTACAGTCTAAAAACCTTATGCTTTATCATAGGAAGTGGCAACTGGCTTCTCAATGGTAACCTTACGGACACCATAATTATAGTTTAAATGTATTTATAATTTGTATGGTTTATTTAAGTGAACTTTTAAACACGATTTAATTTTTCCTATCTTATAACGAGTTCCACTCCATCATCAGATTCGAAGGTGGTCAATGTCTATATAGCTCTGCAAAGGTAATGTGACTAACAATAATATTTTTTTAACCCGGTTCCTTAACTCTTATCCGTTGAGGAGTTCTACTCTGTATCTCAGAAACTCTTCATCATATCATCACCAACTTAATATGGGACCGAATTCAAAGTAACAGCTCCCAAACCAAAAAAAAAACAATTTAAATTGTTTACCAAATGACGGAATACGACGGACAGAAATATAAAATAAAAACGGGTTCCACTCCATCATCAGACTCAAAAGTGGTCAATGTCTACATAGTTCTGCAAAGGTTATGTGACCAGTAATAATATTTTTTTAATCCGGTTCCTTAACTCTTATCCGTTGAAGAGTTCCACTCTGTATCTCCGAAACTCTTCATCAGATCAACACTAACTTAATATGGGACCAAATTCAAAGTAACATCTTTCCAACCAAAAAGAAAAAAATCAAATCGGTTAACAAATGACGGAATGCGGCGATAACAAATATAAAAAAAAATAAAAATAAAAATAAAAATAAAAAAAAAAAAAAACATACAGACGAATTGAGAACCTCCTCCTTTTTTTGAAGTCGGTTAAAAAGATGCCGCGGTGGATCAGTAGTACTACTGCGTAGTACAACTGGTAGTACAAATGATACAACTTTGTGTCACTAGAACTACCACAAAAAATACAACTAAATCACTTGGCTAGTCCCTTGTCGATTCTTGTAAAAATTCAGACTTGCGTACCTGAATAATGATGATTGACGATAATGTTCTTGTAATTTAAACCAATTTCTTTATCGATGCAATGAAAGTAGCTTGAGAGAGATGTCAGCTTGAAATAAGCTGACATCTGACTGGTCGTGCTTTGAGATCGCTATCTTATTCGATATCGGTTTTGTTATTTTTTAAAGTAATATTGGTTTTGTTATTTTTTAATTAAATAATAAGGTCGTACATGCACCTATGTTATTAATTAAGTTCTACATATATGAATGATGAGAAACCGCTCAGCTTTTTAAATGGGTGACATGGTGATATGAACCACTGGAGGGTCGGGTCTCCTCTCACAATGACAAGGATGTAGACTATTCTAGACCTTAGTCTTCATGCCTTTGAGAACATTATAGAAAAGTTTTAGAACTTTCTCCGTTACAGCAAGTGATTTTTAATTTTATAGAGCGCAGATAACTTTTAAGAAGGTCATTGGTGCATGCGGGGATCCGAACCCGGACCCCTCGAGTAAGACGTCGGGTTCTTAATAATCTGTCTGGATTTAATTCTTATTATTTGATTACATGTTTTTAAACATGGAAGCTGTATAGTAGCAATTAAGTAATCAATCACGATCATAATAATGACTGTTTGAATGATAAATAAATAAAAATTATGAATTTAAGGAATCATCTGCCAATATACATAATTATTAAGTTACATTAAGTAGCAGAAGTTGTATAGTACGAAAAAAGCCTTAAGCTCAAGACAACAATAATATCCGAGAAATTGCACCGGTCATATTACTTATAAATAGATACGTCGAATTTGATGGACTTTAAAACCTGTACAACTTAATATTCGGATCCATTTGAATGTAGCACTTTAATCTAGATTTTATCTGTGATTGGTATTTACTTTCTGGTTTATACTTTCTTTTTGAACATAAAGTGCGATGCATTAAGAAATCTTCCCACTATTTTAATTCAGTATCAGCCTTTCAATAGAAACTTTTCCCCCCGACCTACGTCATTGTACGAGTATAAGAGGTTGCGTGTGTTTAGTCTTCAATATTTTTCCAACAAATATAAGTACGTGCACGCCATTAATCTATAATGGGCACAGCAGCCTAAGGACAACCTCAAAAAGCCGGAAACCGTCTAAATCTGTATGCGTTGCTACATCACAAGAATAAGATGGCCTCATATTTATTTCTCCCCAAAAGAGACAAGTTGGTACTTGGTACTTATTGGTATCTAAGGTATGTTCATATGCACTAGTGCGTTCCTTTGCGGATTTCAGAATTCCCTAAATGCTCTCGAAGACCACTGACACGGTTTTAATAGGAAATAATACATTAGCATTACATCCTACATAGCCCATGTTTCCCCAAGGCATAGAGCATCTCCTATTTTTTTTATACAGATAGCGTGTCAAATCTGTATAAAATTAAAGCATAGAAACATATACCAAAAAAAAGTATCGCACGCGTTATCCATTAGTAAATGCGATGCGTGGAACATTAGCGGTCGATCGTCGAAATAGAATGAAAGTCGATCGCGTCGTGACGGCTGGGCATTCGTTTACATGTCTTGAGACAATACGTGAATAATTTATAATTTGTGGTCGATGCACACTCTGTTTTGATGTCGATTTCGAAATTTTATATACACAATAAGCACATGTATGTGCGGTGTAGGTTTTTAATGTGAGAGGCTGCAACAAGAGCACGGTGCTAGCGGAAAAAATACGCGCGACAAATTTTAGCGACATAATTGAAGGAAATCGTTTCTTTTTTAATAATATGTACTTCATAAATGTTAGTACTTTTATACGGATAAATAAAGCAATTCGTGCAAAATTCCGTACATGGCGTGAATAGGTTGACAAGTCGAAAATGCAAACTTTTCAGGGCAGCCTTTTAAAGTTTACTTTTTTATTGGTAAATCCATCTATGTATCTATGTAATAATTTGAAAAGTCGATTCTTATAAAATATAATGCAATAAAAAAAACAAAAATAAAAAAAAATGGATTTACCAATAAAAAAGTAAACTTTAAAAGGCTGCCCTGAAAAGTTTGCATTTTCGACTTGTCAACCTATTCACGCCATGTACGGAATTATTCCCTAACCATTCCAAAATATTCAAAAATGCACAACGTTAATGTTCAAGTTTTCATTTCTGCCGGCACTCCCGGAGTGCAACCCGTTGTTTTTTTAATGTCCTTCCTCGTTAACTACAATATATTAAGAATCTTAACCATTTGTTTTGCTGTTAATATGTATGGGAGAAGTGCTATGAAAGAGCCAGTTTTCCAAACAAAGCGAAAAATATACTTTAAATGAAAGATATCATGATTTTTTGTGTCACAAATTATAATTCATTTATTAAGGTAGGTAATTTCATACGTAAAACCATAAACATACTAAAAAACCAATGAATTTACCTATTTTAAAAAATGTGTCATCTGGCTCGTTCATAACTTATCGGTTATGAAGGAGCCAGTACAAGTTATGAAGTAGCCGGTTTATATTTCAGAGTGTAATTGCAAAAAAATATGGAAAATGAAAAAAACTGCAGTATTAAAAACCAACAAAATGACAATTTGCTAAAAAAAAACTACATACATTTTTAAGAATTTTTATATTCTATTAGTCATTATAAGTCATTCTATCAAACGCCTAAATCTTATTAATAAACAATTATTTAACATATTATTCAGTCATAATTATTATCATACAATCTTAAAATATTAGATGCCGAGCCTTTTTTTAACAATAACAATAAAAAAAATAACAAATCTTATCTTCAACCAGAAACACCATACATAGAGTCCGCTCATTCAAGGCCTATACACCCGGCTCTTTCATAACCTATTCTTTAAATAAATATAACCTTCAAAATAACAATAATATTAAAACTTTTTCAGCTCAGTTTTTCCATATCTACAAGGCCAAATATATTATGCACAAACTTAATTTATAATCCGTGTACCTATATTTATTTCCAATAAAATACCAAAAAACAATTTTAAATAAGTAAAATACCGGCGTCCAATGGTTTCGTAGGGCTATCTTTGTGGGTAACAGGAAATTTCCAATCAGATTTGACCCTAAACTACGGAAATAATGCAAGTGGTTTCTTAAAAACCTGGCTCCTTCATGCCACTTTTCCCCTACCTACCTAATAAAATTTTATTACTTCCATTTTAAAATACTTCGTAATACATTCTTATTATCATAACCTAGAAATCAAGGTTAAATGACCACATTCGTGTTTATTACTATCGAATAAACCAGTTAATTTATACTTTTATGAAAATTAAATTAATAAGACCTCATAGTACCTAACCTTGTTCAGTTTTAACTTGTTTTATCTTCTATTCACCTATTCCACTATAAAAATACTGAAAATTACCGTTCTATACCACCTGGAAATTTGTACAAACTGCAAGAAACTTAAATTCAGTACACTTACTTAATTTAATTTTAAAAATATCTATTTTTGTCGGATGAACTGCAGATTTTTGTCTGCGCGATGTTTGGTTTTTTGTTGGAACATTAACATGTAATTCCAAATTTATTTGAATCTGTTCCCTCTATTAAGAAAAGAAAAGGAAAGAAAAGAATAATTCCCCCGAGAAATGAAATAAGTAAATAATTTATTTAAAATATTTAAACGCTTATATTATAAAGACGGCAAGATTGAACGTGTTAAAAATTTTGAACACCTATGCACCTATGCATTGCTTTAAACTTATACAACGCGACAGGTGGTAATCTATCTTTGTGTCAGTAACGATTCACTGACCATGATAATAAGTACATGTATGGTAGTGCAGCCATGAACTGACAGCAAATATCATTTAATTGTAAAGAGGTTATTAAAGGTTAGAGTCCAAGGAAGGCACCGTGATAAAATGTCGAAATTTACTACGGAGAAATGCTGGGCTATGAGAATAGAAATTAGCAACCGCTTAGGCAGCAATTTAAACAGATATTTGTACAAAAAGCATAATTTGTAAAAATAGCATGTTTAATGCTATTTTTTTGGCGAGTAAGGACAAGACATGTAAGTAAGGACATGGCAGGAGTCACCACGCGATTCGAGTCACCACGCAACTCGCCACTCAGTTACCTTGAGACTCACTAATATCCTCCTGAACTAGTTCTAAGCCGTTAAGGTCTATGCTATTAATAAAATACCACTTAGCCGTAGTGTAGATATGATTTACATGCAACAATCGCGGATTACTTCGTAACCCTCTGTTCATCAATAATAACTCGCATTATAATTGATGCACATACGGGTATGCGGTGATAGCCCAGTGGCTTAGAATTCGACCTCGAATCGAGGGGTCCGGGTTCGAATCCCAGTGGCACGCACCAATGACTTTGTAAAAAAATTATGTGCGCTTAATAAAATTAAATATCACCTGCTGTTACGGTGAAGGAAAACATCGTGAGGAAACCTGCATGCCTGAGAGTTAAAAAAAAAAATGTTTTCAAAGGCATGTGAAGTCCACCAACCCGCATTAGGCCAGCGTGGTGGACGGCGGCCTACATCCCTCTCATTGTGAGAGGAGACCCGACCCTGTAGTGGGTCATTAATGGGTTACTGACGGGTATGTACTAATACATTGTAGCGAGTCGAAGATGAGGGTCACCTCGGGGTCGGTGCGACCGTGCCGTGTGCCGTGCCGTGAGGGTGGTGAACCCTACCGATAATAATTATGTTGGATACGCAATAATACGCGTGTTGTATACATACGGCACGAATAGATATTATTATGTTATATTAATCGCGTAGCAGATGCTACGAGCGCTACGCTGCAGCTACGAGACGTCCAGCCTTTGATGAGTATGAGAATTATTTCCATCCAAAAGCTAGCAAATTATGAATGTATAAATATAAGTATAAATATAACTCTCAATTGCCGGTTCGTGTTCAAATGTAGTTAAAGTGGTTTTTGCTGCTGATTTTTTAACGAAATGCATCTCATGATGAATGATACTAAAATATGTTTACAAGTATCATTGTCCGCAATCCTTTTATGGCCCAACTGTGGGCACTGGTCACTCCCCACAGCAGAGGGAGTACTAGAGCATACTCCACCACGCTGTTCCAATGCGGATTGGTGGAGATCTGTATGATTATAATCCATCAATTTCAAAAAGCGTCACCGATATCAGACCTTGTTCGTGCCTCCGACCGGTTCGTGTCCAAATGTCAGTGCTGCCTGCCGATAGCTAGTGATTTTGTAACGAAATGCATGGGAATGTTAGCAATAACGACTGCTAGGCGTTTGATTGCGGGAATTATGGGAATTATGGCTCTTCAAGAAGGTTAGCGAGACATGAAATGAGGTTAATTATTGCCGTGCAGAGACAAAACGTTGTGAGCGTCGACAGTTTCGTTAGTAAAGGTAAATTTAATTCTATGTAAATGTTACAGGCTTGTATACGGTTTAATTTTCTAAACAAACAGTAAAATTAGAACATTTTTTTCTTTGTCAGAGTCAAACTATGTCTTTTCTAGATTTTGAAGCTGCCTTAACATTGTTATGCTGGTTCGTTAGGCCTTTTACTCAAGGGGTCCGGGTTCGAATCATACATAACTTTTTTTAAGAAAGTCATTGGCACGCACCATGACTTACAAGATTAAATATCACATCTAACTAATTAGATTACCTGTTCGTCAAGTAAGTAAGCATTGATATTGATATCAACAATTCATATAAAAAGCAATTCCAATTTCTGCAGTTCATACACATGCTGTCAGTTCATACCAGTACACGTGTACTATGTAATTATTGTACTCTAGGTCTAGACCATTTGGATCTGTCGATCATTCAAGCAGTTGCTAATAAGGTATCAGAATAGATTGTATTGTTTTTAAGCCTTAATTTCAAGAGGGGCTTATCAGCCGCTGTCGATGCGTCACTCATGTACACCTGTTGATTTCTTGTCGTCAAAAATATCTATTCATCTTGACTTTATGAGTAGGTGCTGATCTTCCGTATAGCTTTAATGGCTATCAAGCTTTTAATCGGCAATTATCTTTATTCACGAGACAAAAATCAATTTTACAGCTCTTTCTTGTGCTATACAAGAGCGTTTGTATCTATGGGTCAATTAATAGAAAGTTTTAAACTTTTTAATGTCAGCACGTAACACTGATGATCTCAAAGAAATAGCTGTTTTTTAATAAGCTTAGTATTTTATTTTATCCATCAAACTCACGAGTAACTACGAAGACGAACCCGAGGGGTATAGAAGGATATGAAAGGATAGGAAGGGTCAAAATTAAGTTCCGACCGACGCCGCGCTAACCAGTATGTCATAAAGCAAACCATGCTACTTAGTACCGGCTTAGAAGTAAATAAAACTGGATCGCCGTAAAGTAGCGAGACGGCCTTCACCTTAAAATTAATATTTTACAACCAAATAGCACTCAGCGATACAATCTGAACATTAAAATCCCATTAAAGATCATTTGTTTCTTTGTAATGCATTAATGACATTTATTGATTAAAGTAGGAAAATATACAAACGAGACGCTTCGAGAAAAATAAAATAGTACCGTGCACTTCCGTTGTTACATCTTGGCGGAGGCTCTACCGTGCCCCCAGATTTGTTTTATTACGATGTTCTGATCTTTAAAGTACCAATGCAATCTTTATTTAAACCTAAATTCCAAAAACAGCTTGATTGCATAGGTATGCTGCTGACGTTCTCCCTCCGTTTCAGTAAGTACCTACAGAATAAATTATTTAGTCGTTCCCCCTCCTTCACTGTAAGTACAAATCCTTACTATTACTCTTTGAAATACGCGAAAGGTTTTCCGTGTTACCGTGGCCAACGAGAAGAAATAGAGCGTTCGTTAGCGACTAATAATACAGCCTACGCTACCGTAAAATTACAGTACGAGTACCTATTTCCTACTTGCTACTAAGTAACTAACACACAAGCGTATCTTTTCGTATCATGATACGTAGGTATGTAGCTACGCCGATGTACCTGCCTATCAAACCTTGATTACATGCACGAAGAAAAGTGGCAGTTAGAGCTAATACAATGAAAACACTGAATAATAAATAAATAAATACTGGGTTGCTGGGTGAAGGGCTAGTGGAATAACTTGAGCCAGGTTTAGTAGACCTTTTTATGCCTAAAGTTCCATGATACACGGTACTTGTTTACAAACTGGTACTTTCTTAGCTTAGCTAGCCAAAGGGTAAATCTAAGTAGAGGGTAGATCCAGGTTTCCGAAGGATAGAGATACGCTTGTAATAATTCGCACTTGGCATAACGCGATCGCGTAATTAGGTCTGTAGGGTTGTAGAGCCAATTACATTTTTCCTCCTATTATGAAATACAATTCAAAATTACAGCACCTTTACTAACAGACCGGAGTGGGAAAGGACCGTTACTTATCTATCGGTACGAATCACACAGAAGCATGATAACATTTGCAATCTCAATAACAAAACATTCTCTTCCTACCAAACGTTTGCGAGTCTGACATGATTGGGAATGAAATGAAGATCCAACTACTAGTGGTGTAGGTCGTCTGTAATAGTTATATAGTTACGATAACCGCGAAGCCACCGCGTTTCCCTAACATTTCTCATCTGCCCTTTAGAAGATACAAACTTTCCTACACCGCAAACGGTCATTGTACGGAAGTGATTGGTATAGGTTGCAGATAAACGTACTGTCGGTTGTATATACTGATGGGCGTATTGTGTACCGAGTAGCCTGTAGCGTTACCTTCTTTATAATATACGTAATAAATCTCACACATATTTATTTAAGTAATCAATAATATAGAAAACAATATTGGTAGTATCATTATTGCTCGCCTGTGGACATACCTTACAGTCATTTATTGTTCCGGTAATGATCGACGGAGATACGTTATTTGTTGTCGTCAGGCTTTGTCCTAATTGGCTGAACGACCGACTCTGTATGGAGTTGTCCTAACTGAACAACGCACTGACATGCGACAAAATGTATACAGTGACGTTGTCGTAAGAGCAACTTTGCGTGCGACATGGTAATTAGAACATGGGATCCTGAGTAGCAATGCTAGTTGCATTGCTAAAGACGTCGAATTTCGATCCAATTTGATTCTGGAAGTGGGTTTCTAAGGTTCCAGCTTCATACCGAGGTATTGCAGAGAAAGCGTTCCCTTGTCCTCGTCAACCGGCCTAAGGAGGAATACCGTGGGGTTTTAGCCGATAGGAGTCAAGTATAACCAGGAATGGCTGGTATGGATACCCATGACGAATTTCCCCACTTAAGGAATGGGTAGCCTTGGTTTCTATCGACCTTTTAACATCAGGTAGTCTGCATGCTGATTTGTGGTTACGTTAACCGAATGGCTGGAGAAGCGGTTTTCCGCGAACATTTTGAACACCTTTTACGAACATGATGGATTAGATTCCGGCAACATCCATCACCATTAAATAAATATTGAGTGAGATGCTGTTGCGTGTAAGATAACGAAGTAGGACCCATTGTACCCACAACAAATATTAGGGGGAACGAGTCATACCTACCTGTTTGTCAAGAATATGCTAAATTCATCAAGCATACGTGTGACTCTGTGTGACCCAAAAGGCAAAGGTTGATTATGTGCGTAACCAACCTTGCTTCAAATTTTACGTACCACGCGTAAAATGTAACTAAGGACTCCTTATTTCGTGTTAAAAATATATTTAAATCTTTATAACAAGCCAAGAAACTGCAGAATAAATATTCATCAAAGAGAAAATCTCAAACCAAACCGAACTTTTTCCCCTTCCATCACAGAACAAGAACCGACATAACAATTCGAAATTCTATTGTCACATGGTAACTATTAATAACAAATGATTCTCTATGGCCATCATCATTATTGTACACATTGTAACACCGATCTTGCTGCCATTAATATGGATGATGGTTAATGTCGATCGTTTATGCGATCAAACATCGTAAAGTGTTCGTGCATAGTCATGCTCATGTGTGATTCTCAGTAGGTAGTAAGTGCTTAAATACGTAATATAGTGCGTAGATACATATGCTACGTTTAAAACAACTTTAAAGTTTAAGTTTACGTAATTTATAGTTTATAAGTCTTTAAATGCCTTTATCTGCATCCCGCTGGTGACCCAATGCAGGGTTGGCTTGCCTTTGATAATATTTTAGAGAACTCTCAGGAAGTTTTTTCCTTCATAGTTACAACTGTGCGGGAACCTTTTCGAACCCAAACTTATCGATTATTTATCTGATCGATTTTTTTCAACCACTCGACAATCTCTACTCATACTTAGATACAATAATATAAATCGGTGTTTTCAAAGCTATCTTAGAGTACTCGGTTCATACTGTTTGAGGAACTCAATTATTGGATTCACAACACTTTATTTGTCAAAATTCTATTCATGAGGACAACGATTGTGTTTAATGCACTTAGGTTAAGTAAACATGAACAATATACCGGTTTTATATACGTATTAGGAAGGTAGAAGATAACAATTTATTTGGCAATTTTTTATTTATACGATCTAAACACGTAGTCGGTAATTGCATAGTAAATAGTCTTGTTCATATTCCGATGTTCACCACATGTAGCGCAGTTAGAATATTGCCATGTTCAAGCTGATAGGCCTCGCACACACTTGCCTATGGGCGATCGACTGGTCAATTGGTTGTGGTAATCTAGCAAACGTCGGTTTCTCCAGATACACATGATAATCGGATCATTGATTTTAGTTGTCAACTTGTCAAGTCAATCAATAAAGTAATATTTGATTAGGTACAGTATGTAGAGTAACGTCTCGTTATAGCGTCATATCAACGGTATACAGTAAAGATAATATCTCTAGCTACCTAAATTCTACTACTTTCTACATAATTTGTAAAGACTAGAAGATTACTGCATATTATGTAGAAACTAATAGAGTTTAGCTCAGTCTGGTCATCGTAGTAGTAGCATACTTAAAATCATTAGTACCTAAAATGAAAAGCTTCACAATAATATCTAAATTTGAAAATAGCGCCAATGCGTTTGATATATATTCCTCTTTGACCTAAACATCAATTTAGACATTTCTGTATGACTCTTTGTCATACATCAATGAGTTTAAAGAATAAATACGTACATTTTTTTTGATAGATTCCACTACATATAATTTTCACGTACTGAGAAATATCTTTACAAAATATATTAAAAATTTTAAAATGAAAGCACTACTCTACATACTTCTGTGCAGTCCATCCTTTGCAACCGATAGACCAGTGTGTACAAGGCCCATTACGATAATACACGTGTTAAAGGATTGGTTTTTGCTAGTCGATTACGATTGCTTCAATGTCAAAGGTCTATTAAGTAGTCTGTCCTAGTGATAAGGACAGTTACTCGCTTATTTAACGAATGTCGCGATTGAATTATCTAAAGTATTTAAACATTTACCATACAGTTTTTGTTACTAGGTATTAGATTAATATTTTTTTTCAAAAACGTGATCGACTGACAATACCAATCGAGGAACAAATTAAAAATCGTTTCATCTAAAGATTTTTTATGACCAAGTAGAGTGATACTATACGAGAGCAAAAGCATAAGTGGGGTCAATTTGTTTGACTTTTTAATATAAAAAAAACCCAAGCAATTTAGGGACACTATAGTAAGAAAAATAATTAATATAACACTTGGGAAAATGTACCTAGATAGGTAATTTATCACTAAAACATGACATTAAAGCAGTTCCCGTCAAAATAAAAGAATTCAAATTTAAAAGACCCCATTTTTGATAACTTGAGACTCTATCTTGACATAAAAAAAAATCAATAGCTAAACGACACCCACAAAACATTTTCTTATCAAAAGTGAATAGTACCCTTACTTTCTTGTATAGCATTCGTCGGCGAGCGCACGCGCACTCTGCCTCGACACATGGAGCGCGAATCTCACTCCTATGAAGGCAAGGATCACCAGCATCGTTCAATCACTCCTTTACCACTTCACTATGACTCTATCCACAAGTCTAACGCGACACACGGTCTAATAGCAAGTATAACACTCAAACGCCTCGTATAAACAACTTGCGCAAGTTTAAACGTTCAATATGCCGTTCCACTCGAAAACGAAGGATTTTCACGAACGGTCGAGTTAAGTATTTACGTGAATTCCAGTGTCCACTAAGCAGGTCTACTAAAAGGTCAGTCAATAATATTATTTTAATTATCACAAAAGTTCCACATTACAAAGTGGCACATTAATTCTTAAAGCGGATTTCATCAACAACCGCTTGAGACGTAAATACGGCAAATATATCAAATCTTAGCACCGTTTTACTTCGTGCTTCTGCAGATTTATTGCACTAATATAACTGTAGATATTTGCATGCGTACAAAAACTCAATCAACGTTTTATAACTGTTGATCACTCAACAGCCCCATTTGAATGTATCCTTGTTTTTTGTTAAAACGACCTCAGCGCTTAGATCTAGATTGGAATTACTTAAGACACAGTTCAATCAATTTTTGCCACTATAATTGAGTTCACCTGTGACCTAACAGTCCTATCGACATCAGCTACGTCCAGTTAACAGACTCACGCGCATAGCCACCGAGCGTCACTACACAAAACAATAGAGCATCACCGCTCACACACACACGCAAACCCGAACGCAACGAGACCTGAACATGAGCGAGACCGCTGGCCACAATTCTATATGCTGTAGTAAAGATACCCGGTGGTAGGAGCTGGTAGGAAGTCGGAAGCGTGGGTACCGTCGAGAGCGAAAGTGCGGGCGAATCGTGCGCGCTACGATAACAGACTGTTGCGTTCGGCGGGCCGTGCGCGGTGTGCTGTTCTAACCGGACCGGGAGACGGGTTGACGTAACCGGGTGACTGGGTTCGCTGGTCGGATTGAACGCGACTGTCGCTTTGCTTAGGGCCTTATTATTCACTTTGTGATAATAGATGTTGTCTGCTACTTAAACAATTGTGACGATGATGAGGTATACCTGCTAGTCGGTAACGTCACCGATAAACAACGACTCTTCGATGGACTTTGTTCGTATGGACGTACTCGTACGTTTAACAACGCAAGTCTGGTTTTCTTAGCAACGTCTGTCAATGCCAGGTCTGAAGGTGTCGGTGTGTGCCTGATGGGATCGACCACATTAGGTGCTGGACACGCTACGTGTTGGCAATTGTGAATTAAACTAAATTCGTATATCTACTATGTATTCATTCAACTCCAGGGGTATTCAGTTCTTGCGGTACCTTTGATTAACGTTAGGTATTTGACAAATCAAGTCTAGTTGCATAGGTATTTCAAAATTTTCATTTTCAAAGTTTATGGTTGTCCGCTAGTTTGTACGTGACTGTCAGAAAAGGTTGTTGGAACCAGACAGTAATGAGCTTTAAATTCTCTTCAAAAGCCCTTCCTAACGAAGCATCTTCAAAAGGTGCGTGCCAGATTTTGAAAGTCTACCAATAAAGAAGGCCGTGGAACTTTATATCTTTTAAAGAATACGTAGAAAATAATTTTATCCACATATTTTTGGTTGCATTGTGTAAATATGAATATCGCATATAATTATAATAAATATGATAATTTGGAGGTCGGCCATTCAAGTAACTTCTCCGAATGACTGCGATGTTTCTATGGCACAATTCAAAAGTTGCATTTTTAATGCGGTTCACGGTCAACAGCTTCTCGAATGATCCTTGAATAAATCGGTTATTTATTAAGTTTATTTTTATTAAGACTTTTTTTAAGAAAAACACGCAAACAGTCGGACGGGCCCCCTGATGGTGAGGTCACCGGCGCCTATTGACACGAGCAATACCAGTACGTATTCATTTGTGAGCGGATGGCAATGGGGCGATATTGACACACACGATAGCTGTCACGTGTGTTCCTTTATTGGGCCTAGTCATACTGCACTATAGAATAATTCATACTTATTTTTAAAAGAGTGCTGGGAGTTTTTTTCCGCCCGCTTTTTTCTCCTAGTCTACGTTTTGCCTGAGGGGCGATCAAAGCGGATGTTTGTATAATGTTAAATGTATGACGTTCATTAAGTGTGCATAAATTGTACCTGATAATGAATAAAAGCTTTTGAATTTGAATTTGTACGTCGGCGGCTTTGAAAGAGAGCTCTTTTTTACGCCTTGTTTTAGGAACCATATCGTCGTGAAAATTTTTGCAATTATTTGTATACAAATACGCTAATACCACATAGCCAAGTGAGTGCTGCCTCAAGAGTTTCAAAAAAATATTTTATTGTAATTTACTATTATGTACTTGCTCATAAAATATATATTTCTATAACGTAACAACAGTTTATGGGTGGTGTCGTAAGCAACGTAAATTTTTATTATCTCCGCGCGGTACCTCGCTAGTAGTAATCTTGTGATTGCATGATTATCGCAATTACGATATAATCAATGCATTGATTAATAATATACAACACATTAAGATATCTTACGAAATACTCAATATAACTTGAATCATCTTCTTCACTAATCCGTTTATACAATTACTATTTTGAAATTGTATATATGTATATGATGAAAAGCCATTGTATTTCGTCCGTTCCTTGCTTCCTTTGGCGAAGACGTGCAGTGCGGGCTTTGAAGAAAAGCTGTCCTTATGCCCTTTTTGAAGAACCCCGTATCATAGTCCTGGAAAACACATCGGCCAGAATCGGATGCAGGAACCCTTGATCCAACTCTTCACAATGACAGTCATCTTTAAACCCATGCTGTCGGGCTTGTCATGATCAGCTATTTTTTACTTAATCGCTATTCTATCAACATTTAAATTTCAAATTTAATTTTGTCCCATTCAAACTTTGCCCCCATTTTTCACCCGCTTAGGGGTGGATTTTCGGAAAATCCCTTCTTATCGGATGCCTGCGTCATACAAAGAACCCACCCTCCAAGTTTCAGGTCTCTACGATCAGCGCTTTAGGCTGTGTGTTGTTTCTAAATCATTCAGGACCAAGCATTTTATATAATAATGATGAACGATTTGGTAAATGAAGATACCAATATATATTTTAGGTATTCTTATACATTCTAACTTAAGTCAATGATTATACTAAATGACAGAGAATGATCCAAATGTGCAAGCTACAAAATTATAAAAACTTGGAATTAAAGTCTTGATCATAGACCGTGTGAGTCGAATGGAAATATAAGTATTAATATTCAAGCCAAACTAGTTCTAAACTATGTCAAGTTTACTATAAAAACGGTTTCCTTAGCGCGAGAGCTAGCAATCAAACATCCAGAAAAACACCGTTTTTAAAAACACGACATGCAGAGTTATTATAATTAAATAAAACCATTAAAAATTATAACGTAAAATAAATAAGCTATCATTAAAAATCCAATAATGAATTTAATGCATTATAAAATGATTTTACTTTTTTAAATAATGTAAAGACTATGAATTAGCTTGAATACAACGCAGGTTTTTAAAAAATAATATCATAGTGGGTACGTTTTATAAAGTGAAAAATATAGATTGCAATAAGCTTTGTAAATTTATAAATGCAAAAATATGGTTCCAAAAACGTCGTGTACTATCTATTATCACGGTCATTTAGTTCCACAATTGTTGATCATATCACGGTCAACACAGCTATCATTATGTTTTAATTTACATACTCGTATACCCACCCACATTTTCAATAAATCTGTGAATGTGAAAGTTTCGTCCAAACATAGAATAACGTCTAGTTCTCAGATTAGTATTATTAGCACAATTTTAAACGAGAATTTATTCTACTTGTTGATGCACAGATTTAACATGTAAGTAATTACTGTAATTCTAATTAGGTGCTATTCGAAAGAATGAACAAGGAAAAAAGAAGGTACACCAAAAATCGTAGTGCCAACACCACAAAAACAATACAAAAACATCAACAAAATAACGTAAAAACAATAAAAGTTCAATGTAAACAATAATACTCGTAATATAAATTGCAACCAACGACCAAACTCCGCGTCTGTTTGACGGGGAAAAAACCTGGTTATTCGTCTCTTCTGTGATTCCGGCAAACACCACAGAAATCTCACGGCGGGTTAAGAGGATGGTGGCGTTCTACAATCTACAATGTACATATTACATATATATCGGAGACCGTAAGTTTGTATAGTTTCTACGGCTTGAAAGTTATCTTAAATTGGACAAACTATAGAACATACTTATACAATGTTAAAACACCAGGTGAACCGCCGAATGAATAATGTAAACAGTTATTAGTAGTCACTTTCTTCGAGAATCGTACATTTAATTAGTGTATGTTGCACAGTTATCCTGGTTGCTGTTAATTAGATTTAACCAGACAAGTTGTTAGAAATCTCGCGTATTACTTTGCACATACCAGTAGGATTATATAATATTTTTTTTATAAACTCCTTTTTATTATAAACTCCTGATGAATTCTAGGGGTAGAATAAGTTTGGCATCTTTTAATTTACTCGTATATCACTCTAGAGCCCAAACAGGTAGACTAATTTAGACGGTTTTTAATAACTACTTAGTTGATTCGCAGCTCGTCCGATAAGACAATGCTTCGGGCCAGCCGTTGCATACTTACCACCTGTGAGATCGAACCAGTCATATGACTGATCCGTTACAATTTAGTTAGTATTCGGTCATTGTCATTACAGACGTAAGTTGATCTACAGATGGTTATTAGTCCGCCACTTTATTGCTTGTTATGTGTGAAATATAATATACAGAGATCGAGCACTTTCACCCACACTTTAGTTCAAAAACCGATTGTGTTCATATTTGCTACAAAAATAATATTTCAACATACATGAAAACGTCTACGTAACTAGATATGACAATAAGGAATCTAGGTAGGTGGACTAGCTCACGTAACGTTAAAAAGTTCAAATATCATTGAAGTTTAAAGACCTCTTAAATCCAATTTTGATTCGAGCGAAACATTTTATTTAATCCTTTGTCGAAATGCGCTAGATTTTTTATAAGTAGTAAAGAATAGCCATACTCAAAGTGTGGTTTCCGGATGCGATGTAGATAAGGATTTTGTGAGAGCTTCGCAAAAATTATTGCGCAGTGAATTTAAAATTGTATAATTTGACTACAATAAGAGAAAACAATTTTTTGCAAATTTCTATATGTCGGAGTTACGCCCGACCAGAAAAAATGATATCCGAATTGAGCATCTAATCTTTTTGAAGTCAATGAAATACCATTTATAAAATTTTCAATTATTATATCCTATAGAAAACGTATTCGTATTATACATGTTATTCCAGATACTTATATTTCTAATACAATCCTAAGTGCAGACCCAAATGTAAATAAATGTTTTTCATTTTCAAACTTAAGAGACCCGAGCCCCGTCCATAATAAAGGAGGTTGGTAAAGGGCGAAGCACTTGGCTAGAACACGCAAGACATAATTCCATGTTATCGTCCATCTTTCCACGAGAACATTAAATTTCTAAGTCGTCTTGCTAAGCCGGTCCCTTCTGGAACACTGAGAGAACTGGATCCGGTGACTTTTACACTGCATTTATCTATTTACTCCCTAGCTAGAGTATTGTACGACAACGATATTTTAATCAGCCTTCATCAAATTGCATCTTAAGACGATTACAAACAGCCCAAACACTTTTAGGCTACGTTCAAAATTTGATGATGTTAAATTGTTAATTGTAAATTCTCAATTCGCGATTGGTGATTTTTGATTTGGTATAATCACAAAACAACTTATAAATACGATATAATATCGTGTATTACAAGAACAAGACGCCGATGTAATTAATTCAGAAAACGTTCAGTCAAATCCCAGAGTTCAGTCAATAAAGTAATTAAAGAAATAAAATGGCAAAATTAAGAGTAATGACACACGGCAATTCTCACTCGAGCATAAAATTTTATTCGTCCCTGCTCTTAAAACGCTACAATTTATGGATAATAATAAGCCTTCGAGGACTTTTTATGAAGATTTGCAACGAATTCTCCGTATATTTTTATTACAAAACGTCCGAAAAAGGTGAACATATCGTAAATATAAAAATTCACAAGGATATACGGATCTCACCGGGTCAATTAAAGTTTACAGCCGACGAAACGAAATCACGACAGCGATAAGTATTATGTATCAGCTTTTTTATAAAGTACATAACTATTTCTATGTTAGAAATAAACAAAGCACACAGTTAATTGCTTATTAAGTAACCAAAAATATATTAAAAGCAACACATCCATTAAAGTATAAAGAAATGAGTTGGGTAAGGTTGGTTGGTTGGCTGCTAGTTAATTGGAATACTTTTTAACAGACTTCAAAAATGGAAGAGAGTATAATGATCAACAGTCAAAACACTAATTTCGTGTAACTTGACAGATCAAATAAAATTAAAATTCATCCTTTAATATTTGTACTAGTAATAGTACTAATAATAGTTGAATCACTTTTCTTTCTCATGTTGTTAAAACATCGCCTCGATTTACATAAGAACGAAAGTGTTTCGGTATCAAATTAGCGTCCCTTTACTTTGCTTACGTCACCCATACTGACTTGTTTACGTTCCGCAAAAAGCACCGAAGTTCCCAGTCGAATATGAACGAATAAGGGAGTGACTCAGCTACAGCTCAACGCAAAGAGCGTTCGAACTTCGACCTTCGCCAAGCAACAGTTGCCGAAAGTAGGCTGCGAACTCTGCAAAGCTGCGATTCTCGATAACGGTGTCAAGATGCACTCCTCGTACGGACAAAGGCGATACGAAAGAAGGCCATCGGAAGTGATCTGATGACGTGGGTGACGTAACGAGTTACGTACGCTTGCGTAATGTCTCGATGTTTTTGCCGCTTTTTCTGCGGGCGCGTCTAGTGTAGACCGATGTATCCGTTAGTTGCTATGACTGGTAATTAGGAAGAAGCATGAGATTTGCTTTTGTGTGTTAATATTAAATTACATAAAAGTTTGTACCCATTCACAAATACAATAATCGATTTCGAGCTGTACCTATGTGACTTAATTGAACTCAATGTTTTCAGCCAATAGACATTTTTGGATAAGGAACAGTAGGTAGCTACTGTTACGAAGCATTATGTTCGTCTTTCAAACCGCATTTGGGAATAATAAAGTAAAATATAAGTGAAAAGAACAACAAAGAAAATGTAATATTATTTTACATAATCATTTATTCAGTATTTAAATAATAAATGTATAAAACATCAGGCGTTTCTTTACAACTTATTTAATTTACTAACTTGTAATAGTAGATAACAGTAGAAGAGAAATAATGATATTAAAAGACCCTTTAAAACATATCGAATATGAGAATTTTAAGAAAAGTATTACAAAATTTATACCTGACTACAGAAACACTATAATATGTACAAAGTAATCACTGTCTATGCACGTGGACAATAAAACTTTACTAACAAACTAACTAACATTTTAATGACAATGAGTTTACTGTTGCTATTTAAAGAACAAATCTGCGATGTTACTACATCATAAAAGTACTTACCTACTAAGAAAATTTACATACAAGTAAATGAAGAGGTTTGAAATTTCGATGTACATTTATTTGTAAATCACTATCAGTGTTTTTTTTTATTTGAAAAGAGTAGCAACGGGAATGCAGGCCATCTGATGTTAAGCCAAAATTAAAAAAAAAGTGAGGTTGTACCTAAATGCGTTGCAAGTTCATGAGACCTACGATCGTTGCTTCATTAGTATCTCCGGCAACCACACCCTCTTAACCGAAACACTGAAAATGAAGAATAAGCTTGCAGTGCCCTTAGTCTGAGTTTTAGCAATGCCGCTACTACACATAAATACGTAAATCATACAGCTTACTATACAGAAGTCGCACAGTGTAATAACTCAAATAGGGGTAAAATATTTTTTAGAAGAGTTAAAAAATTATTACTAAGGACTCAGGCCTCAGACTAAATAAGGATACTGGTTAAAGACGCGATATACGAACGGTGGTAGCTAATGTGACGTACCTGGGCGAGCTACACGACCGACCACCTGTAAAAACTATTGAAAGCAATTAAGCTACAAAATTATGTATGCGGTTCCCTTGTTGCCTGAAAATCGATCAAATGGTCAGCATGACATTTAAATCGCAAGTAGGTTAGCAACGCGATGTGACGTAAGTACGAGTAGGTATGTAGGTAATGTCGTGACTCTTTATTGTCTTATCAACTTACAACCGAATCTGAACTCTTACGCTAACCGGTTCCAGGTGAACATGTAGGGATATTTACTTAGGACCTTCATAAACATCGCTAGATTATGTATATAATATATGTAGGTACTAAAAATAATTGAGTGAAAAGTAAAAATAAAGCAACGTAGACAAATATATTCTAAATGTATTACAAGAGCAGTTAAGCAGTATAAAGCGTAAGAGAGCGTCAAGAAATCCCATTTCGCACGCAAAAATAGTTCTTACGACAACGTCATTCCATACATTTTGTCGCATGTTAGTGTGTTTTTCAATTTGGTCAGCTCCATACAAAGCCCTGTATCTACATCTTGTCGTGTCGTGTGTCGTAGTCTGTCATTTATGACAACCTTATTAGAACAAGGCCTTAGTCGATCATGACAAGGCACACCAAAGATGTTTCACATCAAAAACAAACATAACCAAGCGAATTCGGGGCAAAACCTACTACGCAATATGTTTATTATACTGTTTATTGCACTGTTGTACAATTCTATACCCGTTAATGCAGCATCATAAAGCCAGTAGGTATGCAGTAACAAAGTATCAAGCATCGCGGGCGTACACGTAATAGATGATAACGGTTGCGTAAGGAGCTTTCACCGCGCTCCCAACCGTTGGGCTCATTTCCTATAATGCTGTAAACAAATTGAAATCTAATACATGTATGATTACTATACTGAAATCGTATGAGTAATGCTTTATGACATTGTTTGAAAGTGCACGTTTGACCGCTTAGTGTTTCGACGCTGACATCAAAGAAACGTTTTTCTTATTAGGTAAATTCATGTTTAGTTTCCTTTGGTACAACAAACAATAGGCTACGTCGCGATCAGCTCATGGGATAGATCCTCGAATTCGATCAAAAATTAAAAGAGTCGTCACAAAATCATACGTCCAGAAACATCCAATTGGAGGAAGGGGAAGGGTATAACACCATATTCTGTCCTCGAATAGAAATAAAAAATAAACTCTTCGGTCTAGGTTTTCTAACCACTTGAAAACACAACGGGAATAAGTTGGATTCCAAAGATTCAGGACGTGAACGACTGACTTCGAAAGACTAATGGAGGAACACTATTAATTATTATTCACTAGAAGGTTGAATTTGAAGATCGTTAACTTTTATATGAAAAATGTATGGAAACTCGACCCGAAGAATACAGCAATGATATTTACGAGTATAACAATGCCTAATTAAAAATAATTAACTCTGAATAACTGAATGGTATTCAATTCATCATAGTGATTTATTTGCGTCCGCAACGTAGGTAAAAGAAATATGATGGGCCGTGACATTTCCATTCGTATAAAAGGGAAGACATAAAAATATTTGATGCTTATTTATCACAGAATCATGTAATTAACAAGTGTGACGCAAACTACAGGTTTATACTGCCTTACCCCGTGTCTTTAGGTGCTATGTCTTTTAATTAGGAAAGCTCCATACAGACCCCTGTGTCTAAGTTTTGTCGCGTTGGTTGTTCGGTTTGGTCAGCTAATTTGGACAACGCCATATAGCTTTCCTTTTTACTTAAAAACGTAAGTATTTAGGAAAACTTAGCGCCATTTTGTATCATCGATAGATACAAATATTTAGTATCTCGAGCAATCACAGAAAGTTATCGACGCAATAATATGTTGCGTTCGTGCGAGATGAGTTAAAAAAAAGTATCTAGAGCAACAATAGAAAAATAAATTGTTGTTTTATCATTTCTCTTATTGTAATAGACTTACGTTTACAGTTAATAATAAAAAAACAAAATCGATAAAATGCGTACACCCACTCAATGGCGGGTCAATATCAAACGATTAACCGATTAAATCGTAAACTGTCTATTTCAGGGTTTCTCAAAGTTGTAACTCCATGAACTTCTTATAGGTAATCAAGAAGCCTACGTTATAAACAATAGAACTTGAAAAATAAAAGGAGCCGTAAGGAAGGAAGAATCGAAAAACATTCATTACTATCGCTCAGCATCGCTATTACAAAATTATTCATTTCAAACAATTTTTGGCAATTTCATCCACTTCGGGATGAAATTTTCGTAAAACCTATTCTTAGCTATGTGTTTTTCTTCCTCTTCTATTCTTCACGGAAGAAATTACATTAACATGCAACACACTTTGAGAACCCGTGGTCTATAAAACAGTGATAGCAATCGTGACTTTGTTTTGGTTCAACCCTTTTAATGGTAGGCAAATGGACTTTCTTTTCAATTACATACCTACCTGCCTACCAATTTAGGCTCGAACAATTGAAACTGTTTTTTTTTGGCATAATTAAAAAAATGGTCTGATTAAAATAAAATTGTCTGATTTATCTTCTTATGTAAAATGTGGTTGATTAATATTTATACTATATACAATTAATAAATGTCTTAAATTTTATTTTTTATATTTATATATTATTATAATATTGTACACCCCTATAAGGCAGGACAAATGTGATCAAAATTTGTGAAACTATTGTCATCTGTAAGTATATTACCTTTTTTCCACAATAAAGAGAATATGAAGATGAATATGAAATATGAATAATAATTATGTTGATAATTAGTGCTGATTTGAAACACATGTATGTGAAAACTATAGGCACTTCGAACGTGTCTAACGGTAAATTGTGAACCTTTTTTCATAAAATGTTTCTATCTCAATCCATATCCGAAAATCGGGTATTAATATCGATAGGCGATAATCAAACCATAGTTTTTCAAAATAAAGTGATATGAACTGTTCATCACTACCCGTTTCTCGTAGTCTTAAGTATTGAGTTATGATTTTCTAGAATGGTTCTCGGGAAGAGATCGCTTCGTTGTGATAAGACCGCCAATTCTATTTTTTTATATTTTATAACATTATTTTCTTTGTAATAAGTTTATGGTGTATAAGCCCCGCGAGTTGATATTGCGATTGGCGGCCATCTTGGTGACGAAGTCGCCGTGCACCGTCAGTACCGTTCGCAAGGTCAGCCCGCGCTTACGTGCTTACGTGCATCGAGTACTTGTTACCTATAGCTTTTTTGTTTTTGTTATTCTGTTTCATTGTTGACTTTTGTTGTTTAGTTTTGTTACCTGTTACCCGTTAAAATGAGTAAGAAATAAATTAACAGTCGTCCTCGTGAAATGATAATTAAAGTGGACAATTATTTTGTAAAAGAGAAAGAGGACTCTAAGTTAGTATCCAAAATATAAACAGTGCCTTAAAAAGTGCTTCGGACTACTGAGGACATTTAAATGTCGAAGCAACTATCGAAGCAACAGAAAGTAGTTCTGATTCGGAAGACAATATGAGTGGGATTGAAGAAATAGGTTAAGATTTTAAATAAACATACATTTTTTACATACCAAACTGGTTTTATTTATAATTTATAATTATTTACCACATAACCCAGACATTAAATTAAGAAATTTTTTCATATTTACACATCAACAATATAATTATTATGTACTTATGGGTGTAATCATTGTTTTATTATAAGCAGCATACAAAACTAATCTTTTATGGTGCCACAATTTCTTAGAAATATACCTATGGTCATAAACAGCCGACTCGCTATTACAAATAAACCCTACAATAATACCCTAAATAACCCTAGCTTATTTACTTTTTATTAATTTTTTTTGCTATCTGTACTTTTTTGCGACGGATGACGTCATGCAGCTGTTATTATGACAAGGTTCCATCGCAATATCAACTTGCGGGGCTAGTACAATAAAGTTGAATACAGTCATGTATTGTATAAAATTTCAAGAATTCACATTATTGGGAATAATATCAATAAATTGCTGTAAAAAGGCACATCCATTTACTCAAAAAACACCAGTTGTCCGTTCAAAAAGCCCCCATTCAGTAGACTACAAATCCAACATCGAACAAATCTCTCTAAGCACAAAACACGTGTTTTCACTCGTGTAACTAGCGCCAGCCAGTGTTTTTCCTCAAAAAACGCAGACAGTAATTGTTCGCGCCAAAAAACCTCGTACATTGACTGCAAATGAATGGCATTAACGTTTACATAATAGCCGATAATGCCACAAAAACAACGAAATGGACCAGTGTTATTGTTACCATCAATTTTTTTGGCAGAACATTAGTAGGAGAGCCAGTAGACAATTTTGGAAGGTATTTGAGGCAGTGTGCAAAGTTATTTAAAACTTCTTCTAGTGATACTTGAAAAGGAAACCAATATTTTTGTGCAATAATATTGAATATGGTAGTATTAATTGTAGTATATAGAAATTTGAGGAATTTAAAAGAGCAAACCGAGTCGCAAATTTCTCAGATGTTTTTAAAATTTTAATAAACAGTTGAAAAATAGTGAGTGATTTACAGCAGGTGCCTTTTTTAGATTGTATTAGTAACTAAGAGTTCACAAGATTTTAGCTCGAACCTCTCGACTAAGACCTCAAATGTTTAGCCGCCGCCTACGTGCCAAATACCTATCCAAAATGTGCACCAGCTCTTGAACTGTTAGAGATTGTACGCCGGTGTGGTTTGTTGTAAATTGCCGGCATTATGATGCTGTGAAAGGAATCCGAAAAAGTCTTACTTTCATCTAATGTTCGTAAGCATTAAGCGTTGCTCTATACGCGGCGATGGACTACAAAATTGCACTGCGATTGGAGTAAAATTTTTGCTCCAGTATTTAGATATATTACCTATAGTAATTTTACTGTTCACCTCAATTACTCAATTAACAACTATAAACTATAGTGAATTAATCCACACACCATATTAAATTTAAAAATAAATTTCAAATTCAAAATGTGATCTCAAAGAAAAGTAATATTCGAGAGCAATGTATGAAATTTAAATCAAAATCATTCCCAAAGTATTCATCATTGTTTCAATAAGTCCCTTAAGGTGAAGGTAAAATTGAGCTTCAACAATTTTAAGGGTAAGATAAAAATAAGTAAATATATCTTACGGAAACAAGGATCAAAAACACACACACTAAATTATTAATTATATTAAAAACTTATTTACTCGTTACACTATCTTCTCGTCGACTATGAAACACATTTCGCGTAGCATGTGTTACATAAATAAATTAACATTAAACTCAAAATATAGGTCGTTTTCGTACTTACTTTTATGTCGTTTTCGTTACGTCATTAGTTCATTACCCAGAGAACAGTCACGATAATTCGATACTGACGGTCTTGTTGCATAAAGAATTACTTTATAACGTTGTGATTAATAGACATAGTAACTAACATAGTGATTCTGGAAACTTCAGATATGTAAAAAGTACTTCAAATAGCCAAGTAGTTAAGAAAAGTTGCTTAATAGCCTTACGCATACATAAATCTTTCCTTCGCTTACTCAAAGTAAATGTATTAAACTAGATTATTACTGGATCTTTTGTTTTGTTATGTATATAATTTTTTTTTTCTAATTAATATTCTGGATTTTATGACATCCTCAACTGAAACACTGACCACAAAAGACTCTCTGACTGGACCACAAAAGTAAAATCAATATTTAGAGTCAATTGTATTATTTGTGATAGACATATTTGATTGAAATTTATTTATTATTTTCAGAAATCATTTTTAAAGAATTGAATTCTAATGAAATTATGCTTTTGTTGGTTTCATTAATGTTTTTATATTGTATAGTCAGTCATTTTGTAATAAATAATTACTAGCTATTATTATATAACACAGGAGCGTCAATATTGTGCATGTCGTGCCCACCTGTAATTGCGGGTACACGATCTATATATTTTTGTGTTTATATACTGTGCTTGTTTTGTGTATCTTGTGTTGGTGAGCCTGGAATAAATAAATAAAAAAAAAGACACCTGAAAAGATGATATGCAAAATGCACAGAAAGGTGCATGCCAATCCCTGAAATTTTAATCAAAAACACACACACCGTTCCTTTTCGTATCCTAATCGAAATCTTGTACTTCTTATCAGTGTAAAACTTACCTGAGTGAGTCCAAGTCGATAGCTACTGACGTCCAAGTCGAGAGCCAGAAGCATGTCGTCGACGACCTGTCGGTCCGACATCGACGATTGGGTCGTGTCGTTTTCATCGCTTTCCGACGTCGCTAGGAGACGATACCTGTAAACACATTGGTATTGAGGTCCTGAACGCTAACCGACGCTAACCTACTCCATTGGTTTAAAGTTATCGGTTGTTCGAACTTTATGTCGGCTACTTTTATTACTAGTAGTCGCGTAGTCAATAATTTCTTACCTTCTAGCAAACTCAGCAAGCGGCATGTGTTCTGGGAATCCTTGTTTGTACAGCCGAGCCGCATCGAGTAGTTGGAATCCACGGAACTGGAAACGAAATACTTAGTTAATATGAAATCCAATCATCAATATTTTATTTTTAATACTATAGGTATTCAACTAAACACTTAAAACTTCAGTGGATATTTCAAGTCTTATGAATGACACTGGTCTCATCGGTTAAGGAGGAAAACCATTAGTATTTATGTGCTGAAAAGAACGTTTCATGGTCGTTCAACTGATTTCTTAACAAATTGCTAAATACAAGTCTTCAGGAGTACCTAGTTTAAGGCAGAGAGAGATCTCCGTCGAGGTGATCACGGTTGTGGAAGGGCCGTCTTCAGATAAGATCAACTCGAGCTTCGATTGTGCCCGCGATGTAAAAAACCTCGAAAGCGTGATTCAAGATACCCGTGGCGCCATCTCGTGACGACCGGCGGAAGTCGTCACCGCCCACACTCACCTGCGACCGAAGCAGGGGTACGTTGACGTCGTCGACGGGGTCGTTAGGCTGTACGCCGTCCGCTACGAAATTCGCTTGAAGTCCAGTTGAACAACTATGCACACCTACTTGATGGTTTCAAGGACGTGCTGACGTCATCAGCAAGGACGTCAAAATTATTATACCATTTCAATCGCCTATTGAGTCGTTTTTATCTTCAGCTAATTTTGTTAGGTTCTTTGGTGCATGCATACGTTTCTTGGTTATCGTTAAGAAATTTAGTTGTAATCTAGTGCAATCCAGTACCAACGGTATAAACAGCAATGCTTTGCCTTTATCAATGTGATGTGAGAAGCCACCGACAAATTCCGCCGTTTGGTCAGGTCGGTTGACAAATGTTTGGTCGGTTTGTTGATGACTTTTTTGGTCCCAATAGATAAAGTAGACTGCTGTACACTCACCTGCGACCGAAGCAGGGGTACGTTGACGTCATCGACGGGGTCGTTGGGCTGGTTGGTCAGCAAGCAGCACACGAACTGCACGCCGCCCGCGCCGCAGCGTCTCAGCGTGTCCACCACGCCGTCCGCTACGAACTTCGCTTGGAGTGCCGTTGAGCGACGCTTCATGCCCGCTGTGCCTGCGAGAAGGAACATTTATTGATTAGAAAAGTTGAATTGATAAAAATCTACACGCAATGTTACTAAACACCACAAAATGATTCCGGGACGAGTGACAGTCAAATTCCGATGTAAAATGCGCATGAGATTATTTTGGATGTGGATACCGAGTTCTCTGAACAGCGCCAATCACTGATTTAAGTTTATCCCAATTTTTCGGAGAGGCCTACGTATATCCAGTATTGGACTACTAAGGGCAAATAAATACATGATTTTTGTAACATGTAACAAATTGAACAAAGTCAATAGAAAGAGATAACTATACCCGATGTAAGAGTTCTCCGTATCGACGACGCTCTACGTAGAGTGGAAGCGTCACCGACGGCCACCGACCACGCGCCGACGCCGCACGCGCCCCGAGACCAGGAAGACAGACGGCCGATGTCTTCACTATAAAGAAAACAATTAAAATAAAATTATTTTCAATAAAAATTTCACCAGTTGTTAACATGAGTTTTTAGGGTTTCGCACATACATAGCGGACACACGCGTGGGTATTGAAGTCGTAGTCATACGTTGTTGTATGCGAAGGTGCATGTGTACATGATACATGTCACACACATGTGTCATACATAACTGTGATGCATGTATGTGGTCTGTGTGGCCAATCACGTAGATTGGCATGTATGCATGTGTCTGTGCATGTATGTGTGTGCGCGCGCGACACAAAGAAACTAAAGAAAAATGCAGAACACTTACTTTTGACTCTCTTGTAGTAGTGTGTGCGCCTTCTTTGTAACAGGGTTCTCTCGACTCGCCTTCACCCACCCAGTGACATCGTACAGGACGGGATTAGTGCCCTGTAGCAATGAAAATATGTTTGTAGGTAATATTCACTATTTTCAAGGGATAATTACTATTGTGTAACATTTTGAAATGTATGGAAACTTCCACCACTACTGAATAGATGGCGCCACGAGTATCCTAAATCACACTATCGAGGTTTTTTACATTGTTTGCAATAATGTCAAAATCTTGGATAGCGCGATTCAGCATACTCGTAACGCCATCTCTTTACAAGTGACGGAATCCACATAGCAAACACATTCAAATCTTTAAAGATACATAATATTTACACCTGTAAATATACCTGTAAATGTTGCAGTATAAACTGCCTGGCGTGGGGCGCTTTCTTCACGAGGTACTGAGTGTGGTGCGGCGCTCCGTAGTGCGTCATCACCCTCTCGAGGAACGTGTCGTCGGACGAACCCGGATACATCGACTCCTCGTCTAGAAGCCTGCGGAAGAGTTTCGTCCAATTCAGTTTGTTTTTAACTGTAGTTAACCTACCAACCTTCCTTTATTCCTTTGAGCCGATCGTTGTCCACCGATCGCTATGGGCTCCCCTAATCGAGGCCAGGGTCCAGGATCTGAGTGGCGCGTTAGGAGAGGAACATATCCAGCTGTAGACTACGGACTAACAGGAAGGAGAAAGAAAGAAGGAAGTTATAAAAAACATTTGATATGTCGTCTGTATCTTCAGAAATATGCATTGAAGAATAATGATGCGCTACCCTAATTCCTATTCTTAGGGGTCTAAGTAAGCCGTTCTCATAGCCGTAGAAAAGCGTAGGTAGGGGCTGTATAGACAAGATATTGGGTTACCGACTCCGAGCATTGAAATATCAGAATAAAGCTCATGAGTAACAAAGCATGCAACCCGCGTGCCCGTTTGCTACTCGATTACTATAAAAAATCAAAACTATTACCATAACAGTCCCCGTCGGTCACAGTCGCGCAAGTCAGCCTGGGAGCTGCGCACAATAGTGTTTTGCGGCGACTTGTCCAGCAGATCAACCATTGGTCCCGGGTTCACGGTTTCCGATATCCAATCTGTTGTCAACATTGGCAAGTTATTTAATGCATAGCAAAATATATTATAATTTCATTTATACATATACATGTTACATCTTGGCATAATTGATTTCGTAAACAGAAAATTCTACTATAAAGGAAGCCGTACAATATTTTTTTTAATCTAGATGGGTTCCAACAACTTGTCATTTAATTTCTGTACAGCTGAGAATCTCAAACTTTGTTGAAAAAATGAGCCTGAAACTTATCTTTTACTATTATCAACACATTTATTTTTAACAACTTTACTATTATCAACACACGCAAGACAGATCTTCAAATAATTTGGTTTGATATATTGGCAACGGGCGGCTTGCACGCTTATTTGCTAGTTCTTTATACGTGTATACTCCGATAGGAGTCTTAAAAGTTCTTATATTTTCCAGAACAAAACAGATAAATACCTTCTTCCGCGCCATCATCGAGAGCGATGCCCTCCTGCGCGTACCGTTCCCGGGGAGCCACCAGCATCGCATCGTGGAACACGGCTTGCAGACGTTCCTAGTAACAATTCAAAGGAAATAAATCATAATAAATATCTACAGAAACTGACAAATACTATCTGTTACTTTACTATTCATTTCTTATAATTATGTGGTTTGTTGCATCCCAAGTCACATGACTTTTTAATCCCTAACGTCCCTTATGTCAGTGGTAATTTGCTATCGCAACCAGGCAATCGACATGTTATAAGCTGACGTTAGTGTTCCATTGAAACATCGAGTATCTCAGAGCATTCGATTTTCGATTCGAAAATAATGATATAGACGACATAGACGTGTTGACCGATTGCTAGTTTTAAAAGAGTGCCGGGAGTTTTTTTCCGTCCGCTTTTTTCTCCTGGTCTACGTTAGCCTGAGGGGCACCCAAAGCGGATGTTAGATGTAAGATAATATTCTATCATGTATGACGTTCATTAAGTGTACACAACTCGTACCTGACAATGAATAAAATTATTCTTAATTCTGATTTTTTTTGATACTTCACATGTTCTCAAAATCACAAACTGTCCTCAGGTTTGTTTTCCTTCAGTTTCACGTGAACGTTTGTGGCGTTTTTTACAACGAATACATACTTGCAAGTAATTGGACAGCAACTTGGACAGCGGCGC
This sequence comes from Erynnis tages, assembly GCA_905147235.1. Classification (NCBI taxonomy): domain Eukaryota; kingdom Metazoa; phylum Arthropoda; class Insecta; order Lepidoptera; family Hesperiidae; genus Erynnis; species Erynnis tages. The sequence goes on from LR990092.1 coordinate 3,928,613, forward strand.
ACCGCTCTGTTGGCCCGCGCACATGGGGTTGTCCGCCCCGGGCGTGTCCAGCAGCAGGATGGAGGCCGAGGTTCGCGCTGACGTCGACAGACTCCTGTGACATCGAAACAATTTGTTGAAGTTTGATCAAAAATAAAACACACAAATAATAGTCATGACATTTACCAGCTCGTGAAATGTCTTTACACAAAAATTACATCAACCTATTGCTTTTTTGACTGAAAGCAGAACCAACATACTCCAAATCCAACTCCAACAAGTCCACTGAAGTTTTAAAACAAGTCACCATGTAGCTGAATAATTTTTAACTAATTTCTGCAAAAAATGACATTGAAAAAGTCATAGTCAGACCCATATATTGGTGTAGCCATATCAAAGGTAAACAAATGTAGCACCATTTTTGATGTGTACTAAAACGCTAGTCAGGTCTTCCATAAGAATGTGGCTGTCATATACACAGAGAATTTTTCAAAACCGACTGGTAGTAATGGTGCTTGATGCATAAAGATATCTTTTACCTGTTAACTAATGCTGCGACAATGTTGAAAGTTTCGTTATAAAGTCCGGTGACGAATGCGTCTAATGCGTCGGCGCCAGGTGCTTCCCTTTCATTTGACGGTGATGGCGTCCTGAAAACGAAATACATTTAAGTTAATGCACACTCAAAAAGACTTCATTTTGATACAAGTTGAATAACTTAGCAGTACAACATTAAATGAAGCATTTCACACAAAAGACGGAGCCTTCAAACATACTCGTGATCCGTTTAGCTGAACTATATTAAAGTAAAGCTATATTGTTGGTAACATCTATCTCTTTCTCTTGGTACGTCTCTAACTTTTTCTCAATTATTGCGACCCATACATATTGCAAGTTTATGCGCACTTTACGAGTACAAGAGTCGTGTTGACAACATTTCATGGGTAAGTTTGTACCATTCTTAATCAGATAATTTGGCCTGTGAACTAGTTACTACCGTTAGCCTAACTTTTGCGATCGCCTGCAATCTATGCAAGCAGCGAAGCGATTTTAGACCTTGTGGCGCACAAAACAAAGTTTACCTTAGCGTAGCTGGAGGTTGCGGTGAAGAAGGCGCCGGTGGTGCAAACACGGCTCTTGCCAACTCCTCGGGCCCGACGCCCAGTAACCTGCTAGCACGAGCGGCACATCCGGTGCTTGAAAACTGATACTTCAGTGCTGATCCTGCGTTTCCTGCAAATAATAAAGACATTTTGTAAAATAAAGTACGTACTTAATAATTTATATTTCTTCTTAAGCGAACCAAGCTAGGCGATCGTGCTTGGGGAGCGGCCGTGCTCCGCTTACGTCATATCGGAGTTTTGTATATATGTCAGCGATGTAAAAACTTCTGTAGCGTGGATTGATTCAGGATCTTGTGGCGTCATCTCTTGACGAGTGGCAAAAGTCGCCACACGTCGCTTAGTTACAGACTTATCAGAGATGGGACAGACTAATCAGAATGTAGACATGATTGCTTTTTTTTACAAATAGAGCAAGCAAACAGACAGACGGGCCACCTGATGGTAAGTGGTCACCGTCGCTGACACGTGGTGTTGACCAGGGCGTCAGTGCGTTGCCGGCTATGAAGGAGAGCTTTTTAGTTTTTACTTTTTTTTTTACTTGGTACAAACCCGGCCTTATGAAGAGTTTTCACATAAGTTGCAACTGTTGGAGTGCTTCCTTCGACAGGATATACCGGAAATTTACTAGCACCTAGTATGCTGTTACAAGAGCCATACTAAAGATTAGACACTTACCTCTGACGACTCCAGCCCATCCCAAATGGCAGATAGCGGCCAGAATCTTCCACATGGCCATCTGCTCCTGCTCCGACACCGCCAACTGTTGAAGCGCTTCCTTCAGCGCTGAGAACTCTGAAGGCGCATCAGCTTTCTCGCTTGAAGTGATGTAGGGGTTCGGGGCATTAACAGGTGCTTGGTCTAGGAGGAGCTCCCGGCGTAGGCGACCGTCGCAGCCGTGGAAAAGTCTATGGATATATGAAAAAGTATTGGTTAACGTTCAAAGTGTAAGTACAAGTAAAAGAAAATGTTTTGTTAGACCATTTTTGTGTCCTCTCTCAATCCGAAATTAACACTAGGTTATGCTGGACTTTCACAGGCTAAAACTCCATAGTTTGTTTGAATACCAGTATCAGGACCACTTGCTTACACACCATGTACACTTCTGCATCTTTCCACGGAACCATGGAGAGATGTTGTTTGTGAATGGGAAACTGCTAATCTAGATGACCAAGGTCAAATTCTACACTGTCATTTTGACAGTTTGATTTAACAAACACAAGAATCTGCTACTACTTAAAATACACATTTTTCATAAACTCACGTATGCAACGCCCGTATCGGAGTGTGGTCCGGTCTCAAATCCGGTAACAGAGTCTGAATGGAGGCAGACACGAGGACGCCCGCGCCGTCGAAGTCCAACGATGTGAGCGACACGAACCGCGATGCGTGCGGATTTGAGCCCGTTCTGTGGAAATAAAATACTCGTAGGTATTAATTAGGGCAATTGACATCATTTTGAATGAATTTTAAAAAAATAATTCCTATAAAATAATGCAATTAGGAGTATTCGAAAATCAAAGCTTCCATCTTAACATCTATTTTCACACTGAACGGCGCATCACTGAAATTTCAGATTATATTAAAATTTGTGTATACAGGCAACATTATAAAGTTATCTGAAATCGAAACCATGTAGCATCCGTGCCGAGGCGTTCCACAGTATGAGGAGTTTCTATCAAAAAGATAGGCCGTGGTTTAGTCACTGCTATTTGCAGGCTTGTGTTGAAGAATCAGCGTTGAACCACGATAAGGAGACAACGGTTACATACAAATGCGAGGCTAAATATCGCCGCAACATCGTGTATAAGCGCCTTTAGACACAATTCTTCTCACTTGTTAGATCTTATTACTCTGACCACTTGTTAGAACTTATTTTATACATACCGACTGGAACCGAAAGCATGCAGCACGTCGAGAGCCGAGTCGAGTCGTTCAGGAGTCAATTTTGATCCCTGAGCCGGGTAAGCGCTGGCTAAGTACCACACGCAGTAACGCATAGCTGATGTCTTGCCGGAGCCGGACCTGGGAGAGAAGAGATTTTGTAAGTTTAAAAACCGTGTTCAGAATTTTTGCAGTAGGATTCAGAGGCGAGAGGAAGACAAACGGAAATTAAAACTATGAAAACGAGTCATCCAAACTTTCTTCGCTGGGAACTTAGTATTAGAATTGAGAGGTAGGCGCTCATGCTACAGTCGTAATATTCTAATTCTTGTGGAAAAAAAATAACCTTAACGGTTGTTATCATACGAGTATTAAAAATCAAAATCGTTCGTTGATGTAAATCGCCTACCGCCATCCTCATAAACCGCCGTGAACAAGCATATTCTTCGTGTATTGTATTTTGTTAGGGTTGAAATAAATTTGTGTTAGGTGGGTATCCCCTCACGCAGGGTAAGGCTGAGTGGAGCTGAGCGGACCGTGAATCAGCCAATCACGGTGCTCGAGATCTTAACTTCGCATCGGTAGAAATAGTGTGATTGGCCAATTCACGATTCACTCCTCTTAACTCACAGTAAAAACGCATCTGAGTCTTCTAAAGGAACAACGCAATTTAACGCATCCACGAGTTGCCTAATCTTAGACAACGCTTAAGCCGTGTTTAAGCATTAGCCGTGGGTGCTATGAACTGCAGTCAATACAAAGAATTATTTTTTTTTAAACCTTTTAACCTTTTTTATCTTATCAAATATCCAAAGCACACGACGCGATCAGGTAGGTAGAGGTATCAACAATATCGCTATCATTAAGCCATCAAAAACAACACAATACATTAATTTCCACATTTAAAATTCAAATTCGAAGTCGGTGTGTAATTAAAGTGTAAATTTTCAATAATAATCAGAAGCGTTTATAGGAGGCACGACCTATTATAAATCCAGTTCAGAAAGTGAACTAACAGCCTTGCACTCTGATTTTACGATCTTATGAACCTATTTTATTCTACGATCTAAGTGCCCCGACTCATTAGGAGCTTTAAATGAGCATTACAGGCATAAAACCTATACCTATTTCTACGATTCTGCTACGACCTTTAAAGATAAAATTTAATGGATAAATATAAAGCTTAATCATCACATTCATCCTGAAACATGAGTAAATAGTATGAAAGGTAGGTACCCTAACTAATTGGACCCTAATTGGACAAAGGCATCCTGGGCTCCCAGTTTTCGTCCTGCTCTTACTATGCTACTAGACAATCGATCAACGCCACTCCGCCCGGCCCTGGATGCTTCGAATGCCGTTACCCGCTGTCATTTTCAATAATCTTCATATCATCAGTCAACCTGATCGGAGGACGGCCTGTGCTCCTTTTGCCTAGACGTGGTCGTCATGCCGATGGGTGATCCACTGGCGAATTACATGCGTGCTTCCGTACTTCGGAGAACACGTAAATTTATCGGTCCCTGTTATAACAGATAGCTTCGCCTGTAAGCGGTTAAAAAAATTACATGGATTGGCCACTATATGCATGCGGTGGAGCATGCACTAGGGCTCCCTGTACTTCTTTACGTTTACTACTTAGTAAAATTTATTTATTCACTCTCACTCTATTACAAAACTGGTAACCCTAACTTTACTACAAGCAATCCAGATCTATTCCGATAAGCTAAGAGAATGTAATAGCTTGAAGTGCTCACCGGAATCGTCTAAGACCGGACTCGATTATGATCGTTGAGAGCAATTTACGCCGGCTCGATCGTCTCGTACAATGTTATCAATGAAACGCCACCGCTAATGATAAAATCTAGGCTTTACTGGTTCGCAATCTCATGATTATCTACCTATGGATCGTTTCAAATAACTCGCTCAAGACATTTCTTGAATTCCTGTGAACTATTATGGGTTCGTTAAGCACCTTTAAAAGCCAGATGTTCGTTTTCGTATCCTAAGTACATAAGTCACGTCGTCGGCAGGATGAAAAAGTGCCAGGAAAAAAAAGCAGCGAATGAGGTTTCTGAATCTGAAACGCGGCTTAATTTATTTGCAACCAATGATTTGCAGCAGAACTTCACATTTTATGAAAACTTACAGGAGACTTACTAATGTCATCTGAAAATATCTCTTACCGTGTTAGACGAGGGAATCGAGCAAAATATCACGTCTTCTCAATAAAGGGATGGGGGGTTAAATATCGCCTAAATCGCCTAATAATATAATCGCCACATAATTTGTGGATGTGCACTGTGTTACAAGTGCAGGCGTATCTGTGGAAGTTTACATGGACATACCTTCCAAGAAACACGATGGCGCGATCTCGCCTCGAAGCCAGCATGCATCGGTGGGCCGACTGCGCTGCTGCGAAGATGTGAGGTGGCATATCATCAGCTCGGCATCCTCGGAACATTGCTGCCACCTGGAATGAGTAGGGAAATATAGAATAATTTTCTATGATGTCTACATAATTCGCCTTAAAGTTAAGTTTCGCTTGGGTTTAAGTTTAAGGTCATTTACTTCACTCCAATTCGAGAATATGGAAGCTGTCGAGATTCCATGGCTAATCCTTTAAAGGGTTCCTTAAATTAGGCATCCCTAGTTTGTTTGCCATTCTGTTTGCCGTTTCCTGACTGTCATAGATAGATGACTGTCATTAACAGCTGTTAAACTTTGTCAGAGACAACACATCGTAGTTGTCAGTCAGGGTTGGCATAAGGCCCGAATCTGCATCATTCTGCATCGGAACAGCATTCAGTAGGTTCCTGGCCTCTTATTTCATCAGGAGGACGTATAAGGCTCGCAGCCAACTTACCTTCTCAGTATAAATAGGTGCAGTGCGTCTCGGAGGTCCCATAACCAGCAGTGCGTGGCCGGCGCGGGCGTGGGGCAGACCGGCGGCGTATCGTGACCGCAGCACATTGAGCGCGCCGCATTCGTTCAGACAACGAAGCGAGGCTATGTCTTCGCAGCGCTCCATTTGAGGAGGATTGGCCTGGAATGAGGAGAACAGTCTGTAAATCTTCGATGCCCATGTCAAATGTTATGAACAATATTAATTCCCTAATTTGTTCTCCATAGGACGGTTCTCGCTATGGCATCGTCATCAACTCTTCATAACTAATCGACGGCAGGCACCACTATACAGAAATACCAAATCAACCGGCAGATGGGCTAGCTGATGCTAAGTGGTCACCCTCACCTTGTTCACGTATGCAACATCAGAAGAGTCGCCAATGCGTTGCCGGCTGTGAGATCTTTCAAATTCTAAGCAATTGAAGGCAGTTTCAGTACTAACCTTCTCCAAATCATCCTCATCAACGTTCAGCACCTCGCCAGTGGACAGCACGCGGACCCTCGCGCGCCCAGCGTCCGCGTCGCCCTCTCTCACGACCGCGGTGAAACCGCCGCGATGGGCGAGCCACATGTGACCTGTCTGCAGCCATTCCTTCTCGCAGGCTAGTTGTTCTTCGGATTTGGCCTGGAACAAGGGAATTGTCGATTAATGAACTGTCCAAAGCTTTGCCACCACTTCGAAATGGAGCACCACGATGGATGGAGGATACTCTACCGGGATATTTAGCATTGGAACATAGAAAGTTGCAATAATATTCCTAAAACCGATGAAAAAATATGAAGCAGATCGGAGTCGAAAAGTCGTTAAATTTATAAGCAAACAAACCAGTTAACTATACATTGATTGCACCTTCTGTTTCCAAATGCATTCCAAACAGATATTATCGTCCTAAAAGCCGTAATTTAATTCCGTTTACGTATCCAAAACAAAGCTTATTTCTCATTCCGATCAAAACACCATAAAATAGCTTGATTTAATCGTCTCGCTGTTTCTGTTTACCTATTGTTTTATTGTATTTATCGAATGCGCCAGGACATTCAAGTTGGTGTAACCTTGGGTGAGCTTAGCTAATGTTATGTAGGTATGTGCCGAGATTATTCAAAGAAAACGAAATTGGAAATACCTGGTGCGTTTATTGCGACAGAGCTGTAAATCTTGGCTTATAATCTGATTTGTATTTTTCGAGATCCTTTTCGAGCAAAAATTTATCGAGATTTATTATTGGCCCATATGGATTGTGGATTTAACTGAATTTGAAGTGTTAATGATATGTAAAGCTATGTATCCAATTTGAGGCATTAACTTAACCTGATCATTATACAATTTGATAATAAAAATTAAAGCAAATGTAGCAGCACCTGCTATCATGCTATGTCTTCCAAAATGTAAAAGTATGTATTAAACTGCCTAACTGATGAACTTAAGTAAAGATAAAACCAAAATATCAAATTTTCTCTCTTCCCCTACGGACATCTTGGGTAACTAGGATATAATGTATGTATGGATTCGTATGACAGGTATTATGCCTAATAACTGTCATACGAATCGCAAATCATCAATCGACATACGATGTGTATTACGCAAAAGACGAGAGAGGTGCGATGAACACGGTGTAAGCGGTATAATAGCAACAAAATAGTGGTGTAATGGAAGGCAAGTGCCGCGTACAGAATTTGCATTATGCAATGGAATGCACGTCACATCTTCCGAGAGAACGCTTGTGTGACAAACAGTTAACGACAATAGACAATATCACATGGTCTCGATGAGAGTTAAAGGACCACAGTAAAAGAACGCAGATGAGTTTGCATGCATGAGTTTGGGGCGCGATTGTCGCGAGCTTAGCTAGCTACAGTAAATTCGGATGTAGTTAAATGTATGTATTATGACGTATTTAATGCTTATTTTTTTATTTGCTTAGTGATGCTTGAAATTCAACCAAATCCAAAGATTTCAGGGTAAGGTATGAATTTCTCAGTAACATAGATCAAGTAAGAATGTCTCAAAAAAAGAGAAATAAAGGTAGGTACTCCAATTTCATTTGGCAAACAAATCTCAAATTTTATAAAAACAACAAAAAAAAATTCAAAGATGATGTAACAATAATTACGTATAGCTAAACAGTTAAACATGTAGAAAGCTTCTTAATTGAGGAAATGGTGGTTAAGGGTTGCAATTTGAGAATATTTATGTTCTAAGTGGTGTTCGTTCGCGGCGCGTGAGGGAAAACTCGTTAACTGCATTATCTTCGAGTGAGCAGATGAGTGTAGCTTTTCACTTGCGAGTGTAAAATAACTAGATTCTGACTGCGACTTTGTCCACTTGGACTTAGAATATAAACCACGGAAATATACGTATACGAGTACAAAGTATCGTTCTATGAACGATACGATGTACAGGTAACAAATTTTCTTACAAAACCATAATTTGTGGATGAACGTAACATACGCACAAACTTACGCATTCATAAAATCACAATTAAGAAGATACGAAATTCGGAAATACCTATTTATCAGCAGTGTAAATTTCATAATAACGGATAAAACAGTAAAAATATACTAGTACGGAAATAAATATTTCAGCACGATTTGGCACTACAAAAATCGAGATCGTTAATAATAATACATAAACGAATAAAGACAATTAATATAAATTACCTTAAACTGTATAATACAAAAGGTGATTTATAGTTACAATACGGATCGCATTCCGTGTTACGCGATTATTGCCACGGACAAATTGATTTCACTTACACAAATGAAACACTATAGCTATTCAAAATTAGTGTTGTTAAAACTTTAAATTAATCGGTTAGAATACAAATCGATGTTGATGTTATAAATACGATAATTGGTAGTCACTTCCACTTTTATTTTAAATGTTAATAGATAAGATCAGTAAATGATATGATGAGTATCTACAGCTGCCAAAAATCGAAAATGATATACATAATATTTTTAATAAACACGCCTTCAATGAATTATTGGTTATTTTTTCGTAATTTTAAATAAGCCTTTATAGATGGCAGTGTCGACTTATCCTAAAGAAGTTAACAATATCTGAATCATTCAAAGGACATACAATTATTTTATTATATTCCCAAATTTTAAGAAAAAGAAGTCTTTACTGTACCTACACTAAAAAGTGGAATAAAAATAACACGTGTAACAGAGCCAATGAAAAATCGGTAAAAAAACAACACTACTCGGAAGTGACTTCAACAACTCAACGCCCTAATGATCTTCCCACACTGATGTTGCACAAACTTTGTTAAGACCAATTATACAAGTCCTTCGACATCCAAGTAATTGTCCAGTAAATTGTTCAATTGATAGTAATCGCTTAATCACGATAATTCGTCTCACAGATGTTTCAATAGCTGTCTGTATAACATGCTAAAAGCTTAATAAATTGTTTGATTGACGATATGCACGCAGGTGTACATACGTCGATTGTAATTAAATATTTTTTATTTCACTTTGTATCTTTTACACGTTTGACAATTTTAATATAGAGAAAAATAACTGTCAACCCGGAAAGTACGCGAGAAAATATAATAATATATATGAAGACGTAATGCCTCATTACACAAAAAACTAACCTATTTACTATTGGTTTTCAAACACAACAATGTAATTACATGTCCTTAATTTGTGTTTGAATACTGGAAATCATATCGTATAGAATCGAACCATCATAGAGACGAAACATACCGTTATGAGTCTTTTATTCAGTAAAACAGTTAAAGAGCTTCTTAAGGGAAAATTATTCATAGGTTCAAATATAAAAATACTCATATACTTTGAAATATTGTGGATATGATAGAAAAAGTGACGCCAGTTTAACTACACATGTCCATTAACCGTAAGTTGTTTGAGACAAACTGTGAATTTCCATAATGAATAAAGTTTGTAGACCGCAAATGGCAAATTCCTATGTTTGGATTGGATAAATTTTAAACAGTTGCCTTTAAAGAAATAATAGGAAGTAATTACCTAGGTTTTAGTACCTTCTATAGCGTTAAAGATTAATGGATAATTAAATCTAAAAATTGTGGAAGAATTAAAGCCATTGGCTTCAATAAATGTTTTGAAAAGAGTAAAACTTTCACAAACTGAATGAAAAAATATAAAGTAAAAAGCAAACATGACCATAAAAGCAATTTGAAATCCACTTATCCAAACACATTCTCATTGACAAAGATTAAAAGCCAGGATACAATATACCGTTGGAAGGCATTATTTACCAAAGAAAGTAAAGAAAATACATTCACAAAAGTCTTGTAAACCCATGTATAGAAATAAAGCCGAAGTTAAGTCAAAGCGACATACACGTAACATTGAAGAAGATAGAAAGCATAGGATCCTTCTACCGCTAGAGGACATTATGTCCCATAAACGTATTATAATAAAGCCTTCGGTTCTGCGGCTCCGTATAGGATAAGGGTTAACAAGAAACAGGTAAATCCCAATAGTCATTAATGTGTAAAAAGTTTAAGTCGGAAAAACTTTAGAAGACTTTAAAGGGAAAGGTTGTAGAATATGCTTTTCTATATCTAGATCGTTTATATTGTTCAATACGAACACGTTGAAAACATTGCAGCAAAAATAGTAAAATTATATCAATAAAGGTTAAACGTATTTCATAACCAAAGTCCAGTATAAATACATACTTTGTCTAAATGGCGGTAATTAAGGCTAAATTAAAATAATAAAATGGCTTTTCACGCTGCCCCAACGCAGATGGGTCAATACTAGTGGAACGACTATTTCAGATGTCTTAAAAATGGCCGGAACGCGTACAATCAATTTTACCGACGACGATTTTAAAGGGAAGTTTGACCGGTCCTGTTCCAAAAAGCATTATAAATTCTGTGCCAAATTTAGCCAAGCCGAGGCGTCGGTTACCAAACGATGCATATCCGCCAGTACCTACAGACGCCTACGTATTGTACACGATTACGGTCCCACTTACCAGGGTTCCGTATCTCAAGAGCAAAAAAGTAAAGAGAATACGGATAAGGTTTTTTGAGGCGACCGCGACCTAAATAATAGTAAGTGTCCATGTACAACTCCAGTGAGGGCTTTTTGAAAATGAGTGCCTCGGAAGAGAAAACGGGAAGGATGGATGGAATAGGAAAAAAAAACATAACCTAGGGTACTTTTAGGTACGTAGATTTATAATTTTATAATGAAAGCAATTCTTACAGAAAAGGGCAAAACACGAAAATTAATACTCTGCGATTACAAATTTTCATTTGCAGTTGATAAACTGACCGCCACCTACACCAATGAATAGGAGCAGCAATTTATGAATGAAAAAGTTGATTTTATCTAACCGATTTATTTTTTGCATTAGAAAAATTTGTACGCACCCCTTGGCAAATAATTCCAACACGCACTTGGCCGATTTTTACTTAGCAGGTGTCTCGTTGTTTACACGTTGCGTTCAGACTGACCTACTAAACGCATTTGTTCAAAACACACGAAATATAAATTAACGTGGTTACTGTGCGCCTAATGTACGGACAATGTTTCGGTCCGTGCTATCGATTTGTTCGAGTTGTTCCAATTCGGTGTACTGTGCTACAAATTCCTGCTTATATTTAGGCTGAAACCCATTGTGTACAGGGCACAGGTCTTTCCACCCCACAACAGAAGGGGGTCTAAAGTATAATGTTCCATGCTGGTCTAATGCCTATTAGTGGAGAAGAAAATCCACAATAGATCCGTTTGTCACTGACACTCGTTGTTCACGCCTTGCTTCTAATCAAATTCACATAGATTCAGGTGGTACATCAGCAAAATACATATTAGGCCACTTTCTGACGCGATAGTACAATTTGAAGATGTAATAATATATGAGATGAATGATTGTAGGTGCCTGTGTATGTTAATCTTTCGGGAAAAAATAGCATACGGAAATAATCGCAGGCAAAAGCTACATAAGTGAGTAAATAAAAGAAAAACTTTTGATGTTAAACGGAACTGAGTTCAGAGAATTCGATAAACGGTATCTAAAATCCTAATCATCCAATCTTGGTGGAACTAATGGCAGTAGTAATGCTAAATTACCAGTTGAACCTTTGCTTAATAGAATATTAGAATATCGGTGGCAAAATACATTTCGCAAGTGCAAAATGAAATGATGATAATGATTTTCGTTCGACATAACTGAAGCCTGTTGTCTACTTTACTGTAAGTAGCCATTAAATCCTGATTATGATATTTACAATGGAATTGCTCTCAAACATTATGATCGACATTTTCTTGCGGCAATTCGCAACTGGATTTGAAATATATTTTAAGTAGCTCATAAATTCTAAGAGCTCCATTTGCGACTTTGTTGGGTTCGGATTAAATTTTAATATTTGAAGGTATTTTAAGACACATCACATAGTCTTTATTCGCGTTCAAACAGAAATTGAAATCTACGTAGTGTTAATCATTACTAATTAAGTAGTAATCATCCATCCAACAGTCCTTCGAAGACCATTGGACACAGACCCAGCGCATACTAATCTACAGAATCTACGACATTTGGCAGAGGAGTAGCTTATTGACAAGTCAGCCCAAATTGGATTTGGCAAAGTTCAATCCCTAAAGGGGTTTATTAATTGGGTTTAAAAGGTTGTATGAATCTCATATATTTCAAAGAGCAAAGCTTGTCAGGTCAACTAATCAGACATAATTGTAAAGAGCTAACGTCACTTGTCCCTTAACGCATTTAACCCTGTAGTAAGCCGCGTTGCGCTGAAGGCACCATAACTCAGTTTTAATCGCACAATCAATGTGTTTGTAGCAAGAGTAGCAACTATTGAAATAGCTGACGTCGAGCAACCGGATTTCGTCCACTCCGGACCAGATAACGACATGGAACCACAGATCGTAACTTTAAAGCATACTTATGAAATTATATTAAATTTAAATAGCGTGCATAGATTTGTATTGGTCGAAAGCGCTCGTAAAACTTATGCGACTAGGGCGCAGTCAACACTTCGATGAGCATGACGGTTAGTGGGGAATTACATGGGAGCTTGAAAACATCCGACACAGTTTATCTGGCCACTAGTTTGTACTTCGTACCTTCACCAAGCTTGAGTTGATCCGTCTGTCGCTACATTGCCTTTTATATACATATTACAGATTGTGGCACAAATTCGTTTCAAGAGTCGGGTTTGAATTAGCGAGTTGCCATACAACAGTCACGAAAATATTAACAAGGAGCGAATATCGGCATGATATCAATCAATCAAAGGCCTTACCAAAGTTAGTCAAATCGAAAATGAACATATTAAGCTGAACACGACCGCAAAAAATGGTTCAGCCAAAGTCGCCCACTTAACAACTGCATGAGGAATGCAGTGAATGATACTTCGGACTTGTCAGCATGTCATTACCGAGACGATGATGCGGGGCTGCCATCAGCCATCACGTCGAGAAAGGAAACGTCTGTATTAATGTGACGACAATGTCATTACCAATAATGGATAGTAATGATACGACGGGCGACTCATAAGTAAGTGAATAATATATCGGTTATTATAGGAGTATCTTATTATGCTTAAGAATATTTACCGGTATTTCAATTATTCTGTTTGCAGAGCTATTTTAGAAAGCATCCTCACATTAATATGAAAATGCATCAAGCGACGACTGCTTCGAATGTATTAATAGGAGCTTGGTGTCGGAAATAAGATATTTTATGTGCCTTAAACAGGACACGGACGTTTTATGTGATTATCTTCCTTATACCTTACGATTTTTATAGTCAGACGATGCCGAGTGATATAATGAATAAATCTGTATGTATAAATCTTCATAATTCGTGTAGACTTTACAATTGGGTTCGACGTTGCGCTTCGACTTTTTGTGAATAAAATTTTAGAAAAAATTTAAAGGTTTTAGAGACGTGACACAGGCTAGCCATTGATCATGTATCATCTGAAATTGGAGTACCATAAAACTTTGTGTGAAGCGAAATTCTGTACCCTGCAAGTACGTAGCTTAAAAAAGGTTTCGATATCGAAATTGACATTATGATAGTAACAAAAGATAACTTACGGATACGAACTATTACGAACAAACGACGAATAAATTGCATCAAGCAATAAATTAAAATCACAAATGAATCAAACACAATTCTAGATAATACCACGATTTGCGTCGCTAGAAAAAATCCAATCAAATGAGCATTACTCGCAGGAAAACATTAGTTCTACCGTCCAATTATGCACTTCGAGACTGACATGACGTGACAAACGGCTATTATTATTAGTGCATGGTTTATCTAAGGAAGCAACATAAAGACAAAATCTGTAGGTAATTAATCGATCACCCACCGATTAATTAATCTCGATTGATTAAAATATTATAAAGGTATTTTAGCTATGAAAAAAAATATTCAAGATTTTTGAAGAGCTTCTGATTTCTTTGTAAGAAATAATTAAGTTTAATTACATCTCTTTACATCACACATCCATTCACTTTAATTGCAATGTTAAATTAAAATTTTGAGACAAAGTAAAAAATAAGAAAGAATTAATAAAACGGCCAGAATTGGCAACAATATGGCTTCTAAAGTTAAAGAAAAATATTTAAAAAATAAAATTCGATTATTTTCAAAATCGATTCAAATAAAAATCTCTTGTATCTTCACATCTCTAAGTTAATCCATGGCGCGGTCGCTCATAGAATCCTCTATGAGGCGGGGACAGGAAGCTGAAACGTGACGGCATTCCGAAGTTCCACGCTTCGTATGGCGTATAGTGCCGCCGTTTTTAGAACTAACTTAGATTACTCATAGTTAAAGAGCGTGTAAGTAGGTTTGAATCGTTGGCACGTGTATGAACTGTTAAAATTGCGGTAATTAATTGCTCCAATTGGCTGATATAACCGACCTACCAACCATTTCTTTCTTTTCTTCATAATGTTCTTCACAATGTTCTCCACTTCAACTTTGAGGTCATAGTAAGTACGATAGAAACGTACGATCTTGCAGTAGATAATTATGATTACTCTATAGCTTGCCTACGTATACTCATTAGGAAGTAAATGTGTAGAAATAGAATATGGGTCGCATGGTGCATATTCAAATCGGGCGAGTGTACGTCGGATGCGTTCGAAATGTATGTCGCGGTCGGTGTTATGCAATGCACATCAAATTGATGTATCTTCTTCCCTATTTTGTAAACTGGCTAGCTACTGCTCAAGACTCCTCCGCATGGATAAATATACCTACAAAACTAAAATCCGCATGTTCAAAAATCGGTGTAAAATGAAATAATTTAAAAAATTCTAAACTGAAATTGGCACATTATAGTGATGTTAAGAGGACAGCCGTAGTCATGTACCACCTACTCTAACGAATAATACATTCTAGTCTTCTATAACTCCTATAATAGAAGTAAGCTATCATTAATTTTAGAGTAAACTTCAAAAGCGCAAATATAAATTATACTTTATTAAGTAGGTATTAAGTATTTATGTAAGTAATTATAATAACTTAAATACTTAATTTACAAACCTGAAATGCTACATCCTTTATAACCAGACGTTCATATCGCTACTGTAGTATGTTTTATGAAGATGATACGGTACAAGACGAGCATTGCATATGTTTACAATCTCAATCTCGAGATAGCAACACTTTAGACAAGATCCGAAATAAACAGAAGTGCATTGGTCAGTCGCGCGCGGCGGTAATATATATTGCTATTTACTGTTTGACGGAAAAGTAATAGCAAATTACATGTGAATTATATCTAATACACGTTTTCTAACAAAAATATTCTTTATCCAATCAGGTCGTTGGATTTAGCTCGTATCACAGCAGACAATTCTAAATTCTTAGGTACAGGATCCCGGATTCAGCAATTGCTCTCGGCTATTTGTTAGTGTGAACAATAATAAAGTTTTCGCGCGCGAAATAAAAGATTAAAGATTTTTTTGCGATTCCTAAAGCGGTGATAAAGTAATAAGATTTTTATAAAAATCCGTCATTTACGCTGGATCTTCTATATTAATAACTTAACTTAGTCTGATGCGCAGTTTGTACATAGACTTGTAATAATTAATCAATGAACATTTACCTCGCATAACCAGTAGAAGCGTTTTGTACGATTTTGTCATATAAGTATAAAAATAAGTTACAAATTGTTCAAAAAGCCTTGTTGGTTGGTTAGCCTCTATACAAGAGCCGTAAGCCTCTCCACTCCAATAAATCGTAATCGCTTTATTATAACTGAACGCGAGAATTCAATATTAAGTTCCGCGTAGGTACTCAAATTTATGATATTGCAACTCTTCTTACGGTCGTTTTATTATGCAAACGCGGCCATGATTTATTAATATTATTATATTATGGGCAATATAAAAAGCTGTCTGAATCATGTAAGCGGGGCAATATTATACATTTCAATATTAGTTTACATTTTACTATCAGCCATCTGGGCCAATCTTGATATTAAGTCGTGGCCACTTTTGCCACTTGTCACGAGATGGCGCCACGTGTATCCTGAATCACGCTATCAAAGTTCTCTACAGGCGCTGGCATATAAACAAAACTTCGACAAACTAAATGGAACATGGCCACTCCCTAACGTTATCACTTCGCCTGTGGGGATTTACCTATACTAAAAAACCTAAGCCCGTTTATCTGTAACAAGCATCTTCTTGATCCTCTTAAGTAACACTCACAACTCACAGCTAGACAATGCCTCGGCCGATTGGCAGGTTGAATAAGTTACATATTCAACCTGCCATAGACCATAAAGTATGAAGTTGCACACATTCGGCCATACCAAATCGATAGGTATATTTTTAAACACATAAATCTCTTCAACTTACACAAACATACGATATTAAAGTTGAAACGTACAAAAAATTGTAAAGTACACCAAAGCAAACTACATAATATTGATTTATAATGCCGAGGGATATCGGATCTCCAAAACCAAAGATCAATTACGTATTTAATGAATCTGTTACTGTTCAAATTAGTTTACCTACCACAGAGTTTCGCTACATATGTATTGAATTCTATTTTACGCTCTAAGACGATTCGTTTTACGATTTACGTATTTCAATAAACATTAACGTCTTGTTCGAGTTGACAGTGTAGTCAAACCATTAAAAATTATTGCTAACAGCTATACCATAAAAGTTAAAGACCAATGGCGGAGCCGCATAACGTAGTCGATGTCAAATTTTTACATGCTCATTGGCTCAAAACATGACATTGTCAACGTTTGCCAGTAAAAGAATTGAGTTCATATTTAAGTCTTCAATATGGCGAGAAGCTATAATTAAGGGTATAAGAAGTAAGTATCTATTACAAGTCGTGATCAGAGATGGTTAGTGGTAGGGATATTGTACGCATTCGGCCAATGTACAACAGTCGAAGAACACGCGCCAGACCAATAGACGACGTACACTGACTGACGAACCAATCAGCAACAGTGCAGTCAACGTCAAACCGACCAATAAAGATTGTGCTCACGACTTGTACTATTATGTTCCGGTACACACAGATCCTGTTGTCACCATAAATACTGCCCCGTTTGCATGTTAAAAGTTAAAAATCAAATCACGTAAAGATTGCTTTTCTTCCACGAACCGAGAGAGGGCGCCATAGGCCGCGGCGAATAGACAAAACGACAAATTATGCACTTTCGAAATGTAAACACGTAGGTGGTACGATGGACGTGGGAATGTCTTCTGATATTTCTATGGTTTGTTATTTTTTCTAGAAAGTGAGCAAAATATAGTAAAAAGACCAACCTTTTCAGTAGGTACTTAGCAGACAATGTTGCTCATCCGAAAGAGGTATCTTACACTGACCATATCCAGGTCACCGGCCCCGCTAATATCACTACAGTGAGAAAGATACTGTTTCAAGTTTCGTCAAAGTATTCTATCGTATAAAAGGAAATCTTCGTATAGCAGCATGTTCTCCATGTATTGTTTTTCACCCAAGAAGCATCGGTTGTAGGAGATACTTTACTTGAGGCTAACATTTTAGTCTTCATGAGTAGCAAAGCACCCGCGTACAACATCAGATAGGACTTCTTCTCTATTTGAAGTTGGATGTTGAAGTCATTGAGCCCACTTAACATCAGATGCCCTGCATGCCCGTTTGCTATTCAATTAACTGCTTAACCCTAAAGCAGTACGTTCTTCATGTCTTGGGTTTCTTTGTTTTCCGGAGCGATCATCTTAATCCTCGTGATTTGCAATTGCAGTTGAAGAATATTTTCTGCATTTAACCACTAAATAGCACTCATGTAAAGGTCAAGAAGTCAAGAGTCAAGGCGTTGCAAATCGTAATTGTTATTCTAAGCAAGATGACGAACGCGACAACTAATGCGTTATTAACACAGGGTATTAACATACGAACGCAAACTAAGCAATTTGTTTCGACTAAGCTAAACTGTTGCATCAAGAGGCCGCTATATATAGTGTACAATACTGTACATGTACTACAGTACATGATGAACAACTCTTCAATATTCAAGCCCACACAATGTAACTTCGAAGAGGTTCCGGTAAATTAGTACGTCCTACTGACTGAATAGTTTGATACCTTGCTAAGTTAAGTGCTGAATGTATGTATTCATAGGACAGTGTACCTACCTAATACCGGCCATGATTTCGTGTAGCTGGAGACAATATGAGATCTAGAAGACTATAGAGACTAATTACATAGAAACTAGATTATGTCGAAAAAAGTAGAGTAAACGTCTACATTTATACACTATACGCTCAACATTGTTACGGTTTTAACAAAAAATCTAACGAATGTAGATGTATAACTTTGTGTCCAACGCTCGAATGAAGTGATAATCGAACTCATGTCGGACACCAACCAACTAACATGCCCCACATAAGGGCGTCCCGTTCGACGCTGGATTCCTGACAAGGTCTCGATAACTGAATGCATTAGGGCCTGACAGCCAAACAGAATAAACAGTTTGATTAAAATGATTGAATTAGTTAGAATAACAAATGGTAGAAGACACTTTTAAACAAATCGTTAGCAACATTAAGTTGGATTAAAATCATAAATATGTAATAACAACTAAATAACGATCTTCAGACTTTAGATAACTATGATTTATCTTGGAGGCTTAAGACAATAAGTATGTCGCAAGAAGGTTGAAAGTAACGGTAATTAATCTGCTCCATACAATAGAGATATAAAGTACCTATAACACTAAATAGAGATGGAAATATCAACTATCAAATCATTAATATCAGAATAAGAAGGCAACAATGTCGAAAACCATCATCTTCTGGGAAAATGAAACGACAACCCTACAATATTGTAATTAAAGCGATGTAAGGGCGTTACGTAGTTATATAAGAACCGGTACGGAACTGTAATACGATCTGGAGCTAGGAATCCCAACAAACATCCTGCACGGGAGGAAGCGTTCGCAATGTCATGGATACCTTATGGAGTTTACAATCCCAAATCAACATGACAAGCATTAACGTAGGCAGGATCACAAAAACGATTATCAATGTAGCAAAAAGCAACTGATCTAACTCGATAGACAGAGCGGATGTCCAATATTACCGGAAAAAAAGTAAAAAAAAATTAAACCGAGATGAAAAAAATATATAAAATATTTTTTTTTAATTTTAACTAAGTAGAAATAAAATACATGATACTACCAATTTTTTTAATTATTTTTTTCGTAATGTTTAGTTTTA
Source organism: Erynnis tages (assembly GCA_905147235.1). Taxonomy (NCBI): domain Eukaryota; kingdom Metazoa; phylum Arthropoda; class Insecta; order Lepidoptera; family Hesperiidae; genus Erynnis; species Erynnis tages. The sequence continues at coordinate 3,948,220 of LR990092.1, forward strand.
AGCCCATATCACGGAAACTACTGAGCCGATTTTGATGAAACTTTTACCATTCCCTAAGTCGAACAAAATGCAAATAAACAAAAAAAACTAACACGATCCGTCAATTAGTTTCGGAGATATGTGAGGACAAACATATCTAGACACATATATAGGTCCGCATTACATCCAATGAAATTATAGGCCTTTACTTTGCGAGACATCGATTAGTTGATAAAATATGTTTCGAACACTTCCATTTCTAAATTTATTTTTTGGGTTGCTTACCTGCAGAGGTTTGATTGTGAAGTTACTCAAAGGTTCCTCAAATAAATAACACTTAAAAACCTTAGTCTTGCCTCGTTCAAAGGAGCACGAAAAACTGCGACACATTTATTAACACTTGCCAACCCGATTCATTGGAACTGAGGCTTACCTGGAGCAAAAAGAAACAATTATTTATAACTTCTGTCAATACTAAGATCACAATCGTTGAGTTATTATTGAAGAAACAAACAACGTCGACGTTTACATGTTTGAAAGATCAAGTTCCTTCGTGTTCTATATCTCATAATTGGATATCTCGACATATTTATTCGTCATTCGCAATTAAAATGAAGATTGCTGACTTTCCGGTGCTATCGGTCGGTCGTATCGAGAAACTTAACTCATTGCTATATAAGAGGGTAGTCTAGAAGATCCAATCAGTCCGAAAGCAGTTGAATCGTTAAAGAATTTCGCCAAACAAGTTGACGGTCGGTCTACACATGATGGACTGGAAAGTAGTTACAAAATTGTAACTTTACCTGTTCTTACTTAAAACATGATATGAGATGGATGTAACTCAAAACAGATTTTTAAAAGAATCAAAGATAATAGCAATAAATATGGGGATCGTTAGAAAGCTAAATAATCTCAAAATTTGTATCATCAATGGATAAAAATCCATCCATATCAACTTTAAACCTTTTCTCCATAAAGCCAATCAATAACATAATACCATGTAAAGAAGTCATACGTTGACAACATAAAATCAAAATTCAAAAATTTTCCTCCTACATTTCAAAAATTTCAATGTAGCATGACACACTCTATTTGTTGCTTTCCGCGTAGTACAGTGAAACGTTCCAAATCTCAAACACGTGCTCAATTACACCTCTTGTGTTTTCGCAATAGGCATTTGCTGTGTAGGAGACGAATTATGCTTGAAATTAATTGTGTCCTTGTGTTGTTTGGTGTCACCTCCCTTCTAATTGTCTTCGTCCAAGTAGCTTCATTCTTTAAAGGAATTCGGTAGTTGAGAAACTTTTTCTCCGATCTTATCGATTGTTAAAATTTACTGTGTTGTTATAATAAACGGTTTTACCTTTAATCTTCCTAATTCGATACCGGTATGATATTTTACATCATTTTAATATAATTTGAACACGATATTACAATTAACAAAGTTTACCAATCATCTTCAATCATTTTTTTTTAATTTTCTTCAAGTTTTGCTTTTGAATTAAAGGTTGATGACTCGTTTGAAATTAGCATCCAATCGGATGAAAGCACATAATTGGAAATTGCCAGTGCATTCATTAAACGATTATAGGACTTGTTTACGATGACTCAATACTGGCTGGTTACAGAGATTAATTTAATGTACAAATAATAAATCGGATATTATGAATAAACACAGCAGCCGTATATAAGAAATATATTCTAAGCATGTGAGAAGTATAAATCTTTCTACCTTAGTAGGATTAAAGGCATCCGTCATGCCATTCTACAAATTCTACTGAAATTAAAACCCATACGCACGTATAATACTATTAATTGGGTTATATAATGAGTAGGTTATCTCAGGAAGTACAATACCTAATATTTAGGAACTAGGATTTTGCTCAATCGTACATATGTTACGAAATTGTTATAAGGTTTTGGAACCAACGAAGATACTATCGTTTAGAACGCCCAATCTAATGTTTATCTCAAGAATGCCTCATAAATTTCGCAACTGTAATCGACCCATACTGGAGACAATAAATTATACGCGAGATCGACATTGTGGAGATGTTATGACATTCCCATTGTTTACCGATAGGCGTAATACTCGTCAGCGGTATTCAAACTATGTAATCAAATATACACAACTAAATATCATTGCTTAATGTCTCCAAAGAATTTGTGTTCGGTTGAAACAAAATTTGACGTTTAAAAAAGTAAGATTGTGAAATAAAAATTAATAATAAAACAGCTCTTACATGTCATGTCATGACGTCATGGTCATAAAGGTATAATGGAGGGAATTAAAGGGCAGTCAACTAGATAAAGAGAGAAGCAGTATTACCAATTGAAAAACACAAGACGAAAACATATGTAAGAAATAAAAAATACTATCAATTTATTTTTTAATTTCTATGCTAGATAAAGATTTTACTACTCCCTGTCTTCTGGCACCTACTGATCGAATCGTAATAAGTTATAATAAGTCATCTCAAATCTTCTACAAAAGTTTCTCTACACGAAACATTGACAATCGCTGCAGCAATCCATTCAATTATTAGCTTAGTGCTACTTTCGCATGCCTATGACGAATCAAAGATTTACTCGTGATAAATCACAATAGATATAAATTCTAAAAGCTAGACCGGTCCGTTACTCATAAATGGTGAAAGCTTTCTTGTCATTAGTTTCAGTGTAAGACTTGTACTTAATTATTATCATTTAATGAGCGATAATGTTTTCAAAGCTAAAGGTATCCATTTAATTCAATTAACTCAGAATTCTGAAGCTCACTCAATGCGATCAATGAAAATTAGATACTTACATACTCAGTCCGATTTTGTATAAAAATACATTATTTTACAAAAATATAAGAGATCGTGACTAACTCGCATGTTTAGAATAATTTAACTTTAATGATAAATTCAACCAAGTTTGCAACCAATATAGTCGAATCAAAATCTGTACCAAATATTCACGCTTTTTTGTTCCTATACGAAGAAGTTGCAGTTGGTTTCTGAAAGGATTTGGATGAAATACAATACAACTAACTACTTTATACCTTGGACATTATAAAGGACACTTTTATTTCCTGTTTGGAGCATATTCTAAAGACCACAGACGAATTAACGGCCTGTTGCTAGTCCTTCAAGACCAGTCAACATCTCGTCTAACCCACGCGACTGCAATGACAGAAGCGTATTTTGTATTTTGTCTCTCCGCCGCATTATGTAAGCCTTGTTCGGCGACATTGGTGATTTAGCAATCTGTTTGATGTCGTTAATGCTCAAACAAGTACGGTAGCGGTAAGGCGTATTTCATTTGCGCTGGATTTTAGGTTTCGCTTAAGGAGAAGTATTACTTAAGGGGGCTAAGATGATTGTTAAATATTGTCTAAATTGACAGGATCTACAGATAGACAGGATGTAGTTTTGCGTTAAGATTACATTTGAGACATAGAGAACAGAAGATCTTTAAAAACCTTGGTACTTGTAAAACTAATTATACGTATTTCACTCATAAATTAATAACAAGAACTAGATACATACTGTCATGTCTCACTACTAGGTAAACACAGAAAAAATACACGACAAATTAAAATCAGTGAATTAGAACTGTTTGCATAAAGTTATTATCATCATGACAAATTATTAAAACGTATAAACGCACAAAAACATATACACTCATACATACCACTCGTACTCGTACTAATAAACTTGTACTGTTGAATCATCACTAATTGATTTACATCAATAATGCAGGTGGCTGTTTTATAAACATTAAGGTAAATGCAGAATTGGCTCCTGTTTAAACAAGACCTTAACGAGCCACCTCGCACAGTTCCTGCACTATTTATTCATTAGACAGTGTTAATGATTTAAGTGGTCGGAGTAAATTGTCTTGAATAAGAATTAATTTGCCGAAGGATAGTTGTTCTTTGTCCATAGCCTAGTCTCTAAAAGGAAAACAACAAACACGTTATATTCCAGGTATTACCAAAGCTAGCTGCATCGCAAATGGATTTCTCGATTTCGAGTGAAAATGTGAACTAATCTGAAGCGCACCGGAGGCTATGTATGCTCAAATGTGGAGAAATCGGTAGTTCTAACAAACCTTATAGGGATCCCGGAAGATGGATGTAACATTGTTAATATTCTAAAAAGGTACACAATTTAGAAAGAAAGTCTCAGAAACAAGATTTTTTTCACTAAAAATTACTATCACTTTTCACAATAAAACCAACTCTCAGATTTTTTGTGAAGTCATTTTGTGTAAATACCAGGTTATTGATTATAACAAAGAAATTTCCTTAACATATTCTTCGTATTCGCTATAAAAAGAAAAGCTTAAAAACAATTCCAAATATAGTCTTTGTTCTAAAAACTTATCAGGCTCTCCTCAAACATAAAAAGAAACCATTTAAGATTATCTACGTCGCAGAAGTGCAAACAGAGGTGCGTTGCCCGCGGTACAGAGATAAGATTACAACAAGTATGTACTTCTGAACAACACATTGTCCACGTCCAAAAATTACTTTTACCACTACAAGGAACATGAATGGATAATTTACTCAATGAAAGCGCTCATTGAAGCGATTATGGCGTGACCACTAGCTGATATAACGATATTCAAAATCGTGCGCTCCCTATCTATAAAAAGGTGGAGTAGCAATCAATTGATGCCTTATACGCAATGAGAAGTATCAAAGTGCAGGCGATGCCCGCGGCTGCATACGAGATTGACGTTTGACTTACCGAAAATGGCGGCGTCGGTTGGGAAGACAGCTCATTCCATGGCCGCAGTAGAGCACGCTCGGTGTCTGCCCAGTTCGATGCGAAGCTCACCCCACACTTTCTCCACAGCGAGAGTTCATAAACCCTCCGCCATGGAACTCCGTCGGGTTTCATCGTCTTCTTTCGGATGCTACCCCGCAACGATGGCTGTCGGACGAACGGCTCCGGTTTTCCGTTCTTGCTGGCTCCTCTCCATGGAGGCTTAGTTCCGTTGTTTGTCTTTCCGTTTGTCGGGTTACCGAACGAGCCCTTACGTTGCAGGCTTGATTTGTTTTGCGAAGCTTTTTTCTTCTCGTCTGTTAATTCGTCTTCGTTGAGACCATCCGATCTCACTTCCTCGATAGTGACAACAGCAGATTTTCGCTCCCTAAAGCTTGATCTCGACGGAGTTCTGTTAAAGGTATGTTTCCATTTTTCTCCGTCGACTTCATCGTGCATAGAGGAGATTACACTGTCGTCAGCGTAACGCATGCGGGCAGTTTTCATTAATGACGCTTTTGTGTTTTGCGTAAACAATCTCTCACAGGCGTCCGGCGTCTTATTGTTTTCGGGTCGACTTTTAGATGTGCATTCAGAATCTGTGTCACTGTGTCCTTCGTAGGAGCTAGTGCTGTTACTGAAGCTCTTTGTGAATGATCCGTTGTGACTTCTGGTGAAGTTGTTGTCTTGTTTCACTGTGTCTTTAATTTCAATAATGCAGTCACCACGAAACGACCTTTTAGATTGGATGCTTCCACTGGAGTCGGATTTCATAAGCGGGTTGTGCTTATGATCAATGCAGCCATGCGCGTGCGCTTTGCCGGTGCAGTGCTTATGGATCTTTGCCAGCGCTGCGAGGGTCTTGTTGCCGCTGGGCGACACTTCATCGCCGCAGCGCAACGACTGCTCAAATGGACCTTGGAGGTGGAACATTCTTCGGCTATTTTCCTACAACATTCTCACGCAACACTCGCCTCCCACGTTTGGCATTTTCCGAGGTCAGAGTTTACGCTGTATCGATCAAATCATGGCGAATTAGCTGCACAATAGGAGTATTTATTGAACTCGGTTGCAGATCGGCGTGATAATATCGTGAACTATCTTAAACTGCATCAAATTAGTGCATGGTATAATGTATCGTAAATTTGAATAAGTGGCTTTGCGAGCGTTACGGCGCTCTGACAAGTATTTACGTAAGAATTATTATCCCTATCGGAATTTATCGATACACTCTAGGCATTTAGTACGCCAGGTAAATCACTCAGTTGCTCATTGTATGCAAGTCTAACTTGGCTGGTTCTGGACTGACCTCACCATAAGAACATAATTGCTGTTGTACACTGACCGACCATGCAGACAATTTTACACGCTCTCACTCGAGGTACGTGTAAATTAGGCCATAAGTTACACAAATAATCGAAACCAATTTGCATAATTGTAAGACTTCGGCTTAAATAAAAATAACTTATGGCTGCGATTATACATGACTATTTCTGAATAGGTAAATAAATAGCGTAATAGTTTCATTCAAACAAATCAATTTTTCACTTATTTGGCAATTCAGTGTAACAGTATAACCAAAGACAGAAATAAGATACAATATTATACCTAGTTAACATTTTTTTATTTTCAAACAAATATTGCATTCACGGAAGCGCTGACTGCATTCAAGTATATTGATGCGCTTATCCGGAACATAAAGAACGGACGCTGACAGGGAAATAAAACTTATATTTCATACAAACAGTTCTTCTAATTAACGATTTGTTGCACGTTCTATTCGATTCAAGAGTTTATCGCTCCTGACTTCCCGGACTAAAATGGCGTTAGAATCCATCCGTTGGGCTTCAGGGTATCCTGTCGCTACTTTGTTAAGTTGAATTGGGCCCGGATATTAAATTATTGATTTTCCTTTCTTACGCAAAATTCAAAGAAGCCTTATTGATGGAAAGTTCGGTACCGGAAATTAGCGTGATTTTTTGGCTTCAATACCGAAGAAAGCTTACGAAGAAGATCAAATCGATCACTTCGAAACTTATAATAGAACTCGTAAAATAGGTCTGGAATAAAAATGGAGATATCTAATAAAAATCGCCACAAGAGAAAATACAAGATATAGAAACTATAACTAGCTTTGAAGACAATTACAGCTATATATAATAATGAGATAAAATAGATGCAAATAATAAGAAAAAATAAAATTCCAAGGACCAGATAACTTAATTTGCATAAGGAAGAACAACTTTTAAAAGTATTGTAGTAATTAAAACAATGTTATAGTTACTATGAACTATACTAACAACTAATTAAATTTTAGTATTAATTGTAACAGTGAAATTACAATACAATTTTATTCAGAGTCCGTTTGTAGGCCAGTACTACCAGACCTTTACAAGACAAAATTTGCATGTGACAGCGTACTTGTCGTGGGCGTTTCCTACACCGAAACTGTCTCTGTCGGCAGATATAAACGGCCCTAGACTAAGAAACGTGCTCCAACTGAATCGACGTACTATACTATAAGTGTGATATATTAATATCGACCAAAATAATGTCACTATTACAAAGTGCTACAAAAGGTGGAATGGTAACTAGTCTGGTTTTAAACGTAGTTTGGTTCTTTCCATATTAGTATAATTTTATGGTTATTTTAAACAAATCTTGTCCTAATTATTCACCTTTTCCCATTAGTATTTTACATTTTATAACCTTTGTCTATATGTATTAATGAAATTAAACAAATAGGTCGGATGTAGAACAAGCCTCCCAATGCATGTTCTTCGAGACAAATAGAAACCCCCACTACTTGTTTATTATTTCCATCCGTTATTGTATTTTTATCTGTTTTATTATCCTTTGTTCCGTGTTGTATTATTAGTTCCATTAAACCTTCATATTATTCTCTGGAGTCTAGAAAGTCCTTTTTTCATACAATTAAGTTTTCTATGAACATATATGCTTACATCAATTACCTCTATTACCATTCTTTATCATTTCATTATCTTTTTATGATTTTCCTCCTCCTCTACTTCCATCACACATATACATCTACACTTCTCCAGTATATAATTTTATTATGTATCTTCGTTCAAATCATTTATCTCCTATCGTTATGTGTGCAGCAAGTCTGTAAATCTGGCACGGTCTAAAGTGAGATTGGTTTCGATAGCATAAATATTCATGGTGTAATTTGTGTCAACGTTGGATTACAGAATGGCATAGTCATATTTAATATACATAATACAGTTACGAGTACAAAACGTTTGATACTCACGCGAACCCTAAGTGTTAACAATATTGCCTTCGTCGTCATTTCCTTTGTTTTAGAGTATTATCTTAATTTGAATATCTATTCAAACATATCTGACCATATTCACGAATATTCAAAAATGTAATGCTCGGTAAATAAAACAAATTCAGTCAAAAAAGTATCGGGAATGGATGATTTGTTTATGGTTCCAAATTCAAATTTTTGTTTTTTTCTGTTGTTAGATTGGCACAACTGTTTTCCATTTTGGCGCAGAGTTTGAGTTGCCATACCATTCTAACACAGAACACCTTACAGAGAAATAACGATGCAACTGTTCATAATTTTATATCAGTAAGTTTACATACAACGGTCGCACTACGAAATTGGTGTCACCGTAGGATTACGGTGACTAAATGTCTGCCTACACCACTGGCCATTGTAGACGGTTCTCTAAATTACTCACCGTTCGGACCGTTGTGTAATTGATTTAAACGAAGGCAAGTTATATTCAGAAGTGCAATACTGCGATATTTCTGGAATACTATTTTTAACATGTCAATACTTGTTGACATGATTTATTTACTTTTTATCGGTTGTAAATTTATATTAACAAAGCTAAACTATTTTATTTTTTCATATAGGGTAGCGGACCCAGTAGTCAGCCAGACACCAGTACTCAGCCTTTTTTAACTTTAAACCTATAGAAATAACAATACGATTTATTTTAACCAATCAAGTTGTGCTTTATCGGTTTGACGACTCCTAAGTGGTGGATTCCAAACGTACGAGTTACTGTGAGTAGTCAAAATTACGAGCAATTTTAGTCCATTCAGGTGTTGTCCGCCGACAAGCTAGCGCTAGTGGCGATCGCTATTTTTTTGTTAGTGGCAGGTGATTGCAAAATAGGTAAGATAATCAATATTATTTTCATGTATTGTATATATTAAATGAATTATATGATATATTTGGAAATAAAGTACTTTATTTTAATAATATTTCATTGTAAAATTACGCATTTACTTAAATATTAGGGTGGCCGACTACAGGGTTGTTATGTTTTAGCATTTTCCGGTAGTCAGCCACCCCTGGCTGACTACTGATTTTAAGCAAAACTTTTTGTTTCAAGTGTTGCTGGTATCAATTTATAGCTCTTTTTTAACCCTTTATTTTGAAGTAAACATGTCATACATTATTTTGACAAAAAACCAGTAGTCAGCCACCTAAACATTCGCGATGTTATGCTGGCCGAGCACTAGTTGTGATTGATCCAGTAGTCAGCCTCAAAATATATATGAATTTAAATAGATATTTAGTTATCATTTTAAAATTTAAACCTCGTTCTTTTTACAATTTCATTTTATTTTTACAATTTCTTCTATTTACATAGTTTCAGATTCCAATCATGACTTTATCGAGGCCGATACTACAAAATCCTGAGGATAAACTAGTACAATAGACCCCATAAGAAACGGTATGAAAATTAAAGAAGCCAGCAGATTTTATGATGTTCCTCGAGGTACTTTTCAAGACAAGCTGCATCTTCGGGTTCCTGGAGGTCCCAGAAAGATGGGTCCTGATTCTATCCTCTCTAAAAATGAAGAATCAGAGATTGCAAACTGGCTGATTGCTCTTGCATCTTGCAGATTTCCACTGAAACCTGACAATCTATTGAACATGGATCAAAACATTATGATCGAAGATGGCAGGCCTAACCCTTTCGTAAATGGAAGACCATGTAAGAAGTGACCTTTTTATGCCTCTTGGTGATATACTACATTTATTAACAATAATGTATTGGACAACGAAATTAATCTTCCTGCTTTTGAAGTTAGTGAAGCTTCTATTTTAGTATCAAGCGAAAACAAGGAAGAAAATACGATCATACGATCTCTTGGTATTGAAAATATATCTGATACTATGATTTAAAAAGAAACTCATGGGATATCACCCATCATACGTAAAAATCTTGTTATACCATCGCCAATAAAGAAGTCATATATTGTATCAGGCGTTACTTTGCGGAAATCCATTGTTATTTAAGTTGTATTTATATTTCTTTGCAACAATCCGCACACGTGGAACTTGTTTTGGTATGGACCCACCACCCTCCCTTATCTCTCTGAGTAGGTGTATACCATAACAACTTATTCCAATAGTACACGACACGTGTTTCGCCCCAAAACGGAGCATCATCAGGTGATGTGGACTCTACAACGGCAACAGCAACCAACTGTTGTAAAGAAGTAGTAAAGAAGTCTTCAACGCCTAGACACATGAATAGAATTGGAGCAATTTCTTCCTTAGAATGGCGACTGTTTAAAAAAGAAAAAAGAAAAAAGCAATCCAAGAAAGAAAGTTATAAAGGCAAAGAATTAAGAAAGAAAAAGAGAAGTTAAAAGTTGCTTACTAAGAAGATGGAATAGCAGAAAAAATAAAACTGAAACATCCCAGAAAAAAATGATGGTTCGGACGGACGAAGAATTTAAAATTACAAGTGCAAAAAAGAAATCTGAAAAATAAAAATTACAATGAAAATGTGGCGATAGAAAATAAAACAAATAAATGTGATACAACAGAAAAAAACGTCTAAAATAAAGATTCTTTCAATACAAACCAGCTTCACAGAACAAAAGAAATATCCAACTATTAAGAAAGAAAAGTTGCAAAAGAAAATGAATTATATGTTGATCCGAAAACAATTTATTTATTTGTAAACAATTCTTTTAGAAATGTGTAAGAACTTGCTGATATTCTGAACAATAATATGACAGATTATTAAACCTACAGATAGACAAATAAGTTATAAATAATTGAAGCATACTCTTTTTGACTGAATTTAATGTTCCTGAGCAGATTAAGTTAAATATTAATTATTTATCTCCTATAATTAAGCAAAGGCCGACTATTGGTAACAGGATGGCTGACAAGTGGATTTTAGAGGCTGACTACTGGTGAAATGTGACTTATTTACTTTGAACTGATTTTTTGTTGCATTAAACAATATAATTAACTTTGATATTAATTTTATTATAAATTTTAATAAATAAGGAACCTAAAAATATATGACACCTTTAATTTATTCTTCTGCATGTTAATTTCCCGTGACAATGAACTTGAAACTTCAGTTAAAAGGCTGACTACTGGGTCCGCTACCCTATCCGTTGGATTCATACAGGTGAAGTAAAAGCGTCTTAAAAACAGTAAGGCGCTGCGGACCAAGAACATCTTCGAAGTTGGACAAATTGTACAATAGCCATGTCTCTCTGACAAACTAAATGTATGACATGGTAATGGTACAAGTCTACTCTAGATTCGTATATTTTATTGTATATCTGTATATTCGTATAATAATTTAATAATAGCATAATATGTAGAAAACACCTATTCTAAGTAGGTTTCCATTATTAGTATTTTATCTCGCAAATCGCCACAGGTACCGGTAATACACTTATCGTAACTTCAATATTTGAAATAGCTATCGTTATCAGGTGGATAGCCAATACTGTGTTAACAAGATACTTATACATGAACGTGAGAATGAATTTTACTTTCTTTTCTTAAAAAAGTAACTCAATATTATGGTAAGGTTATGGGAAGATATATGATTTCAAACATTTTCAACGACAAAATGATACATTCTTGATTTCACATAAAGTTTAAATTAGTCATTGCGGTTTCATATACACTTGTTCTAAAATCAGACAGACTGATTTATATTATATTTTATCAAAACATATTTGGCATTAAACTAGCGACCATGACTGTAATCAGGTAAACAGTAGATAAGGTTGAACTCTAGGCTAACTCGAGTTAGAGGCACGTTATGCAAACTATGAAGGAAAATATACCTACATAAGATAATTTTTAGCATCAAGACGACCAAGAGAGTGAAGCAATCGAAAATGTAAGTCACTTTTCTAAACAATATAAGGAAAAAGTGAATAAGGAATCAAGAAATCAAATAAAAATGGACAGATATTAGGTAGACCTAATTGAACACATTTGAGTCGAAGGCAATTCGTTATCAATAACCGAAATAAGTTCAAATATTGACATCGAATACTAACTACACTAGAAGGCACTTAGCACTGGTGACCAGTCTTGTGTAAATATACCAAAGCACACGATCTGTTGGTCAATCTCATGGAAATTCAGATGATGCCCATTTGATAATATTGAAATGGCTTCTTGCATCAGTGCGTGAGTGGTGTTCATTACACGACGTGGAGCATCTAGAACTTAGTCAATAAGATTCGTCATAATGTTCGTTTAGAATTTAGAATGGTTCCTTAAAGCCTCTTTTACTATATGAGTATTGCAAAATACTACTGAGTCTTAAAAGAGCAGTTGAGATAAATACAGAACGATATAGGTACAGGGTGTCCCATAATCAGTGGACCAACGGAAAACTGGTAATAGGGGAGACCATTATCTATCAAAATCAATTTATCGTCCTAGGCCTATTGGTTTAAAAGATATAATAGTTTGTACATTACTTAAATGTATGAATTTTACTACAATACGATGTTTGAAAGAAACTTGTGCAAAAAATTTGTTTTATGGAAATGTGGGACTTAAAAAATACTGCATTCACACCAATTCCAAAAAGGTAACATTTACTAAGATTTCAAAGTAATAAAAAAAGTTATTAAATATGAAAAATATCAACACGTCAAACTTGTAATTCGATAACTTCTTTATCAACTTCGTGATGAAAGAGGGTTAAATTACACTCTATCGATTTTAAATCAGTTATTTTTGCTGAAGACGTAACGATTAAACGCTTTGCGGACGATAACGTTAGCGAACAAGTTCTTGCTAAATTGAGTACATTTTAAGTTATTAAACAATGCGCTGAAATGTATAAAGGAGAAGAGACAAATATCGAAGACCAATAAATAAAGAACAATTGCCGATTTCATTTTTTAAATGTTTAAATTTAAGTTTATAATGATTTATGAAATACAAATGTTTTTGTAAACTGGCAAAACATTAAGAAGGAAATAAAATTTAGTATCCGTTATCATGTATAGGTACTAAATTTTAATGATGATGGGTCTTGTGTTAGTCTCTAATAAAAATTACTGTAGGGGTGTCACAAACATAATAATTTGAAGCGGCGACGATCAAACGTGTAATTAGCGGTTAAAGCTTAAATTTTAGCTTAATCCTTAGCAAACACATAGAAATGTGCTCTAACATCGAGTGATGACACACAACGGCATTGCATATTTCAAAATGTTTTACATTTTAAGTAGTTACAATACTTAGGTTAAACGCTTTTTGCTGTTTGTGTGTACTTGCTCGTACACACAAATCTTATATCGAATATGATTTATGTTTTGAGGACATCACATCAAATTAATTACGTGTGGCATTCTATATTACACGCAAAAGAACCTGCTGAACACAGTCGTAGTTTTTTTACGTTTAAAAGCGTGTTTTTTATGAATGTATATTGATATTTTGATGAAACAGTATACAATATATTGATTGTAATGTAAAACGGGTAATATTTTATTCTATAATTCTCGACATATCTTATGCTAATGATATGCAAATTATTGTAAAAGGATTTTGTTATGAAGGTACGCGTGAACATTACCTAATCAAATTTCAAGATCAAGGTGACCTGACGATAACGCCAATCGCCATCGACTTTACTTCAAGTACCTACCTAAATGGTCGAATATGCATTTGTATCCATTTTATAAATTTATGCAAATCTCATGTCATTTAAGTCTTATCGAATAAAGGTTTTCTTCTCTTTACATATTTAATTGAGTAAGTATACTTTATTGTTCTTTTTGGTGTCGTTATAACGAAATTGCAAATAACGATAAAGCCTTGTCTCAATTGGCTGTCGTTCAAACAGACCAAACACGACAAAATTCAAACGCAAGGCTTTGTATGGAGCTGTTCATATGCAATACCGTTGTCGTTGTCGGACGACTGTCGTTATCGTACGACCTCATCTTGTTGCGAACATGTCGCTCCAGTAGGACGAGTCTCAAATTATTTACAGATGTGTGAATTTTTTTCTCATTATTTTATTCGTAACGAATATTACAGTACGTTACATCACATTTTGATTAATGAACCTGGGGTGCCACTCCCTAACTCCGTTTCCGTCATTTACGAGCCGTCCGTAAGCTGTGCGAAACTTCGGAATGTACCCTACTCTCTAAGAACTTCGGCTGCCATCATTTCGAACGGGATCATAGACTATTTTCGTGAATGATAGATTCCAAGCCTTGTCAGCCCTAGGGAGGACAATTTTATCGTAATTATCACCGGTTTTTTATTGCAACAATATTTCCTTTATAAGCGTATAAATCTTATTCTTATAATCACAAAACAACCATATTTACTCTAAATTAGCCCTCAATTACTTATTGATTATTTTATTTTGAATTAAAAGCAATATTGAATGGATTTATTGTTATAAAACCTTTGCCTATAATATTCATAACAAACAAATTAACATTTTGACAATGCTTGAGTAAATTGACAGTTAGAAAAGTCATAGAGAAATTAGGTAAACAAATAAACACCTTCCTTACCTACGTTATAAGAAAAGTTGTATTTTAATTTATATTAGTCATATTAGACTCGCTCAGAACTCACATTGTTGGTATATAAGTATAACAATCATAATAATAATCTTGGTGTGATGAAAAACGAATAATCCGTATAAGTATAACTTGATTACTGTTGAGTGAGTTGAAATACAACAATATCGAGGAATATATTTTTGGATGCCGCCCACTAATGCCGCTACCCAACTACAGCTAGACGCTATCGTCGAGTTTATGGAAGCACAGGGATTTAGCGCGAGGTCTTCTAACGGAAGCGGACGGCCGAATCCGCCCTAGACGGCTGTAGGAGACCCCGTGTTCCTGCCTTAATTCTGTGGGAGGCTGTATATGTTTAATATATTCTGTAAAACAACAACTGAAGCGTGTTTTATTGCTTGTATTTTATTTTTAATCCGATGTGGTTAGTCCACACGAGAGCAAATTTGATGTCGTGTAATTTGACACATTCAACCGAGATATCTCATGTCAAACTCAAATTTACGGACGGGCTTATAGCCTTACGGAGTAGGTTATTGCAAAGGTTTTTGCTGTCACTTGAAAAGTCATTCATTCTACGGACGAGCCCGTCAGAAATGGGCATTCGTAAGTGATACAGAGTAGGAAATGCCGAAACTTCGGCCGAAACTTCGAGTTTAGTGCTTAGAGAGTGGCCCCCCTGGTATGACACAGTGTAAACATGACGTCACATCGATCGCTAAGATCATGTACAATGTCAGGTATGACTTGAATATAATTAACATCTGTTGTTATGGGACGATTAATAAATATAGTAAGTATTATCTTCATTTGACACAGCCGTTAGAGCTTAGATTATAGGATCACTAACCATTGATATATATGAACATTACAATAATATAGTTATGGCGGCCGTATAATCGTCGAGTACCTAGTATAAACTACACTTTAAGAGCCTGACAACACCCGATGATTTTAGGAATCGGGCATCTTCGGCTCGCGGCTCCCGCCTACCCCATGCCCCTCATGCGCCACTGTTAGTGGAGCGGACTCTATGAGAACTAAATAAAATGATAAAATCGGCACTGTTTCAAGTGTTAAAGAAATGTGGACAACATCGTCAATAGATGGCACTCTTTCCAGTTTTAAAAAAATATGGACGACTCTAGTAATGATGTGGTTTTAAAACGCGGAGCTTTTTTATTGAACACCTAAAACTTCTTATTATTATTCTCCATCAAAGGTCCATATAATACCTATGTTTTCTATTCATCTCACCAAAAAATAAATAAAACACGGTCTTCTCTTTCAGAGGATGTACCCAGAATGCCATTGTTTCGCTATTAAATCACTATTAAATTAAAAATTCAATAATTCAGCAGTACCTAAACATGTCAACCAACAATTCAATTTCTTCTTACAATATTAAAGAGGCTTGGAACAAGCTTCATAATGTTATTGCATATTATTACCCTCAAATTTTTCGATGGCCTCAAATAATACCTAACCACATAAAAGCAAGTAAATTTATCACGAGATCGAGTAAAAGACAGATAGACGATTTAACTGGTTTTTGTATAACCAGTTAATTCGCCTATCATGTAAAAACATGTATTCTGAGACATACAGGTTTCATCACGTGGTTTTAGGAAAGGCGAGAGCTGGAATCGAACCTAGACTCCCGGCATGGGAGTAGGAACGATTTTTTAAATTGTTGAAAACCCTCTAGTTACACAGCCGACACAGGCCATAAATCAGTCGGCGCGCCGGCGGCGCAGTACTATGCCTACCGTTTGAAAAAAGCCGCTTTTGGCTTCCTTTCGTTTCAGGTCAATGACCTTTCACCTTGAGCCTGTTACTTTTTGTGTCTTTTATTTGTGTAATTATTTTGTTTGAAATTTGCATTTTTTTTTATTTTCGGTCCTGAACCTTTTCGTATGCTTTAACACACTTAAGTACACGATCTTTGTGGTTTAAATTAATGAGGTAACGTCATCTCCACCTTGTACAATATAAAAATGAATATGTTGCTAAGCGCAAATCTCGGGAGGAGCTGAACCGATTTCGCTAATTTTTTTTGGATATTCCTTTAAGTACGAGGATGGTTCTTACGGAGAGAAAATTTGAAAACAATGTAAAGAAAATAATAAAAACAACAATTTCATTTTCCTATTAGATATAAACTGTTCTACCCATGTACTACCTGTCAAACATCATTTCAGATTGAATACTTCATAAGTTCATATGGCAATGTCATGCATTTAGAAACGTCAAGATTTTTCTTTATGGATGCCACTTCTATTATGCAAACTGCAATGATATAATATACATATTTTATAATGGCAAAACGAAGTGTGCCGGGTCAGCTAGTAGGTAATAAAAATAAATACTTGCATAGGTGTTATAGATTATATTATTAGATGTATGTATTATGTTTGAAAACATTCAGTTTATTTCCATTGGGCCTTCAACTCAAATCTTCAACTTAAATGCATGCGTTTTTTTTCTCGTTATTAATAACAACAAAAATATATAGACTCATGAAATATTCACAAAATATTTAATAATAAAGCATTTCGTACGTCTCAGTAAAGGCGCAAATATTTCTCGGTCGCAAATTTATCAAACCGACTTGTTATTCAAACGTAAACACGGTTTTTTAATTAAATCTACCAATCAAAAAACAACACGCATTTTTATTGAACACTTCCTTTATACCTAATAGGTATTATTACCTATCAATCCACGAAGACGCACAGCCCTAGCCGGCGGCCCCACTATTCCTCCTAACCGTTTATAAAAATTACCGTGATAGTGATAGGTACAATTCTAGACGGCAACGCCGCGCGTAGCGGTGTCTTCTTTACTGTCGGTTTGGCAACGTCGCGTCGCGCGAATTTCGGCGGCGTACAATTTGAAAACGGGAGGGAATCCTACATTATATGACCCGGGTTCGAACCCGAAGCAAAATATAAGAAGACATTCTGGATTGAAATGTTTTTTGTATTACTATTTTTTTATTTCATATTATGCTATCTAATGGTTATTTATATTTCCGAATTCCGAAAAAAATAACGAATTTTAGATAAATTTATAATTTCAAAAATAATTGTATAGCTTATAACAAAAAAAAAGTTATTAAATTGACGTTGAAACTTTTATTTATTTGTAACTTAATAAAATCTGTCTTCTTATTTATTCAACAATTTCCAAAATCAATAATCGATGTAAAAATTTGTATTATATAAAAAATATAATTATATAAAAGTGAAAATAAAGTCACGCACACGCGGATTTGAACCCACGCCCCAGCGTATACAGCCTGGCGTCCTACTTAATACGCCACACAAGCCTCAGACAAAGCTATGAAATTGTGCTATATACGACAACTGTGTATTATTTTGGAATGACGAAGCGACGCACGTCCACCTAGCATCGCGCCTCTGCGCTCTCTGTCAATTGCCATAATAGTAAGCGAGAAATACAAAATACGAAAATATTGCGCGGAGCACGCGAAAGAAAAGTTTTAAATTTTACTGATTTACTGAATATTTATAAGCTTATTGAAAAAAATTAACACAATGATGTGATAATAACGAAGGTCTGCTAATATACTGGTTAAATTATTTGAATAAATATTAACAAACAACGTTGTAGTTTAGTATAAGAATTCAGAAAAGGGGTAACTTTGCAATTTTTTTTTATCGAGGCAACTTTGTCAAAATGTGTTTCGACGACTATGTTGTCGTTCGGAATACGGTCTAGAATAACATATATTTTTCCCATTGTAAAATACTTTGTAATTTTTGCTGGAAATGAAAAATAAGAATAGCAAATTTGCTGAATTACATGTTATCAGCGCCTTAATACATATTGTTTTAAATTTGACAGTACTAAAAGTAGTTCATTTCGTATATCAATTTAAACAAAAGAAATGTATTGTGGCGTATTCTTGAAATTCTTGAGTAAATTGCATTTTGTTGGTCGTTAAAGAAATCGACAATTTTTATTACAAAATTCAAAACCGAGCATAATTTTGGAAAATGAAACGATTGTAATGTTATTTTATTGAACTATAAGTTGAATGTACCTGCATTTAGATCTATCGTAGTAGTATACTTAGTCGGTACTATTTATCAAACTACAGTTAAGTAGCATCGACTGACCGTTAACAATTCACACATTTGCCAAGTGTCCTCGCGCTGAAACGGAAGGTTATAGCAAAATTGCAAATAAAGATTACCTCAAAGCACGAATATATTACAGGCCTCAAAACATTCAATATTAGAGATGTACCGAGTCAGACTGACTCGAGTACTTACTCGAATACCTAGCAGGTACTCACGTACTCGAATACATAAAATACGGTATTCGAATCCACATGATTCGAATTCAGGATTCGAGTACTTACGGTATTCGAATTCAAGATTCGAGTACTTACGGTATTCGAATTCAGGATTCGAGTACTTACGGTATTCGAATCCTAAGTCGTGTACTTTAATAGAAACCTTCTGCTTTACGCGTACAGTCGAATTTTGAATGCCCCGTTCACTTTAAAGAGCATTGTGAAGTTAGTCCCGCCGCGTGACTGATGAATCGTTGCAGGTTTCAACGTGTTTATGTTTTCCCAACGGTCAGTTTAATAAAGATTAATATAATTAAGATTAAGATTAATATAAAGATTTTAGAATTTTAATCAGTCAAACTGTTAGTCTGTCAGTTAAATTAAGTGTTTAGTTTAATTGTTTTAGCCAGGTCTGTGATAGGATGGCTCCAAAAAAAAATCGGAAATATGGAACTTATTCAACATTTTAGAAGGTAAAAAAGTGGAGTGCAAAGAGTGCAAAAAAACATTTGTAAATTTTGGGAACACAACAAATTTACTGAAACATTTGAAAAAAATACACCTTTAATATCTTACATGATTTGTGATGAAATATTAGGATATGTTATTTTGTCAAAGTTCGATTCAAAAGGTACTCGAGTCCACTAAAGTATTCGAATACTCGTGCCAGTACTCGAATACCTGTCCGTGTCTTCCGACTCGAGTCTGAATTCGAATATTTTTTTAACGAATACCAAAATATTCGAATACTATAAATAGCCGACTCGGCACATCGCTATTCAATATTATTACACATAGTCAGTCACGTTTTACCCACACTTACGAGTTCTAGCACATGATAGGGAAAATGTTACTCAAACAGTAGTGGTAACAGGAGAACTTTTAGCTAAAAATCTAAATTTCTGTCTATATATTGAATAACTACTCTACAAGAAGTGATAGTAAAGTACTTAACAAGAAATCAAATGTTAATAGAGTTTGTAATATTATCAAGCAAGAAGTAAATTATTAGAATTCTAATCAAAGAAAATACAGATCTGTTTTATGTCAAAAAAAATAACACTTTAATTCAATATTTTCTATAAAATACAGTGTTTGAAATGTTTGTCTCTCTGTTTGTTTGAGCTAATTTCGTATCTGTATGTTCTATCTTACATAAGATAGAACATTTTAATATTGCGAGGCTGTTTCGGTAATTTTTAGCGTAGCGGCAAACACACGCATAGTCCTTGACTTGACGCGGCTGTAGGTAACTTTAATGTATTCAACGGTCACAATATATGACGGCGCCAGTTATTCATGGGTATAAGAATAATTTTACGATATTTTAACACAGGGGTTTTAGCAATTCGAGTTTGCACGTGTAGAAGACAAGAATTTATGTTTTTCTTGATTTGTCGTAAAGATACAGATATTGTTTTTCCTTTCTTTATTTGATTACGGTGCTGATATGACCTGCAGTTTCTTGTTTTTTTCTTTCTTTGTGCCATTTTATTCTTTTTCCACGTTGCTATGTTTATTTAACGATGGTCTTTCTAAAGTGTAATCTGTCACTACCAATTATGGGTTATATTTTATATTGCAGCATTTTTGCATATTTATTTAAAACAGGAATATCATTGATATGATTAGAGACGGCAACTTCAAAAGACAGCTGTTTTAATTGAGCTATAAAAATATTTTTCCCATCTTCCTATTAGATGGCTTCATTAGAATCATCATTATGCATTAATATGCATCGCAATAAAAGTTTATTCCTAGTAGTTGATTTGAATAAAATAATAGGCGAGTCACCCGCTGCTAAATTTGATTATGATCAGTGATCATTAACATAGATATCCAGAATTTAATTACGTAGATACGAAACCGACTTGAAAAAGAAACCGTTTAAAAATAACAATCAATTTAAGCCAAAAGATGACATATCTTACATGTAATCTCATTAATGCAATGAATAAAGAAGTTACAGTTTTATGAAATTTAGAATAAGGTAAATTTAGAATGAGCTGCAAAGCAACGAATTCTCACATATTATGGCAAACATCTCACATCTTCAGGGGCAGTCATAATAATTATTTCATAAATCACTAGAGATTGAATGATGATACAAATAACTTAAGTGATCCACATTAGTTTCTTATAAGATGGACACATTAATGAAGATGATACTCGGAAAAGGACGGATAGGAGAAATGAGAATACTTATCCTTAATGTTTCCTTTTATAAATATATTTCAAGACAGAAAGATAAAATAAGTTTTACTTATTTCAATAGTACAAACAAAGTAGAAAATCCCACCTCAAACAAATCTAGAGTATTTTGTGCCTAGTGCTTTGAGGACCAATACGGTTCACCTTTATTTTGTATATTTAACCGAAATTAAAGAACTTGCTTAATATACAGCGCGATACAAGCGTAAAGTACAATCTAATTACCTAATTTAATTTTTGATAATTTTTATTTTTCAACACGACTTTTCTTACCGGTCTTCAAATTGAATCAATTTGTTGGTAACGACATGAACCGGGAAGCGAGAATATACGGCGCTAATAAGGCATAAAAGCTACATAACGCGGTATTAAATAACTCACAAGTGGTAGGTAGCTATGTATTCAAAACATGCAGATCTGAGGCGCAACACCTGGTGCCATTTGCATATGTTATGCACGGTGCATGAAACCGATCCAATAGGAAACGTATAACGCAAAAAATCTGAACATCTTAATACTGTTAAAGAACTATAACAGATGTTTTCGGTGATTGTTTCTGGATTTGATTAAAAACGATTATGTTCCAAACGAGTGCGGGCTAACTGATAGATATAAGTAATCACTGGAGCCTCTACGCAATCAAGATTAAGCTTAGATAGGATCAAAGCAATTGTCAGAGGGCATATTTGATTTGATTTGAAATGAAATAGATGCATTTTTTTAAAAATACAATTTGACAATAAATGCTTTATGGTATTGTGAGACGGCTTGAATGTAAAAGATGTTAACAAGGCGTTGTTTTTTAGTTTCTTGATGTAGACAATATTGGAGTAGTAGATGACATGTATTCATATAATTTTTCAAGGTGTTTAATTTTGTAGTAAGTTTAGCCTTTTGAGTTTCTCCTTGTTCTTACATCATTATGTTGAAATCCGGTTTAGTCTACAGGCATCTCTATTTTTGTTTTCTATGTTTGTTTTTGACATGAAACCTCCAAAATAATTAATCTGAGTCGATACATAATTAAATCATACAAAAGAGTGCTTTTTGTTGCTATTACTTCCATAATTCTATATTTAGATACAGCTAATCTTTTTTCGTATCGTTTCGTTTTGTATCAAGAAACATCTCAAACTGAGAAAATACTGGCATATCTTCCATCATATTAAAAATTCAACACCTCCACAGCTCACACATCCACAGAGAAACGAATGCCATAAATAATACCAATGCAAAACCCATCGACTAGCAACGGATAAATAAAACATCGATCAATACCTACATACATACTGACTGATGGTGATTCTAAGAAGGTAATAACAATCTGTCCGAGGGCAGAAATATCAATGAGCATGTCATTAGTATTCTGCCGTGGCTGCGGCATGATATTCACAACAATACACGTACTTACGCCTAAGACACTAGACATAGGCACGCAAGCTTAAAACAAACTACTGTCTTCAACAGAATTGGTACTTTGTCTGTATTCTGTACTCTTGTCAGCAGAAAAAATACTGGAATACTCTGTCTTATATAACAAAATGTCTTAGACTCTAAACGCACAAATTTACCAAAAGAAATAAGATTTTCATAGAAACTTCAACTTTTGCTTTGCATACTGTTAAACCATTAATGATTTTTAACATTTTCTACCAGTAATTTTTCACTCTCAACTCTTCAAAGCAAATGTAATTTGCATTTAAACAGTACCAGTCGCCAGCACGATCTGCATGTGACTAATCGACGACAAAGGAGTTCTCATGTGGGTTTGTTGACGTGACACTTGAAGTGTGGATACCAATATGTGTATTGAAAACACTCGTCGACTCGGATACTTGAAAAGTAAGTACACGGGAACTGGGAAATATCTTAGAGCTAAGCAAGAATAATTCTGAAACTGATCCTTCTATCATATAAAAAGTACAAAAGGGTGCAGAAATCGTAATGATGTTAAGAAAAACTGCAGTGTATGAACAATTAAATCATTTTAAACACAAGACTGAAATAGTGTTTGAAGTTCTAAAAGATTCCTTTCTAAAAAGAGGATTAAGGCAAGGCAAATTGTGTGCGAAAAAAACAAAACGCAAAAAACCTAACATAACTCAATAATAATGGCAGGTTATGAAAGAACCGAACCTCCAAGGGAATCAAAATGGTCCTACAACTAAAATCGTTCTAATCTAGCACCATTTGAATCGTAATAACATAGTCAACGTAAAAAATGGTAATAACATGGATCATAAAGGTGACACTTGGAAGTATTAGCATTTAAAAGTTATTAACGATGTAGAAACTCGTTCACTTACAACAGCTTACTTGCTTAATATTCCGCCAATTTGTGATAATTTACCTATAATGTATTCTAAATCAATGATAGTATAGGTTGGACATGCGTGGACCACTATAATCTGATAGAGGACCTAATCACAGTGTAGTATTTATTACAACAACATCTCTTTGCGACATCAAACATTTCAATCATGATTTTATTTGTGTTCCTGTTTTGATGTGTTTTGGTTTGAAAACTTCATGTATGCTGATCTCATCCAATATATGGAATGTAACTGTGTGGGTTCTGAGTGAGTAGTGTTATTCCATTATTTATTAAATCAACATTTAAGTTTCTTCTATCATTAGGACAAATTTAAAATCTAAACAATTCTACTTAGTTGTTTAAGCAAAATATGTCTTTTTTAGCTTTAACGATCCAAATTATGCTACACGTCAAAAATTTTCTTATCGATATCTGCAATCAAATTAATAATCGAATTGAAAACACAAGAAAGTGAAAACAAACCCGCCCCCGCGCCCCGCCCACACCTTCGCCCAACTGAGGTAGGTATGTAGGTAAATAATTTGTACGGTTCACGCTTATTTCGCTAATACAATGAGTAGTCGAAAATATCTTGGAATTATTATAAGATTTCACCAAAATATTACGAAATGCAAAATCATATACGAGTATCTCTCACTCTTCAGCCGTCATTGCACTGCATCTCTCAAGGTGCCTGCGCCCGACGAAAAGCAAAATAAAAATATTTTTACACCTCTTATATAGGTTTTAAGTTATTTTCATCCTAAGCTATTTTCACTCATTTTAATAGGTACTTCAATTTACTATTAAAATTTGCAGGCGATAAGGGAGGGAGAGACCGAAACATTGGCCGTGGAATATCATATATGATCAACGTAGCCGTGTTTGGACTTGGTAGACTAAGGGACATCTACTTGTATCTCGCAATGTAACTGTCGGAATAGATCTGACTGATCTGGTGATAAATACGGAATAGAAAAAAACACTGTTTTTGCAGTTTCAAAACTATAATTAACTATATCCGCGACATCGTAATAAAATTAAAAAAATGATAACCATTTCATAGAAGCTACGATTCCTGGTAAAGATGTCTTCATTTCAAAGAGATTCATCTCAGCTGTCAAGCTGATTATGAATGACAGGATTCTTTTACGAGGTGTTCTTCTATGAATCGATTAAAGTTTTGACACATATTGATGAAGAAATGAAAATCATCAATTTTAATTGGCATAAATGCCTAAGTATGTAGGACAGAATTTAACGACAAAGCAGCTAAAATATTTATACGAATTGAAAAACGGTTTGGCAATATTTTATTTAAGGAACCTCATGTATTGGATAATCGTAGTCTTTTTATTCCGATGCATTAAGATAACGCGAAGGAAGCAAGCTAAAATGAAAATAAAACGAAAAGCCAAACTAATTCAGACTGCTCAAACCCACCAATGATGATCGTGTTATATTTGAAAGAATATTTCGAATGAATGCACTAGATTTTTGCTGCGATTTGAACTAAGCTTCGTGGAAGAAGTTTCGTTTGCGCTACGAACGTCTAGCGTTGTGCTAAACTTGAGCTAGGCTGTGGGCTTAACTTGATGAGTTCCTTCTCACCCACACATTTACAAGCGATAAATATTTCGCCGCAATGTTATTTAAGTTCAACAGTAGCAGTAATGTTTCGATAGTTGTTTACTTATTCATTATGCAGCAACATGATCAAATATAATTAGGTACTTGTATACATATATTGTTTTTATTTAATTACTTTCATCCGCGTGTACTTTAGAATTGCGTTCAAAGAGAAAACCATTTAGTGTTTTCAATTCGGCTTATAATTTTTTCTAAATCAAATTTGCATTGCATTGTATGATATTCGCACAATTTAAGAAGTTTACAAAGGTATTTTTCGGTCTTTACATTAATCATACACATTACACATGGGCAATATTAACTATGAGTATTTCAGTAGTTGTTTTGGTAACCCAATCAGACCACTAACCGAACAGATTATATCAACACTTAATCCAGTCATGAAATCCAAAAGATTCAACAAGAACATGACAGCAAAAGCAAATCTGGCATAAATGGACTCCATTTTAAAATAACTTAAGAAATTGAACAACTGTTTGGTTTCATAGAAGCTCATAACAATAAATCAAATGAAGGATAACAATCAGGAACCTCAGTAGAAACGCACCCGAAAACGACTCGGAGTTAACTAGTTGAAAATAACTCGGCTAAGACGGAGTGCTTTTGAAATTAGTTAAGGAGAGCTCATAATTTTCAAAGCTGCATAACAAATCACCAGCGAAGAGTTCTCGATTTAAATGACTCCACGCTATAGCCGCTATACCAGTTCAGAGAGCGTGGGCGTGCACTGAGTGCAGTGAAATTTAAAACAAATATTATCACTTATCTCCGCATTACCACTTACCACTTAACCTTAACAGTTGTGCATACGTATTGGACAAGATAGTGATTTAGTAGAGGAATCTTCGAATTTGTATGATGAGACAATTAAAAAGAAGAAAAAAAGTATCATAATTATGAAAAGAAGTAAACGTGAACTAAAGTAATTTCAAATATTTTATTCGTGCTTTTCTCAGGTGTAAAAAAATTCACAATACAATCTACCCCAAAAAATAGAATAAATCCTTGAGCTTGGAGCGGTAAATAAACAAGCAAGTAGTCTACAGATTATAGGAATAAGTACTAAAAGATGAGAACGATAAACTCAATAGTTTATTGGCAAGCCTTTGTTATAAAATTATTTTAAGATTTTCAATATTCTCTTTCAGAAACTTAGTCGGTTAATTTCCTTTAGCTTGGCGAGGACTTTATTCTAAAATAACGCGTTTATGTACATCGACGTCACTTTCATTTTCTATTTTATTCCGTATTCAAGGGCAGCGTATTCGACACTTTATATTTTATAGTGCAAAGGGCATATTGGTCACTTTATATTTTGTACGTGTTAACAACTCATAGTAAAGAAGCGCTCCGGAAGTATTCCGTGTCAAGTTTGCTTAGTTGTTGGCTCCGACTTGTTAACACTTAATCAACAAGACTTCCCAAAGTTTCACTTTTATCCAGCTATAGGCCCGGTTTAAGCAAATTAACACCAGTAAAAGTGTGTTTTGTACATTTTCTATAAAGCCAGTCAGTAATCTTTCAATTTTTTACTTAAATTACAACTAAGTTAGAAGAACCAGATGAAAAAGGCAGAATTTTTATGCAAAAGAAGGTCCTAGATATGCTTAGTCGGCATTTACCCCAGCGGCAAAAAATTTAAAGGAGCTCCATAAGTAGATACCTAAGGTACGAAAGGTACATACTAGTAAGGAGTCCTCAATCAAAAATGCCAACAAAAATATGCACGCATATTTGTGGTAGTTTTAAATTTCAAGGGCGGAAAACATTAATTTTGGGAGCGGCGAATAGGTCGATAAAATTTAAATCATTCAGCTACATGTCTTCACAAATTGCTTATCATTAGATAAATCGCAAACATTTAGACATGCATATTTTAAGCCGCACTTTCATCACTGACATATTAATTGCAATGAGTGAATCATCTCACAAGAGCACCCGAGCATCTTACATCAATCGCTTTACCGAAACTCTTACCAATCGAGTTACGAGAGCAATCGATTATCCCCATTAGCCATTAAGACTCGAATCGTACCCCGAGACACGTTCGTCCACGGAGATACGAAAATAGGACCGCACGGGCCGCGTCAGATACAAATGTGCAGTAGGGGTCGGAAACCTTTTAATGAAATGCATTTGTCGTAATTTTTATTTAATTTTTTAATTTAAATTTATTTAATCCACAAAATGAAATAATAAAAATATATCGAAAAGCTCTCCCGACAATACTTGCTGATTGTCAATGTCATTATTTTTATGTATGTTTAGATAAAAGTTTTAGTTTTAAGATCAGCCCAAATTGGCTGAACTTTAAAACATGTGCAAAAGGTTACAATACTCTGGCGGAAAAATCCCAACTTTGGATTGGATTTGGATTAGGGAATGGAAGAGTACCCTAAGATTTACCACAATAATAATTAAATTAAATACTTCAAACAAAAGTTAAAAAAATCGTACATATTTCAATTTCAGACTTTATGTTATAGATCCAACAGTGCGCCACCGCTGGCCCATACAGATGCAATACCAATCCCTTTTATAGACGCACAGTTACATTCTGGACATTCCTCGGCGGGATGGTCTGCTGTTTTCATGGATTAATTGACTCTTACCGACGGTTTGTTGACGACATACATTTGTTATCGCAAAATGCAAATGTTTAATTAAACCCGAGGTTTAAACCTATCCTGCATAAAAAAGAATGATATATGCACCCGAAAGTCTTAAGTATTACAACAGAGAAGTGTCTAGACTAGAGTCTCCAGAGTCTTGAGTACCTACTCTAGAGTATTAGTTCGGAAACATTTAAAAAGTCAGCGTTGTAAAATTTACTTTCAGCATTAAGGTATTTAACGACAGAAACAACTATTGTAGAATTTTTATAATTTTGGTACACCCAGGGTCGCTGTCAGAATTAAGGCGAATCTAACAAAACCTCCAACCTACAGTAAAGCGCGCCTAAAAACCTACATACTTCCGTCTATTCCGACTTTTGAAGATTTCTGCTGGACTACTAGGCATGCTCTCATTGACGTCACTCCGCTCGGTCCTGGGCCTTCTGAAAACAGCAGCTTCCCGCTGTTTCCTTCAGATCATCCTCTCCACCTGGTCGGAGGATTACCTTATCCGACTATTTTTGCCTGAGGACCTTTCTTCCCCATAGTTTAAGGGTACTTCGAACGATAGCCAGCCAACATCAACATAGCACTAAATAAACTCCTCATACCACCTCAACTAATCATAAAACTCCTTCTGGTGAAATCGAGTAAAAAATATGTGTTCGGCACACACATGGACACATCTGCATTAGCAATTTAATAGAGAACTGACATCGTACACCGGGATTTATGTCTGACTTACGCATTGCAATTAACGCAATGAACGTGAGTAATGCGAGATATTATTGTAACAAAGTGTTGATTAATTAACGGGATGAAGTGAACGAGTGGATTTTATATCGCTGATTAAATTCAAAGTCTCATAGCTTTTATTACAATTCGTCAATGGTATCTAATAGGGTCGCCAAGGGTAAGGGTTACATTCGTGGCTAACTACCTACATAAATCCTACTCGTAATTATAGCCCCATCGGACAACTTTTGGTAGTTGCTGTGGTATGCTCTGGCTTTGGAAATTCAGCCATTAATTGGATCATTTCTTATCTAAGACATTCTAAGGAAATTAGGCCAAGAAGGCTATATACGCTTTGAAAATCCGCTTAAACATATGCATAGGACAATGTGAAGCTGTGGGGAAAAGCGCTAGTCGACTATGTAATATTTATCATGAAACAACGATATCTAAGTAGTTACATTACTAGTTATGTTAATATCACACCGACGTGGGTTTCGCGCATGCATGTAAAGCAAAGCAATGTTTACGCATGAGAATAACTCACGTCATCGCATTATGAAGGGCGCGCAGATTGTGTGTCACATTCGTTAGGGACGGGAACTACAATGAGCTTCGGCTCAACACTTCAAGTGGGTGTTAGGCGAAATGTTGGGACCTGATATGCCACCAAGATCCTTACATCTTCTTACATAAGGTGGGAAATTCCCAACGTTAAAGGATTGGTAGATTCAAGTGAATGTTAAGAATGGTGGAGTTTCGTGAGTCGCGCCAATACTCGTAAGACTTGACAGAACATTGGAATTATGCTGATGCTTGGGTTCGCACTCTATTTCTAAGTACAGTAATAATTCACTAACGGGTTACAGATAAACTTATAACTTATTATATGCCCTAGTAATGATGTGTCGAACAGTCTGATCGACAAGTAGCCCGACGTGACGTCCGACTGATTGACGGATAAATCGCTTAATTACGCGTTCAACATAGGTATTTAGGTAAATATCCTAACCTAGAACAACCTGAGATATCTAGGATAAGGACGTGACGGTATCTAAAGTCTAAACGCGATCGTTAACTGTTTAAATTAATATCAATACTTAAGTGTCAAAGCATCTTGATCCTCTGGTATGTGGGCAATTATGGATTTCCTCGAATCTAGGCTTGAATGTGGATATATTGCTCATGGGAATTTACTCAAGATCAATCAGACCTTAATATGCCAACAGTCAACACAAAAAGTTCGTTTCTTTACTGTGAGATTCGTGGATACGCTCATCTTTTCGTGTCTAAGTGTCGCCCAGTATAGGTCAAATGAAGGCTGGTCTTTTCTTTTCTTTTTCAATCTTATTTTATCTAATTTTATCCTTTTCTTGTCATGAAGTTGAACATTGGCTCATTGTATCCAACATTGATTAAACAAACTCCCCTAAATAAAGTCAATCAACCAGTGATAGATAGCCCTGGGACTTCTCACTCTTAAGTGAAATATAAGATGAGGTCGTTACAAAAATTTAGGTTCCTTTACTATGAAGACGAATTATGCAGTCAGCCCCAAATAATTACAGGTGACATTCCAATTAAACACACACGTCAACCACACCAATTACCGAATCCAGTTCCTAGAACGAATAGTCAAATATCACGCTCAAAGTTGCCCAATTCAATAGGTGGCGGTTACCTTCGAATTAAATCGATTATAATGTCGCAATGGGTTTGTGCATGCATAAATTCAAAATTGACATAACACAACCGGTACACGAAGCTGTTGCTCCCTGTCAATCTCATTAAGATACTTGTCAAAGGCCGCACGCTAAAATTGTGTTATCAGATTTGACAACTCTTCGGGTTGTCAAACTTGGCAGCAATCGAAACGCCGATTTGCAACAATTCAAATCGATCGAGAACTCACAGTAACAAAATTTACCACTGCACTACACTTCTCACAGAAAAAATCAAAGCAAGAAATATGTATATGAGTTCGAAAATTTAGAATTTTCCGGTTCCGTATTCAAACGGTCGGTTTTCGATATTTGAATTCGGCGCGCGACTACGGCATGCGCGTGCGCTGAGCTCGCGGCGCGGATTTCAACTGTTTATGGCACGCGCGGCGTTTTGACTGTCCGTTCGTCTACTTTGCGTAGTAGATCTTGTAAACAGATAGCTATCAAGATTAGAAAATGTCAAAGCATTAATATTTTTTAAATAATAGATAAAAATCTTTAGAAATAGCTATAAGATATAAAATTTAGGTTAAAGAGTGACCTTAGAATCAATTTAAGCTGCTTGAAGAATACTGGGCTCTTATGTTATGTCGCGCATAAACTCTATAATATATTTTGGCTTTAAGTCATCTACTTGAATAAGTATGAGAATCAAAGCATAGTAGTATGTAAGCAAAGTAAGTATGTACGAGGATATTCATAAGATTAAATTCCCATAGAGTTTGTCACAGTTACAATACATATATTATTCTATTAAAGTAGATTTTAAAGTTGTGCCACAATGACTAAGATGGTCACCCCAAGTCTGGTTCTTTGGCACACTCAACCAAAGCACAAGCCACGAACAGCACGGCGCGGGTCGAGAGCACAGCGGTAAGATATACAATGGTTCTACTACCTAGGGCAGAAGATTGGCTTGTTGGCAGCAACGCTTTTTATATTTCACTGTTGGGCACAAGTCTTTCGTCACAGAGACGGGGGCCTGGAGCAGGATCCACCACGATGCTCCATCGCAGATTGCTAGATGGAGAAACGGGCTACCAATTACCATAGCCATGTCTTCAAACCGCCCATAAGACCTACAAGGTTTAACGACTGTCATCTTTTCGTCAACAACCGAGACCGTCGGCTTAACATGCCCTCCTAATTACCCAAGGAGGTCCGAGAAGAACTTCCTATAATTGATCGAATGTGCATTCAGTATCATGTCGCTTCAATTCGGTATTTCATAAGAAATCTGCGCAAGGCCGTCAATCACGATCAGGTTGATAAATGACCGTTTAAAATATGAATAATAAATTAATCTAATAGAATGTTGTAAAAATAGGCACGCTAGAGTACTATTGCAATCGCACGTTTTGAGTACATAGAGGTGGTGAAAAAAATAATTTCACAAGTGCACATTTAAAAGTGGCTAGAAACGTGGATTTCGGACAGCGAGCAATACTAGCAAAATATCCACATACAACCTCAGATAGGATTTCTCCTCAACATATTTAAGACTGGAAGTGTGTGTGGGCTGCATTGACCACTTAACATCAGTGCGTGCTATTCTTATTCGTATATTTAAAAAAATGTTTAAGTGCCATGGACAATGATAACGGCAAAATAAGGGCAAATTAGGCCACTGGATAATAATAACCCCTTGGTAAACTTGGAATAAAGTTACGTATGAATAAAGGAGTAGCGATATGAACCTGGGATTGAAGTAGGGTGGTGCTTGTTCAAGTGTATATCCCTTTTCCGTTCATTGAATGTGAGCAACGAAATTTTGTCCATTATTGAATGGCAGATATTTATATAACACCACTTTACTACCGAGATCGTGATGCAATATTAGAAATAACTCTCCTTGTGAGAGCCCTGATAACTAACTAACTCAAGTTAAATCTTATCATGGGTATCGGCGTTCGACAAACACACTATGTAGTCCTTATTTACATTGTATTGCAAAATTCTTTTCCTTAGTGTTGTACAACCTCATTTGAAGGAAATTATTTGATTTGATTTCCTGAGTCAACATTTTTTGGAAGTTTTGTCAGGGCGATGCGTGCCGGGTCATCTTATTTAATATAAAGAACCGTAAAGCAGTTCTCTTTTATCACATTGTAAGATAACATAATCGGTTTATAAGCAGAAACATAAATTTCTTTAACAGCGCTTATTATTTGATCTTCAGAAGTGGAATTATTTTAACAGCATCTTTCTGAAGCTATCTTCAAAGGAAAGATCCGACCCGAATATTTCAACTCGATATTATGCTCATTAGTTCAGTAAAGATAGAATCACACATCTGGACGTGGATGCGTCGCGAGATTATATCAATACCTATCGCTAGGTTTAGTACCCGACTTCATCAGCTTGGATATTAGAATTTGTTCTATTCTTTATGTTAATCCGGTTTTACTTCATTGTCATCAGATTTCCTTTCCGGCAACTAGGTCCCTCCAGTGAGATATTTGGCATCCTTCGTATCGTGTTTCAGTGTCAATAATTGTGATATGAAAAGTAAAACTTATTTCTGTTCGCAGCTAAGAAGTCCGTTTCTAGCTTCCCCGACATGCACAAATGCATCATAAATAGATGAATGTTTGAAAAAATATTACGAGTTGTTTTCAGACATTTCAGAAAAATAAGCGTGAAATCTCTGCTGAAGACCAGTTTGGGTACTTTTTTATCTATCACATACATACAATACAACATAATATGTTTCATATTAATGAAATAAAAATATATCAAGTATAAGAGGCCACACAAGACACACACTATCTTATCGAGTGTGCAAAGACTAAACAAGATCTCCAAGCTAACGCAATCTCCGTAAGAGCTTTCACTATCAACACTTGATAACGGAGCTTGCGTGTTATCACATTGTCTATAGATATTAGATAAGTGGTCTCGAGAAGTTTTATCCTACATTTTTAGAAAGGAGAACTTCTTAATAAATTAATAATAGAACGTTATTGTTTTTAAATTTGCGGGATGGATTTATATTTTGCATCGATACCTATAGTAAATATATCTTGGTAGCGCCATCTAGTTCTGTATTAGTTCACTATTTAGTCTGCTACTTCCCAACAGAGGGCCTTGAATGAACGAATCCTCTACTTCCTAATAGATGGCGCTCACAACGAGTATCAATTTGCGCTGCAATGCATGACGTCAGCTTCAAACTAACATTTTTATCGGCCAATGGGAGCCGTGGATTTAAAGTAAGCCGCGTTCAATGTTCGGTAGTTCGTGACGTCGTGCTGCGCAGCGCGGCTATTTTAGCTCGCGATAGGTGGCAGACATTTTGTTTTGACATCGTGACGCAAGCTAGAACGAGCAGTGAAAATGCCATTGAACGCGCTCGGGTGGACCTCAGTAGAGGACGAAAAGTTAGTGGAATTGGTGGAACCTCACAGTTACTTGTACAACTTATCGGACCCGTCTAGGAAGAATATATTGGCGAGGGAGTGTACATGGCAGGATATAGCGCATGGATTATCGAAGCCAGGTAAGAGACGCGTTATTGGTCGCCGTCGGGTCAACTAATGCCGTGCTGCATAGCACAACCGCAGGAGATGCCAATTGCCAGTCTGAAATTTATTGTTAGCTATTGAAGTTTTTTATAGGTAATGTTTGTGTTAAAAAGAAAGAATTCCAACATGTTCCTGTGCATGAAGTGTAAAATTGCGTATTGCGGAATGAAAATGGGTCAACTGTTCATAATAAACTAGTGACTCAACAAAATAGCGTAGGTGTTATCAATTGACAGGTATCAGCTGTTTGTAATGTTTACAGTGTGCATTGTTTACGTTATTTTCGATAAGAAAATAAAAATATTGTTGTGAAATTGAATATCTTGTTTCAAGGGTAATTAATAATAAATGTGCATTTAAGATTAAAAGTGTTGGTTAAAAAATTACCACAAAAAGCTGATCTACTAAACTTCATATTTACAGCCATGCATTTCCAAATACATAAATACATATATTCATAATGGAAAATAAATAGAATTTGTATTCTACAGAAGGTCCTGCAGAATTTGTTTCAAAAATAAAATGATTGAAATATATGTACCAACTCTTACAAATTTTAATCCATAAAACAATGGTTTCAACTCTTTGTCCAATTGGACTTCTTAGTCCAATGAAGAATGTGTTCTTGTTCTTACACATGGAAATAAGTAATCAAATTTTTATAATACATAGGTATTACAACATAGGTACTTCAATATGCCTTTATAACATTCATACACTTTTTCCTTCATATCCCATTGTGAATTAAATCCATTGTTCAAATCTAAAAACTTGTGCTGATAAAAAACTTTGGTGTACATTCCAGTTGAAGAATGCAAGAAGCGTTGGCGGGGTCTCCGAGATGGATACATGAGGAGCAAAAGAATGGGCACCATGCACAAGACTAAAGCCACTATCTTCGAGAAGCTACATTTCCTCGACACATCACTAGATGGAGTGGAAGAGACTCTCGATGAAGTCATGATGGAAGAGAGCCCTCAGCAGGAGATAATAGTACCCGAACTGCAAGAGGTGATCACCGACAACCAAGAGTATTACGAAGTAAGCATGGAATGTGTTAGTATGCTTTATGTTTTGACAGGTCATCAATTGTGTCCTTGGATCACGATTGAATAAATAATAAATAAGCATTGCTTTAACACATTTGGGCATAATTAAAATCATCTCTTGTTTTGTTTGAGGTAAGATGTAGTGACAATTGTTAAATTGTCCGAACATATTTTTTATATACGTTACAAGTCAACTCCAATAAAATTCTACACATTTGAAACTGATCTACAACACTAAGAATGAGTTTAATTTTGTTAGAAATGTGGTAGTCAGAGCCGTAAGAAGACAATTATTGTTTGAATTTTGTGATGGCTTTAGCGACTTCGTATATCATTACCCGTGTGGCCAGTTAGCGACTTTATATCATTACCTGTGTGGCCAACACCAGGACCGCTAAAGAAACTTCCAAGAACCACTACAGTTGTCAAAGGTACTGAGCATTTTAAAGGGGGTTCAAAGTTACTAGAGATGACAATAATAATTATGTTTGTATCTAGAATTAATTTTATTCAGTCAATTTAAAATCTCACCAAATCAATTTCAGATCACAGTGCTCGAGAATCCACAACAGAATGAACAAGATGTGAAACCATACATAAAAATCTTGCCAAAATCTGTGAAGAACAACTCAAACAACACATCGGAACCACCAAAGAAGATAGGCAGAAGGAACGCGGGAAGGAAAAAATCAGTTCCAATGCCTAGAAACATACCACCTATTAAGATATTACCGAAACCAATAATCATGAACGAACCAGGTATAGTCAGGTACGTCGAAGACCCAAAGACAACAGCCACAGAACAGAGGTCAGAAGTAATAGACAAACTTATAGAGAAAGTATTAAAAGAGAACACAAATGAAATTGATGTGTTCTTCAGAAGTATGGCAGCTAGTGTAAAGAAGTTACAACCGAACCTAATACCCAAAGTGAAAATGGAAGTTTGCAATGTGATAGCCAAATATGAAATGCAAAGTTTTGACAAGAACTGAAATGTTGTGTTGTGCTGTTAGGACTTTTGTTTCGTGTAAGATTGTTGAGGTGAATGTAAATTTTATTACTAACTATTACATTATAATTGTACAATTAAAAAATGTAATTTACTTCATACGGAGTATGATTTTATGGTAGTTTTATATTAGATGGATATGGATATCACAAAGAAGGAAAAACTTTAAAGCTAATGTAAACTGCATAGTCACATACAGTATTGAACTCAGAATCGTGTATGAACATAAAAATTGAATTTTTTTTATATTATTTAGCGTATAACTATGACTTAATAACTGATATAAGATAAGATTATGGTGTTTGTTATGTTAGAATCTGAGTTTTACAAAATTAAATGTCACCCGCTGTTATGGCTAAAGAAAACATCGTGACAGGGGACTCAAACTTACATCCTTTTCGTTGTAAGAGAAGAAACTAATTACAGTGCATGGCTAACTCATTGGTCGCAGACAACCATCTATATTTAATTTTAAGTGTAGCCATAAACTGTTTTGAGATACTGTTTCCATTATACAAAAATATACAGTAAAGTTGTTAAAATTCCAGATCGGGCTTTGCGTATTATTTGATGCCAAAGATGCCTGTCACATGATATTAAGCAATAATAAAATGAATTTTTAATGTAAATAAAATCTATGTTAAAATTTAATCATCCTTCCTAACAATGTAAACTAAAATAATAGTGATAACAGTAATTGTAGTGAGCTAATGATTTATTAAGACAGTTTAAAACATAATTTCTCATTATACTTACTTAAAACCTTTTTACTAAGAAAAAAATAACATCGTGCAAATTACTTCGTTCCATCTGAGATGTAAATATGTAATACTAACAAAACAAAATAAATTAGGTTTGGAGGGTTTCTTTAAACTACGAGCCCATGAACAAAATGTACCTGTGAAATGAACCAACGTGAACAACGCTTAGAATGCTGTTGCTATATCAGAAAATAACTCTGAGCACTATGCGGTCATTTCTGAGCGGTACACCTGGTACCATGATCAGATATAAGGGTTGGTGGACTTCATATACCTTTGAGAATATTTTTTTTTGTGAACTCTCAGGCATGCAGGTTTCCTCACGATGTTTTCCTTCACCGTAACAGCAGGTGATATTTAATTTTATAAAGCGCACATAACTTTTTTACAAAGTCATTGGTGCGTGCCACTGAGATTCGAACCCGGACCCCTCGATTCGAGCTCGAATTCTAAGCCACTGGGCTATCACCGCTATCGAGATCGTTTAATAATGGGAAATAAAATAATTAACTTTTGAGAATTTAAGTAGTAGAGAAAAAATGTACAAACGCCCCTGAAATAAGAGCTATCTATCTATGAAATGTAATGTCAAATGTGAGTGATAATAGTTCGATGAATGATCATGAATAGTGAAGTAATGTAGGAGTAATTCTCCGTTACAATTGTCAATTACATAAAATGAATTAGGTTAAGCCACAACACTAAAGCTTATTAAAATTTAGTCTACTGTCAATTAAATAGTCGTTTGGGGGCAGCCATCGATTTTAATTAGACCTTTCGACCCCCGACCAAAATAAATGAGTTATGTCGAATCGTCCGTCTCATTAAGGACCGTTGGGCAGTTCAGACAATGGTTTGAAAGAGAATCGAAATTGAAATGGGGAATTCGATGGCCCTTTATTATTTTTCAAGTACATTTACCTAAGTATAAAAGTCTACTTTTTGCTCCTAGGAGCACATAGGTACTGGATTTTAAAGACGTTAATAGTAGGGTGGATATTGACTCACATTTTACTGTACTATAATATTGGCTAGTGTGGAGAGTAAAGGTTATTTTAATTTCAAACACGTATATAATCGTGTGTTCCCAATGATAATGCATCGCTGTTGAACAGCTGAACAGATTTTGCCTAATTTTAGTTTCGAAATATTCGTGTTAGTACAAGGAAAATTTAACCCTTTAACCGCCAAGGTCGGATTAATCCGACAAACATAATCGTGTCCATTTCGCCAGCGTCGTATATTCACGACCAAATACACCATCTCGTTTAATCTTTATTTTTTATTTAATTAATCTGTATTCTAAGAAAAATATGTTTGTATTAGGTAAAAAATTAATTAAATAATAATTTATAATGTAATACACTTTATTCTTTTTAATTAGAAGCCCTAAAAACAATGTCAACAGTTCGATAAATTACTCGTATTATTTCTCGAAATTTGCATTAACCTACACCGCCAGGCAGCGTCGGCAAAACCCGACATTAGGGATGGGGCCTATGCCAAAGTTTAGTAATACAAATAAAATAGTCCCAAAACAAATGCAGCAATTGTGAATAAAACGTATCTCTACAAATATTTGTGTTTTTCATTTAATTCCTTTAAAATTGAGTAAAGGGTATTGGTTAACTTTGTATGACCCTGGGGCTTGATTTGTAGAAAACTTTTAAAGAAAACCTGTATAGGTATGTATATCGTAATTTGTACTTTGGTGTTAACATGAACAGGTGTTAACATGAACACATATCATTGTTACGAAATATCGATTTCCAAAAAGTGCACAGGGCACATCCCTTTTTTTGTAGGTATTTATTTAGACTTTACTGTGCCTGGCGTCAGGGGCCGGATAACTGATACGAAGGCCGGCGGTTAAAGGGTTAAACGGCGAGAACATTTGAAAAGGTGGCGAGAAAAGAAAAAAAACCTTTAACTGTAGGAAGTATGTAACTTTGGAAGATCGAAGTCTGCCAAGTAAGCCAGCCGTGTTATAACTTTGGACACAATTAGTAATAAAAGAAACCGCCAGAATAACACCACACGCAAACACTTTTCCGGCTTTTCCCCAATCAATTACGTGCTTACAAAACTGAGGGTTAGTTAAGGTTAGCCCCCGGGTTCGTGGGTCACCGCGCGGCGTCTAGACTGATACGCACGGCTCGCCGCCCTTGCAGACTGAAATTGCACCTTAAATATCGATTTTTGCCAAAAACCTTTGCAGATACTTGAAGTGGTTAGAACCATTCGGTTTATAGAAGGACGTTTTCATAAAAGTTGTGAATTTATCACCACATCGTCCAGATCTAAATAAATAATGCAAGTTAGCCCATCAGTATGAAGATAAAGCCACTTTTTTATTACCTACGAAGACAAATCAAAAATGTTTTAATGATGGGAATCTTACATCAACGCGAAGCCGAAACAAAAGCGCCGCTACGAATATGAATTATTCCATTGATCATTGTATGAATCGATTCGAACTCGTCACACTAGACTAAATGAAACAGCCACATGGTTGCACAGTTTTCAAACATTTGTTTCATGTTTACAAACATGACATGGGAAGGTCTTACATTAGCGTGATCTATTTAGATATAAATCCGTGGCTGTGGTGCATATGTGTTGAGGGTTGTGCGTTTACAATAACACGAGTGCCCTCGCGATTCCCCGCGCGATGCGATGAATAGGCGCAGGTTACCTCGCTCTGGGCTTGGTAACGAGCTTTCTGAGGGGAGCGACATGACGTTCACTGGAGTTTTGTCTTTGCAAGGAACATGAAAAGCGGTATTTTTTCAGGTCGTGTTAACTGTTTATGTGTGAGACGTCAGTTCGCCACATAAAATCTGTCCGGCTGCAGCCCTTTATGTCCCACTGTAGGGCACTGCTCACTCCCCACAACGGAGGAAGGCCTGGAGCATACTCCACCACGCTGCTCCAATACGGATTGTTGGAGAAACAGATATTTTCAAACCGCCCATAGGCAACCGGGACCGATGGCTTAACATGCCCTCTGAAGTACAGAAGGTACTGACCGCGCCCGACGTTGCTTCATTTTTCGATCGGTTGCGATCTTACTCAGGCAGCGGGGCTATGCGCGCTCAAATCAGTCTACAGACTGGTAAAAGATAGGTGTCCTATAGGTACATGAATTAAGGTTTGAAATTATTTACGTGGTCCCCTTATGACGCCCTTCCAATCTAAATCTAATATACCAACCCCAATATAACTGTTCTTTTCTGTTAGCAAAGTTATAGAGTGGTTTAAATTCAGACACCGTGCAACAGTTTGTTAAGATATTCAATTAACTCCAGGCCTTTGTCAATTCCCTAGCGGCTTGTGGCTTCATGGAATCTAATGAAGGAACCTTACAATAGCTTAATGTTACGAGGCCGGGAGAATTCCAATTCCATTAATAGAAAATTCTTGATCCATTGTTAAGTAATACCGCAGTCTGGATTGTTCGCGAACTGCGGCGACGAAGTTAAAATTCTACAAGTTCGCTATGCCTTATGAATCCCTGGTATTGTAAGATATCGGAAAATTCGGTTACCGCTAACACTGGTAGGTATCTGCTTAATGTGCAAAAACGTGACCTTGCCTATAGTGTCGTAAAAATATTGGTGTATACTCTTAGCGAGAAAATCATAATATCCTCCTAGTTGTGTTTGTAGATGTTCATGACAACTTAACCATCGAGAAGTATACCTGTTTTCGCTCATTTATGCGATAATTGATATACGCAGTCTTCAAAACCTTAAATATTTTGTTACTGTATTACTAAAAGCTAACAAATTAAAGTAATGAAAAGCTAGCACACAAGCTCTAATTTCAAACACCAAATTAATTAGTGAACATTTCGGCACGATAATTTAACAAGGCCTAATTGGCCATCAGTAAAGATACAACCATCGAGCCGGAACGTCGCTTGATTAAACACCGATAATCGGCTTATCGGATTAGTCAACAAGGGTTAGGTCCGGGCGTTAAGGGGCTCGACTGACAAACCTTTTAGTCACCGATGAAGTACTCTATTAGGCCAACACGGTAACCGCTGCCGCGCTGTTATCAATATACTTACCTAATGTGTTGTAGGCAAATATCTCTAGCATACCGATAATAGGGTAGTCGCATTAGCTAACGAGAGGGTTATAGACAAAAAGCTGTCAAGATATTTTAGAGAAGTATTTGAGGCATCATAAAAGCACGTTGAATAGCTTATTTGTAATATCCGAACACGAAAAATGTAGACCTGGCTGAGGGGTACTAGAATTTAGCGAAAAGAAGTGTTCTGAAATTTTGTTTAAAATCCCTTTAAAATTGTCTGTCAATGGAAGGTAATATGTACCTATCCGTGT
Source organism: Erynnis tages (assembly GCA_905147235.1). NCBI lineage: Eukaryota > Metazoa > Arthropoda > Insecta > Lepidoptera > Hesperiidae > Erynnis > Erynnis tages. Next base: position 3,989,049 of record LR990092.1, read on the forward strand.
AGCTCCATCCATATAGTCAAATTTTGCTTAATACAATTTAACACCGATTAGTTCTGTATATTATATTTTCTACCGCGTCAAAATCAAGTGTTATTTTCATAGCCTGCGAACGAGATCGATCGACTTTTCAGTTTCTAGCAAAAACTGCATTAATGTAAAGTGGCACTAACACCACGCTATCCCATGAATGATTCATGCGTTACAGACTGACATCATTCAAAGTGCTGTTTACGACAGAGCTTACACTGTACAATACGAATGACATTAGCATAAGCTTCCAGACGGCTTTGAGGGAAATATTACTGCCCAAGTCAGAGTCGATCGTTTGTATAGCTTGAGCGAACGAGTCAGTAGTACTAAGCACTGTAAGGAGTTTGAAGCTCGTAGGCGGTTGTTGCAGATGATTGAAGGTACGCTGGTACGGCCTTCACGGTCAATTCAAGAGGAGTGGCTCGCGCAGCGGAAAAAAAGTTGAAAATAAGAACTGTCATTGTTGTAATGTACGCAATATACAAAGAAAAGATTCATATTTCGTATAATTTCGTTTAAAATGAAAGTATTTTTAAAGTAAACGAGGTACTCATTTATGCGTAATCTTTCATTTCAAATAAATTTAGATTTATATACTTTGTCTAGATACCTAACCAGATATTCTTTTACACAAATGCAATAACAAACCCTAAATTTCGTACTTTATTATTCTTACATTTCCAATCATTACAGAATATGAAAGCTTACAGAACTTTGCATTAAGAGCCTTGCACAATGCAGTAAGACACTATCGTCCATCATGCCGTTACGTTATTTGCACTGTTTCGATACGCAATCCGATTCGCATTTACTTTCCCTCAATATTCGCATTAAGGTGAGGTGAAGCCCGTTTGTTCAGAATGTAGATATATCTACAAGTAATACCAATTACATCATGATACCATAAACATGTAATATTTACGTTCAAAGGTAGCAAACTGAAGTAAGTAAGTAATGGACTGGCTACCTGGTTCGTGGGACCGATAACCGGTGGGAAAGGAAGGCCATCGAATGGCTGCCACATAGGCAAAAGGAGTACAGGTCGCCTTCTAACCAGGTGGACTGATGCCCTGAAGACATCGGGAAACCGTTGAGATATAATCGGCCCAGGACTGGGCGGAATGGCTGATTAGGGTAAGCCCGAGTGGATTACAAACTGCTGACGGTTGCCTACCGTCCTTGACTGTACTCCTTTTGCCTAGAGGTGGCACAAATTACTTTTCCAACTTTGAAGGAGTTTACGGTTACCTAAAACTTTGAGATAAATAATCCAACTAACTATAAAATATTTTACTACAAAAGTAATCTTTGCACGTCATTGAATTTTTCCCCACACCACAATTTGGTTATTGATGGTGTACCGCATTGGGGTCCATAATTGTTGCCCGGGGGTCAATATATCTTAATTTGTACTTCCAATCGATTTTCTGTGTTCCTAGAAAGCATGAGGATTCGAATTGGAAAGACACGCACATATCATGGATGCATTTCGATACATATGGCATGAGAATCACTGACCAAGAAAACCATCCATTGTGTTTAGGTATTCTTACTATAACTAACTTGATTCTCTCTCTTCCGAAGACACAACGAGAAATCTCTAAAACAATTGATTTTATAAATGCCAAAATCAAATTTCCCTCATTCTTCGTTAATCTGGGACGTAACGATGTTTTAACATCCAATGGCGTGTCACGTTTCTAAAATAAAAGTCATTAAGCCACACAATGTATGACGAACATGAAAAAACCGACAAATTATACACAATCTAAATACAACTTAAATCTTCACAAATTTCCGTAGCATGCTTGTACAATAAGAAAACAAAATCACATTTTCCGGACAGCTCTTATTAATTACCATGTCATAATCGTAACACTCCACTAATCCACTAATTAACATGATGTAACCCACTAGCTGTCATAACAAGTGTGGACTAACATAACTCTCGACTCGAGTGCTAAGTGGGTGTGAATTATGATTTCGGATCGTTAAGGGTAATAAGGGCATATAAAAACAAAGTAAATACATCTATGATTATGGTATGCATCAAGATTTTTATTTATTTAAGCTTTATTGTAAAACCTAAACACCAGGTTACAAAGGGAGGACGTAATGCCTTGCGAAATTCTCTCCCAGTCAACCCAGTGAAATCACAAAAAAAAACTACCGCACTGAAGAGTTCTTTCTTTGGGAGTTCGAACCCCATTCGCACGCACCAATGACCTCCATAAAAGTTATATGTGCTTAATAAAATTAAACATCGCCAAGGAAATCTGCCTGAAAATTGTCTATGATGTTCTCAGAGGCGTGTGAAGTCCACCAACCCGCATTAGGCAAGGGAGCGTTCATCACATCACATTAATCAAGAGCAGGTAAAGGCAATGCCAGTAAATACTCCAGATGGGTGAAACTTTTATTCCTTCTAAAGAAATTTCTATTGGAATACATTGGACATTCTTAAATGAGGAAAAGGCAGTCCCACAATAACGGTAACGAAATGAATAAGAGAAATGCCGATGAGACTCGACCACCAAACACAGTCACACGTGACGCTTCCATGTGGTGTCAGCTTACGATGGCATACATGTGGTCAGCGTTCCGGTTCAGAGGAAATTCCTTTGGAGCTTTCCTTCCGAAGGTAACCGTTAGTCTTGATGTTGATAGTGAGGAATTTCTGTAATTATCGCCATCATTTTCATCGTATATTATGTGTTGGATTGGAGCCTAATTGAGCTTTGTCGTGAATGAAATTGAGGGATCCCGAAGTTTTTATTGGAGCCTTTTGCTAATTCCGAGTAAAATTGAAGGAGAACTAGTCAACTGGACTGGGGGAAACCAACAATAATGCTCCGTTTAGCAGCACAATCTTGGTCTATCTGATCTCAGTAGGTATCTTGATAAATTCTAAATTTTCCAACTTAGCTTGAACCATACAGGATATCCGTGAGAATCTATGAGTTTGATCAAAAATCAAAAGTGATCTTGGCATTTAAAGAATAGGTATTGGTAGAACATTTATCAAACAGGTACCCTTTTAAAAATTCGTGGTAAAAAGACTAAAAAGACAGAAGCTAATATGCAAACGTTTCTTGATTTACAGGAAGAAAATGTAGTAGATTCACCAACGTTTTTAGCAGAAAACAGCTAATTTCGCACTGATGTTTCGCCTCAAAACAAAATAAATCGGCGAAGTAAACGATGAATCATTTGATACCAATCGTGCGAGTTTTTGCATCCGACATGCTGCATTAGGCTCACGCGCGATTTTATCACTAGTACAAAAACTAGTCTAAAATAATTTGGGTTTTCACAAGCATGAAGGAAGACTAACACCTTTTCTGGTACGTTATAACGCGTTTTTGCTTTTCAATACAAAATGTTTGAAAATTGTTCGATAGTAAATAGCAGGCACCCTGTCCAAAAGTCGAATACTGTTGTTTCTTCTGTACCTACTTTTAATCTGGCCGTAATGTCTGATATACAGCAGAAAAAGACAATTTAGGTAGAATTCAAAAAAGAACCATGAGGTTTAAAAAGTTGTAGTGTCACCGTTAGGGGAGAGATAAGACGTGAGGCGGAAAGCATTAAATAGGGGTTGCCTTTAACGACATTCTGGTCAATAATTTTATGGCGACGGAACACACCCTAGTTCACTTGATACACTTTAGTTATGTTTGCCTAATGAGGCGATTTTTCGGATAATTATGGATTTTTCTGACTAGATAAAGTGCCTTCAGCCCCTTTGGTTATAATCTTTGGCTCGTGTTCTGTATCTTCTACATACATAGTTCTGTACTGTTATAAATATAATTAGCGTCTCGATTCGTGCTTATCATTTAATCACATAGTCAGTCGTCTGTTAGTAGTCCGAAATGACTGCCTCATTATGGAACCTTTTCAAAGGCTTCAGATTCAAATGCAATAGCAACTTTTACATTATCTAGTCTTAAGAAAAGTTGAATTGCAATTTCTTTGTAAGAATTGCAACACCAATTCCAACATAATTCTGAAAGTAACTCCTTATATCATACGTCATTGCCAATTAGCTATTCTTTGCTTCGATAAATTACGTATGAGTTTAATTAATTGCCTTATTGTTTCTATGTGTTCATAAATATTCTGTAATAGTGATTTATCTGACCTCAAATCTCGATTCTGCAACGCTCGTGAAGCAATCGACCCTGTACACTTGTCAGCAACTAATCGACGAATTCAATAGCTGCTGAATGCTTTCTCTTCAACAAAAGTTATAGTTGTTGAGCTATGTCTTAACATTCAGAACTTGAGATTTTGCATTGCAATGTCAGTGCATTAATTGAACTGAGTTTCTTGATCTCATGGCATTACTATTATGTTGTACACGCAGTATCCTAACTCCAATGAGTGATTCAGTTTGCCTTCTCTATGAGGACATTAGAAATATACAACTTCTTTATCCAACAATATACATATATACCCACTTTGAGTGACATCAATGTTTTACAAATCTTAATGTGTATAAAGTTTGGAATTGATGCGTGAATACATACAGTATCCTACAAGAACTGTCTTTGGACTGTCTTTAGATTATCGTTGTAACCTTGGTAATCTGCAGGAATGGCAATATTTCTAAAACCAATTGCAATAGATTCTGCATGCCAATGACAAAGACCGTCAAATACCTGCCACTCCACTCATCACGCGAACGGGAGACAGACATAAGGGCGGATTAGCTTGGGGTCGCCGCTGAAAGGGTCGCTACGGTGCGCTCCCTCCAAATCGATAAGTCTTCTAAGTCTTCTATATGCATAGTATATTATATATATATACCTACTATGCGAAACTTTGCGCCGTCTCGAATTTTCAATTAAACAGGTGCATACAAACAACCAGTTCTGCTGGTGGCAATTCGCGTATTTTCATTTCTTGTTTTTTGTGTCTCGATTTTTGGTTGTCTTAATTAAAAACGATATTGATATCTCGTGTCGACGTGTTAAGACGATCTTAAAGTTGTTTTTATATAGTTAATGCTTTTAGCAAGAGGAAATGCAGTCCACCTGATGTTTACATAACATCATGCAACCCATGGACACCAAGGAATGTCCAACCTCTAATAACTACGATGTCGTATAATGCGATGCTACTCAATAGATCTAAAATAGTGGCCTCAAAAGTAGAACCCTACTTCCCAAATTAAACAAAAAATAAAAAATATGAAACTATGACATCACTACCTTAAAAAGCGGAATATTTAGTCATCGAAACATGATGTCAATAGGAAGGGTTAATCAGATAACAATCGAATGTTACGAAATTATCTAGTATCGCTTTGATATAACGTTTCATTGCAAGGCAATTGATCTTGAGCAACTATGCATTTATATTTACTATACATATTTCAACTTAACGCATTTGAAATTATACGTCTGAGTGCGAACAAATTGATAGTTGCAAAACAGCGACCACTTACGAGCCGCGACACGGATGATCGGCACGCAACGGTCATTGAAAAATGAACTATATACCTACAAAGAAATGTCTGCCCTGATTAACAATATACGATACCTACAAAGAAATATCTGCCCTGATTGAAATACGCACTGACATGCGACAAAATGTGTCCAATTATACTCGTAATGACGTTACCGTGCGAGCAACTTTAGCGTGCGACATGGCAATTGGGATATATTCCTGTTGAAGTAGATAAAATCTTCCAAGTACCTGAGTGCTGGTGAAGCGCCTGCTGCCGGACCGGCTGAGGGTGCCGCCGCGCACGTTGCTGTCGGAGAGCTCCACCTCTACGCCGCCGTCGGCAGCGCGCCTGCGCGACAGCTCGCACAGCTCCGCTATTGGTTGCACCTGTATGCAATTGTTTCATTTATTTTTGACCGACTTAAAAAAAGGAGGTTGTCAATTCGACATGTACGAGTATCTATGTAATATTCTCTCGGAACTACAAAATATTCTTAGACTTCCAAACAAGTATACTCCAATGCGGATTGGTGGAGAATGATAGTATCCATAAAACGTAATGAAACACAGATATTTATTTTATTTTTATATTAACGATTCGATTTCGCATTTATATTGGGCAATTTTTCGTTAAATCCAACATGCAAATTTTAAATCCCGTTTTGACTCCACCTGCCGGAATGCGTGTATATTTTATTTTATTTGTTGGTAATGTCCTTTAATATACCTCCTGCATCAACAATCTATTTTATTATTAATACCATTAACGTTAAAAAAAATACTTTTAATTTTTATCATCTCGCAAGCAACGGTATTTTAGATGTGATTCCAATTACGCTAAAATATGCTGAGAAACAGTCAGGTTTATTATTAGTCAGAACAGTGTAAATGTCGGAACAAATCTGTATTAGGTACCGTAGTCACTACCTTGTATAATTCCTTGTTTGAGTCAAAACCTATCCTAATAGCTTTTAGCAGTCTATTATTAACATGAAACCGATAACCCGTTCTCAGAATATTCATTATTTTAAGGTTAAAGTTCTGATCAGGCGTAGTAAAAATTTAACTTCTAATTTATTCATAGAATAGGCGTTTCCGAAGTCTAACCATTTGTACAACGGTAGAGATATTAAACGAAAACATTTTTGTAATGAAACAGTTAAATCTGAATTAGCATTAACGTTTCTGCTGGGAAAAATTGAGTTTCGGGCAAAATAAAGCTTGTGATTTCGCACTTTCGGGTTAGTCTATTCGTAAGTAAGCTCTAATACTTATTCTATAGTAAGTAAAGTCTAATATTCAAAAGTATATTCCAAGGAGCGTATCATTCGGGCTGCTATCGCTAAGGCTATATCTTTAAAATATTACATTTACCGAAGGAGAAGAACATGTTTCAGGACGCATTAAGAGTTACCCAAATAATAATAAAAATTGCCTAAAAGAAATTAATATTATACATAGGTACATCAAATATAAAGCTATCGCACTATTTACAAGTTATCAACGTAAAGCATAAAGCAGTTTAAGACAATACAAAGTAAACTAACACCGGTTAAGAAAATGAGCCGGGCGAAACAGTTAACAAAACAAATGACAGTTTTATTGATGAATGGCTTGAATTAAGTCGCTGATACTGCCGCTCGCGTCACGAGACGGTACTAAATCAAAATACAGTTATGGGAAACATACAACGTCGTATTTTAATCGCAGGACCGCTGCGGTAGTACAATGTTAACATTCAAACATCAGTCACTTATGATGATTCGTATGATTAACAGATAATGATTCATAGTTTTGTATTTTCATGATTTTCTGAAGTGAACTAATTTACGAAGTTATAAAATAAAACGCAATAAATCTTTCCCTAAAAAACGAAAACAATCTTTTCACTTTTTTCTCGAGGAGATTACTCTATAAGGTGAATTAAACAACATTAAAAAAAATTTAACTCATGTAGGAGCTGTTCATTATTTTATAATGAGTTTCCTTACTTGTGTAAATTAGTACCTACCTAAATTACAAAAATCACATAAAATATTTTATCAAAATCTCTAATTGCTAAAATCCCTTATTTTCAATTTAAATAGGTTAATAAAAATCAGTAATAAAAAGGGCAAGTAAGTAGTTAGTATTCTATTTGTATCAAGCGGACAAGACTTAAACAATTCCCCGTGTGTTTTTGCCTTTTGATACCATGCGCGCAGTGGTCTTGCCACACAACTTAATCCATGATAACTAAGTATTGTTAAAATCAAAGATTTATTGTACCGTTATGATAATCATGACATTTAATGGGTGTCCATTATTGTTTAGTTTGATAGATTAAAATTAAAATTATATACGAAGCAAACAAGTACGAGTAAGTTTATGATTAAAATTATCATGTTTATTTACGAGTAGACCATTTCGTTAACACGAAAACATCCGTTAATTTGAAAATTTACGGTTTTTAATGTTTCAATATATGAAATTTTTTATATTTAATTTTTCTTTATGAAATATCAATGTATTCAAGCATTAGCCTGACCTTTATCAGCAAATTGGTTTTTAATTTTTGTTTTATCCAACTGCTTTTCATATTATCATTTAAAATTTAAAAGCAATTAGATAAGATGTATTTACTGTTGTTTTACTTTGTCAAATGTCTTGGTTAAATAAATATAAAAGAAGGGTAGACCGTACTAAATATGCCTATGACTGTATATTACAGCGTTTACTGTAGCAGTCTGTTCACTTTTAGTAAGAATATCCCCGTTTCAAAGATGAACCAAATATAAATATAGGTTGGCAATATCCAAGATAAGCATGCGATTTTGGTGAAATACAAAAATGAGGTCTACCGGAATTGCATTTTACATTTTCTACTAAACAAACTTAACTAAGATGGAAAATCTGATGGATATTGCTTTTTAAAAGTGGATCTATAAACCTGGCTGAGGTTTTGAAAGATTTTCAAACACGTGAAAGGTTCAGCAAATGGATTGCATCTACCTCAATATAAAAGCCGCTGGTTTGGTTATGATTATCTTTAATGCAGGTGAAACCAAGGTGATCAAGCAAGTATGTCAATTTCGTTTTGCAATTAACTAAATCTGCTAATACTTGACTCATTTTACTTCACGGATTGATAACTATGTAATTTGCACCGATATTGAGGTTCCAAAGTACAAAATTAACAGTTGGTTTATATTACAGGTATTCGATTAAATTTGTAATTTCATACTTACTTTAATTGTAACGTGATCTTGGCTTCCTTTGATTAGGTCGATAACATCTTCCCTGCTCTTTTCTTCCACGTTTACCCCGTTCACCTCCAAGAGTCTATCACCAGGAAGCAAGCCAGTTTCACTGGCTCCAGGGTACGAACCAGGTTCAGCAAGTATCACAGCCTTGTACGTCAATTTGCTTGTCATAATACTGTTGCCGTTACATTTACTGTCACCATTTGTAAGGCCACTCTCCCCATGTGCATCCTTATTATCACCGATGAAAATTCTCTCTTGCACCATCGCCCTACGAAGACTAAAGCCGAAGTCATTTCGAGGTGCTTTTTGTCTTTGAATCGTCAATATCCTTGGTTTAGGCAATTGTAACGGATTTAACGTAGGAAGAGGTAAATAAACATCATCAAAAGTACTCGTTCTAGACCATCTGTGGAAGCCCTGGGATTCACCGACAGGAGAGGTAGAAAACGGTGGTGTAGCAAAAGAAGAATTTGTTGTAGTGTCAGTTAAAGAATCCGCACTCGGCGAAGTCGACGTAACGCCAAGGTAACTGTTCCCGTTCGTCTTTGGGGTTTCATCAACGTCTTGGGTAGTTATTGCAGGGTTAGAATTATTTTTATAGTTTTTGTATTGCGTCTCTACAGGACTGTGAATTACTTTTTTGGTGAAGTTCTGTATATGCTGCATATCATCACTTGATGACGTGCTCTTTGACGGTGGGATCCCATATGAAATGACTTCATTCTGTTGAGTATTCCTTGCAAGTTGATTGTGGTCCTGGCCATTGACGTAATCGATGGTATCAGTGTTAGGAACATTGCTTTCCTGAGAATTAGAACTAGTGTTGCTTAAACGAGGACCTTTGAGGATTCCTCGTTTAGGCGGTCTTGGTGGTATCGGAGGTAGATTTGGTGCTTGACGTGGGCTGCTATTAACATTATTGGGATTATTTAAGGAATTCAGTGATGTTTCTGAACTGTCTGATTGCAATATCCCGTCTTTTTTGCTCCAGCTGTGTGTAGTGGGAAAGCCTGGAGAAAGATGGTTGTTTTCGTCGCTTAGATTTGAATTTGATCCTGAGGTACTTATGAGCGGGTAATTAGAATAATTAGAGTCTTGCTCGAGATGGGCGAACAATGAGGCGGTGTAATCAGCTGTGATACCGGAGGGAAGTTTCTCCTTTTCTTTGCGTCTGCCCCGCAGTTTAAGAGAACGTCGAACCTGCAAGCAATAAAAAGTAATGTTAGCTTTGTTGTTGTAAACATCTACTGGACGGTCCAGTGATCACGAAGGTCAAACTTAACGATCAAATAGATTGGTAATAGTTCTGCTATACAATATAATGAGTAAAGTGGATATTGGACTAGAGGTCACTGGATGTACTTCGGTTCTGTAGGTACAATACCATTAAGTAACTATAAAAGTGTAAAAAGTAATACAGCGAGTAGAGGATGATGAACTGCAATAAGATAAATCTATTGACAACAATGCAAGATATTAGGGTCGAATGGCTTATGATTCAACTCTCGGTTTCAGACGATGCGGCGAGACAAATAACAGTAGTACAAACCTGGTGATGAAACCTGTCAAGTTCCTGCGATGCAAAAAACCGCATTCCGAACGCTACTGAGTTCGCGAACCTCAGCCCGAACACGGCTAATGAAAGTGTAGACGCAAAACGCTTAAAACTGGTTCCAGATTTAGTTCTGACGCTGAAGTAATTGAAGTGTTCATTGGAAATTTAAAGGTTGCGCTGCAAGTTTTTTCGAATGACAACGTAATTGAATGCTATAAAACGACTTTTATTTTTATTATTTTTATTATAGACTGGAATATTAAGAGCTCAAGAAACAGGACGATCTACCTGTCGCCCACTTTTCTGTTTCGGTTTTTTGCCATTCGAATAGAGTTGAAGTATTCGTTCCAAAAATGGCTAAATTAAACACATTGTCTGTGATGGTCGGCAACTTATTTTTGTAGCACGTGCTATAATCTATAACAGATGTATTTAAAACTATGTCACTAAACTTTAGTGGAAACAGAAAAGTGGGCGATCTACCTGATCCTGTTTCTTGTGCTCTTCTAAACGCCTCTGATTTGTTTTGTTACTCTCATACGATATTTTGATGATATTATAAACTTAGAAGCGGCATGCCACTATAAATAAATGTTTGCTTATTGATTAATTATGTGAAAGGTTAAACTAAACCGTATCAATGAAAAAACAGTGAAAGTAGAGCTGTTAACAATAATAATTATATTATCAATTTAGATCGAAAGAAGAAAAGTGTGAAGTGATAAATAGATGCCGTTGGATGTAATTAGATTGTTAGAAGGAACGGATACACCGAATACAAAAGAATAAAAGCTACGAAAAGAAACAACCGTTACTGTTAAAATTGAGTTACCGATGCACCGAAAGCGAGTCCAATAACCTCAAGACCACGTAAGACTCTATTTTCCATAGCAATTACATTGAGTAAATCTTTTGACGGAAAGGAACAAAGTAAAGAACGCACCTTGTTATCATTAGAGTAATAGCCACTAATGAGGATTATTATCGCAGGTCACCTCAATGACCAATTGTTTATAGAAACGTTTAATAAAACAAACACGATTGGAGCAAACAAATACCATTGAAGTTGAGTCGCATTGTGTATTAAATTAGTGTCGTACCTGCACATTATCTATTTAAACAACGATAGTATAGCAAAAAAACACACATTTTATACTTTGATTTCATACCGATGTCGATTACATTTTTTATTGTTTATAACCTAGACGAAAAACTATTTAATCCAGATATTAATATACCTAATAGAGAATTCGTACAAATATGTAACCAACACATACAACACTACGCGTAAACATTCACACATTTTATTAGTGTTCACAGAGTAACATTCGTATAACAAAACCTGTGGAGGAGCGTGGAACATTGTCTTTTCACGTATTTGACCTAAATTTTGCGTCGAGATCACGAGCGACAAGTGCCTTCGTATCTGAGGATACATAAACAATTTGCTACTTACTTGTAATTCGGATTTGCCATAAATTGGAGTGCAGGCAAGCGTTTATCAAATAAATGTACCTTACATTTCTTTTCTTTTCTTGTCTTATACTGTTATCATTATTTTAACATTCGCTCGAAATTAAATATTTAGTATAATATCATTCCATTGGAAACAAATCTAATATATTTAGCTCAACTTATGAATTGTATTGTACAATAGTTTTGAATGGTTATTTCATATCTGTAACAATGTAAAACCAGATCCGTTTCGAACACTATTCCCTTATAAGTTTTTGCAAGGTAAGGTTTTCTTAGTCATCACAGTGTGATCAGAAAAGAAATAAAATAATGAAATTATTAATTGCTATCATTTGGTTACCTATTATTATCAGGACACGTTTTGAATCAATTTAGACATCATAAGGCGCATTTTCGCTTGCCCCTCATGAATAAACAATTGGGTCCTCACATCCGGTGTTTCTAAATGGTGATTTGACACTTTGAACAATTAGAACAGAGGATGTACCCGTACAGATCGTGTTTTCATACGAGTACATACAATTTAAAACAACCTACAATGGATTACTAAAGTCTGCCAGTCACCACATAGAACAACTATCGAATCCAAATACAAAAGGAAAACAAAGTAAAGAACGTAATGAAACTATCGTCTGAGAATTCTTAAATTAAGTATAAATTCTTAAATTAAGTATACTTAACATAGTAATAATAATTAGGAAAAATGACCCAAAAGTAGAGGTGCTTATAGAAATACATATTTAAAACATAATAAAGCTTTGAATACATGTCGTGCACCAGTTCATTTCTCTACAAATAAGAAAAATTTAATCCTCTATCAGAATTTCATGTTAAAAAATTCAATAAGTTACCGGAAGATGCCATTGAGAAAGGAACTATTTAAAAAAATTATAACTGCTTTTTCTAGGTGAAATATCAAGTGATTACTAAATATTTTAAACCATGCAAGGCAACCTCACGCAATTGTATCGATCTAGAAAAAACTAGGTTATTGTGTTGAAGCGTTCTATTATAGAAACTGGTCCATAAATATTTCAGGTAAAGCAATCTAGTTTAAGAAAGTTTATGGTCGAAGAACGTAGCCTAGGTATTTCCTTAATTACTTATTAATGAAGAACACACGTCTTAATTATTTGCTTTTGGATACGCTTGAGAACTTTAAGTGACACAGGTTTCCGTAATCCGTTTTAGTCCCTTTAATTTAAGAATCACGTTACTGAATATAAGTTAAGTGCTTTTATTGAACTTAAACAATTTTACTCAGAATAATTAATAAAGTAAAGTTAACTACAATTATTTGAATTTCCTCATCACAGACGATGAAGATAAAATCGTAAAGCTGATTAGAATTTTGTCATTACACACCTACGTATTATTTAATCCCGGATACTTTCTAAGCACTCAATCAATATCGATTTCTAATAATGATAACCGAAGAGCAACTCCAACAGATAAAACATATCACAGATAATGTTACTAAAGTCAATGGAGCTGAACATTATGATTGACGATAATTGTCGTGATTATATGGCACCATGTTACAACATATGTTTTATAGAAACATTATAATTAGCTTAGTCACAATATATGGGGTATAAGATTGACAGCTTGTAAAATAACTTAAACGTAAACGGAACGTAACAAAACGGGTTTTGAAGAAAATATTGAAATGATCGTACCTACTTAGCGGAATTTTATTAAAACAAGTTTTGATATGATCTGCTGTAATGATCTGTTTTACTGTTATAAGGTTGCTCATAATAATTTTACGAAGATAGTAATAATTCTTCGCCTTATTACTAAACAAAAGAACAATAGTAAATTCTAGACGAGATTATACATAATACCTTAAACCTAGCCTAAGCCCTGTGACGTTGAAAATAAAATCCCAAAGTAAAAGGTGAAGATTTTGAACATGAAAGAAATTTATATAGTTAACAATTTAATCGTCCGAACAAAATCATTCTCATCTTATTTAGTCTAAAACAGATAGTCTAAATACTTTTTATCCAAAGCAGAGTAATCCCAAACAAATGCCAATAAACGTATTCCCATAAACAAAACAAACTCCAAGCCGAGAGCGGTTGAATGCCAAACGATGGTATTCCGATCCACGGGTACTTTTTGACCTATTGCGATTTCACAAAACCAACTAAGTACTCATGCCGAGGAGACCGTATCTGCTATACCATGTTCAGATAAAATCAATGGAAACATTTGGCATTTCGTAATGATGAAAACATTGGCAATGACATTTAAGACTGATGCAGCGATTGTTGAATTAGAATATTTACAATTTAAATGACATTACTTGATAAATCTTCCTTGCAAAACAATGTTTAGAGTAAGTACTCATAAAGTCGCCTTACTTCAAATAAAGTATCAATTTAGATTTATCAAACTCATTGTACTGTGTTACAATATGTGCCAGAAATCAATCAGAGGTTGCAAACTCTACTGAAACAGTGAACACATTTCAATTTATTTTTAAAAACAATAAGCCAGAACTTTCATCTTAATTCCTCTTAGAGAAATTATGAGCCTCCTGTCTAATATTACCCTCACCCAGCAACAGATTATGGCTATTATACCTTGTTACGGATTTTACATTCAACAAAATTGGATAAAGTATGAAACACTTTCAATACTACAACAAACAAAAAAATTCAAACTGAGACTAAGGCCTTTTCGTAATTGGTTGTCGGAAACCGGCACAACCGATTGACCAACCAAAGCGACAAAATTCGAATTTTGTCTATTTCATTTGCTATTCCACGTGAAATAAGTTTTGTGCTCATGTCATATCTCTTGAAGCATTAACATTTAATCATGTTGACAAAGATTGGCAATGACATTTTACCTGTTCGTTTGAGTGTTGAATTAAACATAGAATGTAATTTGAATAACGTTGCTCATTTAGGGCGTATCGGTTGACAGACACAAATTGCTCCTGAGTAAGGTAATTCTAATAAGGTTGTTAAGCTAGCATCGAGAGGTTCTAATAAGTTCGATATTAATTTTAATCAGCAGGAATAGTATATCTTTAAAGTAAATGAAGATTAAATTGTAATAGAAACACGAAGTCGAGATATTACGAGAATATTTTACGAGACCACTCGAGCAATACGAGTGATTGATGTGCCCTACTCTGAGCAAAACCCTTATCCGTTTTAGGTCAACTTCACATTGTCTACAACCCATTAGTGACCCACTGCAAGATAGGATGTTTGACAATAAGAGAATATGGGTCTTCACGTGGCTTAGAGATTATTACGGAGAACTCTCAGGCATACCGGTTAACTTATGATGTTTTCCTTGAACGTAAAAGCAGGTGTCATTAAATTATTCAAAATTCACATCACTTGGTTAAGTTCACAGGTTAAGTTGCTGGTACGTGCTACTGGGATTAGAACCCATTGCAGACCCCTTGAGTAAGAGACCAAGCCAGTGGGCTATCACCGCTCATATTACAGAATTATCTCCAAGTAATCAAAGTCTACATGACCCGCATAATTATGAATCCAGCCGACAAACCGAACGATCACATGCGCTTGCGGCTTTGGTACGGTTCGTCAATTGAGGCCAACTATGCACTTCGATTCGACATAAATTAATACGACCCTAAGAACGATTAGAGGAAAAAATCTCAAGAAAGGACGGCTGCCTATTAAAAGCAATCAGTGCGTAATTAATAAGAGCGCATCGACAGGTACTCGTAGTACGAGTCTCGTACTGTATTTACGAGCTTTAAGATGTTAGAAATACCGAACAAATACAAATGATCTAATCCTTTGAAATGAACCTAAATATTCCGGAATATAATAATGAAAAAGGAAATAAGAATTTTGGGAGGGACTATACTTAAGTACATAATGACGAAATTCACAACAACGATATACTTACCAATTAAACCAAAGATTACAGATTCTAAGGTCACTAAAGAGTTTCGCTTGCATGCAAACGCATTTGCGGTATTCAATTATACAAACTCGGAACACAATTTACGCTACGTTTCTAAGATATATCTTGGACTGAATACAAATTGAGAGATTGTATCGTATGTCGGTCGTGAGTCGAGATTTTCTAAGACTACAACCACTTTGAAATCGTAGATCTAATGGCATTGAGGTGCAATTTAGAATTATCTATATTTAAAGATAGACATACTCCATGCCACGTATAAACGTGTAAACGTAGCAAAGTAAAAGTCAAAAATAAAAATTTCGTATACTCTCATTTATAGTTTTTTCGCTTTCTCAGTTCTTACTTACTCGGGTTCGACTGTAATCTTAAATTAACCAAACATATGAAAACACCTCAAAATATACTAGAACTCATAATAATAGATATAATTCTACAATTCAGACAAGTAAAAGAACCATAATAATATGAAGACTGTATGCACCGCATCAGAGACCGACAAAACTATAAATTCGAATAAGATTGCTTTTATTCACTTTATAAGAGAATCATCCGATGATACATCTAGTTATAATAAACTTCATTCTACAGTTTGGAATTAGTCAGATACGAAAACAAAACTGTTGAATTCAGAAGGCACTGCAAGTCACAATAGCAGCTTTAGAAGTAGAGTCAAGTTGAATACACAACCTCTGCTCGTAAACAGTAGCCTCAAATCTTACACAAATCTAAGCTTCATCTAGATATCCTTCCTAGCTTACGAATATTTACGAGTCGAAGTCGAGATAAACATTAAGACAGAAGCGACGAAACGAACAATAAATTAGTAACCGGCTTCGTTTTCAGACTACCGGCTCGTGACCACCGCGAAAGCAATAAGATACTAGCGCTCCTATCTCGCACACGAGAAATTAAATTTACTGCAAGCGGTAAGTTAAAACACGGATAAAAAATACCTAAAAAACGAAGGGGTACGTAATTGTTTTAAATTAACCGAATTAATAAATACTGATATGGCTTTTTAATTTGAAGAACCGCGGACCACCTAACGAGTTTAGATTGATACACGGGAAGATGCAAAAGGAATTAAAATTATTACACATTCATTTTCTGTTTTTGGATATGTTGTATGTTGTATTTACATAATTGTGCTGTGATTGCAAGGTTACGAACACATAATTTCTTTTTTACATTATTTAAGAGTCAGGGCTCTCTCTTTATCATAGAATAAAAGGATCATAAGGATTGTAAAAGTACAGAATACAGGGAGTAAAAACTCAAAAACTACTTTCGAGAAATTACGTTAAAAACGTAAATATTTCTTGCGTTGAAATGATAACTGTATTGATAACTGTATTTTGTGCTATTGCGTTAAGAAGACATAAAAATACAGCCATAACTTATCCTGGGTTTTGGCATCAGTTCAAGTCGTTTGCGGCAAAGATTGCGAGATTTTTAAAGAGACTGTAGGTTTGTGTGTGTATCGTGTACCGTTTGCTAACAAAAAATACTTGTAAGACAACCTTGTAAGCAACTTAAAAACAAGTTTGTCCATAACCATGGATAACTCAAGTCATTTATATAACTGTACCTACAGATAAATTGAATGATTAAAAGAGTTACCTGATTTAAATAATTGTTATCATTGCAAACAAATTTGTTGATGAACACTTTATAGACATTAATTAAATTGTAACTACCTAAAATAGGAATATTTCAATGAAGATATATATTTTTTATTTTATTTTTTAATCCACAAGCTATCGACTCCGCCGTTAGTATAGAACTTTACTGAAATTCAAGATTGGATTGAAACACTAACCAGGTGACCAAAACGTGAAATTTATTTATTAGACCCAGAAAACTATTACCAAATGTCCGTAGCCCATTAGTGAGAGGGTCAGATCTCCTCTTACAATGGGAATGCTGGCCCTACTCAACCACGGTGGCCTAATTCGGGTTGGTGGGCTTCACACGCCTTTGAGAACTTTATGAAGAACTCTCGTTTCCTTACTTTGTTTTCCTTCACTGTTACAGCAGGTGATATTTTTGGGCATTATCTAATAATATTAAATCGATGGCAAATTTTCTCACCTCCTCCAACCTGAGCGGTTCGTCGATTCCAGCGGCTATTCTCTCTCTTTTCTCCCTCTCTTTCCGCTCCTTCTTCTCCCGTTTCCGTCTCTCTTTCTCGCCGTCCCGTTCCTCGTAGCCGCCGGAGTCGCCGCCTGCCAGGACGGTCGACTTCTTCATGAAGTTGAACATGGCGGCGACAGGCTGGAACAAGCAAATAAAATGTTAGCTGCGAAAAAACAACCATAAGGCGTGGACAAACCAGCAGCTACATCCTCGGCAATTGATAAACTCTTGCTAACATGTAAAGTTAATCCCGCTCTCTTTTCCTCTTATAATATCCATAAAAAGTTGGCTCCTGATAAAAGCCCTAACTTAGTTCCTTTGAGTAGTACAATACTTCTATACCAACATCCTTTCATTACCCCAAAACTTTTAAATCTCTGAAGATATCATAATAAAAATTAATATAGTATACAATTTGTCCCCTTTGAAAAAAGAAAATTTATTTATAGCTCCAATGGTTTTAATATTTTATTCAGTCAATTTATTAAGTCTACATCAACTAACGAACCTACTCGTAGTGAGCGAGGAACCACATTATTTAAGTTTGTTTTGTTATGTAAATTCATTCAAGGACAACTTTATATAAGAATACTTAGTTGAGTTTTCTCATTATACTCGACCGGTTAAGACGCGAGCTAACATTTTCTTTTCGCGTTTAATACGACTTAGACATTGTCTTTCACAGGCCCTGAAAACATCTATCAGAAGCCTTACTAATTGCCTAATTATGAAATAAAACATGTAGTTGTCAGCCGCTTTTAACCAATAGAAAGCCTAATCTGTCAGATTACTATCAGGAACAGAACGGCCGTTTTCTTTAAAATAAACAAAGAACAGAGTTTCGCCTACGATACTTTCTGCATGTCCAAAAAGACTAAAAGGACGTTGTAGAAAATAAGCCTACATATGGCAATTTTTATCATTTTTTACATAAAACATACAAAGTTAAATAGCATAAAGCAGAGTGTGATCATAACATCTCCCTTTAATCACTCCACGAGCATCGAAGAACTCACTTATTTCAAAAATTATACTTGAGCACAGCGAAACAAGGCGACAAGTGTTGATCGTCCAACACAAAGAGTGTGAACGAGATCAGATGGCAGATAAACGTGAAGATAGTCGAAGCATTCAGCCATAAAAACGTGTTATGTTCTGACACACCACGTGCAATATACTACAATAGTGCATGTTGCAATATTACATGTGCGAACGGATAGAAATGACATGTTACACTGTTTCTTCATAGAAATACAAGACAAAGTTTGAAAAACCCTGAAGATGGAATTAAGTGGAATCAAGGAAGAATTTTTATGGGGTTACAATTGTAATTGTCGTTTGTGGCATCACGATTCACGCTTTTATAAGTCAACAGCCTACTTTATAATTAATTTGAAACTTAAATATATTTTGTAGACGATACTTTTTTTCGCAATTTTTAGATGAAGGTGAAGGTATTGGAAGATTTAGATTTAGATTTTCATAATATATTTTCACAAAACTGAATTGATATTATGGGACATGACACAAGCACCCTTCATTAGGAAGCTAGCCCGTAAATTAACAGATTAACAGATCTTCGTGCAGCAGGTGTAGATAGTGATGGTGGGACAGCAAGGTCCACATGGTCCACATGGTACGCACATATTGAAGAGTCAGTTCTATTAATTCCCAATGACGCCGTTTCATGAAAACCCTTATTACAAAGAAATAATGCCATAAATGCCACTTCTATCTCTTCCACTTCAAAGGTATAAGCGTTTCCACACAATGAACCGTTTCCGACATACCAGGCAATTCACACTATTAATATGGATCAATTTGCATCATGTTCTCCGATGCTGAAGTATGGTTCTGCGAGGTGATCGATCATGTGTATTTTTATTTTCTCTTATGTTTGTCAATGATTGACCTTTATTAAACCCGAGACACAATTAATGGTATGAACAAAATTCGCAATTTATATAAGTAAGACTGCATCATAGTTAAAACACACTAATTCTTTTCCTGCTTCGTTTTATTTATCAAACTCTGTAATATTCAATTATGTCCCGTAATGCAATTGATAAACTTATGGAATTGCTTAGCCGTTTCAGATCCTCAGTTCACTTGAGATTCGAAAAAACTAATCCGTATTTCCGTATCTCCAGTTATCTGCATTGCACCATGCTTCAATACGTTTCAATCCTACCTCAGCCTCAGCAGGAAAACCAGAAAACCTCTGTTTTTCCTCACTATAGTTAAAACATTCCACACTGTGGTTGCAGTCTCTACAGATGAGACAACTTTATACATGTACAGGCAACGCTTTTCAAGAATATTTTATGCTTCGTAACTCATCTCGCGAGATGTTCAAGCATTACTCTATATTTTGTGCAGAGAAATTGAGTTCACACGCGCGAGACGCTTGAACTTGATTAAAACGGTGAATTTTATGTTTCATCTTCAGTAAAGTTCTAAAAACACTCATTTTAGGCCATTAGCATCATTTTAATATCCACATTATAATAGACTTTGAGACGAAGCTAAAAGGCTTAGACCTAAATTATATAATAAGATATCTTTGAGGTTGAATAAGTGACCGAAACTGTATTGCTCCACAGCACTATAGCAGTTTCCAAACAATGGTAACATAACCATTATTTGTAAACTATGAATACAAGGAAATAACAACCCAGATCTAAAAGCACAAATACCTATATTTAACCATACTTGCCTTACAATCAACATGTTGTGTTCTACTTTTAATCTCTAGTCAATTTGTTTAACGTAATAAGGCTTTTCTTTTTGTTCATAAAAATAGATTTTAACATTCATAATAATAAGTACCAACAGTTCATACCTACAAAACTTGAGTATAATCGGTAGGTAATCCTGAGAACCAAGATGAATAACAACTCTCGTGAATATACATATGCCAGAAAATTCCTGAGCAAATAACTGACTAACTGAATGAATATTTTAAACTGAATCCTTTTTTAATAACTGGCACACAACACTCTGGTAAGGTCTCGAAGTTTTGCAACTAAAATTTTAGTTTTTATTTTTCGTTAAAAATTTGCTGGTTTTTGTGCGCTCGGTAGATTCCGCAGGACTTTTGTAGTGACAATAGTCGACCTGGTTCCTACTATTTGTTTCTTATTGTTTGGATTTTTCTTTGAAATATGAAGAAGCTTTTTGTTCTTCTTAAATCAAATCTCTGGCCTTTGTTAACAGTATTTTCGATTAGGTGTCTGTGAATAAGATGTGCTAAGTAAAGACACCAATGGCGCTGGCGATAGATATAATAAGTAGTTAGTAAAGGACATTCTTCCTTTCGGTCTTTCTAAAATCTGACTGGCCTGTTGGTCTAGTGGTTAGCGACCTGGTAGTAGTTAGGCTACTACGCCGGAGGTCGTGGGTTCGATTCCCACCCAGATATTTGTGTGATGCGCACAAGTGTTTGTTCTGTGTCTGGGTGTCAATTATCTATTTAAGTATGTACGATATTTAAAAATTTATAATTATGTAGCTATCTGGTTACCATGACCCAAGCTCACAGCTTACTTTGGGATGAGAAAGCCGTGTGTGAGGTGTCCCACAATATTTATTTTATTTATTTATTTCAAAGTATTTACGAGTTTACGTCATGTCACTTACTTGAAATGCCACTTTTTGCTTGCATATCTGCGTCTATCCTTCTAGATATTTTGGACGACAAACTGAGCGGCGTCCAACCGGTCGCCACCAACCACTTCATCCATGATCCTCTTATTGATTAATTAATCTGTCTCTCCGTTGCCGTTTTTGCTTTAAAACAACAGGGAGATATAATTTAATTAATCTCTATGATCAAGCCTACTTATATCATGACCAAATCATGGAAATATTCAGCGGGAACATAAAAACGGGTTTCGGCTATTGTTAAAGCATGTTCCTTGCCAGAGTCTTGTGCAGTAAGCACGGTGCATATATACTTATGCGTTGCAGTACATTTTGAACTCGTGCCAATTCGTCCTGCCTGACGTACGAGGCTTGTCGGAATGGAAAGTCCGTTCACACACATATATACGAGTATGTTGTTGAGGTAAGGCACCGAAACTGCTGCAATTTATAGGCATGACTTGACATGCTGCTTTGATTTATCCTTTATGCAGTGAGTTAAACCGATCTATCGTTCTTTAATTTTTGGGGTTTCCGGTAATACCTCGACGCTAATGACTACCCTGAATGCCTAATACCAAAAATAATTTGTTTTGGGATTTCGCGGATTTTCGGCACTTCGACTGGTGTTGCTCATGTCAACGGTGATTGACCATCACCGTCGACGAAATAAAATACCTACAATAAAAGTTCTAACATCGCCACATTCTCTCATGTTAGCAAGGCCATCCCACTCTTTAAGCATGCCCTATTTTTAGCAAAAAGAAAGTCACTAGAGAATTAAAGCAATTGATCGCACACACTATAAAGTAAAAGACGGAAGTTATTCAATCTTCGAATAGAGTGGCGAATGGGGAATTCATCCGAAAATGATACCATCCCATAGGACACCTACCCGTAAAGAGGTATGTTACGAATGGTCCACATTCACAAGTATTCACAACGGTTGCACAATAGCTCGGAACAAATTTGCATTCGCGTCAGACGTAAATAATACGGAGACATTAATGCTTGGCACATTGTGTCGTGGTAAGGACGGCCAGCAATTCGAAAATACACTAGACTGTGTCGTATTCTACACAACAGAAGAGTCTCGTTATTCTAGCAAAGAGGGTCGCTTGAAAACGCACTGAAGTCTACAGAGGAGACTTGAAATAAAGCTTTTCAAAGAAATGAAATGAACTTCAGCAAACCAGCCTGTTCTTTCCCGTTCGTTTCGCTTAAAGATTTGACAGATCAGCATGCTGAGAAGATAAATTTTTCTATCTTCTTATCTGTTAGATTTTAAACCCGTTATGTTTGTTTTGTTATGATTCCAGTCTATTGGGCATAGATCTTGCTGATCCTAGCACCGCAATAGTGTCTTGCTATATGGCACAAAAAATATCACAGAACTTTCTTCTGTTTTCTCGCTGTAGGCTAGTGAAATCCATCTTCATTGCATCATAACTGCGCTGGCTTGGTCTTCATCTTCCGTCAATACCTCCTCAGTGGGGTTAAGTTATAACACTCCGTCCGCTACAGAGGCTAAATATTGGTTACTTTATATGTTACATAGTGGGACAGTTAGGTCTGATGGCGATATCGTTTCCAGCTAGTAACGGTGCCATTGTGACTGACGGATTGTCGTTCATGGATAATGCTTTGTTCTTTGACAAATTGACGGTTTTGTGCTGGTCTATAATAATAGTATATTGACTAGCTAGTTAGGATTGGACTATCGTGAGCAGAGTATCTTGTTCATAACAGTAACTGTAGTTTTACAATGTGTATCAAAACGCTCAATTTGGGCCGAGTCGTATTTTAAGCCTCTTTTGTTGATGGTAGTAGGCTAGCCATTAAAGCAGAAACTTAAGATTGTGGAAGTGTTTAAAGTACCTACTTTTGGGGTATACTAGTCTATACAGCATGGAACTTGACGATTTCGCGATGAGAAGTATTTTAGGACCCTTTTTCAGAGTTGGTAATCAAATTTAGATGACTAAATTTGATTGCCAATTTAGATTACCTACTGGATTTGATTTTATCAATTTATAATTATGTATATTCGATATAGAAATGTAGCCATATATTTTTGTATTTTGTTACTTACGGGAGTGACATAGTCACTAGGTGACCAAACTCCCTTAAAATAAATATTAAAAAAAGGACCCTTTTGTTGGTCGAAGTGTTCCCGTGATTTAAGCATGAGGTTTGTTGAGGCTTCATAAGATCTTTAAACTTTTTCTTGACCTATAAAGTTTCTGCGTCATTATCATGTACGAGTATCAGTTTTTCCATATTGAGTTTTTAATTAATTCAGGTGAATTGTTACACGGTCGATGGTTGACAGTAGCGGAAATTTTTTGCATGTGGATTAAACATAGGTACATACATATCATCAACACCTATGAGCAACAATGAGCAACAGTCAGTCAAAGATTCAGGGATTGTCAACAATTGATTTTATTAAAATTCGTTATTCCTAATCATAGTCTCCTAGGAAGTTGCAAATACAAAACTATTTCAATGCGTTTTTCGATTGAATTTTTAACAATGGGGAATATTTGTAGATTTTAGTAACCCATCTAAAGACGACTATTTGCATCTGCTGTGTTAACCTTAGACCTTTATAGTGCCCTCCACTCTCGGTATCGACTCAAACATTCATTTATTTCAAATATCTCATTCAATCACAATAGTTTTAGGTGAAATAAAATAACCCACCAGATACATAAGAACATACATAAGAAACGTGTACTAACAATCGCAGTGCATGGTCAGCTGACGGGCGCGACCTGAATAGCGGGGCGCCGGGAGCGCAGACAGGCCGACGCCGCGTTTGATGAGGCTCGGCCCCTGCGTGCGTAATAGGATTCGTACGTGATAAAGGACCTATAGGGGAAGAGATCTGAGAATTGCTGTTCATTGTTAGTGTATGAGACGTATGTCACGTTAGTTTTATTTTCAGAACCAGCAAGCGTCTGATATTTAACTTTTATATACTACAACTCATGGACAAGTAACCATAATAACCCACAAAAGAGGCCTAAAAACTGACTAAGTATGGTCATGAAGAGATGATCCTCCGGCGACAACGTCAATTTCCAAAACTCAAAAACTTGCAACGGCAGGTTATCCGGTTACGAAGATTGCGAAGATTCTTTATCTAGCAAACCAACAACAATTGCTTATAGCTGTAATGTGGAAATACTATAGCATTTTTCACCTCCCACTGTAATACCTACTAATAACGTAAAAGACACGATTATCATCAGTTCACGAGCGTGATTCATTGCTATAATCGGTTTGAGCAGGAAATAAAAGTTAGGAGCAAATAAAAAGGCGGCAGCGTACGCCAGGCGATATCACAATTGTTTTGAGATAGTTCCTCTCAAAGTGGAACTTCTAACTAAATCACTACAGGGAGAACTTCTGTAAAGGCTTTGGTAACTATTGCGGAATTATTCATTGTTTTACTCCTCTGCAAAGACCGACAGAAGGGGGTAGTTGACTTCAACGAGCTCAACATCTTTGAATGGAAAAGTGCTAAAAGTTCGATTCAGCACTTTTCTATTCAAAAATGTTTCGCTCAAATGCAAAGTGTGACTAATTAATTAGATTTCTTCTAAAGCATTCACCGATGGCCAAGGCAAGGTATGTAGATAGATGTGCGGAGAGTGGGAAATGTATGAACATTTATGTGTGTATAAGTAACATAAACACGTGTACCACAAGTTTTGTCTCACCCCATACTGTAATAAGATAAGATAGGTCGTTCGAGTGTTTAGAATCAATGCTTTAATATTCAGCAGTAACTAATCAAATTTTGCATTTGGCTTCACTTTTTTGTTACTCAATGTAGGGCGAAATTTGGCAGGCAAATCTTTGAAACGTGAAATTGCTTTCGTGCCTTTTCAACGAAGCAATTTTGATAAAGTGCCTAACGCTAACTAACAAAGTTATAAAATTTTAGGGGTTTGACAACCTATGGTTGGTTCATTCGAAGTGCGTCAACACATTCATGACCGACCTAATGGAATTAGCTGTCATACAGAGTTTAAGGCCAACGTCACAGCTCCATGTGACTAGCGACTAAAAGGTCAGTAGCTTGTTGTAATCTTGTTAACTTAGGTAAAAAACTGTGATACGTTTTATAGGAGAAAGTTAGGTCTCAAAAATATGACCAAATTAACTTTGCTACAGGTTTTACAAATGTCTCGTCTTGGCAGAGGTACTATCGTGTCCACAGAATTCTTATCATCAAAACTATGAATTTTATAAGACGAAATGATTCTATTACTTAATTAACTTCTACATGATAATAAGATATGGGATGTAGAAGTTAATTAAGTAATGGAAACATTTTACTGAGGTAAAAAGGGCCATTAAGGAAGTTTTAAACAATGTTTCCTATCCAGTGCATTTGATCTTGAATCACTAAATTACTAACCCACATTATATGTCGCTCGAACTACTCTTCAATAGCTAACAATAAAACAGTAGCTTTGATAGCTAATAACGCCCGGTATAAATGAAACTGACTGGTTTATTAGCACAATGATACTAATGATGATGAGTAGAACAGGAAGAGGCTGGCCTTTCTTTATTTGTATGCGTTTAATCGTTTCATAACCTCCTGCTTACATTATACCATTGGTACCGAATGTTTTGACAGTGTGCAGTTGTGCAGTGGGCCATTAATGGGCTACAGGCAATTATTGAGTCTGGCTAACAAAACGTAAACTAACCTTTGCCGACCCTTGCTACAGGATACATACAAACAGTTAAGCGCCACGCGTAAGCAGAACACCGTTAATCACACGTGACGGCATTTATTTACGAGTCTATTTATAATTCTTAAGACGGATACAAACAATGCGAGGCATGCATCATGTATTCACGTATCACTGGGCAGTATACGGTTTTAATACTACCTACATGTATTCAGTTATCCCTGCTTTCACTATAACCGTTGTATGAGTACACGAGTAAAGAGCACGAGTTGCAGGAAAATAATTTGATATCACTATCTAATACCATTCAGCCTCATTGTTATCCGGCTCGAAGGACCAGCGTCCGAGCTGTAGATGGTCGATAACTGATGGTCGGTGGTGTGTAACATATGTTGAAAAGGGTTTACTTTAGTTAGGTGTAAGTGCGTGGCGAGTTCTAGTCCTCAGAGATCAGGGTTTTTGTGTGTAGATGTAAAAAACGACGACCTGCGATGAAAACGTCTAGATCTCTTTAGTGAATCAGTGCAGGGCCCGGTCTCCTCTCACAGTGAGAAGAATAAGGATCCTTCTGGAAGGAAGAATAAAGAGTTTAGCCGTAAAAACAAGAACGATGAAACGTGTTATAATGTTTATAAACTCAAAAATACATTGAAATGCATAATAAAAGTTTTCGGCACAAATATTTATACTCAGTAAAAGTATCTTGTAAATAACATTACGCCCCAGTTAAGACATAATTATTAAGTATACAGAGCACGTGCCCGGTAAAGCCTGTATATCTACTCAATCAACATAATACAATGAGTCCACGTCAACGAGGTATTGACTGTGGGAAAAATTAAACAAAAACTATTGTACAGTACTTGTCTCATATCAATATCGGTGATCATAATGAGACCGAAATAGATCGATCCGTTACAGTGATAGATGTAATAAGCGTGAAATTGCAACTTATTTGCATACATTATGCAGCATTGACCGATACAATTGAATTAGAAAATCAATTTAAATAAGATCTATTGATAAAAATATATTTAAATTAGGATTTTGATGACTTCATTGGTTAAGAATATTAAATGCACATGTACAAACTATTTCAGATGGATATCAGTGCAAAAGGTAATAAAATATTTTTTAAAAATATCTGTTGTTCAGAGTTGAAAATGTTTATTTTCTTCAGATAAGTAATGAAAGTAAAGTTATGTCAACAAAAATATAAGACCCTCTCGTCTAAGTAATGAAAAACATTTAAGTAAACAAAAAGCTGATGATTGTTTATCTAGCACTCCAGTGCAATTCCATTTCACAGGGTTTTTATAGGTACCCTGTGAAACAGTATTGATTCATATATCGAAAAATACATGAAGTAAAATAGATTGGGACGCTCTAGCTTTGCAGTAATTCAAAGTCACACAAAATAAGAAGTTCCTTGATTAGGATTAAAGATCGTCCGTATACTGCCCCAACCGAAAATTCTTAAGATTATCCTTTCTTTCCATATCATCAACTGTATGGAATTTAAAAGCCATCACTTATTCTCAGAAATTCTTTCATTTAGATCAAGATGAGATTCAAAAAAATCCTCACATTGTGCACAAACTTCCCGAACCGAAACCTCTCTCTCTAGATGATTCTTACTCTCCGTAGTCGCCGTGGTTCTCCGCATCTATTATGAAATTTATGTCACTTTGATGGTAACGTCACAGTGCATTGTGGAGGAGACAAAGACTCGTTGCAGTTACGATGTCATCCTATCCCTGTGCCCTACAAAGTAAAACAGATGCTGATACGAAACTACAAACGTTGGATTCAGTCTAAGAGACGAAACATGATGTAACTACTAAAATTTGTTGATGGCATATTTGACGAAGTCATATGGGATATTCGTATTTCAAAGAAATATTTGCAAAAAGACGAACCATGACGAAGATGAACTTAATGTAGCAAGTTACATTTAAAAGTGAATTATTTATTTTGGAGAACATAGAAATTAAGGAAATGTCAAAAAAGTATGCTCCATGATTGTATCACAAGCGTTGCTTGAAAGATGACGATTGTATGACGATAAAATCGGATTAGATAGATAAAATAGTAAATAAATAGATTAGAATTTTAATCTTTGTTAAAAAGATTGATTTCTAATTCGTTCAGTGATGATATTAGTCGACTATTTACTTAAGAGTCTACAATAGGTTCAAGAGAATACGAGATATGAATCGATACCAGTGACAAAAAGTTAACACGTCCTATAGCCCATGCGGAGGCACGCGCGGTGCTCGGAGGGACAATCGTATGGAATGCTGTGTGACGACTGTTGTCATCGCGTTCTTATATCTAGAGTAACTTGGAAAGATTTATAGAGGGTTCCATACGAAATTTGATGTATTCAAAAGTTTCTGTTCATCTGTAGGATTTAAAATTCCCAGGATCTCGCTTCTCTGAACTTCAATATTTCTACAACCTTTTTCCATGAAATAGTTAAGCAGAAAATCTCAATACTCACAACATACTCCAGTGAAATTCCCAAAATTATAGCAACGCTTATGGAAGACTAGAATGTTTCTTCCACTTTAGTTAGTTAAATTCAAAGTAATAGCAAATCATCAACTATATGATACTGCCAATCTTGACGGTAAGATAAAATTAAGTTATGCAATATACTTTCTTTGGTTTTGATTAAAGTTTGCACGTATTACGGTCAAAAAGCCACAACATAAGCGTTCTTTGGGCTATAAGCCCTAAAAGGGTATAGTGACATCATTCCATACATAACCCCATACGTAAAGGCACGAGCTCGGTACGACAATAGCGCGGAATGCGGTATGACGAGTGTAATTACTGTTCCATATATATGATACGTAGGCCTTCGGAAAAGACTCGTTTGTCTCTGAGATAAAACAAAAGTGAAATACAATACTCCACAGCCATCTGCATTCATGTACTGAATAATACATACATACCTACCTTTTTAACTCTATGTTTGAAACAAGCATTTCTGTACTAAAAGTTTCTTACTTTGTAGTTTCGTTTTTACGATCGTTAATTTCCGAAATGTGTCAGTAGCTCATAAACTTAATGAAATATCGCCGGCTATCGGGAGTTTGTATGGAGCGCACATAACAACCTCGCCACTGCAGTGCACTATATGTACCTACTTGCAATGAATGCATTCCTTATATTGAACATATAAGGAACGTGGAGCTTGGTAGTATTCTTGATCGAAACAGCGTGGTAGCGAGCTCCAGACCTGTACACTGTACAGACAGTCGTATTGAAAAAAGTCGGTATGGATGAACATAATGCTAATGTTAGGGCTTAAGCATTGCAGATGCGACATCCATTACGTGACAATCCTTCAAATCCCGAACCTTTTCCAAAGTCCTACAACATGGAAATCGATTCCACCGTTTTGCATAGTGGGAAAAACGGGCAGCCCGACGGAAATCGGCTCACAATTTTGCACTGTCGGAAAAACGTTCAAAGTCCTCAAAGCAAGGTGCTACAGTACCTACGGATGGAGCGCAGCCAATACCGGAGGACGCTAACAAGCTTCCTGACTCGCTCCCATTCCGTTAACTTGACAGCTACTCCAATTGCAATCCTATTAAGTGGCCACTTGAATCCAAACTGGCGTGACCCGGTCTCCTCGTATGGAGGCAGAGATGTAACTAACGTAACTGCAACAATTCGATTCGCACGCACGCCGTCTACTATGAATGTACGCAACTGGGTTCAATCACCTGATTGCGTAATAGTCGAGCGAAGCTTTTTCAACACTAGAACAGAGGGATATTTGGTAAAGTGTTACAATTTTAAACAATTACAAGATTTACAAGCACCCTTTTAATCCGCACAGTTCTGAAAATTGCGAAAATTGTGTGTAATCATTTGGAGATTTTATTTTTTGCTGTTATAACCTGAAATCCGGTGACTCTAAACTGACCAAAATTGAGCATTAAAACAGATTTGCTATATTTCTAATAGTGTAACTGGCCATGCTGGTACACTGATCAGTTAACAAAGGAAATACTGGAAAGTTTGAAACCTTCTGGATCTACGTATTAAAGCTGACGTTTTCCATTTAGAACAAAATACTCGTACTATCTTCCCAAGAAGTGCCTGGGAGAAATCATTTTGTAGAGATTAAGCTGCTTCTTAATCTCTAATTTTATTGTTATCCTGTATTAACTATATTGCCACTTCTAATTTTTTCATATTGTCGTAACATCATAATAACCAAATCGACCACGCAACATACATAAATCCACTCCAATAGCCTACCATTCCATTGATATAGTTAGTGATTCGGCTTTCGAAACAATCGAAATTTTGATTGCAATTCGATGCATTGTTTGTACTGCACAAATTGGGTCTCTTGTATAAATTAACCATTTACAAGCTTATACTTCTTTTCAACTCAGCAGTGCTTTTGATTTTCCAAATTGGGAAACACGTGGTAGAACCACAAAACTGTAGTTTGCACCTACCACCAGATAGTACTGGTACAGTAGCGCACTCATCGACTATCGTAATCCAAGGATTTGTTTGGGACGCAACTTCTTAATTCTCTGAAGTAGCAACAATGAATTCACTTACAGCCTCAGACGCTATTTCAGTCTTGTTGAGAGTAAATGTGGTGGACTATCAAACATTATCTCATTCTTATATTATGAACCCCAATAACTTTTTAAGTTCAAAACACTGAGCCCAAATACACCTAATGAACTTTAGATACAATGAAGTTTTGATCGACTACTAACGCATATAGTGCAAAATGCATAAAGTATAGCCCTACTTTTATGCAACTGTTTTGCGTTTGCAAGTCAACCAAGCGCATTGAGTACCTCGCTAAACGCTAAAAAGGAAAGGAATCATCTCAATTGCAACGTCACTTGATCAGAAATTTTCGTTTGTCAGCGACGATTAGATACACAGTGGCACACGCCATCCAATCCACAGATACAAAAGTGTTCTACTCTATATCTTGTAACTCTTGTAATAGTGCTAAGATATAATTACAGTCCATCAAACAGCTAACGTTTAAAATGTAGTAGTGTTTACATAAATCAAGACAGTCAAGGAAGGATAGCTAACTGATATAACATAGCTAGTACACACTCGATTTAATAACATATCTCGTGGGAAAGTGAGATAATGAGCCACATGAATGGATGATTGACGGGGTTAGCAAACGTGAGTAACATAATAGTGTAAGTGTAGTGTGGTAACATGTTATCTGTCGTGTATGTATCGATCTACAATAATTTTGTTATATCGAAAATGTTGGTAGAACTATTGTAATTTGCAGGGGAGAGACCACTGGCTTTATAAACCCCAGAAGCTAGCAAGTTCTTGTACATAAGAAGGTATCGTTTTCGAATTAGTGACGCGTTTTGTGATATTGAATGTCAGACCTCAGATCTTCGCTTTCGTTTGCAAAAACAAAAACTTCTTTCTTGAAAGTTTGAGTTGCGCAGATACTCAATCGCAACTACCGTCTAGTAAGCTTTAGTAGACTAATTACTGGACGCAGAAATTCGCGAGCCTTCTAAAATTATAGGCTTTCCGTTCTGTTCTTCAGGTCATAAGGCCATCTGTTCGGCGAGCTAGATTAACGGCCTATCGATTCAGATCGAAATATGAATCAAACTAACTCTATTCGTTATCAAACGGTACAAAGCTGTAAGTCACACTTACTTTAATCATGACGCGAAAGGTACTTATTTCCTTTTCCTAGTTACATGCGCAAGGTAAAACTTTTTGTCACCACTCACGATTAAAGTGCGTTTTCCACTAATCTCTTCCCTTTCCTCGTCTCCTCGTGCGTCGTATATTTGTAGCCAAGCAGCTAGTAGTGATAACATATTTCTAACTATACGTCTAAATCAAAAGTTACATAATCTACTCCCAGACGCAGAAGAAACACAATTTGTCTTGGGTGGAGATCGAAACACGATTGACAACGATCGCACAGTGTTTAAAACCGTTGTATTACACCAGGAGCTTAATATGAAGTTTAGAAGAGGATAATTGCAGCAGTTTAAACATAAACAGGAGTATATTTATAGTGTCGAATACGAAACAGTAGTTAGTTAGGTATTTGCCAACTGTAAGTAAAAGGTGGATAGCTAAATTGATTGAAAATTACTCAGTCGAAGATTATTAATTCACAAAGAGCTTACGCGTTAAACCTGATTAGTTAGTTGCCGTGTAAATTATTGCCTATTGCAGAAGGTAATTTAGTAGTGATCCCAAAATGCAAATTATAGCTGATATATTAATCATAGATGGAGGTTGGTAGTTTAAAGTTAATGTTAAACAAGATAAGCTTGTTAAAGATTTTGACTCCAATCAAATTCACTAGTTACTTTGGCGTTAATGATGTCGTGCCTATGTTGGGATCTACCCAAAAAACAAAAGGAGGAAGCAACTTAAGCCACGACGTTTACCAAATTGTCTCAAGATCAACTCTTTTAAACCCTAGAAACGATTTTCTACTAGATTTACTACAGAGCTATGGAAGCCCATTGTCCCTATATTTAGAAAGTTTAGAAATACATTTTTATCTATAAGTAGGTACAGTACCCCAATAACATTTCAGCGCGCCTATTCACGGAAATGTTTAAAATAATGAAAACAAAAACCTCAATATTTATCAATATTTAATCTCAACCAGCTACCGTGCCATCACGTACCATATTCAACACCTTTCGGCAATTAAGTACGAAGGTTAATTTTTAAGGATGCCTGCGCACGCGCGTAATGGATGACTTAAGATAGGGTTGTCATCTGGCCGTAAAAAACATATTAAATTAACGGTATAATTTGCTCTAAAGCGATTCATTTCAAACATAAAATTCAAAACCCTTCATTCATTCCCTTTCACTCTTTCATATAACACCATTTTACACTTTTTACAAATGGGCAAGCAGG
Organism: Erynnis tages; assembly: GCA_905147235.1. Classification (NCBI taxonomy): domain Eukaryota; kingdom Metazoa; phylum Arthropoda; class Insecta; order Lepidoptera; family Hesperiidae; genus Erynnis; species Erynnis tages. Next base: position 4,022,159 of record LR990092.1, read on the forward strand.
CTATAATATGATTTGAGTTTGTACTTGCCTGTTACTGAAGGATGGGCAAGGTTAGATATTGTTAAATTAATACCCTATTATAAAAAGAGGATCACTTTAATTAATGTAATGAGAAATTAAGCTATTTGTAGATCTTTTAACTACTAGTTATGACAACTCAACAAATCTCAGAACTAAACGGGCTTTGGTCCTTTGAGCCGGACCAACTCGAACTCATAAGCAGTCAGAGCTTTACGAATCTAAATTCTTCTATCTCTCTACCTAAGGCCTCTAACAACTTTTATCCCATTGTATTCTGTCGTCAGCAGAATACTGGCAAGTTCTGCGTGGTTCTACGCTATGTGCACGGCCCTAACTATTACGACCCGTTAGATATCTGCGTTCCGCGCATCCGGTCGGATGTAGCCGCGGTCATTGTACCCGCGGCGTGTACGGGAAATTCGTATGTTTTTGGATGTACGTACCACTCGGAGAAATAGGAAATAGATAGAACGGTAAACAGGGCAAGCATACCCCTAAATTCTTCTCAACTTAGAAAATATTCAACCTATCACTCTCATGACGACTGTAAAGTGAGAGTGATAGAACAAGTTTGCGGGGTGAATACCGCTACAGTAGATCCGAAACCAATATTGCCGTTCTATTTGCTTCTTTTTTCTATGCTACCCCAAAGTACAGAAAACACAAGGGCGTAATCAAGCTACAAATCGTCTACAGACTTCTTCCAAGATTTCGTTCAACTTTCCGCCACTTAACTAGTTAGTGAAACACTGAGAACAAAGAGCCGTAAGCTAAGGGACATGTATCGCAGCTTCAAACATTTTATAAAAAAAAATTAGCATTGACACAAATAACTAAGATGTCAAAATTATAGGTAAATAAGAAACACTTATCGAATTCAATAAACCGATTACAAAATCGAAAGTTTCTAAATAATTGTAAACAAACAAACGAGATAATGTTCGATCACATTGAGATCTTCGCTCGATTCTATTTTAAGAGAAACCGGTCAATGTCTGCGTGATGGCCGGACGTGTTGCAGTTTACGAGTTTATTCTACAAACTGCATCACTTTTATGTCCCACTGGTACACACGGACCCCATTCAGGACACAGGAAGGCCTATAGTATAGAACTAGACACTACAGTACATCGTTCCGAAGGAGATTACTGTAGATAAGAGCTACTCGGGCAGGATAAACATCAAAAACGCTATTGGCTGTAAGGATGTATACGCTTGGAAAGATCGTTCTGCTCATAATGATTCTGGATAACTTAGAAGGGCACGGGCCTAGTCAAAAATCCAGCAGTCAGAAATACACTCCAATTCGTAGTTCCAATATAGTTTTACTCGCATTTCCAATGTACTAAATGTATTCAGATTCCGAATTTGATTCGTTGAACTGCTTATAGAACTATCGATGAGGCTAAACTAATACCTTCGATCTTTTGACGTGATGCGCAATTTACGGGTTAATGGTTTCACACGGCACAAGTAGAAAAAGGAAAAAAATAAAGAGCAAAGTTCAAAGTTTTTAAATCAACCAAACATTCGAGGTCTAACGAGTTCAGATTCAGAGGTATAGTCAGGAACCGGGACCTCATTCAGGACACAGGAATAGGCCAGCGTGGTAATAGCTAAAAAAACCTAAAAAAGCCAAAAGTGAAGCCTATATTCGTGAGAAAACGTGATCGGTATTACATGGCAATACTTTTGACTATCATTCAGTAGCAGATTACAGTAGGGTTTTGATAAGCGTAACACGTGCTTAGATAAATCCGACCAAAAAGCCTTTAAAGATTTCACTACCAAATCTTACTGACAAGATCTCCTCAAAATGATTAAGACAGAGAAAAAATACTTCCGATCTCTAACTAACTTACAGAGGCTTAAAAACATCTACCTCAGAGCGACTAGACACATTTACGAGACACGCAAGATAGGTACTTGGTACTTGTACTTCGGTCCTATTTACAGCCGACAAGTTCAATGTCTTATTGACTACCGTGCCTTATTGCGTACCGTAATTGGTCGTAAACATTACGCTTTTTGTGTTGTTTCGTCGAGATAATTGGAACTCTGTCGTATTGAAGCAAAACATTTTGTCGTTATGCTCGAATGACTAAACGCGAAATCTGTGAACGTATTTTGTGCCGTACGTACCCAATGGGTGGTGGTGGGGCAGTGGGAACATAAAATAATAATAAAGCTTCGTGGTCCGTCTGCCTCATAACCCATCTTGAGAAGGTTTGTTTTTCTTTGAGGAAGTGTGGTTGCCGGAGATACTCGTACTATATTTGAGGTTGACTTGACTTTTAGTTCTCTCAACAATGGTTATTGCATGGGGCACGTGGGCAAGCCACGTTCAACTCCAATAGAAATCCTATTTGAAGTTAGTATATGGATGCGTTGATACTCATAACAACTGAGATGTTCGCCTAAAATAAGGTATGTTATATCCAGCTTCCACGCCTTTTCAAGCGAAATACAAGACATGAAGTAAGCTGCCTATGAGCGCCACCCTCTTAAACCGCCTCGTAAAGTACCTCCCCAGACCAGCTACTACGGGTCTACCACCTAAAACGACCTAAAAACGACTTCAAACCTTTCCTCTAACTACCGCCCCGTGTTATACAGCGCCTAAACAAGCTTATGTCCTCCACAAAAGATTTAAGTTTCCAATTTTTACGTATCCAATGGTCCGTAATCCAGCGACAGGTTTTCATGACCAATATCCTGCCGGCCAACAATTCGGCCAATGTTTCAGAGGGTAGAACAAAAAGGGTGTGTTGAGCAGCAGCAGCCTCCGACGTATGCCACTAAGCATTCTCCGAGTTATCGGCCGGGAGGAAATGATTGACGAAATTTGCGCCTGGCTCACCATAAAGAAGAAGATGGGTACTAGACCTATATATTTAGAAGCAACAGGGTCAATGTCTTGCTGACCACACGCGTGTAGTAATTGGTCGTAAAACGTGTAGCTCGCTCACTCATAGTGACTCACATACGAGTATGTATTGTAATTATAATTATGCTAATATAAGACGGGCGGTAATAAATATTGTTACTGAGAACAAATTTATTTACGTGTATTATTGTGTGTGATTAAGTATCGTTTTCTGGCTAAATTGTAATTTTTTCGTCAGTTTAGAAATATTTTTATATTTGGTTGGAGTTACGTGCTCAAAAATTATTAACCCCTTAGCAGTAAAAGAGCCTGGTAGTCTGAACCTTATACATGTCCTTGTGGACTGTAATTACCTATTTTACTGAAGATCTTAATTAGGTACATATTAGGGCATAATGACATCACTTGTATTTTATCATCTAATTACAATGTCAACAGGATAATTATTCAATTAAAATATTCTATTCTGTAATTAAAATTATCTACGAGGAAAATTTTCAAAGACGAACAAACTAGGTTTTCCTGACACCCATATACCACCATACCTATCATAGTGCCACATAAGGATTCTCTGCGTCGCCATATACACACAATACAATGTTCTTATCTCACTCTCATCATTCTAATTCCTGATATGCTGAAAATCGAACCCAGTCATAATCACTGCACCACTCAGGTCGTCACGAAATTCCAAAAAGTTTTAAATCTAAAATAGATCGTCACGAATGATATCTTGTATACCTACCACAATATTCAGGTCATTAGGACGCTGTAAATAGATAGTTTTATAATAGTAAGCAGATAGAGAGTAGGTACTTACTTAGTTTTGTTGACACAGCACTATAATAATGTAGGTCGGCAACATAATTGCTTTAATTTGTTACACTATGCGTAACGGCCAAACCGGTCGATTCTTTTCTGCGAATATTGCTAACATCACAGTAACAATCATATACCATAGTTGTTGCATTTGCTTGTTATTTTTTTTATATTATAAAAATATCATGATATAAATTTTTCATGATATAAATTTACAAATTTGCCGAAATTGGTACTTAACTTAAAACAGAAAACAAACTGCAACAAATTGTTTTTGGTAATGATAAATTAATACTCAAACAGATGTAAACGAAAACAAACATGTAAACAAAACGTTAAATTTATTAAGATTTTTATTGTACTGACTAATATATTGGACATATTTTATGTAGTTAACTACGCTGAAAACACTCACTGATTAGTTAAAATGCCATAGTCTTTCCAACTAAAACCTAATAAATTTAAATGCCAACATTCCACTAACATAATCTTTATTAGTAAGTCACAAATCAGTTAAATTACCGTCTCAAAACCGTCTTAATGTCCTAGTAAATTGTTTATAGCTCGTAGTGAGCAGAGCACTTGGCATAACTTCGGTAAATGTTAAATCAACGAAGCAAAAATCGAAAAGAAAAGAAAAGAATGCGTTTATTGTTGACTGTTAGTTGACTGTTAGAGTAAGATGTTACAAAAATTATAATAAGTTAAGAACAGTCTACCCTATGCGGGCATACAATAATTATGTCTTTCATTCTGTGTCCTAGTAAATTGAACATAGATGTTACTCGCAGCTGAGCACTCAGCAGTTCAGCACTAACTTAGTTAAGAGCTTTATGATACCATGCCAAGCCATGCCACGGCAACGTCGCCGGCGACCTGATAAAAAAAATCATCATGCTACTAACTATTATACATGTGAAATGGATGTTTTTTACTCTTCACGCAAAAACGGCTGAACAAACTTGAATGAAATTTGGTATGCATGTAGTTTTTGATCTAGATTAACATAAATAATACTATCATCCCTCTCTGAAACAAGTTTTAAAGTCCACGCGAAAAGCCAGTTGTAGTTACGGAAATATAATTATGACTCTCTGGGTGACGGATTGGCAACGTGGACGACGTTTGACAACGTCAATACAATATAAGTATTCGGATACGTAGCCGACGACGTCGCCATAGTAGCTCGGTGACGTATAGCTCCAAATGTTAAATGAAATGAACAAGGCACAGATCTGCATTGCGCTAGTGCTATGCTAACCGTACATGCGGAACGAACGCGCTTAAAGGATTACGTAAAGTGCGTATTGAAGTTTATCCTGAGTTAATGGTATCCTACTCCTATTTTATATGGGATGTTTTTGATATTTCTTTCATAAGAAAACTATCTAATTGAAAACTCATTGTGTGTGTACATATTGTATCATGTGCCTATAGCTATACCAGAAAAAACCTTCAACAGTAGCGCCACATTCATCTTTGGTGACCATATCGATATAAATTATCTTCTATAACGTTGTGAATGTCAAGATTTTGCACGTTCATTGGCTCCAAATATGACATTGTCGTCAATCGTCATTTAGACTATTGCCAGGAAAAGAAATCAGTTCATATTTTTTTCCGCAACATGGCGAGGAGCGCAAAACTCCGACTACTCCCTGCTGGCTTAAGTGACCAGTGTAGTTAATGTAATGTTTAAATTTGGACTGACTATTCCTAAAAGCCACCGTCAATTTCCTGCTAAAATTTGAACAGTACTAACGAACAGTACAGATAGTCTGACTAGAGTTCCTAATAATCTTAATAGGGAATAGGGAACCTAGTTAAATTTCCCCATCACCCTTGTCGCTGCGTCCTAATAAAATTAACCTACATCGCTACATGCAAGTTAGCTGAGTAAACTATAGGCTCTGCAGTGCGATCGAACATCCCCAAAGGATTATGCGAAGTGCAAACGTTTTAATTGAACTTAATCCTGACTGTAAATGTGTTAATAGTTGGAATAGCGCATAAAATAATTTTATAATTTGTGCAATTATAGCTCGCGGGTTAATGTTCTAACATGTGCCTGGATTAAACCATTAATCTTTCTCCTATTAAAAACAGGATACACTCATTCACGTACAAAAATACTCGCGGCCGCTATAAATAATTCAAAGTATGAAGAACAACCATTGCACACTGCGCGTAATGACGTCAAGGAATGCAATCTGCCTTACAGATGGCTGAATTTTTCCCGAATGGCAATGAAACAATGTGTAATGATTATACTATTAAATACACTATACAGTCTGTACATGATTGTTTGATGAATGATGAGGGGAACTAAAAATTATTGATCTATAAAGAAGCTTAAAAAACAGTTACTTACTAGTAAATGAGTAACTAACAAAAATGTATAACTATAGACCACCAGATATTGAGTGGTCAATGCAACCAATTGACACCCACACCACGAGTTTGGTTGTTGCTGAGATAACTACTTTATTTAACGCGAATATATTAGTCCTCATGAGTAGCAAAAACCCTACAACCAACACATACAACATCACTTCAGATACGATTTCTTCTTTTATTAACATCTGATGTGGATTTTACTCGCCCGTCGATCAGAGCCTAATTTTATGCCCTTCGAGCCTTCTCGTAATTTAATTCGTAAACATTATTTTATTAGGTGCGTTACTTTATAGTGCGCTAGACTAGGGGTTGTGTAGGGCGACAATATTCTAAGAGGACATAAGGATTGTCGCGTTCATTATCATAAGTAGTCTTATAATTAATAAACTTTTATTCGATTCTGTGGAGACGTATTCCCGTCATTTGAATATTAAACAAATTCTCTATAAAAGCCATAGCAAAGTATTAGGCTTTATCTGGCTGATAGTCATGCTCCCTCAGATGAATACTGGTCTAGTAGTGTATTGACTAGTAAAAATCGTAAAGTAACGATGCATAGGAGTTTTTTTATAATTTTTGAATAATCACCCCGTTTCTGAGGTGAGGTAACCCTTATTTTATTATTGGATTTTTTAATATTTTGAAAAGCATAAAATATGATTCTCTCAAGTCTCCAATTATTCTGATATCCTGGTCAGCCTACTCGCAGCTCAGCTGACGGGTCTCGAGTCGGGCAATATCGATCGGCGGGTCCCTTCCAGCGACGAGACGAATACCCGATTATACTACTTTTTGCCGTCTTTTTAATATTTAAATATTCTCCATAAAATATTTCTTGTAGGTACTTCTGTTGACACTTAACCCGTCCGATAAGTAGACAAAAAAGTTAAACGATGGATATGTATCACATGCGACTCACAAGACTGCTAAATAGTTAAGCCTAGCTATAAGTTTAACAAAGATTTTTGGAGTCCTAAAAACCCCTCGATTACTAAGGGTTGAACTTTATCCATAGCAAGGTTTATGTATCACATGTGACTCATGAAACAACGAGGTGGATTAGCCCAGCTATAAGTGTGGCTTTATCCAGATGTAATTTATGGTTGCCCAGATGAATACTGCGGTAGGGCATAGAGGTATGTGCAATAAGACCAGGTTTTGCTATTTTTTCAGAATTTTCAGATTATATATCTAATACTTATCATATAGATTATATTTTTAAATTGTAATAACAATTGTCTGGTGAAAAAATTAGTCTGCAAGATGTGGATTGGGTGGGGGTAGCCCAAGTCCAGCTGGACTATGACGATTTATTGTTCTTTCGCTTGTCGCTTTTTGTTTCTTTTAATTCTTAATAATATGTTTCTTGTCTGTTAATAAATGATTATCTTTCTTTCACAAGAACCGGATAAACTTTTTATTTTGATTTACGAATAAGTAATAACTATATACCTAAGACATTTTATGCAAAATTTCTTGACTAACACTACCTACTAAAGGTGGGACTGGCTGCTTTTAGCATTAAGTCCACCTCTGTACTATTGCTGTTGCTTCATAAAAAATAGTTAAATCAATTACCTACTTTTATTAACACTCATTGGCTTGTCATCCACATTTCTTGGAGTGTTTCGAGTTTGAGTTGGCCCATAAGTTGATTAGTGGAGTGTAGTCAGGGCTCAATCCAACAATTTTTGAGGTCAGAGCAAAATCAATTTATCAGCCCATTAAACTAAGTACCTGTGTTAATATTTTTTTACTTGTAAGGGGAAGGAAATGTAACCCACATTTCCTTCCTCCGTTAAAAATTCCTAAGGTGTTCACTTTGCACAATTGGATCAGGCCCTGGCTGTAGTGACGATTTGTTTCTTCCGAAGAATAATATGTCCAGAACACAGAGGATCAGCCAGGGAATAGAAAAAAGTAACTAACCAATATTTTTTTTAGTTATAGGATAGAATGAATAAATTTTTTTCCATACACATAAAAACAGTTTGAGTATGATGGTGTTTTTTTTATAAGGAGTCATAGTTTTCACAGCCTCCACAGTTCAGTTAATTTGGGATGATGGGACTCCAGCTTCATCCTTTTTTAGCCAGGATTGGTTTGTTTTTAATTTTTTGAGAAAACTGCTAATTAAGAAGCACCTGAATTTAGAAACACCAATAGCTATTTCGCACCTTTAGAATGAAAGTGACACAATTCAAAAATATCGAAAATCGAGTTATCGTCATAAAATGACATAAAATGAAATTCTTAATCTAACAATAGTTCAAACATAGCCATATTCAAATGGGAACAGGACAAAACTGTTATATCCGTCACTTTCTTACGTGGCGAAATGCGGCCCCATGTCGGGGGGGAAACGACTCTGTTAGTGTTATGTTCTCATCGCTGAATGCAGGACGTCGCGCAGTCAGCCGGGTAGTGACCTAAACCTTATTAGGTCGTTTTCATAAAAATTTATTTGGTCTTAAATGACGCATTACCCACTTTGGTATCCCATCATTTATTATTTATAAGGAAAAAACAGACACAAACCATAAAACGTAAATAAACAACATTATATTGTCACAACGAAACAGACGTAACTCTTAAACATGCACATATTAAGACATTATTTTTGTACAAAAAAAGACATATCTCCTAAAGCGTCAATTTTTTTTCATCTTTTTTGGTCGTAAAATGACAGACATAATAAAATAATTTTATTCTATATTATTACATTTAAAAATATATTTTTTTTTGTGACACAATCATACCTGAATGTATTTTTTATAATTTGCAGCATAAATATAGCCACTGACTTAAACAATCATGAAATAACAGACAAAAGACTATGGAGGTGTCAAATGTTGCGAACTTCTTTTGCGTTTTCCCAAAAAGTTGCTTTTTTGAGTTACGTCGTTTTCATTCTAAGGGTGCGATTTGAGAATCCCTGTGGAAGAATGTTAAAGTGTATCCTTGGCCCCAAAAAGGGACATAATAAGGAGCACCATGGAGTAAATCTGTAATAGATTTGCCTGTAATAGATTTTGCATACTATGTAATGGCCAGCAGGTAAAGTAGGTACTTACCTACACATTTTGTAGACACTGGTGGAACATAAAAACAGTATTATCCAATAAAGTGGTCATTCCATTTTAAAGTCTAAGGTGAGAAAATAACGTGAAGGTATCTAGAAAATATTTATTCTTTTATTAGCAGCTCTACAGCAAATACTAACAATTTGTTAAATATTGTGTCAATTCTAATAAGAACGTTAGACGAATGAGTGTTAGATTTCAACAAGGCACGTATTTACTTATCTAGTTACTTATGGTTTGTACCTTGTGTACAATGTACATACCTACTCAAATAACATGCTTTTTATGTTATTTTTATACGGAGCGTTCAAGTTTATAAAAAAGGTAACGTAAATTCTACTCCACGCATGGTTAATGTAAATATTTACTTACTTGAGCTTATTTTTATTCCACAAGAGCAGAAAGATAATCCTTACGAACACCTCACTACTACACACAGAACATAACACCACGAATTCTTGTCATTATACACGAGCAGTTCAAAGTATCACATAGAAAACGATAAAGTATCACTTAAACATTATAAATTTATGTAATACACATTATTTTTACATTGTACATTACAAACATTCACAGAAAATATGGATTTTAGATTTAACTTTGACAGATGTCGCGTATTGCGTTCCGTATTGTAGGCGTATCCAAACGTACTCAATATTGACACGCTACGAGTAAACTAAAGCAGCGCAAGTCAAAATTGCCTCAAGTGACAAGAAGAACCGAAAACGAACTCACGCCCGGCCGGCAGCACTAGTCGACGTAACATCCGACTTATTTAAGGAGAAATCAAACTACCTACCGCAGCAACATTATTGGATCGCCTTTACAATTTTGTAATATAATATTTCATATTTTACTTCAGATCTTTTTTCTATCATTTTAAAAATATTTTTTTTAGACATGATAATTATTTTCTATTTCAAATGACCACCATTTGGAAATAAAAAATGGTAGTTAAATTTTTAAAATATTTAATTTTGTTATCTTGATCGCATCCGTTTACAAAGTTTTGTAAGTTACTAAGCTACCGCCATCTAGTAGGCAATAGCAAAACTACGAAATCGGTTACAACTTTAGTTCATAAAAATGTTCTTCTTTACTTCACAAGATGTCGCTAACATCTCCTTGCATCTCGCGTATTTTATACATTTTAATTTCATAATGCAAAATAATAGGTATGCAAATATTACCTTATTACATTACTTTATATTATGTTTTTCCTTGTGTAGAAATCATTAAAATGTAAAATTTCATGACACGTTCATGAGCAAATAGATCATGACTTAATTTTAGAAATGGCGGGCAAAAGTCGGCAAAACTGAGAATCCGACAGTTTCCAAAACAAGAAAAAGTGGCAAGTGAGCGGCGTTACTTTTTGAATTTGAAGTTACCATAGGAAAAATCTTTACGCTTGTATTACATTTTCATTAAGTGTGTTGAACTTGTAGTATGGAGAAATCAAAGAACTAAACATGCATATTGTAACAAACTCACTTTGGTATCAATAGGATTGATCGGACTTGCCTGACTGATCTATATTATACTAACCGCGTTACCGCGAAACCGCTGAAGTTTTGCCACCGTTTGTCCGTTACGGTTGTAATACGCGCCAAACTTTTAAGCATTTCGCGATTTCGCGCGCATTTCGCTATTTCGCGGCAGAGGTGTGCTACCAGCGCAAATCGGTAAGTACAAAAACTACTAATTCGGAAAGTAAATAAGTACTAAATCGAAAAATGAGAAACAATAAGAATAGGTAATGACAATTACGTCCCCTAATATTCATAAGAAAACCGTAAAACCCTTTCTTTCTCATCTTTTTCATTTTTTAATGGAGTAATAATAATTAATTTTTTACTGAAATCCTCGGGATATGCAATAATGTAGGTAGGTACATATTATTCAAATTTTTTACAATAACTTATTAACTTTGATTTAACTCTTAGAATTTGCAATATACCTTGCCTCGCCGACCGACGCCTCAGCCTGGTGAATAGGCTTCTAGAATCTTCCTGCAAAATTTGAAAGATCTACATCTTCCACAACGAATATAACTTTAACTACTTCTATTAAGTAGGTCTATACGTTTATCTAGAAGTTATTTGTACTACCAGTTGTACAACTTAGTAGTACTAATGATCCACCGCGAGTTTGTCAATGTCTTCGTGATCAGTTTTATCAGTGAGTATATTCTTCTGCTTTTAGTATTTAATAAGTAATTTAACAAGTAAATTACTTAAATGCTTTTAAATATAATTCTGTGTTTATCTCTGTGGTACCGAATCTAAGAGGAATCGATTTGGAATAATTAGGATAGATTTATGAAGTCAGTAAGATATTTATTGAGCAAGTTTGGATTGGCTCGTAGCTGGGTTGACTCTCAAACCTTAAAAATTGTTATCCAAAGAAAGAAATCTGTTGCAGGCGTTGCAGCAGTTAAACATACAGCTAAAACCGTAGGTTCAGGCGGATATAATAAAATACACATGTTTTAAAAAACTAATTTATTTAAATACGCACTGAAAAACTTATACAACAGCTGTTATTAGACTTCCATCATCTCTAACTTTGGCATATCTCGCATATGTCTCGTAAAACGACTTAATCTTTGATGTAATACAGACCAAAATCCTCCAACGCAAAGTAACCTAAGTTATATTATGAAATAGTTGTGCTTGATAGGTATACAAAATAAAATAGGAAGTGGGAGCCCTGCCCGCAGTCTTGGGAACTAAGTTCTTATTGGACCTTGTACACACGGGTGCAGGTCACGTCCTTGGCGGTCATTTCCTGCAAAAAAAACATAAAAATATAATCGGTGTACAAACATACGAGTATAATTATTTACTATTTATTTATAACAATAGGCAAATATAACAATGGCGCGTTTGGCTGGTGAGAGTGAATTTTTTATTATTAGTATACGATACGAAGAGCAGACGGCATGCAGGCCACCTGATATTAAGTGGTCACTGCAGCCCATGGACGCCCAAAACCAACACAAACAGAATAACAGCGCCATAACTGAAATGTAATTACAAAAACTCAACGTTTTCTACCTACCGATGAATATTAAATAACCCATAAAATTAGCTTGTAACGTACATCGTAAATCGTAGATAATAAGTGCGATATAGAAACTCAATAACTATGAGGATATAGGTAGAGGTACCTATTTAGATGATTACGGAAATTTGTAACAAAATTTCCGTAAGAATCTACATTATACAGAGTTCATCCTGTTAGAGTTTTATTCTAAGTTTCCATAGAGATATCCAAGTTCGATACGAAAACAGAATAGTAAAGTGTTTTCTAGTTGTGGTTCAATACTTACAGCCTTCATTTCTTCGGGGCCAAAGGTTCTGATGTAGGTGACCTCCAGACCATCGTCAGACTTCTGCACGTGCTTCAGGACATTGTTGCCTTCGAAGGTGCATACAGACTTCACCTGGAATTGAGATATCATCATTATTAGTTTGAAGCCTTCGAATTCTTTTTCGTAAATCATTTCCAAATAAAAACTAAATAATAATATGTAGAAGCACTGAATGAAATAATAATAAATTAAAATGTAATTTAAAATCGCGACTATTCCTTTCCTATTTCCTTCACAGTAACAGCAGGCGATATTTAATTTTATTAAGCGCACATAACTTTTTTTACAAAGTCATTGGTGCATGCCACTGGGATTCTCGATAAGCAGGTCGAATTAATCAACAACTGGTTATCACCGCTTTTTGACCTATTCGCCTGGTCTTTTTATATTACATACCTTGGCACCATCAGCGCGCTCCTCATCGAACTCCTCGCCGGGGGTGAACTTGACCTCCGTGGTCTTGAAGGTCGACGAGGTGACCAGCACGTAGCTGCCGCCGTCCTGCTTCAGCTCCACGGTAGGAGTTACCGCGTTCGCTGCCTTGCGGGTGATGAGGCCGACGCCTGGGGGAAAAGGTAGGTAAAGGATTAATTTTATGAAGAACATTTTATATGTGAAGATGGAGTAGCGGGATATCGAAAATGGGACACCGAAAATTAGCTTAACCTGCTGTCTTGTCACTTTTTACAGACAAATAACTCTTAACAACACAAATTTCAATTGGGGTATTCCATCTAAATCACTTGGGTACCTTTTCGACGCTAAAAAATTGCGCCCACTTTTATTTTTTCTCTGGTTTAGTATCACTCCGTCTGTAGAATCCTTTGAGGAATTTGTTTTATTGTATATGTCTATAATTTATAAGGCAGACGAGTCATTACAAGACAATTTCATATTATTTTAAATATTTATATAAATGTCTCCAATTATTACGTCCTACTTAGGTGCGTGAAATCCGTTTATCGCTTCATAGCTCTTCATAGTAACAGTAAGGCTAATTGCGAAGAGCACGGAAGACTACGAAACACGAATATACAATCTACTAATTTAAAACCTCAAGCACGAATGTCCAATCAACCAATTAGGTCTTACAAATTGTCTTAGAAGAGGAAGCTCATAGTAAAGGCACTAGAAGAATTAAGAAACAGAGACATGGAATTTTTATGTCGGCAACGGTACAATTTCTTAAGAAAATTACTGTCTCTCCTATTCTATTCTCTCCCAACCGTTTTTCTGTTGGTAAATAACGCACAGACCTTTTACTTATGTTAATAAAACTCATTTCTTTTGTTTAAACCGTACCAATATGCTCGAATGGAATTAAGGATTACCCATGGTTTATGGTATCATAAACTATTTATTTATTTATAACATCTGAATTAACCTATAGACTCACAAATACAATCTTACGATTATCTCACCTCACTCAACACCTCAATAGTAATTATGTGGTTCGATAAGTGTAGATGTAGACAGCGTAGTTGTAGATAGCGGATATGTAAATACAACTCTCCTACACATACGTATAGTCAATAACGCGACTATCGATCTTGTCTAGAACACGTCGACGTACATGTAGGGTGTACGTGACTCAACAATTGAACAGCCTCTAACAATGCTAATAACCAAACCAAACAGACTTCACTGTTAAACTGGACTCTGGATGTAAACATGTCTGCTAGTCACCGAGTAATCTACCATATTAGTAGGTACATAATTAATGGAAGTTTTGATGAGTCAAAAATAAATTGGAAACTTATCTACAAGTGAGTTACTAGTTGTAATTATGGTTGTCAAAGGGATTAAAAAAGAGCTCCCTTTCAAACTCAGCAAAGACGCTGTAGCAATAGGCGATGGTGTAGTTATAACTAAAGATCTGGTGGATGACAGTAAAGATGAAGAAAAAACTAAGAAAAAGGCTGGACAGGGTGGCAAATTCTAGTATAGTAGAAGAAACAGAACTGATAAAATAAATATCTAATCTAGCATGTCTAGAATCGTCTTTAATAGAAAATATACGTTAGGTCTAAATCTAAAACCCAAAAAAGTTATCTAAGCTGGTGTAGAATTTTGGCTACAGGAGATACAAGTTGTTAAAGTTAAAACATTATTAAAAACACTAACCGAGTCTCTTCATAAACTCATCAAAGTTCTCAGACGACACAAGTTTGTATCTCTTCCCTTCCCAAACATGCATTGCAATCGACGATAAGATCAAGAAGACTGAAATTGTTATAATTTTTCCAAATTGAAGAAGCCAAAGCAGAAATCACTCAAGATCGATTATTATATGGGGACCATTCGGAACGCTACTGTTTTATAACTTTGACATAAATCTAGTAATAATTGGAAATCAATTAATTGGAATTAAATAATAATTGTGGTTTACACTTAGATTAAAGTCGTAAATAATAATTGTGATAACACAAACACAATCATAGGGTAATGGAACACGACCAATGGGAATAGAAAGAATAAGTACGTCAAAATTCTTTGACAATTTTAAAATTACATAAAAACTTAAAGTGAAACAGCAAAGAGTTCGATAAAATACGACATTCAAAAAATAAATTATTAACAAAAGCGATTGTATTGTTATTAATTAAGCCGACAGACATCCAGGAACGAAGAAATCAGTAATAATATGCGTTTTATGACGGTAAATTAATTTGTACCTAATATAATCTTAAAACCTAACTTAAATTAATTTGTATACGCTAATATAATCACTATGTAAATTTACAACAAGAGACAATTTGAAGAGGAATAAATTGAAATCAAATGTTTTAGATTTCAATTGAATCCACAATTCTTAAAACAAGAGACTCTAGCTGAAATAGTAAGCAATGGTGTCATAATTAATTAAGGAAAAAGATAGCTGAAAACGAATAGATAAATATTCTTTAAAATTTTATTAATAAAAATCCGAAATCCAGAGCTCTTCTTTTCTACTGTCTTTAAAACCTAACCGAAGTCCATCATATTCATAACCGCTGAAGTAAGGAGAATACAATACAAAATAATATACCTACACTACAGTATACCGATGTAATACAAATCGTGCAGTAAATAATATCAAGTGGTCTTTCCGCCGCCTCTGCAGCCCTGCCGCATACCAAGACTAATATAACGACCATCAATTTAGGAAGGATCTAGATACCAGACATAAATATTACCTTACTGAAGTTATTTTCTGAAATGAAGACACTGACGACCAGAAAGACAAGCACTACGCAAGTGCACTTATCTAATCAAATGGATTTTACTGTGAGCCTTTATTATCTATAAGTTTAAAGCCGCTCAGCGGGCAACTATGGTCAGTATTCCTCTACGCAAGAGACTCCGAAACGACGAAATCCGTAAAAGAACAAAGGTATTCCGACATACATTGTTCTCAAAGCTTGCAAATTAAAGTGGCGATGGGCTTGCCACATCGTTCGTAGGACATATAACTTCTAGAAATAACTTCCTAAACTACAAATCAATATAGATCCGATTCCCCAGGACAAAAAATGATGATAATAACATTATTACTGTTACAGATGCATAATTTAAACCTAGGCGCCTGGCCGGACACCAGTTGAATTTAAAACATCCGGAAATAAGTTTGTCTATGCGCAGTGCTGTGCCGTAGGTTATGGTTTCCGTTAACAAAGTACTAAATAATAGTGACTTTAAGTGTAACGAATTTAACACTTAACAACTTTATGTACAACCATGTATTATGATTTGGATTGTAAGTATCTTTAATTTTCGTAAATAAAGGGTTAATAATTCAGAAATCTAAATGAGATCAGAGAGATCTAAATGAGAATGTTAATTAATAATGGATCATGTCAGGTTAAATTACGCCTGAAATAAACATGGACGATAAATTTAACATCTCAAACTAATATCTTTATATTTTCGCCAGGCCTTCCGGAATTGCTTAACTTTTTAAATCAAAGAACAATAAATCATATTAGATGCATTCACATTTATTTTATCAGTTTTATTTCTATGTTCGCATAATACTTTGACCTACCTACTTGTACCTAGTAGGTACCTACATTTATTTTAAAACTGGCGTAAAACAATCACAGCAGTTGAATTCAATGGGAAGTGATGTTGGTGTTGTGTTCAATTCATCTATTGAAATCTATTGTAATCACATAGAAGCGAGGAGCGCAGATGAATCGATAAAATTCTCACGCACTGATTGGTTGCTTTGTGGGCGCGGCGCGCTGCCATTGGTCATTTGATCATGGTGTGACGTCAAGGCTAACGACCTTTAAATTGGCGCAATTTTTCAATTGAGAAACCATCTTTATTGATGTTTTGTTGTCCAATAAATCTTTGTTTAGGGCAATTTATTAATAACAAAGTTTATTACCTGTAAAAAAACACATAGCAACTGAAAAGAAATTTATTCAACTGAATATTGCCTATCGACTAGGTATGATCAGGTAAGAATAAATCAATCAATATTTACCAATTAACGAGCGATAATGTCTATACTAATGATAATCTTGCACTAATGATACAATGTTTAAAAAATGAATTAATGCTACCATGTGAAAACATTTTCAATGATAGGAGTGTGTATTTTTAAAATAATCTCCTCAATTAATTTTAGATACGCCAATCTGCATTGAACACTGCATTAGATAGGGGGATACATAATACGTTTATCAGCCCCCATATGTTTCTTTCCGAAACATAGCCGGTAACTAGAAGCCGAATGATACCATAGTCTTACCTAGTACAATAATTAATAGGCATATTGATGAAATATTTGGTGTCACAGCCCAATGAGCAGGGAACGGTGGACCTAAGAAGTAAACAAGTGTAAAATAAGGCTAGTTCTTGAAAAATATTTCAGTACAATACTGGAAAGATGTTCTTTCACAACACAAAGTTGAAAGTAACAACACATCTCAATCAAGACAAGGCTTAGAAACGCATCCACCTCAAACATTACAAAAATAGATGAGTTATTCGAAAAACGGGAGAAAATATATAATAATCTGTAAATAAGTGAGTATGCGCTGCCAACGGTCACGTTGACTGTGGACTGTGGACATTGATCCCTGCACATTTAGAACTCCATTCAGTAACACCAATAAATATTCATATTACTTAGGTATGTATAGATTTATCAGTAAAATTTTACACTGATTAAAATGGTTGCCACCTCATTATTTTCAATGTTGATTGAAATTAAATAACGAACAAATGTTTGTAGTTAATGTGAATTTACATAAATTGCAATGGCAAGCTGCAAGGTGTGATGAGAAACAATTCGTCTCGTACCAAAATGCCCTAATATATTATTAATCCTCTATTTTAGGTTGGGTCTTCTTATTGATTTATTTCTTTACTTGTTGGTTTTATCATTTTCCTATTTATCACCAGTAAGTATTTAATAAATCTCGCTAGTCTAGTAATTTTCCAAAAGAATAAATCTAAGCCTTTTGGTAAACATCAAATATTTTTAATGTTCCAAGAAACAGGAACGAATGTGGAACATAATAAATCAATTCCTGATTTTTAATTATAGGCTGAACTTTTTAATTTAACACCTACTTTGATTTCATTATCTAGTTACACTTACGTCATAGCCGATAGCATATTAAATTTGTTGAAGGCAAAAAATGCGATTGCAGTGTTACCGACAAAAAGTATGGAATTTCATCTTAGCTTTGTCACTCTAAAGATAACAATAAAAAACGTTCTTCTGGTAGACAGACAAAAAGTGTCTCTAAAATTAATAATAGGTGTCATATTATCAAGCTTGTATTGTAGGTATTCCACTGAAACAAGATTCTTGTCATTCTGAATGATGAAATAATTATGTTGTAATACTATTACTCTGAGTGATTTGGATTCCATAAAAGATTGCTAGATAATGGAGCTAGCTATCGTTCACGAATATCAGAAAGTAGCACGCATCAATTCCTAAGCATATCGAAGATACAAAGTATACGAATACAACCATCTTAATTTTTATAAACAGAATAACAGAATATTGATATAAACATTTGCAAAAGAAGAAAGAAGGCAGAATAAGCGCTAGCAGGATATTCACATCCTCGAGGGATATATTAAAGTGCGCAGTTCTATTTAGAAAATTAACGTTCATATGAGGGTGATCAAAGTATTTATAACTAAACTTGTACATACAATAACATCAATATCTGCAGATTTTGCTCTCACAGAAATGGTTCTGTACATGGGTACCTACTGTATCAGTGCAAGTGAAGCAATTTTTCAATTTAGCTCCAATCTTTATTGTTGATAGCACTCGTTATACCCGGAAGAGCCTATCCATCAAATTTGCATGCGCATATTATTCACAAAGGGTATATTGGCGACCGGACGTACCACAATCGGTGGACTAGACGGCTCAACAAACCGTCTCGGATCTTATTGACTGATTTGGAGCTGATTGTCGTCCATTTGTAGGCAATTGTCGACGCAGAACCGACCAATAGGAGCCAAACGTACAACTATGCTGGGATATTCTCATGCGATCCTAATTAGTTGAAAGGATGGGCCGACAGCTCTTGATACGGGTTTTGTTAGCTTTTTATACCACTTCCTACTGGCTCTTCCACTTCTCCATCCAGGACTGCAAAGGGTATGGTCATTGAATGAGGAAGACGATGATATTCCTGTTTATTAATACCTACGGCTATTATACCGTGAAGCGGCTGCTATTCTATTGTAATAAATCTTTTATTACCAATTGTGTGCTGTGTTGACGTAGCAGTAAAGGACGTGCAAATTCTGTGAAGGATTCTGAAGATTGCAAAAATGGTGGACGTTATAATCTCCAAATCTTAAATAATTTGTGCCAAAATCTTTCGACATTTTATAAGCTCTTTCGCCCCGTCAAATATTTTCAATTCTAAGAAGGATCATAAAATGAACAAGAATGGACTCCTTCGTAAAATTTATAATGGTTTTTTTTGTTTTGCATTCTGCGCTAAGCGTGCACGGCGACTACTCGATGTGTTCGAACTTTGTCCTGTAGACTATAATTACCTCAACTGTGCGAGTAATTAAACTTCGATAATACTTGTTGTTTAATTTAGTCGATTTTAATTAAAAAAAATACAATGCAAAATGAAATTATAAGGAATAGAACACTTCAGTTGCAATTTCCAATATTTGATTATTTTCATGAAAATCATATTATTTGGAATTTGGTAAACGATATAAATTATGGGATAGGTATTTCTGGATCAAAGAGACGTCTCTTTTAGCCCTTGACCGCTGGAGCGACACCAAATTGTACTCGTAAGTATCCTACAATGTACCTATGTGCCCCAAATATCGTAAACACTGCATTAGATGACGCAGATTGGGATATCTTAGCACATTTTATGTTTGTTTCAGTATTGCTTATCCACCTACCTAGTCTACCTACCTAGTCTACCTGCTTATATATATATAGGTTATAGGCAGGTAGAAACTAGAATATTTTCTTAATTTTCTTTTTCCTGCTCCTGTTTATCTACCTAGCTATCGTTGAACCTTTCCCTCAAATGACTGATGAATTAATAATGTTTTTTCATTAGGATTGGTTTAGGTTAACGTTTTTATTATAAGACCCTGTATAAAAGTAACCCCAAAAATTGCCCAAGAATTAAATCCAGGAACAGATATCTAAATGTTTATTACCTAAGACATAGGTCAACGGAACAAAACGTAAGATATGCGAGACTGATAGATATAACAAAGTAACACTCGTAATCGTGAGTAAGATGATACCTACATGACATGACTCAGCCACGCTAATGAGACGAGGAATGCAATCTTGGTTATGTGTGGTCGGTGGGCTTCGAGGATAAAGTTCTTAAACTTGCATAGATTCGCGGATTATTGCATTCCGATGCGATCAAATTAATTCATCTACATACTTGCATAGTAATTGTAATCACGAGCCATCCACCAAGTAGATATTCATCCACCTTTATTTATCTTCCAAGCATCTATTGTAGTTTTAATCAAACAGATGAAATTCAGTTTATCCATTCATACTTACATCACAACGCAAGTTACACAAAGCGGATTCTCCTTCGTGATCCTGGTTTATATTATTTTAAATCCAGCCATAACATGTAATAGGGCCACAAGTATAAATAAAAATAACTTTAAGGAAGTAAGAACTGTACGCGTACTGGAAAACTAAAGAATTAAAAAAAATCCCCTTAAACAGGATACATAGTCAGCAGTCAGTCCCGTGTCCAGCAGTGGATTAAGGGCTGAAAAGAAGAAGAAGAAACAGAACGCGTATTTTCGGACATAGCTGTTATATTATCGTCGTGAACGGAATTACCGCAAAAAATTGTTTTTGTCTGCGAATCGATAGACATTGGACCGCGGTCGCATGAGCACTTTTTGTATAATTTCATCGAAAACGAAACGTTTTTGTGAGTCACGCTCACGTGATCAAGCTACGAGTAGTTTCACAGATCTAAGATTCATCTGAGATCTGTTGCAGTTCAGAATATGAAAATAATTTTCCGAGATAGCTACTATTATTGGTGTATTGCAATTTAACGCAAGAAACTTATCAAAAGTGAAATGATATGACACTGAAGTGGAAATTGGCTGGCCACATCGTTCGAAGAACCGATAACTAATTGCGACCATGTTGCGACCACGTCTCGTCAAAAGAATGACCAGAATAGGAAGGAGAAGAACCGGAAAACGGCTGATTCACAGACCCCAGGGTCCGGGCGGAGTGGCGTCGATAAGAGGATGTCCAGCAGTGGACTAAGAAGAGCTGAAACAATGATGATAATAAATGCCATAAGATATTTGGAGAGATTCAACTAATTTCGATTTAGACGATTGGGTTACTATATCCTTTTCCTCAATAGCCTCTGACATAAAACGCTTGGTGTTCTGAGTGGCTAAAAAGATAAAGGCAAGAAAGAAAGAGCATTTAAATAGGCCGGACGCGCGTCTTTACCGTCCGCCTGAAGACAGATGCTTATCCTAATTACAGGTCAATTATCGAACGTTGGACTTGAGTCACAATCATACATAAAACGTTTCTTTGTATTCGAACTCTGGACTGACTAAGTACCAAGTACATTGCCAGAGTCAACGAGGTGACCCGATGAATTTATCATTGAAGAAATTCTTTAATTAAAACCTAATACAGACGACCACTAACAGCTTTATCGGGTTTGAAATAATAAGACAGTATTCTTTCCAGTTTTTATTTGATAAATAAATGTTTTTATTCACTCGTCGTTTCTATTAAAGTTATAAAAAACCAAAATAATTATGGGTAATAAATGTATTGATAATACCTTATCATTACATTTATTGGCAGAGAATACCTCTCTTCCAATCCAATCCGAACATAACCAGACCTTCTTCCTTGCAAAGGTAAGGGTAGCCAATAGTTATTTCATTCGCTCACTCATCAGCCTGTTGATTGAACGAATGAAATAAGTTACGGTCAACTTCGAAAATCGTCGGCTTTCCGCTTCTTTTGTTCTGTTACTGGTAGCTAATTAGGTAATAAAAGAACTTGCTTATTTCACGGGTTATGAGGCAGAGCATAAAATTACCTTCTACTTGTGGTCTATCTAAATTATCTGTCCTATCAGAACACTATCACAGATCTAAGATATCTATCACAGTCTCACGGGAAACTAATTTTAGTATGAATCAGAACTTATCTCCGAGAGTTCACAAACATACTGTGACATTGAAATATGAAAATACCTAGAAGATAAAGATGTTGACACTTTGAATTATTTATAAATTGCTCTTGAGTTTAAATTTTGCAAAATAATTGAATAATTCCCACGCTTTCAATTTTTCTAATAATTTTGTAGATATGATGCTTTATCCCACACTAATTAATGCATTTTTAGTCGAGATATGCATCGAGACTACCGTTCAAGCTGGTAAATAACAATATAAACATACCTAACTTCCAATCTATATGAGTCCTGATAGTAAGCGTTATGAACTGATAGCAAAGTAATCGACGTTATGAATATTGCATGTTATTAAACTTTTTATTGTTACTGCTTGTTTAAAAAAAAAGATAAAGATCGTTGTTTTATTTTTCCATCAAAATTACCTTAAAATAATTTGCTTTTATTTAGCCTTTACCTATTCCTTTTTCTGAAAGTTGCTTTGAGTTTAATATTTTTTGCATATGCAAGTTCCCGTTTTTTTTCTATTTTGTGTGTTTCTGAATTTCTGAATGTGATCACACCGTTTTTGTTATTTTATGTTCATTTATAGGTACCACCTATTACATATTATATTGGTCGTGATCGCATGGAGCATATTTCAGTTCATTACTCGCGTTAGTACACAGACCATTGAGACAAACAAACTGATTAAACAATGACCCCTTACTTATTGATTTTAAGAGACGCTCGGGACAATGATACCAATGGAATTTACGATAAAGGAAGTGAATAAACTATCTTATCTTTAGTCTTTTTTATTCAGATGTCGTATTTGATTTAAAAAAATTGGGATTTGAAAAAAATTTAAAGAAATTATGAACCTAAAGGGACGTAATAAGTTAGATTTTAAATGTTCTGAAGTATGTCTCACGTCAGCTCATTAGCCGAAAAGACCTTATATTTTTTCGACTTTTTACTGACTATTTCTATCCAAAAAAAATAGCTATTAAAATCATAAAAAGTTAGTGTGGAGATAATTTATTAATTTTGTTATTAATATATTAAAATAAAAATACGCTGATATTTTAAAATTTTAAAATAAAAATTAATATATTCGTAATTAATGAGGAAATGTTAGCGTTTAAATGACGTAAATCATACAATGGTTCTTACCATTATTTACTAAATATGTATACTTAGTATACTGAATTAACTGTTTTTAGTTACCCATTACGATTTTCCGCAAAGGATAAAGTAGGTACTCGTAAATGTTATGGTAAGTGTTGCTTCACAAATTTTCTTGCCTTTTTATTTCAGCCAAGTGTACACATACGTCATTGCCTATTGTTCTCGTTGAAGCATTTTTTTTATTATTTTATAATTGATTTTTTATATTCCTTATCTTCAGTAGCTAGTTACTTGTTCTAAAATTCACACGAGTATGAAATACCTAGGTATTACAGTAATAATTTTTATAATTTCAGAAGACGTTTGAAAATTATTGAATTTTTTTACTATAAATATAGAAAAAGATCATAAGGTGGAGGCGATGAAGGCTTAGTTAAATGAAGTAAATTCCGACAAGGAAGTAGACCTAGAAATTAGAATCGACTAAGTACTCACTGTGTGAGAAGTAGTACAAGTACCTAGGTACTGTATTCCTCACATCAGAGAAACATCTAAATAGTTTTTATAAGTAATTAAATTTCCTACATTACGTTAGGTGATCATTTCCAATTGGCATGGACAAGAAAATTCAATTTGAGTAGTCTGAATGTATATCAGCCCATATCTATGACCAGCCCTTTGAAGTCCATTGATGGACACAGGCATCTTCCAATTGACACTCTTTCCAATTATTTCTTTTAAATTTGCTTAACTCTTCTGCACAAATTTTAAAATTATTACACTTAAAGCTGTATGATTATTCCCATGGTGCACTGTGGCAATGATGTCACTTTGTTATCATTATATTATCGTCGGCAAATGAAAGTTATCTTTACCGGGTATGAGTTTTATCACTTATTGAAATGTACCTAAACAGTTGTGGACAAGTTGTGTG
Organism: Erynnis tages; assembly: GCA_905147235.1. NCBI lineage: Eukaryota > Metazoa > Arthropoda > Insecta > Lepidoptera > Hesperiidae > Erynnis > Erynnis tages. The sequence continues at coordinate 4,046,454 of LR990092.1, forward strand.
AGTCAGATTCAATGCGAATTCTCTTATCAATTTTTGGTATACCTACGACCCTTTAAAGTTATTTGGTGAGTCGCACCTTTCGTTCTAGAAGATGAATAATTTAGTTGATGACCGGAACGTTAATAAAAAATTGAATCTTATTGAATAGATTAAGGTTTTCTAGATTTTGATTTCTATTCCTTTGAGATTTTGTGTATTTTTGATGTCTTAGCACATAGAGAATATTTTGAAAATGCATAACTATTGTGTAAGTATGCATGCATGTTGTGTTTTCAGAACTACGGAGTTCTAATAAGTTAAGCGCGCTAGAATATGTTTACCAATAATTGGAAATGACAGTTAAATACGAAATTACATCATAAACAGCAAAATGCGTTACATCCGTTTTCTGTATAGGTTTTAAGTTAAATTTTGTATTGTTCCTTTGAACCTGACTAAATAAATAATATTTGGTTGAATTTCATACTATTCTGAAGATAAGTAGGTAGGTATATTATAAAATTCAAGGCGTTGGTTTGGACTGCACCAACTTTATTGCATTACAAATAACCATTTATCTATAAGCTGTCATAAATATAGGGTTTAAGTCGCCGATAGTATCAATGCTGTTTATTACTTACTGTAAAAGGTGAACAGTGCCTATTTACTTTCAGCATATCACAAAAATAACTTTAAACATTTGGTAAACGCCAACTGTTTTCAATTATTTTGCTGTAGAAAGATAATAATATTATCTCATTTTGTCCCTCGACAAAACTCTTCTATAGGCCTATTCATAGGGTCATTCAGTAATGACCCTATTGATAAATTTTAATTCATTTTCCACATTTGTCCTCCATTCGAGTATGGTTGTGCAAGTCGAATTTTACTTTCACTTGCTTTATTTTCACTTGTTTCCGCTGAAATACCAAATTAGGTTTCAAATCCTACACCACGGACCCATCATAAGATCACCTGAATAATATTGTATTCATATTTAATGCTTACTTCCAAAAGTATGCCAAATTTATATAAAAGTGTATGCCAATTTACAAGTGGTTGAAAATGATTTGGAAATTTTAAGTGTTTAAACATTGCAAAATTTGCAAATTAAGTAAAAGGCCTGTTCAAATTAATTCTTGTTTTATAATTTAATTGACTACACAAAGCTGCTTCAGTACCTAGCTATAATCTTTGGACTGAGGTAAAAAACAGATGTAGATACGAGTAGTAAAGCCAGGACGTGAGATTTATAAAATTGGTTTTATAAATCTTAAAAACTTCGCTTGCTTTAACTAAAGCTATAGAATAAACATTAAAACGCATAAAAATCCAAAACTATAACGAAATCTTAAAAAGAGACACACCCTTATCTGTGGCGCAATTTCTACCAGACGGTAGTTAAAATATTTACGTAAAAAACGTACTGCAAATATAACATTCCAACGCTTTTTAAGGAGAGAAATAACTAATACAGCATCAGTAGAGTTGCATTCCGATATAGATCAAGTCTATTGGAACAAAATTAATTATACGAAGCCAATTAGAAGGAACGGGTAAGTTCGCAAAAAAGTCGCAGCTCGGGTGGCGTGGTCAACGCAAACGCCGGCCGGCATCGATTTCTTCTCAGAAATATCTTGATATTTATACAAAAACACTCAAAAAGTACTCACCGAGAGCCTTCATGAACTCGTCGAAGTTCTCGGAGGAGACCATTTTGTATTTCTTGCCGAGGAAATCCATTTTATTTTATGAATTAGGGAGTTTACTGGGTTCAAAGTAACGTCTGTGCTTCACACTAGCTCGAACTAGAATGATGAACTCTTGGTCGCGCGCGTCGGGCGGATACCGGCGCGTTTAGTATAGCAGAGAAATGCGCGCGCGGATCGTACGATGCGTTAATTGAACGAATGAGGAGCGGGAACGAATGGATGAATGGGGTGAATAAACTCGCTCAGTCTCCGCTGCTTGCTTCAATGGCGCTATTGCTGTTGATAAGTTGTTCGCACAGATAATGTCATGCTGTTGCTAGGAACGGCTTAAAGTAATCCAGGGTTAGCTAAAGTCAGCTTATCGAGCCTTCGTGTAGTTTGCATAACAGATAGAACTTTACCTAAAATGGCTTATCTCGGTTGCATTTTGGTAGTTTATACTTTGTTTTACATAACATTTTATTGTGCTGTGCACTAAGATAGCAGTAGATTGTATTTTTATTACCTTTTATTGTTGTTATTTTAGAGGACATATTAAAATCATGTAAGTCATCTGAGTTATTTTCTTTTGATTTTAATAAAGTAGCTACCAATTAACTTATCCCAAAAAACCGCCAACAAGACTTGATGGAAAAACAGTTAAGCACTGCAAATGCTCGAACAAAAACCATTACTTTGTTAAAAATTGACTTATTATATACTTTTTACTTATTATTACGAATATGAAAAAATATTAAAATCTACGGTCAATATAGATACCTAGCATACGTATAGGTATGTCATGAATGTCTTTAGTAAACCTAGTATGTAAATATAATAGTTCCTTGACTTGACATCTCGGTCGAAATAAAAATTACCCTGGAGTATTTACGATCCCAGCCTTTTCCTATTCTGGGAAGAGAGTAGTGTTGCAGTACCTAAGTATAATAAAGCAACAGACAGATAAACGGTAGGTATTCGAAAATGTGAATAAAGTTTGGATAAAAATTTGTTGAACTCTAAAATAATAACATGATGCTAAATAGCACCAGTAAACTGGTCTATGGTAAAATTCTCATTTCTTTTAACAAAGTTAATTAAAAATCAGACATAAAAACGTGCATAATTAAGTCTGCTCACGCCTTGTATGCTAATTGCAATTTGCAATTCATTTTATTCATAAAAATATCCTTAAATTGATTAAAGAGACAAAGTAGGTACGTTTTCAGTTCTCTCATTTATATTTCAATAAGTAAGTATTATATACTTAATGTGTCTTTTACCAACGTATCAAAATTGAGATTCACGTCAGTTAATAAAATTACGCATGAGTTGAATTCGTACGAATAGGTATTAAATCAATTTATATATTGGTTTAGAATAAAAGAATGATTTAGAATTTTCTGTATCATGGTTAGGTACCATCCACATAGGTACACAAAAAATGCAGACCTCTAAACAGAAACAAAAATTTAAACTAAATGAAAAAAATTAATAGTAAATGATGTAGGTAAGTAGTAACTTCAAAACATTAAAAAATCTAATAAAATTAAAAATGAGTAGCAAAGCAACCGCAAACAACCTCAGACAGGATTGCTTCCTTATTTGAGGTTGGATGAGGGTGTCCATGGACGGTAAAGACCACTCAACATCAGGTGGCCTGCACGCCCGTTTGATACTCAATTTCTATAAAATACAATGTATGTATTACCTACTATCCTGTTTGAGTATTGTGTGTGTGTGATCCTTATGTGCGAATGTGAACATTCGGGCTATAAGATTTTCAATCAGTCAAAAGTAATTCGTCTATTTGTTTTCTATAGCGTGATCTCGTGACTGAGTAACCCTTTGGAACATTGCTTGCATATTAAACGTAGATACCTATTAGGTAGGTACGTATATTTTATTTAGGTTTGGTTCTTTGGTTACGTGTCGTTTCCGTGGGCACGATTTGCGATTGGCTAAGAATTGATTTGTAAAAAAATATTTTTTAATCTTTAATGGAATGTTCATTTTTCTTCATTCCTTTTTTTCTTTCTTTATATAAGTAACGAGAAAACTTGTTGCAAACTCGCAAAATCAGTGCTGGGAAATGCCGCATATTGTTATGGAAGCATTTTAACAAAAGCTTTGTTAAAGAAGCATTATCATAGGAGTAAAGTAGAGTGTATCGATAATTCTATAATAACAAAGCATTATTATAGAATTTGCTTCTATAAAGAAGCAGTGATTTAGAAGCATCGTTATAGAAGCATTGTTATAGAAGTGTAGAGTTAAGTCAGAACGTCAATCTTTTTCGTCTATATTTGGAAAGCGCCTTTCAAATTTGAGTCGATATATTATAATCCATCACACGACATCAATATATTCTGATATATTCCTTGAAAACATTTTTTCAAATAGATTGCTAAAAATTTTTTATCGCAGTCGCCGTATCGAAACGCAAGCTTAAGTCGCCTAGTTATGATGTCAAAAAATCCGCGCATGCTAGATCGCATGCGCGGATTTTTTGACATCAGCGAAGTCCGGCAGCATCCCACATCTCCGTCAGTAGACCTGCAGCCTCCGTCAGCCACGTCACTACGCCACACCTGCTTCCGACAAAGCAAACAGCCGTCAACCCCTAAACACTACGTAAGTACACCACACATTACTACAATATCATCAAAATACGTTTAATCAATTTTTAAACGTCTTTTAAAGCTAATGTTTTAATTTATAAATCAGTAGCGCTCTCCCGAAATCCCTTTGTTTAAGACCACACTTCAAAGTTTTATTAATGAAAGGAAATCCCAAAACACGAACGCTCGCGGGCATTTAAGTTTTACGATATTATGCTCGGGTTGTAGAATACTTCAGGCCAAAATGAAATTTTGAAGGGTGTTTCTGGAACATTTTTTGCGTTCTTTCCAATTTGTTTTTTATGAGCGAGCTACAATATACTGCCGAAAATGTTCCTCAATTCTGGTTTTTTAAAGTCTCTTATGAATAAATATTGTTTATGTAACAGACAGAATAATAAATTCATCTTTATGATAACAATCGCTATCGTTTAAGGTCGCATTGTCTGTTAAATACCTATTTAATTTGAGTTCATGAAATATGCAATTATTTTAACCCATTATTTCACTTTTATGACAGCACTTCTATCTTTAATTGTCTTAAATCTTATGGTTCAACTTTGACCTCTTTGTTTCTTCATTTTATTCAAAAAATAGTTATTTGATTTTGAAGAAAATGTTTTCTATTTAAATCAAGCTCCGACAAGGATAGAATAGGCTGAAAGATGATTTCATTCGATATGACTTGACTTTAACTTTTAATATCCCGCTGTTGGGTACGAATCTCTTCCCACAACGGAAGGACGCTTGGGTCATATGTAGGTGACATGGGATACACCACGCTGCTGTTGAGGGTTAAAGGCAACAGTTCATACATAAGGCCTCCGATTAAGTTAACTAACCTTACCTAATCTGTCAATAAAACTGGGACCGACTGCTCGAAGCACGATATTTACCACTATTACCACTATAACGGTGTCCCATCGAAAGACTCGATGTTTCTTAACGTTTTTTCGATGGCGTATGAATCAATTATCAGGGCTACGTCCGCTTTATCTTTCTTTGTCTTTACTTTCACTGATTTATTAACCCACGTTTTAAATGTAGATATTATGTATAATTTAAATGTATATTTCGTTAAAAAAGTGTTTCTATACCTATTTTTGAACGATTTCGAAAGTAATTAGCTCTCGCCCAGAATCCATTTTGAATTCTCCGATTGGCAGGAAATAACCTAAACAAGATACTAAGTAAACTGCGCAAGATAAACAAATATAAACAGCATCCGACCTGAACATTTGCACGTCTATTTCAGATTTATTTTCCAGTCATTTACTAACTGTTATAAGTACCTAAAGTCATGGCCTTGCAAAAATTATGACTAATTCTGCTAGATCTGCACGACAATTAGCTACCTATCGATAAACAAACTTTGAAAAAAAAACTGACAACCGATGGGGAAAAAAGGTCCTGGAATGGCGACTACGTTTAGGCAAAAGGAGCACAGGCCGCCCTCTGATGTATTGATCAAAATGCCCTGTAAAACCAATAACTAACCCATATTCGTGCAAATAAATGATTTTCATTTCTGACCAGGTGGACTGATGACCTGAAGAAGACAGCGGGAAACCGTTGGATTCAAGGGCCCAGGACTGGGTGTAGTGGCGTCGATTAGACGAGGCCTATGTCCAGCAGCGGACTACCAAGGGCTGAAAGGGTGATTTTGGCAAGTCAGGTAATAATTGGGTATAAACCCTCGAGATCATCCAGATCAGACAGAGTACGCCCCAGACCTCCCCCGGTCGTGGGGAGAGACCCGTGTCCAACAGTGGGCGATTAAAGGATTGTAGCCAAACCCTCAAGATTGGTCGTTACTTTGCTTGTCTCATAATAGAACAGAATAGCTACCCGGCTACGGATCCCGTGCCTCTCTGGTACTTGCCGGCAGAGACTAGCTCTTGCTCGTGGTCTGCCGTGAACCTATATATACCGTATATCGTATACCGTACCGTAATATCGTATATCTACGCGATGGTGGTAGAAACAAGTAATGTCTGCACTGTCTCTCAAATAAAGGCCTCGGTTTAAAAACAAGCCTTTTTTAAGTTTTTTGAAGTCCACGCTCTATCATAACGATTTTTAAAGCGTGAAACTTTTGACTTTTGACTTTTGAAAAGACCGTGAAGCATAGAATAATTCAGGAACCGTGTTTACACAGTTTAATCTGTGTACGACGGAGTTAGTCAACAAGATTAGGTGTAGGTAGGTAGTAGGTACATAAAAACACGTCACTCTAGGATGTTCTCGTATATTCTGGAAAATTTATCATCGTGATATTACTTAGTTAGATGCACTTATAGTATATCAGTAAGTATCTATTACCTCTAGCGGTTGCGACACTTAGCCCTCTAAGACCCATCGTCAAACAAGAATCTCAAGAGTGAGAGTTCTGGTAAGATTTACAGCCGACTTCTCCATTGAGCTCATATTTAAGTCCTTAACACAAGAGATACATAAAAGCCGCCCTTCGTTCGCACCATTGGCTATGTTGTATGATTTATAAAATTAAATGTCACCTGCTGTAACGGTGAATGAAAATTCGTGAGGAAATGCATGACTGAGAGTTCTCCATTATGTTCTCAATGGCACGTGAAGTCCATAAGGCCAGCTCGGTGGACTAAGGCCAACATCCTTCTCATTTTGAGACCCGACCCCGCAGTAGTTCACTATTAATAATCAACAATCACTGAAAAACAAACCTAAAGTATACCTAAACTCGTATCATACAGCGAACGCATTAGGCGGGCGTGAGAGCGCCTGCCGTGACGCGACGAGCGAACGAACAAACATATTCTCCGCGGTGAACAACTTCTTCGCTGATTCGCCGCTGGTGAATCAGCTCAAAGGCATCATGGTGAGTTGTTTTACTTCTTTTAAGGTTCCTTTAAAAGCTAGAATCTTCAGTTAAGCAAAGGTGCTAACACTTACAGAAAATTGTTATTGTTGTTATTGTTACTGCGTGAGACAACCCACAAAGCACCCATCATTACGAACTTTCGCAATTTGTAATATCAGTAAGAATAAGATACCTAAGACATACACAACTTCAATGTTTTTTTATTTCAGACTCGACAAACAAGTAATACTGGGGAGCCGGGCCCTCCAGACGAGCCCTCGAGGCCTGGGAGTCGCGGTCCACCTTCCGTAGCCCTCAGCCCATCTGAAAGGTCAGAGCTATATTACTACTATAAACCATTCCACGAAACAAACTCCCTAATAAAAACATCTGTGAACGCCCATTGGTTAATACGCGTGACCCTCATTAGCTACCTGCATTTCTTATTGGTTAGCTTATCTCATGCCGCGAGCATTGACCATTGAGCTGTGAGTATTTTGTTCCTTGTGATTTGGATTCTTGAAACGAAGTTTAGTCTATATTTTTATGCCCCGTTTTATGAACACGCTTTTATTACCATCAGTTGCGAGCATTTTATTATCCTCATCTAGATGCACTTTTTCAATAAGCAGTTCTATGGTAGGTATTTCTACTTAGGTATAGCAACTGTTTTGAATTGATTTCAATAATTTTTGTGTTTAATCCAGCTCCATGTTTTCAACATACCTACTTAGGAATGGTTTCCTTTGAGGGGGGAACCTACTGTGAAAATAAATTACGACTATTTTGCCTCACGATGGGCATTATTGCCGCTGGGATCACCCCAATCTTTCAAACTTTGAAAACATTTTTCTTTTCAATGGTATTTTTCACCCCGGTTTTGTTAACAATATTCCATCTCAAAGAACCCCATAATAACATTTCATCCATGTTGAACGAAACAATAGAATGAAATTAATAAGAAATGCTCAGCTTTGACCCTCAAAGGATCTTTTTGAGTGTGACAAGAATCCGATTCACATTTTCCTCATCCCCGCGTGTCAGCCGATCGGGCATACGAAAACAATTTTAATTTTGTGTGACTATTTTTAGTCCAACCTTTGCGTCGCTTCTTAAAAAGTTCATAAATATCCAATTTGGTGTGGTTAGTAGAAGGTATTTAAACGTATATTTCTTTACTTCTTGGATCAGCATGCAGGTTTCCTCACGATGCTATTCTTTACCGTTATAGCAGAAAATAAGACAATTCGATACGCTTTATTGTAAACTAAAGAAAATATACAAGCATATAACATTTTAAACATTAATGTTAAAATAGTTGGTCTCATTGCTTAGGTAGCAATTCCTCCCAGACATGCAATCAGCAAATAAGAGTAACTGGATCAGTGAGTTATGATATAAGTAGGTACGCCTGAACTTCTCAATAAAGAGGCGAGATTCTTAGCCACTGTGCTGTCATATTGAGACATAAATTAAATTCATACTCGAATTCATTCAGCACACTTATTATTATTTTATTGCCATTATTATCATTGTAGTGTCACGCGTGTACCAATGGGACGGCACCCAAGCCCCTAACAATGCGCCCACATGCGGTGCGGATGTCTTTCGAATGTTCTCAATGGATACATTTCACTGCCCGGATTAGTTTTACAAGCCTTTTGTGTGCTCATTTAGACGAGCTTGGGAAAATATTGCTTAATTAACTTTTCGAAAATAGAGAATGGGGGACGACACTGATTTTAAGTAACAAAACGCTTTAATGTTAGATCCATATGAGTAGTGCCCGAGGAGCCAGCCTTACGTAATTACCAGCCTCTTAACCCTTCGTAAAGCAGCAAAATATTGTTCATGTCTCGTGTTTTGGCTGGGGAGGCGAAAATCTGAGTCCTCATGAGCAGCAAAGCAACCGCATACCTACAACTACAGATAACACTTCTTCTCTATTTTAAGGATGGTTGGTGGGATATAAATAGAGGAGTCCCTAAAACGATTTTTTTGCCAAGGTAGGTAAAGAAAGCACCAGGGTCGTTGTCTGTCTGTATCAGCCGTCTGGACAAATGTTTACAAAAGCACTGGCTGGCATCAAGTCACAGTGGACACTATCGGACGGTCTAATAATACAGGACGTGATTTTTTTCAAAATCAACGGGTTCGACTCCTGGCTAGGGACATAGATGATACTGTTTTAATTTTCATCAAAATCGGGGGCCAGACTCCTGAGTATTTTTGGCTATTCCACATAGATTCGATTTTACCATCCACGGACTCTTGAAAATTTCACCTGTATAGTCTTCATAGAGTTATTTCAATTTCAATTTTTGTTCCTAGCCTAGTTGCCAGCATCCACAACACGAGGACTGCTAGTGTGAGGTTATGGTGGTTGGATAAATAATAAATAAATAACGCTTCACACTCATAGCCCCACACTACGATTCCCTGTGTCGTGGGTGCCATGACACACATAGGACAATAACACAACACACCCAGACCAGAAATTCAAATTCATCATTCAAATCTCTGCTATGCTGGGATTCGAACCCAGGACCCTCCACGCAACGCACCTGTGTCTTAACCACTGCGCCACTCAGGTCAACATAAAAATCGCTTCTTTTCATTACAGCCAGCTGTCTCAACGCTCGGTGTCGCCCCCAAGGTCGGAGCGGCAGGTCAGTTTCCTAAAGCCAGCAGCCGACACCATGCTGGACCGCAAGGCCTCCATCGTGGACGAGACCACCGGCATCACGCGTACTCAGATGAAAGGTAATCTTTGCAGAGCCAAATCTAAATAAGACAGCAAATAGGCACACCTTCGGTGACAAGAGATGTATGACAATATCGATTGCCTCAATGACATTTGGTTACCAGACAACATTTCTTATTTGAAATAAATTATTTTGAGTACCTATTTTGAGTATCTTACCAAGATACCAAACAGTATCAATCTCAATCCATAATCTGAAGATCTGACTATTTTGGCGATTTTCAGATTTATTGCTTGCAGAAAAAGATGTCTGCCATGACTCTTTCAAAAGGTTCAGCTTAACCCCGCCTCAAAATCTCACCCCCTTACCTACAATATATACCCTATACCCATACCTCACCAACTAGAATATCAACACAGGAACACAATATACTTCCGGACGGTAGTTCTTTCCCCATGTCCTCATCACTACATCGATCGCAAAAGTTGCTCGTACGACAACGTCATTTCGTACATATTATTACATGTCGTCATTTCAATTAGGGCAGCTCCATACAGAGCCCTGTGTTTTTTTTATAATCTTCATTTGTTGTCCACAGACTCTAGGTCCGTGCCTTTTTTTTGCATCAAGTTATTTGTCTGCATTTCCTATAATATATTGCTCCAGAAAAAAATCTTTGTCAATTTTGGCCCGGTGTCTCCTTGGATCGTCCCGGGCATTCTTTTAGGGTTTCAGCTATGACTTGGTAGTCTCTGTGGCTGATAGCAGTAGCCAGGTTGTATTCCTCAATAGCAGCTGTGTTCGCCTCTATGGCCTGTTTTATGAAGATTGCGAGAGCCCAGAGCCCTGTGTTTAAATTTATTCGTGTTGGTTGCTTGGTTGGTTGGTTATCTCAGGCAATTAGGACATGGCCTTTCACGTATGATTTCTATTTAGCATAAAGTCATACTCATTCATTGATGATTAATGTTATCTATCCATCCAAGTCAATGACATACTTTTACACCGTTTCTTTAAAAGATTTACTTTAAAACCACCCGTAACTTCACTTCATAAAATACGATAGAGCCGCGCTGAATTTATGTTGTCAAGCGATTTCCAATATCTCGTTAAAGCCAAGTCGGGTGCCGGTCTACTCTCCTATTGAATTTATACTTTAATTTATTTTCACTTTAAATTTGCATTTGATTCCGATTGGAAAGTGACTTCAGTTAACCTAGATGGGGACGAAGTTTTGTCAGTTTACCGGAGGCGGAATACCACTAGATCTATACATTAAAAAACATTATATATCATAAGAACAAGTTAGTTATGTACCATATGCTATATTATAGGATAGCATATAATCTTTCTTTGACCCGCGATGATCGAACAGATATTTGGAAATCGTGTCGATCGATAAATACTCGATCTAGCTTCATTTTCATCCATGGTAATTAGTGAGCTAGTTGAAAACATTGGACGTCGACACATATCTACACTATCCTTGATCCGTTGGACAGGAGGCAGGAGCTTCTCACGTCATCAAACTGAATACTTCTCCTTCACGGTTCCATTATCAGAGGTACAACTGGTTCATAATCTGTGGATTGTCCCCTATAATTTTTGAAGCAGTGTTTTCCAAAGTTTTGGAACATTTTGGAAACACAAGTAAAACACTACGTAAAAGTTTTTGTATGTTCAGGAACTGCCTTGAAAGCTCCATTCATTCTGAATGCGGGCGGGTTTTTGTACCTACTTTTAAATTATACAAAAGCGTCCATAAAATGAAAATATATTGAATCCATTAGCAACCTTGTTTCAGAGATCCTTTTTCTGTAACTCATTAAACGTTAACTCGAGATGTTTCATTCTTAGTTAGTAGTACAAAGCAGACCGTAAAATTAAATTAATCCCGAGCCTTTTACTTATTGTTGTATTCTAAAGGAATCTTCTGTGATGGGAATAAGGTGAAGATACATTTTCTTTTAGCGTATCGGTATAACATTAACAGACTGAATAACGTCTTCGCTCTCTTTTTAATTACCTTCACCTGTATTTTTTTAAATCTGCCAACGTGAATTCAGCCCTCACGTGAGGTCGTGAGGGAAAACGTGGTTTGGGTATTGTACACTTTTCAGCCAATGTAGGTACAGCAAATAAAAGAAATGTTTTTCAAATGTTTGTTCAGAATTCCGTGAAGCGTTCCGCCTGTTTGACAAGGATGGCGATGGGACTATCACCAAGGAGGAACTGGGAAGGGTGATGCGAAGCCTGGGTCAGTTCGCAAGAGTTGAGGAGTTGCAGGACATGCTGCAAGAGGTGGATAGCGATGGTGAGTGTAGCAATTTTTTGGATTTATCGTGATCATCACTAATTGGCTTTCAATGATGATCACGATATTAAATTGTTGTGCTGCCAGCGTTCTGAGCACCGGAGGGATCTGGGTGGGGTTAGATAGATTTTACCATACCACCAGCAATCATACTGGATGTCATTAACGCATCGTAAATAATCTTTATTTTCGACATTGCAAATAGACTTAATTTTCGTTTCTTAACAACTTAAAATACATAGAACATTTCATCTATCCAGGCGATGGCAACGTAAGCTTCGAAGAGTTCGTGAACATTTTATCCAAGTCCATGTCTGGTGGCGGGAGTGGAACCAGCTCCGCTGAGCAGGAGGAGCGGGAGCTGCGCGATGCCTTCCGCGTGTTCGACAAACACAACCGCGGGTATATTTGCGCGTCTGATCTTCGGGCTGTGCTGCAGTGCTTGGGAGAGGATCTGTCTGAAGAAGAGAGTAAGTGCCTTCTTTCTATCCATAGCAATTAACAGCAGCATTACAAGGGAACCTTGCGAGGAAGCATACGATTCAAAATGCAGGAACAAGGCTTTTAGAGGAGTCTTTGGTAAAGGATGACAAAAGGGAGACGCATCTAAGAAAGAAAATTATGGTCTGATTGATGTAGGTAAGCAGCAGCAAAAGGGCATTGGAAAAACTCTGTGATTTAGGAAACACCAGGATCGCTTCGAGAACCTCCTCTGTAAGTTCATGTCTGGTGGTGGAAGTAGTACGAGCTCTGCAGAGCCGAAGGAGAGGGAGCTTCATGATGCGTTCCGCGTGTTCGTCAAACACAACCTCGGGTATATTTGCGCGTATTAAGTGTGTGACAAGTGTGTCACTCGCGTACCTATACCATTAAAACCGCATCAAAATCGTACCTACTACTAATTTTGAAGATTAATGGAAACATTGGTTTGCACACTCCTCTTACCTTAAATGACGTCTCTGAGTGCGGCCGTTAGTCTAAATCTACGTATTAAGCAAATTGTTTTGTTTCAGTTGAGGATATGATTAAGGAAGTGGACTCCGATGGAGATGGCCGCATCGACTTCTTGGGTACGTCAAATTGTAATGTCTTAAAATTATAACTAATTTGAATCCATTTTATCGCTGAACGTACTCTTGGGTGTAACCTTTAAGCTTCTTGTGTTTCGTTTGGAGTAAGACGGCCCTGACCCGGCAATGGATTGGTTAGAAACTTACCTATTCTTGATGGATTGTGCAACACAAAAAATTGTACGATGACTGTGATCAACAACAACTTTGGCGCTCTATCCGTTTGGTACTGACGTCAGTGTTAATAACGAAAACGGTGGAACCAATAGTTAATCATCTGGAACCCACAGAAAATTAACAGATGTTTTGCGAAAAACCCTTTACATTGTCTGGTTTTGTATTGCACCAGAATTCGTGCGAGCCCTCGGCGAACCTGAGGAGGCGTGCGACGATGAAGACGAGGACGACCCTACTGATGCCGACTTGCCCCTCGCACGACCGGTCATTGCTAACTAAATGCCAGTTCCAATACCATACCGCCAGCTATAGATAGCCCTACTACAGTTTGATTACCACTTGCCAGTACCCGTAATGATTGCTTTGAATAAAAAAATGTTGAATGTTTTTCGAATGGCGACCATGTTTAGGCAAAAGGAGCACAGGCCGCCCTCCGACCAGGTGGACTGATGACCTGAAGAAGACAGCGGGAAACCGTTGGATTCAGAGGGCCCAGGACCGGGCGGAGTGGCGTCGATTAGGGGAGGTCCATGTCCAGCAGTGGACTACCAAAGGCTGGAAGGAGGAGGAAGGAGGAAGGAAGGAAGGAATGTTTTTCTATTTTATTTCTTGTTTCTTTCTGCTACTAAATCGAGAAACACTAGGGGAGGCCCACACTTAGTGGCCCGGGTACTGATTTCTATACACCCCATAGGCAACCAAACTATTGTAGAGCCATCCAGACGGTACGTTATTGAAACTGAGCTTTAATGTCCTGGAACAAGCGCGGATTAGGAATTGGCGCCCAAGGATATAGGATCCTGGTGAATCACACATATATTATAATTATGGGGATTATCTTCGGATTGTCATCATTGTATCCCACAACCGCGCTTATCTTTGGATTTTTTATTAAATTTTTCGACTATCAAATAAGAAAACAGTTTTATCTTTCTCTAAAACCAAATAAATATGTACTAAATACTTATATTATATAATAGATAAGTAAGAAGGTACTATGTATTTGAATTTTAAACCTTAAAAATAAAATAAGTACCTAGGCTCTAAATGATTTATGTTTTGACGACTTGAAATAAAATGAAATAAAGCATTTTAATTAAGTACTTATACACTTAATATCTTCCATTTATTATGATCGAAAATTCTACTTTTCTTGTAAATTAAATCTAGATATAGGTACTATTACAGATTATTAATAACACAATATTGTTTGGAAAGACATACAAAACGTTTATCTATAACATTTATAAAAATAAAATTTTACTAACCAAATCTAATATTTATCTTACTATGAACATATCTTCTCTGAATTTACATTTGAATTATAATCTATTAGTACTTACCTAGATAATGTTTATATTTCATTAAAACTTGTAAATTACAGTGGGTTAGTGGTAAATGCACCTGTCCTTATGTATTGTGTCTCAAAATTTATTGTAAAAGTGAAGGGTTTCTTATTTGTGTTCATAAATTAAAAATTGTCTTATCGGTTACCTACTACCTATCAGAAGAATTTTGTAAAAACAAATATGTGTTTAGGTGTATTTATTAAATAAAACAATAGTATTTTTGTGGAATGTGGTTAACTTGAGGTTAGATTAACAACGGAAACTTGGAATACTGGCCCAAAGTCTAATCTTGGTCTAGGAAAGCGTGTGAAGTTCCTTTAGCACCTTTACGTTGTGATTGTCTTTCGTGACTATTACGTGACGTATTAACGTTTGCAGATTTACCAACATTACGATGATCTTAAACTTGGTTAAACCACCAATACCTAAGGTTGGAGGTACCAACTTATTTGAGATATCAATATTATTGTTTACCTAAAGCCGCGCTCCGTTTGGACGCGATTTCGTACGACTAAGTTGACGTACAACTATTTCGCACGCAGTGTGAGCGCTCCCATAGTATTTCATAGGTCGGGTGGTCGGGTGGATGTTATTTCGGATGGATAGTTATACGAGTTGAGTTCGTACGAAATCGCTTCCAAACTGAGCGCGGGTTAAATGTACATTACTTTATGTGATAACTTATCATAATACTTAATTTTTCATTGATTTATTTCATTCATTAAACTTCATGGTTATTTATCTACTACAGAATGAATTTTAGTAAAAATATTTTTTATTAATAGGTAGGTACCTACGTTTATCAACATTCATACTATTTATGAAAGCTCATGATATCTATTTTTGATTCTAATATTGATGTCGTAGCTTATGAGAACTAATTAATTCTTATTAATTACAAGAGAATAAAGCTTCGTGATATTGCGATTTGTTGTTGTATTTTATTTAACTACCTATTCTACATATTTTCGACCATAACAGTGGAAAGAATCAAAGGCAAGGTGACAAGGTGTATGGTCCACGTACTTCATTAAGCACGAGGTTAATAGACTTGGAAGTGGTGATTCAGACGGCTACAGCATACAGCTATTCGTTGGTGACTTCGTAGTTTCACACGGCATTTCGTTCCTACATACAAGGCTCGATCCAAACCTTTTGGCGATCTGGACAAAATGTTGGTTCTTATTGCTTTATTGGTTAAGATAGTCAGTTAAGTAAAGCAAAGAGTTAGCTCCCCATTCAAATTATGAATTTATTAATAAAGAGTAGCATTAACCAAGTGTAAATTTTGTATGGCAATATTCAGTATCGGCATTTGAAAATAAAAACATTACGATTTGCAAATGATTTTTTATTAATATATCAAAATTATTTACAATTTTATATACACGATACAAATTCAAACTACATAAAACACTTAAATTTAACACAGAAATTTACTACCAGAATCGATGAGGGGCATCATTTGTTTTGATGACTTTGGTCATTTAGAGTATGACAAAATCATATTATTTTATTATAGCAATTTTGCAATAATGTAGTATAATATGTTCTATCAGAGTTCTTATGAAATGCAAGATTTAGATCTTTTTTATCTTTTTATGAGAATAAGATAACACACTCACTATTACTAACTTTTAATACACTGATTATATTATGTATACATACTGATTATATTATGTATACATTTATCACTTTTAATGACACAAAAAGAATTCGTGAAGACCGATCTTTGTGTGCACAAGTTAGTATCATAATATACAGATACGATTATTGAGACCCCCGCCTTTGGAGTTAATTTCTCTGTTTGTGAGGCATCAATTTTACTATATTTTGTTCCTAGCATTTGACTCCCTACTTATTAGTACTTAGCATATTAAAATACTGATGACTAAATAAGGTTACAGTAGTCAGCCGATACCATTTAGGGTTTATAAATGCATAAAATACACTGTAACTTCTGGTTATTCAAATTCGTTTTAATGTTGGGTATACATCATCGTTTAAGGAGTAGGTATAATATGAAATACATTGAACACTTAATATGAATCTAGGGCGTTAATTTATATAGTGAATAAAAAAAAGAACTTTCAATATGGAAGCATATGAACAAGTCCTAATGTTAACGTTAAATATACACCACATATAAACCATTGGTAAAATTTAATTGACTTACGTCCAAAATTAATAACGGACCTTCAACTACGGATTGCAATAGATACTATTTGGTTGCCAGGCAAAATCTTTCATTTCATAGAAATAATTAATATCAATCCATATCCGAAGATCAGTTATTAAATACGGTCGTTATTAAGCTGCACCTTAATATTATGTTTAAACATTTGATTGCCCACAACAGCGTTACATTATTAAAAGGCAATGCCGTAAGAATTTATTTGTAATTTTGCGAAATCTCTCATTTTACTGGGACGTTAAGATTAAAAATGTATAAATGTATGCAATACCTAAAGCAACATTTTGTACTAAGAATAAATTTATCAAAAACGAAAAAAAAAATTAAGCGTCTTTTACGTATTTTATTATTTCAGCAATTATAATGGCAACAATATAGTGACAAACGATCAAACATCGCGGAAAAATAACAAAAATTGTTCTATTTTATATTGATGTCCCTTGGATTCCAATATGCATGTAGATTTAATCTACAACCATATACGGGGGTTTTAGAGCATTTTACGGTGTAAGTTATTTGAAAAGAACGTAAAAGTTGACCAATTTTTATAGCAATTTTTGCGCGACGTTGATATTCAATATTTAGATTCATCTTTTATAAATCTTTTTTACGAGAAAACAATTATCAGATAAAGGCCATATGCTGTTGATAAATTGATTATTGTACAAAATATATGATCGTTACTGCTGTTGTTAATATTCTATATATTTATGTCTAGTAATTGAAGAGTATTTGATATGTTGATACTTAGGAAGACTTACTTATCAGCGAAAAAAGCAACAAGGACTTTGATACCATACAAAACTAACATTGAAAACTATTAAAAATGAATGATAATTATTTTTTATCATAAGATGTTTGATTTTAAATACTTTGAAATCAATCCTAATAATATAATATAATCGTATAATCATAGTAAAGGTTGATTTCCAGATGTCTTGACGTCGTGAGCCATATTGGCAATGCAAAATATATATGCATTTTGACACATCGTTAACGGTGGGTTCCAGTAACATACCACAATTTTGGTGACCAGGCAACAACTGTTAATAAGAATATCTTGGCAGCCATACTTGGCATCTATAACTGTAACCTATATAATATAATATATTCCATAAAATCGTTCATGTTTACGTTTCTCAATAGACACTGTAGTAAAGTGTTCTATTAGACATTTTAAGCACATATGTATTCTATCCTTCATTTTCTACAAAGCGACTAGTATATTGGACTAAATAAGGCAACGTTAATGTGATAGGTAACCAAAGTACCCTACAAGCGCACAGAAGAAGAGTGTACACATTTCATTGCTTGTGACTGTCCATACTATCTGATGAACGGTAATTATATAAACGGCAGAAGGTTTAAAAAGAAACGAATGCAAACTTGTCAGACATACAATGTACCTACATACAAAAACCGAAAATGTAGGCTGATATATGTGGTAAATTAATCTTATGATGTACAATCACAAAACAAAGAGGACAAGCACAAAACATTTCAACTAAATATCGGAACATTTCGCAACAACGAGTCGGTGAATGCCATTTTTGCCTAAACTCTCTGTTTTGTGATGACGGTACATTTCTTCTACAAAAAAAATTACAAAAATTAATGAGGTTTTATGCATACCTACTTATCCTAAATTACGAAATGAGTCTTCGTTCAATTTTTGAACAGTTTTCAAGTCACATTCAGATTTCTTTATTCCTGTTGATAATTTTAAAAAAATCAGCCAATTAATATATTAAAAAAAATTCAAACTAAGGATACATCTCCCGAGCACAGATCTAAAGGCACAAGCTATGTTGTTCATATTAAAAAAAAAACAAAAATAACAGAAAACGTTGCCTATGTGCACAGGCAACATCAAGTCATGACGTGTTATGACGGACTTTTGAACAGGAGATTTTTGATTTCATGTCCATTTTAATACTAAGTTATCACTTTAAGTCAACCCATCTATTCATTAAGAAGTCTGGATATAGATTCCTAAGGGAAGCTACTTGGTTTAGTTCTACAGCTAAATGAAGGAAGCTGTTCTAGGAGCTTTTCCAACAATAATTCTTCCAACAATGTGACACTGAAATTTAATAATTTCAAGGACTGATGAAATTGGTATTTTCTTATGTTTTGTTTGTCTAAGGATTTGATCTTTACTGACTCGCTCCAGAATCCACACTATCTAAACAGGTTATAAGGTACCTCCCATACTAGAATTTTCTACCACTAATAAAACGTTTAGTACTACAAAATCATAATGCAATTTACTTTCTTTACTAATACGAGCTATTCTACACATATAAACACATATAAAATTTCAATAAAATTACAACATCGACAACCAAATTCTAGAAGCGTCACTAATTTCTATAGCCCACACCTATAAAACCAGGACATAAAACACTTCAATGAGGTTGCTACCCTTTGCAATCCCTCTTTGACATGTTTGTAACCCATTAGTGACCCACTCAAGGGTCGCCGCACACAATCAGAAGGGTATAGGCCTTTATCTAACACATTGGCTAACCAAACTAACCAACCATAACCAAAAAACTAAAAAAACATAGATTTATTGACCCCCAGTTATATGAACATGCCCAAATGCTGTCATATAGTTGAACCTTTCATCATTGATTTATGTTTCAATTTTTTGTAAAGGAGAAAAACTATATAAGTTCATTCGATTTGATATTCAGTGTACAACTCAGACTAAGGTAATAGTCACAATAAATATTTGTAACAAATGTTTGGAATTGTCCATTCAACAAAGGCAATCAAAATCTACATAGCACCAACTCAATAGCAGTTGTAATAGATATTGGTCTTGCATAAATATCTAAAAGCTTGCACATCAGAATTACATGATCATTACGCCCCGAGGAATCCAATCTATTACAGTGTACGCAGTCACACAGACATGACAGTGTATAGTGTATATAGAAAAAAATACAAATAAAAATGATATACAGTCTGTCATATCTGTCTTGTTTAAAATGTGGCTGATTTCGGTAGTAGCCGCACCTATTTTGATAAGACTATACCGATAATAGCTGATTTTATATCAAGCAAAATGGTTTCTCGTTGTTAGACTTAGTCTTGCCATTACTTAAAGTGCAGTGCATAGAAAAAGGAAGTAAATAGAACGGCAACAATAACAAATATGTTCCAAAACACACCACTTTTTCATTCTATCAAATCACAGTTGCACTGAGAGTGCTAATAATTGTGTGCTCATGAGTTTGCGTGCCCTGCCCACATAGCTGCTCTATCTACTTCCCATCTCTATAGTGCAGTGGTTCGAGCTAAGGCCCTTTGATAGGTTTGAGCTGATGGTGTGTACCCAGTGTTTTACCGGGAGGTGATGTACTTGGGCTCCATGTGGCCGGTGTCGCTGAGGGCTCGGAGGATGACGTTGCCGTTGGGCAGGATGGACATCCATGTGATGGAGCCGTGGTTGAGGGATATCCTCAGCCAGCCTTCCGGTGGGAACTGGAGAGCCCTGGAATGTAAATAAATAACGCTTCACACTCATAGCCCCACACTAGGATTCCCTGTGTCGTGGGTGCCATGGACAAACACAAAATAAGAACACAACACACCCAGACCAGAAACAGAAATTCAAATTCATCATTCAAATCTCTGCTCTGCTGGGAATCGAACGCAGGACCCTCCGCGCAGCGCACCAGTGTCTTAACCACTGCGCCACTCAAGTCGTCATAATGTGAAACAGAGTTTGAAATATTCATTTCTATATTCATAAGTGAAATAGTACCTAAATCTGATCTGAGCATTTTCATCTCAGCAACAGAGTTTGGCTCCATAATTGTTATTTTGATCAATAAAACTAAGAGTTGAAACTGTCAATATTTATTGAGTATCCACATTAATTCTTTGTTATGTCAAATAAGTTATATGAAAGGAATATCAAAAAGGGGAAGAAATTAATATTTTACAACAGAATACCCATGTATAGTTGTACTGGAGTTATTGTAGATCTCGCCATATTCCGGAAAATTATGAACTTGTATAGAAGTTCTTTATGATTTTGTTGAAAACAAACCGTTTATATTCCTTTAACGAAAAAAGTTGTTTTAGAATACAACTCACTTGCAAACAAAGAATCTGATGACGTTGGCGTGGCACACGAGCAGAGTGTAGGAGTCCTGCTTCTGTTCCGGCGGCGCTCGGTAGAAGTACTTTCTGAAGGCGGCTTCGATCCTCGCACCGTCCTGGAAGAACTGCTAAGCGGTGCCAAACAGTACGCGTTAGTCATCAGTTTTGCTATACTCCTTGTAATGTAAGAGGGGGTATTTAGAAAATAAAGATGAGGGTAGACCTGAGTAATAGATAAGAATGGGTACATAGAAAAAATGGTGAGGGTAGACCAAAAATAATAAAAAGTAAAATATAAAATTTAGTTTTTGACATTAGAATGTAAATTTATTGTATATTTTTATTTTTTTTTAATTCATGTTCAGCAACTTAAAGGCTAGGGTGTGAGGGTTTCCACAAACATTACTGTTCTGGGAAAATTTATGTCAAAAGTTAGTTTTTAAGTAACATAAATTATGATCTATTAAAAAATCAACAATACACATACATATCATTATACTAAAAATAAATATTAAAAAGTTAACCAAAGTTCTCTATATACAAGCAACAAAAATGGTTAAAGTTAAGAGTTAAATATCATTATATTGCTTAGTAATGCAACCAAGTGAGTATTTAGTATGAAAATATAGTATTTAGAATGGAATGGAAATGGAGCATAGTAAAACTGACACATACATAAATAACATACCACAACAACACAAATTTTTGATAAACAGTAATAGGACTAGAAGCAATCACAAGCTAATATTACGGATGGACTAGCAAGGTGTTAATTGGTTAATTCCAATATCATCATTAGTCATGCAACAAATAACTTTTTTTAGTCTAGGCTAAAGTCAAAAATGTAA
Organism: Erynnis tages; assembly: GCA_905147235.1. Classification (NCBI taxonomy): domain Eukaryota; kingdom Metazoa; phylum Arthropoda; class Insecta; order Lepidoptera; family Hesperiidae; genus Erynnis; species Erynnis tages. The sequence goes on from LR990092.1 coordinate 4,068,354, forward strand.
TTATAAAAATGTGAAGCACATTTCATATCAAACTTTTATGTTCAATACACTAAAAGGAAAAGTAGTAAGGAACCCTTCCCAAAGTTTTAGATTTAGTCCCAGATCAAAATGTTGTGCCACTAAAGAGACGTTTTTTATACTGTTTTATGGTAGGTTAAGAGAGTAAGGCGAGCTTCCATGGCTCTACCACTAAAAATTATACCTCAATGCTCTCTCTTTATCATGCTTAAAACATTATTATCTTTGCATATTAAATTATATCTATAATAATAAACAATATTTTCAAGAAGAAGCTTGATGAAGCTGCAAGCGTTCCCTTCGACAAAGCAGTACTATTACAATGAGGGTTTCAATCCACTGGTTAGTTTACAACATATAAGCAGAAAGTAGACAGAGCGAGGGTTGTCTGGATTCAGCTAAACTGCATGCATATACACTCCTCCTAACACTCTCATCGCATCCGTGAGTGAGGGTTACAGCATGCAGTGGGAAATTCCGTTAGATTTGAATGAAATGCTATAATTGCTGTTCTATTAACTTCCTTTATCTATAGTTAAGAATCAAGGTCTTAACACACTATAACTTACTTTTGGCTCAGGCCGCCAGTGACCCACTGGGGGTTCTGGAGGGACGGGTGCCCCCTCCTCTATCAGCTGGCAGTCCCTGACTTCAATGTCGGCTGGGAGGTGCTTCGCTATCAACATTGCTGTCTCCTGGGCACGGGTCATCGTTGACCGGACTAGCAAGTCCCACTTGATGTCCAGTTCAGCCAGCCTCTTGCCTGTCAACTCTGCTTGTTTTCTACCTGAAATGTTTAATGTTTACCTATATTTTGTTAACTGGAAATCACAGTAGGTACTAAGCCCCGCAAACAGGCAAAGGTCCACCAAAATGCTTCAGACATAAGATTACAGTTTACAAATACATGACAGCAAATGAACAAAAGAAACATGACTGGAAAATGGTCTGTGGAAGATCACTGTGTAAGTAAAAGTTGACACTTTATTAACTTTAATGCCACTGTTGTGAAATGAAAGAAGCTTACAAATGTTTCTAACATTGTCAATGTCAAGATTAAACCTAGAAGTAGCACTGATAGTTTCATTCACATCAAACTTCATTACAATGATTGCAGAGCATCTACCCATTAAAGAAACTGTATTCACCTAATTCAGTCAATGTCCTCTCCTTATCTGTGATGCCGTCAAGGTTGTACTGGCCATGCCTGACTAGGAACAGATGACGGACTGCCTTGCTTTTGGCCTTCTCAATCTGTTCATTGTACCTGTTGTCATCTTCTGGCTTCGCTTCCCGTGTTGGACGCACTATTGACTCGGGTTCTCGACTGCAATATTTAAAAAAAATAATTGTCAACGATGGCATACAAATGTATTATCAGGAGAGTGAGTATAGATCACAGATATAGATCCATGGAGGAGCATCTCTAGACTATGAAGCACCCTGTGCAATTAATATCCTGGTGCCCTCTCATATCAAAATGTTTGGTAAAATTTTTTTCATGTGGAGAATTACAACTGAGTAATAACTTTAAATTTCTGTCTCTGGTGTTGGTGTAATATGTGATTTACTTGTGTGTTCAAGGCACCCACAACATAGGGATGTTGCATGGGGCTAAAGGTGTGGGCCATTTATAACCTACTCCTTTTTTGAAGTTGTTTAAAAATCAAAACAACAAAATCATGGATTTAGCTGGACAGAATGGTGGAATATAATGATCCAGTATGTCACAGTTGATAATTAATTTTATCTCTAGCTTTATAAGAAATGTATAGTTTCATGTATCAGAACTAGGGCACAGGCACCCAAAATTTTTCGAGTAGACTTGCGATATTGTTGTATGACAATGTACATCATTAACTTGGACTTTTCAGGTACCGATTTTATCACTTCTTTCTGAATATAACTGGATACAAACAAACCAGAGAACGTACCTAAGAGCGGTGATGATAAGTGATAACTTACCAACCAGGTGGCCGGTCTCGGTCTCCGCGTTTGCCCGTTTATGGGTATCCCGCGATTTATATGAAGGTGTGTCGTTTGTAACAACAGATAAATAGACTTACTGGTCCCAGTTTCGCTCCCATTTCACACTAGGCGAGTAGTTAGTAGTCCACGAATTTTGAACGTCGAACTTTTTATTAGATTTACCCAATTGGTAATACGCAAGTCCACCACCAACTGCACCAAGACTTATAAGGGCTATTTTATGAAATCTAGACAACGAAGCCATTTTTTCCGAAAACAACTAACCTATTTATCACTTTGGCACATTAACATGAACACAAAAATACACTTATATTAAATCAATAAGATCACAAGTCTGGTAAAAGTAGGCCAAACCCAAACGAGTTGATTTTGAAGTTATAACCTCAAAATAACACTGCTGAAGTGCTGATTTGCTAAATGATCTGACACTGACAGCACAACACTGACAGGTGAGGTGACTGACAAGTGACAATACGTCAAGTCGGTCACAACCGTAACGTGCCACCACAGAACAGGTGCTGCTGCTGCTTTATCTGTTCTGTGAGTGCCACAGTTGCACGGCACGCAATCTTTAACGCTTGAGTACATTTGCATCCATAATATGGATAAAGCTTACAAAAAAAAATAAAGAATAATTTGGCACCATAATATTATGGTAGCATTATTGGGTTGCCGACTTGCCGCTGGATCCCTAATCAGCCAATAGACTCAATGGGTTTAAAACTCACATTTTATGAATTTTATTGTTAAACCTTAAACAGTACAGCTACATGGTTGTAGTACTCGACAGTGCTTCGAAGGGCACGTTAGGCTGTCGGTCCCAGTTGTTATTATAAAGTGTGGCCAACTCGTGTCGGACTCCGACACGAGTTGGCCCGACAAGCCAGTTTCTCCATCAATCCGCATTGGAGCAACGTGGCGGAGTATGCTCTAGGCCTCCCCCTGGGGTGGAGAGAGACCTTTGCTCAACAGTGGGCCATAAAAGAGTTGAAGCCAAAGAAGCCAGGCTCTGGTTTAAGAAGGGCCCAGCTAGGTTGTTCTGGAATATTGTTTTTGTACTAAATATTTTTCCTTCCTTCCTTTTGATAAGATTATGTAAAGCTAGAACTAGTGTTTTAAAACATAAAACTACGTACCTACTTATTTTTGCAAAGTATTTAAAAAATGTTTTGATTCATATTGGTTCAAGGTCACATGACAAACATTGGAATAAAAATTGATGTGGGATGTGATCTTGTTTATCCGGAGACGAGTTTATTATTATTGAAAATAAACATAACTTAATTGAGTCAAATTTGTGTAGGAAGATCAGTGACTAGAGGTATTAGGCAGATACATAACTCATTTTTTATATTTCTACACCAACAAGTAAAACAATTTCGGTTACTGGGTATTTAAAAAATGCTTAATTAGGGGAGAGTTGGGTACAATCGCCATTTTAAACTGAACTGCCTGTTTAGTATTAATTATATTTTAAATTTATTTTATTATTTATCCTTAATTTTATAATTAAGTTTTATTTTTCGTAATTTATTATTTTTTAATTTCCCACTAAGTCTATGAAGGAACCTTTGAAATGTAGTACGGTACGGTATCTCCGTGCACTAGTGGTCCTCAAACACACGGAACACTATATGACGTTGCAAATGGTTGCACCGCTACTTTAAAGGGCTAAGTAAGATGCTCACGTCTGTCTTTCCGGAAAAACTATCTTAACTAAGAACTATTATAGTATACGTCAATGATGGTTTACGGGCCCCGAAGTAGTTATTATAAGTGTAGCTTATAATCTATTAGTTGATTACAGCGAATTGTTATGTCGCTAATCTTATTATGATGTTTTGATGGGACATTGCTTACGTAACCATCATGTGGGTTGTTTAAATCAGTTAGTAACCGAAAAAAAATATAGCAATCGAACTCGTTTGCCAAAAACTTATGCTAAAGTTGATATTTAAGATAATAATGGCTGGGTCTTCCGATTTATAAAATCATCTTTGATTCTAATCAGATCTTCTGGTCTATTGTGTTCTGTTTATGGAAACTATAAATTTTATAGGCCATCTGATGCTCTGATTACATAATATTTATCTTTAACTATGTAACCTTCAATATTGCATGTATTTAAAATTATTTTCTTAGACAATTTAAAAATAGGTAAGTAATTTAATTTCATTGCCTATTTAAACATGACAGCATGGACCTCATGACAGTTTACTGTGCTACTAACGGTGTAGATCCGTAGATGGCAGTTTTGATCAAAAGAATGTTCAGGTTAACGTGAAGTACAAGTGCATCAGGTACTACGACTGTACCAACATAGTGGCAGGCTTCCAAAATTTGGAAGGCAAACTCTCAATTTCGAAGTTGTTATGCGCAATCTGAAAGATCCCATACGTGTTGGGCTACTAACGGTAGTGTTGTAGAGTATACAATAGGGGTCAATGTGTCGTAATGGGGAGAGACTAGCACTTTTCGTATAACACGGTATAAAATGATTAGGTCAGAATGAAGATAGAATGGTTAGTAGGTATAAGTCATAGAGAAATTATAAAATTATTGTTAGCAATGACCTAGGTAAGTATAGGTGTAGGTAATAGGCACTTAAAGCCATCTTGTCCCGCAAGGACAAGTTATAATGCCACGTCCTATTTTGTAAAATTTTTCAACAAGATATCAATAAACTTAATTGACCTTTCTTCCAGTCAATTCTGTGTTCAAAGAAAGATCCGGTTTAAAGTAAACCTACAATATGACATCATCTTTAATTCAGTGTTAAACCAAATATGGTTTGAAAGCTGGCCACTTATTGTATTGAACTTGTTAAAATTAATAAAAGCTTTATGAATATTAAATTTCAGGACAACGTGATGGCATTTAAATGCTTAATCGGCGTAAGATGAATAAATAAGGAAATGGGATTAATTATTAGTTTGGAAATGACATAATTTTAAAACGAAATAAATATTCATCCTGCGGCGAATTCGCAAACGCGTAGGCTGTAACTTAGTATAAGGAGGGAGTACGAACAACGCGGGCATGTTGTTCTCTCCGTATCACAGACAAACGAACCGACGTAAGTGTTGTTTGTGAATTTTAATCAAAATACATATACAAGGCACAGATAATTACAAATCTAATAATTATAAAGTTCAAGTGAGTGAAATCAATCTAGTGTGTAGTGTAAGTTCTTGAGATGTGAAATAAATAAAAAAATAACAAATCTTATTAATTCCGATAAACTGTTTATAAAAATGTTGAATATTATGTTTAAAGAATTACTATGTGTTACAAAATTAATATTTTATTATTTGTAGTAGAAAATGACTCAAAATACATGTTTAACAAAAAAAATCAAAACATAATTATTATTATCCTGAATTTGAAATTATAGATTAAAAATTTTAATTAATATCCATTAGTTTTACTTAAAAATGTTGGTAAAGAACTAATTTTGTATTTAAAATTCTTTATATGGATACGAAACATTCAATCAAAAAATGTTATTAACTAGTGTAGCAAAATAGGCATTGTAAGATCGCAAAATAGTGATTAAAGGTTTTCAATGCGGATACGTACATATTTCATTTGGTTAAATAAATATTGTGAAAATTCGCAACTTGTTCAACTTGACTTTGACCCACTATTGAAACTTACGTAGTTCATTAAAGAACACCTTTAGCAACGGTGATTCATATATCGGCCAGAATGGTCAGCTGTTTGTGATGTCACGCAGATTTACTTCTTTGTAACGAACTCATTATTAAAAATTAAAAAAAACTTAAAATCAGTAGGTGAAGGTGGAACAAAATGATTCTCTTAAGGGTAAACAGTTGTAAAAGGAATTTATGCAGTTTTGTATAAATTCTTTTTAATCCATGATCTGCAGGATCTTAGTAAAACGATAATTTGTAAAAGCAAACGAAACCATATTTGTATTAAAAATGTAAAATTTACTTAAAACAGCCCGTGTCTAATTAAATAATATTAACTTCTTATTTTCCAGATGAAGGGGGGACTTTCATACTTAGCACCTCTGGTGCTATTCGCCCTCAGTGCCGTTGATGGTAAGTTTGAAAGAAGTTTTAAATAACCTCTCAACTTAATTTGTTATATTTGAACCAGTTAACACTGCTACTTCAATATCAGCTCAAGCAAGCAAACAAGCAGTCAAAGGTATTATTGGTTTTAGTATCCTCAAATAGGTATAGGTAATACATCTTTTAATTATTCTCGCATCTTCATCTACTTCATCTACTTATGGAAGTCAAATTGAGTTTCGAGTAAATTAATTTGAATGCTTTTCATTCCGCTTTAAATTCAAATTTCAAAATCTTGCCACGCTATTGGACATTGTGACGTTTCCGAATTCTAGATTCAAACGATTGTACATTTCCAGGCATCATTCAAGTCTATCTATATCTATTATATAGTTCCCTTTAAATCGCTATATCTGTACCAGATTCTTCGCAACTTGCAAGCTAATTAGAACACTCATAGTACCTATTCGTATGGGATACCACGCGGAAGCTACCTACAGGCGTAATCAATCAGCATTCAAGAGTAGCGTTTTAATTATAAAAACAAATATCGTGGGGGCGTCTAAAGTGGCGATGCGATATTGTTTCTTGAAAATTTTAATTTAAGTTAACAATGTTTTTGTTACCATTCGTTAGAGACTCCTTATTGACAGATAGTCGTATAATTAGTAAAGCCGAATTAATTATATCGCCATCATCAGTTTATGCATTAAAATCGATTTGATTAGCAATACTTGTAAACTAGCTTTTATATTACGTGTAGGTTTTTCCAAAGATTTGGTAACGTTTTTGGAATTATTCGTCAGTTTTCCTTCAGTTCATTCTTCATTATTTTTCGGAATCCTTTCAACAAATAGGTAATTCTTAGAAAATGACTGGTACCTATTGGTACCGGTCATTTTCAATAGCTCTTAACGACATCAGCTAAGCTAAGTTAGTGTAAAGCTAGTGTACGTCAACTCAAATTATACAAAGACTTAGCCCGGGATTTTATGAACACATTTTTGAAATTGCTTTTCTTTAGACAAAGTGATAGAACTAAAAATCATTGCACTTAATGGACCACCGCAAAACTCGTAACCCACTGTGAAGCAAAATATTTCTTGGGTTCTGTCAATATTTAGTACTTAAGCCCCAACTTCAATCACCATTTACAAACCATTTTAAACAAAATTTCGGGCATGTTATAAAGAGTTTAAAAATACATAAATCCTCTTACTATGAGTTTCAGTCAACACTAACTTAGCATCAGGTAGTTTGCATGCTCGTGTTCTTCTTTTATCTGCTGAAGATTAAATAATTCTCACAGTCACGTTTTTTAATAGCAGCTCCCTTTTTTGCTCTAAATTTCTTACATATCTCGAAATTCCTGGTTATGTTAAGTTCTTTCATTTATTTGCCAAAGAATAATTGTTAATGTGTTCATGTGTCCATTGAACGATGACCACAAGGACATGAGATGAAGTGGGCGGTAATTCGTTTACCTCCACACAAGGCTGTTGTCAAGGTCTGGTGATATAGTTATTATGCAGATGTAGGCAGTCGTGATGTCACAACGTCGACAGGTGGCTGATTGTGATTTATCGTGTTCCGAAGAGTTTCGGACTTCGTTTAGATTTATATTGTTTTGGGATTTCCGGCGTATTGTCGATTTTATCTGAGGTCTGGGGTAATTATGTAAAAATATTATAAAATACTTACATACATACATTATAAAACAAACTTACTTAGGCTACTCCAAGTGTCAAAGACACAAAATTGAGGGCGACTACCATTCGTCTGTTTGCAACCTTGTGTTGTGTATTTGAATGTGTGACCCCAAACAAAACACTGCCGGCTAACGCCTGCTTATTAGTTCTTTTTTTCATAAAAAAAGTTTGTCAAAAATCTCCCTCCAAGTTAGATGAACATGTCTAAGGAACGGCTGTAGCGCCCTAGGGATATTAACTTGGAATTTGCCTATAATAGATGTTTAGAAAACTTCAATAGCATGATCTAGGTTACCAGGGGCGCCATCTTTTGACGAGTGGCGAAAATCAATATTGAGTGCCTTTACCTTCTTTTTGACAGCCCAACGGTACTACAACTATCATCCCCGAGGCTACTACGGGCGTAATTTGTACGAGAATGGGCGATCGATCTCCGACGAGCTGGTGACATGTGGCCCCAGCACCTGTGGCGTAGGAGCCCACTGTACCCACGGCAGTGTGCGCCCGGTGTGTGCTTGCCTGCCTGGCTACTCCGGCGACCCTCTCTCACAGTGCGTCAAAATTGAATGCGTTGGTAAGTCTCTTTAAACCTCTGAAGGTTTTATGGTACAGCTATTGTTTATTTGTTTTTGTCACTCTTTTCTTTATATCACAGTGAAACCGAAATTCCGGTTTCTGTTTGTTAATATTTCAAGCCTACCTATTTCATAAAGAATAACGGCGTGTAGGCGAGTTTTTTACAAATATTAAGATTTTCACCCATCCAATGATATCGATTCAGAAATTGTATAAAATTTGAATAAATTTGCATTAAGTAAATAATAGAAAAGATGCTATGAGGTTTTCGTTTCTACTAGTATTGTTTCCGCGAGGCTCTTTGACGCGAAATATTGTTTAAGATTCTGTTTAGCTATTTATTGAAGGTTCCGTGAGTAATAGTAGGTACCTAGTACGGAAGTTACTTGACAGACTATTAACATAAGCAATACTTTGCGTAGTTGCAACACACTTATTTACACTATTTTTATTCCAAATTATTCTTATTAATTTTTTTCTTATTATATCTGAGTAACATAAAGAGTTATCGACCGATTGATGTAATATGGTCTTATAAGTAGATAATTTATCCACATTGCTGCATATTTTATACCATAATTTAAAGTACGAAAGACTAAATAATGTACATATTTAGTAAGCAATTGTTAGAACATTTATGGGAATCTGTCACGTATAGCAACCTGTTAATAAAACAATGGCTTTGTCTGCAGACAACAGCGAGTGCCGCGACCACCAGTCGTGTGTCAACCAGCACTGTATCAATCCTTGCGAAGGTGCCTGCGGAATTAATGCCAATTGTGATGTGAGTATTACGCTAAAATATACTGAATATGCATAGTGCTAGAAGGATTGAACGCTAGTTGGTAATGAAGCAAAAGCAATGTAGGCTAGGATTGGCTAGGAACCAACTTTGTCTTAGATCAAAGCCACAAATTTCTTTTGCATATAGCATCCTTCCTTCCTTTCTTTCAGCTCTTGGTAGTCCACTGCTGGACATGGGCCTCCACTAATCGACGCCACTCCACCCGGTCCCGTGAAAATCCCGTTTTGTTTTCGATTTCATAACTCTTATTGAAAAGTATCATCATGCCTCATAGGATCATCTTGTACACGTTTCCCCTATTTTCAATACCTAGGTACTCAACAAATCGTTTTACTAAAACGAATATTTAGATGTTATATCTTAAAGAAGCGAATTTATAAAATAAAACATTAATTACATAATATAAATATGAAAATACCTAGTATGAGATATAGTGATATACCTAAGTACATAATATTATTATAATACGACGGCTTTAAGTAGGTGTCTACGTGGGCTGGCCGCTGTGACTATTTTTGGATAGGATGTGATTGATGTGCAAATCTGTGTCCACAGGTTCGTCAGCACGTGCCTGTGTGCTCCTGCCCGCCCGGGTACACCGGAAATCCATTTTCGTCCTGTAGGATCGCCGACCCTGGTGAGTTTAATGCAGACGGTATATAACGGTTGAAAACAGTTTTAAAATAAAATAAATTTCGAAAAATGTCGATGGACATGAAATTCCGTCAGGTTGTCGTATTTTGTTGTTGTAAAGTACACCCTGAAATTCTTACAGCATGAATAAAATATCAGAAATATTTTCATCATAACATTTAAAAGTACTTAAAAATATTTGTAAAAATATATTTGTTAATTTTCAGAGGAGGCATGCCACCCCTCGCCGTGTGGAGTGAACACTAAGTGCCATGTTGCCAATGACAAGGCTATCTGTACTTGTCTCCCAGGATTCAGGGTAAGTAATTCATTGTAAGAATACTTAAGTATTAATTTTTTGGTCTCAGCCTCGAAGTAGGTACCTAACCAGCCAAATTATATTATCAATTTTTCCAAGTAGATTTTTCTTTCATAAATGTCACTAAAAACAGTTTCATAAATAATTTGGTTCTGAAATTCCATGACTGCGCACGATTTTTATTTACACCAAATTCTTTCCACTCTTCAGGGCAGCCCTCTATCGGGTTGTACCCACGAATGCGAGTCGGACCAGGATTGCGGTGCTCAACACTCATGCCGCGACTTCAAATGCGTGAGCCCCTGCAGCGACTGCGGTGTTAATGCCGACTGCGAGACCGTGTCCGCCCATCGCGCTGTCTGCAAGTGCCCTAGAGTGAGTATAGATTATTTCCTTACTATTATTTCCATTTAGGTCAGTCTTCTTCAAGGATGTACAAACAAAGGCATGTCCGACCACGACTGCGAGACCGTATCTGCGCATCGCGCTGTTTGCTAGTTGCATTCTGCGAAACATAAAACAGATTCTCATGCTATATTTTAATACATGCTATATTTGTAATACAAATCTCAAAATTCTTAAAACTTAGAAAATCGATCAGTAAATTTTTACACTGTCATTTTTAACCCTTTAGGGCTATCACGGCGACCCCTACCGTATCTGCTCAGCCGAGTGCACATCAGACAGCGAGTGCCCCAGCTACAAACCGGCGTGTGTGTACAACGCCTGCGTGAACCCCTGCACGAACGCTTGCGGCGTGAACGCGGACTGCAACCTGCGCGGTCTGACGCCCGTGTGCTCCTGCCCTAAGACCATGACCGGCGACCCCTTCACCTTCTGCCGACCTTTCGAAGCTCGTAAGTCTTGCCAACTGTGCATGATTGTGCACGTGGGATGAATGCTGAGTAGGATTTGATCAATAACAAAGGTAAAATGTCGATAGATAGCTACTGACTGTTTGGCTTTTTCAAAGATTTTGTATTGTTAATTTAAGTAGTTGAAGTGAACTTACAAGGTGTATGTTTAACGCGTTCAATACAACGTAAATTTTTGTGTATATTTAGAAATGCAGCCTATACATTACATACATTACATACCTATGGTATGGGCTTTGCAATTGAATCTTTCAATATACTGCTACACGACTACTGCGTGTCGAAGGTACTGAACGTGTTGAATAAAGAAAATAAATATGTATTAATGAATTTTTTATTCCCAGGTGACCTCTGCGAGCCTAACCCCTGTGGTGCTAACGCTAAATGCACACCAGGCCACGACCGCACTGGAGCCGAACGCCCAGTGTGTACATGCCCTGTGGGATACAGGGGTAATGCTCTTGTTTCTTGCGAGAAGGTAACTTATCTTCTTCTATAACATTTATACTTGAGTGTTATTTGATTTAGTAAGAACTGATATGAAGGTCAAGAGGGACCGTCTGGGAGACCAGTGGTCACCGTCGCCTGTTTATAGGAGCAACACCAGAGGAGTCGCATTATGTGTTGCCGACTTTTTACACCCTTTTTGGAGAACATCTGATATGAGCAGAGTCTTGGAAAAAATAGAAGACCGTTTCAAAGCTTGTACTTCGGTGGTTTTAATATGAGGTTTCTAAATGGAGTTAGATTCTCTATCTAAAGACTTTCACTGTTACTATTAATACAAACATAGCAAAGCGAATCGATTGTGTTTTTGTCTTGTGTGTGTCCATTGCACCCACGACACCGAAAATCCTAGTGTGGGGCTAAAAGAGTAGAGCGATATTTATTTATTTATTTATACATTTATTTCAGGGCGAGTGTGAACTAGACTCCCAGTGTCCAGACCACCTCGCGTGCGTCGGCTACCAGTGCACGGACCCGTGTCTCGGCAACACGCAGTGCGGCTCCGGTGCCGTGTGCATGGGCCGCAGGCACATCGCCGTCTGCACCTGCTCTAATGGTAAGTAAAGGTACCATTCCGAGTCGGACGGGCCGCAGACCGCAAACTCCAAGCGGCACCACTTGTTTTTATGAAATGAAATGAAATGAAATGAAATGAAATGAAATGAAATGAAATGAATTCGCTTTTTGATTTTTAAATAAATAAATAAATAATAATCTGACTCAAAACCGAACCATTGATCAAATTCTAAGCAGTAAAAAATGGTGTAAAAATGTTGTCAATCCTTATTATGGTTTATTTTTCACGTCGACCTTGTAGCTGCAGTGATCTAATTGCATATTGTTTCCCAGGTCATCACGGAGATGCCCTCGTGAACTGCTACCAGACTCACTCCGAAGCGGTATCTACTCGGTACTACAGGTTCAAACGCAACGGTAACTTCACCGAAACTGTTGAGCCCGAACATCCCGTAGAAGCCGCGGTGGAGCTGGTCCCAGCCAAGACCGACGAAGTAACGAAAGACGAAAAGAAAGAAGAGAAGACAGACGAGAAAAAAGAATAATACTGCCATATTAATGTGACGTTCACAGATGATAAGTTATTAACAAATAAGGAATAAATTTTTGATTATAACGAATGTGTTTGATGTATTTGTATTTATTTCCCGATATCCCAATGTTTACGAAGACACTTGCAAGCCAAATTGAATGGCTGTAATAATAAAGTATGTCTCATGACGTAATTATGGACTCTATCAAAACCAATGTTTTACAATTTCCCTAACCATACCCTCGGGCAGACATTATAAATCTTTTCTGTTCTAAGAATCCCATGTAATTCGATTGAGTTTATAAAAAATCTTACTATTCTATGAAAAGAGCAATTATATTGTCAACCATTATGAGGCTCTCTCTATGTAGGTTGTCTATATGTATTAATTTTGGATTCAGAAGATGTGATGTACATAAAATTGCTCTCATTTTTGTCGACAGAGAGCACACTATTCTCTATATTTACATAATATAGGTTTTTATAATTATTTGCACATAAGTATAATTATTATGTTTTTATATTTGTATTGCGTTATTTTCTAGGGAAAATTTTGGCTCCAAACTATTTGATATACTATGAGGGTTTCTCTTTCCTAAGCAGTCCTGCGTTAAGCTGTGAGCTTACTTTACGTATTTCAGTATGTGTGGCGTGTGTGTAAGCCCCTTATTTGTGTAAATAATAAAAAAAATTACCATATTATAATATTTAAATCAAAATTCACTTTCAACTACATAATAACAAATGAAATATGCATGCTTTTTTAGTATTGCTCCTTGGTATCCATACAAATAAAATTATAAATATATTATATTAGCTGTACCATTACTGACTATTTTTTAAAGCACAACGGAACGCGCGGAACAACTTTGACGTTTGTTTGACATTTCATTTGATGGTTGATTTGGGTTGATTGAGACGTCCTGTCGTTCGATTATCGAATGATGAGTGATACAGTATTTTTTATTATAAAATAATCGTCCAAATAACAAATTCATATGCGAAACGATGTCCGAAATAAACATGGAGAAGTTCGCGGAGAACTTTGTGCCCGACCGATACGTGAAGGAGCTGGCGAGGTCGTGTGTCGGGGGGGAGGAGCTCTACGAGCAAAAAGAGAAAATTCAAACTTTAGCCGATGAGACCGCCAGTGCCCTGAAGAGGAATGTCTACGAAAACCACATGCAGTTCATCGAGACCGCCACCGAAATATCCCACCTAGAAGCTGAAATGTACAAGCTGTCACACTTGCTAAGTGAGCAGCGAACTGTCCTCAACACTTTATCACAAGCGTCAATTTTAGGTAACGATAACACGATATCGCGGGAGTCCTTAGACAACCACGACATAGAAGCAGAGCGCGCCGAAGAACAACGAAAAAATAAGTTAACACTCATCTCAGAAAAGGTGGAGGGATGTATGAATCTATTGGATGTACCAGAACGAAACTTGTTACACGAAGGTGACCTCCTAGAAATCGACGCGGAGGAGAACACTGCCTTACAGAGAATGCACGTTTATTTATTCAGTGACTGTCTTATGCTGACCTCTTGGATCTCCAATAGACGAGGTCCAATGAGATATAAATTTCAAATAAGTTATCCAATTAGCACTCTAGCCGTAGTGAATGTTCGAGACCTGGGCACAGTGAAGCAGGCTTTTAAGGTACTAGCTTTTCCAGATACAAGAGTGTTTCAGTGTAACAGTTTTGCCATTAAAAAGGACTGGCTAGATAAGTTTGATGTTGCTAAGAAGATGTACATTGATAAAGAAAATTCTAAACTCAAGAAGAAGGAAGCTTTAGAGAAACCTAAACTGGAATCTCTCGAGTCACCTAGTCTATCTGTGGACGAGGTCCCCTCCCCACAGATACCTCCATTGCCAGACTGGCTGGGAGACGTTACAGAGGAACTAGACGTACTTATTGTAGAAAGGCATTTCCAAAAGACTTATGAGCTAATGGTGTCAGCACAGAAAACACTAAACACTGAAGAATTTAAGAACCATCCACAGAGGAGTGACATATTAAAGAAAATTGAACAGAAACAGAAGGTGTTGACGGAGATATTGCTGAAGGAACTTGATGTCACCCATAATTGGAGCCCCAGAGGGGGCCTGCGAGCATCGAGACACCCCGTACTTATACTCAATAAATTTAACATGACAAGTCAAGCGTGCGAACTTTTCTTAGATATTTGTAGCCACACTGTCAAGGCTCACGTCAAGGGTGTGCTGTTAGAAGGTTCAATTCATAGTTACGTCAATCAAGTGGGCGAAGTATTCTTCTGCTCACTCAGTGACGCCTTAACAGAGTTCATTATACTATTTCCGAAGAACAAAATTAGTGCTTTCATAGTATGGGCTAGCATGCAACTTAGAATACTAATGAGTCAAATAATAAAGCAAGTATTCACTCCTCAGTGTGCACTGGACTCAGTGTTAGATTGTGTGCAGAGCTTGCGAGAACAGTGCACACTTTTCTGTGAATTTGGCTTAGATTTAAGATTTCAAATGAACAGTTGTCTCAGGACTCCAATCATCAAAGCCCTGATGGAATATAAGGAAAAGATTGTTGATTGCATGAAAACGAAAGTGTCAGACGACAAATGGACCCCAGTGAATATGCATACGAAAGCAGGTGTAAATAAGTTTTTAATACAGATGGAAAATTTGGGCCTTATCTTAGTTAAGTTTATTATAAATGAAACCTGGGTAGACCTGTCGAGTAGTACTATATGGTTTGCGCAGTCTGTTTTACTGATGCAAAAGGTAGGCCTAAAAATTGTTACAAAAGATATGATGGATGTCGTCGACGAGTGTATTTTTGCAATCTTCAATTCTCGGCTAATGCTTTCAGCGGGAAGCGATTCGAGTTATGCACACATCAATTTTAAGTTCTTGTTAGATACTGTCATGCCTTTAATGCTAAGATGTTACAAGGAAGATGTTGGTTACGAGAATGAAAAGCTCCTTGGTCTCGCCAAGAAGTTTGGTGTAAACGTCACCCCACCAAAGAAATCCAACATCACAAAATATACAAGTAACGAATATTTATGAGAATAGTCATTTACGAATTTTTGTTTATGTATGTAATGTTTGTATGAAATTATTTTTATTATGCTGAAGCTTTAATATTGTAATATATAGAGAATAAGCGTGCAAGTTTTTTGTAAGTTTATTTAAAACTGATCAAAATGAAAATTATATTTTATGCAAGTTAATTCATATGAAATTTTAATAAACCTCCAACTGGTCTATTTTGTGTTTAATTCAACAGACCAGGTATGAAACACATGTGCTATAAGTGCATAGAGCAATATTTTAAAGTAATCCTCTATAGTGCCTTGGCAGATTTAGGGAGAAAATATTGTGCGGAAAAATATAATAATTATGTCGTCATTATCCTGTAAGGTGAACCTTTGATATCTACCTCCCCATAAAAGAGGAAAAAATAAAAAACTTTACTTATTTACTGTTTTATTTTTATAAGCATTATAATAATAATATAACTTTGGTGTATAAATATATTATTACATTATTAACATTTCATAACAACTTGGATCTTAATTGTGAATATTGCAAGTAACTTCGATGACAAGTGATCAATATAATTACCTATTGAATGTCATCACATACCAGTAAATGGGCTGTTTTTTTCTTAAATTAAACATTAGTAAGGTGTTACGAAATCTCTTTTGTCTTATTAACTTGCCATGTTTTTTATGTAATGTAAAGATTTACTGAATTTTTCTTACAACATAAAGCCATTGTTTGCATACTCGTTAAATTGATACTTGCTCTAATAGACCCAAAACATATCTCAGAAAACTTATTTTTATAAACATCTCTTAAATGTATAGTTGAGGTTATAAATTTGTTATGCTATTATTGACAGGTATAGGTACACTGCATTCTTCATAATGCAAGTACTATAACATAGACGTGTATCTTATATAAGTAATTTGGAATGAGTCATATAAGTTACTTATATCTTACAAGTATTTGTAGTGTTGAAGTACTCAAGCTAGACTTTTTATTTTTTTTAACATGCTACATTGCTACAGCTTATATCCTAATCAGCCTCCATCAGAGCTTCAATGAAAGTATTGCCATTAATCAACTTAGTAGTTAATACGACAAATTCTACGTTCGAGTCTTCTTGTTGGCTGATACTTCTCAAAGCAGATATTTCGTGATAGGTGCAACCGCCGACGAAAAACACCAATATAACTTTAGGGTTGTCGATAGACGAAGAATTCTCGCTGGATATGGAGTTCCTACGAACCATACGTGGTTGCAACGATTGGAGTTCGTCCACCAAGGGCCCAGGGAGAGACCCTAGCACATCATTCAAACCTGTAACAGAAGAGATTTTTTTGTTGTCAATGAGTATATAATATAATACGGGCCACCAGATGTTATGTGGCCACTGCTATCGATGGAAACCTACAACCAAATCATGTCACCTATCAAGTAGTCATTGCAACCAAAAGACACCTACGTCGAACGTTGCATTGCTTTTCATGAGGCCTAATAGCTAATCACGGCGGTGATAGCCCAGTGGCTTAGAATTCGACCTCGAATCGAGGGGTCCGGGTTCGAATCCCAGTGGCACGCACCTATGACTTTGTAAAAAAGTTATGTGCGTTTTATAAAATTAAATATCACCTGCTGTTACGGTGAAGGAAAACATCGTGAGGAAACATGCATGCCTGAGAGTTCAACAAAAAAAAAATGTTCTCAAAGGTATGTGAAGTCCACCAACCCGCAGTAGGCCAGCGTGGTGGACTAAGGCCTACATTCCTCTCATTACGAGAAGGAGACCCGACCCTGTAGTGGGTCATTAATGGGTTACTGGCAATAGCTAATAGCTTCAAGATAGCTGTCTCAAATATTCTCAGATATTTTCTCTTCGGAAGAACCGATAGGGTGAATCCAAATTATAGGTCTAAAGCTTTAAGCTACATACACGTTTATCCCTAAAGTGGACAAGGTTAACGTTCGAAATAACAAAGAATTTTATTAACCCGCTAACTAACTTGTTAGTGTGGATTCACCCTTACAGTTCTACAATATCCCTTTACAAGTAACAACATCAATGTAATTCACAGCATGATGGTCATACTACATATTTGCATAGACACTGCTGACTGATTGAATGATTCATAACTCGAACTGAGTATTTAGAACAAAGGCCATTTATATGCAGGAATTTAGAACAAACCCACACGCCTATCACAGAAACATTCGCTAAACGTTATCAATGTCATGATTTACTCAGTTAATAGGTATTTTATATTGTGATTATTACGAAAGTTGTGAATAAGTAGACTGTTGCATGGATTAGTGATAATTTGAAAAGATATTAGATAAATACTCTTTTGTCCTTCTTCCTTTTTTTCTTTAATTGTCCATATTTACTTCAAATGTAAAACAGTGATTCACTCCTTACAAAATTAGCAATGACCAATGATATTGATTAGTAAGTATTGAAAATGGAGTTGATATTAATGAGTTTAAATTGGGGCGTATAAAGATAAGCGTTATACGTTTTCCTGTGTTTAAAATCGAATATGTAAGTATATTTGAGGTACGACAGCACCCGTTGATTAAATATGGATTTGTACAATAACTACTACTGTAGATTAATTGTAAGATAATTTGCATCACAGCTATGTCTGCGTCTTGCACATCCAAGTACAAATTAAAAAAAAATTAACTGACATCAACTTTTTTGATGTCTGTTTAATTTTTGGACCGAATTTAATGAAACCATTTTTTCCACTTGTTCCATTGTTTACCATTCCCTATGTTGAACAAAATGCATACGAACAAAAAAAGAATGAACACGATCCGTCAATTTGTTTCGGAGATATGCGAGGACAAACATATCTACATACATACATACATACCCATGAAAGGTATACTTGTTTGGAAGCTGTAAAGACCAACATAATATTTAAAATTGTGCAGTTTTGAGAATATTACATACACACGTATCGAATTGATAAACTCCTTTTTTGAAGTCGGTAAAAAAATTACTTGATTGCTTTTGGCACACAATTATGAGTACAGTGGGATATTAAAAAGTACAATGATAAATAATAATTCCACTATGTGTAGGGATCACTTAACATCATGCCCCTTTGTAATTGCAATAAAAAACGTCAATCGGTTTAAAAAAGTGGCCATACCAGCCCATCCTTTGTTCTTGGCGATGTGTTCAGCTAGCCGTACTGTCAACGGAGTGTATTTGCAGGACAGGTAGCATTTCTCCTGGTCATTTAGTTCCGATTCGTCCATGGTTAGGTGAAGAGCCTGCGAGATAAAAAGGTTTTGACTAAAGAGTAAATCGCATATACATATAAATAGGTACATGAAGCGAAAATTTTGGGTATAATTTACAGCTCACTACAGCTCACAATACAAACCGAGCAGTTTCAAGTTTGGCACAAATAAAGTTTATATTATTATGGAGAGGAATGCACAAATTCTAATATTTTAAAATTAAATGCATTAGAAGTACCTACAAGAAATTCATCAAAAAGCCACGCTACACACTACCATAACTTTGAGTACTGTGACACACAAAGACAAACATGACGTGTACGATTATTCTGTTACGTGTCAAATTCAAATTTCAATAATTATAGCTGAATTTCGAATACTTGGCGATCTCTAGTTCCTTTAAATATGTAGAAAAAGCAACGTTGTCAAAGAAAAGCGTATTTGGCATAATTTAAAAGAAAATTTTCATATAACTAATGAGAATGCTTCTTCCAATGTCATCACTTCTTTCCTGCCTTGCCTTCCCTTCGTAGCCCACTGCTGAAACTGGGCAGTACGCGACACCACTCCATCCCGTCCAGGGCCTTTGTATCCAACAGTTTCTCACCGTATTTATTTTGGTTTTTGTGCATTCACTAACCTTTCTTAAAACAGCATATTGGCGGGCGCCAGTCTGTGCCTTGAGGAGCCCCACCTTCTCAAGGTTACATAGCGTCAGCCATGTTTTCATGCCATACACCTGAACTATCTCGCGCTTGTAATATTCCAGAACTTTCGGTTTCAGACCCGAACCCGTGGCGCATTGGAGGCAAATGAGGCGGAGTACCTGTTAAAAATAATACCATACACAATTACTTTAAAACCTTCGTAATATATTCTCTCTCGCTATTATATTTAAGACCTTTTTAGGATTACTTTGTAATATCATGAATGTTTGACTTTTAATCGGTTTCAAACAAATATCATATAAGTTTACTACTGGCCTAAGAGAGTTTACAGGTAAACTCTTAAAGGGTGTGTCGGTGTTGTAGGATGGTGGATTGGAAGTTCACGCAATCTCACGTGGAGAAGGCAGATCTTGATAAACGTCACTAGTCTTTCCTGATATTTGACATATCTCTCTCAAATCTCGCATAAGATTAGAGGCAGAGTAAACAGGTTGAGTACAATCTCACTACAATTCATCGAGAGGGCAGTAGGTAGTCAAAAATTGCCGATAATAGGCTAGTTGACAAAATTTGGAAATGAGTTTAAAATATAGCTTGGTATCTATTTTACTCCAAAAATATATATTATTATTTTAAGTAAAATAAGCCATTTTACCTAAGAATTTTACGTTTTTAGAAATGAACTCCATATTGACGAAAATGACAGCAACAACATGACGTTTCGCGAGCCGTGACGTCACGCTTCTCTGATTTGTGTTCAATCATTTTAATGTCACGTGATTAAACGGCCAATTTTGCGGATTTTATTTTCCTTCAATATTGGTAATCTTTAATTATTTTAATGAAAAAAATATTTATTTGGTTACTACGTAACATGATTGATCATTAGAACCCCTATGCCAGCCGATTTATTCTTAGTGGAAACACTCCTATTGCCTCCTAATTTTGCGCTTTGTCAATAGGCGATGGAGGCCACTTATTATCAGAGGGCCTGCGTGTGGTGGGTGTTTAATTGCTCTTATATTTACTTAGTTATATTGCTCTTACTCATAAATGCACTATCCAAAGTGTTCACTTCAAGTACTCACCATATTAAGAGGGGATTTAGTTGCAATGAGATCCTCTATGTACGTAGACACTTTCTCGTGATCCAAGCAGTTCAAAAAGTCCTCTTCACAATTGATTTTGTCTTGGAATTCGAAACGGTCTGTGACCTGAAAAACATAATATATGCATATACTACAATTCCTCCACACTTAATTTTTATCCATCTCCGCCCGGGCGTCGGTCACTTGCTCCACTTGCTCCGTGGCAGAGTCAGTGTGAACAAACCTCCGTTTCAACTAGTCGATGTGTCTATGCACACTATTACCCTCCTTCCCGCATTCTTCATAATTTGATGAGCCTAAACATTTACTTATTTTTACCGGTAACCACTTTTCCCCCTTTAAATACTGATTATTTGTTTCATTTACTAAGTTAACTTTTAATATTCACTATGTTTACAATTGGAGTTCATAGTGTACATTGAGGGTTGCTTGTGAACTTCTAATTAGTCGACGTCTAAGAATATAGACGAAGTCAAAAATACATAATATGAAACTTCAGATACTTTTACCGTTTTGATATAAAAAACACATGTGGAATTTGACAGATCCAACTAATTTAGTAAAATTAGCATATAAAGTTGGGACTTACAGCTAAGTCTTAATAAACTCCACAATACATTCAGAAACGCATACAAAATCAGATAGACCTCCTTGATACATTCAGCGATGGCTGTGTGCGTTGCCAGCGACTGCTTGTTGGCCAACATCTGCGGCAACCGCGACACGAACTGCTTGATCTCTTGCACCGACTTGTCGTTGTGGCGCTCGTCCAGTTGCATCTTGATCACGCGCGCCTTCTTTGATAGCGCTGCACCCACCTAAAGGTTTCATGACATTACTATATGCACAGATTTATAGACTAAAGTCACAGATTTATAAACCTTTAGTTTACAAATCTGTTGCCGTCACGAGTGGTGAGCAGAACTTTCATTGGTCGGTTTGACATTACTGCGCTGCGGTGCACACGATTGGTTCGACGGTTGTCAGTTCGTCAGTGTGCGTCGTCTATTGGTCCAGCACGTTTTTTCGGCTGCTGTACATTGGCCGAAAGTATACAATGTCACTACCACCGATAATCTGTGCTCACGACTCATGACGGTTACTATAATTTTCTGATTCGACTGACCTATGTCTTGACTGATCGATTTCCTCGAATCTTTAGTGACCTACTGCAAGGTTGGCAGAGGGGCGCTGTATTACATTTACAGTCACATAAAGTAATAATACCACATATTATTATTATCTTCAAGCCAGCGGACAATCAAGACGATTTCAATAATAACTTATATGTCAAATAATGATAAGTACTTAGAAGATATGAGGGAACAAACATACATCCAAACCAGCCAAACACATAGCCTTACTTCTTACATCGCAGTAGTAGGTAAGAAAGTCCTTGGTGCGTGCTGAAGTTTGAATTCAAACTTTTCTCAAAAAATTGGTGGATTTGATTTAAACTCTGAATTCCCTAACAAGAGACTGAATTCTTAACCACTCGGATATTTCTCCATTAAATATACTATTTAAAGCACACTCACAGCTGTAAAACGGCAACCCCTTAGCTCTATGTAGAGTTCCTCGCCGGAGTTGAGGATGACTAACTTCTTCTCCCTTGCTGTCACCTCGGGCGTCAGCTTCTGGGCTATCACCGCATCAGACACACCGTTGGTTATCATCTGTTTAAATCACACTCACAACTGTAACACTGCAGTTCCTCA
The DNA here is from genome assembly GCA_905147235.1 of Erynnis tages. Lineage (NCBI taxonomy): Eukaryota > Metazoa > Arthropoda > Insecta > Lepidoptera > Hesperiidae > Erynnis > Erynnis tages. Next base: position 4,090,656 of record LR990092.1, read on the forward strand.
GCTCCTTGTAGAGCTCTTCTACGGAGTCAAGTATGACTCTCTTCTTCTCTCTCGCCGTCACCTCAGAAGTCAGACATCTGAGCTATCACCGCATTGAATACACTATTGGCTCTCATTTAAAACACACTCACAGCTGTAAAACTGCAATCCCTCAGCTCCGTGTAGAGTTCCTCGCCGGAGTTGAGAATGACTCGCTTCTTCTCCCTTGCTGTCACCTCGGGCGTCGCGTCGTCCGCGCTCACGAACTTCTCCCCGGGGAACGTAGCCGTTGAATTCTTAATGCCGTAGATCTCGTCTGTGATCAACATTGTAAATTAGTTAATATATCTGTGTAATTCATCATTTCTGGCTATCTATATTATGAAGTAAATAAATACGTACCGATAAGTCCCTCATAAGTGAGCTGTGTCGCCATCACACTGGTGAAGTCTATGGCGCGATCCAGGATCAACAGTTGGTCGATGCACGAGGTTGGCGACCCCTTCGGACCTATACCTTGTTCTTCTTTATTCAGCCGGCATAGAAGTTGCCATACCTTGAACATAGAAATTGAAATTAAATATTGTTCCTCTGTAAGTTAATACTGACCCACTGCCAGTTTGGGACTCCTCCCACAATGAGAACACTATGGATAACTCTGAGGCATGCAGGTTTCTCCACAATACTTTTCTTCGCTGTTACATTAGGTGGCATATAATTTTGACCGATGCCATTAGGAAGACAACCTGAATCTGACTGAATCGAAAGGTTTCATGCCATTGGATTCAAAAGGCAAAAGTTCAGGCAGAGTGGTGACAGAACCCGTTCTGTGTCCAGTGGACTTCAGATTTCAATCTCAGACACTGATCCCATCTGAGGTACGATATGGTTGTCTCAAAGTCAAGCAAAATAATATGAAGCAGCCTGTTATCTTGTTACATTTATATGTGAAAATATACCTACTTGTTTTGACGCCTGTCCTTTGCCAAGCACGCGGGGGATGATGCCATATAACTGTTGAATTGTTCTCAGAGCCTGTGCTGCATTGTATATGCAGGTGGGATCACCTTCTAGGTAATTCTCTCTGCAAAAAGTTACACAAATATTTACACTAAAATACAATAATTAAATGGACACAAGTATGTATGCTAACAATAATTTAATGAACATAATATGTAACACCAGGAGAGATAATAAGTCTGGATTAGACATGTCCACCAACCCGCAGTAGGCCAGCGTGGTGGACTAACGCCTATGTCCCTCTCATTGCGAGAAGGAGACCCGACCCTGTAGTGGGTCATTAATGGGTTACTGACAAGACATCAGGTACATACCAGAAAAAAACTAGTTGGAACTAATTGTGAATTGTTGTGTATCCCAAATAATATACTGGATATATACAAATTTATTGTTGTATTAGAACATTAAACAAAAATCACGGAACATTAAAATGCAAAACCAATTTTTAGGCATCAATAATTAATGATAAAAATAAATGAACACTCATTAATTAGGAGTAAGAGGTAAACTATTGTGTAGCTTTTGCAACCAATCCTGATAAAAATAATATCCAACTTTAAATAGAGTAATATATAAAATAATTGTTTGCTTCATAGGGGATTAAGGGGATTTATCTAATTTTGAGGCCTCAAGTCTCAACTACTCAATTAATTAATGCTTTTAACTTACCTGAAATCATTCTGCAGTTCCAAAGACATCAAATCACTATCAACGGGGAAGATATCACATTTGAACTCCTGTATCTGAAGGTTTGAGTGCACACCTCGATTCTTTAGGTGCTTCTCACAGAGCTCACTTCTCCTTGGCACAAAGAATAGGTGGAACTCCACTGGTGTGGTTTGTTTGGTTCTGGTAACAAGAACATTTTTTCAATTTTACTGACTGAAAATGCTTTCTTTGGATTTATGATAAATATTTTTTTATCCAACAAGTTGTTCTCTGTTTAACTACATTGCTACAATAACAGAAAATGTCTACACTTATGAACTGTACTAATAAACTACTACTACTTCTGCCCACAATTTTCTCCAGGTGGAATTTGATATAAGTAAAGGTTTTCAGTAATAATAATAGTACAACATAGTCTGTTTCTTCACACTTGTCTTAATTGGTAAAAAATTTCAGTCCTTTTGTTTTAGTTCACAATTTAAAAATAACCTAGACATAAATCATTGCTCATTCAGCAATCTCTTCCAGACAACCCATAGCATGTAGGAAGGAAAATTAGACAGAGAGAGAGAGAGAGAAGTAGTAAAGAATAGATAGAATTTACCTCAAGGAGTTGATGTAATCAGCAACCAAGTCCATCAATGTGAGCTTCGGTCTTGCAATGAATATGATGTGTTTCACAGAAATAGTCGGTAGGCTGCCGGGTTTCAGATGAAACATGTCAGCTACTTCATGTTCCTTCAGCAAGGAGTACTGTGCTACTAGCCCCACTGGACCAGCGAGCCATTCGTCCCAGATGGTAACCTGATAGAAACGAGGAATAAGCTATATTACAATCCTTGATCACCCAAATAATCCACATACCTAATATATAAAAATATATTGCTGTTTGTTACTCTTACTAATTATGATAATTTTGGTTTTGAAATGTTCATGTAAGTGCAAGGATAGTTTGAGCGGTGTGAAAATTTGAAACAATGCAAGGAAAATAAAAATAATTAGTATTTGTTCTTCTTTAACAGTAGTATGAAACTGCTTTATTTGGAAGAGCAAAGTTTGACGGGTCAGCTAGTGAGATATAATTATGTGTGAAAAATGTTTTATGTCCCACTGTTAGACAAAAGACTACCACACAGGACCGGATGCTTTATCCATACTATTACTATCAGATACCAGTCGTTAAACCTTGTTGGTATCTTTACACCGCATTATTACATATTACAAAAAAGTTAAATTGTACCTTTGGGCCTTCGCATTGTTGAAGCAAATTCAATAGTTCTTTCCTCATAGTTTCCTGTAATAGAGAAACATTCAGCCTGCCCCCAGACAGGTGGGAACAAATCTTTGTTTCTTTCATAGTTGTAATAATTTTAATTAAACTATAGCTATCAGTTTGCAGTACTCATGTAATGGATAATTTTAGTGTTTATAAATAATTAGAACATGGAACTGAAATTCACAAAGCGCAGTCTCGTATTATTTTATTGTTTATTATATTATATATAAACTTATAAATATAAAATGTCAAATTGTCATACTCTGCAGGGTGTCACTGTCAGTCACTGACTGACAATGACACTGACACCTGACATCTTTCCCGAGTTGCCAGTACAAAGTGCCGGCAAACATTTTTTTATACAAAATAATAATATCGCCTCGTTGTCGTCGTATCGTTTGACAAATTGTTTGTACACCTCGCCGTGTTGCGGAATAATTTTGCACTGATTTATTTTAATTTTATTTAAAACCTCCTAAATCAGTAGCATAAAACTATCTACAAGTTACTGTAAAAATGTAATAAAATTCTACTTTTACTCACTCTAGTTAAAGCGTTGGTTCTCTACGCCAGAGATTGAGGGTTCAAAGTGATTAATGTGGATCTACCACAGAAATCTATTTTGAAATTTATGCTGTAAGTGGGTAGTAATTTTATTAGCATAGAAGGTTCGCAACGACGTGAACAATCAAACGACCACAAAACCTATATAATTATTATGCAGGTAGTAGTTGAACATTACCCTGTATGGTCTGATTGATTACATCTGTTATTTCAAAGCAATTCTTAATAAAGCTATTATAGCAAGGAAACTGTAGGCATGTTGTATGTTACAAACCATACCTACTCAAAACCGGCCTTAACCCAGCTTAAAATTTTGACTTCGCTATTTAACAAATAAATCTGAACAGTAATTGAATTAGCTCCTAAGTAGACCGTACTTTTGTTTGGTCAAATGTTCTCGTGCGTAGGCATAGGATATGGATGGATAATACTGTTACGAGAATCTATTATACCTAGGAATTAGGCTTCCTATGAGTTTAAAGGTAAGTATACCTACTAACTACTACTCGCGACTTTGGAGGTATAAAATGTAGTTACGCAACGAGTATAATATCATACACCCCGTTGCACATAAAAGTTTCAATTTTTCAAAAAAGCACTAACATACACTTTAAAAAGTAGCATAATTATCACACTCAGCCAATCAAGTATTCTACAGACAGAATCTCAAATTGCCGAAAAAAATTGTCGCTCGTTTTTAAAAGCGAAAGGAGAACAAATAAAAAAAAAATTCGCTTCAAAAAGTAGCCAAAAAAGTTTCGAATCTGACTGGTAGTTCCAAAGACAGATTAACTTCTATAATAGGAACTAGTATGCAGTAATGTGGCACCCGATGTTAAGTGGTCGCAGCAGCCCATGGACACCCATTTATTTTTCCGTCACGGATAACCTCTGTCACTCATTCACAACAGAAGGTTATCCGGCTACGGTACACTTTCGCATTCTTCCGCATCCCCAACAGTCTCAGTCCACACAGCCCATGCACCCACATCCAACTTCAAATAGAGAAGAAATCCTACCGTAGGTAGCAAGTGGGTGCTTTGCTGTTCCTGTGAGGAGGACGTTTACCTCAAAGAAAGAGTCTCTGGAAGCCATACCTCACCAACCGAAAGGTAAGATATGAAGATATGTTTTACGGCGTTTTAAGAGGCTCGCGGTAAGGTACCTCCCCGAGCTACTATAACCCTATCACCTATAAAAAGAAGCTAAAAGCTAGTAAAGAACAAAAAACGATTTGAATCGAATTTTAACGCGCATTACTTGTGAAATAAGTATGATTCACATTACAAATCAAATTTTCTCTGTAATGGGACCAACAGGGTAGAGCCTACGCAACTTTTCTTCTTTTAATTGATGGCTATTTTTGTCCAGTGGGTCAAGGGGTAAACATCTAAAAATAAATCGTAAACAATCTCCGATAACTTAATAGGAGTTGGTCACGTGTTTGTAAGATGATAATGGTTATGACATTGCTTCACAAACACATTTATGGATTTACTGAGGTGCTTTGGTGTCTGGTAAAAATATAATTCAGTTTATAAACAAAAAATAATATCTTTGATCACCTCCTCCATCAGCAATTCGATTCTCATGGTGGCTAAGAAGTTTGTTTCAAATATGAAGACCATGTTTCTTCACGGCGGATTCTAAGGACAGCGGTAACCCGGGGAAGTGTTCCGTAAACTGCAATGGGTCTACCAACTTTAAAAAAAAACAATTCCAAGTAGGTAACGTACTCGTAGTAACGTAAAGTCTGTACTGTAACCCATTAATGACCCACTACAGGGTCTCCTTCTCGTGATGAGAGGGATGTAGGCCTTAGTCCACCACGTTGGCCTACTGCGGGTTGGTGGACTTCACATACCTTTGAGAACGTTTTTTTTTGTGAACTCTCAGGCATGCAGTTTTCCTCACGATGTTTTCCTTCACCGTAACAGCAGGTGATATTTAATTTTAAAAATCGCACATAACTTTTTTACAAAGTCATTGGTGCGTGCCACTGGGATTCGATCCCGGACCCCTCGATTCGAGGTCGAACTCTAAGCCACTGGGCTATCACCGCTGTTGTAACGTAAAGTATAACGTAGCATTTCTTGTAATCTCTCCAAAATATTATGAAAAATGATTTTCTTTTCTCCTTACAATCCTCATATTTGTCATTAAAGTGGATGTAATATCATTTAAGTGGATGGATACAAAGTAAGCCATCGCGCCGGCCACCTGCTGCTCATGTTATATTGCATCATAAATATTTTCCTTATCTACTTCTTACTTATGTGACATTATAGTTGGTTCCTTCATGGGAACTTAACAATTAATTAACTAATTGTATTTTTAAAACTAACTATTGCTTTGTCAACAATAGTCATCAGTACCTAGTCTTTTAACGAAAACCTCGTGTAGGTATTTCCTTTCAAGACCGTATTAAGTTTCGCTTGGAAACAAAATAGGCTTGGAGAAAATAACAATTCAAACAAACTAGCCAATCTGCCATGTTCCAGGGTCGGTACGTGCCGAAATTTCCGAGTAGGTACGACATATAGCCAGGGTACATAGGTATAGTAGCTCAGCAGGCAGCACCCTTATCACTTGCGTACCACAAGCGGCCGACTGCGCGCGGCGCGACATCGATTTTTCCACTAAACAAGCCATTTTCAACCATCAGTGACATTGTAAACACGTTTTCCACGCCCGTTTACGTCCCCAAAACATATCTTGAGACACAGTGAGAATTGTGAGATTCTTCCGGTTAAATAATGCGTAACAGTCGGTGCACAACACATAGTAATGGCCGCCCAAAATAAAGGTAAGTGCCCGCATGACAGATTTTTCCTACTTTTCTCGTTACTTCTCTTTTACTTTCCGATATGTTGCGGCCAGTAAAGTTATTGTGTTACTTTCAATACGTTTTCTTACAATTCACCTGGTTTGTTTGGGTGCTGAGGTCGTAGTACCTACTACGGGGCGTTGTAATTGTTTAACTGCACATCGTTTTGACATTAAGATAACAGAAAGCGTGGGCGAATATCGGCCATGTGATGTTTGGAAACGTTTCATGGCATTGAATGATAACGATGCCGCTTTTATAGAACTTTTTCTGTATTACTGTTTTAAATTTAGAACCCGACCACTCTCTTAATTTAAGTTTGGCTCTTTAAGTTGTTTTCTTTTTTAAATCGTGAATATACTTGTTATTTTTTTAGCAGTTTGAAAATGCTAAGTACGTAAAACATGCATGCAGAACGTTACTAGGTGACCCTGAGTACACTACACATGATAACACACCGGAAAGACAGCTTCGTCGATACTCACTTAAATACCTATGTCTAATTATTTATTCATTTCATTCATATTCCTCGTGGGGATAAATACGTGACTCCACCAAATCTTAGTAAATATAATAATATTTTTTTTTGTTTTACAAGTTAACTGAAATCTTTTTAAAATAATTATCCTTTAGAAAATATTATCCGGAGTAGAGCTACGAGGTATATCTATTAAGATTAGAAGCGATTAAAATTTGATCGGTTTTCAGGATATTTCAAGGCCGCGGAAAGATTTTTATTACACGAAAATGTTTTTCCCAAATAGGGGAAAACATTACCTACCTACTCCTATTGCTACAAACATTAATGAACGTAAATGCAAGTGTAATTACTAAAATGACCATTATTTTCAGAACGCGTTTATTCTGAGTGGATAGAAAAGTCGTAGAGCAAGTGTACATTGTAGGTATGTCAGTTTCTTTATGTTTTTGGCTAAAATAATAAAAATAGAAAATAGATGGTAACTGAGGATCGTTCTTAGTAAACCAAGGCTTGAAATATATTTGTATTATTGTTAAAATTTAATAATTAAAAACTTATTCAGATCCAGTATATTCGACACCCACCCGTTGCATTCTGATCACTAATTCATGAACATTATACTCGTAATTTTACGAGTATCATTAAAGTAGGTATTAAAATAAATAATTACCATGTCATTGGTAGATATACGTTTTACTTAAGCGCAGCTTAATTTATAGCATATTAAAATTTCAGTTCCCATGAGTAGCAAGGTAGCAACGTATTTTCACATAGGAATTGTACTCCATTTGAGGTTGGACATGGGTGGTTATGAGCTGCAATTGAGATGAGACCACTTAACAGGTTAGTGACTCATATACGATAAAAAATTAGAAGAAATTTTTTTTAACACTTTTGAAATCGCTAATTTTATATAAGGCTAACTAGCAATCAATTAAACCTACCTACAGCGCTCCGCGTCCCAAAACTTTCTAGGTACCTGCTCCTAACTGAATAAAGGATTTCGTCTCGTTACAAGATTGTTAGCGAAGTTATTTAATCTTCCGTACAGTCGGTAATATTGCGTAAACAATTAATTACGAGAGCACAGAAACAGGGCGCTTAAAAAACTTTTCAATTGAGGTATTTTGCCGCCATCCAGCACTTTTCAGGCTTCAGTATACGCGCAGGGAATTACTTTTCTCACTGCTTTAATGGAAAACTTTATAAAAATACCGATTGACGTTAAACCTTTTTCAATTTTTCTTTTAAAGAAAGAAGTTCGCGTCAAGGATTTAGTGCTTTTGCTTAATGGAAACTCGAAATGTACAACCTTCTAGTACAGAAAAGGAAAGTTTTCCTTTTCTTTACTAGAAACATCGTACCTTTTTCTGTGGGCACGGCAGTGCAAAAAAGGTACGATGAGAGTAATTTTATTATTCAAATTTGTCGTTTTTGCCTGAAAGAGACAAATACCGATGCATCCATACTCACAAAGTTTCACATTTATAATAGTAGTAGCATAGTTGGAAGTAGGTAGCTCGTTCCAAAAACAAAGAGCTTCATTAAATGAGATAATTAAAGTACCTAATATTGTTTACGGAAATTAAATTATTGTAAACTCTTTTGGTTTTCTGGTCCTGGTTCCTGGTCACTCCAATTAAATAAATCATAACACAAAGAATACAAAGAACAATAATTCATTTCTCTTCTCTGTAGGTATAATGCAAGAACGGATATTGTAATTCGTTATTTCGTTTTAAAGAGGGCTCAATGCTAATCTTTTGAGAAAAGTGGCCATTGTCTTCTGAAACTCTTTTGCAATTTAAATTTTGCTCCCTAAAATTTTTCTTTAAAACTTGATCATAATTCTGAATAATTTGTTTGTTAATGAGGAACAAAAGGGTGCTTAATACCGGCATAGCCGTCAGTCTTGACACCTCGTTTAAAGGATCGAAAAACATTGGGAAAAAAAGGTCCTTTAACGGTGACCACCGCCTGGCAAAATACAGGAAATATTTTGACAATGACCTGAAGAGGACAGTGGGATACTATTGGATAAAGGGGGCCTTTGAATCAATGAAAGGCCTATGACCGCATGGGATGGATTTTATCTTATTATCTCAATATCTAACATAATAACTATATGATATTAAGATCTACGACGCTACGCCGTAGTCTCGTAGACAAAATATCATAAATAAGGCATTATTAATCTATCCTCTATCTTTGTATTAGTTTTTCGCATATATCACTATTGTTATTACATTAACTAAAGACAATAAAAAAGGCTACTCAAAAATTGGCAAAAATTGGTAAATAAAAGAAATAAGAATGGAGTGGGCGAAAAGTTTGACCAACTTTGCCTGAAGTTAGAATTTTTTCCTGTCTACGTTCTGTCTCTAAGAGGGCTTTTTTGTTAGGGGAAATACTCTTAAATAAAATATATCATAGTGTGGGCTACCTAGGTCGGGTTATGTAGAATTTTTTAATCCACTGAAACACTTTCCTGGCTCTGGGATGTCGCAAGATCTCTTGCCCGTATCACCGATTTGTTCGCATTGAATGTTTGCATTGCTGATTAGAAAATAAGAGAAATCTTCGCTAGTGGTTTTTCTTATGGCTTTATATGTATATTCTATCTATTACATAGCTGCTGTTTACGTACACGTGCCAATGAACAAAGGATGAAATGGTATTGAATGTGATATTCGTGCCACTGAAAAGAATACCTAGGTTATATAGATTCGTATTTCTCAATTGGCTTTTGTTAGTGAAGCGTTTAAAAAGATTTTGAAAAACGTCTCTTTTATGTGTCTATAATGTCTGTTAAAATATTCACTGTGGTATGTAATTAACAAAACAAGAATTGAGAAGAACTAATAAGTGACCCAATGTCGTCTAATTTATGAAATGGAACGTGAAAAATATGAGGAGAAGTTTAAATGTCATAAATAAAATTTTGTCAAGATGACTGGAACGATTGGGAGTAAGAATATAATTATAATATCAATAAAATTATACTTTTGAAAATAACATTAAAATTAAGTAGTAAGAACTAGAAGATTGTAATATCGATAGGATGTATGAACTTCATACCTCCTCTAATCATCGCCGGAAGTGTAGTAGTATAGCGATGGAATGTGCTTTATGTATTTGTAGGTAATATGGTTTGCCCTTCTTTGTCTTGTCGTAGAAACCCCTTATCATATTTTAGAAGAGATAGGATTTATAGCTAGGAAATTACTCTTAAAGTACGATAAATGTTAAGAGAAGTGTTTTATATTGCTTACTTATTAATTACATGCTTGCTTCTAACACTGCTTTTACTAAAAAAAATATCCTATTATCCTACTACTACTCGTATTATAAATGCGAAAGTTTATGAGGGTGAATAGATGGATGGATGGATTCTTTGGGTCAAATTCTTAAGTCAACTTTGGGGAATCACGGGCGAAATCAAGTTATATTTTAATTTCATTCAATGACAGGCCTAATTGGGTAGTAATAATAATTGATCCTGCCGACTATTCCAAAGGTCATCGATTTGTACCCTACCAAGGAGTACAAGTGTTTGTTCTATTTCTAAAAAAGTTTGTCTTTACAAATGAAGAATTTTGGTACGTTTATTAGCACCATAGCACAAACACACCGCTTAGTCTGGTCATTGAGCCGTAGTTGTTCTACTATATCTATGTACTCTTTAACAGTTGAAGGCGGGTCAGAAGAGATGCCGTCGGCGGCTGCGGACCCCAGTGCCGAGCAGAAGGAGAAACTCATAGCGGCAGTCAAGAAAGAAGTCAAGCAGTTGATGGAAGAGGTACATTATATTATAAAGTCAAGGTTAAAATGACGTTTCGTGTGTTATTCTTCTTCAATTTCATCAGCATAAACTTAAAATATCAGTGGACCAAAAATACTTTCCTGAGGAACCCGTTTTAACATTTTAATATTCACAACCTAATAATAATTGTATTGTTGATTTATATTATTATAAATTGTAAGTAATGTGGCTTGTATCCTATTATAATACTTAAATAAGATTTTTAAACCTAAATGCCGCCACGTAAGCATTGCTGAAATTATTATAAAAGTCTATTATAATAATATGTAACACAGTCAAAAGCCTACCTTATATCTATAAAGATGGCAGAGTATATAATATGTGAAATAATATTAATCTAATCTCAAACATGTGTAATAATCTGAAATTTCTTAAGGGTCGACGCAAAATTCAAGGCCATATGAGATCGATGCAGTGGACCAGACGTGGTGCTTGAGAAATTCTAGCTAAAATGATTGATAACGGTTACCCGTTCTCCCAGTTCTTGTCTCTTTCCCGCTAGAGTAGTTGCAGTACTACGTGTTCTGAGTCGGATGAAATTTTTATCGAGAACATTTTTCTGAATCGTGGTTGCCCTATGAATGCCAACTGCAAACTTTCAAGTCAGATTCTCATTATCATTTACTGATTTTGTTTACATGTTTACGGGATATTCGCCGCGATGCATTTCGTATTTATGGTTCCAAAATTTCGATGGAGTTGCATGCACCATGTTCCTTTTAATTATCTTGAACTGATTTTTATACAATTTTTGTCTTGGAGTTTGACTTTGGATCTTTTAATAATTATTTTTTATAATAACTGGCTTACCCACTTGGTCTTAAGCGATCACTGCAACCTACTTACCTCTCAAGAATTTTGTCTGAAATTAAATATCTGCAGTTATTAAGTATTAAGAAGGTGGTGGTGATGTCCGGGTGAGTTACAACTGCTTTACCGTTTATAAATGTTACTAAATACAATTATTTAATTGGGCTCAATGAGAAGAATTGGCTCGAAATGATAGGATAGAAAGATACGATCATACGTGAGCTATGTAAACTCGATACTTATGGTTACGAGCGTATACCCAAATTGATGGGTATTCCCAACCCCCAATAAATAGCAACCCTTAGGCAGCTGGAATGGAACGGCGGCAGTATATCCAACTTTACGCGCCATATGGTAACCGCAATTGGTGTTTGTTTTCGATTCTCGCGTTTGTTTAATATAAGTGAAGCGATATTACAAGTGCTTTCAATCGAAAAGTGTTTTTTACTTATTATTGTATGTTGAGCGCGCATAGCCCCGCTGCTTGAGTTCATCGCATACGATCGAAGGTTAAGCAACGTCGGGCGCGGTCAGTTTTTGGATGGCGAATTACATGAGCGCTTCCGTGCTTCGGAGAGCACGTTAAGCCGTCGGTGTCGGTTGTTATAGATACGATAGCAGTCGTCAAACCTTGTCGGACGCCCAATGGGCGGTTTAAAAACCTCGACACTGGTTAGCCACTTGCCTATTCTTCACCAATCCGCACTGGTGCAGCGTGGTGGAGTATACTCCAGGCCTCCTCCTGTTGTAAGGAGAGACCCGTGCTCAACAGTGGGACAAAAGGTTTGCACCCATTCGGTGTCGAGGTAGCAAAGAAACGACCATCTTAGTATTCTGATACATTTACATGGGTTGCAGTGACCACTCGTTTATAAGGTGACCCGCAAGCCCGTTGGTCACTCATTTACTATAAAAAATCTCATTTAAATTCTAGGAAATTGGTTTGTGAAATATTTATTTCCTCTCTTCCATCCTTTGTATAAATTTACTGCAACCTCACGCGATGCATATTTAATTTATTTTCCCCGTGTGGTAGCAAGGGTACGTCGTTTATCATTCGTTTGAACTTTTGTCGGAAATGTCGGAACATTTCATATTTCAACGTAACATTTCATATGTAACTATTTTAAAGTGCAAAAATAAAACGAACGTTTTAATCCGTGTTGATGGTCAACTTAATAATGTAAATAAATATGTTTACATACTCTGTTTCTCGGCGAACGCTTTCAGACAATACATTTGACTTAAGCTACACAGAACACACGTTCAGTTTCATCTGCACGATAAACTGTGCAGTAAAACTGTACAGATAAGTCGTAGGTCCTACAATTTGAAAAATCGTAAAAACTGTACGGTTTTTATCACACACACGTTTCGATTATCGGTGCAGTTTAAACGGTACAGTGCGATTGTAACGATTTCTCGTAACGTGTGAGGTAGGCATTAAAGCTCTCATCCACAGAAGCGCGAAATCTATGCTATTACCGCCACTTCCATGACCCGTGTACATCTCCTTCGATCGGAACTAATTCGAATAGGTATGTCAGTAGGAAAAGGGTTGTTACATTATCAAATTTATTTAGAGCTCATCTTAAAGTGGTAAGGGTCACTAGTTCGAAATCCAATCACGACCAATCACGATGCTTTATTTTTCTTCCTTCATGCCACTTCAGTGATTTGACTGAATTGTTTCTTTGTAGAAACTGTAACATGCGGATGCATTCGGTCTCTATTAGGTTTTTTGGTGGTTGGGTTTTTCCGTATCCCTTTGAATTCACTGTGTTTTGATGACCTAAGGATAAGCATCGTAAACAGGACGTATAGAATACACGTGTACTTCCATTGCGACAATAGCTATCTGCGTAGTATTTTGGTATAGGTAAGCCTACTCTAAGCTGATTAGGGTAGAACCATTGTTGGGCATACCTACGACCACTAAAATAACACTCTATTGTAGGGTTAGGCTGGTGAAACTAAGCTCAGTGTCTCTCTAGTACAGAACTACTTTTATTACTACAGACATTTCCTTTGGTTGTTTTACATTTTATTGTTTGAATTAGATTGTACCAAAAGATTATATTCGCAAAATGTAATGGGATTTTGCAAATCTTATCCTTTTCGAATTAGATTTTCAAAGACCAACTATGATTTCTCGTTGCTAACCTATAATCATGTTATACTATAGCTTTATCCATAAAATTCATTTTTCCGATTATGACTGAACCTTGAATTTTTTTTGCACACATGAGATTGATGGGGACTTCATAATTTAATTTTAATAAAACGATCACTAACCTTCATGTAAATTTTCAGCTTCTTTCGAATTTACGCAAGTGTGGATGGATATCTATCTTGACCGGGCTATATAATTCAAACTGATTATTTTACTTTAAACTTTTAATGCAAAATATAAATACAGGCTGATTACAGGAACGATAGTCTATATTAGTTCGTGGGAATAGAAAATTGTCCACCTCAACACAGTTTTTCATCACTGTTTAAGGTTCGCTGTTTAAAATCCCCTGCCTTAGATCTTATGAGAAATATGCTAAAAACTTTATTTTTCATATTCTTTCACAGGCGGTAACCCGCAAATTCGTTCACGAAGAAAGCGGCGGCGTGACAGCACTGTGTGGAGCAGTTGAAGCATGCCTGGGCCAGGGGCTGCGGCGACGGGCTCTCGGACTCTTCAAGACCAGCTCCACTACCGCACTGCTGCATAAGATCGCCAAGGTAAGTGACGTCCTCCGCCAATCGCCACTAGATGGCGCTACGAGCATCCTAAATCACGCTATTGAAGTTTTCTAAAAAAAGTCAAGGACAGCCGCAGAAAGTACTCTATGTAATTACTTTAGCATGTTATGTAAATTACATTTTTAATGCACAGAAATGTGGAGTAAAACAATAACGTATTCCTAGATGTTGTGGACTTGCAAATGTAATAACTTAAGTCTGGTCTTAGTGATTCAATGTTTTTAAATAGGGAGTTAAAGGATTGCCTCATCTAAATGTAATTATGTATTCATAACGACGTATCCTGTGTGTTTTTCATTTGTGTTTGTTACTTTTTGCTTAATTTCTTATTTAAATTTTGTTTATAGAGGTTTAACACACTCAACAAGTAGACCAATGTTTGTTGTATCACTAAAACTGTTACATTAATCAAGAAGCGTGGCTTTCAAGAAAATAAGTATTATAATTAATAAAATAATGGGAGCCTCTATTTAGTAAGGCTTCCTTAAACATCGCCAATTATGTACAATACTTTTTATTTTAAAATCACGTAAGTCAAACACACACGCATTGAAAAGCATCCAATTTGTGAATTCAAAAGAACTCACATCTGGCTATAGACAGGATTCAAGGGACCCTTGATTTTGTTTCAAACACAGTTTGAAAATCACTTTGGCAAGCCAACGTTTACAATGGAAACGCTTTTCCGTCGACGGAACTGAATATATTGGAATATCTGAATTTCTGACACTTCTTTGTATTGATATAGAGATGGAGATAAAAGGGAATTTATACTGATACAAAATGTACTCGAACCTTCAGAGAACTCAGCGGACTAATATACAAAAGAATGTTGGTATGTATGGGTCGGACTCTATTCATTTCACATAATTATTTGTTTGAGACGCAAAGGCCTTGAAACCGTTGAACCGTTCATTATTAAAAATCGATTGTCGTCATAAATAAATTATTTGTCATGAAGAAATTATTATTGATGTTGATCATTTTATAAAGAAGTTGCCTAACCTAATGAGCTCTGCAGTTATAACGGCCTCTGCAGTTATAAAATATGTGAAAGTTTCAGAATAGATTTGGATAAAATTGGGATGCACGTAATTTATAATCCGGATTAACGTATAGGATACTTTTTATCCCTCTCTGGACCAAGTTCCTAAATCCACACGGACGAAGCCGTGGGTTTTCACAGTCTAGTGAATTATAAGTTTTTGGTGGTAGAATCATAGCAGCTCGCCTCGTCTTACCACCAGCCTCTTAGCCCGTGGTAAAGTAACACGATCTTTATGCCTCGTATTTCGGCTGTGGATTGACGCAGATATTTTATTTGAGTCGAACGTCTTGGTACTCATAAGTAGCAGAGCAACCACATAAAACCCCAGATACAATTTCTTCTTTATTTGTGGTTGGATGTGGGTGTCCATAAGCTGCTATATCCACTTAACAACCAGTTGACCTGCATGTCCGTTGGCTACTCAATTGCTGTAAAAATACGTATATAACCAGCGACCACGTCCACAACCGAAACACTACTCAGGGGCTATAATAGCTCAGCCGCCTATAAGAGTGGAATATTTTAAGATACGAGTGAAATCGCGTACACAACTACTTAGATAATACGTATAGTTACATGAGCCCGGCCCCTCGACGCTCGCTGCCGATCCCTCTCGAATAGAATTATCTCTAACGGTGTCTTTATTTTCTCGAATAACATTTCATAATCGCCTTAAACTCAAAATTTTCGTTAAATATTTATAGGGCGGTGGCTCCGCGATTACGTTATCGTTCTTCTTACACTTAATTTGTTTTGAACGGCGTTGCTTTATAATACCTAAGTAAATCAGCTTAACGTATTTTTGAATATACGTCTAGCCTCATGCCTCATGTCTCATTATAAGTCAAATGAATTGGTCTATAATGATGAAATAAAATAACGATTTAAAGCACATGATGGTTTTTAAGCATTAAAACCTCGGTGAAATATTCCACATGTTATTCTCGAGGGGCTCATTAATTAGTTCCACTGTAGCGGGTTGTATGACGCGGTTTCGCAACTCGTAATCAAGTTAGAAGTACCTTTGGGTTCAAGTCTTACAGTGGTACAAGTCTTAAGTTGCTTTGTTGTCGTAAATGTACGTTTATTATACGTGAAGAGCCTTAAATATCCCGTTCTTTTAGTTGATAGCGAAAAAAAAACAATGTCTTTAATTCATTTATTATTCGGTGTATTTTTAACACTAAGACATTGTCGAAATTGGATGACATAACCGACCACCAACAAACACGACACAATGTAAACACAGGGATCTACATTATGTAGGTGTAGCCCAATCATTTGGTCGGAAAAATGGATTTACTTGGAAAGTTTTCCGGGAGATTTGAAAATTGGTATGTAGGTACCTTTATAGATTTTTATATGCTCCATGCGAATTTCAACTTTGCCCCCTCGTATGCTTGCGCGTTCCCGCCATCTTGGAAAAATAGCGCCTAATTGCAGTACCTACCAATTTCAACAACATCACCTTTCCAAACAAACGCTTTTACGCTTAGTGAGATTCTCTCCCATTCAACCCATCTCTGCTGAAAAAACTTTTGTCTTAAAAAAACAATAAGCATGGATTCGGCGTACAAAGAACCTAACATTTTCAAACATAACCTCCAAATTATGAACATTTTATACAAGAATCCCAGGCCCTCAATAAAATAAAATTGCGTTTAGAACATTGAAGCACCGCCCGGAATGTTTCAAACAATGCCAATTAGACTTGTTATTTGTTAGTGAACCGAAAGGTACACGTACCAAAGGTTCACGAACTTTTTACAAGAACTTTTTTACGAGTTACAAAACCACGTTACACAAAGGAAATAATGTTGTATTTTTAGTATTACATTAAAGTGAAATATATATATGTATAACCCCGATGCCAGGTGTTGGTTCCTTGACGGAGGCCGTATGGGCGGTTTGAAAAGATCCGACACGGGTTCGCCACCAGCCCGTTTCTCCACCAATTTGCATTGGAGCAGCTTGGTGGGGTATGTTCCAGGCAACACCATATTATGGGGAGAGACCTATGCCCAACATAGGGTCATAAAAGGGTGGCAGCCAGTCCAGCATTCCCCCTGTTGCCCCCAATCCGTCTATTAGTTTTCACAATGGATTTCCCTACATAAAAATGTGCTGTGACCAATTATAATTATTTATCATTAGGTGTAATGCAAGCTCACCTGCCTTTTAAAATAAAAAAATAGTCGACAAAGATAAATTGTTCGCAATTTTCTCAATATTTTCACAAAACAATGCTGCTTCCCGTGAAACCTTTTTACTTATTAAAACCCGTCGTCCAAGCGAAAAAGGTTTTATGACGAGGTTGCCGCGTTTACACGGAATAATTGCTATCAAACAACGCGAATTGTTCGTCAACAATATAATGATTCCCATAGATTTTGGATGTACTTACCTATTATGGAAGCATCAAAGGGTTGGATTCCTGGCATATTGATTTTTCAAAAATCCAATGATACAGTTTTTATCAAAGTCGGGCTCAAAACTCGTTTCAGTATTTATTCTATTAGATAGATATTATCATGAATGATTATGAGATATACTATGACTTGAATATTATCATGATCAAAATTATAATAAACACTTATTATAACGTTATTTACAGTAACAATAAATTAAAAACTATCCTTTCAGTTTTAATTATTATTATCTAGTGAAAAGCAAATGTACGAGTTTGCATCAAAGAGAATTAATTGTTACTGGTTGCCAAGTAAAGAGTCAAGCACGTCAGGCCTTTTTTAAACTTCAATCTCTTCTCTGTAATAGAGCTCTAAGGATATCCACTAGGGTGAGACTAGCACGATGCTACATGTTTTCGGTTCTCCTGTATGGCGTTGAGTCGTGGACCCTAACTAACGCAACAAGTAAACGCTTAGAAGCATTTGAAATGTGGGTGTACAGGAGAATTCTGAAAATATCGTGGACGGATAGGATATCCAATGAGAAGGTCCTACAGATGATTGGCAGTGGGGTCGAGATCATTAAGACCATACAAATCAGAAAGTTAGAATATTTGGGTCACATAATGAGAAACGACAAATATAATCTACTCCAACTACTAATGCAAGGGAAAATCCAAGGTCAAAGAGGGCCAGGAAGGAGACGTACCTCATGGCTCAAAAATCTTCGAATCTGGTTCAACATGAGCACCAGATCACTGTTTCGTGCAGCGGTCTCAAAAATAAAGATTGCCACAATGATAGCCAACCTCCGGTAGGAGACGGCACCGCAAGAAGAAGTAAAGAGTAGTATAGTAGAAGTAGTAGACAGCTACTCCGCCGATTTACTAATTCAAGTCTTTGAAGTGTGTAAAGTCGGTGCCGCGACCAATTTCTCTTGGGAATTGGAAATTAATTAAAACTTTTTGTGTGTTATTCCTTTGGTATTTTAAACAACTTTTAAGTATTCTAATTTTGTTTCTTCCGTTTTCTTACTGCTATTATTACTCGTATTATTATCCAGTGTCCTAATTGCGATGTCGTTCTCAAAAGTTGGTCGTATGATATCGTCCTTGCGTACACTTGTCGCATATTTCAATTAGAACAGCACCGTAAAGAGCCCTTTGTTTAAATTTTGTCGTGGTGGTTCGTATTACGTGATTAGGACAAGGCCTTCAAGGTTCTTCAAGAAGGGTATAAAAAAGCTCTCCTTCATAGTTGGCAACGCACTGGCGACCCCCTAGTGTTGCACGTGTCAGTAGGCGACGGTGACCACTTACCATCAGGTGGCCCTACTTATAAAAAAAGGCCTTATCTCATCTCCAACCAACGCGACAAAATTCAAAGTCTTTGAATGAAACTGTCCTAGCTGGCAATATCAGTTGCCATCTGGCTAATTGTACAGTGGCGACAAACGTAATGACGTTGTCGTAAGACAAACATGACAAGAGGTGAGCCGTGAGGCAGTATTTAGAGGCAGCATTTTAATAAGTTATTAACGAAAGAACTGTAAATTTAATTTATCAAGAGTGATTAACTAAATATCAATAAATATTCAATTTGCGAATGAAAATTCTATCGTGCCTATTCTATTTATAGAACCTTTTAATTATCGAAGTTCACGAAAGCGTTACAAATGATGTAAAAAAACCGCTTACGCGAAGAGTACTTAATCTTTCGACCTTTCAAAGAAAAAACGTGGGGAAAGTTTTTAACTCATTAAGATCCCTTTAATGCCGCAGGGCGTAACGATAAGGGATGGCTTAAAGGGATTTTATCGACCCTCCGTTCTTTAGGTGTCGCGTTCTTTATAGATTATAGGTACGACAATGCTGGGTATAATTCGCATTCTAAAAGCACGGAGATCCATTCGCTGGTTTTGGTTGATATCTGTAGCAACTTTCGCCACTCGTCAAAAGATGGCGCCACGGTTATCCTGAATCACGCTATTGAAGTTTTCTACATCGCTTATACCAAAATACCTTGAATCAGAGATGACGTTATCGGAACACGTCCGCTCCCCAAGCTCTCCTGGTGGGAACCTCCCTATAACAAGTTTGCGACGGCGAATGTGTAGGAGCTGACGGAATAGCAGACTCCTAAAGTCTAAAAGGACATGTACGTTAAAACAATAGTAAAAATAATGTTAGATTTTGATACGTAAAAGTATTTATATTTCCACGATGTTGTCCTTGGATATCAATACACCACTATCCACATTCACGATGTTATTATGTAAATGATACAGAGGTAATCGTGACCCAGTTCTGAAGTGGAGGATCTTCCCAAAGACATAAAGTTTCAATGCCAATACAAATATTGCATTCAGTCCCGAGGTAACTACTTCCCGCGTCAGGAAGTCTCCTTTGTGTAAACTGTGAAAGCGGCTTACGCTCTTATCTTGTATGTAGGTTTCGTTTATTTTGTTCGTTTAATAGTGGGAAGTTGCCGGATTTATTGATGAGGACCTTCGAATATCTATACGAAACTAGCTTACCCAGCACATTTCGTACTGCCAAATATAGAAGGTATTATAGAGGCAAAAATAGTGACCATCGATGACTACAAACTCAGCCACAGGGACGAGAAAGTGGAAAAAACTAGGAAACTTTGAAACGCTTGGGACCATCCAAGGTCACATCGCAAAAAAATACAGAAACTTTTCTGGAGCAAATATGTTTTAAAACATGAAGCAAAAAAAGGCATGGATGAAAAAGGCAGAAAAAGGTCTGTGGAGTGCAAACAAATATAGAAAAAATTAGGAAAAACCCATGAGATCTCAAGAGAGAAAATATTTTATGTCATGATAATCAGCAATCAAACAAAACCGATTGTTTGCTGCTGGCATAGAAATTTGAGCAAACGCTATAAGAAAAGCAGTACTTTAAAGACAATACCTCAATACGTTGGAGTTGAGGTTTTATTGTCACTCATCGTAATTTAATTTTGAACATTTTACCTTCTTTTCTACTTGTTGAAAATTCAAATTCAATTATCTGCTCAAATTATACTCGTTAAGGCACTCAAGCGCCCGCTGCGTACTATGTTATTTTGCTTTCAAGTCGGGTTCTATGTTATAGTACAACATTGCGTGTAAATAACATAAAGATTTACGACCGTGTAAAACTTTATGTACATGAGTCTTTAATGAATTGTTGTTCTTTTTAACTGTCATTTTACGAGCCTCTGTTCCAATTTAGGTTTGATTTGAGTTTCAATCTGCTGTTTACTTAGTACACCTACACCTTTGCCCCGAGCATAAACACATATAGTATGGGAAGATGTCAGAGAGACTGACAAATGAAATACTAATTATTACTGACATGTACCGTACGAATACTTTGACGATAGTGTTCATGCTTGCGGCACTGATGTTATGAAGGATAGGATTAATATTGTCAGATCGAATAACGAATATTAATTCCGTTATATCGAATCATTCCTGTCTGTCCAACCCTTGTCCGTCCCAACGAAGGGGCAAGTACAAAGATATTCTACGCTTCCTATACTTATAAATTTACATAGGAAAGAATAATGCAAATAACTTGCTCTTTTAGATACAACTTAAATAAATTGTAATATCATTTTCGCTTTATCTCTAGGTCTAACCTACTTACCAGTCTATCTGGAATATGAGTAATACTCAGCTTTTTGGGTCTTGAGCCACTGAATAAATTGGTACTGACGTATTATATAATATTCTTTTTCTTTATTAATAAAATCGTAAGAGAACTGATGAAAGTATTAAAGTTTCTCCCTAGTGCGTTAGTCAAAATATTCTTGGAGTAACGCCTCCCAAATTAATATAATAAACAAAATTTTGATAGAATTTGCTTCACGGCTCATGAATGCGATAATTTGCCACCTACAAAATCCAACAATGGGTTTACCTAACAAAATGTTTGTATAATTGAATCCGTCCGTATTCGCATATTCATCCTTATTCAGCTTTGAAAGGTACCATAATGGGGTATCGATTTTGTGTAACTAGCACATACGTGACGTGTGCTTCCAAACAATGTTGGTTCTTTACAAGAACGCTTGTTTGCTTTGTATCGGGGTCCTCTCATCTGTACAGTAAAGATTCACGTTACAACAACGAACTAGAATTTCTTCCATTTTATCTTAAGGCTATCTGTTGCTGTCTTCAGCCGACGCGGTAATCTACATTACAATATAATGCCCTTTAATGTAATTGTATTAGAAAATATAGTAAATAATTTTATGTACAAAGTGTCACTATAGGCGGTCTTATTGCTACTGCTAGACAGACATAGGTCTCTCCCAAGGCGCGCCACTGAGCCCTATGTTATGGCGCTGTATTAATATTATTATGTCTCTGCAGAATATTGATTTATTTATAATAATATAGACCTTTATTGTTTATAATAATGCCGATTCTCCTATTCTGCCTATTCGCCTAGTTAACCAACAATGGTTGTAGTAGATGTTTTTGAATTCCGTCGGTACATACAGTTGTTCTCTTATCCAGTCGTAAAACATTATGATCTTTTACTTCTTATTTCGCGGTAAGTTTGGTTGCTGCTAAAACTATCATGTTAGTATTCTGACTGTATAGTTTATGCCATAATGTTTTCTTTGATGTGTTATGACACTTATTTTCTATTATAAAAAGCATAAAATGATCTCAAATACTTTGTGGTTGCGATTGTACGCTCATTATGGCATCATTAACTTTGTATTTTATGCTAAAATTCTAAACAACGTACCTATCTGTAAAAGAAATTCGAGAACAGGCAGCAACTGAGGGGAAATTTACGAACATATTAAATTTTGTACATTTTAACGAGTTCCGTTGTAAGCGTTAAGGATTAAATTGAAAGCTATTATTTTGCCAAAGGATAAAAAGAATATACTTAGTAAAATACTGAGAATGCTTCGTAAAAAGAATTTATATCTACGTATATGACAGGTTCTCTCAATCTAAACGGACGGATTGCTTTGAAAATTAGGAGTGGAATAAATGCGTGATAGAGTCTAAAACATTTTAGTGAGACCACTTATTCAAAGGGACTCCTTTGAATAAGTGGTCTCACTAAAAGGGACTCCTTTGAATAAGTTTAGTGGTCTCACTTAAAGGGTCTTCGTTAGATCTATGTGGTCACTATTTTTATGGAAACGAATAATCGCATAACGAAGTAATGTAAATAAAAATATTAGATGACATTAACAAATATAAGGTTGTTTAAAAAGTACAAAGTAATTTCAAAAAAGTACCGCTTGGACGGTATAAAAACGGGACTGTGAATTAAAAAAAACATCTCTAGTTATCATTTGCTACATTTACATTGTCACAAAATTCGATGAAAATATTAATCCATGTTTCGCTCCTGTCCCTTCCAAAAACGCTGCTTGTCTAACCAAGCCGTAATGCTAAATGTCCAGCAATAAATCTCGTCTCAGTAATGAAATGTGTTAAGCGCAATCGATGGAAGGAGAGAATTAATGGCCGGGTAGCTTTCAACGAGATGAGAGCGCACTATTAACTACGCGATAGTGTAGTGAGCCTGGATAATGTACCTAGAATTAAGCGACATTTTTGAGAGACGTTTGGTATTTATTTGCTTCGATATTTACTTAAAAACAAAACTTTATTCCCGTTAATATAATACATTTTTGACAATGGGAGATCTCCCACCAGATGAGGTTATCGTATTTGGAGAGGCGTCGTGTTCCAATTACGTCACGTCGGAGTATTCTGCGAGCGATGTAGAAAACTTCGATAGCGTGATTCAGAATACCCGTGGCGCTATCTCTTGACGAGTCGTCCAAAAATAATAATTTTAAACGATATTTCTTTATTTTAAAATATTTTACCAGCCGTCTTGTACGAAGCTTTCTTGTGATAGCTTATGAAAGGGCCACGGTCTCGTATGTGGCTTTGAGGAGCAAAGGCTACATGATCTTCGAAGATTAAACTGGATTATATTGGCTGAGGTCGAGGCATTTCGAGGCATATTCAGTAAGATAATCCGCCTATTCTGTGCAGTTCAGATAACAGCGTAAGTAAGTTTGATGCAAATTGTAATACTCCGACAAAAGGGATATAAGTAGACTATCTTCTATGAAATACATAGGTTGTTAAATATTTTGAGAGATTTTTTTACTTATTAAATTACTAAAGATCAAGCACATTAATCTACTTCTTCCCTATAATATTATAAAGAGGAAAAATTTGTATTTTTGTGTGTAGGTTTGTAATGAATAAACTCGAAAACTACTGTGCCGATTTCAAAAATTCTTTCACCATTGGAAAGCAACATTCATCCTGAGTAACATAGGCTATATTTATTGCTGGAAAAGATTAGGGATCCTTACTAAAAGTTTGTGACTCAAAAAAACTTTGGATATTAGTCAAATTAATTGGCAGAGCGAGCGCTAATTTATTTCATCTATTTTTCTCCATTTTTTCCACGAGAATCGTGCTCTACAATTGTTTGCGCGCGTTATCCTTCTTATTATTTCAAATGTTCATTTACAAATCCTTAATTAATAGTAGTCTGGCAATTACGTCAGCGTTAGTTTAAGATTTTAACGTCGATGTTTTAATGTTTAATGACGCTTTTGACTTGGAATATTTACGAACCAGACTGGGAGATATATTTACTATTTTATAGTATAGAATCTACTATCGAAGTTTTTGCAGATTTCGCCATATTGCGATAAATTATTACCGATTAATTTCTTGTATTGGCAATAGTGCGAATTACGTCATGTTTTTGAGCCCATGACGTGCAAAAACTTGACATCGACAACGTCAAAGAAGACACATCAATTGATGCTAAGTCAAAGTTTCTTTACGCTGCTCTATGTTTTTCCAGGTTTAGAGCTATAGAAACAACCACCACCTACACGAATTCCAAAATTATTTTTTGTACCAAATTTTTCACTTGAGGTATAAATGATTAAAATGAAATATAGGTAATACAGTCATATTATACAAACATACTGCTAGAGTTTATTCGACGGAAATGAAAACAACAGAAAGTAATTAAAAAGAACAAAATAGAAACTTAAATAAATCTTAAATAATAATAAAGGTAACTAATTAATTATTAACCTTTTTTATTTAAAGTTTCTGCATGGTTTGTTATTGCGTAAAAGATATACTATGATACGTGTTTAACTTGCGTAAAAGACATTTGTGTTCTCTATATACGTGTTAAAATTTTGCCAAAGACTTAGGTGCCAATTTTCGCTACTGAAAATTCATTCCTTCAAAGGATTTCAAAGGAGCTTTCAAAACGATTTGAATCATACTCATAATTTGTAATATGAGCAAACAATGCCTGAGCACGAAACGTGAACTCGTTTAAATATTTGCTTTTTAGTTAAAGTTCTCTAAGCGAGCCGCGCTCAAAGGCTTTTGGAATGCTTTCGTCAATAAGAGGGGCTAAAACTAACAAACGAATAAATATTTTTCCGCAAAGGGAATATTTAAACAGTTTTTTTAATAATTATTATAGTAAATGTTTCAAATGTAAAAATATAATGTGTAGGTATCCAATGTGGTTGCTTACGGTCGGGATAAAGTCATCAGAGGCGATGTTGGACTTTGCTTTCTATTCCTCTCTTTCGGCGCTTCTTCGGCAGCCACCGAACCACAAGACATGAAATACATACGTTTTATGGCAGATTAGTACGCTGGCTGCAGCTCTGTGGGCATGAGTCTCTTGTTATAATAGGGGAAAGCATACTCCAATGCGATGGATGTATGTATGTATTCAAACCGCACAAACTACAAGTTTTAACGACTGCTATCGTATCGATAACAACCAGCCGAAACGAGCCGCGCGAACGCGCCCTACGTTGCTTGACTTTTTCGATCGCTTGCGATCTACTCAAGGGCTATGCGCGCTTTGCATTATTTACGCACGATCTTCAAATATTGATATTTAGAAATAATAAAGGGCTGTTATATGAAACCGCCACCATGATTAGAGTTTGCAAGTTTGTATCAAAATAAACTGCGATATCACGCAATTCGATTAGTCTATTGTTAGACATTGTCTTGTTTAATCGGGGATTATGTATATAGCTGTATTATGTAATCTAATCGTATTAAGTTGCGGCGAAGTTTCAGTATAATGTTTAAGTAAATAGCACGAACTTAGAATATAAATACATAACTACATCAATGCGAGTACACCGAAATAAGACGTTGTCCAAAGTTCTCGATATATTTTATGTTCGTCAGCTTTAGAAGTCAAAGTTTTGTTTGACGTGATTTGCTAACTTCTCTTTATACGTGTTCTACCGTGCTCTACTTTAGAGCATATCAATTTTGGCTCAGGCTAAACTATTTTTAGTTTAGCAGTTAACAAAACTTTTAAAATTGTTTGCAAAGTTGTATTTTTTATACATGAGAATGTTTTATTATGTACTTTATGTTTTGTACTTTTTATCTCGATGTTCCCGGGAAAATGAGAAATTCCAAGCGTTTCGCAATATCTGACCGACCCGGGTTTAGCTTGGTGTATAAAAGTTCTATTTCTTAAGTTTGTGTTTGAAAAGTATTCGTTGGTTTCATTTAAATTTTTTTTAATCTTTACAAAAATATTTTTGTACTGTACTTTTTACCAAAGATTTCTGTTTTCTTCGACATTCCCACGGGATGACTACGGTGAAGCATGAATAAAAATTACTGTCTGTTTCTCTTAGAAGTCTTATTCGGTAAACAATTTTAGCACTAGGTAGGTACTTTCTATTTCATTAAAATCTGAGAAAAAGGTATTTAGGCCAAATAAAAAGTACTTTAAATGTAAAACCTTTCGAGAACTATTCTTATACCTACTATCTTCTTATAAAGTCTAGGATTTCCATACGAATACATACGCCTTATATATTAAAAGTACATAAGCTTAGTATATTTAACAAATGCTTCTAGTACCCTCTTCAAACGTGCCCGACAGCTGTAGCTATATTATCCGTAAAGGCAATACACGTACCTATAGCTTTCTGGCTGAATATTGGAACTTCCAAATTGACCTTCCAAATGACAAATTACAGGCAAGTGACGATACTGTTCTATGTATATTTGTATATCATAAGTTTCTTTTACATTGATACTAAACGTTAATAGAATTCAAAATTGATTATCGCGTATTTTACCAATCTCTGCTCATTAGTTAATGTATACAGGTTGAATTTTTAAAGTGTGCGTGGATGGGGAAAGCCCAAACTATGAGGAATAACGAAAACTAAAACTGCATCATTGGATTTTTGAAAAATGTCTAGCCATCGAACCCGTTGATTATAAAGCCCATAAAGCTTCTTTTTAATGCTGAATGTGAATTATTGTAATGCTGATGGCATCGCGATCCTTCGACATCGAATCCAGCTATGAATTGGGAATACTAATATTTAAACTATCCTGTCGAATTGTACAATAGATATTGAGAGTAAATTACTTTTGAAACTAAAATTTTCCCGTGTCGGATTTTTCAATGCTAACATTTTAAAACTTCGGCGTTTGTTGAGCGAATAATTGTCTCGTCTATGATTTCAATCAAAGTTTGCTGGAGTTGTTGAATTTTCACGTCCTTTCAGAATGTACTGAATTTGTTGTTATTCTTGATGGTGTCAAGTTTAAGAATTTACAATATTTTCTACTGAAATGTAACCTACGATACATTGTAACCTAACTTAACCTACGATAATTGTAACATTGTAGGTTACAATGTTGAGGTACAATCCGATCAGTGGTCCAATGATCTATCTAGATAGAGTATCTAAAGTGTGAGTGTATCTAATTTACTTAAGTACTTTTTTATTTTTATTCACCAGAAAAATACAATGACCACCTTTGTATTTTGTATCAACCTAAAAGTAATATACCTGAGTACATTTAAATATTTAAATTGTTGTATAATACCACCATAAACAGACATAAAATGAATTTAATTTAATTCAATTCACCGACCATTTTTTCAGCTCTGTGGCGGAACTTTTTAATCGGGCTCAATACAAATGATGACAGCTGAAAAAACATTGGTGGCATCAAATAACCTTTTGGGCACTTTGCCAACATGGCTGGCATCTAATTCAATTTGCTGAAAAACCCGACTTTGGTTTTTATTACAAATATTTTGAAAAAACATCGAATAGGATTAAAATGAAATGAAAAAGCGTTTATTTGCATATTATTTAATGGTTTCACAGGGCATTTTGATCAATCCATGTTATGTTACATTATTATCCTAAAAAGGTGTGTACCTTTTTAGGTATACAAATACCAAAATCAAAAAGAAGATAAAAATAAAGACAAACTAATGTTACAAGACTTACACTACAATTAATTAAATATTAATTTAACTTATGAGGAAGTAATACTATACCCATTCGCAGTCGTGATTAGTCTTCAAGATGAATTATTTCTTATATATATATAATGTGAATTTATTAATATCGACAAATCAATGTTGTTGTTCTGAAAATAGAATTGTATTTTGTTAATATGTACATTATTCTTAATTCTAAGTAATTTATATAAAATAACAATCAAAAACTTACCTGAAAATAGAAAAACGACATATAAGTTTATTATTTGTCGATAATATTAAAATAAAATTTGTATTCACATTTTCTTTAGCATTTTGCTATTTGACATGATATGTAAAACAAATTAAGATTTCTATACTTCATAGAATTTAAAAAGAAAATAATAAAAAGGTTAAACTACAAATTAAAGAAACATTTTCTTTACATATACTATAATCTCGTACACTGTGGCTGTATTATATTCTCACAATGCAAAGCCTTAATACGATTTTGATTATATTGTGCGCTACATGAAGGGCACACTGATCATATTGTGTTGTGTGCCGGTAACGAGAATGTTTGATATACATAATAATTGTAGGTACCTTCTATACTAGATACAGAATTGTAGGTCGTTTTTCAAGGCTTTTACTAGTTTTTATCTGTTTGTTCGATGTGTTGTCAAATATTGCAACTCATTTAGCTTATCTTAAATATATCAGATTTTATCTTTATCCGATAGAGATGAAATTGTGCACACTCGTTTAGTTTGGATAACAATAACTTTTTGGAACGAAGTTCCTCATCGCGCGTTGTGAAAGGGGGCTAGACGGAAAAAATTCTTACGAAAAGTTGTCACGACACTTTTTGCTGTCATGACGTAAGTCATGACGTAAATGACAATGACTGAAGTTCATGACTACGTCAGTTACGTCATGAACTTCAGTTACGTCATGACAGCAAAAAGTGTCGTAAATGACATTGTCATTTACGTCATGAACTTCGTTCCTTCCGGGTGTCCCTTGACAACTCCCATTTTTTGTAACTTTATTTGGAATATTTTATTATGATTACGTTACAAAATAACTCACAGATAGACGCAATTTTTTTTTGTTTTTGTACAACAATAAAATGGTAGTAGGTACCTACACAAAAACAATAAAGTTATTAAGTAACTCTTTTAAAAATGAATATTTCATCAAAGGATTTTCATTAAAGCTTTATAAAACCCTCTAATAAAGAAGGCTTTCCAAAGACCGTAGAACTGTGGAAAATACCACGTACAAACGTGAACAATGCAATTACGCGACTGGTACCTATTGTACATATATTATTATCTAAAATACCTACCTATACAAATAGCTAAAAACCAGTTGTCCGATTAAAATTATCAAAAGTTTCGTTTAATTTCAAATAAAAACTAAAACGAAAATAAAACGTTTTAGTTTTCATTTTTAAAACTGTCAAAAGATGTTAAAAGTAAATCCACATGAACAATAAAATTTTAGGTACTGGTAAAGTCCAGTAGGTAGGTATTTCATGATGAGCAAATAACTTGGTACGATGGCACAATTTGATATCCAGTGCCTAAGTGTGCTTAATCGTGATTTCTACAGTATCTTTCAAAGAATCTGAGAACCCTTCAGTAACTTTTAAGTAATTTAAGATTTCGCCTATTTTATTATTATGTATTATTTATTTGAACGCCAAACAATAATTTAATTGATCTAATCGAACTAGCACAGTCCTTTGAGTGACAAGTTGTTGATTATTTGAAAGACGTCCAATTAACAAGAATGTTATTTCATTATTTTGATAATAATCTCGGTCTTTGATATTTAATAAAGATAGGTTTCAATGAAGTTAAATTTATACATTAACGAGCTTTACAGTGTATTTACTTAATAGTCCGGGGCTTTTCAAGGATTGTTTAGTTATTCTCTCTATTTCGTATTACTAAAACATAGACCGCAAGCCTTTATATCGGAGTAAAATTTATAAACAACCCTTAATACCCGAGTAAAATGTTAATATAATAAGATACCTGGAGTCAATAAATTGTAGAACGTTTGTACGATTCTCGTCATTTCTGAAAAAGGTATCCACGGTAATCCACGATATATCGTACCTACCGGAGATAGATTCGATTCGATTTAAGCGTTAGTAAGCCATCTTATATTCGGATCATGTATGGCTTAGGGTCGGCCGTGGTGTAAGTAAATATTTAATACTTAAACCAATACTTTATGTACGCTTGGATACTGATAAATTTCATTTGCGTGGTATAGTGCGTAGTAGATATAGGTATCGACTCTACAGTCGCGTTTATAATCCGTCATGACAAAAGTAATCAAGCATTTTTTTGTGTTTCGAGTGGGTTGTCAAGATTGTCGGACATAAGAGACTGTACTGGGTGACCATCTCAGTTCTCGCATTATTGTATGCCCGCATAGGGTAGACTGTTCTAATACGTTTTCTTTTCTTTTCTTTTCTTTTCTTTTCTTTTCTTTTCTTTTCTTTTCTTTTCTTTTCTTTTCTTTTCTTTTCTTTTCTTTTCTTTTCTTTTCTTTTCTTTTCTTTTCTTTTCTTTTCTTTTCTTTTCTTTTCTTTTCTTTTCTTTTCTTTTCTTTTCTTTTCTTTTCTTTTCTTTTCTTTTCTTTTCTTTTCTTTTCTTTTCTTTTCTTTTCTTTTCTTTTCTTTTCTTTTCTTTTCTTTTCTTTTCTTTTCTTCTTTTCTCAGATGCAGCAATTTGTCCATCTAATTCTACAGCCTCAGATTAAGTTTCCTCTCTGTTTGACGTGGACGTGGTTGTTTACGGGATGCATTGCTCACTAATAGCCTGTATAAAGAAATGTTAGTTAATTGTTGAGTGTTGAACTATTTAAAAATAAATTAAATAAGAATAAATATTTTTGAAAAATATACTAAGGTTTTGAAACAACGAAACGACGAGATGACCGACACCAATGACGGATGACAATAATATATTAGCCGCTGATTCGCAAGCTCTTTTGCTGCTTCAGAAAAAGAAAGCAGTAAGTAGTGCCACAAAAATTACGGCATGAATAGTTTTCGAGTTATGCAATCATCCAAGAACTCATAATGCTCTTTCAATGGCTGAGTCTGAAATGCTCCCTAGAAATGTGCCTACAGTGTGAGTGAGAATTGCTGTGACGTTTCAAAGCAGTATACAAAGCCTTTTCACTGTCAAGTTCAGAACTGAATAGTAAGAATTTCATCGTCGGTTTCATTGAACGATCGTATGATTAAATATCATACCTTCTGCATTACACAATCTGAGCGTACAATAGAGAAATCAAGCTGAATTTCTTGACATATCTGCGTATTATAAATCCTTTAAAAATTTACTCCTTTAAATTATAATTTGATGTCCTTTGGTAGAATCCCCAAAAACACTGGCGTCATTAGCTCGTTGAGTCGTCAAGCTGGTTTTTTTGCACCGAGGTAAGATAGGTTTTGGGTGGTTTTGGAATCAATCAACCGTCAATACACATCACAATCATTTTAAGTGTTATTTGAAAAGAACAAAAAAAAAAGAAAAAAACGGAAGTGCACATTTATTTCGCCACCAGCGGTCACTCACCCGTTCAGGTTTTGACGACGCCCAATGTTGCTTAACTTCAATTATTCTACTTTCTACTCAAACAGTGGTGCTTATGTGCGCTTGTCTTTTCTATTGTTGAGAAAAAAATCCGAGCTACAAAATTCCATTTATCCTAAGAGATTATCTTATACGTTATGTTCGTAATTTTCCATGTCACAAGCGAGGTGTCGTCTCGGATAAACGGGAACGTAGCTAGGTAGGTAGGTATTCATAAAATCAATAACTCCGCTCCATCGTAAACTTGACATTGTGATAGTTAACCGTAACGTTTGTGAGTAACATCTGTGCCGTAAGTATGGATACTATCGTCAGTATTCGTACGGTAAACGTCAGTTATTAGTATCTATGACATATGTCAGTCTCGCTGATATTAATGGCACACTGAGTAGGTATTCGTACTTCATCTTCATATCGTTTTATTTAAAACTCAAAAACGCCTCGTAGTAAATCAAAACCTTGAAACTTGTACAGGTTGTTGGAGAGAAGATTTTAATTAATGAGGAGAATAATTCTTATTTTCCAAGAAAAGGAAATATACAACCGGCACTGGAAAATGTTAGAGGCACTAATTAAAACTCGGGAAAATCTCGACTTTCCTTGTTTTTCTTACCTTGTTACCTGCTCACGTTTTTTCCTTATCACCCGATCTTGCATCGCGTTGGGAGGAAATAAAAGTAGTTTGTAATAGTGTGCACTCTTGCACTTATTAATTAACCATAATTTCTTCGTTTTAATTTCAATCTGTGTAACCCATTTGTGGGTTGGGTGGGGTTGTTGCCTCCTCTCACAATAAGAGGAATGCAGGTAGAGGTAAAGTCCAACGTGTACATGACCTTGTCTGACCTGGTCTGTCACACATGCCTTTAAGAACATTACAGAGAACTTTTAGGCATGCAGGTTTTCTTTCTTAGGATGTCTACCTCTACACACATACCTAGATAAATAGGAAAGCCATATTATTATTGAGCAGAAAGGAAAACAGTAAATTAAAGATCGGAACAACATGGGTATTTTTGTGTGATTAATTTTTAGTATGATGTAGCGCTTGACGAAATACAATAGAAACTTTGAACTGCGGCTGATATTCCTTATTTGTTCTAGCACTGTCCCGAAGCAGCGCTGGTATCGGCGAGGGTGCTGGCCGCGGAAGGCGCCCCGGCGATCCGGTCAGCGTCGGGCGTAGAGAGACGACCCTCGGCACCTCGTCCGCCGCTGAACAAACGCGGCTCCGGGTCTCTGCTGTCACAGGCTCCTCCTCAGTCCAGGTAAGGTCCAACAGATTACCTGATGAGATAATCAGATGCGCAAGTAGGCTTGCGCACACATACAAGTGCAATTTGTCAGCAATTCTCCCCGAGGGTAACTACTACGGGCATAGGTATGGATGGAATACTCTCATACGAAATATTCTTGATACTTATCATCCTGGTATTTACAGCGCCCGGAGATTAATATTCAAAGATACGTTAGGTAGGGATTTCCAGCAGGGAATTTATTGAGAAAATTAAATTGTCCCGGCGGCGGCGTGACAAGCCGGCAATCCATTTTATCGCTGCGCTGTCGTTTGGAGGACGGCGTTGAGATCTTATAAATTAATGCGGTTTGTGACGCATATCTAACATTAATTTTTCCATTTTGCAATAGATGTTTCTTCATGTATTTATTAGCCACACCAACATAAATAACTACATTAAACTGAATTTTGATATACATATTTAATAGGCCATCTTGATGTTTGGTATGCCAATTACTAGCGTGTACAATATTATCTATTTAGTTTTGTTTCTCCTAAAAACTAGGTTATTTACAGTAATGATTCAGAAGATGCTCTATTTATTCGTTGTCAAGTCAAATATTGGTCCGGGTACAAACGATCTAGTCGCTTACTCTAAAACACACAAAATGTTTGATATTGGTTCAGTCCCGTAGGATGAGTACACGTAGAGTTTAAATAATATTTTTTTATGAAGTTGTCCATTAACAACTCAGACTCAGACTGATAAGCATACCCCAGAATTTACTCTCATTGGTTGACCAAGGATATAAATCTAAAGCTCGTAATATAACCGCGAATTCTGAGGCTACTTGGTACTACAACCAATTTTATTAAGAGGTAAATTGTTTGCAATGATGAAATCATCAAGCGTGTTACGATGGGTCTTTGCAATCCTTATTAATGTTATATTTGATCAGGATTACTTAATATAGAACGCAATATTGAATTATGAACCCGAGAATCACGGTTGAACAAAACTATACCATGCGTAGTAAATCAAATTGTAACCGTAAGGGTTACATACGACTCTCATGGGGATTACATTTACGAAACTAAATCAAGAGGTATTGGGAAAAAATCATTTATTGTTACCAAATGGAAGCTTTCAATTTAATCATCGAGTAATATAGCGGGATTTAGTTGGATATATTTTCTTTAGTCACATAGGAAATACTATTCGGAATTCAAAGCTCGCCCGGTATACCTTCCCCCCAGGCTCTTGGCCCGTCGTAAAGCAGCATGTAAAGTCTTGTACTTCGGCTGGGGAGGTATGGTTGCCGGCGATACGTTATTTGAGGATAAAAACATAATCCTCATGAGTAGCAAAGGATACCTACACATGAAACCTCAAATAGGATTTCTTCCCTATTTGAGGTTAGATGATCACTTAACATCAGAAGGCCTGCATGCCTGTTAATTACTCAATAACTATGGGCAAAAGCTACTCGTAGTATAGCTAGTAATAATTGACAATGACATGATGGATACCTACTACAGCGTATAGGTCGTTATATTGCTGCATTCGAATTTTATTAAGAGGTAAATTACGTTTGCCGAATCCGACACTGCAATTGACGTGATGAAATTATCGAGCGTGTTGAGTTGGCTCTCTGCAGTCCTGATTAATATTTGACTAACTGACCCAGCAAGCAGCGTCCGAACCTTAATTTTGGCTGTGACGGAAAATATCGTGAGGAAACCTGCATGTCTAAGTATTCCATAATGTTCTTAAAGGCACATGAAGCTCATGATCCCGTATTAGGACTGCGTGGTGCTCTAAGTCCTAACTTTTCATTTGAAAGAAGTCTCTGCAGTAATCAGTAATGGGTTGCAGACAAAACTAGTGACAATGAAACGCAACGCTCTAAATACCCAGGGAGTTACTCGAACACTGAAAGTTTTAATTGACCAATAGATTCCGCGTCAAACTCTGCGACTGTTCCGTGCTCCGTGCAGTTTCTAAATTAAAGTAATTACAGTATGTACCTACGTTCATAGTTATTTTAGAGAGCTTCTGTGGGTCCCAAGCCACATCGAAAACTATTCTTAGTTCAACAAAACTAATTTCCGTGAGAGTGCCGTAGGTATATAAAATGTGTATTTGTATTGTGGATGCATGAAATAATATACGAGTACGTCGCGAGACTCGACTGCTCATCTCTCAACATTTCTTCAACAGTTTTCAATCAATCAATGTCTCTTATCGACTCTACTGCTGATAAAATCCAATACGTGAGTGTGAGTTTGTAAGACTGAGTTGAGCAATCGAATCACATCAAATCACAACATCACATACTTTATTTAGGCGAACATTTTACTCCTCATGAGTAGCAAAGCACCCACAAACAACCTCATTAGGTTTTTTCTCTATTTGAGGTTGGATGCGGGTGTTCATAGGATGTAGTAACCGCTTAACATCAGGTGGCCTGTATGCCTTTTTGTCACTCAAATACTATGAAAAAAAGTGATTCAGTATCCAACGGAACTACTTGAAATAGTCGTACAGAAGCAGGTATTTTGTTACTAACTCATTTACGTTCACAAACTATAAATTACGAGTAGGTATGCGGAGAACTTCGGATCAGATGCATTGTAACTGGCTTGTGACACAGATAATACCTAAGTATTTCATTCAGAAGGAGCGGTAGTTTAAGAGCTATCCTTCAAGTTTGATAACGCACCAGTAATTTTCATTTGTGTATTCAGTGTAGGTACCTTATATTTTCTATGTGACTTATTTTAATCAAGGCAAAGGCTACAAAGCAAATACCTATACATATAAAAATATTTCCAATCAGACGGGTATATCAATCGCCGTGATTTTCGGGTTTGAGTACTTCTGGCTAAATATAAGATGATATAAGATATTCTACAATGTCCCAACTACATTGGATGGGATTCGGTATGTTTAAGACGAACATATCGAGGTTTGATTTACGAGTATGTTTGTTTCTCGGAAAAGCTCGGCTAGTTTTTTCACAGCCGATTATTTGCTGCAATACTCCAGAGACACGGACCGTTTATTAGATTGTAAGCTTCCGTTTCGCAACAATAAATAAATGATTTTCAATACGAACAAGACCTCTTGATCCAGTGGCTAAAGTATAATCCACATGGGACTCAGTCAGACGTTTGACTGTTACAATTTGATTTGAACGTTTGATATAGTTTTATTCAGTCGCGATTCTCAGGTTCTTAGGGCTTATCAATATTTTATTATTTGATGCAATGCCCCTTATACTAACCTTTAATGATCAGCTTAAAAGTTCCCCAAATATAATTCACTTTATCCACTTGGGACTTAGTGGGATATTTCAGAATTATTATTTAATTTGTACGCTTTAATTTGTAGATTTTAGACGTGCTTCTGGGGATGTTAGGGTTCTGCTAGGTCACGCACATGATGTCGATATGGGATTTTTGCTATCGATACAGTTACAATAGAATCGTTAAAGTCTGTCGGACGCCCTATGGATAAACATTCAGCCCGGGTTGATACAGGGCCAATGGCCGCTAGCCGTTTCTTCACCAATCCGCATAGAAGCAGCTGATGAGATATTCTCCAGGTCTGCCCCTATTACGGGGACAGGTTTGTGTTCAACAATGGATAATATATTTTGTGAACTAATTTTATGAACTTTTATAGAATTATTACAGACATTTTTAACATTAAAATAAATTACACTTGTATTATTATCACAATTGGGCTCTTCCTTGAAGGCAAGGCAGTCATTACACTGAATATTGTAAATTGTTAATGCGCTCGAACCTTGTCAACATGATGATGTAATCAGACACAAAAATAAGGCTAGCAAAACAACATTTTAAATCTGTAATATGTTTTTGTTGTAAAGAGCGGTGATAGCTCAGTGCCTTAGAATCGAGGGGTCTGGGTTCGAATCTCGTCGGCGTGTTCATTTGGATTTTCCAAACTATTTAATTTTGCCAGAATGCCATCGTGTGTCGTGAAATGGTGTAAAAGCCATACAGATATGAAAAACAGTGGAATTGCCTTTCATAATAAGTATACAAACATGTAAAATTTCATACTATTGGTGTTATGAAATATGCCTAAGATATTTTTTCTGTAACAAGGTTGAAATTATGCAGCGATAACAAATGATTTTATTGTTCTGTATAAAGGGTCGCAGGCATACAATAATGAACAAGAAATCTTGATTAGTTGTTAAGCAGCTATGTAGGTATATAATTCACTTGGGACCGTACCGGACGTCTGAGCGTCACGAAATTTGATTTTACGCTTGATACAGTTTCAGTCAGCCATGATTCTGTGTTGTAGAGGTTTATCAATATATCGAAACTCTGGAAAGCGTGAAAATATCAGATTTTGTTGTATTAGACAATTAACTATTAAAAATAGACAATTAACTTTTAATTTTACAAGGCTTTTTCATTTTAAAAATGTGTATTAATATAGTTAGTGTACCTACCTAAGATATTTCGATTTAATTATGATAAGTACAGATTGGCTAATGTGCAATATAATAGAGCCCACAAAATATAACAAGATTTACAACTTTTAAGAGAAATTTTAAGATTTGTATATACCATAAGTAGGGATCAACAATGTGCTCTGTCTTTGCTAAATTATGTTGCATTACCTTTAACTAGATTTCAATTTAAACAGAGGTCTCAAACTAAGCAAATTGACTGGAGGGAGGCACAAAATGAGATTTGAAATGGAGAGGCCCATTAAAGAAAAAATCTCGCGACTTCTCGCAATCGGTAACGGCGGCAGCTCTAGAGACAGATAGAATCACGTAGAGTCGTAGACGATCCTTTTACAGTTCATTTATATTTTATACGTATTTTATACAAGCTATAGAAGGTGTTGTAATACCTACGTGTCTCCTCGTGTCGTCAATTGCCATCATGCCATGTCACTCGCGAATATTGCACGTACATATTGGTCCGGCAGCCATCTTCGTGATTTCGTTCGGTTCAACGAGACGCCCAAGTTTTTCCTATTTCCAAATAGGCGTCTCGTCGAGTATGTACGACGTCATTGAGTACGTTTAGCGCATATCAGTGCGTATTCCAATAAGGTCAGCTATTACAAAACAGTCTGTATGGACAGATCTGTGTTTAAATTTTGTCGTGTTGGTTGGTCGGTCAGTAATGACAGCCAATTGATAAAGCTGATACTAAAAAAATAATGAAAAAAATTATTATATTCCTTAATAACCTGTTGTTTATCAAATTTTGAGTGATACCAAACTCTGCGGACCTCGTATAAAATCAGCAAACAAAATGCACGTAGAAAAGAAATGTATTGCAAGTAAATAGTGAGTTGAGGAGGCATTTCTTTCAATACATTTCAAGGCAGCTTCAAGAATCCTTTTATTGGAATCAGATTTTTATTTAATCGAGGCTAGGAAAAAAAACTGCTGAAGGTAAAGCCTCCAGGAGAGTAATTCAATACAAAGCAAATGGAACGAATTGAATCAATTAATTTTAAATGGAAGTCTGGACATAGAGTTGTCTTATTTGAAAAATCTTTTCAATAAAATGTGATTCGTTTGAGAATAAGATTGTATTGGAATAGACAGAGGTGTTTAGAGTTACACAAAGGCTTCGGGGGTTCTCTTCGCTTTGTACTTTGTCTGTCGTCGTAATTGTGTATCGAATTGCTTAAACTTCTCGAAAGATCATTTGTATAGAGTCATTCGTGTCCCAAGCTCCACAACGGCCGGTTTCACGAGTATCTGTGAAAGCCTTGGTTTTTAACGATTCTTCTTTACGAGATTGTTCTTGCTTTATGGCGTCTACAAGAACAGCCAAGAAGCATAAAGCTGAATTCAATCTTATGTATCCGAGATAAAGTTGCTTTTTCGTTATCATAAAATCTGCAGATAATTTTGCTTGTACTGCTTTCTTTATTGCCAGTTTATGGCCAGCCGTAACGGGAGATTACATTTCATTGAATTTTTATTTGCCCATCTACAAAAATATCAGTAGTCGATGATCTATACATATAATAACGTTAATATATAAGCAACCCCAGAGAAGCCCGTAATTTTTTGTGTTATTAGTATTATTTAAAAAAAATCGCGATTCTCCTCTAAAATGCTTACACAGCTACATATTAACTTACTGTGCTTGATCCTCGTTAAAATAGTTCCTAGAATATAACGTGATTGTGTGCTTATTTGCCGCGTTAAAATAAAAACGACAACTTGTTTGCAGTTTCTGATTTCAGCCCATGAATCGAGGACTCTTTCACTCTACTAAATGATAATTTATGTTATTTTATTTAGTATCCCAGTAAAGCTTATTGCATTCTTGTTTGTCCATCTCCTTACAGCTTGCAGTTTTAATAGCAGGTCATGTAATCAAGCTAAGAAATAAAATTTTTGAATTTTAATTCAACACTTTTGAATGACTGACATAATAATATAGCAACATCGCTCTGTGCATGACCATCTACTCCATTTTAGAACTCCAACCCTTAATAAGAAACCTCTACCGTCTATTTCGAAACGATTTTTTCCTGACTAACAATACCTTACTATACTAGCACTTAACAGGAGTGGCCGTTATTTGAAGCGAAACGACCTCGCCGGAGGATATTCCACGCGTAACGAGAGAAGACATTTGCTCAACGACGACAGTACAATCTGTTACCGCACACTAGACTTTTATTTACTGACTGTATCTAATGTATGAGATAGGGAAAAAATTAAGTGTTTTTTCCTTCCATCCTTCCAGCGTTGTCTGCTATTGAACATGGCCTTCCCTAATCGACGCCACTTGGCCCTTTGAATCACGCGGTTTCCTGCTGTTATCTTCATTTCATCTATTCTGTCCACATGGTCGGAGGGCGGCCCGTACACCTTTTCCGAAATGTGGTCGCCATTCGAGGACGTTTTCCCCACATCCGTTAATTACTTTTAATATGCAAATTTTGAAGGCTTCATTATTCATCGATCTTCTAAGGATTACGTCATTTCAACTCTCTCCATTGCTTGTTGAGTGACTTTGAGCTTGTGGATTAGACTCACAGTGAATTCACCTAATACACTTTACTGAAAGTTCAGATTTCAGAGAGAATTCCTATTCTCGCATTTAAAAGTCGACTGACATCTTATAAATCTAAAATCTTGAAAGGTTTCTGCTAGCCAACAAATGGACAGACGCGGTTTCTCCGGCGAGAGAGCTCCTAGGTCGTATTATGATCCTATTAAGGTGTTTTCACTTAAGTTAAATGGAGTAAGGCGGTTTGACCTTTAGATCTGAAGCTGGAATAGCAGTAAGTCACTCGTATTACAAATTGCAAGTGAATTTAAATCATGATCAAACGGAGTTATCAACATAAGGTATAAAGAATTTCAGAAATGTCTAATTTTTTCAGAGTTTTACGGAAAAATATAAACCATTACAGTTTTACGTAAAAATATAAACCATTACAATGAGGTAAGGCTTCTTTATATTAAATCTTCAATGAACCAGTTCTTTGCAGTATTTTTTATTTCTTTTTTTTGTACCTACCAAATAAGGAATTGATGAAATACAGATATTCGTTCTGTTACGTATTAAACTAAGTTTGTACTCGTGACATATTCTTATTGAGTTCCATAAGTTTCTAAGTTAGGGAATTTCTATTTAGTAAGTCAAAGAAGTATGTAAAAAAAGTAGTACTACTATTTTAAATTGCAAAAGTTTGTGAGGATGGATGGATGGATAGATTAATGTTTGTTACTTTTTTACGCAAAAACGGCTGAAATAGTAACAAATATAATACTTTTTATCTCCATTTGGGTTAAATTCGTAGGTCCACGCGGACGATAGTCTATCAAAGAAAGTAAAGAAATAACTGTTTTTTGAATGAGTTTAATTTACTCATAGGTATTGCTCTAGCTTCTCGTACCTAATGAAATGAAGCGGTTAACCTTTAACTCCGGAAGGCATGCCACCGCACTGGCTGGTGTCGTTCCTGCGACTCGAATGGAATGAGCTTCATGCATTATTGTTGTTGAGAATCGCAGAATTTAATTTATTTCTCTTAATGCATTTTAGATTACACTAAATAAGATTTAAGTCCGATAACTACTTGATTTTAATTCTGTACTATAACAATCATCGATTTTGTGAAAGTTAACCTTAATAATTATTTATTATTGTGTTCATGTGATGTCGGGAATGAACACACAATGGTAATCTTTAGCGGATACCTTTGTTCTTTCTAGGTACCTCTGGATTCGCATAGCGCTGTTCGAGCGGCAACTGTCTAAAATCATCGAGCATCTAGTGAACAATGCATCGAGATACTACGAAAGAGATGCTCTGGTCGCCGACCCTGACTACGGGAGCATCCTCAGCTCACTTCTGGTGGGGCCCTGCGCCTTGGAATATTCAAAGGCGAAGGCCCCAGCATGCTTTTGGACCGACCCCCCGGCTGATGAACTGGTAAGATGCTTTTATGCTCAGTTAGAAATGTTACGTTATTCAAGTAGGTATAGTTGGGTAGGAAGTCGCACAATATTTATTCGTCGGTTTGACGTTGAGTGCGCTGTTGGTTCAGACGATTGGTTCGTCAGTGTACGTCGTCTATTGGTCTAGCGTGTGTTCTTCGTCTACTGTAAATTGTCCGAAAGTGTGCAATATCCCTAACACTAATCATCTGCTCACGACTCATGACAGTTACAATATGTCATAATGAAGGGACATTATACAATTGTGAGAGTCAATCTGTGGCCGACTACATAATAAGAAATGACCCGTTCCCTCGTTTTTTTCACCAATTGGCTTTAATTTTTTTCTTCATTTTACTTCTATATCGTTATAATAATACCTAGGTACTTTTATTTACACTAATAGTTCACGAATTCGCCTTAATCGCTTAGGAAGCTACGTTTTATCTCGGCCTCTATTATATAATCTTTCATAGGAACCTATAAGGCTAAAGCTCTTATGTTCCAAATCTCAATCTATTCACCAAGTTTCTTCTAACTTTACTATCAAGTCAACTAAAGGATGTCTACTAACAAGTTTATCTTGAGTTCTTATTTCAAAGTCTGTGCGACTTTTGAAAGCATTACGTAGGCAGATTATGATAAGCGAAGATCCATTAGTTATCCCAATGTTTCAACATTTTTGAATAGATGACTGCCTAATACCTAGAAAAAAGCTTAGATCTTAAAGATTCTTTATCAGATGCCATCTTAACCATACCAAATGTTATTTAGTTATATTTTCAACATCTTTTTTAATATGATTTTTGCTTTTAAATTAGTTAAATTTTTTACAGGTACAACGTCATCGAATGTCGGCTGGAACGACGACACCTCCCTCTGTCCGGAGGCCTATCCTCAACTTTAGGAGAAGTCTGAACGCCTCCTCAGATGACAGCGGGTCTGTCAGTACAGGTACGTTAGTTTCAAGTTGGTACTTACAAAGAACGATTGTATGAAATTTTGCACTCTGAAGATGAATATCGATTAATTCTTTAAGTTTAGTTAGTTTAAAA
Organism: Erynnis tages; assembly: GCA_905147235.1. NCBI lineage: Eukaryota > Metazoa > Arthropoda > Insecta > Lepidoptera > Hesperiidae > Erynnis > Erynnis tages. The sequence goes on from LR990092.1 coordinate 4,133,023, forward strand.
GCTATGGGCTAAGGGTGATTCGTGTGCTAAATCCTACACTGCGAAAGAGGGTACGAATGTATAATACCAAAATGTTATTTTTCATAGGTACTGGTAGTACAACCGCATCGAGTGCCAAGGATTATGTGGAAAGTTTACATCAAAATTCTCGAGCAACTTTACTGTATGGCAAAAATAATGTCAGAGTACAGCCGGTAAGTGTGGACCATTGCTGTGGTGGAAATTGTGTAATTTTAAGAAGCCATCAACGAGTTAATTAAAATCGATTTTAAAAACGAATTAGCCCAGTCGATTTAGTAACAATTTCCCTTCGTAATTCGTTGGGGAGGTTCACTGGCAGTGGCTAGTGGTTTTCGGGATTCTCACCCTGTTGCGGCATCTGCAATTTGAGGGTGAATTTTTGTTTATTGAATCGTTTATTTTCAATTTGACACGAAAAAAGGTCATCACCATAGTTGCGTCTTGAGACAATGTCTCACATGGGCACAGTAAAAGAAAAAAATATTTTAACTTTACTGAGGCCGTAATTACTTAAAATTGCAGAAGGACGTAGAAGAACCGATGCCTGGATACTTGAGTCTTCATCAAACAGCATCAGGGCTAGTAATCAAATGGACTCCAAACCAAATAATGAATGGTTACGCAGAGAGCGAAGGCGTAGACAAGAGGTATTTCATTAAGACATTCCAAGGCGATCTCGTTATTTGTTTGCTACTTTATTATTGCTTTATCATTATTAAGTTTGAGTGTTGATTGAATTGAAACTGTTTGATTTGTTGTTTTGTTTTTATACGCTTAGCTTCAGTAGACGGCTTTTGTAGTTAAGAGAAATTGATTTTGTGCCTCTGTACAATACATAATTTTTTTATGAATTGGTGACATGATATTTTCCGTAGTATCTACGAGTAAGTATATTATTGGTTGCTTTGAGTATCTAAAATTTAATTTATTTTAATTTAAATATTGACAAATTATGTGTTTGATAAAGATTTTATTGTTATCAAATTCAGATGTTGAATATATTTTGATTACTTTTATTTACTTTTACTAAAGTACAATTTTTTATTTGTGTGTTTTTTGGAATAATTTGTAGATAGAAGCATTTTTGTTCCAAAGAAATGCCGTTGTAGATATTTTTCGCAGATCATAACACAAAATGGTGTCCATATGATACCAACTTGTGGTACACTACTTAACTTACATCTCCAAAATTCATAATAATAATATCTACAACGCCGTTTACTTGTAGTTTGCAAATTTTATATGTAGCCTGCTACGTTGCCACTTAGTGCATGCATCAGCGTGCCAAAACAAGTGTATTCTGTGCAGCGCCAGCCCTTGCACGGTATATAGACGTCTCTGCGCTGGTCCCCTCTGTGTTGATTGGTATGTTGCTTGCATTTTTTTCAACCTTTTACGATTGGTTTTAATAATCGTTCGTCGGATATGGATAGCACTATATGTATAACGTTTCATAAGCAATCAAAAGGCTACCTTAGTAACCAAACAGTGTCTGTCTCAATCCATATCAGAATATCGGTTATAGAAACCCACCGTAACCTTTATTTCTTTTCGATCGTTTTTTTTTTGTTTTTTGCTTCTATATGTTTTATACAAGCTGTTCGCTCGATTTTTCGTGATTTTACTATACAGGACCTATCGTTTTATTTCAGACCATCCCTTGTTTCTTTTGCTTTGACATCATTTATTTTGTATTCGATTTGTTCTTGTTTTTTAATAAAAATGCCTTTATTTCTAACATAGTAGGGAACATTGTCGATTCCATTGTTAGTTGTGACTATCGCAACTTTGTTGTTGGTAACTGGGTCGAACGTACCGTAAAAGTTTGAAACTAATACTGTGAGCATAAAATTCAAGGATTTAATCTAAAAGTGGTTAAAAGTGAGCCTTTTTTATCGAGGACGAATAGATATTAGAGATAATCACGCGCTGATCTTACTGCTACTACCTACTTTTTAATAATCACACGGGAAATTCGCGGTCGTGGCATATTGTATTTACAAGTATTTGTAGTGGATCTAAGGCACTATTAAATGATCCATAGGTACAACGACTATTTGAATGAAATCCCTTATAATCTATTAACAACAATACTGATTTCATTTGTTCCTTTTTGGGCTAGTAGACTCTTGATTAAAAGTAAGAATATAATATCGTGATTTCTGATATTTTTTATTATTTTTTTCAATTTACAGCGTGTACTGGGCAATGTCTCTACAAGTGTGCGTTTGGGAGGTGGTGTATGTCCACGTGCATCGCTCGCAAGCCAGTGACGCCCTCATCTTGGTTGGACAAGATGGAGTCCAGCGCCCACCGATACATTTTCCTAAAGGTATCTTCAGAATATCATTCCTTTTTTTAAGCAAGTCCGCATCAATGAACCTGGGGGCATTATAATGCTCTCGGGGGTGAGTGTACTTATTTGCCAGTATGACGTCATTATGAAACCATTCCAGTTCAGTTCTGTTGACATTATGTTTAATTGTCAAAACCACCAAATTTAATCATAATGGTAGCTGTACGCTAATGAAACTATCGGAAAAGCATAATCATAATGTACTCCATTGTTTACCAAAACGGTCAAATATGACAATTATGTAGTCAGAATGAAAGCATTACGATATGATTATGACTCAATTGTAACAGGGTCTACCATTCCTCCCCCAGAAATTTTGATACATGACTTAAGATTTATTTATGTGAAAATGTACTTAAGAACATGTTTCGTCTTTAGTCTCTTAATTAATACAAGACTAAATAATTGGCTTAATTGAAAGTTATTTTATTTTCTTTACAGGAGGTCATCTTTTATCATTTCTAAGCAATTTGGAGACTGGATTATTACCGCATGGGCAGTTAGATCCTCCGTTATGGTCACAAAGAGGAACTGGGAAGGTAAAATGATACCCATTTATATCTGTTATTATTAAATTGTGTTGTGTATCTATTTAAACTTTATGCACCACAAAAATACGAATTAACGGGATACATACTCGTATGGCGAACTTCGTTGATGATGACAACGCGAAGTAGGCCAACAAATCAAAGACAAACTTGCCAGTAACCCATTAATGACCCACTACAGGGTCGGGTCTCCTTCTCGTAATAAGAGGGATGTAGGCCTTAGTCCACCACGCTGGCCTACTGCGGGTTGGTGGACTTCACATACCTTTGAGAACATTTTTTTTGTGAACTCTCAGGCATGCTGGTTTTCCTCACGATGTTTTCCTTCACCGTAACAGCAGGTGATATTTAATTTTATGAAGCGCACATAACTTTTTTACAAAGTCATTGGTGCGTGCCACTGGGATTTGAACCCGGACCCCTAGATTCGAGGTCGAATTCTAAGCCACTGGGCTATCACCGCTTCTTAAAGACAAACTTAAATAATAATAACTGCATTATGTAACTCAAAAACACATCATATCTGGCCACATCACAAGCACATACACCCTCACACACATACACGCTTCCACGTAATCTTACACATAATTATGTTCACGCACTGACGCCTACATGCTCATACAATTCTTTGTAAAGAAACAATACATCCCGTAGGTGTTCGGTCGTGGTAAGACAAGACGGCGGCCGATGCCGAGTCTTTGCGAGAGCGGTGAAACAGAGGAGCCGGAGTGGGAGGAGGTCGCTGGCGACTACGTCTTCAGGATCGTCAACAACGCAACTCTTGGCGATAGAGAAGGTAATACCAAACACTTAGCTACAGATAACTCGGGTTACATTGAATTTCTTGCTAACTTTGAAAGGCAACATAAAGAAATGAATTGTATTTTTTTTGTATTAGAAATGTGGTAGCGAAAGCCATTATGCGGTAGTAATTGTCGCGATATCACGATAAAACGCTTTTCGCATCTCACGTTCCTAGCCTTACCTCTTCAATAAGATAATCATATTTGCTTCATATTGTAACTTGAAGAAGCCTCCGCTAATATACACTTGACAAATATAGTGGACCATGATTTTGCTCTAAGATATAAGAAAGGAGAATTATGGCTGACGATGAGACTATCGGTTACTAACCAATCCTCGCTTAAAGAATGACGATATTTACTCGTATGACTGAAATAATTTTTATATAACAGTGAAAACTGACACAATACTTAGGAAACGAATGCATAGCTCTGGATTAAACCTCTCTTATCTTACAGGAAACCCAAGCCTGTGTGGACAGTCATTAACAATAATTCCTTACTTTTCACCAGCCATGCGTCACTCACTACTGGAGAGGGTTGTGTCATCACCGCCGCGGACTCCACGCAGGCCGCTCGCTTCCACGTCGACGACGTCATCGGACTCGTCGACGATGTCCGTCGACTGCCCGCCCTCGGCTGGTCTAAATGGTCACCCACCTGTCGCGATGCCAACAGTACATCCTATCGTCGAACAGGTTTGGTTTTCTTTCATTTTACTTATCTAAATAATGAAAACTAGCAAAATTTATCTAGATTGATATTCTTCACCAATCTGCATATTTTGAGGGGACTTAGTTGGACACAAAAAGGGCTGCAGGCAAAGTGAAGGTAAATTAAAAGAAAGATGATAAATTAATCGAAGGAAGACTAGTGAGACAATAATAAGAATTATGGATGGACTAATGGGTAATTTCTGAAATCTCAAAGGAGTGGATCATGATGACAATGACATCAAGATTAGAGGAAATGACAGGTGTTTGCTTTCCGCAAGGCCAATGATAACGGGGTTTAAAGAAGTTAGCGTTATATTTCTTAACACTACCTGGTTTTAATTTTGTTGACTTTGTTACATTCGCGATTTAGTTTTGTTTATTTATAAGGATATGTATGTTACAGTCGGCATCAATAGAGTTAGTCTGCAGCACGATGCGTCGGCAGATAATTTCCCGCGCTTTTTACGGGTGGCTGGCTTATTGCCGCCATTTGTCAACCGTTCGGACTCATCTCAGTGGGCTCGTGCATCCTAATATCGTGTCCAGAGGTTTGTTTTTCTTTTCCTGGTATAGATTCTTTTAATGTTTTTTGCTGCTGATGATATTTTTGAGTTCCTTGGTTACTTTTAATTTGACGATGTTCTATTTAAACAAAATTGTTTTTATGTTGAATTGTAAAGTTCACCTCCCCTGACGAACTTATTGTTTCTACAACCAAACCCATCCAAACAACCCATGCAGTTATTCACGTTTTTGCTTTTCTGCTGAAATCGACATCCTACTATTTTGTTTATCAGCTGATAATACCAATGTTTATTAACCAGAGGGCACTGAAGATGGCCTAACAGAGGAGGTGTGGCGAGCTATGACCGACGAGCAAGGGGCTGTCAACGATAAAGACGAAGTGTACAGGCTCGTGTACTATGGCGGCGTACAACACGAGATTAGGCGGGAGGTGTGGCCGTACTTACTAGGATATTATGAGTAAGTAATCTTCTAATAAGATGTAAATTATGCAATAACTTAAAATCAAAAATGCGATTAACAGACAGGCATCGCTTAAGGGGCATTCAACGATAAAGATGAAGTGTACAGCCTCGTATAGTACTCGCGTACTATGACGACGAAAAGCACGAAATTAGGCAGGAGGCGTGGCTGTATTTAAAAGGATATTGTGTCACGTTGTGAAAAGATAATAATAAAGTTGATAATAGAATTAAAACCTGACGTTAAGTGGTCATTGCAACCAATGGAAACCTATGTCATCCCTTAAATATTGTAATTATCCAACGATGTATGTAATGTGAGTGGCTACTACTTATGAAGACTAAAAAGTATGTCCATCAACTTAGCCTTTATAAATTCCTACCCAAAATACAAAGCATGAAGAACGGACACTCAAAGAAAATATGGCTGAAAACGGTCAAGCTGCATTTTGATAGTATACTAAAATAAAAGACGTGGAAGAAAAATGTTACTTCTAATTTAAACTATTTTTTCTTTAGATTTGGCTCAACAGCTGAAGAGAGAAGCGAACAAGACGCGGCGTACAGACGCCAGTATGAGACGACGATGTCGGAATGGTTGTGCGTAGAGGCAATAGTGCGGCAAAAGGATCGGGAAGCCACTGCAGCCTCCATTGCCCGTCTAACCGAAGCCTCAGGGAAACCACGTCAAGAGATCATGGAACCTGAGGTAAAAAAAGTAATATAAATTAATCATAATCTATTCTGTCCCTATCGGGAGAGCGTAAAGATTAAGATTTACTTTTACTCAGAACGGAAAGAATAGGAATTTGTTTACCGCATTAGTATAGTATACCTACCTAACGAATTATTAGACTTCACATGCCTTTGAGAACACTCTGACGGATTCCAATGTTTCTTCCCAGTTCTTCAAAAGGTTTAACTGTTGCAGTAGGTAAATTTTAAACCCACAAATTTAGATATTGTTGCGTGTTTGTGGGTGCTGGTTGGGGAATTTAACCTGAACATTTCGAGTAAGAGAAACCCAAAATCCTTACTAATGGGCAATTCCACTCCATATTTTCAAATATCTTACATAATTTTTCAGGTCTTCGAAGATGATTGCAGCGTTATATCAGATAATCCACCGATAGTTTCACCAACACCCAGCGAGAACGATCAAAAGAAACTCGATGTTAAGCCAGTTCTTTCTCGAGCTCCAAGCATAGATGAGGTAGACAACATCGAAATGGACTCCGAAGGTCAAACGAAAGATGACACTGAAGTCAACGGAGAGACTGAGACGAGTGATAGTAGGGAACATGTAGATGTAGACAGCTTAAAGGATTTAGAGGATGACGATGAAGATGTTTATGTTAAAAGTGTTATAGAAAATCCTGATTTGAGACGGGAGAGCATAGCTGAAATTAAAAGGTTGGCGGAAGGTATTGTACAGAAGGGTGAAGGTAGAGGCCTATTGTGTAGCATTGATAGTGCGAACGCTAATTTAAATGGTAATGATACGAAACCCGATGAGCCTAATGAAAATCATACGGATCAGGCCAGCACACACCAGCAACACAGCCAACACACGAGTGTGATTATAACTAATCCGTCGGTGGACTTGGCACCATCAGGGTCTCCTGCTTCGGGTGGAACTACTGGTAAGAACAAACGAAATATTAGCCCTTATATTGTAATTAGTTCATGACAAGTTTAATACGTTGAATTCAATATACGATACAGATGCTAAACTGGTGAAAACCAGGTTATATTGTACATAATACTGCAACATACTGTACACAATAACGCGATATTATGGGTATCCATTTTAAGCATACTTTAAAATGAAATAAATTATCAAAAAATGTAATATGGTTTTTGGCTCGTTTTGACTCGAAAAAGTATTTGTGCAACTTGCGTATCAGTCGGTATCAGTCAGGAGTGTATCTTTTAACTATAACAAAATTTGATGTTTTACAGCAAACGTGAGCCCAGCTCGTAGTCCACTTGGGGTAGTTCGTGAGGAATCCCACTCAGCTGGTGCGTCGTTCGACACGCTTGAACCGAGCGACGCACGCCCAGAAATTCGCTCGAACTGCGTGTCACCGGCCAGCTCCAATGGAGGAGTATACTCTGTGAGTCCATTAGCTTCAACAGTACCGGCAATTTACGAGTACTTATTCAGTTTGACCTTTCTAGTATGAAATTTAAGCAAATTAGTTCATATGTTAAGAAAGCCGGCTCTCCTTCAAAGCCGGCAGCGCATTAGCAACTTCCTTCCGTGAAGTGCTCACTCACCATCAAGAAGCCTGTCTGGCTGATTGCTTTCAATTTGGAAAAAAGATGGAATAAGAACTCTGAGTCATCTCTAATTTCTTTAAAAACTGTTATCGGAATGGGTACAATATTTACTTTTTGAAATCATAAGATAAAACTTTGGTATTTGTTAACAACTGGAACAATTTTATATATTTTTACATCATATTTTCAGAACGAGCTCGTTGAAAGCTTCGCCCTAAATCTACATCGCATTGAAAAGGACGTGCAAAGATGTGACAGGAATTATCCTTTCTTCACGGACGAAAATTTGGACAAGTTAAGAAATATCATGTGCACGTAAGTTAAAGTTCTGCTTGCATATATATTTTTTTGTTATTCAAGAATTTAAAAAGTCTGCCCTTCTTCTTCTTTCCCTAGTTTAACTTTTCTCGGTTGATAGGTCGAGAGAATATTTTATCATTTTACCACCATGCCCTTACCATCTGTTCACGGTATTGGTAGGCATGGTGATAGTTACATACCACGGAATTTACGTTTGATTATACCATTTTGGTACCAGATTCAAATTTCGCTGTACCTACTTGTCTAACTTAAGATCTCCTCAGACACGAGTATTGATAGCACAAATGTCATAAACTCGCCAAGACGAACGCAAAAAAGAGCAACTTTCCTCACGAAACGCCGCAAAGTGCCGGGTTATGGCACACTACATAATTATTTTCCCAATTTCCTTCAGGTATGTATGGGAGCACTTAGACACGGGCTACATGCAGGGCATGTGCGACCTGGTAGCACCACTGCTGGTGATGATGCGCGACGAAGCCACTGCGCATGCGCTGTTCTCCAAGCTCATGTCACGCGCGAAGGACAACTTCCCCTCTGGACAGGCTATGGACGCGCATTTTGCCGATATGAGGCGAGTAATGTTGTGTGTAATTCAGCAAACATGAGCATTCTGAATCATCATGGCGAAGTTTGTAAATATTTGGTGTATTGGACAATTTTGTTACGGTCCTTTCCTATCGCCAACCGCAAGTCTCCTCATAAGAAAAAAATACCCCCATTTGTAGTAGGTAGGAAGTTCAATCAGTTTAGAGGCGGACAGGGACTCTATGTATTTGTGTAGCATCTAAAGATCCATTATGCACGTTTCCACTGTGCAGTTTTTCACTGAGCTTGAGAGTATGTAGAAAGTAAATTGTAGACCTTTTTCTTTTTTTAGACGAGTTATAACGTTACTGTTTTGTATTTGTAGTAGCTCGTCCAAATTTGACACAAGCATCCTCACAAGTAACAAAGTACGTATCACATTTGTGATTGGACGTGATACCACAGAAACCGGCAGTTTGGTGCAAATAGTGATCTAAAGTAGATTTCAAACAATCCTTGAACTTCTCTGCCTCCAGGTCTCTCATCCAAATCTTGGATTGCGAGTTGTACGAGCTGATGCACGCGCACGGCGACTACACTCACTTCTACTTCTGCTACCGATGGTTCCTGCTTGATTTCAAGAGGGAACTACTTTACCAAGACGTAAGGATTCTTATTCTTATTATATTATTCTTTATCCGTCATTAATAGGTTTCAAACAGAAGGATTCTTATCATTGTTTAAATCTTTACTCTTCAACCAACTTCTAGTAATTTTACAAGTGTGTTCAAAGTGTTCCAACACGCCCTTAAAATTTCAAATAATGATGCTAATAATTCAGTCGTAATTTTAACTTTCATAAGCTACTGACCGGTATAATATCCGCTTCAACTATGTTGTTACGTCGATTTTGGTGTAAGTCTTGTTTTGGCTATGTTTTGATTTTTCCAATTAGCTTTGTAACATTCTGAAAATAGTTCTTACTTTATTGTTCTTTCTTTTTATCATCTACTTCGTCATCCAAAGGTTTTCGCAGCATGGGAGCTGATATGGGCAGCGAGGCATGTGGCTTCTGAACATATGGTCCTGTTTATTGCACTCGCCTTGCTGGAGACTTACCGTGACGTCATCCTGGCGAACACCATGGATTTTACTGACATCATCAAGTTCTTTAACGGTAAGTAAGTTTGTAATTAGATACTTCCCAGAAAAGTTCCCATCCTTCCTTCCTTCCTACCTTTCAGCCCTTTGCAATACACTGCTGGATATGGGGCTCCCCTAATCGACACCACCGCCCGGTCCTGGACCTTTAACTCCAACCGTATTCTTCAGGCCTGAGTCCACTTGGTCTGAGAGCGGCCTGTATCCTTTTGCCTAGACGGGGTCGCCATTCGAGGAGCTTCCATATTATGAATTATTATTAAACGAGCCCTAACTGATTTTTTCTTCATTTTTCAGAAATGGCCGAACGCCATGACGCTTCTGCAGTACTATCTCTAGCAAGAGACTTAGTGCTACAAGTACAAACACTAATAGAGAACAAATAAATGTCAAAAAGTATAATTATTATTATATAGTTACATAACAATAACATTTTACTAAAACTATATTGACAAAGATATATCTAGTCGTTTTTAAAATTAAATAGAATATTAGATTTTACTAGAATTGGTGTAATATCCAGAAAATAAATATTTTTAAATTTTAACTATCCAAGGAATTGTGGACTATTCATATGACGTAAGGAATTATTTATACTGATTCGTACCTCACGTACATTATAAGTACAACGTAATACTAATCGTTTGATTTCTATCAAATTGTTATTGTGTCTTAAAGAAAATTATGTTTTTCGTTATGCTTTTAACGTGTCTTAAGGTGTTCAGGTATAATGATTGTAAAATCGATTTAGCTTTCTGTATTCGACGCCTAAATGTCATTAATTGTATTCGTAATATCGTTGTATTTTTAACCCCCGACGCAAAAGAAGGGGTGTTATAAGTTTGACGTATCTGTCTGTTGAGCGATGAAGCTATTTCAATTTAGTTTGTTTTTTATATGAAAGGTGAGTTACAGGCGAGTATTCTTAGACATGTTTGATGAAAATCGGTTTAGTCGTTTAAAAGTTGTGGGGGGTGAAAGTGGGGAAGAATAACCGAATGTCTGCAAATATAATCGAGTGGGGTCTCAAATGATAGTGCATCACGTGCACACTATAAAATAATAATTATGTTCAATGAAAATTGTCGTTCTTGTGTGGGGGGTTTTTTTATTTTAAATTTTTATATGAAGAGCGATGCAAATGAATGTATGTCGTATCGTATGATACAATAGAAAGAGTTTTAACCAACATAATGTTTTCTGGCAAATTATGATTCTCTAATAAAACGAACAAAATGTTTTGGGCTAAACAGCGATGCAGCGCTAAACTAAATTAAGTATAATCTTTAATTGTAGCTTTTGAAAGTTACGTAAAATCTGAATTTTGGCTAATCAAGCAGCCTGCTTTTGAATGAAAGTTAAATATCAGTATCAGTTCATATCCTCTCAGATAATGACTGTTTCTATAGAAATCTTGGGCAAATTATAAGAAGCATGGAAGTTTGTATCACGAACACAATGGTTGCTCTATTAAAAAAATTGAATAAACATTGTATGTAAAGTACCTACATTTTGCGCAGGGACGCATTAGCGGCTGGCCGCCGTATCAATAGAAGAGAAAATATTTGTGTCGAAGGAATGTATTTAAAAAAATGTTAGTAAAAATATAATTTATTTGAGGCGTTAATTTAAAAAAAATTCAGCACAAAATTTTGCGATTATCGAATGCTAGGAAAATGTTTTACTTGTTAATTTGAAGAAAAAATAAATGCTAAAAGCAGTCTTTTTATGTAATATTTCTTGTTTTCTTCTATGTTTCCTTTGATGGGAAATAAAACCTGACTTTTACGAACTTAAACTATCAATTATATATCCAATGATTATTCTATCTAACGAAAATATATTTTAATAGTAGTTTACAACTTTAAAATAACTACTTACCTATATGTATACACATGTGTGGTAAGGAACCCAGGAATATAAAAAAATACGATGATTCACATAATTATATCTATATCAAAAATCGTAGACCTATCTTATAGGTACAATGGAAATCATCTTAATTTTTCATATTCTTGGATAGAGATCTAGAAATTAAAAGTCGATTTTTTAGAAAAATCTTAATGTCAAAATGTAGATTGTGGTAGAAAATGTCAGCAGTCGACTCAATATATTTAAAAGTTTTGCTAATTCTTTTCTACTTCATGATAGATGATGTTGAGTTGAGACGTGTTATTGCCTACCTATATACTACAGAATTAAAATTCTTATCAATTTTAGAATTAATGTAGTTGACAAAGTAAATAGAAAAATGACACATCTAGCCCTATTATGGCATTTTTTTCTGGCAAAAATAATGCAAACAAATCAAACGTTTAAGTACGAGTATGAGTAAATCAACTCGCCTATGCTTGACATTGCCCTTGCCGTAGAAGAAAATTGTGAGTAATTGTAATTTTCCAGAGATATATTTTCAACTGATGGTATTATTATAAAATTTTTTTTTAAATTTGTGCACCATCAATGTTCGGGCCTATTTGCTAAATAATCGTAATACAATATTTTTACTAAACTAAAGACATTTAAAGAGTTGTGTAGGTATTATACTAATTTTTACAATGTTTCTACTATTTATAGTATATTAGATCAAAGCTGATTTCTACGTGCTTAAGTACTATTAAATTTAAAAACGAAATATATGTCATTTTATTTAAAAAGAAATTAGAATACACAATCCATTTCATGTGAAGAAAGACCGTGTTTAAAATAAAATAAAAGAAGTTATTTATCAAGTTCTTTAGCATCTTGCCATATTTAAAATTCAATTTGTAAGGGCTTACCCGGATTTTAAATAAATATTCAAATAGGTATTGTCCACTGATCCTAATTTATATGTGCCTGCAATAAACCTGTCCACTGATGTATATTGTACTGGCGAAAGACTTCTGTTTGAATAAGGTGATAAGTAGCATATATAATTATCACAAACACTCAACACTTTCGTTGTGTTTCCATTGTTAGTGGAATATAGTGTCGTATTTACATTGTTAAACTAAATTTGTTTTTATTCGGTCAAATAATTATAAAGCTATTTATTTGGGAATTCATCTTGATGAGACTTTTGGCATCTAAGCTGTTAGAAAAGGCATATCTTGCACAAAAACGAACTTCCTAACTACTCCTGTTCCAAACTTAAAGTAAAAACAAATATTTTTTATATCTTTTTAATTTGTAGACATATTCTGTCTGAACTAACGTTTTCTTTCGCCTTGCAAGTTGATTTGGTTGTTTGTCTTCAAAATAATCGTAGATTGTGTGTTTTATAGCAAAATTGACGTTATTCTAAGAAGACCTTATATTTAAAGTTAATTTAAATTCACTATAACGAAGCTATATTTTATTTACAGTTCTTATATAGCATTATTCTTATATTAATTATAAATCTAAATTAGCTGAAGCTTTATTCTAATTAAGGCCACTTCTGTGTTTAATGCTTTACCCAAATGTTATGTGATCTAAGTACGCTTAATATTTTACTTAACAGAGTGAATGTACAAGATAGGCCTACGTCCGTGTTTTGTAAACCTTGAGCCAAGCTATGTAGAACTGGTGTTCTGAACACAAACAGTGTCAAATGTAGAGAAAATCAAAAATAGGCGTAGAAAGTAGAGGATGGTTAGTTTAAAATGTTAAAAGTAGATATTTTTAATGGAGATCTGACCAGAAAAATTATGAATTGTTTGCAGAAATGTGTTACTCGTAACTAATTTGTTATTACTGGCAGCATTGAGAACGATGTCGAAAATTAATAAATGTCAAAAAGAATATTATTTACTGCTCCCCTTTAAAAGGATTTTTTATTCTTCTGGTCATGTCAGCCATGTAACGAATGTTTGAAACACCCCGAACTGATTTAAATATATTAAATTCGCAAAATTATTATTACAGCATATATTATGTTGCTGATCGCTAAAACTACAAAGCAGCGTCTAAAGTAGATTAACTTTATTTAGTTTGACGAAACTGTTCAATGACGTCATGTATTATATATTTAAAATATTGGTATAAAAAGTTGCTCATTCCTCAATTCCATTGTATAAGATTGTGTATAATTTTATCGTTATAGGAAATTACATTTTTTCTAATATTGCCAAACAAACAAATGTTCTAGGTATTATATTATATATATAAGTATAAATATATTTTTAAAGACTTGAAATCTTTTCAATTGAAACATATTTTTAAGAATCTTAATCAATGTAAGATTGTATGTATGTACGAGTATATGACGTCATTAAACTAGTTCCTACAATGTGTCCCTCCCCTAACTCTGACCTACCGTTTATAAAAATGTCTACAGATTTATATAATTACTTATATTATTTCGTGATCATTGTCTTGTAACGAATATTATTATACAAATATAAATATGTTATCTATGCTATTAGTTAGATATGAATTGTAAGAAATAATTATTTTTGTGAAACTGTCATGTCATTAAAATATGTTTTCAATTCAGCTGCGTTTTTCTTCTGTGATTTTCCTTTGTTATTCATCATCTTCTCTTCTTCAATCATCTTCTTTATTATGTGAACGTACTCGTAAATTTTATAGAATAATTAAAAACTGTGATTATGATCTGGCCTAGTTTATGAATTATAAAACATGATTCGTTTAATAAATACTTATCGAAAGTTTATAGAGATGTTTAATAGATAGAAAAAAGGTTATAATTACTTAAAGAGTATTTTTATTAAGAGGTATACAGGTTATTTTCTTATCTTAAATAATAAATATAATATTGCCATTTTAAAATAACATTTTCATTTCAATAGCAGCCAATGTACCAACACGAATATTTAACTTTAATTAAATAATATAGGCAATATAAATTAAAACTATAAGTTACTTATATATAGGAACATATCTTTAAACTACTAGACATAATATATACGAGTAATATCTACACCTATCATAAATAATATCTACTGTTATTTAATAAATTATAAAATATTAATATACAGTAGGAAACACAGATAGGACTACTAAGATAAGTGTACTATGTACATACAATGAAAGATCATTGCTTTGGATCATTCGCACGAAAAACAAATTAAATGATCGTGCGAATAATAAGCTAGCCATGTATGTACGACCAACAGCACACTACCTGATCTAATCGGAAACTACGGGTCACGATCGATGCACGAGCCATAGTAGTATGTCTGTAACCCATTAATGACCCACTGCAGGGTTGTGTCTTCTCACAATGAGAAGGATGTAGACCTTAGTCCACCACGCTGACCTAATAGAGGTTGGTGGGCTTTAAATGCCGTTGAGAACATTTTTTGTGAACTCTCAGCCATGCAAGATTTTCTGATCTATACCATCGAGTCATAAAACCACGCTTTAGCTCGCGTATCGATCGCCCACTTAAATCTAGATAGTCAGTCTTATGTTTTGCGCTACACATATACACAACCATTCTAGTTAACTTTTATAACTTGCGCAGTCGTTGTCTCCTGTAATATCGTTTTTTCCTTCTTTAATCGTTTCTTTAATGCCGTTGGCAGTTCTTCTACGTACTCCAAGTCATCTACAGAGTTTGGGAAAGGGGAAAAGTGTGTCCAATTCTTGATTTCGTTGAACAAGGCGTCTCCGGGACATTCAGTGGCTCGAACTTGTCTGTGACCAACGAGCTTATAGTCCTCCCTGACGAAGCCAAGCGCAACACCAGCCTCAATAAGCTTTTGGGTTGTCTTTAGTTGTTCTAATGGCGGAAGATCATCTGAAAGAAATAAAGAAATAATAACCAATATTTTTCTGGTGGTATAATAAATAGAAGTTCTAATCTAAGAAAGTTTCAGTAATCACTAGCTGATAATATAAAAAAATATACCTAAAATGCACAACGATTTCATCGTTTTTTTATTTATGAACTACGAATATATTCGAAAATATATTTTTTTTAATTTTCTCCCGTATACGGTGAAGTCTGGAGTGTACCTCACCATGCTACACCAAAGTACATTAGCGGAGAGTACTTCTAGGGCAATCAAGGGCGTATATTAGCCATAAAATATATTCATGCGAAAAAGGATTTCAAAATTAAATACGTCATACTTACATCTCCAGTCCCCGATGACGCAGATGCCGATACTAACGGTGTTGAAATGAAGAGCTTGTGCACCAATTGATGTCCATCCACGACCCTCGTAAGCCTTGCCGTTGCTTCCCACAGCAAAACTGTGGAAACGTTGCCAATATTTATTCCAGAAAAAACGAAAAGTGTAGAGCACATGAATTAAATTCATGTATTTTCGTAAAATAAATGTATGAAGTTTAATAATGGATGACTTTTGGTTCTTTGGTGATCAGACATATAAGAAAAGGTAATGGGCCCATAATACTACCTTAATGTACTCCACTAAGATAACTTTCGTTTTATTTAATTTATTATTGCTTTACGATTTCTGTGTGTTAGATACATAGGTAAAAAACCGCTTCTTTCTTAAGTAAATTTCCTCGGGACGGTTTACATCAGTCTTAAAATTCTATTATTATTTATATCTGGCGGATCTTCACTCAGAATGAGAAGGATTAGTCCACCACGGTGGCCTAATGTGGGTTTGTAGACTTCATATATCTTTGAGAACATTATGGTATGGTAACTTTCAGGTATTGTATGTTTCCTCACGATGTTTTCCTTCACTGTTACAGCAGGTGATATTTATAAAGCGCACCTAACCTATAAGAAACTCATTGGTGACCACGTAAACGTAGTGACATTGGCACGTAACTTATAAGAAATTCACTGATGACCCACTGCAGGGTAACGTCTCCTCTCACAATGAGAAGTATGGCCTAGTGAGGGTTGGTGCACAAATTAATTATTCCTTACTGATAGCCAATATCACACCAGCCCCGGTCATCCATGTGGAAGTTTTGCATGCTCCGCATCGCCTTACTGCATTCGACGTCAGTATAACAGGCTGGTGGTGTATAGGAGTGGTGGATGACCACGTACGGTACAGGCGTCGCCAGCCTATTCACTTCCTTCGGAGGACGAGCGTTCCATTCCGCACGAGTCACGAATGGAACGTCATAGGTCGTCACCTCATTTTCTGTTGCCTCCTCTGAAATACGAAGTACTATAATTAGATTACAATTAGATGCGGATGAATGGTGATGGAAAACATAACTGCCAACATGACATGAGCCAACAAGTGACCTGAACATGCAACTGATTGTATATAAGATACCAAAAAAAAATATGTACCTGAAGGCACCGGATTCCCAGTAATGACATTGACTACAGCCGCACACATCGTTCCTAACAGTATGAACATAATTAAGTAACCCGCCACGAGATCCCAATACGTCATAAAAGGAGTTGTTCCCAACACGCGTATCTGAAAAGACATTTTAATGCATTTAAATACATTATTTATTATAGCACGATCTTCCAATGTAATATAAAATCGAGCACTGCGTTACAATGAAATACTTGTAATGATTATAATAAATGGAAATGAAGATACGAGTAGATTATCGTTCAATAAACGGTTATCACTAGCCCATGGCACTAGCCTCGATTGTCAACATTGAAACACAAAAACTTATCAATATGAACATCTTAAAGATAATACACCAGAAGCAGCCAAGAGTTCCTATTTACTTTTTGTGACATAAACATAAAATTATATGGAAAATCATGAAATATTAAATAATTTAACAGAAAAACATTTATGTATGTGTGACACGGCGTTACGATATGGCCCTTTCTAGTGAGCTTAATGTTTAAGAGTCGCTAGTAACAGAAAAAGCTATTGGTAAACACTTGGTATTTTAGTAAACAACGCAATTTGTAATATTCATATCAAAAAAATAACAAAACTTAAAAGCCAGCGCTAAAATTGTAAGTTAAATGGCATTCTATGATCTAATGGTGAATTATTTGTTCAAAGAACCGGCAACAGATAAAGAATATAACTTTCTGATGAAATAGGAATAATAAATAAATTAATTTTTAACAAAAATGTGAACCGACTAAAACTAAAAAGTAAGAAAAAACTTTACAAACAGACTTCAATAATAAGGTATTTTGGAGTCTGTGCCCAAGTTCATCCTCAGTTTAACCTCAAGTAACCTCATTATTGCACAGACTCCAAACATACCTTATTATCCGTATTACCGTTATTACCGTCTGTAAAGTTATTTCTTCTTCTTAGTTCACATTTTTGTTAAAAATCAATTTATTTCATGCTTTTTAGTTGTTATAGTTCCACTTCCACTCTATTATCGGACTCTAGTATCCGTTAGTTTTAATGCTTCATCATAGGTTGTGGCAACTGGCTTCTTACTGGTAACCTTACGGACACCACTATTATAGTTTAAATATAGAATTTGTAACTTAAACACGATTTAATTATTCCTATCTTATAAGGAGTTCCACTACATCATTCGCACCGGAGGTGGTCAATGTTTATATAGTTCTGCAAAGGTAATGTGACAAACAATAATAATTTATCAACCCGGTTCCTTAACTCTTACCCGTTGAGGAGTTCCACTCTGTATCTTCGAAACTATTTTCATCAGATCATCAACAACTTAATATTGGACCAAATTAAAGGTAACAGCTCCCAAATAAAAAAAAACCAATTCAAATCGGTTAACAAATGACGGAATGCGGCGAAATATAAAGAAAATATAAAAAAGCATACAGACGAATTGAGAACCTCCTCCTTTTTTTGAAGTCGGTTAAAAAGAAGAAGGTAGAACAAGACGACCTCGAGAAAATATTCAAGGATAAGTAAAATGTCATCAAATATGATAGAAACAACCTAAACCTAAGTTAAGTGTTCGTTAAAGCTACAAGGAGTCAACTACAGACTCTTACACATCGTCAACTACAGAAATTTTTAGAAAATTTCGATACTTTTAAAGATACGATTGTCCATAAGCTGATTTATAATTATGATCACGTGCCCTGCATGAACGAGTTGTAAAAATAACCTACTTAATTAAATTAACCGACGTTACCTATTACAGTTTTACTTTAATTCTCCTTTAAAGATCAAAAGCACTTTTTTAACTTAATTTTATTTAAGTAAATCAAATTAAAATATTTTTGTACAGTTCCTTGCTCTCCCTGCAACGAATGTAATATAACTAAATTTGGATTCTATACTATCGATGTTTTATACACAAATCCAACGCGCGGTTATTCCCCAGAGACCGAATCGAGTCGAAAACACTATAATGACGATATTAAAAAATCGTCTCATTACAAACAGTTTTTGTTTGAGGCTGAGCACAAAATTACGGAACAGAAAATGACTTGCATGTCATTTTGAAACCCGTAATATTATTAACTGGTTTAAATTATGTAAGATAGCTTTATAAGTTTATACAATTGATAAGACAGACCTGATAAAGAAACATAATTATGAATGAGTAGTTTAATATACACGTGGGTTTAATAACAAATATTTGATTGGGATTGCTGTTCTTTTGTTGTATGTGTATTGTATGGGAGCTAAAATTACAATAATATGTAAACACCGGTGCTTGACCGAATTTCAACAAAATGGACAAAAAAAAATATTTTTTGTTTCTCATCTATTAAAAGTCCCGATTTCTTTAAATCTTTACAAATATACCTAAGTAAGTATCTTGCATGAACTTTCTTCTTATTCTTCTATTTCTTCGGTTTTTTTAATGTGTACCTATTACATACATTACTGTTGCATTGTTGCATGCTTATTTAATTCTTCTTTTTCCTATTTTTAACAGATCTTTTTTGCATTTAACTATTTTATTCTTTTAGTCTTCTATTCTTACTCCCTTTTCCGAAAAGTGGACATTCAGTCCAAAGTTCTCACCAAAATTCAAGCCCTTTGTATTATGATATCCTATCCTTCCACAGTAATCATTTAGATCACGTGCACTTCAGTTTAAATATCAGTCATCCTTTTTAGTTACCTACTCAATAGGAAGCACACATAAATAGGTGTTATGTTTTACGATAATACTGAATTGTGTATATTTTTTGATTTACAACATTAAAATATTGTTAAGGAGAGGAGAGGAGAAGTTTTTATTTATTTTTATAGCTTTAAGGGGAAGTACTTCCTGCTCAAGTTTAAATAAAAGTCTGACTAGTGATTCCCCTAAAAAGTGAATTCCTTGAATGTTATTGACGTTTTAAGTGTCTTTAAAAGATTTGTATCTGATTTATCTGTGACGTTAATTGTAAAGGCGATGACTCATAAAATTAATAATTCCCAAGTTACACGTAATAGGTATTTATCTATTCATTGATAATGGCGCGCCAATAAGTCCAATTATTTTTCTTGTAACATATATATAGCTTCGAATACATCATTTTCATCATCATTAGATATATCCTATTCATTAGTATTAAAAAACACTTTTTTATAACCTACGGTAACACTTTTCCTGGTAACTGTACATCGTTAAAACATATTTGAAATGCATTCATTGCGTAAAACATTAGTGTTCAACGTATCTGTTGTACTGTTGTACTGGAAGATAGTACTTAGTCTATGTAATAAACTATGATTGAGATATTTAAGATAACTCTGCGCATTGCATAAATCATTCTCTCATGTTATCGTGTCCGGGTAGGTATTATTGATCCATTAATGGTCAAACAATTCTAGTCACAGATTGTTATTATTTTTTAATAGGTGCCGTGGAAGCGGTTAGCAAGCAAGTAGACGTGGTGGTAAATCGTCACTACAAGCCTTTTTGTCATAGGGCTCTTTATGAAAACCCTACGGTGTTCCTTTCAACACCCAGTTTTCGGGGACACGGGTCACACTTTTGTATTTAACATTACCTTTGATATTGGCCTCTTTGGAAGCGGTTGATATAGAACTTTTTAGTTTTCAGAAACATTCCTATCTCAGTAAAATTCAATCCGCGATTGTTGGTCTTCATAACCAAACATTTTGTAACAACCAAAGTATCCTTGCTTCCTTCCTTTTTCCTTCATTTTCCGACTTCCTGATACAGATTGCTGCTTTAATATAATATAATACGGTAATATGCGTTTACGGGCTTATTTTATGATAGTAAAAACTGGAACTGGAAGCACTTAACTAAGTATATTGACATTGTCGTACGTAGGTACCTCAAACTTGAGACGACTTGAGACGAGCGATCATTCACAAGGCCGAGTAACTCACTTGTTTTAATTGGCTGATATTTAATAAGCAACCGACCAAAAATCACGACAAAATTTAAACACTACATCGAGCTGTCCTAAGGAGCTGTATTTGGAACCGTCCGAATTGAAATACGCACTGACAGCTCCATTCAAAGACCTGTGATTTTTGTCGCATCGGTTACAAAATTGGTTACAAAGCCTTACATTGTTAATTTGTATATAAACGATTTGTATATAAACGTAGTACTTTTGCGGAATATAGTTTCCTAGCGAAGTACCTACTCTCTTCGGCATTCCAGTCAGCTGAATACATTAATAATAACGTGAGTCACCTTTCAACAGGACATTGACCATCGTTTTTGAACAACACTAATCAATTTTGATTGTTTACTTATCCTTACAAATTCCTCGTAAAATTAATGATATCAATAATTAGTGTTTGCGATCAGGAAAGTCCCTTATGTTTTGATTTCACTCTGTTGGAACGTCGATTAATAATATACATAATTATTGTAGAATTGATATTGATATCGAGTTAGTTAACTGTTTTGTAGAAGAATTTAGTTAAAATTTAAACTAAATAATTCTAAATTTAAATTGTTATTAATTAATTTCATTTAAACCTTAATTTTTATCTTTTTGTATAAAGATTATGAGTTTCATTTTTGTTTTATATATAGGTAATACCTATTAGGTATTATGTAAATAAGGAAAAGAATCCAACCGTATCCCGCTGTCTTCTTCAATGTCAATCCACTTTTTCGGAGGACGGTCTGTGCTCCTTTTGTATATTTTTATTATTTTGCCATTATTCATGTATTTTTATGCAGCGGTGATAGCCCAGTGGCTTAGAATTCGACCTCAAATCGAGGGGTCCGGGTTCTAATCCCAGTGGCACGCACCAATGACTTTGTAATAAAAGTTATGTGTGATTTATAAAATTAAATATCACCTGCTGTTACGGTGAAGGAAAACATCATGAGGAAACCTGCATGCCTGAGATTTCACAAAAAAAAGTTCTCAAAGGCATGTGAAGTCCACCAACCCGCACCAGGCCTACATTCTTCTCATTGTGAGAGGAGACCCGACCCTGTAGTGGGTCATTAATGGGTACTGACAGGTATTTTTATATGGTAAGTAGGTACCGCCATACCTATAGTATAGCAACCATATTATGTGGGTCTATACCATAACGCGGTCCAAATGTGCGGATTGTTGCAAAGTAATATAATTACAGATATTTATATAGAAATGGATTTCCACAAAGTAACGCCTAATACAATAAATTTATTTTTTATTTATTTATTTAAGCGTTAAGTCGCACTTGATGCTAAAAACATTCTGTCTTAATCAAGTCATAAAGGAAAAGGGAAGTAAAATACAGTTAATTACAAACATTTATTTTTCAATTATTTATTTAAAAGATGACTAAAATAATACACATAGGTACACAAAAAAAGACATGACATAAATAGTACTTTAGTATAACAATTCAGATAAGTACTCGTAGGTACTAAGTACCTACACTTACATTCACTATATAATATCACTTATTTATAAAGTTACAGTGTGTACAATATTTTCAACTCGTTTTAAAAAGATAGATATACATAATTAAGTATCTATATAATTATAATTATAGATACCTAAATATATTAATAAGCGAAGCGAAAATCTCGGGTAATTCCAATATTTTTAAATAATGCAACAGAAATAAATTTAAGTAAGTAATCGAATTTCGACTACTTTCGACCATGTGAGAAATTATTTAACTTTGCTATATTTTTTTTAATCCAAGGTAACATTATAAATAATACCTTGGAAATACCTAGTTAAAATTGCCAGAGAGCCTGACGGGTCAGTTAGTTTGACTATAAAGTAAATGCTCAGCTAAAATGTTTCCAGGTGGATATCTCGTTCGTTTGGATTTTCACATTAAGAGGAGAAGGATATCTAATAGAACGAGTGGTTTCTGATCCTAATTTTTTTTAAATCTTTGGATCTGCTAGTTCGATTATAAAATAAATTCTCTGCTAAAATGTTCCCAGGTGGATATCTCGTTCATGAGTGCAGTGCCGGGGCACTCGGTGGCCATGACCTGCTTGTGGCCCACGAGCTTGTACGTGGGGCTGATGACGCCGAGATCCACGCCGGACGCGATCAGCGCTTTGGTGGACGCCAACATCGCTGGCGGTGGAGAGACTTCTATTGGGAAATACATATAGGGTTTAATACGTGTTAACGGTCATTGAATGTTAACACTGTAAATCAGCAGATAAATCATCAGTCAGAAAAAAATTACATTTGTCATGCGATGTTTTTTTTAAAGTGAGTACATTTATCCGTCACAAACCTTATAAAATTTTAAAATGCGCAAATTGTTGGTTTTTTATTTTGCGTCATTCGCGCCAACGCGCGATTGAGTTTACTGGCAATGGGTCAAGGGGAAAGGTAATTTTTGTAATGTAAAGTAGTGTTTTTATAGAGCTTGACACTATAATTTGACGAATTACACATTGACTATTTAAAGGGAGTACTCCTACCCAATAACCCAATGTTTTAAAAACATTGATAGCGTGATTCAGGATATCTTAACCAGTGACAAAAGTAAATTTCACGACCATGCCATCTTAATCAATCTGTCCAACCGAGGCAAAAAATTACTTGCTTTTTGGAAGGTTTGAGAGTAGATCCCCTGACTAAATAAAACATAAGTAACCTACCTCTCCAGTCTCCAATCAGGCATATGCCGATGCTCACACTGTTGGCGCGGCCAGCGTGGATGCCAATGTTTCGCCAACCCCTTCCTTCAAATACCACCCCCTCCCCGCCAACACAGAAACTAAAACAATATAAACGTACATAACTTTAGTATATCAGATTCGTAACTTACTAGTTCACCAAAAGTTCTCTGCTTCAATCCAATTTAAACAAAAGAACACCATAGATGTACTCCTTTTCGGACCTAGTCATACTACAGTATAAAATAATTCATATGTCATATTTTATAGTATTATATTTTGTCTCGTGTATTTTATTTTACTACTAATATCCATACTATAATAAAAAATATATAATTATGTCATATTTAATTTTAAAGCCTGCTGGGAGGTTTTTCGCCTCGCTTTTTGTCCCTAATCTAGTCTAAGTTTTGTATATTGTATTACAATAATACATACGATGAATGTAATATTATAATGCAATATGTATTACGTTCCTAAAAAATGAACCAGATTATAAAGGTTTTTGACTTTGACCGTCAATCGAGAGGTCCGAACTCGAATCCCTGACCTAGCACGAATGATATGTGCATTCTAACGACTTTTCTTAGTTATGTGTCAACTGTTTTAACGTGAACAGTTGAACAAGGTTGAAGACCTAAAGCCGGCAATGAATTGCTCAAATAACCTTGTTCAAATTGGAATCTTTAAAAAAATGAATCAAAGGAACTTACTTATATCCAATGTCTCCCCAGCCCATGCTATTATGGAATATTTGCATAGAGCGCATGTCCTCAGCGCACTGCTCCGTGGTAGTACATGCGGGTGGCAAGTATGTGTGGTGGATGACCACATACGGGACTGGCAGGTTGAACGGTCTTTCGTGCAACGGTGGTAACGCTCCCCAATCATTTCGTGGCACCAGTGGGAAGGAGTTTTCAGATCCTTGGGAGAAAATTGGAATAAATTATTCAAAATCTGGCATAAAATGAATGAAAGATTGTTGTTGTTGTTGTTGTTGAAAACTCCTTAAATTTTATCCAATACAATAATCTTTATTGTGCACATAGTTACGTTCACGCTACCTACGCTATATTAAGGTGATGAATTAAAGTAAGAAGAGAGAATTATAAATTTTTGTTGGGGTTTAAGAATGAAAAACGCAGCAAGACACGAATAAAACGTGCATATTGTTCAAGGAGTTAAAAAATTTGTGAGAAACATCATTATTCAGTAAGGGCAATTCAAATTAATTATTACCTACGTTAAGGACTTTAATTATTTTAATCGTGTGACAAGCTATAATTTGATGGTTTTCTTTAAAGCTTTTATATCTACGTACCCTTAAATAAACCCTTAAAATTTCCTACGTGTCTCGTTTGTTATACGAGAAAATTTAATTTCGATTGTAAAATACTTAATTCGGAAATATTTTTATTGGTTTGCTCTTCTGTAAGAATACGATGTAGCAATATTTGAATGTCTTGCATGATACTGATATATTAATACAATCCAATAGCTTTTATGTTTTAACTAACCAAAAAATGAAGAGATATGAACTTCGATCAACAATACACGATCGAAGGATATGAATTATACTTACTATATTTGTTAGGTAGACCGTCAACAACATATATGTTGATAAGGATTGTTATAATAACTTTAGAAGCACTAGTACTGTACCCAACCATTTTTAATTTGATTTCAATATCACAAAATTAGTCACGTCTTGAAAACTTTCAGTTAAAACTTAGTTACACGCTTACGCGAAAGTATTCGTGCTAATTCGAGAACTGAACTGATGCTTATACGGCTAGTTTCCCTTTATATTTACAAACCACTTCTTAACACGGTACTTCCCTTATAATGTGTTGATAAATAGGCACAACAATATCGCCAAATGTTAATTTATGTAATCCATCTCACTTGTCAAAAAATACACATAATATCAACAGATTAAGGGGAAATGTGTTATTATCACAATGATCGATTTCAAGAAATATCTTTTCGAAAGTGTTGTGCAATAGGTACTTAGATTTGTAGACAAACTTACTACCTACTTAACTTAATACTTAATAACAATAAAAACAACGATGACTACATAAACATACGCGTAGCGTTATGGAGTTGATAGAGCGAATTTTAATGGAATTTAATAGGAGAGATTAGTAGTATTATTTTTTTTGAATATAAAGTGCCTCCTCTGAGTCTCATCCTGCAATTATGCACTATTACTTATCTATTGACTTTATTGAAGTAGCCACAGAATCATTTAGATTTTTATAAAAATAAGCAGAATCTGGGGTACGACTGACCCGCCAACGCAGCCGTTCTATATTCTTTCTTTTTCTATGTACCTACATACGGAATTATTATATTGATCATCGTCCAATTTATACTATAGTAAACTACGTAAGTACTATGTAAATCAATAAAGAGAACGAGTAGGTATCTATCTATTGGTAGTCTTATTCATAAATATTGTTTACGTTAGTATATATGTATATACCATATTTGTTTATGTTTAAAAGGTATCCATATAAGTTATCTACTTATTACTTCATATTTTTATCTAGTTAGTAGTAGGTAGAGCCATAGAATGCGTACCTCCCCGGAGAGTTTACCGTCAGCCTATTAACGCGTCGTAAAGCAGCATGCTCTCCATGTCTTGTGTTTCGCCTGGGGAGGTGTAAGTAGTTGCCGGAGAGCAAAAGCATGTGAATACAACTACTGAGATAATACCTTCTTATGCCTTATAAATAATAAGTTATTTTAAACACTTGTAAAAAACCTTTCGTAGTTTGTTGTAAAAATGTTATAAAAAAATATACGAACACGCACAGAAACAATATTGCATCATAAGATATATTGTTACCACATTGTTAGTAGAGGTAGCCTAGGTTCAAAACTTCAAACCAATAAAATTCTATCTAATAGCTATTAATATTATTGCAACAGTACAAATTATTATGAGCCAGTTCTCATTAATTTTTTAAATAGTAATTGAGTAGCAAACGGGCACACAGGCGACCTGATGATAAGTGGTCACAGATACCCATGGACACCCACATCCAACCTCAAATACTTAGAAAAGAAATTCTATCTGAGGTAGGTATTTATGAACTTTATGTTTATTATGAAGCTATCTATTTGAATTTCTTTTGCGCAACGTGTTACTAAAGCCTCATTTGGCCGGTACAGTACCTACCGTAAGCATTCGTAACAATTTCGACATAAAAGTTGTCATCAAAGAATTTGCAGCAATACGCATAGTAAATGGCAACGTTGTAAATAACAAACAAATCAGTTAATCGACCTTTTTTTACGTGGGGAAATCCATCATGGGTACCTACTGCCGGGTTGCGGCCAACAGTGGTGATGCCGGACTCCTACCAGCTAAAACCCCACGGTGGGTTATGTCATGTTATGTGGCCTTAAAGTTGAGTTGTACTTGTATAGATTTGTTAAATTTTATGCACATGTTTTAACCATTTAAACTTTCGTTTAGGTAATATACAAACCACACTTACGCCATTTTTGCCTAAAGTTGAAAGGCTGCGAATGCCATCATTGTTAATTAATAATTAAATAAATATTTACAAATGGTTACAAAATATTCATAATATCCGATTTTTGTTGTTTAGGCACGCCTACACGAAAATTGAATAATCACCCAAATTTAAAAAATAATAGTGATAAAATATGACTTAATCGTGTAATCTGTTATTGCTTTGATTAAAGATAATAACATAAAAAGATATTGAGTTAATCTGATACATTTTAAGTTAATCTGATTTATTTAAAATAAAATGCTTTCGTCAGCGGTCAAGCCAGACGGGGGAATAACCGCACTACGCACTTTATACCACAATCAAGGGATTAACGACCTTATCAAATAAATAACAAATACGATACGATACGATATACGAGTATATAACAGTTACTTTCTTTATTTAAAGCACGGCTATTCCTAGCTGGAACTGCTGGAACAATGCAATCCTTCAAACACCAAGGCAAAGTCCAATAAATCAAAATAATTGGTGGAAGAATCAACTCGGCTGGGCAGCGTTCGGGAACCTACAAAACGTCAAGTTTAAATAAAGTAAAAAGTTGAAATCGGGTCTTCGTATGCACTAAATTTTAGTGCTGCGTAATGCGTATAAAAGTGCTGCATTAACTTTTAGTGTTTTAGTGACTAAAACACTAAAAGTTAACGCATCACTTTTATAGGTATGGGTAATGGGTATGAACCGTCAAAACTAATATACTAATTTTTAGGCCAACTACACCTGAAGAGGGCGCTAGGGCGGTCAGAACTCAGAACTCTTGATCAGTCGCTGACTATGACTCTACATTCAAAATATTGTTAAAATCTTGCTGAAAAGCGTTCTTAGATGCTCATTCACGATTCCCATTTATTCATTACATATAACACAATTTGTATGATATAAATTTAAAAGTTCTAGTCGCTCTAGTGCTTAACTGCTCGTACAAATTATATTGATGTTTTTATTCTCATATTGATTGATGAGATCCTTGAAGGTCCATTGAAGGTGAAGTCCATCTAAACTACCTAAATAACGATAAGGTAGTAGGTATGTAACGATAAGATGGGTATGGATATGTACATGAACGATAGATTTTTAACATTCACCAATAGTATACCCTTTATATTTTTGTAGGCATAATGATTGCCCCGCCCATGTACTAATAAAGTGACTAAATATGTCTACTATATTATTATTATAATTCGAACTTTCGAGTTAAGAGATCGAGTTCTTAGCCACTGGGCTATCACCACAAACCACTTAAGCAAATCCCTTTGTATTCGTGACAATAACAACGATCGAGTATCGCAACCCATTGTGTGAGTCTATAATGTATGATGTTCAAAATAATTAACTCGTCTCTGCGCACTGAAGTAATAGTCCAGTCAAGTAAGGGTTTCATCTCGGAATGATTGTTACAGTGAGGCTGAGCGCGGCGTGCTCTTTGCCCTCTAGGTATCTCAAAAACGGTTGGGCGTGTGAAGAAATCTTTTAAACAAAATTAGTGGCAAATTTTATGCTATACAATTGTTTAATAGATCATAACATCATTGGTGCTACAGAATCCGAGATAATCGGGAAAAACTGATTATTGTGACATTTGAATTACACAGGACGGCGAGACCGCAATTTATGTGACGTTTGAGACAACTCTTACAATACCTACCAAAACGACGGTGAATACGAGTTTGTAGCCTGTTACCCGCTCACTCCGAGGTGAAATCTTTATTTGACTAGACTATAATGGCTTTCGGCGCCAGGCTTCCGGGCGCGCCTGCGCATTTGCTACTGGCTAAGTTACCGCACCCAATCGTGGCTCATTGTTCGGCCTAGTTTGACTCATGGATATTTATTGTACAGAATATTCGGAGATTGGTATGTTACCAAGCTGTGGGGCATGAATACCCAAGGTATGTCTGCAACCCAATGGCCCACGCTGGGCACGGGTCTCTTCCCAAAACAGAAGGTGGTCTGGTATACTCCACCACGCTGCACCAATGCGGATTGAAACCGCCCATAGACTTGAGAGAGTTTAACGACTGCTACGAGTATCTTTTCGATAACAACCGGACCAATGTGCTCAGAAGCGCGAATTTAATTCGCTACTAGCGAATCGAATTCGTACTGACCGTCGGGGCAGCAGTAGAACAGTAGTTGAGCTGCAATTATGCAGTTGGAATGCAGCCGAATAGCAGTCAACACCTTGCGTCGGTGAATCCTGTAGATTGACAAGTAGGACATGAAATCTTGCTCTTTGTTACACGAATAAAACAATAAAAAACAGCAGATATCTGATAAATAAGCGGATGTGAACGAGTGTTCTAAATAAATTAAATCGCTCGTTTTTTTAAGAAATAAAAATCCAACGTGTAATAAAAACATTTATTTTACAAAAAAATAACTTATTAATGTATAGTACCTGTTTTTCCGTATTTGGCGTATCCTTAAGTTTAACATAGGATGAAATACAAGCTTTACTGTCTTTTGGAAAGGATAAGATGCAAATGAAAATCTATTGAACAATGTACTGCGAATATAAAAAGTATGAATGTAGAAAAATTAAACATCTTTGTTTTAGCATGTAGATGAAGAATATTTTGTGTCATCATATACAAAGACCTCTAAGATCGATAGTAAAGATTATGGAAAACTTTTTAAGTATTCCCCGATAACATGATAAAAAGTTGCGATTTTCATTATAGCGTGTAATCATTAAAGCTGTCTTTCGATATTCATTGATAATCTCAATATGGTATGTCGTGGTTAATCGACTAACAGGGGCTTTCAATCACATACCGATAAGTATGGATAGCGGTAATATAGTTTGGTTATCAGGCATCATCTTTTATTTTGGATACAATTTAAATGCTCACTATTTTGCTAACCAAAATGGATAAACGTTCTCCAAATACCTATTGTTTAAATTAAGAATCAATACCAAAAACTACACTTCTAACTTGATTTAGAAGCAGTATAGTCTGGGTTAAGATAGGTTAGGTCTAGATAGTTTTGATCTTCAGTAATAGGAACCTCGCGCAGAGGGATAAATGGATTCCTTCAACAAACCGTTTAGCGATTTGGATTTCGAATTTATTGGTAGCAAAATAGGCGCATGTTTGATAGGCGTTGAACAGGGCTTTTATTTCAAAGCAACTAAAAAAAAAAATATTGCAACCAAACTGCTATCGCTATCTATAACAATCTGTGATTGAGTTCCACTGTAAGGTTTTCGTCAATGATAAATCTGTCCCAAGTGGAAATCTCGTTGAACAGAGCCTCTCCAGGGCACTCCGTCGCTCTGACCTGACGGTGGCCGATCAGCACATAGTCCTCGCTTATGTAACCTTGCCTGACACCCTCTTCAATCAGCCGCTTAGTGGTTGCTAGCTGCACTGCAGGCGGCAGTTCAACTGTAAGAAAATTCCAACTATAGAATAGGCATGATGACAGTAATCAAGTATCGCCAAAATATTTATCTGATCTAATGAAATAGGATTCAAAGATTTTAAAACATGTATTTATTCTCTTATTAATGTCGAGATTAATAATTTATTTGTTAAAATAAATCTACAAAATACAACAATCCGCCATGATAGCTTAAACACCCATCAGATCGAATTACGTCAATTTACGTCACGTCATTTTTTACTGAGCCGTAATGACAGACGCCACGACACGGGCGAGCGTTTTGGAATGAATTTGAAACTTAAAATTTAAATGTACTTTTATTGCATAAAAACCTTAATTTTCTTCAAAAATATGATATATTTTAGACATAATAGAAACTTCTGAATATCATAGAAGAGTTTTTGAAAATTAGTCATCATGCCTATTGTCTACTCTTGCGCCACGCGTATCCTGAATCACGCTTTCGAAGTTTCGTACATCGTGTGCATTATTATGTATTCAAAACTCCGACATGACGTAAATGCTAGTACGCTCCCCAGGCACGATCAACTAGCCTGATGGCAGATCTTCCTTTACCAATTAAAAAAAATGTAGTGAGCAGGCATTTCTACTCATAAAGACTAAGGCGTTTTAAGTTCCAAACCAAACTTCCCCAACTGAAACATTGAAACATTCCGAAAGAATAGAGGTAAAGAACTTCCCCGGGTGAGTGACTATGGCTCTACTAACTATAATACTCCAAACAAATTCTATATCCAGTCCACATTTCACGAATAAACATCAGGACTCCAAGGTCATATGCATCCCAAGAACAGTACTTCCTTAATGATACTACCTACTTAACCTTGATTTTGAGTAGAAGAAGGTTAGTAATTAATCAACTTTTTAATCTTTTGAACCACAATCTGCCAGGGTCGCGATTGATCTTTGTGATAGCATATTGTAGTTTATGTTCTCCGTACCCCTAGTATGGATAACTATGTAAACATACTTATTAAGTTTCTTAAAAAACACGCTCCTGAGATTTTTAAGGGAA
Source organism: Erynnis tages (assembly GCA_905147235.1). Taxonomy (NCBI): domain Eukaryota; kingdom Metazoa; phylum Arthropoda; class Insecta; order Lepidoptera; family Hesperiidae; genus Erynnis; species Erynnis tages. The sequence continues at coordinate 4,164,592 of LR990092.1, forward strand.
AAACAAATAAATATGCGAAAGTGTCTACCCTGATGAATAAAATGATTGCCGTTGCCTATGAATGAGCGAAAGTTGCTACTACGATACCGTCCGAGGACTCTTCTAACGCCTCTTTGAGGAAATAGAATCTGGTATCTTTCTATTGAAAGTCTTCTAACAATTTTATACAGAAGAAAGTGAGAGTACTTTCCGCGCTGATCTTTTGTTTGTTAAACGGTAAAATATTCTACTGATTCTAAGTACTTAGTTACGCAGAGATACTTCATAGATGCCTTTCGCCATTTAACTTCGTGTCATATTTTTGTGATTCGGTTCGGAAAGCTTCATTCCCGTGATAAATAAGAAGATCATCGTCATTGACTTCAAAATTAACTAACTTAACTAAGACTGTGTAGATCACATCATAAAGAGTGGATAAAGTCGCAGGTCAAAAGCTAGTTAGTAATGACAAGAATTGAAACACAAACAGTACTTTTCCATTAGGCTTATAAAATCATCGATCACCATCGAATTTAGCGTATCATTTGCTATTAAAACAATAGGCACAAACAGTCTAATTAATAGATAACATCAACTATCGCAAAGATTGCAATAATTTCAAGTGCGCTATTGACTGATGACAATATTATTATCTAACATATGCAATGACAATCATCAAATGTCCTTCAGTCGATTACGATTCGCGTAAAGAATAACTTTTTGCAGTTACCTACTTGGCTGGCTGCAACCCTTTTATGGCCATTGGTGGGCACGGGTTTCCCCAGAAAAAGAGAAGGCGAGGCAGCAATATTGGTGGAGAAACTAGCTGGTAGCTAACCCATGTAGGATGTTTTCAAACCGCCCATAGGGCCCCCGACGAGGTTTAACGACTGCTATCGTATCAATAACAACCGGGACCGACGGCATAATACGCTCTCCGAAGCACGCAAGCGCGTTTAATTCTCCACTAGCGGTCACCCATCCAGGTACTGACCGCTTTTTAACTAGTTTAACTTTTTCGATCGCTTGCGACTTACTCAGGTAGCGGGGCTATGCGCGCTTCCTATATTAATACTATGAAATTCGGTTCTTACATCGCCAATCGCCAATCAAAGAGATGCCGATGCTTCTGGAATTGTATCCTGCTGCGTGAGCCCCAATCGTTAACCAGCCTCGACCTTCGTACACGATGCCATCGCTGCCTATTGCGAAACTGAAATAGAAATTATTTATTTACAATTATTAATTTAATAAATAATGCTTCTAAGATACTTATATTGTATACACGTAATTATATGTATATTGGAATTACTATTTCTCTGTTGTGGGTTTCATGCCAGACTATCGAGAGTCAAGACGGACTGAAAATAAAATTTTGAGCTTATAATTCCCAAATCCACTCCGTTAAAAATCGAACCCAAGACCCTCTGTACAGCGCACTACCTCTTTTATCTTCTGTGGTTTCGCTACAGGTTGTCAGGCAGGGAGTTTGTAAAATAAATTTTAAACCTATCTTAAGCCTATATTAGAAGAGATTATTAAAGGGTTACTTGCAACAATTCGGACATTTTAAATGTGGCTTAAAACTAGGTAAAGTATGATTTTTAGGTAAGATTTTCCGCAAAGTAACTACCACAAGGTAGGTACCAACTATAAAGTTTTATAGAGGGAAATAAACTCAAAAAAACTTTCGTTTGTGGGCGTGACACAAAAGCGCATCAGTAAGTAGGTATATGTTTACGTAGGTAACATACGATAATATTTACTATCTTATCGCTTTCACGCAAGGTAATATCCATTTTTTACTTAACGAGTTACCTAAGCCATAGCAAATAATAATATCGGTCCCGGACATTCTCCAGTAAGTCGCATCGACAATCGAACAACGCGTTGGTATTTTGTCGCCAGGCCAGCATGGCGGACTAAGGTAAGGTGCTTATGGTGAGTGGGTTACTGACCGACACTTACTTATAACCAATATCCTCCCAGCCATTATCCAACTGGTGAGCGTTCTGCATCGACCTCATGGACTCCGTACACTCCTCGAACGTGAAGCAAGCTCCGGGGATGTAGGTGTGGTGGATGATCACTATCGGAGCTGGCAGGTTCAGTGGTAAAACATCATTGGGCGGTCTGCCACCCCACTGCTCTCTAGTCACGAAGCTCAGTGCTTCACTTGCTAGAATGAAAAGGAAAAATCATAACCCCCCTTTTACTTCGCCGTAGTCAGGTAAAAACATATACCTAACATGATTATAGTAACCGTCATGAGCCGTGAGCAAAGATGAATAGTTGTAGGGATTTTGTAAATTTTCGGCCAATGTGCAGCCGCTACGTACACTGACTGACGAACGAAAAATGACGTAATTTTGTAAATCAGGTCAGGTTTTTCATACAAAATCTTTGTTTGATTTGAAGAATCAAATATTACTAGTTGACTAAATTAAATTTATCATTGACTCAGTTGTTTTCGCACGAAAGAAAACCATTTTATAGTAGACTAAGCTCCCATTGCATGAAACCCTACCTCATAAGGTGGCAAATCAGAAATGTATAGAGATTTAGAAATCTAAAAACTGTAGAAAACGCAAATTTTAATATTGAATGAAAAACTTCAATTATTACAACATATCATAATTTATTTATCATTAATTCAACCGAGTGCTTTATTATAGAATCGCAATAAATAAAACCTAGTTATTCTGTACTTTAATTATAGGTACTTAATAGGTAGATCTATATTATTGTTAACCGACTTCAAAAAAAGGAGGAGGTTCTCAATTCGTCTGTATGTTTTTTTATTTTATTTTAATTTCTTACCATAACTTTTTGGATGCGGTAGACTTAATATACCCGAAGTCATACCTAATGCCGCCAATAAAACCAGTAGAGCCATTGTCCTGAAAATATCACAAAAAATTAACATTAGATAAACAACAAGTATGCCTTAATAAATGGGTAATTGTGCCTTTTATTCAAAAGTAGAGTAGCCCTAATTTTAATTGCCTTTTCAATATTTACATTAAATTTCAGCTGATACATTATTTTCACAGCTTACAGTTCATTGCCTTTGCCGCGCAAACTGTCAAAAACGCAATTTTTTTATAGATTTTGTATGAAGCTTTTGCTGTTTACCCGGCTCATGATGTCATCAAAATTTTAACTAACTGACTGAATTCTTATTAGTTTACGAACGTAAATTTTTTTTTTGGTTTAAAGTTGAGCGTTAGACGATTCTGAACAAGTATTTTTATGCCAATTCTGGTTGCGACATAAAGATAATGAAGCCTTTTGTTATTTTCTAGAGCCCATAACAATGCAAAAAGTTATAAAAGACAATTTAGTATATTACGAACATGTGACAAAATTATAGATATCTAAATACTAATAAATACTTAATATATTAGGTATACAAATAGCAAAGTTCGAGACAGACTCAGTCTCCGGGCTTATGCGCAAAAATTGTTTAATTGTTCCTGACTTATTCTAGTCAGCAAAAAATCAGGAAAAAATAGTAATTAAATGAATGGATAACACTTGGTAGTAAGTAACTTTTTCCACCGTTTTGAAGATAACAAAATCACTGCATAACTACTACTGTTTGAAGTGTAAGCGCCTTGATTAGATTACTATTCACTTGTACTTTATCAGTACACATTATACAAACAAAGAATTATGGATTATTATTAACAAATACCTACAGTCCTACATACAAGGTACTCAGTGCCGCGCTTGGGGAGAAGCCTATGTCAAGGTGTGGTTTGAAAATCTGAAGATGACGCAATATTCAGGCTGTAACTCTTTTATGGTCCACAATTGGACACGTCTCTTCCTGCAACAGGGAGAGGCCTGGAGCAAAAATAGAATGTTCGTGGGTGACCATATTTTTTACACGAATACACTAGGTGGTAGCGCCGCAGCCCTTGTCCTAATTGCCAAGTCGTTTGTCGACAAAATCGGTCGCTCGCGTCACGTTTGTCGTTCGATAGTATCACTACGAACATTTGTTTTATGACAGTACCTATAAGGACAGCTCGATTCGAAGAATTGAATTTGAATTTTCGGCGTGTCGGTCGATTGTGAGCCTTTAGATGGCTCAAGCAAAGCCCAACCAACCAAACCTCCTTTAATAGTAGTTTTGATTTGTTGTACTTTTGAATTTAAACAGCAACATAATATGAATTTGCAAAGAGAGCTATCATGAGTTATTAAATGTGCTTTTTAAGTCCTATACTTAGTTTATCTATTCTAGCTTATAGCTTTATTTTAAAGGCTTAATAGGTGAGCTTCTGATTTGTTAAACATGATTTTTTGAACAGACTTAAACCGAATGATTAAAATTATTATTCGTACTTACGTATGAACGTACTACTTAAGTATTATAGTTATAAAAAAATACTTTAACACTCTCAAAGAACTTACAATAGTATAACAAATTAATGGAGCTCAAAGCTTACCCTTGCGAGATGTGAAAAATTTATGATTCGTATAAATAACCAAACCAATTCGCTCGAAGAAACTTATTGCGTGTGCGTTCTCTCACATTAGGCAATCTATAACACTAGAAACACAGTCTTTGTGTATGTATATATATGCTAATATAATGTGATAAGTCCATCGACTTTTGATAATTCAGAGATATTCCGTTCGGTTGATAATTAATGAACGCGTAATAATAATGGGAATCACCAGGTCTGTTATTCATTATTGAGTCGGGGTCGGGTCACTCTCACAATGTATCACGATGTATCCACAATCACCAACTTAAAACGAATTGAATAGGAGGTCAGGGCTGTCAGTAACCCGTTAATGACCCACTACAGGGTCGGGTCTCCTCTCACAATGAGAGGGATGTAGGCTTTAATCCACCACGCTGGCCTACTGCGGATTGGTGGACTTCACATACCTTTGAGAACATTTTTTGTTTTTGGGAAAACATCATGAGGAAATGCCTGCATGAGCCTGAGAGGCATGCAGGTTTCCTCATGATGTTTTCCTTCACCGCAAAAGCAGGTGATATTTAATTTTATAAAGCGCAATCATTGGTGCGTGCCGCTGGGATTCGAAACCGGACCCCTCGATTTATGGTCGAATTCTAAGCCACGGGGCTATACCCGCTCTAAGGGCTATAGGAGTCGCAAAACTGAGAAGGTATGCTAATTGTTGAAGCGAAGGTAGCTTTAAATTTGCCTCAAAGCCTCAAAAATAAACTTAAGCAGTTTCGTATAGTAATCACATCGAGCTGCCTTAGTTTAGGAAAATGTCAAGACAGACTGCCATATGACATACTAATGACTGGCGTTTACCGTACGAATTCTTTGACACGGCACTGTAAAAATAATTTTGAAAAATTAAACCGACTTCAGAAAGTTATTGAATTAATTTTGTTACTTACATACTTTAGTACCAAATGTTTGTGTTAAGGTTTCTAAAGATTTTAACAGTAACTTTCAATTAACAACTAGGTACCTAGGTATTTATTTTTAGTATTACCTATAGACATTTGACGAGTTTAACACTGACACAATACAAGTAAAAATCAAGAACCAATCTTAGGGAAAAAAGATGAATGGAGATGAATAAAAATAGTCAAATTTTGCATGGGCCAACTAAATTCACGTTTTCCGACATGATGGGCACTCCGCTCCGGATCTATTTTTTGTATGTAAACTTGTTTCATAAATCATACTATGTATAAATAATTAAGGCATGCGTCATTGAGGCCGCATCCTTACACACAGTGGGCCACTGTGGGATTCCCTGTACAGTGTTGCAAAACAAAAGGTCAATTACATACAGACCTAAAACAATACTTCTTATTTTATTTATGAGGTTGATTGTGCAATACGCATTATTACGACAAAAACATGTTACATTATCAAAACAGAATCGTCAATTCGATGTTGATAATTTATAATATAACTAGCTGACCCGGCAGGCCTAGCTCTGCCTATTAATTTGACTAATATCAAAAGCTTTTTTGAAACACAGTCAACTTTCCACCACCAAGTCCATCGCGAAAACCAAACAACTTTAACACGTTAGTTACAACGAAAAATATTTGCTTAAACCCATATTGAGATAGGTGCGGAAAAAAATATGTAACCCGCCATTTTGTGGCGGCGGCCATCTTGGATTTTCATTTTTTTCATATAGCCTATGTTACTCAAGCTGAATGTAGCTTTCTAATGGTGAAAGATTTTTTGAAATCGGCCCAGTAGTTTTTTAGTTTATTCGTTACAAACATACAAAAATACAAATGTTTCCTCTTTATAATATTGTGTAGATTGATGGGATACTTTATGGCACATAAAGATCCAGGTAGGTACTTACTAATATACTTACCTGCATTTTTACCTAACATCATACTACGATTAAGGTAGTAACTTAATACGATTAAGTAGTAAGTTGTAGATTAAAGTAGGTAACTTAATATCTTAAAGCGGATTAGGTAATTATTATTTAGGACATTTGAGAAGTTTTGGAAGGCTCAAAAAGGGGAAAGCTATGCCTATTGCCTAGTGATGTATGTATCTACGTTTTCTAATTTTTGTCTAATTTTTAATTAATTGAAGTCTATCCAACTGTGTAAATTCACAGCTGCGGCAAGATTTTGAGGCGTAATTTTTCCATTAGGTATTCCTTATCTCGTGAGAGTTATTACCTACCCTTAACTCAATCACATCAACGAATCAGTAAGTATAATGTTGATAATAACAATAAATAATGCCGTAATCAAAGATGTAATCTATTAATAATATGTCATGTTATTCCCGGTATCTATTTAGATCTTGTGATCCCTTATTGTACGTAACTCAAATTATAACCTAATTTGTAGGTATTATGTTTTTAAGCGCGCATAGCCCCGCTTCTTGAGTAGATCGTAAGCGACTGAAAAAGCTAAGCAACGTCGGGCGTGGTCAGTACCTGGATGGGAGACCGCTAGTGGTGAATTAACGCACGCTTCCATGTTTCGAAGGGCACGTTGAGCCGTCGTTTAACCACATCGGGGGCCTTATAAGCAGTTTGAAAACATCCAACACGGGTAGGCCTTAGCGCATTAGCTCGTTTCTCCACCAATCCGCATTAGAGCAGTATTGGACGCGGGTGTCCCTAGGCTACAGTAACTTAACGTCAGGTGGCTGCATGACAGTTTAGTACTCAATTCCAATAAAGAAAGGGTCAATTCAAATAAAGTGGATTTTGCAATTAGCGGTTCAACTATAGAAATAAAGTCGATGTCATAGACGAGATACTGCTTCGGCGCTGAGACAGGAAAGCTTCAGAAATAGATCCACTGACGTCGACAGTTTTATTTTAAACGCACCCGGCCGTGCCGTCTCTATAAATTTGATAAAACGGTACTTATTGGCAGAATTGAGTTTTTTTTCTGTTTCCTGTTTCCATTTTGAATAACAATCTAAAAATCAATCAACATATGAAACAAAAAATGAAAATTAATATTACCCCAACATGCATTTACGGCTACTGTTATTTTAGTAATTTGATCATTTTAATATTAACTATCAAAACATACAACTAAGAAACCAAAAACAAACGAAAATAAAAATACCCAAGAAAACTCTTTTACAAAAAAAAATAAAAACATCTAGGTATTTCGTTCTTGCCCAGTAGGTACGGTGGCAGCATTCCCCTTTTGTATACAAAAGGGTTTTTTTTAATTACCAAAACTCTATAATAAACACCAAAAACAAAGATAAACATAAAGTTTATTTATTACAATTTTGCGAAAAAATCTCATAGAAGTCCATAAAACTTAAAAGCAATTTGCATGGAACTTGAATGAATGTCTATTCAAGGAGATTAAATTTTTGTTCGTATAATTTAGTGGTTCATTAAGAAACATGATAAATTTAACCAATATCTACGACTTAAAGTGTCGTTTTATAATTTTGCCTTCAAAAGGGTAAAAGCAGAAATCAATAAAATATCGTAAAAAATACAAAAAAATAGCATATCTATAAAACGGAAATAAATGATCGCTAAACAAAACCCCTTTATTAAATTTCGAAAGAGGATCCTTAATTCGTCATATTGTTTTTTTCACGTAAATAAACAAAAAAACATCATTTTTTAACATTTTTAACGGATGCGCTTGTACAATCTAACAGAAGGAACTGCTCCCGAATTATTCGTAGTACATACGTGTCTTGACGCACCTATTTATAAGTTCCAGAGGATTGTCTGAACATGAAATTCCGTTCCTCTAGTCGTAAGCCACGCGCGCTCGACGTCGCGTCTTTCCCAAATTCTTGAAAATCCAAATTATTTTCGCGTTCGATAATAGTTTGCCACATTTTCGTACAAATAATGCTGGGCTGATTACTTAGTGCTGTGATCGGTGTTCTGTTAAGTGCGTAACTACTTGTGATAAGAAAACACACGTTACACTACACACGAGCGTAAGAAAGCTATTCAGTGCAACTACCTAAAATATTTTCGCAGCTAAAACTAAGACCTAATCTTCATATATTTTAATCGTACATGTTACTATAATTACGCCTTATTCACTATTTAATAGTGACGTAGAGAATACTGTCGCCAGCAAAATTTAGCTTTGGGTAAACTAAGCGTAGGCCCTCTACTACTACTGCTATACTGATACTACTATTACTACTACTATGCAACTAACCTTACCTATCTAATATTTGGCGACAATTACACCAAGTTTGTACATTCAGCAAAGTTTCTATGAAATAATAAATTAAATTCCAAAAAGGACTTACAGAAACACTTTATCAATAATCCCATTGCTGAAAATGAATCCAAGAAAACTATGAACTGAATTTTAAAATCAGTCTGAATCTTTAACAAATCGTTACAAAGTTAATTGAAGCTTAAGCCCTTAATTCGAAGCAAAAAGTTGCTCTTTCCTGATTCTAAATAAACTTTTTTCTTGATGACGATAAAATATTTACAAATACGTCTAATATTAAAGCAAGCATTTACTTCATGTTACGGAACCTTACACAGATGGATTCACCTTCCACAGGATTAATACCTACTCTACCTATTCTCTAGGTTCAAATAAATAAAAAAAAATGATTTAATACCTACCTACCAGACAGGATGGACCAACACATTAATGTAGATAATCCGTAGATATCTATAATATATGGAAAACTAACGTCTAGTCAAATTTTCCTGAATGGCGTTTTAATTCTATCGATAAATCAAAATAAATCATGTGTAAACTATCGTAGCCATCGTAAAACTGAGATAAATATACCTTGGCAACTATTTGCCTAGTTGCTATCACGATTATAATCAAGTATCTACTGTACACCAGATACATAGCGTCTCCAATAGCGTGGGATGTATTTTTGTGGCACCTCTAACACACTCTTAGCATACGAAGAACATAACACGTGGTAATAGTAAACGTTGTTAAAAGTAAAAGTTTCTATTTCAAGGGAATTTTCAAGGACTTTTACAATAATTCACGCTTTGAAAACTTCCTCGCCAGATTGAATTGATTATAAGAATGAAATAAGAAAGATAGTCATCACAGCTACCTAAATCCATTACATAGTTTAGGCCAAGCATACAATCAGTAATGATGCTCATATAATATTAGGTATAACAACGTTAATAAATGTCTATCAACCACTTAACTGAACTTAGTCATTTTATAGTTTTAATGAAATGAAAACTTTGGCAATGATCACGTTAAGAGATTTTTCGTGTAGGTAATAACATAAACTCCGACGGAAATACAGCAGCGCTTTAGAAGGATTTGAACAGACATGTTTACGATAAATTAATAACAGCGGTGATTTTTGTTTCCACGTGTTAAAAATAACGTGCCAAAGGTTTATTACGGCTGTTGGCTCGTATTAAAAGCTTAATTATTGAATGAATGAATCGCACATTTTATCGGGTTTTAGATCACAAGGCCCTCGCAATCTTGTTCGGCGTATTTGCATAGCAGTATGCTTATTTACGTCTCTGTACCTAATACTTGCACTAGAATCCTCTCTAGAAATTTCAGTACAGATTCCAATTATAAATATCGCTTAATGTCACCTGAGAAAAGTTAAAGTTTACTGTTAATAAACCCATTTATTTTATTGCGGAAAATAAACGTTAATAAGATCAGTGATATAACAAAGATGGTTCCCAGGGACAAATAGCAGACACTGTTAATGCCAATTATGGTACTGAATATGATGAGGCAATAGAATATTACGAATTTTGCACATATCTTTCACCATTTTCTACATACACTCAGCAGTTAAGATAGCTGGTAAGCACCATTTAACACATAGGTTCTCCACAGACCGCCACAATGCCTATTGGCAACGTAAGTAAGGACACATCGGCCCCTAAACGGGAGACGTTCAGGCCTCCTTGGGTGAAAGAGAAGGATACAGAAGCGCCTCCACCCTGGACTCAGAAGAAACTGAAGCCAGTTGAAAGTACCATGAAAACCACAACTGAATCAGCTGAAGCACCAACTACGAAACCGTTGAAACGTAAGTCTTTTAGTAATATTATTGCAGAACTATTAACTAGATGTCTGAATTAAAGTAGTCTACATTTAATAACTCTTAATTAATTATTGGATCTCAAAGACAAGCAAGTAACAGGAGAAATTTAAATAAGCACACCTTCACGTTTGATGACAGACTCAGTTTCACTGCAGTAGCTCTATTCTAACCTATAATTACCACAAAGGAAAAATGTTAAACAATACTTTTTAGAACAGCGACTAAATGCAAAAAAAGCTACAGAAATACGAAAGCTTCAGTAGGGTTCTGTAAAGATTTAAAGCTATTCAACTTATTTAGATTTTAAACGACTATTTTGATTCGGACTAGCTTTTTATTTCATCACTATCATCATCATTGTGTTTCATCTTGTCAACTGTTTTTACCGTCGCGTGTCGTGTCTGTCTCTATGTTTAAAATAAAACGCTATTTATTTTATCTCATATATATTTTATGCTGTAAATATGTTATTTCAACATTCACATAGGTACTATGTTATGTGTGCTAAAAAAAGCTTTTCTCACGCGCTTAACGGAGTTCGTAATTAGGAGTTTGTAATTGTTTCTCCTAAAAAAAATTAAATAATAAAAACCCATAAAATTAAATGAAAATGCAGATTATTTCAAGAATACTGAAATTTGGAACATTTTGATGAAATGATTGTTAAAAAAAAGACATAACATAAAATTTCACTTAGCTAATCTTTATTCAATCTTAAACTTCATTCTCAATCTTTTTCATTTTCATTCATTAAATATCTATGCATTTGAAAATGACCGCTATCATCATATTAATTGGTAATGTATAATGCTGCTCTTCAGTCGGACCATCATTGCTGACGATCATGACTCAGCTTAAAAGCTTCGACGATCTCCTCTCACCAACAACCCCCACTCATCCAGATGATGGGTCACATTTATTGGCAACTCCTGCTAGTCGAAAACCTGGTGAGACCTGCTGGGTTTCCACCTTGTGGTAACTTGAAATGGATGTTTGCATGTTAATCTACTCTTGGCAGTTTATTGAAAATTTTGGGCTATGATTGCCGCAACAATTTCTATAGCAAAACAACAGATTTAGCGTTGAAATGTTCTGATAATACTCGTATAATTGCTTCTTTAATTAATCTACGATGAAGAATAGGTACTGCTCTATCGAGGCTAACATCTCTAAGTCTAAAGATGTTTTGTTGAAAACAATAATAAAAGTTGTATAAGAAATAATAATTGAAACGTTGCTGACTTTAAATTTTACTTTAACCAAATGTTGATTGTTCAACTTCGTAGACATTATGTGTTTGTGCAGTTTATAAATTTTATTGTACGTAGTAAAAATTATCATAAGTGTAAAACTATGTATGAATGCATACTGATTTATTTGTTAATTTAGACTTCTGTAGATCGTCCGTTTTCGTTGTTCTACTATTTTATCTTTCACTTCCTTTCAGCTGGCTTAAATCTGCTTTTGCATTGATAATTGCCTGTTTAAAAATGAAAAATAATAAACTCATGGAAACATTTTTTTAAATGACGAATAAAGCTTTTTAATTTAAACCTCATCTACGCAAGGACTGTTTTATTTGGTTTCGATATCAGTATTTTAGTACGATATACTGTGCTTAGCAACCATTTTTGAAAATGTGTTCGGTTTATTTAACGATTTATTAATAATATTATTATTTAGTTAATGAATGTTGAGAAAAGTTATTCTTACGTACCTGCTTTAATAAAGTCCTAGTCTTCGTTATCAATTGCAATGGATAGTTACTCGGTGTCTTTTTGGGATTCTATTCGCAAGAGTTGCATAGAATGTCTAAATTTTGTTAAATAGTCATTCATAACATTAAACGTATAAAAATTACCCCCCATAGAAGATAGATGTTGTTAGAATTTTTAAACATAATAATTATGTGTTACAATATATCGTATGTGTACAATGTTTTTTTTCTAAGCGATGCTTCTATGGAAGAAAGCAAAGTATCAAACTGTATTATGATATATTTATGTGTTGGTTTATATATTCACCCACATGGTGACGTCATCACCTGCCCGAAACTTTGGCAGGGACACGAGTTCTAACACTTCGGCTCTCCCAAAGTGTTGAGAAGTTTGCTAGTCTGGAGGTTCAGAGCGCGTGACGAGTTGTGTGTTGAACTTTGAAAATTATATTACGAGTCTATTTGCAATTTGTTTTGTGATTGATTGACACTGTTATGCTTTGTGTTTTCCATAGTGTGCTGCACTAGTGATACTGTGACGTCCTGTGTGAAAAGGTAGATTTAAGAAAATTTAAATTGGTGGATCAATACGGTTTTTTTGAAGATTACAAATTTTAAATTTTATTCTGTGAATCCTTACTTTACCCATAAAAGCGTTAGCAATTAAATGAAGAATGACGTATTCAAGCAGTACATTACGCTGTAGTGGAAAACTTTTAATGAGCCATTTCGCAACGTGACTACTTCAGGGAAGTTATCACTCATTTCCTTCAGCTGTTACATCGCTACTAATTTGAAAACTAGTAGTAAAATGACGTTCTACAACAATTTTTGCATTGAGAAATTTCTGTTGTTGCTTATAGAAGTAGCTCAACAAAAGTTTTATAAGTAGGTATGAAATTAGTGAATAATTATTATAAAATACGGCTGCTAATATCTTATACAGTTTTTAAATTCACTACACCAAAATACAAATAATTTCAATTTAATTATAGACCAAAGAAATTATAAAGTGGAATAAAACATAATACATTAGTAATTATGACAAAAGACGACACTGGCAACAAAGGCCATGAATGAAAAATAATAATTTTCTATTTTCACTTAAATTTTTCCCAAATTTTGCTAAATAATGGAAGTGGTATAAGTGGCACAATTTGGTAGCGTGATTCAATAAACGTTGGAGTTGTTAAAAGATATTCCAAGCCGGTCGACGCCAGCGAATCGCGGTATTTTTAGAGAGGACGGACATTTTACAAAATAAACGGAGATGTTGGGGTAACGCTATGATTTATAAAAGATCCCACTCCAACATCCTACAGCGAATGTTCTCCAGATTTATGCCGTCATTACACGTGAATTATATTAAAACTTACAACGTGTTGAATGAAAATCTAGCATTGATGTAAGTAGGAAGTAATCCAATAAGAAATCTGGCAACAACCGAAGCTCATGACGATGGGAGGGCTAGTGCTTAATAGATTGATATTACGTATAGTATTAATTTATTAACGTCCGAAATACAAGATTAAAGTAAGCGACGCAAAATATTTTATTTTGCATCCATAGTAAACAGTCTAAAGAAAGAAATGAATATCAAGTGTTTAGTTAATAATGCGGGAACAAAATAGCAATATTTTAATGTATATCAAGGTTAAGTTTTTTGATTAATTTGAAAATTATTTAGAAGGGCGCTGTAATTAATCAATAAAATGATTAAAAACAATAACAACACTACTTGTCAGTTACAGTATTAAAATAGCGAAAACGAAGGTCGGCCATCTTGGCAGCGGCCATGTTTATTTACGTACGCGAATGCCATCAAAATGCATTGAGACGTGCGAAGGGGACGCACGTGTTTCCATCAGTTTCTGAAATCCTCGTAAAACAACCGCCACAAATGAACAATTATGTTTATAGCTCAGTGTGACATAAACCGGCACTTGTACTACGATTTCCCGTGCGTAAAGTACTACATTCTTGCACGAGGCAATACTTTTTATTTCTAAAAAGTTTAAGATTAGCTTTAAATAAAATTGTTACTAAAAATAAGTTTTAGTATAAAATATGTTTCCCTTATTTTTAAATCGTTAAAATTACACATATTGGCATAAACTATTTATAATAGTTAATGATACGTCTTAAGTTTACTAATTAGAGCACGGCCTTTAGCAACTTTACGTCGTGCTACTACTACTTAAGCTACTAGTTTCGTAAAATATTCCCATTATATTAATTTTATTCCTATGATCGAGAACAACATAGGACTAGGATTGATGCGAGTTAAACGCGAAACGCGAAATAACACACAGTTTTACGACCTTTGAGCTTGCAATGTTTACAGTGAATTGCAGAAAATGTTGTTACGATATACACAATAACCTATTATTTTTGTTGAGTTTTATACCGTGGCCACTAATTCGTTTTTTCTTTAAAATACTTCGACGCTATACTACTATATCTACTAAGTATATAGCTATGTAGTTATAAATTTTAGTAAGCAAATAAGCTTCAGTGTAGTCGTACATTTCATTTCTCCCACTAAATTGTGCCACATAGTTTTGTAACTTTTGTTAACACTTAACGTGTTCTATTTTTTTCAATATTTTTAGCTGCCTTAAAGAAACAGGCGACAATTAGAGACAAGGTTGAAAATGGAACATCTGAACCCGTAAAAGAAAAACTTGTAAAACCTTCAGCAGCAAAGCTTGCAGATAAAAATTCAAGAACAACTGATGAGAAACCAAAATTTCTGAAATCAACAGTAAAAACCATTGATAAAACAAATGATAAAGTGAAAACAGAAGACAAAGCAGCAAACGATAAGGCGCCGGAGAGACCAATACTTAAAAGTGTAAGAACAATAGACGACAAAACTAAAGACAAATCAGTAACAATTGTAGATAGAAAACAAGATAAAAATGACGTTGGAAAAAACACTAACTCTGTCAATGACAGAACTCCAAATGGTAAACCCTCTACAAATGCATTAAATAAAGACACTAAAACTGCTACAAAGGGAGAGGAAAAAATCTCTAACAAATCAAAAGTTGAAGACAAAGTAGTAGCAAAACCCAAAGTAGAGGAAAAAGTCAAACCTAAATCTGAGACTACAGAAAAGTCTAAGACAGAAACAAAGACAACGGTAAAGCCCAAAGTAGACGATAAACTTCCAGATAACTCCAAAACAGAGGTTAAATCTGATTCTAAGTCTACCTTGGAAGAAAAATCAAAAATGGCCACGAAACCACCGACTCCACAGGAAAAAAACCCATCAAAGGTTAGTCTAGTTTTACTTTGTTTATTTAGATAGTCCTCTCCCAAGACGCGCTTTTAAGCGTTCACATTCAATTACATCATCTTATAATACTAATATTTATCAAATAAAATCAACGGGTTCTTTTTCCAAAGTTTTTGTAAATTTTTTTTGTCACCTAATTTCAAAAAAATATTTGTATAAATAATTTCAAAATTACATTTCTTTAAGGTAGAAAATATATTACTAGGGATCTCGCTTGATAACGCTTCGTTATATTGCGATGTGCGTCAAAAGAGTAGGAGGCGGAGCAGATATAGGACCTATGTCCCGATTTCGATGCTTGCGTCCAAATGACCAGACCCAATCTTCTTTTACACCTATGAATGTTGAAATACAAATAATAATAAAACCTTTATTCGAATTTATCGTGATATATCAAAATCAAATAAATAAACAAACATGAAAAAGATAAAGAAGATTAGAGAGACTTATCGCTAATAATTTCTTCCAGACTACCATACTTATCTCCTACAAGAAAAGTCAGAGAGAACAAAATAGTTGAATTTCTACGGGTTGTACTACGTAAATTATGAAACCTTTAACTTTCATCATTAATTTAAGTTTAACCTTAAACCTATTTCAGCTCCCACCGCGCAAACCACCACTACAAAAGGCACCATCAAAGGATGACGTAGGACTGAAAAAGTGGAGAGACCCGCTTCATGAGCGCGTCAAGGAAAATATTGACAAGACGCTGGCGAATGAAATCCCTAAAGGACACACTCTCACCAAAAATGAAAGCTTGAGAAGTAAGTTGAATGTTATTATTTAGATACAGAAATAACATTAGAGTTCATATAATCATAACCCGCCAAGAAGCTACGTGTTCTTCTACTGCTTTTATGTCTACAGTTTCGGATAGGGAGGGAGGAATGCCAGAAGTATTTCTTTTGGCTATGATCCTCATGAGTAGCAAATTACCCTAATGTAATTGCGGATGTCCTTTTGCTTCTCATTTAATATGAAGAGAAATGTATTTGTGAATAAACTATACAAATAGGCTATAGCTATGATTGACGAAAATCAAAGCAGTTTCCATCATCTACATATTATATATCTTTTGTAGGTGCTCCAGTAAGAGCCAGAACCAGACAATACCAGACCCTGATTATATTATAAAACTTAAAGTTTTTCTAATTATACTTTTCAAGTAGTTTTCTTGCAAAGTTTCCCTAAACGAATAAAGTGAGATATACTCGTAGTTTTAAAAATTTTGTGTTCCATTAGATTATCACGGCTTACAATCACTGTAGTACTAATGCATTTTCCTCGTTGATTGTAGATATCCAAAGACCAGGGTTATCGTTGGGTTATTCACTAAGCCTTTAGCTTTTATCAATAAAAGTAATTTGCCAAACTTGTGACATGCTTTAGGTAGGTATTTATGAGCATATCTAAAATGCATATACTCTAATCACGTCAATGTCTTTAATATTAAAAAAAAAAAACAAGTTATAACCAAACCATTCAACCGGTTTTGAGCACAAGAGTTACAGACATCCATATTCTGTCCTTATAATCTTTCACATGATAGTCAAATAGTAAGATAGTAAACAAAGACCATTGTGTATCTATTTTCAAGATTGGATTTTTATCAAATGAAGTCACCTAGTAAAATTATTCAATATATTTTAACTCCAGGTGTATGTGTTGAATGAAACAAAAGATTTGTCACCACACGCGTGATTCTATGTGACACAAACATTGACACATTAGCATTTGTTTTGTTATAATTAGAACACAACATGAGCAAATCTATTCGTTTGCTCTAATCAATCAATTGGATTTGGCAAACATCTAAGTCCACTTCAGACGAGAATTTAGATACATATAGGTGTAGCAATCTTAAGACTAAATTTTTGTTATAAATGTAAAGTAAGTTATTAAGTGTGTAAAATTAAGATAGATTCATTCTTTCTCACACTTAATACTTAAACCTTCTATGCCGTGGCTAATTTTCACACAAAGATATTGATATGATTGGAAATGAATTATTTTGACGACTTATAACTCTGCGTACTAAAGTGTTTTTCAATCTAAAATATTAAGTATAATCCAGAACAAAAACTGCTTCTGTAGCTACAGTATTATTCCCTCCCTCCCTTCTTCTGAAGCAAAATTTAACGTCCGTTATGTGTCTATGTTTAACCAAAGGAATGTGTCTTCAAATCTCATTAGAGCTGCGCGAATCCTTTCCTTTTGATCTCTTGTGTACTAGACAAGTTTGTGGTCTACATCTGGTCCGAAATAGTCTTGGAGAGTTCCGCCTGCGAGTCGAACGCATCAGGTGCAAATGCATGAATATTTCGCGGGTGATGAAAAACCCATTCTTCAAAAATGCTTTAATTAGGATTAATTTATGTGTGTTTACAACGAGAATAAATCATGAAGTGCTGTGTAGAAATTAATTTGTGTTTAATTGATAAAGTGAACAGTTAAAGGATTTTAGATCTGATATAATTTATTCAGCGATGGAAAACCACGGGAATTTATTTAAAGGTCAGATTAAATTTTATTAATAAGCTGGATTTAAATAACATTTTGGATGTATCTGAATCGGTGGTAGAAACATTGAAGTTTTCACGGGGAAGTGCTGAAATTAAAATACATAAAGGTGCTTAACGATTATTTATTTGAAATTTCAGGCTTATTAAAGCCGGCTCCGCCACCCATGCCGCCACCTTTGCCACCGAAGATGCCACCCCCACCAGAATTTAAGAAGTCTCCATTGGATCCCTCAAAATTGAAAAAAATAGAACAACTCCGCAGCAGGCCTAGAAGGAGGCCTGATTGGAGCGATATGATGAAGGAGGTAGAGCAAGGCAAGAAATTAAAACATGTAGTCTGTAACGATAGGTAAGTATTGCACTTAATAATTAAAATAAAGAATAAGTTTTGATTAAAAATACTATAATAGAACTATAAAATAATAGGTTGTGCTTAGGGACGTTGTTATTTTTTTGTTTAAAAATAAAATTGATGGTTCCAGGTCAAGTCCAATCATTGCAAAATCGACGGTTGTGAAAAACAAGGACCAGTTTATATTCGAATCAGAGAAACCTACAACTCACAACGAACTCTTGAAAGAAATTTCAAAAGGTATCAAACTTAAGAAGGTCAAAACTAACGATAGGAGTAAACCTAATTTAGAAGGATTGAGGAAGTTTAGAAGACAAATGACTATTGAGGAACAAGTACAGAAATCCATGTCACAGGCTAACTTAGCCGCGTCTCCTTCCGGAGTTTCAGTAGCAGAGGTAAAACGTAAAAGTTTATTACAATCTGAAAGAGCAGTTTACAGAAATATTTATTTGCAAACAAATTTAATTTATAACATACCTCTCGTACCTATAAAATAATATATTAACGATTGATCAGAAAACAATTAAAAACAATTTTCTCATAAATCGAATCGCAGTTATGTCATTTTTGTAAAAGTACTGCCTTACTCACGTATTAACGATCTTAATATTAATAAACTATGTACTACAAATATTTATGGTAGACACGTTTTCACACAGGTTCCTGCACCAGAAGAAGAAGAAATCGATGAAATGGATGACATTGATAAAGTAAGAGATGACCTGCAATCCACAAAGCAACTCTTGGCTATTGAATTGAGGTAAATAATGCCAGTAAAAGTTACAGCAGTCGTTAAACACTTAAAAAATAATATAATTAACATTTTTTTCCACTTTTTTAACCTGCAGAAACAAAGAAGCTCAAGAAAGAGAAAACAAACGTCTTCTAACAAGAATACAGAATTTAGAAGCAGAATTAGCTAGAGAAAGAGCTATTATTAAACAGGAGCAACACAAAACAGTTATATCAGTCACTGACGCATATGATGAACGATTGGTGAATAACCTAAAAATGGAGGTAGAAAAAGCTAAAGAAACTGCAGATAATTTAGAAAAGAAATACTTGGAAGCAGCGGAGGAACGGGACGATGCTTTGACAGAGGTAGAAGAGCTGAAAAGGAAAAACGCTGAATTGGAAAAGAAATTAGAGCAGGCTATGTCGGTAAGATTCATTTATCTATTCTAAGGCATTTCGGCTAATTAAGCTTATTAATGCTCATAACTTTTTAAAATCTGCTTTTGCTTGCCGATTTGCAGAGTAAACTTGAAGATCTTTATTCATCAGAAGAGCCGTTATCCTTCTACCAAAAGAGACAACTCGATTTCGAGAAACAGTGCAGGTTGTTGAATATTGATATAAACTCCCCTGAAGCCCAGGACTTAAAAAGGAATGCTAATGACGCTAACAATAATAACGCTGCTTTTACTAATCATAATGAAAACGAAGAGGTAAATCGTTAAAAATCCTCACAAAAATTTAAAATTATTATAACTTGAGACATTAATATTTGTGAAATCTAAAATCTAAATCTATAATAACTAATCAGACTTAACAACAAGAATCTTCAATGGTCATCTTTCGCTTAATTCAGTGTCATTCTGAGACATTTTTACGATATTTTTAATGTTATATATAGGTAATATAAAAATTCGAGTATAACTAGAAATAAAATAAAAAAGCTAGAATAAAAACATAGTAATGTGTTTAAAAATGTACACTTTACAGGGAATTATGCCCACAACCGCTGGATCAAGACGATCCAGTCACGCTATCAAACAGCTTTCCGTTACTAAAGATGACAGTTTTGAGGAAGAAGAAGAATCAGACGACGAAGAGGTAAGATTTTTTCATAAATACATCAAAAGAAGTAACTCCCACTTAATTTACAAAGCACTATAGAAACCAATAATATAACCCTCAAATCAAATGTATCAATTGATTGAATATTTCAGGAAGAAACTGAAGAAAAGAAACAGAAGAGAATGGAAAAAGAAATTCGAAACATGAGGAATAAAATTAGACATTTGAAGGAGAAACAAGATAACATGAAGAGAGAGCGCATGGGATATAAAATGGCACTTAAAAACCAACAAGCAGCTCTCAAGTAAGTGGCCATTATATTTAATATAGAAGTAGTGCTTGATATGACCTGTTTAAACTTAATCGTGGAAAAATACTGTTACACACTTATCGCGTAATCCAAACTAACTCCCTAATATTTGTCATACACGTTTTTCAAATCTATTTAAAGAAACTTTGTATGATCTCTTGTGTTTACACAAATTTTCTTTAAATTTTCAATGGTACTTGATTAGGAAACGGGCATGTAGGTCACCTAAATTAAAACACACATGATTTGTTAATAAAATGTCTTATTTTTCAGGGATGCAAAGAAAAAATACAAGGAACTAAAACGCGAAGTTGACAAAATGGCAGCAATGATGAAGGAAGTTGGATCAGACGAAGAAGATGACGAGGAGGAGGAAGAGGAAGAAGACTCCGAAGAAACCAAGAAGAGTGAGTCGGAAGAAGAAACTGAAACGGAAACAGAACAGGACACTGAAAGTGAAACTGAGAGTGAAAGCGAACCGGAGGTGAGTTTAGTTTGACTGTTAAGCTCACATTTACTTTTGTAAAAATCTCATATTATTTTAATAACTGAATTTGACATTAATCCTGATGTTCACAAGTAGGTATCTGTACACGATTTCAATATGATGGATTATTGCTATCACTTTTGGGACATAAAAAGGCATTTGAAGCATTGCTTTTGGCCCTATAAGTTTATAAATTGGCCTGTATTTGTCTTTTACCAAGCGCCTGTTACTCGATAATACCTACCAAGTTATGTGATGTGTTTGCAGTGTAAAATATCCCGTTCCTTTACGCCGATTGTAAGGAATAAATTGAGAACATATAGCTTCTATCCTTCTAACTTTGTCAGATCCACATTTTCATCAGCCAGACACTTGTCAGTACCCATTAATGACCCACTACAGGGTCGGGTCTCCTCTCACAATGAGAAGGATGTAGGCCTTAGTTGACCACGCTGGCCTACTGCGGGTTGGTGGACTTTGCATGCCTTTGAGAACATTTTTTTTTTGTGAACTCAGGCATGCAGGTTTCCTCACGATGTTTTCCTTCACCGTAACAGCAGGTGATATTTAATTTCACAAATCGTACATAACATTTATTACAAAGTCATTGGTGCCACTGGGATTCGAACCCGGATCCCTTGATTCGAGGTCGAATTCTAAGCCACTGGGCTATCACCGCTGCTAGACAGACACTTACTCATTTATAATTTATAAAAATGTAAAATACGTGTAATAACAGTAATGTTTCTATGTTCTAGGACGCACCACTGCCAGCCAAGAAAGATAATCTCACGAAAAGACTAAAACGCCACGAGACGAGAGTTAATGCGCTGAAGAAGGGAAACACTCTTCTGATGGCCAACGTCGACAGACTGAAAGACGACGTATTGAAACAAAGAGAGGAATCGATGACGCTGCAGAAAGAATTAGACTCTTTGATAGAGGATCTCGAATAATTGAAAGAATTGTTGAAATTAAACTTACCTACTCGTTTTTATCTGTCATTCTACGAGTACGTTGATATTTTTCACGTTTCATAGTATTCGAGACTAATAAAAAAAATTATTTAAGATCATAAAGAATTAAGACTATTTGAATCACTGGCTTACTATTAAAGAAACTTTAACCATTTTTATTCATATTTAAAATAACTAGGTACCGAAGCTTTTTTATACATAGTTTTATACATAGGATGTCATAAGCCCGATTATTTATAATAATTTATTGTATTATACATTTCATTTGATTTTAATACTCTTAAAAATTGTATCAAATTGGTAAGTGGCAAAAGAATTGTTATTTTTAAACATTTATTTGGGTAGTGACAGGTAAAATATTTTGTTAAAAGTAAAAAGAAATTAAATTGCAGTTTAATGTGTTTAAAGTACAAATTAAAAAAGTAAAGCGTTTTGCATTTCTATGCTTTCACTTATTCCATGTACCTAACTCTTAACCATTGGATCATGTGATTCTATATAATATAGTTAAATTACTTAAACAAGTAATTTTAAATGTAGTTTAAAGTTAACGATGAATTAATAAAAAATATCAATTTAAACATTTTTTTCTACATTATAATAATTAATCTTTTTATTTTTTAATTAAAAGACAAAATGTTTGATAGATAGCCTTAATATGTTATATTTACTTACCTGCTTATGCGTACTACTTTATTTATTAAGTACCCTTCACAGAGAACTAATGTAAACAAGTACTTATTTTGCCATCGTAATTTAATTACCTACTTAATTTACCGAAATTCTTATTCTGTTGTAACATACCAAAGTCCGTTGAATAAAATCCTTCAATTTCCAATAGATCCTTAACTTGAATAAACATGAAATACCTAATAATATGTAAATATTTTTATGAACTCATCTTAAATCTAATAATAATTACATTATAGAAGCACAATAAAAATTTTACACGATACTTTTTTTTTCTTTCTTCAATTTAACCTCCATAGATAAATACTAATATAATTAGGTGTATGATACAATAATATATAGCACAGTAAAACAGTGGATTTCTTGAATAGGGAATTTCGCACCAAGCAAGAAAAAATCCAAAATTATGATTTCTGTTCTGAAAAATGTAGTATACCTACATTTATTATTTCGGCGGCAGCGCCGAGACAGCGTGATTTGCGGGGATTTTTGAAATTTAAATTGAAAAGTCTTTTTTTACATATTTGTTTGCAAAGTTTGTTTTTCCAATTTTTTATGGGTTTTTATGACTTACGAATTCGTTTAAAAAGCTTTTTGACATAGGCCGTAATACCCTATTCAACAATGTATAATAATTAAAATGAAGGTAGTATATGAATAAGATTCACCAAGTCTACCTTCTCTCTTTATGAAGTGTTGGTCACGTGAGTGTTGCCATTAATAACGTTTAATTAATTAGGTAGGTATTCATGCGTGATAATTTTAATTCAAATAAAAAAACTTTGGGTCAAATGTAAACTCACGTGCTCATTGCTCGTTTCATTTCTATTTAAATAGGTGGAATTTTTTAAATTCATTTCTTCATATTCACATTTTTTCAAACAATAATTATTGTTCTAAAACCAATAAAATGCTTTATTCTCTTCCATAGACAAACGGAAGGAAAGGTAGGATAAAGAGAATCTGGGTAGGTAGACTGATAAATAAGGAAACCAGATGAGTTACTCCTTACTCCATACTTTCTAACAACAAACTTTACAAGTTACGCGGTCTTTAGTGAATTCATGGCAATAATCACAGCATGAGTGTAGAGCATAAGAGGGTCGGTTTATAATTATATTATTATCTTTGCATATACATGAGTCTTGTCTTTGGTACAATTTGACGTGACCAATTGTCATTGTCAAGTGACACTGACAGTCTGACACTGGTGGTTTCAAATAATGGAAAATAAACGGTCGCAGAAAGAAGTAGAACGCTACTTAAATTTACTTAAGCTTTCTTTCTTATTTATCTGATTTTGTTTATGTGGGAATGTAAAAATTGAGATCGATAAGTTATATTCAATTACTTACAGTACAGTTCTGTTACGTCGTTACGATAAATTATCGAAAATGCCGTCGATAGACGTCGAAGTTCCTCAAACTACGATAAAGCCCAATCCTCGAAATAATCCTGTTATGTTCAAAATATTCCAGAATGTACAGTTTAATGTTGTTCAGCACAAGAAGTATGTAAAGGAAATGATTAAACTCTATAAAAAGGTATGTATAAATAATAATAACAATAGGTATTTTTATATTGTAGGTAGGTACTAAAGGACGGTTTGGATTGATCTAAGACGCCGAATTTTAATGTAATTCGTAATCCGTAATATAAGATGGTTGTATCAATGCAATCCTATTATAAGAAGATTTTTCTTGTTTCAAGCTTGATGAAGATGTATTCAGGGAGAGCTTCAAGAATGCCTTGCTCTATCTCTTCACCTTTGGAGACACCAGTGCAAATGTGGACAGGGTGGTGCAGTTCGTAGCATCCTTCTGTACTTCCCTGGATGATGAGGAGGAATTCCTGATGTTCATATTCAATATTATATTTGAGGTATATACATTTCTTTTCTAGTGTCAAAAAAAATTCTTTCATAAACCCACACTCGGAAAAAATTTTGAAACTTGGTCCAGTGAGGGATAAAACATATCCTATTTAGTAATTCAAGTTATAAACTACATACATGCCAAATTTCATCAAAATTGGTTCAGCAGTTTATGCATGAAAGAGTGACAAAACTAACAAATATCTATTAATCCATCCTCACAAACTTACACTTACATTAGTAGTATGATTTTTTTCTTACCTACATTTACATTAGTAGTATGATTTTTTTCTTTCAGTGTCAATGTGTGTCTGGCCAAGCAGTCAGATACAGGGCAAGTCAGCTGCTGGCAGCGGTTTTGTCTGCCCTTGGGGATGATGCCTCGTTAGACGATGACCTCTGCGACAAGCTTCTTTCATCACAGGTAAAGTTCTTTAAAACTTTATTTTATTATTTATCTATGATCAATTGGTGACTTATCCCAGGAACGGGTCTCCTTTCTACCTTTTTATTGAAACCTTGAGAAGGGCTTTAGTCCGAAATGCTGGCGTAGTGTGTGGTGGTGGACTTCTTATGCTTCTGAGAATGTAGAATGTAGTAGTGATGTGAAGACTACCAACCCATATTAGGCCAGTGTGGTGCACTAAGGCCTACATCCCTCTCATTGTGAGAGGAGACCCGACCCTGTAGTGGGTCATTAATGGGTTACTGACAATGTTTTACATGTAAAAAGATGCAACGCTTGCAAGATACCCGCGGCGCTGTGCGGTGTCGAGCTGCCCTCGCACTGCAAAGGCTACAGAACCCGACAGAACGCGACGACGAAGTCACTAGGGCCTATCACTTTCACATGAGCTGCGACCCTAGTTCATCTGTTAGGAGGTGAGATGGTTTTTAGTTAAGTGTATTCTGGACATGAAGTTGATTCCAAAAAGTTAGGTTTTGAACTTAATTCAAAAACAAAAGTATATTGCTGGGTTTGATTCAGAGTGGAACTGAACTTGAGTGATAAGTTTAAATATATTTGAATTGTGTGTGTTTTTTAGTTTTTTTATTTCCCCAACAGTAATTAAAAGTAAACATTAGCTATGACAACTTTACTACGTTATTAGTTTGATATGAATAAAATTCAGTTTTTAATGATATTGGAAAGTAATCCGGGTATTTGAAAATGCCTGAATTTGCTCTTTCAAAGCAGATCACGTTTTAAAAGAAATTGTTTATGTTACAGAGCAGTGTTAATGTCAATCGCTAAATATCCCCGGAATGTTCCATTCGTTCTGGAGAGACTGTGTGATGTGGATGAGGCGGTACGCCGAGCAGCGTTCCTATACATATCTGCTATTAATGTGACCCATCTCCGAGTAAGGCAGAGGGTGTTGACGCTGAAGGTAAGAATTATGTAATCTAAGCTGAGAATTATGTATTTGTGTGATTTTGAAGCATTTAAATGAACAATTGTATAACTTGCAGTTTACAAATTTTAATAATAGAGCAATCGAATGTTATGTTATTTATTGTTAGCTGTTTGTTAAGGCCTCCCAGATGTCTAAATGTGTGAGACTACAATACTGTTATAGCCTGATCAGAGACCGAGACCTACCTTGTTATGTTTCTTGCAAATTACATTTTCGTGGATTTTGGGCCAATGAATGTGAAAAATCTTGACATTGACAGCATGATAAAAGACAGATATTGGTTTCACTATATTAAAGATTAAAGTCGCATCGCCATTTAATTTATTATTTTATTAATTTTTAATTTACTATTTCTAGGTGGGATTAACTGAACGCAGCCCACGCGTGAGACGTGTGGTGGAGGAGATATTGATTCCTGGCTGGCTCAGCATATTCCAAGGCAACATTATTGATTTGCTGAAAGCCATAAGGCTGGACAATGCGCAAGATGCTAAAGATTCGCAGTATGTTGCTGGGAAATTGCTGGAGTCATTGTTTAAGTAAGTAATTTATGATATTCGCTTATTTTTGTAGATAGCAGCAGACATGCAACCTACCTGATATTCAATGACAGCTGAAGCTCATTCACAATTACATCCAGTCCTGTTGATCTCTTTCATCGCACCAATAGTTATTACATCAAATAATCTAAAATTAGTCCTTCAACACCTCAACACATGAGCATTTGCTTCATGGCAAATTATATCACAATTCACAATCCTTAATAAAGCAAAACTGGTTAGTTGTGCTTGTGTTATATTGTGGTTACAATATACTACACTTTTAGCCCTAATCAAACCTATACTTTTGAGACTTTGGTTATGATAGCGATAGTTACCTAAGATGTAGTCCACATGACCGTGAAGTACAGCGCGGTGACATGCGAATATTGCTTTAACATGACAGTAACTTTTGTCAAAGACTAGTGTGTGCTTCTAGGCGATAATGTCAACAATATTACTTGTTTGGTGTGATCTTAAACCGCGCTGCTACAGAATAATGCATATAAACTCGCCCTAAAATTCTAAAGACACAATTCAAATTACACCACAGACGTCTCCCAATCTCCGAGCTCTTAGAATGGCTGCCAACTGACAAGTCCTTGCGACTCATATCAGCAGAGAAGCTGAACAAGGAAACGGCTTGGTACTGGCGACATCTGGCCGAGCATCTGCAGAGGATCGACGACGATGAGACCCTGGAGACGGTGCTGCCGGACTTGGTTGTGCTTACTGGGTATATAAGAGCGTGAGTATTGATGTTGGTTCCCTTTTCTTTGTATTGTCAGTAACTCATTAATGACCCACTACAGGGTCGGGTCGCCACTCACAATGAGAGGGATGCAGGCCTTAGTCCACCACGCCGGCTTACCGCGGGTTGGTGGACTTCACATACCTTTGAGAACATTTTTTGTGAACTCTCAGGCATGCAGGTTTCCTCATTTCTTTCATGAACAAACTCATTTATTGTTTTTCGAACAAATTTTCGAATTTTTCACTGGTATTATTGGGGTTTCCAAAATAACCATTAAAAACAAAAACGTGTGTGTAATACAGTGTAGTTTGTACATTGCTTGTCGCCTAGGCAGTCGCTTCCTTGCAGATATAGATGTGTGGAGGTTACTATGTTTGTGAACATTAGGCATGCATTTTTGATTTTACCATTACAGCAGATGCCGTTAAATTTCTAAATCACACATAACTTTTAAGTCATTAATGTGTGCCACTGCGATACAAACTTTTTATTACGTCATACTAATGCCATTTCACAGTATCGTCGAGTCTCCCTGTCCGTCTGAGACCGAGGACCCGGTGGGCTTCAGTACTCGCCAGTACGTGCTTCACGAATTGGGTAGTATGCTGAGAGTGTACGATGCGGCCGACCCTACTGGACGTACCGCGATGCAGACGCTTATTACCGACACGCTTACTGGTAAGTTTTATAGTCAAGTTATCTGCAACCACTGAGGAACTGTAAAGTCAAAATGATTGGAAATTGAAGATGTAAGCATGTTTTAAAAGCTTTTATTTAACTTGCAATGTATGTTCGGGTTGGTATGTTTGTTTGGATGGAATCTTTGAACTCAATTTTGAAGTAGATATCTTCAACCGATTGAGCTGAAATTTTGTATACACGTTTAGTTTGGATGACAATGCACGATATGGTTAGTGACGTCATTCCATATCCAATATGGCGGACCATCCAAGATATCGGAATAGTTATTTTAACGCATTTCTACAATATGGGTATCAAATGAAAGGGTTTGTTAAGAGTATCTCGAAAAAATAAAAGCTTTTTTAAAAAAGTTTTTAACTTATAACTTATTCTTTTAATCCCAAACCATTAATAAGTCAGTAAAACTAACGCGACATCCAACATAGTCTGAATAATAACAATATATGTGTGGTGCTGTCTGTGAGTAAGTTGAATGGCTGTGGTCGCTATGAGAGTGCAGTGTTACTTGTTTTATTTTTGGCAGAATAACGAGCTAGCCATATTACACATATTAACAGGTGACTACGGCCCGTTAAGTGCGGACGTGGTACGCGCATTCGTGTCGGCGTTAGAGCTGGTGATTCCCGACGTGTCGCAGCGCATGGAGGTGGTCAATGGGATAGTGTGCGCGCTCCGAGACCCGCCCGAGGACGACCTGCCCTCGCCCACTTCGCCCTTAGTGGAGACCACTGAGGTTAAACTGCAGGTATTGAAACTTTATTATACTTACATCTCAGTATGCTTTAAACCCGCACATAAACCATGGTTTACTGAGCGGGAATTGTACTTTTTTGGTCCGTCATTTTGGCAAGTTCATGACACCCAAGCTATAAATATACAAGTAACACTGATACGTCACTGTTTCCTAAACATAAATAGATGGTACATCCACATTTTCTAGGTCCACAATCCAAACAAAAAAGCCGCAGTGAAACTATTTATATGTTACCAAAGCTTTACCATGTTTATCACTACAGTACAGTAGTTCTCTAAGTATATCTAGTTATATCTTAATGTTTCAGCGGGCACGTCTTCGAGTGTCTCTGAATGTTGCGATGGAAGCACAGGAAGAAGCCGTAAGGGAGCAGAACTACGCCCTAGCAGCTGAATGCAAAGCTAAGGTAGATATAAATTGCCTTATGTCCATAGTTATTACACTTTTATACATGTAAGTAAAGGTCATAAGTTACCACTTTAGTTGACGCGGATCGTAGTGGTGGTATTTTAACCTTTATATTGCTCACTTTAAAGGTAAAAACATAACTGCTGAGGTAAATTACAGTTATTAATATCAAATTTTAAATAATATGACTCATTTTTAGGTGGAAGATATCCAAAAGAAGTTGGAAGATTTGAATATCAAACCGGCAGCACCTGCACAACCTTTGACAGTAAGTAAATAATATTGTTAAAAAGTAATATTGCATGCAACAATAGCCCAGTGGTAAGAATTCCGACTCTTACTTGAAAGGTTATCTAAGTTATTTGTGTTGGGTTTAGAAATAACCTATTGCACCTGTTGTAACTGAGAAAGATATCACGGTGAGGAAACCTGGGGCCTGATTCAGTATGACCCAAATTATTTCGTCCCGATATTGTGTGACATCCAACAGTACGTCATTTCATGAACTCAGCACGACAAGGAACCTTAATGTCTATTCTATAAGGCACATAACAGATTGTCACGATATTTGACTTTCAAGCCTCTTTTGACTTTTTATCACGGGTAAGACACGACATTGTCGCGATACAGAATCGGGGCTTGTTCCTAAGTTCATGTGAAGTGTACCAATCGTCAATAAACCCACATGAATGACCAATGCCTACACTGTGAGTGACAACTGGGGTCTGCAGTGGGTCGCACTGGGTTGGAGGCAGACAAATAATTTATAATTATCTATAATATAAAAATGAGTCGCTGAATGTGTTGCTAAGCGCAAATCTCGGGAACGGTTGGACCGATTTTGCTAATTCTTTTTTTAAAATATTCCTTGAAGTACTGTCAAACATCATTTCAGATTGAATACTTCATAAGGCAATGTCATGCATTTAGAAACGTCAAGATTTTTCTTTTTGGATGACACTTCTATTATGCAAACTGCAATGATATAATATACATATTTTATAATGGCAAAACGAAGTGTGCCGGGTCAGCTAGTTTGAGATAAAACACTCTCGTTATCATCTCATCTCATTATACATTATTGTCATATTTTTTCAGGTCATCAAGGAAAAGGCAAAGGCCTCAGATGCGGCTACTCTGAGAAAGTGTCTGACGATACTGAACTGTGCATTGGATACACCACAACTCAAGACTATCACACCAATGCTACAGACAATATTCAGTGAACTCGAGGTATATGACCCTCTATCTCTTCTGTTTATTTTACTTATGATATGATGATATTTTAAGCCGTATTTTTTTTTTATTTTTACCCACTCTATTCCTTCGGTGCTAGTGGAGGCTTGGACGTGGTTTTTTTGCAAATACCCAGTGCCTTTAACTGTTTTTGCCGTTCTGGGCACAGATAGTCCTTTTGTGGGGATAGTTCATAGCTTTATTTTATTTTAATTATAAATATAAACTGCCCTGTAAAACCAGTAACTAACCCATATTCGTGCAAATAAATGATTTTTGATTTTGACTTGACTATACTGCATAAACCAAGCTTTTGTTCATGTAAAATGTAAAGTACAATAACAACTAAATAAACAAGATATTGTTTTTTCATTTTCAGGCAGACATGTTCCAAACACCTGAAATATTGGACACCTCGTTGGAGACAGTGGCTCTGTATGGTATGCTCGATAAGAGCTTTGTGAAGGACAACAAATCGTTCTTCTTTGCGAATGTAAGTAATCTTTGGGTGTATAGACATTTATGCTCATTATGAATTTCACATTCCTTTTATACTTGTGTGAGAACGTTAAGAAGACAATGTTACAAAAATATCATTTTGATAATAGATGTTCTAAACCCTTTTTTACAAATATGTATATGGTTCCTAAATACCTTTACTGTTCCCATATTGCGCCTCAGTAAATGGTGTGGGATAATAAAACAAGGCATAAATCAATAATAATAGTAGGGTGGAATATTGTCAGAAATTAAAATATAACTTTATTAACAGATTAGTTTGACCATATTGAAGAGAAATGTGGCACCGCCAGTGTAGGATATTTTTCTGGTTTCCTCGTAGGCCGTTCCTAGCTTTCCATTAGGCGCCTAATCCCTAAAATCTCGCCTAATCCTATTAAAAAGTTATCTATGGTCTACCATAAGGTACTTGATTCTTTAATACCTATTTTAAATTTCATTGCAGTTGATAGACATGACTAACGAACCAATAGTGACAACGGTCCTCAAATGTATCATAGATCTGTTGTGCGTCCACGGCGCGCGCGTGTTCGAAGAGGATGTAGACCCTACGCTCAGCCAGGACGTTAACGAATCCAAGGCGTCTAAGAAGAAACGCTCCACCACACATTCTCTTGACGTCACTGACAAGGATGGTAATTAAATTGATGAATAACTAGACTGTGACCGCGGCTTCGCCCGCGCGGATTTTAGAACTCGGTGCAGAGAAGGATAAAAAGTATCCTATATGTTAATCCAGGTTCTGATCTATCTGATCTATTCTGAAAGAGTAACAAACATCCATCCATACTCACAAACATTCGCATTTATAATAGTAGTAGGAAGTAGGATTACATAGCACCACAAGATTCGGGGTGCCATTGCTTTAGACGAGAAACAGGAATTTTAACTTATCTTTTTGATCTGTGCAATTAATTTGGACTGACTTTGCTATGATATTGGCTGGTTTTTATGGTCAACTGATTTCCTGATTTGCCACAAGTTATTACGTTATAACAGTTGAACATCTCTCTCTACCACAGTGTTTCATTGCATGTTTTCAATCTACAGAACTATAGCTATTTGCCAATTACTAGAATATTATTTTTTTGAATATGTTATTCATGAGTTATGATAAATATTTTTTTATGATTTATTTTGCATAAATATAAAGCCTGTATTAACTTTCAAATTGTGTCATAACTTGTTTATTTGAACCCTAATATTGTTTCAGGTACTATATCAGAGTCGATGCTATCGCTATCACCCGCCCACAGTACAGTCATAGAATTACTTCTGAAAATAATGGATAGTGCGGTAGGTGTAACACTTTTTATGTTCACCTTAATTAATTTTACCGATTCAGTATTGAAGATGATTGTGTGAAAACATTGGGAATCATGAAAAGGAAATATTATAGTGGACCGGTGCAGTTTGAAAATATCTGACCAGTTTCTCCACCAACCTGCATTGTAGCAGAGTGATGGGGTAGGCTCCAGACATTCCCCTATTGGGGAGAAATCCATGCCCAACTGTGCGACATTAATAAGTTTCGCGGTATAGTTACCGCCATGAGTGGTAGAGATATTGTACACTTTCGCCCAATGTAAAGCAGCCGAAAAAATGCGTTGGACCAATAGATGACGTGTAGTAACCGTCATGAGTGGTGAGCACAGATTATTAGTAGTAGGGATATTGTATACTTTCGGCCAATGTACAGCAGCCGAAAAAACGTGCCGGACCAATAGACGACGCACACTGACGAACTGACGTTTGTCGAACCAATCGCGTGCACCGCAGCGCAGTAATGTCAAACCGACCAATGAAAGTTCTGCTCACTACTCGTGACAGCAACTATACACTGACAAACTGATGATTGACGAACCAATCGCGTGAACCGCAGCGCAGTCAATGTCAAACCGTCCAATTACGCTCACGACTTATGCCGACTACAATATTATAGCAGTTATCGGGAATATTTTTCGTTAATTGTATTGTGTCTGTTTCAGTGTGTATCCTATAGACTGATCATTGTTGAAGGTCTATGTCGATTGCTACATCTTGGGCATCTCGAATCGCCGTCTATTCTGAGCAGGCTTCTATTGCTCTGGTTCAACCCTGCTACAGGTTAGTAAAGAATAAATTTACGACGCATTAACTCCATATCCGCATTAAATTGTTGCTGTCGTAACTCGGTAACTACCTCTTGTCTTGTGTCATAGAACACACAATAAATATTGCGTATTTTTTTCTATGCAGTGGATGAGGATATGCTTCGACAAACCATCGGTGTGTTCTTCCAAACATTCCCAGTCAGTGTCGAGGGAGCTCAAGAGCAAATACAAGTAAGTTTAGAAAATATAATTTGTGTATATGTGAAACACATTACCGACCCACAGCAGAGATGGGTGGCCTCTCAAAATGGGAAGGAAGGCCTTAGTTTACCATGTGGGCCTATAGCCGGTTGGTGGACTTCGCATGATTTTGAGAACACCTCCACCCTAGACTGGCACCTGACGTTAGAAAGTTATTTTAAAGAATACTTTTCAATTTGCTGCAAAAATAGCAGTAAACAATCAAAAATACAGTTTGATTAAATAGGTGTCTTTGTCAACCGCAAATAAGATAAAACTCCTGTCTCAGGTACTTTGCTTCCCACGAGGACTGGTTGCTTTAAATAAAGTATTGGCTGTGATTAATCTTATTATTCAAGAGAACCTATATGAATAAATCGTGTTTATCTTATCCAGAAAGCAACCCTGCCAACTCTACGGGCACTGGCCAACGCGCCATCGAGCTCGCCACTGGCTGAAATAGACCAAGAAGCAGTGGTGCGGTTCATTGTTTCCCTCACCAGAGTCAATTATGAGGTAAATATATTTCAATTATATTACAAACCTAATATTACTAGTATTATACATAATACATACGTGATAATGCCGACATCACCCTTTCACTAAACCACCCGCCGCAGACTGAAATTCCACCCTCATCACCTGTATATGTGGCGTTCCTCCACACTCCGTTTTTCACATACGTTCTTGCCTCGTTCATGCAAACTTTGGAACGGTCTTCCGTCTGATGTATTTCCACAGGACTATGACGTGGGGTTCTTCAAGAAGGGCATAAAAAAAGCTCTCCTTCATAGCCGGCAATGCACTGGCGACCCCCCTGGTGTTGCACGTGTCAGTAGGCGACGGTAACCACTTACCATCAGGTGGCCCGTCTGTCTGTTTATTTATAGAAAATAATACTGTTTTGGCAAAGCGAGGTCTTACACCAGGCTAAGAAATCATGCCCACACAATATAACTCAAACACGGCTTTCCCAGTACCCCCCATATCCCAAAGTAAGCTGTGAGCTTGTGTTATGGTAACCAGATAGCTGATAAATCTATATAATTATATATTTTAAATAGATTATAGATTTACACCCAGACACAGAATAAACACTTGTGCTCATCACACAAATATTTATCCTGGATGGGAATCGAACCCACGACCTCCTGTGTATTAGTGAGGGTCACTAACCACTAGACCAACAGGCCAGATTTTGAATATCTAACTATACTTAACTTTTCATTGAATAATTTTTAAAATAAATGATTCTGTTTTCTTTCGTAATTCCAGTTGATAGACAGCCAAGGAGCGATGGCGATGGTGCTGTGCAGTTACCTGGTGCGGCGGCCCACCGCGGCCGAGACGGGGCTCGCGTGCCGCATGCTGGCGCTGCTGTCGCCGCCCAGGGACGCGCACCAGGCGCACAGCCTCGTCATCATGCTGAGGGATCTTTGCCTCGTGAGTATTTGTATAAAGGAGCACAGACCGCCCTCCTACCTACTAGGTGGACTGACGACCTGAAGAAGGCAGCGGGAAACAGTTGGATTCAGAGCGCCCAGGACCGGGTGGAGTGGCGTCGATTGGGGGAGGCCCATGTCCAGCAGTGGACTGCCAAGGGCTAAAAGGACGGAGTATATAGATATAGAGAAATAATCGCCGCTGCTTGAGTACATCACATGCGATGTACTCGAATCGAATTACCTCACAATGAAACTGATGAGAGCCACCACACTGGCCTATTGCGAGGATTTCCTGCCATTTCAGATGCCTGTAGTGCAGCAACGTTCTCATTTTGTCAACTTCCTTCACAAAAGTTCAATAGTGTGATTAATTTTGACGAACACCAAAAGTCTATACTACCTATATAATGTTTAGTTGATAAAATAATATTTTATTTCAGAAACTGCCGGATAAGCAGTCCTGCCGAAACTTAACGCGGTACTTAGGCGCTTTGGAGGCTTTTGAGAGAGCTAGTCTTAACAAAATGTCAAATACAGGTACTCAGTTTTACTATAATAATGTAAGCGTATAAAATCGTTATAAAACACATAACTGAAGAAAGACGGCGCAGTGGTTAAAATGTCCAGTGCGCCGATTCCCGACAGTTTCTAGTCAGGGGGTGTGTTGCAGTACTTGTTAATGGTACCAACGACGCAGGGAAACCTAATGTGCGGCTATGAGTTTGATGAAATTTTTTTATTTTATTTATCTGTACGTTATAAGCATGCTATGTTGTTTATAAATCAAATCTTAAAAATTTATTAAAACAGGTGTTCTAGGTGAAATTTAAAATTACATGATATGAACTTTCTTTCAGGCCTCACAGAGGGCACCATGGCGTGCGAAGAATCAATTGCTCATATAGGAAGATCAACGGCGTCCTTACGTAAGTTATATTGTCACTAACCCATTAATGACCCACTATGTCGGGGATATTAGATTGGGGTTTACTTAAAAATCTTAATCATTATTCGTTTTTGTGTGATTAACAAAAAACTAAACGCGCAAATTGTTATATTTATGATACAGCACTTATGATTTATAATGTATAATTGTAGAGGATATAAATAATTATGTGTTGCAGCCCAACCAATAGCACGAAGCACCCACGTCGTAGTGAATGAAACAGTTGAAGAGGAGCCCGAGATTGACGAGACCTCTCCCACTGACACCAGGTTATCAAACGGTAATAAAAAAATATTACGAAGCATTTTAAGCCATTTTTCTTACAAATCAATTTTATCTAATCTTTTTCGTGATAAAGCCATAGAAGCTAGCCCTACTGTCACGGCGTGGTTGGGAAGTACCTTACTGTCACCTCTCTCTGCCGACAGACGTTGGCTGACCTCTTAACCCTCCGTGAAGCAGCATGTTCCTCATATCTCGTGTTGTGTTAGGGATGCGTGGTTGCCGGGAGTTCTAATTAGTGGCAAGGCACCTACATACGACCTCTAAAGATAGAATCGATAGAAGTACTATCCTATTTGAGTTTCATGTCGGAGTTCACTGGTTGCACGACCACTTTAAATCCAGGTAGCCTACATGTCCATTTGCTGTTCATATACAATAAAAAAGTAATCTTTACACTTAAATAATTCATTGGTAACTTTTCCAGCCATTTGTAGTCCTCTGCTGGACACCGGCCTCCCCTTAACGAGGGCGCACCGCTCGGTCCTAAGCCCTTTGATTCCAACAGTTTTGCGTTGTCTTCTTCAGGTTGTCAGTCCACCTGGTGGGAGGGAGGGCTGTGCTCCTTTTGCATAGTCGTGATCGCCATTCGAATACCTTTCTTCAGTCCGGTTGTGAGTCCTGCAAACGATGTGGCCAGTCTATTGCCATTTTAATATACAAACTTTGTGTGCTACCTCTATTATACTTAATATATTAAGCTTATATCACAAAACCTTTCGTTTAATACAGATCTACCACAAGCGGAGTCCACTCAAGAGCCCATAGTCTTAAGTCCCAAGGCTCAAGACAAACAATTGAAGCCCGACCTTGCTCCAACAGCTGAAATGTCAGACTCCTCTGACAGCAGCGG
The DNA here is from genome assembly GCA_905147235.1 of Erynnis tages. NCBI lineage: Eukaryota > Metazoa > Arthropoda > Insecta > Lepidoptera > Hesperiidae > Erynnis > Erynnis tages. Next base: position 4,201,306 of record LR990092.1, read on the forward strand.
AGTCTCACCTGTCAAGAAAGCTAAAGTCACCAAAGGTATATCATTGTCATATCCTACTATTGCCCATGGCTGTCTCTCTACAACTGAGGGAGACCTGGAGGCACGATCAATAGAGATTGGTAGAGATAGCTAGTGACCAATCTGTCAACTTTTTAAACTGTCCATGGGACTTCCAACAATGTTTCTGTTGTCTATTGTTAAAGACTGGGACCATTTAATAAAAATAATTTTATTTTCAAACAAAAATGATACTCAAATATAATAATATCTATTTTTAAGTGAGCCAATAAAACACTTTTTTTACGAGGTAGGTAAGGCATATCAAGTTTTCAACCATATTTTGAGAGAAGAGTGGTTTTTGATTATGGTTGTTACATCCTCAGGTAAAAAGAAAAAACTGTCTCTAAAGAGGAACGATTCCGACACAAACTCGAAACCTGGCCGAAGTAAAGATAAACCAAGTAAAGAAAAAGATAAGACTGAAGGGACTGATAAAGGTATCAAAAGAAGTCGATCACAGCGCTCTCTAGATGATGTCGAGAGAGGTGAGTCATGTGTGAACTTTACATTCAGCTCGTAATTTATTTAGCTACATTAGAAAGTCACTCAATGATTTTATTTATACATTTTAAACTCAAACAGTACTAAATGTCCAAGCACAAAAAATATAGTCACATCAATTCCATATTTATGGCAAAAAATATGAAAAAGAAACAAATATATTTTTAAATTTTCAACTCATAGACTGTCAAAAATTCATCATCATCGTAACCTTTAGCTATGTACATATATCCATTAAAAATGGTGTGCAAACCATGAGTACATATTTTTGAAGTCCATTAAATAACATTACTTGCAGGCAAAGCCCAAGCAGCAAAAACGAAGAACACTGCGTCTCAACCTCAAACCTCACCGCCACAAGACTTAGACATATCCAATAAAACAGTCCACAAGTCTTCCAGAGGCCAACAGTCCAGTCCGGATCTAGATGTATCCAACATTACCGTACGCAAATCCTCTAGAGGGCAACAGTCCAGTCCGGATTTAGATGTATCCAATGTGACTGTCCGTAAGTCCACCAGAAGCTTGCAGTCAGGCTCCAGCACGGAGTCCAGTGGTTCCACCAAGAGCAAGGGCACTAAAGGAGCTAAGGAGACTAAGAAGGTCACCAAAGAAATGAAACAGAAGGAAAAGAAAGATAAGAAAGGTATTTCATTTTATTTATGTACACAGAATTTGTGCTTACGAACTAATGTGGTGATGATGAAGTATAGGTGTGATAGCGCAGTGGCCCCCTGCTGTAAGAGCTACCCAACAAGTACACTTGTGGATCCTTAGTTGTTTAAGAATCTTAAAATTTCGAATGGCGTAGGTCTGGGAGTCCTGGGATCTTGGACCAATAGTAGTTTAATAATAATAACAATAAATAACGCTTCACACTCACAGCCCCACACTAGGATTCCCTGTGTCGTGGGTGCCATGGACACACACAAGACGAGAACACAACCTACCCAGACCAGAAACAAATTCAAATTCATCATTCAAATCTCTGCTGATGCTCTGCTGGGAATCGAACCCGTCCTCCACACAGCGCACTGGTGTCTCAACCTCTGCGCCACTCAGGTCGTAGTATCCGTTGACTATAGACATGGGCGACATCGAATGAGGAGTAATCTTTATACACCTTTAAAATTAATAGTCTCATGTCATCATCCTGTGGGTACACATACGGATTGATCGTATCGTTTTAAATATATGTAATTGAAATCACAGGTAAAGCGCCACCTCGGGCGACCCGCTCATCGCAAAGTTCCCGAAGCAGTGTGGGCAGTGCGTACAATCCTTTTGACGACTCCGATGATACAGAACTGCACACAATTGTATACGAAAAGGGATTTGTAAGTCATTTTCACATTTAAGCAGCTGACTTAGTAAAATGTCATTTTTACCCATTAAGGCTGCTTTTCCACCAGAGATGTGCGAGGATGCGTAGCGAGGGATGCGTTTTTGAACAGCCAATAGAATTGCTTCATTTACCTAGCCTCGCTCCGCTAAGCCGTTTCCACCAGAACTGTGGTGGAAACGCAGCCTTACAGTGGCTTAGTTAGTAGTGTCTTATCTATATAGCAGGATTTTTGAATTCCATTTTCATCCCATTTCAAAACATTCAATTGTGTTGAAATTTGAACGGAATAAGGGTGGAATCAAGCACTCAGCCATGCAATCATGTCATTAGTTAACAACTTTCATTACCTACCTTCTGTGTCTAGAACAGATAAACTCAATGATACTATAATCTTGTATTTTCCTCCTAATTCAATCATAAATTATTTTGATTTCAGGAACAGGAAATATTAGACGATTCAAGCGAATTCATTGATAACAAGGAAGTTTCTAAAGGAAATGTCACTATTCCCGAAACGCCCGACGTTAGTGAAGAGTAAGTAGGATATGGATTAGAAATTACAACTAAAGCTTGAACAAAAACATTACACACCCTTATAGCCTTAGCGATATTCCTTATGCTACATATTTGGATGCTTTCGGAACTGGCTTTGTAATTTTCTATGATCTAATTGATCAAGGGGCGTGGCTATGTTGCGTGACAATGATGAGTCACTATTTTCTAAACGCGAATATGGTTTAATGCTTTCTTTGATGTCTTTCATACACACGTGCTTTGCTTGAAATATTTTGCTCTGATAACAAAGAATATAAATCTTTCATGTTCAATAACAAGAAAAAAAATCTTTATCAAGCAAATACATACTTAAAAAATTGCTAACATTCAAGTAATATACCTAACACTTTCTTTACAGGTCGGAGTCTGAACCAGAGCCACAGAAACCTCAGAAAGGAAAAGGACGGAAAGGAAAAAAATAGATCTTTCATAATATAAATAAATAGTTTATTGTTTTAATTTGCTTTTGATTTATTGCCTGTATTACATAATCTGCTGCTGAATTATCTATCTATACCATACGTAAAAACAATTAAAGTCCATACCTAACATTAAAAATTTATATTAAAATCCATACCTAATTTGGAAAGTTGATTTTTTTTTATTTTAACATAATTTGCTTCTTGCAGTCACAAAGATAAATACATTGGCAAAGAATATCTCAATACAGGTTATGGCAAGGTTAACTCAAACGCAATATAATTATCCCATTAGGCTCATACTAATAAAAAGTTTTTCAATCAAGACGACTCAGATTGTAATTTCGATTAATAAATAAATTTAAAGTGACTACAACAATTAATTAATACCAGCCTAACTCTTAAAAAGCACTTAAGCTTTAGTTAGCTTAAGTTTGTAATTTGTATATTAAATAAATGATGAGTCTGATCAAGTAAATAATAAATTAATATAGGTAGGTATTCAAAATATTGCATGTAAAATAAAATCTATAAGAAATAAGTGATATATTAGTGATATATTACTTATAAATAATGATTTTTGTACTTCCTATTTTACATACCTAAAACTGGTAAAGAATTAAAGAAGGGGTTTTGCACGCTCTTATTGGCGTAAAACATGACACAGTAGACATTCGCACTATTGCTGGTAAAATAAATTAGTTCATAGTTTTTCTGTAACGTGGCTAGGTGCGAAAACTTCGGTCGGATTATACTTATTATATGTAGGTATATTATGCAAATAAAGTTTTTACTTTTTAAGCCGCTTTTCAAGTATAAATTATCTTTATTAACGGGCCTTAAACTGTTATCATAAGATATATAATTATCATATATCTTAGGGAGTACTACCGAGCCGATAGCGGAGGATTCTGAACGTTGTTCTTAGCGTACCACAGGTCGTGTCCCTTGTGGTCCCAGTGGTGCCAGTCCTTGTCCCACGGCTTCCATCTGTCGGGCGTTGGTTCTTGGTCTCTGTTCCACCTGTTCATTACAAAAAATGCTTAGAATTTAACCTCATAATGACGTCTCGCTATAATAGGACAGGTCACATTAAACCAGGTTGATCGATACCTGAACATACCCAGATGTTATTAAAACTTGCCAATAATCAATTGTATTATTTGCAACGTTTGCAAGCGTAGTTTGGGTGTCCCATTGTCTATTTGGACCGTCTATTGTCTATTTTATTTAAAAAATAAATCAAATAATTTCATACATTGTGGTCCATAACCAAAGCCATTGAGGTTATGCAACCACCATTCTGGTAGTGGCATGGCCATATGAAAACATTTTCCTTAAAAAAAAACTAGAAGTAGTGCGATGATGAAAAGTAGTGCATCAATAGTGTGCAACATGTTTGGCATTTGAGTATTTGGTACGCCAAAGTGTATAATTTTATAAAATTATAATAGGTATATAAAACAGTAACCATTACTGTGCAAATAGGTCCTTAAATGTATCAAAAGTAAAAACCCATAAAAATAGTCTGAAAACCTACACCTCATACAAATTTAAGTTTACCACATATTTCAACACCCTGGGAGTAATCGAAGTAGGATCTTTTCAATGGTTACCGAATATGTAGGCCGTCTGAAAATTTTAATATTGAGCAGCCAATTAGATAAAAAAACATAATATACCTAAATAATTTTGTTCGGATAAATAACTAACGTAGGTACGTACTATGAAAGTAATCTAAGTTTCCTGCTATTTCTAAAACATCTTTAAGGGCAACAGGAAACTACATTTTGAAATTCATTGTCATTCATTCAATGCCACACCTAAACTAAGAACTACTATAGTGTGAGCGCTCCCATAGTATTTCTAAGGTCGGGATCGTTCCATTGAATTCGTGTGAGATGTTCGTATGATAGTTATGATAGAACGCGTTGAATTCGTAAGAGAACGCGTCCAAACTGAGCGCGGCCTTAAGTCTTGTTGGATGCAACTCACCGGTCGCCAACACCGACGCCGACGTTGTTTCCATGTGGGTGCTTGAACAGCTGGTGGCGAGTCACAATGAACTCAGATCCGCGTTCGGCCACCATCACCGTAGGGGCTGCCGTGTTAGCTAAAATTAAAATTTTCTGATTGGACTGTAGGTACACAAGAAAAATCATGTCAAATTTCATGGGCGCGTTACCGAGCCCGCCTTAATGTTTTGGACGAACCAAGCGGGTCGCTGGCACCGTGTTTGAATCACAAGATTAACCCGCTAGGCGTTTCGAATGAATCCAATGAAAAAAGGCCAGCTTAGCAGTAAAAAAATATGCTTACCAGTAGGAACCGTGGGCATTATTGAGGCGTCAACAACTCGAAGGCCTGAAAAAAATCAATAAGTACAGCATTGGATTTTTTAAGTAGGTTAGCAAACGACCAACATACAAATCAGGTTCAACGCAGTCAATATCTCTCCCCAAAATAACGGGAATTAAAAGGGTTACAGTAAATATTTCGCTTATAAATAAGAGTCACTATCGATATAATAATATAATTATGGTATTGGTAACTTACCATCAATACCATACACCTTCAACATAGGATCCACCACAGCCATGGGGTCGTCGTGGGCGCCCATCTTGCAGGTCCCCACTTGATGGTTCTCCGGCGCGGTGTGCTGCATCGCGAGGCACCTGAAGAACTCGTCCGTGGGGTTGGGGCCCCCGCCGGGGCACTCGGAGCCGTAGCCCTCGGTGGGGACCATGCCGTATTTATCGCGGAGGATCTGGAGGATATAATTTAGTGTATTATGTAGGCATTACTTTGCGGAAATCCGTTATTACTTATTGAAATTTATAATTAGCACAATTCGCAGCAGTATCTACATACCCGTCTGACGAAGTAGAAGCAATAATTCTTATATAACCCTTTTTATTTTAAGTATATTTTTCTAGGTCTCCCTTATTTTTAATACCTTATTTAAGTACAAATACAACATTCTTAATAAGAAAGTACGAGTACGTACCTACCTAGTCTAAATACCAAATGTATAAGTTAGTCGTACGTCAACTTAGTCACACGCAGTGTGAGCGTTCCCGAACGGGATAGTTTGTGCGTGAATGAACGAGTTGAATTCGTACGAAATCGCTTCCATACTGAGCGGGGTCTAAGACTTTGCGGAATATGATTCAATTAAATACGTTTCGGACCATACCGTGGTGTTAGCAAGTCGATACGCAATCCTAGCGGCTTCAACGATGACATCCAGCTCGTGTTCTTGGTCGAAGTAGTTGGGCTGCATGTACGGAGGCTCCCGTGGATTCGCAGACCTCAGTGTCAGGTAGCCACGGCTGCGCGGCTGGAGAGATATTGCGGATATCCTGTAAGAGTAAAGCCCACTGGTTTAATTATGCGCCTAAAATAGATGCTGAAATAGACAATCTACCGTCCGTGGTGTTTCCGCCAGAATATGACATGGGATTCTTCAAAAATGGCGTAAAAAGAGCACTCCATCTAGACTGGCAACATGTTGGCGACCTTCCTGGTGTCGGGCAACACAAGCATGTCGTAACATAACATCCATAGGCAAATGTGACCACTTACCACCAGCTGGCCCGGTTGCTTGTTTGGTTAGTTTTCTTTGAATATAAAAAAACAAGGACATGAGTCGCAGAAGCCATTGACAGGTCAGGCTGTGACCCGCAGTAGGTAGTACCTAATGCAACTAGTGCATTGCTACTAATAATGACGAAGATGTTAATCGCAAATGAAACACCTTTCCACTTGTCGCAAATTGAAAAAGTGGTCGGAATAAATCTCCCATGAGAAAACATTTCATTGTGAGAGGAGACCTGGCACTTACGATATACTCCGCCGGCTCTTGACATCTTCAAGCTTGTCGTAGTCGACCACATCGCCATTGGCACAAGAAGAGTAGTAACCACTGAAGAATAACTGCACGTCTGGGTGACGACCACCGGCCGGCGCATACTTCGAGTTCACAATACCTGTCAACTGTAAACAAACTTTTATTTATTGAAATTGAGTGGCAAACGACTCTGCAGCCCACCTGATGTTAAGAAGTCGCTGCAGCTCTTGGAAGCCTACGTCCGGCCCTAGATAGGATAGAAAACCTATATGAAATCATACGTGGGTGTGTAGAAACACATTACATAACATTCGCCTCAAATAGATTATCTGCGGCAACCACGCTTCCCCAACCAAAACACGAGACATGAAGAACATATAAGTTCACGTCGGGTTAAGAGAGTGGCGTTAAGGTAATTAACGTGAGCTATCATGGCTCTACCACCTATCGGTGAACTGAACGCCCCGCAATTAAGATAAGATGAACTTTATCTATATTTTTGTAGTTTCATACCTGTGACATTCCAGTTCCCGACAGCGGTCCTTCCCGTTTCAGCATGTATTCCATAGCACTCTCCCAGGACAACTCAGGAACGTCTGGTTCCTTGGTCAAGGTGAACTGAAGCTCGACTCCGACATGGTTGTGGAGGTTCTGACCCACTCCCGGCAGATCCTTGATGACCGGGATGTTGAACTTCTCCAGAGTTTCCCTGGGTCCTACTCCTGATAGCATCAGGATTTGAGGGGAATTCAGGGTGCCGGCAGAGAGGATAGCCTGTAAAGAGTTATGATGTTTTTCTTTCTTTAAAACGTTGTATTCGACACGCCTAACGAGTTCTTGTAAGACTGATCGGCAGTGCCGGCGACCCGCCTGGCGTGTCAAAATTAATCTTTAAAGCACACGCGAAAAGAAGAAAATACGGGCTTAAAGCATTTTCTGCTAGACAACCTTCCAAAAGTGGATGTATGCGAATAAAAGAAAACAACGAAATAACTTTCCGTTATTAGAATATCTACTTTTGTCTTATTAAAAGAGACAAACGTATATTTAAATAAAGCGCTAAAGTTTTCAATAAACACCATCTTGTTCCTAGGTAGATATGGTTGGCAGAGTCGAAAGTTTATTGAACAGTAAGGTAGTACTTATTCAAAAATTAGCCTCAGTAAAATTGAAAGGTAAAACGAAACACATACAGACCTCCTTAATGACTCTGACGGTTTTCGTCTGGCCGTTCTTGGTGTACTCGACCCCAGTGACCTTCTTAGAGTCAGGATTGATAATGACGCGGTTTACATGTGCATCTAAGAGTACATGGAGATTGGCGCGATTTGACGCCGGTCGTAGGAAGCCACGGGCTGTGCTGTAACGGCTGCCATTACTGAAAAAATACAAAAAAAAAGTTTATAAACCGTTGTTTCGTACGTCATTTGTAAAGACAATTAATCAGTGTTCAACTAGCTACAGTGCTTGACTGTTGACCCCCATCCCTTAAAATATAATATCCTTATAGCTGCATAGTCCATTATAGAGTGTCTTTTCAGGATGTTGCCAGCTCCGCGGCTGGTGGTAGTTATTGCTGACGGCTTTAGTTGTATATATGTATTGTACTTGTAATAAGGCAAATTCGGCAGCAGTGCGGCGTGTCTTATAACAAAACACCACTTCTGTTAACAACATTTTATTATCATGGATGCTGGAGACGGAAAAGAAAAGAAAAGAAAAATACTGCACTGGTTGTAATTGTGTTAAATTGCACAATGAAGACATTGTTTTTTTCTGTGTGTTTTATAACTTAATCTTTTCTATTTTATTCTTTTTGATTACTTTCTTGACTTACTCGTTGAATGTCTGCGTGATGGTAAACCCGGTGACGGTTTCGCCGTTGAGGTCACTAGTGGGCGGGTAGCCCAGCTCGATCCCTGCAGCCATCACATCGTGAGCGAATCGTGGAGCGTATCGAAACTGTTCACGAAAAAATATGTATGACTAGATTTTCCCGAGACGTCGCCCGCGTGAGTTTTAATAATTGGTACATAGAGAAAGATAGAATTAATCCTATAAAATGCAGCTTTTAGCTTCGCCTTTCACTACTATTGATAAAGTAACCCTTACTGTGTGAAAAACAGAGTAACACTTGAAGTGTCAAACTACAGGATATAATAATATCTAAGTTATATATAGTAACTAGTCTAATTCTACAGCAAGAGGACCTATCACAATAAATTACTTAAAATAATCCTGATAACAATTCAAAGTAAACAATATAAATAAGGTGTTATTAACGGGAATTAGGCCAACATTAAAATTTGCAAAGGCACGATATCTCTTTATTGGAAACGTGGACCGGTTTCGATCGACTTTCGATGGACAATGTAAATGTCTTTTTGCTTGCAATAAACCCCAAAACACAGATTTGCGACCAAAATTTAAATGAAATAAACAGAATTGTGCTCTCGACTCACTTCTGTACAAAGTTTCTATTTTTTCTGGATTACAACTTTAGCTTTGATTTTATACTTAAGTCAGTATTTGGCTAGGCATATGCATAATTGTTATCATCAATATCATTAAAAACCACATGACTTATAGGTACTTCTTCTAAAGCAACTACCTACCTACTTCAAACTACTTCCAAAGTAACGCATACACATACTGTCACATACTCATACTACTTAGGTATAGCTCCCAAAGAAAATTTATCAGTGTGCGCCTATTGGTGTCAACCAATAGGCGCACCAACCTTCTCTTAGATGCACATGTGAAACGCATCATCATCAACCCTGACACTAAGAAGGTTACTGGAGTCGAGAACACAGGAACGACCAGACGAATACGTCATTTAAAGCGGACTGTATTCGGTTATTGCTTCTAGCATAGACCAATGAGCGAGTATTTTGATCCTTGGGAGTTCGATTCGTAAAGCGGAGTTTCAAAACAAGTATTTGAGATAAACAAACCCTTTGAACAGGCATAGGGCCCCCGGTATTGTGGTACTGGCCAGACACGCTACGTCCTATCTCCTTGTTGTTCTCACTCTTCAGGAAGTAGGGCAGGACCTCGAACCAGGACCAGCCGGGGGCCCCGTTCACCGCCCAACCGTCGTAGTCCGCTGCATGACCCCGCATGTACATCATGCCGTTGATGACTGAACAACCACCTGGAAGGATAGATGAACACTTCAAACTCATATTCTCATACTGGTGGTACGTACCTACTTATACTACATTGAGAAAACACATAACCCTCCTTTTTGCTTCGCCGTGATCGGGTAAAAAAGTAAAATTGGACTCATTAACTTTTAAAATAATAGAAAAAGATGCCCTAATTCTGGGTGTCCCATTTTTGATAATATCCTGATAAGCCATCTTGACATATAAAAATCATTGGTGTCATATACATGTGGGTGCCATGAACACACGCAATAAATACTCTACCTATAGTAGGAGAGTTGGTTGGTACATTTTTGAATAGGTGTTTGAGGGAAGTGGAAAGCTTGTACAGTTCCTTTCATTTAACACCCAAACACAAACTGTACCTAGTCCTGGTGTGTGCGCAAAATTATCATGTCTTAGCCATTCATAGTCTACGTATTACGTAAGTGTTATGTAAGTAATTTAAATAACAAAATAGCATTCTATTTCCGTAGGTTTAAATATAAATGAACTTGCAATAGTCGGGTATTGAAAGAAATATAGTACACTTCCTTGTCGGGTTTCACCATTACTTTCACGGTATCTGACATGACGGCTTTCGCTATACCACAGAATACTTGTACCTATCCTATATACATTTATATACTTATATCGTAATACATTCTGTACAAACGTATATACATACGTACTGAACATAGGACTCTAGAGTAGGGCTCCCAATGCTGTGGTCAGTCTTCAACATCGGTATTTTGTTTTCTTAAACCAGTACTCATTTGCGGGATTGGGAATAATTTCGTAATGGCGTCATAATGTGGTAGCACGATACAAAAATGTCAAAATTCAATATGTTTGAAAAATTTGGGTGATCCCTAGTAATGAATTTATCTTTACTACACGAATATTTTTATGGCGCAAAAGGTGGTATGGTATTTACTGTAAAACGGGTACTTACCTATTATAGGGTAGGAAGCCAACAATAAAAGCTATAAACTAAATCGATATCTGCGTATTACGGACTAGAAAGCTCTACTTTAGTGTTCTTACCCAACATTTTCCCTCTTGGCCAAGAGCAGATCCCCCCATCGGATAAACAAGCTTTTTTCTGTGGTTCAGTTGAATAATTCCAATCAGTTTCGTTTCTTCCCCAGTACGCGGTCACCCAGGCTGGAACCGACGACTGTGTTGGTTCATCACCCCCTGCTTCTATGAGTAACACCTGGAAGGAAAGAAAAATATGGTAAAATCTGGATAAACTGCGTTGCGAAGTGGAAAACTCACTAGTACGCCGTGCAGGGTTCTGGCTCTGATTCCCAACAAAGCAGATTAAATGTAGAGTTTATGTGTTTCTGGTGTCCCTGTCTTGTGTGTGTCCGTGGTACCCTCGACACAGGAAATCCTAGTGTTAGTATAATAAAATTGATGCAAAACCTCACCTACTGAGTTTAGTAAACTAAAACATGGAAAATGGTTTATTTTACGAACATAATTATGCTTAATTTAACTTAATTATCATTCCGCTAAGTCAGGAATTTTTAACTTTAAGGGAGAGGAAGGACTTTATGTGAATTTTAAAGTATTCAACTTTTCTGGAGAATATGGAATACGGAATATAAATTAATAATAACGTGTCTCTTGCTCATAAGTATCAATACCTACGAGTATAAATCATGACGTGTGTAATCTGTTTGGATTTTTACAACAGAGATGGTGATAAAAAATTATAACATGAATAAAAACTTTAGGAAGGATATTAAGAGTAGAATGATGCCTGCCAGATTAACTAGTTCACTAAATAATTATATTTAGAAACTTTTAATCATTAACCATAACAGCAATAAACGTGAAGATAAGCACTAAAAACAATTAAGGGTCTGCAATAAAATTAAATTAGAAAATAAATCGATTGGCTACAGATTGTTTTATAATAATTTATTTGATTTAGTTTGTATAAAAAATTAAAATTTTGAGCTTGAGTTTATGACCTGAATAGTACCTAGTAGGTATCTAAATTTTTAATAGTTGATGAAAAATGCTTCTTGAACACTCTACACATTCACATGTTTTATTTACTTTCCAATGAGAAAATGAATAGTTTCCTATAGAATAAATTATCAGTTCATGATCGACTTTTGCAAAATTATGAGTTCATCGTAGGTATCTAATCAGTTCTAAATAGTTATAAGATGGGTACTGTACGCAGGCCTTCCAAGATAGTAGACCCACTGTTGTAGGTAGGTACTGCTGCCCACCGAGATACGAGCGGGTACTAGGTCAGCTCGGTACCATTTTCGAAAATCAAAATCATAGGGAACTTTTTGAAGTACGTTAAAAATCTGTTTTAGTTTCATGTCCGGGGTTATAAAATTAACTTGATTTTTTAACAATTTTTCTGTTTTTTTATTTAGCTTCTAATGAGCCTGGAAGCCTCGAAAGCCTCGAAGCGACCACCTCATGAAGAGAAAGTTGGTCGGGCCGTGCTTTTCATCCACTGAACAGGTGGGTGGATTTTGCAGACATGCCAACGATGTAAAATACTTCAAGAAACTGATTCAGGATACCCGTTTGTGGCGCAATCTCAGTACTTGCCGCATGGTATGTTTATGCAGGTTTAGGTGCTTCATAGCACACGTAGAGCAGTTGTGGCGGCAAAACTGATAGACAGCAGTCTGAAAATTATTTTTAAATGCTGAAGGGGTAGGCTTACCTTCCACTGAGGATTCTCTGACAGCCTCGAAGCGACCACCGCGCCAGCCGTGCCGCCACCAGCCACCACGAAGTCGTAGCTATCGAGCAAGGATTCTCTATCAGTCACTCGGTGACACGGGTCCGCCAGGTCGCACCGCCCGTTGATGAAGGACTCCAGTATGCTCATGAAGAGGAGAAACTGCCCGGGGCATGCTGATGTCATAGACGGACCGACCTCTTGTATCGGGCACGAGCATTGCTGGAACAGACATTTTAATTACATAATTAATTTCACTTCTTTGTGGGGGTTCTATCTTGGAGTAGGTAAACTGCTTCCCTTCAACCCTTCGTAGTCCATTGCTGGACATGAACGTCCCTTTATCGACGCCACGCCACCCATTCCTGGGCGCTTTGAATCCAACGGTTTTCCGCAGTCTTCTTCTTTGGAGGCCTATACTCCATTTGCCTAGACACCATTCAATAACATTTTTGTGGCTAGTCCGAAACAGTCCAATAAATACACATTAGTCAGCTGAGCAGAAGAAAAATCCAGATACAGTCGTAGGTATATTGTCGTTACAAAATCATTATAAATAACATATTGTTGATTGATGACCGAAGTCATTAAAAATAGCACAAAAAATTTAAGTATGACATCTTCGTTTTCCTTACATTTTCAAGGTCCGGAACTGAATAAATTCAGTTAGTTAGACAAACGGACTTTTTCATACTCGCTCGTAGTAAGAATTGACTGTCGTAGCCGAATTCAAATGATCGATTAGCCTATACCAAGACCTAGTCTTTACAAAAAAACTCACTTAAAAATATTTTTAATAAACTATTCTCTATTACCACAGAATGCCCCAGATTATTTAATAGTTGGTATGTAAATGTACTTTTGTTTTTAAGGAAATAAGTCACAAAATTTAATTTACAGCTTAATTATTATGTTAATTATAGGTACAAAATACACGAAGTGCGCTTTTTTACGTGCGTAATTATTTTTTACCGAATTACAAAAATAATTTACTTTTTTAAAGCAAAAACGGGTTAATTAACATGTAATTATATTATGATGTTTTTACTTAGACGTAGACAAAATAAAGTGATCACAAAGAAATCGTATAGGCATTATTTTAGACGCCCTATAGCTTCAACTGTATACAATGTGTGTAATGTCCTTCATGTCTTGTGTTTCGGCCAGCGAGGTATGGTTACCAAGGAAACTTTATTTGAGGCAAACATCTTAGTCCTCATGAGTAGCAAAGCTGCCGCATTCAACATCAGATAGATTTTTTTCTCTATTTGAGGTTGGATGCTAACGTCCATGGGGCGCAGTGCTCTTTTGCTACTCAATTACTATAAAACACAACGGGTTGCACTCCGTTAGTGCCGGCAGAAGTGAAAACATATAAGATGTGTTTTCTTGGTGATTTGGACGACTTTGTTTATGAATTTTCCTTTTGACAGATTCCATAGTTACCATCTTAGATACGCATTTTCCCTTACGATCAGGGTCACGTGTCCTGTCGCGAGTTTAACAATTCTTACCCATACCAAAAAGTGCTCAGCGCTACTAACGAAGTTTTCACTTCAAAAACTACTCCTGAAGGTAATAGGAGGGCTAGGTACTACTACATACTCTACACAGATATCCTTCAAACTGTTGTAATAGCTACATATGTGTGACAATAGAATTATAGAGTTTCATCACAATTTGCAACACAATGACATCTTTATAAATACCAGGATTCTTTAGCCAATTGCTGAATTATCACAATCACTAAACAATACCCTGTAATGAACATAAGTTCATGATGATGTTCTTTGCAAATGAGGCTGATTCATTACTTTTGTAATTGTTACTTGTAATTAATCATCGACTAGCAAGATGAAAATTCACAACTCCTTTACCTACTTTAATATAACTAGTATGTAATGGAATTTTTGAATGCGATTTTAACCGATGGAAATGTAGTCTTTTAGTATAGTGTTGGACTTGGACTATAGATAATGGAACTCTTTAACTGTAGACTAACCGTATTCCACTTTATGCACATATAATATTTTTATTGCATCGGATACTATGTTGTTTTATTTTTGCACGCATCAAAATATGACTTGCGTGACGTTAACCTGTATTGCATATTATATGCAAAAGCATAATTTGGTTCAATTCCCAGTAGAGCAATGAATCATTTGAAAGAGTTTTACTTTCTATTCTCACTCGGAGTGTGTACTCACATCTTGCGTCTCAAAAAGGCCCAAGACACAGGGAATTTACGGGGAATGAGTGCGTAGCGTTATAAAAAATATACCATGAGCAATATAATTGTTTTATTGGTAAAGGTAAATATAGGTAAACATAGGTATCATACTTAATAATATGATACAATAATACAAGGTTTTTTTTCTACCATAATTGCTAAGTACTTATGTTGCGATGCGGGATGATCCGGTGAGATCGTGCACGACCATGCTCATTACCATAAAACCGATAAAAACTCGGGATTTTCCTACAATCTATGATCAAATGACTTGGTATCTCATTCATGATATGTGTATCACGACAACCGGCTGAAGTGCTCAGCTGATGATACATAATGCTGGCAAAATCGCAGTTATAGGTAGTTATTCTTTGATAAAACATGATAAAAGAGTCTAGGCTTCCGACTGTGGACGGTGGACAAATAAATTTTACCTTTTAGGCATTTTTGTTATTGACTATTTTTAATAATTAGATTTAAAAAATTTATAATCGATCTGTGTACCAAATTAATTGAAATCTGTTCAGCCGTTTTGGCGTGTATGAGTAACAAATATCTCTCCAATCATCTGTCCATCCTCACTGCCTCGTAGGTTACTAGGTATACATAAAATTACAAATCATGATGTCGTGTCTAATTGTTCTTGTAGGTACAGTTAACGATGCGGTGGTAGATAACTCGAAAAAAATGGGAATAAAATGATTTATTGCGGTTTTCTGCCTCTTAACATTATTTATATTGGATGTTTTGTATTACTTGAGTAGATACGAGTACCTTTACTCTTACGTAAGCTTCGGCCCACGCCTACGTTTTGTGTTACAATTAAGACGCATTGAACACTTATTATTCAGAAACAAAATCACTGGATACGCACCTTTCTAAGTCCTATCCTAAATGTAAAGAAAAGTATTGTTAGGAAACCTGCAAGCCTGAGACTTCTCCATAATTTTCTCAAAGGTGAAATTAACCAACCAACCGAATCCTTTGGCCTAAATCCTTTTCATTGTGAGGAAACCCGCCCTTGCAGTGTGTCCCTAATTAGTTGCAGGCATTAGGCTTTGCTAAAAAAGCAATTCAATTAGTGATGGAAGTTAAATGATGTTCAGCAATTATCATTTGTTCCACATTAGATACTGTTGGTACGTACTGAGCTTGCAAAAACATTTCGAGGTTGGTACGGAATACAAAAAGTTTTGTTTATACAAAACAGTAAACATCATTAACAGGAAACGACAAAAATTAGTGACGCGATGTACCAAATAGTACCAATGTATTAGGTAAGTCAGGGTTTCCCAAAGTCCAGTACTCTTACTCCTAGTACGCCATTACTTCAATGAGAGTACGCGATACAATTTATTTGATGACAGAGGCGTAGTCGATTCCTCCATTAGATAAGCTGAATAGCAATGAAATTTAAAATTGAGTTGAATTTACTTTATTTGCGACAAAAAAACCCCACCCGTCACATTCATAATTATATGTATTTCATATATTTTATTCAAAAATAAATATAAAAATGCTATAGCTAGTCATTTTATGTGTACTTTTATGACTTTTGCTCTTTTGTATTAGGTAAATAAAATTTCGAATCTATATTTTATATTTTGTAAAGGGGTACGCCGTGGTGTTTAAA
Source organism: Erynnis tages (assembly GCA_905147235.1). Classification (NCBI taxonomy): domain Eukaryota; kingdom Metazoa; phylum Arthropoda; class Insecta; order Lepidoptera; family Hesperiidae; genus Erynnis; species Erynnis tages. Next base: position 4,217,773 of record LR990092.1, read on the forward strand.
GTTAAGTTTGAGGTACGTGAATCGTTAAGTTTGAGAAACGCTGTATTGAGTAATTTTAATGTATGGAGATTTTATGCTAAGAACCAAAAATTGTATTGATAAGTAAAATAGATAAAGATTGCTTTATGTGTTAATTGTATAACTTAATTTGATGAACGAAGGGAAACTATTAAATGTCTGTTGCACGCATAGAAAATAGTAACATTAGTTACTATACCTATTCTTTTTTCTATTGTTGCACGCCTCAACGCGGAGCGTTAGAGGTAGGGTTCTAGGTACTATTACTTGTAAATACTACGTATTATGTATTTATGGTACTATCACAAAATTAAAGTCAAACCAGTCAAACCATTCTTTTCACTTTTACTGCTTTTATTTTAAATTTAGTAGCTTTTTAGTTACCTAATTATTTTTAAGCTATTGAGTTTTGATTTTAAAGTAAATTGTTTTATCAATCGAGTGGTGTTAGTTGTGGTCCAGAGGTTTGCAATTGTACATAATTCTACAGTTTTATCAATGTAACGGACGAATAATAAATAATAAGTATTATAAATAAGAAGTAATTCATTTTTGAAGTATTTACCTCTGCAGCCCGTATCATAATGATGCCTTAATAAAGTACCTGAAAACAATAAACATTTTACACATAAATCCACCAGTGCCTTATAACAGAATAGGTAACTATTATGTATGAATCTACCAGTACCCTGTAGCAAAATAATTAATAGTAAGATACTATGAGATGGCATTTTATCTTTCTATAGATACCTATAACAGTTTCTGCCGAAGACATCGATCGTTTATACTTCATATTAGATGCTATTCATACGTGGATACTTTTTTATATAATTTAGATATCGGTAAACTTTTAAAAAATTTCATGTACAAAACTAAGTACATCCGTTCAGCCGTTTTTTGCGTGAAAGATAAACAACATCCTTGACCTAACTTTCACGTTCATTATTTACGAGGATTTAAGAGTAAAACATACCTACATGTAAATGTAACCGTAATTCAAAAATGCCTTTACTCTATTCGTTAAAAGCGAAATGTTCTATATGGACAGATTTGCATAAAATGTAAATATGATTGTTGAGATGAGTAAAATGCTAAACGCTATCGGTTCAAAGGCTTCTAAGGTACAGGCTCTATGTGTTTCGATAGACGACAACTTTGAATTCTAAATGATAGGTTTTCTTAAAAATATATACTGGGATTATGGCTGGACTTTTTCTATAGGGATATAGTCTAATAAATAAGCCCATTTGAATCTAACCAAAGGTTATCGAACGTCCAAATGTCTAAAGCTTTTGAAAAATCTTTGTAAAACCTAGCGGTATTTGCGAAAATATATCGTTTTTTTATTTCCCTTCTCTAGTTCTCTGTATTTAGATTGGAATTAGTTTTATCAATTAATTACCTAGTTTATCGCCTAGGTGCTTTCTCGAAGATAATGAAACGCGTCCTTAAGGTAACGGTCTGAGCGACCGATCGTGGTGGGGAACTACAAATAGCGATAACTCCGTTACGTTTCTCCGTGAAATTGAAGTCTGTGAGAACTAAGTAGGAATCATTTGTTGAACGCAGCAGGTGTCTATGTTCAAGGTTTTCATAGGCAAGTTCATCTGCCGATGGATAATCAAGTTCAAGAGTACTTACTAGCCCTCTTAGTGTTCTTTGTATAAATTGAAATACTTTTAATGACCTGTTAAAATCCCTTCATTTTGCATGGCAAACGCACAGTATGACATCACAATTTTTTCAAGTGAACTGACAATTATTTTTTTGGTTTTCGCTTTGAAGAAATTGTATTTATTTAGGTACCTAGACCATTGAGTGAAAATTATAGGATATTAAAAAAAACATTGTTTTTATTCAGTCAAATGGTATTTTCACGCAATGGTTCCATTTTATTGAACACCCTAAAACAAGATTCTATTTTATTTCAAATTCTTCGAATTCAAAATTCGAAGTGAATACTTTTATTATCTGTGAATCTTGTATTTTGCGCATGCTTTAAAGTATTACGTATGCATGGTGCACTGTTGATAACTGGACATGGGTCGCCGAACCCAATTCAATGCAATAAAAAATATCCGTAAAACTACTTACTTACAATCTAAAGTAGTTTACCTACTTACTAATTTTGAAGAATTCGGATAGAATTTTATGCAGGAACAGGATCAAAGACATCTCATAGATGATTTCTATCTAAAGATACATCGTACATCTAAAGATATTTTAATTGAATCCGGAAAAACATTGTATCTATTCATCCACTCTCAAATCATAGGTATCAGGGATTAAGCGTCCCAGAAGTCTACTGCTGAAAATAAGCTTCCCCTAAAACAAAGCCATGAATAAGTTCTATTTCTAGTAAGATAAATTTTCTTGTACTAAACAGTACCTTTTTGAAAATAAACAAAACACTATCGCAATAATTACCTACATTTATTTGTTATTTATGAATCTTTGTAACCAATTTTCTTTTTATCATTATAATTTCATTATTTTTGATTGCAGTTTTTTTATTAAAATTTAAATAAATTATATAGTAATAAAATTCAAAATAAGAACATACCCAATAAATTAAAAAATATCACAGAAATATCACAAGCACAATAAAAATCGAACGATCATGTAATTCAATTTTTAGAATTCAGAACAGAATTAATTTCTTTTAAATGTCGCGGAAGTGCGGATGTACAACGCGCGCGCGCGGGAGGACGCGCCACCGAACGTGAACAGCGCGCACGCACCTTTTGTTTATAAGGAAGATGGATCTGCCGGTCTGCGGGCTTGGAACTTAACCCTTTGCTTCTCTGTTTAGTGAAGAAAATCTCACCATCGCAATGGGTCTTTTTTACCCTGTTTTTTTACGAGGAGGCAAGAAGGTACTTTGGATTTGCAGGCTTGAAGCTTAACCGTTTGTTTCGCTGTGGTGCGAAGAAAATCACATCAAATATTTTTTTAAAGAACAAGAAATAATGCACACGGGTCACCTGACGGTCAGTGGGCACCGTCGCTTACAACACGAGAGAAATCGCCAATATGCCAGCTTTGAAGAAATTTATGAAGACATAATATTTTTAATTCAATTACTTAGAAGGTTTCTTAGTGGCAGAGCCATAGTAGTTCGCCTGAGGTACCTTACTATACCACCAACCTCTTCATCCGCCGTGAAGCACCATATTTTATGTAGGTATTCTATCTACACAGATATTTACGATTTTATCGTAACATACGGCCACAAATAGGATTTCTACTATTAATGTTTCAGATATGTCTATGGGCTGCAGTGAGCACTTAAAATCAGGTGGTGTGTTCGCTCGTTGCTATTTATATTAGTATTTTTTATAGAAATAAAAATTAAAATGTGTAGATATTATGTTTTGTTTGCCCAGTAAGTAATCAGCCGGCTGTCCCAAACCACCGAAAAGCACTAACCGCAAGCGTGTTTTGACTAAGGGTTAAAAATAACATCACCTAACTTGGTGGACAAAATTGTACGAATTCTAAGAAGGATTACGATGGGTAATTTGAAAACCGTGACACTTTTTACAATTGTTGTAGATAAAAAACGCTTTTGTACTTTGAAATCGACGTTCGTGGTTAGATGAGCAAGCTACACGCTACAATTAACCGCTCCCGTTAGCTTTAACAGCCAGGCGTTAAACTTCGTCGGAGGTGGGATGATGATACAGACTGTCATGTAATAATGGTCTGGCTGGTTTGTTTCGATAATCACCACGTACATTTTTGATAGAGTATTATATACTGGGTTTATAATATTATAGTATTACGTAATGATATAATATTTTGGGATGAGGTCATTAAAAATATTTTTTTTAATCCAAGATGACGGATATTAACTTTCTGTATACTTGATCATGGGTGTCGTTTGCGATATACTTAAGGGTGAAGGATACTGAGTTCCTAATTTACTCAGAACTGCATCGATTTTCAGAGTAACTAACTGTAACCGTTAATTCTGGTAATGGAAAGCTTTTCTAGATGCCTACGAGTACCCACCTGATACATAACTTACGTTAGGATTTCTCTACGACCTTAAGATAATAACTACAACAGACACAACACTACATCTGCTAGAAGTATTCTTCTCGGTGACCTTCTTAAGCGCCAATGAAAGGCTCACGGATCTCAGACAAAATGCATATGCGTCATATGCGTAGTCGTCATACGCAAGTCATATGCGTAGTACCCAAAATCAGGCAACGTTTTGCCCGATTTTTGAGGAGGTATTTGTAAGTCAAAGGCAAGTGAAAGTTGGTGTAAAAGTACGGTTAAATATTTCTTCCCTCGACTGAACACATGGTATGTCAAAACTTTTACTCACAATATATTAAGGGCTTAAAATAACGTATTGGTGATAGTGCCCAACCCGTGACACTAATTTGTAAAAGCAGCCAGAAGTATCAATGAAAGTTTGTTTCTACCTCATAATTCTTGTCAGATAACGTTGAAAGTACCTGTAGGCGACGCAATAGGTTTTATTATATTTTTTTAGAATAGTAGATATTTTTAGGTTGAAATAAGAACACTGTTTTTGATACGTCTAGTTTTGGCTGTCAAATAAAAACATTGCAATTTTCTCAATTTTCTTTCTCGGAGTTTTATATTCTATCACCTATAAAATCTGTTCCTTCGAGCTAAATCTAACTAAGCACTATGTTTAATACACCTCCACGAGATAGACTGTATAAAACTCGCGAAAGGATTAGTGAACGATTGGATACCGCGTGCAGCCATGTTCTCGCCGCGGACCGCGAGACTAAAATTGAATGTTTTTCCGATGATGGGACCCGGCAACAAAACCTACCGGCATCGATGGAACCGGAAACCGATTTGCAACCAAAGTATGAGAAGCCATCCTCGGCAGCGGCCTCAACCTCTTCTTCAGTGCTAAGAAGGAAGAAACTAGAGCTGGAGGCAGCCGAGGCCAAGGCACAGATTCAGCTGGATTTAATTCAGAAGAGGCTGGATTACAATTTAGCCGTGGATGAGGAAGGAAGATCAAGATGTTCTACTGTATCTCGCAACAGCCGCAAAACAGTGAGCGACTGGATGGAGAAGAACGAGGTGCAGCAGGCTTCGGAGCGAGCGACGGAGGCAGCGCGGATACCTACGGAACAGTCAATTCGTGCACAAGCCCAGGGCCCTCTTGTCGACCTCACACAACTCACACACGCGCTCAACGACGTGATGATGGCGTCATCTGCTCAACGGGAGGAACGACTCCTCACGCGCCTCTCTACTCCGCGTGAACTACCCATTTTTAGTGGTGACTGTATCGAATGGTTGCACTTTAAGAGTGCATATGATGAAACCAGTCGCATGTGTAATTTCAGTGATTCCGAAAACCTATGGAGACTAAGACGAGCCCTTAGAGGTGAGGCCAAGGAGGCAGTGATGGACCTCTTAATTGGAAACACTGCACCAACACTCGTCATGGAGGCACTGGAACTAAGGTTTGGTAACGCTGACTTTATTATTCATCACCTTACATCACAAATTAAAAAGCTGACCCCATTAACAAATAATTACCAGCAAGACCTAATTCCATTTTCGATGAAAATTAATAATTGTGTGGCAACTCTGAATGCAATAAATAAACCTGATTATCTTAGAAGTCCAGAGTTATCAGCCGCTGTGACCTGTAAATTACCCAGTATATTACTGAGTAAGTGGACGGAATATGCGTATACGAAATTGTCATCAGGAATACCAAAATTACAATTGCTGGCTGCATTTCTTAAGAGAGAGGCTGAAATGATTTCCGTGGTTGGTGTCACAAGCGTGCGAGAATATAAGAAACCGGAAGTAATGCAAAGCAACAGGAAGTTTGATGATAAACCTCGCCCCGGTAGCTACAACCGTCCCGTTTTTGCTACAACTACAGAACCTTCCCTTAAACTCTGTAATTTCTGTAAGAAATCAGCACATATTTTACCAGATTGCCGTCTTTTTAAACGGGCGATGAAAAGAGATAGATGGAGATACGTGAAGTCGAAGAACCTATGTTACTGTTGTTTACAACTTCGACATGAGCGGAATACTTGCCCGGCACCTGTGTGCGATGTCGAACATTGTGGGCTCGCTCATCATCGTCTATTGCACTACATCAAGCCGATCGTCACTCACGTGACCGACGAGAGCGAGGAGGAGCGGACGCCGGCGGTGGAGGGCCAGCCTGGCGACTCATCAGCGCGCCGCGAGACCGTGGCGCACTCCCTCACGTCGAGCGCGGCGCTGCAGCGCGGCCCCGCGCACTCGTCTCGCGCCCCCGTCCCCGCAAACACTAGTCCAGTATTACTTAAAGTAGTTAGAGTGAACCTTACTGGACCTAAGGGTGTCGTATGTACTTACGCATTATTAGATGATGGCGCTTCAATTTCCATGATTGATAAAAAATTAGTTCACGAGCTAGGTCTTCCGTCATCGCAATGTAGCCCTATTAAATTTATTGATGCCTTCGGTATAGAAATTTATCAATCTGATGCTCCTAAGATATGTACTAAGATTAGTGGTTTTCATGAAAGTAAATATTTTGATGTAACTTTGCGACAGGTCGATAAGTTGAATTTACCTAAACAAAATTTGTTTCCTATTAATGATTTGCAATGTAAACATCTGTTACCGATAAAAGATATTGTGTGTAAAGAATGTATAGTGCCTCGCCTACTCATAGGTGAAGATAATTATTACCTAATAGCTCCGTTGCAAATATTGCATGGTGATAAGCGGGAACCTTACGCTACGAGATGCCGATTAGGATGGTCCATTCATGGCTGCTTTGGTCTCACTCACTCTTCCGTGGATGCACACACATTTCATCTCGCGCACTCCGAGGAGCACGAACAGGTATCTGTTATCAATGAACTTAACGATTTAGTTAAAAAATCCTTTGAACTAGATTCCATTGGAATATCGACCCTGCGACGCGAGAATACGGCACATTTGAGAGCGGTACGTATACTAGATGAAACAGCGCGTCAGGTAGGTAATCGGTGGGAAGTCGGTTTGCCCTTCGTCAAGGATGAGTTATGCTTGCCCGATACCTACGAGTACGCTCGCTCCAGGCTGGTAGGTATCAAGAGGAAGATGCACGCGGACCCTAGGTACGCTGAAAGGTATAGCAACGAGATACGGAAGCTCTTCGAAAGCGGTTACGCCCGGGAGCTGGACGACACGGAACCCCCGGCTGGTCACACTTGGTATCTTGTGCACTTCGGTGTGCAGAACCCCAATAAACCTGAAAAGCTAAGGTTGGTTTTCGATTGTGCAGGTAAGGTAAAAGGTATTTGTTTGAACGATTTACTTTTGACTGGTCCCGACTTATACAATTCGTTACTAGGGATAATGTTACGTTTTCGGGAACACAAAATCGTTATTACGGGCGATATTAAAGAATTTTTCAATCAAATAAAAATTCGCGACGAAGACCAACACGTTTTTCGCTTTTTATGGCAGGATAGTGTAGATAGTCCCATTAAAAAATGTGTTATGCAAAATTTGTTATTTGGAGCTACGTGCTCACCCTTTATAGCACAGTACATTAAAAATAAAAATGCCCAAAAGTATCAAGACTTGCATCCCGAGGCGGTCGATGTGATAATAAACAATCACTACATGGATGATTGTATACATTCCTGTGACGACGAAGCACAGGCTATCCAATTGGTAAGTGATATTACAGCCATTCATAAATCTGGAGGTTTTGAGATAACGCGATGGTCGAGCAACAGTAGGCATGTGCTGCAGTCCATTCCGTCCGATGCGCTCGCGCCTACTGCGGTGGAGTTTAAGCATGGATCTACGAACACAGCTGAGCGCACTCTGGGATTGATGTGGCATCCTAACGATGATTCTTTTGGCTTTAAGATGGCGCTTAATAAAGTTTCACCCAGTGTTTTGAACGGTTCGGAGCCTCCGACGAAAGCACAAATGTTGAGCATTATAATGTCTGTCTACGATTTACACGGGTTTCTTTCTCCGTTCATAATAAAAGGTAAAATTATTTTTCAGAATGTTCATCGTAGTGGCGTCGAGTGGAATTGCCGCATCCATCCCGAGGAACACACTCTGTTTGTGACTTGGCTCAGCGATTTGCAAGGTTTAAGTTCTCTTCGCATCCCTCGTTTTTATTTGAATGCTCAGGAATGGGTCGAGTGTTACTCTGTCGAGCAATGTTTCTCGCAGCCAACCGTTAGTAATAGAGGTAATAATAATATTGTCGATACACAGATGCATATTTTTTGTGACGCTTCTAGCAAAGCGTATGCGGCCGTGATTTACTGGCGATTCACACGTTCCGACGGGCGTGTACTTATTTGTTTCGTCACTAGTAAAAGCCGCGTGAGTCCTTTACGACCGATATCCGTCCCGAGGCTGGAGCTGCAGGGCGCGCTGCTGGGCGCGCGGCTCGCGGCTGCCGTTCAGCGCGAGCACCGAGACGTACAGCCTACCAAAAGATATTTTTGGACAGATTCAAGTACTGTTCTACAATGGATTCATAGCGATCCGCGTAATTATAAGCCTTACGTAGCTCATCGCTTAGGTGAGATCGACGAGCTATCCAAGGCATGTGAGTGGCGTCATGTGCCCACTGGCCTTAACGTGGCGGACGTAGCCACACGGGAGGACGCTCCTCCACTGGTGTACTCTAGTGACTGGTTTCAAGGACCTTCATTTTTACGTCGTGCCGAGGAACAATGGCCCAAGGACCTCAAGCGTACCAAACCACTAGAGAATGCACTATGTGAGGAGCGATCCGTCCATGTTGTGATCCATCAAGGCTCGGAGTTATCTTTGCCCAGCGAAGATAATATCTCGAGTTGGATCACACTCGTGCGTGCCACGGCTAGGGTTTTGTTATTCATTAGAAGATGTCAGCGGAGAGAGTGCCGCCTGGACATTCTTCTAATGAAGGAGGCAGAGGATCTCCTGTTACAGAAATGCCAGAACGATTGTTTTGGCACCGAATTGTCTTATTTGAAACAAAATAAGCCGCTACCGTCTAGTAGCCGTCTAATTCAGTTGTCGCCATACATAGACGAGTCCGGGATCTTGCGAGTCGGCGGACGAATAGATAAGGTAGCAGGTGTGGAATGTCACGTGAGACGGCCCGCTATTTTGGATGGTAAGCACAGAATAACTCGTTTATTAGTCGAATACCATCACAGGCAAGCGATGCATGGCGCCAACGAACTAGTCGTCAATAATTTGCGGCAGCATTACTGGGTTCTGCGACTCAGACCGACCGTGCGCACCGTCGCGTCGCGCTGCTTGCTGTGCCGCTACAGGCGCGCCGCGCCGCGTCCGCAGCGCATGGCCGACCTGCCCGCTGCTCGTCTCCAGCACAATAGGCGTCCCTTTAGCTTCTCTGGAGTGGATTTTTTTGGCCCACTCGAGGTCACTATAGGTCGAAAACGTCACAAACGATACGGAATGTTATTTACGTGTCTCACCGTCCGCGCCATACATATCGAGGTCACCGAGGATCTCACGACCGACTCCACGATTATGGCCCTCCGACGTATGGCAGCTCGTCGTGGAATGCCTCAGGTAATTATATCGGACAACGGTACGAACCTTCGAGGCGCCGATGCGGAGCTGAAACGGAGCATAGCCCAGGTAAACGTGGAGGCGGTCCGCGAGGCCGGGGCCATTCGTGGTGTGGAGTGGCGCTTCATCCCTCCGGGCGCTCCCGAGATGGGAGGCAGTTGGGAGAGGATGATTCGCACGGTTAAGTCTTCCCTGAAAGTTGTTTGAAGGAACGTGCACCTCACCCAGACACGTTGGCTACCCTATTAGCCGAGGTGGAGGCGCTGGTCAACAGCCGCCCCATCACACACGTCTCCGATGACCCGACCTATCCTGAGGCGCTTACGCCCAACCATTTTTTGATCGGTTCGTCTTCAACGAGTCCCCAGTTCGGTAAGTATGACGAAGGTGATCTATGCCTGCGGAAAAAATGGCGAGTCGCGCAGAGGCTTGCGGACATGTTCTGGGCCCGCTGGCTCAAGGAGTACTTGCCGACCTTACTGCCGCGTCAAAAATGGTCCCAGGAAGCTGAGCCCCTGAAGGTTGGTGATTACGTCATCTTAGTCGATCCTAACATTGAGAGAAATAATTGGAGTCACGGAGTAGTGAGTGCGACCCACGAAGCCAGGGACGGCCGCGTCCGTGTTGTAGACGTGCGCACCCGCACGGGAGTGTTGCGCAGACCAGTGACGCGCGTCGCTCTACTGTCTCCACGGGACTGTAGTGCTGCTAATCAGCACTAAGGAGGCAGATATTGTAGGCGACGCAATAGGTTTTATTATATTTTTTTAGAATAGTAGATATTTTTAGGTTGAAATAAGAACACTGTTTTTGATACGTCTAGTTTTGGCTGTCAAATAAAAACATTGCAATTTTCTCAATTTTCTTTCTCGGAGTTTTATATTCTATCACCTATAGTACCTTTAGCAATACTTTTATTTGTGTTTACGAAAATTTTATGTCCTTTAAACAATCATGACAAGATAAAGTTTAAGTGATCGTGTTAAATCGACCTACATTCTTTGAAATTTCTTCTTTGGTTTTGGTTTTTAGCCCAATACGGACAATTTTGTCACTACACTACATAGAACATACCTTACCTACTATAGATAATAAGCGAAACAAATATACTCTTATACATAGCTCTCTGGATAACCAGATAGGTAATGACAACATTTTTAATCTTTAAATTAAGGAACAAACAAAGAACATATCTACTCATGCCCGACAATAGAACTACCTGTATCGTTGGTGCCCACACACTCAAAGATCACACACAGTACAAGAGTGTTCTTGTTGTGCGTTGTGGTTTGTATGAGTGTGTTCCACAGGGAATCGAAGGACTCCGCATAACGCACGTCGTAATAAAGTTAAAACGTTTTTTGTTGTCTTGTAAGAGATCTATTTGTATTTTAGTATCTATTCTATTTTACTCCATTCTATTATTATCAATTATATTATAGAATCTATTCGATAGATAATAAGTAGAACAGAAACGAATAAACTAACATTTATTCCCAAAACAACATATTATTTAACTGACGTATTTGCCGCTTTATAGTCCTAAGACTTTGTTTTGACATTTTCAATAAACATTATTTAGTAGGTATCTATACAGTCCTTTGTATATAGTGTAAAGACGCTATACACTATAGAGTAGCGAGTGTATCGATTGTCTACTTTTTCACGTTGATCGTGACCGAGACAGTGACAGTGAACTAAGATGCATTGAGGTTAACAACTTATTGATTCATAATATTTGCGTTTTTGAGGTTATAAACGTGTTTCTCCGTCGACCCCTTCCGAAGCTGCTAGATCTTTTTCGATGTACCTGTCGGGTATAAATCCATTAAGAATAATTAGATTGCACTTCCATGGGTCCAAAATATAAATGGTCCCGCGATTGACCCCCACATGACCGGTCAACTAAAATGCCAAAGAAGCTAATAATGGAACTGTCGCCATATAATCGGGATCTAAAGGATTTTTATTTATTTTCACATGATCATTAATGTAGGATTTCATAAGTACACTACACTTACGTTTATTGTTATGCGTGTGTGTAGATGGAGGCATAAATTTACCGGTAATTATATAAATTATGTTTCTTAAATACCAATAAATAAATATACTCCAATCTACGTGTGTTGGACTTCATTCCGGTTTAACGATTATTGTATAAATACCGAGAACAACTAACTATTTATCAAGTCTGAAGCACGAAGATAATGCTCAAACCATTTCCTAATGGCACCATCGATCACATTGTGCAATTAAAATAAGATAGGGTCAGTTTGATACCTAATGTTATGATTATTGTTTTACAGCTGCCGTATTTTTCCCATCACTCGTACGTCGGACCCCTTTATCATTTTTCGACGGTATTATTTAGGACCGTAGGTTCAAAAAATATATTTAAATGTCACCTGCTTTAACGGTGAAGAAACCGTGCACGTACTAACGTGATGTGATTTGGTGGTGAGAAATAGAGCCTGTAAGTACCTAAGCCTATTATCTTGCTCATTATGAGAGGAGATCGGACCCATTAGTATATCCACATAAAAAAATTAATTCATAAATTCAATATTTCTTAAATTAAAATATTAAATTTTTAATCAGTAAGATATTAAACAAAGTCGGTTAGTCCTATGATATTTATGGGCTATTGTAGGGAGGTAACCTTACAACTAGGTTACTAACCTTAGGTACCTAGGTACCTACTTCAGAAAACTCTCACCTACGCGAGTACTGACTGAGACTGTACATAGTCATATATGTACATACAAACTACACTTAAAGAACGTTTTTTTTTACATTTGTCCTATTTGGTAAACAATCTTATCATGTGTTTTTTAATTTACTTGCGATTTAAAAATAACGCAGACACAAAATTATAAAGATTCAAAAGCAAATCTCTAATAGCTACCTAACTTATTTTTTTTAAAGCAATTAATATTAACTTTTTTCACTAAAAAGTAGTTCCAAGATTGTTCATCAAATAAGTCAAAAGAAAAAAGACGGACTCTACATAACAAAATTTTATAATTTATCTAAGGTACACTCACATACTACTTTTACCTCCAGTCAACTAACTTTTTTCATCATTTGCGATCCGCACAAGAAGTGGGGCTATGGTTAAACAGCGATTATGAGTCATCAAAATATGAATAAAATGGTGTTTAATTAATATTGGATTCTCCATTATAATGTCGTGATGGGGACAAAAGTTATAAATAAGTATTGATATTGCTATAAATACAACGTGCACAACACATAATATAAGTTGGTAGGTATTCGTTACCTTTTGGTCCTGTACGATTTTGTAAGGTTCCATACTAAAGGTATAAATTTAAAAAATTACTTTCTAGACTGTGTTGACCACTATCTAAACCACTGCGTGACGCAGTGGTAAAGACGCCAGTACGATGTTTCCACCCATGGTCGACCGATGGTCCTGGATTCGATTCCCAGCGACGCAGAGATTTGAATGATGAGTTTAAATTTCTGTTTTAGTCTGGATGGGTGTGTGTGTGTGGCACACACGGCTATGAGTATTTGGTCTGGTCTGTACTGGTATTTGGTTTGTATTTGCTGTTAACCGGACATTTCCTAGATTAAAGATACCTACGACTTTATTTAGCCATCAGGAAACTTTATGAGTCAAAATGTCCACAGAGGAAAAGTCAACATTACCTACTGCAAGTGACTTATTTATTCTAAGTCTTCGAATTTCTAAGTACTTACCTATTCGTTTTTACGTAGGTACTGCAAAAACGTTGCATACAAAATAGGCAGATTACGCGATAAGGTTAGGTTAGGTTTAGCGTTTCGTTTCGTTCGGCTATACTTCATATTGCTAATAACCTACTTTTTTGAAGTCGGTTTAAAATATACCTAGTAGAGTCATAGTGACTCGCCCAGGCAAGTACCTTACCACCTTCGTCTAAATCTGAACTTAAGTAACGTATCATGTCTTCAGTTGGGAATGTGTTGTTGTAAGAGATACTTTACTGAGACAAACATCTATATGAGATATTTATCGCACTTACAGTCATGAGCTATCACCGCAGCGGTGATAGCCCAGTGGCTTAGAATTTGACCTCGAATCGAGGGGTCTGGGTTCGAATCCCAGTGGCACGCACCAATGACTTTGTAATAAAAGTTATGTGCGATTTATGAAATTAAATATCACCTGCTGTTACGGTGAAGGAAAACATCGTGAGGAAACCTGCATGCCTGAGAGTTCACAAAAAAAAATGTTCTCAAAGGCATGTGAAGTCCACCAACCCGCATTAGGCCAGCGTGGTGGACGGCGGCCTACATCCCTCTCATTGTGAGAGGAGACCCGACCCTGTAGTGGGTCATTAATGGGTACTGACATGACATGACAGTCATGAGGAAGAGGACGAGGAAGAGGAACGATTTGAGTAAAGGAAAAAGAGTAAAAACTATAAAAAATAAATAAATAGGCTAGCTAGGGAATCGTAGTCATTCCCTTTGACGTGTGAACCATGGACCCACAAAATTCCTCATAAATTCCTCTGAAGAGAAATCAACACTAGTTTTGAGGCGACGTTCGTGTAACATACGAGCTGTAGCAGGCTACAGCTATTACTACTAAAACTATCTAACAGAAGAGAAATTTTGATATAAACTCTATATATAGATATAAAGACTCTACGTCTTTACTTGTACAATCTTCAGAGACAATTTAATAGGTCTAGCGTTGCATTGAGTAAGTATAGCTGCATATAATGAGCGTAATCAATGCAAAGCAGTGTGTGACGTATCGAGTTACCGCAACCAAGGTTTTCCCATCAACCTCATTATGATTTGTCAGGAATGTGCTCTGAATATGTCAAACTGACACTCTCTTCATGGTTATTTCGCGATATGGGCTGTAGGCACATAAACGATTTTAAATTATCACATGTTGACGTTGGATGGTATGTATATAGTGAACCGTAGCAATAGCCTAGTTTAAGTGTACCTAGTACAAATTTGCATGCAAGCGCACATAGCCCCGCTGCTTCAGTAGATTGTAAGCAATGGAAAAAGTTAGCAACGCCGGGCGCGGTCAGTACCTGGATAGGTGACCGCTAGAGGCAAAATAAATGCGCGCTTCCGTGCTTCGGAGGGTAGGGTTAAGGCGATTTTCTGCTTTCCATCACAGTATTAAGATTGCGCGATTACTAAGGATGAAAGCAAGTGAGAACTGAGAATATTTTGCTCCAAAAATTAAACAGGCGTCCAGTCAGTTACAAATTTTTCAAGACTAATCGATTGTTTCAGGCACATTCTTCAATCGGCAAAACATTTCAGATTACTACCAAAGTCACATTTAATTACATATAATGTTGGTAATATCGGTATGTAGGTACTGTACATCTAACACGACTACTTTTTCGTCGGATCAAATCTATCGAAAGTCGAAATCGGTGTGTAGAGACATGGTAGAGACTATAGCAGCGTCAAGCAGAGAGGTTATATTTATGGTTTCGTTCGTTTCAACAGATTTGCTTGTAATAAAATGTCAGGCATATCCATTATCCGTATCAGTTGTAGATATCGGATGTTTGCTCTTTACTTTCCGTAGGATATGGAGTAATTGATTGTTTTGTTTATTATGTTATATAGCTTGAAAGGTCCAAATTTAAAGATCTACCATCAAGACGGTCCCAGTTTCATTTCATCACATTTCTATCATAAATATGTAAACGATGTTGGCTTGCTATTCCATCCCTACTTTTAAAGCCTGATTTTAAACATAAAGGTAATGGTATTATTTTAAAACTTTTTAATGAAAATTTGTTCTAGATGCGACACGCACGTACCTTTAAGGCCTCTATTAATATAATAATACTTAAATTTGAACGTAAAAATAAATGTTTAATAATTATTATTAACTAGCTGACCCGGCAGGCTTAGCTCTGCCAATTAATTTGACTAATATCAAAATCTTTTTTGAAACACAGTCAACTTTCCACCACCAAGTCCATCGCGAAAACCAAACAACTTTAACACGTTAGTTACAACGAAAAATATGTGCTAAAACCCATATTGAGGTAGGTGCGGAAAAAAATATGTAACCCGCCATTTTGCGGCGGCGGCCATCTTGGATTTTCATTTTTTTATTGTGAGCTCTATTCTGCCAATCAAGGCCTTTCATTTGATATCCATATTGAGGTAGTTGCGGAAAAAAATATGTAACCCGCCATTTTGTGGCGGCGGCCATCTTGAGTTTTCATTTTTTTCATAGTGAGCTCTATTCTACCAATCAAGCCCTTTCAGTTGATACCCATATTGAGGTAGGTGCGGAAAAAATATGTAACCCGCCATTTTGTGGCGGCGGCCATCTTGGATTTTAATTTTTTTATAGTGAGCTCTATTCTTCTAATCAAACCCTTTCATTACCCATATTGAGGTAGTTGCGGAATAAATGTGTAATCCACCATTTTGTGGCGGCCATTTGGTGTGAGGTCAATGAGGTGAGAATGACGTGAGTGTGAGGTGATAATGAGGTGAGAATGAGGTGGGTGTGAGGTGAGTGTGAGGTGAGAATGAGGTGAGAATGACGTGAGTGTGAGGTGAGAATGAGGTGAGTTTGAGGTGAGAATGAGGTGAGAATGACGTGAGTGTGAGGTGAGAATGAGGTGAATATGAGGTGAATATGAGGTGAGAATGAGGTGAGAATGAGGTGAGAATGAGGTGAGAATGAGGGGAGAATGAGGTGAGAATGAGGTGAGAATGGGGTGAGAATGAGGTGAGAATGAGGTGAGTTTGAGGTGAGAATGAGGTGAGTGTGAGGTGAGAATGAGGTGAGTATGAGGTGAGAATGAGGTGATATGAGGTGAGTATGAGGTGAGAATGACGTGAGTGTGAGGTGATAATGAGGTGAGAATGAGGTGGGTGTGAGGTGAGTGTGAGGTGAGAATGAGGTGAGAATGACGTGAGTGTGAGGTGAGAATGAGGTGAGTTTGAGGTGAGAATGAGGTGAGAATGACGTGAGAATGAGGTGAGTGTGAGGTGAGTGTGAGGTGAGTTTGGGGTGAGTGTGAAGTGAGAAAAAAATATGTAACCCGCCATTTTGTGGCGGCGGCCATCTTGGATTTTAATTTTTTTCATATAGCCTATGTTACTCAGGCTGAATGTAGCTTTCTAATGGTGAAAGATTTTTTGAAATCGGCCCAGTAGTTTTTTAGTTTATTCGTTACAAACAAATGTTTCCTCTTTATAATATTGTGTAGATGTGTAGATAAGAGGGCTTTTGTTTGGCAAAGTAGTCGTAAAAGTGTATAAATTACCTTGTTATTCACAAGACTATATAATTTTGTTCCCCTGAAAGAAAAGCACCATTTCTAATAACCACATCTCTCCTACGGAAACACAACGACCCGAGTGGCGCAGTGGTTAAGACACCGGTGCGCTACGCGGAGTGTCCTGGGTTCGATTCCCAGCAGAGCAGAGGTTCGAATGATGAATTAGAATATCTGTTTCTGGTCTGGGTGTGTTGTGTTCTTGTCTTGTGTGTGTCCATGGCACCCACGACGCAGGGAATCCTAGTGTGGGGCTATAAGTGTGAAACGTTTTTTATTTATTTATCGATTTTATACCATAAATAAACTAACCCAATTTTATCTTTACTTGGATAAATTTTTGATCTATTAAAATTTTATGATTTATTATCAGAAGCAATGGTCACGGCTAAACTAAGGCCTTATCCTAATTGGCTGACATGTGCATTTCAATAAGATCAAATATACTCGTAAACATGGTTAATCTTGCACTGCGGTGATAGCCCAGTGGCCAAGAATTCGGCCTTACTCGAGATGTACGGGTTTGAATTCACACCGCACACACAAAAAAAATGTTCTCAAAGACCTGCGAAGCCCACCAACCTGTATTAGGCTAGCGTGGTGGACTAATACCTA
Organism: Erynnis tages; assembly: GCA_905147235.1. NCBI lineage: Eukaryota > Metazoa > Arthropoda > Insecta > Lepidoptera > Hesperiidae > Erynnis > Erynnis tages. Next base: position 4,235,268 of record LR990092.1, read on the forward strand.
CATCCTTCTCATTATGAGAGGAGACCCGACTCTACAGTGGGTCATTAATGGGTTACAGACAATCTTGCACTGCATATTAGTGCATATTAATTCAATTTATAGAATAAAATTCTTCTGTAGATGTAAATTAAAACCGCCATTTAGGCATAGGTCGTAGACCATTTCCCAACGTAAAGCAATCGACCATTTGACAATCAGCCAGCAATCAACATGCAATGGCCACTGTTACGCATGGATATAGCACAGATATCTACGTATTTTGTTGCAATCAGTAAATTACATGAAATTCAATGTTTCACAAAATTACTACGTTCCTCGGTCGTACACGATACGAAACGATTAAGTACAGTATTATTTTTTGATGTGTAACATCTAATGTGGGGGTCAGAGCAGCGATTATTTATTTTGGCTTTATTGCAACTATAAGTTAGAGTCCTTAAATGTAGAGTCAACGTTATTCGGCAATATTCCTGTTTTGGACGAAACATAATGTCGTGGTTCATAGAGCTATTGGTATTATGATGCACTTTACCGAGTTGGAAGGTGCATTATTACACTTAAGAAATTATTATAGAGGTCCCAATTATTTCAGATATTCTTCCATAATATTAAATATTACATTTATCCCAATGTGAAACCAACAAATTAGTTCCTTATCAGAAAGCATAAAGACATGAAATATATGTTACGATAGGTATTAAAATGAGTTATTTATGTGTAACCGACATGTGCCTGTCAAGAATACTCTCGTGCTCATGCTCGTGCTTTTATTGTACCAGGACTAGTGTCAATTTTTTATCTTAAAGGAACTATGCGTTTTAACATCAAGATTTTGTTTTGATATTACATTTGTTGTGGTAATGCTAGAAGGATGAAACCAGAAAAGTAAACAACAAAGTTAATTTTTTTTAAAAAGTATATTTTCGCTCTACAAGAGTCGCATTGCTATATACATCAGATCACATTCAACTTTATACAGCATAACTTTTTTTTAGGTTTTTTGTCGAGTTTTGTATAAAAATAGTTTCAGGCAGTGGGGAAGCCGAGGTCAGAGGTAGTATTTAGTGCCAGCCGTGACCACCGTGGCCCCAGGGTTCCTCGGGCGCGGAGGCGGCGGCGTGAGCGGCGGCGGCGTACTGAGCGAGGTGGGAAGCGCGAGCGTGCTGGACCTCGGGCGTGTCGACGACGTACTGTCCGTCGTGGGTGAGCTGGATGTGGGCTTGCGGGCCGGTCCACTTGCCGTATCCGGCGGCGTATCCAGCGCCGTGCGCGTACGCGGGTCCGCCGTACGCAAGGGGAGCGATGCCGCCGTGCGCGTACGCTCCGTGCGCGGCGTTGGCGTGAGCGGTGGCGTGCGCGGCGATGTGAGCGGCCTTCAGGTGGGCCACCTCGGGCGTGTCGATCACGCGGCCGTCGTGAGCGAGCGGCGCGGGACCGTACTTGATGAGACCTGTGGGAGAATATGCGTGCTAAAGTGTCATACTGGCCAGTGACTACTTAATTGATGTGATCGAGATTGGCATAAATCACTCGGAACGTTTAAGCAATTAAGGCAATTTAAGCTCTCTATCCTGTTCTACATAGAGTAGGCGTACGCTACCTATATTACGCTCTTTACATAAGTCTAAAGGAATATCGAATTTTAAACTGTGTGCATAAATGATTCACTTCAATATTATAAATGGTAATAATTATTTTGTAATTTCCGAAGCTGCTTATCCAATTGAAAGTTCGTCCTCGAGAACTCTATTTACTCCAAGCGAAGAAGTTAACAAATCGCATCCCGATTTTAATCTGAATTTCGGTCGTAAGCGATAGTCAGCAGTCGTTAAGCTCAGCAATCCTATAGCTCGTGTAGCTAGATAAAAGGTATCACAACTTGAAGGGTAAAACGACTTGAATGACCCTTTCTCTACTTTCTTCTTTTGATAATGTTTGTTTGGGATACATACCAGCGGCGGGGGCACCGTAGTGCGCTCCAGCGGCGTAGCCGGGACCAGCTAGGTAGGCACCGGCGGCGGGCGCCCAGGCACCGTGCGCTGTCGACGCCTGCGCGTGCGCGGCGTAGTGGGCAGCCTTCGCATGTGCTACCTCGGGCGTGTCGAGGACGTATTTGCCATCGGGACTAAGTTGGATGGGCGCTGGGGCACCGGCGTAGAAGGAAGCCTGCGCGAGGCAGAGGGAAGCTGCGAGGATAATCTGTGGACAAATGGAATTGGACGTTAGAGATGTATGGTCATCAGTCGCAATATGTCAACTTGTATACGAATTGCCGAACTGGAGTCGTCACTAAGCCGACACTGAGCCGTCGCCAAGTGAGATAGGGTGAGCCGGGTGAGCTGCTGCCGGCGACGTCACCATCACGTCTTAGTGAGTAGAGAGCTTAGGGGCCTTTAAGGTTTGAGTACCTAACTGAAGTAAGCCTTAAATATTGAGTACCTAATTTGTAGTTGAAAGTTGATTTAAGACAAGCTCTAAAATACCTATAGGTCCCTCTATCTATTGTATATTCGGATAGAAGCAACAGCTGCTTTAGATTACTAAATAGTAAAGTAGGTAAAACAGTATGGATGTAACAATTACGAAGTAAATTAATTAGCCAATTAGCGACTTTGGATTGCTAAATTCTTAAACGTATTTAGTTAAAAAAAAAGAAACAAAAAAGCAATAATAAAGACTATAATAAAACTGAATGATACGATAAATAGGTCAATGACATTATCTTGTACGGAAATTGAAATAATTCGAGCTTGCATGCCGTCATGCTATACTGAAACTGATCGAAAAAGTGATTCGAATTGACTAACCGCTGTCATATAAAATTAAAGCTATTAAGTGGTTCAATGGTGGCCAGGAATCTCGATAAAAGAACTAATAGACAAACATAATATGTTCGTTACGCTCCGGCGGCAGCGCTCGTGCCATATTAGTCACATTTGAACAAGGACGTTAAATATAATATGAAATTTAAGGCTGCTTTACAATAATCTTTCAAAATTATTTTTTGTATGCACGCTATTATAGTGCTAGCATTTCCTCAAAATAGATTTTTACGATGTTTCGTTCTTATTTTCAGATCTTTTAAATCTAAGTTTAAGTAATACACTTTCTTTTATATCATTTGAACTCATGTTTGAAACATACTTGTTTGGTTGAGGTATCTTCAAAGTCACATGAAGTAAACTTGTTTATTTCGATCTTATATTTTACAACCTAAGATTGTTTTACTACCTATAGACTATTCAATAAACAAGGGTGATAAACATGAATTACTTCGATACAATAGTGAGGTAAATGAGACCGAGCTTTATGATTTAGCAAGCCTGGTTCTTGTAGAACAAACAGATCTTTATCGGACAGATCTAGGCGCAAGACACCTGATATAATTTTATAACGCCATTCACACAATTATTGCATTTAGTGCGAGAATTTGGCTGCCTTACTTTATCGTAGCCATGTTACAATGTTTATTTCGCCATTTAAACCAGATATTAATAGCAAAGTTCATGTGAACTAAACTTTTAACAAGCATAAAAAATTACATCAGTTTCTCAATAGAGTAAAATACGCACAATTGCTTATTACTATTTGCTAACATAATCCTGTTTTGTACAGATGTACGGATATTATTATGACTATTGTTTTCGCTTTACTTGAGAAATTCAATTAACGCATTCATGTCAAGTATTGCTCTGTATGTAGGTTAATATAAACACTAGTTAATTATCTTTTTAATACTATATTACTGTACCGGGTGTATAAATCTTACTTAAAACTTATTTACAACGGAGATTGTGTCACGAAAATTGGGTCTATTAAATAAAACGGGCACAGTCAGACTATGACGGTATAAATCACTTGCATTGTCAGGCTACTATGCATAGTATAGCGCATTTAATATTCTCGTCGAAATGCGGAGGAGAAATAGTCGGTAGAGGTATCAATCTACTTTGTGGTTGAGGAATGACAATAATAACGAAATTATGTCAGGTGAACGCGCTTGTATGCGGCACCTACATTCCCGCCTACACTGTTTCGATGCTATAACATAAATCACTGTAGGAAGTGAATTACACAATTTTCGTCAAAATGAAAATTCAAAAATTCAAAATAGAAAATAAAAATAAGAAAACTTAAATTTCGATGGAGAAGAATAGGAATATATATTTTTTATAATTGAATAGATATAATCTGATCTAAAATCATTTATTCATAAATCGTACCGTACACACTCATAAACTCATAAACGAGACATTTTGCGAAAAAGATAGGTATTACAAGTGTTCACAATTTATCCAGCACGTGCCTACCGTTAAAGGCAATATTTTGTGTAATTTCTCATTTATCATATCTCGCGTAATGTTCCAGGAAGCGATACGAACTCAATGTTAAACTGTTTTATTCCGTACATTTGGCTTTATATAACCCTGCAAGGCGTCGAACATTGGGTTAGAAGGCGTGGCATAGCTGCACGCACTGGTAAGCCGATGACAGATAAAGCCACCGCAATGTGAGAGCTTCAAGCAGCGAATTAATCTAGATAAACCTAATAATTTATATGTTTAAAGCAATCTAAACGAAAGTTGATGGACAAGAATCTAAGTCGTTTCTTTTATAACTAAAGAAAGCCGCGGATGAAAATAAACGCATACAAATTACGATCTTTATTTAGATAGTAGTAATAAACATTAAAACGAATACAATTAGTAGGTAATTAAAATGTGGATGATTCTCGGGCCGTAATGTAACAAACACAAAACAGCATAAATAAAACATTATATTATAGAATGTATAGAGACGAAACGTTAATTAATTAGAACTTGTACAATGAGCATAATTTTAATTAAAAACTGGCTAAGTTCGACTGGCTTTAGCACTTATAATCTAATAACCTCTCCTATTTATTAATATAGGTACTCGTATTACAGCTACCATAGTAAACATTATGAGAAATTTCCACTCAATACGGTTGCAAGCCAATTGCTGAAAAACCTCCTTTGGTGTTTAGTTATTTTTTGTACCAAATATGGATCTACCTATAATCACCGTATCTCATAATCAGTGAAGCCTCTATTTTCTATTACATTCATAACTTTTTCCATTACTACCGGTACCCTAAGGGCACGGAACCTTAAACGATAAACGGTAACGATATCAATGAAACGAGAGCAAGTCCAATCCACGAATACAAGTGGTTAGTTAGCGTCATAATCACTTCTCGTAAGTAATGCCGGAGGAGATACAGAATTCTGTTGGCCACGTATTTCACAAAACTGCCCCAGGAACAACACTAAAGCCTCGTTAACAACACTATTAAGTGCAAAGCCCTTGTACTAATTAATCAGAACAGTCATAGGAATTAATGACTTGTTCGTCTACTCGGTTTCCAATCAATATAGACGAGCCGCGTCTATTTTGTTTCCAATTTCGAAGTCTGGCTTTATACAGAATAGTAGAATTATCTTCGCTATCTGATGTTGAATACCCATAACGTACTGCGCTAATGTATAATCTGTGATTTTATTTTCTTGAACATAATTGTGCGTTGGTATTTTCATGCTTCGGACTTGCAATTTTAATGCTTTTAAAACGTAAGGATACAAACATATACCTACTTAAAATTACTATACTTTATTACCCTAAATGTGTTGCCATGCCTGAGTTCTCTATAATGTTCACAAAAGCATGTGAAGTCCACCAAACGGCATTACGCCAGTGGACTAAGGACTAAGGTTCTCATTGTTAGCGGAGCCCCGAGTTAAAGACAGTACCCAAAATATTAAAATCCTTTTCCTTTGCAAATTAAATTGTAATTACGATACTAGTTAGTTCTTTAAAGTAAATTATTAAATACTTATGTATCTTTTCTGCTCTCCAAAATGTATATCCCTAATAGTTTAAAGTATTTTCATATAATTTATATCATATTTATTTTCTGAATTTCTAGCTCATTCATTCATTCATTTAGTCAAATGTAGTTTATTCATACTTACAAGATATCGACTACAATTCTAGTGTTACAAACTGTGGTTTGCTCCAATTTGAACCGACCCTATCATCTTACACTGAAATTAAACCGCACCTAAGTGATTTTAAACACTACTAAGTACAGCTATATTGAAAAGTTAAATTCTAACTAATAAGGTATTATTATACGTAATAAGCTTCTTGCCGCGACTTTGTTCATGTGTCATTCATTATGCATTAATTCAAATAAGTAGAATGTACCTAACTAACAATGGTTTACTTTTTGACAGGACGAAATAACTTGAAAAACGATATAACTTGACAAAAAAATACAAACTTTGGAAATGTGTCATTAAATACTATATTAAAGAGCTGTTTAGACAGTTTTTATTTATCACAAACAAAGTCTCAATTATGAATACTATCTTAGTATAATTGAACAACTGCTAAAGACAGCCATTTTTATTTGTGAATGTGGGCTAGGATAGAACTTAAAAGTAGGTACATATTATGTATTACACTACCACCTGCGCACTTATAATTCACGTATTCCACAACACTATCCAAAACCACCGGAGTTGATTTACGTTCTGAATTAATTTCGCGTGATAAATAGTTATCTATGACATAGTTATGACACAGTTATGAGGAATAGCTACCAAGCCTCCGTCTTCAAATTCGTTTCAATGAAATACTGTCACTTTTAGTCAATAAACATCGGCTTATTAAACTATACGAAGTTACAGTTCAATAACGAAGTTGTGTTGAATAGATAGTTAAAGCTGTTTATAATTCACTCAAAACAATTCAAAGTCTTTACTTTCAAAAAAGGTTTCAGTCGTGCAAATGAAAAACCGTTCAAACTAATTAAAAATAGAATCGTTACGTTTTAAGAGAAAGTTAAACCTGAAAAATTTATTAGAAATTGCACTTGAATATTTATGTTTTACTTATTTCCCGTTGGTTATTGAATGGAATAAGAAATGTCAGACCACTTTTACCACACTAAGTTATTGCTACACCTTATATTATTTTTCATATTACGCGAGTTGTCTGTAATATTGCATTTACATATTAAGTACCTAGCTGAACCATTAAAAATGTAAATAGCCAAAACTAGAGCAGTCTCAAAGTAATGAATAAAAGATTAGTTACTTTTTAAATTGTTTCAACCAAAAACTAATTACCAACAATTTGTGTCACTCATCTTCAAAACATGTCTGAATCGAAAAATAACACAAAACAGGGACAGTGGATAATCGCATAAAAGACAAATAACCTAGTAACATGCCTTCTTTAAAAATAATCCAATCCCTGAATAATAAATAATTGGAGTTCTTGTTTCTTAACTTTTTTTCTTTTTCCTGTTTCAATAAAATTGTCGTGTATGGATATTAAAATTGTCGTAATGGATATTGTTCGTATTATATTCTGGTTATTAGAGAACAAGTCATTTCAAAGCAACTTATCAGAAAATCTTGGGAATATAATCGCATTTGGGTTATCCAGGCGGTATGTTGAAGGTTGGAACAAAAAACAACTTAGCACCTAATCATGACTGTCTGTTCGAAAAAAGTATAGCGTAAGTCGAAATCCACGCAAAAAATGGAAATTAGGTGTTTGATCGAAGTTCTGCAACCGGTTATTTATGTGAAAATTGATGCAATTATTCCACTACAATGAGTAACAGTTCACCGTACGCATAGCGCTGCTAGGGTTGCTAGTAGATGAAAATATCGATATGGATATTGATATTCAAGTTGTTTTAAAATATCTTATAATTTATCATATCTACTAGATATCATAAAATTATTATCGATATTTTTTATTTACAAAAGCTTTGTCTAAATATCATTTAGTATTCTTTAACTAAAACAACTTATTTATGTTGCTTTAAAACTATCGACCCCTAAACCATATACCCCGTACATACTAAGAACCTCAACACGCTTTTCTCCCCAAAACTAGCATCATCAGGTTATATGGACTCTACAATGTTTCATCTACAGTCTACAATATAAAATGTCACCGCAAAAACAAATATTTTACTCAACTATTTTTAGTACTTTTACTCAAATATTTTCTATTTCATAACATTATATCGGATATGGTGCGATATCTATAAAACATCGATATTATAGAACATTCGATATATGGTTGCATCACTAGCCGTGATCGACTTGAGGCAGGTGCAAACGGTTCCGAATGTTTCATACACAATCGATGGTTTCACAATTGACAGCCGCCGCGGCCCATAATGTGAATTCTAGTCCAATTCTGTACGCCAATTGTATCTCCTCGTAAAGATCAAAGTTCCCTAGAACGGAAACTGACTGACATTTTGTCTGTAACCGACCGTCTGATTTATGCTCCAATATCTGCAATTTAATTACCTACTACATGTTTTCGTTTTAAAAATAAAATGTGAACTTGTAATTCGAAGGTGAAGAGTTTGTAAGTTTTAACTTGCTAATCTCAAGAACTACTGATGTAATTTATGCATAACAACCCCTTTCTAGACAGGAATTAAATAAGTTTTGTATAATAATGCTTATTATGAACGTAAATTATTTAATCTTTAATCAAGTAAACGTGAAGTTAATTTTATGAATGCATAAGTAGTTACGATACATTCGAACTTTTTAGGTTTTTTATTTCGACAACAAACGAACACAATAGGATAAACCAGATTGCTCTACTTTAAAACCAAAACTAAATACTTGCTTGGCAACACAGCCTGCACAATTTAAGCCGAGCCCTAAAGTACCGAAGAAAATGACTCAAAGGGAGAGACAAAGCAAGTGTACTATAATTTGAAGGCGTGGACCTCATATCGGCTAGCCTTTGCATTCAGTTGCAAAAGCGTCGTGGTGCAATAGTTCGGAATTATCATTCAACGAACTAGTGCACAACCAGTTGGGCATTGCAATGTTTGGCAAGAGGAAGTAGGCGTTAGGAAGAAGAAGAAGCCTAAGACAATACTAGTCCTAAAATGGCAACCCTTTCACGTCACATACTCTAGTACACTTACACACTATGTACACTAGGGTTTTTCTTATATCAATAATTACGGGCATTGCCGTGCCGGGCAACCGTATATATACAGTCCACCAACCCGCACAATCCGCATTAGGCCAGCGTGGAGAACTAAAGCCTACATCCTTCTTATTGTGAGCGGGGACCCGACCCCGCAGTGGGTGATTAATGGGTTATAGACGTTACTTTATACCAGGTCAGCACACTCGTTATACACATTTAAGCAGTAGCTGTTTTATAATAAAAAAGTACTATGGTTTTGTAAAGGTCGTAAGAAAAATTCGTAAACTCGGTGAAAATTCGCAATCGCGACCGTTACGGTAAACTAAACGTAAGGTCATAGTTAATATGCCAGACTTCTCAATTTCATAATACCAACTTATAAGATTGCGAAACACTTTATATTAAAATTGCTCAACAAAGCCTTCTTTTGTTGTGACTAATTGTGTTGTAAACTATCCCGTAAGAATTTGGGAGTGAAAAGGTTATTGGACCAACTTTTTTTACTTTACACTATTTAGAAGAAAAAACAAATTTATCGAAAAACATATTATTTTGATACCATTGATATTGGACGCTGGTTTTTGACACTAATTTTTAAATTCTTCAATGTAATAAAAATGAATTTCAAATCTTTATGATTTTTATTTTTCTCGTCTCGTCAATTCTGTTCTCATTATTAATAGTAAAAGATTATGAAGAGCTTAAGTTATACTATAATTAAGATCAGCATGTAAATTAATGTAGAATCACGCCGATCAAGGTACTCGTACTACATACAATTCAGAGCTTGCAGTGCTAATAGCTTTATAATTTTACACACCTTATCTCACAAAGGATCTAATTGATCTCTACTTTATACTGTACATTTTGCGAGCAAAAACATTTTCAACTTGCACGAATAAAAAGATTTTCTACTACGGGAATGAGAAGCTATTTTATACGTGGCAAACGAATATACAGGCTACCTGATATTAAGGAGTGGCGGTAGTCTACATATGTACACATATAATCTTTAAAGGACTTACGTACCTACTGTGATTAGATTGTATTTGGACGACAAACAAAAAACATAAATTACTTTTTTACAATTTCACGGCGGGATACGAAGGCGAAAGTAGCCATCTCCCCGTGTGAACAAATTTTTCTACACCTATAAATAAAGTTATTAAGAAACGCTGATTAATTTTGTAGAGTATTTTGTTCGTTAGTCTGTTATTTGTAGTCGCCGATCTTGTCTACGAGATTATTACAGATGCTACGAAGATGCGCCCTACGATACGTGTTACGCCCGCCCACCGCTTAAAACGAAAATATTCTGTGTATGTTATTTATACTTTAGAAAATTTAATTATGTTTAATTTCTTACGTGCACTTGAAGGGTTTCCGAGTTAATATATCCACAAATGTATAGAATACAAGTGATAAAGAAAGGCGATTTACATAAGACAAATTACCATATCGTGACTAAGAGAGAAGTGCCGACGGTTTCGTAGGCGACTAACAAACCGGATGAATTAATCATCAAAACACATTGTTCTCCGTCAAAATAGACCTTGACATAGTATTTAATGAATTTATTAGTAACGCACTAAGTACAATGACTTAAGTAAATACCATATTTGGGAGTGTCCGGTGCAGAAAGGATATTAAGGGTTTCCTCTTTACTTCCTAGCATTGTTTGGGTTTTCCTATTTCTTTCAACATTTTTTGTGTGTTTTCAGGTATGATTTAGTGGGGCGAAAAGATTTTAATCACATTGGGAATCTAAGTCACGATCACTTAGTTCTAAGCGCGATTGGAAGCGGTTCAATAAATTATTTGCGATACTCAGTGGTCTTTCGAGTGACCTTTTGAACTTTACAGGTTTAAGGCCAAGAAATGTCTATTCTCTTTGTCCAATGTTTATCTCCGTTTAGTATCGTTGGTTCTCATAGCCTTCAGGTTGGAACAAAGGGATGTATTTTATGTTTTATCGATGTAAACATTGCATCGATCAAATTTACATCTTTAGTATTGTGAGAAAGAAAACTGACAAAGCTTTATCAATTCACGAATCACTCATATTCGACCGACATGGTATCGACCGATATTGTGCTTCAAATTTAAAGATAATATAGTTGAATTTTTAATTATTGATTTTATATTTACTCTACCGATTTACTACCCACTAATTGGTATTGGTATATACTACCCACTATAACTATGTTTTTTCAATAAAACTACATATAAGATGCAAAAGAATTTGCTAAAATTGGATATAACTTATTTCACACAACATTTATAATTTATATTAAAAAAAAACAACACGTTCTGAACCTTCATACCGGTAAGACGTGTCGGCTATAGACTTAATATGTTACTATTGTCTCATTAGTGTTTAGTAAAATATTTTCAACATTTTTCACTTCCTCTTTACAAATATCAAAACTAAATATTATGAAGAAGAAGAAAGAATTTTATATTTATATGACTCGACAAAGTAACCGGTAGTTACCGAGACGGATCTTGTCACCCGCCTACTATCAGCTACCAACGGTGTATTAATTTAGTGACAATTTAGTTGAAATTCTGACTGAGCGATTTATTTGGCGTGAACAAATTATAGGGAGGTCGTGCGGCTCTGAACCGAACTGCATACATATTCATACTCTCTAATGCCCGCCAATTCCGATAGGCGCTATTGATTCTTAATATCAATCTAATCTCAAACGCTTGAATTATGTAAATGGCAAATTAAACTAAATTTGTCAATTTTATCCTTGTATTACCATAAATTTTACGATTTTATTGCCGGGAGCAAATCAGTGTTCGATACTGTTTGTGCAATGTTTTACTGCTTCATTTAGTATAATTTTAATATGACACAGAAATATATTAGGTTAAATTATTATAATAAACTTTGTAGAGACATACTAAGAAATGAATGTTAACGGTAAGGTTCGTGATAAGAAACACTTTCCCCATTTAGTGACTTACTATGAAATCTCTAAGGTACGGGTGTAATAAACGCACCGAGTCAATACGTATTTTAATTTTGCGAGGCAACTTCGAATTTTTTGTTTTATTTACAAAAATACAATTTTTTAAATTTTCATAAATTAAATTTTGGGTTAAACCATCTTGTATTTGTTAAAATTTTACAATGCTATTAAAATTTAAGGTATGTATAATTACACTTTTTTAAGTTTTGATCTTGATTATACTTATTATTACTTTATATACATATAATATATGTATGTGTATATAATTAAAAACTATCTAAACAAATTTAATTATATCTAAGTATGAAAAACAATGCCGAATGAAACTTACCACAGACTGCATGATTACGGGATTTATACTAAAGTTATTGGAGATCTCAAACGAACTAACTTAGGCGCTGCTGGGTAGCCAGTACTCGCCTAGAGAATTTCGCCTAAGCGACGTGTGTTCACAACTACCTCCAAAGTCGGAATGTCGATTGGACACAGCGAGCCCCCTTATATATGTAACACCCCGCTTTGACCACTTGTAATTGGAAACAATTAACTAGGCAGCAAGTGCAATGCCGTAATTTTAATTGTGAGATGCGCGGACGTACGAGTACACGACACACACCGAAGGGATGATTTCAGGGTCGTACTCAATTACGTGAAAGTTGACAGAGAAATATGGCTTTTGCAAGAAAATTCCAGACCAATAGGCTCAGGGTCACGCTGCGACTACCGCTTACGTTTTCCGAAACGTTTTCTTTCATGGGATTTGGTTCTCGAAAGTTCAATCGGCATTTCTTGTTCCTTAGTGGGTGGTGGTTTCGAGAACAATTACTAGGGAATTATGGTTGAAAAGAGTACGTAAATATGGTACGTGATGAGGTGTATGGTACTACATTACGTGTCTTTTAATTAATATGTAACTCTACGGAGTAATGAGACGACGTTGATGTCTTTCGTATGAGCTACTTGTAGTTCCGGAGTATTGTGTCGGTCGTCTAGAGCTAAATTCAGGGCAAAACTAATTAAAAATGTGTATATGTGTAGGTACCTCGGGTGAATTTTTAAAGTGGTAATAGAGTACGTGGTATAAGACTATAAATTATATTTCCTCATATTTCAAAATATACATTTATTGAATATTTCATACAAAAAAGTAGACGCTATTTCTTTGATTTGAACGATTCATAAGTTTTTCAAAAATATTATCTCTGAAATGGTACATATTTAATTGATAAATCTTTTTATAATGTTAGGATTCGGAAAATTAGAATCAAATTAATACAAAATCTTTGAGTTTGCTGCTGATAATGTAAATTTCTTTCTGACATTAAATAAAATGTATCCCATGCATGGTTCTTGCCATAGCGGCATTAAATAAATAAAGAGAAGGGATATAATAATACGCCAAAATGTATTCTGGCAATGTAACAGATAAATTGAAAACCAGAGTACCTTTATGTAATACTACCTGCGAAACCTGACTACGCCCTATAAAAGTAACACTTCGTTTAGAAGTAGATATACATTTACTACTAACCACGTAGTTCGTAACAAAAGGGGTATTCGTTTTTTTTTTCAGTAAATGTCTGTGACCCATTAGTGACCCATTGAGAGTCTCCAATCATATGAAGAAGAACATAGGCCTCAAACTACCACGCTGGCCTAATGCAAGTTGGTGAACAGGTTTCCGCACGATGTTTTCTTCACCGTTACAGCAGGTGACATCGCGCATAACTTTTAAAAAACAGTTGTGGGTGCCACTGGGATTTGAATCTGGATCTCTGAAATAAGAGGCCAAATTGTTTCCGCATCCAATCCTAAATAGAGAAAAAATCGTATCTGAGGTTGTGTGTGGGTGTTTTGCTACTTATGCGAACAAAGATGAGCCTCGGCAACCAAACCAAATCCAGCCGCAATATGAGCTTTGAATAACATGCTGCTTTACGACGGGTTAAGAGGCTGGCCATGAGGTACCTCCCCGGACCTCCCCGGACGAGATACTATTGGCTCTACCACCTAATAAAATGCCAAAAAACAAATTCAGTCAGGAGTCGTGACGTCTTTACGACTAGACGATTATCAGGTAGCGATAAACTCAAACAAGTCTACATCACCTACTTATTTGCTACCTTGCTCTATGTATTATGTATAAACTCTTATGTAAAGGCAAATTCCTTTCAATTAGTCTTATCATCAATATGAGTCTTATCATAGCTCAATGGCTATGAATTCAACTTGAGAGGTCCGGGTTCTTATCCCAATGGCAAGCACCAATGATTATTTAAAAGTTAAATAAACTTTGTTAACTAAATGTCACCTGTTATAACTGTCAAGTTAAACATCGTAAGGAAACCTGTTTGCCTGAGTTCTCCATGCCTGAGTTCTTCATATTGTTCTCATCTAGGCAGGTGAAGTCTATCAATTCGGATGAGGGATTAGGAAAGGATATCCCACACTGGGTAACTACGAGACACCTTTGACAATATTATGGATAACTTTAAGATAAGTTCAGGTTTTCTCACGCCATTTTTCTTGAACTTAAACTTTAACTTAACATAAATAACATTTAAAAACCTTTTTCAATTTATTGAGATGAAGAATTTTTGAAAAGTTACAGCTAACTATATGTATAGGTACACACGTAACTTTTATATTATATTGTTTCGCTTTTACCTTCACAGATCTAATTAATTTAATTTATCGTGTAAACCAGTCAATCAAAACGGATGTCGAGCCGTCACATAGTAGGCACGGTAATAAATTGTAAAATATTAATAATAACCATATACGGAATACTTTTAAGTCGACATAGGCAAGTCATTATTATCATAGGTAAAAAACATATTACAATTATTCACGTGTCTTTTTAAAGGTTAACGATGTAGTTGAAGCTTACACATATAAGTCCATTATTCCAAAGGCGCAAAGGAAGGTACAAATCCGCCTTACGCCTTACACCCAGCTTGACATCCGTTTTTAGGTGGTAGAGCCAAAATAGCTCGTCTGGTGAGCCAAAGTAGGTATCTCCTACCGCCAGCCTCTTAACTCGTCGTAAAGCAGCATGTTCTTCATGTCTTGTGTTTCAATTTGAGGCGAACATCTTAGTCCTCATGTGTAGCAAGTAGCAAAGCACCCGTCTCAAGGATTTTCTCTATATGAAGTTGGATGTGGGTTTCTATCCGTTATAATATAAGTTATAGTTAGTTTATACTCGTTTAAGCTAGACCGCCTTCAGAAGAGGTGGACTGATGACCTGATGAAGACAGCGTGAAGTCCAGCAGGGGCCTAAAAAGTTCTGAAAGCATTTTACGGCTATAAACATGTACCTATGGTTCCTTTACCTTCGGTTTTCATCCCCGAAGACTCAATTGGTCAACTGTGTCATGTGCTGACAATTGTAAACTGACAAAGGCTTTCCAGTAAAAAGACTTCTATTGCTAAAACGGTTTGATGCATATCCATCCCAATACAATAGATAGCTAAAGAATGCTGCAACTGACAATGCAGTCTATCAAAACGGATGTCAAGCCACAAAGTATTTATTAATAAATTGAAAAATATATTAATAATCACCGCATAAGGAATTTCCTCGATACCTCTTGTTGGAGCCGTAGGCAAAAACTCTCGGTATTATTAACCGAGCGACATACTGGTACAGTCGCTAGTCGATCTCCGGTTACATGCATACAGCTAATTATAAAATACAAGCCGTCAACGCTCTGCTGTCTTAATGACTCATTTAAAACTTTCAACGCTCCGGAGCGCAAAGTGCTACCTAGAATGTTTTTACAGTTAAATTAAGTGAATACTTTTTTCCTGCATCGTAGGTGCTATGTACAACACACACTTAAAACCACATAGGTTACCAGTACGGCACTACGGCCAGACCGGAAACAAATTTTCATATTTATGAATGCAATGCTGACGACGACAAGCTGACCTGAGATCTATACGATCACTTTATAAGTGGATGCGTCGCTACTCGTGAGTGCTGATAAAGAGCTTTATATCTTTGCAACCGCAACTTGCTAATAAAATCACAAGATAGTTATTAAAGGGGCACGATAAAGTACTTCCTGGATAAGCTACGTTGGATCATGTAAAGGGTTGTTGACTGCAATCTCTATCATGTCCCACTGTTGGGAATAAGTATCTAACACAACAGGAGAAGTGGAGCTGCTCCATTGCGTATTGGTCGAAAAGGGCTAGTAGCCACAAGGTTTAACGTTTGCTATCATATCGATAACAACCGGGACCGACGGCTTTACGTGCCCTTGGAAGCACGGAAGCGCGCATCTGATTCGCCACAGCGATCACCCATCCAGGTACTGACTGCGGCTGAAGTTGCTAAACTTTTTCGATCGCATGCGATCTACACATGCGCACTTCCTGCGTGTAGGTATATTTATTTGTCTATTTTTTGAAGTGAAAACTTCTTTGGCGGCGTTGAGCACTTTTTGGTTTGAGTAATAATCGCGACAGGACACGTGACGCTGATCGTAAGAGAAAATGCGTAAGATATGGTAACTATGGAAACTGTCAAAAGGAAACATTCATAAATAACTAGCTGCCCCGCAAACGTTGTTTTGCGATATAAGTTATCGAGCTTTAATTTTATAATATATAAGATAACTGTATTTTTTATAAGCTAAATATTAATATTATTATGATTTTGGATTCGACATTGCGATTATTAGTATTAAATGTCGTTTCTTTTCTTACAGAGAAACTCAATTGTGTTTTAATTGAACTGTCGTCCAAATCACCAAGAAAACACATTTTTTAAGTTTTCACTTCTGCCGGCACTCCCGGAGTGCAACCCGTTGTGTTTTGTACCTATAAAGTATCATACAGACATACAGTTACTATTTATAATATTTTACCTACTACGGAGACTCCAGGCTTTAACCTATGCAGTAGTAGACTAATGGTCGGTTTGGTGGTTAAGGCAAGGGCGAGAGAGCGCGGCGTGTCTTGCGTTAGAGCCGCTACGTGATTCGCTCCCGTGCGTTTGCGCCAGATACCTTGAATTACTGTTTGTTTTATAAAAATTAGTATTAGCAACCCATTTGTGACCCACTGCGGGATTGAGTCCTATTAGATGGGAACTCAATGCGTTTCTTTGAAAAAAGAACATCAGCTGTTATTCAAAGCTGGCAACGCTCTGGCGATTCTTCTAGTTTCGCTCGTATCCGAATGAATTCGAAATTCTGGAGCTACAAGAGTCCAACTCAGGTAAACATAAGGGTTGTATGGACCACTGAACATTATTTTGTTATTATAAATATGATCTCTACAGGGGGACTAATATTACACTAGGCAAGGACCCTTCAGTACACACTCCTCGTGCTACGGAGGACAAAATTCATTCATCAATCTTTTGATATCCACTGATTCAAGGGTTCAATTGATGCACTGCAAACAAACACTGCTTGCAATAATATTATCCTTGTCCACCAATGGTAACACCCGCTATCATACTCGTAATAGTATGGGTTACGTTGTTACTTTCGTTATGGATCTGTTTTGGACTTCAACCGAAGTAGGTATGTTCTATTATATAATTTTTATCTATTGTTAAAAAGGTATAAGATAAACGCTTGAATAACTTTTGAATAGTCAAGGAAGTAATCGACATCGTATCTGTTCTCGAAAGGATACGACAGATTAAATTGCACTGACAATAACTTCATGCATTACAGGTTTTTCTATGAGAATATTTTATATCTAGAGATGTCGTGTTTGATTAAGAATGACTTGACCTATACGTCAAGGCATAGGTACGAGTAGTTCTGTAATTTATCGTAAAACTAAGTCACTCTAAAAAGTATAATTTAAAAAAAAATTCAGTGAGATAACTAAGTATGTGAGATAATCCTCCAATGTTAATTTAACCTATTTTCAACTGATCGATATTATGTCTGGAACTTTGTAAACGTGTCCCCATTTCCTAAAGACGGAAGATAGATGGAACTTTATTTGTAAAATAGTCATCAGTCCTCAACGCTCACAAAGTTGGACGCCTAGCTCCATACCTAACACAGACATTGCTCGGGGTCGGATTCGCTTGTACAACCGGTAGTATAGCGCTTCCTATACTGGCTTGAAGCCGAACATCATAAGCGGCGGCTGTTACTATGGCTCTCCAACCGAAGCACAGGACCACTTCCCTATCTCGCTGAGCGAGCTGCGATGGCTCTACCACCTGAAAGGCCAAATGTGAAGGCGCTCTAAACTTCGAGACCGTACATAAAACTTGCAATGATAAACAAACACTCAATTTATAGCGCACAAAGGAGAATGTCGCACCATTGTGAAGCCTGTACGACACGGTTTGACAAGATAAGTGCCACCGTTGCCGCTCAGAATAAACGCTCCAATATTATATGTCAATAACTGTATAACTAGGTATGTCCGATTGCAAATGAAAACAGTGCGTTACTACACACTGTTATTTGGTTTTGTTAATATGGTGACGTTGCGTTACTGGAGGAATGGCTCTCTTTTCATTCAGTGGAGAACGGAAGTAGAGTCAGTTCAAGTCACCCCACTAACGAGACTCGTGTAATCGACAAAGATATTTTTGCAGTTATTTTTATTGTGTCATGTCAGTAACCCATTAGTGACCCACTACAGGGTCGGGTCTCCTCTCACAATGAGAAGGATGTAGGCCTTAGTCCACCACGCTGGCCTAGTGCGGGTTGGTGGACTTCACATGCCTTTGAGAACGTTTTTTTTTCTGAACTCTCAGGCCTGCAGGTTTCCTCACGATGTTTTCCTTCACCGTAACTGCAAGTGATATTTAATTTTTATAAAGCGCACATAACTTTTTTTACAAAGCCATTGGTGCGTGCCACTGGGATTTAAACCCGGACCCCTCGATTCGAGGTCGAATTCTAAGCCACTGGGCTATCACCGCTACATTTTATTAAATAAGTAAAAATATGAATTTGATAACGATTGATGATAAACTATATCCTGAAGAAGACAGTGGAAAACCGTTGGACATAAAACGCCCAGGACCTAACGGAGCGGCCTCGATTATGGGACGCCTATGTCCAGCAATGGACTACGAAGGACTGAAAGGAAGAAAGGAAATCAAACCTCTCTTAGTTTTAAAACAATTTATGGTTTATTTTTGATCCTTTCGTACTTTTAAATAATTTATGATTTATTTTCTTATTAATGCACTTATCGTTAATTACTGTGAAAATAAACTCATCGGATAAATTTTAAAAATAAATAAATAATCCTTTAGCCAAACAAGTATTTTGTCTTTAAATTCTACGAGTGTCAGTATCAAATTTCTCGAAAACCGCTGAATTCCGAATAGGGCTTCACATTAACCACTAGAAACCCTTAAACTTTGTTTACTTTGAAATTCTTTTTTTATTGGAAACTGGAACTAAATTTTCATATTAGTTAGGGCATTGATGACAAAATTTTTATTCAAAGCCAAAGACAAAAACTTTATTTTCACTAATATGGATATTAGGTTTTACAAAGCATATTTTGATCAATTATTATTGATAAAATTTACCTTTTCAGGGATGCACATTATTACAATAAAATATTTAAAATTAAAACAACAATACTAAAACTAATGTTAATATTACATAATAAATAATTTAGGATTAAATGTCTTCATTGTTTTGGGCTGCAGTTTAAAGCGTTTTATTATACTCTCGAGCGCAAGAGTATAATAAGGATTTAAAGTTAAACATTGATCTTAATGGAGCTGTTATTTTGACACAGTTCCAATCCAAAGCCGATATAGATCTAAACACTATGAGTGCTTTTACTGTCACATTGTCAATATTATTGATTGCGATAAACCTGACCAATATTAATAATAAATATAAATTCGTCCAGATTTACCGGACGTCAAGTCGTAGGTTAGTCGAGTGCCACCCACTTGCTGACAAACTGTTACACATTGCTGTATAAATTCCGAACTAAATAATTATTTTAAGTCTGCAACTTATGAGCATAGTAGATATTGTCGGGTGATAAGTCAACTTACGACTATCTGAGATCTAGAGATAGACTGTCTCATAGAACTGTCACTAAAATAGTACATAGGTCTAAAATGTTTTTTCTTTACATGCTATAAGTCTCAAATTTCTCGAAAACGTAGAGCTCCGGATAGGGTTCAAATGACAAAAACGATTGCTTTTAACCAAATCTGCATACACTTAACACGTTCACTGCCTTCGATTCATTAATATTGCTGGCGACTCGTATGGCATGTGCAAAAGATAGGTCCGAAACCTATTATTGACGACCTACAGGGTCGGGTCTCCTCTCACGGTGAGAGAGGTGTAGCTTGCAGGCCTTAGTAGCCACAACGCTAGCCTAATGTCTGGACTTCACATGTATTTGAGAACATTTTTTGTGAACTGTCAGACATACAAGCAAGTGACATTTAATACATAAGCGCACATAATTTTTTTAAGAAAGTTATTATTGCACGTGACTGGGATTCGAACCCGGACTTCCTAAATAAGAGGCCCAAGCATAAGTCAGTGTGCTGGGCTGGGCAGAGATAATTGGCAGAAAACGTCACGTAAGGAAAAAGCGTTACATTTCCTCAAGGCGAGCTTTGTTTTTCTCTTTTTCTTTTTGAAAGGGCTGTCATTTGTCAAAGGGCTGTTTCGAATTCTAATGAACCGCATTAAAGGCATTTGTTGTAGATTCGAACAGCTCCTAAATATGTGTGTCTTTCGACTTAATTTGATGTTTTGAAGTAGGTGAAAATTACTGACAAAGATACTTAGTCCGTTATAAACAAATATAGGTACGGGCAAAACTAATATAAGACGTCTAAAACATAAAAGATAACGCCACAAAAATGGCATGCGAACATAGTAAAAGAATTAATGTATCACAGATAGTATAAATGCTTTAGTAAAAAGGAAGTTCTATATTGAACAATGCCTTAAAAACCTTATGAAGTTTTTGCATCAATACTATTTGTAACACTCTAGGTTTGTGTTAATGCTATTTTAAACACACACCTAAATATACATTCCTGTCAATCATTATGTTCCAAGCTAATATACTCGTAGGTATGCTAAATATTTTCACGCACGACTGCCGATCAACAAAAATAAACAATGCATATTTATTTTAGACACTGAAGTTTCGAATGATAAATTATACCTGTGCCCCGACCGTCAACAGTGAAAACTATCGTCAAAGTATTCGTATAGTTAACGTATGTTATTTGCTACGCTGGGAATCGAACCCGTACTCTCACAGCGCAACGGCGTCCTAATAACTCCTGGAGGTCTTTCAGTAGGTTCCAAACAAAAACTTTTGCTGTTATTTACAACTCAAACAAATATCTTATTTCAAATAAACTCAAAGAAATTTAATGCTAATGTTTTAGATTGAATTGGAATATACATTTCTTTGTCCAAAATCGTGACCATGCGATCTCTTGGTGGGAAAAATTAGGTCGTTGGAAGGCAAGACGCCGGGCGGTCTTAGTCGGAAGCATCACGATTATAGGATTATGCTTCCTTGACATAAAACTATAATCTTGGTAATTTATCTAGCTCTTAAATGCAACACTAAGGTGTTTAGTCCACCAGCTACCTTTAAAACATAGTGTCTTATGCATTCACTACGTGTCTTATGCGTTCAGTACTTATAGAGGTAATCCTACAAACAAACTCGCACATTTTACCTCTTATAAAATATGTATAGGTACCTATATTTTGGTAAAGAGTTATTTTTAATGATCTTATTAAATTAAGTTATTTATAAACATTCATCTCCTTTCAATATTTGCATACCTAAAAATAGTAAATATAGATTGTTCAAAATTTGTAACAACTCTACACCTATTGTGCACAAAAACATTTTGTCTTTGTCTTTTGTCTAGATGAGAGATGTAACATTACTGTGGCTAGCCCCTGAGCAATTCAGGATCTAGATCTAGACACCTCTAGATACCTCCGATAAAAGTAAATTACTAATGGCAACTTTATTTCTATACTATCTTTAGAAATAGAGGTTTCGCACAATAAAAAAAATTATATATAATGAGATACTTAGTTCAAAAACGTGAGCTAGTGGTGGCTAGTAAACTACTTAGTTTAGGTGTTAGATCTAATCTTACTACTTACAGCAATATTTTTTGTATATCTAATATTTTTTTGTATTATCTCAGATTTGGAGGCTAGAATATTGAGAAATAATAAACTTGAGCAACAATATGATATTGTGCAAGGCACTTAAATACGTAAAAACAATATAGGTTGATTTCTCAAAGTTTGTGGTTCAGAGATATTTTTACTAAATTATAAAGTTTAATAAATTATGCCATCTATTGTAAATGGCTATTAAATTAACTATATTTTTAAGGATACATACTTATAAAAAACTGTCACTAGCCGGTCTCTGTATAAGAAAAATTATAATGAAACAGGTATATGTAAAATAAAATGTTTTTAGGAGTCCGAGAAACCAAAATATTGATTTCATTATTCACTATGTTAGAGAACATTAATCGCCTTATTAAGGCGTAGGTAATAATCACTCAACGCGCGTTCGTTACTTCTTTTACACAAAAATACGTGATACGTAATCTCAAGCGCAAGAGTATAATAAATTATGCAGTCCATAATATACTCATTCGGTTTAAAAATGACAGCTGAAGCCCAAAATTCACTTTCATAATTAACGACTCCATAAATTCTTTGTGCAATTTCCTCGACTATTTTAAGCAATAACCCTTCAATAAATGAGTCGATCAATTAAATCCAACACAAGTCCGGTAAGGTCAGCTAGTCTGCAAACAGTACTAATTTGTGCCTCTTAATAATATTTTTGCCACACTTGTCCACCAAATATGGCATTCATAAAGACCGTCGAAGTTAGTGACGCATCGCATCACAGACCGGTGTGTTGCGGCTGTGGCTAGTTAGTGGACAGTGTGGCGGGTTCCGTCACTTGTCATGAGATGGCGACACGGAAATCCTAAATCACGCTATCAAACTTTTCTACATCGCTGCTATATACAAAACAAAACTCCGACACGGCCGCTCTATAGCCTGGTGGGAGATGTCCCTTTGCCAACGGTACTCGGTCAATTAAAATACTTTAAACGAACTGTCAGAATCGCAGAAACTTAATCTATTAATCTTTATAATTATGTATTATTGTAGCACGCAGTAACTGAGTTTTCAAACCTATCATAATACGCGCTTTTTGTAGAAGAAGAAGAAGAACTCAATAAAACACTGAACCACTTAGTTACTGATGGTATATTTATTATAATCGTAAATTTATGTTATCATCCTTGTAGAATGACACCTCAGTACCAACTGGAAGATACGCGTAAAAGTAAAGATACGAGAACACGTAGGTACACCGTACAAAGTATGTATGGCCTCATTATATACAATGTTACTGTAATTAAAAAATAAATACGCTATCAACCCGCAATTTGTGTGATTTATAGCTAAGGGTACACATTAGTTAAGGTCAAGTCGTCTAGTGCAATATGAGTATGAAGTTAATACAGTGTTATGTTTGTGCACCTCGAATATATCTCAATAAACGTAATACCTATTCTAATCATGTGAGATAAAGTGTAAAATAAATTAAAGAAACTTTTAATTTAGCTATAACATTCTTTTAAAGTAAGAAGATTTTTGCTATTATTTTATTATTTGCTATTAGCATTTAGCACGCCGTTTGTGCCGCATGCTTTAACACTAAAGATTTAAATAAATAAATAAGTTTGTTGGCTTTAATATTGGAATAGCAAATATATTTTAGCTTTGAATATATCTACTTTTTGTTTTAATTCAGCATACTCTGTTACGCACAGTCTAATCTATTCTAATTTACAAATGGATAATATAGACATGACACATAGGACTTAATTGGCAAACATAGTCTGGTCGTACAAAAACAATCTGTTTAATTACTGTTCCAATACAATAAATCAAGAAAAAAGATCTACGACACAAGTGGAGTACATAAATAACAAAGTTCTATTATAATCATAAATCTCCGTTTAAACAAGTCAATAACTTAAGTAGGTATGTGACGTATTGAGGTGTTGAGTATGAGCATAAAGAGTAGCTTATTAGTTAATAAAAAACTGTGTTTGTAGATTTACAAATGAAAGAAAACGACGTATTGTGACACTGGTGACAGGTGGGGCAAATGAGCTCAGTGAGTTTTATTAACGTCATAAAATAGAAAAAAAGTTAATTGTAGTGATAAAATCAATTTAAAGGTAATAGTTATAAATTAACGTATTACCTATTCTTTAAAAATTTATGTTTTTCTACAATAAGTTTCGTGAGTATCCTAATACAGTTTGAGGTAGTCCGCATGATCAAGGCTTCGAACCGAGGTCCCGTATCACGTATACTAGGTATGGCATTAGAGCTTAGAGACTACTGACTACGACACGGCTAGGTCGCCGTGGACTTCCATTCCTAAAGAAAACCCCCTTTTGGGTTATAGGTCGTATAAAGCTAGGTACTTATTTCAGGAAAGCGAATGAAAGTAACACATAAAAATATGGCAAGGCACAAATAATATGGCAATAATAATGCATATGGCCAAAATAGTTCATAAATAGAACCACGCCAAAAGAAAATCGTAAAAATACGCACTCCTAATAAGAGCTCACAAAACAAAAATCGTATAATATGCCTACTCGGAGCAAAGGACATAAATCTGTGTGACAAGTCAATAACTCCGGCATTTTAAAGCGGTTTTTAATTGACATGTCCAGTGTGTGCGAAAAAAGGAAGGTTATATTTAGAAGCGAGCATAATGTGGGTAACGTTTTTATCGTTCTGCCATTATCAATGCAGTTGGCGCGAAGTTATTGGTTCCGACACGCATTCATAAACATTCGAAATGGTGTATTCCACTTTGGTCTATCTCTATTCCACAAATACAAATGGAAATGTTTAGCTAAATAGGTACCAACGCAAGAGTAAGTTCATGAGAAAAACTGATCGGGCTCAGAGGTGTGCCTTAACAGATGCCTATGTAGGTACATTAGACTTTTTCATATCATAAAGGTAGAGATCGAGTTGGATACCATCCAACAGGAGAAAATCGTATGATTTTAGATAAAGATATTAATATTTACAGGAATTTTATATTTTTATATTACAGTTGTTATGTACCTGATATGAACCTACCTCTTTCATTCTTCTTTTGTTTCCTCTTTCCAAAAGATCAGAGCGCCTTTTTTTCTAAATTGTATTTCTATTATACCTATTGAATTAATCTGTAGATGATAGTGCTGTGAATCGACTATATCGTCACGATTATATTGTTCACAAAAATCGTTGGTTAAACGCAACACTCGAGTGGGAACTGGTATTTCGCCGGCGCTCAGTCTATTTTCTGTTCTAATTATTAACCTTTACACACTTTTACGACATTGTAACTTTCATTGCGTTAATGATCCGTAAAAATATTCTTGTTTTTCTTTCTGTTGAGACAAAAATATCAACCATTTTAGGGGATTAAATCTCGTAAACGTCTACTTAACCTGATTTTATTAACTGCAATATCTGTGCAATGTCTGTATGATGATGTTTTGTAAGTATTTTGTGTGACACATGCTTTAAATTTCTTTTATACTTTTTAAAAGAGCGAAAGATGAAGTTTTGAAAAGAATAAAATGGCAACGTGCTTCATTGACAATTTCAAATATTGGATCAGTCATATTTGGCGTATTCCAACTTGAAAGTGGATGTTCAGGTGCTATTGCTATTAGATAGTTCATTCAACAACAGGTTACGTTCAAAAACATTTTAACAGTAAATTCGGATTTTTCCTCAATGGCTTCAAAAACAAAACAGACTCAACAAAACTACGTACACTAGCAATATGCCGACCAATTTATTTGAAAACGGACGTCACGCGCCGCTAACTTGAACTAAGCTATTTTGGAACGATACAATAACATATTTTTATTTTTTGCAAAAAAACAACAGATTCGGAATGACACTCAATTTAATTAATGTTACGTCTTTGTTCCGGCTGGCTGATTCTAATAGTAAATAAGTGTAACGAGCCAGGAAATTAGATTAAAATTAATGATTTTTTCTAGGCTATTTGAAACTATATACATACTAACCTAAACTATATTGCAGTGAAAGACGCTTAAATGTAATACTATCACAGACAGTTTATATTTTGTAATGCTTAATAAAAAATGCTTTGAAATGCTTTTTCCTACGAACCCGCGCTTCGTTTCCGTTTCATTTCGGATAAAATAAGACAACGCTGATGAGTAGTTGGTGGATATCACACCTAGAGAAAATGGAAAATTCAGGATGTCTTTAAGATTGAATCGTTACATTAATTTAATTTTTAATGCACACCTAGCCCAGAAAAATTATGAGCGTTCCACTAGAATTTAAACCAAGACCTCTAAGTAGGAGAGAAAATTGTAAGGCACAATCTATCACAACTTTTTTCCATAACTAAGCAGTCGCAGAATGTGCCTGAGAAAAAAAAATGTTTAAAGGTTTAAATTTACTGCGGAAATTATTTAATTTCCAGAGGTTGTTGACTCTACGTTGCATTTTAGACCACCTGTTTCAACAGTTTCGTAACTATTTAAATGTACTCAGATATATTGTAGTTGTCTAGCCTAATGCAATATTTACAAAACACTAGAAATTTATTTGCATTAGACGCCATTAATTCTTAATTCTTGCATATTTTCATGCATTACTGCCATCATACTTTGGCAACCATCCGTCATAGTGTCCATTTTACTGTTCATTCGAATTTCACCCTTGTGTGTCAAGGATTAACTTATATATAAGAATTAACTTGGATTGAATGTAAATGTGAGACAGCTAACGTTATTAAGATATATACTCGTAGAATAACAAATAACAATTAGCTGAATTATATTTATAAGGTTATTCTCCTTTTAATCTAAGGTTAAGTTAACCGATTCCCTTGTAAGTACATCTTTAACAGATAATAACTAGCTTTTATAATACTCGCTTATATATTTTGGTGATTTTCCTAATTTGAAAGAGTATTACATAACCAGTAAAAATGTGTTGAGCATCTTATGAAATCACGAGAGGATGTGCTGTGAGGAAATGTCTTTTCCCACAACTATCGAAACAATATTAAAGATTCACAGAAGAGGGTCAAATATCCTTCCGAAACTGGATTTCAATAAGTACGGCCTCGTGAATTCATAAAAAAAAAATATAGTTAGGTACTAGAAACTCAGTAGCCCAGTAAGAGAAGAAAGTTCGGTTTTGTACAAAAATAATCTTCTTTTGAATATAGGTCTGTACTCCTATTTTCGAATTTCATTGATGATTGCTTACTTGCATTCTGAATGCTTATAAAAATCATTTTCAAATACATTGTACATTTTACTAGGGAAAACTAAAAGATGACTCATGTAGCTACACTAATATGTGTTTTTTTAACGTTGTCGATGTCAAATTGATGCACGGTCACAGGCTCAAAGTCATCATTCGCACTATTGCCAGTCTACAAGAAATTAGTTCGTAAATTTTCCACAACACATAGGGAGGTTTGCAAAAACTCCGATCGGATCTGACCGGATTTTGAAAGAGTTTGAAGTAGTAGTAGAGTAGTAAGCTTAGTACTAGTTTAGAGTAGTAGTAGAGTAGTAATACTTAGTTTCCTAGCAACTGCATGCGTACCGCAGACTCTTTGATTTTCCGCTCCATTTCTCGCGCCGCCATTAATCACTTTTACGAGTTACAACATTTTTTCAACGCAACTCACTAATCATTAAATTTGTTCCTGTGATTTTTTAATGTTTGTTTGATATTTGAACATAATGTGGGAAATAGCGAGTTTCCATTCATTTTCGATTTCTAACAAGATTTAATTTTTATGGCTTAGGCCATTATGTTGTTTAGTATGTATTGGTCAAACCTTGCAAATAATTTTTAAGTTTAAACATACCTACATATGCATACTCTACATATGAGAAAATAACATTGCTGTACTGTAATATTTTCATGGAGTGATGTCAACACATTTTATTACCATAATAATAATAATTAAACAATACAATTATATAATTATTTACAAATAGCTCCGCTAAATAATTTTTTATTGTAAGTAGTGATTAATTTCTCCTTTTAAAAGCATGAAAACATAAGTCGGTTAAACAGCTTATTGCAATAAGTTTTTATAGAAAGATTTTGTCCACATGTCCACAGATATTTTTGACAGACGTGTCATGTCACTTTTTTTTAATATTTGTTGGAAGTCAAAAATAATGAGTTAGGTGGTCACAGACCACAACTAGGCCGTCTGACAATTCGGCTGAAAACATGTTAAATACATCAACAACTAAAATATATGAATATTAATTAAAACTGGAACTTAAATAACTATAATATTAAGTTATTAAGTTTGTGATAAAGTGCCCATAACAACTGTATTGATAATCACAGGAACTATTAACATAAAAGCTCTATATACTACTCAATACTATTTTGCAATTCATTGGCACATGCCACAATTAATTTAAATAATATTTAACATTCGAACATTAAATCCTTGTCAAAATTAGATTAAGGATATTTAGAACACGCGATTGTTACCGAAATAATGAAATTCCTCCGATTCCAATAAAATTCTTATTCGGCTTGCAACAACTGGTAGGTAATACCAGGAGACAATTAAGAGCTGCTTATCATTGAACACCAGGCAGATAGGATATTGTTCAATGCAAATATAGTAGTTAATCGTAGTTTCGTACTCAGCAGTACTTATATCTTCGCCATGTTAAAGTATCCCTAACATCGCCCATACATGGAGAAAGACACACAAAATCATAATAATACAAGCATTTGTGATGTTTAAAAACAATAAGTGCTAAAAATAATAATACGTTTCAAAATATTTTTTTCCTTCCTTCATAGAGTAACTCTTATCACATTTGCGTGGCGAATAAACCATTTAGGCATAATATTCGTTCACTGACTATCGAAAATGATTAACGTCTGTTACCGACAAATGTTCATGAAATAATATAAAAATTTATATTTAGAATCGGCTCTATGAATACGATAAGCGCGATTTTAATTTTATTCGTTCTTAATTATCGTACCTATTTAGAAACACATATTAGGAACTTACGAAATACATATATAACTAAAAAGAATTACATTGAAAACCTAAAGTACCTACTTCATAATTATAATTGCTAGCTAAAAATATTGGCAATTATTACAGCGTAACGTATTTTTTTATGTATATAATATTTTATGTTGTCTGTCTTATTTTATTAGATAGAAATTAAATCAATTTTATAATATTTCTACCATAAATAACGTTTATGTTTCAATTAGTATCCTAACTTTTATGGCAAGCAATGCCTTCTAAGTTTAAAAACAATTAAGGAATAAGATCAATACAATTAATTACAGCCCACAACCATATTTCAAAGGTCTTAAATTACAAATTTATAAACTTTAAGATTAATTTGTTATATTACAATAAATCGTGCCGTGTTCGCCACGTTGACTTATTTTAAAAGACAATCCCGTACGCGGTGTTAGAACACTTAGCTGATGGCTATCTGGCCCGCCTAGAATAGTATTGCCTAAACGGGTTGTAAAACAGAGGAATGCCATGGGCTATCAAGAAACCTTAAACTATTTGTATCGGTTACAATGCTCCTAATACATCTATCTATATAAATAAAAATGAATCGCTAGTCGTTAGTCTTGCTAAAACTCGAGACAAGTTGGACCGATTTGGCTAAGTTTGGTTTTGAAACGTTCGCGTGAGTCCACGGAAGGTATATACGATGAGAAAAGCCAAAAAAAATGCGAGGAACACAGTAAAACAAATTCATTTTCCATATTTGGCACAACGAAGTGTGCTGAGTGAACCAGTAAAATATATTATTATGGCGCACAAAGGCTACATGTTCTGTGTAATTGCATCGCTAATAAAGTAGAACAATATTTTTAATTACAGTTACATGGGACTACCTACGGATCTCTTTTGGCTCTAATAGCTCAATCGTTTGTGAAATATCTAGAAAATAATAGTTTATTTCACAGCCGATTGACGCGGCGATATCAGCTGTTACTTAAAGCCATTCTTCGCCAGAGGGTTTAGGATTCGCCTCTACTAATAATAAGTAGTTGATCGCACTTTTGCCAGCCAATCAAAATATCATTCGTACTTGTTTTTTGCATCTACTTTCTAATACTTCAACATGAATTGTCTTTTTATTGTTTCTCTGTGTGCTTAGCGCCGGCGCTGCAATAATTTCTGGCTTGACTGTAGGCAACCAAGGTTTCTAGTCTTCAACTCCATGCTGTTCCAGTTATAAGATTCGGACATGAATCACTAACACAACTGGAGTACTCCATCGTACAATCTAGAACATTTTATCGGTACAATAATCGACACGTAGCGGCTGGTCTATTTCCTTCAACCTCCATATATTACAGAAACGACATTACACCACCTGTGCCCACGTTGCACTGTGTGTAAATATATTTCTATTCGGAAATCGTACCCGGAACCGTTGACACATAGCAGGTGCGTGTTGAGCCATGCTGTTGTCAGTTGTCTCCTACTGTTGTACATTGTACTAACAGAGGTGAAAGTCCGGAGCTCGATATTAAAAATCTAATCTCAATTTATATTCATTCATAAAGTCCGGAGCTCGATATTAAAAATCTAATCTCAATTCATATTTGCATAATGTATAGACTTACTTTTTTAATTGGTGGCAGAGCTATTGTACCATTGCCCGGTAAGTATAGCCACTCTTATATCCGGAAGAAGGGACGGGGAAGGAGGTACGGTTTTCGAAGATACTTTAAATGAGGTAGTAGTGAGTAGTACCTAAGTGATATCGTAGTCCTTACGAATGATGCCTCAACATGACTTTGATATAATATTTGAAGTTGCATAGCTTACCCTGAACTTAACAGTAGTGACATATGAAGCTGAAATTTAGAAGAACGTTAGTTTGTTAAAAAATCTGCTAATAACGGATTTTGCAACATTCACCCACTGGGTGACGTACAGCCGATTCAGGAATAAAATTAAGCTTCAAAACTGCTTGAAACTCCTTAATTTTAAAGGCGGATGACTAGAGCCATAGACATTAAATATTAAATCCCTTTCTGATACAATTTTATGCGCGTAAACGTAAATATTATGGCATACCTTCATTAAATCAAATCCGCCAATGAACATTAAATGCTAACAGCCTACTGACATAAAAACCAAGATGAATGCTAAGCGGTACTAATATTGTAAATAATTAAATCTATTAACCATTACAAATCGAATTCAGTGTAGGTAACTATTTAAATTATATGACTAGTATAGTAGTAGTCAGTAGTCGGAAGTTTTTTACTTCATATCACATCCGGTTTTTTAGTGTTGAAAGCTCGTAATCGGCAGTTACAGTAATTATGATCTGTTTCATATTTCTATTTGCATATTTACAAATCAATACTCAATTCAAATATAAATGAGGCGGAACTGATATTTTTGTAACTTGTGCGACGAGAATATTGACTAGTCCAAAAATAAGTAAGCAGCACCTCTAGTGCTCCTAGGAAAGTATTTTCATCACTGTCATATAACACCAATAAGCATACAATAATTTGATTTTGTATGTACGTGCACAATAAAGAGTATTGTATTGTAATTAATTGCGTTTCAATTTTTTTGCGGTTGTCTGAATAAATCGCTTCAGCGATGAATCGGCCAATTGCATTCAATCCACATATTTCTATGTTTATTGTTGCTAGCTTTCACCCACGACTACGTGGAGTAAAGAATTTGTCCAGGCGGTTAAAAGTATCCTATATGTTAAGCTAGGTTAGAAACTATCTGTGTACCAAATTTCATCCAAATCCCTTTAGCCATTTTTACGTGAAAGAGTAAAAACATCCATCCATCTCGTGTATGAGTCTCTTAGGTTTAAGTAAGAGTTATTTTTTTTAATATACATAGTTATTAAAGGCTTAACTTAGCAGTGTTTGGTAAGAGCACATACCTACTGGTAATACCTTAACATATGATATTATTAGTTACTCCAATAAGTGATCATTGATTTCAATATTATTTGCCTCCAAAAGGATCTCAATAGTAAACGTTCGATTGTATTGCAGTCATTTGAAGCAGGTAGTTATTTAGCAACACAAAGTTAACAATACATTCGACATACCGCAAAAACGTTGTAATGTATATCCAGTATAAATGTTAAGGTCTAAAATCTACATATGAAACAACCTACGCCTCAGAATCTAGATCCTAATACCGCAAATTTATTGACTATAATAATTATGGTTTTCAATAGTGTAGTTCCCTGGTTTCGTTCGCCCACTTTGATTTCTATAATATCGAAACAGCGAACTTACGTATAGTTCATTTTTTACACCTTACCAATTTGGTAAACTATCTTAGCTTTATTTTAATTTTCGATTTAAAAATAACGCTGTCTGCGTGAACAGAACATGAACAAATGTTACTATAATTTTTTAAAGCAATTTTAAACTTTTTTAAATAGAAAGTAGTGCCAAAATTGTTTACCAAATAGGACAAGAATAAAAAAACGGACTGTTAGTTGACACAGCCATCGTTGGGTTTTAATTTTGTCCTTAGAAAAGTACCTAATTAATTATCGGTAGGTTCCTAATCTTTCGAACCGGGACGTCTCATAACGTATAAGAAAGGGAATTCTTGGTTATTGGGCTATCAGCGCTTTTTGTTTTTACCCACTTTATAAAAAGAAATACCTACAATTTAAAAAAAAAATACGGTTATCTAACTTTAGTGACAAACAGACATCATTTCCAATTACATGACAGTATTAATGTAACACAATCGTAGACCCAACCTTGTGCTTAACCCTTTCACTGGGGGCTCTGGAAACTTCGCTCTAATTCGTTTCGCGCCTCTATTTGACAGCTGACAGTCCTAACCGAATCGAAGACCTATGAATAATTTTATTGTTTGGCAAGGGGAGCTCTTCGAGGCTTGGGGAGCGGCCATGCTTTGAGTAGGTACGTCATGTTGGAATTTTGTATAAATGCCAGCAATGTAGAAAACTTTTATAGCGTGATTCAGGATCGTATTACGCCGTCTCTTGACGAGTGGCGGAAGGCACCAGAAATGTATTGTATTTTAGTTTTAAATCTTTTATTGTTAAAATTTGCATACCTGAAGAGGTAGGTACTAACTGAACTACTAACAGTAGTTTCTGTAGTAACTCAAACTACTGTTAGAGTAGTTCCTGTAAGGCTGGATTATCAGTATAAGCATCCGCAGAGGTTTAAAAAAATACTACATGCTATTTATCTTTCGTATCCACACGCTAAAGCTATCTTACATATTATATTTACTTAATTGATCCATAGGCTTTAGGAAATTTAATTAATCTAAGCATGTTTTAGTGTACCTACACGGTGTTACTTATAGTCAATCTGGCTACTTGTATAAATTGATTCATTATCGCCAAGGTGTGAAATAAGTTATTGGACATAATTTCATAATAGTCAACATTTTACAGAATCCGTCGTAATTGTTTGATAGAGTTATAGACCAGATACATATCATAAAACTAATAGCGAGCTATTACAGGCCGATCAATCACTCTAATTAATCAACAAAGGTCAGGTAAGGTACGCCACGTAGCAGTTAATGGTGTAATCAATTTGTTTATCACGCCCTGCCATCGAACCACTTACCTATTGGTCTAAAAACATTGAGAAATGCCAAACTCAATCGCTTTTTCAAATTCATGGCCACTTAATAGCATTGTAGTTTAATGACAAACATTAATATCTATGAAGCGCGCATAGCCCTGCTGTTTGAGTAGATTGCAAGCGATTGAAAAGTTAAGCAACGTCGGGCGCGGTCTGTACCTTGATGGGTGACCGCTTGTGGCGAATTAAATGCCCGCTTCCTGGTTCTCCAACGTGCATTGGAGTAGCGTGGTGGAGTATGCTCTAGGCTTCCCCTTGTTGTGGGGAGAGACCTGAACTGTGTTCATAAAACTGTGCATGAGAAAAATTACGAGGTACCTAACCACGGAATTTTCGACGCAGGACTTGATGATGGGGGTCTTCAAAAAGGGCGTAAAAAGAGCTCTCCTTCAGCCGGCAACACACTGGTGACTCCTCTGGTGTTGCACGTGTCAGTAGGCGGTGATCACTTACCATCAGGTGGCCCGTCTGCCTGTTTGCCTACTATTCTTAAAGGGGATTTGTAAGGTTGTGTAAGGTGAAGTGTGGAGCTCGTAAGCGGTGGCTGCAGATGTCTGATGCTACGGCCTACCTACACGGTCAATTCAAGAGCCAGGATTACCGTTTAACACATGTTACTAAGGGCCGATTTATGCTACGATACTTTTAATGTTACACTCAATTGAAACACTTCAGTGTTTACGTGTGAACGCGCGTGTTACACTCGTTTTCAGGTGCTTAATCCTTGTATTTATGTGTGCCGTAGTCTAAATCGGCCTTAACGATAACTATTTATGAGACAGACATTCTATGGTCGGTCCTATGACAATGACAAGTATTCCATGGAGCAGTACCATTCAAGCGTTTCTTTGACTGTTAGGCTAGCGTTGCCCGCCTGGCCGGCCAGCAATTAAGCAATTATCAAGTAGCTATTGATTTACGGTTAACCAGATTCTCGGTCTCATAACTTTACAACATAATGCTATAGGGAATGCTGTGGTATAGCTAAAAAATCAGTTTTTTACAATGTGTCAACTAGGCTTTAAATTATCTGAATATCAATTGCAATTAATCATTGACATTATATTATTAAGTGCGAGTCGGTACGCGCGTATTCGTTTTTTATTCATTTCCATAAGTACTGAGTTACAAAATTATCATTTCCATAATTTACCTTGTACTTGCCTATCTATAAAATCTTTGAAATACGAGCTCTTCCAACATTTGATTTCTATGTAATTGTTACTAATGATTTTAGAACTTCCCCCAAAAAGGATTAAAAATTAAGAAGTAACTACTTATCCTATTTGTTAATCCAGGTTATAAACTACATAGAAACCAAATGTCGTCCATATCTGCTCTGTCACGGAAAACGTGAAGAAGGGGTACTAACAAACATGCACCCATCCATTCATCCATCATCATAAACTTTAACATTTATAAGTAATAGTAAGTAGGATACATACTCACTCTTTGTTTTCTAGTAAAAACCTAGTAGGTATACAAAGCGAAAATCAAAGGATTTATTTGAGTCATCGGATGACTAAACCTATACCCTAGGTCACAGGCGTGGCCTAATATAGGACCTTTTACAATGGATAAGGCTAGGTCAGTGCGAGAGATTGTCTAGCCTGACATTTGAGTTCTAAGCCCGAGCGTGTAAGTAAATAAATAAGTAAGTACCTATATAGCGAAGAAAAAATATTTTTCAGACTTTATTATTATCACATTCGAAAAATACATAATTATACTTCTATGAATTTTTTAACATACGCGTAGACCGGAAATTAGATTAAGATACTTTCATAACATCACACCAATTATACTAATTTTTACAAGGACAGTTAGTAATATAGAAATGAGATTTCCTTTTTAATAGATGCGCTTGATTGATAATTCAGATACTTCTACTTTTGTAAAAAAAGTCAATGTCTAACTTTAACATTGCCGCACACTAGGAATCCCTGTATCGCTCCATGGCCACACAAACACCAGAAACAGAAATTGAAACTCATCTTTTAAATTTCTAGTCTAAAAAATGTCGCTAATAATAAAAATTTGCTAATTTTATAATATCCTGACACTACATCTTAGTATATCTACAAAAATCTTTTTCTAATTTAAAGTAGCTATCATTATGATAGTGTATTAGTAGTTTCGAAACTACTAATCCACTTGAATCATAATGGTCACATCGGTAATTATATAATAATTCAAGATCACATGAATGAAGTTACGTCAATAACTCCAATACAACATGCAACTAAATCTACGAGTAGATAACTACAGTTAACTTTTATTGTTTCACGGCACCGTGTAATATTCTGTAATAACCAAGAACATTTTCATTAAATTCGGTAACGTTAAATTTTATGGTGGCGTGTTTCCATCAGTTATCAACAAGCTCTGAATTACTTGCTAGTTCGTTGGATTAGATTTGATTAAGTCTGATATGGTCGGTCAGATAGCTCGAGTCTAGTACTTATTCTTGTCGACTTCTCATAATATGTTTGTAAATTCTCAACTTGTGTGTCTGTAAGCCATTATTGATCCACTGCAGGGTCGGATCTTCTCTCAAAAGGAGAGAATGTAGTAGGCAAATTCCACCACGCTGGCCTAATGCCAGTTGGTGGAAACATTGTTTACTAGATCCAAATTTTGACACTATAATTACTATAGGTAATTGTGTATAGTAATCGGTTAATAATGTATTGCTTTCGTTCCCTACAGCTTTTAATATTAAGTCAAACTCTACATATATGATTTCTCTATATTCTAAAACTTAAAGCGTTAATTTTAGATCTCTAGAGACCAAAAAAATAAAAATAAGGTCCGTATTGTTACAGTATCGGCACTGTGTACAAGAGTTATGATATATAAAATTATTAGGTCATTAAGACTTATGTTTGTTGTTTGAACCGCTATCAAAATAAATCGTTGTAGCTGCTAATGCTACTACTATATCAATCTTTTCTGTCATTAACATTACCGATACAAGATATTAATCATGTGTGAAACGGATATGTTGCAAAGAAATCCACGCGGGCTCATAGACAACGGTTCGTGCGCCTGTCTCTAGCTATCGTAAGATACTCGTAAGTAATCTATAAGTACTCGTAAGTAATAATCTTACAATTGCTTTCTTTGTCTGTAATCCACTAATGAAACACTGTAGGGTCGGATCTCCTCTCAGCCGAGAGGTCTGCAGTCCACAGGCAGTCCACACGCAGGCCCAGTGCAGGTTGATAGACTTAACATGCCTTTGAGGATTTTTTTTCTTGTAAACTCTCAGGGTTGCAAGTTTCCTCACGATGTTTTCCTTCACCGTAATAGCAGAAGATATTTTAATTTATAAAGCCCACACAGCTTTTTTCCAACAAACTCATTGGCATTCAAACCTGGACCCCTCGATTAAGAGGTCGAATTCTAAACCACTGGGCTATCACCGCTTTCTATAAACCCTACGGTGATGCGTTGGAACTG
The DNA here is from genome assembly GCA_905147235.1 of Erynnis tages. Taxonomy (NCBI): domain Eukaryota; kingdom Metazoa; phylum Arthropoda; class Insecta; order Lepidoptera; family Hesperiidae; genus Erynnis; species Erynnis tages. The sequence continues at coordinate 4,272,466 of LR990092.1, forward strand.
GAGACAGAGACAAAAATAGAGCGTGCTGCATAACATTTCATTTCGTAGATATACAAATTTAAATTAATTGATATTAGTGAAGGGTGCATAAGGATTTAACCCGACGACAGCGAAACGGGCGGCTAGACGCATCAGTAATTTGCAGAGATAATATCACACTGTAATCTAATCAACGTTTTCACTATCATTCAACTTGGACTGTCTTCACCCTATCCTCCTTCAATTTCAAATTTCCGAGCAAAATCTTTTTTTTAGTATCCCAGGTTTGCCGGTATTCATTTATAGTTTTTTAATTGTTTGCTTTTAAATCTAGATCTTTGATGATAAAAAAGTATCTCTTCTTTAGGTTCTGAGGTTATTACTGTTATCCTTTTTTTATTTTCCCGTGATAACCGGGATTCATCCCGGGATGAAAAGTATCCTACAACGCACCAAAAAATTTCAGTTATTATTGTGCTAAATTTCTTGCAAATCCCTTTAATAGTTTCTGAGTTTATCGCATATGTACAGACAAACAGACATGCGGAAAAAAGTGATAGCGGCCGTAGATTTGGCATCAGAAGTGATCTCTGATGACCTCCTTAGTACATTTTTTAAAAATATTCCAAATAGGTACAGAATTTATAGAAGTCGAGAACCCGCTTGCCTTCCCAGAAGCACGTTCAACGCATCAAAACACGAACTCGTACGTAACAAGTAACGCTGAAGATATTTAGTTTCGCCTGGGGCTTAAACAATTAAATTTGATTATAATTCAAGTGCAAGCAATTACTTGAATGTCGACATGTTTTTACGCCCCAAACGGCGTATTAAGTCTTCAATGATTTTAAACGGTTTCGCAATATAAATCCAGTTCTATTAGTTTAGAAACGCAAGTAAATTAATCGGGCTGGGCATTAATATGTAAGTATTTGAGGCAACGATTTTTATAATGAGTTTGCCCTATGTTGAGGTAATTAGGTGCATAATCTGTATTCCTTCTGCATAAATTCAATAGGCCTTCAATCTATCCATCAACAAATTGAAAGTTTGAAGCCTGCTATAGGGCTACCGATTAGTGTCCCACGGGTTAGAGAAAGAAACAGTCCACCACGGTGGCCTGTTGGTGGACTTGAGACATGTTCTTCAGAACATTAAGAAAAACTCTCAGCCGTGCTTTATTATGTCACTATAACGACTTATCGTAATAGTTTTGAGGTAATCAGGTAACATAATAAAATATACACTCGAACATAAAATCTCTTTCTAAAAAAATCATATTAACCAACCTTTCTAGTCGCCATATTCAGGTAACTACAATATACGCGCTTATAAACACAAAACTATAACGCACTAGAATACACAATACACATATTTTTATGTACAATGTACATACTCTTACAAAATACGTATCCGGTAGTGCAGTAAGTGCACCAGGATGATTTATAGATAACGAATAACAAATACCCATTTCAAGATCCTACCGTACTTAGCATAAAAGTACGCGATAAATTGTAACGATAAGCCTAGGAAGGCGTTAAGACATACGTTACAGAACCTAATCTTTGTTGCTCTCTATAATCTTCCTGTTAAAACGCATTTTCTTGTTACTTTCTCATGTGCGTATCTTTTCCATGTTAGCGTATATTTTTATCAGAGACATCTATCTCTCTAGTGTTTCTTAACAAGGATTTGATCAAATCCCTTTGGAATTAAACTGGAGTCTGAGAGTTTGAAATTTTAAATTAAAACTCATCTCAACTCAGTTTGAGATGTCAAATTTGATCAAATTCTCTCAATCTCAAAAATTAAACTAAAGTGTTTCAGTGAAATTCGTTTTTCTATCATTTCTCTTCTATAAATTGATATGAATGTAACTTTGACTTATGAAACCTGAATTAAATTATTATTAATGATATAACAAAATTAATTAAAATTTTATTAAATTTGCATAGTGTTTGGTCCTATTTGAAGTTGATAGTGATTGGCAATGGGCTGTAGGGATCACTTAACCTAGTTGAGCTAACCCAAAAAAGGTAAATAATATCGCAACACATATTTATAGTTAGGTCGCATTCCCGAATCCGCACAGTCGAGCATGGAGCCTCATCCTAAGCTGATTGTAAATCAAAGATAATTTGAAGTAAAAAGAAACAACCATGAATTCTACATTTCATTCAATATCGTTTCAATTCGTTTTATCTAATTTTTGCAATGTATCCTAATTGCACGGTTAAGCAGTGGACAGATTGACAGCTTGTTTGACAAGTGGTCGTGCGGAATTCGGAACTAAATGCGAAATTGATTTCTGCGCACAAAAATATATAGTCACAAGTACTCATAAGTACCTAGTTGTATTTATTGCACTAAGTGCGTAATTAATTCGCAGTATGATCTTTGCCATATCTTCAGATGGATGTGGATCCGCTAATTGTAAATTATATAGGCCCTTTGAATCCAAAGGTTTAGCGCTGTCCTCTTCAGGTCGTCAGTCTACCTGTTCGGAGAGCGGCCTGTGCTCGTCTGCAAGACGTGGCCGCCATTCGAGGACCTTTATTTTCCCATCGGTTGTCAGTCCTGGGATCGCTGTGGCCAACCTATCACCACTTTAATATGCATACCTACTTTGAGAAGTACCTACTTCAGTTATCCTCGTTTTTCTACGAATTTACGGATTTTAAGAACGAACTTACGGACAAAGTCCTGTTTGACTATAAAACTCTGTATTAAACGAACCACAAAAACAAAAACAGAGAAAAGACTTGGGTTGCAGCAAACCAGGTTTGTGATACGAGTTAAAATCATGAATTAAATGAAATAAATTACACCATTTTTCGACACATCGGCATTCGACGTACTTCCGCGTTATTTCTGACAACCTACTCTAATGGATTTTCAAGATTTATATAAATAAATTGGTATCGCCTCAGGCTATAGGTACCTACAGTTACAACCTACCTATAGTAATTTATTGACGTCCTTGTGCCTCAGTTAACGTAGGTATATTTATTCTCTATTTTCATTCTTACTACGCTATAAAATAATGAGTACGAGTAATGTTAAATATAAAAATATTTTTTGATCATCGCTCTTTAGGCTTACCTTTTTTAAAATTGAGATAGGGTTAGTGCTACGGAAAAGTAAAATTCAATTCTAATTAATATTACCTTCGCATGCAAAACTAATACAACGCCTACATATCTGCCTCTAATAAGATACCCAGCAATTTGTGAAACTACATACTTGATACAATTTTACATAACCTTTCGACACCCTGAAATTATCGGCAGTCATTCACACCACGCCGCACTGATACTGGCACAGATAACATACTAATTGCCCACTTGTTTTACTATGTAACTAGCAAAATCTTTTACAACATTTATCAATATGAAATTATTTCAGCAGATGTAGGTACCCCAAAAATTTTTAACATTTATGTTGTCTGCTGCTATTATTGGTTATTTTCTTCTGAGACCAAAGTTACGCTGCTTACCCTGCTTACGCTGGATAAATATGTATACTTAAGTACTTTCTGTTCAAGAAAATTGTGTATGATGTAAAATATATCGTCCCCTAAAAACGACTCAAAAGTAGGGCTATACGCGCTTCACCAGCTAGCTAAAAACTGCATTAGCTATATCAACCTTTAAGGTAGTTTATAACCGAACTCTACTATCCTAATATGTAGGTACGGTAATGTTCATACATATTGTATGTTTTATATGGTGAAATGTCTTACTTAGACTGACTTAGACAAATAAAATTTAAGACAGGAGTAACATTAAAAATACTAAGTCCTAAAAGATTTTGCTCAAAGTACCAGTACCTACTGAGAACTTACGGAGGTTTCTCAAAGTGAGGTTTCTGTACCCTTCGAGATGAGCAAGTTATAAGGTGTTTTTTAAATCTATTTCTTGAATATCAGTTTTCTAAACTCAGTAAATGATTTTGGTTGATGCCTAGGTTTAGCGTTTTAAAAAAGTATCATGGTATGATAGAAGCCCAAAACATTCAATATAAATTCTTAGATTTAGGTATGTATATACATAAATAACGTAAATACTTCGCATTCACTAGGATTCTCACTCATTAAGTTAACTTGAAATAAAGAGTAATTTAGACATGTTTGAGAAACTTTGGTACAGACTTTAAAATACGTATAATTGTATCATAGCAATTGAAATTGCGTAAGTGCTGTACAAAATGTATTAACTTGTTTCGACGTTAATGTTACCAATATAAATAGCTACCCTCCATTTAAGGCACCTAATAAAAATACTCGTATTTTATTTAAGCTATCAATTGCTACACTATAGATGCCAATTTAGGTACAAAAAGTATTTAATAAGTTACAAACACGTCAACCAACACATACCACTTTTCAACGACATTTCCGTGGCCTCTACAATACTCTACGAAAAATTACTTATTTTATTGTTGGTTTAACGTTTTATGTTCAAACATTTTCAAAATAATGATGAAATGAATTAATATGATTTAAACGTATAGTTAAATGTGATAGCTGGACAAAGTTTTAAAAAAAAGTTAAGTTAAAAGTTACTTTTTAAGTTCGAACACCAACTTAACATTCTTGTATAAGCAACAAGTGTTTTATGTATAACTAATTTTCCTACACAATCAATCAATAAAACCCATACAAAAACAAAGTTCTGTTCCTTGATTATTGGGATTACCCCTACTCTTAAACATACCCTTGGGAAACTTTGAACTTTGCACTTTTAGAGGAATCTGAAATATTAAAACGAAATTATACAACTTATGAATCTTTTCTACTACATTACATCCAATACAATAATGACAGTTCTTATTTTCAATATCTGTATTCTTTTCCTTCATTCACGCCTCCGTCAACAAGTCCTAGCTCTTGAAATGATTGTGAAGGGTGTAACTTTAGCCATCTGCAACAAACTTCTTACTTCCTTCTTCTTAAGGTGCCTCTCCAACTAGTGAAGGTTGGCAATCAGCTTGCTGAAGTCGTCCTTATTATTTGCATAGCTCCGAGCTCAGCTGCGCCAGCTATTCCGGTTCACTCCCTGATGTTTCGCAGCCACGACTTCTTTCTCCTTCCAACTTTCCTCTTTCCGGTAACTTTCCTCATGATTATGAGTTGGAGAAGGTCATACCGCTCATGTGGAAGAACATGTTCATGTTAAAGGAGACTTTCCGCCGCCGCTTTCCACCCTACAGTGGGTACTTTTCTTACCCCCTAAATTTTCCTAGTCATTCGAGTAACGCACTAGTAGTTACCAGTATTTGTTACTTACATAGGATTTTAAATTATTCTTAACTCCTAAAATTCCGTCTGTACACATTCATACATTTATATGTGTATACAGGGAATGCATTCGTTCGCGTACCCACCTGTGCTCCGAGCATGAACACTATCAGAGTAGATATTTGTTCGGCTAACTTGAGTCACTATGGGAAGATGTAGGTACTGATGCTATCTCCTTCCCATACTGACATTGACCGTACGAATGAATACTTTGACGATAGTGTTTATGCTCGGGTCACTGTTCTGTAGCTTAGTTGCAGTAGCCAAGCTGAGAGGGCCCATCGGACTCCCATGACTTTTGAGAGACTTTTAAACCACGACGAATCTAGAGTACGTCGAATTCGGACTACGATCAAGACAAACGATTTTAAATAGATTTGTTGGGTCCCTAGTTTATTTTTTTCCCTAGGTCCTTTGGTTACCTAGCTACGCCACTAGTCAGTTGTAGTATATATGAGTTAGTAGTCCAACGTAGAGTAATTAGCGTCCGACATATCTACTTGGGTCGCGTGGCGCGCTCCAGTGCGCGCGTTGCATTAATTGGATTAAACTATTATCAAACTCGGCGCAAATTATAACTCATTTCCTCCACGTTTGTAATCTATTGCGACGGTCGGTTTTTAGAACTTCCATATTTTCGCCAATTTAAATACACGTACCAGTAACAAAATAGCGCCAATGTATAGTATAGTTGCGCGAAGTCCGCCACTATTTTACTATGCAATCAATGTTAAAACTGTCTTTCCTTAGATTTTCAAAAGAATGCTATACACTTCACTGAGTAACACAGGCTATCGTATATTTTAATGTGGGATGCGTACGAAACCTACAATAAACTAAGGAACCCTAATACTCTTAATAATGGATTAAGATCTTCACTTCAAATAGAGTATCTCCGGCTCCGACAATAACACCTCACCTCAAACATAGTAGAAGTACTTCGTACTACTGAGTACGAGTTAGATATGCTGAGTACATAAATATCCTGATCGACTAAAACGATTCTAAGTAAGATTATTCCACCTACACTTCAATGTGTGCAGTGTAGTCACGTACATCTCGTAACGATCCTAACTCTTCGATACTAATATTGTGAGTCAATCAAATTCCACAATTCTAGCCGCCTCCTCTCGCCAGCGAGCGTTCTAGCTAATATCGGCATTAAAGTGTCATCAGAAATGTACTATTGTCTACCAATTTGATTTATAATCAAAGTCTTGTACAATTTTCGAGTAAGACAAGGTAATGATGTCTCCTAACAGAACTTAGTGTCATTTGTTTGGTTGGACAGCAAACAAATGATACTTCGCTATGTTAGGAGACATCATTACCAGCGGCAGGTATTTGATGCCTTACGATCAACCAACATTTCTCCCTGCTTGAAAAAGGTCTAGTTCACTCGTGAACTGCCTATTTGATCTGGTCTCTCTGGTCGATCGGATCTACGATTATCTCGCGGTCTTCTTTCCACACTTGAACGACAATTCTTCCTATGAAGTCATTCCGTCGCCAAGAGACATATCCAAATAATTTAAATATGCGATCTTGAACTACCGTCTATAGACGTGAGTGATTGAAGCGGGAATCAGTCCATGAAATGCAAAGCATTCGTCTCAGAACCCCATCTGCCGTCATTTTTTGTATTTGACATCTACAATACCTTTTTATCCAGGGGTGTGTATACCTACTCGTATAATGCAGTTCGGTGCGCCCGGGCGCCGAGTGGGGGGCGCCGAGAGCCGCCCGCGTCACATAGAGCGTCGGCTGTAATGGCCCGCACGGGAAAAATTTGACCGAACAAACTCAAACTCAAAAGCTTTTATTCATTATTAGGTACAATTTTCGCACACTTAATGAAAGTTATACAGATAAATTATACATTCTACGTTCATCCGCTTTGATCGCCCCTCAGGCAAAACGTAGACTGGGAGAAAAAAGCGGGCGGAAAAAAACTCCCAGCACTCTTTTAAAAGTAAATTTATAAAACATTTTGATATAAGAGAGTATTAATTGCACGCGGGCGTTTCATGGGCTAGAGACGCCCCTTTTCGTACCTAAAGTTTACTGGGTGCTCAGTCTCTCTCTTAACAACGGAAGCTCTAATTAATGCAGATTAGAAGAGAATAATAATAGGTAAGTGGGCCGACTAACCACATCATGTGGCAGACCACAAAAAGTTCTGTTATTCAGTTATATTATCCTTGTTCTGTTAGTAGCCGAATTCCTAATAAATTATTTCATACTGTATGCTGTAAAATTATAGCCTGGCAAATCATGAATTGCGAATGTAGGTATAGGTAAGCTAATTCGTTACTAGTCTCAGTCAGATTTAAATCAGGCTCTACAGTAAAATAATGAGAAAAATAATAATAATAATAAACAGCTATTTTGTTCACAACCACTATTAAATTTTATTCCACTCCATATCATTGGGGTATGTCAAACCAAAGGCATTTATGTAATTATTGTGTCCGTATTTGTAGACAGTTAAATAAAAAGGTGTATACGCCAGTACACAATAATGACAATGCGTTTATCATAATGGAGCTATTATTATAGGCTTAGGTAGGTACCTTAGAGAATACATTTGCAAGAGTGAGTCTATCTAGGCAGGTATGGACCGCCCAAATTGCAAATCAACATAGCCATTACAGCGGTAATAGTTCAGTGGCTAAGAATACAGTAGTATCTTATGATTATTATTTGCGTTTTGTTTGCGAAAAACCTAAGGGAAAAAAATACAATGAGATTTCTTAGCATCTTTTTATTAGCATGAGGTACCTGACCGCGAACCTCTTAAAGTCTTAACCCATCGTAAAGCAGCATGTTCTTCATGTTTCTGTACCGTATTTTTCTCTGTTAAGCATAAAAAAACGGTCTGTCAAACGATCACTCTATAGCTTGCTCATGACTGTGTAATCAGAGGTTTACCTACCTTCTATAGCGTGGTACATTGGTCATAAGTATGCCACGAAAATATAAATCTTCGATCAACATTATAACGATTAAGGCCCAGTTTAAACGCATTAACAATACAGTCACGATGAAAACTCTATCTGATTCCGTCAAACATCCGCGTAATGCCCAATTTCACAAGTCTTTACATTCAATAAATAACCGAAATGTTGTATACGTTAATTACTTAATTATAATACAGAACGTAGAGAAAACAAGTGGGTCGGTAATTGATACTACCTAGATTTCTACGAGTGCCTAGTGTCGGTTAATAGAATACCGCCCACTAAATACTTCAGGTGCAAATCCGTATGATGTCTTTGAGCTCAGCTTAGACTGCGACACTAATTGCGACACAAAACCGTCAGATTTTAGCTCTCATTTGAGGAATCCGGGTTCCGATCCCAATTGTAAGCACCAACCTATATTTGTGAATTTTGTACAAAGAAATGAAAAGTCTGCTGCACCGGTGAAGCACATCGTGAAGAAACCTGCATGCCTGAGAGTTCGTCAGCGTGCGTGGTGGCCTACGACGTTCTTCCAATCGTGCGAGGAAACCCGACCCTGCAAGGCGTCAATAATGGCTCATGGGTTGCAAACACATCTTTTATTAATCAAGGTACCTATAGAAGTGTGATGTGACACTCGGACAGAGCGTATTGAATTGGAATAAAGTTTGATATGGAGAAGAATGCATAAAATCTTATATGGAATACATGAAACTCATCAAAAGACACGCGACATAACGTACGCAAAATTTGCTAGTACGACAACGTTATTACGTGGGTTACTCTTGAAATCAATTCCGATCGATCGTCATTGGAATTGTTGCACACTAGCGCCTTATTTTTCCAATATAGAACGGATATTGCAGAACTAAATGAAAGTGTGTAATTTCTTTGCAATCTTCTTAACACTCACCAGCACTAGACATAGACTGAGTGTATGGTGTATTGTATAGTGTCAGGTCTAAAGTAATCTATCTAATATCTTGCAGTTGCATGCATTACACATAAACAATTTGCTTTTATTTAAATAGGGTTTTACGATCTGTTAACTACCCAGTTACGTTTGTCAATGCACTTTTGCTTGATTTATTACAATTTATTGAATACTTCGAGACAATAATTTGTCTTTAAATCAAAGTACCAATATCTCCGCGAGCCGCGTTAATATTTTGTTAACGTAACAAACTGTAGACCTCCCACTAGTTTTGCATGCCACTGTAAATAACTGCATAGGTTACTATAACCTATATATATATCCTAAACATAAGATAGCTAGCTTCTTAGACGAAAACTTATGGCCTGAAGGTATAAGGTTTCGGCGTTTTGTTAACTTTAAAGCAAACAGCTTTGATAGTCATGAGGCAACAGAAAAGAAAAATCATAATGGATAGATGCACTGTTATTACAACTTTTAATTGTAGATCTATCAAAAGATCAGTTGAATGCGTACGAAACTTATGCCAGTCAGCTGATATAGTGGCATTACAGGAAACATGGCTGATGCCACACGATATACCTTTATTAGGCAATATACACCAAGATTTTCAATTTGTGGGAAAGTCAGCAGTCGACACTGGAGCCGGTGTTCTATATGGTCGACCATACGGGGGTGTTGCTATACTGTGGCGAAAAAGTAAATTTAAATCAGTTTCAGAAGTACAGTGTAAAAGTGTTAGGTTAATAGCTATTAAGATGGAGCTGCTAGAACGCGAGTTGTTAGTTTTTAGTATATATATGCCTACGGACTCGGCGGATAATTTAATAGAATACACGGAGTGCCTGGGAGAGATCGCGGCAATTGTACAAGACTGTGGTATAGACTTAGTATTTGTGCTAGGCGATTTTAATTCACATCCAGGTAGTCGGTTTGGAAGTGTACTTAATAATTTTTGTATCGAGCAGAGTTGGAGGTGCGCTGATATTGACATTTTAGGACTAGACTCTGATACATATACATATGTAAGTGATGTTTACCACACTAGGAGCTGGTTAGATCATTGTATTGTGTCTGAAGCGGGCTGGCAGACCGTGGAAGATACAAAAGTACACTATGATGTATTTTGGTCGGATCATTATCCGTTAGAAATAAAATGTAATTTAAATATAGATGACAACTGTAAATATACATATAGCGGTAGTAAATTTAATACTATGACATGGGGTGAACGGAGCTTACAGGAGATAAGGTTATATCAGAAATTATGTAATCAGAAATTTAGTAGTGTTATATATCCACCGCAGTTAAATAATTGTAAGAATAATAAATGTAGGAAATTAGAGCATCAAAGAATTATTGACAGTTATTATAATGACATTGTAGTAATATTACAAACAGCAGCAAGACAGAGCAGATGTAAAAAATTTAATAAGAAAAAGAAATATGTAATTGGGTGGAATAAATATGTTAGTACGGCACACAAGGACGCTCGTAATGGGTTTCAGGAATGGGTTATGCACGGTAGGCCTAAAACGGGACATATACATAATGCTATGGTCAGGACTCGCAGGATTTTCAAGGAAAGACTAAAGTGGTGTCAGGATAATGAGGAACAAATAAAGATGGATATTGTAGCCTCGTACCACTCTAGTAAAGACTTTGGAAGATTTTGGAAACAGACGAGTAAATTGTCACCAAAATCGAGCTTACCTGCTAGTATTAATGGAATTACGGAGCCCACTCAAATTGCGGCTCTATTTAAAAACTATTTTATGGTAAAGTCACCGCTTGGTCCATCAGAGTCAGATGAATCGTTATTGTCTCGTGAGGGTCCTAATCAGGGTGAGCAAATAAGTTTCTCGGAGGAGGAAGTAAAGGAGGCGGTAAAGAGTATTAAGCGCGGAAAATCACCTGGGCATGACTCTCTTAGCATTGAGCACATACAATATGCAGGTGAGCAAGTTTTTAGATTGCTTGCGTCGCTCTTCACTGCATGCTTAAATCACTCGTACCTTCCCGGGGGGATGATGAGGACTCTGGTGGTACCAATTGTAAAAAATCGAACGGGTGATGCCTTTGATAAAAGAAATTATAGACCCATATGGTTGGCCACAATTACAGCTAAAATATTAGACAGTATGCTGGGCACTCGCTTGGTTCAACATGTAAAAATACATGATGCACAGTTTGGCTTTAGTCCAGGACTGTCCACTGAAAGTGCCATATTATGCCTCAAGCATACTGTTCGATATTACACAGATAGGCGGACTCCAGTTTACGCTTGTTTTTTGGATCTGTCTAAGGCCTTCGATATGGTGTCTTATGATAAGCTGTGGCACAAGCTGTATACAGAGACCACCCTCCCAGTACAGTATATTAAACTTTTTAAATACTGGTATGGCCACCAGGATAACATAGTTAGCTGGGCAGGCTCAGTGACGGATCCATACAAGCTGGAGTGCGGTGTGAGGCAGGGGGGTGTAACATCGCCTAAGCTGTTTAGCCTATACGTTAACCGGCTCATTGAAAAACTTAGTAGTGCTGGGGTAGGTTGTTCGATAGATGGAACACCTATAAACAACATAAGTTACGCGGACGATATGGTGCTGCTAAGCCCCTCTGTCAAGGCCTTAAGAAAACTTCTAGGCATCTGTGAAAGATATGCGGAGGCACATGGTCTGGTATACAATGCGAACAAAAGCGAGCTTCTCGTTTTTAAAGCAGGTAAAGCATGTTACTCAAAAATACCGCCAGTAACATTAAAAGACACACCGCTTAAGTTAGTGTCAGCATTTAAGTACTTAGGCCACTGGGTAACGGCAGACTTAAAAGATGATCTTGATATGGAGAGGGAGCGTAGGGCGCTAGCTGTCAGGAGTAATATGCTGATCCGCAGGTTTGCGAAATGCACAAAAGGTGTAAAACTTACTTTATTTAGGGCATACTGCCAGACGTTCTACACATGCAGCCTGTGGATCGCATATACCAAAAGAGTGCACAGCGGCCTGCGCATCCAGTATAATAATGCATTCAGGGCACTCATGGGACTTCCGCGTCACTGCAGTGCATCGGGGATGTTCACAGAATGTCGCATAGATGGCTTTCACGCAATTATCCGCAAGCGAGTGGCATCTCTGTGGCGGCGGGTGCGCGAGAGTTCCAACAGCGTGCTGCGTACGGTAGCGGACCGAGTCGACGGCCCAATACTAAAACAGTGGACCACCCTACATGTCCCACAACGCGGTAGAATGTATTGATTGAAATAATTTTTTAATTGTAATTTTAATTTAATTTTTAATTTCAATTTTAATTTTAATTCTGATTTTGATTTTAATTTTAATTGTATTATATTAATTTTGATGTAATTTTAATTGTATTATATTAATGTTAATGTAATTTTAATTAATTGATGTATTGTTCTTGGTAATTGATATTTATGGACATTGTCTGAATTAAATAAATAAATAAATAAATAAATAACTGCATAGAAGACTATAACCCCCAGACTTATAGCATTCCACTAAAAAAATTTCTCAGTTCTATAATATGAGTTTCTTCAGGGAAAGCCCCTTCGCATTGTTGACTACCAAGTATTTGTACCATAATATACCTACGTAATTATAAAAATAACTTATAATATTTAAGTTGGATATTTATGTTGCAACGTATTTTTGTTTTTTGTTTTCCTAAATTCGGGTAAAATAAAAAATGAACAAAATAGAACGACAATAACAACGTATTTGTTCCTATCGACTGTAGCTAGCCCAGCCAGCGACATTCACGCCCCAAATTCATGATATCAATTTCACTCACAGTCGCGATGAGAGTGATAGAATAAGGGATTGCGCTCAGTTAAGCAGAATCAAGGGTGCGCTCGCTCCGCTCACAAAGCCGTTCTATCTCCATCCTATTTCTAAAGGAAGTAGAGCTAAGGTATAAAATAATATTGAGATACAACTGTTACATATAACTATCAGTTACAACTCCTTAGAACTTAGATGGTTGCATGAAAGCTGTCTTTCCGGAAACTACACCTCTCCAAACAATACATAAGATGTAATTTTTATGATAATACCTTCAGAGTAATACAAATTTGAATTTGATCTAGTAAATAGTAGGAAATCTCCCTAATTTTACGAACATTCACTACATTTTACGATAGATTTAGATTTATATGGTTGATGAAATGACTCCAGGCTAAAATGGCTCAACCACCTATAAAATTGAAAACCATTTTATAGGTAGGGTCCACAATATTATAATATAATATAGTGTAGTAAAAGCCGATTGCCCGCGACTGTACCTACGAGGCTCGCTGTCAAACGCAGGGCACCGGCATTGTTATTGTTATTGGTCGTGCAGAGATAACAGAAGTTATGAAACAAACAAACGTTAACTTTCATTCAATGCTACAGGTGTATGAGCCAATTAAAAAGTAATTGTACACATATAAAATGTCGTTTCCAAACTACTTTTATATATTATTATGTACGAACGAGGGGATACTATACCAGCTTCATGCTCGAGTAGAGCATGATCCGTTTACTTCTCGACGCCCTGCGCCATCTTAATCTTAAAACTCTCCGGTATTGACGACCAGAAGATATGAGGGACCTTTTCAATTTTCCGGTAACCACCACAGGTGACCCGTCAGTATTATTGCGTGCTTTAATACATACTATTAAAAAATGCTACCCGGGCCATATGAATAGGTAGATTTTACCCTCGAGCGCAATTCATAGGTACCTTAAAAACTGAATGCAAATACAAGTAGTGAAAGTCCGACAATACGCGGGCGAAAGGCCTACTAAGATTAATTTAGAAACAAACCCTTGTCCAGCAAACGTTCGAGAGTATCCGATAGAGATTGCAACAGGCACGCAGCTGGGTGTGGCCGCCCATTATAAGCAGCGAGCGATAAAGTGCATTATTCGAATTTCTATCAACGCTCCTTATGAAACTGTTGTATTGCTATCAGCGTTGTGGCAGGTCAAAACGCGAACTTACTCCTATAAGTACTATTGCCACATCCCGTTATACTTCCTACTTATTGAAGGTTTTTTTTTCAATTTAAAAATTTAATTAAGAATATCTATTGACACCATGCACCCAGTTTTTTCATTTTCAATAGACATCAAAATTGATCAAAATATAAATTATAGTTTCTGATTTAAAAAGACATCGAAGTCGCTGACTGCTACAAAATAACGAGACGTTTCTTTATATTATACTCTCTGACTACAGCATTCTGATTCGGAGTGTGTTATCCTACTACTATTATAAATGTGAATGTTTGTGGGGATAGATGAACAGATAGATGTTTGTTACTTTTTCTTTCAAAAACTTGAAATTGAAATTTGGTATGGGTAACATAGACTGATATAGAATACTTTAAATCCCTCTCTGGGCCAAATTATCTATACAATCCACGCGGACAAAACTGCGGGCGAAGTCTAGTAGTGAATTAAATCGCAGGGAATTCTATTTACGTAATTCATAAAACTCATTAATCCACGATCGAGTAAGACCATTAAAATTTTATTGACGATCTGTGTGGTTGTGTTAACTACAACGAGTTATGGTTTGGGTGTGGTGCAAAGGTTAAAATGTGGTTCACTTTTTGAAAAGGTCGAATTATTCAGAAAGGCCGGTATCTAGTAAGTATTTGGGAATTGGATTCTTGTTCTCCGTTATTACTACAATTTATCTAGAACCTACATAGATTCAAAGATATATTCTCCTCTCACAATGAGAAGGCCTTGGTGGGGAGAGTACGATTTCCGAGGCCAAGATTTGGCGATTGATTTATTTATACAATATTTCGACCATTATAAAAAGAATTTCAAGAATAAAATATTTGCTGATTCAGCTTCCTTAAGGAGTTATGACCATTTAAATTTGGAATAAAGTGTTTTTTTGGCTATTCATAATAGATTTTTAGCGCGCACAGTTATGTATGGTCTGTCCTACCTTGTAAAGCGTGGAGCTAGAATAGTTCATATTTCTATTTCTATGCAAATAGGGTAACCATAAGCATCAAAATTGGTTAGGTTAGGTTAGAACAGTTAAAACAACGGTTTGGTCTCTTTCTTACCCCCCTTTTTTGGGAGAACCTTTCGAAAAATATTGAGATGCGCCAGAAATCCTTTGGCACACTTGCTTGTATCGTCGAATAGAAGGTCTCCCTGTGTTCTATGGTCTCCACCAAATTTGAGCGAAATCGGATGTAAAAGTTATTCAGAAATGATAAAAAACTTATAAATTTCAAACCCCCGTTTCGCCCCCTTAAAGGCAAAATTTCGATTTTTTTTACTCTTAAAAAACATCTTATTTTGGGCTAAATATTAATTATAAAGACTGCATGGTCAAAATTTGGCGCCTCGGAAATCGTACTCTTGCCGCCTTGGTCCACCACGCTGAATTATTTCGTACATTTATATAATTAAAAAGTGTTCGAAGAACCTACAACCGATGGGGTAGAAAGTTCCTTGAATGGCGACCACGCCTTGACAAAAGGAGTAGGTACATCCACCCTTCGACCAAGTAGACTTGACCTGAAGAAGACGGTCGGCGAAGACCGTAGAATTCAAATGTTTAGGACCGGACAGAATGACATTGTTTAGGGGAGACCAATAACCATATTTGATGAATTGTGTGTGTGTGTGTGTGTGTGTGTGATGGGGAAATCCGAAACTATGTAAACTATGAGGACTAGCGAAAAATGCTGAAAGGAGTCGGGGAACAGATTTTGATAAAAACTAAAACTGCATCATGGGATTTTTGAAAAATCAATGTGCCTAGCCAATAATCGAAACTGTTGATTTTGAAATAAAAAATCACATCCTGTATTATCACACCATTCGATAGTGTCATTAATAAGGAACAAATTCTGGAAAGTAACTACTGAATGACACACATACGGCAAACTTAAGGATAGAGCTCATTTTTGATAAAATACGTTTTTTCCATACAAATATTAACTGATTGATTACTTAGCGTTCAAAATTATGGTCATTGTTCCTACTTGTTTCATAGCTGGATTCGACGTATGTATGTACCTATTGTAAATACATACGTCGTATTGTTTGTATGTGATTGTGTTGCATTCAGCATTACAATAATTGACATTGAGCATTAAAAAGAAGAAAATAGCAAAAATGTATGGTATACACAGGATATACCATGAAGTGAAGTCTGTCTGTAAAATTGTAGGTTCTGTTGCAACCGATGCCTTAATTCTAGCTTTCATTTGAAAATAATCGATGCTAATAATGCTGCTTCACGACAGGTTAACGGAGTGTCGTACCGAAAAAACTAGTTAAATAAGTGTACCAACCGAAAGATTGTAAGTGTGTTTAAATTTCCCGGTTCAAAAGGTAGTGTTGCCATTTAAAACATATTTTCTCCCAATAATTTCATGAATTTTAATTCATCGCATTTTAATGTTAATTTAAAATGGCTGACGGTTTTCTTTCATATTATAATTATAGAATGTTAATAAATATCTATTATTATAATAATATTTCTTTAAAATTATGTAAATATTGAATGCATCATGTAGGTCTGTAATAAAATAAAATTTATCAGTTCCATTGATGTTCAGACTATTTTCTAATTTCTATTCTTTCATTATTGCAATGTTCATACTTGTACCTAAGTAATCAATTTTTTTAGTTACAAACTTACAACCTGTTTTAAGAACCATAATTTTTGGTGAAATTTCCTTAAAGTTTTTTAGCCATCCTTTACCTGCTGTTACCGGAGCTCCACTCGTATTTTTTATAAGATACGTAACTACGAGTATAGTGTGGAATTGTACCACTGTACACTGCACAGTCATACGACCTTATGGATTTGTTAAGCTTATTCCAAGATCTTCAAACATTTAAAAAAAAGCAAAAAAATATTCTAGGTGGATGATACAATAGTAATTTTTACAAAAAGGTTAGGGTAACATTGTTGTTATGATGACGTACTCTTACAGAACAGCACAGCAATGAGTCACACGCACACCTATTGGTCGAAAAATACATAATTATAGAAGCCATTTACTTTATATTGTAGTTTAGTTCACTTCACATCTTATGATGTTGGAGTAATTGTGTTCTGTGTTCACATCTAACAGGTCACTTTAAACAGTTTTTCTATTAGTGCTCCGAATGTCCGAAATACCTGCCATACTCATCATACTATCTTGATCAGTATTTTCTCATTACTTGATAGTAGATATTTAATATCTTACCTACTAGGTTCTTATAACATCAACAAACCGGTGATACCAATGATAAGGAGCTAGGAACAAGGTGTGTATTTTTTGTAACATTAATTATTTTATCTTCCAAATATTAATTATCTTATTCAGAAAGCCTATAAAGCAATTTTATCTAGCTACTGTTTTTATCTAGTACCTATTATCGAAATTTGATTTAGTCTCGTTTGATTTAGTTTAGTCTAGAAATTTGAGTTAACTTCAGTACTAACTGGCTCGAAGTTAACTCGAAGACTGTAAATTAAATTTTTGGTTTTACTCAAAATAATAGGTATACACAGGTTGAATTTTTCAAGTGTGCGTGGATGGGGAAATCCGAAACTATGAGGAAAAACGAAGAAGACCTATTTTATATTTGCTGATAATCGTCATAATAAACTAAGCTTTAAACTGAAATAATTCTATAACGTAAGTTCTTCAAGTACTTGAGAATAATGACCTAGTCGATGTTTCCTTATTATTTCCAGAACCCAACAATGGCACCATTAATTTTAGAAGGAGAAACTTTGGGACAAAAACATCGTTCATATAACAAAGTTCTGAAAGAGATAACATCAAAAGATCCCACGGTGGAGATTTCACAAATAAACTATGATGAACCGGACATTGACAACTTGTTGAAAATAGACATTGCTAGTTATAACAAAAATGTTGAATATATCATTGAGGTTTTAAAGTGTGAAGATATGTTTTACGTTTCGAGGGCTCTTAAACGATCAGTATGGCTTATCAATAATAATGAGTATAAACATATTATCAACCCTGACTACATATACTCAAATCTACTCCCGCAAATGACATCAAAAGCTGGCCAGAAATTCTTACTAAGCATACGCTTGAACTTAACGGATCAGCAAAGAGTTGAAGAATTTTATGAATATTACACCAATAATAACCAACAAAATTTAGCGTTCAAATGGCTTTCAAAATGTTCTCTTGCATTTATTGAAGCTATCGTCGACAAACATGCTAATGACATTCCGAAAAACATAATACAAAGACTTTGCAAAAAATCTTTCAGTATATTGGAAGTTTGTATTAAAAAAATGGATGGATATGACCTTTCGAAATCACTGTTCCTATTATATAAAGAACCAGAAAAGTTCTTAAATATTTTAAATACGAGTGGACCATATTACCTTCCAAAATTTAATTCAAAATTGACAAATTTCATCATGAAGACCTGCCCCGAAGTAATATTAAATGACTTTGAAAAGTTCGCTTATTCAATAGACGTACCAACTTTTACAAAATTTTTGAAAAAAGAAGAAATCAAAAATTTTTTGATGGAACATAATCAAAATAAAAAATTAAAGTCATGGTTTAATTTTGAGAATATAACACACTTTATTGCTCGTATACCAATTGAGGGCAGATTTGAATTTGTAAAACGAGTATGTATTGATAAATTTCGGGAAGAAGACACTGAACCACGTCCCTTTGAAACTCAATCAGAGTGCGAAGACGAAGATATGGTTTGTTGTGCAATGAAAAGCAGCGCATCACGGCCCAGCAATGCAAATATATATAAATGGTATAGATTTGCGCCATTCTCTACAGCTTTTGTAGACCTTCAAAAATTGATTCACACGGAATCAAATTCTAGTGAGAGAAATGAAATGTTTGCAGTACTGATGTCATGCGCTCGTCGGAATTTACAAAACGTTCAAACTGTACTACAATATTATCGCGACAAGCATATAAATGAACCTTTTAAATTCAAGAGCCATTTTGTCAATATTGTCCTAAGTCATTCGGACTCGCATAGATTTAATGACAAAACATGGAGCATCCTAAATGAAATTTTCTGTAGCATGGAAGTTTACAGTGAAAATGATAATAACATTCAATCATGTATTAAACATATAATACTGTACAACGTAGTGCATAATTTGATCGTGCCCGACAACGTTGAAAATAAATTTGAATTTGACACCCTGCAGTCTTTTCAAAGTAAATTGAATAAAGAAGAGAAAGAGAAAGTATTTAATTATTTGTATCAATACATGATTACGAAAATTAAAAAGCATCAATTTGACAGTGAATCAGGCCTGCAGGAAGCTAAAAAAGATATTTTGAACATATTGAAGTTACTTGTAGATTGGAAGAAAGATTTGTTGGATCACATTTTCATTCTGGAAAAAATTAAGGAACTAGTTCTTGCTAAAACTGAAAAATGTTGGAATGAAGATTTGTCTGATATATATAACATCCAAAAGTCGTGGCGAAAACACATGTTTAAGGAATCTTTGTTTTTGCGTCCTACTAAAGAAACATTTGCTAATGCTCTTAAACATGGGCCAGGCATATTGACGATACCTAAAGAAAATATGGTCTTTAATAATAAAACCATTCCCGAACAATTACTCAATAAGTTACGAATTTATTGGAATCAGTCTCTCGCAAATATTTTCAAAGATCATTACCTGAGTCAGCTCAGCAATACAACTTATCACAGTATCTCAATTCAAGGACTTTGCATTTTGTTGCCTCAACGACAATTAATCGATATAATCAAAGCATATAAGCCTCAAGAAACGAAAATAAATTGGGGGGAAACTGATGCAGTGGCCCTCGGAATTCAGAAGAACATAGGCAAATACATGCATTTTGCTAGACCACAGCCATCTGTAGATCTTGTTTTATTGTATGCTAAAGGAGATTATTTACAATTTTCACTCCCATCATTACATTCAATTCTTTATAATATAAGTAAAAATCGAAGTTTAGAATACATACCAATGCTACTTGATGCGCCGGTGTCATTGCAAAAACATGGCCTTAGATTTGCTTCAGCTAAACTTAAAACAGATGAAATCTTAAATATATGCCTTACTTCGTGGAAATCCACTAAAAATGCTTCCATTCGGGCAGCTACTTTCATGCTAGTTTTTGATTTATTGTGTAAAAAACAAAACGAAGCGAGTGTTACTGAAATTTGGAATGTACTTTCCATTATTATAGATGACTTGACATCCGAGGAGAACAAGAATATTTATGCCACATTAGGCGAAGCTAGTAAAGTTCCCCTTGCAGTCAGACAAGATTTCTGTATTAAAAGCTACAGATTCCTTAAATCGCTTCCGCCAAAAACGAATTGTGAGAGATATGTGAACTCTGTGATTGATGGAACTATGGATATATTGGAATTTTTAAGTGCAGATTTTGTCTCTGAAATCGTATTTGATAAAATTTGTGGCTCTAAGTATTACTCAAAAGCCAAACTGGTAGCGTCTTATCTGCTTTCGACGAAGTCTGAGTTTGAACAATTGCATCGATATGAACGAATTTTCATTCCTTTAATTCTCAAATATTCGTCTTTCATTAATAATACAGAGATAAATAAAAACAAGTTAAAAAGTAACTTTGAAATCGTTCTCAAATATATACATAAAAATGTTCAAGAATATGTTCTCGAAAAAAATATGATCACGCCCACAAAACTATTTTACAACATATATTCTACATTAGAGACTAACTTTCCGATTGAAGAATACTATGTGATGATATTGACTTGGAAAATTAGCGCAGAATACATGAAAATTATTGAAAAGTATCGTTTGATAAGTGACAGCTCACAGAAGAAAGAACTTTTGAAGACTACGAGTGATGAATCAAAATGGGATATTCTCTTTTTAGAAGCGGGAAAGGAATTTGGATACATTTGTATGCAACTCTTGAATAACGAGATTAAACAATACTTCCCGGGTATTTACAGGCTCTTCTCAAAATCTTTGAAAGAATTGTTTGAAGGATTGCAATTATCTTGTTCTGTTCAAATTAAGACTTTACAGTCAATCCAAGAACACGCTGACATCGATGAAGGACATTTACTGGTGCTCAAAGTATTACCTAAATACTTGTCCAAGGAGGAGAGATCCAAGATATTTAATATTTTGGGTTCACATCCATCAGCTGAAGTTAGAATGCAATATCAGCACATTCGAAGAATAGTCGAAACATATCGACGGTTCCCGGGCTATTTGTATTAAGCGACATTTTGGGCGAAATTGACTTATATACATATTCGGAATCAGCGAATTTTTCTGCGTCGTTTGAGCGGGGTTTGGTGACGATCTGAGCACTTTATTGTCGCTTAATACAATGGCATTTTTGGAGCCCATTTAGGTAACTGTGTACTTAAGCTATACTATGAAATACCAGAGAGTTATATAAACCAATTAGCCTCACCTGATAAATATTTTGAAATGTCGCTTCATACAATTAGCTTTACCTTATAAATACATAAGAATGTCACTTCATACAATTAGCTTTACCTTATAAATACATAAGAATGTCACTTCATACAATTAGCTTTACCTTATAAATACATTAGAATGTCACTTGATACAATTAGCTTTACCTCATAAATACGTAAGAATGTCGCTTAATACAATTAGCTAGATACTTGAATTTGCTAGATGTGGCGAATAAACCCATGTTCCTTAATATTTTATTGAACTAGCACTGTCGCTACAGTTACTACAAAAACAAAATTTTAGTACTTCAAACAAATTTAATAATAGCAGTATACACTTAATACAATCAAACTTGACTATGGATTGACTATTGAGGCGTCGGTTAAAACATTGGTTTTAGCGAAGGCGCGCTGGCGGCGCGTCCATCTAATACGGGCGTCTTATAACAGGGCGACTAGTTTTAGAAATTTAAGGGGTCTGAAATTCTACAAAACGCGGACATTCTAGCGGAACGGTTACGTGGGGCGCTCGGGGACATGGATGTCAAAATTGCCCATCCCACTAAAACCGGAGAAATAAGAATATTGAATTTGGTGGAATCCGTAAGCCGCCAGGAAATTATGGCAGCGATTGCGGACCTGCGGTTGCCCTTGGAGGACATAAAAGTTGGCGATATTCGTTTCACCCTACCGCACTGGGAATAGTATGGGCTCGTTGTCCACTCACTCCAGTTAAAAAACTGGCTAGTGAAAAGTACATCCGTTTTGATTGGATCAGGGCAAGAGTTCAAGTACTAGCACCACGCAAGCTGCAGTGCTTCCGATGTTTGGAGTTTGGACACGTGCGACAACAATGCACGAGCTCTGTGGACAGAAGTTCTCGCTGCTAAATGTGCGGTGAAAAAGATGACGATCACAAAGCGAGGGAATGCTCAGCTAAGTCACCTAAATGTACCGTATGTGCTGACATTGGCCTACCTGCAGACCACCGAATGCGAGGTAAAAAATGTACTCTTCCTCAGAGCAAGAGCTTGCCTGGAAGTTCTCAGGATTCTTCTAACCCATCTCAGGATTGACATAGAAAGTCAAATAACGACTGAGGAAGCAATGGAGATTCAGAATTCACAGGATTTCGGGTCATCCAGGGCAATCTGAATCACTGCCGCGGGGCTCAAGCTTTATTGTTAAGGTCCTGTGCGGAGTGGTCGATTGCCATGGCAGTGGTGGCAGAGCCGTACGATGTGCCGAAACATCCTCTTTGGTTCGGGGATATCGATGGCTCTGTTGCCATTTACTGGGGTGGAAAGAGATACCCTTCGTACTCCCTCATTGATGGAGGGCAGGATTAGGCAGGTGGAGTGGGGACCTCTCGCATTTGTAGGCTGCTACATACTCGTATCTCCCAACTGTGGAATTGGTGCCTATGAAGCATACCTAGATAGACTCGCAGTTTTTACTCGTAGATGCCTACCACGCCTTATTATAGTGCTGGGTGATTTTAATGCTCGCTCAAAAGCATGGGGTGACACAAGGGGAAACAGAAGAGGAGAAGTTATCCAAATGTGGGCGACAGGGTTGGACCTTCGGCTTCTCAACACTGGATTCATAAGTACCTGCGTACGGTGGCAGGGGGAGACAATTGTGGATTTGACATGGGCTTCAAATGATATCGGGATGGAGAGTCGCAGAAGAGTTAGTAAGTCTATCCGACCATCGCTATATCATGTTCGATGTGACATTGCGACCCCCTAATAACAGACACGTTGGTCAAGCACGACGATGGTCTATTAAACAGCTTAATAGGGATCTATTACTCGCTGCTACCAACGCTGGATTTTGAGCAGAAACCCAGACCTTTTCTGATCCCGAGAATGAATCAGTCTGGGTACGGGAAGTAATGACATCTATATGTGACGTAGCGATGCCCCGATGTAGGGCCTCTAATAGAAAAGAAGTATACTGGTGGTCTGAACACATTGCAGGATTGAGAGTAAGATATCCTTTGAAGCGGCAACAATCCTGACACGCTTTCCACCCCTCGACATCTTGGCGGACATGGATGACAAGATTTACCTGCAAAGTCGGGCAATTCTCCCAACGAGAAAATAACGATGAGCCAAGTCTACTGCGAAAGCAGGCACATAGACGGGCTTGGACTGAATGGCGCCAACGTCTGGAGGAGAAGCATGCAGGTCAAAGAGCTGGTGGAACAATTCTGTCCAATTTTGACGCCTGGATGGGAGGGTAGTGTTACGTTCCGACTGTCACCGCGCATGGCTGCTTTGGTGAGCATTTGTGTCGGATTGGACGGGTAGAAAAACCCCATTGCTACCACTGTGATGGAGATCAGGACGACGCTCAGCACACCCTTGAAGCGTGTCCTGCATGGGAATATGAGCGTTCCGCCTTGGTTAGCCAAATTGGGGTTAACTTCGCTCCGTCTGCAATTGTAGCAAAGATGCTGGCGGAGAAGACAGACTGGAAGGCAGTGGTCTCCTTCTGTGAAGCCGTCATGGTAAAGAAAGAGGTCCTTGAGCGCACCCGGGAGATTGTTGACAAGATAATAATTCCTAGGTACCTTTAAATTCAACAATGTTTTAACCGCCCATTTCAGTTAACTTCATTACTCAGGCACGATTAGAAACAAATTAGTAAAAACAAATCTTCAATTTAATGCATTTAGCCTGGAGCTATTATTTTCAGTTCTAGGTGGTTAGGTCATTTAGCCTGGAGCAAGAATTAATAAACCTAGGCGGATAAGTCAGTTAGCCAGGAACAAAAAATACTAATTGTAGGCGGTTAAATCATTTAGCCTGGATCAAAAAAATAAAATAAAAGGGTTATTTTGTATGAAACGACATCTAACTTGATGTCGTTTCATACAAATGATAAAAAGATGGATATTTATTGATAAGGTTACATAGTCTGCATAATCTGAATAGGTTTTTTTTCTGATATTCCTATTATTCGTTAATAATAGGAATATCAGAAAAAAAACTATTCGTTAATAATAGGAATATCAGAAAAAAAACCTATTCAGATTATGCAGACTATGTAACCTTATCAATAAATATCCATCTTTTTCTAAAATTTTACAAATTGCGGAAGTTATGATTTTTTTTTCAAAAATCAAAACTTTAAACTGCTCTGGTGTAAAGTTTACAAAATGTCGCTTAATACAACTTAGCCCGGGAACCGTCGATATGATGATTAAATTTTTATAGTACTTATAAATCAATTTCGTATAAAAGATTGAAATCTTGACTACAAGTGCAAGTGACATTTAATAATGATGTTTTGTGAAGCTCTAAGGAGTAAGCACGTTGGAAAATGTAACTACCTCAGAAAACGGGAAATCTGGAAATCATAGTGAAATCTGTAAGATACCCATATCAGCTGCCTTACACATACCGTTCGATCACAAAAAGTAACATTGAGCTATGGACGCATGGACCTACAAAAATAGGTCCATGTATGGACGATGGAAAATATTTTATATGGTTCAAGTGCCATGGCTTAGAATACGCTTACTACAAGTAGAATGACTCATGTTACGAGTGTGTAGGAGTTTCTGTATTTGTTATTAACATTTTTTAAATATTTACTAAATACTGATACTAACTGATACTAATAATTATATGATGTGGTATTTAAAGCTGTAAAAGAAAATATTGCTTATTAATGCCTAACTGTATTTTGAAATTTCATAAATAAAATGTTGTGAAAAACTCGTCTTTTTTATGATGAAGATGAAAAACGCCCTCACACAAAATTCAAATGACCGCCATTTCAAAAAAGGCTACAGGTCGACCGCCTTAAGTGAGACCCTCTCAGTATAATAAATAACATAACGTGAGTACCATAACATAACGTTAGTTAGAATAATACAACGTAACGTAACATAACATAACATCACCTAGATTCCACATAATGCAAGAGGTTGAAGTTGAATTCTAGTAAAATGCTGAAATATACACATATTGCATGCATGTTCACAACGACATTATAATATGTAACTAGGTACATATTATAATTATTATTTCTCGCAATTCTCTTAGTTGAAGATAAGAAATGGAAAAAAGATGTCAATGAATGGACAGCTACTTTGTGTAGTAGTTTTTGTAAAGCAACTACGGCAACATTATGATGAATCATAATCTAAATCTATTTCCTCAGCTGCTCAGCTCATCATCAATAATAATCTAACATTCAACCGGCGACAACAGCTATGCACAATAAGTGGTTTAATCTGTGAAATATTGAAAGGTTCGTTTTTTTCTACTTGTATGTATTAATAAAATCATTATAATTTTATAGGAATCTGTTTTGTTTCAATGTACAACACTTGGAACTTTAGACGTAGTAAGAAACACGCTCTAGGTGCAGTAGATTGTTTAAAAATTCAAATATATTTAAAATGTATTTGTTTTACTGGTCATCATAGATACCGGCTTATAGGGACCGATCTATCTATACTCAATCGAGTAGGTACCAACCTAAGTTTAATTTGGTACCTATATATTCCTAATGTAGAAAAAACCACCATGTTTGTGGCATTATTATATCATCGCTAGACCCTGCTATAAAATATAAATTTATTTTTAGAATGGTTCGGGCATAGATACCTTTTTGTTTTGTATACATATTGTGTAGTAGTCCTTTAAATGTTTCTATGTAGGGAGGTGTGTATCAAAACTCTTTGATTTATGTTTATAATGTAATTAATAATAATTCCTTTAAATACATGTAGGTATACAGTGCTGCGAGGTTGCTAGTGTTTTACAGGTAACCCTGTATATCTATCCTTGCCCTAAAATTTTGTTTAGATTAAAAGTCTGTCTAGATTGCACCTTGACCGATGTCTGATCTTTCAAGTCAATAACTCAACAAATACTAGGATAATGATAGTGTTTTTTTGACTTTCAATTACAGAGACATTGGCAGTATGGCAGAATTAGAGTTGGAAGGATACACCCTGGGTCAAAAGCATCAACGCTACAACACCCTAGTTCATAATGCCCTCAAAGAAAACAAAAAAGTGACAGTCAATGATTTTAATTTAAGCAACAGTGATATTGTCAACTTACTTAATATTGATATTGCCAATCATAACAAAAATATGGAATACATTTTAAAAGTTTTAACTTGTGATGATCTTTTGTATGTATCAAGAGCTATGAAGCAATTAAATTGGTTAATTAATGACAAAACTTACGAACATATTATAAATCCTAAATATTTAGCCGCCAATGTATTTCCACAAATGACTACGAAAGCAAAAATCAAATTCGTCAAATATATTCGGAATGTTTTAAATGACGAAAAACGTGCGGAAGAGTTTTACACTTACGAAGAAGATCCAAAAGAAGCAGTGAAATGGCTACCGCGCTGTTCATTAGAATTCATTATTAAAAAGATTATAAATCACGTTGACCACATTAAGATAACTTTGCTGAAAATACTTAGCGAAAAATCTATAACCGTACTTGAAGTTTACTTAAACAATGAGACGACTTTAAACAAAAAGAAGGCTTTACAAGCTACTATGTTCCTACTGACAACACATACTAGTGAATATTTAGACATTGTTGAGGCAGGTTCAATCTATGAATATCCCACTTTTAATCGTAAAGCTACAAGTGCCATAATGAAAAAGTATTCAGAGAGAATTATTAATAAAATTGATAATTACTACAATGTCATCCATTTACCAACCTTTATAAAATATTTAAAAAGGGAAAATATTAAAAACCTTTTGTTAAGTCAAGCCCAAAAATTAAATGAGAACAACCTACAAAGATTCTTCAATCTTAAACGATTATTGCTTTTCATTAAGTTTATGCCCCAAGATATAAAATTTGATTTTGTTAAGGATGTGTTTATAGACAAAACCCGCGTCTCATTATCAGAAAATGAAAAACGAGGTATGGAAATATTATATAAATTTACTTGTAACAACCTTTGGCATTATGAACATATTTGGTACCAGTTTGCTCCTTTTGATATAGCGTTTCAAAAAATCAAAGAATTTGTTGAGAAAGCGTCATCCGTTAAAGAGAAAATATCACTGTTCGAAGTGCTTATAATTTCTGCGCAAAATGACTTATCGCATGAGCACACTGTGTTACAGTATTTTAGAGATAAGCAATATAATATCGACAGCCAAGTTAAAGAACATTTCATTAAGAAATTACTATCTGAAAGAAACTTCGTGCGGTACAATCCTAGTACTTGGGACGTTTTAAATGACATTTTGAAGAGTATGGATGTTTATACCGAATCGAAGTCCCAGCAGCCTATAATCATTGATGCCATAATTCTATACAAGGTAATCCATGAAGAAAAAGTGCCTGAAATTGTTGAAAACAAATTTAATTTTAAATCATTACTTTCCTATCATACAAAGATTACGCAAAAAGAAAAAGAAATGGTATTCCTATATCTTTATAATGTGATTATGACCAAGCTTTCTAAATTAAATACAACGAATGAGAAGGAATTTAAAGAAAAAATTAATGTACTGGAACAGGCTCTTAATCTTCTGAAAGATTATAAAAAAGATCTGGAGGAGTACCCTGCTTTAATCAAAATTATCCAAGATTTAATAAGAGTTAAAAAGGAATTTTCCTGGACTGTAGATATGGAAACGTTGTTTAATATTAAGAAAGAATGGAGAAAGTTATTTTTTGCGGAATCTCTTTTAATATTCCCAACGGAATCAGCTGTTATTAACGCTTTGAAACATGGTCCCATTTTATTAGAAGAAAATCTAAATGAGGTAAAAAATATGTTAAATAACGATACACTATCACTCATAAATTTTTTGAGCAAATTGAAAACTTACTGGTCTAACAGCTATGCGAAAAACATATCCTTGACGTATATTGAGAACCTCAAAGTGCTCGGAGCACATAGAGCAACTACACGGGGTCTTAGTATTTTATTATCAAGATCAGAATTCCATAAACTTGTCCAGAAATATGCTCCAAAGGAAGCAAAGATCGATTGGGATAAAACAAACGAAGTAGAATTAAGTGTTCAGCAGCAATTTGCAAAAGCCATGCATATTGCCCGCCAGCAACCATCTCCTGAAATAATTCTTTGGTTCGCAAAGGGAGATTATCTACAATATGCTCTGCCTTCTTTGCTGTCAATATTTTATAACCTTAATTTTATATCAAGTAGAAAGTATATCCCGAAACTACTGGACGCTCCAGTCTCATTACAAAAGCACGGCATTCGTCTCGCAGTATCCAAAATGGACGTTGAAGAGGTTCTAAGCAATTTTTCAAAGATATGGAAAAATAACAAAAATGCTACTATCAGATGTGTTATGTTTAAAACTGTTTTTGAAATATTATGTAAAGAAAAGGATCCAAAGAAGATAAAAGCCATCTGGGAACTGGTAAATATGTTTATTGATAATCTAACTTTGCAAGAAGATAAAGAAATATACAAACTCCTTTTCAAAGTCGAAAATGTACCTATAGATATAAAAGGTGAATTTTACATGAAAAGTTATAATTTTTTGCATAAATTGTTAAATTCTGGGAAAGAATGTGAAGACTATAGGAATATACGATACGAATTCAATTATACTTTTGCAGAATATGCAACAAATATAATAGAACATTTACCTCCTGATTTTGTCGCGGAAATTATATTGGAATTTGTTAATAAAGAATTTATGAAAGGCCAAGTAACTTGGACTCGCATTTGCATTCTTAAACTTATTACGGCCCATTTGCTTATCGCTCCTAACGAGACTATACAATTGGAGAGATTTGAAAAAATTTTGCTGCCCATATTAAAAAAATGTTTTACTTTATGGGATTCTAAGAAAGATGGAGAGTATTTCATAAGAAAGAATTTAAGATTGCTATTGAATAGGTTACTTTGCGACATAAAAGAATATGATATAAAGAAAATAGTTGTTCCTCAAAAAATGTTCTCACTTATACAAAAGGAACTGGAACAATCATTATTATTACCAGATAATTACGTCTTTTTGACTAAATGGAAACTTGCCGTAACATTTATAGCACATTTAGATCTACCAGTGGTGAATTGGGAGGAAGCATGTATTAAGATTGCAGCCGAGTTCGGCCATCGTTGCAATGATTATCTGAGAGAAGATTGTAACAAATATTTTACTCGAATATATTTACTTTTTTCTAAAGCTTTAAAAGGTATGCTCGATTATTGTATACCGGAGACCACACATTTTCTTGTTTACAAACCCCTGATTCTCGACGAAAATTTCATACCGGGATATTTAGCTGCGCTTCAACTTTACTCGGAATATCCATATCTAGATAATTCTGATAAACAAGAATTGAAAGAAATATCTGAAGAACTTCGTAAAAAAATTTTCGAACATCCTGCAGCTGAAATAAAAATACATTATTACAACAAATTTTATGAAGTGCATGCATTAAGTTGATTTAATATTTAATTTTATTGTTATTGATAAAAATAGCGGTCATAAAAATACAGCAGACCAAGCACATTATCTAGAAGCACCACAAGGAATAGGTACTTACTTTATGTAAATAATAATTCCCCACTTCTTACAAAGATTTAAATCGATTTAAGTATAATTTACTTATCACCGTACGTATACACACGAGAACAAGATACATACAATTGTTCACAGTAACAACATTTATATTACTTTCTTCGTTCAATACTATTTTGTTATGTTGCACCTGATATCTGCCTTGCCTCCCTCACATGTTTACTCATGACGCAACAGGTGCGTCATAGGGAATAAATCAGTTACTTACTGTTAAAATTTTTAATGTAAATCTTCATTCCGTGAATATTTTTAAAATGTATGTATTAAAATATTATAGGCTTGAGTGTGCGTCCTTTGTTAGTTTCTAGCACATAATACGACCCTCTTTTACATGCACCCATTTTTACCCCATTTTAATCTACTAATAGATAAATTTAATCTACCGCGTTCTTATTAATAACCCATGTGCTGATAACTTGCCGGACGCCTACTCTGTAATCCCTCATCAAAAGTAGCCTCTAATGTTCTGCAATCCAAAACCTAGTTGGTAAATAACTCGATCAATACTTTTTTAGTTATATTACGGTTAAAGTACAAAATTTTCTAGGAATTAACCTTAATTTTAAAGGAGCTTGTTTACAATATTTTGTAAAGTATTTTTTATATTCAACGTCTCACTCAAACTCGCCTTGCCCCTTACTGTACCTACTACCATATTTGTTTACTGTGGTACTGTTTTAATAGTGTGAAATAAAAAGAGTTTTTAGAGCAAATATATTTATTTTATTTATCGTTCAATGTCCTACATCCCTACTACAATTTTTTATTCTTACAGTAGTCTGTACTGCAATACGTGCCCGGCAATCAGCTAAATCAGAAAGAAGTTCCTTAAAAAATAATTACTGTTTAGCCCAGTAGAATTAGATCAAAAATGGGTTAGACATCTAAAAACGGGAGAATCACGAAAATCATAATAATATAGATTGCCAGTGACCCCTTCTAACGATTTCCGAAGGAAAATTGCTACTTATTATTTTTTCGATATGAAATCCTAATTGTATTGGGCTATTTTCTAATATTATTTAATTTTTATAGCGCAAGTGACATAAGCCCACCAACATGTTGACTTTTGTTTAATCGGCAATTTAAAAAGAGGGAAACACATACATATTTGCAAAAAATTGAAAACAAAGTAATTTAATGCTAAAACTAATTTCTATCAAAACAGTTTCTTTAAAGCTAGGTAATTCAAAACTTTTTAATAAAAATAAATGCCTAATGTCGAAACACAGCTTGTGTAAAAATGTAGACGACTTAAGTGGCGGTTTATGTCACTATCTAATTAACGTTAATTAAATTCGAACTTAACAACCGTATAATGCGTCTTATATAGAAAACACTATTTTTTATTTCCGTGTCTTCTTTACCTACTTAAACTTATTTCCACTAGTAGGAGTAACGTAATTATGCTGCAATTTACCTAGCGGTAACCTTTGCCCATGGTCTTATCCACCAACCATTGTTAGGCCAGTGTGGTGGACTAAGGCCTACATCCTTCACATTGTGAGAGACCCGATCCTGCGGTGGGTCATCAATTCACAAATTAATTTGACCAGCAATGGGACATACGGACAGCAGTTAAGATATAATAACTGAGCACTGGTGGCACAGGTGACAAATACATACAGATATATAAATCTCTGTTGAATTCTATACTCCCTTCATGTTGTCCATGTCCGTAGGTGACTGTGACCACTTACCATCAGGTGGCCTGTATGCTATGACCTGATTACCAGGGCACAGCTGGTCCTATGGAATGATAATTATCAATAGAATCAAAAATGAAACAGTTTAAACATGAAATTTCGTTATTTGGTTAAGATTTATACTGCCTTGCACCAATACGCGAATATGAAGCTATGTACTTTTAACTACTTGTTCATTAACAGTAGCCCAGTGGGTTTCAATAACTGATACCAATATACTCTTTTAATTGCTTTGAAGATAACATTTGTTGCCTGGCAACCAAACATCAAAAAGGAAATCCAAAGATTGATGAAGCAGACTGTAAATGTGTTGAACCCTTATTGCTCTTTCAAACAAATAGGACTGAACAGATTTTAATATTTTATAAAGAGATTGTTTCATTCCTGGATAAAGATCAACACACTTTTGTCAAAATCAAAATAATTTGTGGATTGATGCAATGCAGTAAGTCTCATTAAATGCTCCAAATAGTATCAGTTGACACAATTAACTGACTCAGTTAGTATTATATTAAAATGTTGGTAAATATGTCGAATTGGGGCTGCAGCTCAAAAGTGCTCCAAAATTTTTTTCCATGTTTTTTATCATAAACCGATGGTAGCCCATGTAATTTTATGGTGGGGGACGCCATGAAACCCCATAAAAAAAAACATAAGAAATTTTACTTTTTTATTTTTATCATGACGAATATGTAGCTGGCGGATTTGTGACACTCTATGTGGTTAACAAATAATATCCCATGTAATATTATGGTGGGGGACACCATACATTTTCTTTTTTTTATAAGCACCTTCGATTGGTTGCCGCTAATGATATTCCATGGGGGGAGGCTGAAATTTCCCATAAACTCCATGAGTTATGGGGTTTTGAAGTTGTTATAACCGATTTGGCTCAAATTTGGTGGAGACCTTCTATGAGACCTTGATTTGAAAGTAGAGAGGAGAAAACGCCTACAATTCGGTTCTGGCACTCGCCGGCCGCTGCCGTGTGCGTTGTTTTAACTGTTCTAACCTAACCTAACCAATTTTACAGCAAATATTTCTTCGATGACATCGACTCTGAGAGTGATTGATTTCCGCGCGCGCGTGTGTGTGTGTGTGCACGCGTGTGTGTGTGTGTGTGTGTGTGTGTTTTCCGCCAGCTACATATTCGTCATGATAAAATAAAAAAATAAAATTTCTTATGTTTTTTTTTATGGGGTTTCATGGCGTGCCCCACCATAAAATTATATGGGCTACCATCGGTTTATGATAAAAAACATGGAAAAAATTTTTGGAGCACTTTTGAGCTGCAGCCCTGATTCGACATATTTACCAAAATTTTCAATAAGACAATGCATGTTTACTTACAAGTAGTTAGCAATAGAGTCAAGTCATATACACACTTTCAATAATCTGTAAGAAACATAACAATTGCACTCATACAAACGTAAAATCATCAATCACTGATAAATCACATTTTGGAAGATGGTAAAACTTGATTAAATGTCTATTTTATCTGTTGCGATTTGTTACCTATGTAACAAAAATATATCAAATGAAGTGTGATATAGACTTATTATATCCACGTACCTGTAATGTAAAAATATAATCATTAGTTACGAGAATCCTTCCAACAGTTATCTGTATATCCAGATACTGCCAACCAAGAATATTTTGTATCTAGCCTTGTCTGTACCCCATTAATGGCCCACTGCAGGGTCAGGTCTCCTCTCACAATGAGAAGGATGTAGGCCTTAGTCCATATGCTGGCCTAAGATAAGAAATAACACTGGCATGCATGGTAATTGTTATAACATAACATAAAAAACATATATGGTACCTTTTATCCCGATAGTTTAAGGTAAAAAATTATATTAAAGCAATCTGATAGGACTTAACTGAATAATTATGTTTGTCACTATGCAAAGTAAGCTGAACATGAACAGAGTTGCACAGCACGGCTGGTATTTGTTTAGGTTTTGTAAATATTTGTAATATTCCAGGGTAGACAGTAGATCACACTATGAGGAGTCACTTACAACTAGCTATTCTAATCATCATTGCCGGCTTCGTCTGGTGATGGGGTGTGCCACGTGAGTCTCTCTTCATAGAACTGAATGACAACTTGTGGACATCTGACATTGGCTTGCTTGGCATGTACGAGATCGGCTTCATCTGTTCCCTGCCATTTCATGAGGAACATCAGTTCACCACTACTGTCTGTTGCACCTGAAAATGTTTAAATAGAAATATGTATATTAACTTCTAAAATTTAGGTTTTTAAATGTTAAAAAATTATAAAAAAGGAAACTTTGTTATGGTATGTATCACATTAAATTTAATCTACCAAATAAAATGTTAATAAATTTCACACAACGGTAGTTTATATTCCAAAAAAAACACTAGGTACTGTTTATACCTTTTAAACACTTGTGTAAATAATTATAATTTTATGTTTTCAATTCTTATCTTTATATATTATACTTATTTAAAGTATTTTTAATATATTTGGTTTGGCGT
The DNA here is from genome assembly GCA_905147235.1 of Erynnis tages. Lineage (NCBI taxonomy): Eukaryota > Metazoa > Arthropoda > Insecta > Lepidoptera > Hesperiidae > Erynnis > Erynnis tages. The sequence continues at coordinate 4,306,897 of LR990092.1, forward strand.
TAACTTTTTTAATAAATAACGCTTCTCACTCATAACCCCACACTAGGATTCACTGTGTCGTGGGCGCCATGGACACACACAAGGCAAGAACACAACCTACCCAGACCAGAAACAGAAATTTAAACTCATCATTCAAACCTCTGCTCTGCTGGGAATCGAACCCAGGACCCTCCGCGCAGCGCACCAATGTCTTCACCACTGCGCCACTCAGGTTGTTAACTGAGTTATAGACACAGCTGGTCTGTAGTAAAAGTATAAACAAATTGTTACAATTTTAAAAATCAACTCTTACCAATAATTTTTTCAGGTTCCAATCCTCTGTCAAAGCCTGAAGCTTTTTTGTCATCAGTCTTGGTCTTCTTAGCACCTTTCAAGTCTGGTGTGGCTGTTGACTTCCGTTTCTTTGCATCCTTTTCAGATTTGATACCTTTGCCCTCTGTAACAACAGAGAAATTGGTAAAATACAACCTTTTTTTAATTACACCTATACCAAAGCAGTTCTATGTTACTTCTATGAAACTTTGATTCTCCTGGCATGTAGGTAAAGTTCACCAACCAGTGAGACGCATTTACCCACAGGCCGCGATGTTCTCATTGCAGTTGAATTCTCTGCATTCTCATATATTCTGCTCATTTTAACTTGCAATATGTTTTATCTATCAATCACCCATCCAGGTATTGACTGCACCCAACATTGCTTAGTTATTGATCACTTACAATCTACTCTCAGCTATGGATACTTCATCTAATTTTTATGTCTATAGACTATAAATTAGTAATGTGCCAGATCGTTAAAAATGTATATCCCGGGATATGGATCTGAATATGGATATTTGGTGTCCAGATTCGCAGATACGGATACAGATCTTTATTTTCTTACTTAGTCAGTGTCGGCTCTAAAGACCTTGAAACAATAATTGATGTACCCACCACAACAACATGTACATGTGTGTTTGTAATATAAAGATGCCAAATATTTGATTTAAAAAAATTAAAAATACTCTGAATGGAATTTAATAGTTTTTTAAATTGTACCAATCACCTATATAATTATCAGATAGGATGAATATAAATTGAAATTTAATAAGGTAAAAGATCCGCGACAAAAGTAGTGGATACAGATACAGATCCTTCTTCTCCCTCGGATATCCATAGATACCACTATGGATATCAGAAGCGTCACTATTATAAATACAACAAAACTAACCAGCTTCCTTCTTCTTTCTCGCATCCTCAAAGGCTTGAATCAATTCTGGACAGTCTAAATTCTCTTCAGGCTCCCATGTGTTGTCCTCGTCACTGTAACCTTTCCATTTTAAGAAGTATTCAACCTAAAAATAACATAGTCCAGTTATACTTGAACAAGAATAATTTGAATGTTATATGTTTTTTCATACAAAATGGTAGAGCCATTGTGGTGTGCCCGGGGGCAGTGGCTAGTGAATTACACTGATGTGTACCTTTGTATCTGTACCTCCACAGTTGTACAGTGAACTACTTATGTTTTTGTTTTTAAAATGCCTGGTGTTTCCAAAATTAAAATAAGCAAAACTATTTACATGCATGTTTGTTACTTTTAATTTTATATGACTAGTAGAAAACTCAAAGGATAGACTAGGTTCAGCTGCTGTAATATAATTTAGGCAGTCCTTTTTCATGAAAAAAAGTTAAGAATGATACATTTTCATAACTTTGAGTCTGCCTTATTTTTAAATTACAAATTAAAATAAAAAGACAAAAGAATAAATGAACTATATTCATTCAATAGAACTGCTCACCTTCCCATTCCTCACACGTCTATCCAGAACTTTTTCTACAGAGAATTCTTCTTCTCCTTCTGGTTCACTCTCTTTTTTCTTATCGGCCATCTGAAAAGTTTTTGGTCAACATTTATAGTTACATATAAACAAGAAAAATTTTGCTTATATTGAAGTTGTTCAGACTAAAATTCAAAGTTTAATGTTCTTCTTTTGTAGCCTGTTCTTAAGACCACAAAGAAAACATACCTTAGAACGTTAAGACTGTAGACTGCAATTTTATTATGATGCATTTTCATGATAACACTCCAGTAAATGTCAAGATTTACATTCAAACTTTATACCACTTTTTCCTTAATCTGTATGTTAAGAATTCCTATAACCATTCTTTAAATTTCCTCGATATTGTATGAACTCTATGTTATATAAAAAAAATTGTTTTGGAAAAGCCAAAACAGCTTAACTCTCGGAATGGCTGGCGCTGCATTTATGAGATAGGTCATAGGATTCATCACATTCCACACATATAAGATGAAACTGTGGTGCCTTAGTTTATAGTCACTATGGGTAGCATAACACCTTAACGATATAAATCCCATAATCTCATTGTGTTATTTGTGCATAAATCCCGCCATTTTGTTACCTTCACATCACCACACTTCTCACAAACTAAAAATTAGTTGCCAAACTAGTTCTAAAAATATTCCCGATAATAAGCATTTCTAGCAGTGAAGCTAGTCAATCTTAGAAAATTACTTTCAATTTACTTTACCTTTCAGCAAAAGATTAATTAAAAAACTGCCAGAAGTTATAATATGAGATATTCTCTACAACAAACAAGCAAGAACAACCGGCGTGCGATGTAGGCAGAGCAGGCTCGCTGCTGGAATCGCCTGGCAGGCAGCAAGTAAGGGAAGGTAATGTGACCATTAGAAAAATTAAAATCTGCCACTATCAATACATAGATTTGATTTTTTGTTTGTTATGAATGAGTTTGAAAACTACTGAACTAATCTTGAAATTTCATTAATAGAAAGCTATGTTGTCACCGAGTAAATATTATTTTAAATGTTACATCATTACATTCTATTTGATTCTATACCATATAGTTACTTCTATACTAAGGTACAGAAGTAATTATTTGATATTTTTTTTCTATTATATCAATATCAACAACAAAAATCTTAATTCACTTAAATTACTTAAAATTAGCGCAATCTATCACAAATGGGCACACTGACGATGGCATGCGAGTCATGAGTACTCATGAGCGAGTTGAGCGACTGTCTCAGTGTTGTCAACTCATTATTATTTAATATTGATTGATCATTGATATACATTTTGCTTGATTGTTATATACTGTTGGCATTTTATTGTTCTTTAACAAAGTTTAAAATTAAGTTCAAATCGAAATTGAAAAATTATTATCAATTAACCACATGTACTAATCCACACTTTAATACTCGTATTAATTATTCACAATAGGTATAATTTAGAAGAAGTTATGCCTGCACTACACATGACGTAGATTTCACCTACTTAGTGTGTTCTCAATCTCTGTTTACTTCAGCTAGAAAGCTAGTGCAAAGATGATCTAACCTAAATTATTGTGTTCATGAAGTTGCTTGGTACCTTTATTATAAGGATTTGGCAGAATGTAAATTTAATTTGTGTGTCACCAAAAAATTTAAACTTTTTGTGACCTGCGGCAAAAGACTAAAAGAGGGCGCCACCAGTCGAAGTCACAGAAATTATGTCTGATGTACGGGAAAGTTGTAAATAGTTTTCTATAATTTTTCGAAGGAACGCCCTTACTAAAAGCATTCATTAAATAAAAAGTGATAAATGACGATGAAGTGAGTGTCAATAATGATGGAAGACCATAAATTGTGTGCCTTATAAAACAAAAAGCTATCGTCGCATTCTATACCCCAACGCCATTTTGAGGCGAAATTTTGTATTGTAAGTGCCAAGTATTTCGCAATATTTCCTATTCTCACCCTTACGCGGGGGTGTAATCAATAATAATTGGTAGGAGTGGATGTGAAAGTGGCGAGTGAAGGCACTCATCGCGGACGGGAGCGTTACGGTGTCGAGGTCGGGTCCGTGGATGCCCTGAGGTGAGTTGTGTGCAATCGTCCCGGGCTATCATTTTAATTGGATTAGTGTCACATATTAAATCGAAAGATCAGCTGGTGGTTTTGTGAACAGTGCTTGTAATGAATGAGCCGTCTCGTGTGTGTTAGAAACATTGCTGAATACTCAACAGAGGCGGTATGGTATGAATTTGGCGTGGTCTGTTATCGGCAGTTTCCGACTGTTGCAGATAGTGGGCGCGGAGAATGGCCAGGGGCGGCGGGAGTGCTCTAATTAACTGACGGACGTCGCCGGCTTATAGCTGGCGCAAGCAGTACGTTCTTTTTTACCGTTGAATTAATTACACACTACACATAACAATGGCTAAGATCGATTCACATAGTATTGTTGACAAAAATGTGTCATTCTAAAAACTTTTGTTTATTTTCTATTCACATTTCTCCTACTTAGACAATAGTAGGTAGCTTAATAATATTTACATGTGATTATATCTACTTCTTATTTGAATTTATAAAATGTGTCTGTGTGTATGTAGGTATTTACCATAACATTTTTTGGACTAACTATGAATAACAAAATGTTCCAAGATAACATGTGCCACAGCTGGGCTAAGCTTTTCTACATCTATTTCTTTTTTTATTTATAGTCTTATAATAATTGGTCAACTATGTTTAAAGAACATAATAAGAATCATGTAGGGTTACAATATGTAAGTAATAAAAAAGCAAACAATATTCAAATTTGGTGATGTTGGGAATGCAATTTTTTGATATTATACATTGAATATAATAAATAGTTGAATTGGTCATTTGAGAAACCCCATAAGTCCTTCAATCTTAACTTTTCAGAAATCATAAAAAAACTGTGTTATAATTTTTTTCAAGAATTTTTTTTAGAAAAACTATATAAAAGGTAGGTAATAGTCAATATTTTTAATTTAAGCATTTTACTTTTCTTTAAAAAAATATGTTTTAATATTAAATCACTGATTAAAAACGTTTGACTTATGTTGTTTCTCAAATGAACAGTATTTCAATACATAAAAATCAACATTTTAAAAATTATTTTTATTTATTTATATGCTTAAAAATTACTCATTTTCATCATTTTCTTCTCTGTTAGTAGTTGGTATGTTATATATGGTTCCCAAAAACCTGACTAATGGGGTTTCTCAAATGACCGATTCAATTCTTAGTCAGTTTCTTTATGTCAGTGATATACCCTAAGCTTACTAAATGCTAGTTTACAATGTCTCTTGTAAAAATAATTGTTTGTTTACATTTAAGAATGTCATGAGAAGATTATTAAGTTTATCTTCTGAGAATTCAGAATATAGTGACATAATATACCACTAAAAAAATTCCCTTTAAACTCAATAGTTGAATGAATTTAATTAATGGTACAAGACGGAGAATAAACTTAAGTTTAATAATGACTTAACTTTAATAATATTTAAATTTGTAGTGCTGATTTTGTAATGCAACTGGGATTTGATTATGGGACCTCACATTGAAAACATCTTTCCTCATGTTACATCAGATGATATTTGATTTTGTAATGCTGTTTATAATTGATCACTGGGCTATCATTGTACATGATAAACATCTGTCTCTTCACTATGTATGAAACTAGGAAACCTATGATTCTAAGATTATGATCAAGTAAAACTACAAAAACCTCAGTGGCTCAGTGGTTAAGATACCAGTATACTGTGGGTTCTTGGTCCAGTCTCCAGAGGAGCAGAAATTAAATCTGACTGTTTTTCCATGCCTACCACAACATGGGATCCTTCTGTGGGCCTATGAGTGTGACACATTGTGTATAATAAATCAAACAGAATAATTAAGGGTAGAATGACACATATTTTTCAATTATTCAATTATCTTGTAACCTTTCCTCCAAATGTGAAGAGCATCTATGCCATCTAAATATAATTAAAAAGGTCATTAATTAAAATAACTATTTTACACACAACATTATACAATGTAACAGAGATAAGATTACAAATTAATTATAGGATTTTAATTGCAGAACAAGAAATGCCTCGACCTGGCAGCCTCAAGGACCCAGATATAGCCGAGTTATTTAGCAAACATGACCCAGAGAAAATATTTGAGGACCTCAGGGAGATTGGCCATGGGTCCTTTGGTGCAGTGTACTATGCACGCTGCAATCTCACCAAGGAGATTGTGGCCATCAAGAAGATGTCATACCTGGGCAAACAGAGTGAAGAGAAGTGGCAAGATATCCTGAAAGAAATTAAGTAAGTCAATAGTATCAACAACCTTGGTAACTGAACATTATTTTTGGATAACTTAGCTACAAAAGTTATTGGAAATTTGGTAATCATTGTAATTTGTTGAGACTGTGGTTTAATGTTAATTATAAGGACTCTTAAGTTATTCACATTGTCCTTACAGTCCTGTTAAAAACGATTTCATAGTGACCCCAAAAACATGTCTCATGTTGAAAAGCATATCACATCAAGGGAAGCCCTGAGCATATTGCATTGTATTGTTCTTCTCCAATGTAGATATGTGGATATATGGATGGGAAAGCCGCCATACCATGTTGGATGTTTTCAAATTGCCCAAAGAGCCTCCAACACAGTTTAACTGTGATGTCTATTAAAAACAGTGTATCCGCAGTTACCTGTAAACAGTGTGCATGTAATTGACCACTAGCAGTTTCATTACTATTCAAGTGCTGGCAGCCACCAAAATTGCTTAACATTTTTGATTGCTTGTGATCTGTACAAGCAGAGAGGCAGTGCACAGTGCTCTTCATTAAGTGGTGTCACTTATCAAAAGCTTTATAATATAACCCCTGCAAATTACTAATGCACTGGAACCTTCTCACATTAACATCATAAGGATGGAATCAAGAACGTCAAATAGGGCTAGCAACAAAACATTTCATACCAAAAATTATTAATTGGATGTATACAAATTGCCATTATAGTCTACCAAACGATGGAACTGAAATAGCGATGCAATTTGCAGAGGTTATATTATTACAATTGAACAAACAATAAACTATTAGCTAATCAATATGTTTTCAATTCAGGTTTCTCACACAACTGGACCATCCAAATACCATTGAGTACAAGGGATGCTACAAGCGGGAACACACAGCATGGCTTGTTATGGAGTACTGTGTTGGATCTGCTTCCGATATTATTGAGGTAAATCATTTTCCTTGTTTTAACGTGTAGCCTGAGTCTGTCATATCAATATTATGTGCCGAATAATAATTGTGATTATTAGTTAGCAAATAATAAACACAAGCCTAATACAAAAGTTAGTGACTCTTTAAAAAGTAAAATTTGTCAACAGGATAAATAAGTATGTTTTATATAATATATTGTATCAGGCGTTACTTTGCGGAAATCCTCAGCAACCAACCGTTGTAGAGTCCACATCACCTGATGATGCTCCGTTTTGGGGCGAAACACGTGTCGTGTACTATTGGAATAAGTTGTTATGGTATATACCTACTCAGAGAGATAAGGGTGGGTGGTGGGTCCATACCAAAACAAGTTCCACGTGTGCGGATTGTTGCAAAGAAATATAAATACAACTTAAATAAGTATGTTTTAACCTGTAATGTAATTTAGATAACTTAAACGCAAATACCAATAGCGAATACTCACGATTTTCGGATGAAGTCATTGATTTCCGCGAAAGAAATGTGATTTAAGTGAAGTCGATACGACAAGCCGGGACTTTGAGTCACACAATGTTTACGCGGACACAGAGTCAGGATGTACAAGCGTTATCATTAAATATTTGATGTATTGATTTAATCTATTTACGACATTATATGAAGTGTTGCAACTGTGAGTAATTCATGTCAAGTTAGCCCGAAATGTAAGGGGTGAGAAAAAGTGAAATGTAATAATTTTAATGTGTTTTAGTATTCAAAACACGCATAAATTAGCATTAATCTTCCTACCCTCAACTGAGCAACTTTAAATCATTGACGTTTATATTTTGTTTTGAATAACCTCTAAAATATAGCTATAGTGATAGATCTATCATTACAATGTAAATGGCGTGTGTACATACAATAGCAACAAGGTCGCCGATATTGTCAGGATATACGAGCACCTATGTGTAGAGTTGTAGACTAATGCGGAGTCAATGAAAACCGCAAGCTACCTGTGTTAGTACTAGTAACGGCGTTGTTTCCCGGAACTCGATAGGTAGATTCTGAAAACACGTCGCCATTATCTTACTTCTCGATAATAGTACGAGAGCTGGTAGACATTTTTGAGTGGGTATTTGAGGCGTGCTAAAACTTGTTCATTACTTCTTCCGTAAAACTGACACAAAGCGGTGATAGCCCAGTAGCTTAGAATTCGAGCTCAAATCTAGGGGTCCGGGTTCGAATCCCAGTGACTTTGTAAACACCAATGACTTTGTAAAAAAAGTTAGGTGTGCTTTATAAAATAAATATCACCTGCTGTTACGGTGAAGGAAAACAACGTGAGGAAACCCGCATGCCTGACAGTTCACAAAAAAAATATTCTCAAAGGTATGTGACGTCCACCAACCCGCAGTAAGCCAGCGTGGTGGACTAAGGCCTACATCCCTCTCATTGTGAGAGGAGACCCGATCCTGTAGTGGGTAATTAATGGGTTACTGACATGACTCATCAAATTTACGTTTTATTTCTACCCAATTCCACATGTCGAAAATGATCCGAACAAAAATTGTATCAGTAATTTAGATCAAATTGTTTATAATTAGGTCTTATGAGTAAATAAACAAAGGGCTCTCACTTATTATATTTTAATTTATTCATTAATGTTAGTCCATAAATTATATTTAATTTGCGAAAGTTGTATGCAAATTAGGAGAATTAAAACAGTAAAATATTATACCTCTGTTTTACTTACGGCCCTAATACTACTACTACTTATGGGTAAAAAAAAATTGAGATTAGGGAGTGGCCTTCAAATATGAAAGGATAATATAGTGTAGATTTAATAATTATCTTCTGCCCGGTACTGTATCGGTATTGGACGTCAGAATTTTGTCCAAAGAGAGATAAAAATATCCTTTATCCTCCTGCTTTAGATGAGGCGTGTTATATTTATCCTTCTATTTATTCATTCTCGTCAACATTGAAATTTTAGTATAATATTGAGTATGAGTGAATTTCATAGGGGTAGCCTGGCTGAGCTGTTACGTATTCTTCATCTTCTTCTTGCGGTGCCGTCTCCTACCGGAGGTTGGCTATCATTGTGGCTATCTTTATTTTCGAGACCGCTGCACGAACCAGTGATTTCTTCATTCTTCACATTGATATTCTTCATGTCTTGTGTTAATTTTGGAAAGGTGTATAGGCTAGAAATTCATTTATCCTCCCATTACTCATCCTGCATGCTCGTTTGCGTACATTTATTAGCCTTGAGCTATAAATTTAGTCTTGAGTGAAGAACAGTTTCCTTTACTGTAATATACCACATAGTATTCGTCCTAAATGTGTATCCTTTGTTTTCGTGGAACCAGGTTCAATGTGTGTTGGTGTCAATTTTGATAGTCCTATCACTTGTTACTTTGTAATCAATCTGTGACCCATGTTGTCGCCTACAGGGTGTGGTGCAAATTAATATTAGGTGAATAATATTATAAAGAGTGGCTTCATTTCCTGTTTTTATGACCCACCATAATAAACTACTGTCTACTCAGTTGTTAATATATAGAGTTACAAATGTTGACATAATATATTCTTTACGCTTTTAAGTTATTCAAAGTTGCAGTTATAAATTTAATGTTGCTGTTATTTTCGGGTGATAATGACATAGATAGTAGATAATATATTTCCCAAATATTTCATTCCCCTAAACCACTTAAGTCTTTAAAACTTTGCCAAATAAAATATTCAATAAATGTGTAAGAAGAGCCCACTATAACAGACCCAAATAAGTAAATAATGAACCAGGAATTGCAATGCCAGCTCGGCAATAGAAGTATTGGCCATCCTCCGAGCAGGAAATCAAAAGGCCCAGGACGGGGCGAGGTGGAGTCGATTAGATTAGTGTCTTTGTCCTGCAGCGGACTACCAAACGCTTCGAAATAGAAAGAAATATCGTGCTGACAACGTGCATGTAACGTATAAAATAACACTGAGTTTGCAACGTCGCCAGGTCCACAAGCGTCCGCTGCGCGAGGAGGAGATCGCCGCGATATGCGAGGGCGTGGTCTGCGGGCTGTCGTACCTGCACAGTCTCGGCCGCATACACCGCGACATCAAGGCGGGGAACATTCTGCTCACGGAGAACGGAACCGTCAAGCTGGCGGACTTCGGCAGCGCGAGCATCAAGTGCCCGGCGAACAGCTTCGTGGGCACGCCCTACTGGATGGCCCCCGAGGTCATTCTGGCTATGGACGAGGGACAGTACGATGGGAAGGTGTGTGTAGTTGTCCTAAAAAATAACCCTTGATTCACAACTCGTTAGCCGTGTTCACTCAACAGCTTAGAATTCGGTCTCTTTCTTCCTGTGGCATGCACAAAAGACTTCAAGTTATGTGCGTTTTTGCTACACAAATGTCATCTGCTGGAAAGAGTGAAGGAAAGCATTGTGAGGAAGCTTGTATGATGGGAAAGTAAGTGCCCATTTAACTTCATTCATAGCTCAATAACTGTGATCACTCAGTGGCTAAGAGTTCAGTCTCTCACTCTAGATGTCCACTAAGCTAGCATGGTGGATTTATGTCTACATTGTTCTCAATGTGAGAGGAGACCTGACCCTGCAGTGGGTCACTAAAGACTTAAAGACAAACTTGGGAGATCAGGTTTGAATCTTTGTAGCACACATCAAATGTCACCTGCTGTGAATGATGAAGGAAAATATCAAGAAGAAACCTGAGAGTTCGCCATAATTATCTCAACAGCAGCAGCAAGTCCACCACCCACATTAGGCCAGTGCGGTGGAAACCACCACGCTTATCAGCTTCTACAAAAGTTTAATTGTCACACGTTTTGTTCCAGGTGGACGTATGGTCGCTTGGTATAACATGCATTGAGTTGGCAGAACGCAAGCCTCCATACTTCAACATGAACGCCATGTCGGCTCTGTATCACATAGCGCAAAACGACTCGCCCACATTGCAAGTAAGTTTCGATTGAAGTGATGATGAGATGATCTACATGTATTTAATTATTCAAAGCCCCTTTGATTTAGTAAAACGATTATCAGTACCAGTGCTTGAATTTATATCACATTCGCGGCTATACACTAACATTTTTAAAAGTTTAATTGCAACTCCTTTTTATATTCCAATTTTGTCTCGGTGAAAGAAGATTTGGAGTATCTACATGATTCTGTTGCCATGCTCTCTGGACATGAGGCACTGAGCTTAAGGGGATTCAAATAGAGATTATCACTCGATCTTTTAAAATATTAGTTAAGACTCCCAATGCAGCGTTAAGGTCACACCTATACACGCATAATTTGAAAAATCAACTTTCTATGTGGGTTCCCTCTTTCGTTCCACAGGCTCCCGAATGGACGGACACGTTCCGCTACTTCGTAGAGGCTTGTCTGCAGAAGAACCCCCAAGACCGCCCCTCGTCAACCAAGCTCCTCTCTCATCCCTTCATCACGCGGCCGCGGTCGCCCAACGTGCTGGTGGATCTCATACAGAGGACGAAGGCAGCGGTCAGGGACCTGGACAACCTCAACTACAGGAAGATGAAGAAAATTCTTATGGTCGATGGTGACAACGAAAGCGCTATTGGTCAGTTTTATTCCACTAAATATGCCTATAGTGTATTCGCGTTAAGAAAATAGTGACTGAGCTTAGCCACGGCCCATGACCAAATCAACATAGTAAATTAGAAGGCTGTATTCACATTGTCCAGTTGAAGTAAGCTCTTTAGATGTTATGGACAGTCTTTAACAATTTTAAAAATTAATATGTCTGCTGTTTCTAAAAATAAAAATGGATCAATAATTGGGAACTGAGAATTACTAGTGACTTATAATATTTTTGAGTACTTCAAACAGTGTAGTGATCAAAATGTGTACTAAGGTGTATAGTGGTAGAAATCGCTCGTGTAGTACTGCTACACCTCTATTTTGTTAACGTGAATAGACTATAATTACTAGTTATCAGGCTTTTAGACCATCACATCCTAAATTGTTTGTGCAAAGCCCTACTGAAGTGCTGTTACCAATGTGACAGACTAATAAACAAACTTGACATCATAGCAAATTATTTCAGTATTGTCAGTAGTTTCATTCATGCACATTAATTTTTTCTTTCGTTTGTTTTTCATATTTCAAGGAGACTTGGAAGGTAAGTTGTCAGATTCTTTATTTTACACAACATTTACACATTCATACATTTGATCTACTGACAAAAAATGTTGATGTAATTTTTTAATTTATTTTTCATGAGGTAGTCCTCATGAATTCCAAGGTGTTCGCATCAAGTAAATATCCGATAATCGCGTCTCTGCAACCGAAACACAAGACGTAAAGAATATCCTTACTACAATCTTCCTAGCTTCACAGTGAGCTAGGAAGATTGTAGTAAGGTCCCTTCCCGAGCGACGTACGATGGCTCCTACCTATTTAATTTAATGAATGAATGTTGTTGATGAATGAATGAATGTCACTAAGTGTTTGTCCGTGCAGGCGACAGTGAGGAGACGGCGGAGGAGCGGTCGGGCGGCGACAGCTCCAAGTCGAACTCCGCGACGTCTGAACACAGCGCGGCGGGTGCCTCCAGCCAGAGCTCCTCCTCGGGCAGCCTGAGGAGGCGGCCACACCCGGTATGCATGATCCAGCTGATTCTTGCTTGGCGATATGTTAAGGGGCCCGTGTAGACCCCAGGGTCAGGGTTCTGTCAACTTTAAAAACAAGCATTGATACTTAATGGAGATTAAAGGTAATGGGATGTCATTTGCACTATACAGAGTGGCAAAAAATAAATTTGGAGTAGATCAATAAATCTGGGCTATGATATCGCCTTCATAGCTAGAAACATACTGGTGAGTCCCCTGGTATCATGTAATTGGGCGACGGTAACCACTTACCATCAAGGCTTGTATACCTAACTTATAGATTATTCACATAACATGTAAATACTGGTTTAATATAAAAATCAATATTTGCTAAGCCAACCCAATTCAGAGTTATGCCATGATAAGTTGTCTATGAGACCTGCTTTTTCATGTACGAAATATAACTTGTTTACGTATATTATATCCTTAAATACGACTACAGATGAACGCAAACCACCACAGCCAGCACCAGCAACAGCCAACTTACCAACACCTCAACCACCAGCACTCGTCACACTCAGCGAGGTATGTGCAGTAATAAATTATTGATATAATGTTTTCAGCTTTGGCATGATATTATGGTGTTTTTTTATTGTGTATAATTTATATGGTTCATATTGTTAATGACATGGATGAATGGATCCTATATGAGGGTGCGCTGCTACACCTGGGGACTAAGATGTTTAAACCGCAAATAAAGTACATATCTCCAACAACACACCCTCCCCAAACACATGAAGAACATACTGCTTCAGGTCGAGTATAAGGGGGTAGGTAAGGTGCCTCCTGGGGCGTCAATGATTCTACCACTTATATTGTCCTATATAATGTGTAACATACCGAATTATTAAAGTTACTGGTATGAAAATTCGAATTTTTCTTTATAATAAGGAATTTATTATTTGGTATAATTATGTATTATAAAGTTCAAATGATTTTATGTTATTATTCAGACATTAAAACTTTCAGCTTTGTAGTCAAAATTTTTGCTTATATAAGTAGCCTGTCAGTGTTCTGTCTGTATTCCTATTCTGCTGTTCTATCCACAGAAAGTGTGTGATATCAAATGTTTTGTAGAAATTCCGTAGATCAATATTGAAGTGTTTTTGTAGTACCAGACATTGTTCGCATCTTGGCCTGGCTTTTATTTCTATACACACCTTTGTATATTATAATATGTAGTTTTCCTTTCATTCACTCAACACACTTGTTGTCATATCCGCTTCCGTCCGCGCACTGCACGCATCGCACTAGACCGCATCAATTCCCTTTCAGAGCCCGCAAGCGCTGGTATAACTCATGTTGCTGTTTCGTACGCAGAGAGAGCGACAGCCCGGGGCCGCCGCAGCACGACGACTACGTGAACCGCGACGCGTTGCGCGACTACGCCAACCGCGACTCGCTGTGCGACGATTACGGCGACGACTACGCCAACAGGGAGGCGATACGCGAGGCCCAGCGGGAGCGGGAGAGGGAGCGCCAGGCGAACGAGTACCGGGAGTACGTGAATGCACCCTCCACGTGGCAGAGGGACGACAGCGGGGACGATAATAGGAACACGCAGCGCCGGCAGACGCATAGGAGTAAGTTTTCTTTGTTTATGTCCGACGACTACACGGATAGGGAGGCCCATGCGGAGTATGATTAAAGGAACTTATGGAGTGAGGAAACCGTACTCTGTATTGGGAAAGTCACAGAGAAGTGACCAATCTTCTATATTGCAAAGTGACCATTAGCTTCCAAAAAGGTTTAACAAATGTTTTAACCTAGAATGTCACAAAACTAACCTGTTGATATAGGTTGGTAAAAATCATTTCCATACTGTAGACAAAACATATTATTATCATATTATCTATATATTCATGCTCATGTGGCAATATTAAAATTGGGAATAATCTATGTTAGTATAGCACTAGTTCAATCTTGAGATTTCTAAGGGAATTATAAATTGAACTTATAAATTGTATTCATACATTTCAGGTGTCAGCAATAATGTGTCAGCGGCGATGTCCCTCGTATCGGAGCACGGCGCCAATAACTTCGCGACGATTAGAACAACCAGCATCGTCACGAAGCAGCAGAAGGAGCACAACCAGGTAAAAACAATCACAGCTCCAAAATTAACATGACACCCACACCGAACTTATCACATCTCCAATATTTAGTTACGGTATTTATAGAGGAGAACTCACTCGGCAGTATTTCACCGACAGTTGACCGACATTTAAGTGTAATCGTTTGTTTGGCAGGAGATGCACGAGCAGATGTCCGGGTACAAGCGCATGCGGCGCGAGCACCAGGCGGCGCTGCTGAAGCTGGAGGAGCGCTGCAAGGCGGACGTGGAGGCGCACAAGGCGCAGCTCGACCGCGAGTACGACGCGCTGCTGCAGACGCTGTCCCGCGACCTGGAGCGGCTGCAGGTGGGTACTGGGCCGCGACACACGTGCCGACTGCCTACACTCGGCTGCCAGGGCACGGTCGTCTTGAGTGGACTGATGTCTGGCTGCAACACTTTCTTGTCCCATTGATGGACACTTTTTCCACAACACAACAGAAGGCCAGGAGCCTAAGGCTTTGATCTCATGACCCGCGGCATCGCGTGGTTTTCTCTACCACGGATTACAAAATCACACTAATCAAGCATGACTGTTTACATTACCTTGTAGACTTTTGTATGTAACTACTGTCGTATGAATGCGTACACCGCTTTATTTGTTCATCTACATCTCATGATGACTGTGATGACAATGTATCGTACGTATCCAATATATTTGAGCCTTATTTCAAGAAAATAAGTAAGTAAGTGTTAGCCCAGTCAGTTTTGTAATTCAAAGGTTTTTTCGCCCTACTGACCGGACTCGGTTTTGTAAAACTAATCGTGTTTACTGTTAACATAACAGACGAAACACGGCCAAGAGAAGGAGCGCAAGCTGAAACAGAACGCCGCGGCCGAGAAGAAACTAGTGAAGGACATCACCGCGCGACAGGAGCAGGAGCGCAAGGCGTTCGAGACGCAGCGCAAGCGCGAGTACAAGGCGAACAAGGAGCGGTGGAAAAAGGAGCTCAGCATGGACGACGCGACGCCCAAGCGACAGCGCGACGCTACGTTACAGTGAGTGTTTTTACCGACTTAAAAAAAGGCGGTTATCAATTCGACATGTATGTATGTAATATTAACGGAACTGCACAATATTTACATAATATGTGTGTTGGTCTATTACTGCTTCCAAACAAGTATACCAAAATTTCATAAGTGTATTGTTTGTCCTCGCATATTTCCGAAACCGACGCATTTTGATCGTTCTTTTTTTGTTTGTTTGTATTTTATCCAACTTAGGGAATGGTAAAAGTTTCATCAAAATTGGTTCACTTTCCGTGATATGGATTTAAAACTAAAAATTACGAAAAAAAAATTAAATAAAATTAAACCGACTTCAAAAAAGCATGAAATAAAATTTGTTACATCCGTCCTTCTTTTAGCCCTCGGTAGTCAACTGCTGAACATGGGCCTCCGCTAATTGACGCCAATCCACCCGATCCCGGGCCCTTTGAATCCAACGGTTTCCCACTGTTTTCATTCAGTCGTCAATTCAACTAGTAGTAGAGCGGACTGTGTTCCTTTTGCCTAAACGTCGTCGCCATTCGAGGATCTCTTTTTCCTCACGGGTTGTCAGTCCTGCGAACGATATGGCCAGCCCATTGCCACTTTCGTCTCACTTTGAAAGCTATATTGGTTGCTCTTGTTTGTCTACAGGTTGTATTGTTTTGTCCGCCTACTCGCATTAGGCCACTATTAGGACCTAACCGTACATTCTTCATGACCATGCAGTGGGGTGTAAACAGTTTATATTGTTTCTGTTTCCAGATCTCAGAAGGACAACCTCAAGCAAGCCGAAGCGGCGGAGGAGGCGCGACTGGTGCGGTCGCAACGCGAGTACCTCGAGCTCGAGCTGCGCCGTTTCCGCCGCCGCCGCATGCTCGCGCTGCATCACAAGGAACAGGAGCTGCTGCGAGAGGTATACTACAATTCTACACCCTGAATAGGATAGCTAAGCAGGCAAAGATAACCGGGAAAAAAATTATATTCTAAGTAGTTCGTAGGATGAACAGTTAAGCAGAAAAGAACAACCTCTACAGCGAGAGCACTAGGAGCTCCGAATTGAATTATACAATTCGAGGCAAAGAAGAACAAAAGCTACTGAAAGAAGTGTACTGTAACACCCTTAGTCTGTATGTGCGCAACCCATTAGTGTCACATTGCAGGGTTGGGCCTAGTGTGGGTTGGTGGAATTCACATGCCTTTGAGAACATTACAGCATCTGACTCACAGGCATGCTGGTTTCCTCACAATGTTGTCCTTCACCATTATAGCAGGTGATATTTAATTTTATAAAGCATTCATAAATTTAAGAAAGCTATAGGTGCATGCAACCGGGATTTGAACCCGGATCCCTTGAGTAAGAGGCCTACTCTTAGCTACTGGAATTTAGGGCTTGAACTCAATGACGCCTGCCAGTTTCGCTGTATGTATGACGTCTATACTATGACCGAGCCGCATAACTCTTTTGTAATATTTCAGGAGCTGAACAAGAGGCAACAACAGCTGGAGCAAGCGCACGCGATGCTGCTGCGGCACCACGAGAAGACGCAGGAGCTGGAGTACAGGCAACAGAAAGGCGTGCATGCGCTTAGGTAATCAATGTAATGACTACTATCACCATTATTTCATTTCATTCTACAGGACTTGTCTGTCTATACGGAGACAAGCAATGTTTATCGCGCACATTTGTAATTAAAATCGAATGTTGTTTTGGTGAATGTTACGGGAGAAAGACAGCTGTGTCCCAAGACCTAGATTGTGATATACCTATGTCATAGGTAACAGTGTCGGAGAAGATAGATAGTATAGAACTAAACTTGTCTCTTGTCTTGTCTTGCAATCTTAGGGTGGATATCTCATCACTTTTATGTTGCTATATGCTTCACTATCGTAAGGTCGGGCCGGTAAAGATTACCACTCAGCAATCAGCCGTCTTCACTGAAGGAAAAATAAATAAACTTACGTGTGTTATTCCCTGTTACAGGGAAGAACAACTAGCGAACCAGCACGCGACAGAGTTAGCGAACCAGCGGGACTACATGCAGCGCGCCGAGCACGAGCTGCGCAAGAAGCACGCGTTGCAGTTGAAACAGCAACCCAAGAGCCTTAAAGTGAGTGGCGTCTTTATAACCCCCGCGCCCCGATGCAAAAGGAGAGGTGTTATAAGTGTGTCGGTCGTGGCACCGTAGCGCGCGAACGGTTGAAGCGATTTCAATTTAGTTTTTTTGTATGAAAGGTGAGTGACGGCCGAGTGTTCTTATACATGTTTGATGAAAATCGGTTGAGTCGTTTAAAAGTTGTGGGGGGTGAAAGTGGGGAAGAATAACCGAATGTCTGCAAATATAATCGAGTGAGGTCGCAAATGAAAGCGCATCACATGCACATTACAAAATAATATGTTCAATGAAAATTGTTGTCATTGTGGCGGCAGTTTTTTTTAATTAGGCCCTCAAATGTCAACAAAGATTGATATCTTGTATAGGACCTAATGCTTTTCAATATGAGAGGTAGTGATAGCGAATATTCTAAATTCTAACGTCTTTTTGTTTATTTTCCAGCAAAAAGAGATGCAGATACGAAAACAATTCCGAGAAACGTGTAAGATACAGACGCGTCAGTACAAGGCGTTGAAAGCGCAGATATTACAGATGACGGCAAAGGTAAGATACAAAAGTTTAATGTATGTTTATCAGCTATCTGGTTACCATCACACATGCTCATAGCCTACTCTGGTATCAGAAAGCCCTGTGTGAATTGTCCCATATTACTTATTTATTTATTCAATTTGCAGGAACATCAAAAGGAGGTTATAAAATCGCTAAAGGACGAGAAGCGGCGTAAACTGGTGCTATTGGGCGAGCAATACGACCAGAGCATCAGTGAGATGCTGCAGAAGCAGACGGTGCGTCTCGACGAGAGCCAAATGGTATGTATTATATTAATTTGTTTTTCTTAAGTCACATTATTCACAACCATGTTATTTCATGAAATGGATTGATTGGTAAACAGCTAAATAAATTAAAGTCCCGGGTTTGCTCACACATAGTTTTAGACCAATTAGTTTCATACCTCACTTAAGGAATTAAGTATTTAATAAAGTTTCTTAATCATGACCTCCCCCCGATCCATGTAGCCCTCTAGATACATATCAATCTGCATTGGCCTTCCCAATGTTCAGCGGTGATAGCGTGATGCCATTTTACAGATGAAAGTGTGAAGGCTATGTTTATCCCCGGATGACCTAGGTTCTTTTCTTAAAATGAGTATATGGGCCTTGGTCAACCATGAAGCCATGCTGACCTATGCAGCGATGGATTTAATATGTGTTTAAGAACATAAGCTTTACTACTTATAAAAACGATAACAATTGTGGCATTGTAAATTGGAGATTTTCGATGTCCTGTGACGACATGCTAGCATCATAAATTGTGGCGTTGCTAAGAAGTGACTCTTTCGACACTGCCAGATGGAGTGCCAGCAGCTGAAGATGCAGCTGGAGCACGAGCTGGACATGCTGACTGCGTACCAGAGCAAGAGCAAGATGCAGGCGGAGGCGCAGCGCAACCGCGAGCGCCGCGAGCTCGAGGAGCGCGTGGCGGTGCGACGGGCGTTGCTCGAACAGAAGGTAACCACGAATCAATTCTTTATCCAGGTTAAACACGAATCGAAGTCCCCAGAGAAGTTTTTTTTTCTTCCAATATCAAATATTCGAAGGGCGGACGAAAAAACATGTTTGCGACACCTCAGCACCATTATCCAGTGATTGAGGCCGAGTTCACGTGAGTGCGCGGCACCAGTGATTTTAGCGATCGTAATTGGTATTCTAAAATTCAGCCACATTTCCAGCTATTACATTGATTGTAGTGATACTATATCAACTAATTCACACGCAACAAAACACTTTCTTGTGCGAATCAAAAATACCTATGTATATAACATATCGATGTAATCAGATGGAGTCGGAGTGCGCACAGTTCGTGGCGGAGCGCGCAGAGCGGACGCGCATGCTGCACGAGCGCCACGAGCGCGAGCTCGACCACTTCGACAACGAGAGCGCACGCCTCGGCTTCAGGTAATGCACTCAACTAATGGAATAATCGCTCAGTTTGGAGACAAATCACTGTACTACATTTAAATTGGAATATCTTTGTTGACGAAAACATCTGATACGTACCTGCAATCGTGAAAAATATACCTTAGGTGCTAATGAAGGGCTTTGAAGGAATGCACTGGCGGCCTCCTGCGCAGGACCGGTAGTTGGCCCACTCCAGGAGAGCCGTAACACTCATGAGAGTTCCATGGGTTGTTGATGGTTCGGGGGGTGGGTGTGATTTAGCTCAAGAACCGGTTTTTTACAATACAATTACAATACCAGTCAACCAGCCCAGGGGAAATGCTCTTGTTACGCTATTTTTACTTTTACTTTAATATTTTTTGCGTCTTCTTCTTTACTTAGCAAAACTAATGAAAAAAAGATGTAATAAAATAAAATTAAAACATATAAATGTTCCTCACAGCGCAATGGCCATAGCAGAAGGCAGCCGGGAGGGCTACGGCGACGAGGAGCAGTCCCTCTCCGGGTCGATGCTCTCGCTCGCTCACAGCAACTCCTCCGCCTCGTTCCCCGCGGGCTCGCTCTGAGAGGCCGCGCGGGGCCGCGCCGTGCTCCACACGCTCGCCTCGTCCTAATTGTCTGTCGCAATCCGACACATGTGCCCTCCGACCGACCAACAGCCGCGACTAAATTTAAACACAATTCGCACAGAATGCAATTCGATGACAAAATGACACTGTCGTACGACTTACTCGTTGCGAGCTACCCGTTTTGTCATAAACCGACTTGTCAATTAGGACGAAGGGATAGGGTCAAATTACCGCAATACGCCTTGTAAAGGTGAGTCATTCCCTACTCTGTCTGTGGCTTTCGTTTGAGTCTTTTTTACTTTAAATTTATTATACAGCAAAAATTGATTGTTGATTACAAGAGTTGAAATGTTTAACTTATCAAAGAATAATTTTACAAGAATCTAATTACAAGCCAATAAGTGTAAATAAAGGCGTAAATTAAGAAGATAATTTGTTGTTATTTGTGGTTAGAATAGAGCTTTTATGTTGACATTAACCACTTCGCTGTCCCGTGAGTCACATGTGATACATACCCATTGGTTAACTATTGTCTATTTATTGGACAGGCAAAGTGTTAAGGTTTTAATTTGCTTTATAAATATGATTTAATTTTTAGAAGTTACGAAGGTTTTTGGCTTTGTTTTCGTTGCTGGTTTAGACCAAAAATTTAGTTGCAGACTTAAACTTACTTATAAAACTCGTCTGACAAATAACGTATGACTTCAGATTGCAGTTTGTGGTCTGTAACAGACCAGTTAATTGTTGTTGAATCTGTAGGATACGGTAACAGAAATAAACTATTTATTTCTGTTCCTAGTTATAAAAGTAGAATTTTTGAAATAGTAAATGAAATTATGACACAGTAGTGAACAACTCACCTGCGATATCACGTTTTGCGGTAATAGATGGTAATAGACCTCGAAACCACGATGTAGGACGCGCGCCACGTACATGCTGTTGCCACAAACAATCAATGTTATACGTTACAATACCTTTACTTGTATTCATTACCTACTTTGATCTAGATACCATATACTTTATTTATACCTTTGATTTATTATCAATTTACTTTACGTCTCACGTCATTCTTCATTATAAGCAACAGTAATATGACTTATATCTCAAACTAAATCTTGCCTTGTATGTACCCATCTGGTTTTTATTATTTGATATAATATCAACATGTTGTAAGACATCAGATCGGACATCAGACAAAAAATTATTAACAAAACAAGTTGTGTTAACGCAATTTTGTCTCTTAAGAAAACTTCCAATAAAAAGAAAGTCTCATCAATAATGCGTAATAACAGGACCTGATATTTTGAAGTGTTAAGTATTAAGTAATGATTCATTTGATACGTGTTTTTGGCAACAGCATCTCCAAAGTCCCATTATTGTTACTGAGACTGTACAGCCCTCCCATGGTACAAGAGAGAATTGGTTACAAAATCTAATATGTAAACATTGTGAACTAAACTTGGTTAGAACATTTGTATTGTATTTTTTTTTGTTATTCGTCTTCCAAGGATACGTCAGTATTTGTGTAGCCAATGTGTGGTTTGGGGGGCATTTCCTGTTCTATTACACTATTAAGTTTATTGCACTCCATAATTATTTAATCTGTCATCCGCTTGCATCAGTGTGTTTATCGCATCGCCTACCGGTGTTTTCAGTATGTTACGGAATAGATACCGAATGTTAGCGTCCTTTGGAAATTATGGAGCATTTTTTGGATTAGTGAGATTAGTTCGTTAATGCTTGCTGATTGTAGTATTGTTCTTTTTAGCGAACTGAGTAGAAGCAAATATATTGCATGCTGGATTCATTGAAGTGAAAACCTATTTTCTTCCATCAATTGTTTGCTTGAACATCGTAATTATGCTTCAACTTCATGGTAGTACTTCTCGGCATTACAATACAAATTATTATATTCCAACTTCGAAATTAGAATTTAAACAGGTAAAATAAGGGTTTTAAATCGTGAATGTTGAGTGCAATTTAGCGAGTGGCCTATGTACACAATATTTTGCTCAATTCAATAAATAATGAAATATATTATACACAACAATCATTGATACAATTGTAATGAGAATTCCATGACTTATACACTATTATAGATATTATTGTAAAAACCGAATAAGGTACAAAAATGTATATATAAGACTAGGTTATACCAAGTTTAATCAGGCTGATAAGTAAGGAAGCACTGTTGTCAGCTCCAAAGTTTTTAGCCTTACTAAAGTATCAGTTTTATAGCGCAATAGACTTGGCGCGATAGATTTAAAAAAATATTAATAAAGAGTGGTACATAGACTTTGACCAAGAAAAACGCAATAAATTAAAAATCTTTAAATACAAGAGCCTAAAGATTGTGTTACTTTAATCCGTTAATGACCCACTGCAGGATTGGGTCTCCTGTCACAATGTAAGCTGTAAGCCTTAGTCCACCACGCTGGCCTAATGTGGCCTAACATGCAGGTTTCCTTACGATGTTTTCCTTCATCTATACAACAAGTGATATATAATTGTGTGATTTCAAAGAAAAAAATATTTTGAAGTTTAAACTTTAAGGCCGAAAATTTTGGAGACTATTTTAAGGACTCACAATGAAAAGTATTATTGCTTTAGTAGCATCATTTGAAACTTTTTAGCAATAAGTAAGGAATTCTAAATTACGACAAATATACATACAGTTTATACCTCATAGTGAATATAAGTAAAACAGTTTGAAAAGATGAATGAGCTGAAACTATTGTTGGTCAGTATACTGTGAATGTAACAGTATTATGAGTACACGAAGAAAGAAACTGGCTTACATCCTGATTCTTCACCGTTTTGGCAAATGGAGATCTCAGCAAAGCTTGATCATCCCTAGGAATCATTTTTCTACTGTTTTTATTTATTATGAAACATCTCGGTTTTCTTCCTTTGTAATACTGTTACATTCCCTGTACGGATAAATCTATATTAAAATAATATGATGATGTGCGAAAATATACAAAAATATTGTTAATTTTTAATGTTTGACTTATTGAAGCTGTTTGTCTGAAACACACTGTTGCATGTCTAAGAGATGTCTGTATGTTGAAGAGGTGAATCGAGTCTGTGGTAGCATGGTGTTGTGAGTGATCACACGCTGACGTGAGCATGGGACGCTTTTACTTAGAATTTAACTCACAGTAAGACTTTGCTCTCTTGAATTAGACGTATTCATGTTACGCATTTGATATTAAAGTTTAAATTTGCTATATACCTTGCTAAGACTTGATTTGGAAAACCGTAGAGGTATTTGTTAAGACACCGATACAAATTGTATGATTAATCGATAACGAAATTAGAAATAACATTCGGCCGTCCAGCAGTTAGTGGTGCGTCACTCGCTAATACAACAGGGCAAGGTCTCGTAGAGAGCATGTTAAATACTAACTAGTAATCTTGATCTACTCCTGTATCATATGTAGTCTATCTTAAGTCTATAGTGGTTTTAGCTAATTTTCCATCTTGATACTCTATCAAATAATTCAAGATCGAGAAATTTCCGAATGAACAAGCGTGGACATGTCAAAGTAATTCTAAGGTAAACTTTGTAGTGTAATCGAGATGTTATCCTCAAAGTGTACGCTTAAGAAGTTTGACGCAGCGTCAGTGCGGGGAGGCGCCGCCCGCGCCCGCGCCCGCGCCGCTCGACGGATGTATTATTTATACCATTAGATAGTCAAAATTCTAATATTCATATCATTAGTTTTTACTTTAGGAGCAATTTTTGCATATTATATTATAATTGTATGTTGAATTTTTTAACGAGCGGACTGATGTATTTGTTTGTGGCCTAGAATTGTGTTTATATTAGATGTTAAAAGTTTTTAATACATACCGATGCGACAAAATTATTATGCTTGCGTTAGGTGATTTTAGGGTTATTATTATTAAGTATTTATGTATGTAACGCGCTTTACTAAATCATAACAAAAAGCAGGTGCTGTGTAACGAGTATTGTGTATTCTGTAACCAACTGCCAATATTATGTTTTGTAAATATAAGAAAGTATATATTATGTGCCAGTTAGCGAGCACCAGCGGGGCGGCGGGCGCGGCGGCGCGTGTACATACAGAACAATAATATATAATGACTATATAATATATATAGTTTGTTACTTTTGTAAGGTGCGAGAATGCAGTGGTGTACATTGAGTGAGTCGCGGGCTCCGTGTCGGAGCCGACAATGTGCTATTTTTCTTTATTTAGTGTTCTAATACATTATTGTATTGTCAACTAAGCTTACCAGTCATATATGTATAGACGATTACATAATTATTTAATTCAATGCCGATTTTAGTCATAAATATCCAAATTTAGTTAATGCTATTTTTTAAAATTAATTATTTTAAAGATCATATTCTCTTCCTATATCACATTGCTCGTAAGCATCACACGATGTGGTCGTTTTGTATTATTTGAGTCTGTTAGTAGTTTATTTTAGGTATGTCAAGTTTTGAGACCTACGTGGAAATATGTAGTTGTAAAATTATATAAAATTTGTTGAACGAGAGTTTTAACTGATGTTTTACATCGACCGTGGCGTGGAACGTAGCACGCTCGTTACAAAATGTTCAAAATAGTCCTGTAACAATATTTAATGCTTATGTTTGCTAATACGACGCGTGTGTCGTCGCGCGCCGCGGTCATAATATAGCCTCACACTATCCTCCTCCTGAACTGACCAAGAAAATGACAATAATCTCTAGACACAGCCTTACTGGACTCGACATCTAGTCTGTACTGTTTGTTAGCATGGACCGACGTGAGATAGCAGCGGTGGGAATCTTTTTTGTTTCCTTTGAAATACACCCAAAAAGTGCATTAGAATTGTTGTAGTTCTTCTATTTTTGCTTTAAAATGTTAATGATTTATGAAAGGAATGCTAAATGTTAGTACATTATATACATACAATTATTTGATCAATTTTTTCAGCTAAATAAATCGAGTTGTATGTTAATTTAATTTCTACAAATATTGCATATAGATACACCTACCACTGCTGCAACTAACGAGGTCAGCAATATCTGGAAACGAAGCACAAAGGAATTGAATTGTAAGCTGTAACTTCGCTTGCGTGCGATAGATGGTCGGTACTAAAGTTAGGCACGAAAGCTTCGCTGTTGTAGTCCCTCTGCCTAAACGCCGTGCAGCTTTGTAGGGATATTGTACTATTAAAGGGAGCCGATGGGGTCCATCTAACATTTATTTATTACTAACTACACCACTGAGAACGCTGCACCGGCTGAGGTACGAGTATAGTGCGTAGGCGCGACTCTTCCCGTTCCAAAATCACCCACCAGTTGCCGTTAGAATTAGACAGTTGTACACCTGTCCGGTCGAGACCGACTAAATAATTATAACATAGAAGTACCAAACTCGTAGTTAGCGATCACGTATTATGTAAATTGTAACTAAAATATTTCTTTTATATTTTACCATTGTATAGTCCTGACACCGGCAGTAGTGGCGGGTAGTGGGGCTGTCGAGTGTGGCCCAGCGTGGCCGACGGTGGCCGCCCGCAAAGCCGTTGTTGTTTACTTTTTATTTTTTGTTATATATTTAAATAACACAATCGACTTGTAGTTTTAATAATTATTATCATTAATTATTATATTGTAATATAATCTTATTAATGAAAAAATCAAACTGAAAATAAATAAATAGAAAGGAAGTCTAAATGTGTATTTTTATTGAACCTTCTATCACTAACACTGTAGTAGGACTAATAAGTTACTGTTGATTATAAAAAGGTGAGGAAAGAACGAAAGGTTGTAATCGTTACCTATTAGAATATCCTTATTCTATTGGTCGGGTATACATACATACAAACAATCGAAAAGAAGCTTTAAACATACTACACATCCTTTATCCTTTGCTGGCCTATCTATGAGCTTGTTATAGACATCAAAGTGAAGTGAAATGAGAAAGGTGATTTAAGAAAACAACTATGATAACACTAAATACACAAATATAAGGTTTGAAAATGAAACCACAATAGAGCAGTTTACAAATTTATTCATAACAGCAACTTACATTAAATATATAATTCAATATTTTGTAAATCCAGATAGTTCTGAGACTTTCAATGATTGTGCTTAAATAAAAAAGTTAATTACAAAAAGTATATTACCTAGTTTACTATACCTACCAACTCATTTTTATTAGTCCTTAGATATATTTTTCTTAAATGCTACTTCATTGAGAAATTAGATCGAGCTCAACAACAATCTATAAAATGCTTGGCTGTTAACATAGAATGTTACAGTGTTTAAAAAATATTATAAATAAAGCTTGCTTTTCATTATGTATTCGTGAATTAATAACAAATAGGTAGTAAAAAAATTTTATGAAGCAAATACTTTCACTAATAAATAGGTAACTCACAATTCAAATTGAAATTAATTTTGTGAAAGTTAATGGGTAGGTTATATTATCTACTCCATTTTAACTTATCTGATTCAATATTAATCTTACACTTATTATGTGCTGCAATATAATAATATATTTTTAATGTAATAAGGTAAACAAGCTCTATGCGTGCGTGGCAGTAAATTTGCTCGATACTTTATCTGAATTCTTTATCATAAAAAATAGAACTTTCGTCTACATCATATCTGCTGATAATTTTAGCTAAAAATATAAATTTGTGGATCCTTAGTTTATAATCAGCTTTAAAAACGGTTTATATGTTTTGTTCGGAACGTTTCATCAATACTTTTGAAATAATTACTCTGAAAAATTAACACCTAATTTATGATCTAAAATTCTAAACTAATATTTACGGATGTGAAGGCACTAAACTTTTATGTTCATTAATATTAATGTAAACCACTAATTATCATATTCAATACACGAAAAATTCTAAAGGCAGTGTATTTCATCTTTTGTACTGTAATTTTTCCCTATTCATCAATCAACAAGTTTTTTCTAGTGGTGTTTCCTGATGTACCTATTAACAATTATTATGCTTACACTCATTCGCGTTAAATAAGAACAATTAGTGTCATACAGTGTATACCTACACTCTATTTAAACTAAAAAGAAAAACTTGTGTGGATATGATATATTCTTACAACATTCATCAATATTAATTAAATGATAGTGGTAGGTATTGATTTGGAGGTTACCAGTTAAACATCGATAGGACCTATAAAACAACGAGATATTAACACTGTCTTAAACACAGTGAAACAATATTTACACAAGTTTAATGTCTCTTGATGAAATGAAGATTTTCTGCCAACTAATTTAAGGAATTCCAAATCTTTATCGTAGACATAAGAGAATATTAAAAATTAACAGACAGTCGGTTATTATTATTGATTACGTTAGTTTTATGACTGTTTCGAGTTTAAATCGTTAGATACAGCAAGTAATTCAATAACGGTACAGGGATATAGCTGCTAAATGTTCCTGTCTGAATCAATATTTACTTATTACTTCGAAAGCATTGACAAAACGCAAGAGGCCGGTTTGACGGTGATATTTGGTGTACATTGGCGGTTTACTGTGTGGGCGAGAACTCGGTCGGCTCGAGGATGCGGCAATGCATCTCGCGGATGAGGGGAACAGTGTAGGCCACGCACTCGTCCCAGCCGGGGTTGCGCCACGTACTCTCGCGGGTCTCGCGACGCGCTTGCAGGTCTTTGTAGCCTGTATATTGGTAAAGAAAGCAAAAAATCATTTTTTTTAAATATAAACTTGTAACTGATAAGCTGATCTGACCCTAAGGGTGGTCAAGACAATTCGAGCTCTTGTGAAACCCCTTGTAGTAATCACTGCAGGGTCTGGTCTCCACTCACAATGAGGAGAAGAGGACTGAGTCCACCAAACTGGATTTTACATTTTATATATTTACCCTTTAAGCAAATTATGAAATTAGGGTTCCTCAAGATTTTTTCCTTCAACTTAACAGTAGGAGACATTTTAATTTTATAAAAAACCCATTCTTAGGCACAAGTCTATCTAAAATTCTCTACGTCTACTGAAAAAAACGCTTCACACTCATATTCACACTAGGATTCCCTGTCACATGGGTGCCATGGATAAGACAAAATCACTATACAACCAGATCAGAAACAGAAATTCAAATTCATCATCCAAATCTCTACTCTGCGGGGAACCCATGACCCTCCGCGCAGCGCGCCCGTGATATAATCACTGCGTCTATTAGTTCGTACATACATTGTTCACATTATACAACTTTAGATTTTAAGTACTTACACCAGATATGGTGAACGTTGTAGAGGCGGCCGATCTGCGAGAAGTATCCAGCGAAGGCCTCGTTCTGCGCGCGACGGTACGTCAGACCACGAGCCCAGTTGTTGCCCCACTCGATCATTGTGCCTGGCTTTAGACTGCAAACAAAATCAACTTATTTAACACAAACAGTGAACTAAAACATAGCTACTATAACTCAAACTCAAAAGCTTTTATTCATTATAAGGTACAATTTGTGCACACTTAATGAAAGTCATACAGATAAATTTTATTATACATTCTACATTCATATGATGCTTGATATCAGCATAGACATACATTATTGAACTGAATTAACAAATAAATGTACTGGTCACTTAATATGTAGTTATCAATATAACTTAATAAACATTATGCTCCAACCGGATCACCACAATCCTTAATGGGATTCTGTAACTACTTCTACATTGTCATCAGCAACTGGCTTCTACGGGAACCACACATTACCAACCATTACCAACAGAACACAAGAAATTTCTTCCTTCAAAGTGTTATGAAGGCGGCCATGGTACCTTCTGGGCAAAATAAAACGGATCTACTGTTTATAGTTATAATTATATTTTCCACATACCATGTTGGATGCTTAATTAGACTATCTTAAGACATTTTTATGTAGTCACTATTCATTAAAATTATCCTTTAGTTTAGTTTGTTTTACCCCGCTTATAAGACATTTTAGTGTGTATTCTTACCTGTATGAACGAATCTCGTAAATGTTGTTAGGTGCACGAGGTTCCCCGTTGGGCCAAAAACTGAAAGCCAGCAGGTACTGCAGATGGCGAGACCTCACGAAATTGCCACGCTCCTTTTCCAATGCCCGATAGTCCTTTAAAAAACAATAATCAATATCTAAAATACAAATTTAATACAACAGGGTCACTTAAAGTCGTATTTTAAGTGACCCTTTATTCTTTTGACCTTTTTTATTGTGATTGAGAAGCAAAAAGGCATGCAGGCCACCTTAATAGGTCACTGCAGCCCATGGATGCCCATATCCAACATCTAATAGATAGAAAAATCATAATATGTGAGGTTGTATGTGGGTGCTTAGCTAACTTGGTACTTCTCAACTGGATAAGAGGCTGGCAGAAAGAGCTACTATGGCTCTATAACACAGAAAATTTTATGGCACACATTATTCTAACGTGACACATTTTAGGGAACCATTCACTAAGTAAGTTATCACATTGTTGCTTGTGTTTTGTCAGAAGTCCAAGATATACGATATTTCTACTACAGGTAATGGTGATGGTGAAACTAAAATTACAATGCATCCTGCCAAATATTTATCTTAGCAATGTTTGTTAGTGCATTGATTGACAGTTACTCTTGAGTTAACTTATTTTTTACTAGTGTCTTGATTAAGGGCAGGGCTTCACCTGCCCAGTCATCAAGACATTCTAGCCTATCTTTCCAAGAACTGCTGTAATAATTGTGTCCATTGGGGTTTTCATAAGAATCCCTAATTTAAAAAAAAATATAGCCTATGTGTTGCCCAAAGTTTTCTTCTATACAAGTGAAAATTAAATTAAAATTTGATCAGCCGTTAATGAGTTGAGCATGCACTTGCACGAGCATGCATTAAACAATTGGTAGCTCAACAATTTTATTATAATATGTATAGATAGATAAACACTTCAACTTACAGGGCTTTCTTTGAACAATTTTTTGGCCATGTCTATTTTCTCGAAGCCACCAACATAGCGCCATAAATGCAATGCCTGGTCCATATCTCCCACTGACACAGTCCATGATCCTACCAACTCACAGCCCAATTCTGCTTTTCGAGAATGTACAAATTCCACAGAAGTTTTGCTGTAACAAAATAAACAATATTACTCACCTTTAGTATTAATTCTCTTTTATGCATACTCACAGAATTTCTGTACCTATGAAATCCAAGTATTGGATTGGTGAATACATACTCATGACCAATCTAAGTATTTTTTTTAAAAACCCTACAGTTTTTGACTGTTCATCATTCAGACAAGCGGCAGGCATAGCCCTGCCCTCCTATAAGAGCATATGTATGCTATAACATGACACAAATATGTATTTGTGTCATGTTATCTTTAAATAGGGATATTAAATTTTTCATGTAAAAGACAAGTGATAAAACTCAGAACTAATGCAGTAATATAAACCTTTTAGCAACATTCCTACCAAGCTACCCCTGCTTTTAAATGACACAATGAATGTTTAAATTTATAAATACAAACTATCTATGTATATTATACTGTAATCTTCTTCTCCAAAATGACTTAGGTATGTTTATTATTATTGCAAGTATTTTGTTTGATAAGTAATATAATATTTTTATTATATTTATATATAAGTTTTTGATAAATAACTATTGTCATTTTTATGTTTACATTGCCATTGTAATGGAAAAATTGCATAAAATATTCCAATTAGGTACCTAAGTCATTTTCAGCAACATTTGAATAGTTATCTAGAAGGTCATAGCTCGGAAAGATAGTGTAGGGTGTTGTTTTTCTGCACCACCTTGTTTTACTAATCGTTCAAGCTTCAATCTATTTGTGGAATGTTGCATAACATACAATTTATTCGCCGGCGGAGCGCATATGCGTCCTGTTTATGAAGTGCCTTATATACATGTATCGATACGTACTAGTTCTGTAAATATTTATCTACGGAATCAGGTCTTATATTGTGCGTATGTAAAGCATACACAATTTCCTTGTCGCTAAGCATCCGACTGTGGGATTCCTTCGTCGGTTCTATCCTTCGTACCAGCAACTTTGAAAGCCAGCCATCGTCAGCGTTCAATCGGGAACTCGTCGTAGATATCAACCTATAAAATATTTGAACTTTGCACTATAAACTGCACTTCAAATGCGAAAAGCACTCATTAAACGCGACAAACTTTGCGAAACATTCCACGACATAAATTACCTCGCATTTTTCGATAAAGTAGAACTTAAAATAAAAACTCTATTTAAAGAATTCATTATATATGTTTTCCGATATAATTTATATACTTTAACACGATTTTTACACCAAATTATACGCTGATACAACAACTGATCTAAACCTACTTGCTTGTTATCAATTCATTTGACAAAATCACTTGAAGGTTATCTCAAAAATAGATTTGGCAGTACAACTACAGTGCCATCTGTTGCAGTTGACCTAAAACAAAGATAACATTGACAGTTGACAGCTTGCTGACAACGACAACACTGACAATGTTTACACTGTTTACAAATAATTTTCTATTTGTCAAGTTAATTAACTAACTTTAAAAGCTCTAAAAAACATTATATATTATTCAAAAAATTTAATGTCTGACTATGGCGAACTATTTTTTTTGTATTTTTTTATATTAGCGCCGTTGCAGTACAATTTATAAAAGTTTCCCTAAAATCGGGGAGTATTCAGTACACTTGTATAAAAACGTAGTCACAAAGGTGTCTTTGTGAAAAGGCGCTGGAAAAGTGAAGCTAAAACTTCAGTATTCAAGCTAATAAGGAGTTTAAAACAATATTGTAAAATATTGTTATGTTTAAAAGAATTTCTTTTTTTATTACAAAATGTTTTTGTAGGGAATTCGGGAGATTGAGTTTTTATTTATGGGGAATTTGTTCATTTATCGTTGGCAGCCCTGCTTTCTTGTCACATTAATTGTCATGTGTCATGCATTGTCACCGTGACCTCTCTATCTAAATAGATATTAGCCGATACTTTCTTTTTATTTTGATATAAAAAAACATATTTTAAATCCTATAAATCACGCGGAGACCTCCGTCGGCGTATCCGCGTCATGGGTGAGTAGTTTTTGTCGAGGCCTTTTTTTGTTGGTGTGAAATTGTGGTGGGCGGTGTTGATTGTTTGGTATCTGTAAATAATTATGTGTTGTACAGCGTCCAGCGAAGTGACAAAGCTTCAGCAGCACTTATCGCTGCTGAAGGAGGAGTATGGGAAGCTGCAGAGCCACTGCGCGGAGGTGGAGAGGAAGTACACTCTTGCGGCGGCATCCGCTGGGGATCTCAGCGAGACCAGTTTCGTAGCGAGACTTCTGATGACTGTCTCTACGCTATACGGCCGCGAAACGTACTCAGACATCATTATCAAGCTGCAGGACAAGTCAATGCCTGGACATAAGTTCGTCTTGAGTGCAAGGTCTGATGACTGGAATGAAGAAACCCTCAAAGATCTGACAGAATTAGGTAACTTACTGTCGTTTGTACAAAGATATTGATAAGATTACAATTTATTATTCCGTCATAAGTTCATAACACAGTATTCCATTTTAAATAGCAAGCCATGTTGGTAATGAATACCTGTCATTGCATACATTTTGTTTCACTGATTGATTATTCAGGTCAATTACTGTGTTGTTCTTAGGAAGCAAAAATAAGAACATTTATATTTTCATTTTCCTATAAGCTTCATTTCATAAAATAATTAGATGAGATTTAGAAACCAAAATACACAGATATTTTTTAGTTTTATTTATTTATTCAGTAAAAAGACAAAATAATTCTTAAATTACCGATACTTATTTAGATCATGGTAATGTTAATTATAGGCAACAAATTTTTATACTACTGCTACTTGATTTGGCTGTCAACAGAGGGAGGTCAAAAACAAACTCCACTGTGTGCTCATTCTTAATAACTATGTATGTACTAATATTAATATTTGCAGTATAAAAGCATTCATTCATCTTGTCCCAAGAGATTTAACTCATATAAGAACTGCCCATGCTCATCATTTGCATACAAACGGCATAGACTATTACAATTTTAATGACAAAGAATATAGTATGAACTTTCCCTCTTAACATTTGTAACACCCAATCACTTCAGTGTTTCAAACACAAGGAAAAATATTTTTTCCCTATGTGACCTATAACCTAAATCCTTCAATTAGTGCTAACCCTGTAATCATTGTTCTCGTTCCTCATCAAAGCTTACTTTGGTCCCTATGTTGTAAACCTATCCACAGAATACATAATAGTACAAGTACAGAAGGCCCACTTCGAAAAGTCATTAAAAAAGTATACACTCTAGCTACGATACGATTAAGTTCAATTCAGATCGCGCAGCGCTTAATAACCTACGATAATGTTGCGTTTCTTACTAGCCGTTTATGCGGGGCCGCTGTGCTTAGGTACATTTTTGATACCAACATAGGGAGTGGGCCAGGCCTGACCTAACCCAGCACCATAGAAAGTAAGGAAGGGCGCTGTGAGACTGTGGTTATTTTATTTTGTTAAAGGACTTATCTATCATTAGATAAGAAATAAATAATAATAGCTTGTATTTTTAATTGCAGATTGGTCCCACCTACCTGATGATGTGGGAGCTGCTCTACTCAAATGGTTGTACACAGATGTAGTGGACTTGTCTCGGGGAGATATGTTTGCTCTGCAACTCATGAAATTTGCTGCCAGCTTCAAACTGTATGGCTTAGTCGGCAAGTGCGAGCAGGCCCTTATCGCTTCGGTTGGTGTAAGGTAAGATATTCAGTTGTATATTTATACAACTTTAGAAAAAGTAAATATCAGAATGTTCAACAATAAAGAGTAATCATTGGCTTATGCAAAGCAGTCAATGGAGCTGGTACTCCCTTCCTGAAAGAAGGAATAAGAAAGAACTCTAAGAAAAATGTTTAGTTATATAAGACATAATTATTGTATGCCCTCATAGGGTAGACTGTTCTAAACTTATTATAAATTTTTGTAACATCTTTCTCATGTAACAGTCAACAATAAACATATTCTTTTCTTTTCTTTTCTTCTTTTCTTTAATAAACCGTAGTTACAAGTTATTAATTTTAATATGATCAAGAGAATCATTGTCACTTTAATAATAATTGTATTTGCTTTCATTTCAGGACTTGTGTAAAGTTTTATTCAGCAGCTGATGATATACGTGCAAATGCATTGAAGGAACACTGTTCGGGACTCATTTCTGCACACTGGGATGATTTAACAGGTATTTCTGAGTTTTTTATATTTGATGTATAATCTGCCACAAAGCAGCATATTGAGGACTTGATCACCTGAGTGGTGCAGTGGATAAGACAATGGAGTCCTGGGTTTGATTCCCAGCAGAGCAGAGATGATAATGAGTTTTCATTTCTGTTTCTGGTCTTGATGTGTGTGTTCTTGTCTTGTGTATGTCTGTGGCAACCTTGACACAGGCAATCCTAGTTACTGGAGGTATGTGGTCTCCATTGCTTACTGACGCGATCATCACCTGTGGTGTCACCCTTTTTGAAGAACCCTGTCAGTAACCCATTAATGACCCACTACAGGGTTGGGCTTCCTCATACATTGAGAGGGATGTAGACCTTAGTCCACCACGCTGGCCTACTGCGGGTTGGTGGACTTCACATACCTTTAAAAACTTTTTTTTGTGAACTCTCAGGCATGCAGGTTACCTCACGATGTTTTCCTTCACCGCAGCAGCAGGTGATATTTAATTATATAAAGCGCACATAACTTTTTTCAAAGTCATTGGTACACGCCACTGGAATTCGAACCCGGACCCCTCGATTCGAAGTCGAATTCAAAGCCACTGGGCTCTCACCGCTCTTTGAAGAACGCTAATGTCTATCAGTTGTTTCTTTTATAAGTGAGTGAACGTTCGCAGGCGAGGACTTCGCGCACATGTCGTCGGCGCTGCTGTACCGCATGCTGAAGAGCAAGACGCCGCAGCCGCTGCACGGCGCCGTGCGGCTGTTGCGAGAGGACGTCGTGTTCCTGTGCCTGGTCGAGAACAACGCCAATGTGAGTACATAGGTGCACACTAATGAGTGATAATACTCTTACGGCCGCACTCAGAGACGTCATGTTCATTAACAAACAAATGAAATCGTCTTTATTCGTATTGGCGTAAGTGTCATCGTTATTTTCATAATGAACCATTAACGTTAATGAATGTCTCTGATTGTGGCGGTGAATGTTAATGCGTTGAACTGCACGTTCATTAAAAAAAAAACAAAAAACACGCTTTGAAGAACATCGAACTAAAAAGTTAAAAATAATGTTCAAAACAAGTTTAAAACAATTTAAAATTTTATCAAATTAGTGTATTGTCATCGGTCCTCGTTAAATCTACAAAGTTTGAACGAAATCTGGCTGTGGGTCAAAATTGCGCCCAAAGGAGTCTGTTACAAACATACAGGTGAAGCTGATATAAAGCGTGTAAAAAGCGACATTGCTCACTAACATCCTTTATTTTGAACGTTAACCTCGTCCACATTAGTGTTTAACGTGTAGCTTAAGGGTTATTGCGGACGCACCCTACATCCTAATAATAATAATCGGGAACGGCTGGTTGAGCCGTGAATTGCCAATTTGAATGCAATTTGTACTGTTGTATACAATAAAATTATGGGCTATGTTTTATTTAAACACAGGCTACGTTTTATTAAAAAAATTAGGAATCCCAACGAAAACCCCGATCGAATTTAATATGGTAGAAGTACCTTGTGGATAGATAATAATAGACATAAGGGCAGTGCGACGCGTCGTGGGTTTGATGGTTTGACTAGTCAATACTACTTAATCTACACTTCTACATCTACACTTATACATCTACATTTACACTAGTCTACACTAATATTATAAAGAGGAAAAATTTGTATTTTTGTGTATATGTTTGTAATAAATAAAGTCAAAAACTACTGTGCCGATTTCAAAAAATATTTCACCATTTGAAAGATACATTCATCCTGAGTAACATAGGCTATATTTATTGCTAGAAAGGATTAGGGATCCTTACTAAAACTTAAGTAACGTAAACCAAGATGTAAAAAAGTGCCCTAAAACGCCTAACTAACGTGTTAAAGTTGTTTGTATTTTCGCAACGGACTTGGTGGTGAAAGTTTGTGACTCAAAAAAACATTGGATATTAGTTAAATTAATTGGAAGCGAAGCCTGACGGGTCAGATAGTATAAGATATTTTGATTGTTTCCTTTTAAAGCTAAAGGGAGGTAAAGTTACAGTCAATAAACAGACAAGCGGTCTGGTCAATGTACCGCGTGGGTGTATTACCGATATCACGCGCGATGATAAATAAACGACCACTTGATTTTCGCACGGTTGCGTATTTTTTTCTTTCTGATTCATATACCTATTGATTCTTGTTTTAACTCTCAATTTAAGTGCTCGTTGCATCTTATGACAGACAATGATGATTTGACTTCAAATAGATCCAAAGTAATGTTCGAAGTTGTAAACACAAGACAAAGATGTAAACCACAAGTTGAACGAACGCTGCTTCTTAGCGAACTTTATTGGCTCTATCACCTAGAGTAGTAGAAAAAATAACAAATAATAATAACAGAGAAGTGTCAATAAATTTTACTCAAGTAAATAGGCAGTGATTGAACCAATAACATTACTTGCATTACTTATCACTTTAGAGGGTATATGGGGTATACAATAGTTTTATATTCAACACTGGCCACAAATCTATACTTAATATTATAAAGCTGAAGGGTTTGTTTGTTTGAACGCGCTAATGCTGCAAAAACTATTGACAAGAGCACAAAATGATGTTCTACGGGTTTGTAGGTCTTATTAAGATCTACAAAAAAGTCTGCGAGAGCACATATCTAATTATCATAGTTTAGTCACAATAACTGCAAGTCCTAAAATCCACGCGGGCGAAGCCGCGCGCACAGTCTAGTATTTTATATTTTTTGTGTAATTGAAAACATTAATAAATCCAAACATTCAGACATCTTCACGCACCCAACCATCCCACAATAGTAAGCGTCGGATTGTTGATATAGGATCAGTTGTGGCCCTTAGTATATATCCTTTTTAATATTCAGATGTTTACTTGATTGAATGCATTAATACCATTTACTTATTTGAATGCAGTAATCATATTTGACGATTGTAGTCTAATGGTATCCACACATTACAAGGTTTAACTTAAAATGATGCTAGTAACATATTTACGAGTACTTACCTAAGCTAGTTAATTTATTAAGTTAGTACCCAATTATCTCAAAACAATAAACAAAGGACATTCATCATTATTGCAGTGGACCCTTCAGTTAAGATATAATTATGCTATTTTCATCATATTCATTGTCATCATAACTCAAGTTCAAAATTAAATGGTCTTGACCTAATTAATGACATGCATAATTATCAAACAAACAAATTAAAGTAAATAATTTACAATTCCTCTAATAATACAAATAAATCTTGACAAAATTAATTCCTTTTTGTAACGTAAACTTATGTCTTAAATAAAGTAAACAAACAATACCTCTTATGAGTCTTATGACTAGAGACGACAACTTAAAGCAAAATTGATTCTCATTGTCTCTTTGGAAATGCATGTTTTGTTCCTTAACAAGTCTTATTAACTAAAGACATAAAAAAACTTAAACATTAATCCTTAAACTATACGAAATAATTATGCTTATCTTGGAAAAAGTAAGGTATTTTACAATAAGCTTAAGTAAGTCATATCTGCTTACAATAAGAGTTCAAATTGAGTGCTCTATTATGCACAGTTTTAAATATACAAATATCACAATACATATATTAACATACTTTTCAATTACATAAGTTTATTTAAAAATTGTATCGAAGCAATAATTCCACAAATTACTAGTACACTAAAATAGGAAATACTTACATTACTGAAGGTTAAACTTTAAAAACCAAAAACTTTAAAAACATAATCTGAAAAGCTTTCACGGAACTTTGTCAGTAATTTTTTTTTCTACTTAACAATAATAATTATTAACATAAATAGTTTTTGGGTGCACTTTTATCAAATAACAAGCTTTTTTAATCATTCGTAAGTTAGACAACGAGAAGCAAGGTATCAATCCTGGAAAGCAGCAATACTCATATCGTATCAAGTGTACAAAACTTCGATAGCGTGATTCAGGATACAAGTGTCGCCATCTCTTGACGAACGGCGAAATTTTTCACAAAACCACACAAAACAATGTTAATCGTTACGCCGTAACTAAATAGACAGTTACTACTACTAATAAAGTCAAGTAATGTGGGACAGTCCTATGGGAGCCGTTGCAGAGTTCACCGCGGCAATAACAGTCGATGGTCTTGGTGACGCGGTCGGTGTAGGTGTCGTCGGGGGAGCAGCCCTCTTGGTACACTTCGCGGATGTCGTGGAAGTACACCCATTTGTTGTTTACCTTCCTTTGGTCGTCTTTCATGGTCTGTTTCGCGCACCCACGTTGTATTCCCGTCGCTGCCACTGTAAAGATTACGTAACGTACGTAAGTCGGACTTAAAACTGTTTTAAAAACTTTATTTTTTTTTCTTTACTAGCAATAGGCTAGTGTTTGGACGTAAGCTCGCCTGGTGGAAAGAAAAATACAACCTACGGAGGAGAACGATTGTCGAATCTTTAGATTTGGATATCCTTACTTTACTTGCCAGACAACATCTTTTATTTCATAGAAATTATATTTAAGGTCTTGGCAGTCAAACAGTATTTATCTGA
Organism: Erynnis tages; assembly: GCA_905147235.1. NCBI lineage: Eukaryota > Metazoa > Arthropoda > Insecta > Lepidoptera > Hesperiidae > Erynnis > Erynnis tages. Next base: position 4,346,049 of record LR990092.1, read on the forward strand.
ATCCATATCTGAAGATCAATTGTTAATTTCGGACGTACCTAATTGATGCATATTCACTCTTGACTTGAATAAACTCGGGCTATACGGCAGGAAAATAATTTACTCGCACTCAAGATGTTCTTAAAAATACCCAATGAATAAGTTAAAAGTCAAGTTTCATTACGAGAACTTTACTAGGTTACTCATAGAATTCGTAAGTTAAATTTACTCAATAAATTAATAATTCACACATATTGATTCATCTCAACTACTAGGATCTCCTAGTACAGTTCGTATTCCCATAGTGATTCATTTCGTGGAATGTTATGATGCGGCAGATATATCGGAAGTTCACATTTAACACCCAATTATGTTTGATAGCTTGAGAAATTTAGCACGTATGTAGCAAGTGTCAAACAGTAAACAAATAAAAAACGATCGGAACGAGACTGAAGTAAAAGTGACATTTACAGTCAGTCCATAATGTGTGTTGTGATGTCATAAACACAATTAAATACATACAACAAATTCGTTATTATATCCTTAATATAATATCGTAGCGAATGATAGCCCAGTGGCTCAGAATTCCGGTCCAGAAGGGTCCGTTTTCGAAGCCCAGTGGCACGCACTCACTAATAACGTTTTAATAATCTGCGCATTATAAAACTGAATATTATCACTTGCTGCGACGTTGAAGGAAAACATACTGAAGAGACCTGCTCGAGAGTTCACAAATAATGATATGTTAGACTAAGCCTACATCCTTCTCATTTCGAGAGGAGACCCGACCCTGCAGTGGGTCTTTAAGGGTTACAGACATCCTAGCGAAGTGTTAGAAGTGATAGAAGTAGTTAATAATCATCAATAATCAGTTTTTTCACACGGATCTCCAAAACTTTGTTTGCGTGTCAGTCACGCTTTGAGCGAAAAAATTTGGCGCGTCCTTTGATGGAATACTAAACAGCTGTTGTGTTTCAAATATGTCTATGTACAGCGGTAGAGGCTATTGCGTAAACACGATTTGTGGTATGGCTGAAACACAGGTTCTTAACCTAGAAATCTCGATCACTCTACCGTAGTTTGTCTTGCGTTTGTATTATTGCCCCTTTCTTTCTATCGAAAAGGCAAGAATACATAGGTGGACTGTATCGGGAATTAGAAGGTTACGAGTTCAAAACTTTGAGAATTTCATTTAATTTTAAGCGGATTTAAAATTATTATTGCTTGAAACCTAACTTCAAATAGGACTAAACTGTCGATAAAAAGGCGAGAATCTTGCCTTGTCTTCTTCTTTGCCTTGTCTAATCTTTTTTGTCTTCTCAGTTATCCGCGAGTTTAGATTATGGGAAAAAATGATATTGAAAGAATTTGGTTAAGCTTTATATTAGCATAGTGACGTCACCGAATCCAGTCGTTCGACCTCGATTTTGAGCCTTTTGCGCTACCACAAGACACATTGGCGAAGGGCGTCTCGCCGAGTGTTACATAAACAGTAATTGATACCATATGCAACGATTTAATGAAATCATTTAATTGGTCAATTCGCTGGCTTTCATGAATCCTCGCGGGCGCCGGCCGGGCGCCTTGTGTGCCTGCTGTATTTGGTCGGTTATAAAAACTTAATTGTGTCACTAATCCAAATGTACTGGGGTGTGTACGTCACAGTAGTGACCTGTCGTATTGTTAGAAGCGGGACACCAATAACCTCATCATTTTTTGAAGTCGGTCATAAACTAAAATTTTTCTTTTTGTGTTATTGCTTCGTTTTTGTGTACTCTGACCTATAGTTTGGCGAATTTTGCATTCGAGCTAGATGCACAATTAATCTTTCGGTTTACGTAAAAGCTATGTTCAATGTATGTATAACGAATCCATAATTATGATTTTCTGGTCCGCCCCTGACACATATGTATTTACTTGGAAAAGCAGCAGAATTAGAAATATCTACTTCGCTTTTCCATATCAAGTTTTCAACTTGCCTTAAAAGCATTCATTAAGTGTGCCACACTCCATCCACCGGCGACACATTAATCCATATACAGCAGCTCAAGTTGCGTGCTATGTAGGCTTATTTAATCGTAGGAAAAGTGTTCATACTAACTTTATATCCACCTACGAAATATTTTATTTCCGTAACAGGAAAAATATGAATATGTATTAATAATAACCGAATCGAATTCGGTTACCATTTTAATCTTTGTCGTTAATTTGTAGCGTTCGTACTTATTTTGTTTAAATACATATAAATTATTGCATTATGGACTGAAGCCTACATCTTTCTCATTGTGAGAGGAGACTCGACCCTGCAGTGGGTCATTAATGGGTTTAAGACTTATAAATACTCAAGCCTTATGGGAATTTGGCTACAAATTATACCTTGTAGTTTATCTACGTGTTTTAGTATCCTAATTAATTTAATCGAATGACCATAGGGCGTGTACTGTCCGAGCCTATTAGTTAATAGGTAAATTCGGAGTAGGTCGAGCGAACATAACAATATTTACAAATTATTATTTTTCGTATGATAAAACTGATCGACATTAATTGGAATAGTCGCCAGGTCGTCAGTTAATGTAGATTAGGCCGTTTCGATATTCAATTATTCTCGCTTTTGACGTATTTAGCTTTATGAGGGGTTTAACAGTTGAAACTTATTTTAAAGGGTGTACAACAGTTTCGGTCATATGTACCTTTATGGACACTTGGCAATTCATCCTCAAAGATATTTGATACGCTCTGAGCGATCCCGGTCCTTCACGAATCGGGAAAAAGTTCTTATAAAATCAAATATGAATTGATTTACGATTGATGTATGATTTTAGCCCAATATTTTATTGTTAATAAACACAATATATTTATTCATCTAAATCGGTATGTGGGATAGATTTATTTAATGCCTAGAGGCATTTTCTGCCAGTCAGTTCCATTTGATAGTAAAAGTGCGTGGGCGCATGACTGTCTTGGTCTTTGAATCTATGGCGTGCGTACATGTTGATCTATGTAACCTTTAAAGAATATCAAAGTAAAATGTGCTCCATATAGTATACTTACGTCCATTGAAATCCCAAGTGGATACCCTCTTCATACACATAGAGGAACTGGTACAGTTGACAATGTACTTGTCACTGTAGTCGAAATGCTCACACGAAAGATCGCCACCAAAATTTACCTCGGGCATGCACTGGTAGCATTGTAAGCTTGATGAAGCTGTAAATAAACGAAACTGTTACATAGAAAGTTCAACCGTGCAATAATAAAATCAACATAAAGAATAACTCATAGTCCCACACTAGGATGAGGGGTGCACACAGCACAAGAAAACGCTTCCAGTCCAATACAGAAACTGCATGATTTGGTGGAATAGCTAGAGACCTGGATCTTCGGCACAGCGTATATTAGGCATGGTAATCACTTGTGTTTTGAATAGTGACGTCACAAAATCCAATGTGTCACTTCGTCAACCTCTCATATTCCTTTATTGTGTATCGTAATATTTTATGGATTGTGTCCTTTTTTCCTGACGTCGTCTGTCGTCTATGGAACTATTTTTGCTTTTGCAAAATTAAATGTCATTGCCAATTTATATGAACACAAAAGTATATGAAGGAAGGATAAATTTAATTAAATTTTGTTATGCGTCATGTGATGATTTTTGAAAATTAATATAAGTAACCCACTTTGCAAATAAAATTTATTTACACCTTACTAACATAATTAATTTTAAATGCGGTTATAACCCGTATTTGCCATTCACGAGGAAATAATACGAATTTTATTAAACGGAATATTTCGACATGAAATTCAAACAGTGCGGTAGTTAAATTTGGTAGGTCATTGCCAAATGCCGCATTAGATAATAAAGTCACGTCCTAGCGAAACGGTTCAATAACTGCTAAGTACGATACTGCTATTATGAATATATTATTATGAGCAATTAAACCTAGCTTTTAACTCTATTTTGTTCCAGTAGGTTTAGGCTACTTTATCAAAAATATTAATTTCACATGATCCGTAATATGTAGTTATGAAAAGTAAGTTTATGTCAATTTCCTTTTTTCATCATAGCGGGGTCCTAGGCATTCTGAATCGAATGGCTTTCCGTTGCCTTCTTGACGTTATCAGTCAAATAATATTAAACTAAAAAGTTTAAAAAACCACCGACACAACAATATATTTGCAGATATTGGGTATTTTCCCCACGTTTACCCCCGAGTTATTTCAGGGCTCAACCGATTTTCATTGAACATATTATTTTGTAATGTACACGTGATGCGCTTTCATTTGAGACCCCACTCGATTATATTTGCAGACATTCTGCTATTCTTCCCCACTTTCACCCCCCACAACTTTTAAACGACCCGATTTTCATCAAACATGTCTTAGAACACTCGGCCGTAACTCACCTTTCATACAAAAAAAACGAAATTGAAATCGCTTTATCCGTTCGCGAGATACTGCGCCACGACCGACAGACAGACAGACAAACAGACTCATCAAACTTATAACACCCCTTCTTTTGCGTCGGGGATTAATAAGTAAGTAAAAAAAGGCAGGCCGCCCCTTCCACTAGAAAAACCGTGTAATCTTATTTACGCCAAAAGTTGTTACCGAGAACCATGATCATTTAGGTACATGTCATTTTGAATAACATTCTACGGATATAAAATATTTTCTCTCCATATTGTGTTCATTACCTACGTACTAAAGGAATACTGCAATTATAAACGCATACAGGCACTATTCAGGAAAGCCGCAGTAAACAGGAAATTACTGAAGGACTGTAATTAAGAGCCTGACAACACCCGATGATTTTAGGAATCGGGCATCTTCGGCTCGCGGCTCCCGCCTACCCCATGCCCCTCATGCGCCACTGTTAGTGGAGCGGACTCTATGAGAACTAAATAAAATGATAAAATCGGCACTGTTTCAAGTGTTAAAGAAATGTGGACAACATCGTCAATAGATGGCACTGTTTCCAGTTTTAAAGAAATATGGACGACTCTAGTAATGATGTGATTTTAAAACGCGGAGCTTTTTTATTGAACACCTAAAACTTCTTATTATTATTCTCCATCAAAGGTCCATATAATACCTATGTTTTGTATTCATCTCACCAAAAAATAAATAAAACACGGTCTTCTCTTTCAGAGGATGTACCCAGAATGCCATTGTTTCGCTATTAAATCACTATTAAGTTAAAAATTCAATAATTCAGCAGTACCTAAACATGTCAACCAACAATTCAATTTCTTCTTACAATATTAAAGAGGCTTGGAACAAGCTTCATAATGTTATTGCATATTATTACCCTCAAATTTTTCGATGGCCTCAAATAATACCTAACCACATAAAAGCAAGTAAATTTGTCACGAGATCGAGTAAAAGACAGATAGACGATTTAACTGGTTTTTGTATAACCAGTTAATTCGTCTATCATGTAAAAACATGTATTCTGAGACATACAGGTTTCATCACGTGGTTTTAGGAAAGGCGAGAGCTGGAATCGAACCTAGACTCCCGGCATGGGAGTAGGAACGATTTTTTAAATTGTTGAAAACCCTCTAGTTACACAGCCGACACAGGCCATAAATCAGTCGGCGCGCCGGCGGCGCAGTACTATGCCTACCGTTTGAAAAAAGCCGCTTTTGGCTTCCTTTCGTTACAGGTCAATGACCTTTCACCTTGAGCCTGTTACTTTTTGTGTCTTTTATTTGTGTAATTATTTTGTTTGAAATTTGCATATTTTTTTATTTTCGGTCCTGAACCTTTTCGTATGCTTTAACACACTTAAGTACACGATCTTTGTGGTTTAAATTAATGAGGTAACGTCATCTCCACCTTGTACAATATAAAAATGAATATGTTGCTAAGCGCAAATCTCGGGAGGAGCTGAACCGATTTCGCTAATTTTTTTTGGATATTCTTTTAAGTACGAGGATGGTTCTTACGGAGAGAAAATTTGAAAACAATGTAAAGAAAATAATAAAAACAACAATTTCATTTTCCTATATAAACTGTTCTACCCATGTACTACCTGTCAAACATCATTTTAGATTGAATACTTCATAAGTTCATATGGCAATGTCATGCATTTAGAAACGTCAAGATTTTTCTTTATGGATGCCACTTCTATTAAGCAAACTGCAATGATATAATATACATATTTTATAATGGCAAAACGAAGTGTGCCGGGTCAGCTAGTAGGTAATAAAAATAAATACTTGCATAGGTGTTATAGATTATATTATTAGATGTATGTATTATGTTTGAAAACATTCAGTTTATTTCCATTGGGCCTTCAACTCAAATCTTCAACTTAAATGCATGCGTTTTTTTTCTCTTTATTAATAACAACAAAAATATATAGACTCATGAAATATTCACAAAATATTTAATAATAAAGCATTTCGTACGTCTCAGTAAAGGCGCAAATATTTCTCGGTCGCAAATTTATCAAACCGACTTGTTATTCAAACGTAAACACGGTTTTTTAATTAAATCTACCAATCAAAAAACAACACGCATTTTTATTGAACACTTCCTTTATACCTAATAGGTATTATTACCTATCAATCCACGAAGACGCACAGCCCTAGCCGGCGGCCCCACTATTCCTCCTAACCGTTTATAAAAATTACCGTGATAGTGATAGGTACAATTCTAGACGGCAACGCCGCGCGTAGCGGTGTCTTCTTTACTGTCGGTTTGGCAACGTCGCGTCGCGCGAGTTTCGGCGGCGTACAATTTGAAAACGGGAGGGAATCCTACATTATATGACCCGGGTTCGAACCCGAAGCAAAATATAAGAAGACATTCTGGATTGAAATGTTTTTTGTATTACTATTTTTTTATTTCATATTATGCTATCTAATGGTTATTTATATTTCCGAATTCCGAAAAAAAATAACGAATTTTAGATAAATTTATAATTTCAAAAATAATTGTATAGCTTATAACAAAAAAAAAGTTATTAAATTGACGTTGAAACTTTTATTTATTTGTAACTTAATAAAATCTGTCTTCTTATTTATTCAACAATTTCCAAAATCAATAATCGATGTAAAAATTTGTATTATATAAAAAATATAATTATATAAAAGTGAAAAATAAAGTCACGCACACGCGGATTTGAACCCACGCCCCAGCGTATACAGCCTGGCGTCCTACATAATACGCCACACAAGCCTCAGACAAAGCTGTGAAATTGTGCTATATACGACAACTGTGTATTATTTTGGAATGACGGAGTGACGCACGTCCACCTAGCATCGCGCCTCTGCGCTCTCTGTCAATTGCCATAATAGTAAGCGAGAAATACAAAATACGAAAATATTGCGCGGAGCACGCGAAAGAAAAGTTTTAAATTTTACTGATTTACTGAATATTTATAAGCTTATTGAAAAAAATTAACACAATGATGTGATAATAACGAAGGTCTGCTAATATACTGGTTAAATTATTTGAATAAATATTAACAAACAACGTTGTAGTTTAGTATAAGAATTCAGAAAAGGGGTAACTTTGCAATTTTTTTTTATCGAGGCAACTTTGTCAAAATGTGTTTCGACGACTATGTTGTCGTTCGGAATACGGTCTAGAATAACATATATTTTTCCCATTGTAAAATACTTTGTAATTTTTGCTGGAAATGAAAAATAAGAATAGCAAATTTGCTGAATTACATGTTATCAGCGCCTTAAGAGTGGAACTTGGAATATACTGAACTTGGTATTCATTTATGAGAAGTAAATATAATCAATAATCATCCTTTTCCAATAATGCGGTAAATTGTGTCGCTTTTCCAAAGTTAAATTTATATTTTCGAACTACGAGTAATGCTTACCTGGATTAGATTAGAGAATTTCCTTTATTTCATACTATTAACTAACTCTGTAATAGGTTGATCGCTAGTAGAAAGTAACTAAGTAACAATGGATTTCTGGTAAGCGACGCCTGACTGATGCAAATATCTAGATTTCTACTCATTTAAATGTTTGTCAATTGCAATACAATCCTGTTTTGGCATGGGGGTTATAATTGCGAACGAAAACAGTCCTGTAACGTTAGAACTCGCAAAAGGAGCAAAGAAAGACTCCATCCTAATTATAGAATCTCTTTGTCAATTTAATTTCTTCGCTCAATTAGCGCTGATCATTTCCAGTTATGAATGTGGATCTTTTGTCTGCTACGAATAAAACGTACGTATTTAACTAAAAGAGTAGTCCTCTGGTAAAAATGACGGAATTTTTCGAAATTTATGACGGAAAATATCAAAAGTTTTTAGTATTTCGTACCTATGTCACTAAAATTCATTATCACAGGTGTTTTACAGATTATGTTACAATATGGCATATTACTATCTGTTAAGTTAAAAATTGTGGTTCTCCAGTCTCCCTTAAACCGATTATTTTTGGTGTTTAATGAAAATGAAATTACTTTATTGGATTTTTAGATTTTAACACATCGCAGATACGATATGTTTGTTTTATAGAATGAAAAGTGTTATAAAGTTATCGACTGCTAGCTACTACTATATCGTACCCAAGGTTTATTTGTTGTTTTTATTATCAGTGTTTCGTGGGTGTACGCGGGGAATACGAATTACTGTTTAATTTCATTAGCATACAATTTTACTATCACGAAACAATTGAACAAAAGTTGTCCTGAATAAATAATTACTTCCTATACCAACCTTTGAAAGTATGCCCAAGGTACAATAAATTTTGTTATACATCCACGAACATAATATTCCACTCTGAAATCAAAATATTATTGCTGTTCTATTGTGATAACAAAAGCGATCAAACTTACATTTCCAAAACAGCGCGAACGCCAATAAAAATAGGAGATCCATTTTACGGAATGTAAAGTGCATCACTTGGATTATTAAAACTTTTCTGTTATAATTACAAACAAAACTTGGCACTACTGCGAAAAAAGACGTCGTGTGGAGGTCACGTAGTTTTTACGCGATCGCACCGGCCGCTCGCGCCATGTGCACTGCGGGTGAGCGAAATCGGCATCTCGAGTCGACGCGCGCTCGGTACTATGATTCACAGGAAGGAAGCTCTGCTAAGCGGGCCATGTCTGAGTGCAGGCAGGGCTGGGGGCTCCTGGTGGATCGTGATTCATGCGGTCGCTGTTGGCGCCGCGGCGCGGCACTCACTGCGAGGCGCACCGATTTTCGGCGGCGCGATGACATTTTGATACGCGGTTTTATGGTTCCGTAGCACAACTACAACTTATTGTTTGTCTTGACAAACTCTAAGTAACTCTAAGTTCTTGAACTTAGACCTAGGTACTAGTACATAGAACGTTTGAGTTACGAGTTGCGTGCGAGTGACTTTTGGATATCGTCATCTCGCCAATATTTGTGGCTTATTCGTTCCTTATAGATTTTACAGGTATTAGTGGTTTTTCGGCATTGTTTCTAAATTTTGCACAGTCCCTTAATGGTTATGAAAATGGGTGGTTCTCCTTCATTTGGTCCTAAATTTCGCTGTGTTACGGGAAATTTGTGGTTTGCACTAAAATTATTACGCTGTCTTGATACGAAACCGTAATGTTTACTTTTAAAGAAGATTAAAAGTGTATGTCGCGGTTTGTGAGCAGACAACATGTCATTGTGATGAACGTTCATTCTTGAAGTCTGCTCTACTTTTTAACCCCCGACGCAAAAGAAGGGGTGTTATAAGTTTGACGTGTCTGTTTGTCTGTCTGGCGAACGGATGAAGCTATATCAATTTAGTTTTTTTTAATTTTTAATTTAATATTATTCTCATCTTGCATTCTTTTAAAAATCAAATTTTTAATTTAATATTATTCTCATCTTGCATTCTTTTAAAAATCCTGATGAAATAAGTAAAGTTTGTTAAGATAATAAACAAGTTAAATAATTCACGGAACCCAACGAATTCGAATGACGAGAATAATAGCGATTGATAGTGATTTTTTACTATCTCCAAAACATTTGTTTTATGATTGATGGTAAAGAGTTCGATAAGTTATCAATAGGTAGGTTATTAGTGTTATTACAATATGAGTGTTATTTAAGCCCATAACATGCTTTTGATAAATTGACAAAATTACGCTTAATAATATAATCGGTGATAACTCAGTGGCTAAGTCTTCAGCCTTTTAATAATTCATAGGTCCGGGTGAATATCACGTTGAATCAATGACTTTTTCAATAACATCCTCCTTTTTTGAAGCAGCTTAAAAATATGTGCATTTTACAAAAATAAATATTTCCCGCTGGTTCTCACATTAGCCAAGCGTGGTGGACTAATAGTCCACTCTGTGGAGCGAAAAAAAAGTGACCACTGACTGGGCTAATAATGCTTACATATGAGTACCTAGTTCTCATTCCGAGTGGTTACCCTGCAATGGGTCGCTAATGGGTGGCAGACTTGCGTATTATAAAAACTCGTAAGTATAGGGGATGTCGGGTGTAAACAAACCACCGAAAACCTTAGCGTACCATCTGTTGGCCGGCGGCGCGCGGCGGCTCTCATCTTTGTGTACTCTAACCGGTATAGTGTTTACATTTTGTATTGGTTTTAAATCTTCCCGCCAGGAAACAACCCATTAACTTTGTAATAAAATACAAATTGACTAATGACTTCCGGGCGAACAATGCGAGGATTGACTAAGTTTTTGTGTACCTTTAAATTGATGCGACTCCGATCGATTTTCCCTTCAGTTTTATTGTACATACTTACTTTACTTGATCATTAATAAGGCTTTTAATTTCTTTCGTTATTTTTTCAGTCTTTAAATTTATATGTAGCTAAGTTGGAAAAAAATGTTCTCAAAGGTATGTGAAGTCCACCAACCCGCAGTAGGCCAGCGTGGTGGACTAAGGCCTACATCCCTCTCATTACGAGAAGGAGACCCGACCCTGTAGTGGTTCATTAATGGGTTACTGGCAAGTAGGAAAAGATAAACTAGGTTTAATTAATAGCCGGGCGACGAAGGATGGCCGATTTATTTTTTATATGAATGAAGATAAAGAAATGAGAAGTCTTGAATTTTTATATTACATTATGTAGTCTTATCTCCAACAGATTTAAGGATGCTATTCTTTCATCCTGTTCGCAACAAGTCAGTAGTTTTAGTTTAGACTAAGAATATTGTGGGAGGTTACTTAATAATTATGTAATCTAGGACAAACATATTCGTTCGGTTATTTAGAGAAGTGAAGACCTGCTTACATTTTGTACGCGTGCTTCGTTCAGAACAAAAATATTTGCTTTTTGGCTAAATTTAAATAAACCTTTATGCACTGTTGATGTATCGGTGTTTTATTATTCGCGGATCCACGAATAACTTTTTCTTTTGCTATTTATTATTCTTGGTAAGCATCTGTTCTTCGCTCTGATGGGAACTCCTTTAAGTAGAGGGTTAATCATTATGTCTTATCAACTGCTTTTTTGTATACTAGACCGGAAAATACAAAATTTGCATTTAAGGTTGGAGTAAACGGTAAATATTTCTATTGACATACTAGTGGCACGTTCAAAGAAACGTAAGTATATTTACAATTACCCCATTACAATTAGTAGGTAGAGCAGTCACCTATAAAGTACATTAATGTTGACGAAAGCTATAAAATTACTTCGACATGCTACATCGACATCATAAAATACAAATAACGTTTATCGTTTCTGGTTGTGAAACTATACTGCCATATCACCACCACTTCCTTTATTTATGACGATTCATATGCCTACACACAAGTATGGGAGAAGTGGCATGAAAGAGCCAGTTTTCTAAACAAAGCGAAAAATATACTTTAAATGAAAGATATCATGACTTTTTGTCTCTGAAATTATTATTTATTTATTAAGGAAGGTATTTATCAATGAATTTACCTATTTTAAAAAATGTGGCATCTGGCCACCAGCCACTTTATATTTTAAAATGTAATTGCAGAAAATATGCAAAATGAAAATTACTACAGTATTAATAAACAACAAATTGACAATTTGTTAAAAAAACCACAAACATTTTGATCATGCGGATCCTTTTTTTAATAATAACAATTAAAAATTAACAAAATAACAAATCTCATCTTCTACCAGAAACAACATACAAAGAGTCGGCCTCCTCCTCTCCTTCAAGGCCTATACACCCGGCTCTTCATAACCTATTCTTTAAATATAACCTTAAAAATAACAATAATATTAAAACTTTTTCAGCTCAATTTTTCCGTATCTACAAGGCCAAATATATGCACAAACTTAATTTATAATCCATGAACCTATATTTATTTCCAATAAAATACCAAAAACAATTTAACATAAGTAAAATACTTACTTTTCAGTGCCAAAAACTTCGTCGACGAAAAAATCGACGTACCGGCGTCCAATGGTTTCGTAGAGCTGTCAAATCTTTGTGGGTGACAGGAAATCAGTGTTATCACTTAAAAATATAATTTTCAACCTGATTTGACCACAAACTACGGAAATAATGCAAGTGGCTCCTTCCAAACCTGGCTCCTTCATGCCACTTCTCCCCTACATGTTACTTTTAATATCTGCAAATGTTTCACGGTTTTTTTATCTGCGCTATGTGTGTAATGGGCATAAGACATCGATTGCTCATTGGGAAAAACATCAATTACAAAAATTGATAATAAAATGTCTGTATTTTTCAATTAGTTAGTTAAGTTTTTTTACATACAAAAAGACAACAGACGTTCAGGCTACCCGAAAGTAACAACACTAAAATTGCAAGTTATGGAAGCACTTGGGTGTAATTACGACTTGAACACTATCTTACGGTCCAAAAATGATTACTTCTAATTTACTTCTAATCTCATATTCATGGCAGATTTATGAGGCGGTTTTAGAAACCTTCAATCGAACTACAATGTTTCTAACAAAAAATGTGGAAAACCTAGAGTCTAGAGTAAGCAGCGCCCGTGTTCTAATAACTTCTACTCAAGAGTTTCAAACCAGCGATTTAGAAAACTACGTTAGCGCGATTCAGGATTCCAGTGACGTCGTCTCTTGACAAGTGGCGGAAAACGTCACGAATGTGTTGAATATTTAGTTTTGTTTCGCATTTGAGCTATTTTAAGTGTAACATTTTTCTAAAGCCAATGACGGCTTCCGAATGTTATGAGTGCACAAACACTACATTACATAGTATATTCTTACTCGTAACTGCATCACCGGACGTAACAGCTGAGCAGAACAAAGAGATGTCTGTTTTACTTATTGATTGGATGCAGTCGTGGTTAATTCATCCTATTAAATCTAAAAATAAATTATCAAATAGTTTTTTTCTATTCAATTTCAGCTGTAGTAGTAGATAGTTTCACAGTGTGTCCCCTGTTGTTTGTGGGTCACAATACCTTTCTGATAGATGTGTTCTTAGGAAATGTAGTATTTTGTTGGACCTTATCCTAGAAATCGTATGATTATTCCTTCTTACATAAATAGGTAGATGTAATACAATTAATTGTAATACAAAGTTTTCAAAAGGATGTTGCTGATCTTTTCCTGATGTGCACCTTATAGTTAACTGCAAAATTATAATCTCCGTGTTCTCTCTTTTCTTTCGTCACCTTACCACTCAGACGGGCATAACGCATTCAATTTGTTATAACGCATCTTAAGAAATATGCAACTAACTAGAAATTGCATTAAGTTACCGTTGATCAGTTACGGTGTTCCATTTTCTTTCTTCTGTCTTGAGGGGATTCATCGGCTCAATGGTTAAATCTCAATACTTAAATCTTGTGTTGTCAGCGGCCCTTGATGTATGTGGCTTTCAGCTTTATCAGCCGTGTTAAAGTGCGTAAAATTACGTTCAAATATTGGGCACCATTAAATATTTGCTCATTTCGCGACATTATCTTTCATCCATTAACTAAACCAAATTAATGTCTAAAGGGTCATTTAATGACCATGCATTAATACATTGAATATTATGACCAAAGTGTTGATTCGGTTAATGGTAAGCAATAACCCTATTTGTATCATAGATAAATTTAATTAATGGTGTCAGTCATATTGTATGACTAATTTTAAGCGCCTTACGAGCAATGTTAGTTTTGTACTGGCATCATATTTTCAATTTTGCCGCTATAAACGCTAAGGCGTTTCACTTCAAAGTTTAGTATGTTTTCATTATAATGTGTATATCTTAAATACCACACAAATCATAAAGAGAGGGTTAAATTTTGCTGTAATAAAACTGTAAATCCAACCACATGACCAGTAAAAAAAGTACTTTTATAGTAGCCGGTTGTTGATCTATTATTTACTTATAATTATATATTTAGCTACAGTTATTCACCTTTTCGCAACAGTATTGACAAAACTAAATAGGTCAGGAGCATCCACTGTCGTGTTCCGCGACAATTTGTCACCATCCCCCTGTCTAGACTTTGTGAAGCCTGAGTGGGTGTTCCTGACCGAACAATGAACGTGTAAGTTTTAATTAGCCAAGCTCGTCTCAAAAAGGGGAAAAAGTTGGTCGCAGACTTAACTTTCCGTTGGTAAACTGCCCCATACATTTAAAATGAACGAAACGTTTATTTACACAATTATTATAAAGTTGTTACAAATTACCTACATTGATCAATAATATTTACCATTTTAATGCAAATATATTGTGCAGATACAAAAAATTGTAGATAACTTAATAAATTTAAATAACATCATTTTAATTAACTGTATAATTTCATGTACACTACTTTTCATGTAGTGTTTAGAATTACCTACAAAGTTCATTGTCCACCATTTTACCTTAGTCGCGGGGGGGTCAGTTATCAACTGCAAAATAATATTATTATGAGTTCGTGTTAACTGGTTTTTGTGGAAAAGGGCTAATCCGATAGAAAACAAAATAATCCTATAACAGTTCCTTTTTCCTATTTGTATATGAAACACTACAAAAAACACATGTAAAATAATCGAAATAATCTTAAGCCGTTGTATTAATAATTAAATATATTTATAGAAATTAGCATAAAAGAAAACGCAGCGATTGATATTGATTGATTCATTTTATTAATCTTTTAACCATGTACCTAATTGGAGAATGAAATTATCTTGTTCCATTTTCATAACGCTCTAAGTATATTATTGTGTAAACTTAATTGCCTTTTAGATAGCTACCTATTACTATCCCTTTCTGCATAGTCAATATTCATTAAAAAGTAAATTCTGTTAAGAGGTATCCTAATGCCTTTGGAACCCATATTTAGATGTTCTTCAACGCTGCTGAAGAAGATATTTAATTTTGTTAAAATATTTTAATATGTCATAGGTGCATATCGCTGAGATTTGAACCTGGGCCTCTCGAGTAAGACACAGAATTCTTGGCCATTGACTGTTTGGCTGTCACCGCTATACGTTGCATGGGCTACACTGCTTTTTACCATCATCAGAAAATATATAGGAATAGCTACTAACTCATTACTTACAAGTTAAATTATTCTACGCATAAATCAATAAATTGGCTACTTCACAATATTATTTATAAGATTCATATCTTATAATCAAGTTAATATCTGGACACCGTAACATATAAAACCGTAAAATATTGACTATTCATTTATCATTTAAAATAAAATACACCAGCAATATTTATAAACATACATATTATTATGAGCTAAGTAAGGAACTATTAAAAAAAGTAACTATAAAAATAATTTTGAAATTTATTACGTTTTGAGGTAAATTAATGTAAAGTAATTTTTATCAGCGCTCCTAGCGAAAATTACGAGATAATAAATATTTTGGTAAGTATTACTAGCTTTACCCGAAAACCTACAAGGGCCAACTAGGGTACATGGACTTGATAAAGTTTGCTAAATAACAGTTACCCCAATTTAATTAAATTTAACACTATTACATTCCCTTAATCGTGTCAATCAAGTTTAATTTTAAATACTTGCGAGTACATAATACGGACTGCTTATTTTTACATATTTATTTTATTTATTTAGTGATATGATTGTGATTAGGTCACAATATAACACCACATATTTCAGCTCTCTGCAGACAAGTCGTGCGCGAAGTAAAGGTCCTTTGTCATAGAAAATGAATCTGGTTCCATAAGGCTATTTTTCTAGGAATGTACCTATGTACCTACACGTTAACACCGTGAGCAAGTCTAGTTAAAGACACAGATTGGCACATATTGTTTCTATTACTTAATGCACAAAAAATAAAATTATAGTCTTAACATTAATATTTTTACATGACTTTAATTCAATTTTTTCCGTTTACTAACGGTATTTGTTATGGCATCAAATTGGTACTTGATAGACAATGCAAAATATACAAAAATGTCACATTTACACATCTTATAATTAGTACAAGCATTTAAGAATTATGGCAATTATCTACTCTAGTACCACAACGTGTCTTAAAATAAAATTATTTACAGTACACCGAGACACAACCTCATAGGTAAGTCTTCTTACAACTAATATAATTATCACATGATCGACCGCCACTTTTTCCCTGACATTTCTCACTCTAGAAACTAAACACTCTTTTTTATACACTTTATTTGATAAACTTTTTTTGACGCATGGTTTCTATTTTATCAAAATTTTCAAATATAGCGTTGTTATTCAAATATCTTATAGTTTCGGTAACAATTAATTGATCTTTTTATCAATGTACGGTGGGCTTCAATAACCGATCTTATTTGAATAGAGATCGATACACAATTACACAGTACAGTTTGGTTGCCGAAATATTTTATAATTGCTTCGAAAATATTTGAAATAGCAGACTTTGCCTGGCAACCAAACGTCATTAGGGCTATCCATATCCGTCGATTGATTATTGAAACTGGGCATTAATAGAGAAGACCTACAATGTGTACACCGTGATTAGATCCAATATCCTAAGTTAACTTTGGTGTATTCTCAGCAAAAAAATAACCAATAAATGTTCAACTACAGCGGGCTATGTAAATTGCAGTTAATTGCACTACCTAAGGCTGTTGATGTATTTCATGAGATTAAACACTACGATGACACCCATGATGTCGGTGTACCCCTCGTGATTCGAGGTGGGCGAGGAGTTGCACAGGTCGCCGCGACAGTAGCAGAATCTGAAAAGCAAAAATAATTACTGAGAAAAACAAAAAAGAATCTTTTCTCTGTGTTTGGATAAGTTAGACTGTGTAGGAGAGAATGTGTCAAAGATATATGCATGATATACACTCTAAAACATAACTCTCCTTCTGGTGGTTTTCTCAGACGGTAAAAAAAGAAAAAGAAAAGAAAGGATTTTCGTCTTAGAAGTTACATTTAGCGTTATATTCACTATCAGTGTCGTGAACATGAACACTACGGTAAAGTTTTCATATAGTAAACGTCACTCATTTGTATGTCATATTGTGTCAGTCTGTCTTGACATTTTCCCATACTAATGGCAACTCAATGCGATTATTATACGAAACTTTGTAAGTTCCTGCTCGAGGCACAGATACGAGTATGTTCACATAACAGCTGGCTTAGACAAGTGGCAAACGCTCCGAATCTATTCTATGTCGAAAAACGCTAACGCCTTAGCGATATCGCTAACAATTTGGTAGCCAAACGTACAAGGACTTGTCGAACGCTCAGTCTATTCCATCATACGCTAAAAAGTAGACGTAGTCTATGGTTTCGTTTGTAAACGTCTGTAAGTACGTTTGTAAGTGCGCTAAAATTTAAAAAAGTGTAGTTGGTTTTCGTGTTTTCTTTGTTATAGGACTATAAAGCATAATTATAAGTTACTAATTACAATAATTTAATAAACCTTACATAGGTTAGGCCACGCTCAGTTTATTTGAAAAATTAAGTAAAATAAGTTTTAATGTATTTGGTAAGTACAGTTAAATACTATTTAAAAGTTTGGATGAAATCTTATTATTTTAATTGTAAGGATGTACCTACTTTACGTTTCCAAAATGTTTGCTACATCCTTTAAAGTAACCTAGGTATTTATTTGTTTAGTGATGGAACCAAGGCTTAGAGCAAGTCCGGAACAATTCTCTGTTTTAATAGACTTCATGAAAAGGTACCTATTGTTATTTCATTTTTGTATTACTTGAAACAACACCTACACCGTAATATAAACAATGACATCACCAATTCACATAACACTTAACTGTGGCGGGCCCCTTATAATACACAGGTACTTGTTTTTTGTTTTAGCCATGAAGATCTGTCAAGACCCCATTCAAGTCCTCAAGGACGGGTCAAAGGTGATCAGCTGTGGCAACAACTAACATGTTATGTTAAATTCTCTTGGTGGTGGTGTTCAAAAATCATCAGATAAATGGGGTGTTAAAATGAAGATATCAATAATTATTTAAAGTATATTTAATATGTTAATATCATATTACTACTTAGTTCCTCAAGATTTAGGTATAAGTTGATTATTACATTGACAATAAACAATTAAAATTAAAAAGAAAGAAAGTAGCTCTTATTAGTTATTAGTTATTATATTATAATAAATTAAATTAAAAATATGATTAGCACATTTTACAATCTATTTATTAAGCAACTAAGTACATATTGCTCTTCCATGCATGAGCTCTTCTTGACTGCTGGCAACAGATGACCCAGCGAGCTCTGTCATCACCACCGTCGTGTGGCCCAGCTACTGCATCAGCGGGTGGTGGTGGACGAGCTTGAAATAGTTGCAATGCAATGTTATGCAATACACAACATGCTAGTACAATTTAGCTAGCAACATGAGGATGGTAGGTAATGAAGAGTTCTGTGTTTTAGAAAACATCTCCAACGTGCTTTATGTAACCCAAAACAATGTTCAATGCAGTTTCTTGCTTGTACATATGTGACTGGTGATATAAATGTCTTGCCGAGAACCTGGTGCAGCATTTAAAATAGGTGTCATTAACCATGCTCTCTGAGGATGTCCAGAATCACCTGGAACAAATTAAATAATTTTATTTATTTAGTGGTGAATTTTGATTAGTTATAATGAATAGTATCCTTTCATCATAGTATAAAACAAAGTTGCTTTTCACATTTTGTCTATCTGTATAACCTGCTAACTCCTAAACTATGCAACACTTATGTACCACTTACCTAATAATCATGTTAAAGAGTGGTACCCTTTCCCATTAAAATCAGCTGATGTTCGTCATGGTCCGGTTTGACAATGGCTATATGGCTATGTGGATGCAGTCTATACAGCCTATTGTGCCAGGTAAATTAAATCTTCTCTGGGTCCTGAAAATTCATTTTGTATTAAGTTAATAAATTTCGAATTTATTCAGTCACTTAAGTCTGAAGTTTATTTAGTATTGAAATGATACATACCAGATAAAAAATATTAAGTTTATTATAATTGAGGTACCCATTTAAATATAGTAATGATTGTAAATAAAAGAGGATGCAAAAGGTGCGTTGAATAAGTATTAGATACTCACCTTGTCTTATGATCGACCTTTCTTGTGGTGTTTGGGGAAAGGCAAATTGTGTCATATATAACTTCTGTTGAATGCCTCTACAACTTGTCTGGTATACCGACTCGCTGTTCTTTGGGTTAAATGTTGTGTGACACCCACGATCCTCTGATACGACCTTGTCGCCAAGAAGCTCAGAGTACAAAGGACCTATAAAAAAACAACAACCATGTTAATATGTATACATATCTTACTCGTCATAACATTGTAAGTACCGTACCTAGTAATGATTTATTTAATTACCTTTATTTCCAAGGGCCATCTCTTTAGTTCCTCGCAATGATGTATGAACACGTAAATCCCGACAAAGCTTCCTAAATATTATTTTGTCCAGTCTTAATCTTTCGACAAACAAAAATCCGGCATTTCACAAATGTTCTCCAAATACTGGCGATTGATGTTTCCTTGGCTTCGCCTCAACCATACTTCTTCATTATGCGCAACCCACAATAGTCTTAGTTTATGAATTTTAGCGAAAAATAAAACGATACCTAATTACACAAGCACAATCACAACACTTCCACGATCAGCTGATCAAAAATCCGCCATTTTGTAGCGTTATCTACAAGGTGTTGGCGTTCGCTAGGTGTCGAACGCTAGCAGGCGTATTCGTTTGTCAAAAGTGCCACTTGGCTAGGATTTCTTAAGGAGATTTTGTACTTCTTTAGCGTTTCGTTTAAACGAATAGACTAAATGGACATTTGGCTACCAATTGTCGATTCTATTCCTTGGCTCAAATTACATATCGTAAGCTAATGTCATTCCCATACATTAAGAATTCTATTCTATTCTATTCTAATAGCGTTTGTGCCATTTGTCTAAGGGGGCAGAATCGCATGTTTCTCTGCAAGTGCGGAAGAGTTTAGCTGGAATATGGGTGTCGTAACTAATAAATCGTTGTAGACTGTAGTTCAATCGTACTGACTAGGAACTACTGGATCGTAGGTACTAGGCAGTGCGGAAGCATTGATAATTGTTATGATTGAGTTAATTGTTAGTTTGATTAGCGTGTGCGAATAATTGCGAGGCGGAACGTTGCGAGGCGAGCTCATTTTGTAAACAAACCCCGATGCTTCAGTAATTAATTAACTTCCAAGCTTTTTTCAATGAATCGTTTCATAATTGCTGTGATTCGTTTTTATATGATTTGTACTATAATTATTCAGTAAAGTTTTTATTTCATAGTTACTTTGGAATTATAACTAGGTAACTAGGTAACATTTATTGCCTAAACCCTAATTTAGAGTGATACTAAGGCCGCGCACAGTTTGGACGCTTTCGTACGAATATAACTCGTGCGTATACGTACGTACACGCACGTACAATCCCGACCTCAGAAGTGTTGTGGGAGCGCTTACACTGCGCGCGAGTACTCGTACGAGTACGTAGGGCTTAAGCCTTCCAAGGCAGTTCTAAAAAGTTACCTGCTGGGGGTGACCCTCTGCCCTTTGTCATCAACCTTGAAGCACCCCTCCTCGTAGGGCTCCACGATTTCCAACTTCCGATGCCAGCTGCCATTCTTGTAGTCTTGGTAGTCGTACTTCTGTTGTGCACAGTCGCGTAATACTCCGTGTATTCTCACTGAAAAATATATTTGTTTAAATTAAAATTTTATACATTCCTTCCTTCCTTCAGCCAACTTGTGTCCACTGCTGAACATAGGCCACTCCCAAGGCGCACCACTGAGCTTAATCTTCAGCTAAATTTATAATTTATAAAAAAATATAGATTGCTTCAACATTTTATTTCCTAAGGGCTCATGACCAATCCGTGTCGGATGTTTTCAAACTACTCGTAGGGCCTCCGACAAGCATTAACGATTGATATCTAATTGATAAAAACGAAGTCCATCGGCTTTACGTGACTCTAAAACACGTATGCGCTCATTTAATTCGCCACGAGCGATCACGCATCCAGGAACTGACCGCGCCCGACGTTGTCTACTTTTTCGATCGCTTGCGATCTACTCAAGCAGAGAGTAAAAGTCTGCATACGTGATAATTTCCCTTTTAAAGAATTGATGTTAATAAAGAACCAGTTTATTTGAATACTGCTGGAGTCTTCAGTGTTCAACACTTTGAAGAGTCCAAAATAGAACATTCATATCAATAAAATTTCTTATCTGTTGTACCGAAATGGCCCGTTTTATCAAGCGCACACCAGATTTTTTTAAATTTCTTGTCTACATTTAAAAGATTTAAATAAAAAACATAAATAATCTTTTACCTCCATTCTGAATCTCAAGGTAGAAGTCTTGCTTCATGCACATGGTTGAGTAAGGGCAGTCAACTACAAATTTATCCGAGTAGTCGAAATGCGAACAAAGCCGCTTCGTGGTGTTGTAGTAATGGCCCGGGGGCGGGTTGATGAGGCACTGGTAGCATTGTAGTGACAGCACCCCTGGAATAGATGGACACAGAATTTTGAATTTTTTAAAAGGAAAATCATATATTATTATCATGCTTAGGAAACGTAAATGAAACCTTGTAAGAATGGAGCAAGCGTAGTTGATCAAAGTACAATACATATAAATACATCGCTTGTCTTTTGAGCATTACGTAAATAACTTTTAGAGGTATTGATCCTCACAGGTATTTTTTTAAATTAATAAAAAGCAATTTGAATTTCGTAAGATTGCTAACGTTTAATTTAATCGGTTGGGCAATCAGAAAATTAGGCGTATGATGCCGACCATGCCACGGTCAGGCAAGCCTATCTGGCTTGTTGCTTAACTAGATATGTAAAACCGGCGACAAAACGAGATTTGTACGCCGAACCAATATCAACGTACGCGTATTCTAAAAGACTTAAATGCCGCAAATGTTTCTGTCAAATTGCAAAATGCTTTTAAACATGATCATTATCGTAACTTTTTCTTTTATCTTATGTCATTAGGTACCTTTAAACCACAGTGTTCAGATTATACGATTTCGCATTTCTTTCTGACACTTGCGATCAATCATTACCAGCGTATGTTAAATTGCAAAATTATTTTAAACAATGTCTTTTTGCGTTACTTATTTTTCTTTTTATCATATGCCATTAGGTCATTAGGCTAACGATTTCAAATTTCTAACAATTTATTGCGTAGTTATTTCTATCTTAATTTTTGTTTTGTAAGTATTTTATTAAAAGTTAAGAAAGTTATAATTGTTAAATTAATTGAATAATTAAAACTTTAGTTTGGTAATGGTAATCTCTTGTGATGAAATCGCATCGTTTTTACAGTCTTTTTTTACTTTGGTTCATGAGATCATTTTATTATAATACGAAGTATGTTGTATTGTCGGTGAGTCATGCCATGTGCATCTTCAACTCCCCCGCAGGTTTACATTACGCATGCTTCGTTCAATAGCCTTACTCGAAAGATTGTTAGGGTTATCCCTGAATTCAGAAAATCTTGTACGTATTACCCCGTGTTCTAATTGCCACGTTGCAAGCAAAAGTTGCTCGTACGGTAACGTCATTGCATACACTTTGTTGCATGACACTCGTGTGTGATTAGGGCAACTGAATGCCTTTGTCAAAATTTTGTCGTGCTGGTTGCTTGGACGGTTATGTCAGCTTATTAGGACAAGGCCTTAAGCATAAACGTAACTGTGGTAAAGCTAAACGCCATCTGGGGGCACGGCAGTATTTACATATATTATATCTAGGTGGTCATGGTCACATATTTGACAATGGCCATATAATGCTTCTACTAATTGAAGATTGTCAGCCACGACTAAAATGGAATATTTCATTATTCTTAACGTGCTTTTTGTTATACCTAAATGCCGAGCTATCGGCGTTGAATACTATGATGAAGATTTTCAAACCCAATCCACAGAAGGTGCAGGTTTAGATTCAAGACGAGTGGGTAATAAAGAAAATGTAACCTTTGAAATCCACGATGTCGCAAAGCTTGTGAGACCGAATAATAGTGCTGACGAAAAAAAGACACTCAAAGACACTAATACCACTACTACACTATTTACTCCGTTGTACGGTGATGATAACTACACTGAATCTATTAAACGTCATACCACCGTACATGCAAATTCTAACGTAACAATTTCATTAGATACATTTGAAGAGTATGAATACATGTACGAAGAGGATGTGCATACACCTCTATTGCGGCAGCATCTGCCGATAGCTGAACAATATGTCGACCCCAACTGTTCCGACTCAACTGTCAAGGTACCGCATATCGAATTCTATAACGTCGCACCTGCGATGCAGCAAATTAAATTAAAAGTTCGCTCTAATTATTCGACACCTAAAAAAATTTGGTACACCCTGGAAGATTTACCCTGTTGGGACTTGCCTGTTTTATATGGAGAATTTGGTAAAAAGAAAAATTTTTCTCAAGTATTTTTAATGGAAGGTGGAGAATTGAAAAACGTTATTGAAAATGAACATCAAACTAGACAGTTCTTCAATAATAGCAAAACTAAAACTATGCCACTTACATATTATACACGTAAATGGTGCACGGTAGAACCCTGCTATGGAGACCATACTTTATGTATTTTCTCTCATAGAACCGTTTCGAAATTATGTGACAAGGAATATAAGGTATTAGTGCCAAATGTTTTGGAGCAAATTGCTGTCGTAAACACGTTGAACTCTATGCGAAATAAGATCGCGAGCGGAAAATCTAAGAGATACTCACATCTACCTCCAGCCGCTAATATGAAACAAATCATATATGACAACGATCTCCAAAAAATTGCTATGGTTTGGCTTCATCAGTGCATTCCAGGTCCAGCGCCATGTTCTGCACTGGATGGATCATTTGTGACAGAATTAGAATGCACCAAGTATGCTAAATATTGTTGTGTCAATTTGTACACGGCAAAACCTACAAAATGGTTAGTCACCTAGGGCGACTTCTCATTGTGTCGCGAACATTGCGGCAGCCGCGGAGCTTGCGATAAAATGAGAAGGCGCCCTTATTGATCAAAACCTATTGAATTCTTCTTTTTAAAGTTGTTGCCCGGTGTTTGTTTGTCATTAATGCGGATTATCAAATTTCAGCACCCCAAAACCAGAATGCTTTTTGTTACCCGTTATTGGCTGTCTTCATGTTTGGTTTTGGAAAGCAGGAGCTAATCTTACACCTACAGATGTAAAGTGCGGCCATACCTCAGTATTAACATACAGTACTGCACAACTGTTATGGGCAGACACCTTTAAAATCGGATGTGCCTATGGTGAGAACAGCAATGGCGATGTAAGAGTTATATGTAACTTTTCCCCTGGTGCTCCATTTATCCTGGACACAAAACTGCATTGTGGAATAATAGGCCAGCAAAGTACCGCCACAATACCAAAAGCAGAAAATGTAACGCATACAGAATTATTGAAGATGTTAGGTATATGCTTAGATAGAGTGGAAACAAAGAAATCAAATTTCAAAGCATTCAGAAACATATCTAAGTTGAAAGACTATAATGAAGATTTGATGAATTATAAGGGCGTAGATGTTTTAAGTAGAATATACAATGAAGGTTGGATAAGGAAAAAATTAAAAGACTTTAGAAATGGAACGAAGAATCTGATTGCGAGATTGGTCACGAAATATGAGTTTATTGAGCAGAATGACGCTAGGTGTGATTCTGACAAGTCTATATACAAAATTGGACCACCAGGGTCTCTGTGCGTAGAAAACGGCAGAAGATATCAATCCCTGTGTTACGATTATCGCGATCCAACTCCCGGTTACAGACTAGTAGCGGTCTTAGCGCCAATAGCTTTGTTTTCTTTAATACTTTACGATCTCTTTAGCGGTGTCGTTAGACAAACAAATTACTGACTAATAATGTGTTTTGAATATTGAGTTTAATAAATGTTATGATTCATTTAAGTAACCATTGAAACTACTAATATTTCGTAGTAAATTTCAAAATGATTCATTATTCATATTGTTATTCTGATGCCGTATTTTGTTCAATACTTAAAATAAGACTAGTTTTAAAGTATGACTCACACAACACGCACAATTGGAGCTCGCTCGACTTAACATAAGATTTAACTTTAATCGATGTATACGAATACCTAATAACAAATTGTAGCATTTGGATTTTCCTGCTTTAGAACTTTATATTGTTTATTTTATCGTGCTTTTGTATTCCACACACACTGTACTTTTGGAGGATTGACATCATCGACACGAAAATTTTGTTTTTTCTTTATATCTACCTCAGTGATTACTAAAACAGAAGAGGACTATTAGGTCTATTTGGAAGTATAAGATAGGGAAGCGGGACGTGTCATGCATTAGCAAAAATTTCAACTACTACCTACAGCCTATTTTCAACGACTTCTATTGAATTTCAGTGTAAAATTGCGCTAACATACTCTACCTATTACTACCTGTTGCCTCGTTTTTGCACCGAAAAACTATTTTCAATGCTTTACTCTTCTGATGAATTTCAGTGCAAGATTGCTCTATCTTTCCTCACCCCCGCTCAATAGTGATGTCCTCAGTCTTATTTACCGAGACAACTTTCATACATTTTTGGAGTTACTAGTTTCTTATTCTAGTACAATTATTGACAACTTAAGCAATATCTTACGCGTAGGCCTTTACGTGCAAGTGATAGTAGTATTCAAGCAGCACGCATAACGTCATACTTGAGAGAGACGAACGTGGTGTTTAACTTAACAACTTTAAATGGTGAGGTGAATGTCCTTGTTCTGGTTTTTTTTTTGTATGATATAGAATTTTGCATCAGTAAAGAAATAGCTGACGGCAATTTTTCATTAGGCTGTTTGAGCTATTTGCTATTAGTGGATTTCAATAACCTATTTTTTCAATATGGATAGAGATACTGTTAGTTGCAAATATACTCTTTTTCTTTTTCTTTAAAAGGGCAATGTATATCCAAAAGTTGATATGTAATTATGTATTATTGAAACCGGCCCCATCGATAACTATCTCTGTTCGTCTTCTTAACCTTGAGCATGATGGCATTGCTTTACAATTACCTACAATTTAAGCATTGACGTGCTAAAAAGTGACAATGGAATTCAATTATCACTTTCGCCTACGGCTATTGACCTTTTCGCTAAATGTAGTCACAAATATAAATAGTGTTCGATGTATTACTCATGATGACGATGACATGTCGTACTAAGAAAGTACGCAATCTTTCATCGACATCTATCTCTTGAAGCGTGAACTGTACTCACTGTACTACTACTGTCTACGGTTGTCACGATGTTGTAC
Organism: Erynnis tages; assembly: GCA_905147235.1. Classification (NCBI taxonomy): domain Eukaryota; kingdom Metazoa; phylum Arthropoda; class Insecta; order Lepidoptera; family Hesperiidae; genus Erynnis; species Erynnis tages. The sequence continues at coordinate 4,372,702 of LR990092.1, forward strand.
GCACCTCTTGCGGCCAAGGCCAAGACGAGTGTCACGGTCAGAAGACATTGCTCCATACTTATCGTTTTCACTCTCGCTGGCGGCTGGGGCTATGCTTGAACCAGTTTCCCCTGTTTGCGTAATTGGCTAAGTCTACCATTTGTGCTACGAATTGTCTCGCCGGTGACTTCGGTTCTCGTTCGATCTGTAAACAATTGTATTGTTTGCTCAGTAAATTAAGTTTTTGGTTTAATAACAGCGCATTGTTTACGTTCCAAATCTGATCGGCGTTTTTCAGTTGCGATTTGTTTTCATTTTTTATAACAGCCACAGATAGCTTTATAAGTCTTTTAACTAACCCATTAATGACCCACTGCAGTTTCGGGTCACCTCTCTCAATGGCCTAGTGCGGGTTGATGAACTTAACATGACTTTGAGGACATTATAAAGAACTCTCAGACATGCAGGTTTCCTCGCAATGTTTTCCTTCACCATTACAGGAGGTTATGTTTAATTCTATATATAATTCATATTCTAATAACTAAAACACAACGATTATTGCGTAGAAATAAAAATCAGAATGTTCACTTGTAAAACCAAGATTCTAGAAGCAAGAAATAATTTGTTTAAGGAATTACGTGCATAAATCTAAGTAATTGCGAGTGGATTTAAATATTTATCTTTGATCAAAATTCCACGTGGAATTTCACGTGCAAGTCTTCGGTAACTTTTGACGTCACGACTACTGAAGGCGTCCGTAGTCCGGGTTCTATACTATTAGCTTCATCTGTTTTCAATCATACAACATTTAAGTATAGGTCTGTACCAGAATGCTAAATTTTTTACATTCATCCACGATAGGCCGATTAAATTACAAATATAAATTTTAATGAGTTCTTGCATAAATCTGACTAATAGCTCTGGAATTTTATTGATCGAGAATCCAAGTGGAAATTCCATTGCAAGACGTCTTGTTTTTACGTCGCTATAACAAAAGCCGATAATAGTTCGGGTTCCATCTTATGGTGGTACTCCACTTGGCTAATTGTATTTGCGTATTCGGCATACTTATTTATTATAACATTATATATATAACAATTACCATATGTCAATTGACACTTGTCAGTTTCTTAACGCAACATTGCCTTTCACTGTCAATCGCTTGTGTATTTGACTGCCATGTGTGGACAATCTATTTACAAATATTAGGCAAATATTTGAATACAAATACGCAAATATACCGCACAGCCAAGTGAGGTGCTTCCTTTAAATAGCCTAAACTGGTTAATCGCACTATATTGAGTCAATTTGTGTAGCAACAAGTCCACAACTACCGTTCAATTCCTACATTGCTTCAACCAACACGTTACTCAATTTATCGACAGTAGGTACTTTTAGTTACAGTTTCGCACTGTGAATGAGTTCCAATCACAGATATAGATCTAAATAGGTAATGCAAGTTAGCCCATCAATATGAAGATCAAATGTGCCGCTTTTTTACTAGGTACCTAGGAAAGTACTGTGGCAAAATAAGTAGCTGACCCCGCAAACGTTGTTTTGCCATATAAGCTATCGAGTGTTAAAAATCGACTATTAAAAAATGGGGTTTAGTGATAGAAGGGTGAAAGGGTTGTATGTATTTTTTGATGCCACATTATTGAAAAATAAAAAGAAAATTATTGTCCAAAAAATAAGAATGTTAGGTGTGGACAACCCTTATCACTTAGGGGTATGAAAAATAGACAGTAGCCGATTCTCAGACCTACTGAATATGTATATAAAATTTCATAAAAATCGCTCAAGCCGTTTTGGAGGAGTATGGTAACTAAAACTGTGACATGAGAATTTTATATATAAGATATAAAATATAAATATAATAAGTATCTAAACTATCTAATAATTAATTCTTCATCATTCGAATCAATGCAAAAAAACTATCATATAAATCGAATTTATTCTCATTATTAAATCGGAGGAATTATAAAGTCTAAAGAATGGAGTGCGGACTAAAAAACGATTATTATGTACTGCGAAATCTTTTCAAACATTTTGACATGGGACTTACTTACATTTGCGTAATCTATTCAGATCTATATCTGTGGTCGCACTTCATATCAAATTGGAAGTGCAATTTTGTTTGGCTCAGTTGTGCTGTTCCCAAGGTCCCGACCCGCTTGTCTGCTGGTGGCCTTTCGATCGGTAAAGTACTCTATGTACCCACGTTCTCTATGTACATATATCTATTGTAGAAGGTACGTATGGCTGGGATTTGAATTATACTCTAATTGATATGCGAAGTGCAAGGTTTTATTTAATTAAAACGCTCCTTGTTTTAACAACTTGATTTAAGTGATTTGAATATGTTTTTAGTTCACGAAAGGTGTTACTACGTTTATGTTACTTCCGGGCTTCTGGGTGCAATATGAATATAGTTATATGACGGTGTATGGAAAATTCAAGAAGGAAAATCCTATTATTACCGGTAAAACAATATAAAAAAGGCAGACAGGAAGTATAAACTGTTGGTGAAACCACTAACCACTAACAGTTGGTATTAACTACTTCTGCATACTAACAACGGTTAAACAGAAAGAGGGGTTCATGATCGAAAAATAAGTAACCTTAACTTTAGTATGATGGAAGGAGCTTTCAACGGAATATTTCTATCGAAATATTCGATTTGTAAAGGACAAATAAGCGACTTATTATATCAATTCTGGTTTATTTTCTAGTTAGACAGTTCTTCTCAGTATCGTCAGGCCTGAATCATTATTCCTTACACTGCTCTAATATGTCAAACTCCTCGAGCTATATTCTCAGATTCTACTTTAGCTTCACTGAGAGGGAATATCAGAATATAAGGCTTAAAATGTTGATAAATAACTTGGGATGCAAGCATTATTCTCCTTTTGAATTCAAATTGTGTTTGTTTAAAAAATGCTTTGTATGCAAATTAGAGTCTACGTATTTATTTTATTATGTAATTGAAATATTAGCGCGTAATCAAGAAGTTATTTCAGCAGTCGCGAATGTGGAGCAAATATTTCATAATAATATTATTAACATTTCATTGGGTTCTCATGGCTTAAAAACGAGATCAGGAGATTTTAGGTTAATTGACTAATTATTTTGTCGCAGTATGTTGCACCTTACGAAAGCGTATAAAATATATTATTATGACGAAAAAAATTATGATACCGGGGACTTGTCAACTGGATATCTCCTTGCGGTGAGGTAGGAGCTGCGTCCATTAGTCCTATGCGTCTCCATGATTCAGTGCCGTGAGAATGAACATCGTCAAAGTATTCGTACAGAAAACGTCAATCATTAGTCCTATGTCAATTATGTCTGTCTGTCTTGACATCTTCCCATAATAATGGCAGCTCCATACGATTACAATACGAAACTGTGCTCATGCTTGACGAGACACAGTATCGTTTTACGTGGGCAAACCTCTAGTAATTTTTTTAGCTAGCGTAAAATTATGTGTGTCCTACTGTTAACAATTATTGAAATGAACGATAAGAAATAAACTTTTAATATTTTATTTATTTACACATACATAGAAAACAACACATTATCTATAACAAAATAGATCAATGCACAAATGGGGGTCTTATCCCTAATAATTATTAACACTAATAATAATTATTCCCTAACTATTTTCACTGTTTTAACCTTCAACTTAATGATTAAAGCTACCTATAATGCCATTAAAATAGTCATTATAATAGTACCTATCTATCAAAGATTTTATCTACTAACTAATATTTAAAAGGCGGATTTACTCACGACTCACGCAATGTTTTTTATTAATAAGCGCGTAGAACGACGTGTAATAAGGCTAAGGTAATAACATCGTCAAAGTATTCGTACAGAAAACGTCAATCATTAGTCCTATGTCAATTATGTCTGTCTGTCTTGACATCTTCCCATAATAATGGCAGCTCCATACGATTACAATACGAAACTGTGCTCATGCTTGACGAGACACAGTATCGTTTTACGTGGGCAAACCTCTAGTAATTTTTTTAGCTAGCGTAAAATTATGTGTGTCCTACTGTTAACAATTATTGAAATGAACGATAAGAAATAAACTTTTAATGTTTTATTTATTTACACATACATAGAAAACAACACATTATCTATAACAAAATAGATCAATGCACAAATGGGGGTCTTATCCCTAATAATTATTAACACTAATAATAATTATTCCCTAACTATTTTCACTGTTTTAACCTTCAACTTAATGATTAAAGCTACCTATAATGCCATTAAAATAGTCATTATAATAGTACCTATCTATCAAAGATTTTATCTACTAACTAATATTTAAAAGGCGGATTTACTCACGACTCACGCAATGTTTTTTATTAATAAGCGCGTAGAACGACGTGTAATAAGGCTAAGGTTTCAACCTTCACATTCAATCATCAAATCGTAACGAATAAATATAATTGAAGTGTCTGTCTGTAACCCATTAGTGACCCCCAGCGGGGTCGGGTCTTTCACAATGAGAAGGATGCCTTAGTCCATCACGCTGGCCTAATGCGGGTTGTTTGACTTCACTGGTCTTTAGAGAACTCTCAGCTAATCAGGTTCCTCACGATGTTTTCCTTCACCCTTTAAAGCAGGAGATATTATATAGATATATAATTTTTTAAGGCTCGTGCTTGTGCGTGCTACTAGGACTGGAGTAAGTTGCAGTAGGCCGTTATAATACTGAGTTTTTAGCCTACTTAATGCCTCTTAGATTAGACGTAGGCATTCGACATTCTGGAAACCACGCACGCGAGCGAAACCGGAGGCACAGCTTGTCTTTTTATAGTATTCAAATAATAATTTTCAGATTCAATCATGGAGTGTTAAATTCCTAAATAAATTATCCAACAAGGTGAACATAATTCAAGCTTCAGTCTAAAAAGAGGCGAGGAGATGTGTGTTGAAATCATATCGTCAAGGCTTAGTACGGTGCATCGTTAGAACCTGCACGCATGATCTGAAGTAGCTGATCAAACATTGACTCTTTTAACTCTTTGGACAAATGAAATAAATAACAAATATTTAGTATTTTCTCATGTTGTGACAGCAGAATTTTTATGAATACACAATGCGATTGTGAAGTATTTCGTAATAGGCAGTTTTAAAGCCTATTGTAATACCAATGGACCTTAAGATATCCATCTTAATTAATCGTCACTAAATGTCATGTGTTGGTAATCGTTGAGTTTTCCAACATCCTTAATGGTCAATTCAGCCCAACGTTAAAAACTTTATTATGTCATCATAATGATGTTACATTAATTAATCACTATAAATACAAACTTATTAGCATTTTTAGCGAAAATTTGTGGGAATGGATGGACAGATATTGCTTACTCTTTCACATAAAACGGTTAGAATTTCCAAGGAAAACCTGACAAGTCGTGGCCTAGATTACGATATCTACAATAAGAGATACTTCTTATCTATCCTTGATATAAAGCCTAAGGTCCACATAGATGAATTCGCAGGCAGAAACTAGTATATTATCACTTAATCACTTCATTTTACTGTACAGAACCTGAAATGTCACTGCTTAAATGTCAAAAATTTAATCTTTGTTCTTTAATTTTTATAGAGCTACAGGTGGTTTATTTTAAGGAAATGAAAGACAATTGAGTTTTGTTTATTTTATCCTTTTTAAAGCAACGTTGCCATGTTCATTACACAACCCGCTTACCAGGATTAATAACGCGTTTTGGTCAAAAGCAGGTTTGAGCCATTTGCATATCGTTCATTATACATTACTTACGATACACGTCTTAAACAATAAAAATAAGCCAGAGTCAAACCCCTTTTTAATGTGTTCCGTGCTTATAAAAAATTAAAGAGATATTAAAATAAAAAAGAAAGAATTACGACTGTTTGTAGCAATTTCATTAGATATACGAGTATCTATGTAATGTGAGCATCAATACATGTAACATATCACATACATGTCCTATGGAGAAGCAACTAACTGTAAGATATAAATCTATCGCCTTTTTAGTTCCACTTATTCAGTGTCTTCATCGATTAATTTGGATTGCCGAAAAAAAATTCAAAACAAAATCGATAAGGTTGCAAAATTATTGATGGACATCATAACGTCTATTGGTTAACGTTTAAAGAAAAACTTTAATTCTCTGTTACCAACTAAGAAATGCCCGACAATGCTATTGTTTGTTCATAATTTTTTTACACACAACATGAGAAAGAGGTCAATAGTATTCCAAATATTTCCAATTCTCTTTTTTTTTGACTTAAAGTAATTTTGTTGGCAGTCGCTAATCTTAAGAATACTTATAGAAGTAACACAGCAACATACAGCTACATTGAAGTCATTGTCGTCTATGAACATGGAACTTCTAATTCCTTTGCCTGATGTTTTGAAGGCAGGAAGGAGCCTTGGAGCATTGGGTTACTTATAAATCATAGACATAGAAAAATCTTTTTAATGTTATACGTGTATGTCCATAGGTGGCAGTGATCACTCAACATTAGACATTTTATTAACGTAGTGAGATCCGTCATGGATACCTTAGGTTGAGGCTGACAAGGATGACGCCGGACTCTTAAGCTTAGACCTTCCCAACGTCTACCGCGACCTCGACAACGCTGTTGCGCTCCTGGACCCCGCCCCAGGAGACGTTACTGAGGAAGTTCCTCCATTACCTTCCTCCTCCTCCATTCCTCCATTCCACGCCTAACATATAGACCTCGCTCACCAGGCATGCATGAACGTTTGCGACTACAAAAACCCTGATCGAAAAGGTTCTGTTCGCGTGGAAGGTACCCGAAATCTTTTGTAATAACTTCGCTTGTTTGACTTGTACTCGCGAATTTCGTTACAATCTGCGTTGCGGTGCCGTTAACGGTCTCTTGTATTTTGTGCTACATTTATTACGTAAGCTTCTGTGACCTGGATGTGCTCACGTACCTATATATTTTAGGACAAAAGCATTGCGTACTAAATGAACCGCGCCTTATAGGTTTATCTTTGAAGTTATGTAAGCCTTTTTCGTTTTCTAAAAGATATCTTGATCACAGATTTGCAGAGCTAATTTTTAAAATAATTTGCGAGTAATTTTATTTCTAGATGGTTAAGTGTACAGTTGAGCAATGCTATTGCTTAACTTAATATATTATGATTGGTATTAAAATTTCCAGCTAAGCTGATTGAATGAAAAAATACTTACTTAATTCAAATAAAAACGATTCGTGCAATATTGGTACGTATTGATTACGCATTGACATCCATTACTAAAGAAACTTAGAGTAGGAAGTATTGCGGTTAAGGGTTTGGTTAAGGTTTTACCACCGCTGAATCTCAATCTATCCATCTACCACAGGTTGATGACTTGGAAATCCACTCCATTAAGTACTTAAGTAAACATAAGACTCCCCTAATGGACTCCACTCCACCCGGTCCTGAGCATTGTTAATCCGAAGATTACTCTTCTCCTTAGGTGGTCAGTAGACAGTATACTGAGTCGGCAGACGACATTTACTCCTATTACGAAGCCGTAGTCGTCATTCGAGGATCTTTCTTACCCGTCGTTTATCAGCCCTTCGAACGACAATCGTTCAAAAGGGCCAGGCTCGTGGGCCAGCCCAGGAAAATAAGTCAGATCCAAAATATTTCAGGCCTCTTTGGTTTCTAATGTTTATGTTGAAGGCTGCAGATTATTCAAAATCCACTGTGGTGTAATGAATAAATGAAAACTTAAAACTCTTAACTTTGAAAAAAATTGCCATGTTTTTAATTTAAATGAAGCAATCCTGTTTGCTTATGAATGAATCTTAATTTGCAAGCCAACAACAACACACATATATCTGCATAATATAATAATATTCATAATAATAATCAAGTGAATAAGGAGTTTATTCAGGCTGATAAAATAATGTTTTACTTCAATTAAACTTTATCTACATTACTAATGTTTACTTTTTCTTATCGTCTATTAAAAACGATTAAATTTCACGTTAATATCTAAATTATTTATCATAACATAATTAAAAAATCATTTAGTTCCGGTTCAATCTTATCCTAATTTATGCAAAAAAAATCAGTTTATAATTCCAGTGATTAAAGGAAGGATGACGCGCCGAATGACTCAAACTTTGTTGACTTTTCTTATTAGAGGATGTAGATATTGTTATTTGTACCTACCTACGCAGATGCAATTGATTTGATTATAAATTTTTTCATAGTTAATTGCACTTGAATAAATATCACTAATAGCTTGTTTTGTTTCAGTCCATTTTTGTTAACCGACTTAAAAAAAGGAGGAGGTTCTCAAATCGTCTGTATGTTTTTGCCACTTAACAATTTAATATACTACCTATCATATCGTGTTATTTATTAAATTTTTACTTACTTTTAATGTAAAAAAGTCTAAAATAAATATGAAAACAATAAGTAAAAAAAGCTCACTTTAAACTTTTAGAAGCACGAACCTTTCACAGTGACCTCTAAGTGATTCAAAATTCCCTTTAATTTCTCACTCAGTCCGATTGTCACCAATTTCTGTCACCATCAACAAATGAAGCACCGGTATCGTATTTATTGTCGTATTTCTATAACCGTTTCGCCGGTCTATCGTCGCGCGCGTGTTCGTACGGAGCTACCAAGGTACTGGCCGTCCGTATTGGTCGGTTGACGGTTGGTCGTTCGCCGGCGCAAATCTCGTACGGGCTTGTGTCATACGACGTAACATGTGCTGTACTTGACCGTACGCTCTAAATACACCTGTAAACCACTTGGACCTTGCCAGAATTAGACGCCCGCGGCACGGTAATATTACTGTTTGTGTACGGAAGTAATTAGGTACCTACATATAACTAGTAAACTTGTGTATTTTGACTCTATGTTGTTAGAGCTCCTGTTTTTAACTGATATGATCCTATCAGTTGTTGCTTATTGTTTCTTTGAAATTCTAAGGCAAACTAATCTATCTTGGCCGGCTCAGTATACTCTCGCCTGCATTCCACTCCACACGTGAAGGGTTCAGGTCTAAAGGCGACCCGTTGTGGGATTGCAAAATGAAACCGGTCCACAAACTCGACCTTAGTGTTGGTGTCACTCGACCAGAAAGTAGGTTTATTTTCGTAATCCTTAATCGGTTATCTATGATAAATAATGCACAATTGTTCATAATTACCATACATAAACATTATTGTGTTAATTTATAGGGACTTTATCGAGATAGATACCTAGGTATATAGTCATCTAGGAATGTGTAAATCGGAAATGAGCTACCTATATATTCTCGTACGGTCCGGAACTCCGGATTTTCCGATACAATTATCCGTTTGTTCACAGGGGTTTTCCAAGAAGAAAGAAAATAATGCTCTCATGGCATTCCATAATAACAAACATTATGATAATATTCAGTTATCAATACAAGAAGTTACCTACACACTTGGAGGAAAATACGATTCATCGTTATATCAATTAAAATAACATACCTACATATTATTAGGTGTTTTACTTGTCCCGTATTTTGAATTCGGTAAAAAGGGGTACAGCCTAATGAAAACTGAATCCCGATGGGAGAAGATGTAGCCTGGTTTTTATATAGATACTTGGTATTCTACGAGAAATTTCAATTGTTTCAAGATAATTATATCCCATTATAACGGTGAAGTATATTACAGAGTGTGTTTCTCATTTTCAATAATAAGTAGGTACTCGTTAGAATATGGAAGTATATTCCTTTGCGACTAATAATGTCGTCCGGTCGACAATTACCGCGATACGTAAGTATTGGTTCTAAATCTACCTAAATAGAAATACTCGAACCGAATATATTCGGCACCATAACCGAATAATTCGGCCGAATACAAATACTGAAAAAGATGCCGAATGCGACGAATAGCGAATACCAAACGAATATTGGCGCATCCCTAATAATAATAAATTGTATCATTAAGTTAAAAGATTATGGCTTGACTGAAGAAAAACTTATGTATGGGAAAATCTCAAGTTTATGCTCAAAAGCAATGAAAGAATAGTATGACATGAATAAACACATTATTTAGCGTCGCGCAGTCAGCTAAAATAGGGCTATTAATAGCACCAGAAGAATATTTAGCAAATTCTTTTGTATAAAAACTGAAAAGAACTCATTGCGAAATAAGCCGACTGCGCTACTTGTCGAGCTAAATAAAGCTGCTGAAAAATTTGTAAGAAAAGGGGTTATTGAGAACGTTGCTCATTCATTTCTGTAGAAGAACCTACGTGCTTTCCTCAGAACTCCACTTGCAACTGTACGCAAGTCGAGTACCATATTCCTACTGCTTATTTGTTGAACGATTGGCCATAAAATACAGTTATGACTATACTAAAAAACTTTATAGCTGTGTCAAGTCTTACTTACTTACAGTGGGATAACGTAAAATATAGTTTTCGATTTATGTAACTATCTATTGACACACTTACGCAAATGGTTCAAGATGTAGCTATCTAGTTATCCATTTGAGTAATATCTTTTTAAAAATGAGCTCGACAATCAATTTTAATTGTATTTTCGTTGTTCAAAGCGGCTTAAAAGCTATATTATACTTTGACCTGTTTTAAATATGTACTTAATATGTATTAAAGTATTATGTATTAAATAATGTTATTAAATTTTAAATTTCCTCCCTTCAAGAGCACTAGGTGTTATGAGCTGGCGGAAACTAAATGTCTCGACTAACTTTGGACCTCAGAGCATCAGATGAGTATTGAATACAATTGTCCAGTAGCTGACCATCCCATTAATAATGCAGTCGGTACTTCTTGAGTTAATCAATCTGTCCGACTGTGACGTAACCGTGAAAGTTTTCAATTTGTAATTCATCACATATGTTGTACTTTGACAGGAGAGGCAATACGTCGTGAATTCTGAGTGTGGAGTCAAAAGGAGTGCGCTCTTTGATTTAGTTAGCATTGCCATGGAGTAGACAGCGTGGAATCAGAAGTTCAATTCACCCTTCGATCAACAATACACATTCACCGTTTAAATACAGACCTATGTTTAGCAAAGGGTTGTGAAAGCTACCCGATATTAAGTGCTCATTGTAATCAATTGTCTGACATGTCGTCAGCACAGTTTTTATTGGTCGTCAGTCGTCAGTTCGTAAGTGTACTCGTACGTTGGTCGTCTATTGGTCTGGCGAGTTTCGGCTGCTGCACATTGGCCGAAAGTGTACAACATCACTACCACTAATCATAATATGTGCTCATGACTCCTGACGGTTACTACACATGATACAAAACACGTATGTATACATATAATAAACAAGTATGATTATGATAGACAGCGCGGCGATAAATTGTAGATTGCTCCCCTACCAGGGCGAAAAATCAACCACCGGCTCAACGGATTTGTCTATTAAACGAGCATTCAATTAATGATACTGTTGATTTTTTCTTATTTACCTTGTCACGTTTAAGCCTATCGTTTAAATGCCTAAGATCGTTTAAATGCGATAAGAGTTTTATTTGACGAACACGTACACTGATAAAAAATAATTATTTGTATGACTTCTATAAAATGGCTGGGCTATTTTGAATCTCATGAAATTTAATTAGATTTTATTGCGTGATATTTATATTATTACTTTTGACAAATTTATTACATACCGCATTAGGTAGGTAACTGCATACTGCAGCTACGTAGGACTCCACAATGTACTGAAGAAACATCTATTTGAATACACACGGATGTTTTAGCAACAGTGCGAAATATCATAGAATAGGTTTATTTTCTTTGTTAGTAATTTCAGAATATTTCAGAATTTTCGGATGATTCTTTGCGGTTTTGATGTAATTTCGGCTATGTACAATAAACTACACCGAGCGTTTGCGTAACGTGAGATATTTTGGTGACTGCGCTTTTGAATTTCGCTCGTTAGGTATTCTTCAGAACAGGAAGACAACCTACCTGTCAATAAGTGGTCATCGTCACCTATTGACAAAAGCAACAACAGGGATCTATGAGCTCGGCTTAAAAGAAGGGCTCTTGTCACGCCCTATTTGAAGAACCCTTATATATATACCTACGACAATACATATGACGGAAGTCGGTTACAAAATTTGCAAGTATGAGGCAAAAACGTATCGTAAAAAAAAAGAAACGAAAGCGTACAGCCAGTCCAAGTGATCTTTTAGTCTTTTATTATGTAGCAATTATATGACATATTTTAACGCTGTTATTTTCTGCGGTGAAGCATGTCCTGAAAAAAGTATGAAGAGAAAATGATCTTGAATTCAGTTGAGTATTCACCCCTTAAGTATACATTCATGGCGACCACATTTGGGTAAAAGGAACACAGGCCGCCCTCCTACCAGGTGGACTGTCGACCTGAGGAAGACAGCGGGAAACCGTTGGATTCAGAGGGCCCAGGAGTGGCGTCGATTAGGTGTGGCCCATGTCCAGCAGTGGACTACCAAGGGCTGAAAGAAAGGAAGAAAGGAAGTATACATTCATCCATTTGAATGTACCTGAGCTACTGGTTGACTAAATTCACCGCAGCGCTGGTCACCGCGCAGCTAATTGTTGCTGCATGCGCATCTGTAATGAATGACAAGTCAGACTCTTCCGTTACCTCACTCGCGCGATTGTTTCCGTATTACTCAATACTTACTGCACCGAGTGTAAGCATAACGTGAGATATTTCAGAATTTCCCAGCCGTATGAAATATTTGAATGCTTTTACATATTATTTGAATTTAGTTCTAGTTTATTAGGCACTAGCTACCGTAAGTTAAATCTATCTGATTGATTAACAAGCATTCTTCAGAGAATGGGCTCAGGTTTATTTAGTTTTCTGATGCCGTAAGTTAAATTTGATTGTTTATTTAACATCCCTTAGAGATTGGGCTAAAGTTATTTACTTTCCAGATGGTATAGTATATAATAGTAAAACTGGCCTTTGTTTTTAAATTAGACCTGCAGCAAAAAAAAACTTGTTAACGCATTCAATTTGATACAGTAATTCTTGTGTATTTAGTCAGAAAACAAACACACAAAAAATATTTTCTGTCGATATCAGTGTTTCACAAATACATCGCTTTACAGACACCGGTCATTTAGTCTTATTGTGCTTGTATTATGTGAGTTTGGCAGTAATGTGTTAGCTTTTTGACCCAGTTCGCAATATGTAACTGCGATTGCGAGCTACATGCCCTCAAAGTGACGACGACGTGGTACTGACCTACTTTGACCCGGGGAACGGAGCAAAGTAGAGTGGGCATTTCGAGTTACTAGAATTTTTAAGCGGTTATCTTACGGAAAAACTCAAATGTTAAATATTTCTTCTATAATAAAATTGAACACGCACAAGTAAGCCCTTGTCCTAATTGCCACCTCATTTGACGACAAAATCTATCGCTCGCAACAAGTTGATCGTACGACAACGACATTATTTTGTCGCATGTCAGCAGTGCGTATTGTTTTTGTTAGGACAGCTCCATTCAGAGACTTGTGTTTAAATTTTGGCGTGTTAGTTGGTCGGTTGGTTGTGTCGTATTGCAACAGTCCATTAGCTCAAGATCTTAAGTGTAACTTATCAAAAAATATGCGACGAACATAATACGTATACTACCTAAATACTTTGTATATTATAATATTCGCGCATATTAAAATTATAACAACGAAGAAGTCGAACAAGAGGTTATTAATAAAAGCAAACAATAAAAACTATTTTGAACCACTTTGACATTCAACACATTTTAATATTGGTTTAATAAATATTTGTTTAAATATGTTGTAACAGGTGGGCCTTTTACACTCTTAACCTTCGAAATTGAAGCGAGTTCACATTCAAACTATCTCATGTGTGCAAACAGTCACAATATGTCTGATGCGAATTCAAGCATAACCTTCGTCATTAACCTTCAATAAAGCAATCGGCAGATATTTTTGCAAATGCAATAACATGCGGTTATGAAGTTGGATTAATTAAAAATAAGTGTATATTTTGAAACGCTTAAGTTCCTACTGGAGATTCTTTGAAACTACTCGGGTCTATTCACAAATATTATGTTTTAGACAATTCACCATTTTTGACACTCTTCTATGAGATAAGCCCCCATGTCCCCGAGTTCTCCATTCGAAGCATTCAGTTACTCCCATTTAGTTTGGTCAGCAGCAGAGTTGGAAGGCATCTAACATTACATCTACACCTTTGACTTCATTAAATCGAGTTAATTTAGATTAAAACTTTTCCAGGTCTGTCATAAACACATTTAAGAGTAAATGCTAAACTTATTGATAAAATAAAAAGTCATCGTTATCAATCGGAGAGAATAAAGCCGTAATGGTTAAAGTCGATCTTAAAATACGTCGAACTAGTCCAAATACGGTTAGTTTGCGTTGATCAGAGTCCACATTTTGCCATACAGCATCAAATCACTTTGATGCTGCTATTGTTGTCCTTATTTCATAGTAATCAGATATTAAACAGTCGGTGAACATGACCTTTAGTTATAACATACCTACAAGTTAATATACCTAAGCCATATGAGATACAATCATATTCTTCTCCTTGTTACAGCTAACAGACATAGTGAACGCAATGTCATCAAGGGGTGAGCTGCCTCTAGAGCTAGCCTTACGAGGACGAAGCGCGTCCATAGCCACCACGCTGCTGCAGAACGGCGCGGACGCAGACGCCCGAGGCCCACGCGGCAGGACCCTCCTCCACAGAGCGGTGGACTCCAGAGACGCTTTCTCCGCTAAGTTCCTGGTAGAAAACGGAGCAGATCCCAGTCTTACAACGAAGTGAGTGCTCGTGTTAATAGGCAACGATAACCCTAGGAAAGCTGATTACTATTCTCAGGTCAACCTTGCTGGTTGACCGTGGTTGATGTAGCTGCCAGCGTTCAGACCGCTCGATATAAAGCGGTCACAGCATGACTAAAGATTCTTTCTAAGGGTAGTGGAATCGTTACTAGAACTAAGCGGCAACCTTACTTTTTTTTCAAGGCATCATGTGCTTTGAAAAAAACGTAAGTAAGTTAAAGATCAGTGGTACTTAGTAGAAGATCTACATAATAATTCTGAACTGTTCAACATGTCAATGACCTGACAGTTTTAATTCATAATAATAAGTTGATGATCTTGAGAATTCCTGTTATTTATTGCTTCGTGAATCGTAAGGAACTGGTTATACATCACAAGAAGTTACCCAAACATTTTAACCTCTTCCACCAATCTCTGAAACATCTAAAATTCAAGTGAGGATGATAATGGTTAAGGTTTAGGTTTTAACTTCTTCCAGTAGGTAATTTTTAAAAAGGGGTCTAGAATTCAATAGATAGAATGATAATGGGTAATGTTTGCGTTTCAGGGAAGAAGGAGACACGGTACTCCATCTTATAGCAGCGCTCACGGGCAGTTCCTGTGACCCCGAAACAATGGAGCAAATGGTGGAGATCGCCGAAATGGTTGTACAGAAGGGGGCAGACATTAACAGGCAGAATAGGAAAGGATTGTGAGTATAAAGAAATACATAACACTATTACATACAAGTACATACTATGTATTCATTTATAAGTATTCGTCTACTTGTTGAAATTCTAGTGTATAACTTTTATTTGAATCTCTAACGAACGTAAAAATGATAATAAACAACGTCTCACCAATTTGAAACAATTCCTTACGCAAAGCAAAGTTTATTCTTTTCAAACACTCAATTTAAGTCAATTTGAAAAGGATAAACTTTGACCTCCTATGATTTACATGTCATGATTAATGGACATGTGGTTGCGATGAATAATAATATTTACAACGTTCGGTTTCCTATTTTTTTTAATTACAATGAATTAGGCGAGGTGAACACTATGATAAACAATGATTTCTAATTGAGTTGTCGTTAGACAAACACAGCAGTACAAAGGATTCAAAAATATGACTTCACCTATTTATGAATTCAAATTCTCCTATTAATTTGGTCATTTTGCAGCACACCTCTTCATCAAGCAGTCATAGCTAGGAACCAAAGGATATTCGATCTGTTGCTCAAACAGCCGAATCTCGACACCAACTTGAGAACGTTATCAGACGAAAATCCGCCCTTGTACTACGCTCTAGTCGATGACAGGAGAGCATCTATATCGTCCAGTGAAACGCTAGTTATGAATGGGTCCAATCCCTTCGACACTCCGGTGACGAATAAGAATGCGTTCACCGAAGACCCAGTTGAAGGCAGGGCGGAGAATATCGTAGAAAGAGATTTCGCGGCGAAGCTTCTAGAGAAGGGATGTCAACCTAACCCTCTGTATTCGGGATCTGGTGACAGCCTTCTACATATTTTGGCGCAAGGGTGGTTTGAGGTAAAGATAAACTGATTATTTTATTTATTTTTTCACTGTAGGGATGATTAGTAAGCTAGCATTTATACTATCCAATGTTATAATGACACTACAGCCGATGTCTAGGGCACGCCCAACGACGAAGGGATAGAGACAAGAAGCAACGCACCCACATGACTGTTGTGTGTGGGTCAGAACTAAAATGTTCTCCTCAAATAAAGTACCTTAGTGAAAGTATTCTATTAAACGTAAACCATTTACTACCTTCGTAAAAAATACTTTTTCAATAGCCTGCCTTTGTTGAAACGTCTCGTGACTAACGCGATCTGATTGAACTAAATGATAGCAATCTAATAAACTTGAAAGCGAATATAGGATGAAGCTGCAATATAATTTTTTTATTACAAATATTAAAAGTCGACACAAAATACGTCTTTGTTTCGCATTTACCAGGTGACGATTTAACGATTTTTGTGTAACACCTCTAAATGATTGGGGCTAAAAGATTCTTTCGCTTCCTTATTATTAAATCGATGTTACAATTCAACAGGACTCAGCAGTGTTCCTGACGTCACATCTGAACGGTGAAGTGAACCACAGTAACGAGGCTGGAGTGACCGCGTTGCATGCGGCCTGCGCCAACGGTCTGACGAGACTGACCGCGGCGCTGTTGGAGCACGGAGCGAGGCCCAACATGCAGACATCGTATGGAGAACACGAGGACACGGTGTATAGGTAAGATCATAAAATTCTGCTTATATGACAGACTCATATTGTAATAGACCCTGACGCTAAGGGACTAAGTAAGCTAACTGCAGCGCTATTTGGAGCATGAAGCCAGCTCTAAGTCAGCGGACTGACTGGTTTAACTGCAGCGCTGTTGGAACATGGAGGAGCCCAACATACAAGTGAGTAAATTCTGCTGCTTATAACGAACCAATAATCGAAAAGGAATTGTCGTGTGTGGCTTGCACCAACGGACTAAGTAGTTAGGAACTAGGAGTAGGAAGTATGACTGTGGTCTGCAGTTACCTGTGTTCCTGTGTGTGAAGTGAATCACAGTAATGAGGAGGTAGTGACTGCGTGCAAAATTTTGTTACCGGCCTGTGTGTGTGTGTGTGTCTTGTCTATGTTCATGGCACCCACGAGAATCAGAACACTGCAGAGACTCGTCTCACAATGAAAAGAATAGGTAGGCCTTAGTCCACCCTTAGTGCAGGTTTTCTCATACCGTACCTCTACTCTTGCAGCGGTGATAGCCCAGTGGCTTAGAATTCGACCTCGAATCGAGGGGTCCGGGTTCGAATCCCAGTGGCACGCACCAATGACTTTGTAATAAAAGTTATGTGCGATTTATGAAATTAAATATCACCTGCTGTTACGGTGAAGGAAAACATCGTGAGGAAACCTGGATGCCTGAGAGTTCACAAAAAAAAATGTTCTCAAAGGCATGTGAAGTCCACCAACCCGCAGTAGGCCAGCGTGGTGGACTAAGGCCTACATCCTTCTCATTGTGAGAGGAGACCCGACCCTGTAGTGGGTCATTAATGGGTACTGACATGACCTCTACTCAACTCATGACCGCACCGCAACTCATACCGCACTCTGTAATAATTGACAGGCAGTCACCCCTCCACCTAGCGGTGCTGAACAACCACGAAGGGGCGGTCCTCGCAATAATGGAACACAAGAAGCTGACGGAGAAGGGCGATCTCCCGGCCACCGACCGCGCCAACGCCAGCCTGGTGCCCAACCTGAACCTCAAGAACTCCGAGGGCGACACCCCTGTGAGCCTTGCACTTACTGAAGGTGAATATCGTCTCTATTGGTAGGGCAATACGGCCGCTAGCAACGTGTGCAAGCGGCGGCAATGTGTGCGTCGAGCCCTTGTGCGGCTTTGCCCTTTGACAAATGAAGACACTGATGACGATTCAAGTTGTTGAAAATCAGGCTTTTCAACGGGTGGCAAGATGTTGCGGCGCCTACTACTTTACTACAAGCACATACGCACTAAATGTACCGCTTATATTATTTACTTACCTTCACTATGGAATTATTGGACTTTTGTTATTTCTCTTATTGGACTCTCTTCTTCTCTCTTCTCTTCTTTCTCTTCTTCTTTATATAAGGTATCTTTTGATAGCTAAAAAGTGGTATGCTTGAAGTGTCTAAGCCTTTATTTACTCCACAGTGTAAAACTACGAAAGTAACTTGTGCCTAGAAGAAAAATTAAAACTACAGCATTTTAGATCGTCAAATCCAATGTAGACAGGATAAGGGCCAGTTGGGCAATTCCCACAAATAGTTGGAACGTGGTCATACATTGTATGTTTATTATAAGGGGACCACTTAACATTAAGTAAAGGTTATAACTTGTCTTCGTCAAAATACCAAGTGACAAACGAGTAAGTCTAGGCAATTTTTTTTTGCAAATAAAAGATCCATCAAAACTAGAATGATAGGTAATTACTATACCTAATAAATATTATAAAGAGGAAAAATTTGTATTTTATGTGTGTGTATGTTTGATTTCAAAAATTCTTTCACCGTTGGAAAGCTTCATTCACCCTGAGTAACATAGGCTATAATTATCGCTAGAAAAGATTAGGGATCCTTACCTAAACTTAAGTAACGTAACCCGACGTGTAAAAAGTGCCCTGAAACGTCTTTCATCGCATGCGCTGCGGAAACTGTTGATGGTGAAAGTGTTAGTTCAATAAAATAGATGATGGTATTTTAATTTAGAATTTGCAGAATTATCAATTTACCACATATTTGAATTATTATTCTTGTTGTTCAAATGAACTTGTATCATTTAAATTAAGTTAACTGTTTCCATGGCTAGATGACAGCACTAGTTTAATTAAAAGAGATTGTAAATTATTGAAGATTGAAAGGAACTGTTAATTTAAGAAAATAGTTGTTGTAATTTATTAAATTGTTAGATGAATAAATATCAGTATTAGACTTGAATTATTGTTGTTCAAATTAAAAAGTGGTAAAACGGAATCGAATTAATACACTGCCTGTCCGTTAGATGGCAGCACAGACGTAAAACGGTTGTTATAAAAGTGGGTGTTTTGAGTGTACGGGGCTCATTCGGTTGTGATCTGTAGTGCTGTAAAGAAGTACTGGGACGCAAGTATGGTGGTTACTACTTCTGAAAATATCTCTTAATAAAAGTTTGTGACTCAAAAAAACTTTGGATATTAGTCAAATTAATTGGCAGAGCGAAGCCTGCCGGGTCAGCTAGTAGCTAATATTCTAATTTAATATCTGTTGTGAAATATCGCAGGTCACAAGAGCCTAGTGGCGCCTCTGATCGAGGGCGGCGCGGACCCCAACATCCGCAACGGGAAGGGGTTCACGTTACTACACCAGTCCATCGTAGAAGAAGACTCCCGCACCGCCATCTACCTGCTCGACCATGGAGCTGATATGAACGCACTGTGAGTTTTTTCGAATTTTCTCCCAAAATGTTCATAGGTTGGCACACCTCCGACGCGAAATGGCGAAATGCGAAATCGCTGAAGTTTTGCCACCGTTTGTCCGTTGTAATGCGGGTGAAACATTCAAGCATTTCGCGATTTCGCGGTTTTTGCGGTGGGGGTGTGCTACCAGCGTCATAGCAGGAAGAATTAACTAGCCGAGAGCTTTTGTTGGGTTTAAGGTGCATACAAAACATATGCGTAAATGTGTAACATCTCCTTCGATCGGAACTAATTCGAATATGTCCGTAGGAACATAGCTGTTATCAAAGTTTAGAGTTTTGTCATAATTAAAATATAAAATTAAGCACTAGTTATTTAAGACATAATTATTGTATGCCCACATAGGGTAGACTGTTCTTAACTTATTATAATTTTTGTAACGTCTTACTCGTGTAACAGTCAACAATAAACGCATTCTTTTCTTTTCTTTTTCATATCACAGTGGTCAGTTCAATAGTATGAAACAAATGGGATTTCGTGATTTTAAACTGACTAATCACGATGCTTTGTTTTTCTTTTTCCCCTCCCTCTCACCTCAGTGCTTTGACTGAATTGTTTCTTTGTAGAAACTATGGCATGAGGTGTCTGTTAGGGTTTGTGGTCGTCGGCCAACACATTGAGGTGAGACGGTGAGAGGTAATTATAACCAAATCACAGTGCGTATTCAAAGCTTTACATTTGTTTCACAGAACGGACGCCGGCGAAACGCCCCTACAGCTCGCGATACACTGCCGCCTGGGCCTAGTCGTTGAGGCCCTCTGTGTGCGGGGAGTGGATATGAGCAGATTGGACGCCAATGGTGTGCCCCCGCTTTGGGCCGCCCTCGATTCCGGACAAGAGGAGGTCGCTAGTGTAAGTTGAATCTAATTATATATGCCATAAGATTGAAACTTCTATGTTTCGTTTTTTATATAAGCTGACTGTACGCCAGTGTAAATTGAATCTTATTGCATTGTAGTATGGTTAAAAATTCAGTGACGTGATTTTTGGACCTAACCGACCTATCTAAGGTCGAAGAATGAAGGGCTCATTTGAATCTGCAACAAGGAGAAACTTTAGTGTATTGTAAAACGATCGAAATTCAAGTATGGTATGAGTTTAAGCTGGTGTAAGTTGCATTGTATTTAAATGGGCTACCATTTTTGTAACAGATTTTGGTCAGAAATGGAGCAGACGCTGATTGTTGGGGGCCTGGGCCAGATGGATGCTTGCAGACTCTGCTTCACAAGTATGTCCATATATTTAAATAACTTCTCTGCGACCCATTATTGACCCACCGCAGGGTCTGGGCTCCTCTGTGGCACCGAGAACGATATCCTTAGTCTACCTAGAAGGTACTCTAGTCTAGTCCTAGGGGTTGATTCTGTATGACCATTCAGATTTCGTGTCGATATCGTGTGTCATCCAACCGTATGTCATTTCATGAACTCGGCACGACAAGGAACCTTAATGTCTATTCAATAAGGCACATAACAGATTGTCACGATATTTGACTTTTAAGCCTTTTTTGACTTTTTATCACGCGTAAGACACGACATTGCCGCGATACGAGTGTGAATGGTCATACAGAATCGGGCCCCTAGTCTAGAAGGAAAATGTCGTAAGGAAGCTTGAAAATCAAGAGTTCTCCATAATGTTCTCAAAGGCATTTGACCCCATTGAACCCCACATTAAACCAGTGTGGTGGACTTAATCATACGTCCCTCTTATAACGATGTCTCCTGTCTCATAACGAGATGAACTCAGTATACACTGATAATATAATTGTTTGAACGGATCATTTTAAAGTGGTTGTTTGTTTTTCAACCAGGGCAATAGACGAAAACAAGGAGTCCCTAGCAACGTTTCTTATCCGATCCGGCTGCGATATAGAGTCTGCGCGGCGGCCGGGCCCCAACGGCGCGGGCGGGGACGCGGCGGCCGACAACCAATCGCCGCTGCACCTGTGCTGCACCTGGGGACTCACTGACGTCATACAGGTACACTGATCGGTAGAACATACTGAACATAGGCATACAAATAGTCATACATTGACTGGCCTGTTGGTCTAGTGGATAGCGACCCTAACTACTACGCCGGAGGTCGTGGGTTCAATTCCCACCCAGGACAAATATTTGTGTGATGAGCACAAGTGTTTATGTGTCTGGGTGTAAATTATCTATGTATAAGTATGTATTTAAAAATATATATGTAGGTTTATCAGCTATCTGGTTACCATAACACAAGCTCACAGCTTACTTTGGGATCAGAAAGCCATGTGTGAGTCGTTCCACAATATTTATATTTATATATTTATTTATTTATTATACAAGGGCGTCGCCAGCCGATGGCCCCGAGGGGAAGGGACCAAGTTGCTACGGGGAATGAGAAAAGTATGAATTGTAGGTAAAATCGACAGCACATGAAGCTTTTCACTTGTAGTACGTGCCTTACATCTACGGCGATTGTTATAACAACGGTACAGAGTTCAACGTGTATAGCTACACGAGCTCTTAACTTTACGATCCTGTGGTTAGATATTCCTTATTCTTGTCTTTTTTTTCAATCTACTATGTCACAGAATTGTTAAAACACTTAAGTGACATTTTGAATAAATCTTTGTTGTTTTTTGTTTTAACCCATTAATGACCCACTACAGGGTCGGGTCTCCTCTCACAATGAGAGGCATGTAGGCCTTTGTCCACCACGCTGGCCTACTGCGGGTTGGTGGACTTCACATGCCTTTGAGAACATTTTTTTTGTGAACTCTCAGGCATGCCGGTTTCCTCACGATGTTTTCCTTCACCGTAACAGCAGGTGATATTTAATTTTATAAATCGCACATAACTTTTTTACAAAGTCATCGGTGCGTGCCACTGGGATTCGAACCCGGACACCTCGATTCGAGGTCGAATTCTAAGCCACTGGGCTATCACCGCTGTGATAGCCCAGAACAATAAATCCTTACCAACTCCTAATAAATCGTTTTTTGTGACGCAGTAGACGCATGTATTCCACATCTAATACATACTTGTTCAATTCAGACGCTTCTAGAACACGGCGCGAACATAAACTCCAAGGACGCGGAGGGCAAGACGCCGCTGCACATCGCCATCGAGAACCAGCACGCGGCCATCATATCGCTCCTCCTGTCGCAGCCCGGCGTCGACCTGTCCGCGAGGGACAGCAAGGGGGTGTCGCCCTTCGCGGCCGCGCTCTACGCCAGGAATAACAAGGCGGCGCAAGCTATACTCGAGAAGAATCCTTCGGCCGCTGAACAGGTACTGTGCACGCACGATTAGAAAGAAAGAAAGAAAGAAAGAAATATGTTTATTTCCTTAAGAACTATGACACCAACAAAAACATAACAGTAAACACAACAGTAAAGGTGCAAGTTGGTAGCGGACGACGTGTCGTCGCTTCATGTCGCCACGACACGTCGTTACGTCCTGTCGCTGCAGTCATGATTTCGAACCCGACTTCTGACGGCAACAGTAAGTTAGCGACACTACTCATCTGCGGTCGGGCGACAATGGCGTCCGCCGTTCGACGACGCGTAGCTAGCTTCGTGTTGCTAACTAAATGGAGGGAATTTCATAGAAATACATAGAAACCAGTAGTGTCGCTGGCGAAACGTCGTCCGCTGCTGCTTCATGTCGCCCGCTACCAACATGCACCTTAACAATAAATAAAGGGATACATACAGATACATAAACACAAAACATGTAACAAACAAAGAGAACAAAATAAAATCAACTTATACATATGAAAAGAAATGTAGTGTTTGCATGTGTCATAGCGGCCGCGAGCCATGAGTAGCCACTGCGCTGATTTTCAGCGAGCCCTGTTGCGTGACACGCGGATTTCAGTTGAAACTTGTTGTTGCAATGATTTTATGTTTTATAATTACTCAATCTTTTTTTGAAGGCGCGGTCCTGTAACGACTGCTCTCTCTAATAATAATCAATTATGGTGTAGGTATGGTACAATCCTATTCCCATGCGGCTCAAATACCAGCAGTGTCTACTCTAAGTTATGTGTGTTGTTTTAACCCATTAATGACCCACTACAGGGTCGGGTCTCCTCTCACAATGAGAGGGATGTAGGCCTTAGTCCACCACGCTGGCCTACTGCGGGTTGGTGGACTTCACATGCCTTTGAGAACATTTTTTTTGTGAACTCTCAGGCATGCAGGTTTCCTCACGATGTTTTCCTTCACCGTAACAGCAGGTGATATTTAATTTTTATAAATCGCACATAACTTCTTTACAAAGTCATTGGTGCGTGCCATTGGGATTCGAACCCGGACCCCTCGATTCGAGGTCGAATTCTAAGCCACTGGGCTATCACCGCTTTATGTGTATAGTTACTCGTATGTGTGTGACTAACCTTTATGTCACCTGCTGTAATGGTGACGTAAAATAGAGATTAAACCTGCTGCTTTCCTGAGAATTCTCCAAATTTCTCCTGTAACCAAAAGGTTGAATATAGGATTTTACAACAGCATGGTGAACTTAGCGTATTTTCGCCTATATTATGAAAAGAGAACTATTTCATTGGTGCGTGCCGCTGGTATTCGAACCCACGTAGGTACACAAAGCCAAAACGATCATTTTTGCACAGTAAAAAATTATTACCCTAACTGTCCAGGTGGACAAGAAGGGCCGAAATTTCTTGCACGTCGCTATCCAGAAGTGCGACATGGAGAGCGTGATGTTCCTGCTGTCGGTCGAGGTGGACGTCAACTCGCGCGTTCAGGACGCGACGCTAACGCCGCCGCTGCACCTGGCGGCCGCAGCTGGAAACGAAGTCTTACTGCGATCTCTGTTGCTGGCCGGCGCCCGACCCAACGATCGGGATGCCCACAAGTATGTATCATTCATTCATATCGTAAAAGTACAGTCGGGTATGAGCCGTCCAGATCTCATCTTTCTCTTACAATTGGTGGTCCCTGGAGGTTCTAACGTTGCCGCTAATAACAAAATGGAGCAGCATTTTGTTCTTTCGCTTGGAGGAACGAGCGATGCGTTTGGCTGGTGCCTTTCCCTAGAATCGGATGAACATATGAACGTTCATTCTTTCATTTACAACTTTAATACGTTGAAGTATGACATCCATGAGCTGTCCGGTGTATGTATGATGTTCTTATGATGAGTGAAGATGAGTTGGAGGTTCAAAATCATTAATGGGTAATGGCTTTACTAAATTAGGTGGATTTATGAGAAACCGAATAGGCATGATGACTAATTTTCAAAAACTCTTCTATGATATTCAGAAGTTTCTATTATGTCTAAAATATATCATATTTTTGTAGAAAATTAAGGTTTTTGTGTAATAAAAGTACGTTTAAACTTTAAGTTTCAAATTCGGTCCAAAACGCGCGCCCGTGTCATGACGTCTGTCATTGCGCCACGGCTCAGTAAAAAATGACAGATCGCGTATAATATGCTTACGAAAAAAATGACGTTAACTAAGACGTGACGTAATTTGACGTAATTCGATCTGATGGGTGTTTTAGCTATCATGGCGGATTGTTGTATTTTGTAGATTTATTTTAACAAATAAATTATTAATCTCGACATTAATAAGAGAATAAATACATGTTTCAAAATCTTTGAATCCTATTTCATTAGATCAGATAAATATTTTGGCGATACTTGATTACTGTCATCATGCCTATTAAATACAAAGGTTGTCCATGAAGTTCTGACTCGTATTGTAGTAAACTACTTTAGTTTGGTGGTGGTAAAGGTGTTTGTGGGGGTTTCAGTTGAGACATTCCTAGTTTCTGCTTGAATTAACACATTCTAAATCTCTGTTGAAAACTCCACTTATGTACAGGTGAATTTTTCAAGTGTGCGTGGATGGGGATATCCGAAACCATGAGAAATATCGAAAAACACTGAAAGGAGTCTTTTGATGAAAACTAAAACTGCGGGAGCGGTGATAGCCCAGTGGCTTAGAATTCGACCTCGAATCGAGGGGTCCGGGTTCGAATCCCAGTGGCACGCACCAATTACGTTGTGATAAAGTTATGTGCGCTTTATAAAATTAAATATCACCTGCTGTTACGGTGAAGGAAAACATCGTGAGGAAAGCTGCATGCCTGAGAGTTCACAAAAAAAATGTTCTCAAAGGCATGTGAAGTCCACCAACCCGCAGTGGGCCAGCGTGGTGGACTAAGGCCTACATCCCTCTCATTGCGAGAGGAGACCTGACCCTGTAGTGGGTTATTAATGGGTTACTGACAATGACATACGGCAAACTTAAGTTAAGTTAAGTTAAGTGCGTCTGTATGCAAACTTGTGCTTGTACACAGACGCACGGCGCTGCACGTGGCGGCGGCGGCGGGGCAGGCGGCGCTGGTGTCGGCGCTGGCGGGCGGCGGCGCGGACGGCGGCGCGCTGGACGCGGCGGGCGACGCCCCGCTGCACGCGGCCGCGCGCGAGGGCCACGCGCACGCCGCCCGCGCGCTGCTGCACGACGCCAACCCCGACCCCACCGTCACCAACCTCAAGGGTAACGACACTATTCTGTGCGACCTCGTTCTCACCTTACACGAATACACGACACGACACGACATGCACACTTACATACGCGTTCACGGACAAATATGCAACACTATAATTATGCTGTACGAGACAAAATTGTACATTAGATGCGTTTTACACACAAAAAATTTTATAAGTAACCTACACAAAATGGCTTTATATTGTGCAAGGCGCGACCTCAAGGATAAGGTACGACTAAGACTGAGCTTTCAAATTAGCCAAATACGTTGCTGCGTCGCGGTTTTCCCAACTGAACGATACATAATCACACCATACAAATATGACTATTATATTTACAACAACGCGCGATAGCGCGCGGAAAGATTTCTTGGAAATCACTGACGTGAATACATTTTTTATTTCAGGTCGCAACGTACTGCACGAATTGTGTTGGTGCAAGAAAGATAATGCTGCTACAATTTGCGAAATATTGTTCGAGTTTGTTCCAGATTTTCCCATTAATAAGACTGACTTACAGGTAACACCCAAATTTGTAATCTAGGAATTTAAAGTAATTGATAGCTGTATTTAAGATGTTGGACTACCTACTCTATAACCGAGTGGAGCGAATGAAAGTAACTTATGTGCGACCAGAGTAACGCAGTGCACCAGTGTTTAAGTCGTCCTAGGTACGATCGCCAGCGGAGCAGAATTCTGGTTTAGTTGTGTGTGGCCATGTCATGACACAGGCATGGGGGCGATGGGGCTATAAATGTAAGGCGTTACTTATTGATCGGTCGTCGCGTGCAGGGCAACACGGCGCTGCTGCTGGCGTACATGAACGGGCAGGGCGCGCTGTGTCGCGCGCTCGTGCGGCGCGGCGCCTGCCTCGCGCAGGAGAACAAGGACGGCATCTCCATATTCAACTACCAGGTAACACTCGACACTCGACACTCGTAGCCCGCTACTAAGAAGACGCTTGGAGTTAAAGGCGGATGAATCGACTTTAAGGATCACTTTTGAAGTGAAAACTTCCTGCGTAACCTAACGCGTTACAGCGCTACTCTGTCTGGTATTTTCGTCCAAATCACCAAGAAAACACAAAACACAAGTTTTCACTTCTGCCGGCACTCCCGGAGTGCAACCCCTTTTTTGTTAGTAAACAAGTAGATAACGCCTCTAGGCGAATGGAGTACGACCCTCTAGTGGTATGTAAAATGGATTTAATTGGATAGCAGTCATGTGTCGTTCAGGAATGAATGCTTCAATTGAAGTACTTCACTTTTTCCCGTCCTTCCTTCACTACTTCAGTTACAATTCATCTCGTTCATTTAGTCCAATTGCTTCGCGAACGAAACTAACCGAAGAAGCTCGACAGTCGACGACGCGTGGCGTGCGCATATACTCACGCACACATACACATACTCAACGCTCGGAGACATAAAAGAGAAAACAATCTTAAACCATCAAGTAAAGCACCAATGATCAAATCACGATCAAATTACAAATATTCTTATACGAACACTATTACATCTAAATACGTTGTCGTTAGAAGTTCTAGGAAACGTTTCAATATTATGAGTTTTATGTTAAGTATTTACGGACTATTTTGGCTTGATTATAAGTATAAATGATATTTTCTTTCATTTTTAAATTTAAATAGGTAACGTCTCTGAGGATCGTAAGAAATCTAAGGTATGATTTTACGGAGGGTATATTATACGGTATTTCAAAATATTGAACAAAAATAACATTATATGTCATTATACGTTTGGAAAGCGACCATAATTTATTACTAGATATTTGATAAAACAAACGCACTTAGTTTTATTTTATTGTTTTAGTCCTCATATTTTTTTTGTCTTTTTATCCTATATCTAATAATCTCAAAAAATTCAAAAGACTACTAGAGATAAACGTTACGATACACGAGTTCATTATGGGGTATTTCATAATAATTTATCGAACATTTCATTAGAACTACTATATCGTAATGAACTAGTGAAGGAACTGAACTAACTGAAGTAAAAGAAATAGTATGGAGTGTTGAAGTAAGAAATAGGAAAGGATAACCTATCGTTTGTGAATGGTGAACTACATTGAACTACTGGACTAAAAGAGTGATATACTTCACAGTGAAGGAAAGATATGTTTCGTTCTTTTCTTTTAAGTGACACATTTTGCTCATGGCTATTGGATAGAAACCTTGTATAGTCCACGCTGGCCCACTGCGGGTTGGTGGACTTCACATGCCTTTGAGAACATTTTTTTTGTGAACTGTCAGGCATGCAGTTTTTCTCATGTTTTTTTCCTTCACCGTAACAGCAGGTGATGTTTTATTTGATTGTGTATGTGTATAGGTGGCGACTAAACAACTGCTACACCGCCTACTGGACGCGCTGCCGGCCGAGGCGCCGTGGGCGGAGAGCGACCTGTGCCAGGAGTGCGGCACCAAGTTCACGCTCACCATGAGGAAACACCACTGGTATGTTCGCCTCATCTCTACTTGGTCTTATACACTGTTGCAGTGCGGCTTGTCAAGAGAGGGCGCTTCAGGCGTTCTAAATCACGCTATCAATGTTTTTCTGGCATATGAATAACAGCTTGCATTGAAACAATCGGAACCCGTGGCCAAACTAAACTGCTAGTAGTAAGCGACTCTACAGGCCCTGAATATTTAATGTCTTCTTCAAAAAAATGTGTCATTGGAGAAATAATCGATTGCAAAACTTGGTATATTATTTGAAAAAACCCACCAAATTACCTCACAACCAGGCTGCCAACCTCATGAGCTGTTTCCTAGTGATATGTAGTCATAACCGAACAATAGGCCCACATTTTAATAAAATGTTTAAATACATTTACGGAAGTCACAAGTCTTAAATATATAAATTAATATGTTTCCTTCATTCCAGTCGCCACTGTGGTCGAATGCTATGCAACAAGTGTTCAAGTCAAGATATACCAATTATGAAGTTCGGTTTGAACAAGCCGCAACGGGTGTGCGAGATTTGCTTCAACGTGCTGCAAGTGGGCGCCAGTTAGGCGGCGAACGGTTCGATAGTGTGATAATAAATTGTATGATTTGATAGTTTATAAATCGAAACTTAAAATGGTTTTGTACAAATGCTTCTTTGTCTGATGTTTCCCCTGTATACTTTTACCGCCAACTGATCGAATAATGACAATGTTTTTGATCCAATGACAATTTAACTGGTATGGCCATATCAAAGTTGAATGTTTCGCCGCATTAGAAGGTATAAAAACCTCTAGTCAGGCTTTAATTGGATGGATGTAAAAGGGACTAAAGAAATCAACAACTGATATAAATATAGCAAGCAGATTTTTTTTATTATAGGTATAGGGCATAATATGAAGATGCATGTGTACAATAACATTTTTGTAGTGCTTTTTACACGGTTAGACGAAAATGTAACATAAAACTTGTGGCTTATTCTTACGAATACGCCCTTTTAGCAGTGACTATACGTGTAATGTATACTGTGTTGTATTTTTTACTTAATTTGAAGTATAAGTAAGTCACGAATCACAAAATATTTTGCATGAAGGTGGTAATGTCTATCTGTAAATGTTTTTATATCATCCTATAATGTGTAACCAAGAACTCGTCCACTTACACAGTGCCTCACCTTTCTCAATTTGTAATTGTTTTTTTTTATGAAAAATGACATGCCAAAGTATTGAGAGTGCTTTTATTTTTCTTTCAATGTGTAGATCGTAAGTATTTAAATTAATGCAGAATTTGATATTATTTATGTTTAAAATTTGTATGTATGCTTCGTTTACTTTGCGATAAATTTTATACGAAGGCAGTTTTGCATTTTATGCTACGTCAATTTCTGTGGTAGATAAGATACATTAGTAATTTTAGTAAGTTGATTTAATCTCAACAATAAGATTATTTCTATTTAGGTCTACTTGGTCATTAAAATATTCTCTTTAATTTTCATTCCTTACATTGTATTATGATTTAGAGAAAACTGTATTAATGTCACATAACATTCCTTTTTGTGTCTAAAATTATTTTGAAATTCTAAATTGTTTATTGTTACTTAAGTGCCATTTTTATTTTTTGATCATATTATATTACTCAATTATGAATCATTTTTTTATTGAATTGTCAGATTTTTATTTATAATTAAAATATAGTATATCTGTATTATCAAACAGGTTTTTAATTTCACACTCCTGCATCCTGTATGTGTCATCATCTTTATTAGATACAAAAAACCAAATTTCAGGGCAATATTTCAAATTCTCTATGAATAATAACAAATAAATAATAAGTAAAATGGACTTCCACTGCTAAAATATCGAAAGAGCCTGAATAAAAAAACATCTATGAGTCATGAATATTTATTTACAAACAATAACTCCAACCAACAATAACCATCTCTATACTCCACACATATCAATGAAATAATTTACTAAAATTGCTAATTGCCCTTGCAAGAAACGATGGGAAATCAATGCAGAACATAAATAAATGTATAAGGGCTCTGGGGCAGTTTTTGGTTTGTTTACTTTAGCCTCTTGAAGAGGTCCTTGTTGACACACTTGTCGAGGACATGGATGTAATCAATGAGTTCCTCCTCACAAGTCTCTGTGGTCTGTGATCGGGAGTTGACACGGTCATTGCACTCTTGGTATTTGGACCACATGTTCTGGGCTTCAGGCTTTTGGGAGCATTCGTCCTGGAATAAAAAAAGGCATTATTGTATATTCAGTATTCATCAAACATGTTTTACATTGTTTTTACATCAAATACAACATGTAAATGCTTGAGTGCCTTCAGTGGGTTCTTATAATCTTTATTTGAACTATCTATCCAAGACTATTGGAATTTGCAATCAAGCAAATGCATAATTACATTAAGCTTTTATATTTCCTTACAGTCTACAACTTAAAGATATAATCAGTCTGTCTATATACTTACTAGTATAAACTAGACAATTTGTTAATCCATAACCAAGGTTCCTAACACATAATTTACTTCTACACTACCCAACATTACATTGAAAGTGAAGATTTAACCTTTAGAATAGCTGGAACATGTTTGAATTTCGGAGCTGGGCTTGACTTCTAGAAAAATTCTTGCTTTAATATTTATTCAAACCTTTTAAATTTCCCTAATAATCATCATTGATACAGTTCTTCTGTTTCATTACAATAAACTAGAAACTTGTGCACATTGAATAAAAGATAAGTAAAGGTTTATTTAAGTCACTGAAATGAGATTATGGTATTACAGACACATTAAATTGGATAATGGTATCATGCAGTGTGTCTCTTTCACTTTTAAAAAGTTTGTGTGTAGCTAACAAGTTAAAAAATGTAAGAAACTGATGAGATCAATTTCTGTCTTATCAGAGCAGATGCTCATTCAGATTTTTTGTCACTGTAACCGGGCAATATAATAGTGCTTCTTCTTGTAATGTAAGTTTCCATTAACAACCACCAGGCCAAGTTGCTTAGTCTCCTAGTCTTGTGGGAGGCTACAGCACTTAGTGTTCTCCTGTAGCTGCGTAATAATCAACTCTATATAAAGTAACTGTGAAAGGACGTTGAAATTGTCATTCCAATGACAAAAAATATATTTGAAACCACTTAGTAATATTTTTAGTGACCTCACTGGGGGTCATACGATCCATAGGTTGAGAATCACTGCTGTAGTAGGATTATTTTTGATTGTTACGAATGTCCATGTTGAGGTTAAGAAAAATGAAAATAGAAAATATCTGGAGAAAAGGAACTCAATTTTTGGAAATACTTACACGCAATTGCTGTTGAGGATCAACCAGCTCCTGCTCCTCTTCTTCCTCTTCGGAGGCCTTGACTACGGGCACTATTTTCTCGGCCATTATGCCTGCAATGACAGTGTTACTGAGTAACTTTCTACACTAACAATAAATTTGACTAATGTCGCAAGATTTCTGTCTTTGTAAATAAGTTGGGGCATATAAATTCATTCGAAATTAAAAATTACCAAAATCGGTGATGCAACAACTCACTTGAAGCTCGGAATCAAAATGTTGCCAGCTTATAGGCTCTCGCCGCTCTCGGAAATGTCACAGAATTTTATTTATTTATAGTTGCCATAAAAAACAACTTTAGAACAAAGAAGCGCGTAGTTCCCCGGCATGCAGCCCATTCCCCCAACTGTTTAAAAAGTTTAGTCCGTAGTCCAGTCATAAAGTCAATTTGTTTTATTATAAAATTTTGTTGTTTTATGTATTTTTGTAAATACTACGTGGATAATTTCCAGCATTAAATTAGTCAGCGACTGTTAATTTAATACACATTTTTTGTAACGTAAATCATCTTGGAATATAAAATACCTATGCCTTCAAATATAATTTATTTTTTATGCTTTTCTACCCATTTGTTATCTTATATATAAAATTCTCATGTCACCGTTTTAGTTACCATACTTCTCCAAAACGGCTTGACCGATTTTTATGAAATGTTATATGCATATTCACTAGGTCTGAGAATCGGCTACTGTCTATTTTTCATACCCCTAAGTGAAAAGGGTTTTCGCAAAACAACGTTTGCGGGGTCAAATAGTGAAATTATATTATAATATAAATTTTGGTTTTGGCATTTTAGAATGTATTACGATTGATGTGATCTACTTTAGAAAAAAAAATATTTAAAGGTAGGCAACATAACGGAACAAAACACAACCATAAAGTATCAAGTACTGTCGCCGTCAATTTATAAGTAAGAAATATAATACTTGATGGTACTTGTTATTAGAGTCATTTTAGCATCTTTATTATTTTTTATGAATTGGAAATGCATGAAACAATAAAACATATAACTTTATAATAACATAGTAAAATGGTTTAAATATAAATATTTTCTCAAATGATAATATTTAGTGATGTGAGTATATTTTTCGTCTGTATTCATTTCATTTCATCATTTTCTTTTTCATACTTCGTGAGACTGTCACCATGGAGAGTGCTTGCATTAGAAATTTATTTTTTATTTCGATATTATTGTATTAATTCAGTGAAATCTCCTTAAAACATGTTAAAAGGATTAGTAAATTTCCATTATATGTAATAATCAAGATGATATTGCTGATTTGTAGCTGTGTTGTATAAAAAACTGAAATATCGACAATTTCATAGCATATTGTTTTTCTAATCATTTCAGGTTTGTGAACATAACTTTCTGTACTTGTACTTGTAATTTCAGGTTCTATGGAGCGTAAGGATAAAGATCCAGTGATTATTATGCCAATACAAAAGAATTGTTGTAAACATTGAGGTTATCTTTTATTTATCATTATTTCGTATTTTTATCTTTCAGAATGAATGGTGGAATGGAGCATAAAAGTTCAGGACACAATGCTGTGCTACATAAAGCACCTAAAAACTATAAACTTCTGATAGATCCTTTCCTTGTGAAGGGAGCAACGAAACTTTATAGATACGATGGTTGTGTGCCTGGGGATAACTCATATGCGCCAGTACAGTGCAGAGATCCAAGATCTCAGCTTTCTAGGATCTGGAATAAGTTGGAACCCGCAGATTTGCCAGTCCCAAGGTATATTTTTTTAGGTTCAAAACATCTTATGTCCTGTATAAGGAATCAATATTCAAAGCATATGTTGAAATTTATAACTCTAAAGCCCTTTTTAGACATTCGAGTCATGAATAAACATCAATTAATAAACTGTAAAGTGAATTTTCTGCCATAAAACATATTGTTTTCATGTGTTTCTTGTTCAATGTTAATTTTGAAGCCAGGTTGTGTTTATCCCTTAAATATAGTTATAAATGCGTTTGCCTTCAAATTATATGCTTTGAGAGCTTTAAAATGTTCATTATATTATAGAATATTCACCTTAAATGTACTAATTTTGGTTATAATTTTCTTTGTTTTTATTATACTTCTGTCATCAAAGCTACCAACATTACAATATTTGACACTTATTTAGTGGCGGGAATTTTAAAATGGTTTATTTGTTACAGGTTTAGAATTGATAAAAACTATGTGGGAATACCTCCACAGGTAGAAATTACCATAGGAAATTTAAATGATAACATAGATAAAGCATTTTTAGCAGATATGATGAATAAAGTTGGACCTTGTGAAGAACTGACAATATTTTACCATCCATTAACCAACCGTCACTTAGGATTTGCAAGAGTAGTGTTTCAGGATGTGAAATTTTCTAAATTATGTATAGAAAAATATAACGGCAAATCAGTTATGGGCCAGGTATGTATATTTTAAATTTTATTTTGTGTTTGTGTGTATAAATGTGCATAAAGCATTTTATATGGCGAGTTTCAATAATCAATTGTAGGACATGGACATTGGATGGTCGTTATTCAATTACTCTCTTAGAAATGGATTTTTTTGTTACATATTTAGTTTAATTCCATTTTGCAATGAATTCACTTTGCATTTTTACTGCATATTTTTTTCATTTTGTGTCCTTTCTCACTACCCTTGATGGTTTCCATAGAGATAAAATATATGATGTTCACATGAACCTCTTTATGTGTAAAATAAGTAGAGTTCCTTTGAAGAAAATTACACTGAATCTGTATACAATGAAGGCATTTACAAAAAGTTACAAACTGAGATTTAAACTAAATTGTCCAGGTGCTGGAAGTTTTTCACGATCCATTCGGCAGGAAGTGTACAGAGATGTTTGAGGACAAAACCATAGACAGGAAGGCTCAGTCAATGGCGCCAGCTATCAAGCCACCCGTTATGGAGGATGTACGGCAGGCCAAAATGGAAGTGCCTATCGCTAAACGATCGGAAGATACTAAGCTAAATGAAAAGGTATGTGATGACTGAAATGTATAAGATATATTAAAGAACCCTTCATTACATTTTTAAATACAAAACTATGTTTAGAAGGGCCATAAATGGTACTATGACCCATTGATTTCCATATGACTGTAGTATTTGATACTTTGTATATTCTTTCTGTAAAAATTTGGAGTTCTTAAGAGCACCTATGCCTTGTGTATTTATGTACGCTCATTTTTATGCCTGAGTGTCTGGCACACACACACATCTAAATCAGG
The DNA here is from genome assembly GCA_905147235.1 of Erynnis tages. NCBI lineage: Eukaryota > Metazoa > Arthropoda > Insecta > Lepidoptera > Hesperiidae > Erynnis > Erynnis tages. The sequence continues at coordinate 4,408,049 of LR990092.1, forward strand.
CCCTGTGTTTAGAGTCTAACCGCCGCACTCAGAGACGTTCATTAACGTTAATGGTTCATTATGAAAATAAAGATGACACTTATGTCAATACGAATAAAGACGATTTTATTTGTTTTTTAATGAACATTACGTTAAATGACATCTCTGAGTGCGGCCGTAAGACTCTATACATGACCTATTTAGGATATTAAGCATTGTCCTACAACAATTGTGCTTTATCCTTACCCTCATATTTTTAAATTTTCAACATAATTATGCTTTATTCTTGCCCTCATACGCTTATCATTTTCATCCTTAAATATCAAACCAAAATACCTACCCTATAGTTAAAAATACGATGACAGGAAGCCTACTCTTCCCGCTACAAAGAGGATCTCCACAGCGACAGCAACACCCGGTGGTCGGACGACGAGCGCGACTACAGGCATCGCCACCGCAAGAGGAGCGAGCGGGACAGGGACGAGAGAGACAGGGACAGAGATAGGGACAGGGACCGAGATAGGGAACGCGACAGGGACAGCGATCGTCATCGGGATAGAGAAAGGTATCATTTTCAATCTGGTTCATAGATCTTGTTGGTAGTTAAAGGGTAAAACGAGACCCTATCTATCTGTCTCTCTGTTTGTCACCAGGCTGTATCTCATGAATTGTGATAGTTAGACACTAATTTTCTCACATGATGTATTTCTGTTGCTGCTATAACAACAAATACTGAAAAACAGAACAAAATAAATATTTAAGAATTGGATATTACACATTTTTTTTTTGTGTTAAATGAAAAGATCATATATTTATAAGTTTTATAACAAAACTATTTTTATTTTATTTTTTCGCAATAATTCAAAAGTTATTCCTAAATAAAAATTAATCTTTGAATCTAGTAATGAAGACACGCCGACAATTCCCGAGCGCGTGTGACGTCATAATGTTAGTTTTCATACATTGCAGTTGATAGAAAAATGTTCCCCCGATGATGACAAACTATGTCTCATGTCAAATGTCTAGTCACGTGTAATAGCCGTTAACGCTGTACTGTTGTTAAATAGCTATAACATTTTGACGTCACAACTATGGTGACCAATCATGGCGCGTTTATAGTCAGGCGATCTTTATTTAAATTTCATCAATTTTTAATTGTTTATAATTATTTGAAAAAAATGCTTTTTTAAGTTTTTTCATTAAATATCAATATTATTAATAATAAAGTTTTAAAATACATTAAAAAAATCAATAATATTTTTTGGAATACCCAATTATAAATAAACTAAGTTAAAAGGCACCATTAATGCAAATAAACCAAAATAATACACTGATGGTGCCTATACTTGATGTCTATTAAAATTGAAAAAATCATGTTTAACATGTACATTGTTTCTTTACAAGCCGTCGATGCAGAAGGAAGTGTAAGAAACGAAGGTACACTACAAGATACCATTTTGGTTTTGTTTGAAATATGTAGTTGTTGAGCTTTGAGATGGCATTTGTATTATAAAATGGTTTAAAAGTGTTTTTGAGAGTCATTTACATTATGGGAGAAGGTTCTTTACGGAAGATGGTATATTTGATTTTTCTCTATTTTATTGCTACAAGAAATAGTATGTATATTTATTTAACCTCAATCCATACATGCTGCATGGTAGAGTATGCTCCAAGCTTCCCTCAGTCGTGGGAAGAGACCCTTGCCCAGCTTTAGGGCGTAATCAGGGTCGTAGCCAATTTTATACTATTGAGATGTCTGCAAGTATCTTGTAAAAAATAGTCGTTTGCAAGTCTTTGGCTCGGCTTTGCAGCTTATATAAATGTGCCTTTTCCTGTGGTAATACATTGTTTTTATATTTCAAATATGCAGGCATCGAGAGAAGTACACGCGGGCGGCGAGTGTGGCGGCCGAGGTCCCTGAACCCGTGTACCCCGCTGTACACCCCACCGAGGTGCCCTACACGCCCGCTGGTCCTATACCCTACGACGCCTACTACCAACAAAGGTAAATCAATATAGACAAATTACACTTATAAATAGCCCAAAACTGGTGTCCTCAATAACAAAAAAAAAAAAAAAAACAAAATCTCGCCGGGTTTTGTAATCGAGGTGGCTCTAAAATGTATAATATGATATGAATGTGTATTATGTAATGTGTGTATTATTTACGGTGAAGACTTAGTCGATGAGTCCCCGTAGTGAAGCCTAATCTCACACTTAAAGACGGCTGAACAGATTTGGATGAAATTTGGTAGTCATGGACGAGAGCTAGTAAATTATAATGTATTACTTACTAGCTCTCAAGCCTGCCTGATCCATGAGGTCGGCTGGTAGATAATGCTAATTAGCATTAAGCCCGCCTTTTCCGCATAATTAGACGCTGTAGTTAATTTGTTTTGTTAATTTATATATGTTTATATATGTCACCGGAAAATAACAAGATCCGCAAGGAAATTTATAAACTTTCGTAGGATTCTAAACGAGAGATAAATTGTATTATTTTACGCCCATATTTTCGCAAATCGTTAAACAAACCGAACTCACGCGTAAAGGTTAGGTTCAAGGAATTTTTTTTTCCCCGAGCGAAGCGAAGCGGAGCGAGGGTCAGTGACAGAAGTCTAAATTTAACTCAGAAATCCCTTCAATGGGTTGGGTTAATCGAAACTGATAAAGTTACAGTTTGGCAACTCTGATTGTACCTAAGTCTATGAACACAGTCAATACCACTGAGCAGTGTGTTATTTGCCGTATTTTAAACAAGCTTAAATTAAAAGCTCTTGTGATTGGTCAAACCGTTTAGAATCTTACGGATTAATATCCGTTAGTTTATAAATTTACCACGAGACGTCGCAAATTGATAAAATTACGAAAATGTGGGCGTAAAATAATACAATTTATCTCTCGTTTAGAATCCTACGAATTGTTATTTTATTGTTTAATTGTTATTTTCCGATGAAATACATAACTTTCATGAGCAAATGATGTGTGTGTTTTAGCTACGCGTATGGCTACAGTCCGGCGAGCTCGGCGGGCGCGGGCGCGGGCGCAGGAGCGGGCGCGGGCGCGGGCTGGTGGCCCGACTGGCGCCACCATCACGCCGCCACGCATCAAGCACACGTGAGTACTCCATTCTAAGTCCACACTACTTGGGTGCGCACCAATCGGCATTGGAGCAGTATTACGGGTATGTTTCAGACCCCTGTTGAACTCGTGTTCATCCTTCAGGGCAGGTCAGTGACAGGGGATTTTCACAATTAACGCTTGCTTAATTAAAATAATTACTTAGCTCAGCAGCAACTGTTATATACATAGAGGTTTATTATTCCACTATATACTTACTACCTTTTAAATTTTTATAATAGCTCAGAAAACAAAACATTTACTCAATTCCAGTCAGCTACTTTTAGTAAATTAAGTAATGTATATTTTGTAAATAGTTCTGTAATAATTAAATGTAGGCTACAAAGCTTGGGCCTAGGCACTAGGGCCTATTCATTCTTCAGCTTTTTTTAGAAACACTTAAAGATCAGTACCTCAGTGAACATTTGCTTATTTACTTAAGAAAAAACGGTTTACAGCAAACAAAATATCAGGTGGAATGAAATCGTTATTTTTACAATAACACTATGTTTGAACTGACTAAAGTGTGGACAGTTTGTTTATCGTGTTTAAATATCCCACTAATAAATTAATATATGTAATATTCATTTCGGTTTTTGGTTTTAATGTTTCATTATTACCTACATATCAAGGCTCACAATCTAACAACCTATATTATTCATATAAGCTCAGAAAAGTGCATTTTAAATGGATTTATAATAAATTCTAATACCATATTGGTGGAGATGGTGGTGGAGAAAGAATTCTTTTCATTTCATCAATATTACTCATAAATTCATTACATTTCATTAATTTCATTTAACTGTCAGTTTCCCGCACATGATTTTAAATACATTTCTACTCAATGTATTAAAAAATTGCCATCACTTAATTAAAACATCGAAAAAGTCGTTCGGATGTAAGAGGCAGAAAATGCCTTAAACTTTTAAGTATGTCGATAACGTTCAAAATCGATTTGACTCTAAAAGTGCTCGCCGCATCGCTGCCAGTTTGAATCAACCCTTTTTTAAAGTAGACCGTCTATAATATAGAGTAGTAGATATAAAGAGTATAGAGTAAACTTTGGAACAGTCTTCCGGCTTATGTATTCCCGCAGGACTATGACATGGGGTTCTTCAAGAAGGGCATAAAAAAAGCTCTCCTTCATAGCCGGCAACGCACTGGCGACCCCCCTGGTCAGTAGGCGACGGTGACCACTTACCATCAGGTGGCCCGTATGTCTGTTAATTTATGTAAGGAGGTTTCCCCACAATGCACACATGACATTTGTAACCCAGCGGGCGGCGCGCGGCGATGCGGCGACGCCGGCCACGCCCACGCCGCGCGAGCGCACCTCGCCCGACGACAAGCTGAGGAACCACAAGGTCGGCCAACACACCACACTCACTCCATTTCTCTATGTTTTAGTTCTAATCGGTTTTAACAACTAACTAGTTATGGCTGATCCTATTGAAATTTATAAGTGATTAGGAAATTTGTCCTTAACCCATTCATTGTGAGAGGTGACAATGAGAAGGATCTAAGTCTTAGTCCGCCCCGCTGGCTAATACGTGTTGCTGGACTTAACATGCCTTTTGCCTCGGAATTCTCAAGCATGAAGGTTTCTTCACGATATTCTTCTTCACTGTTACAACAGGTGATATTTATTTTTATGAAGGAAACAACTTTTTTAAGAATGTCAACGGTGAGTACCACATCAAACCCGAGTCAAGTAACCGGCCAAATTCTTAGCCGGGCTATCACTGCTCAAGTTAATGGCTGTAATTACTACTAGTTTTATCTAAAAATAGATGTGATATTATATAATATTGTATCAGGCGTTATAGATGTCAGATGTGATATTTTTACTTACTGATGTTCAAACCTCAATAAATTCATTGAATTGTATTATATAGCTATTTATTTACTTCAGTTATAAACTATACTACTTTAAATTATTTTAAAGTACATTTTTTCAATGGCACACCTCATTTATGAAGAGCCAATTCTCATTGGAATATTAATGCCATAGATTTTATGTTTCGACAACAGTTTTATGTTTCAAAGATGTGGTCTTCATGGTGATACATATTTAGTTTTATATAGTATTTTTAGCTAAAATACATACATTACCAATTACATGATTCCTATGTATTGTAAAGTATATTTAGAGTTTATATTTTATTTATATGTGCATACTTTTATACCTTGTTACTGCACAACTTGCACCAGTGTAATGTAGCAAATATTCGTAAAGCAGCTTACACTTTCCACGCACCATGTAGTTTAATACTATAAAAAACTGTTTATTTTATAAAAAGACTCTCTCTTTTCTTGCTTACTCATAAAAAATATTGTCATTATTGTTATTAGAATAATCACTTGGCACGGCTTTCTTATCATCTTCATTCATTTTACGCACGGTAGTTTGGAGCTTTATTGTATGCTTGCATTGCGCATGCGTTTTGTTTGTTTTTGTTGGACATAATTTAAAAACCAACCAGAACGGGTAGTCGTTTGACTAACACACACTTGTATAGTAATCACTTGAATACACACTTGTACAAAATTATATTTTGTTCATTCTTGCTCGAAAGCGAGATGAAAATTGGCTCAGTCATATCCAATCATAAACACATAGAATTCGATCCAATACCGTACCTTAAAGGATCTGACAGAGGGCGGTTGCGTGAGTTTATGATGGAAACACTTGTTATGAAAACTTTCAGGGACCAAATAAAGGAAGTAAAAAATTTTCTTCTTTTGTGTGTATGTCTTATATGCATGATCTGATATGCATGATCTGATATGCATGGTCTTATATGCATGATTTGATATAAATCTATCTTATATATCTAATCTTATATGAGAGACAACACTTAAGGAACAAACTCTGTGTACTATAATACTAGATCACAATAAGCACTTTAACAACTGAAATGCTATCTTAAACTAAAACGTTTCACCAGAACACATAGGGCTTACTTGTTAAATCAATTCTGACATTTCTTACTCCTCTTTAATATGTCAGCCAGCCAGACAGCTCGGTGTTTGTAGTTTACAAAACAGGTTGAATATGACTTAGTAATGACAAATAATACAGGAGCATAGGTCATAGGGTCATATACAAGTGTTATAAAAGATCGGTGTGTGCAGGAAGTGGCGGAGACGAAGCCGGCGGAGCCGACGCCGCCGGCGGACGTGCTCGACGCGAAGGAGCCGGAGCCCAAGCCGCCGCCGCCTGCAGACGAGCCCAAGAACGTCGATCTTGATACCCGGTGAGACACTTTGCGCCTGCATTTTGTACTCTTTTACCGACTTCAAAAAAGGAGGTTGGCTGACGGAAAGTGTCTGGAAGTATTGAACACGTATTCTTAACCATTTTACATACTAAAACTACTCAGTCGTTCACATTTCGTTCGTCAGAAAATTTGTAACGTCTGCCGGCCCTGGGATCTTGATCTATTAAAAACCAAATTCACAGCTCAAGTGGCTTATAAAAGTTTTCCTTAACTGTAACAGTAGGTGACACTTTTTATTTTTTTGAATCTTTATTTAAAGAGCTTTGGTCAGGAGCGATGTCGCTCTGTAATATATTACATTTTATACTTCACAACGCTTACATTTTTCACTTACGTAAATATTATTTCTAGATGACAGTTAATTTGATAAAATACCGTATTATTTTTGGTTATTCACTCTTGCGTACTACTCAGTAGAGTAGAACCGGGACCTCTTTAGTGACACTGAACTCTTCACCCAGTGGCTAATAATTCTGTAAATAAGCCAAGGAACCTGTCAGTGACCGTCAATTAAATTGACAGGACACTGACTAAACTAAAGACTAAACTAAAGAACCACTTTCTTGAGTTACGTAACCTGTATGTTGTTTGTTGGTCACAGAATCGCGATGTTGCTGAAGGGCGCGAGCGGCGGCGGCGGCCTGGCGGCTCCGTTCCTCGCGCTGGGCATTGCCGAGGACGACGACGGCGAGCGACGCGCCAACATCCCCGACATCGACACGCACAACCTACCCTCTGACGACGAAGGTACCATACTTTCCCTCCAGCATACACACACATGGACTCCCTAACTAATATCCGACATCATAAATCTTGGCCATTGTTTGTTCATATAAGACTTAATAAGGACTATTTCAGCGGTGATAGCCCAGTGGCTTAGAATTCGACCTCGAATCAAGGGGTCCGGGTTCGAATCCCAGTGGCACGCACCAATGACTTTGTAAAAAAGTTATGTGCGCTTTATAAAATTAAATGTCACCTGCTGTTACGGTGAAGGAAAACATCGTGAGGAAACCTGCATGCCTGAGAGTTCACAAAAAAAAACAAAAATGTTCTCAAAGGCATGTGAAGTCCACCAACCCGCATTAGGCCAGCGTGGTGGACTAAGGCCTACATCCCTCTCATTGTGAGAGGAGACCCGACCCTCTAGTGGGTCATTAATGGGTTACTGACATTTCAGATGAGGTATTGAAATCCACATTTCCGTACAGGATCGGGAAGCGAGGACCGGCAGAGCATAATATCGTTTTCGCAGAAGAGCGACGTGGACCCCGAGCCGCTGTCGCAGACTCCGTCCCCCTACCTGAGCCGCGACTTCTACCTCGAATGTCTCAAAGTTACTATACAAAGGGTAAGATTTTTTATAGATTATTACAGTTGACTTCCTGGCACCCTCTTAACTCGTCGTGAAGCAGCTTGTTCTTCATGCCTTGCGTTTCGGCTGGGGAAGCGGGACGTACATACTGGACGTTTTTTTTAAAATCGATCATATTAGCCCTCAGATGTAGGAACGCATACACCGACACCCTAAGATATAATTTCTTATCTATTTGAGGTTGGATGTGTGTCCATGGATTGCAATGTCTACATAACATCATATACAATAAAAAATACATTCAACAGGGGCTATACAGTCTGTAAAAATTATACCTGTATTATACTTATAAACCATTCGGAAAATACATGATGTCAAAACCACATTAAAATCTGTTGTATCTTTCAAAATATCTATTGTCCCCACATGATTATTGCTATTAGCCAAATGAAAGCCAATTTATACATATTTTTTGGTTTATATTTAAAAAACCACCACACCATTATCTTATTGCATTATAACAAAATGATTTCAGAGGAGACGGGAAGAGGAGCGACGGAAAATCCCGAGCATAGACAAGATCGGGTCGGACATATCGTCGTCGGAGGACGAGCTTCTGACCGGCGAGGAGCCGAGACGGTCGCCGGCGCCGATCGACGATGCGAAGGACCAAGATAACTTGGAGGATGATCAGGTTTGCTCTTTATTGAACCATATACAAGTAAAGGAACCATAGGTGGGCTACTTATTATTTATTACTTTAGCAGGATGTCACTATAGCATCTTGTCTATGCTCAAAAATTAGTTTCTCTACATTTCTTTGAGCTTAAGTTACAAGTTTTGTTTGGTTTTTTAAACCTCCTGTCATGTCAGTACCCATTAATGACCCACTACAGGGTCGGGTCTCCTCTCACAATGAGAAGGATGTAGGCCTTAGTCCACCACGCTGGCCTACTGCGGGTTGGTGTACTTCGCATGCCTTTGAGAACATTTTTTTTTCACACTCTCAGGCATGCAGGTTTCCTCACGATGTTTTCCTTCACCGTAATAGCAGGTGATATTTAATTTCATAAATCGCACATAACTTTTATTACAAAGTCATTGGTACGTGCCACTGGGATTCGAACCCGGATCCCTCGATTCGAGGTCGAATTCTAAGCCACTGGGCTATCACCGCTGCAAACCTCCTAACTGGTTGTAAAGCCTGTGTTCTTCATGTCTTGTGTTTCGGTTGGGGGGGGTATGGTTGCCGGAGATGCAAATGGATGTCTATGAGCTGCAGTGACCACTTATCATCAGGTGGCCTTCATGCCCGTTTGCTACACAACTAGTATAAAAATAGAGTGAAAATAATAAAGAGTTATCTAAGATTTTTTGTTTGGTGCAGATGTCGCTGTCGTCGTTATCGTCGACGGAGGCGAAAATTGAAGAGCAAGTACCGGCGGACGCGTACTACGCGCCGTATGCACCGCACCACCACGCGCCTTACTACCATCCGCACCCTGTGTGGCCGCCCACAGGTAACGTACTCTTGCACCTTCATTCCTAGAGGTGTGGTCATAGTCTTTACCAATATTCCCATCACTATGCAAGTTAATAAATATAAAAGAAAGATTCCAGATGCTTTGGGCTTCAAAGGTATGGCTTGTGGCCCAGGAACTGTTGGAAGGAAAGAGAAGCACAGGAGAGGTTCTTTGATTTGAATTCCAATGCTAATGACTACTAAGTAGTACTAAGTTACGCATTTGTCACGTGTTTCTATGGTGAAGGAGAATGGATCCCAGCATACCTTCCAAAACATTATGGGATTCTCAGCTGTGTACAATTAATCGTGTTTTCCTTCATGCTGCTTAAGATTTGGCTAATCTCTAGAACTAAAAAGCGGTGATAGCCCAGTGACTTGGAATTCGACCTCGAATCGTGGGGTCCGGGTTCGAATCCCAGTGGCACGTACCAATGACATTGTAAAAAAGTTATGTGCGCTTTATAAAATTAAATATCACCTGCTGTTACGGTGAAGGAAAACATCGTGAGGAAACCTGCATGCCTGAGAGTTCACAAAAAAATGTTCTCAAAGGCATGTGAAGTCCACCAACCCGCAGTAGGCCAGCGTGGTGGACTAAGGCCTACATCCCTCTCATAACGAGAAGGAGACCCGACCCTGTAGTGGGTCATTAATGGGTTACTGGCAAACTCTAGAACGACTGGACCGATTTTCACGGGACTTTCACTGGCAGATAGCTGATGTAATAAGGAGTGACTTAGGCTACTTTTACTTTACAATTTGACGCGGACGAAGTCGCGGGCACAGCTAGTTTGATGCAAAGTTGGGTTCTCTATAACGGTGTGTGTGTGTGTGCGTGTGTTGTGTGCGCAGGCGGGTTCCCGGGCGCGTACGTGGCGGGCGGCGCGGGCGGCGCGGAGGCGGCGCTGGCGTACGGCAGCTTCGCGCCGCCGCTGCTGCAGCCCTACCCCGCCTACCACCACCCGCCGCCCGAGACGCAGGTGCGCCGTACCAGACATTTCTGTATCCCTAGTAGCCCCCGCTAATTGCTAATGCGTTGGAACCATGGCATATTAACGTCGTTGATCAGAAACAAAAAATATGGCTTCCAACCTTCGATCAACAATACACTAGATATCGGGTCACGTACAAAATCAAAACTTATACTGTCCGCGTGAATACATACTTATACATCTTCATTTGTTTACTAACGAAATAAGACAAACGTTTTAAAACAGTTGTAAGTTCAACCTAATTACAACCATGACGCCTAGAAATAAGGTAGCAATTCTTCAAAATATTCTTTTTCTTACAATCATTCGTCACGAAAAACGAGCAAAGCAATAAATTACTCCCGTCACTTAGAAATGAAAAGACATAAGTTAAAAAACATTTTATGTGAAATCAACCTTAATGAGCTATAAATAAAGTACTTTTTCCCGTTATTACCTTGCGAGTTACATCCTTTGGTTTCGTTTCAGTTTGCTTCCTCAAATTTAACTACAGAAGGTATGGAGTCGCGTTGAACACAAAAATAATTTAGTATATTATTATGCACGAAAATTTAGTTAAAATTATTTATATTTTGGGCATCTACGAGTATGTTTGATAGTATACATACATACCTATATGTTATTTTGTTACCGTTTTGTTGTGTGTATGTTTATTTATGTGTATGTATAATATGTTTTTGGCCAAGGTGTCTATCGCTGTTGTAGCTAGTAGGTACCTTAGTATTGTAGTCGTATTTAGGCATACTGTGTACAGATGTGGATTAATGTGAACAAAGGGATTCTTCTGGGTTTTAGGGTATCACAAACCGTAATATTGAAAGTACGGTCGTGTTTAGACATACTGTGTGCAGATGTGGATGAATGGGAACAAAGGGTGGTAAAAGTGCGAATCGACAATAGTTTTTTGTCACAAATAAAAATATCACTAAATTCCACAATATCTTTATATTCATGTTTACAATCTTCATAATACATGTACAGTTTAGTGCAATAATTAGATCAAAATAATAATTAAATATCGGTAGCTTTTTTACATATATAATGTAACCTGACGTCAATAAATTTTTGAACCACTGATTCGAGTAAATTAATTTCGTGATTGTGTTTATCTCCTCCAGGAAACACATTCTTGTTAATATATAATTTTAAAACTGATGTCCATAGAAAGTCGAGAGCCATTCTGCACACGTAAACGGATTGCTCGGAAAGCTAAAATAAAAAAAGGAAAGCTAAGTATCTTATGAAAGTCCAACAAACAGACACAAAGTTTGTATTAACAAATTTTAAAGATCTAGTAACAAATAAATTATTACAATACAAATCTACTCCATGCATCTATTGTTCTGTTACACACAATTTTGCGCCAACGTTGGTCAAACATTTGTAGCGGTGATATAAAATCGGCAATTTTGATTTAAATTTGATATTATTTGTTAGTTTAAAGCATAAAATACAACTTATTCTACATGTACTTACCGAAAGTAAGACACTCCGGCCGTTAAATTGTTCCTTCGGGCATTATTTTTGCAACTTTTGAATGTACATTGCGGCATTGTGACACGTGTTTATATTGGCTCTTTTACAAGCGAACTAAATAAAATAAGAGCTCACATTTCAAGTGAGCTGTTATTCACCGAGACGTATTTTTTGCGCCGACCCGAAATCTAGTGTATTGTTGATCGAAGCTTCCAACAAAATCTTTTGATATAAATGATAAAAGCAATATGTAAATTGAAATATTTGAAATTGGCCCTAACTAACAGACGACGTGAACAGCGGTGATAGCCCAGTGGCTTAGAATTCGACCTCGAATCGAGGGATCCGGGTTCGAATCCCAGTGGCACGCACAAATGACTTTGTAATAAAAGTTATGTGCGATTTATGTAATTAAATATCACCTGCTGTTACGGTGAAGGAAAACAACCTGCATGCCTGAGAGTTCACAAAAAAAAATGTTCTCAAAGGCATGCGAAGTCCACCAACCCGCAGTAGGCCAGCGTGGTGGACTAAGGCCTACATCCTTCTCATTGTGAGAGGAGACCCGACCCTGTAGTGGGTCATTAATGGGTACTGACAACAGACGACGTTACTGCAACGGAGCAATTCTGGGAGTATATAATTAAATGTTAAAATGTAGCTTCATAGTAGCAAATGAATAGTAACCGATCGTAATAATGAAATAAATTAAATATTTTTCTTACAGGATTACTTTAGGTACACTATTGGGCGCCTCTGGTTAAGACTTTTTCCTACGTTCCTCTATATTTCTGTTACTGTCACAGGAACTAGACAACCCCTACTACCCGACGATAAACAGCGTGATAGAGCGGGTGACGGCGGAGCTGAAGCAGATCTTGAAGAAGGACTTCAACAAGAAGATGATCGAGAGCACCGCCTTCAAGAGCTTCGAGATGTGGTGGGACGAACAGAGCCGCAAGACGAGGCAGACCAAGCCGGTGCGCGAGGACATCGGCCAACCGCTGCAGGTGAGAAATAGCGAATGACATTTGAAGCAAGCAGGTGTTGACGACGGACTTCAACAAGGAGATGATAGAGAGCACCGCCTTCAAGAGCTTCGAGATGTGGTGGGACGAACAGAGCCGCAAGACGAGGCAGACTGCGGGTAGGGTATTATATGGCTGCAACCCTTATGCTGCCAACTGTTGGGCTCGGGTCTCTTTCTACAACAGGGGGGGGGCTTAGAGAGTTAAGAGTTGTTCACAAGTAAAAAATACAAAGTACCATTGTAGAAGTACTATCTTACCAGTTAATTTAAATTGTACTTGTTGATGTTGTATTGGGGCTACACACTCTCGTCACGATTTGTGACGTCATTCTAAATCCAATATGGCGGACCATCCAAGATATCGGAATAGAGATTTTTAATGCATTTCAACAATATGGGTATCAAATGAAAGGTTTTGTTAAGAGTAACTCGAAAACATAAAAGCTTTTTTAAAAAAGTTTTTTGCAATTTATTTACAGGACATCTCAAACAAGAAGGAGGACTCGACAGTGGACTCGATAAAGTCGATAATGGAGTCGCGGGAGCTCGGGCTGGACCTGGGCGGGTACGGCGCCGGCATCGGCCTGGGCTTGCGGGCCACGATACCCAAGATGCCCAGCTTCAGGAAGAAGCGGAAAATACCCTCGCCGGTGCTCATGGACGAAGACTCCTCCAAACGGCTCAGTGATCAGGTAACTATGGTAGAGCCATATAGACTACAAGCCCGTGGAACTGCCGTACAGTGGACCTATTGGAGCTATAGGACCTATAGGTCATTTATTACTGTACGGCATTTGTGTAATTCCTTTTGTATACATATTACATATACAGATACTTTATCCATGAACGCCGTACATATTTCCAAGGCAGGCGTCGAAAGCCAAGGGTCTCAACCCTTATCTCAGACATCATGGTACCGCAGGTGTACCGTTCAGAAATGACCGCATAGTGCTCAGAGTTATTTTCTGATATAGTTTTATAAAATTAAATATCACCTGCTGTTACGGTGATGGAAAACATCGTGAGGAAACCTGCATGCCTGAGAGTTCACAAAAAAAATGTTCTCAAAGGCATGTGAAGTCCACCAACCCGCAGTAGGCCAGCGTGGTGGACGGCGGCCTACATCCCTCTCATTGTGAGAGGAGACCCGACCCTGTAGTGGGTCATTAATGGGTTACTGACTGAACAGCCTTCTAAGCGTTATTCACGTTGGTTCATTTCACAGGTAAATTTTTTCCATAGGCTTGTAGTATAATAGTAGCTCGTGGACGGAGGTACCGTACCGCCAACTTCTTGACCCGTTGTAAAGCAGAATTTCTTCATATCTTGTGTTTCGGCTGGGGACGTTGTGTTACGGGAGGGGTTGTAATACATGGGCTGCAGTGACCACTCAAGATCAGGTGGCCTGCATGCCCTTTTTCTACTCAATTAATATTTATAAATTATTTAAATAATATTCAATATAAATCAAAGTGGCAAAGGGCCGCCCACAATGATCAGAGGGTTGATAAATGGGTGTACTGATGACCTGAAGAAGACAGCAAGAAACTGTTGGATTTAAAGAGCCCAGGATGTGTCTATTGTGGGTGGGTCTATTGAATGAAATGAAATGACTGAGCTTTCACAGCAAATTGGCCATAGTTTTAAGGGATATTATTATACGATTGATTGACTTTGGATTCTGTTTTTATTGTGTTTTTATCGTATAATAGGAGGAAATGGTCCAGAACTCGGACGAAGAGAAGGAGGTTCCATCTAGTCCCAGGAGTAGAACGACGGGATCGTACCTGTCCACGGGCCGACGGCGGACGTCCAGTAGCTCTTCTAGGTATGTTGCACTGTATTTGTTTTCATTGAATTTGATATAACAATATGGGTTACGATTTTTCAACATTCCTTAAACGGCGTGGCAACTGATTTTAAATGATCTAAAAGTAGTGAAAGTGAATGGTTTTGAAATTATTTATAATATCTGTAATGATTTAGTTAGTCATTGCAAGTTTGGGTCTTGTCTTCCAATGCAAAGGATTAGTATGCATGTTACATGCTTTTAAATATACTGGAGATCTGTCGTGCACATTTTCTCATGATAGTTTACTTCAATCTTACAGCAGATTACATTTAAATTGGTAAAACACATATATCTCATTAATGTTATCTCATTAACTTTAAACCTGAATCTGAGTAAGAGACTGACTTAGCCACCATAACCTCTAACCCCAGCTATAACTCTAACTTAACCCTTTGCCTGTGCATTAAGTAGACACAATAGTTAAACAATGGGAATGTACAGCATATGGGTCACTGCACAGTGAATGGGTTAAAAAGGCATTTTTATTGTATTGTATGTTGTTTAGGTCGTCGTCGCCGTCGTCGTCATCGTCGTCGTCGTCGGAAGAGGAGGAGGAGGAGAGGAAGGGCCCGGCGCCGCGGATATACTCCGACACCGACGACTCGGGCCTCGACGAGGCTGCGGTGAGTCACCTACTTGGAAAAATAAATAATAAATAAATATTGTGGGACAACTCACACGTGGCTTTCTGATCCCAAAGTAAGCTGTGAGCTTGTGTTATGGTAACCAGATAGCTGATAAACCTACATATATATTTTTAAATACATACTTATATACATAATTTACACCCAGACACAGAACAAACACTTGTGCTCATCACACATAATATATTTGTCCTGGGTGGGAATCGAACCCACGACCTCCAGCGTAGAGGTTAGGGTTAACCACTAGGCCAGTCTTATATTAGAGAAATTGAGATGAACGTGAAAAGTACGCGTAGCCTATGTACCTAGGTAGATCGTAAGCGATCGAAGTTGTTATGCATTGCTGTTAGTACCTGGTGATTGTTAGTCTTGATATGGGTTGGCTTGTCTGCACCAAGCCGCATAGCAGCAGCGTGATGGAGTATGATGAGAATGGCCCGAGGCCTCTCCCTGCTGTGGGACACAAGAATAGTGGGACATAAAAAGAGTTATTATACCCAGTAATAGAGAAAATATTCAATAAGTATGAAACATAAGCGGTGATAGCCTAGTGGCTTAGAATTCGACCTCCAATCGAGGGGTCCGGGTTCGAATCCCAGTGGCACGCACCAATGACTTTGTAAAAAAGTTATGTGCGCTTTATAAAATTATATATCACCTGCTGTTACGGTGAAGGAAAACATCGTGAGGAAACCTGCATGCCTGAGAGTTCAAAAAGAATGTTCTCAAAGGCATGTGAAGTCCACCAACCCGCAGTAGGCCAGCGTGGTGGACTAAGGCCTACATCCCTCTCATTATGAGAGGAGACCCGACCCTGTAGTGGGTCATTAATGGGTTAATGGGTTCCTGACAATGAAACATAATATGTTAGTAAGTCGCATGTAACAGCATAAAATAAAACAATTAAACTAATTATTTTCCCAGTTCAAGGTGGTGTCAAACAAGGAGAGGTTAAGAAGGGTGTACTCGTCGTCTTCGGACAGCGAGGAGGAACAGAGAATGCGAGGTATGTTTATCTTAAACCATTAAAATGCTCAAATATTATTTAATACGGTATAACATTGCCCACAAACTGCTATTGTGTAGAGATTTAAGTGTAGTATATCGCTCAGCGGTGGTAGCCCAGTGGCTTAGAATTCGACCTCGAATCGAGGGGTCCGGGTTCGAATCCCAGTGGCACGCACCAAACTTTGTAATAAAAGTTATACATAACTTTATATATAATGTGCGATTTATGAAATTAAATCACCTGCTGTTACAGTGAAGGAAAACATCGTGAGGAAACCTGCATGCCTGAGAGTTCACAAAAAAAAATGTTCTCAAAGGCATGTGAAGTCCACTAACCCGCAGTAGGCCAGCGTGGTGGACTAAGGCCTACATCCCTCTCATTGTGAGAGGAGACCCGACCCTGTAGTGGGTCATTAATGGGTACTGACATACATATCGCTCAACATTGGCCTATTCATTCATGTAAACAGATAATTTGTTGTAGTTTGATATCAACTCCTATTTAAATATTTTTTACAATTTATATGTTTGGTACAGAGAAAACTCCAATACCCGAGGTGGAGGCGTCGGACGACAGGCTGGGGTCCCCAATCCTCTCCCCGGAAGAAGAGCCCCGGGACGTACTGCTGGACAGAGTGTATTCCGACTCGGAAGAGGAGAGGGAGTACCAGGTACACTAACGTTTTTTCTCCCTCAATGGATAAACTTATATACATATATCAAATATGGTGGGAATAAGATAATTCTAGAATAACAGTGGTTAGTGCTCAGGGCCGAGCTGTGTTGACTATGACGATAGCTTATGGCTTATGTCCAGCAGTGGAGTTCGCAGGGCTAATATAGATATACAGAATCATTATCACCTCTTTGCGGTCCGATTCATCATATAATAATAATAACCCTTTTTAACTATTGTGTCTACTTATTGGACTGGCAACAGGTAATGAGGTTATGAACATTAATTGTTTTTAAGATCAGCTATTTACTTTTACAGGAAAGAAGAAAGCGGAATACAGAATACATGGAGCAGATCGAGAGGGAGTTCCTAGAAGAACAGAGGAGAAATATGGAGAAGGACCTACCGCAGCCCGACAAGCCGCCTGACGATAGGTACGAAAGCACCACTCTTATACTACTACTAGCTGACCCCGCAAACGTTGTTTTGCTATATAAGTTACCGAGCGTTAAAATCGACTATTAAAAAATAAGGGTTGTTGATAGAAGGGTGAAAATTTAGGGTTGTATGTATTTTTTGATGCCACATTATTGAAAAATAAAAAATTTGTCCAAAAAGTAAAATAAAAATGTTAGGTGTGGACAATTGTCCATTATCACTTAGAGGTATGAAAAATAGACGTTAGCCGATTCTCAGACTGAATATGCATATAAAATTTTATGAAAATCGGTCAAGCCGTTTTGGAGGAGTATAGTAACTTAAACTGTGACATGAGAATTTTATATATAAGATTATAAATGGAAAAGTTGGATATAGATAATGGATATCTATCCATCCTTACAATCTTTCGCATTTACACAGTTTATTCTGTTACATAATAACTAAGGAAAATTTGGATGAAATGTGGTATATAGGTAGTTTATAATGTGGATTGATATTTATCTTTCTGCATTAAATTCTAAAGTCCACGTAAAAGATGCGAGGTGGAGCTATAGTGTATTTATGAACGACAGTAAGTCTGACGAATACATGTGAGTAAAACGTCAAATATTACAATACTTCTGTGTAAAGCAGTACAAAGAAGTTATAACACCACCCTACGATATTGCCATTGACATTAAATGTAATCTGCGCCGTTTATCCCACAGCAAACCGGATCCGAAGTCAGAAGAAGACAGAAAGAGTCCAGTGAAGAAGCACCTAAAGTCGCCGGAGAAGAGTAAGCCGGCCGACATGGAGGAGGGCGAGATCTCCTCCTCCCCGGAGGCGGCGGCCGCGAGACGCAAGGACAAGAAGCCGCGTAAGACCAAGAAGGAGAGGCGCATGTCCCTCAGCGACCACAGCTACACTGAGGCGGTCAGCATCAACGGCGTCAAGGACTACTTGCGGAGTAAAGAGGTCGGTATAATATATTTTATATATGTTCTACCCAAAGGTGGACCCGACCTGAGTGGCACAGTGGTTAAGACGCCGGTGCGCTGCGCGGAGGGTCCTGGGTTCGATTCCCAGCGGTGCAGAGTTTAAATTTCTGTTTCTGGTCTGGGTGTGTGTGTTCTTGTCTTGTGTGTGTCCATGGCACCCACAACACAGGGAATAGTGTGGGGCTATGAGTGTGAAGCATTATTTATTTATTTAAAGGTACTTGCTACTCTAAGGTTGTCTGGAAGATGTCGCTACCTGAGCGATAAGACCGCCTTTTGGTCACCATCAAGTAAATTTTACTTTTACTATATAGTTACTTTTCTCTTTTATATGTATCATGCGGTGTACAAATAAAGGATATTTGTATTCTATTGTCAGTAAAATGTTTTGATCTTACAATTATCAGCGAGAAAACTCTTAGTCCTTGTCCTAGTTGCCAAGTTAGTACAGCTGCATTCAAAGAGATGTGTTAACATTTTGTCGCGTTTGTTGCTCGGATGGACAATAAAAGTTATATTGCGACGGCCAGTTAGGATGATAACTAAGACCGCGCTCACTTTGAACGCGTCTTTGTACGAATTTAACTCGTGCGTATAACAAAGTGCGTTATTCACAAAGTGTCATTCACAGACGAGCGGCACAATATCGGAGCCGTCGTCGCCGCAGTCGCAAGCGTCGCAGGCGTCGCAAGCGTCACAGTTGTCGCAGGCGTCACAAGCGTCGCAGGTGGCGCTCGACCACTCGTACTGCCGACCGCCGCCCGACGATCCGCCCGCCACGCCGCCGCCACAGCGACGGGCTTCGAACCATCTACAGCATGACCACGGTACGTTTGTCTGCAACCCATTGGGGACCCGGTGCAGGGTCGTACTGCCGACCACCGTTGTACGTGTTGTAGTGTACATCTGCAGCACATCGGGCCTAGTCATACCGGACCATAGAATAAGTCATACTTATTTTTAAAAGAGTGCTGGGACCGCTTTTTTCTCCTAGTCTACGTTTTGCCTGAGGGGCGATCAAAGCGGATGTTTGTATAATGTTAAATGTATTACGTTCATTAAGTGTGCATAAATTGTACCTAATAATGAATAAAAGCTTTTGAATTTGAATTTTGTATTAGTGACCCACTGTAGGGTCACCATCGACGCAGGTGGTGCTTGACCACTCGTACCGCTGAGTCCCAAGCGTCGCGCGAGGTCTGTCGGTTATATAAACGAGCATGTATAAGGGGGGATTTACACGGGTTGATTTTCGCCGTGCGGCTAGTCGCTTCACAAATCGCCTTAGTCATAGCCTTAGGCTATAGTCACTTCCAAATTCTTGTTGTAATGAAGAACAGTTAAATGAAAATATCTGTTTTGGGTTTTAGGTTATACGTGGATGGCGGCGGAGAGTGAGGCGGCCGCGGAGCTGGCCAAGAGCAGTAAGGAGGCGAAGGAAACCAAGCGGCCCTACAAGCGGAAACACGATCTCAACAAACTTGCCGAAATACAGAACAAGTATGACTCTCCTTATAATTTATGATCACGATTCCAATTTAGGATCACATTATTGTGAAATAAGTAAATGCCTTTTTCGTGAGGAAGGTAGGAATGTAAATCTTTAATAGGTATTTTGTAACAGTGCGAGCTATAATGGGTTGTCGAATTTTTACTCACTAATTCCGTGGCCTCATCACATATGGAGTCCTCCGGGATCTTCACTGGTATGCACCTGTGCAAGTGAATCAAACCTGAAATTATCATAATGTGATTTCATGAAATTTTTAATGCTTTCTATCTTGTCTCCTGATCTCACATTAAATGACTTCACCGTTTACTTGCAACGTAATTTATGGATAGATTTCAGGGGATTTCAGACGACGCTATACTATTGTGCTATAAAGTATAGCAAAGAAGGACCTAATGCTATATATGACGTTCACATACGCGATATTATCGCAAGCGTTTATAGTATTATATCAAGCTCAGTCGACCGCGATCTTTGAAGAGTTTGCGGGACGGCCGGGTGAGGAGGAGGAAGAGGGCGGCGCGCGATATAGCATAGCATGAACTCTGCGCATCGCAACAATTTATAGCGTATAGTAACCCAATAATATATAGTACAGTACAATGTGAACGTGTCCATAACTATGTACTATATGCTATTATATTATAGCGTCGTCCGAAACCTACTTTAGTTTTAGTACCTTAATTTTAGTTGGTAACGAGTACCGATCGATCCAAATTCCAGGCTGTACTCGCCGCGCGACGAGTACGCGCGACCGCACTCGTACGCCGAGGTGTCGTTCAAGCCGCGCGACATGATGCAAGAGATGCAGGTGATGTACGAGTTCCTGACGCGCGGCATCGACCGCGAGGACGTGCAGTACGTGCGCAAGGCGTACGAGGCGCTGCTGGCGGGCGACCAGCACTACTGGCTCAACGACACCCACTGGGTCGACCACCCGCCCACCGACCTGTGCTACTCGCCGCCCAGGAAGAAGTCCAAACGCCACAATAATATCTACGAGGATCTACAGGTGATTACAACTTGTTTCGTATTTTTTTATTTATTTATAAAAAGAGCAGTCAAACTGATGGTCAGTAGTCACAGTCGCATCAATATTTGCTGTTGACCTTTTTTACTGTATGCGAGTAGCAAACCAAGGGAGAAACAAACCTACAAAGCCATACATCAAAATTTAAAAAAACGTATGTAAGCCTAGGTTTGAAACTTCAATTCCTATTTAACTTTTTTACCATCACATAATGAGAGGAAAGGTGCGATCTTCCTCCATCTAAACACAGTCTTAGCTCTTATTTTAATTGAACAATGCTTTGTTTTCAGGGTCATTCAAGCGGTTCAGCGCGTACGGAGGGCTACTACAAGATGGACGCGCGAATGAAGGCCAAATACAAGTACCACCACGGACGAGCCGCCTCTGCCGCCTCAGCGCTGCACGACGACAAAAAGGCCTCAAAGATGCAGTTACTGTCCCGCGAGGCGAGATCCAACCAGCGAAGACTTCTGACGGCATTCGGTGAGTCATTTATTAAGTACTAGTCGCAGCGCGCATAGCCTCGCTGCCTGAGTAGATCGCAAACGATCGAAAACGTCAAGCTATGTCGGGCGCGGTCAGTACCCGCATAGGTGACCGTTGGGGGCGAAACAAATGCGCGCTTCTGTGCAGTTGTTATCGATACGATAGCAGTCATTAGACCTGGTCAGAGGCCCTATGCGGTTTGAAAATGCCCGACTCAGGTTGGCCACTAGCCGTTTCTCCACCAATCCGCATTGGAGCAGCGTGGTGGAGTATGCTCCAGGCCTCCCCTGTTGTGGTGAGAGACCAGTGCCTAACAATGGGCCATGAAAAGGTTCAGTAAGTGTTTAGTTAACTATGCTAGGTACATAGAAGAAAAATGATGTTGATATTTTCTAATAGTTTGAACCTTTGTTAATAGGTACGGACACTGATTCGGATCTCCTGAAGTTCAACCAGCTCAAATTCAGAAAGAAGCAGCTGAAATTCGCCAAGTCCGGTATTCACGACTGGGGACTATTTGCACAGGTTTGTATTTTGTATATTTCCCTTTCTTGATATCGACTTGTTTTTGAGATATCGATTTTACACTGTTTGTAATGTTATTGAATTGAAATTGTTTTATGTATGAATAGTGGTTTATGTCTTTAAGTTAGTCCTTGGTTGACCAGATTTTTATGGTGTTGTGTGGTGTTATTTAATAATGAGTGGCAAAGAACTGAGGCCTGAAACACAAACACCATATTAGGTTTGTAGTAATTGATGAGGATTAACATAAGTCTTAAAAAATATTTTCGGCAACCACATCGTCCTAACTGAAACATAGGTAGAACGTTCTAGTTTCTGGATGAGCTGCAATGGTCACCTAAATAAATATTACGCGAATTCTTACAGATATTACGCGAATTTTTTACGCGGTTTGTTTACCTAATCTTTGCGATGCGCGTAGAGTTAGATACATTCAAACGGGAAATTAAATTAATAAATATTTTTATATGAAATTAAAAATTAACAAATTACCAACAGTCGTAGTACGCAAGTTGTTGCTTATGGTGTTAGCTACCTAGTGCTGCGAGGTTGCTCATGTGTTCCGGGTAACCCTGTATATAGTACATGTGAGATATTGTGTGCAGGAGGCGATAGCCGCCGACGAGATGGTGATCGAGTACGTGGGTCAGATGGTGCGGCCGATAGTGGCGGACGTGCGCGAGGCGCAGTACGAGGCGACCGGCATCGGCTCCTCGTACCTGTTCCGCATCGACCTCGACACCATCATCGACGCCACCAAGTGCGGCAACCTCGCGCGCTTCATCAACCACAGCTGCAACGTATGTACACACACACACGCACACGCACACGCATCCCACATACCACCTACAGCATTAGGAACATCAACAACATACATACAAGCAGTGTATTGAAGATGTTACGAGTCTTCCTCTGTTATGGGAAGATCTTCTTTCTTCTTCTTTGCCAGCATTTATGACGCCCACCGTTGGGCATATGCCTCTCCAAGGCCCCTCCACGCCGCACGGTCCATGGCTCTTCGGTGCCAGAGCCGTCCTGCAAGTTTTGCGATGTCATCGGACCATCTGGCTGGTGGTCTGCCAACTCCTCGCTTCGCCTCCCGCGGTCTCCACTTCAGAACACACCTCCTCCATCTATCGTCGCAACGGCGACACAGATGTCCGGCCTACGACCATTTCAACCGGGCGATTCGGTAGCCGATGTCGACCACACGTGTTTTCCTCCTGATGATCGTGTTCCTGACCTTGTCTCGCAAGCTTATTCCGAGCATTTTCCGCTCCATGCTTCTTTGTGCGACATGGGAAGATAGACTCGTCCAACTACGGGGACACAAATGGGTCGCGCGACGATCTGCCGAGTGGCAGGAAGCGTGCGGGATGAACGTCGGGGTCAATGGCACGCCTTAGGAGAGGCCTATGTCCAGCAGTAGACTGACAATGAAGATAAATGGGTTGAACATAATTACAAAATTATATAAATATATATTGATCCACCATAATTCTCCAACAGCCGAACTGCTACGCGAAGATAATAACGATCGAGTCCCAGAAGAAGATCGTGATCTACTCAAAGCAGCCGATCGGCGTCGACGAGGAGATCACGTACGACTACAAGTTCCCGCTCGAGGACGAGAAGATCCCGTGCCTGTGTGGCGCGCCGCAGTGTCGAGGATTCCTCAACTGAACACACGTATGTCCATCATGAGTACACATACCACTACAAGTGCCCTGCTTGTGTGTTACCTCGCAGTGTCGAGGATTCCTCAACTGAACACACATATGTCCATCATGAGTACACATAATCTACAAGTTCCTGCTCGAGGACGAGAAGATCCCGTGCGTGTGTGGCGCCCCGCAGTGTCGAGGATTCCTCAACTGAACACATGTATGTCCATCGTGGGATCACATGCTACTATCGTACATGTTCCCTGCTTGTGTGGTGCATCTCAATTCGATTCTAGGATATAAGGATTCTGCTACAAGTTCCCGGCAGAAGACTGCGTTGTGTCCCAGTGTCGAGAATTCTTCAATTGATCACACATAATATATATTATGATCATCATTAGACCACATACTGCTACAAGTTGCCCTGCTTGTGTGGTGCTCCGCATTGCCGAAGATTTATTAATCGAACACATAATATGTTCCAGCCAGTCCCCTTCTTGTGTTGAATCTACCTAACTGAACCCTCACTCGAATGTCCTTCATAAATGCCCAGATTCAATGTTCACAAAGTCTTGATAAAGTTTTCATGAGCTTGTAAAAACATAACATCAATAGAAGACAGACATTGATTTATTTAAACACACATACCAAAATACCGTGTTTTCTTCAATTGAATATAATTATTTCTTCATAAATGAATATTGATTGAAGTCTTTTAAACGGCAACAATAACAGCAAGGAACTTAAAAGACAACTATTATCTTGCAGTCGAGTTTCACAGACAAATTACCGTACTTGTACAGTTGATACTCTCCACTTCTGGTAATTATAATTTCAATTATTTTAATTTCTTCAGTGTTTTTCTTTCTTACATGTAGTCAGCATTATCACTTTTCTTCACTTTTGAAAATACTTTTGTCACATCACAAATGCTTTAAATTTTGTAAAATTTTCAAGTACCATTTTTTTAAGATTTTAAGATAAGGGAAAAACCCTAGAGGGATTTTTTAATGTCAATGATTTATTGCCTTTATTCCTATCATACACTGAATTGATATGTGGTCTGAGAATCTCGGATGTATTTTGTGTACATGTATCAAAACTTACACAAAATCTCATTATAGGATTAAATAAAATAGTCTGGTCTGCTACATAGTCAATAATACTATTTTAACTTTTATGACTTAACTTTTTTGTTATATTGATTAAGAATATTCAAAAATGCATTATGTTTACAACATATTTATATAATTATGATTTCTTCGAGTTAGTTGATTATGCGACGTTAACACAAGTGAAAATTAAACTAGATTTTATAGTCGATGTAAGTAATGTTGAATTCTGTGCTGTAAGGTTGTCTATGCAGACTGACAATAATGACTTCTTCCAATGTATTGTGGCAATTTCTGCGGAGCTAAGCTCTTATTTTAAATCGAATCGAAAAACTGGATTTTTGTAAAGAACTGCCTCAAATCAGTAAGTATGAATTTTACTGTTTTTATGTATAAAGTAATATAATTGTGTGATCGTTTTGTGTGAATAGAGAAGTGTTTAAATCTTGTATTTAATGTGAACGCCCAGTGCAACTTGTATGTATAATTAATTAACCGTTAAATGATTCTTGTATAATATATAATGATTTGACTGAGTCTAAGATATAATTCTTTAGGGTATAAAGTATCAGTAAAAACACTGTAATTATTTGTGTTGTACATTATTATATTTGTGAATAAAAGATCTCTGCTGCTTGTCAGATTTTGTAGTACATTTTTCAAGTACATCTCTCTTTTGTTAATTTTGCAAAGATTTCATAGTTAAATAGTGACATCGTGTTTTGTTTTCTTTATTAAATATCTATCTATCTTGTAATATAATTCTCTCTAAGAGACAGCGAGGGGTCGTAAGATTGGTTCGGTAGACTGGCCCTTATCCTTCCAATTGCACTTCGTTATACTTTTATGTAAAATGTATTGTAAATAAAAGATTCCAAACATACTTTATGTTTTATTTTTAGAGTAGAAACAGAGATATAGTTATTAATATAGTTTTATTTTTTGTGATTATTTTTTTTAAATTAACGTTGACGACATACGTAAAAATCTAACTCTGACTAAAGGAAAGAAATTAAAATTTGTTATATTTTCTGAGAACATTTTTTGGTATGTTTTATATTTTTTCGGTTAGAAAAAGGTTTTTGGATATTTCAACCCGGACCGGATGTGGAATTATTTGGTTTTTAATATAAAAATCATTTTAAAGATGGTAGGTATGTCTTAAGGGTTGGGTAGCTAGTAATTAATAAAATTCGAATAATTACTGTTGCGACTATTTTATTAAACTAATAACATAAAACTTATCTAAACATATTAGATATTTAAATCACAGAGTATATAAGCTTGGTAATAACAAATTATAAAATACACGGCAAGTAATTATATACCTATTTAGAATTAGAAAATACACAATTTTCCATTAAAAAAAAACAATTTGCTTTATGGAAATTTCCCATAAAATCTTGCATAAAAATAAATACAGTCCTACAAAGAATATGACGTTATAAATTTTAAGTTAAAACCATTAATTGAATTTTTAAGTACTCATATTAATTTTAAGAATAACAATTACGAAATAAATAAGACTTACATATTTACACATTAAAATATTACTTAAATAGTCAGATTACTACAAAAATATAATGTAAATATTAAAAAAATACACTAAAATTAAAAAGATCCACTCTTCATTCATTTCAAATTGAAGTTCATACGTGGTTGGCCTTCTATCTAAGAAAGTAAGAGAAAAAGTTTGTGGAATTAGGTATTTAAAAAAATAATTTTAGTTTTTGTAGTTACATTTTGTTGAACTAACATACACAAATACTACTGAAAGCGTACCTGTCTAGTAAACATTTCTGCGCACATATCGGCAGTACATTTCGTGGAAGTGGTGGCCTCTTCGCTTTCCTGTTCCGTATCTGAATCAAATTCCGACGTACTCGTGGGGGACATTCTGCCATTCCTCGAACGTTTTAAACCTACTTCTGTAGTTAATATTTCCTTTATGACATCATCAGAAGTTTGCATGTTGCGATTTTTCGCTCGGAGCTGCCGCGCTCTAGTTCTAATATCTGCGAGAAAACCTGTAGTGACTTGGACGCTTTCATTAGATACATCTTGCGGGGATAGATCAGTCATGGACTGCGCTAGATCACATGTGGATCCCCGAGTATCCGATACTATGGTATCCAGAGATTCCAGCGACGTTCCTATGCTCCTGAAAGCCGACATACCCTCTACCACAGAGACCTTGTAACCATCGTCGGTTTTCGAGCGAATTATGATGCCATTAGGAGCGGTACCGAGCAAGGCGGGTTCCTTTACTTTGTAGTTAAATATTTCGGGGGTGTAACATTCACTGGCGCTCGACGCCAGCGATGTCGTGTCGCAAGTGCAGGGCGGCGCTCGGTAGGCTTCGTCGCTGAGATGTATGATGGTCACTCGGTCCTCGCCAACAGCGTATAGGAAGGGGCTAACGAATTCCCAGCCGCGAACCGCCGAGCTCCACTTGGGCTCGTCGTTGCGGGTGCGTCTGCCGTTTTCGTCGACGAAAATGCCGCACTCCGTGTAGCAGAGGAGAATTTCCATGGGCTTGCTTCTGATGAGGATGATCGCTTTCGGTGGGGAATGTTTTTTCGAGGCGGCGGCGACGGTGGGTTCGTCCATGGCGAACGCTTCCAAGGCGCCAGATGGCAAGTTAATCTTGAGCGGCTTCTCGCCGGCGATGTAGAGGGTTTTAGTGGTGAGCAGTAAGGAGTGCGGCGGGCGGTCTACGGTGAGGGAGCGCGCCACCTTGAATTCCGTGTTGGCGGCGTCGAAGCGCAGCAGGAACACGCGCCGTCCGCACGCGACGGCTGCGCATATGCCTTCTGCGACTTCGCTCACTATTGCCTGCAAACATAATAACAACACTTTTATTTTTCCTGAAATTAAGGAAACAAGTTATCGAATGTTGCAGCGGTCATCAAGGAAATTTGGTATCCAATTTTGTTTTTCGTCTGTTTGTGTATTCTTGTTTGGTGCGTGGCAGTGCATGACACAACTTAGGGTAAGTTGTGTCATGCTTAGATTGTGAAGCATTACAGCAATGTAACAAACCTTGACTAAAGAGATTAAAATGGAGTCGGGCAGACTAGCTCTTTTAAAATTCTACTTCTGGTCTGGGTGTATGATATTGTGTTGTGAGTGCATGCAGCTACAACATAGGCAATAATGTCAGGTATGAATGCGAAGTGTAATACTATCGAATCTTTAATAAAGAAGGTGTAGCGAATAACCAACCTTCACTAAAGAAGGTGGAGTGGCGTCGGGCAGGCGAACTCTGCTCAACGTGACAATCGGTCTCAGGTTAGTGGCGCGGCGGAGGGCCGATGTGAAGGCGGCCAATGCTCCGTGCGCCAGTACGCCCCCGCGCACCAGCAGCACGCGGCCGGCCACCGCCGCCATGCTGCCCACTGCCTCCAGCTCGCGCCGCGGCGGAGTCACGTCGCCGCTCCATTCTAGAGCGATCTCACCGCGCTGCGATCGTAGGCCGTCAGGACAACCTGCGGATAATATACGCTATACGGTTTAGTGAGGTTATACTTATAAAGTAAAGCTTCTTTAACCTGTATCACAAGAACGGCTGGGCGTATGAAGAATTTATGTGACTTTTGAGATAACTTTTAGAACATGAAATCAAAGTGTATACGAATTTACAGCCTGTTAACCGATCATTCCGAGATTGACCCCTTTATTTTGGTTAAGTGGCTGGGTTAAACATGACAGCCATTTCACTACTCCGCTCTATCTGCTCACGTTTTGGTCACCACACTTTTTATAGTATTTAATAACATTAAAAACACTCGTACTTCTCCACTACGACTTATTGATTCACTTTTATTTTTACGAATAATAGACTTCTCAATTTCAACACGGCTTTATAATTTACTAACGTCTAAGGTCTAATACGAGTAGGTCAAGGGCTAAGTTGAATGACGAGCGTGTGTCACCATTTTCTGAACTCGAACGGACTATAAAATCGTTTAAATTCGCTTACCGATCGCGACAGCATTGGGCGCCACACAGCACGCGACGGTGGGCTCAGTGTCGCAGGCGGCGAGGACGGCGGCCGCGTAGCCGGCGGGCGCGGGCGCCGGCGTGAGGCGCGCGAGCCAGTGCGCGCGGCGCTCGATGGAGGCGCACACCGCCGCCGCTTCCTCCGCCCCCCTGCCTGATCGCTCCAGTTTTATCTGTTGCCACAAAAATAGTCCAAATTATAACTTAATTTATTATTCGATATGTAGCGGAACGATACGTACAGTAATATGAGCGCGCGTCTCACATGACGGCGCAAGCAGCGAATGTAGTAAAGAATAGAATACGCCATACGAGTCATAACGAAACTGGCCAATCGGAAGATGGAGTGCCCGGAATCGGAAATTGTGCCCAAAATTTTCGCTTTACATATGAATATATAAGATAATATTACATACCGTGAACGCCCTATTAGCCTCGTTATGCGGCAAGTTGGTGGCTTGGGGCGAAAGCAGGCGCGCCCGCAACTCCGTACTGCCGGAGGTCAGTATCAGCACCTCTGATTCGTTGTGCGCTTTCATCTCCTCCCTGCTGCCGTCGGGCCTGTCACATAAACTTATTTTTTAAAAGAAGAAAGAAGAAGAGAGGAATATTTTATTTGTCAGAACGTATTTTTTAAAATAAAACGTTTAATTTTAACAGATATCAAATCACAAAGATGTAAAAATATACAACTTAAATGTTAGCTACATGTAAAGCCTGACTATGCGTTGAAATTGGAAAAAAAATAGTTCAATTTTTAAAAGTTTTTTCAGCGTTCAGAATTGTTAGGTTAACTTAAATTTAACTTTGTTTTGCCGGTTATACATACCATATGACTAGAAGCGAATCATCATCGATACCATCTGGCACGTCGATGCTTTGTACCCTGAAAGTATTATTTCAAATATTATTATAGATAATAACGAAACGTGTTTTTCTATTTTCCTGGTTTGACTTTACATAATAACAATCAATATTGTATTTGAAAAAACAATGAACTATTGGACAAAATCAGACACTACATACGCGTTCGCAAGTTTCTTTGGTTTTTCGTTACTCTTTTCTCGTTTTGGTGTCGGTGGAAAACTGAAATGAAAAAGAAACTGTAAACCACACAGAAATTACCCAGCAAATATATAAAAAGAGAGAGGCAGAATGGCGTCGATTGCGGGAGGATCATGCCCAGCAGTGGATTATACTAAAAGCTGAAATGTTGATGATGACAAAGATTTTAAAAAAGACTTACCTTTCAGCGTTAGTAGCGGAGAGCTTGGCGCGCAGTCGATCCACTTCTTCACGTAACTCCCTTTACAAGAAAAATAAGAATCATTTTATAACTTCTATTTTTACGAGCTAGAATGACTCCAGATTATTCAGCCCTTAATACTCTGTACGGTGAAATGTTTCCTAAGGTTATCCCATTGGGTTGCAGTGTTAGAAGCAATTCTCGGCGGAGTAGAATGTTGAATGAGAAGATTTGTGGCTCTTGTACCTTGGAGCTTTATTTATTTAACTATTTATTGTTGTTTTAACCCATTCATGACCCACTACAGGGTCGGGTCTCCTCTCACAATGAGAGGGATGTAGGCCTTAGTCCACCACGCTGGCCTACTGCGGGTTGGTGGACTTCACATGCCTTTGAGAACTTGTTTTTTTTTGTGAACTCTCAGGCATGCAGGTTTCCTCACGATGTTTTCCTTCGCCGTAACAGTAGGTGATATTTAATTTTATAAAGCGCACATAACTTTTTCACAAAGTCATTGGTGCGTGCCACTGGGATTCGAACCCGGACCCCTCGATTCGAGGTCGAAATCTAAGCCACTGGGCTATCACCGCTTTTTACACTAATTACAAAGAGAAAATCGATATGTGAGCTGCTTATTCCATAATTAAATCTATTCCAGCAGACCTGGGACTGGAAAATTGATATCAAAAAGTATGTTTTTAGAAAATTGATAGTAAAGAGTATATTTATTTTTATGAACCGTTTATTATTATTATTTATATCATTATGCTATAGTACTTTACCGATTAACTCGTAAAAGCGGCGGCGAAGCTCCAGCGCGGCGTCCGGAGCGACCGAACAGTTTGTTGCTCAGCGAACACTTCTTGCGATTCGCTTCTTCCACTTTTACCTTCGAACATAAAGGTTATAAAAATTCATTTACTAGCAAATGAGGGTAACTGAGTATAGGCTTCACGATAAACATACACACACCAAATTCACCAGTGTCCACCAGTGGACTGAGTCTTTTAATTCAGTGCCTATAAATTGGCAAGGGTCGGGAAGGTGTATTTTTTACTTGTATTTTCTGGGTACAGGGTTTGTGAGGTCGGTTTTACCTAAACGATGATAAACGATCAGCATCAAGTAAAAATTATATGCTAGAATAAGTAACTGTACAGAGACAATTCTGGAATCAATGAATTATTAAAACATCCAAACACACAGCAATACGTTCTCGGCTCGGGTGGAAATTTGGTTTAAGTGTGCGTGCGGCGACGCATAGTTACTATGGCGCACACGTACGAGCCGCGCGCGGTGCGTTTGTGTGAAGATAACTTATACCTCTCTTTGTACTATGGCGTGGGTTTGTAGGCGCGTACCTGCAGGAAGTCGATGAGCTTGGCCTGCTGGCGCAGCGTGGCGTCGGCGCGAGTCTCCCGCGCGCGCCACCACGCCGCCGCCGCCGCCGCCGCCTCGCGCGCCGCGCCCGCCTCCTCCTGACGCACACACGACATGACAACACACCACGCAACAACATAATCATCATTCACGGTTTTACTTAAACCTTACTACTATTATAAATGTGAAAGTTTGTGAGCATGGATGGATGGATGTTTGTCACCCTTTCACGCAAAAACTACTGAACGGATTTTGCCTCCTACATGAGTATGAATCACGAAGGACAAAATTTGGACCTCTAAAAGTACAACCTGCAACCTGAAGGGAGAGTGTTTCAACAATTATGGACAAATAAGGCTTACTGTTAACTTGTATACTAAAAGTGGAATGAGCACTATTTAAATTTATTGAACTAACATTCACGGACATATTAATAATAATGATCATGAAACATGTGATGCGAGCATTGGTGATGCGAGCATCGATGGAAAGTTAGATGATTTCAAATACACTTTTTGATCAGCGATTCAAGATTATTGCATATTTATAATATAAACACAGCAATATTACCAGTATACGCCTACATACCTGTACGTCAGCCAAGGTGGCTTGCAGTTGCAACGCAGTCGCATGATGGTGTTGCGCGCGGGTGTGTAAAGCCGCGCATTCCTCTTGCAGATCCCTTACACGCCGCGCCGCGCCGCTTAGAGCAGCTTCCTTGGCGGCCAGGTTGCTCTCTAGCGTAGCGAGCTTCGATTCTAGCTCCGACACTAGCGCCTCGCGGTTGTCTAGACGCTCCTGTGAAATTATAATTTAATATTTAGAAGGCTGTAAATTTAAAATCTATTACTGTAAGTTAATTTACGAGGGTCTTCTGTTACTGTTACGAAATATTTTTGTATCTGTATAATCTTCATGATAATAAAAGGTAGGAAAAAACTTTATACAACAACAGTATGCAGGTGCATTACATTTATTTATTTATTTCGCAAAATGGTACTACGCTATTAGAATGAATTAAGTAAGTATTGATTGTGACTTTTGCTACAACTACTAACAAACGTCTGACTAATTAACAACAAAAAAATAAAAGATACCTACAATTATCTATAATACTAACGTGAAACTACGACTACTTGCTACTCATATGGACTGAGATAATTGCTTACAATTTCGGTCCTAACAACAGATCCAGTCCTGAGATCCTCAGCAACCTCTAGCAGCCACACATTTTCAACAGGGATATAACACACGCCGGTTATGGGAACTTTCTCATAAGATCGCGAACTCCGCGACAGCCGCACGATAATGTCGGCCTGCTCATTAAAGAGGGCCACTTCGGAGCCACGCGGCTATTGTCGCACAAAAACGTATTCGTACCAGTACCATAATGGAAAGCCGTCCTCAGGTATACAGATTAGCTAGGTCCTATAGATGCCCAACTGGACGAGCTATACAAACTGTACGCAATGACGTCACCTGCAGCAGTTGCAGCTGCGCGGTGGCTTGGTGCAGTTGGCGGCCGAGCGCTCAAACCCAACCAGAGCTATAGTGCCACTACAGCTGCGTTCACTTTACGCACGCCAAACTTTCAGACTTAAGGTCACAGCTCACTAGAGCCACCCGGCACCCACTCCGCACCGCCTCGCCTCGTGCGGTTAGTATTCTTTATATGAACGTGTATGGGTATGCGCTCACTACATCAACTCCGCAACGTCACCAGATCGCCTCAATCGTAAGCCATCCACGCGCAGACGGCGGGTGGACCACTAGGTGACAAATCGTTGCTCGCATGCTTGCCTTGCGTTGACTGCGCATTGCCAACGCGCGAGTCCCGAGTGGATGCAGACTAATCGGAAATTTGTGGACCAAGTGACGTCCACTCGTTGACCACGCGGGGTCCACTGGTTGACCGCGAGACGTTTATTGGTGATAACGCGGCGTCCACCCGTCGACCACCTGTCGACAACGAGTGGACGCCGGGCGACGAGGCGGTGCGGGGTGGGTGCCGGGTGGCTCTAATGAGCTGTAACCCTTAGACGAACCGATCGGCGTCGGTTGTTGAGACCGATTATAAGGAGCTGCTCGTCGAGG
Source organism: Erynnis tages (assembly GCA_905147235.1). Lineage (NCBI taxonomy): Eukaryota > Metazoa > Arthropoda > Insecta > Lepidoptera > Hesperiidae > Erynnis > Erynnis tages. Next base: position 4,441,417 of record LR990092.1, read on the forward strand.
TCGCGGTCGAGGCGGCTCTCGATTTCCGTAAATGAGCTCCCGCGGCAATAAGCAGAATACACAACGAAAAGTGGCCTTGTAAATTGTATGGCGCCAAATATTTGTAAGTGTAGAATACCAAATGCCCACGGTAAATCGCTAGGGAACGATGCGGGGTTAGAAAGAGTTGCCATCCATAGACTGGTGTCTCCCTATCTGGCTGGCCCTCCGGTCGACCATTGGCTCCTTCGGCTGCCGAGCGTTAGTTATACCTAAGCAGCATACCATTTTCAAAATGTATGTTGTAATACACAAATGAAGTGACCTGCAGCAGTTGAACTTGCGCGGTGGCCTGGTGCAGCTGGTCGGCGAGGTCGTCGTTGCGCTGCGCCGCGAGGTTGGCGGCGGCCGAGCGCTCCGCCCCGCGCCGCTCCGCCTCAGCCGCGCGCGCCCGACTCTCCTCTAACTCGCCGCGGACGCGCTGCAGCTCGCTCTGTATCACCGAACACGAACGCTTTATTATTCACACACCTATGAATATATACTATAGACTTATTCATAGACGTATGGTATGAATAAACACCTACTATAGACGTATTCATAGACGTATGATGTATGAATGTGCTCAGAGTAACCCAGAGTAACGTGATTTTCACCCTTAACAGACGAAAGGTTGTCCCGTTAGTGACCAACGGGGAAATACGCCTATCCCTCAACAGGTGGTTGAATTGATTGTCAGTACTATCAAGAACCTTAAAAAAATTGTTTTGGCCTCAAAATGTGATATTAAAATTATCATTATTTATTTAGCAGCATACATACCTCAAGTTCTTTATTCTTGAGTTCATGGAAATCTGCCAGTTTCTCCAAATCAGTGAGTTGCTCTTCCAATAAACTGCACGCCTCTTGCAACGCTTTATTATTCTGAAATTAAAAAATAGTATAAATTAAAACATTCATATTTCATAACATTTTTATTTAGCTTTTCAATATTTTTCATTGCAACAGTGAAATCCCAGGGGCTAGCCACCTTTCACCCTATTCACCCTTTTACTTATGGCATCCGGGCTCGAAGACCTAAAGTAATGATTTTAGGTGTCATCGACAACTTAAGAATTTTCAAGAAGTTGCCGTCAAAAATGAAACCTTAGTTGTAACAAGACGGGAAACGAGAAACCCTAGTTGTAGACAAACGATACCATATTAAACGGGTTATAAAACGCAGTCAGCGTGTCGTCGACAGCCGCCACTGCGCACTGCAGCTACGCGCCGCCCGCCGCCGCAGGCTTGCCGCCCGTACTACCACGCGATTCCACCTTACTGTCCGAAGGTATTGGCAATTACATTTCGTTAGTAGATCATCGCGCACTTTATCTTTACCGATATAAAGCTAGTTTGCTCGACGCACAAATTCTTCGAACTATCTATAACCGTACAAAAACTATTTTGCATTTAAAAGTTCAATATTAGAGTATTTATTGTGCCTTTTTAATAATTGTTTTAACATCTTTGTCCGAAGACATTGGCAACTATTTCAACAGATACATACATATTTACCGCCTGATGGTAAGATTTGATTTTACCATATTACAAGTTTACCGAGGTTTCCAAGTACTAAAGATAATTTTTTGATCACACCAATCTCTAGAACTACCCAGTCTGATCGAGCTCAGAATAGAAACTGAATAATGGAATTCCAATCGAATAGCTATCAGAAGAGACAATAAGTGTTTACAGCCATTAAATAGGCGTTCTACTATTCAACAAACAACTGAACAATCAGGTGACAGTTATTGTTTGAATAAACATTTATTTGATTTGAATGTACATACTTTGTAAACACAACAACAACACAACTGCGCGGTATCGCGTTCTCTAATGCGGAGACTCATCAGAAATCGCTGCCGTAGAATGTACACATCGCGCGCGCTGTACCGTGCCGTGCAGGCATGTCTGCTCCTCCGCCGTCAGACTCTCCCGCTCCTCCGCGTGCAGCCGCCGCTTCTCGCTGTACATCACCTCGCTGTCTATGTACAGTGTACAGTGTGCAGTGTGCAGTGTGCAGTGTACAGTGCAGTGCACGTACCGCGATGAGGTCGTCGTTGGCCGCGCGCAAGGGGCGCAGCTCGTCGCGTAGCTGCGCGCGCTCGCGGGCCGACAGCTCCTCCTGTCCCTCCGCGTGCAGCCGCCGCTTCTCGCTGTACATCACCTCGCTGCGCAGCTTGCGGATGTCGTTGCGGGATCTACGAACGACAAGTTTTATGGTAAATCTGTCACGAAGCAAGAGTGCTGATTAGATGGTAGAGCCATAGTAGCTCCGCCAAACTTCAAGCAGCATTATATTGTCTTCATGTCTTGTGTTTTAGTTAAGGCTAAAATCTTTGAGTAGCAAAGCACCTGCACGCTACCTCAGATAGGATTTTTTCTCTATTAGAGGTCGGATGTGGGCTTCCGGATCTTCAAATGCGGAGATCTTAACAAAGTTTTTATTATAATATAGTACTGGGTGTTTATAAACTTACATTTAAATTGCTAAATTGTTAAAAACATTGATAAATATTGGTAGGAGTCATATGGGAATATTATGTACTTATTCTTCTTTTCTTCACTTGTTACTTTGAACCAGAAGAAAACAAACTGCCATCCAGTTGTCAGTTCCAGTGGAACTTACTCAAATCATTTCCATTGAAACATAAAAAGACACTGCACTCACCTGTCCACTTCGGCTTGCAATATGTCGTAGGATTTCTGCAGTCTCTCAAACTGCTCCTTATTCTTTTCGGCTTCCAACTTGCACTGTTCGTATTGAGGCTTCAGCGTGGCCAGCTCCGACTGGAGCTTAGACGCCTTCTCCTCTGCGGCTCTCCGGCCCTCCGATAGGGTGGCGATGCGCTCTTCCGCCCTTTTGAGGTCCCGAGTTGTGACTTTTGTGTCTAGCACGAGATCGTTGTACTCCTTTTCCTGATGGTCATAAGACTTTTGTTAGTGGTCATAAGACTTTTGTTAGTAAGTAATCTAAACTATACCAATACTAATGAAGCTAAACACTTTTGTTTGTGTGCATGTATGCAATGAAGGAGCTTGGATCCCTATTTCAAAATTAACCCAAATTATTTTACCTTCGTTTTAATCAATTTAATAACTTTTGGATCTGATTTTGCTTCTTGTAAACCCACATTTGTAACATCCTAGTGTACAAAGCATTTAATATAATATGAAACACAAAAGAGACTTAAAAGTTCTAACCTTGCGCCATCTTGCCAAGTTCGAGCTCCTGGCCTCTTGACGTAGCGCAGCAATTTCATCATTACGTGTCTAAAACAAAAAACGCACATAAGTAGTCTAAGCATTCAGGTACAGAGTTTACATGTATAGTTTCACCAATTAATTATATCTGTATCACTTCTGATTCTTGTTTTGAAAATAGAAAATTGGAAAGCTTTTAGAAAACAAAAGATAAGGAGGGGTAGTAACGTACTTGTGACGATATAGTTTCTGTAACGCTCTCTGTATTGTTTGTGGTGGTCGAATGGGTCTCTGTTTTGGAATAGAACATTGAAAGCTATACGATACCTGTAACTGAGTTTCCAGTCGCTCCAACTGCTCCTTGAGTACCGACACTTGGGCGGTGACGTGTATCGTCTCGGCTACGCTCTCTGTGTCGCTCCTGGTGTCCGCTCGGGCTTCGCCCTCGGCCGCGCTGTTGTCCGCGCCGTCGGTGGAGCGGGAGGTGTTGGGGTTGTCGTTCTCTCGCGTGAGACAGGTGGTGCAGGTTCGGTTCTCTAGCGCGCTCACTTCGCGTTCCAGTTGCAACACCAGCTGTTCTAGGTTCTTCACCTGAAAACAACATAATACTTTACTCTAACAGTTCATAGACAACCCTTGACAGAATGTGTGGCGCCAAAAATTAGGAAAGCCGACCGTGAATCCTCTGCGCATTCCAACATGCGTAAAGACATGGCTAAGAAGAATTTTACGCCCTCGGCTATTATTTTTAAACTAAAAATGGTAATAAAAAAAAACAAGTATTAGATTAATAATTATTGCAATGGTAGATGCGGTCCTCGCCAACGTGTTGCTAAATTTGCTAAGGGCATCGAATGAGTCAAGCTTTCGTTACGTGATGACGTCACCAAAATGGCTGCCAGGCGCTTTCAAACAGGTCTCTTAGACAATTCGGCTCGCATTGGAGCAGGGTACTGAAGCATGCTCCAGGCCTCACCCTGTTGTGGGGAGGGACCCGTGCCCGACAGTGGGACATAAAAGGGTTGTTTTATAACTCTGAGGGGGCGTCCATAAATTATGTATTTTTTCTAGGGGGATCGAACTAAATCTTTCCAAATCTCACTTAGGGGTGAGGGGGGTCTTGGCAAATATCACGTAATTATTTTTTAGCAGTAAACGGTGTAAAATTATTTGTTCTAAATTCTCTCAATTTTTGTTTGATACTCATTAAATAATTTTATGATTGTGATTTAAATTACTAGAACAAGATGTGTGTTTTTTTTCTCAATAATCCAACACGTTTACTGCCAAAACATAAATTTTGAAGAATCTCACGTAAGATTAGGGGAGGGGGGAGGGAGTTGAGGAAAATCTTACGATATCTTACCAAGGGGGGATGGGGGGGGGGGGTCGAAAAATGCCTCACGTAATTAATGGACGCCCCCTTACAGTTGTTGTGGTATATACCTTGTCCCGATACCGCGAGTCGTCGCTCAGTGCGACGGTCAGGCGGTTCTCCGCTTCGTCGAGACGCTGCAACAAGCGCGACTCGGTACGGGCGCATTGTTCTTCCAAGTCCGCTTCTCGCTTGCCCGCCGCGTGAACACATCGCTCCAACTCCTGACACCAGAATAATGTACAGCAGAATTAATATATTTTTAAAGAAAATAAACTTTATTCAATTTTTACACCAGATAACTTCTTAAATTTAAATTAACCTCGAGAAAGACATATTTCACAGGCTTTTTTGTCGAACTAGTGTTACCTTGTGTTTGTTAACAATACTACGATACAGGGTGGTCTCTCCAAAACTATACAATGATGATCTGTGGTGGTGGTGTGTCCTCTTGGGATTCGAACTCGGACCCGATTCGAGGTCGAATTCTAAGCCACTGGGCTATCACCGCTCTTTGTGTGGATTGTAATATTGAATGTAACATTCAATAAATATAATCAACTGACCTGTACATGTGCTTCTAAAGCCGACGCCCGTACACGTTCCTTAGCGAGCTGCGCCTGCGACTCACTCAACTCTTTGTTCACAGCGTCCATCTGCCGTTGCTTGTCTGTTACTGATGTCTGAAATCAGATAAAATTGATTTAAAAAAATAATCGAAATTGATTGAAACTATATTCCATTTCTCCAATATGCGCGCACTCTCTATGTCCCCGCTTATTCTACACATTACTTCTGTGCGACATCCGTTGTCATCCATTTGTCAAGATATAGCGCAACGGGCATCCTGACGGTGCCGAAATTTTCTACAGCAATATATTTTACAAAACTCGAAGATAAAGTGACACGTTAGCAAAATAATATTTTTGTAAGAGCATGCCAGACTTACTTTCAGAAAAACCGGCATTCTTACGCCAAAATCCTGGTTCGCTCTAAAATAAGGGTCGTCATACCTGAGCCTGCATTTTCAGATCGTCCATTTCCTCTTTGAGCTTAGCTACTACGGTGTCGGCGGCGGCGAGTTTGGTCTCCGCGAGTTCCCGCGCGCGCGCTTCCTTTGCCACGAGCGCTTCGGCGGTCGCGATGCGCGCGCTCTCTATGTCGCCGCCGCTCATTGTTTGACGACGTAGCGCTCGCTCCTTCGCTATAGTGTCCTGTAGGATTCGATAAGGATTTAAGTTAGGAACTGTTTAATAGATAATAACTTCACCGCTTATGTTGGCTACTTGAAATCTATTCTAGGAAAGAAGAGCTAAATACTGATTTTATTACAATACATGCCAGTAACCCATTAATGACCCAATACAGGGTCGGGTCTCCTTCTCGTAATGAGAGGGATGTAGGCCTTAGTCCACCACGCTGGCCTACTGCGGGTTGGTGGACTACAATACATAACTACTGGAAAAGACATAAGAAATTCAAGAACGATTTACGATGAATTAGGAAATCGTAGTTTAGGATTATTCTTTATAGAATAATGAATACAGTTAGTTGATGGGAAAGATTCCTTGTAACTAAGGAGAAGAAAATAAGGCATATTGTACTACAATATACTACAGTGCTGCTATTAACTTGTATAGTATTCTACAGTATATGTTACTTATGATTCCACTGTCTTTCTTTCACTCACAATCGGTTTCACATTTATTTCAGTGAGCCATCTGTGTTTCAAATCTTGAACTTGCTGAATCACATCCTGATAAACCAACCAATTATTTTATAGATATCAAAAGACAAAAAATGTTTCCAACTTAAAAAAAAACTTAATTATTTTATATTTGATTTTTTAATTTTGTAACTATCATAAAAGATGTGACTATTTTAATAGCAATATTAATAACTGCCTATAAACTGGGTGTAAAATATTAATTAAATATTTTTCATTTGATTTTTTAATTTTGTAAGTCATAAAAGATGTGACTACTCGTACGAGTATTTTAACAGCAATATTAATAATCGCCTATAAACTGGATGTAAAACATTACACTTAAAAAAGAAACATAAACTTACCTTATAGTGCTTATGCTGCGCCCTCGCGGAGTCAGCAGCGGCCAAAGCGCTCGAGCACTCCGCCTGCAGCTCGGCCACTCTGGACTCGAGCCTGGTGATCTGGTCGCGGAGCAGCGCTTTCTCCGCTTGCAGCTCCGCGGCGTGGGCGTGCGCCGCGCGCACCTCGGCACTGTTCCGTTCGGCGACGTGCGTGCTCAGCTCCTGGTTGGTGCGCTGCAGGGCCATACGCTCCTCCCTCTCCACCTCGATTTGACGCTCGAGGCGCCTGGGAGTAATGGCTTCCATTAAAAATATGTTTGGTTCTGAGTAAACCTCATAGTTTATACTATAACACGTATCTCATTGTTTATAGCATAATAGTGTATCAACATATTATAGCAGTGGTTAAGAACTTGGACTCTTAAACGAGAGGTACGAAAACAAGTAACTTCTTTAAAATATGTAAAATTAACAAAATTCATTCATTGCCGGCTGCTGCAATGATAGTTACTATAAACATCTCGAGGAAACCTGCATGCCTGATATTTCTCTATAATGTTCTCAAAGGCAAGTGCATAGACTGCGAAAGCGCTTGATATAGTTACCGTTTTCGGCCAATTAACAGCAGCCGAAAAAACGCATTAAACCAATAGACGACGAACCACTGACGAGCTGACGACTGACTAACCAATCGCGTGAACCGCAACGCAGAAATATCAAACCGACCAATAAAAGCTGTGCTCACGCCTGATGCCGACTACCATACTAACTTGTTCTGCAGCGTGAGAGCGGTGATCTCAGCCTGCAGTCGCGCCCTCAGCCTCTCAGTCTCCGCGTCGGCGTCTCTCCGCGCCCTGTCCGCCGCCGCGCTGGCCGCCGACTCGGCCGCCGCCAGTTTGTTCTGTAGCGACGCGATCTCGCGACCTCGCATTGATGCCAGCTTCTCTGCTGACCTAAAACAAAATGATTGCTGTGTCATAATTATAGCCTGGCCGGGGCTTTGTATACCTTTGAAGGCGGCGCAGCATTAACTTTTGAAATGGCGACACCAATATGTTTCTATAATGTTAATGTTTTGCAAGTTCGTTACGTCTCTCGTCTATGAGTTACTTCCCTGCTAAGTCCTTAGCTTTTTATGTTTATTTTCATTTCGACAATCCAATTGGGACGGCAGTACTCGTTCAGTTAGTCGCCTCGCATCGCTTAACTTTTTTGATAGCTGGAATTGAATTTGCCAATGGAAGTTGCAGGTTTATTGATAAATCCTAACATACTCGTATACTTACTTAAAAGTAGCCAAATCAATCGCAGTCATGTCATGAGTCGAACTGAAGCTACTGCTACTGTCTTCATTCTCTTCCGGAGCAACATATGAAAATCCTGTAAAAATAAGTTTATGTTAAAATAAGTTAATTTATATTATTATTGGTGGTGAAAAAGGCAAGTGACCAACCTGTGTTAGATGCTTTAACGACCACTTTCTTATCGATAACAACCAAAGGCTTGACGTGCGGAAGGCACGTCATGGCAAGGCAAGCATGGAAGCGCGCATGTAATTCGCCACAAGAACTGAAAGCGCCCGATGTTGCTGAACCATTTCGCTCACATGCGATCACATACACTAGTAGCGGGGCTATGCGCTGGATGAAGAATATTTAGTCATTGGTGCGACTTACCGACGAAGGGCAGCTGTCCGGCGAAGGGCGCGCGCGTGCGGAAGGGCGCGGCGGAGGGCGGCGGCGTGAGGCGCGGCGGCGCCGGCAGGAACGACGTGTCTTCTGCGCCGCGGATCAGCGGCACCCACGGAGGCGCCTGGTAAGAGACAATCAACATTGTTTATTTATTTATTTATCGCCAACATTCTGTACATCATAACTAGGAAAAGGAGATACATGATAAATGATTGCCATATGTCAGAACAATTATAGGCGACAACAGCAAGGATTCAAGGACTAACAACCACATTAAAAGAATTTCTGTCTCCTCGCACCATGACTTTTCTAAGTTACGTCCAGTTTTCAAAATTTAAATGTCACCTGCTCTAACAGTGAAAGAACATAGTGATTTATACACCTGAGTTCTCCATAGTATTCTCCAAGGCGACCAATGTCCAGCAACCCACAATAACAATGGACAAAGGGCTACATCCTTCTGGGCAAAGACCCGATACTGCATTAGGGCTCTACAAATAAAATATTTATCTAATAAATATGTTACCTGGTCCCGAATATTGTGTATGGGTAGGTGTTGCATGGCCGCGTGCTGTAATGTGTCCAGATAGTTGAAGCGGCGCGAGGGCGCCACACGCAGCAGCCCCGCCACTAGAGATCGCCACTCGCGCGACGGACCGCCGGGTAACGGGTCGAATGGCGGCTCCGACTTCGGATCACGCTCGTATCTACAGGTCAATGAGATTGATCAAACTTCGTCAATGGAAGCAAGTTTTTGCTGAGACAGAGAGAGAGAGAGAGAGAGAGGTCATGAACAGGTTCATGATTACTGAGATTTCTTCAGAATTTTCATGAGAAGGTGAAACCTGCCTGACGAAATTATATATTTTTCTCACTCTTAGGAGACCTAGCCCCGTGTGGCTAGCCGTGAATTATCAGTTGCAGTGAAGCTTTTCACTGTGGTGGATTAGGTTGATAAACTATCTAGATCGCTTTGAAAACTACAACCTCTATAGATAATACTCAAACAGAAACTACTAACACTACAAAATAATGTATATTTTATTATGCATTGTTAAACACAATGTTGTTAATTAAACCATCCTTGTGTTTAATTATTTTTAACACAAGGATAGATTCAAAGGGCCCAAGACGGGGTGGAGGGCCTCGATTAGGGGAAGGTATGGCGATGCAACACTTACTGTTGTATATTGCTCAGTATTTTTGCAATTGAATCATCTTCCCCGGACGAGAAGGGCCTCCTGAGTGTTACCAGTTCGAACGCAACTACTCCCAGAGACCAGTAGTCACATGCCGACTGTAAATAAAACGGAGACCATTAAAAATATATTTGTATTCGAAACACTAGGACACACAAACACAAAATATTAAGCAACACAATTAGAAACTATCTCAAACTACCGACCGAATCTCCATTATTCATTAGTTAGCGCATTGTAATTTTACGAGTTAAAAGATTCTTAAATATTACTGCGTGCTCAAAAATCTTATGAAGAACATAATATATTATAGAAATTATGTTTTTCATAAGATTTTTTTATCTACATTTATTGTTATTTTAACATGTACTCAGACTATTTAAATGCATGCAACAGTGCATTGAAGGCGCTGTGATGTCATAACTACAAAATTACAGGCAATAGAGAAATAGTAGAACAAGCAAATTATATGGTAATATATGGGAAGGAACATTTTCTCCAACAGTTCCAGTAATCAGCTACTGTATACTGGGTTTATGTATATGTATGTATAGTGTATACTTGTCTTTAGTTAAATGTGTATTATCATCTAGTCTACCGAAAAATCTCCCTTTGCCCTTTTAAAGTGACTTAACCAGACTACTCATTTAGCTCACTTTTTCTAGAAAACATCATATCCAGGCTGAGATTTCCCCGTTGTCTGGGTCTTGAAGGATCAAAGCTTCCCCCAGACAATATCAGGATGTAGTGCTCGGTTGTGTCAGTACCACCAAGCTGTTAATCTAGTCTACAGAAGCGTTATCGCGAACCCACAATGGAGTCGGTAGGCAGAGCGCTGCAGCACTGGTAACACACGCTGTGCGCGGCGGCGCAGGCGGCGGCGGCCAGCAGCTCCGGCGCCACGTAGTCCGCCGTGCCGCACGCCGCGCCCAGCCCCTCCGTCAGCCGCGTGCACGACCCGAGGTCGCCCAGCTTTATGTGTCCGCATCTACCGACCCAAATAATAACAACGTTTAAAATAGTGATAGATTAGAACCTCGTAGACAGGGGCCTGATTTTGTATGACCATGCACACTCGTATCGCGGCGGCAATGTCGTGTCTTGCCCGTGAGAAATAATCAAAAAAGGCTTAAAAGTCAAATATCTACTGAATCTGTTCAATATCAAATATCAACAATCTATTGTGTGCCTTATAGAATGGACATTAAGGTTCATTGTCGTGCCGAGTTTATGAAATTACGTACGGTTTGATGTCACACGATATCGGCACGAAATCTTTAGGGAATGAATGAATCAGGGTCTAGATTATGTTGAGAGCATCTCTCTGCTACCTCTTAGTGATCCACTACAGGTTTTGGAGAGACAAATAGCCTATAGCTTTCCCACAATGAGTGTGATCCACAAACCTTTGAAGAACTCTTACACATGCAGGTTTTCGCTACTTGCTTTCCTTTACCATTACACATCTGAGGACATTTAATTGTCAGTAACCCATTAATGATCCACTACAGGGTTGGGTCTCCTCTCACAATGAGAAGGATGTAGGCCTTAGTCCACCACGCTGGCCTACTGCAGGTTGGTGGACTTCACATAGCTTTGAGAACATTTTTTTTGTGAACTCTCAGGCATGTAGGTTTCCTCACGATGTTTTCCTTCACCGTAATAGCAGGTGATATTTATTTTTTATAAAGCGCACATAACTTTTTACAAAGTCATTGGTGCGTGCCACTTGGATTCGAACCCGGACCCCTCGATTCGAGGTAGAATTCTAAGCCACTGGGCTATCACCGCTCATTTAATTAATGTTAAACAAATACAATTTGTAAAGTCGATAGTGTGTACCACTGGGAGTAGAATCTAGATGTCTGGGGTATGAGAATAAATTCTTAGCTATTAAAAAAAAATGACGCTTCACACTCATAGTCCCACACTAGGATTCCCTGTGTCGTGGGCGCCATGGACACACACAAGACAATAACACAACACACCCAGACCAGAAATAGAAATTCAAATTCATCATTCAAATTTCTGCTCTGCTGGGAATCGAACCCAGGACCTTCCGCGCAGCACACCTGTGTCTTAACCACTGTGCCACTTCGGTCAGTATTGAGATATTACCACTTATTTTAAAGAGTGCAGAGTTTCCGTGTGCCCCTCAAAGCAGTCTGAAGGAATAACTCCAGCTCCGTCCCATCACAAAGACAGGGTTTAGCTTTGGACCAACACTGCTTAACCACATGAGAACACCATGTTAGGATTCCTATAACACCATCATGATGATGTATTCGTTACCTGTCCAAGAGTATGTTGTGTGGCTTGATGTCCCTGTGCACATAGCCCATGCCGTGCAGCGCTTTCAAGGCGTGTGCTATCTCGGCGACGTAGAAGGCGGCATCTCGCTCGGACAAGGGATTGTTGCGACGTGCCATCAACCCTGCCAAGTCGCCGCCATTGCATAGCTCCATGACCAGGTAGAGAGTGCTGGTGTCCTGATGAAAATATAACAAAGATATTACAAACATTTTATTGATTTTAATTGAACAAAAAATATGATGTTACAAATTTTTTTTGTCCAGTCGTACTCCAGTATCTGCTCGCCTCAGCTGTTTCTACGATAAAAGTTTTGATATTTTGGTAATCTGCCATCATTCATCCTTATATAAGATGCTTATCGTAGGATGTTCTTACGCCCGAAATTAATGTCCGATCTTCAGATTATGGATCGCCTAAATGACATTTGGTTGCCAGCAAACATTCCGTCAATCACATATATGTAGTTGACCTTACAAATAAAACCTCATAAACAAAACATTACAATAGCCACAAAGATAAAATATCAAATGTAATGCAATAGCGAGTGAGGCTCACCTGAAAAGCATATTGCAAGTGCGGTATCCAGGGTCCGCGCGCGGTGGCCAGCACGTCCCGCTCGTCCTCCGCCCCCGCGACACGCTTGCGCGCCTCCTCCTTGCGTACACTCTTTAAAGCGTACACGTCGCCCGTTTGTTTCTCTCGTACCATCTATAACAGGGTCAACAAAGAATCATTGTCTGTAACCTTCTCTTCTCTCCTCTCACCATGAAAAGGATGTATACCTTGGTCCACGACGTTGGCCCATATGCCAGCTGAACAGGACAGCGTAGTGGACTAGGCTAAGGCCTACATCCTTCCAACAGCGGATTGGTGGACTCAACATGAACATTATGGAGAGTTCAAAGGCATGCAGTTGTTTTTTCAATGTTTTCCTGCACTGTTTCAGCAAGTGCATCATAACCCTGCACGCTCATAGCCCTCCAGTATGATTCTCGGTGTGGTGAGTGCCACACAGACACACTACAAAAAGTTCAATACCGAGAATGGAAACCTTCAAACAGGGGTTTAAGCACTACTCCTCACAGCAATGATGTTTTTTTTGTAAATTTTTGTTTCTAGTCTGTGTCTTGTGTGTTTCTGCTGCGTGTCTATGGTAACCAGGACTGATAATATGCAGTATTTTTTGTTACTCAATACAATAACTTACATGTACTTCTCCAAAATGGCCCCTGCCAATGGTTTGTATCATTTCAAAGTCAGATAAACAGACGCGGGCTCTACGTAACTCTGCCAAGGTACTACGGTCTGAAACAAATGTGACGTAAACAACTTTGTTTATAAATAATAAAATTTAAGCAAATTATAAAAAATTGATAGCAAGTGTAGAAGTTGCAGAAACTCCTACACTTGCTTATAAATAAAATAATATAAATATAATGTGCAATTAAATTAATTAACACCCTGTGCTGTAACATTAGTGTTGTCCACCTGGTGGGCCTACACTCACTTTGCCAAGATATGGTTATCATTCAACAACTTTTTGTCCCGATTGCTTATTGGGCACTTGTTTATCGCAGAAAGCATTTTACACAAAAAACAAGAATGCTGTGTTGTTCAAGGGATAGGATAGGGGTGGGGTCTAACATTAAACAAAATGTAAGCAACACTAATTTAGTTTCAATTTCAGACACCTAATGTGTTAATTTTGTGTGCTTTACACACATAACTTTTTTTACAAAGTCATTGGTGCATGCCACTGGGATTTAAACCCACTGGGATTAAAACCCTCGATTCGAGGTCGAATTCTTAGCCACTGGGCTATCATCGCTTTACCTCCATTGTGGTAGACAAATTCTACTATCCTACTACTATTATAAATGTGAAAGTTTGTGAGGATAATAGGGATCTATCTTCCCATCTATCCTCACAAACATCCGTTTGTAACTCTTTCATGCAAAAACAGTTGAATGGTTTATAACCTGGATTAACATTTAGGATGCTATTTATCCCTCTCTGGCTCAAGTTCTAAAGTCCACGCGGACGAAACCGCGGGCAGTTCTAGTCCTTTATAAGGATGAATTGTTTATCTGCCCGTGCGTGGCCACTAACTAGTTCACAAATGCAGTAAATTGTTATAACTACTAATAGATGACTTGATGTTGATGTTGTCAGAGTATCACAATTATTATCACATTGTTAGTATGTAAACAGACGCAACAATTTGTATATACTTACATTTATCAACAAATGCTCGCACAAGGTCATCACACTTTTTAACAGGATCATCATTGCACTCATCATATAAAACGGTTAATGCATCCAACAACGCTTCACGATCAATCGTCTTTTTGTTTAGTTTGGTTGTTGCGCTCGTTACTTTCCCTATTATCTGGCGATTTAGACGCGTGATCCTCACTGCTATTGCTTCTTTAGAAGGCTCCATATTATTTCTTAGAATATTATACCTATCTTACACTAATAACCATGCATTTTAAACGTTTCTTTGTTAACACAATGACATTTCCGAATTCCGAGTAGTCTAAAACGGAAATTCTCAAGAATAATAGCGAGTCGCAACAGAAGAAGCCGGTTTTCTTAATTCTTTTGCGTCCGTTATTTTAAATTAAATTTCGATGTTTTAAACAATGTTGACAGATGTCCAGTTTTGACACTTGTGACAGTTAGAATTTGAATGACAGCTGCAAGATGTTTACTTGTCTACGGAAATTGAGCAGCCTGTGGCACTGCACCACAGACTTACATTATTGATTTCTGACAAGGCATCGGTTGGTCTATAATATTCTGGTATAAGATTGTGTTAAGTAATGAATATATAGAAGCTAGGAGGAAGAAATGAAGATCGCGTAATCAGTGTACCGAACTACCGATTACCCATCAATCAAAGAATAGAATCGATAAAATCATCAATAATAATTGATATCGTTTTATCGAAATCTGACGTCTTTAATCTTACAATTTCTAGTTAAGAATGGATTTTGGAGAGTGATTTAAATGCATAAAGAAAAATGTGTTGAGGGTTGTACGGGATTTTTTAAAATACAATTCTGTTTTCTCTATAAAATTTATTATTGTCGAGGTTTAAATTCTTTTTTCGGCATTCATAATTATTTTACTTATTAAAAATGTTAAAATCTTTCCATTTCACGTACAATTTTTGCTAGTTTCACCCTGTTTACTTTACACGTAGGAGTCATTGGGAGGCTATCCATGAACACAACGCCTCCTCGAAGCTGTTTACTGTCAGCCAATGCTCCTGAAAATAAAAATTGGATGAAAATGGTGGGATCGCATAGGATATAACTTAAGTATGTACCTATTTCATCCCCAATATATGCTGAGCTGTCTTTCCTTTGGACAAAGGAAAGTGAGGCGGATGCTTTATTTCGCTCTTCTAATGCAGATTTGGGGTGGTATGAACTAGTGACGAGCTTTAACTGCCACGTATTGATTGATAAAAAAAGTTTTTATTCAATAGGTAGTTGATAAAAATATTCTATACTTAATTGATAAAAAAAATATTTTATTCAATCGACCTTAAAGTGCTATTAGATCCGAATCATGAAAGACTATACATATTTTATTACTAATGATCTTATTTATCTAAGCTGCAGCCAATTTTTCTTGACATTTTCAACCACTGTCAAATCACTCAAGTAGCGGTTATACTTGAAACATACCTTTCACCATATTCTTGATATCATCGGCTGTGACGTCACTGCCTTCATGACGTACAACACAAGCCACGGGAAGGTCACCTCTCTCATCGGGTATCCCAGTCACGGCCACATCCTGTACTCCCGGGTGCTTCATTATAACAGTTTCTATTTCTATTGGGGAGATCTGAGAGCAATAAAAATAAAAGTTAAGGAATCAGTGCTACCTATTGATGTCCTCTTATACTTAGCAAGTGGAGTGAAGTATTGGAGTGCCATAATAAATATTTACTTTGTACCTAATTCATATCCATTTGTAGAAAAAAGTTACAGGGGCCTAAGCTAAGACTAACCTGATGGTTCATGTATTTCATCAACATTTTAAGACGCTCAACGAAGAAGAAATTCCAATGTTCATCTCTGTATAAAATATCACCACTTTTCAGCCACCCGTCTTTGGTTAATGTTTCCTCTGTCATTTTGGGATTGTTATAGTATCCCTGAAATTGGATTAAAAAAACACCTGGATTAAAGATACAGTTGGGTGTTAATTAATATTTTTGGATAAAGTGCAGCGTGAAGAATTTTAATGGAATTAAATTATAATTGTAATAAATATGCATAATTTATACCAAAAATACGTTTGGACCCTTTATCCATAGTTCCCCAGGTACATGAGGCTTATTAATAGTTTCCAAAGTGTTTGGATTAACAAGCTGAAACACAATAACAAATAAAAAACACTTGAATGCCCATAAAATCACATGAAAAATTAAAATAAAAAAAATCTTGGCAACACTATGTCATTTAAATTAGTACACGCTAAATTAAATTAAATTAAAACATAATATTATTTGTAGATTTTAAATAAACAAAAGCTATTGCTAAGTACTTATAAATTCATAATTTGATGGACATAAACACATTAATAGTTTATAAAATGCTTTAATTAAAGAGCTTGCCGTGACTTACTTTGCATTGAGAGTAAGGTAACGGTTTACCCACAGAATTGGGAATTTCGTTTAAATTTTGATGCGAAAGCCCTGAGATCTCCGATAATCCGTAAGCAATGGTGACTCTTGTATGAGGAGAAATAGCCTAAAATAGAAATGGTTAATTTTGCCAATCTTTTTTTATTTTCAATATTAATATTACTTATGATATCCCAACCTTAAGCAGTTAATACGAATATCTTAAACATTTCTAAGGCCTACATCCCTCTCATTGTGAGAGGAGGTCCGAACCTGTAGAGGGTCATTAATAGGTTACTGTCAAACGCTTAGCATCGCATTAAAAACAGCTGTTTTACGGTCAGTTATGTACCACTTCAGACCACGTCTTGTTCTAGCAATCGCAAAAATCTGCCAAAACACCCGAGCCCATTTTGACAGGTCGGTGAGTTATGCTAGGGTTTGCTTGATTACTTGTATAGGAAACGATAAAATCGATATTCGCGAAGCATCGATTTTCGTGTTTAAAAATGAATCTTTACATCACAAATATACATTTTTTGCTCTATGATAAAATGCACATATTTGAAATCCATACTTTGTTTTGGACTCCACCACAGCGGCACGTGGCAGGGTTAAACAGCTATTGGCGCAGGGTACTCGCACATTAGGTATTCTATTATAAAAAAAACTAACTTACCTTTACGTCTTCAACTAAACTGGGTGGTGTGAAGCTACCACCGATCATCACTCTTTCAAAGCATGTAAGATCGCATTTATCAAGAGCACCTGGTTTGTAGATTGGCATAAAGAAGTTTGGACTCGCCAACGTAGACGCTGGCTGAAGGAGTAGAAAAGGCTTAAATCATATCAACTTTCGTATCTATTCAGTAAATCATTAGTATTTATCTATGAGTAAATTTTTGATCATATTGCGAGATAGGTAAACGTGTAGGTACCACTTTTTGATTTAATCTAAGGTAGGTACCTACTTTTGTACTTTGATACATCATAATTTATTATTGCGAAATATACCAATGTTGTACAATTGACCTTTTATCCATTTCGCTTGACAAACTTGACTAGTCCCGCTAATTTTATGTGTGAATCTTTAAGATTCACAAATAAAATAGGGGTTACCTACACTTAGCTGTCCCGTAAATCACAATTATTGGCAATACTCACCCTATATTTGTTAACCAGTTCGTAGAAGTGATCCGGAGTTACGGGTGACGAAGATTGCAGCCGGGTGAACCGTATAATGGGGCTGAATACGAAGAAAGCAGTAGCTGAGAGCCACTGCACTGGAGACACTGTAAAGTGCATCTCAAACGGCGTAGGGAATTTATTGTACATGCCCCTGTATTACATACCGGAATATTATTAGTTTTCCACTGTCTTGTGCTCAGCATATGATATCAAATTACACAGGTTCCACATAATTATGATCAAAAATGTCATATAGGTACATAATATACCCTACATTTATATTCAAAAATGATGTGCCAAACGTGTACAAAAATTCTACATGTGCTACATACACATTTCAAAATGTCACATGTAAGAAAGAAAGCAACCAACAATAACTAGATATTAATTTTATTATTGTTTCTCACCATATATGCGGAATGCCAATCATCCAATTTTTATGAGAGTTAGCAGCTGCTTTGGGAGTGCCACTAGTGCCACTTGTTGCAAGAAGAATTCCGATGGTTGTCTCAGGATCAAAGTCAGATGCCCTGAAAGGGATAAAAATAGGGTCTTTCTGCAGGAATAACTTAATCTGTTAAGAGGTGACATGTTTTTGTTGAATTTGGAGTGACGATTTCCACCACTCGTCAAGAGATGACGGTACGGACTATCCTCGATCACGCTATCGAAGTTTTTTACATCGTTGGCATGGAACTTTGAGATGTTGAAATTGGCACACGGCAAACATTTGGAACAAACATTTTGAAAGTAGTTACTATCTATTTAAAGAAAAAAATCAAAATTACCTGAAATCTTCAACAGATACATCTTCACCAGTTTTTAGAAAATTTGCGAACGTCATGTAACGATCCGAGCCATCAAAAGTTACAATCAAAGATTCATGGCTTATGCTTTTCAATGCTTCTTGAACATCATTCGCTTTTTCGTTTTGGCAGAAAACTATTTTGGGCAATGTATTTTTGAAGGTGTCTGCGAGTTCCTCTGTAAATCAAATGCAAATGAAAGCAATTCCTAAAAAAAATTCGGAAAAAAATTGAAATAATACTATTAAGTTTCCCTTCCCTCTTAACCGCATTTAATACGCAAAAATATGATATCATTTACGTATCAGGCGGCGTCATGCAATCTTTCTATTAGCTCGTTTGAATTCCATAGTAAGCGGTGATAGCTCAGTGGCTAAGAATAAGAATCCATAATGTCCTTAAAGGCATGTGAAGTTCA
This sequence comes from Erynnis tages, assembly GCA_905147235.1. Lineage (NCBI taxonomy): Eukaryota > Metazoa > Arthropoda > Insecta > Lepidoptera > Hesperiidae > Erynnis > Erynnis tages. The sequence continues at coordinate 4,460,326 of LR990092.1, forward strand.
TAAACCCGCATTAGGCGAGTGTGGTGGACTAATGTCTCATAGACGCCATTCCGCCTAGACACCTGCTTTCCCACTGTTCTCTTACCTACTTTTAAGTTCATGTCAATGCCATTGTTTGCCAACCCAAGGTATAAACCAGCGTACATCGGTATAGGTAAGTGTATGTGGTTTGGAGCCATGACAGTGATCAGATCATGTCGTTTCAGGCCCAACTTTCGGAACGCATTTGCACATTGGACTGATCTCTTCAGTCCAGATTCGAAGGTTTCCCTCTCGCCTGTTGCGCCATCAATCTAAAAGTGGCAAAAACCATCAATCAATAATAATATAAAAACACTTGGTAAACCTAGCTACTTCAGTCGTTTTGTTGCGATGAAGGAAAATATCGTGAGGAATGCTTTCTCGTTCTCAGTCAGCGTGGTGAACTAATGTTATTAACGTTAGTCAGTTACCAGTGACTACACACACCTCTACACCATCACACACAGGTCTACAGCGTCTGCATGTTCTTTTAGCATTTCTATAGCCTTTGATTATTTATATATATAAATATACCTATAAATTTAATTTCTATAAAAATACATTGGTAGGTACTTACATGAAGAACAAACTCAGGAGCATCTTTGAAACTCTGCAGTAGTATCTTGCCAAGGTGAAACCTATCCGATGGGATGCCCGTTTGAGCAATAATTCTTGACGTCAAGTCGCCAATATGCCAGTGTACTGCATTACTCTCATAACACTGTATGTTGGACATAGTGAAACACTTAACGAAAATAGAAATGAAAAGCTACTTAAACTTAGATAAGTCTTATGTCTACTATTCTATTCGATAAAATAATTTGAAGTTTTACAGTGAAACAAAATTATTGATTTCATTATAATGAGTTCCGCCGTTGTGGACATCAATTAAGTAGTGGGAGATGATAAATTTTATTACTTTATCGTTGTCATAAATTTTAATAGGTATAATGATATAATAATCCGTAGTTCAAGTACGGTACGAAGATAAAATACATGCAATGAGCAAGGAGTTACAAAATGTAAAAAGTATATTAAAACTTCATACAAATCGCGCTGCAGAACGATAGATATGTTGGTGATCAATTTTATAATATGTATCTATATAAGTAGGTATCTATAGGTAGGTAATAGTAATAGATATAAAGTTGGCTATCAATTTCTATATGTCCATAAGTAGGTACATATGGAAGTTGATCACCAATATTTCTACAGCGCTTTCATTTCAACAGTAAAAATCAACAGACCAATTACTCACTGCGATCCTTTCTGAGGTACCTACAATTTCTGAGGTACAAGAGCAGAAAAAACGTAGTTCTTTTTCTTGGACAAATTGAAAAAGATGAAATATCGTCTTCCGGCAAACACATTTCTCCAATTGCAACACAACATGAAGGAGTTATGGAGACGGCGGTTGATACCAGTCAAACTTCAGGGATTTTACCTTCTAACTCCTTTAATGAATGTTTTAATTTAAAAAAATACTAATTGTTAAGTTAAGAATCGATGTCCAATTTTTTACTAAAAATTTTTATCCCATATCAATGTGTGCATAATGTACCTACATATTAGAAGCTGACCTTCTGTCCTCTCTATATTTTCTGCCGGAGTAGAACGCATAGCCCCGCGGCTAGTGTTTATAGTAAGCGACCAATAACATTGAGGTTTATCTTCTGGTTACTTAAATGATTAATTGGTGGCGATTTTTAAAAAAACTAGTATTAATTAGGCATTAAATGCCGATTGCTTGTAAAACTGAGAATCTGTTTCTATAATTTTGTCATTTTTAGAAGACAAATCTAAAGACACCGCTCAAGCTAAAATCCACAGAATTGCTCCCGCCTGCCAGATAATTACTTATGAGGTTTATACACTCAAACTCAAATTCAAACGCTTTTATTCATTATTAGGTACAATTTGTGCACACTTAATGAAAGTCATACAGATAAATTATACATTCTACATTCATCCGCTTTGATCGCCTCTTAGGCAAAACGTAGACTGGGAGAAAAAAGCGGGCGGAAAAAAACTCCCAGCACTCTTTTAAAAGTAAATAAAACTTAGTCTATAGTGCAGTATGGCTAGGTCCAGTAAAGGAACAAACGTGACAGCTATCGTGACTATCGTCCCATTGCCATCCGCCACTTGCCACCCATTGCCACTCGAAAAACATAACCCTCTTTCTGGCGCAGTCGGGTACAAAGTTTATGCACGTTTCCATACGTTTATGCATGTTTTCACGTTTACTTGTACTAAGTATTATGGCTGTATTCTGTGATTTTTCTTTGATTTTATTTTATACGTAGATGAAGTTCATATTGAGTTATAGTTTGATAGATACTCTTTATTTTATTAGAGGTACAACATTACCTTTCAACAGTTTAACATTTTGTGTATCGATCCTTAGTCTGCGTTTGTTGAAGTTTATAAGTTTACCTTACCACACTTTACTAAGTAGGCAGGTAATTTTGGGTTGTAAAGCGATAGAATATAAAATAATTTCTTAATTGTTATTATTTACATATTATTATATCTACGGTTACTGTATGAACAACAACTGCGATAAAATATTAGAATAATGGTATTTAATTCAAATAGTTATCTACTTATGTATTTTATATTTTGTAAGTATTTTAGGGTTGTTTGTATTTTATTTACAATGTAAAAACTTGACGACATTTACTAATCATATTTTTTAGTGCAAGTAAGTTATTATGTTGTCGGCATATTCAGTCCTAGTTTCACGGTTTCTTCATCCTAATGCTTCATCCTTCTTCCTTCAGCGCACGGGAGCACCGCGCGCGCTTTTTCGAAAACCTAACTACTATTTTATAAATGTAAAGATTTGTTAGGATGATTGATGTTTGTTACTCTTTCGGTGCCGGGCGCTCTTCTAGCTGTGTATGCGCAGGTGCACATGGTAGTCGGTTCCCTTCCAGATATTTGACAGAGGTACTTAGGTACTTCATAAAACTTGATAAAACAACCATATCCAGAAAATACCCATCCGGTGTTCTAGAGCTCAAGGGCAGCCAAGTAATCTCTGACAGAATCACGAATCCCAATCTCGGCAATGTACCTAACTGTTCATAAAATCAACATTATGTATGTGCATAGGTACATAAATTGATATACCTAGGTATTATTTTGAACTTACAAGCAGGTTCTAAGCTTATTGAAAATTTAACTTAACTAACAGACCTTACCTAAAGAGTTCTTAATATGAATCAAATGAAAACAAAATGACATTCTTATGAGCATAATTTTTAATTTAAACGAGCAAAAGTTATTTAGATATTTATCAGTGCTAATTTATATCACAATAATATGGAAATAGTACTACAGTCTACAACTAGTTGAATTCTTTCAAGGTAAATTTTCAAGGTAAGTTTTGAATGATGTGTTATTATTTCGGTTTGATGTGATTGTGTGTTTTCTCGTGGTGGCTTACCTATGTTCTTATCATCTATAAAAACATTTTTAGTGTAAAGAAGTTGGTTTCATTCCATTCAAATTACACCATTAAACACAGTTACAGAACAAGTTACCAAATATTTAAAAAACGATCGCCAACATTAAGTAAAATGTAAGGAATGGTCTTGATTATAATAATATTATTAATACGCTTTAGTTGACAAGGACAAAAATTTAAAGGCATTGCAAGAAAAACTAGACTTCTCTAGAATATTTTAATGTCTTTGTCAAATCATCGTAAATTCAACTGCAGACAATGCTATTAACCTTCTAATTATAGACATAAATTAACCTTTCACTCTACTATTTCTTGAAACAGGTTTAAATATAATAACTACTTTTTTACGCATACAAATGATGATGTTCGATCTCTTTTTGGCTCAATACATTCGAAAGGGACAAAGTGAGTAATTCTTAAATGTATCAAAGTAAACAACTATACAGGTATTTATTGTGAAGTCACCATGAACAACTAACGTGTCAAGAATCAGTCGATAAAATAACGTAGGAAATCGTAAACAATGGACCAATTTCTCGGGAAAAAATATAAGTTAAAATCGTCAGACAATTTTGAAGAATATCTCAAATTTATCGGTGAGTGAGTATTTTCATGTTAATTTTATAAAAGAGGTTTTTAATTTATATTTTCAAAGTGAATTTTTAAATTCTTATTTTGAAATTTTGTTTTTTACTTTAATTTTCAAACGATCGATTTTCGAACGATGTGAAGACTGAATTATTATATTATTTTATTGACCGAAATTATTTTATATTTCAAAAGCGGGACTGTTATTAAAAGTTAACTTGTCAAAAATCGAATCGTTTAAGGAAAATACTTCGTTAGAGACACAAAACGTTTTAAAAGTGTTCCACCACAGATTTATAAACTAATAAAATTCTCATTGAAACTTTACTTAGCATTGAAATTAACAAGAGCGAAATTTAAAGTATTATCTTGCATAATATAATAACACGGAAATATGTGGACTCTACGTTGTAGAGTCCAAATCACCTGATGATGCTCTGTTTTGGGGCGATACACGTGTCGTGTACTATTGGAATAGATTGTGATGGTATATACCTACCTGGAGATAAGGGAGGGTGGTGGGTCCATACCAAAACAAGTTCCAGGATTGTTGCAAAGAAATATAAATACAACTTAAATAACAATGGATTTCCGCAATATAACGCCTGATATAATAAATTATAATTACCTATGTCTCGAAAATATGCCTACCTACAAAAGTCTGATGATAACTCCAAACAAAATAATAAAAAATTTATAAATATGAAAATGCAATCAATAGCACTGGATTCTTCTTGACATTTAATTTTATTTTGCAACATTTGTAATTAAGATTAGCTATAATAGTAACGTACGATAGATCTCCGTCTTTTGATTATGTCCGTCAAGATAAATTGTTTTGTTTTTTTAACACACGTGGAGTCGATGTTTTAACAGGCCTTTACTTTGCTCCCGCTTGAAAACGTCCGAAAAATTTGAATGTTTGAACTCTTAGAGATCGATGACAATAAAATACTCATGCCGCTGACAGAAGATGCTTGTAGATAACAGAAACAGAACTCGTGAGTTTTTTCCGGTCGCTTTTTCTTGTGGTCTACGAGCGTGATCATTTATCGCCCCTCAGGCAAAACGTAGACTGGGAGGAAAACACAGGGTGGAAAAAGCTCCCAGCACTCTTTTACATATAATTTATTTAATAGTACAGTATCTATGACTAGGCCCAATTGAGGAAAAAAGTTTCATGATTGGGTTCTCTTTCCTTCGTACCAATGCATGTCCAAGATACTCGTATAATGCAACCGTAAAGTTACATACCCAAGACTGCACTTTATAACCGGTTCTCTAGCTTGTGACAGAATTATATAGTCTATCATTGATTGTTGATGGAAGAAACCAGTCATTCAAAGAACATCATAATTATTATAATTATGGTAATAAAATGAAGTCATGTTCATATTTGAAGTGCTTAGAGCAATGGACAAATTCATTCGTACTTGTAGAATTAGAATTAATATAGAATTAGCTCTTCAATGTTAAGTAGAATTTTTAAAATTTAATGACTTCTGGAATTGACCGTTTGTTCGATTTTATTAAAGTTGTTTGTGTTTAATTCATGAAATTAAAAGAAATCAAAATTCACGCTTGCACATTTATTATGAACAAAAATTACCAAATTATAGCTGTCCAGAGGGGCAATACAGCCAGTATCTTGGGCACTCTTCTACATAAATAATTATAACTGTTTACTTCTTTAACAAAAGTTTATTTCTTCTGCATCGCAGCGATGTGTTTCATTTGTCTTAGTTAATTTATTTAGTTATTTTAGTTTATTTATTATTATAGTTTTTATTTTAATTTTAATTAGTTTAGTTATAAATCAAAATTTTAAATCTTATCCTCAAGATGTGTAAATTATACTTTTAGTTTTATATATACTTCTATATAAGGATCTTTTGGTCCAAATGTGCAACAAGTTTTTGTAGAATCTAGCCTCTTGTCATCGTACCATAAATCAGGCATAATTAAATTTGGTATTAGCTTCACGTTACTTTTACTCAAGTAAAAGGAAGCTGGGTAACTGTTCGGTTTTTTTCCAGTAAAAGCGCACTTTTAATAGTCTCACATCACTTCAACGTTTAGCAATTTTTTTAAGAAGTGTGAAATTTTTTAAGTCAAAATCGATAATTTTATTTCAGATGTATGTCCTCATGGTGGGGTAAATGGGAATGGTTCGGAAAGATTACCTGCCTCTGATATGATGTTTGACGTAGAGGATGGCCTGTGTAGTAATAAAGTAATAACATCAGGGTCATCACAACTACAAACTCCCAAAACCATCATAAAGCAATGATATTTTGTTTTAATTTAAAACAAAACATCATTGCTGTTTATAAACATGTGTTGCCGATGTTGCGTAGACCGTTTAGACCTGGGGGGGGGGTAGGAGTTTGTAGTAACCCTACTACAAATTCCTAAAGCAATTTTGTTTTGTTTTAAATTAAAATAAAACATCATGTTTGAAATTAAAACAAAACATCATTGCTTTATGATGGTTTTAAGAGTTTGTAGTAACCCCCCAGGATTCTTAATGAGAAGTATTACTACTTCCGTAGTAAAAACGCACAATGTATAATTATTATCTACACTGCATTTTTTATTCTCATGATAATTAAGATTAACGATCCACGTATGCAGAATTCACAGAAGGCTAACCGAATGTTAGCCTTCTGTGATTTTTTCCCTCAAAATATTCCTAATCATAATTCTCACAAGTATTAAGTCGCAGGTGAACAATGTTACACACATACGATAATTTTATATACTTACGTTATAAACTTCAAATTCTATTCCAATATATCAATTCAATCCTAAACATAATATACCTACGAGGTGCTAAATTATGTAGGTATATCTTGTAGGAAGTTTTAGGGGCCATCTGGTCAAAATTAATTAATTAATGCCATAATTATAGCCTTCTTTCCAAAAAGGTTGTAAAATGTCTTGAGGTCTTCAAACAGGTTGTAACAATTTGTTATAATTGTAAGTCGAAAATACACCGGTGAGTGTTGGTCAATTGCCCATTGACCCGAGCAAAAACAGGAGACTCGCCAGCCCGTTGCCAGATTTGAAAACGAGCTCTTTTTACGTCCTTTCTGAAGAACACCATGTCGTAGATTTTCGAAAATACCTCGGCTGGAAGACTATTCATAGTTTAAACGTACTATAATTATCACAAAAGTATCATTATCATTTTATTATCATAAAAAACTTTTCTTATTTCAGATATCGGTTTTCTATCCCGTAAAACAGCATGTGCCTTATCTCCGACGTGTATCTTGACGAAGAATGAGGATGGCTCCTACACTTATACTATGAGCAACGGCTTCCGAAGTACCGTCATTAGGTTCAGACTTGGTGAAGAATTCATTGAAGAGAGAGCTGATGGTGTGAAGGTATGCATCTAGATTCTAGAACCATAACCTACCGCCCTCCGACCAGGTGGACTAACGACCTGAAGAAGACAGCGGGAAACCATTGAATTCAAAGCACCTAGGATCGGGTGAAGTGGTGTTGATGTACGGTTGGTGTACGGGAGTCATTTTCAGCAGTGGACTCCAAAGGGCTGAAAGGAAGGAAACCATGCGTAAAAATTCAGTCACTTATACCTACACACTCACACATATGTCAAACAAATAGACAAAATAGTTTAGACTCCATCCAGATCCAAAACATCCAGTTTGGATGAAACTTCTACATTCTTTAGAATAATTCCACTTTTATTCATCTTCTAAACTTTGATATTATAGATATATATCTTACTAATAAAGTTATTTATTTATTTCCAGGTGAAATCTATAATGACAAAAGAAGGCAACAAACTCATACAAGTTCAAATTGAAGACAATGGTAGAAAATCTATGCACGTCCGAGAATTTACTGAAGATTGTTTAATAGTGGTGAATATCTTATATAATATCTTTATCTGATGGGTGTAGGAATAGTGTCAATTTGGACCATGCCTACTACCTACCGACATAGTGCTCTACTACCATCCTTTAAAACAGCTTAAGATTACTTTAAATGAAAAATTTGTACCACTTGAATAAAACTATATTATAAACTATAGAGTATGTAGGTAAATAAACTGCAGAGTTCAATCGAATGCTTGCATGTTACAGTACGAATCTAAGTAATGTTAAGATAATATTGATACAAACATTTTTTAAAACTTCCAAACCAATGTGCATGTTCATGTATTGTGTTCAAAACTTTAGTTCATGATTACCAAATTCTTACATGGTGGTTTTTGTTTTTCAGACTACTACAGGCGAAGGGTGGGATGGAAGATGTATAAGAACATACGTTTTGGTTAATTAGCTATGGAATTTATGTAAAAAAAATAGAAAAAATGTTGTATCTGTTGGGGTGTCTCGAGTGGAATATTTTGTAAATTTAAGAATCTTAGGTACTATTTTAAAGCTTTATTAAAAATACTTAGTAACTAAATGCTTTTTAATTTATTAAAAAAAAATCTACGTCTTATATCAATTTGTATTTCACACATTTTGGTAATAGATGGCGTTAGTAATGGGTACCGGTACCTACTATGTACTGAGTCATACCATAATTTAAACTAAGTACATATTTTATAAACTATTTTATAATTTGTAAGCAGTTCGTACTGTGAATGTAGGTACATGAATTTGTCACTAGACCCAACGCCCCAGGTAAAAAAAAAGGATACCTTTAAGTTGACTTTCATTATGCCACGATCTGTGTATACCTAAATAATGTTATAATATATAAAATATATAATAATGTATAAAAAGCGGTGATAGCCCAGTGGCTTAGAATTCGACCTCGAATCGAGGGGTCCGGGTTCGAATCCCAGTGGCTTTGATACTACCAATGACTTTGTAAAAAAGTTATGTGCGCTTTATAAAATTAAATATCACCTGCTGTTCTCTCTCTCTCTCTCTTCAGCCGACATTGATCCACTGCTGGACATAGGCCTCTCCCAAGGCGCGCCACTGAGCCCGATCTTCGGCTCTCCTCATCCAGTTGCTTCCCGCCGCCCGACGCAGATCGTCACGCCATCGAGCAGGAGGGCGTCCCACACTACGTTTGCCGAGCCGCGGTCTCCACTCTAACAGCCGTTTGCTCCATCGTCCGTCGGATCTACGACAGATGTGGCCAGCCCACTGCCACTTCAGCCTGCTAGCCTTTAGAGCTATGTCGGTGACTTTGGTCCTCAATCGAATTTCATCATTTCGAATTTTGTCTTTGAGGGACACACCGAGCATAGCTCTTTCCATAGCTCGCTGAGCGACTTTAAGCCTGTGGACTAGCCCCACCGTGAGTGTCCACGTCTCGGCCGCGTAGGTCATCACCGGTAGGACGCACTGATTGAAGACCTTGGTCTTCAAGCTCTGCGGTATAGGCGACGAGAAGATGTGACGAAGTTTTCCAAATGCTGCCCAGCCCAACTGAATCCTCCTGTTGACTTCGCTCTCGAAGTTGTTTTTACCCAATCGCATTATTTGCCCGAGGTAAGTGTACTCGTGAACAACTTCGAGAGGTGTGCCACCTACGATTATAGGACTCGGGGCTACATGCGCATTAAGCATTACCTTAGTTTTATCTAAGTTCATCCCGAGTCCTACCCGTTGTGAGGCTTCATTTAGGCTGGTCAGCATTTCTTGCAGCTCCTGCAGCGATTCTGTCATAATGACGATGTCGTCGGCAAAGCGTAAGTGCGAGATGCGGTCACCATCTATGTTGATGCCTCGCCCTTTCCAATCCAGTAGTTTGAAGACATCCTCCAGTGCACTGGTGAACAGTTTCGGCGATAGGACGTCGCCCTGTCTCACACCTCTGTGCAACTGGATGGGCCTTGTCTGGATGTTCTGGATTTGGACGGTCATGGTAGCTGCGCTGTAAAGGCATCTCAACACTTCGATATAGCGCCAGTCGACTTGACATCGCTGCAAGGATTCCAGAACAGCCCAGGTTTCGATAGAGTCGAAGGCTTTTTCGTAGTCCACAAACGCCATGCACAGGGGCTGATTATATTCTTCGGTCTTCTGAATAATTTGCCGCACTGTGTGGATGTGGTCTACGGTTCCATAATCTCTTCGAAACCCGGCCTGTTCGGGAGGCTGAAATTCGTCGAGTCTTCTTGCGAGTCGGTTCGTGACAACCCTCGAGAACAACTTATAGACGTGGCTCAGGAGCGAGATGGGCCGGTAATTCTTGAGTAACGTTTTGTCCCCTTTTTTGTGGAACAAAACGACTATGCTCCTGTTCCACGCCCTTGGAGTTCTCCCTGAATGTATGACGGAGTTAAAGATCTTAACGAGTTCTTGAAGAACTGGTTTGCCTCCTGCTTTTAAAAGTTCGGCAGTAACTCCGTCCTCTCCAGGGGCTTTTCCATTTTTAAGTTGCCCGAGGGCCAGCACGACCTCCTCAAGACTGACATCTGGAAGCTCGTCTGTGAAGTGGCGCGTTAACGTGGCTCTGGGATCCGTGTCCGGGGCGCTAGGCTGAGGTACTTTTGAGGCATACAATCGGGTATAGAAGCTTTCGACTTCGGAGAGTATCTCCGGCTTGGAAGAGACGGTGCTACCATTTTGTGTCTTCAACCTCGTCAGATTGCTCCTTGCGAGACGATGCGAGAATACTTTCGACCCCCGGTTTTGCTCAATCGCTCGTTTTATTTGTTCTGTATTTGAGCGCCGGAGGTCTCTGCGTATTAGCCTCTTAATAGTCTTATTTAGTATTTGGAGGTCTGACGGTGTTGGGTTTATCTGCTCGCGTCTCTTCTGCATTAGCGCTAGAGTCTCATCCGAGAGTCTAGACTTCTTACCCGTATGCCTTTTCCTGCAAAGCCTTTGCCCCTCCTCCCTGAGAATTTTTGCCACGTTTTCGAAATCCTCGTCAACATTCATTGTGGGTGTCAGGGCACTAAACCGGTTTTTCAGCTGAAGCTGGAACTTTTCAGAACCCACTACGGTTTGGATAGGAGTCGGTCGGAGCGTAGACTTCATCATACGTAGTCTTTCCAGTTTAACGTTGATATTTAGAGAGCCTCGGACAAGTCGGTGATCGCTGCCGGTATTGAACCTGTTGATCACTGAGACGTCTCTAAATATCCGCTTTTTGTCCGTTATGATGAAGTCTATCTCGTTTTTTGACATACCATCAGGGCTCCGCCAGGTCCATTTCCTTTGGGGCGTTTTCTTGAAACCTGCTGTTACGGTGAAGGAAAACATCGTGAGGAAACCTGCATGCCTGAGAGTTCAAAAAGAATGTTCTCAAAGGCATGTGAAGTCCACCAACCCGCATTAGGCCAGCGTGGTGGACTAAGGCCTACATCCCTCTCATTGTGAGAGGAGACCCGACCCTGTAGTGGGTCATTAATGGGTTACTGATAATGTTGACTGTAATTCTGACCTTACCATTACCGTACTTGAGCAGAGATGCGAAGAACGCTTAGGAGACTTAGGAGTTATTGGGTGTTAAAGCCATAGAGTAGCTCGTCCGGGGAAGTACCTTAACGCCAGCCTCTTAACCCCTCGTAAAGCAGCATATCTTCATGTCTTTATGTTTCGGCTACGGAGAACCATACCTCCGCGGCCGAAACATAGCCGGGAGTATTTTATTTGAGGCGAACCTCTTAGTCCTCATGAGTTTGAGATTTATGCAAATATCCATGGGCTGCAGTGACCAAGGCCTGCATGCCCTTTTGGTACTCAATTGCTATATGAAAAAGTTATAGGAGAGATCTCTCAATTACTATATGAAAAGTTATAGGAGAGATCTCTCAATTACTATATGAAAAGTTATAGGAGAGATCTGCGCCAGTAGCCAATTAACGCATGATTACAACTATCTAATAATCTGCCTACACAAGATGACATTTCTTATTCCCTTAAAAGTCTCAATCATCGTGAGTTGAGAATATCGTTAAACAAATAAAAATTATCCGCGTACTCTTGATAAGGAAATTCGCCAAGCCAAGCCAACGTGTATACCGTTTGATAAAACGGTTTTTATTGACCTAGTTTGATTAAGGTGAAAAAAGGAGTGGCGAAAGTTGCATCCTGTAAAGTTATGACACTTCAAACTTAGCAATATGGCGGCATAGCATTCCCTTTGAAATATCAAGAAAGAGAGGTGTGGTCAATGGTGAAAACAATTTTCTGCCGCTTTTTGAGAAAGCCTCGAAGAATAATTTTATTGAACATGAACAATTTAGATATTGAACATTAAGCTTTTAAGTCACAGCCTCTAATATAGGAGAAATGCCCCATGGCATAAAGTTTGAATAAATAATTCAAAACGCTTTATTCGTAATTCCCGTGCAGCCTTACCTCCATCCTCTAATAACCACATCTTCACATCAAAAGATGGCGCCACGGGTATTCTGGTCAAGCTATCAAAGTTTTTTACTTTGCTGGCATTCAAACCAAACTCAAAGTTTACGTAATCTGAGCTCACCAGGCTCATCTCATCCATAGGTACCATTTAGGTACTAGTACTAGTAGGCTAGGCAGTTACACCAAAACTTTACCAACTCATCAACATAGATAATGGAACGGAGTTTAGATTAAAGAAAAAGTGCAAAAATATTAAGAGTTCCGCAGATATACGAAATTCTAATAAATCAGGAGTTACCCTAAGACGTGTGTGCACATGATACACACACATGTGTGTATCACAGCGGTGATAGCCCAGTGGCTGAGAATTCGACCTCTTAATCGAGGGGTCGGGGTTCGAAACCCAATGACTTTGTAAAAAAAAAGTTATGTGCGCTTTATAAAAGTAAATATCACCCGCTGTTACGGTGAAGGAAAACATCGTGAGGAAACCTGCATGCCTGAGAGTTCAAAAAATGTTCTCAAAGGCATGTGAAGTCCACCAACCCGCATTAGGCCAGCGTGGTGGACTAAGGCCTACATCCCTCACATTGTGAGAGGAGACCCGACCCTGTAGTGGGTCATTAATGGGTTACTGACAAATGGTACACATTCACACACAACAACACACATAGTCTTATACCTATTTCCATCCTTCAAATCAGAAACAAAGTAGTTTCTTAAGATATCAGAGCGTCTGCCTTCTCGTCAACTATCGCTTTTCATACAATCAGAACAATATCACTAACATCATAATATCCTTCTTAAATTATTATTTCTTAAAAATAAAAATTAAATAAAAATAATAATTAAAATTCATGTCATACATTCAAACTCCTCTGGAGAATATTCAAGGAACCCTGATGATCGTCTGACGTTTATTAATCAAGCACATGTAGGTATATAACCGGCTGATAACAATATAAGGAGTTGCAATGCGGGTTGTTTATTGATTCTAGTGGATCTTTCGTAAGCTATAGGACATCCATCCGAAATGGCATACGCCGGCAAGACATACAAATACGAGAAGGATGAGAACTTTGACAAATTCGTCGACTCTCTGGGTAAGTGGATTTTGGTTTTTAAACTTTGAGGAATAATGAGGAATGTTGTATGAATCTGTCTGTGGCATCGTGAATATAATAGAAGAATGGACTGATTAATTGATTGAAGTGGTTCTTAGCTATTTATAAAGGTTTTGAGGGTTATTATTAACTATAACGTGGCGCAACCATTTGTGTGATGTTCAATCAAAGCAGCATTTTATATACAGATCAGATTTAAAACCCCAAAAAAATTTTGGCGTAATAATGAACCAAAAAGAAATAGGAAGGACCGATAAAATTAAGCCTGTCTGCCTAAAATCTGGCAGATAGGATCCTGAGCTAGCTACAATTCACGAATAGGTACTCCTTTCAGTTACTAAGATTATAAAAATCCGCGTCTAATCAAGCCCCATTTTCTGGGTGAACCGTGCTCGTCAGTGGCATATTGCAAGAATTGTAGCGACAAGATTCAGAATTTTTTTGAGATTTTGGATTCGGATTGGATCGTTCTTACGATTACTCCATCAACAACATTTCTGCGATCGTAAACAAATGTTAATGTTAAGTAACTAACAGCGGTGATAGCCCAGTGGCTTAGAATTCGACCTCGAATCGAGGGGTCCGGGTTCAAATCCCAGTGGCACGCACCAATGACTTTGTAAAAAAGTTATGTGCGATTTATAAAATTAAATATCACCTGCTGTAACGGTGAAGGAAAACATCGTGAGGAAACCTGCATGCCTGAGAGTTCACAAAAAAAAATGTTCTCAAAGGCATGTGAAGTCCACCAACCGATGGCGATTATCTTTAACGTTTTGATGCGAGTATCATCATGTATGTATCTTGATGATACTCGCATGTCGCATCAGTATCGTGCCACAACGTACAATGATTGACTAACCAATACCACAATCTACGTCAAATCGACCAATAAACATTGTGCTCACGAGTCTTGCCAACTACTATAGCAGTTAACCGGTCTTGATTTAAAACGGAAAACGAATTTGATTGATGATCATTGTGACTATTGTGAGCAACCTAAGACGTTGTCCTCTTATTCTGTATCCTGCTTTGTAATGTATCAGCCTTTTGAAGTCCTCCGCTGAATGTAGAGTTACCCTTGATACAGTTGCATATTCGGCCTTATGCCTACTTGAATTGAACGCAACGGTTCTCGCTGCCTTTCACTGGTCACCAACCAACTTTTTTGATTAGCTTTGTACTCCTTTTGTTCATGGTCACTTTTTGAAGATCTACCTTCTTTACTATTACCGCTAATTACGTCTAGACTATGGGTTCCAACGACTAAGTACCTAAGCTGAATATAGCAATAAATATTTCGCCGTTTGGAAAAGTTGTCGGTCAAGTTTCTTACCTACTTGCACACACCCCGATATGAATGCCAATTTATTGCATGGATAAAGTGTTATCACTGATTGCTATGGATTATGAGCTCACATCATTTGCTCAGATAAGATTGACCGATACCAGGTGTAAAGTACGATTCCAGCGAACTTAATAAAGTTTCCGAAACGAAGAGTTGATAATATGTGATGATAGTGTATTAGAGTCATAAAATGTACCTATACTTCGGCAGTTGTCGATTATCTTGAAGTTGAAGTAGGTAATTTCAAAGTCGAACGCATTTGTGCAGTGAACGTATTCGTATAGTTAACGTGTGCCATTAGTATGGGAATTGGTTTGACAGTTTTGATATCCAATATGATGGATGGCATCATTTTTGATGGACTTTTAGTTGCGCATGGACTGCCGTGCTTGTCTCCTGTTCCGAATCTCTAGAACGTCAACGAGAAATGGAACAGACCCATATCCGTAGTTACGTGTATGCCAGCCACATTGCCGGCTGTTTATATACTTTCTTTTTCTGTGAAAAACGCCTTTTACAAGTTTGACATTATGTGACGGTTAGTTTTTCCTTATTTCCAGGTCTTCCAGCTGAACGCGCCCAGGCTATCAAGAGCTTCAAGGCGACACAGAGTCTGACGAAGAACGGCGACACCTACACCCTCTTCAGCACCACTGAAAACGGTGACAAGACTCTCACCTTCAAGGACGGAGTCGAGATCGACGAGCCCTTGGCTCCTGGCGTAGTTGTTAGTATTGTGCGGTTATAATAACCCATGCTAAAGTGGTGATAGCACAGGGGCTAAGAATTCCGGCCATGACTCGCACCACAATTGAATTCCACATTCTCCACATACCTACTGATGTTATGCAACACACACAAGATAACATCATGCAGTGACCGAATGCAGAAATTTAAACTCATCGTTTTAATTCTTAGTTTAGTCGCAAGGTTGGTGGACTTCGCATACCTGTGAGAACATTTTTTGTCAACTCTCAGGCATGCAGGTTTCCTCACGATGTTTTCCTTCACCGTAACAGCAGGTGTTATTTAATATTATAAAGCGCTCATAACTTTTTTTACAAAGTCATTGGTGCGTGCCACTGGGATTCAAACCCGGACCAATTCAAATTCAAATTCAAAAGCTTTTATTCATTATTAGGTACAATTTATGCACACTTAATGAACGCCATACATTTAAGATTATACAAACTTCTTGATCGCCCCTCAGGCAAAACGTAGGCTAGGAGCAAAAAGCTGGCGGAAAAAATCTCCCAGACCCCTAGATTAAGAGGTCGATTAAGAGGCCACTGAGCCAAATTGTAGATCTATATATTAAAAATTGTCGCTATTTCCAGGCCAAAACCACCTTCACCGTGAACGGTAACACCCTAACTCAACTTCAGAAGTTCGACGACGGTCGCACCATGACCTTGAAGAGGGAATACTCTGCAGACAAGCTGGTTGTGGTAAGCACTTTGATTTCATTTTAATAGTCCTTCATTGCACTTATGGTGTCGGAAAAGATTGGAAGTATATTCTTGTATCGGTTAAGAACGCGTACATGTATAGCTGCCAGAGTAAGGGCGAGTATTAACAATTGGTATTATTATTAAATCTTTGTTACTTAGGTGCTACTAATAAATTATAGGTACTAATTGGTATTTTTTAATTTTTATTCTTCGGACACCGTTACCTCTCCTGTTTATTTCACAACAGTATCTAGGTACTTACAATCTCTTTATGTTGTGCTTGAATTTAGGTACCTACGTGGTGTTCTCTATAACAAATGTTTTATATTTATTTTCAGACCATTACCACCAGTTTCTGGGATGGCACTGCAGTGCGATACTACGTTGCTGCTTAATTTTACGTTCTGTTCATATTTATTTTTATATGTTAACGATTAAAAAATTTTTATAAATAAAATTTAAGTATTTTGTTTAATTTTTACCGCTCTATCTTCCTTTCATGAGTGCTGTTAACCGACAGTACCGACACATATCAGATTATCTGTGGACAGTGGTTTAGACTTTGGTGTCATGGAGAGCCAAGTCAGGCATGTGCTCCTAGGGCACATTCACATGCCTTTAAAAGTGCAAAGTTCAGAACGAGGCGAGGGGTGTTAGATATACTTCTGAGGGCGGGTCCTGATCGTCAGGCTGCAACCGTTTTACACTACCATTTAACATTTATAGCGTAAAATTTATAGGAATAAACTCTATAGACAGAAATATAAGGCGTTATTAATAAATACGTCCGTGGTAGTAGGTTTGGATAGTCTGGAAGATAAATTAATAGAATAGCACAAGAATTTATTCAGATTTAAACTTTTAACTTCAATATTTATAAACTAGGCTTTAAAATAGGTGTTTTATTAGAATTATAAATTGCACCAAAATATATTCGTTGCGTTTTTGTAATACAAATTTAGTAAACAAACGGACATGCCACTAATGTGAAGAACTGCAAATAACGCACACGAACAATAATGGTTTTGCCCTATAACAAGGACTTAGGTACTTACTTGAGTAATATTATTAATAAGTAACGCTTC
Source organism: Erynnis tages (assembly GCA_905147235.1). Taxonomy (NCBI): domain Eukaryota; kingdom Metazoa; phylum Arthropoda; class Insecta; order Lepidoptera; family Hesperiidae; genus Erynnis; species Erynnis tages. Next base: position 4,477,733 of record LR990092.1, read on the forward strand.
ATACTCATGGCCAGGGTCGCCTTTAGCCTATTAGAGACCCTGGGCACATTAGCATTGTAGGGCCCCTGTGCCTTTAATAGAGCATTATTTTAAAATAGAAAAAAGTAAATAAAAAAAATACTGAATCCGAAAATAACATAATCCACAACATTGACTCTAAGGATTCAGATTGGTGTTTTTATCTATGTTGACTTACAGGCAAATGATAGCACTCCATTCTAGGTATTTGAATAATTCATATATTGATTTTTTGAAATATGTTTGTCGCAAATAAATTAGGGTAATTGCGTAAATTTGGTCGGTAAAAAATTTGGGTGATTCAGGACACTTGGGGGCTCATTCTAGGATTGTGCCATGGACACACAACATACACCTACACTCCTAGTGTCACCTAGACCTTCACGCAAAGGTCTACTCTGTCAGGAATCGAACCCACAGGGCGTCTTAGCCACTGCGCTACGCGTCAGGTCGTTATTAATAGTAGTATTATTAGATAATGATAGCACACTTTATTAACATTTATATTATATATACTAAGTATTCTAAGTAACACTGGGTTGTAAAACCTCATTTGTGTCACAGTATTAAGATAAATATTAAAATCTTTATACTATGGTTGTGGTTTATGGGACCTAGGTATACTTGATAATGGCGATAAAGTGCGGTTTTTAGAAAAAGGGACCCAGTGCGATAATTTCGATAACAATTCGATAAAAACATGTTGATAATTCTCTTTTATCTAACAGTCAACGTTAAATGATGATATCGTAGCTTAATGTGTCATAATAATAAAATGTTACATTGTAACTGAATAATGCAATGAATAATGTAATAAAATGCACATTGTACCTATTATAAAAAATATTGGGCACCTAAATTAAAAAAAAAAAAAACGGGTTGCACTCCGGGAGTGCCGGCAGAAGTGAAACATTAACTTTGTGCATTTTTGAACGAATTTTCGATCCGGTCACGTGTCCTGACATTTTTTAACCATCACAAAAAAATTCGTTACTTTTTTCATTAATAAACGCCCTCCATCTTACGCATTTTCGGTGAGCGTCACGTGTGTTCACAACGTCGCCAAAGAAGTTTTCACTTCAAAAACATGATACTTGCTTTACTTCTTAATGTATTTGCCATTCACTAGAAAATAATTTTCTAAAAAGTTGAGTCTCTGTTAACCAAATTAGATAGAGATTTAGCTAACGGAAAATTCTCAGCCCCCTCATATTGACGGAAAATTTGTTGGTGCTGCATAAAACGCAAGATGGAAAATATTTGCAAATTTTTTTGTAAATGAGAGTCTTAACAAAATTTTGTTCTTTTTGCATATAGATATCCCTTAAGTTAGATTATTTATATTATTAGTTCCTTTGAGGTTTTGGGCACGGCATATAGATAGAAGATATTAGTTTGATGTAAGAGCATTGAAAGATGACATGATATTGACACTGCAACTATGTAGTTGTAATGTAGTTGCAATGACAATATCATGATACCTACTTATCTCTAGTGTTTTGTGATAGTCCTATACAATAAATGTTTCCATTGTTTCAGTTTCACAGTTTAAAGTTTTCAAGCCTTATATTTATCTGTCACGAAGGAGAAGAAAATGCTGTCTTCTACGAGTATGTCCAATACAATCAATAATAGCGCCCTATGCAGCATAGTAGGTACTAGACTACTAGCAAAGTGATCTTATGCTGTATTTGCGTACGTATACTGTGTATTTGCATGTTTATAACCGTATGTATCATCTACAGAAAAATCACACTCGTCATGTGATGTGATGAGATGTGGTGAGTGTGTAGAGCAGCCATAAACACTATCCCATAAAATTCATATTGTTATCTAAAACAATCATCATAATAATATTGACACAGTGCAACTTGATCTATATATCTTTTATCATATCTTTCTCGAGTACTGAAATAGGTAGGATAAATACCTAGAACAACTCAGTCAGTGTGTATTCAGTAGAAAGAGCTTACAGTAACAGCTAAAAGTTTATTCTTGCAAAAATGTCGTTTTTCGGAAAAGTTTTCAAGTTCCAGAGCTCTGAGAATCATGAGGACTTCATCAAATCGCTTGGTAAATATATTAGGAGCATAAATCATTTTTTTTAATGTTTTGCAATAAAAAAAATTTGTAAGGAAACGAAATTGTGATTTAAGTGTTGACTCGTATTAGCTAACATAAGCACAAGTGCTAGATAACACTCAGAAGTTTAAATTCAATGTAATCACTAGTTTAAACTCAAAAGTTAAATGTTGTCAGAAGCAAAAACAAATTCGATATATTTCCCATTTATTTATTGTATCCATATGGAAGATGTATCTAAACACCATTAATAAACAAAAAGTAATAATTATGATAAGTCACGCTCCATTTACAAAGAAATATTGATATCACTCAAGTTTTTCAACCATACAAATAGTAAAATAAAATTAAGTTATCTAAAGCATGAATAATAATCCATATTCATGCTCTGATAATTTAATGCAAATGAACTGAGAATGAATAATGATCCATAGAAAGTTGACAATCAAGCTTTTCCAGGTTTACCAGCTGACCGAACTGGGTTCTTTATGAACTTCAGGCCAGATCAGAAGATTGAGAAGACCGGCGAGACTTACGTTTATACCTTCGATACGCCAAGAGGAGAGAGGTCTGTACCTTTCACGTCTGGCGTAGCGTTTGAAGATAATGTTCGAGACATGACGGTAAGATCCTACGTCTTTAGTTACCTAGCTGCCACTGCTAGAAGCACTTACCAGCAGAAGTGTGTTAAACGAGTATGTGATAAAATAAACGTAGCCCTCTTCATTACAGGTTAAAAACACGTTTACTATGGACGGTAACAAACTGACACACCTCTTGAACTTCGACTCCGGTTTAACTATCACCGCGAAGAAAGAGTTCTCTGATAACAAACTAGTTGAGGTAGGTACCAAATTACCATAATATATTCAAAATCTTTTTGCCTGACCCTTATACCTCTGATCTTTAGATCTTCCTATAATACGCGTCAACAAAAATGGTTGACACTGAATGTTATAGAATATCATCTGAAGCATAAAATCTTAAATACGAGTAGGTAGCTAAATACGAGTAGGCCTTTAATTCCGTATAGTTGGATAGAATCCATATTTCCATCCGTAGGCAGGCATTCAGCAATATCACGGTTCAAAATGCTTAAATAGAAGCTAAGGACCAAAGAAATATTAATTAAATTGAAACATCAATAATTAAGAAACCATTCTGTTATCGGCATGATTACCAATCTCTTGTAGGTACTTAATGCCTTTACAAATGATAACTATTTTCGATTAATCATTAGGTAATTATAATGATTGATTAATAACAAAAAGCCCTTTTAATATTTGCGATTTTATCACACAAGTGTATCTTTATAAATTAAGGTAATACCTACATTTAATGAATGCCATTATTTTCAGGAACTGAGAAACAACAAATGGGATGGAGTAGCTACTATCACGTATACTGCCTAAAAAATAGTAATTAAATTAATGTCGTAACTTGTTTTTTTTATTTTTACTATCTTCTACGTTCTTCTTTCGATACTTATCGTATACATACATACATCATAGGTAAGCATCTTTGCTTTAACTTGTTTACTCGTTTACTTAAGTATCATAAGAAAGAAAAAACTTTTATTTTATTTCTTAGCTTGTTTTTATTATAAAACCCTTCAAAATTACACATTTTTTCATACTGACAGAAATTCTCTACGCAGCCATTCATATAACTACCTAAGATAAATTAATTTTAATTTAAATTATCTCTAAACTTAAGCGCTGTAGTACCTCGTAGCCGTGCCGTCCCATTTGTTACTTGAGATTGTCTGAAAAACAGAAGTTTCTACTTAAACATTTGAAGAATATACTCAAAGGAAAACAATAAATTTTCAATCAATATATTTACATTCAAAAGATAAACAATTAAATAAGGTACTTTTGTAGAAAACCTACAATTTATAGGTAGGTCTTCATGAGACAAACATTTATGAAAATTGATAAAAAATCATTAGTTAAAGTCTCTCGACTCGTAAGATTCGAAATTCCGTTTCAAGTTCAGAGTGCACTTTAATGTACCAAAACTACTAAGTTCTTCAGCTATCGATAGACTGCAACTGACAACTCGTCGAAGGCGCCTGGAGTATTTTTGGGTTAAAAAAATTCAAAAACTCCTGGAGGGACCCGTGGCCAGTTCTGGGTCAAAAGGAGCTGCAGCGCTGTACCAGAAATCATAATCATAAAACTGATTATGTTCTCTCTTTAATTCGAGAACGAATTGTAGAGAGAACTTGCATTATTCCTTACCTCTACCAGCTTATCATCGGTGAATACTTTCTTGACAGTGCTCACGACGTCATCATTTTCTCCGAATTTCATCACATGAGTAATGGTGTTGCCATCAACGGTGTAGGTGTTCTTAATCTAAAAAAAACATATTATTATTGAATCTGTAAGTTGCGCCTGTGCGAAGCGCGCACAGATCCACTGCTTGAGTAGATCGCAAGGGATAGAAAAAGCTAACCGACCTTGGGCGCGGTCAGCACCTGGATGGGTGACCGCTATATAGTAGCGAATTAAACGCGCGCTTCTATGCTTCGCCGTCGGTGCCGTGTTATCGATACGATAGCAGCTAGTCGTTAAACCTTGTCGGAGGCCTTGTGGCCGGTTTGAAACCATCCGATAAGGGTTGGTCACTAGCTCGTTTTTTCAGCAATCCGCATTGGAGCAGCGTGGTGGAGTATAGTCAAGGGCTCCCCCTATCGTGAGGGAGACCCGTGCCCAATGGGCCATAAAAGAGTTGCAATTGCTCCAGTTGCATATTATTGACGACTAGCTGACCCGGCACATTAGTTCTGCCAAATAGAAAGTTATACTATTTTTTTTCAGATTTTCTCAGCGTATAAATTTTTCATTAACTTAATCGAACATATCAAATCTTAAATCAGCCGTTCTCAAGTTTTAGCGAGACTGATGAACAGCGAGTTATTTTTATTAATTGTATTGATTACTTGGAGCCCCTTTTCACCTCATAGTCAATAGGTCACCAATATTACAAGGAATTACTCACGGGTACAGTCTTCAAGGTGTTTTCAAATTCTTCTCCATTCTTGAAAGTAACACTTTTCTCTTGATCGTTGACATAGAGGACGTGTGTGTAGGTGTCACCATCTTTCTCAAACCTTTGGTTGGGTTTGTAGTTCATGAGATAAACTTTCTTTTCTTCTGGGAGACCTGAATTTTAAAATGTTTATCTTAGGTAGGTACATTTCTTACATTCTTGTTACTTATAAGGTACATGTCTTCACATTGTAGCGAAGGCTCCGCAGATGCCGTCATGGCGCTGTTCGCTGTGCTCGCGACCTAATGAGAAGGGGCCCTAAACGTAAAGTTAAAGAAGTATCTAATAAAATAAAAATCATAAGACTACCGGACAATGAGTTCTTTTATTACTTAGGAACACATATGTAAACGGAGAAATGGTCAATTTTACAAATACAATGTCTGCATGTACAAACCCATGTTATGTGCTTAATTTTAAATGACACTACACATACGAAACAAATCTACGAATAAAAGAGAAAAATAATCTAAGTTGGAGGATTTATTTATAACACTCACCGAAAGATTCAGCAAAAGCTTCGTAATTTTCTTGCTTTTCCAGCTTGTAAAGTTTTCCGTAGAAAGCCATTTTGTTGTCAGTTTATTAAGCAATGGAAATCAGTGCACACACACAATCGATAAATCACGAACTAATTAAATTGCTCCGTTCCACTTTCATTTTATTTATCCGAAACCTAATCGTTGGCTATAGATTATGATAAAAAGGCACTATCGAAATGTACATCCAACATAGTGATTCACTTTTTTTTACATGTAATTTGATGTATTACTACCTACCAGGAGTTATTTTTGGCTGTGTAGGTACTCGTATTTATTTTGTTAGGCTTGGGTAGTAGGTAGTTTTCTGGAAATTCCACTTACTAATATTTATTAGAGTGATATCGGCGCGATACTTTTGACAATCACCGACGACGCAAGTGTGTTGTGCTGTGTCTGAAATTAGTGATCCACTGCTGGGTCGGGTGATCGGGTCTCCTTTCAAAGTGAGAAGGATGTAGGCCTTGGTCTCACGCTGGCCTAACGCGGGTTGGTGGACTTCACATGCCTTTGAGATCATTATTGAGAGCTCTTAGGCATGCAAGTTAGATATCTCACGATGTTTCCATCACCGTTATAGCGATTTAATTTTAAAAAGCCCACATAAGTTTTAAGAGTCATCGCTGCGTGCCACTTGAAACCCGGATCGCTCAAGAAAAAATAAACGCTTCGCATTTATAGCCCCAGACTAGGATTCTCTTTGTCGTGTGTGACATGCACACACACAAGACAACACACACATCTAGACCAGAAATAGAAAAAAACTTCATATCTCCAGGTGGGAATCTAACCCAGGACCTTCCACGCAGAACCGACCAATTGCACCACCTATCGTCAACTATAACATTTTTTTCCTTAAAAATTACATACGATTAAATGGCTACTCATGCTACGTTTGCACCAAATTCGCCTTAGGTAAGTAACTACTATCTTTGTCAGCTTAGCTTAAAGCAGGTGCAATGTATCTATATCACGCAGTAAGATTATTTAGACCGTACAATCTGACAAGGTAATTTTTTATTACTGATTATTTATGCAATGCAAGTGAAAAGTCGAAGTCATCACTGGTGAGCACAGCACAGGTCTCTCCCAATTGGTGGTTAGTGGCCAACCCGTATCGGAGGTTTTCAAACCGCCCATAGGGTCCGCCCACGGTTTAACGAGTGCTATCATATCGATGACAACCGGGACCGACGGCTCAAAGTACCCTCCAAAGCAAAGAAGCGCGCATGTGATTATTGACCGCGTCCGATGTTGTTTAACTTTTTCGATCGCTTGCGATCTACTCAAGCAGCGTGGCTCATCAACCATGAAGGTCATCATAAAGATTGCTGTCAGTACCGGCGTTAAGTTTAAGAGTTTAATCATCGGTGTAGAGCCAACAGCATAGGGCTAAGCTGTAAGGTAAGAAGCAGCCTGAAACTTTGGAGGGGGTCACTCACTATTAGGGGTAGTTCATAAAACACCACTAGATGTTAGCAAACTATAAATTAATCGCTGTTAGGGGATAGCTAGAAATTTCCTTTTATTATTTGGAAAATTATTGAGATTTTTCAATTTGACCTTAAGTTTTCACAGGTCACAGTTTCACGGGGGTCACAGGGGACATGACCCCCCCCCCCCGCTACGGACCGCGCCTGGCCAAAGGCACCCATTACAATTTTCTCATGTAGTAAAAAGGTCAGAAATTATCATGTTTAATCAGTGCACTAGCTATCATAATGCTACATGATTATCAAGAAAAAAAATCATAGGTTTCAAATAAGTTATATTTAACAAGGTAAAATACAATCACATAAATATAGATCACAGAAAACACACTTGGGCTTATCTAAATACAAATCAGACCTGATGGTGATACCACAACTTCTGCAAACAAAATAATCCTGAGACTCAATCATTGTAAATGTTACTGCACAAAACATATTCAAATGCCCTTCTTTACAAACAAACCCATTCAGAGTTTCATCGCAACTTTGACATGTATATTTGAGAAAGCTTTTCATCTTTTGAAATATATCCACGATTTCAGTGGCCAGAAAATCTTTCAGTTCCTTTTTCAACTTCATACAGACATCCTCCAAGTAAGTGCCAGCCATTACAAAACATTCATATTCAAATTTATTTTCTACTATTTGCCTAGAGCAGGTTTCATATAACCTCCTCATCACATCTACTGCATGAAAAGATAATATTAAACTTTTTATCTCCTCAACTGTGACATCCGGTACTAAGCTTTTGGATGCATTTTTCATAGACAAATCTAAATTTTTGTTAAAAGTCAATACAATCAAAAACACTTTGGCTAAATACATATCAGTTTTTGCATCTACATATAATTTATTGTAGTCATATGATGGCAGCGACTTCACTTTCATAGTTTTGCTTCTGAATGTTTCAATGATGTCCCACATATCATTTAGTGTTTTTGTAGGGTTATTAATAATAGTTGGTAGTTCAAGATCCTTATCTCTCTCTGCATATATAATGATGTCCAGTTTCATAGGCCTTTTTCTGCATAGTATTGTCCTGTCAAGTAATGCTAGGGCTATCATTGCATCATTGGTTGAAAAAGCAAAACCATACAATTCATATGTCAAAGGCACACTTTTTATTTCAACAGGAATTAAATTCACATTTAAAGAATCTTTATCCAAGGAATATTTAACTAGAAATATTTCACGGTTCTGTGTTGATACATAGAATTTACTTTTACTTCTAACTACAGCTGTTATTCTTTGGTCATTAACAACATTAATATTTTGTGAAAGTATTCTACAATTCTTGTCTATCACTTGCAACAACAGATGTCTGTGTTTATTGCATGCTATAACAATGTTATTATCTAAATATTCAAATTGTATGTATTGAGTTATCATTTTATCTTTATAATCCCATAGAGGGTGAGTATTTAAATGCTTCAGAATATTGTTGTCAAGCTGGAATTCATAAGCTAAAACTTGGCCATGTACATTTGAACAGACAAGTAGAAATTGAGTATCAGATGTGGGAATCCACTTAATTGCAATAATTTCTTCAGAGTTGTCACAAACATAGTCAATGAGTTGCACATCTATTGAATTATCCACATACTTGAGCAGCCAGAAGAGGATGTAGCCATTCTTTTGAGCTGTGACAAAGAAGCAGGACTTATCCATGTTTAATATTGGAGACCAAGCAATAGCATTTGATTCGAGAGCATATGCTGCTTTTTTTACCTTAGTTAAATTTATAGGTCCATTGTATGTAACTGGGGGCACTAAGGAGTTAACTTCCATTTCCTTCTTTAATTTCTGTGACAAATCTTCAAGTCTCACCCACTTATGCCTTCCTGGAGCAAATATGTCAATATTACCAATACTGTTTAGAGTGGCAATAACTGAATCATTGTTGTAAATGAAGTCAATGGGAGACCATTCGAATGCAAAAATTACTGCCGATTTCATCAGTTGGTCACTATGAGGCCAGAGTGCTGGGTCTAATATCATCTGAGTCAATTCCATATTTCTCATTGGACACTTCATTACATTTTCTGGAAACAACTCACTTGCGGGACTAGACTTTGAGGTATTTATCTTAGATGCGTAGAAGTCAATGCTCTCATCCAAACAGCTCAAATTGTGAGAGAACTCCAGTAAATGAAGACCACTGTCGCAGCGAACAGTGAGAACGTCGTTGTGCCATACGACATCGATGTCTTCATACTTATTGATTTTTATGGTGTGTCTTGATACTTCCTGCAGCATTTTCTTCAATAAATATGAACTGAGTTCTAAATCTGATATTACAAGTTAGAAAACATTTTACATTCAGTCATACTCGTGTGATAATAATAACAAATGACCGCCGTATAATGACAGAATGACTGAATGACACAGTTCTTTCACTGCTGACAGTTCACTTGACGAAATAATTAAATGACATTCAGCCTGCTGCAGAACTTGAGAAACAGCAGATACCTACTCAAAGTTGCGTTAGAAACTACTGATTACTTGATCAAAATCTTCTTATTTTATTACATACTCATACTTGCAAAAAAATCAATATCTGTAAAGTTATTTTTTGATTATTTTAAAACAATTTTGCTATCATTAATTACTTTTTAAAAAAAGTGGAAAAGATGGAATCTCAGGCACAGACGTCAAACTTATTTTTTTTCAAATTTATAGAAAAAAGTCAAATGTCAAAACAAAAGCACGTTTGCATCGTTTCGTTTGCATTTGCTGGGGAAGTGTAAAATTTGTAAAAATAAATTGTATGATTGAATTTACCTGACAAAACTAGAATGTAATATTGTAGCCTAAAGTTTATACCAAGTTTTGTATCTCAGTGCTACTAAGAATTAAAAATGGGGAACAAAAGAAGATATAATGCAAAAGCGCGTCAAGTTGTTAAAACTAGCGTTGATAATTCGGAAACTAATGAGGTTCGTTACTTTTTCTGTAACCCATTGCACCACCCACTGCACGGTCGGGTCTTCTGTCACAGTGAGAAGGGAACAGGCCTTTAGTCTACCAAATACCTACTGGCCTAATGATATCTGAGTAGTATCATTAGGCCAGTAGGTATTTAGAGAGGGAGCGTAGTGTAGTGAGGGACCTCACATGCCTTTGAGAACATCTTTTGTGTGAACTCTCAAGCGTACAGGTTTCGCCACGATATTTTCCTTGACCGTTACATGTGCCATATAATTTTATAAAGCGCACATAACTTTTTTAGGAAAGTTATTGGTGTGTGCTACTGGGATTCGAACCCAGAACTCTCGAGTACGAGGCCGAATTGGTAAACACTTGGCTACCACTGTTTTCAAAAAGTATTACTTATAATAATTTCATGCATGATTGCAGATAAAAGTAGAGTTTGGATCTAATGAATATGGGTCAGCAGACACAAGTAATTTACTTGCCCTTCCCTCGAAGAAAAGAGAGACAAAAGTCATAAAGGACAAGAAAGAAAACGTTAGGTTTTTGACAAAGGCTCATAGAAAGAGATTAGAAAAAATTGTTGACAAGAAAAAGAAGAAAGAATGTGTAAGTATTCTGAAAATGAAAAATTTTAATATTTTTTATTTGGGGTCTAGTTAAATGAATGTTTAAGGTGTGTGCACATGCTAGTTGAAAGAAAAATGAGTTTTTATTATAATGAAATTTTAATTTTAAATAATCATATTACTTTGATAATTGAGTAATTTAGGTAGCTCAACTTACAAGATAATTTTTTTTTAATTTGCTTTCCAGAAGCCTAATTGTATTTTTCTCCTATATTGTAAGTAATTGTATTTCTATGTATTCTAGAGAGCTGCCCTCTTAGAATCTCTCTCAAAAGTTCAAGCTACACCCGATGAAGTGAAACAACTGACAGCTATATCAGCTGTTCAAACAATAGGACTGAGGCGCCTTAATGAGTACAAATTGTCGTCCACCCATAGCAATGAACCTGCAGAGCAAAAAAAATTTAGTAGTATAGCTGGTAAGTCAATTTTATGTGACAATTATATAATTGGTGAGTGGTGAACGGTCTGGGTTCAAATCCTAGTGGCACACGAGATATGCTTCTCACTTTAAGAGGTGAGGAAAAGTGAGGAGAGGGATTGTTCTGCCAGTAATTTTGACTTAAGGCTTAATGATGTTGATGGATTTGGATGTCATGGTGGGGCACACTAATCTTAGTGTTGTCAGTGTGCCTAGCTGTCTAGCTTTAAATTCATTCAGAATTTACAAACAACGGCACATCAAAGGCACATCCAATATATGTAGTAAAATTTATGTGGAATATAATTTCGATAATATTATTTTCCAACATTAGTATAATTTTCTTACCCATTTTAGGTGCCAAAAAGCGCCTCCGCCTTCTGAGAATGGAAAATTCAGATGTTATTAAAAAGAAGAAATATGACCCAAATGTAGTAGGCCTTGAAGAATCATCTGAAGAGGAGTCCTCAGATTCAGAGGAGGAAGTAGAAGAACCACAATTGGTTGAGAATGGACACAATTGTTCTGAAATAGTTAATGTTGACGATGCAAATGAAACAAAACCTAATATAAATGCTGACAAAGTGCAAGATGCAAAAACAGTTGATGATGTAAAAGATAAAAGCAATGAAAAGGTTAAAGATAAAGTTAATAAAGTTAAGCATACTAAAGAGGAGAAGAAGAAACCTGTATTAGAACACCGAACAGTTCATATAGAAGTGAAAAGAGACCCTAAGATTCAGGTAGCACGGTTGAAATTGCCAATTCTAGGTGAAGAACAGAGGATAATGGAGCTGATCAATGAAAATGAGATTTTAATTGTTGCTGGTGAAACTGGTAAGTGTTTAGTTGAATTATTAAAATTAAAAACAATGTTTTGGAGTATTGACTAAGGAGCTGTAACTTGTTATAGAGTTAAGAAAACTATGCAGACTGCAGACTGCAGAAAAATCTAGTAGGAGGTAGAACCAATAGTTAAATTCTATAAATAGACAAAAATGAGAGGTAAAAGGACTCACCTCTCATTTTTGTCTCATTTATTAATCCTTTAATTCTTTATCTGTATTTGTTGGGTATGTTTGAAGGGAGAGATATTTTTTTTTCCAAAATGGCTGGCAACTGGGCTTTCATGAAAAGTGGTCATGTCTGCTCATGGATATCGGTGACACTCGCAGGATCACTGATATATTTGCAGCTGGGAAGACAATGAGTTGATGTGCAATTCAGGTGCAAGCAACACTTTCATTTACAAAAGCTTCAATCTCAGAACATAATTTTGGCCTGTTTGGGGATTGAATGTAGTATTGTCAATGTAGTATTGAAACTAGTCCACAGACTACTGGCACCTCTTTCTCACTGGGCACTCTGGGCACTTGCGCAGGGCCCCGCGATTGAACGCGGCCCCGAACGTCCTGCCCGATCGCTAAATGAATTCCTTAATAGAGATTTATCAGTCCTAATGTGCCCAGGACCTCCTCACCTTCACATATATGTTGCTTAATGTTATTTATTTAAGATTGTTATTTAAAACTATTTCTTGTTTTTGTTATCTTTTTATTTAACTTTTAGCACATATTTTATGTGTTATGTATTTTTATCCTTGAATTTGAGGCTTTTCTTCTTTTATATTACAAAATACTTTCATTCTCCTCTAGAAATGTTGACACGGGAAATTATTATTCATAACGCTCATCATTTCAGGCAGCGGTAAGACAACACAGATCCCCCAATTCCTCTACGAAGCGGGCTACACTGAACGTCAAATGATAGCGGTAACAGAGCCTCGTCGGGTCGCCACCGTCGCTATGTCGATGCGGGTGGGCTACGAGCTCGGGTTGACCACAAAGGAAGTGTCGTACCTGATGAGGTTTGAGGGAAACGTCACTAAGGACACCAAGATCAAGTTTATGACGGACGGTAAGGCATTTTATAATAATATCACACATCACACATCTTCTAAGATATGTGATTTCTATAAAGTTGTCAATGTCAATTTTTCCCACACTCATTGGTCAATAACATAAATTCTCATTATTCGAGCAGTTGCCAGTTAAGGAAATTCTGGAACATGGCAATGAGTGCGAAAACTTCGTAGGACTGTGCTTATGTTATTTAATGTTATGGGAAAGTTGCTTAATTGGCCTCAATTTCTGTTGATTGTGCCAATTGACAGAATTTGAAAAGCTGTTACGAGACTCTAGCCTATATTGGCTACTTTTCTCTTATAAACCAATCCCGGTAGAATCCTCATATTGTATAATTATTATTACACTATTACACTACGAGATACAATAATGTTTTAAAAATATGTTTTCAATTTTCAGTCTGTTGATCGACATAACCTCATTTTCATCTTCAAACCACCCAAAGATAAGAATAGTGAGATCACCAATCGAAAATATACTACAAATATCATCACTGCATTATTTACAGGTGTTCTTCTAAAGGAGATTCAATCGGACTTTCTCCTAAGCAAGTACTCAGTAGTGATAATTGATGAGGCTCACGAGAGAAGTGTGTACACTGACATACTCTTGGGTCTCCTATCCAGGATCGTGCCATTGAGACGCAAGCGAGGCAGCGTTCTTAGACTGATCATTATGTCTGCTACCCTTCGAGTGGAGGACTTTACTGAGAATACTAGGCTGTTTAAGGACCCACCGCCAATGATAAAGGTAAGTTTTTTCCACTGATTTAAGGGTAAAGAACAAGTTCTTTGTTTTAGAAAGACTAGGCAAATAGGCTCCCTCATGGTAATTGATCACTGTCACTTTTTGACACTGGCAACATCATTCACCAGAGTGTGTTGCCGGCTTTGAAGGAGAGTTTTTGCACTCTGTGCAAATCTTAATCTGTGTCCTGTTTACTGCAGAAATAGACGGACCATTCCAAATTTGTCAATTATGCAGCAAAAATATGCGTTAAAAAATTCTGATTGGTCTGAAAACAAGATTGTGCGTGAACGCACATTACTCACAAGATGAATTCGTACGAAATCGCTTCCAAACTGAGCGCGGCCTTATTCTATGGGTTACTGCAGAAAGGTAGTAAAATAGTTTCTGACGCATATAGGACACAATCACTTTTAATTCATTAACTTTTTGTACTGTTATAAAAATATAGTGCTTGTGAAATTTTTCAGATTGAAGCAAGGCAATTTCCAGTGACAGTGCACTTCAACAAACACACAAACAGTGACTATTTGAAGGAGGCGTATAGGAAAGCTGTGAAAATACACACAAGACTACCGGAAGGCAGCATACTCATCTTCGTTACTGGACAACAAGAGGTAGATAACTCTTTGACCGTTTAGAATCATCATATTATCACGATAGACTGATGTATAGTATTTTTAAGGTGGTAGGGCCATCGTAGGCGTATGTTGAGTATAAAATGGACTGCTCGCCGCACTAATGTTTCTATTCTGAAAGATCTTAGGATCATACAAAATTTACTGGGATTCGAACCAGGACCCCTCGATTCGAGGTCAAATTCTAAGCCACTGGGCTATCACCGCTGTTTATTTTTTTACATACAATTATATTTTTTACATAATTACACTTATATTTCAGGTTCACTATTTAGTCCGAAAATTGAAGGCAGCCTTCCCGTATCGTAAAGATGTTGACTACTCAAAGCTTATTACGAAGAAGACAGCTGACGTGGACACAGCACTAGATTCAGAGCCTGAAGACATTGAATCTGATGATGACGAGGTATGCTCTATACATATCAGGCTTTATTCCAGCAACTGTGTAAAGTGTAACGTTCATTTTTATTTGGTGGGGTTCGGCCCTTTGCTGCTAAAATGGCTGGCGCAGGGAATTCATGATGGATTTCCCTACATAAAAAAGAGATCCGTGTGCTGCTGCTAAAGAGGATTAATATGGTCGCCTTAAATCTTTCCTACAGTTATACCCAAAAAACTTATAATACTTGCCTAATTGCAAATACATACACTGGCATACTACCACTGGCTCAGTAGAAGAAAGTATAAAAAAATATGTGTGGTTGTTCGTGGGCTACAGAGATGACTATATTTAAGAAATAAAAAAAAAATAACAATTAAAAAAATTAAATCGACATCAAAAAAGTATGAAATAAGTTTTGTTACATACTTTAGGCCTCCTATTTTTTGAGGTTGGTACCAAAATTAATATACCAACATATGTAAAAATTGTTCAGTTCCGAAAATATTACATACATATATGTCGAATTGATGACCTCCTTTTATGAAGTCCGTGAAAACAGGTTTAAAATAACCTTATCTGCTCTTATTAATCAGGTGGAGAAGGAAATGAAGAGGGCACGTAAAGCCAGGAAGAAAGCCAAGCGAAAGTCCAAGACGTTGCCCAAAATTAATCTGGACGATTACGAAATGCCCGAGGACGATGGTCAGGCGGATCTCATTGGCAACGACGATGACAGCGATGGCCATTTGAGTGATTCAGGTTTGTTTTATATTGGAATTAAAACAATTAATATTAGTGTAGAGACAAGGGCTCGCCCATAAATTACGTGACGCGTTAATTGGGGGAGGGTGTCACCGGAATGTGACATAGTGTGACAAGGGGCAGGGGGGTTCAAAAGCTTTGTGACGTAACATTTTAAAATTTGAAATCCATAACGCGTAATTCATATGCGAATAAAAAACTTTAAAAATTTGCAAACTTGACCTATATTTATGAATAATTTAGCACTCTCGCTATGAGATTATAAATAAAAAAATAAATATAATTGTGTTTTTTTATAATTTTTAAATCATGCATAAATTTTTAAAGCGTGTGACGTCACATCACGTGGGAGGGGGTTCTGAAAATGTGACAACCTGTGACAAGGGGTTAAAAAGTTCTAAAAATCGTGTGACGTAATTTATGGATGGTCACCAAGAGAAAGATTGAATTGATAGAGTTGCAATCTATAGACCAGAGTAGTGCGAAAGGCCAGTGGTCGTTTATCAAGAGTTCTGGGTTCGAATTCCAGTGTTATTCACTAATGACTTTGGCATTAGCCATAACTGGAGAAGGGAAACACTGTGAGGTTGTATGTCTGTTCTGTATGCCTAAGAGCTCTCCATCGTGTTTCTAAAAGACCACTGGATAGGTCTAAAGCCTACATCTTTCTCATCATGCGATAAGAACTGACCCTACAATAGGTCACTAAAGGTTACAGACATTGAATCTGGCTTCGCTATAGATAATTCAAATCTTGTTGAACTCTGGGATGATCAAAACTGTGTTATATATTATACCATTTGTAATTTTTTTCTGCTCGATGTCAATTTTTATTATCTGACTAATCTAATGCTCTTTTTCCTTCTCTTCCAGACACCGAGTTAGACAATCTATCGCCCGAGATCAAATCGTGTCGTCAGCCGCTCTGGGTGCTACCGCTATACTCGATGCTGAGTTCAAGCAAACAAGCGCGCGTGTTCAGTGCGCCGCCGCCGGGCGCCAGAGCGTGTGTTGTCAGCACCGACGTCGCCGAGACCGCGCTCACTATCCCGGCGGTGCGATACATTGTCGACACTGGCAAGAAGAAGATGCGGTAATGTCAAAAATATCAAATACTACTTAAATATTTAAAAAACTGGAAGAAATGTTGATCTACATGCGGTTTCCTCAAGGTTCGATTTTGGGTCCACTGGTATTTTAGGTTGTCTTCCAACTATGATGAATAATGAAGCGCTCAGAGGCCAGCTGCTTGAGTAGATCGCAAGTGATCGAAAAAGTTAATCGGACGCGTTTAAAAATAAAATAAAACTAATGTTAGTGTTATAATTGAATAAATGAATCTTATAACTAATACATAATTTGATTGGCAAGTTTGTATATAATTCATTTGTCCATTTAGCATACTACGTTTAATTATTTTTATAATTAGATGTTATTGCACCTAATCGAACTCATAGGCTGCCTAGGAGCCACCCATCGCTGGGTAAAGAGAGAAAAAGCAGAAGGAAATAACTTTCGACACAGGTTTTGGTGATACTTTATTTATTTAGACGCGCGGCTTGAGTGAGAGTTTTCTTCTGTTATTATAATATGATCGTTACCACCGATACGTGTTCGCAGGGTGTACGACCACGTGACGGGCGCGAGCGCGTGGCGCGTGGTGTGGACGTCGCAAGCGAGCGCGGAGCAGCGCGCGGGGAGGGCGGGGCGCGTCGCCAGCGGGCACGTGTACAGGCTCTACAGCAGCGCCGTGTTCCAGCACGAGCTCCCTCCCCACCACCCCCCAGACCTCTGTCGCAGGCCCGTGGACGAGCTGGTGCTGCAGATGAAGTGCATGGGGATTGATAAGGTATAGGCAATTGTTTAAACACCCGGAATATGTCTACATTATGTAATTCTATTGTGATCCACTGCAGGGGGTCAGCTTTCGTAATGATACACAATAACTACTATTTTCATTGAATATATTATTTTGTAATGTGCACGTGATGCGCTTTCATTTGAGACCTCACTCGATTATATTTGCAGACATTCGGTTATTCTTCCCCACTTTCACCCCCCACAACTTTTGAACGACTCAACCGATTTTCATCAAACATATCTAAGAACACTCGGCCGTAACTCACCTTTCATACAAAAAAACTTAATTGAAATCGCTTCATCTGTTCGTGAGCTACAGTGCTACACACAGACAAACAGACTAACAGACAGACATATACAGACAGACACGTCAAACTTATAACACAAGGGATGTTCTTTTGCGTAAGGGGTTAAAATCCACCATGCTGGTTTCATATAAGTTTGCATAATCTTATAGACAAACCTTCAGGTATGTAGGTTCTCACGATGTTTTCCTTCACTATTACAGCTATTATAGTTAGATGCACTAGTTACTGGGATTGGTACATGGATCCTTCGAGTAAGAGCCGAATTCTTAACCACTGGGTAAAATGCGCTGCTGAGTAATACATCGGAGCAAAGCTCTTTCTCAGGCATGATGAATTGAATGCCTTGCTACTGTGAACGATTAAGATTGATAAAAAAAACTTAATATTATCATCAATATTTGCAGGTGGTAAATTTCCCATACCCAACTGCACCTGATAGGATACAGTTGCGTCTCGCGGAGAAACGGCTCGAAGTACTTGGAATACTAGAGAAACCCGAACTGAGAAAGAATAAAAATAACAACGACGAAGAGGTAGGACAATTTTTTTGTACATTGTCTAGAACTAAATCTTCGAAATGTGTAAAATCTACTACCGAAACTACTGTGCTGTGACTATTTCGCCTAAAATATGTTTCCCAAATAGAAATAATAGAATTTTCTTGCTTCAATACGAGCTATTAAGGCAGAGATAAGTTCTTTCCCGAGTATTCAAAGTCAAAGTCGAAAGCTTTTATTCATTATTAGGTACAATTTGTGCACACTTAATGAACGTCATACATTTAACATTATACAAACATCCGCTTTGATCGCCCCTCAGGCAAAAGACTAGGAGAAAAAAGCGGGTGGAAAAAAATTCTCTAATTCTATTGTAATCTATTAGAATTAGATATGTTATTTATATCATAACAATTATTGCAGGTGCTGAAAGTGACTCCGTTAGGAAAGGCAGTGTCGGCGTTCCCGCTTCTACCGAGATATGGAAAAATGTTGGCGCTCAGTCATCAGCAAAATTTGCTGCCGTACACTATTGCGCTGGTGTCTGCTCTCACTGTACCCGAGGTAAGAGTAAAAGATATATTTTTGAAACTTTGTCCGCCTGATTTGTTTTTAGAATTTATTCTAGGGAGTAATTAAAGTATTATTATATCGACGATGAAGTGACATGAACTCCTAACTGACATTTTGGCGATTTTTTTTAGGTATATTGACTTTAAAATATAACTTATTGTTTGCGTGAGCTGGCTTCGTTTCCTGTAAAATTAGGTATGTTTTGGTAGATAAAGGTTCATGTCACTTCATCGTCGATATTATATCAACTATTGACTGCACTTGAAACTGTCGCTTATTATTAGACAATGCTCAAGACTTAGAATATTCGTAAATAAAGCATTTAGTATACAATATTAAATTTAGTCTTGGAATCGCATTTGCAGCTTAATTTTTTATGATAACAGTGGTATATGTGGATATATCTGCAATAAACTTATTTTTATTTATTAAGGAGTACAGCAATGCATTAAATGGGTATTAAAAGTTTTCTGTTCGCCTTTAGGTCATGAGCGGTAAGGCGGATTGTTGGCCGGCAACAGGCAACACCCTCCTACTGGGCGACCCGGGCGTATTGCTGAGGGCGGTTGGGGCCGCTGAATACGCCTACACGAAGGGAGAGGAGGAATTGTTCTGCGCTAAATACGGGCTGAGAGAGAAGGTAAGAAAAAAATTCAACTATTGATATATTTATTGTGGTCTTGGGACAATTTAAATACTTGCTCAGTACCAGACCAGTGTAGAAAGGTAGCAAAGAAAAGAGAAAAAGATAAGATCTCAAAGCAATTGTTTATTATTATTTTTAAGTAGATTATTATTCCCCAATGATAAGGCCGCGCTCAATTGGACGGGATTTCATACGAATTCAAATCAAACGCATGTATTTTGAACGAATTAAATTCATACAAAATCGCACCCAACTGAACGCGGCCTAACGATTTCAGAATCAGATTACGGATTGAAATTTATACTGTTTGATTGTCAAGGTACTTAAAATGCTCTAATTTCTTTGAAAATCATCATCAAAAAATCAAATCTTCCCTCGCAACTAAATGTCATTTATGCGATCCATAATCTGAAGATCGATTATTAATTTCCGCCGCTATTCGAAACATTCGAAAGATTGCAGCCGATTTGAAATTTTTGTTCACTCCAGGCCATCAAGGAAATACGCAAGCTCCGCAAGCAGCTGACGTCAGAGATCAATCTCAGCGTCTCCGGTGTGGACGTGAGAGTGGATCCCGACATGAAGCCCCCAGACGACAACCAGGCTCGGCTGTTGAGACAACTCATTCTAAGCGGCTTGGGCGACCAAGTCGGACGGAAGATTGGTCTCAACGAAGTTAAAGAAGGCAAGTTACTTGTTACTCATAACCTGCTGTGTAGCAGGTAAGTACTATGAAACAGCATGCTCTATAATGGTTGTGTTTCGGCTGGGGAGGTTTTGTTGCCTGAGAAACTCCTATTGGGGCGACTATCTTAGTCCTCAAGAGCATAAAATGTTAGCAACTCACTTAGATGCCACCCCAGATAGAATTTTTCCTATTTGAGGCTACACGCGGGTGTACAATGCCAGTTTGCTACTAAGTTATTATACACAAAGCTGCTTTTACACTTCTACCAATTATGTATTTTATTTTATTTTTGACGTTGTCATCCTACTCCTATGTAAAAATGCAATACTTTACAGACACTTTTATTTAGTGCAGCAAGCTTTGTTCTGCATTTCATCAATTTTTGGTTAAGATTATAGCGGTAACAAGGAATTTCGAATCTGACTTTGTCAGTAACCCATTAATGACCCACTACAGAGTCGGGTCTCCTCTCACAATGAGAGGGATGTAGGCCTTAGTCCACCACGCTGGCCTAATGCGGGTTGGTGGACTTCACATGCCTTTGAGAACATTCTTTTTGAACTCTCAGGCATGCAGGTTTCCTCACGATGTTTTCCTTCACCGTAACAGCAGGTGATATTTAATTTTATAAAGCGCACATAACTTTTTTACAAAGTCATTGGTGCGTGCCACTGGGATTCGAACCCGGACCCCTCGATTCGAGGTCGAATTCTAAGCCACTGGGCTATCACCGCTTCAATCTGACTTTACATATACACTTTTTGATGACAGGTGAAGACAAACGCAGATACAAGTACGCCTACCACTGCGGGGACCTGGAGGAGCCGGTGCATTTACATTCAGAGAGTATTCTCCGCAAGACCATACCCGAGTGGGTCGTGTACCAAGAGATGTACGAGACGGGTGGTGAAGAACGTAGGAAGATGGTAATGAGGAACGTCACCGCTATAGAACCGGAGTGGCTGCCGCTGTTCGTGCCTCACGCCTGCAATTTAGGTAATAAGCCCGCGACTTTGTCAACGTTGACCTAAGAATGTGACCCAGAGAGAGATAAAAAGTATGCTATATATCAATCCAGGTTGTAATCAATCTGTGTTCTTAAAAGTTTCCTGTGTACTAAGTTATCTCCCCGCCAAATTTTATTTTCAGTCAGTGAGAGATATTCTGTATAGATTGTCAGTAACCCATTAATGACCCACTACAGGGTCGGGTCTCCTCTCACAATGAGAGGGATGTAGGCCTTAGTCCACCACGCTGGCCTACTGCGGGTTGGTGGACTTCACATGCCTTTGAGAACATTTTTTTTTTTGTGAACTCTCAGGCATTCAGGTTTCCTCACGATGTTTTCCTGCACCGTAACAGCAGGTGATATTTAATTTTATAAATCGCACATAACTTTTTTACAAAGTCATTGGTGCGTGCCACTGGGATTCGAACCCGAACCCGGACCCCTCGATTCGAGGTCGAATTCTAAGCCACTGGGCTATTACCGCTGTCAATATAGATTGACCGCTGTCTGTATAGATTAATTAACATAAATCAAAAGCAAATTTTAATAAACTAGGTATAACGTTTTTATTATAAGAAAAGTCAACATCGCATACTGACAACACCAAGGGAATCGCCAGAACGTGGCTGGCTTTAGTTGCGTTTGCCAGTAGTATAACATATTCACTTATAGGTAGTTCATTTCTTGTTAAAGGTGATCCACTATTAGATCCGGAACCAAGATTCGACGAGAAATCAGGCAGAGTGAAGTGTCACTTTAAAGGCACGTTCGGCAAAGCGTGCTGGGAGCTACCAACAGTAGAGATCGATTTCCCCGATAAGTTAGATCGTTATAAGTGAGTATTCATTTACTATAAGTTTAACAAAGAAGGATCTAAAATCTTAAAACCGATTGTGCCTGAGGAATGACTGTGTTTGTAAATAAATGTCTAGAAAATATCGATAGCGTGATTCAGGATACCGGTGGTGCCATCTCTTGTCGAGTGATGGAAGGTGCTACATCATAATTATTTTTAAGGTCCCGTTAGCTTTTTCGTTTATACATTATATTGATTGTTACCATTAGCTGTATGTAAGTTTGGTATAATATCTAGTACAGATGTCATCGATAAATGGCAGTCGGTATAACGTGTATGAGGCCTGATAAAGATTTGAAAATGTTCAACATCATTCTTGCTTCAACTCCTTACTTAGTGCGCAATAAAGAATATTGTATTGTATGATTATGGGTTGCCTTCTAGCCGATATGTCAAAGAATACGCATTTTACAGTACACCACCTGTTTTGGAGACGAGGCCTGCAAATAAAGAGGTTGACAAACTTTTCTAACCGACAAATACTTTCGCAGGTGGTTCGCGCGATTCCTTCTAGAAGGCAAAGTGTTCCCGAAGCTTCGCAAATACGCGAGTTCGCTCCTGTCACCGCCGTCGACCATGGTGAAGAGTTGGGCGAAACTGCAGCCAAGAACTGAGATCATATTGAAGGCGCTGATCGCTAAACGGGTCGGGACTAGAGACCAGCTGAAAGCGACTTGGCAGCAGCAGTCGAATTGTGAGGATTTATGTAGTATTATATCAAGCTTTTATAAGCTTCGGTCGTATGTTAGTATGTAACGGAAACTTTGAACATGATTTTGACGTACTTAAAAACGAATTTGAAACTTTGCATACTTATCAAGGACCAATGACAATGCAATAATATAAAAAAATCGAACATAAAATCGAAAATAAATAATAGTTTAAAAAAACTAAAAAAACACGCTTTACAAGGTGTCAAAAGTATGTTTTTGCATGGTATTAAAAGCACCCCATCCTTTTTATACCATGCATGCAATACATTTTTTCTTATTTACACTATTATTAATTTAAATTTATTTTTTAATTTTTAAGTTTTCATTTTATAAAAATGTGTTTTTAGTTTGTTTAAACTATTATTTATTATTTTGTGAATTACTAGCAAACAGATGTTGTCTGTACAAAAAAGTCATATTTTTTACATGTGGGAAAATCCATCAGATTGTCCTGTCGGCGGGCGTAAGAAGACAATGGGTTACATCTGTCTCCATACGCAGGGCCGTCTTTAACCTATTGTAGGGCCTGGGCAATACTGGGCATATTAGAGACCCTATTGTAGAACCCTAATTAAGGTTCGATTTCTTCGAATTAAATAAGGTTTTTGGTAATAAATGTTGGTTATCGTTTGGTGATCTGACAGGAAGTAGGAACTTTGTATTTCTGAGGGGGGCCCCTATCGATCGCGGCGCCCTGGGCACTTGCCCAGAGTGCCCACTGGGAAAGAGGGGTCTGTCCATACGGCTAAAACTTTATAATGTTCCTATTTGAGCGCTACAACGTCATTGCATACATTTGTCGCATGTCAGTGCGTATTTTAATTAGGAAGACTACGTGTAGACTTTTGTCGTGTTGGTTGGTCGGTCGGTCGGTAATGTCATCCAATAAGAATAAGGCCTTAATCAAAGTTCTTCAAGCTAACCACAGCAAAGCGAGAGAGAAGATGAAAGTATGTTTATATGCTATGTTTTTATTTGCTTTCAGATTTATTGGATGAATATTTGAAATGGTTGCCTGAATCTGCTCATAATGAAGCCACTCTGTATTGGCCACCCCTCTAAGTCTGTAATAATATTAATGTTTTGAAATAAGCGTTAATGTAAATAAATAAAGTGTAAATAAAGTTTGCTAAATATAAATTATTACTTGTTATTTGATTTTGCGTCCTTAGTTCGGGTTGATTGAAAAATTATAGACAGAATTATAGACAGCTTATAGACGTGATGGGCATTTTTAGTGAAATATTAAAACGGTGTTTTTAGACAACATTAAAAATCTATTTTTATAAACACATTCAGTAACATTATTCAATTTTCTTTATAAAATATAATTTTCATAGTTTATTGGACAGCATTCAACATCTTTGTTTTCATAATGAACCATTATTGATGAATGTCTCTGAGTACGGCTGTACTGTAAGTGTGTTCTTTTAGTCCAAGATCCCAGAGCGTTCTGACATAACTTATTTTTACATGGATGAAACCTTCACGACTTAGTAGCGTCTAGTATACTTTAAATGCCTGCCTACTTGTGGAGCTTGCCCTGTGACACCTGGGCAGGTACCAGGTGAGAAAGATGACTAAAAATATGAGTTATCTAACTTAAATTTTTAGTCATCTTTCTCACCTGGTACCTGCCCAGGTGTCACAGGGCAAGCTCCACAAGTAGGCAGGCATTTAAAGTATACTAGACGCTACTAAGTCGTGAAGGTTTCATCCATGTAAAAATAAGTTATGTCAGAGCGCTCTGGGATCTTGGACTATTTTAATCAATAAAAGAACACACTTATTAACATTTAATGGATAAGCAGAGCCATCGCCCTTCTAATGACTTGGCTGACGGCCCCTACGTCTTTTAACTTTATAGTCGAATTTCCACTGCTTTGTGATAAGCTCAATATAATTTTACTGATTATTAAAGAGCTGTATAAATTCTGTTCACGTATTTGCTTTTTGACAGCTGTTTTAAAAGCTATAATTTATATCAATAATATTGAATTTTCTGAACAATGTTTTAATTAAGAAATATTTATTTTTAAAATACCTAGGCTGAGGAGGTGCCTGACGTAGAAAGCAGATAGGTATATACGTACTCTAAGTACAATCCTATATTGTTTCAGCAGACTTTAGTATAAAGCCATCACGATCTTTAAGTTTGAAATAATCTTCACAAACACTAAATTTATTGGGAAAGATTAATACCCGACTATGGCGAAGTAAAAAGGAGGGTTAGGTTATGATTTCTTAATGGCAAAACAAAACTAGAATATGACATACAGCGTTTATTTTTTTTCAGTATATTTTTTTTGTAAATCAATAAACCTAGTTTCAGTGTATATGAATGTTTTATATAAGGTTTCAAAAAATTTAATATGTACAAAACAAAAGGAGAAAAATAAGTATGGTTCTTGGGGCACGGCAGTGCCCCCGCCAAGTCCAATAAAAAAGCGTCACGGCCGTACCATTCTCGAAGCAATTCAGACCATTTTCAACCGCCTATAACTCCATTGTGGATAAACCTAGGAGCCTGAATGTTTAGTAGCCAGGCAGGTATTGTATAAACACGGTATATTTCAAATTTCATTCAATTTGAGCTAGTAGTTTGAGAATCATAACTAGTCAAAGTTTCTTAATTTTGTCACTCATTCACTCACCGATCATCAAAATTCTAAGGCACTTCTAGCAAACATAAAAGCTTCAAATTTAGAATACAAGTGTTTAGTGTATAAGTCGAAACTAAAAACGGTCCCGTTTTCTAGATACACCAACTGCATTAAATAACTTTGTAAACCCATACAAATGTTTATTAATTGTTTACTGCGATTGCCAAGTCAATCATGCCAAGTCAATGTAACCATTTACATACATGGATCTCACAACTTTTTACGGTGGAGGAACGGAGTTGCGAGACTTGGTGTTTTAAAAACATAACTTGTAAAAACCACTGTTTTTTACTAGTTAGTTTTTGATGGCATAGGTATTTACATGATAAAAGTAGAACATGTATTCTGTCCTGTCTTGCACAAGTTACTGCCGTATTAATGGTTCATTATGAAAATAATTATGACACTTACGTCAATACGAATAAAGACGATTTTATTTGTTATTGTTTGATATTAAAGTTTTACGGACTCATCAATTTGTGATTTTATCATTCGACAACACGATCAGGCGGTGACTACGCGTGTCGGACGTTGTGGTCCGTTCGTGAATAAAACTGTGATAGTGTAGTCATGTGTACAATTGTGATGAAAAGTTTAATATTCGCGCTCGTTACTTTCGAGTTCGCGTGCTGTTTCGCGTTGCCGTTTGAAGGACTATATAAGTTAAATATCATCCATTACAACGATTTTCATGCGAGGTTCGTATTTATTTTTTAGTTCGTATTTTTAAAATTCAGTTATATATACATACCTACACATTTTACAGGAATGTTTCGGATGAATCGTGGACAACTGTGAAGCAGAATGTCCATCATGATGTCATGTGGACATGGTGGTTGAAAGAAATGATTTGCCTCCACCTATGCGGGAACGAATGTCGATAAATGTATTTAAGGCAAACTACTAGTCTGCATTACTGAAGAGACTGCTTGCTGCGGAAAACTTGCATACCGCTTACTGCAATGTTTTGGACCTTGTCACTAACTCATTAACGACCCACTACAGGGTCGGGTCTCCTTCTCGCAATGAGAGGGACATAGGCGTTAGTCCACCACGCTGGCCTACTGCGAGTTGGTGGACTTCACATACCAGAACATTTTTTTTTGATCTCAGGCATGCACGTTTCCTCCCGATGTTTTCCTTAACCGAAAGAGAAATCAATCATTTAGTAGTATTTTCATTATTTTCATCTCAACATTGAGTTTAAAGCTTAGCACAGCTTTCAACTCTATGTTGAGGAGACAGCAAATTTTGACTTAATTTTAAATTACGTTTTAGTATCATTTCTATGATAAATACTTTTAAAATACGTTTAAATTTATTGTTACTACAGAGGTCGATTTGGTCAAAATGAACTCTCAAAACACCACAAAATTTCTGAAGGCTATTTTCATTATAAAAACGCCTTATAACCATGGGGGTTACTACAAACTCCTAAAACCACCATAAAGCAATTTTTTGATTTAAAATTTAATAAAATATAATAAAATAGTTTTTAATTTAAACAAAAATGCTTAATGATGATTTTAGGAGTTTGTAGTAACCCCCCAGATCAATTTGTGTAAATTCTAAAGAGCAATGACGACTGTTTAATTTACTGTGCGATTCATTGTCGTAAATTTGTTATATGTGACAGAGTCAGAAATGATGAAATCCGTAGAAGAAGGAAAGGTAACCGATATAGATCTCAAAGTTTGCAAATTAAAGTGGCAATGGGCTGGCCACATCGTGCGCAGGACTGACAACCGCTGGGGAAGGAAGGTCCTCGAATGGCGACCACGTTTAGGCAAAACGAGCACAGGCCGTCCTACCAGGTGGACTGATGACCTGAAGAAGACAGCGGGAAACCGTTGGATTCGGAGCGCCCAGGACCGGGCGGAGTGGCATCGATTAGGGGAGGCCCATATCCAGCAGTGGACTGCCAAGGGCTGAAAGGAAGGAAGGAAGGCAAGTGGTGACTCGCCGCCCACCGCACGGGCACTCACTAAGTGGCGCATGCATTACGATTTATCAATAACAATGTGAACAATAATTATAATAATTAAAAACAGCATTAAATCTTTAAATTTATTTTCAAAACAAAACCATGCAACCCAACGCATTGTATATACATAATTAGTTAATTAATTACCTGCTAAAGCACAGAAATGTAACGCTTTAGTAGAGATCTCACCACCAAGTGTTAACTTTGCCAGAAGTTGTATTACTTTCATGCCAGTAACCCACTAATGACCCACTACAGGGTCGGGTCTTCTTCTCGTAATGAGAGGGATGTAGGTCCACCACCCTGGCCTACTGCGGGTTGGTGGATTTCACATACCTTTAAGAAAAATTTTTTTTGTGAACTCTCAGGCATGCAGGTTTCCTCACGATGTTCTCCTTCACCGTAACAGCAGGTGATATTTAATTTTATAAAGCGCACATAACTTTTTTACAAAGTCATTGGTGCGTGCCACTGTGATTCGAACCCGGACCCCTCGATTCGAGGTGGAATTCTAAGCCACTGGGCTATCACCGCTACTTTCATGATCGCTTGCGAATTCCTTGTCCTCAAAAATTTATTTGATATTTCAGATTCGAAGAGACTTCAGTGGAGACGCTAACATGTCGGTTCAACAACAACTCCTGCCTCGGCGGGTTCCCTCGCCTGTACAACGAGATCCAGATCCTGTTGAAAGAGAAGCCAGACTCCCTACTGCTCAACGCTGGCGACAGCTTCCAGGGCACCTACTGGTACACTCTGCTTAAGTGGAACATCACCCAGGAGTTCATGAACCTATTGCCTCATGATGCTCATGTAAGTTTGAACTTTTTCTGTTCGGAGGAGGAAGGAAGGAAGGAAGTTAAAATTTTTAATGAAATTACCTTTTTAGAGCGTTTAAAAAGAGCTTTTATTTAAGTTTTTTTGCATTTAATTTATATTTAACTTTTTAGTTTTTTTTATTCAGCGATCCCTTTCATTATTGGAAAGCATAAATAACTTCAATAGTGGGCCATTAACGACAAGCCTTTTTTATTTGATACCCGTATTGTAATAAGTGCATTAAAAATAACTATTCCTCCATCTTGGATGATCCGTGATATTGGACTTAAAATGCCACATTATTTTTCGAGTTACTCTTAACAATTCCTTTCATTTAATACCCATATTGTAGAAATGCATTAAAAATAACTATTCCGAAATCTTGGATGGTCCGCCATATTGGATTAAGAACGACGTCACAAACCATATCGTGCATTGTCATTCAATTCAACCTAAACGTGTATACAAAATTTCAGCTCAATCGGTTGAAGATATCTACTTCAAAATCGAGTTCAAAGTTTCCACCTGAACAAACATACTTACATACATACATTGCAAGTGAAATAAAAGCTTTTAATAATGATCGATGAATGATCAATGTCAAGTCGAATATGTAGTTGAATAATGAAATAAATAATTTCAGTGAAATTGAAGTATGGGTACATCACCCCCCTCCAGAGGTCGTCAAGGGCGATAATCCGGAAATTTAACACGTCGCCCCGAACGACTGACGTAATTATAATGGGGTATTTCCAGAACGGGGTTATCTTCTGAAACCTAGAGCTTGAAAGCTGGTTTCAGTCTGTCAATTGTTTGTAATCGAAGACTTTGAATTTGCAATGGCGTGAAGTAGGTACTGGGCTAAGGTTTGAAGCAAAATTTCTGAGTTTGGTGGTGGGCTGACAGAAGTAGTGTGGGAATTCTACCGGCCAAGAAGGAGATTTTTAGAGATACGTCAATTTTGGTAATTAGGTCGTTGCATGAGCAGTGTTGCAATATTGTTTTAACTGTTTATGGATACAGTTTATGAAAACGTATGAAAGAAACATCTGTTAGTCATTTATTCTTCTCTGACACTTTAGCGGTCCCCAAGTCCGGAGTGTACCTACTACAGACACTCTAAACCTGGAGAATAGTAGTCGGTTTACTTTCTTACTCGATTCCTTCCGTAACATTATAATAACGTTTATAAGAGGAAACACTCGAGTTTCAAGACTCCACGCATCCAAACAAGACCTTAACCAAAGCCAGATGAGTGTTTGGTCACTGTTATGGGCGAGCCACACTGTTTAAAACAAGGCCTCCACATCGGTCTCCACCGGCGGTTTGCAACAGTGTAAACGCTTGTTTGCAACAAAAATTCGTTTGACCTTCAACAACCTCTGTGGACGGTCGCGGCCCACCAACCGCTTGTGGATGCCGCCGTTGTAAACACGATTTCCACAGTGTAAACGCTTGTTGTAAACCGCGCTAGGGCAGTTCGAAGCGGAAACCGTTGCGTGCGCACGTGTCGTTCTATGTATGCAAAATGACGTCTCGTGAAAAAGAAATTATATTATTATTAAATTATATATATTGCGGTGATAGCCCAGTGGCTTAGAATTTGACCTCGAATCGAGGGGTCCGGGTTCGAATCCCAGTGGCATGCACCAATGACTGTAAAAAAGTTATGTGCGCTTTATAATAATATAATTAAATATCATCTGCTGTTATGGTGAAGGAAAACATCGGGAGGAAACCTGCATGCCTGAGAGTTCACAAAAAAAATCTCAAAGGTATGTGAAGTCCACCAACCCGCAGTAGGCCAGCGTGGTGGACTAAGGCCTACATCCCTCTCATTGCGAGAAGGAGACCCGACCCTGTAGTGGGTCATTAACGGGTTACTGGCAAAATCATAATTATTAAATTATTATGATTATTAATTAATTATTATTTCATCCATATTTTTTTCTTTTTTCTTTTCACCGGCGGAAATGATTGTTAATGCCACACCAACTTTTTGGAAGTTTAGATGGCTAAAGCCATATTGCATTAGCGTGCTTCCAACCAGAGAGTCGACAATACACTGAGGTGGGGGCTTTGTTGTAAACAAGTGTGGCCGCAAACACCAACCGTGGGCTCCACAAGCCTTCCACCAAGGTGACCTCTGTTGGACGCTTGTTTAAAACAGTGTGGCGCAGGTGTTACCTTTATTAGGTGGCAGAGCTATAATTCTTTTTCTACCTTCATCAAACAAAATATGGAAATACCTACATTAAAATCGTACATGAAGACAAATCAACACAACGTCTAATTTTTATTAAACTATGCTTTAATAATGGAACCTTACAAATGCTATGTTTCAAGGCCACATGTTGATAATTATGTCTATTAGTTTTTTTTAGTACCTTGAAAATTGATGTAGGTTTTTTATGAGACAGGAAATTGTGTAAATAGCTTAAATAGTTAATTTATTATTCAGGAGATAGACCTGCTTACTTGCCATGCAACTAGGTAATTAAATTTATTTAAATTTTTTAACTATTGATGATAACTAGATTTTATTACTAGACTAGCTTTTGCCCGCGACTGCGTCCACGTAAACTTCAGGATTTGGTCAAGAGCGAAGTAAAAAGTATTCCATATCAGAATCCAGATTTAAATTTTTTTATTAAAAAATCCCAATCTATTTTACGCGATGATGATGATGATGATTTTACGCGAAAGCATAATAAATATCTGCATCACTAAATCCGCCATTTTGTTGCGGCGGCCATCTTGGATTTGCATTTTTTTCATAGGGAGCTCTATTCTACTAATTAAGCCCTTTCATTTGATATCCATATTGAGGCAGTTATGGAAACTATGGAATCCGCCATTTTGTTGCGGCGGCCATCTTGGATTTTCATTTTTTTCATAGTATTCATACTATTCTACTATAGAAGCTCTTTCATTTGGTACCCATATTGAGGCAGTTGTGGAAAATATGGAATCCGCCATTTTGTTGCGGCGGCCATCTTGGATTTTCATTTTTTTCATAGTGAGCTCTATTCTACTATAGAAGCTCTTTCATTTGATACCCATAATGAGGTTGTTGTGAAGTAATAATAAGAATAAGAAGTAATCCGCCATTTTGTATCGGCGGCCATCTTGGATTTACAATCATAAAGAATGTATTTTATTGTATTGTCATTAAGAGTGTGTACCAAATATCAGATCAATCTGTCACCAGGAAGGGGGTCAAATTCCAATTTACTAATTTTGACCCAAATAAACAACTAAACAGGGCCAGCTAAATAAAACCGTTTAACAAAGTCGTATCCTCCATCTTGAATTTAGAAATATAGTTTATTTCTCGTTCCAAAATATTCTATTAAAATGTCATGTCATCAATAATTAAAAGAAACTGAATTCATGATCTTGAATTTAATAGTAATTTATATTTATTAATAGTAATATAAATAATAACACATGATAATTCAATAAATTATTTATTATATTTTTAATTCATTAAAAAATGTGTCCGACATCTTGGATTTATTCATGGTATTTTCCATAATATATTTTATTGAAAAAAAATCATCGAGCTTGCCGTAAGGCATGATGCCACGTCTGTCATTTTATTCGAAAAATTAAAAAAAAAAACGTCTCTAGTTGTCATTGTTACTCACTACAAAGGTCAATGACCTAAGTGGACGTACATAATTGCGTGAAAAATGGAAAAAAATATTTGTTATTTAATAAAATAAAATATAGCCTATGTGTTACCGACGGTTTTTCTCTATACAATAATCCAAATTTCATTCAAATCCGTTCAGCCGTTCGAGAGATGTTCGCGCACAAACAAACAGACAATCAGGCTAACAGACTAACAGACAAACAGACAAAAATTGTAAAAAGTATATTTTTGGGCTTAGAAGCATGTCCTGGCTTGGAAAAACTTAATTTCACAAAAAAATATTACATGTACAGAATTCATACCTCAAGAATTTTTTTATATGTATAGATAGATAGATAGAAGAAGAAGATAGATTTTTGAGTACTAGATTTTTATTCAACAAATAATATTTACAAGAAAGTCTGCAATGGTCTAAATATGAGGAGTATAACAAAGACAGAACACAGGTTTATTTTAAAACCTTAATTTCTGCTACGATAGGACCTAAAAAAATCAAAAAATATGATGGCGAAGGGTAGAGGGGGGAAGAGTTACTTAATTCTAACTAAATATTGAAATCGAGTGTCTGTTTTTTTGATATCGGTTAAGGCTTCTCAATCGTAGCTAACGAGTTTAAGTTGTTTGGATTTTCGCATTAATAGGGGAGGTGAACAGAATTGGTGTTGAAAGTTTCTGGCAAAAAAATCTAAAATTTAAATAATTTAAAGTAAATAATAAGTTTGAATATCTATCCAATTTTCTTTTCTTTTCCTTTCTTTTCTTAAATACTTCTCTCATACCGCCCGCAAGTTTTAGCAACATACATAGTTACAAAATAATCTTAACACTCGTTGAAAGCCAAATTCAACATACTATAGTATAATTATGTATAGATAAGTTCCTCCGCTTTATGTCAACACCTTAAAGTCCATCTATTATTTATTCCTGAATCTGAAAATGGCATCTTTCGATAGCAATGTTACAACTACATCTGAACTTATTGCTTTATTTTAGGTACTTCATGCGCCAAAACTAAAAAGAAAACCTTTAGAGCAAGACAGTAGGCAAAAATCACATATAAACTTCCATGTTTGCAGGCTCTTGGAAACCACGAATTCGACGATGGCCCAGCGGGCTTGGCTCCGTACCTCTCAGCGTTGAAGGCACCCGTCATTGCTGCCAACATGGACACTACGAACGAGCCGAGCCTCCGAGGACTGTACAAGCCGCATGTGATCGTACAAAGGCACGGAAGGAAGATTGGTCTTATAGGCCTCATTACTCCGGATACTAATGTAAGACTCGTTTACTCTGGTTAGGTGATCGAGCAATCAAAATTGGTTCGAAGAAGTATCTACTGTCATCTTTATTTCTTCCATTGTGTTCTTCAAGTTGTATTGGAGAGGTATTATTGACGGAGATAATTTATTTGAGGAAGCCATCTTAGTCCACATGAGTATCAATAAGATTGTTATCCACCAAACTCAGGCACTCTGTACATTTGTGTTTTTTAAATTAGGTATAGTGTCATTTTTTCCCTAAAGTAAATAGTGCTCTTATCCCATCTCTAAAATGCTAGATGAATAGGAAACCTTATTATTAAGTACTTTATTAACGTAACAGGATACCGGTGGCGTCATCTCTTAATCACTGAAAAGTCTTCTCACTGAAATTTGAAATAATATATCATGAAAATTTAAATCTTTTAAATAAAAAGATAGGAGACAGGCGTAAG
This sequence comes from Erynnis tages, assembly GCA_905147235.1. Lineage (NCBI taxonomy): Eukaryota > Metazoa > Arthropoda > Insecta > Lepidoptera > Hesperiidae > Erynnis > Erynnis tages. The sequence continues at coordinate 4,511,342 of LR990092.1, forward strand.
AGCATCTCAATGATATGCTCTGGCTAGATGGCAATACCAGCTACGATATGGGTGCCTTATCGTAGCTGGTAATGCCATTTAAATTAAATAATAATACGGGAGGTAATCGAAATTAGTGAAATAAAACAAAGATTTTTATAATTTCAGGAGCTTTCATCATCAGGCAACGTAACATTCACGGATCCCTTGGAAGCGACCAGAAAGGAAGCTAAAGCTCTGACAAAGCAGGGTGTGGATATCATTGTAGTTCTATCCCATTGTGGACTTGAAATGAATAAGTATGCAATTTCACTATACCGTGTCTTGTCCGTTACTCTAAAATTAGCTTAGCTAAGGCCAATGAAATTGGTTTTGGTACTTTATTATGGGAATCCTTCGTAGGTACTTGAGGCTGGACGTGGGTCGCTATGGGATGCAGTGATCACTTTAATAGGCTATTAGATGTTCATGTATAGTGACATCTCGGCGGCTAAGGATTTGGAGTCTTAGTCGAGGGATCCGGTTTTAAATCTCAATGGCAGCAATGACTTTCTTTAATGATATGTATGTATGTATGTATGTATGTGTGTGTGTTGTGACACACGATGTGTCATCAAACCGTACGTCATTTCATGAACTCGGCGCGACAAGGAACCTTAATGTCTATTCTATAAAGCACACAATAGATTGTCACGATGTTTGACTTTTAAGCCTTTTTTGACCTTTTATCATGGGTGAGACACGACATTGCGATACGAGTGTGAATGGTCACACAAAATCAGGGCCCTGCTGTAACCGTGAAGGAAGACATCGTGTGGAAACATGCATTCCCAAGAGCGCGGTGAACTAAGGCCTACATAATTCTCATTGTGAGAGTAGACCCGACAGTAGTTGACAAATGAGATTAAGTGATTAATTAACGTTTATAACATTATTTAATTAAAAGTGAACTTCTAATTTTACAGAGAAATAGCCCGGAATTATGGGGAGAATGTAGACATAATAGTGGCTGGACATTCCCATTCTTTGCTCTGGAACGGACCCTCGCCCAGCGGTGAGAATGTAGAGGGACCCTACCCTATTTTCATAGAGACGAACAAAGATAAGAAACATAAGGTAAATCTAAAACATAACCTCAAAATATGGAGTATGTAAAACGTATGCACATGTTTCACTTTTAATCTATTGCTTGAATTAAAAATGTGCATATCTGAAAAGAATATTTCATCTTCGTAGGTCCTCATCGTTCAAGCATCAGCTTTCAGCAAGTTTATAGGCAATCTATCGGTATATTTCGACTTCCGAGGAGATTATGTCAAGTGGGAAGGTGGTCCCTTGTTTCTTAACCGGTCAATACCTGAAGGTATCAATTTTTACATTTTCTTGTATTCATAAATATATAGAAGTCGTTTTTCTAAACTTTTTTACACAAACACGGCGTGTCACAAACTTAGCAATTGAAAATGTAAATAAAATGTGTGTTAATTTAGAAAAGAAAATAGTCAAAAGTCCCTTGCAAGATAAGCCATGCAACGCTTCCACATGAGGTTTTCAGTTTTCTGTTGTTATGTACGGATTAAAATATAAGATATATTTAAACATATTTTTTTAGTATCAAAATGACCGACGCTAAGCCTTAAGTCTGGAAACGTTTTGGTACGAATACAACAAATTCACGAACAATCCTGACCGTAGAAATACTAAGGGAGTGCTCTCACTGCGTAATCTACTACGATTAACTTCGCATTAACAAACCAAAAGAGCCGTCTACCATGCGTTATTATCGTCATGCGATATTCTTCTTAGTCTACTGCTAGACATAACCCTCCCCTAATCGACGCCCCTCCACCCGGCCCTGGACGCTCTGGTTTCCCTCCGTCTTCTTCAGATCGTCATTGGAGGGTAGGTAACGTTACCATTATTTTATTACAGATGAAGAAATTAAAGCGAAGTTAGCACCTTACGCCAAATTAGTACACGATGCGGAGAGAGAGACCGTGGGAGAGAGTGAGAAGACATTATACTATGAAGATTGTGCGTTTGGAGAGTGCGCTATTGGTGATCTTTTGGCTGACTTACTCGTAGAGTATGTAAGTATATCAGCTTTATGTTGCTCTCCCGTGAGTCACACGTGACTCATACCCGTTGTTAGACTTACTTATGACAAGAAAATCGAAAAGATTTATGAAAGGCAAAAAGGTATGTATCGTATATATACCAAATTTCTTTCAAATCTGTTTTGCCGTTTTTGCGCGAAAGAGTAACAAATGTTAGTGTGGACAACCCTTATCACTTAGGGGTATGAAAAATAGACAGCAGCCGATTCTCAGACCTACTAAATATGCATAATAATATAAAGTTTCATAAAAATCGATCAAGCCGTTTTGGAGCTAAAACTGTGACATGAGAATTTTATATGTTAAAAAGACGATAATTAAAATATTGTATTAACTTTCCACATTAATCAGGTAGGCTATACTTAGCTAAGCCATAATTCTTACTTCGGAAAAATGTGTGTGAGTGTGTTTGTGTGTGTGTGTTTGTTTTTCTTTCAAGTTTTGATAGAGGTAAAGGTTGATGATATATTTTTGTGTCGAAAAATTAGTATAATTATAAAAGAATAATTCCTAATCACAATAACAATACTTATTAATTTATTTCAGGCAAAAGAAACATTTAAATCCTCTCTTGAGTACCTGTCATTCACACTACGCGGAATCATCCAGTCATCTATACTACAGGGCAGTAAGTACTTTATTTATACATCTATATAAAATACTAGATTGTGGGCGACTTCTCACGCGTGGAATTAGAATATAAATTAAATGATAGGTATCAAGTGTGCATTGACGCGTGCCTGTATGCGTGTGTGCGTGCCTGTGTGCATGCTTGCGTGCCGTCCATGCATGCGTGTGTGTGCTAGAATAACACAGGACATTTATTTACTACTTATATATTATAGATAGAAAATGTGGTTATTGCGTAATCTTAGAAGGATTTTCTAACTTTCGAACAGTAAATGCTACGTCATATCTCCTATAATTTATTACACCTTATTTTTCAGCGATAACAAAGGGCACAATATTCGAATTGCTGCCGTACAAAGAGCGCATCAAAACTTTCGAATTGCAAGGGAAATACGTCATTGAAGCTCTCGAGCACGGTGTCTCCAGCGCTTGGGCGTACGATCCTTTCAAAGGGCCGTACGTTTTGCAAGTTTCAGGTATGTTGTTAAAATAACTTTATAGTGCTACTGCACCTACCAAGTGTATAGGTACATGTTGTAACAGTGAAGGCAAACATCGTTGAGAATCGAAAAAGAAACCTGCAGTCCTGGGGCTTCTCTTAAATAATAATTTGAAACTCATCTGAAGTCTACTTCCTTCTCACTGTGAGATAAGACCAGACCCTGCAGTGGGTCATGCATTACTGCGGCACCGTCACGCAAATAGAAATACCGACTATTCTTGACAAGTGGGCATACCATGACACTAGTAGAAATAAGTTTAATTATTCATTACAATTTTTAGGTCTTCGAGTGACATACAACGTATCACAGCCTGAGGGACAGCGTGTGGTTTCCGTGTATGTTGGAACGGATTCCAACTCTGCGTTGGACCCCGAGAAGTACTATCAGGTCACTGCACCACATTTCCTGGCTGATGGAGGGGATGGATTTACTGTGAGTTGTATAAGACCTAATTATTTTATTTATTAGTCCAGGATATTTTCATATGTTTGCTGCAAAGGAAGATTACCCGTCAGGGTAGGTTATTGTGCTTAGGTTATTACGACATCTCGGAGTTTTAAATGTAGAAAATTTCGATAGTGTGATTCAGGTAAACCATCTTGTGGCGCCATCTTTGACGAGTCATGGAAGTTGCCACAAATAAATGTTAGCTGCTGAGAACCCCAAGTTCTGTTGTCTTTTTTCCGTATGCCTGTTATCATTTGGAGAATGCAACGGAAGAAAGGAATAAATCATGTCAAGACTCTCTAAGCATCAAGCTACTAGCAACCAAGTTCGACTTCCTACTGACTGTCCCCCACATTGTTTGAATAGATGAATGAATAATTAACTCAATGTTTAAATTGCTTGCGATCTGGACAATGACTGCTAAGATCTGCTACATTACTAATGTCAAATATTTCTTCCCCAGATGTTCAGAAACCACAAGAAGAACGTAAACGTAATAGGACGAGACCAAGAAGTCGTGGAGCAGTATATAAAGAAACATTCGCCCCTGAACGTTACGACTGACGGAAGAATTGTGATAAATCATTAACACGATATAACATTAAAATTATAGCCCGACCAGAACCATAAATATAGTCGAAATCCTATCTGCGGTTTTATGGGAATTCTTGCAAACATTTTAGGCATTAGTTATTCATAAGGAATAAGATGTGCATCGAATAAAGTACCATACCATACGAACATGTTGCTTTACGACGGATTAAGAGGCTGGTCGGGCTATACCTACCTACTTTTGTTATTTAATATTAATATTGTGTTAAAGAATAAAGTTATTATGATTCGGATTTCAATTTTTATTTTAATTAAAATGTGTCTAGCTGTGTCTCTACATCTCTGTCGCGTCGGCCGCTACCCACGGAACTGCAGCTTTGGGGTCAGTAAACTTCAAAAACAATTTTCTTGTTAATTTGGTCTGAACCAGATCTGTTATGTTTTCTAAACGAATTTTTTTAATGCAAAGATCTGGATAAACATTGCGCGTCCAAGTGCGTTTAAGTATCTATCAGCCCTTGAAAATTTACTGTTGGACAAGTGCCTCGATTTTGTTCCATCCGGACTTTATACCCTCTGAATTCAACGTTTTCCCGCTTTTCTATTTATAATAACTGCGCCGTCAGTCCAAGTGGCAGGGTGGCCTGTACTCCTTTTGCCAGACTTGGTCACGATCCCAGGACCGTTCGGTCATGCGAATGATGTTTTTCTTACTTCGAATGAATTATATTTACTTATTTATAACTAGCTGACCCAGCAGGCTTCGCTCTGCCAATGAATTTTTTAATTTTTTTTATTTTTATTTAATAGCCCATGTTACTCAGGCTGAATGTAGCTTTCCAATGGTGAAAGAATTTTTGAAATCGGCCCAGTAGTTTTTGAGTTAATTCGTTACAAACATACAAAAATACAAATGTTTCCTCTTTATAATATTAGTATAGAAGAAGGAAGAATCTGGATCCTCTGTCTTTTTTCCAGTTTCTTGTTTTCGGAGAGCTAACTATCTCGCGCTGTAACCAAGGCCCTCCGATAATCGTTGAAAACGTATAAGCATTGTGTTTATCTTATCAATAACATAACATAATACTCTATTTGAAGATCACGAATATGCTAAACCATATCAGCATGTCTGCCGACGTGAGATGAATCTAACATTAACTTAAGTGATATTTGTTATCTTAAAGAGATTATGATACGTGGTATTTACGATGTTTGAAAGCATGATTCTGAAAGTAGTGTAAGTGGAATACACGAATACCATTTAATGAATTAGGAAACGAATGTTTTACAGAGTTATGATGGTTAATATGTTAATAAAGAAATCATTTTTTCATGATGTCAAAATTTGTAGGAACATTGGTTAGGTACAAAACCTACCTACAGAAAAAATGGTTAGTAAGGAAAGGAATGAAAAAAATATTTTATTCCGGTACTGATTTTTAAACAGCAGTTTTAAAAGTTATAATTTATTTCAAAAAGGCAAAAGGAAAATATGAAACACAGTGTTTACTTTAAAACAAAAGAAACCTGAAATGTAGAAAATTTCAGGTGTTTTTGTAAATCAATAAACTTTGTTTCAGTGTATATGAATGTTTTAATACATAAGGTTGTTAAAATTTGAATACAAAACAAAAGGAGTAAAACAGGTATGGTTATTTACATGACAAAAGTAGAGCACGTAATGCAGTATTTTGTCCCGTCTTGCACAACTTAACGTTTTACGGACTCATCAATTTGTGATTTTATCATTCGACAACACGATCAGGCGGTGACTGCGCGTGTCGGACGATGTGGTCCGTTCGTGAATAAAACTGTGATACAATTGTGATAGTCATGTGTACAATTGTGATGAAAAGTTTAACATTCGCGCTCGTTACTTTCGAGTTCGCGTGCTGTTTCGCGTTGCCGTTTGAAGGACTATATAAGTTAAATATCATCCATTACAACGATTTTCATGCGAGGTTCGTATTTATTTTAGTTTATGTTTTTAAAAATCAGTAAATGTGTAATTGATAAGATAAACACAATAATTTGTATATTATACGTTTTCAACCATTATCTGAGGTTGAGCGTAAGATAGTTAGCTCTCCGAAAACAAGAAACTGGAAAAAAGGCAGAGGATCTAGATTCTTCCTTTTTTATAAATAAATAAATATTAATTCATTCGAAGTAAGAAAAACATCATTCGCAAGACAGAAAGGTCCTGGAATTGTGACCAAGTCATAAATACATACACATTTTACAGGAACATTTCGGATGGATCATGGGCAACTGCGAAGCAGAATAGCCATCATGCCATTAGGGAGGGAGATGTTTTTTAAATCCATCTCTCCACAGAGACGTGGTTCAATTTTGACCCATTGCTGTGAGAGTTGCAGAAGAAAACGAAAGTGTACCTTGACATCGAAGCGATGAAAGGAACACTATGGACTATAGAGTCCGGTGTCTTGTTTTCGGTGTCTCGACAGTGGTTATCATCAGTGACGTTTTTCCTCACAGAAAATAAGCTAGATTGGTCTTTAAACGTAAGGTGGTTTGAAAAGGGTCATGTTTAAGTAGGTTAAGTTTGCGTTCTGATTTTATGCTAGGTAGTACCAATGTAACTCTTGCAAGTACTACAGTCATTTTAATTAAATCAAGGGTTTCTGAGTAACAAAATAGTTGAAAAATGTAGTATCTTTTTGAGGTTAACCAGGTCAACTCTTTTTGGGTTGGATCCTTTATACGATAGGTACCTACTCGCATGTGGCAATTTGGAATGATTGATCATTGCCATACAAAGCGAGATGCATTTAATGATTAAAGCTATTTGTACCTAGTAGTATTTAATAGGTATCTGTAATCGTCTGCTAAATAAGTAGGTACCTACAGTCGTCTTAGTTTAATTATGTTGGGGCCACCGGGATCAGAAGAGAGGTGTCAATATATTATGGTAGTCAACTTAGATATAAAGAAAAGAAAATAAAACTTAAAGAGAACAAAAAGAAGGAAATTATTTCACCTTGAAAGTTGCAATAAACAAAAGATTCATAAACTTTATACCTACAAAAGGCTCATTGCTCCGAGTTATCACTTGTTATGGCGGTGTAAACCTCACCAAAACATAAAAATATCACCTATGTACGATACATACTAGGTTAACTAAGTATGCAGTGCCTACATAAGTCCAAATAATTTTCTTTTATTTACCTATTTAAGTAGGTACCTACCTACACGAGAATAGAAACTTATATTTGAACAACACTAGTTTCAAAAGTTAGTAACCGTTGAACGAAAGACAGAAACCACGGCATCTCTTTTCATTCAGAAGTATACTTAAACTTAATTTTTCTTCAAAATCACTGATGGTTTTGAATGTAGTTCGCCATTTTTAACCGACTTCAAAAAAAGGAGGAGGTTCTCAATTCGTCTGTATGTTTTTTTTTTTTATTTTTTTATTTTTTTTTTATATTTGTTATCGCCGCATTCCGTCATTTGTTAACCGATTTGATTTTTTTCTTTTTGGTTGGAAAGATATTACTTTGAATTTGGTCCCATATTAAGTTAGTGTTGATCTGATGAAGAGTTTCGGAGATACAGAGTGGAACTCTTCAACGGATAAGAGTTAAGGAACCGGGTTAAAAAAATATTATTATTGGTCACATTACCTTTGCAAAACTATGTAGACATAGACCACCTTCGAGTCTGATGATGGAGTGGAACTCGTTTTTATTTTATATTTCTGACCGCCGTATTCCGTCATTTGGTAACCAATTTGAATTGTTTTTTTTTTTGGTTTGGGAGCTGTTACTTTGGATTTGGTCCCATATTAAGTTGGTGATGATCTGAGGAAGAGTTTCTGAGATACAGAGTAGAACTCCTCAACGGATAAGAGTTAAGGAACCGGGTTAAAAACATATTATTGTTAGTCACATTACCTTTGCAGAGCTATATAGACATTGACCACCTTCGAATCTGATGATGGAGTGGAACTCGTTATAAGATAGGAATAATTAAATCGTGTTTAAAAGTTCACTTAAATAAACCATACAAAATATAATTACATTTAATTTGTAATTATGGTGTCCGTAAGGTTACCATTGAGAAGCCAGTTGCCACTGGCGTTTTTAGACTGTAAAAGTTTCGCATAGCTCTGCCATGTATAGTAACAAATACTAGCGACGGGTATCCACGACTTTCCCAAGTACCTACGAAAACGAATCTAATGCAGTAGTTACCTACTTCCGAACGGCCATACCTCCGGCCTCCGGTTTCTCAGAATTTTAGTATACTTGCCTATTTTTCTTTTATATTTGTTATGACCGCATTCCGTAATTTGTTACCAGATTTGAATTTTTTTCTTTTAAGTTCGGAAGATGTTAGTTTCAATTTGGGCCCATATTAAGTTGGTGTTGATCTGATGAAGAGTTTTGGAGATACAGTGTGGAACTCTTTAACGGATATTAAGTAGGTGATGATCTGATGAAGAGTTTCGAAGATACAGAGTGGAACTCCTCAACGGATAAGAGTTAAGGAACCAAGTTGATAAATTATTATTGTTGGTCACATTACCTTTGCAGAACTATATAAACATTGACCACCTTCGATGCTAATGATGTAGCGGAACTTGTTATAAAATAGGAATAATTAAATCGTGTTTAAAGCAAGTTAATTTAAATAAACTGTACAAATTATATATTTAAACATTAAAAATGGTAATCCGTAAGGTTACCATTAAGTAGCCAGTTGCCGCAATCTATGATGAAGCATTAAAACTAAGATACCAGAGTCAGATAATAGAGTGGAAGTGAAAGTATGACAACTAAAAAGCATTAAATAAAATAATTTTAAACAAAAATGTGAACCGACTTCGAACTAAAAAGTAAGAAATAACTTTACAAACAGACTTCAATAATAAGGTATTTTTGGAGTCTGTGCCCAAGTTCATCCTCAGTTTAACCTCAAGTAACCTCATTTTTGCAGACGAGTTTTAAAGTCATGAAGAAATCATGATATGTTTTACTATAAAACTTACTACTTTATATATTTTACTAAAAAAGAAGTATGTAGGTAAATATGTACTTAGGTAATATTTTATTCATTTATTATAATTGTACGGGCTAGTATCGACACCATACGATAGTCAAAGAAAAGATGTTTTTAAAGTTTATAATATTTATTGTTGTACACTGTAGGTATGATAATGATGTTGCTATGAGTACGCGCGCGATATGTTCGTATCCCAAATGCATACTAAATTGAAAATGTGACCGGCGCGTGCTATACGAAAAACGCGCTGACGGTTGGTGTACGGTTGCACCGTACAATAATGTACAATAGAAAGAGAGACTTCCTTTCTGTTGTATCATAAAATAATTTTAAACAAAAATGTGAACTGACTTCAAACTAAAAAGTAAGAAATAACTTTACAAACAGACTTCAATACTTAATAAGATATGTTTGGAGTATGTGTAAAAATGAGGTTACTTGAGGTTAAACTGAGGATGAACTTGGGCACAGACTCCAAAAATACCTTATTATTGAAGTCTGTTTGTAAAGTTATTTCTTACTTTTTAGTTCGAAGTCGGTTCACATTTTTGTTTAAAATTATTTTATTATCAAGAAAGGATAGATACAATTAGATCTATGAGTGAGCGAGAGGGTCGCGCGCGCGTTGACGCGGCACTCTCCTGCTCGTTCCCGCTAATGATAAAACTTACCGCTCTCTCGCTCGCCCGATTGACACTTCATTTATAGGCGTGTGTGTGTATAAGTTACATATGTAGTTGAGTCGGACTCATTTTTTGATCGATACAAGTAAGCGTATGCCGTATCTTCCCCTTTTGATTTAATCTATGGTAGAAAATGGTGACCATTTAATACTACTGCCTAATTAGACGAGCAACACCGGCTGGGTTTCCAGTGCCAGAAGGAGAGCTCCTTCTACGCTTATTTGGATTGGATGACCGTTCCGTACGAGGCAGAAATTAAAATATGAAAAGGGTCTGTAAAGATACGAGTACGTGATAAGATTGAAGTTCGGGAAGTAAGAAAAGAATTTCAGTCTTCAATGGGTGGAATAATGATGGAAGAATAATTTTGTAATCGCCTGCAATTTATGCGTAAGTCATACCAACGAAGAAACCCTTCTTAATACACACAATTTCCTTGCTTTTAGATTCGAAGAGACTTCAGTAGAGACGCCGACATGTCGGTTCAACAACAACTCCTGCCTCGGCGGGTTCCCTCGCCTGTACAACGAGATCCAAATCCTGTTGAAAGAGAAGCCAGACGCCCTACTGCTCAACGCTGGCGACAGCTTCCAGGGCACCTACTGGTACACTCTGCTTAAGTGGAACATCACCCAGGAGTTCATGAACCTATTGCCTCACGATGCTCATGTAAGTTTGAAAATTTCTGTTTCTCTTAAAGAGATGGTAAACAAACATAACACTTAATAGTTACCACGTTCAATGACACGTCGATTTTCGTTTGCGCTTTACGGATGCCTCATATTTGCACCCGACCGAAACAGGTTTTTCAGCCGAAACCGAAATCGACACCGAACTTACGGCGTCGGTCTCAGTTTCCGCGAAACCGAGATTGTAACCGTAACTTACTAAAATATAATTTAAAATTTCTTTTGCAAACTACAATCTAGTGTACTTTTTTTAATTTTTTTAAACATTTATTTGTATATTCTATATGAACGGACAGTAAATAGAGTTAAGTGAAATAGAAAGACAATCATTAAGACGGGGTCCGGTGTAGTTGAAAGTTTCGGCCATTTTTTGGCCGAAACGGAAACTAAGGCTTGTAGTAGATACTGTGTTAAATTGTGAATATATCCATTTCTTTCTTTTTTTTTCGGGATCATCCATGATATTTCCTGCCGACCATAGCTTTGTATAAACAGCTGATCTTGCTGCAGAAGGTACCTACCTATACAATAACTCTGAGCATTAGGTTATTTGCATGAGCATTCCTGCAATATCTTCATTATTTTATCTTTTAGTTACAACTTGTTCTCCAAGGAAGGTCACTGACCTTGACCGAAGATTACCCTTTACCTTGTTTTATGAGGAAATTGCTTACTTCCTCTCAGTTCAGGACGAACCGATCTTTTAATTCCTATTGTTTCATGTTATCTGTCCTGTTTATCGTTGAAGGTTTAACTGTACACCGTACAGTTTATGAATACGTATGAAAGAAAAGGCTATGAGGAATTCTTCTCTTTTTTTCTTACTTCGTAGATTCCTTCCGTAACTTCTCTTTTTTTCTTACTTCGTAGATTCCTTTGTAAGAGGAAAAACTCGAGTTTCAAGACTCCACGCATCCAAACAAGACCTTAACCAAAGCCAGATGAGTGTTTGGTGTGTCCGTCTGTGTAACCTTTGTTAGGTGGCAGAGCTATATCTAGTAGTCGCTGCGGAGGTACCTTACCGCCAGCCTCTTAATTCGTCGTAAAGCGGCATGCTCTTCATGTCTTGTGTTTCGGCTGGGGAGGCGAGCATCTTAGTCGTCACGAGTAGCAGAGTACCATATAACCATAGATAGGATTTCTAGCTCTATTTGAGGTTGGAACGGGTAACTATTGGCTGATTACCACGCAACGTCAGATGGTTTGCATGACCTTTTGCCACTCAATTATTATAAATAAACCGTTTGAAATTCTTGGTAATGATATTAAATGATAACATAAAAATCAATTTAAATGATAACATAGCACGTTTTCACTTTATCAATTACTACGACGATTTCCAAAGATAAACTTAATCGAATAATGAATATCTACATTACATTCTTGAGTAGGCCCCTAGGTATGCATGAGTTTGAGTAGTTATGACTTGGCTTTATTACATCATGATTATAATAAAGGGATTAGCAAATTTTTCATTTAGTTAAATGTATACAAATGTCTAGTATGTAAAGCTGTTTAGCAGACAAGGCGTTCCTGTCTGCTGATAAATCTAAATGCAAAATCAAAATAGTTCAGCAATAATTATAATTTTATGTGCAGTTTTACGGCGGGTTATATAGTACTTCCCCGGACAATACGATAATAAATTCCCTTTAAGTGAATGAACATGTTCTGTACCTATAGGTAAACTGTAGCACACGTTATTTTATCGATTTCGTGTGACGAATGCTAGATGACGTATAAACCACCGGATTTCTTTGAGGTATTAGAAGTGAACCTAAGTTTTCGGACTTATTTCCTTATAGGCACTTGAAAAGAATTAAGTACTAATTAAGAATAAGAATCCATTCTACTTCTCTCATACCACCCGCAAGTTTTAGCAACATAGGTACTAAACAATCTAAACACTCGTTGAAAGCCAGATTGTACAAATCAACAAATTATGGTATAATTATGTATAAGTTCCTCCGCTCTATGTCATCTATTATTCTTAAGTAGGTAACAAAAATCACTTCAACTCATAAATAAACTTCCAGGCTATTGGAAACCACGAATTCGACGATGGCCCAGCGGGCTTGGCTCCGTACCTCTCAGCGTTGAAGGCACCCGTCATTGCTGCCAACATGGACACTACGAACGAGCCGAGCCTCCGAGGACTGTACAAGCCGCATGTGATCGTACAAAGGCATGGAAGGAAGATTGGTCTCATAGGCCTCATTACTCCGGATACTAAGGTAAGACTCGTTTACTTTGGCTAGGTGATCGAGCAATCAAAACTTGCTCGAAGAAGTACCTACTGTCATCTTTATTTCTTCCATGCTGTGATAGAGCGTGTTCTTTATGTCTTGTGTTCTTCAAGTTGTAATGTAGAGGTATTATTGACGGAGATAATTTATTTGTGGAAGCCATCTTAGTCCACATGAGTATCAACGGTTATACTTAGATAGGATTCTTATCTACTTAACTCAGGTGCACATTTGTGCCTTTTAATATATTATAGTGACATTTTTTTCTAAAGTAATAGTGCTCTTATCCCATCTCTAAACATGCTAGATGAATAGAAAACCTTTATATCACGGAACAACTTCTGAATAGTCTTCACACCAAAAGTTGAAATATCATAAAAATAGGAATCTTTTAAATAAAGAGATAGGAGACAGGCGTAAGAGCCTCTCAATAATACATGGGTTGCGGTGATCATGGTCACCCATAACATAACTACTATAATTTATCTACTATAAATTGTTTCAATTCTTGTACTTACGGGAGATAATCAAAATTAGTGAAACAAAACAAAGACTTTTAAATTTTCAGAGCCTTTCATCACCAGGCAACGTAACATTCACGGATCCCTTGGAAGCGACCAGAAAGGAAGCTAAAGCTCTGACAAAGCAGGGTGCGGATATCATTGTAGTTCTATCCCATTGTGGACTTGAAGTTGATAAGTATGCAATTTCACTATACCGTGTCTTGTCCGTTACTCTAAAATTTGCTTTGCTAAGGCCAAGGAAATTGGTTTAGGTACTTTTACTTTACTATAGGAATTCGTTCTTGAGGTCGGACGTGGGCCGCACTTAACGTCAGGTGGCCGTGGCCATTATACGGCTTCATTAATGATAAAAATAGGTTTAAGGAATTTATTTTTCATAAAAAACATACAGCAGTTTCACTTACAATGAGATACACAGAAAGACAATACAGTAACAATATGTGCTTCTGAAACAGAAAAACAATACAGTAAAAATATGTGCCTCTGAAGCTATATAAAATTTAAAATATATGTAAATATTATATCACAATTTATATTGCACTTATATACTTTTTATATGTTAATGTTCACTTTATGTGGCTTGCTTATTCCCTGCATGCGTTCCACATGTTTATATTTTTCACCAACGGATTGCCCTCCGTTATCGGTATAAAATTAGCTTTATATGAATTAAATAACAACATTGATAAGAGGATGTTAGATATTCATGTAATTCATGTTTATGTATGGTTAATATATGGCTTCGGAATCTTACTCGAGGGTTCCGGGTTTGAATCTTAAAAGTATTAACGCACCTGGTGTAGGCGAAGGAAGACATCGTTAGGAAACCTGCATGCCCGAGAATTCTCCTTAATATTCTCAAAGGCACGTGGAGTCCACCAATCCGTTATAGGCCAGGTGAACTAAGGCCTACATCCTTCTTATTGTGAGAGTAGACTCGACAGTAGTTAACAAATGAGATGACAGATGTTTCTTAATGTTGATTCTCTATTTAAGTGATTAATTTATGTGGTTAACATTTATAACATTGTTATATTATTATTATTATTAATGAATGAACTTCTAAATTTACAGAGAAATAGCCCGGAATTATGGGGAGAATGTAGACATAATAGTGGGTGGACATTCCCATTCTTTGCTCTGGAACGGACCCTCGCCCAGCGGTGAGAATGTAGAGGGACCCTACCCTGTTTTCATAGAGACGAACAAAGATAAGAAACATAAGGTAAATCTAAAACATAATCTAAAACCATCAAAATATCTGTGTTAAATAGTAACAAGGATCCATCCATCAATTAGCAAAAATTAAGATGAAATGAGGGACCGCATCTCAAGTAGGTAGGTAACAAATTATATGCTACTTTAATTAAAATACATATGTGGACTATTATTATAGCGGACAAAGTCACAAAACGAAAGTAAGTAGTAAGATTATAAACCTTCTTAATACTTACTACTACGACTACTTATGAACTTGAAATGATCAATAAATATTGATAAACAATTAGAGTAGGTCATGAACGAAATAACGTATAAATTCCAATGACAATGGCAATGGTATGATAATATGTTAATGTTTAATACTCATACACGGATATGCATACATTAAAAGTTGAATGAAATGAATAATAATAGTTGAACTTGTAAAAATTATTGGAAAGTTCTGAAAGTTGACAAAAAATTTGATCTCAAAGGCTATGTCGCCAGCTATGTTGACTAGGGCCTTCTCATTGTGAGAGGAGATCCGACCCTCCAGTGGGTCATTAATGGGTTACAGACGTTTACGACGTTTACATTTACGATAATTTTGTAATAGTAATACCAAGCTAATCTGATGCTGGGGGAAGATAAATAATGGAAGAAGACACTCAGCTTCCTGAACAATTTTCTCTAAAGGAAAACTGAGATACTTGGACCGTTTGATAAAATAGTGTATTTTTCTCGTAAACCTGCATAAAAAGTATCCTTACCTTTTATACATAAAATAAATAAATGTATCATACTCTTAGTTCTACACTAGGATTAACGGTCACAGACACACACAAATACACACACCCATACACACACACACACACACACACACACACACACACACACACACACACACACACACACACACACACACAAACACGCATGCTCGCACGCACGCATGCACGCACCCACCCACGCACGCACACACACATAGATCAAAAACTGAAACTGATTTATCATCATTTCATTCAAAGTTATTCACTACAAATCTTTGCCAAAATCAAAGAATTTTTCAATTTCGCAGGTCCTCATCGTTCAAGCATCAGCTTTCACCAAGTATATGGGCAATCTATCGGTATATTTCGACTTTCGAGGAGATTATGTCAAGTGGGAAGGTGGTCCCTTGTTCCTTAACCGGTCAATACCTGAAGGTTTGAGTTTTGATTTTTTTTCGAAAATCTTTTTTCTAATCTTTTTTATTCTAACTCGGTCCAGTACCGAGCATGAACACTATCCTGAAAGTATTCGTATAGTTAACGTGTGCCGTTAGTATGGGAAGATGTCAGACAGACTGACAGATAGCATAGTTGGCATACTAATGAGTGATGTTAAATTTGACGATAGTGTTCATGCTCACGGCACAGGAGGATTACAATAAAATTTTACAATACGGATAAAAATGTGTCCATTTTTAAAGAAAACATGGCTATTTTCAAAGAAAATCTCTTTTAAAATGGAAATATTTTTTGAGAATGTATGCTGCATGCAAGAGAACTATTACTAATTATTTTGCCAGATAAGCTATGCAGCGATTCGATTCCTTCACATCAACCAACCCAAAAATGCCGTGACAATTCATAATCATGTTTTCAGTCCTATGTTGTCCACTTCTGGACATGGACCTCTCCGAATCGACACCGCTCCGCCCGGTCCTGGGCCCTTTGAATCCCAGGATTTCCCGCTGTTTTCTTCAGGTCCTTACCACCATTCTTTTACAGATGAAGAAATCAAAGCGAAGTTAGCACCATATGCAAAAATAGTACACGATGCGGAGAGGGAGACCGTAGGTGAGAGTGAGAAGACATTATACTATGAAGACTGTGTGTTTGGGGAATGCGCTATCGGCGATCTTTTGGTTGATTCTCTCGTAGAGTATGTAAGTATATCAGCTTCATATTGATGTCACGTGAGTCACATGTGAGTCATATCCATTGTTTAACTATTGTGTCTACTTACTTATATGCTAATGGCACACAATACCTACTTATTGATTTCAGGCAAAAGGAAAATTTAAATCCTCTCTTGAGTACCTGTCATTCACACAACGCGGTAACATCAAGTCATCTATACTACAGGGCAGTAAGTATCTTATTTATACATCTATATAAAATACTTTGTGTGCGACTTACCACGCGTGGAACTAGAATAAGTATAAGTCCTTGTCTTAGTTACTTAGTTTAAGTATCTTAAATGATAGGTATCATTTATGCGTTCATGTGTGCGTGTGTGAGTGGATGTGTGCGGTGCATGCGTGCGTGCGTGTGTGTGTGCTAGAATAACACAGGACATTTATTTTATTTACTACTATAGATAGAAAATGTGGTTATTCCATAATCTTAGAAGGATTTTCAAACTTTCGAACCTAATTTTTCAGGGATAACAAAGGGCACAATATTCGAATTGCTGCCGTACAACGATCGCATCGAAACCTTCGAATTGCAAGGGAAATACGTCACTGAAGCACTTGAGCACGGTGTCTCCAGCGCTTGGGCGTACGATCCCTTCAAAGGGCCGTACGTTCTGCAAGTTTCAGGTATGTTGTCAAAATAACTTTATAATGTTACTGTACCTACCAAGTGTATACTGTACTATGCTGTAACAGTGAAGGCAAACATCGTTGAGAATCGAAAAAGAAACCTGCAGTCCTGAGACTTAATTTTAAACCCATCTGAAGCCTATTTAGTCCTTCCTTCTCACTGTGAGATAAGACCAGACTCTGTAGTGGGTCATGCATTACTGCGGCACCGTCAAGCAAATAGAAATACCGACTATTCTTGACAAGCGGGCATACCATGACACTAGTAGAGATATAAATGATTCATCAAATAAATATTTCAGGTCTTCGAGTGACATACAACGTATCACAGCCTGAGGGACAGCGTGTGGTTTCCGTGTATGTTGGAACGGATTCCAACTCTGCGTTGGACCCCGAGAAGTACTATCAGGTTACTGCACCAGCATACCTGGCAGATGGAGGGGATGGATTTACAGTGAGTTTTATAAGATCTAATTATTTTATTTATTAGTCCAGGATATTTTCATATGTTTGCTGCAAAGGAAGATTACCCGTCAGGCGAGGTTATTGTGCTTAGGTTATTACGACATCTCGGAGTTTTAAATGTAGAAAACTTCGATAGCATGATTCAGGTAAACCGTGGCGCCATCTTTGACGAGTCGTGGAAGTAGCCACAAATAAATGTTAGCTGCTGAGAACTCCAAATTCTGTTGTCTTGTTTCCATATGCTTGTTATCATTTGTACAATGCAACGCTAGAAACGAACATCTCATGTGAATACTCGCTAAGCACAACACTATCAAGCTACTAGCAACCAAGACCGACTTCCCACTGACTGTCCCCAACGTTGTTTGAATGGATGAATGAATAATAATAATTAAATCGACGTTTAAATTGCTTGCGATCTGGACAATGACTGCTAAGATCTGTTACATTACTAATGTCAAATGTTTCTTTCCCAGATGTTCAAAAACAACAAGAAGAACGTGAACGTAATAGGACGAGACCAAGAAGTCGTGGAGCAGTATATAAAGAAACATTCGCCCCTGAACGTTACGACTGACGGAAGAATTGTGATAAATCAATAGCACGAATACACGATATAACATTAAAATTATAGCTCGACCAGACTTATTGCACACCTTGCCATTTTATTGTGGCAAGTAGCTATCGCCACAAATTTATTTATTTATAATTTATTTATACCAACCGCTACAATTATTTATATAATTATTTATATAATAATTGCATGCAGGCCCATGGACACCTACATCCAACCTCAAATAAATAAGAAATCCTACCTGAGCTACTTGGTCCTTAGCAATTCAAGATGTTCGCCTCAAATAAAGTATCCGGCAACAATACGTCCCCAGCCGAAACACAAGACAGGCAGAACATGTTACTTTACGACGGATTAAGAGGCTGGTTGGGCTATACCTACTTTTATTATTTAGTATTAATATTGTGTTAAGAAATACAGTTATTATGATTCTTATTTCGAGTATTATTTTAATAAGCTTACCCGGCAGGCTTCGCAAAATAATTTTGCCCGTCTATCCAAACTTATTTTGTATGGGTATAATAAAGAATTTAATAAATAAATAAATAAATATAAAAAAACCTACATCGATTTTAATTCCATGTTCTGGGTCCTTAAAAAGCCTACTACTATAAGAGGTTTTAGGATTATCCATCCTTTCTGGGACATCCTGTATCTAAGTATAATATTACTGAAATATAATTAAGTCTGCTTTTAGTTACGTGAAATGCTTCACGATTAAAATAACTTCAGAAGTTTTAGAGATAAATTAAAAACAAACACATCTTTTCTCCTTGCACTTAATTTCAAAAGATTTCATTATTTTACTAATTGACCGATTAAACGAAAATGAATTAGTTGGTAAACCCCGAAAATATAAATTTGGAAAATATAAGCGTCTAACTTTTACGTCATCATCATACTCATAATGATGATTATGTCTTAACTAAAATAGTATCCATGAGGAAAAAATCCGCGTAAAAACCAAACAGATGCCGTTATCTCGATTGCTAGCATAAGTTACTATTAGTATAGGTAATTTATAGATATAGATTTGGCAACTACTCGTACCTGTGCCATATAGCTGACTAGCTTTGCTAGCCACATGCGACAATTGTAATTTGCAGCTGTGTCGAGGATAAGGCACCATTCACGCTGGAGCAAACACGCGCCGTGAACTGTGGTCGCAGTAGTGGGCATACCGCACATCTCATTTTCAGGACAGATAAGCCCGGTAGCACACCTGCGCCGCGAAATCGCGAAATGTTTGAATGTTTCGCCCGGAGGTACAACGGACTACGGTGGCAAAAGTTCAGTGGTTTAGCTATTTCGCGGTTTCGCGGCGGACAGCAACAGCAGGCACAGCAAAGCATTCAGTTCGATAGAGGGAGCTGACATTTGTTTCAATTCACGCTGTGTGAGAATAGTGTTGGGGGTTCTAGCACATCGTCCTCCAACACACATGAGTAAGGCATTGGCGGCGGACGCAAGGCGCTTAAAAGTATTACTATACTTTTGAATCTTAAATCCTATAATTACTAAGTTCGGTGCTCGAACTAGCCTCAATGAATGTCCAGGATAATTACGTGCGAGCGCGGCGTCATAGGCTTTCTTATGTGCCGCCATGTATCTGTATATGTACTGTTCATTTTTTTATTCTCTTGTCTTATTTGGTAAACAATATTGGCACTACTTTTTATTGGAAAAAAAGTTTAAAATTGCTTTAAAAAATAAATTATAGCTTCTAGAAATCTGTATCTGTATTAAATGACAATTGGTTTTTAAATTTTTATAATTTTGTGTCTGCATTATTTTTTAATCGCAAATTATAATAAAAGGACATGCTAAGATTGTTTACCAAATATGACAAGATAATAAAAATGGGCTTACATTGCAAACGCAGGCTGAGCCCTACGAGATTTATCAAAACAATGTACTAAGACGTATTGTACACATTGAAAAGGTCTACAGAAAACTCCGCGATGGTATATGTCTATCTCTTATGGATATCCCACAATAACATTTTTTGTCATTTACTTTTTACGACAAAAAATAGCTAATTTTCGAAGCTATTTTAACCAATACAGCATTAATCCTTATCCAATTAAATATCTTAAATACATTGTTGATTCAATATAGATCTACATGGCCCTTTACAGCATAATGAATATTTTCGAAGATATTACAGATTTAAAAATTGCGGGACGTAGCGTTTGCGGCGGTACCTGGTGGTAAAAGTTTGTGACTAAAAAAACTTTGGATATTAGTCAACTTAATTGGCAGAGCGAAGCCTGCCGGGTCAGCTAGTTGTTATAATTGTTATTATTTAATTTCCCCATTGCTGAACTTCGCACCAAAGCAGGGCGATATCTCGAAAAGCTTTAAATTGGATGTATTTCTGTCAAGTTTTGTAAGCTTTATGTTTGTCTGTAACCCATTAACTGAAGGGTCGGGTCTCCTCTCACAATGAGAAGGATGTAGGCCTTACAGTCGTACTCAGAGACATTCATTAACGTGAATGGTTCCTTATGAAAATAAAGATCATGTCACTTATGTCAATACGAACAAAGACAATTGAATTTTTTTGTTATGAACATTACGTTAAATTACGTCTCTGAGTGCGGCCGTTAGTCCACCACGCTGGCTTAATGCGGGTTGGTAGATTTTTGTGAACTCTCAGGCATGCAAGTTTCCTCACGATGTTTTTCTTTACCGTTAAAGTGATAGCTAATTTTACAAAGCATACTTAACTTTTATTGGTGCATGCCACTGGGATTCGAAACCCGGACCCGTCCAGTAATAGGACGAGTAATTAGCCACTGGGCTATCACCGCTTCATGTTTAAGTATACATAGATAAATAAATGAATAATAATAAATAAAAAAATCCTATCTCCTCCAAGCCTGCCGTAAGGAACTTTCGTTCCAATTAAACAAACAGTTTTTTCAGAAATGAAATGATCAACATACTGATTTTAAGAAAAAAACCCTAGATAGATTGCGGCAAATTTTAATATCTTCGATGTTTAGCAACCGTTAAAATGGTATTTTAAGTGCCTACAGTCATTTCTTCGTCCACAACAATAAATGTTTATTGTTTCCGATAACAACTAACGGTTTCCATATTTGATATAAAACACGAAAAAACTATATACTAACGATATAAAAGTCATTTTTGTCATTTACCGTAACGTTTTGCGAAGATAAACATTCCCCTCGATAATTTAGTATTAAAAGAGAGTTATATGTATGAAAAACATGAATTTGTACGTAGGTCTTCGCGGAGGCACGACCTTAAATTGTTAATTGTATTTTGAGTGCGGTGACAATTAAACGTTATACTAGTGGTTGGCAAAATGAAAAATTTAGTATTTTTTATTTTTATCCATATCCTGCCATGGTTAGGATTAGTTCACAGTTTCGCGTTGCCCTTCGAAGGATTGTACAAATTGGAAATTTGCCATTTCAACGACTTCCATGCAAGGTATGTTTTTTTAAATTTAGTGATAATTTAGTGAAATTTTATTTTTACCAAATTTCTGCAAGCCGTAAATGAGAATCTTAGTCTACTACGCTGGTCAATTGCGGCTTGGTGAACTTCATAATATCCTTTTTAGAACATTATAAAGTACTTTCACGCAAGAGCTTTTGCAAATATTGGTCTGGCGCGCTCAATCAAGACTAGGATTCGAACCCGGATCCTTTGATTAAGAGGGTGTACTATTCTTAAACAATGATGCCCGCAAATATAGGTCCAAAAATGTCTGTGTTTATAAAGCATTTTTTTATATTTATTTATTTGGCATCGCTATTAAATTCTTCCGAGAAGAACTCATACATCTATAGTTAGATTTAATCATGAGGCGCGGCAAGTTAAACGCATTGATTTAATTGACTCATGGTGAAATTTTCCACGTTAATTTGATGGAGTTAAAGAAAGTACTGACGCAGTCTAAGTAATCTTCTATTTGAGTGTAACACTTACCCATAAAATATGTTCAAACAATGAACGCACATTGACATAGGTTCTTGCACAACTAAAACAGGTGGTAGACTAAATATACCGAAGCTAAAACAATGAACTCACATTTAAAAATATTTGTAAGTACAAAAAACAAATGTGAGAATCATTTCTTCCTTTTTGTTATCCGATATGGTTTTTTGTTATTTTGGTAAATGTTGATGAGTTGTTTTATCAATAAAAAATAGAAACAGAAGTAAATAACTATATTTATATTACAGTTACCGTTAGATCATTGTGTTAAAAACTAATGGTAACAGGTAGTAATGAACCATGAACCCATGAAAAAAAATTCGTACAAAGTAGAAAATAATTTTAGTGGAAAAAAATAATGTGTACGACTTGATAAAACCATTGATTGCATTTCTATAAAAAGGAATGCGATTTGAGGAAATGTTCATGGGTAATTACTTTGATATATGAACCGAAGAATTTACGATTATTGAATGAGTAGAATACGCGTAAAGGGCAAAGGTGCTTTCATTCACAAAGCAACGTGTGATTGCTGTATGTGGGTGGTGTATTGCTATTCACTTAGATAAAGAGAACTCTTGTTAACCAATACGAGCCTCCATCTGCGATTAAACGAAACATGTACCTACTTCGCTGGAAATTAATTACCGGTCTTCAGATTATGAATCGCTTTTATATGACTTGATTGTCAGGCATTTGTTCATTCAAAGAAATTACACAGAGTACCAGTTGAAGAACACTTCGTTCTGCCAAATAGAGAAGTTTTTTCTAATCGTTTTATCGTTCGTTTTTTCTGATCGATCCTTTCGATCCTTAGACTTACACGATCCAGCTGTCCTCGAGTTTTAGCGAGACAAACGAGAGATTTTGAGTATCTTGGAAGCCAAACAGTATCAATCTCAATCAATAATCCGAAGATCTGTAATTAATACCGGGCGTCAAAGAGAGCGGTCATTATAATAATTCGGCTGGGTGACGCCGAGACGTAGTCCTTCACTATGAGCTTCGATAACGTTAAAGTCGTCCAGTGGGCAATGGAGAGAGTTATTCTTGGTATTTCTCTAGTCCAAAACGACGATTCTAATTCCGTAGTATCCGAAGAAGTACGAAGGTAACCGTCATATCTCTCGAAATGTGCAAATTAAAGTGGCAATAGGCTGACTACATTGTTCGAAGGACCGACAAAAATCCTTGAATATATAGCGACCATGTCTCGGCAAACGGAGTACAGGCCGCCCACCGACTAGGTGGACTGATGACCCGAAGGAGATAGAGGGAAACTGTTGGATTTAAAGGACCCATGACCAGGTGATGCGGCGTCGAATAGGAAAGGCCCATGCCCAGGAGTGGACTATGAAGGACTAAAAGAAAGAAGAAGAAAGAATAGCAAAAGGAAATTCATGATACCTAATGCCATGTGGTCACTAGAACCCTGGAAATTCTATTTAAACATGTTCCTCCACTCTCCGCATCTCCCAGTCACTTTCTTCAATTCATCCATTCACCTGGTGCGAGGCCAGACGTTTACTTACACATGTTAACTTATCCGTGGTACCACTCCAAAAGGCGTGTAATAACCTTAGCGGTTATCTTTTCGAAGGTAGACATGCTCATCCAACTGCCACTTTAAGACCCGTATTAGTTGTAAACATATTATGTATCTATGATGTTTCTGAGATGCTATCAACTTATGGCAGTCAACATTAAAATTTGTAATGCGGTGTTGATCACGCCATATTGAAATGGTACAATATTGCCAGAAACAATAATTTTGGAAAGCTTTAGTGGTGAGCAAATGTTGCGCTTTATTAGTTTGCAGTTTTTAAGAGCTTTGGTTTGAAACCACCGTTTTTCAACCTATATTTTGCCCGCCTGTCTTTTCTATATTTACCGCAGATAAGATCAAATGATATGAAATGATATAACCACTACCTATTAATGTTATGATTACCTACTATATATAGGTAAGAAAACAGTTATTTTGACTCGTGCATTGTACGTGACTAGTTGCATTACCACTAATGAGAAAAGCTTTTAAAAACCAATAAGTTGGCTCTACCAACTTATTGGTTTTACCGTACCGTACCGTAAATATGACTTAATCCACATGATGATGACGAGATGAAAATGGATTTATTAATTATTATTAAATCTTTTATAAATTGGATTAAAATATGGGAAAATCAATTGGGTCTTACCTAAACGTAACAGAAATACATATAGGTACGAAGGATAGCAAAGATAACAAGTACAAAAATAGTATGAGGATATTGGATGCAAATTTATTATCTGTTCAGCGGTGCTGAGTTAAAATTTCTGTTTCTCATCATGGTGGATTCTCTCCTATCCTTGAAAGACCCAATTGAGCACAGGGTTTGTAGCCAAATTTAATGGCAAAAACTTGAAGTTTAACTGAGTATTTTAAATTTTAATGTCTTGAGTATAGCCTGACCAGAGGTTTGCGCATATACCATGTTGTGGAAAACTCGGAAACGAATGTCTGTTACTGGCTATTGTCGGAATGACGACAATTATATTATGCTGAGCCCATGAGCTTACATTACAATAACTTGACATCAACAACATTATCTATTAATTTATTTATTCACTAGGTTATCGACAACACCAGTATGACCATACTCCTATTAGTTACTTATTTCAAAAATTTCGCAAATAAATTATTTGTTTTTTCTTTCTTTCTTTGTTATCTCTTTGATTGTTACGACAATATGGCGACGCCATTGAAAGATTAATTTTCTGTTTTAAATGTTGAGCTAAGTATATGCAACTTTTAGATAGTTTAATTAGATGTAGTCATCTTGACCTTCTTAACAATGAGACTTGTTCAATAATTTCGTATATCGAAGGCTTAACATTCGTGTTATCAATTAAGGTCAAGTTTTCCTCATATCGCTTTCTATTACAGTAATAAGTTTTAGAATTTGACTATGTTAATGGAGAAGCGATAATTCAGTATTTTTATTAGTCCAGGAAATTAAGGTTATTTTCTAAAATATTTTTTTTTCGATTAATAGAATAATTATCAATTTTAATTTACCATTTGGGCTTCAGTTTAGACACCCTAAAACTTAATTGTTTAAAATATTATATTCAATGATAAGTGGTCACTGGAGTCAATTTTTAAAGTAGAGAAATTGATAATGGGTGCAATGATTTTTAGGTTGGGATCGATAGGGGTAACGCAAGACTCTTTCCGATTAAAGCGCCTTGTAAAAACTAATCCTACCTCAAACAACGAGTACCTACTGTCTGAAGTAAATGGATGTATTCTTTCTTCAGAAGGCGAAGATGGTTGCAACGTTTCAAGATATTTATGACACCAAATTGTTGTAGGTTTATCCATCCATACCTGACGGTAAATATACCGTCTGGTGTATACTGAAACTGGCCTAAAGAGGCCTTGAGCACTTCATCCTAAAAAACAACCAATCACCTCCTATAACTTACATCACACATTGACCCCATACGCGAACGTTTGTCGTTTACCCTTTCAGGAGGTTTTATTCCCACAGAAAATCGTGCCAATTAATATCATAAAGTAACGTTCTCCACAGATTCGAAGAGACCTCTCTAGAAACGCCGGTATGCCACTCAAACGACACCAGTTGCTTCGGAGGCTTCGCCCGCTTGGCGTATGCGATAAAACAAGTGAAGGAACAAAAGCCGGACACCCTACTCCTGAATGCCGGGGACAGCTTCCAGGGCACCTACTGGTACACTCTGCTTAAGTGGAACATCACCCAGGAGTTCATGAACTTACTGCCTCATGACGCTCATGTGAGTAAAGGAATTGTAAACCCAGATTCTAAGCTAGAAGCGTGCATAACCCCGCTGCTTGATATTTGAGTTGTATTTATATTTCTTTGCAACAATCCGCACACGTGGAACTTGTTTTGGTATGGACCCACCACCCTCCATTATCTCTCTGAGTAGGTATAAACCATAACAACTTATTCCAATAGTACACGACACGTGTGTCGCGCCAAAACGGAGCATCATGCTTGCTGAGCCCGCTGCTTGAGTAGATCGCAAGCGATCGAAAAAGTTAAGCAACGTCGGGCGCGGTCAGTCTTTGGGTGGGTGACCGCTAGTGAGGAATTAAATTTTCGTGCTTTCGAAGGCACGTTATGCCGTCGGTCCCGGCTATTATCGTTACGATAGTAGTCGTTAAACCTTGTCGGATGCCCTATGGGCGGTTTGAAAACAGTTCAACACGGGTTGGCCACTATCTCGTTTCTCCACCAATCCACATTTTAGCAGCGTGGTGGAGTATGCTTCAGGCATTCCCCTATTGGGGGAGAGACACGTGCCCGACAGTGGGCTTGCCAAGCATGTTTGCAATAAATGAATTATGAATTTTATCCAGAGAGTGCACTGCGTGGACGGTCATAGGTTCGGTTCCCAGCGAAGTTTCAATTTCTGTTTCTCATCTATGTGTTTGTGTTCTTGTCTCGTGTGTGTCCATGGCAGAGGCAATCCTAGTGTGGGGCAATCAGTGTTAAGAATTTGTAGTATCTATGCATTTTTTACAATCGTTATTCCAGGCTATTGGAAACCACGACTTCGACGACGGCCCCGAAGGCCTAGTACCTTACCTGAAGTCTCTCAACGCACCAGCCATATCTGCCAATATCGACTGTAGTAAGGAGCCTTCCCTTCAAGGGCTGTACACTCCTTACATCATAATAGAGAAGGGTGGAAGAAAAATCGGGATTATTGGTATAACCACTACAACCACTAAGGTAAGAGGAAACAGAAATTTCTATACTAATGTTAAATTAAACCGCTTGATTTTTGCCTACCTACCTACCTAATATCGCCGTCATAACCCGCCTTGAAGCACTATGCTCTTCATGGGTTTGGTTAGGCGTGACTAACTAAACACTTTTACGTGATGAAACATTTTAGGGACGATAGTAATATTAAACGAGGGTTTATGCGTCAGCCCAGGGTAAACTTCCAGTCCAGAAATACACATTGTTCGTCTTCTCCTCTTGTAATCGGGTATTCCCGTTGGTCCGAGACATTTCCTCGACCTATTTAGTTAAAGCCGCATGTTTGTTCCTAATATTATTTGTTCTTCCAGATCTTAGCGCCTGTTGGCAAAGTGGAGTTCACCGACCCTTACGAAGCAGCATCCCGTGAAGCTAAGAACCTGTATGAACAGGGAGTGGACATCATCATTCTACTCTCCCATTGCGGATATGACGTAGATATGTATGACATAGGAGATTCTTACTATACTGTCCCAGTGGCTTAGAATTCGACCTCGAATCGAGGGGTCCGGGTTCGAATCCCAGTGGCACGCACCAATCACTTTGTAATAAAAGTTATGTGCGATTTATAAAATTAAATATCACCTGCTGTTACGGTGAAGGAAAACATCGTGAGGAAACCTGCATGCCTGAGAGTTCACAATAAAAAAAATGTTCTCAAAGGCATGTGAAGTCCACCAACCCGCAGTAGGCCAGCGTGGTGGACTAAGGCCTACATCCCTCTCATTGTGAGAGGCGACCCGACCCTGTAGTGGGTCATTAATGGGTTACTGACAATAATTATTAATGATTAGCATAACGTAAAAGGAATTTTATGCTAAAAATAATCAGGTTAAGTCGGTTTACTATGATGAAGGATGAAGGCTCTACCACACTAAAATAATGAGGATTGTTGGACTTATGCCTTGCACAAATGAACGTTGCCTTTCAGAAAATAATTTTAGTAAACTCGCAGGCAGGTTTCCTCATGATGTGCACCTCCACAGTGACAGCAAGTGATATTAAATTGTAAGCGGAATTAGCTTTTTACGAAAGATATTGGTGCATGCCTCTGGGATTCGAACCGTCGAGTAAGATTCCGATCTCTAGCCTGGGCCGTTACGCTTACCTTGATCAGGCTAATGAGTTTTCAAAATAGTCTTCACTAAAACACACATCTATCAGTGGTAGTTAAAAGGGCTAATATAACTTTTGATCGGAGGGTTAAAATAAATGGATCAGACTTTCCAACTAAGTGAAACAGTTAATTGTACCTACTCCAAAAATATACACTTTATTAACGAACGAAACAAAAAAAAACAAGTAAACAAGAAAAACAAACAAAACAAGAAAGCAAGTAAAATGGCAATACCTAAATCGTATAATTATTTTTAACAGGCAAATAGCGAAAGACTACAGTGAACACATTGACCTCATAGTGGGAGGACATTCCCATCGAGATGAGAGATTCCCAATCCCGTATCTCACCAGGGTAAAGACAGCAGGAGGAGATCACCACGAGGTTTGGAATTTTCTACAGATTTTTAACAAACGTTCATAAATGTTATGTAAAACCGTATGTTCAGGTGAAACCTTGCAACTGAATTTTAGAGCAGTTTTCCTCAATAGAGATGCAATTTTCCACTCACATTTAATACAATAAATTAATGTGACGTCATTCTAAATCCTATATTGGAGCGGTGTTAAATGTATACTCCATTTTTTAATCTTAAAAGTAAGGGCTCTGTCGTTGCCGAACATGCCGCCCTTACGGCTACAGTTACATCCTACCACACACCAAATACAAATTATGTACTTAACATACTTATTATGCTACAACCTTTGGACTTTGTAATTTGTACTAGTTTACTACAACCTTTGACTTAGTTTGTTGTAGTGTTTTTTTACACTAGTTCAATTTGGTGTGTCTTTCTAGAGTGTATTTTAATTTTAATTTTTGGTTTAAAATAAAATAGACACAACAAGATACAATTATAAGGATTTAAAAACAAAAAGTCATTTCATGCCGAAATAACATTCTAGTAATTATTTTTTTTAAAGCAATTTTTTTTTTCTTAAATAAGTAGTGCCAATATTGTTTAATAAATAAGACAAGACAATAAAAACGGTCTGCAATAGAATGATTTTACACGGCTTATAAAATGTTGTTTCATGGTTTGTTCAGGTTATCGTGGTGCAGGCTTCAGCATTTACGAAAATTTTGGGAAATTTAACGATTTACTTCGACTATCTCGGGAACTTTGTGAAATGGGAAGGCGGTCCAATAACGCTCAATCGGACTGTGCCTGAAGGTAAACTATAATAAAAATTAACAATTTTGTAACATAACATTGTAAATAAAATAGTTTTTTTTTTATATATTATAATATCCTCAAATTCCTCAATATACACAAACTTGGCCTGATAGTTATTCTTTGCAAGATTCAGTTGCAAAGAATAACTAAAATATTCAAATACCTCCTGGGATCTATCTACACAGCATTCGGAGATGTTGGTTGGAATCCCAATGAAATGAAAGGGTTACAAACATCCATCCTCACAAACATTTGCATTTATATTATACCGCCCTTAATTTGAAATATCCAAGGTAGGTAAGGGATCTGGGTTCGAATCCCAATAGCACGCACCGATGCCTTTCTTAAAAAGTTATGTGCGCTTTATAAAATTAAATATAATATCCTGTTTTAACAGTGAAGTAAAACACCACGAAGAAACCTGCATGCCTGAGAGTTCTGCATAAGGTTCTCAAAGGCATGTGTAGTCTAACTACTACACACACTACAACAACTAACACTAACCCAAATTAAGCCAGCGTAGTGGACGAAGGCCTACATCCTTCGCATTGTGAGAGGCGATCCGACCCCGCAGTGGGTCACCAATGGGTTACAGATCAGTAACGCTGGATCACTTAACTAAACTTTGATGTTTCAGATGAGGAGATGAAATCGAGACTGGCTCCGTACGCGACGCTGGTTCACGAGGCTGAGAGCGAGCCGATTGGCATCAACCTAGTCACATTACGTAACAAGGACTGTGCGTATGGAGAATGCGCACTGGGAGATCTGTTAGTGGATGCTATTAATAGCTATGTAAGTTTGAATAGCCGCAGGGAGGAGCTAGTCATAGAGTAAACTTTAAAAACAGTGCCCGGTACGACCAATCGAAAACCATACGAAAAAATAAAACGAAACTTACGGAAAAACTTCTGCAAAAATGAAAACTGTATTAATAGAGCTGTTATAAAATAAGTGAAACAATATTTTTCAGGTCAAAAGCACAGTAAAAACCGAGTACGACTGCATATCTTTACTTCAACTGAGCAATATCAAGACATCCCTAAGTAAAGGAAGTAAGTTGACCAATGACCATTCAGCATTTAACTACATATACATACATACAATATTCTATACAAAATGTTATAATGTTGCAATCATACCCATCAAATTAGAGGAAGGCAAATGTAACAAATTATTTATAACACGTTTTTAAATATCTAATATTTATAAAAACCTTTTTTCCAGACATAACTCAGGGTTCATTGATAGAGCTGTTCCCATACAGAGATTTCCTTGAAACCTTCGAATTGCAAGGAAGATACGTGCTACAAGCATTAGAAAAAAGTGTAAGCGATGCGACGTCTTTCGAACCTTTCTCGGCGCCTTGGTTGCTGCAAGTGTCTGGTAAGTACCTACTATGTAACCAAAGATTTTTATCTGTCAACATGGAGTGCCAGGATATCAGAAGGCTCCGTACTACGCATGTCTGTTACACACATCGTCGACGTTGACTATCAGCAAAATTCCTTCCTTCCTTTCATTCATCCCTTGGTAGTCCACTCCTTGACATGGGCCTCCACTCTACGCCACTCCACCTGGCGCTGGGGTCTCTGAATCAAACGATTTCCGCTGTAATCTTCAGATCGTCAGTCCCCATAGTAGGAAGGTGGCCTGTGCCCCTTTTGCCTAAATGTAGTCGCTATTGGACCTTTCTTCCCCATCAGTTGTCAGTCCTGCGAACGATATGGCCAGCAGATATTCTTATAGTTAACGTGTGACATTAATATGGGAAGATGTAAAACACACTTAACAGATTCTATATTAATGACAAATGGTAACTAAAGGTACTTACTAAAATAAATCATAGTGGTAATGCTCGCAGCACAGATCCTTACAATTTGTTACGGTATTTTATTGATTAATCAACCGAAATCACCTTTTCAATTTTCAGGTCTTCGGGTAATCTATAACGTGGCACAGCCCGAGGGTCAGCGAGTTGTATCAGTACGTGTAGGTGAATCCAGAGTCCCATTAGATTTAGAAAAGTACTACCAAATTAGTGCACCGGCTTATTTGGCGAACGGCGGAGATGGATACGAGGTACCTATTTTATTTTTTAATAATAATGAATAATTATATACAATTTAGAAAATAATGTAGAAATATAACAAGAGGTGGATTATCCAGAGACGGATTATCCCTAAGACAAACTAGGCACGTGACTAGGAGCTTTATAAAGGGCGCGTATTAAATGTTTTAACAAATTAAGTAATGCGCGTTCTTAACAAAATTTGAGATATTTCTTTGTATACATTTAAACATCTAATTCTCAATCTTAATTTAGTAAATACGTCCTTTATCTTTCTTTCCAGTTCTTCGAGACATATAGAAGAAATTTGCAAATTCTGGAGAGTGATCAAACCGCCCTATCGCTGTACATCAAGCAGAACACACCCTTGTTTATTATTCCTGATGGAAGAATTACTATCATAAGCTAATTATAATAATTAATTCATAGACTGACCGGAGTTTTGGCACACCTCGCCACGTTGCGGAATAATTATGAAGTAGGTAATTTATTTTATTGGCAACAAACAGTGCCTCGAGAATAAACTTACGCAGATCGTATAGTAATCGTATCGAGCTGCCATTAGTATGGAAAGATGTCAAAGCCTGGTCGGGTAGCAAATTAGTTAGTTACGCTACTTAATTTAAATTAACTTATATGAATTTAGCTGCTAGGTATAGTCATTTAGCTAAACTAATTTGTTTTAAAGAGTAAAAGACCGTAAAATTATGTTTCTATAATAAGCGTATTTAACCCAGATATTTTACAAATGGAGTCGTACCTAATGCTTAAACTTTATAATATGAAGTGAAACTTATTTTAGCACGATGGTCGCTTGCGGATAAAATATAACAACAATATCATCGTATTTTGTAATAACATTATACTGTAATCAGGGAAAACACTTTTATAATAGGTATAGGGAAAATTATTAATTTTTTTTAAATGGATATTTTATATTTATTCATATATATGTATGTCGACATATTATGCTATTAAATTATTTTCGTAGTATGTAAGTAGCAACTAATTGCAGTTACTGTTTTACTTAATTAGTAGATATTATGTAGGTATATAATATAAATAAAAATGTAATATAAACACGAGCATTTATTTTATGTTGTTTTATTTATTATTTTTTATGAAAATTTCAAAACCAAAATTAGCTAAATCGGTTCAGCCGTTTAATATTCATCATAATTATATATTTATGTGGCCTGTTCTGTAGCCTTAACTGTTTGATGGATTTTTGAAGCTAAATGCATTCGAGTCTTGCTTTTTCAATAGTCAAAAGAGAATGGAATAAGAATAGGGTGACATTGAATAACGTCATGACTAGTTAACGGTACTTACTCAAGTATCAACGAGGCTTATTGTATTGATACGGTTCAATTCTCTTTCTTAAGGTGTCAAGGTGTCCCTTTATAAAAGTTCATTTAAAATTGGTGGAACTGAAACTTATTCTTTAAATAGCAATTCGATTTAGATCAATAACAATCCTACCTACTGTAAATAATATCTATTATTTTTTTTTTATAAGTTAGAGTTGCAAGTTAAAATACTTTATTTGCTAGAGGAACTTAAATCTGTGAATTAAGCCAGAAAGTATTGATGGCGAAACGCTAGTCCCCGTGGTTGACTAGTCTCTTCCGAGGGTAAATGAAAGTAAACGTTGTTTAGTTTAAAAAACCAATAAACAAGTTTAATCTTACTTATTTTTAACGAGGGAACATTAAATTTTAATTATAAAATTAATAGTTTATCTTGATTTTCGTAACTACTCACAGTCCGTCAAACATTAAAGACCTTTCTTGTATTTTATCTAATGTATTTAGGTACGTTATTATTATGTTATTCAAATTCAATGTGTGTTCAAAGCACAAAAATATATTATTGCTTATAAGATTTTGGCATAAAAAGATAAATAATAATGTTAAGAGGAAAATCAGTTAACAATGGACTATCTCGAGGAAACAGTGTAATTTTTCTCAATACGAGGAAAAAAATGATATAGAGGATTCTGTTCTCTTGTTCAGTTACAGTTCAACAATATTAACCTAATCCAGTAGAATTCACATAAATATTGTCACAAGCTGTAACAGTTACGGAAAACATCATGAGGAAACATGCCTGCCTTTGAGTTTTTCATAATGTTCGTATAGTCATACGCAATCCACCAACCCGTAGATGCTCAGTGGTTGGACTAAGTTAAGGCCTATAGCCTTCTCATAATGTGAGGAGACGACTCTTAAAATGTCATTAAAGGGTTATAGATATAATGCTT
Organism: Erynnis tages; assembly: GCA_905147235.1. NCBI lineage: Eukaryota > Metazoa > Arthropoda > Insecta > Lepidoptera > Hesperiidae > Erynnis > Erynnis tages. Next base: position 4,544,962 of record LR990092.1, read on the forward strand.
CACAATTTTTTTATAATTCTAAAATAACATGTTACATACATAATAAGGATTAAGTGATAATTATGTAATATTTTTATTTTTAAAACAAATAAATGCATTTTATAACCGTTCCGTCTGAATTTATCTTACAAATATTCCATTGTAACATATTTTATGTGTCAGGTAATTCAAAAACATTTTACCTAATTGTAAATCGAATTAAAGCAACAAAATTAGGTTGCGTTAAATATCAATAAGTCGTGGGCCACTCGTCCTCAAATCGATGCATTATAGGCCCTTGATGCTGTAATTCCGAATAATAATGTGGTAATAATATTGAGGTGTTGTTTTTGTTTTGAACCTTGTCCCCATACAAATAGGGTCGAAGATCAAACGTAAATTATAAACAGCTGATAAATTTATTTATCATAATCGCTGTCATAATTTATTTATAGATGCAGCTTGTGATTGCGATTTATATTTTTATACTTTAACTTAACACTTTTTTTCGTGATGCTGTACCAAATTTAAGAGAAAAAAATATATATACAAGAAAAAAATAAAGGCAATTTGCTAGTGTTCTCAATCCTTCGCAAATACATAAAGAAGGACAATGCTGGTTTTTTTTTTCAGTTTGGGGGACTTTCACATGCGGTTCAGTATACCTATGTATTATGCGGATTCTCACATATTATGCCGGTTTCTCCCCGATTGTTTACTTTCACTGATACAGCCGGTGACATTTAATTTTGTAAAACACACACAAGCAAATTCAAATAGGTATTCTGTATCCTACTCACAAATACAAATAAGAGGTCTCACTTTTAATTCATAAAAATATTCGTTCTTTCAACATTTAGGGCTTGACTAAATTCCAGTAGCCAGTTATTTTTGATGTTTATGTAGGTATTACAAATAATCGATTCAACATGGTTTCAGGATGCCTTACACTTTTCGAAAAATCAGCTCTTTCAGCTCTTGTGCTACAAGCAGGCGAAGCGTGGTGAAATAAGATTTTACAACAAACAAAATACCTTGTTTGCATGGCGCACGTCGCAGCCGCAAGCCGCACTGTCGAATTAAATGACATTGAATCGAAGTTACTTTACACGGTAGTGTAGTAGCTACATTCAACTTGCCTTGACGTTAGCATCAACTTTATCTCAAAATTTGTGATACGACGTCGTTTTACTTAGTCAATAATTTGTTAACGTAATTAATATGGTATCTCTTTATTCAGTAAATAAATTAGGATAAATACTTATCCGAAATGCGTGTATATAGTGTTATTTTAATATGGATTTTTTTAGACAATTTTGTGAGTGGTGGTGTGTTGAACGACGTTTACAGATTGGATATAGTGCATTATAATGATTTTCACGCAAGGTGAGTTCTGAATTTATTTATTGTCGTGTAGTGTTATATGGTTGTAGGAAATGCAACCTTTTTTAACTAATAAATAAAATCGTTTAAGCTTAACCTTTATTTATTTTAATGGTATTAAGTAATTAGTTAACACTCTTACAAACAAAACGGTTGAATTTCGGTAAATAACTACGTCATGTAGTTTATAAACGGGACTAGATATTAGACCAATTTATTAAGTTGAAGCAGAATAATTCATGCGCGTTTAGTGTTAATAAAATAATTTAATATTCTAACCCGGACCCCTCGAAGTCCGAAAGGGTTCAAATCCCAGCAATTAAATATCACCTGCTGAAGGAAAACATCGTAAGGAAACCTGTAAGCCTGAGAGTTCCCAAAAAAATGTTCTCAAAGGTATGTGTAGTCCACCAACCAGCAGTAGACCAGCGTGGTGGACTAAGGCCCACATCTTTCCCATTGTAAGAGGAGACCCGATCCTGAGTGGGTCATTAATGGGTAACTGCTATGGGTAACTGGCTGACATAACTGACCAACAAACCAATACGACAAAATTATAAATACCTACGGCCTGACATGCGACAAAATGAGTGCAATGACGTTGACGTACTAGCAACTTTTGCATGCGACATGGCAATGAAGACACGGGGTAAAGGTAACAAATCACAATGGTGCTTCCATGTTTTGAAGAGCACATTAGCCATCAGACCCTATTTCAATCAATAAGTAGGCCTCGTTTGTAGAACTGGTCTATAGGGAAGAAAGGACCTTGACTAGCTAAATGTCTTGGCAAAAGGAGATCGGGTCTCTCTTCGACTTCAACTAGATAGACTAAAGAACTGACTGGGAATGGGAAGCTACTGAGTTACGGACCAGACGAAAATTTGCGTCAATTAGGTGAGGCCAATGTCCAGCAGTGGACTGAGAAAACTGAAACGATGAAGGGAGAAGCAGTTTTTGGGACGCGCCGGAGTTTCTATGTGTGATTTGATAGACACTCTGCACGAAAGCAGCTAATACCTCGTCGATTAGGGTAGGGTGTCCACTTGTCCAGCCGTGGACAACGAAGGGTTGAAAGGTGCAATAAATCCTTCTTGTCAGTTAATTATTATTGTAAGAGAGATACTTAAAACGTAAAATCACAACGTGAACGGTAGATGCACTTACGGTGACGTCTTAACAAAAGTAACAATGACATCCATTTGATAACGCTTTCACTTATAGAAAGTCGTACACAATAGCACTTTTAAACACTTGTTAATAGCCCAAGAGCTGGAAGACATTTTTCGAAAAGTGTTTCAGTGTACATACAACGCGGGCCTAATACGGGTTGGTGGACTTGACATGCCTTTGAGAAAAAATTTTTGAGAGAGAGTTCACACAGGTTTTTTTTCTCACCGTTACAGGAAGTGATGTTTAATTTTATAAAGAGCACATTACTTTCTTCAAAAAGTTGTTGGTGGGTGCCACTGGAATTCAAACCTGGACACGGAGTAAGAAGCCGAATTCTTAGCCACTAGGCTATTATCTCTCATATTATTTATTTAACGAATCTCAATTGATGTTTATCTAAACGGAGGATATGCTTGATATTTAATGCGAAAGTAATTCGAAAAGTTATTTACTTAACGAGTTGTAAATAATTCTTTTCACACGTTTAAAGATAATGCCGTAATTAAGTAATTGTATACGGGGTCTTAATTACATAATGGTGTCATTAATCATCGTTGTAATTAATATTTAAAGACAGTCATTCTTAAGAACTCATCGGAGGCAAACTGTTATATTTACATTTTATTTTTATTTTTCGAAAATAAAGGTTAAAAAATGTCCGAGAAAGTGTTAATTTGTGTTGGTGTAACTTTATTTTCCTTTTTAATTATATCCCTTACTCTATATTTTTTATTTACGAAAATTTTAGTGTTTCATAATTAATGTGTCACTGCATTAGTGTAAAACCCTTCTGCGAATAATTTTTTTAAAGAAAATTTTATTTTATTTATTTAACCTTACTTTTACTCATGTAATACCTATACAAGTTTGTTCAGTACAGTACAGTTCAGTTCAGTGTTTGATAATAACCAAAAAATTCATTTGAAATGAACAAAATTAAAGGTACGTTTTTATGTTTTATGTATAAAAACATTGAACAAGGTTTACGAAAACAGTTGAATATACCTACCCAAAGTATCCGCACCTAGTAACATCATATACAATTTACGAATCCTTACGAAACGAACTATTGCGAAACAAATAATTTCAGATGCTAATTGTGATGCTTGATTATGCTAATTTTTAAAATGTTAAGAATTACAACAGCATACATTTTTGGTACGTCATAGGAGCTATATATGGCAATGATATAATGGTATATTTTACTAAATTGTGGTGTAAAATTGAAATCTTTTCCCCCCTTTCAATATTAATGTAATAATAAATTAGACATTTCCTGCGGCTTCGCCCGCGTATATTTTAGAACTCTTGAGAGGGATAAAAAGTAATATGGATTAACATCCAGGTTATACACTACGTTTTGCGTGGAAGAATAAACACCCATCGTTCCTCACAAACTTTCACTTACCCCACTTACCCCACTTTAGATTTAGAAGCATGTTTTGATTTTCAGGTTTGAAGAAACTACAGTACCATACCCAATATGTACATCAAACGACTCTGATTGTTTAGGAGGTTTCGCTCGCCTCTACTATGAAGTACAAGCATTGTTGAAGGAGAAGCCAGGAGCGTTACTCCTGGACGCTGGAGACACATTCCAAGGGACATACTGGTACACGCTGCTGAAGTGGAACGTGACGCAGGAGTTCATCAACATGCTGCCGAATGATGCGCATGTAATGTTGCATGTTTTTAATACTCTTAATTATTAGTAATTATTAGGCAGACCTTCAGGAAATATGGGGACATAATATTATTAAACTTAATTATTTTTGTGAACATTTTAAAAACTTAATTTGAATTTGATGTTCAGTAATTTAATTTAAATTGACAGACAGGTAGAGATAAAGATAGACGGACAGTGGATGCTTCCACATTTATAGTTTAAATACAGGCTATGCTATATAAATTTACTGTCATAATTATGTAGCATTGGCAGGCAATTAAATATCTCTGTTTTATTTCGAGAGCTAAAGAAAAAAATTATGAAAAAATTTATGTATAGAATACAAATTATTCTGTAGAAAATATGATTGAAACACCGATTTCAAAAACGTAAGAGAAAAAACAAATTCAGGGTTCTTTCAAACATTTAACAATTTTATTTTTATACACATTCTTACAAAAACCCAAATGAGATAAAATCATAAAAAATATGTAATATGTATAAAAATATTAATTTAATATGTTGCTTTATTAATAACACTTTTTGCGTGTTAAACTTCAGTGGTAGTTTAAAAGGTTTAAAGTTTTTGAATAACTAACGATTAAATAGTTACCATTCAAATTAAAATATCTCACAATGTCCCATATTGCATTTAGAAGTGACTTCATTACTTTGGCAATCATTGTATAATATTTATGATGTAACACACTAGTTTCTGTTAAATACGTAGATTAATTTAAAACTGATTTCTAAACATTTACAGGCGATTGGAAATCATGAATTTGATGATGGAATAGCGGGCCTAGCACCCTACCTTGTGGCAATCCAAGGGCCAGTTCTCGCAGCAAACCTCGATTCTAGTCAGGAACCGTCTTTAAGTGGATTATATAAGCCGCATGTGATAATAGAGAAGAAAGGCAGAAAAATTGGTATTATAGGATTAATAACAACAGACACAAAGGTGAGTTAGGTTGATTGAATTATGTTGAAAGCATTTGATATTACTAACATCACCAGTTGCTTAGAATTAATTAAATTTTAAACTTAGGTTTTACTAGGTGATTTAAAGTATCATTTCGATTTTTTAAAGGTGGCAGAATCATTGTAGTTATTCTTCTTTATATATACCGTCAGCTTTATAATGTACTTAGTATATATTCTACTACGTCATACATAATATCGGATCGACTGTCTGTCTTACAATAGGCATGATGACAATAATCAAGTATCGCCAAAATATTTATCTGATCTAATGAAATAGGTTTCAAAGATTTTGAAACATGTATTTATTCTCTAATTAATGTCGGGATTAATAATTTATTTGTTAAAATAAATCTACAAAATACAACAACCCATCAGATCGAATTACGTCAATTTACATCACGTCTCAGTAAACGTCATTTTTTTGTAAGCATATTATACGCGATCTCTACATTTTTTACTAAGCCGTGACGTAATGACAGACGCCATGACACGGACGAGCGTTTTGGAATGAATTTGAAACTTAAAATTTAAATGTACTTTTATGACACAAAAACCTTAATGTTCTACAAAAATATGATATATTTTAGACATAATAGAAACTTCTCAATATCATAGAAGAGTTTTTGAAAATTAGTCATCATGCCCATTGGTGAAGTATGGTTGGCGGGAAAACAAATGATAGTTAGGTGACCATCTCAGATCCTGGTGGTAATAGCGCATTCGAATGCAGACAATAAATTAGCCTTGTTAAAAAGTAAGGTCAAGTGTGCTTGTCCATGCATGAAATCGATTTTAGGGGCCACATTATTTATAAGTTTTGTGCTAGTTTTCTATTTTTAAATGTAAAAGTGTATTTTTTTGCTTGCGAAACTACATATACAATAACTATTATACTTATTGTAGCTAACGACTGTAAGTTTTGAGTGAATAACATTATCAATTTTTTTACAGGATTTGTCGAATTCCCAGAACGTGATATTTTTGGATCCAATTCAAGTAGTTCAAAAAGAAGCCCAATTGCTGACAGAGCAGGGTGTCGATATTATCATCGTTTTATCCCATTGCGGACTAGAAGTGGATAAGTAAGTTATGTATTCCTTAAATATTGTTTAGTTCCCGCTATGAAACTACTAAAGAAGCTATAGACTTTCAATAATAAAAATTTCAAACTACATATTTATTGATGATGTTTATTTATTTAATAAAGGCTCTGGCGTTTAGAGTTTTATTTAACCTAAGATTTGATTACTTAGTTTTCGTAGCGTAGATTTTTAACCCAGTGTTTATTTTTATTTTTAATGATTAGGAACAATAATAATTATTTATTTTAAATCTTCCATTATTAAATGCAGTCCATCATTTCCTTCACACATCTAGATAATAACAATGATTAAATTTACAGGGAAATAGCAAGAAAAGTAGGTGAAAATATAGATGTGATTGTGGGAGGTCATTCTCACAGTCTTCTATGGAATGGGGATTCTCCTAGTAAAGAATATATATCCGGACCTTATCCTGTTATAATTGAAACACAAACTACACCAGGTCATAAGGTAAAATTTATAAATTGGCCCACTCTTTTTAAAATAAATTAGAAGTGAGTAGCAAACGGGCCTGAAAGCATCCTATTAGATAAACGGTATAAAACTTTAACCATTATTTATATTTTTCAGGTCCTTATTGTAACTGCTTCTTCAGGTACAAAATATTTGGGAAATATAACAGTTCACTTCGATAAAAAAGGTGAACTGCTGTCATTTGACGGTGAACCCGTGTTTTTGAATAGATCTATTCCAGAAGGTATGGTACCCAAATTGCCTAAAAACGACGAGCATAAAAATACCCTCATTTTTTAAACAAGGGAAAATAATTAAGATTTTATTTTTATTTTTTAATAGTTACGTTGTACCGAAAGTGATGTTAAAAACCATAATTCGGCATGCGTAATTTTTTTCATAATCACTTTGAAACTGTTTTGTTATAGACACAGATGTGTTAAAAGCCTTGCAACCCTACAAAGAGAAATTAAAGAAGATTATTCAAGAAGTCATTGGTTACACAGAAGACAATCTACTAGCCAAGCCTTGTGGATCCGGGGAGTGCACTATTGGAAACATCATTGCTGACGGGTTTCTTAATGCAGTAAGTAACAAAATTAGTACAACTTTATACCTATTTATCACTCCTTCGTCCGCGTGAGTTTAGGAATTTGATCCAGAGAAGGATAAAAAATATCCTATTGATAATCCAGGTTATAATCTGCCACCCCAGCTGGATAGAGTAGCCTACCAATTCGTTGACACTATCCTCTTGTTTTACGGAAATTTTATTTTTCAGACCAAAGAAAGAAAGATTTCTAGCCTGCCAAACATTGTTTTCTGGCCGAGGAACATGATTCGCGGTTCAATACCAAAAGGAGGTACGACTGTTTTTAATTATTAGACGGATGAAGAAAGTGAAGACTCATCCTCAATTGTTTTCATTTCTAAATAATTTTTTGCTTTGGGGTCAACGAACATTCGGATAAAGGATTAGTTGTAGGAACAGGATTTTTTTACAGTAATGGAGTGGCATAAGTGCATGAATTTCACCTGATATTAAGTGGTTACTGTAGTCCATGGACGCCCACACTCTATAAAATAACTCAAATAGAGAAAAAATCCTCTCTGAGGTTGTATGCGCGTGCTTTGTTACTCATGAGGAGTAAGATATTCGCCTGGCAACCACACCTCCCCAGCCAAAGTACAAGACTTGAAGAACATGCTGCTTTACGATGATTTAAGCGGCTGGCGGTACCTCCCCGGACGAGCTACTATGAATACCACGCGTTAAAGATTACAAGTTTTGTTTCGTTTTTTTTTCAGAAATAACGAGAGGAGAATTAATTAACGTGTTGCCTTTTGGAAACAAAGTGTCGACATTTTCTTTACAAGGCAAATATTTGTTGGAGGCGTTGAAGAAATGTATGTCAAGTCACTGGGTAGCCAAGCCCTTTGAAGGGCCATGGACGCCGCAAGTGTCAGGTATGGCTGCAACCCTTTACTTTACTACCACTGTTAGGCACGGTCTCTTCCCATAACAGGGGAGGCCTGAAGCATACTCCACCACGCTGCTCCAATTCGGATTGATGGAGAAATGAGGTAGTGGCCTCCGACAAGGTTTAACGACTACATCGTATCGATAACAACTGCGACCGACGGCTTAACGTGACCTCCGAAGAACGGAGACGAACATTTAGTTCGCCACTAGCGGTTACCCGTCCAGGTACCACGTCCGCCATTGTTTAATGTTTTCGATCGCTCGTGATCTACTCAAGTAGCGGTGATATGCGCTCTTCCTCTGCAAAAGAAAGAAGATTAATTTAGATGAGACTCTTCAAATTACTTTAGTTAGTATTTTGTGATTTCTAGGTCTGAAGCTGATCATCAATGTAACGGATCTGAACGAGGTCAAAATCGACGCGTGGGTCAAAGAAGATGAAATGAAGCCTTTGGAAATGGAAAAAGAATATCAGATCACAACATTGGATTTTATACTTCGAGGCGGAAATGGATTAGTTGTAAGTGATATATTGCGTTGAGTAAGGACAAAATTTAAATACAAGACTCTGTATTGAACTGTCATTTCAACACATGCTTTTGAGGAAATTATTGAGAGTTCTGTAAATTTTACAGCAAGTGGCATTAAGGTTTGTAAAATGCACATAACTCCAGAATGATTAGACAATGCGTACAACTGGAATACAAACCCTGTTTTCTCGAGTAAGAAACGAAATTCTTAGTTTTAAACAGAATTACTAGAACTTATTACTTATTTTACATTTATTATGTTTGTAAATTGTCATTATACATAGTATTTTTTATTATTTTCACAGATGATAAAAGAAAATGCGCAGAGTAAAAGAATAATAGGCAAGGACACGGACATCATTGAGCCCTATCTCCGAGAGCTGTCCCCCATATATGCCACCTTGGATAACAGACTTACAGTTATTAATTAATTTTAAATCGGAAATAAATTTTATAAAAATTTGTTCAAATTGTTTCTTTTAATCAATTAAACCTTTTGTGGTAACCTGATGTGTATGCAATGCACTGTAGGTTCGGGTCTCCTCTCACAAGAAGCATGTAGGCCTTAATTCACAACATGGCCTTATGCGGGTAGTTGGAGAATGTGCTATTATGGTAGTAGGCATAAATCGTGAGCTCAATATTTATTGGTCGGTTTGGCATTGACTGCGCTGCGGCTCACGCGATTGGTTCGTCAGTCGTCAGTTCATCTGTGTCGTCTATTGGTCTAGCGGGTTTTTTTGCTGCTGTACATTAACCGAAAGTGTAGAATCCCTACCACTAAAATCATCCGTGCTCACGACTCATGACGGTTACAATAGTAAGAGTACGACAAAGTACATGTACAGATACTGTGATGAACTGTCAAAAATGCAACCTATTCATACATTTTATAGCTATCACATGGGTTAACGTTATAAATTCATGAAGTGACTTTTTGATTGTTTATTTAGCAAAATGGGTTTTTTAGACACATTGGCAGATGGCCTGAATTTTGCTGATGAATGTTCCTGATTGCATCTGATTTTTAAGGAAATTATCTATATTTTTAAATTAATAAGGACGTGAACTCACAATTAATTGAATCTTTTGATGAACTCACAATTAATTGAATATTTGATGTCAATAACTGACTTTCTATAATTGTTAAGTAATTTTTAATTTTATACTATAGTAAAGTTGTCAAATGTTTTATTCTTAAAAGGCGTATTCAGAAACATATTTTCGAATTACGTTTTGGAATTAATGGTTAACGGTGAAAACACCCCTATTCCATAGACAGATATTCTTGTCTGTCGAGCTGTTAAGCTAAGCTCGTTTATGGTTAAACGAGTCCCAAAGCCCCAATTATTCAGTAGTTCCACCTCATCTCGTATTCATCTTCCGTTCAATTAGCGGTACTTGGCACTAATTGCAAAATTTATAACCCCCTAGCTTCAGGTTGATTACTCGATGATTATTATGTAGATATTTCCCAATTATAAACGTGTGAGTTGAATATAATGCTTTGCTCATCGCTTATACGAGTATCTGTATACGATATTTTGAATAGAGTTTCTACACCTTTAATAATACTTTGGTTAGTGTTGAGGAGATATAATATTATCAAAGCTTTTTAAAAGTGAAGATGAAATGTCAGTCTTTATTTGGGTCACTGTTATTTTCGGGGGAACTGCTGACATGTCACTTTTGAGTTTTACATAACATATATAAACATATTTTAATTTTTTCAAGTGTTGGGTTATATTCTTACTATAGTGTCACTAAAAGGCCCGGGCATCTTCTTTATTTATCGTCACTGAATATAAAATAGTATTAGGTTATTGTTAAGTGATTGTGTCTATTTATTAAACAAATGCCCCCTAAACCTATACATCGAATATTGTGTGAAGTTTCTTTTAGAATCAAACAAAAACGTTTCAAACACATTAATCCTCTCGAAAAAAATCAACCCTAATAAAGGCTTGAAAAGTCCTGAATTACGGGTCCCATTTTTAAACTTGACCAATATTAATTTGCGTCCGGTTGCCCCGTTCCTACACCGGTCCTTCAGACTTTTTGTAGGTTATGTGTGTGGCTGGTTTGTGATTCTTTGATTTCAATATAAAATAAATGTAAAAAGGCAAGGTTATTTTTGTAGGAAAATTTTTTGCTATACTATTTAAAAGTTTCCTATTCTGTTTATTAAATTTATATTGTAGACGACATAAAAGTGTACTTTGTAAATTATCAATTTCTTATTCAACTGATTCAAAGTAAGCTACTGTGGTAACTTCTGTCACTCGTCCAGGGATGGCGCCACGGGTATTCCTGAATCACGCTATCGAAGTTTTCTACCTCCCATGGTATAAGAGTATAATACAAGACTCCGATATGACGGAGCACGGCCGCTAAGCAAGCATTGCCTCGCCTTATGTAACAAGGCTCAAATTTAACAACTGTTATTTATCGTTCGATTATCAATTTGATGGACAAGGTTTTATTAAATCAATAAAGGACATAGAAAAAATATAATAGGTATAGATTTGTCAGTAGGTATTCCATATCGTTAATTCTAATGATCAATAAGCAATGTGATCGAATATGCTGTAGGGACCATTTTGTAAAAAGTAAAGACTCCAAGTAAAGCAGCACCATAAAAAGATTTGCACCGATTAAAACATTGAATTTGGGAATAAATTCTTCATGTTAAAATCCAAGTACTTCTCACTTCAATATGCTCTTCAGGTTTTATCACAAAACTTTTAACATGAAAATGGATAGATGGGTGTTTTTGGCATGGATGGATTGAATAAATTCAACTTGCGCGCTTCAAGTGTCGGTCGTATTTTCACTGGACGTTTTAATAGCTCCAACAAGGGTGAGTCGGCAGTTTACATTCCCCTCTGTCTATAGTTTAATAACTACAGTCTACACACTTCTGTAACTTAACTTTTGTTTGACGAGAAGGACGATAAAAATTTTAAGTCTTATCTGATATATTTTTTAAATAGAACGCTACAATTCATCTGTTATAATCTCTTTGCTAATTATTATCCTTCGATTAAGAACTAGTATACGAGGTTTAATCAATACTAACCACTTCGCTGTCCCGTGAGTCACATGTAACTCATACCCATTGTTTAAGTTACAATTGTGTCTACGTACTGGACGGGCAAAGTGTCTAAGTATGGTCCAAAAACTAACATTTTTAAGAAAAACTCAAATAATATTTGAATTCCAAACCTTAGCTTAATATCGTAGATATTAAAACAGCCATCATAGACTACAAAAGGAATGAGTTTTTGCGGTAAACTGACTCATGTTTATATGTGTCCTTGTTTGATCTTGAATCCTTAAATACGAAATAAATACTTTTGGCATGGAAAAACAGAAAAATATTCTGCTTTGAGTGTCAGTCGACTGTTAAAAATATATCAACATAAGACAGACTTTTCGGTTGAGTGAAAGTGACTTTTTTGTAAAAAATAGGAGTAGAAACGAGCTCAGTTGTTGCGCGTGGTTTCTTCAGGTGATACCTATTACCTGTTATCCAATAATCCATAGATATCTATTAATAAATCTTTGAGAATATGTAGTGCAGATAAGCTACGAGTAACAAGCCTGAAATTGGAACGATTGTGGGGTTTTATTCCTTCCTTTCATAGCATTTTTTCTTTCGGCTTTCCTGGAAGGGATAATAAAAGGGATTTATTATTATGTAAAACATCAAGTACGTAGAACCTGTGAGAAATAAAGAATTTAATTTTTTATTTTAAATAAATTTATTTGTTCCTTTCTTCAGCACGAAGAGCGAATAGTTCATTGGCTTTTTGAGCTTATTACACTACTCCGAAATGGCGGCTGATAAATAGATATTTTTTTACTAATCCCAATATCATACCTTAAAAAGACTATACTACAGTAATGCATTACTACACGTGGTGACTGAGCTGGTCTTTTCTCTTTTGAACGAACTTTACAGATAAAATTTTACAACAGGAGAATTCTAGATTTAAATATTTAAGTTTGAATAACATCGTCGTCCGAAATTTATTCGTCAAAATTATCGTGGTCTATGATTTTAATATTCGTGCCAGATTCTTGGAAGCAGATCTCTTTCAATAAGTCTCGATGGGTTTGCAAAGAACAAACGATAGACTTTAAATAACCGGCACTTTCTTAAGAAATCTGGTTTTTCATAGTATGGTAGGAGTTTTATCATTATTGAATCTAGCTACATTTTATATATAAATACACAGCTTACGTTACATAATATACTTATTATGTTTTTGGGTAGCGACATTAGTTTAGAATATATCTGCGGGCGTGTCTGAAGCCTAAAAACATCTCTTTTGACATTTCCATTTTTCGAGCTCCATTTTCAACAATCTTTTCTTTTTTCTTTATTACTTATTGTTTCCCAATTTAAAAGAAGAAAGAGGTTGTCAATTCGTCGGAATCTTTTTGTGAAAACTTCAATCCCCTTTTTTTAACTCTTTTCCAAAAAGCGTTTCTTTATGTTCACCTACGATTTAAAACGAACCCTCCTATAAATTTTCGAAGCTCTACCCACAATAGTTAGGTCTATAATTATATTGATCAGTCAGTCAGTACTTTGCTATAAAAGTATCTACTTACCAAAACGCAAAACACCCCTATTAATAAAAAAATCGATAAATTTTGCGTGTATCCTTCAACTTGGACATCAAAACACACGAGCGTCCATCTAATTAAATGGTAATTGCTTCTGAAACACCCGGTCTAATTATAATAAATTAAAATTAATTCAACTTCTGAATTTGATTTTAAAGGTGTTTTTGTTACAGCAACTCTGAGCAAAGTTTCCAAATCGAGGATAAATTTTAAATCGGTTCCACGGCTTTGAAGCTTTGACAGTTCATGTTGGAGATTAAGGGTGTTCCTGTACTTTCTGTAGATGTATAAGCGTTGAACTAACCGTTTTTTACTAACGGGTTTTTGTGGTAGGAATCTTACTACTAGTATCAATGTGAAATATTGTGAGGAATAGTGAGGATGGGTGGATTGTTGGTTATAAATTACGTGTACAGTAACATACTTGTAGTACATAACCTACGTTATCATATATCTAGAGTACTTTTTATTGGTTCCCCGAACCAATTTCTATAATCTACATGGACGAAGCCGCATTATAAATCTAGTTGTAAATAATCTGGAAAGCTGTTCTAAATCTTGTAATTCTTTTACACAACCATAATTATTTAACAGCAAATGAGAAGAGATACAGGCTATAGGCCAATCCGTGTCGAAATTACTTCAACCATAATAACCAGCATAAATTATTCTGGACGTTTGACTAACGCTTTGGCTCCGTGGTCCCGTATATACGGGGTTCGTCTAATTCGACACCACAAAGCGCGCCTTTGAGCCCTCGGAGTAAACTATGGGAATTTAGTTAGGACGCACCCTCATGTATGTTTTAGTGGCGCTTTGAGCAAGAAGCATGATAAATTTGCGCGTAATTTTTGTATTATATGCGGGCAAGGATCGTATGGGACATACGTGTATAGTCGATGTAACTATCTCACGAAGTTGGGTTCGTCGTGCATAGTTTTTGTTTCTCTAGAGATGATAGAGATGCGGCGGTTTGATGGAGTTGCGGTGATTTAAATAGTTGTTTTTAAAACAAAGAGTGTTCTTTAAAGTTACCGAAGGCCAAGTAATGTCAAGCAATTTCTTAGCGATCCTCAAAGTCTTTTGAGGTCGTCTGGTCATGAACAGTCTTCCCAAAACGTGGCACAAACAAAAGATTTGCTTTTACTTCAATTTTTCCCTCCAGATAACTCAGATGAGTATAAAAGATAATAAAGTTAGAATCTTGAGGCGAAGTAAACATTGTATCCAATTTCCGACTAGGAAATTGTAACAGAGGCAATTTTTAAATACTCACTAATACTACTAAGATAATTATTGCGTGCTTAGAAAATCTGTAGGGAAAGAGAATTCCTTAGTAGGAATACCTTTTTACCATGATCCCGTCAATTTAATACTATTTGACTTCACACTTAAACATAACCTATTGTTAGTAATCTGTATCTCAAGCAGGGGCCTGATTCTGTATGACCCAAAAGATTTCGTGCCGATATCGTGTGACATCAAACCGTACGTCATTTCATGAACTCGGCACGACCAGGAACTTTAATGTCTATTCTATAAGGCACACAAAAGATTCTCACGATATTTGACTTTTAAGCCTTTTTTGACTTTTTATCACAGGTAAACCACGAGATTGCCCATTGAGGTCCCTGATGATATATCTTCCTGGCCAAACCGAGCAGTGGGACAAAAAACGGTTGCAGCAACAAAAAATAATATCACGTTTTTTCAGTAAGTCTTCAGTGCGCATGTGTATTTGCATCCGAAACGCGCATGCGTACTTATTCCCCAAGATGGCGGCACTCGCCCGGTACGCGACCTATTGTAGTAACTAAATTTCGCGATAAATCAAAATAAGCCCATAAAGAACTGTACAAACCTAATCAATCGATTCCAACTCTAAGTTACGTTATAATTGCACGTTCAATAATAGTTCAGAGTTCAAGACAAAAAAATTGCGTTTCAAGCGTTTAACACAGTGTTGACATTTCAGTAGTGTTCACTAAACATGAGGGACTGTAATATTTTAAGCGGATTTCCCCTATTGTGACTTTGACGATTTGCGTCATCGATCCTGTAAATAAAATGCATTAAAATCAGGTCGAAAGCCTGGAGCTTGGATTCTGGAGACGCTCAAGTACGGAGAAAACATACGGAAAAATGACGGATGATTGCCTGTAAGGTAAGGTGCTAAACTTTCTACGTAGAATTTTCTATTAATTACATATCTGTTTCTTTCTTTTTTCATTTATTTTACATTAAGTTTTAAGAACTTAGAACGGGCGTGTGTACAATAAGAACGGAAAAAGCTGTGCTCACATATACATAATTCGAAAATTGCTCACATTACATTACGTCGATATATTATATTGTTACTTAACTGTTAAATTTAAAAGTACATAGGTATAGAAATATAATATTGATATAGTAGTATTGAACGTAGTAATTTCATGGATTCACAAATTTTACTCACCGACAATTTTTTAATAACCGATAAGTTTTTATCACAGAATCTTTTTACCACACTGTGCTAAGGTTAGATTTTGTGTTAGGTAATTCAGCAAACGCACATACGAGCCCAGGTAACAAATGTTACCTGAAGCATAGGTGTGTTAGAGACACGATGAAACTGTAGAGGTTGCTAGGGAGATCATTATTTTCCTTAATAATACAGTCTTTATAGAAAATATCGTTTTTATAGAAATTGAGTAGCAAACGAGCTTGCAATTGCACTAATGTTAAGTGTGCATTGACAGCCCATGGATACCCACATACAAAATCAGATAAAGAAAAAATCCTTTCTGAGGTTGCGTGCGGGTGCTTTGCTACTCATGAAGACTCCTTGCTTCCTACAAATAAAGTAACTCAAGGAACCCTACCTCCCCAGCTGAAACACAAGACATGAAGAACATGCTGCTTTACGACGGCTTAAGAGCTACTTTCTCTCTAATTGTGTAATGTAATACCTTTAACTGTGTACGGAAGACGGAAAAATAATAAAAATAAATAATTGTACTTCTTTGTAGATCGCAGAAAGACCATAATTATAGCGTCTTTGAGCGTTTTCCAAAAAAATGAGTTTTAATGGCGTTAAGAAATAACGAGACTCACTCATTTTGTTGACATTTCCTTGTTTACTGAAAGCAAAATTACACTTTAATTAAGAGTTAAAATGATTTTTACATTTTCAAGTTTTTATTATTAATATTTAAATTGAAGACCCAAGAAGTATTTAGTAGTTAGGTACGTAGGTACTAGATAAACTATTTGGAGCCTGGGCTCAATTTTGGGCAGACTAGTCATTTGTTTAACCTTCTGTTTATGTTCGCGGTGCTTATTAAAAATCTTTAAACTTTATTAAAAATCACAAACTTTGTTGTAATGACACACATTTTCCCAAATTAAATTACTTTTTCTGTTTCTTAAAAGTTTGTTGTTTCAAAAGATTCCTTTTGTAATTACAAAGCAGGCCATCAGAGCGTGATAACCGAATTTGGGCGCGAAAATAAAGGAAAAAATGTAGTTATAAACCCGTTTTATTTTTCACTTCCCGCTCAGAATATTCAGATAACTAGAGAAAAGGGTCGGCTTCAAACAATTTGGTATTTCCGAGCGCCCTTTTAAATTAACGATAGTATAAGGGAAAAGAATCTTGAAACGAAAGGGAACGGTAAAAGAAGTTGTTAAAAGTGTGCCCATTTAAATATCAAGCCCTAAAATAAACGTCGTGCTGAGACCCGCCCTTGTCATAGTAATAGGATAACTGAGCAAATACAGTTTCATTGTTATAAAGATCTATTAGTTGGTAGAGTTATAGTAGCGCGTCCGGGAAGGTAGGCTAGGTAAGGCTAGCAGGCTGAAGTGGCAGTGGGCTGGCCACATCTGTCGTAGATCCGACGGACGCTGGAGCAAACGGCTGTTAGAGTGGAGACCGCGGCTCGGCAAACGTAGTGTGGGACCGTAGTGTAGCCCTCCTGCTCGATGGCGCGACGTTCTGCGTCGGGCGGCGGGAAGCAACTGGATGAGGAGAGCCGAAGATCAGGCTCAGTGGTGCGCCTTGGGAGAGGCCTATGTCCAGCAGTGGATCAATGTCGGCTGAAGAGAGAGAGAGAGTCCGGGAAGGTACCTAATCGCCAACCTCTTAACCCGTCGTCAAGCAGTATGTTCTTCGTGTCTTGTGTTTCGGTATGGTTGCCGGAGAAACTTTATTTGATGAAAATTTAGTCGTCATGAGAAAAAAAATCAGAAAAGGTATCTCTCATGAGAAAAGGTAAAAATAGGTTTTCATAAAATTGCGAGAAGAAAAGGGCTTTAATAGGATAACAGACAGCTTCATCATCATAAAGAAGATTTAGAGCTTTGCAAAATGAGTTTAATGCAAGCTATTAGTATTCTACTGCAGAGTTAGGTGTCCCGTCACAACGAGAAGGACATGCTTTCTACGCACTTTCTACGTATGTTCACGACGCCAGCTTGTCACGGGTTAGTGGACTAAACATGGGTTTGAGAACTCAAGCCTTTAGGGTTTTTACCGTTGCAGGTTTACGTTAAGTTTACGTTAAAATATTTTTCATTTCGTAAAACGCACATTACTTGGATTAGTCATTGGAGCCTGCCATTGGGATTTGAACCCAGACCTTTTTTATAGTAATTGTAAAGCAAACGGACGTGCAGGCCTCCCGATGTCACTGCGGCCCAAGGATACTCACACCAAATCCCTAATAGAGAGCTCGAATTTTTAGCCACTAACTAAATTTTTAAGTACAGACCTACACGCATTTGAAGACGCGGTCGTTAGTTTTATTTAAGTATGGAGTTTAAACTTTACTCTAAGGAATATAATTTCAAATCACTCTTTTATTTTTCCCCATATTGTAAATTGGATGACTATTTCTATCACATTACATCCGAATTCTCCGATTCTCCGATTCATAACATACTGTTTAATCGGACATTTGAGTATAATCGGACCCGTTTATGTGTAATGAAGTGATATCGGTCTGTTCGGAAGCTCGGACGGCCTATAAAAACAGATATTATCGGATTATTACGTTGTACGGTTTGAATAGTTCTCTACAGTATTTCTGTTTTGTATTTATATTTAGTTAATTCTAAATCTATTTTTAATGTTTCTTATCATATAATGTGATGCTCTCTTGCGTAAACGTGTATAAAATAAAGTACAAATCTGGGCGTTTTTAACTTAACTTTAATCACCATAAGACTTGAAAAGTATTCGATGACTGACTTGATATTTTAACACCGCGCTTGGCAAGTGCGTGTTGGTGATTGCAGTGAGTTTTTACTACCTACTCAGGAAGACGCTGCTGCCCATCCCCTGGTAGTGTTATCCCTTCGATCGCCTCTTGTTCCTTATCCAAGGGTCGATTTGGAGTGGTACTACTCTATATATAACGCTTCACACTCATAGCCCCACACTAGGATTCCCTGTGTCGTGGGCGCCATGGACACACACAAGACAACAACACAACACAACCAGACCAGAAACAGAAATTTAAACTCATCATTCAAATCTCTGCTCTGCTGGGAATCGAACCCAGGACCCTCCGCGCAGCGCATCGGCGTCTTGACCACTGCGCCACTCAGGTCGTCATATGGCATATGGTCATATTGCTTTTCTAGGCGTGTAATACCTGTGGCATTATCTTTTTTATATACGAAGAGGAGAAAACAGGCACACGGGTCACCTGATGGGAAGTGGTCACCGTCGCCTATTGCCACAAGCCACTTCAGAGGAGTCGCCAGTGCGTTGTCAGCTTTGAAGGAGAGCTCTTTTTACACCCTTTTTAAGAACCGCCCATCATTACGAGCAGTGGATATAATTTTTGCTTTAAACAGTTGTATATCGGAAATTTTTCGTTCGAGACCGTTAAAAGTATTTTACTGGACATTACACTATTTTAATAGATCTAATGAAAAGATAGTGGTTAATTCAGTGACGCGAATGGCAGATAAAAGATATATAATCAGATTATTACACTCGTATTCGGTTCGAAATAGTTCCGCTGCAAAAGCGTTGCTTTCTTATTTGTTTTCGTTCACCCATTTACGTATATCTAGATAGTGTATAGATATTGATGGGAGCCGGAGAGAGAGATGATAGCCCAGTGGCTATCACCGCTCTATCACCCTTACAAGCATATTTGATTTGATTGAAGTCTTTTAGCAATTCGTGGTCTTAATACAAGGTCCTTTGTACCATCGATTCTTTGGTATATTGTGCTATATTATTAGTTATTGCTATTTTTATTATGAGTAGTTACCACCCAGCTGAATGGCTTGCGATAAGAGTGGACATTCGAAGCAAAGGGCATTCAAGAGACCGTTAACGGAATGGTCGTAAAAGGCATTCACAGCTCATTTGATGAAGCTTCACGCTTTACACTATCGTTGTTGAATTTATTGGTAGTTCGAGCTTCTAGTGAACTTCTATCATAAATAAAGTACCCGAGTTGTTCTATATTTTATTGTTTGTAGAAGCAGAAGATTCGAATAAAACACAACTACTTTTCGAGTTTCTAACTTAAGTTTTCGAGGCAGAATTGTTAGCCTCTAGGTTCACGGCTATTATAAAGCATAAAATAATTTGCTTATCGATATAAATTAAAATTAATCAATCAACAAATGTAAGCGTAAAACGGCAGAACCAATTCAGAAGAAAGTCTAATGGAGAGAAAAAACGGTCAAATTGCGAGAAAATTCTTTATTGACAGGTCTGATCAGATTTGTAGGTAATAATAATTTCCTATACTTCCTATTCTTTCTATGTCCACAGAAATAGCCCATTGATCTCGAAACACAATATCTGGTCAAAAATAACTATTTGCGGCTGAAACGCGACCCGTCCCAGCTTAGGCGTAGGAGTAGGTACTTTTGTTTTTGTTTTATTTTTAGAACACTCTAGTAGGTACACTTCAGTAACTTTTCATAGATCTTGAAATGGATAAATGTAAGGAATTGTGGTGTTTAAATTCGGTAGTTCCAGAAAAAAAGGTATTTGACGCGGTATTTTTTGTGGACCTTTATGTAGCAATGTTCAAATTTAGTCGTGGAGATGTTGTCAGTATCTTTTGTTGAAAGTCTTGCATGGCCTTGTCCTACGAATTGGTTATCGCAATACGACACAGCCGATTGACCAACCAACACAACAATATTTAAACAGGTGTCCTTGAAATACGCTTTGACATGCAACAAAATATATTATGATGCAATGAAGTCGTCGTACGATCAACTTTTGCGTGCGACATGGACAGGACAGTCGGTAATACAGTCTCTGAATCTCTGTCTGTCTGAGTCTGAGTCTCTGAATGGAACTGTCTTTCTTGACACTTTGCACTGAGATGCGACAAATGTACGCAATGACATTGTCGTATGAGAAAGTCGTGTCGTCAAACGACTCGGCGATTAGAACCAGGGGTTATGGATAGATGGGTCGCGATATAAGTATTTCACAATTTGTTATAACACAGTAGAGACAAAGAATATAAATATAATAGTGTAAATGTGTGTAAACCGGTGAACTATTCATGACAGCCATTTTGAAATGCAAGCTTACCTATTGCCTTCTTTCATCTAACAAATTGTAGAAAAAACTGCAGAGTCCATTTAGAAGTTAGATGGTACTCGTAAGTTTGCTTCTCTAAAGCAATATCTGCGAGGAAAAGTAGGGAAATGAATCGGGGTAATATTTTGTCTGGTAGACTTCAGTGTATTACTTTGTAAACTAGACGCGAATGTCTGCTTTATTGAGACTTTACTTACTGACTCTTGCACTTATTTGTATAGTTTTTGTTTTAATAGTGGCTAGACCACAAATTAAAATCTTAATAGATCGTGCTAATAATGTATGTACTTCACGTGTCAAAATATTTGAAATGTTTACGCGATGCGTGACTTAAGACTTCAATCCGCACACAAGCTTGAAGAGCACTGGTTGTTATCTACTTATCTAGTAACACTGTATAAGGGCAACCGCATGTTGCAGTGACTGAGACATCGGCTCGTGCGGACGGTTCTAATTTGATTCCCAGCGGAGCAGAGATTTGAATGATGAGTTTAAATTTCTGTTTCTGATCTAGGCGTGCGTTTTATCTAAAACTTGCTTTCTGTATGTCCGCATTAAGCATTAAATGACTTGTAGCGGGCACACGGGTTTGCAACCCCTATATTTTGTATATTATACATCATATATGGATAGAAGTTGTAGCTCAAATGTGTACAACGTATAACAAAGTTTGTGAACACAACCGCAATCTAGCATTTGTACAAGTTGCGCGGAATGTTTTTGCGCAACGTACTCGCTGTAGTTCCGCAAACTTTCCCAACTTTGGGTGCAAAAAGCGCAATATGACTTGACAGTTCTGTTACGTATTATGTCAAGTGAATAAAGTGAAATTCAGAAATCGTTAATTAGGGTAATGGTTAAATGGAGAATACATATTGTAGTCTAAAGAAAGCTACAGGCGACCCTATGTTTCGATTCATGACTGTGAAAAAGAAATCGAGGATAGATCATGGAATTACTGCGACATGAGATGACTACCAGCTCTTATTTTACCAACTGAGAACACGTGGAGGAGTAAGGCCGCGCTCCGTTTGGACGCATGTTCGTACGAATTCAACTCGTGTGTATACGTATGTTCACGCACGAACAATCCCGACCATAAAAGTATTATAAGAGCGCTCTCACTGCACGCGACTACATACGTCGACCGAATAATATCGTACCACTAACGAATTCAATTCGTACGAAAACGCGTCCAAACTGAGCGTGACCTAAGCTCCATTTCTCTTTCATAATGAGGAGATCCGTACCTAGTGAGCTGCAAATTGTAGGTTGAAATAAAATTTAAAACCGTAAATTTTAGTTACGCAGGCGCAGGTTTCAAAGGTGAAAACTAAAACTCTTGGCAAGTGATCTACAAGACAATATACCTACTTCGAAATCCTCTTGAATGACGTAGTATTGTAAGGCTAAATATTATGTCTTACTAACGCTAAATCTAAAATGTACTTCTCAAAGCTCGTTCCTATGCTGATGGCGGAGAAAATATTTCAGTTTAAAGCAAAGGCAGTTAACTTTAATTCCAAGGAGAATTTCAGTTGAAATGTTCAAAATGCTAATATAATAGGAATCAGAACGGACCGGGAACAGATGCTCTTTACTGAATATAATTCTACAATGATTCAACATTTCCAAAAGCCTTTATTTTATAGACATTCATTGGTTGGAAGGATTGAAAATGTGTTGAGAAATCCATTTAAAACTATTTGTATGAAAATCCTTTGGTAAGGTTAGCGTATCAATCCTCGTACTCAATTTTTATGTATCATAGAGGTATGTACATCGATGAACATCATTATAAAATTTAAATTGAAATTGAAATTTATTTATTTCAAAAATTATTTTACAAAGATACTCGTAGACCTAAAGCACCTAAAGGGCGGAGGAGAAATTGTGTAAGCCTGTCGGAAAAACTTCCAGTAAAAAGCAAATACTTACTGTTTTTTATTATAAAATTTGTTTTATAACAACATTTTGATGTCGCTCAGTCAGATAATTATTATCAGCGCTTTTGAATTCTCTCCAAACCGCACCGAGACATTCTTACCCGCAAAAGCTCATTTCAAATCGGGTAATACGTAATGTTATACCATAACACCTTAATTTAATTCGGGCCCGAACAAATTCTTACAAACTCGTAATTCACTCGAAAATCCACGAAAAAACATTCGGCATTAAATACGCCAAAACGTTAAATGGAAACGGGTCCTCGGTCCTCATTCCACCCGGTTGGCGTAAAGCGGTGGGACAACGATTTAGAAGCCGACGTTGGATCTGTCTCATGGTGAGGAGGAAAGCGAGGCAACAAGAAATCTTGACATGAACACAGCAGTGAACCGTGTACAATCTCAGACTTCAGGCTCGCGTACATTCTCTTTGAGGTTGGATATGGGTGTTTATGGGCTGAAGTGACCTCTTAAGAGAAACTTACATGAGAAACTTATGAGAAAAACTTACATGCACTCGCAAGTGAAGATTTCCAACGAAAAATTTTCCAGCGTCGTGGATTTATTATAACCTTAATAAGATTCGATCCTACAGTAGGTAATTAATGAAAAGCATGCTTTGCGTCTCATGCTATGTTGTAAGTTCTTCTGGTGTGTATCTACATTTCATTTTCGTCATCTTCTAACGTAGAACAAGTGCCTAAAGTGGTGTGACGATACGAAAATCCAATTTAAGGTGTCGCCATCGATAAAGATTTTGCATAAATCAGTGATATAATCCAATATTACCGAGTTTTAGCCCTCCCGAACGCCTAATGTTCCTCCATTGAAATCTCTATTCCAATTTAAATGACTTATTTCATTGCCTTGCGTGCTTATTCGACTCCGGATTTCGGATCCGTGGGCATAAATTTCGAAATTGATAATAAAATTTTAGTAGGTGATATTACGTGGATTGTTATTTTCTATCAGCGGGGAGGCCTATTGCGGTGACAATGAGGGTAGAAGTAAATATCTGTTTAATATCGAATGCTGAATAATTTTCTCGATAAGGTTTTGTTTTACCTTTGAATTTAGAAGGGTTTGTACTACTGGTTACCTTTATATTTCGATTTAATTAATTTGACTTAGATTTTGCTAAAATTTAAAAAACTTTAAATTGTTAAGATGATGTTTACGTAAAATAATTATTCACACAATTAAACCGATAAAGAAAGAAGAATAAACATATCACTGATGGGGCCCAAAATTTTTGTTTTCTACTTTTTCTGTTGCATCTGAATAATGTATGAAAATATGTATAACATCTTTCAAAAAGAATAGCTGCAAATTTAATTTACACGTCTTGCATAACTCCAAAACTACAAAGCAATCTGAATATGAAACAGTGAACTAAGCAAAAACTGGCAATCAGATCCGAACAAGACAATCTCAGTACTCAGAATGTGCGGTGCAGTAAATTCACGTTATGTGCAGTACAAGTTGACAAGAGTTACGTATTTGAGGTCGTTAACAGTTTCTTAGAACACTGGTCGAGAAGTTTCTAGAACGCGTTGAATTAGTTTGAGTTCTTGCTTAGCGCTCTGAGACAAAAACTGTGCGGTCATTGAAGTTAACAATGTTAGGGAAGCGTGTTGTAAGAGCGTGAAGATCTTGTATGTCTTACAAAGCGTTGAAACTTTCAGTGTGTGACAATAGTGTTACTCGTATTTATCATGTATGTATATCGTATGTATCAAATTGTAAATGTATATTTCGGTAAAGGGTAGAGCCATTTTCGCCCATTCATTCCGCTCGCGCTGGCCTCATAACCCGCCGTGAAGCATTATGCGTAGTATGTAACCCAGTCCGGGTTACATACTACACATAAAAGCTTTGTATTCACCCTTGATATCTGTTTAATACATCATCATTTACAAGAGACAGGGGATTGAAGAGAGGTACTTATTTTGATTTATTTATTTAAAAGAAATTCGGAAATGCACACAAGAAAGGAGAACAGGAGAGGTATTTACGCAATTTGCGTAATTGATGCGTAAAGTGCGTAATTATTGAAAGATGTCATACATATTTATGTATGACATCTTTCAATAATTAAAGTTAAATGAAGTTTGTGAATTGATGCACTGAATATGACCTAAAATTGCGAGGGACCCTAATTAAAAGTTAAACTCTGAAATAAAACAAAGACGTTATTCAAGTCTCGACACTAACAGTTAATTATGTAAAGAAAAAATATTTACAACAGGTAAGAAAACCTAAGTAAAGAGAGGAAACGTTTGTTTAGGCAGAATAGGCAATCACTAGCCAGGGGGCCAAAACAGAACTGTAAATATTGATTTAGGTAACCTTGCCTATGGATTCTTAGTTCCTTTGAGCCTTTTCATAGCGCCGAGGATATTTTAAGTTACATTATTTATCAGATAAACATGAAAAAACGGATTTGAATTAAAAAATGCCAAGGGAATAAAAAGCTAAATAAAATAAAATATAATAGTACAGAGAATATGGATAAAGTTTTGTATGCCAAAATAATGTATCTTTTGTAAATAACAATACGTACTAATCTTCAATACGTATTATAATGAATACAATAGTTAGTATAACTATTCAAAATAGGCATATGTACTTGATGATGATACAGACGACATAATTTATAGGATACTTCACAATTAAAAATATTTCAGAATGAAATAAAAATGAATAATTTCAATGTAGAAGAAGTCACTGGGAGGAGCTAGAGGTTCTTTATACTGAAATCAGATTCATATAGTTCTCTTGTTAAGTTCTTAACTAAAGTAATTTCAAGTACGTAAAGCGATTTATCAATGAAATGTAACGGAACAGATTAACGCTTAGACCTTGGACGTTGGCCAATTCATGGTTGCTACGAAGCGTAATGGACGCCATATTGCTGACTAACGAAGTTTAAACTCCGCTGTTTCTTTAACACACTTATAAGATCATTACCCCTAGATCTGCTCTTTAAACGTCTGGTTAATTGTTTCTTTTTCGTCTTTTGTATTTTGCCATTTTAAATCGCTATTTGTTACTGTTGTTTTGTTTTCCTTAAAAAAGTTAAAGAGTGTGTACCTATCTTATGATTGTTATCTTGAGTGTTATCTTGATATCGTGATATGAGTGTTATCTTCTGATCTTATAGGATTACTAAAACTAAGATTTCGAAAAACTGGGACTTCGAAAGCTTTAGGTTTGGTTGCTCCGGGGTTTAATGTCTTAACCCGCCGTGAAGCGATATGTTTTTTATATCCTGTGTTTCAGTTAGCGCTCATGAATGGCAAAGCACCCACATACGACCGTTGGTCTTTAACTTAAGTACTAATACTTATAGCAAACAATTCACCCTCGGTTATTCCAAGGATACCGGGCAATTTAACAGAAGATTGACTACTGCTGCTTTTACTTGTCGGTTTTGTCTGTTTTTATAACTTAAAAACCGCTTAAGAAATAAAGCTTTTTAATTTCCTTTATTACAGTTCCTAGACAGCTTATTGAATATCCAGTCCAATAATTTATTTGTTGTATTCTATCATCTAATAGTATTCAATAAATAGAGAATTGTATTACATTGTTTCATCTAAAATAGAGCGGACATCGAATGCATGTCAATACGGATTGCGATACGTTTTCCGAATACAAAATTGTGATTGAAATGCATAAGTGGATTCAGTTGCAGTGCAAACGAATTAGCTACATCAATTAGTTTTGTGAGCGACACGGGCTGTGAAAAACCTTGTTTTGTGCTCTGAATCCACGATATTGGTAGTGTTAGTTTCAATTGAAACAAGTATTTTATTGTTTGGGTTTCCAATTGTTGCTTATATTTATGATCTTTGTTGTTTTCGTTGCTCCTTTATATAATAACACTGTTATTCAGAGGTTTATTAGTTCCTAAACCTTCGCCTTTAAAGAAAATGGTTTTTGCATTTTTGAGATGAGAGTTTGTAGAGATCTTGATATTTTAACTCGTTTTTTTTAATTCTATTAAATATCTATCAAATCTAAAATATTAAAAGCAAATATTTATTAATAACAGTAAAAACGTTTTATTTCACGGAGCCCGCTATTAATTTAGTAAAGTAATAAGTTACTGACGTCATAACGTAAAAGCCTCAAATGGGAAGGCCTCAACGACGAACATTACTCAGTTGCGTGAAAAAGAAAGATTAGACTCATAATGTTTCCATATAAGAGGATTAATTTGTCCACTCTTGCTCACGCTTCCAGGCTTTGTGGGAGAATTTATCAAATGATCTTTACGCTATAGTGGCCGTCACGAGTGGTGAGCAGAACTTTAATTGGTCGGTTTGACATTGACTGCGCTGCGGTGTACACGATTGGTTTGACAAACGCCAGTTCGTCGGTGTGCGTCGTCTATTGGTCCAGCACGTTTTTTCGGCTGCTGTTCATTAGCCGAAAGTATACAATGTCCCTACCACTGATAAATCTGTGCTCACAACTCATGAAGGTAACTATACCTTTGGGTACTGCATATTTAATATTTGATATTGAAGATCAGAGATACTGAAAGTGAGGTCCGCAGGATCTTTCGAGTTTTGTCAAATCAGTATTTTGTTTTCAAATAATTAATGTTATCACCAAATAGTTGAAGTCCGCTCGTTTTTGTAATAGTGCCTTATAAGCATTATCGTTTATTACCTGGAGTAGCTTGATGCAAGGTTTCCAGTAGTAAGGGCGGTATGTTGTTGCGCGGTCGGGCGGCCAGAAAATTTTGATGGTTGATGAGGTTGATGCTAAGCGAATGGTGGGCAGGGTGACAAAATAAAGCCACCTTCAATTTGAATCACACAGACGATACACTGTCGCAGCGAGCGAGTTAGCCATACGTCAACTTGTCGCGCGCAGTGTAAGCGCTCTCATAGTATTTCAAAGACCGGGATTGTTTGTGCGTGAGCACACATGTACGATTGTACGCACGAGTTGAATTCGTATGAAATCGCATCCAAACTTAGCGCGACCTAATTCGTCTGGTGCAGGGCGGCCGGTAGCTAAGGCAATCAGGAAATTGTTCTGATGCTCAGCGATCACTGAAAACTGAAACACAAGACCTATGCATAAACTGAACATGCTTGCTACATAATATATGTATCTACCTAGTGGGTGTATGAAGCCAAAATAAACTATAGGCGTGAAAAAGTCCGTTATTATGTCATTTTTGGCGACGAAATGGACATAAATCACATCTATCTCTTTTTACCATCGCAACCGAAGTTTCGTAAATAACTACAACGTTGATAGATAGGAAGGGCCCCAAATGAATTATATTTGCCCCGCTCTAGAGAAGAATGAATGGCCTTCAGATAGCCAATGTTTATAGAGTGCTCTTTGCTGCCTTCCTCAAGTGATAAAAAGATTAAGTGATTGATTATGTTCTGAAGAAAGACTTTGGAAAGCAGTAAAGACTTAGCTGATACTTTCTATAAAAACTTTACTGACTCCCGTAAGACCGTAACTTTCTAATTCTGTAAAGTTTCGGAATAGCTTCTCTATTCTGTTAAAGTCTTTCTTTTCTTGTTTCTCTTTTCTCTTGTTATTTTTTCTTCGCAAGTATCGAATTTCATTTGAAAAGTATCGAAGATTTTTTTTTTATTTTAAAATTAAATGAATATCTTCATCAATTCACTGAGAATTATGATTAAGCATAGGTGGTCCGTTCCTAAAGCATCGAAATATCAATAAAGTTTATCAAAAAATCAAGTGAGAAACTACTAAGAACTATATTGTTAATATCATCATAATGAGAGAAGTAAAAATTTTCACAGAAGACAGATCGATGACCAATCTAATGAGTAACTTGATCAAGGGTGGTTGGGCAGAACATATTTTATTACAGTCTAGTTTTTGCTTAATTTTTGTTTTAATACATAAAGGAAACTCAAAATGCAACTGAAGCTGCAATAAATAAAAAAAAAAATATAGACGAATTGAGAACCTCCTCCTTTTTTGAAGTCGGTTAATAAAAGGAGTAAAGAACTAAAATAGGGCATTCAATATCAACCAGTTAATATCGATATATTGTGTAATCAGAATATGTAAGACGAATGCACATTATACCAGTGCGATAAATTCTCGAATATCGAATCTAAAATCAACTCTCCCTAACTCAAAAGGAAACGTACTCCGTTTTAAACTTAAATCTCTACCAACTGTTTAAATGAATTCAGATAATGAACTTGGGATATGAAAAGCGATTAGATCTTTTATGATCCTCGCTCCAAGAAACCGAGTTGTAACAATTACGGATCCGAGAGCAAATGTACTGGAACCGCGCTGAAGATAGAAGCGAAAGCGTTGGTGATCATGTTACTTCCCAGTTGGGTTTATGTATTTGTCTGTTGTTTGGTAAAGAGAATAAAAATTATTTAGTTATTTTTTATTGAACCCAAAAAATATGGTATAATGGGCAAAGGCAAATGGCATAAGTGTTATTTACCAGCTAACGTCAGAGATAAATACAGCGGCAGTACAAAATAAAATTGCGTTTATTTAAACATTCATACTTCATTCTATTTATGTTATGCGGGTCAGTAAATATTTAACTATATCGTTGAGTGTCATTTTTTTCATTTTCTTGCTCATTTTCATTATTATTCTTGTACCTACTTTAATGCTGCGTTTTGGAAATTTTTATTATATTTTTATTTAAAATTGTGTTCAGACTTTTCTAGGCTTATTATGTTCACAGTGACATGGCTAATTAGCTCGATTATTCTAACAATATTTACTAGTCAATGAACAATCTGTAAAAGGGCATTTTCGAAAAATACATTGAAATCATAATCACTGATACAATTGGGAACAGAGTTCAGTCTTGTATAAATTCGGTGCAAGATTAGATATTGTACGAAGACAAATAAGAAAATGAGTAAAAATGTTTCCTGTCTCTTTTTAATTAAATAATTTTACAAACAAACTGAGCAACAATAACAGAATTCACAGACGAAGTCGACGAGAGATTTTCAAGATTTGCAGCTGATTAATAATTAAGTTTTGGACTTATTGCATTAAAGCTGCACTGAGTTTTGAAATAAATTTGAATTGTTTTATTGTTTTGTTTGAATAAGTTGCTAAAGAATAATTTCACGTAGTATCTCAAGTTGTTTCTTATTCATCACTTTAGATATAGTTTCAAGCAAAAAATTTAATCATTATTAAAAAGAAATAAATTTTAACATACTCGTAAAATTAACGTGACATATTATTATACATAATATGTTTGAAATAATATGCGTTATTTCGTTTAAAGCTATACATAGTAGAAACATAATGTCATAAAGAGATTATAATTATTGATTCTAATCAGAGAACAAAACAAATTGGCAATAGACATTCCGAAAATGCTTATGGTAAATTTATTTTCTTTACATTTTACTGTATTCATTCCAGATATCAGCTTCTCACAATTTCGTTTCCTTTTTACAGTGGATCCGCCACGCCTTTTAGTAGTCACATAACCGTTTTTATTTTCTTCGGCTGAGCATTTGAATATTTTATTGAGTATACAACTTCACGTTCAGAATATGTTAGGTCATTAATGGAGAAACAATTCTCGTAACCGTGCGATATGGGTTTATTCACCGGAATTTTCTCTTTTCAGATGCCTTCATCCATGGTCAAGTCAACCGTCACTAAGAAATCAACTTGGAATTGACAACATGTTCCTATACACAGTTTTGTGAAATCGAACATGGACAAAAATAACAAGAAAAAGAATCACACGAATGGAAAATATAAGAAAAACAACAAAGATGGCTACGACGATGTGATTACAACTTGTTGTTTTTGCATTAAAACAAAGAAAAGTAAAAAGAAAAGTCTAATAGCTGGTTGCATAACTAATTTAGGGATATTTGTGATTTTACTAATTTATACATTGATCGGAGCTTTCATATTCCTCGCAATCGAAGGGAGCGCTGCGAAGGTGCACCAAAAGACGCTAGCAACAACATCATACCAAGCAAATGAAAATCAAAAATCAATTCCCTTGTCTAAAGTCAACAGCAGCATTGCGCAAGCCAGCGCAGAATTAAGATCGCAGACCGTGGAAAGCATTTGGGAGATAACAGTTTCATTGAACATTTTATATAAGGAAAATTGGACGAGACTGGCCGCTCAAGAAATAGCCAGGTTCCAAGAGAAACTTGTCGCAAGAGTGGCGGCAGATGTCACCGAACAGTACAGTGGAGTCAGAGTTTTGGAATCCGCTCCAGCGTTGGTCACTGACGAATACGAGTGGAATTTTGCGAAAGCATTTTTATATTCTCTAACGGTTCTTACAACTATAGGTAAAGGGTCATTAATGTTTCTTTTTTAAGGGTTTTATCGTGTATTTTTATATTGATAAACACAGCTTGCATTGAATTTTATTTATTACTACATTATATTACATTTCAATATATTACTACATGAAATATTAAATTTGATACGATTATACTACTACATTAAAAGATAATGTAATGTTAACTTAGTCACGTTTGGTCCACCAACCCACAGTGGGCCAGCGTGGTGGACGGCGGCCTACATACCTCTCATTGTGAGAGGAGACCCGACCCACCAGTGGGTCATTAATGGGTTACTGACAACCTAGTTTGATTATTTTTCAGAGTATTTATTTCTTTTTTTCTTTACAGGATATGGCAGCGTTGCACCTAAGACTGCGCTGGGGAAAGCAGTTACTATTGGATATGCTGTTATAGGCATACCATTAACCCTACTTTATTTATCAGTGGTTGGAGCTTTACTATCGAGACTTGCTCGCAGTGTCTTCAGTAGAGCGTTATGCTGTTGCCTATGCACAAAATGTGGGTATTGCTGCCTTGACGAAAATACAATTCTTAAGAAGGATAGGAAAGAAAAAGTAAGAAGACACGATGAGTACCGAAGTCAAACTTTACACCTTCAAGAACCATATTACGTACGGTCTCCATCAGGTACGATAATTTCTGCATCTCAAGCAAACAGCTTAAGCACAAACTCCATAAAAGACAAACCTCCCGGCTTAAATTTCCTTAGAGACTGTGATTCCCTGAGCTGCACGGATACCGATTCGAAAGTTTCCTTGCGAGGTTTCTCGATCCTTGCCCCCATATCTCTTTGCCTCGCTGCAATTTTCACGTACATTTTCTTCGGCGCACTTATATTGTACCAGTTAGAAGGTTGGAGTCCCATTGACGGTGTTTACTTCTGCTTCATGAGCCTAAGCACAATTGGTTTTGGTCACTTGGCACCGGGAGTCACGCAGAAGAATGGAGCATCTACTGGGACGGTATGGTTTTGCTCCATCTATATCATAACTGGATTGGCTTTGACGGCGATGTGCTTTAACGTTCTTCACGATGAGATCGTGCATCGGCTGAGACATCAGGAGAAGTTGATGAAGAGTACGCAGAAGATTCTGACGCCTGAGTTTCTGCAGCGATCTTGACGTGACCATAGCGGGGACTTGACCGACGAGTCGATAATCAACTCGGACGGTGAAACACTGCCAGAAGTATTACATCACGTATCTAATTCACGGTGTGAAGGGAGTGCGTTCCGTAGGACTGTATATACGCTCAAAGAGGAAAAGGAACCGGACTCTTCCCTCAACTAATGTGCCAATTAAGAATTTTATTTACGAATTGATGACTAAGAATCATATAATTATTATTTATATTATAGTAACGATGTAGACATTTGTTACATTTGTTGATCATTATCGATTGAACTGTAGATAAATTAAAGTAATCGATTAAATAAACATTAAATTAACGGGATAAAGAAATAAAATGACTGAAGTGTTTGATAATTGAGTTAATGTTTAAGTGTTTTATGACAAATGCGATTAGAAATCAACGTTTGTCGATATTGGTGACATGTGGTTTCAGAATCCTGTAGATTAAGAATTTAAGGCTGGCGTTCACCAACAGGACTAGACAGCAAAGCACGGTAGGTAAATCTGTTAAATGTAATATTTTTGTTGTTTTATTGATATAATTTTCTTTAAGTACATCATTACATACTAATTGAAAAGTGGTTGAAAGTTTTGAATTTAACTGTTGCCGAACAACAGCTTAGAGACAATTTTGGTCTTCTGAAGTCCATGGACAACCACATTTGCCACCTTTTAATGACCACTTAAAGTCAGGTAGTCTGGGCGTACAAAAAATACTGTAAATATTTTGTTAATGTAACGAAGGGAGTAAATTTATTAATGTGACGTACTTATTAGCTGAATCTTGAGTGGTGGCAAATGGTTTAAAAAAGTGTAAAAATATATTTTAAAATTACATACTTAATATTCTTATAAAAATTTTTAAACAACGCAAGCTATGTCCTGTCAGTGATAGCTGAGCATAATAGTCACATTAAATTTTTAAGAAGTTTATATTTCAAATAAATGTTTATTCACTACCTACTGCATTGAGATTTGATTTATTGTTTTTATAAAAATAAATCGTAATAAGATAAATTCTTAAATCGGAAGAAATATCGAGATGCCTAATTAAGATATTGTGAATAGCATAGTGATGTATTAATTGGAATTTAATATTATTTAATATTTGAGTTTTGATAATATCTTAAGACTTAAATGTTTAATATTTGTGTCATTAAATTAATTTATATCTCACATCAGCTTGGATATATTGATGATGGAAAATTGGCCGTCAAAATATTTTGTAATTTTTTTTCATCACGTGACGAATACTATCGGAGAATATAGCGAGTATAGAACTTTCACTCAGAGATCGATGTCTGAGCATTAAAGCAACTCGATTATTGCCTACCTAGTGATATACTCAAAGGTAAACAGTTTTTGTGTTTTGTATATTCCTATGTAGGTAATTACGGTGCAATGAAGAATTATTGAATCGTTCAGATTGGCGCGCAGATACGTCTTACAAATCTATACTAATGTACCTACTAATACTAAAGAGCCTATTGTTTGTTTGGTTATTTCAACGAAATTATCTCTAGAACTGCTAGTCAATTTCAAAATATTTCCAAAAAATAAAAGCAAACGATTATTTTTTTCAAAAATAAAAAAATAATTATTAACACATAAATATATCTGTCACAATATTATTACATTATTATTATGAAGTATTAATAATTATTACCTACCTACGCATTATTGGAGAAAATATTAATTTTAAATTATTTAGCACATTATAAAATCAACTTTAGTTTAGGAAAATATTCTATTAATTTGTGAATTAGTCAATAGTTCGTGCAAGGTGTGTGTGAGTTTTACCATCTTTTTACAATTTTGTCATTTTTGTGCAATTGTACGAAATGTAACAGAAAATAAATTGATTTTAACAAAAGTTTATTTTATAGTTTTATTTGATACGTTTAATTTATAGTTTACTTTATAGTTTTAAGTGATAGATTTTATGATGATATTAATGATGATGATATATATAATATTATGATGAGATATTAGGGCTTCATTGATTAACACGAAGCCGTATAATTTCAGTTATTAATGCCTGGTCGGGAGTGGAATCCGGACTTCTCCTTCAGCCTGTAACCAAATTGTTAGTAACTTACAAGGTCAGGTCTCCTCTCACAATAAGAAGGATGTAGGTCTCACGCTGGCCTATTACGTGTCCGTGTAGGTACTTCACATGCCTTTTCCTCACTATTCTCTTTTATAAGGAGTTGAGCGTGTAGGTTTTTCGTTGTTGCAGCAGGAACCTTTTTATTGTTATAAAATGCAGTTAACGTAGAAAGCCTATGGGGCATGCCACTGGGATTCGAACCAAAAAGAGGCCGAACTCTGTTGTATCTATCTATAGATTATTCGTTTGCTGTTACAAGTTTTTTTTAGTTAACATTAATATTCTCGACGCGTATTTGAACGAATTCGGACGAACAATCCTTACGTACGTAAGAACTAAGTGCATACCCTACTAAGTCCTATTAAGTCGTACGTACGAGTAACTCGCGCTTTCATAGTATTTCTAAAGTCGGGTTCTAAATTCGGGTTGTTCGTGCCTATACGCACGAGTATAAACGTATAAACACGAGTTAAATGTATAAAAACGCGCCCAAACTGAGCACGACCTAAGTCTGTTACAGGTTATTAGTTGACATTAATATTTTGGATGCCTAAGTCTGAATATCCCGTCACATCTATTTGTGTATGCCGTTTAAACCCGACGCGAAGTCCCCACGCGCGCACATTAGTTACAACTAAGAACTACAAACTTCCTAAATTCGCTAACTCAAATTTCCGTATCCTCCCTAACTAGTCTGCAACTGAATTCAATGTTACTCGAGCTACCGCAGAATTATATGTTACCGAGAGCTAGGTATTAGGTATGTTGTACTGTACTTCTTTAGTTTTTTACATTTGAGGTACTAGTTTCCCGCGACCTCGTCCATGTAAACCCAAGTTCCACGTGAATTGGTAGAGAAACGGGCTAGAGTCTCAAGGTTAAACAATTGCTATCTTATCGGTAATAACCGGGATCGATGGCTGAACGTGCCAACGAAGCGCGCATTGAATTCGTCACCCATCCAGGTACTGACCGCGCTTGACGTTGCTTTTTCGACCGCTTTCTTTTGATTTTGCTTTCGATCTACTCATGGAGTGAGGCTATGAGCGATTCAGCGGGAAAACCAATAAATATTTATTTTCATTCAATCATTCACGAAAACAGTAAAACAAAAAAGGCCAAATTAAAAATTCACAATAAAGTTTTGTGTGTTAACAAAAAAACTACCAGTGCAAATTGGAGACCGTGGCAATAACCGTTGCGCCCGAATTGAAAACATTTGGTCAATATGGATGCCCTCGGAAGTCGGAAGTTCGGAACTAACACATTGGGAGGGAGGTAGGCTTATGCCTAGGCCACTAAGGGCTCATTCGGATTGTTGGAATTCACACGTCTTTGAGGACGATATAGAAAACTCTCGGCATGCAGGTTTCCCCACGACGTTTTCCTTCACCGTGAAAGTAAGTTGGATACTGACTCGGAAGTGACCCGGACCTAAACTAGGTAATGAAATTATTGAATTGTTGATTTTTTGCCATTTTAGTTCCATACCTAAAGCTAGCGTATATTTGAAACAGGAAATCTGCGGGAGTTTCGTTACAAATTGAAAACACAAAGGGTTATATAAATATGTGTTTATATAAAATGATTTGCTATATTATATGCGAGTATTTATTTAATAAACTCAATTTAGTGGAACTTAATTGAAAGTCTTTTGTAACTGAATACAAAATTTTATCCATTTGGCGTGTGAAGCCGTAATGAAAAGTAAATTAGGCATTATGTCAGTTCAAACAGTTAGTGTGAATTCATTCCACGCGAGCCCATTAAATCATTTAGCGGATACGATAAAACAAAATCAATTTACGGAATAACATTCCACAAAATTTGCTCAATGATTAAGTAAAAAACCGACTTTAATCACAGAAGAATAAAGTCCAAGTTCCAATGACTCTAATGAGACAGAGATTAAAGGAGAAGATGATTTAACCACGATTTAACCATCCTTACAGAGAGAAGGTATCTGCGCATTTTAATAATGTTTTGTTTGAAAATGCAACGGCGAAGATAATGGAATTTCCAGACCTGAACGCAGCACTAAAAGCACATTCTTGAGCTAATTTCGTTAGAATCCATTAGAAGGAAGAGCAGGTTTTGCTTCTGAAAGAAAAACTTTTCGTGCAACGAGAAATTGGTAAGAACACAGCCAATTTTACGAAAAAAAATTGTTGAATAAAAGAAAACTCAGACAAAAAACCTGGTTGAAATTGTTTTCAATTCCAATAGATATTTTTTGCAGTTCACAATTACTAAAAAATAAAACATAATCTTGAAGGTATTAGGAATGGTATATTTCTCATTATCTACCCAAGTAACCAATTTCTGCTGGATTAAAAGTAGAGCAATCAAATTTGCTAAACATGAGACATATGTATTTAAAAAACTTTTTTAAAAGCGATATCTGTATAAAAAATAATACCCAAACAACCTCTACTTCAAATTTATTGGTGTGAAAAAGAAAGAAAAAAAAAACTACTTTTTTTTATTTTCTTCCTAACAGGTTGTATGAATATTCACTGAGTAAAATAAAAATGAAAATTTAATGAAATGGAAAGTGAAATCAAAAGCATTAGCTGTAGAGAAATAAGAATAAAAAAGTAATAGATGTACCTCAATATAAGCCATTCGATAGCAGCTAGAACTCATTTGAAAAAAACATAAACTCCACAGTCGGTTCCTTCGTTAATAAACAGAAAATTAACTGATTCGAAAATCGCCAATTCGCTGAATCACACAAAAGCTTACTTACTCCGTTTCGAAAGAAAAAAGCAAAACACAAGGAAAGGAATTCCAATTTCGCAATCTCGATGTACGCAATATTCAGATAAGGAGAGGTTTAAAAGAAAAAACTGTTAAGGAATCAGCGAAATCCTAACGATAAACAGAAGGGAAACGTCTTGAGTGATATTTATCGGTAAGATATTCCCCCTACAAAGTGGTGGGGGAGGGCAGGGCAGCTCATAAAATGTCGAGAAGTCGGGTAGTATACGCTTCGTTTTCCTACGAGCCAGCTAGCGAGTTGGTTTAACATAATGAGATCTTTTAAGTCTCGTACGCGAATGGGCCGAAATTTTCAATACTTAAGTAACCATTACTTTTGATTTGCATGTAAGGGAGGTGGTTTAAATATTTTTTATTTTCAGTACTAAGAGGAGTAGTACGCGATCATCACCTGGATTGGTGCTCACTAGTAGCGAATCACACAAATTTGTAGAATACTAAAACCGTTTAAAAAAACGGAACTTATTTCAGCGTGATTAACTTTATTAGCAGCGGTGATAGCCCAGTGGCTTAGAATTCGACCTCGAATCGAGGGGTCCGGGTTCGAATCCCAGTGGCACGCACCAATGACTTTGTAATAAAAGTTATGTGCGATTTATGAAATTAAATATCACCTGCTGTTACGGTGAAGGAAAACATCGTGAGGAAACCTGCATGCCTGAGAGTTCACAAAAAAAAAGTTCTCAAAGGCATGTGAAGTCCACCAACCCGCAGTAGGCCAGCGTGGTGGACTAAGGCCTACATCCTTCTCATTGTGAGAGGAGACCCTGAAGTGGGTAGACCCTGTAGTGTCAGTACCCATTAATGACCCTGTAGTGGGTCATTAATGGGTACTGACATGACATGACAACTTTATTAATCAATAAATGATAACAATAATCAATCAATTATGCCTAATTTAGACGCAATATAATATTCAATCAATATTAAATTTGAAGCACAATAATTATCATGGAATTCGATATTATTATGATCCATCTTAATATTAGAGTTCATGGGATGCCTTCATTACATGCATGCCTACTAATTATAAGTAATTCATAATACTATTACTTACTAAGTAATGCTGCAAAAGACTGCCAATCTTGTCATAACGTGAAGGATGTAGGCCTTAGTCCACAACGCTTAGGCTTGTCAATAACCCATTGAAGACCCACTACAGAGTCGGGTCTCCTTCTCACAATGAGATGGATGTAGGCATTAGTCCACCACGCCGGCCTACTGCGGCGTAAACGCTTAGGCCTAAAGTGCAACAACCTGAACTTTACGTGCTTTTGAGAACAGTAAAGAAAACTCTCAGGCATGCATGTTTCCTCGCGAAGTTTCACCGTTACAGAACGTGATATTAAATTTCATAAAAGGCACATATTCGTAACTTTTAAAGAGACATTGGTGCAGGGCCGGATTTAGAAGTCTGGAAGCCTCGGGGCAACAAAGGAGTGGAGGCCCCTTGGTCCCAAATTAATATCCAAATAAAATCAACAATTTTTTTCAGTTGAGTTTTCGAATAAATAATAATAATAAATTGCAAATGCTTATCAGGGCCATTTGATATTTTGATATTTTACTGATTGCCTAATTGATGAGAACAAAATATTTATTCTAATTTCTGTTAATATTTAATGTAATCATGGTTGTACAAAGTACTGTAGGTAAAGGTAAAACACAAAAAAAATATGAAAGGAAAAGTTGTATACTAGTGTATAGTCTTCATTTAATTTTTTTTCCGAAGTCTATTGTGGGGGCCCCTCTTTTGTGGAGGCCCCGGGGCGGTAGCCCTGGTTGCCCTCCCCTAAATCCGGTCCTGCATTGGTGCGTTCCACTAGGATTCAAACCAAAACCCCTTGATCAAGAGGCCGAATTCTCAGTTATTAAGTTTTTCTCCTGCTTTTCCTCTAAGGCTCTAAGGGTTTGGAAATTAATATCCTAAAAACGGAAGGTACGAGTATACTAGGTTACGTCTTTTTGAAATTAAAATGCTAAAAACGTAACGTATATTAGGTTACGTCTTTTTCTACAATAGGTAGGTTTTATAACTTTATCTCTAGTTAGTATAAAACAAACTTACATACGAGTACATCCCGCCTTCTGTACGCTTTAATTATCGTACATCTTCCAAACCACATGCTTTTTTCATTAATAAACTTTGCTTTTAATCGACGAGTTCGTTAATTCATCACTTCAGCCTTCTTGTTTAATATTGTCTGTAGATAAGACTTATAATATTAACCAATAACTACCTCAAACATTATGAGGGAGGTTAATTGGAAATTAATTAAAGTTTGGCTTAACACGATATGTTAATCGAAAATCATGTTTGTCTAATCCAAAGTATTAATCAGGTATTGATAATGCATTATTGGCGAAGGGAATGGAGTCATGGAGATGCGAATATTGAAAATTTATCTGGATACTAACGATAGTGATTAAAAATAGAATAAATTACTTACCACACAATCTTATAATATTAACACGTGAAGCGAATATTTTAGGTACAATTTACAGCTCACTACGCGAATGGAGCAGATTGATATTTGGCACACTTAAAGTTTTTATGGAGAAGAATGCCCGTATACTAATATATTTCACGGAAGTAGGTAATTGGAGCCCTTAATGGGTTACCATGGTAGCACGGTAGTGACAGCAAACAAAAGTTGGTCAATTATATCGTTCAGTGATCTGCAAACATATCAACGGAAGCAAACAACGGAATAGAAACGGCGCCTAATTATCTCCAGTTACTAATGTTTTATCCCGAAATAAAATACCGAAATAGGTTGTATCGTCACCGTAAAAAGTGGTTTGTTTGTGTTAGGTTCTTCTGTATCCCCTTTTTGTTTTTTTTTAACACGATAAGTGCTTGATGCCCTGTCAATTACCGACTTCAAATAAGTAGGTTACCAATTCGACACGTAATAATAATAATATGTATGTAATATTCTCAGAATGGCACAATTTTGGTTCTTTAATTTTAATGCGGAACCCCAAAAGAAGCGACATAACCGATAAGGGGCGCAGCATGCAATCATAGCCTACGTTCTGCTCACCTGATGGCGGCACGCGACGCCTCTCCAATTACGAGGATTTACGACCGAGCCCAACTTAACGTAGACATAAAGACAATAGAAGAATAACAACAATATTTTTATAAGTAGTAGAGCCATAGTAGCTCATCCGGGGAGGTTCCTTGCCGCCAGCCTCTTAACCCGTCGTAAAGCAAGATGTTCTTCATGTCATACTGCACTACAGACTAAGTTTTATTTACTTTTAAAAGAGTGCTGGGAGCTTTTTTCCGCCCGCTTTTTTCTCCCCGTCTACGTTTTGCCTGAGGGGCGATCAAAGCGGACGAATGTAGAATGTATAATTTATCTGTATGACTTTCATTAAGTGTGCACAAGTTGTACCTAATAATGAATAAAAGCTTTTGAGTTTGAGTTTGAGTGTCTTGTGTTTCGACTGGGGAAGTATGTTTGCCGGGGATAGAATATTTAAGTGAAAATCTTACTCTTTGCTAGCGCAAAGCACTCATGCGGGTGCTAACCCGCATTCAACCTCAGATAAAAAATATTTTCTAACAAAAAACGTTCTTTAATATTATTGCACAACTTTTACTAAATACATTGACTGAAACATTGACCTTTTGGAAATAATAAATTTGGCCTATCATCCATATAAAATTAAAGGTAGGGATTATACTAGGGTAATATTTAAAAATGTAATTATAAATCGCACGCTTATTATTAAAATGACCTAATTAGAAAGTACTTTTTTGTTAAAATATCTAGAAATTAGGACTGCGACAGTTCATTTGGATAGAAATGTCACGGAATAAAACGTAAATAAGTACGTTTTACAGCTTGTTCTACACTAGCTTGCACTGAATACTTAGCACTTAATTTTTTTAAGATGTATTAAGAATAACAATTTATTCAACTTATTTTAGGGTTTTTTTTATAATTCACATTAATACTAAGCATGCGAAATGTGCCACTTCCGGCCAGACGTTATCTTTGGTAAATGCCAATAGAAGGTACAAATTAAGGGTAACACAGTGTACGACTTTATTTATTTACCTTAATTTAGGGTTAGGACACCATAACGATCCACTTTGACTTTGAAAGGTTCAGTTATGGTGAGAGCCATTAACTTAGCACTTATTTCTAGTCTATGGATGAAGTCATTTCTGAGGGCCAAAATAAAAATGAAATTTAATGAAATGAAAATTAATTTATGTAGATTAGTTTTTTTAATTAAAAAATTAAGGGTTCCGCGTAGTTAAACACAATACCTGCGTTGCCAAATTATTGTAGTTCTGAACTGGGGCCCGATTCTGTATGACCATTCACACTCGTATCGCGGCAATGTCGTGTCTTGCCCGTGATAAAAAGTCAAAAAAGGCTTAAGTCAAATATCGTGACAATCTATTGTATGCCTTATAGAAAAGACATTAAGGTTCCTTGTCTTGCCATGAAATGACATACGGTTGGATGACACACGATATCGGCACAGAATACAGAATAAGCCCCCAGTTTGTATACTTCAGCGCGTTGAGCCAGCACATTGAAAAATAATATAATTTTCTTTATAAAACCCAAAAGAATTGCGTTTACCCAATCTTAAGGTGCGAAATTGATAACTGAGGGTAAATTTTCCAAAGAAAGATTCTTCACATTCTGGCAAAAGAAGAACAACCAATTCAATGGACCTGCCGACCTTTAAGGGATAGGGCCGGCCTGGGACCGGGTAATGTATCATCGATTAGGGCAGGCCTCTGTTCAACAGTGGACTTTTAAGGGCTGACAGATAGACATTACCAATTTATCTTCCGTATCGACATCGTTAACCACAAATTCAATGACGCAATTATGAAAATGAAGTCGTAAATTCTATTCAAATTTCAAATTAGCAGTACACAGTCCATTGAGTGCCAATTCATTGACATGTCAATTAATGTTGCCGTTGAATTTGATTACCTAAATTGTTTGACACGCTAAATGCTTCACATTAAATAAACATTGACAAATTTTATTATAAGATCTATAGATACTACAATCATTTAGTTGTTACCTACCTATTTTCAAAACCCCCGAAAAGCTTTTTTCAGGAGTTTTAAATTGGTACATTCCCAAAAATAATTAAATGAAAACATTTTGAGGACCCTAATTACGCGTAAATAACCAACACTGACGAAATTTTGTTTTAATTGCTCTAAATGTCAATGGGGTATGTTTACCTAATTTATGTAGGTGTTGATGAAGTATGAATAGACAATAATTAAGTATTGAAGTTTATACAAAGATCCGAATTTGGATAACATGTACCTATTCAATATTCATGTGTCATCATTCAATTGTGATTATCAATAAATTGATGAACGTACGTAAGTAATATTATGTCATTGTAGGTAAGTTACAAAGATTCCAGCCCCGTGCCGTGTCGCAATGTGAAAGTTAGTGAGAATTTCTCATTTTTTCAATACTTAAATCGTTAAATGAATTTTGGCGAAAATTAGTATGCAAAACTAACTTGTAACCTAAAAAAAATATATGTACACGATATTTATTATCATTCGCAAACGGAATATATAAAGTGCACGGACGAATACGCGTACAGTATCTAGCTTACTCATGACATCATTACTAGATATCACTATCACTACATAACGGAGTCGCTAATGCAGACTAACATTGTGTGCCACAATACTTCGCTGAAAAGTATATAAACAAACTGAATTTACTTTACAATTGTAAGATGACTGCATGAGACGCTTTGTTTCAGTAATATTGGAATGAACCGGCTCGACGCTGGCGTATACAAAAGTGTTTGCGGTTTGTATAAAGGCGAGGACACTAGATTTAATAATGCTGAGCTCCTGCGATTTTACGATTAGATGTTTAAAGAGGCGTTGTTATAAGACTAAAAAGTTGGGAGATTTGGTACCATGTAATGTAGGAACCTGGTAAGAAACTTGGGCGATTTATTACTTTCAGCGCACCAATAAATAACTTACATTAATGGAAAGTAGTGGACGTTTTTAACAACTAAAAGAAATTCTGATCAGAATGTAATGTAGAAAATGTAAATCGCATAAAAAGTCAATAGACTCCTTGATGGACTCCTGTTTAAAAGTCTGTGGTGAATTTCACAACTCGTCAAGAGAACGTCGTACGTTACTGGTACCATGAATTATGCTATCAACATTTTCTAAATCGCTGTCATATAGTATACAAAATTCCAAGCACAGCCACTCCCTATAAAGGAGATCTCCCTTTTCCATAAAGAGAGATACAGTAACCTCTACCTCTACTGTCAGGTAGCTCGTTACATCATGCTCTACACGTCTTGAATAGAAAAATCTTTAAAAAATTTAAAACTTGTAAGCATGTGCCCTTACTCTAGCTGGGGTACAGAAT
Source organism: Erynnis tages (assembly GCA_905147235.1). Classification (NCBI taxonomy): domain Eukaryota; kingdom Metazoa; phylum Arthropoda; class Insecta; order Lepidoptera; family Hesperiidae; genus Erynnis; species Erynnis tages. The sequence goes on from LR990092.1 coordinate 4,588,643, forward strand.
TATTTGTTTTGTTATTTCAGCGAGACAGCGATATTCCAGCTCCGTTGCGGGTCTCGGGTGCTCGGGTGCTCGGGTGACATCAAGTGCAATGTGGGGGCCGCTCCTGGATTCCCGCAACGTACTGCCTTCATTCAATTTCGTTTCGGGTTTTTATACTTGAACTCTTAGCTGTTTATTTTAGTCTACAGTTATCGTATGTTGCGAGCTAGATACGCGTTATACTGCAGGAAGATATGAAATTCTGGGTTCTGTTTGAGAATTTGTCCGTGTGGACTTGTGTCTTGAGTTTGTTCCAGAGGGTGTCTATCTTAATCTAAATGTGTGCAAAATTTCGTTTTGATTTTGAAATCAACACTCTGGTTGACTCTTCTTGATGAAATTCTGAACACAAATAATTTATAACCGGGATAGGTGATTCTAAGATACCGTTTTCCTCCTTCTGGGCGAAATCCTAAACCCACGCGGGCCAAGTCGCGGGCAAAATAAGTAATTTATGTGAACGAGCTTGCATTGTTATTTATCGGTACAAAGTTGGAATTAAAAATCGTACGTCAACGAACTCTCGTAATGATTCTCCGGGGTGCCATTACGCGCGAAATATGATTTATTTAAGCGCTGTCGCGTTTGTTTTGGTTATTTGTGTGTGAACATTTTCATTCGTTCAACTTTGTTATAATGTGTGTAATGAAGCAAATTCCAATAAACCAAATTTTAGGTGGTAGAGCCATGGTAACTCGCTTGGGTACCTTACCGCCATCCTCATAACCCTCCGAGAAGTTGTTCGTTCGTCATGTCTTGAGCTTCAGTTGCGGATGAGATGATTCTGGGGATGAATAATATTAGTCGTATGTTAATCAGACTAGCAGCTAAAGCCGACCAACTCTAAAGTAGTTTAATAAACCCTATTTGAAGTACAGTATGGTCGCAATGTGTAACTTCTCATACGGCCAATTCGAGTTTGATCGGTTTAAGTAGATAGTCCGCCATCATCCATTACCAGAGCTAACAGTGCCTTGACACGTCAGCAATCTTTGAAGACAGAAAGTTATCTATAGATACTAACCAGTGTCTTGAGTATCGTATCGTATCGAGCTGCAAATAATATGGGAAGATGTCAAGACAAACTGGCATCCTACTATACTATTATAAATTGCGAATGTTTGTTAGAATGGATGGATGTTTGTTACTCTTTCACGCAAAAACGGCTGAAGAGATTTGTATGAAATTTGGTACACAGATAGATCATAACCTGGATTAACATGTAGGATTCTTTTTATCCTTCTCTGCACCAAGTTTTAAAATCTACGAGAGCGAAGCCGCGGACACGGTATAGAGATATTAATGACTCGTCACGTTCACTATACGAATACTTTGACGGTAGTAAGCTTTCACGCATAGTTTATGTGTAAATCCGAACCAATTGTGAGCAGTCACAGAACACTGGATGCAGGCCGCACTGTCGGCAATGAATTATCTACCCGGGGCACGCCTTGGCACCTCGACGGATTGAATAATCGCTTTCTGCCAAAACAGCTTGCGAGCGGATCCACGGATTGTGCATATTTCTTCGTCGTTTTGCGAGATTTAAAAGAATGACAGTCTTTTGTTTTTTTTGTAGGCCCAATGCTTAACAATGTTAACATCTATTTTTAAGTAAGTATTTTTCTTCGTCGTTTTGATATCACACTAATCTTTAGTGAAAGCTGATGTTATACACAATTAATATGTGACTTTTCGCCCAAAATTACGTTACTTAAGCGTTGTCCATTTCCCTAAGCACCAGGTAAAGCATCATTGATTGATTTACTAAGACGAAAGGACTTTGATAGGACTAAGACGTTCGCCTTAAATATAATATACCCGGCACCCGGCACCATACCTCTCCAGCTGAAACACAAGACATGAAGAACATACTGCTTTACGACTGTTCAAGAGGCTCATGGTTAAATCAGGGTTAGTACGGGGCGAGCTAATGGCTGTATCAAAAGTGATAAATTTTACGGTTGTAAGTAAAATCTTCCCCAGATTAATATAAGAGTTCTGACGAACAGTTCTCGCTCTAATAAACATAGTCACTTCCGTCCGATACCTACTGAAAGTTCGAGCGTTAGAAACACCGCAATACCAACATCCTTTTATAATAGGTAGTAGTGTTTCGATACAAGCTGCCTGCAACTACTATACAGCAGGAAACATGCAGTTTATTGCGAACTAAGTTTACGGTAGTAAATACTTAAGGATACCTATACACGATACCTATACAATGCGGTGATAGCCCAGTGGAATGCGGTGATAGCCCAGTGGCTTAGAATTCGACCTCGAATCGAGGGGTCCGGGTTCGAATCCCAGTGGCACGCACCAATGACTTTCTTAAAAAAAGTTAAGTGCGCTTTATAAAAATTAAATATCACCTGCTGTTACGGTGAAGGAAAACATCGTGAGGAAACCTGCATGCCTGAGAGTTCAAAAAAAAGTTCTCAAAGGCATGTGAAGTCCACCAACCCGCACTAGGCCAGCGTGGTGGACTAAGGCCTACATCCTACTCATTGTGAGAGGAGACCCGACCCTGTAGTGGGTCATTAATGGGTTTTTTTTTAATTACTGACCTATACACAATTACACATATCTTTTCTATCTAATCTTGAGTAGATCGCAAGTGATCGAAAAAGGCAACGACGATTTTAGTACTTAAGACGCTTAAAAAGTTAAGCATGTAAGCATTGAGTGATACTCTCACGAAAAAAATGGATAAAGAATTTGGATTGAATTCTACATTAGATACATAATTAGTTCAAATTTGGATTAACGATAGATTTAAAGTTTTTATTTAACTTAACGGCATGCATGCATGTCCTTCAAGTAAACTTTCTGGGTCGGTAACAAGACGGGTCACTACCAACCACACCACCACCACAACCAACGCGACAACGGCAGGTAGGAGATGCCGTTGCTTGCATTTTGCTCCCAAGCTACAGGAACTTGCTAATTACATGACATACATAAGTGCATACTCCACTTTAAACGATATCCAATAAATATTTTACAAGTTTCTCGATAGTGCTTTATTTATTGCGAGTCTCAGGCTCTGTTTTAGTTCTAATTTATCTGTCTGAGCTTACGTATCGCTACAATAAATCTAACGCAATATAACAGCTATATTATATAGGTAATACTCCTACCAACGACTCCGTTTAAGTGAACTTTGATATTTCCAGAGGAAAAGAGAAGTAGATACTTAATACTAAATGTTTTTAAATAATAAAACGAAATTATAGCACTTTTGAATCTTCTCTGAATTACGATTATTACAAGAATGACAGTTCTTTTTTTAACATCCGTGTTATTATTTTTCTTCTTTTATTCTTTTACTGCGTTGCCAGTAGCTAGGCTAGTTCTGCAATAAAATAAACTGGCGTTTTTGCTTAAATGCGTTATATTTTGTCAAAAAATTATCATCCATCTATCCTTAAAAGTTTGTAATAGTTATTGAACAAGAACATTTTAGTGTATTACCTTTATTTAATCAATAGGCCCTCAGGTTTCAAGAACGAAACATTGCGTACCAATTCCTAAAAAAATCATAAAGGCTCAAATTAGCCACTGATCAAGAGATGGCTCATATTAGAGTATAATAATTATGGGATCGAAGTTTTCTACATCGCTGGACATCACATCGCTACAAGACTCCAAAATGACCTAATCAGTGCCGGAACCACGAACACTATCGTGAAATTATTCGTGTAGTCAGTGATTAGTATGTCATAAATGTAAGTCTGTCTTGACATCTTCCCATACTAATGGCAGCTCGATAATATTACCAGACGAAACTGCGTTAGTTTCTGCTCGAGCCACTGAGCACGGCAGTTTCTCGGGCATGATCTCCTTGGCGAGAAATCTTCTTGTGACAAACAGGTTATAAATGAAATAGAACAACTAAATTTTAATCAAAACAGTTCTCGCATAATTTTTTTTAACTTTTTTTTTACTGCTTTACTTTACTGTAAATTTTTCACTTAAAATAGACTCTTCTAGAAAAAATAAATAAGTATTATCCCATTATTTATAAAACATCGTTTTTATTTTGGTGAGCGATGTTTTTATTTCTTTTTGCTTTTATTACAAAATTTAATTGAACAATTCTTGTTAAAATTCAATTTACATTCATAATTTTCTAATATTTAAATTTATTTCAATGTATAAAATTAAGTCTGGCTTTGGGAGATCTTGGGGGCGGTAAAATTACATAAATATACGGCACCCTTGGGCGTTAGCCGACGTGTGTTGTCAGGCAGGGCGGTAAATTACACGTTTTATGATTAGGGCATTTGCGTGGGATTAAAAACTTAGGTATAGTCAAACTGAACATAAAAAAGTTAACGAGGGAGCTATTTATTTGTGTTTTTACAAGTTCATTGGCTCGAAGACACGATAATTAAGTTGGTACATCTACCTGGTTTTATAAGGCTTATAATTTGGTATCTTTTTGTAGTGGAGCAGGTTCAAAACCCACCTAAGGGTAGTAGGGGTATACGGAAACGACTGAATGGAATGGTAGGTATCGTATAATGGTAGAAAAAAGTAAGTTAGTCGGTGGCCGGACTTTGACTAATGGAGGCACATTCGTGAGGTCGAACGCATATTGCGCCTGGGGAACGAGGAAATCTGTAGAGCGGCCAAAAAATTGTACCTATTTAAATGTTAATTGTGCTGCGACGTGGAAAGTTAAAAATATGGAATTATTTTTTTGTAGCATCAGTTGACTTAGTTTTGATGATAATCAGGAGAAGAAAATATAGCTGCAACGAATAGAATAATAGGTTTCTTTCACCCTTAAGCCTTGTCTAAATACGCTGTTGACACAACTTTTTTCATCCGACCAACCAACAAGGGTGAAAAAATTTAAACACAGGTCTCTAAATGGTGTTGTCCTTACTGACAATTCCCCCTGACGTGCGACAAATGCACCGAATGAAATTGTGGTAAGGCTAACTTTTTGCGAGCGATTGTGTCATCGACGTCTTGGCAATTAGGACAAGGGCTAAGAAATTGTACCTCAACATAATAATAACTTACATATTTGAGTCATAGCAGTTTGATAGTTGGTGGTGATGGTGACTAGTAGAAGTCGTCACGTAACGAAAAAGGGTTATGACTCTTGCAGTGATTTTGTCTTTACCTCTTTCCAATAAACGAGACTGTGTACAGGTATCATGACGATCCAAAAAAAAGTAAGGAGATTTAAGGATATTTCTGGCTTTTGTTTTTATGATCCTTGAAAATAAAAAAGAATTTTAAGTAATTTTCTGACTAGTTTTGAATTTCTTGCGTTTTTATTATAAGGAATATATTTTATATTCTGGAATCGTATCTACAGTGTCCACTGTTCCATAAGAACATGCCTCAGCAGAATTTCCGCAACGTGAGCCATTTTCATTTTGATCAGTCATTCATTTATCAATCTACCCGATTATTGTCCTTATACACAAATATTTTTCCTTAGCTAAGGATAAAATATAAACATCAAAAATCTTTAACATAGGAAGTAACAAAGAGGACGAAAAAAAGAATTTTAAGGCCTTTTTAAGATCTCCAATAACGCATTGGTTATCTTATTAGAAAACGATGTTTCTTATGACAAAAACAACAAACTAGTTAATATCACAGTTAGGATGCATAGCAGTCAATGAAAACTCAGTCTTTTCGAAGTAACTTTAAAAGCGTTCTCCCAACAAAAGGCACCCTATTACTTTAAAAAACGTCTTTGAAAAGTAGCATAAAGAAAAGGTTCTATAATAGCGGCAGAAACTATCCAAGTCACCATCAACAATGAGTAATACCTACATCGCCTTTCGTTAGGCCCCATTTCCGGTTCGCGCCAGACAAATGGTCTGAATATACGCCTGATTTAACACCCTCTGGTGCTGACTTGTTTTACTGAGAGAGTAAAAATATTATAAGATGTACTTGAGTTTAGTGAAGGGACTTGTGCAATTTTTAAAGCAATGGAAAAATCTGAGTTTCGTGCATTGATAAAGCATTGCTTTCTGATAGTAAACATTGATAGCTATAGGTTCCTGCACCTGAAAGATAGTATCTTTGTAGTTTACACGGGAAGGTATAAATCGCCGTCCACATAACTAGCCGTTGAAGCAACAACTTCTTCATACGTTGTATATTGGGATCATGTAGTAGATGGAAGTGTTATAAATGTCATTTTGCTTTTATACTTTCTCCTATTTTTTCAACCTTCCAAGATTCTTTCTCTAAGGCATCATTATGTGTATTTCAAATTTAGTTACTATAAAACGAACCTGTAGGCATATTATTATATAAACCTTCTTCTTGAAGCACTCTGTCTATTGGAACTGCGTTGCTGTAAGAAAACTGCGTTAAAATTCGTTGGGTAGTATAAAAGATCTAAGCGGACAGCCGGCGGGAAGGCATTCTGTTTTATACTAGATAGAGGAGATCAGCGTATCGTTGTCTGTGTAACAAGTACCTATTAACATACGTTCGTACACCGAGACTAGGCTAATCGTTTGTAAGTTGATTTCAATTTCAATTCAATGCGTTGCTCTGATTTTCAAAGTTTTATATTTTCAAAGCCATTTTACTCCGAAAGATGCTGAAAGCAAACCGCTTATGAGTCAGTCAGTCAGTCAGTAACCCATTAATGACCCACTACAGGGTCGGGTCTCCTCTCACAATGAGAGGGATGTAGGCCTTAGTCCACCACGCTGGCCTACTGCGGGTTGGTGGACTTCACATGCCTTTGAGAACATTTTTTTTTTGTGAACTCTCAGGCATGCAGGTTTCCTCACGATGTTTTCCTTCACCGTAACAGCAGGTGATATTTAATTTAATAAATCGCACATAACTTTTTTACAAAGTCATTGGTGCGTGCCACTGGGATTCGAACCCGGACCCCTCGATTCGAGGTCGAATTCTAAGCCACTGGGCTATCACCGCTGATGAGTAAACGTTTTGAAATTTTAGATACAGAATTACAGACGATAATTTTAAATGCGTTATTTTAAAACTACAACAAATAGTAGCAGCAGAAAAAATTGGTTGCTATGAAAGTATTGCAAGGAACAGACTATATACTATCTAGGAGTTTCCGCTTCGGAACAATTCTTCCATTTTCTAGTCTTGCAATAAATTATGTAAGATCCAGCCTATTATTGCCTTTATTATGTTCACGGTATCGCTAAGACTTGAAAACGCAAAGAAAAGAGGCTATCACGAAACAATAAAACTACGTCATAAAATAAAACCATTCTAAGAGCTTTCCTATCCTTAGAAGAACTTTTCTATCCAATTTACTTGAGAAACTCCTTCGGAACCATCAAAAGGACAGGCCTCTTTGCCTCTTTAAAATTTCATTTCATCAATTCAAGTGTAAATGGGGACTTGGCACAAAGGTCGGGGCTAAGTAGATCAGTGCGACCACCTGATTCTATGCCACCCCAATTTGCGTAAATTTGACATTCAGTTTCCTTTGCAGCGGTACTGTTATAGACTTGCAGATATCGGTTGTATCGGCTGTACCTAATCCGTTAGTTGCAGTTAGGTAACTCATTCCACTCATTCAATAGCGGTGATAGCCCAGTGGCTTAGAATTCGACCTCGAATCTAGGGGTCAAGGTTCGAATCCCAGTGGCACGCACCAATGACTTTGTAAAAAAAAAAGTTATGTGCGATTTATAAAATTAAATATCACCTGCTGTTACGGTGAAGGAAAACATCGTGAGGAAACCTGCATGCCTGAGAGTTCACAAAAAAAAATGTTCTCAAAGGCATGTGAAGTTCACCAACCCGCAGTAGGCCAGCGTGGTGGACTAAGGCCTACATCCCTCTCATTGTGAGAGGAGACCCGACCCTGTAGTGGGTCATTAATGGTTTATTGACAACTCATTCCAGTGTTGGTCATCTCACGCAAGTACGTAGACCCATCGTAGCTCGTCTGGGGAGGTATCGTACCGACAGCCTCTTAAATCGTCGTAAAGCATACTGTTTCATAGTAGTATATCAGGTGGCTTGCATGCTCTTTTGCTACTCAGTTATTAAATTACTGTTAATATTATATATTATTATTAATACTTACTAAAAATTTAAAAAAATCTTTATCCTTAAATTCAGTTTCGAACATGAAGATAATCGTCACGACGATATCTTTAGTAGTATATTTTTAGTTTATTAGCATACAGCCAGCTTTAAAAACAGACAGATATTGAAAAATTAAACATCTGTGTTCTTCGCGTTTTCTCTTCCAACATGTATCTACCGTGGTAAGTGCCAATAGGAGTAGCGTGAGTAAATTCCTTATAAGTACAAGTAAATTTCTTAAGCCACTCGAGTCGACATTCGGCTGCACTCAAACCTCGTTACTATTTAATTGAGCCGAAGCATTTACACTACTACCCAGTGTTCGGCGCGGAAATGCACTTTCACCATTAAGTGAAATAAAAGATTCATTACGATTAGCTGGGTTTTCTGCAGTGCGATTTCAATAATGAGTTAGAATTTCCCATTTGAATGTGAGAATTCGTATCGAAGTACTGAATGTATGTACGTTTGTTGTATTTCGATTTTGCTTAAACATTGACGATTCTGTCCTTTACTGACCGCGCTTGACGTTGCTTTGTTTTGAATGCTTGCGATCTACTATATCTTCTAAGCAGTAGGGCTATTAGCGATTCAAAAATAAAGTTACCTCATTATAAACGCACCCACCAATGAATGATACCGGGAAAATAATATTCATTTCAGAACTGGCTTTTTGATCTGGGAACTTTGAATGAGATAAATGGGGGCAGCATTTATATATTATTTCAGTGGTAATAGATACTGAAGAGCTGACTGATTACAATAACAGAAACGATGAATTTACAATAATGCTCCGTATTGCAGGTTACTTTATCCGTTTTTCGGAAAATTGAATAAGTTGGACTAAAAGGCTATATGATAACTTCAGGCTATTGATTGATATGTATGCTTGTTAGATACAGGCTATAGATATAGATATAGGTAAGACTCATCAAGTCAACTCATGTGTAAACGTACGTACATACGCACGAGTTGAATTCTGGCCGCGCTCAGTTTGCATGCGTGTTCGTACGAATTCAACTAGTGCGTATACCTACGTGCGTTCACGCGCGAACAATGCCAACCTTTGAAATACTATGGTAGAGTTCACACTGCGCAAGACGAAGTCGACGTTGACATTAAGTTTGTGCGTGAACGTATATACGCACGAGTTGAATTCGTACGAAATCGCGTCCAAACGCGCGCGGCCTTAGATTTTACCAGAAACTGAAATTTATTTAAACAAAGGTAACATTCTCTAGAATGTACTTTATGTTTTCAGTACGGGGTCGATATTAAAAACGGCAGCTCAGCCTTATTAAAGTGGCACGCCAAATACAACTGCGCGGCACTTGTGCATACGAATACACTAAAGAATGCAATTTCGCGCTCCCCTCTAAGCGAGCAGCGTTTAGATCTATTCGCTAAAAATAATAAAGGAAAAGACTGCTTAAAATAGCGAAGTTTTTGTTTTAATTTAACTGAATTATTGTCTTTTGATGGCCTCAAAAGACAATGGTATTAAATGTGGATCGAAGACGTGAGAACACAATCCCACCTTTAATCATCCCACTGCTGGTTTTATATAGTTCCGAAGGCCATTTTACAGTAGACAATTTAAGTTAAATTCACAAGACTTTACTTACAAATGTTGCAGATTTGCTATAAGTAAAATAAAGCTAATTTTTCTCTGCCACTAATCACCAATAATGTTAATGCTGGGTTAACACTATTGGTAATGCTTTTAAATCAAATGCAATAATTCACTAAGATTTTCTAGAAGGAATTCTAAGTCCAATAAAACTCATTTGAACTCATTGGAATCTCATTAAAGACTTCCATTGGCTGTACTGTACCGTAATGTGGCGAGCGCGAGTTCTTCGTTGTGTGACAAATTAGATTCTTCGAGCATTCGCTATGTTAATTATTTGGAATAAATTGTACCAATTGATAAGAGTTTCAGATATTTTAAAAAGGAAATAGGTAAGTCAGTATTGGAAAGGTTTAACCATTTTTATACAAGCATCTTTAGTAGTAGGTATCTATTCTTTCTAGCGTCGGCCGCGATCAGGGTGATCGCTAGTGGTGAATTAAATGCGCGCTTCTGTGCTTCGGAGTGCACGTTAAGCCGTATTGATACAATAACAGACGTGAAACTTTGTCGGAGGTCTCTATAGTAGGCGGTTTGAAAACATGCTATACGGATTGGCCACTAGCCCGTCTCTCCAATCTGCATTGGAGCAGCGTAGTGGAGAATCCTCCAGACGTCCCCTTGTTGTGAGGAGAGATCCGTGCTTAACTGTAGGCCACAAAAGGTTGCAGCCAGATAGCCTATCTTTATGTTCTTAAATGTTTTCGCGTTTCAAGGACATTTTCTTTACTGTGACGAGTATATCGGCGTCATCTCCTTGTCTCCGTATCACATCTTTTATGATTCTGTCATATTCAGTTTGTTTTGATTTCAGATTATCTTCAACAGTTTATTTCCAACAAATCTGTCAAACTTTCAGATCCATATATTTGAACGTGATGTATGTACAAACGGCAAATGAGCGTCTTAAAAGGGAATTACGTTCAAACACGTCTGAAGCTTAGGACAAAGACGACACGTGACCGCACGCCACCAGATGTCGCCTATGTCTAGACAAAAGACATTGTCGACTGTCGATGCAAAAACATGTTATTTGCTAGCAAACTATTTGAGTTATGTTTTCGTAAGCATACTTTATATAGAAAAAAGCGGTGATAGCCCAGTGGCTTTGAATTCAACCCCTTAATCGAGGGGTCCAGGTTCGAATCCCAGTGGACCCACCAACGACTTTGTAAAAAAAGTTATGTGTGCTTTATAAAACTAATAATCAACTGCTGTTACGGTGAATGAAAACATCGTGAGGAAAACTGCATGCCTGAGAGTTCACAAAAAAAATGTTCTCAAAGGCATGTGAAGTCCACCAACCCGCATTAGGGCAGCGTGGTGGACTAAGGTCTGCATCGCTCCTTCCTTCCAGCATCCTTGTGAGAGGAGACCCGACCCTGCAGTGGGTCATTTATGGGTTACTGACACTGACGAAGCATACTTTAATTAGTGTGCTTCCGCACGCGACTTCGTGCTTGCGGGCCTAAGAACTTGTTCCAGACAGGGATTAAAAGTATTCTATATGTTCACGTTAGATATTATCTAACTGTGTACGAAATTTCATTAATTTAATGAAATGGTTGTAGCTCGTTGGCTTATTGCGGTTTGGTAGACTACACATGCGGATTTTCCAAAGCGGTAAAAATGTGTGACGAAATAATTGTAGCTAATAGGTTTTTAATTTTTTCCACTGAAACTCAGAAACGGTCATCAGTGGTAACACACACACTTAATATTAGCGATAGTTTGAAGGCACAATTAAATATTGATTTTGTTCTGCGCCGCGAAATAGCTGGGTCCGGCCCCGTACCGATTTTATTGTCTTTTCTTCACTTTTCATGTCGAATAGTTACCTAATCTCGGATAACATATACGAGGCCAACATAAATGCTAGTTCTAAACATTAGTTTGAGGAGCTTACAGAATCATTTCGTTACAAGCACCGGATAAACGCTGGGGATGGCTCGAACATTAAATTCAAAGTTACACTGACATTGGCCTTTTGGGCGCAAACACAAAAACAAGTTAACATACGAGGCACAGAAATGAAGCTGGAATTTCCGCGCCCTCATTTATTAATGGGACACATGGACTGCCTGAATATCGAACAAAATTTATGAGACTGATGAATTTTACAACCATAATTAGCGTGTAACATGTAAAAAAAACCAACCCGCACGCCCGCCAACCCGCATTAGGCCATATGGCGGACTATGGCCTACATCTTTCTCATTGGAGAGGAAACCCGACGCTGCAGTGGGTCATTAATGGGTTACAGACAGATGTAAAAAAATATATAAGTTAACTCAATTTCAGAACTAAATTAATTTCAAATTTATCATCAAATCAAACCATATTTGTAGATCGGTTATTGAAACTACTCTAAGGTACGTTACGCTGGAAGTTATGCCTGTCCGTATTTCAAAGCAACTGAACTACTAACTCTCCTCGGCTGTCCCTTCACAACGAATTAACAATTGAAACTAGAAATTAATTACAACTAGTGGCTTTATAACTGACCGACCCTTTTTCAGAGCTCTTTGCGGCCCTCTGAACTATTGTCTTCCCTTTGTGTTTAAACGTTTAAAGGAGGTTGCCAAAATATATTTAACGAAGTGTTAATGCTCGTATCGTTGGTAATGAGAAGGGAATGCTATGCCCGTCTAGAACATCAATTGGTATGTTTAAATGTAAGGAGCTTTAAACATTCAAAACATAAAGAACCTACACGTTGACAATGTAAAAATGTAAATGTTAAAATTTTGGATTCGTTCGAAATCTTATGTTACTCGTAGTGTTAGTCGGACAGGACATATTTATTTTACGGTGGGTTTCTATAACCGATCTTCAGGTAGGGATTGAGACATACTGTTTGGTTGCTAAGATAGGTAGGTACTGTTTGTGATTGCTTTCATCAATAATAATTAGACCATTTGGGCTATCTATATCTAAAGCGTAGGTATTAGTTACTATGACCCCCATTACCCATCAATGACCCACTACAGGGTCGGGTCTCCTTCTCGTAATGAGAGGGATGTAGGCCTTAGTCCACCACGCTGGTCTACTGCGGGTTGGTGGACTTCACATACCTTTTGAGAAAAATTTTTTGTGAACTCTCAGGCATGCAGGCTTCCTCACGATGTTTTCCTTCACCGTAACAGCAGGTGATATTTGAGTTTATAAAGCGCACATAACTTTTTACAAATTCATTGGAGCGTGCCACTGGGATTCGAACCCGGACCCCTCGATTCGAGGTCGAATTCTAAGCCACTGGGCTATCACCGCTATAGTTACTATGACACTCAACAATAATTTTCCGGTCGACATAATAATATAAGTGTGTCCATCCACCCAGTGACCCACTGCGGGGTCGGGTCTCCTCTTACAATGAGAACGATGAAGGCCTTAGTCCACCACACCTTTGATAACAATACGGAGAACTCTGAAACATTTAGGTATCCTCATGATGTTTTCCTTTACCGTTACAGCACGTGACATTCAATTTTTTTCAAGGGCACGTACTCGTAATTGATTGGCGCGTGCCACTGGGATTTGAACCCGAAACCCTCGACTCGATTAGAGCGGTCGAATCTAAGGGCAAAATAATTTCGATTTTTTGTTATTCTCGCTATAAATGAATTGCCCCGAAAATAACTAGTTTTGAGGTCCTCAACATATAATAGCAATGATTTATCTGGCTGACCTAGCGGGCGGGCCCAAGGGACTAGTAAATTCCTATAATTGAACCTTTTCTTCTCAAACCTCCAGACAATCGCAGATATCATATTAGGGTTTATTATAGAATTTACCTCCTTTCTGGGGAATGTGAAAGTAATGAATTTTTAAATCTAATAAAGCAGAATAAAAAATTAATAAAATACAAGTCAACGATCGTGACGTCACTGCAACCTAATACTAAAATCTACCCACGTCATAAGTGATGCTTTTCACAGGTACGAAAGTCTCAAATAAAGTGTGTCTAGAAATCATACCCCCTAATCGAAACTGATTTATTTGAACAGTTTCTTCTTATTTAACTGAATAAAAAAGTCAGCTTCTTGTGTTTTGCGTCACAGTCTGCATATTAATGTATGTAAATAATCGGAATCGAACTCGCATCGGACAATGTGTCGACAATGCGACTAAATTTGAATCAACTTCTACTGTTTGGGGGACGCCCGTCATTTTACAGGCAATGATCGATTTGTTAAATAAGCATTCTACCATCCTGGCAGGGCGATTAGAGGACTTTATATATGACTACTTATATTATATATTTTTTAAGTGACTCAACATTATAACACTCAGAGTACTTTCATAACATTTTTTGACATTTTCTGCAGAAACTTCGATTAATTGAAGAAGAGCCTACTAAAAGTGACAGTTATTAGAAAATTATACGTAATTCAATATGTTGCATTATCTTTACACTTGTTTAGCTAAATCGACCTGAATAAATATTAATAGAGAGCTACCAATCTTTATATTATCAAGAACGTTCAGAAAAGGACAAATAAGGGAAGACCCCAAGCGATTACCAAACAAAGGAACAAGTACAAAACGTTCATTCTCTTGTACCTTTTGGCCTTTCAGACTGCGGTTCTATTGTAAGTCTGTTTCACATCATTTTACAAGTATTGTATACAGGTTTCATTTATTATCATCTACATATTATTCGATTTTATTTTGATTTTTGGATACATACCTACCCAAAATGGTGGAAAATATTGTCTGCAACCCGATTTTGACCCAATGCAGCATCAGGTCCGCAGGGCCTGTAGTATTTGAGTAGTAAAAGGGCATGCATGCCATCTGTTGTTCAGTTGTCACTGCAGACCATGGATGTCCGAATCCAACCTCAAATAAAGGAAACTACTCGTCCCTTTGACGCTTTCAATGTAAGTAGGAAAACGCACATAATTAAGAGCATTGTGCGTCCCAATGGGATTCGAAGAAAATGCCAGGATTATTAGCTACTGATGTACTGAGCTATCCCCGCTGTATTTTTGCTTACTTACCTGCAATGACTGTTTGACTTGGTGGTCGGTTGGCCCTTGCTTTTAGTTTACTTTTTAATACGAAAAGAAATGTTTGACTGTATGACGTAATTATTTGAAGCTCAAAATTTCATGTCGGAGAAATTTAAAATATATCGCATGGCAAATTTAATATTCACACGTCCGAAATAGAATAAAATTTGTGGCATTTATGTGTGGGATCCAGCTTCCTTCATGTTATAATTTATATTTTAATATAGCCGTTGCTTGCTAAATATTTCTGACGCGTGGAATTTCGTGGCGTCGGTTGCCATTTCTTGTTACGAGATTACTTACTTTCATGTTAGGGTATACTGTGTTATACATATTTGAAATAGGTTTGGGAAAGGTTTAAATGGAGAGAAAACTTTGCTTCTAGAGCTATTACATCCATTTACAGCTCAAACAAGAGTAGGTATCCACCATACTCGAAGAAGTAGAATTGTTTGTGTCCAAATATTATCTCTCTCATAAGGTCACACTAAAATTCGGCGCCGTTGCTTCAATACTGCATCACCAGATTCAGGGTTGCCTGTTTTTGTCGTGTGTGCAAGACGCTGTAGCGGCGCGATACCTACAGTAATATGAGCGCGCGCCTCCCATGAAATGCTGACCACGCATGACGACGCAAGCATCGAATGTAGTAAACAATAGAACACATCGTAAACATCGAATGTATAAACTAACCCGTCTATATTTGTGCAAATAAACGTTTTGTCTTTGTCTTTGTCTGCATGAGCTGCTCCGGAGCGGTTTAGCAGGGCGACGTCGTTCCTCTCCGGGAGAATTTTATTGTTTCTCATCCATTCATCAGACATTTGAGGACTACTGCTTGAAGTAGCCAATAGTCCTTACCATTACAAAGCTTTCTGAAGTAGACATCATAGACGAGCTTAAAAAGGTACATTCTTTGGCCACCGGCCGGCGTTTCTCCATCATAAATCTCTACCATTATTAATTTAAAATTTTCGAAATATCAACCCTAAAACCCTTCTACATACCTCCCAAATTTCCTTCCCATGTCGTCCTGAGTGGCTTCTCATAAAACACCTTCTACCTAAACAGGCGCGTACCGCGGCCGGAATGCTGTATGAAGTATGAATATTTTATATCCGAGTAAAAAGAGATTCTGCCGCGGCTTTTTGTGGTAACGCTTGAGCTTTGATGTAAACTGCCGTTAATATTGTGGGAAATATCTTAAATCTGCTAACCGAGGTTGGGTGTGGGACACAATTTGGGTTACCTATTGTTAAGTTTACCTATGTTTAAGCAAGAGTGCGTTCCACCTAAAGATACTAATATCAGTGAATTATATGATCAACGAAAAATTTACGAGTAAGCAACGTCGGACGCGGTCAGTACCGCGATGGGTCACTAGTCTACTAGTGGCGACTTAAATGCGCGCTTTCATGCTTCGGAGGATATGTCAAGCCATCGGTCCCAGTTATAACCATACGATAGCAGTCGTTTTACCTTTTCGGAAGCCCTATGGACGGTTTGAAATTATACGACACGGATTGGCTACTAGCCCGTTCCTTCATTAGTGGAGCGGCGTGCCCGAGCAGCTCCCCCTTTTGTGGGAAGAGAACATTTTCAACAGTGGGCGACAAAAGGGACATCTCCATAATAATATGGTCAACCACTTCCTTAATTATTATTATAAAACTCCATTTCTAGATCAATTAAAGGAATAAGGAAGGCAACAGAGGAATTCATTTTTAAACGAATTCCACGTGTATAATATAGTGGTTGTCGTTAACTGGTTTGTCGACTGAATTTGCTTCAACGCTTAATCCGATATTTTTCCTGCAGATAGAAATAGATCAGGAAACAGAACGCTCCAAGCAATATCTAACATCGTTATATATTAAACATTTTGTTTAATGGTTTCCGGAATGCATCACAATCAGGTCATGCAAGCTATTAATTATTCAGGTTAATCAACCTTTGCGGGCTGGCGTTAATTACCTGCTGGAATACAATGTACCTACACCTTAAGATAGGTAGGATAGATCAATTAGTCTATTAGTATTAGGTACTTATAATATTATGCATAGCAATCATGACTAGAACACTTGTTCCAGGCAAGGTTGCAGGTACCAGTGCCCCGAGCATGTATACTATCGTATAAATATATTGTGTACGGTTAACGTCTGTCATTATTATATCACATACCAGTCTGTGACACCTTCCCATACTAATGGCACACGTTAGTGATACGAACACTTCGACGATAGTGTTCGCCAACCGCTCGGTCGCCAAATAAGGTTTAGGAATCCATTACATTTATGTCTTTAGACTGAGCTGGCCTATTTAAGTTTCCATAGACTGCAGTCCACCTGGACCAGGTGGACTGATGACCTGAAGAAGACAGCGGGAAACCGTTGGATTCAGAGGGCCCAGGACCGGGCGGAGTGGCGTCGATTAGGGGAGGCCCATGTCCAGCAGTGGACTACTAAGGGCTGAAAGGAAGGAAGGAAGACTGCAGTGACCTTGACATTCAAACTATTGACCTTGACAATTCCATAGTACTTACGTATACCAAAAATATTAGAAACAAATCCCTTCTTTTGTCCGAATCCTGGACGCAGCAGTACTCTCCTAGTAACAGTAAGAGAGCATACTCTATATACCATGCTGAAACGACTACGTCACAAATTTCAGACTAGAAGACCAGAATGAATAACAGTTATTGCCTAGTAAGTAATACATATTTAACAAAATCTTCATGATATTAAAGGTATTAAAGACAAAGAAATATAGCAAAATTAATTTATTGGCAAGATATTCAACAACCCATATGTCCATGATAATTTGAATACAATCATTACTTTGTATGAAGTTAATATCGTAATTAAAACACAATTAAGTTTGGCGATTTTCCAAAAATATTCGTAGCATTACAATGGTGCAGAGTGAAGATAATACGGGTAAATTTATTTATACCGCAGTAAATTAATTTACATCTTATAGTGGGGGTAAACTTTGCATATACTTGCAAAGGTATTTCATGACAAAAAGCCATAGCAAAAATGAAAATATTACGAGCACACCTTGCCCTAAGTCGAACGTCGGGTTTATTGGTTTAGGATTCCTTTTCAACATTTTGTAAATATTTTGTGTCCTGTATATTTCAAATTGTATAATAAACGCACTACAGCATAAAAAAAAACTGTACAGTGTTTATAACGTATCTTCGATGTAGGACCTAAATAAGCTTAATTCCTATAATTTTAATCTTTTCTGATTTCACATAATATATTCTGTTCTTATCTTTAAGATCTTATTTTATATTTGTTTCTGGACTATGTTACAAATAATTAAGAATAAAAACAACAGTACCACCATTGAACCAACAATAGTTAAACAATGATCCAAATTAATTTGTACTGCACAGTATTTACCATACTCGTATTTATTGCTTTTGTTGTGTCTTCAAAATTAATAAGATCCCTGATTTCTATATATTTAGAAATAATTATTAATTTTAAGTTTCTTTTTAACCCAATTTTCGTGCTTTTCCTTTTGTTTCTCCTGAGGGTGCTCCCTCTTCTATTAACTCAACTATAATAATAACTGTATTATGAGTATGTTTCAATTTTACTAGATCTTTTTCTCTTAGGATTTCTTCTTTTACAGTGTTTATATCAACATAACGCTTAACAAATCCACTGTCGATAGATTCTTCTCAATCATGTTATTCTTCTTCTATGTTACTCAAAGCTGGTTGTTCACAAACAAATTTTACGTACATTGATAGTATTTGCACATAAAGCTCATAATCAACAATAGGATCACAAATGCGAATGCTACTATCACGACTTGTAGAAGGTCTATACTGTAGTGTGTGTGCTTTCCCATCACATCATCCGTCCGTTGACTATATGGCACACGATGAGGAATAAAAGGATTAGGATCACCATGGAGCCCACTATTATGAGTAATTGATTCAAATTGAAACTGAGCCCACAGGTCTTACTGCCCTTTCTGCCCATTCTATCGTTTTGAAGACAACATTGTACCGTAGTAATTGAACTACGTTGGAATTATTATCTATAACATTGTTAAGTATATTGTAATATTTAACTAAAATTTTTGAATGTATCATGAGATTCTGACAGCTCGGACTTGAGTGACGTTGTCGTTGTTATTTAATCAAAATTTTATTCTCTGCTATATCCTAAACCTCATTCATCCTGCTATCGTAGGTGTCAGCTGATAGAGTAATTTTCTCTAACCACCATAACGGCCATAACCCCAAAGTTGGTGTTTTCTATAAGAAACTTTTTAGCGGGCAGGAATGAGTTTTTCCTCCCTCTTTTATAAATATAGTTTATTAACAAAAAATATATTAACTTTTCCGCGCATTTTTTGAATTTGCAATATCTTAGTGTTCAGCGCCAAAGAAATCGAACGCATATATTGTTTGAATAAAGACGACAAAACTACAGCCCGCGTTTTTGTTAATTTTCACGGATTGTTAGAAATGAGCCAGATTCGGACATTATTTCAAACACGCAGAATATAAAATCTACAACAATCTGTATTCCTAATAAAACTGTAAGTAAATAACAACAAATTTTCATAATTGCGAAAATGTCTCAAATATAAATATAACTTTTTAGTTGTTTTATTATCAGATACTATTTAATTTCAATTAAGTTATTACTCTATTTTTTATTAAATAATAATATGACTGTAGAATATGAGGCCCCTTTCATTTTCTCATAGAGGGTGATGAAAAGTAAAGTGTAGTAAACTCGGGACAAAATATATTTTTGGCTGACGTACTTTGAATCCGTCGCTAAGTTCAGGATTCTACTAAAGAAACCCTCGCTACGCTCGGGATTCTACTCTAGAATCCCTCACTTGGCTCTGGATTAAAAAAACGCCCTCGCCGTAAAAATATCATTTTGCTCCATTGTCATACAATCTACTATTTACAGCATAACTGTTTAACGGAAAAAATATATTAATATTATATACTTAAATATTTTAAAATGCTAATTATAATTCAATAGTAGATTGTATCACAAGGGAGCAAAATAATATTTTTACAGCGAGGGCGCTCGGCATTTTAAAGTAGCAATCCGTGAAAATTGAAAAAACGGGCAGTAGTTATGTAGTTCTGTCGTCTTTATTCAAACAATATTTGTTCCAAATTCAAAAAGTGCGCGGCAAAGATAATTCCGGCGCACTTATAAAGCGGCGCACTTATAAAGAGGATTAAAAACTCATTACTGCCCGCTAAAAGTTTCTTGTAGAAAACACCACCTTTGGGTGCACTTAAAGGCAAATCAAGTCGTCCTTTTCGAATAGATGGGATGAAAAAATGTTTTTAATGTTCAATCATATGAATTAGTTTACAACAAAACAACATTGAAATAATGCACATTTAATAAATACTTCAGTAGTAGCACAAAATATAACGTACCTATCTAATTAATAAATAGTAATGCCTCTAAAGGTTACATTAACATAATTATTAGCTAATAAGGTACATATTAAAATAAATAAATAAATAATATAATTAAATAACATTAATAAATAAATATTATTCTTTAAAGTAGAACGTACCTTATTACTAGGTACAGCATACCTACTGCTGCTACATTATTCATTAATCTAACTCCTATTCTTTTCCCTTTTTTGTCACGATAATTCTCTGCCTCAAATTGTTAAACATTTCACGAAAACTTAGTTCATGCCTCTTTGTAATTTAATAATTAAAATATAAATGCTGAGAAATTCACAAAACACAACATTTTTTTATTAAAACAATCGTTTTATAATATTGGTAACCATTTCTGTCACCTTGTGCCTAAGAATCACGCCTCCATTTTGTCTTTCCTGAAAATAAATTATAAATATTTTATACAAAAAAGGAAAAAACTAAATCAATATAATTTACAAAAAAATATTAACAATTATTGCCGCTTACCGTTTCTATAAAACGCTATTAAATATTATACATAATTAAAGACCACCACCAATGTCTATCACAGAAAAATTAAGTACGAAACATTTACGTTTTTATTGTCTTTATTTTATAAATTGGATTAGCAAACAAGTAAAGGCCACCTGGTATTAAGTGGTTACTTTATTTTATGGATAACTTACTAAGGACCATATAAAAACCACTAAGTACAGAAATGTTAAACGTATTGTGGCATCGTTTCCCAACTTTTGTTGCAACTAACGGGATAATAATAAGAGTAAAAATTGTAATTTGTATTGATTTATAACTTGAACGTGCTGAATTGCTGATGTAAAGTGAAAAATAATTATTAACATGGCCATCATTGACTTTTGAATAAAAAATATTCTGAAAAGGGTACAATATAAGAAAGCAAGATGATTTCTGTACTTATTTACTACTTGGTTGAGAAACCATTCGATCTTTTGTAGCATAAATGATATAAAGCAATCTTAATTGTATAAACTGTAACTTTAATTTTTTTAAATCATGATTTCAATGCTTAACGTTAAAGAAATATTTGCGTTGATGTGTATCTTAAGGCACCAATCACCACAAAGCAATAAAACAAATTATCATTTCAAACCATTTATTTACACCTTATTCACTTAACTTTGCAATCTAACCCTATTACTTTTACATCCATGAAATTAAAAAAATGGCAATTCAATTCTTAAAAGCAAATTAAAAAATAATATTTACATCGCAACGAACCCCACAAGTAGGGTTTAATTCCTCTTTGAGTCGAGGGCTGTCCGAAAAAATCGCCTCGGCGATAAAACAGTCTCTTTGGCAACAAATAAAAGAAAATAGAAACAAGAAATAATAATAAGATATTAATTAGGTACTTAGAAATGAACGGTTGAATTCATCCTTCTACAACTTAATTGAAAATTAATCACAGCCGGTGACATGAAGATAAAATTCCTTAAATTTTGTATCATTGACAATTATGAACAACCTCGGCGTATAATGTGTATTTAAGTTTTCATTTTGATCAATCAAAATCGTGCAAAATGAGAACCTCTTATTCTGTACTACTTGCACCCCTAAGACTAATAAAACAAGAAAAGCCTAAATAAAGCTCACCCCACCAAGTAATGAATATTTCTTGATAGAAATACTATAAAATTCAGCTATTTACTTTGCAAGACTACTCTTATCTTTGGTATTAATAGTAACCGCTTCACTACCCAGTGAGTCACATGTGACCCACCCGCAGTTTACCTATTGTGTCTTCTTAGACAGACTGAGTGTTAAGATGGCATGCATTTGTTACACAGCACTATTATTATTATAGGTATAATCAAGGTGCCTCCACAAACCTCTTGTTATTATAATATAACAGAAAACAAACTAGCATTGTCTCTGGATTTTGTGGTATGTCAAAATTAACTTTACTCATTCTAAATTCAGTATATTATGCTGTTGCATAAAAACAAATCATAATTCCAAATTTCCTACTATATCTCCAGGGTTGAGAAACGGTTCCTTATTTGTAACATTACAATTCGTCACCCGTCCTAATTGCCGTGTCGCGTGCAAAAGTAGCTCATACGACAACATTGCATATATTTGCGTCGCATGTCAGTGCGTATTTTAATTAGGAATCCATACAGCCTTGTGTTTAAATTTTAGCTTGTTGGTTGGCCGGTTGGATATATTAGCCAATAAGACACGGCCTTATTTATCTCATTTACATTTACCACAAAACAATTCCAGAGAAAATGTGTAGCAGAAACTGAAAGGGCTATTCGTATCAATGCATATTTCATGAAACAACACATAATATATTAAAACAGTATGACGATGACAGACAAGTTGGTTTCGAATGACTAAACAAAAACATAATTAATGAAAAACTACTTCACACTCACGGTCCCACGGTAGGATTCTGTGTCGTGGGTGTTATACGTAAAATAGAAATCATTAATTGTATGTGTAATAATGTGTATTACACACAAATGCAAAAAGATTTCTCTCGTTGAGCATTTGCGAACACGTATTTATAAGATGATATTATGCTACCAGCTTTTAAAAGAAAAGATATTTGAATGGTGGGTACTAAACAACAATTAATACTAATAATTTTTTAAATTAAAACCAACTAATACAAATAGAAATATTTACATTGATACGGCTAACCCCAGAAGCAATCAACTAAACAAGACGAGACAATAATAGTGATCGACTTATTGCTTTTTGTACTTTTTCAGATATTTCCTGCGGTTGGTTTCCATGGACCGCGTGACGAGCCAGGTTCCGAACTTTTTCGAGATGGACTGGATGCTATTGATGACGAAGAAGAAGATAGCGTGGGGGAAGTAGCCAGCCGTCTTGGTCGAGGAGCCGACGAGCTCTATTGCGGACTGTACGAAGTCCTTTGCGGTGGGAGCAACAAGGGTGGAGCGACGAATACCGGACATGTTGGAGCAGACAAAGCCGGGGAGCACGCACTGTACTATGATGCCTTTCTTACCGTATTCCATTTCGAGGCCCTCAGAGAATTTGTCGACGTAAGCCTGCAAAAAGAGGTGTGGATATAATCGGTGCTTGTTCACTGCTAGTAGGTACGGTTGTTTACTTTTTGTATCATAGAAAAAAATTATACAAAAAAGAAGGCAAGTGACGTACTAAGTTATTAAAATTTATGAGGACGTAATGAGAATGGAGATTTTATTAAATGGGGGATCCTTCAAACTGTCAAAAACATCTATTTTCATGGGTAACGAGGAACATTTTAGGTTACTTTTAGTTTAGGGCATTACAAAACTAATACCTTTGGTAGGTACCTTCATTATAAAGCACAACCTAATAGCTAATCTGTATACAGAAATAAAAAAATTTTAATTTTGTATTATCGATTTGCTGCATACAGCTCAATGCAGGCGGCAATTGAAATTCGAAAATTAGTCTCCAAATAATCAACTAGTGATTTCAATTTCATAAGAAGCAATCACTGTTGAATTTGTTATGATAATTACCACTCTGTAATACTCTAAATAATTCATGAGGCGTGGTCGGTATTTCAATATTGTGAAGAGATTTTTAGATACGGGGTGTTATTTAGGGGACTAAAAGATTTTACGATGTGTGTTACTTGTTAAGTAATAAAGTTTAGGATTCCCTGTATCGGGGTTCCATGGACACACAAGACAACAACACACCATCGAAAAACAGGCCAGAAACTTAGCATTCAAACCTCTGCACTGCTGGGAACCGAACCCAGGACGACCCTCGGGACGTCACAAAGCTATGTTCAAATTTTGTCGTCTTGGTTGGTCAACATAGGCAACAACCAATTAGGACAAGACCTTAGGGTTGGACCGTCACCTACCTTCGTCGCGGCGTATACAGTGAGCAGAGGGCTCGGTATGATCGAGGATCCTGAGCCGATGTTGATGACGACGCCCTTGCCCCGCTCCACCATGCCGGGCATCACCAGCCCCGACATGCGAGTGACGGACACGATGTTGGTCCGGATCAGGTTCCCCATCGTCATCTCCCTGTGTGACAAAAAACAAAAACACACGTTTTTATTCACAGGAGCAATTTTGTAGGCTAAAGGCAAATCAGGGTAAGTTAAATTATAGTTTACTAGACTGTGCGCGCGGCTTCGCCTGCGTGGATTTCAGAACTTGTAACGACCATGTCGTTTGGTGCAGAGAAGGGTAAAAAGTAAAAGCGGTTATTGTGACTAAACTATGATAGTTAGATATGTGCTCTCGCAGACTTTTTTGTAGGTCATAATAAGACCTACAAACCCGTAGTACATCATTTTGTTCTATTGTCAATAGTTTTGCAGCGCAAACATAAATAGGTTTTCGATTAAATTTTTCTCTTCAGATTCAAACAGATTCTCTTTTTAAGTTTCATAATCATTTTCATGTATTTGGCTCTATTGATAATGCCGTAGAAGTTATCAGATTTTTAGCTCCGACTTACTTATATGGAATCAACGCACATTATAAATTTACCAAATTTATCTATAGTTTTATTTAATTTTATAATATAAGTACCTATAATTGTGTATAACTGGAAACTAAATTTGTCTCAACAACGATGTCAATTTATACAGATGTCACGTCTATTAAACAACACGTGATATTAATACGTGACACTATAATATGCCCCGTGAATGGGGTCATTAGGCATCGGTAATTAGCAGTAATGTTGAACACGACGGGACACGCATTCCAAACACCTGATGGATGGATTACTGTTTTAATTAAGTGGTGTTATGATGTATCTCTCTGGGCCTATTAGGAGTATTTAAGGCGCTGACGGCTGTATTATGATTTATTTTATTATGAGAAGCGCGCATAGCCCCGCTGCCTGATTAGATCGCAAGCGATGAAAAAGTTAAGCAACGTTGAGTGCGGTCAGTGCCTGAATGGGTGATCGCGAATTGAAAATGCGCACTTCCGTGCTTCGGAGGGCAAGTGAAGTCGACGTGTGTGTGTCGGCGTGTGCTCCAGGTCTGCCCATGCGTTTACCCAAAAGGGTTGCAGCCATTATGTTTAGCATAAATTGGCCTGAAGGTCCTAGTACCTAAATTAAATACGTCTTTTTTTACTTTATCGTAACTTGTTGCATTTGGCGTGTTGAGTTGACGAATATCTCTCTCATTGGTGCATGCCGCTTGCGTTCGAGCCGGATCTCGCAAATAAGAGATCAGACCCCGAGCGTGTACACCATCGTCGAAATATTCGTATAGTGACGTTCGCCATTAGTATGAGAAGATGTCAGACAGACTGACATATGACATACTAATGACTAACGTTTACCGCACGAAAACCTTTTCGATAGTGTTGATGTTTACGGCACAGATTCTTAGGCATTGGGCTCGTATAACATTAAGAGATTAGATATTCATACAGTATCTCGGAGTGTGCTTACACACGTCTCGCGAGTAATGCGCAATTCGCTACGAACGCGAAAATATTCATAACATAACAATAACAGCGCCGAGGAAATATTGTCGTGTATCGAAAAGCGATAAGTTAGGATATTGCCGATATTTATTATTGGTAACGGCCTTGTAGGCCTTCGGATTCGTATAATTTTGATATCCACAATCTAGTGGTGTTACAAATTTAATAATTAAGTCACAATATAAACAGCATCTGAGAGACAGTCTTTCAGTTATAACCCGGTAGTGGTGCAATGCAGGAGCGAATCTCCTTCCACGAGGAGAAAGATGTAGACTCCACTACACTGGAATAATGAGGATTGGGGGACCTCACATGCTTTTGAGAACAATATGCATTCCCAAGCATTCCCAAGCACGTTTCTTCACGATGTTTTTCGTCAACGTTACACACGGAGATATTTAATTTTATATCGCCCATTCCGGAAAAAATGGTGCAAGGCTCTGGGGTTCTAACCCCTCGAGTAAATAACCGACTCTTCACACATTGATTCACGTAAACCTAATTTTAAATTGCACTGCAATGGGCACGTCATATAAATACTGAACGAACGGAATCACAAATAATAAATAATCCGTGACAGTTCAGATGATATTTCAAATCGGAACTTACTTCCAATATCGCACCTGGCGCTTTTGACAAGTGTGACTGCACGCTACCACTTTGTTTAGAGCTCCTTGGTGCTCAAAACAGGTCCATCTCAGTTTAATTTATTCAAGGTAGGTACTTTAGGTACTTTATGGACAGACCTTTGCACTGCGACTACAATAAATCCGTTTTATATTCAAACCAAACACTTTCAGCGTGTTTGCTTTTTGATGTGCTAGAGTCCAAGGTTCTTACGTACACGACCGATACGTATTTATTTCAATAAATTTATTTTGAGATTAAGTTTTTTGTGATACCTACCTATTTCTATAGTGTATTTCAAATCGATAAAGTCTTTTTATATTTTCATTCTTTGTTGTGAACTGACTGTATTTCACTGAAATCTATAATTTCTGCGTTTACATATTACTAGCTGACCCCGCAAACGTTGTTTTGCGATCTAAGTTATCGAGCGTTAAAAATAGACTATTAAAAAATAGGGCTTGTTGATAGAAGGGAGAAAATTTAGGGTTGTACGTATTTTTTGATGCCACATTATTGAAAAATAAAAATAAAGCAATTTGTCCAAAACATAAAATAGGTGTGGACAACCTTTATCACTTAGGGGTACGAAAAATAGACGTTAGCCGATTCTCAGACCTACTGAATATGCATATAAAATTTCATAAAAATCGGTCCTGCCGTTTTGGAGGAGTATGGTAACTAAAACTGTGACATGAGAATTTTATATATAAGAAGATGATTTCCAAATGGCTGCTGAAGACGATTATCTGAGTTCACAAGAGTAAGCGCATCGACTGAAACTAAGAGGAATAGCGAAAAATACTAAAAAAAAGTCTGAGGCCCGATTTTGATGAAAACTAAAACTGCATCGTTGGATTTTTGAAAAATCAATATGCCTACAGGTCTCCAACCCATTTATTTTGAAAAGAAAAAAAATCAACCCAGGGCCTCCCCCTATTGTGAGGAGAGACCGTGTCCAACGGTGGGCCATGAAAGTAACCTTTTTTATATTAAAAGGAATATTTTCCAAAGCAGTGACTCACCAATCGGGTACATCGAGGAAATACTCCGGGTAGCTGTACGAGATCCCCACGTTGTTGACCAGGGTGCCGATCTCCAGCCCCTCGATCTGCTTGGCAATTTCGTCGTAGATATTATCCTGGCTAAAGTCTGCTTGGATCACCTTCGTGCTGACGTTATGTTTCGCCGCTGGAAAGAGGAATGTGATTACCTACAGTAGAACGCCGATTATCCGAATTAATTGGGACCGGGGTCGATTCGGATAATCGAAAATTCGGATAATTTAATCGGATGTAGACTGGTAATAAAGAAAAACGAACTGTAACACGACATAGAATAAACTTTATTAAATTTTTCAAATACAGTTCTACAATAACTCTTACTTAAACATCTCGATCAGAGTAAGTTGCTTCGACGTTGAAGCTCAGTTTCAACTTGTTACATTATAACAAAACAAAAATTAGGTACTTGTTTTTAATTTTTTATATAACGCTTAGGACCGATTCTGATAATTGGCGATTCGGTTAATCGGCGTTCTACTGTATTTTGATGTACGAATACTTTGATAGTGTTCATGTTTTGGGCACAGGTTTTACAAACAATTGCTGACACTTCTATCCTATTATGTGTGGCATAATGAGATAGGAAATAAAATCTCAATGTCAAAAAATCACTTATCTCAAAAGAGACTTCCTTCCTTCTTAACGGATTTAAATAATTTGATTTGCAATCGGAAAAATCAATCTAATTTAGAGGTTATCAGTGCCGCAAGCATGAACACTATCGTCAAAATTAAATATTCGTGTAGTTATCGTGTGAGATCGGTATGGGAAATAGATCTATACAACATCTCATACTAATGACGTACGTTAACTATACGAATACTTTTACGATAGTGGTTGTGCTCAGATCACTGCTATTGACCGTCGATCATAAAATTAAGTTACCTTCTTATTATTTTGTATTTTTAGACTTCATAAATTATGTTCTTTTGACCATCTAGGCTACTTTATAAAAGAACACTAAGGTACCTACTGCATCTACAAGTGAATGCATTTCTATTTACTCTTACAATTCCCAGGTTATTTTTACCCGACTTAACTATTCGGAAACTAACTTGGCTAGTTCTCAGTGCCAAGTAGGTCGCTCTGGTATCGCTTTTAGCATTTTGATTATTGTTGTGAGTTTACGAATGAGTTTTAAAAAGTTCTTAAATTCTAGATGTTCTTGTTAAGTTCACAGTGCTGGTGTACACTTACAAAGAATAGGATTATTAACAGTATTGAAATAGAAGACTAACAGACCTAAGAAATATGCTTCAGACAATGACTTTCATAATGAAACTATTCTAATTCGTCCAGATCCATGTATGTATTAGTCTGCAAATTCATTTGTTGGGTTATACTAGTACCTATATAGAAAAAGTAAAAAACTTACCAATATCCGCCGCTGTAGCGTTCAGCTTATCCATATTTCGACTGACCAAAACTATATCACAGCCCCGCCTTGCCAACTGTAACAATGGAAAAAAGTTAAACACAGTGCATTAGGCTTTACCAACCAGTAAACTTACTACCAGTATAAGTACCAGTTCCACCCTAAGTTAATATCTTACTATAAAGACTTCATCGAGCAAACGCAGCAAGAGTATTTTCAATAGATACTTTACAGAACTGGATTCTAAAGTTTGCACGCTTCGAGAGGAATCACAGAAATAGTCGGTTGCGATCGTCTCAAGTTAAATATCAATATTTGTTCGAAGGCACCAGTCATGTTTATATATTTGTGCTGTTGTGATGAGTTGTGATAGAAAACAATCATGATTTATTTATTTATTACAAACTAATAACTTTTGCAATATAAATGTCACCTGCTGTAACGGTGAAGGGAAATATCAGGAGAACTGCATGACATAGATCTCTATAATGTTATCGAGACGTTTACTTCAACAAGTGTGGTGGACTAAGGCCTATAACCGTTACGTTGTGAGAGGAGACCTGGGCCCTGATTCTGTAAGTCCCAAAAGATTTCGTGCCGATATCGTGTGTCATCAAACCGTAAATATGTCTTAATGTCTATTCTATAAGGCAATATATAGTCACGATAATTGACTTTATTTGACTTTTTATCCTACAGAATCAGGCCCCTGACTCTGCAGTGAGTCACTAATGGGTCGCAATCGCTCATTGATGACAGCCGATGGCTTATCGTGCCATCCGAATCATGTCATTCGCTACAGTAACTCGTCCGAGGAGGTACCGCCAGCCTTTTAACCCGTCCTAAAGCAGCAGGTTCTTCAAGTATTGTACTTTGGCTAGGAAGGTATGGTTGCCGGGAATACTTTATTTGAAGCGAACATCTTAGTGCTCATGAGTAGCGAAGCAGAATTATTTACTCTATTTGAGATTGAATGCGAGAGTCCATGGGCACCTCAATTGCTCAATTACTGAAAAAAAAAAAACTATTGAGTACGCCCCCACCCATGCTTAAATTTTCCACCACGAGATGTGCGCACGGGAAAATGCGCACTTCAACATTCAAATAAAATCTCGTAATTTCTTTCTCTATCCAAAATTAACATCAGAATCAGATGGACTCGATCGATTTCGGACTCGCAATTTCAGCGTTCACAAAACAGTGTTGCGGTTTAAAAATTTGTATCCGATATTAGCGTACGAGATGTGAAGTTTAGCATTTTGGTGAAAGCAAACATTTGCGATACACAAATTTTCAACATGGAATTACGAGAGTGTTTATGTAACAGTTTAAATTATTAACCGTTTTATCATTGTTGTTGCAAGCGGTTGAATCTGCCTTTGTGTGCGTCTATAAGGAAAGGAAACGTATACTCGTACCTATAAGTTTCCGAGAGTTGCGACGATTTATTCAGCGTTTGTCAATAGAGTATCTACATTTTTTGCTAAATATGTTTAGATAGATTATTAAGAGATGACTACTTTCAGTCTTGAATAGCAAGGCATCTAGAAATACCAAAACATAGATTTATTAAGTTATAGTTTGCAGTGATAGCTTAGTTGTGCACAAAAAACTTAACTTAGATTGGACTTTAAACCAAATAGATAATTATAGCGCGTTATTTAATTGTTAATGATATTTAGAGCAGTCGTTAAAATGTTTACAACATAATTAAATACCAATAAATATCGCTAACGACACCAAACGAGTTGGTAAAAAGCAAATAAATTTTTTTACGACTTTGCACATGTCGTACCAAAAAATACCAACAAATACCTACTAGAAATAACACTGTCCTAAACTGGTGTTGCCCTTTTTTATGTCTTTAGCGGTAATGGAAATAGGTAGGTACTTAGTTACCATAGTTACCCTGAATTATAGGTAAGCGGAGAGGTCCGGGTTCGAATCTCAGTGGCACGCACCAATGACTTTGTGAAAAAGTTATGTGCGCTTTATAAAATTAAATATCATCTGCTGTTACGGTGAAGGATAACATCGTGAGGAAACCTGCATGCTTGTGAGTTCACAAAAAAATGTTCTCAAAGGCATGTTAAGTCCACCAACCCGCAGTAGGCCAGCGTGGTGGACTAAGGCCTACATCCCTCTCATTGCGAGAGGAGACCCGACCCTGTAGTGGGTCATTAATGGGTCACTGACAATAGGTGATTTGCCGAGTGACAAGAAGGTTTTTTCCAGAACGTTCGCACTTATTACTATCACTATGTGAATGTGTTACCCCGTGTTTTAATTGCCGCTTCAGGATCGGGCCTTCTCTTGCGATGGAAAGCTTGTAGTGCACAACGCTGGCCTAATGCGCATCACGTGCCATTGAGAACATTATGGAAAACTCTAAGGAATCATCTTCAGGTAACCTGCATTCTTAAAGATGGTTTCCTTCGAAGTCACAGCAGGTGATGTTTATTTTTATAAAGCGTACATACCTTTTAAGAAAGTCATTGGTGATTGCCACTGGGATCCGAATTTGGATCCTTGGAGTAGGAGGTCGGATTCTTAGCCACTACTAGCTGTATATACTAATACTAGCTGTATATGGCAAAACAACGTTTGCGGGGTCAAACGTTGTTTTGCCATATAGGTAAGTTATCGATCAATCAATCAAAGTATTTTATTCATTGTCATGTACGAGTTGTGTACACTTAATGAACGTCATACATGATAGAATATTATCTTACATCTAACATTGAGCGGGATAAAAAAATATTAAATTGCTAAAACGACCATTAAAAATAGGGGTTGTTGATAGAAGGTTGAAAATTTAGGGTTTAATGTATTTTTTAATGCCACATTATTGATTGAAAAATAAAAATATTTTTTTTTTGCCAAAAAATAAAATAAAAATGTTGGGTGTAGTTGGGTTATCACTTAGGGATATGAAAAATAGACGTTACCCGATTCTCAGACCTACTGAATATCCATATAAAATTTCATAAAAATCGGTCAAGCCGTGTCGGAGGAGTATGGTAACTAAAACTGTGACATGAAAATTTTATATATTTGTAAGATAATAGTATTTCCGCAGTTCCATACCGTAATCGCACGGATCTATGCTCAGTGCGCCAGATTTATCTCGTGCAATGCCGATACGAACGTCTGCAACAGTTCCTGCATAAAATTCTAATAGCGGATCGAGTTTGCTATTTCTAGAGTAAAATTCTTGCCAATATGGTTCGCATATGGAGGAAGGATTCAGAAAAGAAGTGTAGTAGAATGGCAGACGGCAGAACATATTGATGTTCTGCCGTCTGCCATTCTACTCCGGTTGAGCTCCAGCACATTGGTGGAGCTACAGTCTTTCTTCCCCATCGGCTGTCGGACCGAAAGTAAGGCAGGCAAGGTAACAAAGACAGTAGGTAACTTTAATAAAGTAGTATAAATGATAACATTACTCACCTCATACGCGTATTCCTTGCCGATGCCATCTGTACATCCAGTGACCACTGCAAAGAAGAAACATTATCATGAGTATAGTCACAAAATATTCATAAATGAATCATGAACTTTTCGATTAACCGAGACCGAATTCTTAGCCACTGGGCTACCACCGCCTGGCTATCGGATACGGAACCCTGTAGATAAAATCTAAGTATAAGTGTATTTCGTTAGTTACGACAAAATACATAAATTTACGTAAGTTCAATTTGAATGTTTTATTTATATCAAATGGACGTTGGAACGTGAAGCAAATTAACTTATACTACCTATACTAACTATAATATAGGTCCTATAGAAATTAAACGTATAATCTTGTAAATTTTCAGTCTCAATACTATTCTTAAATTCAGAAGTGCACATAGCATCGCTGCTTGAGTAGATCGCTACCGATCGAAAAAGTTAAGCATTATTGGGCGCGATCAGTAACTGGATGGGTGACCGCTGGTGGCGAATTAAATGCGCGCTTCCGTGCTTCGGAGGGCACGCTTAGTTAAATCCTGTCGGAGGCTCTATGGGCGGTTTGAAAACGTCCAACACGGTTTCTCCTTTAATCCGCATTGGAGCTGCGTGGTGGAATATGCTCCAGCCTCCCGTTGCTGTGGGGAGAGACCCGTGCTCAATAGTGGGGCACAAAAGAGTTGCACTATTCTAAGCAAAATCCTGTAACATAGTACTAGTCAACGTCTTAAACGTTACTGAGACCCGGTTCGCTTACGTCCACAATTCTCGAGTCGTTAGCTATCGCACTATCAATTGCAAATTATGCAGATTGCGCTCCACTACGGACGTGAATGTAGACTAAGCTCTATTTCGTTATACACTCGCCGTACGTGTGGAAATGTATTTGGTGTAACTATTGTTAGTATATAAGTCCTTGGATTGAAATTTGAACGTCTAGACAGAATTAAAGTATATTTTTTAATAGATAGATCAAGCAAACAGGCAGACGGGCCACCAGGAGTCACAAGTGCGTTGCCGCGTTTGCAAAAGCGGTCTTTTTACGCTCTTTTTAAGAACCGCATGTCAGAGTCCTGCGAAAATACATCAGCCAGAA
Organism: Erynnis tages; assembly: GCA_905147235.1. NCBI lineage: Eukaryota > Metazoa > Arthropoda > Insecta > Lepidoptera > Hesperiidae > Erynnis > Erynnis tages. Next base: position 4,621,926 of record LR990092.1, read on the forward strand.
GACCGTTCCAAAGTTTGCACGTACGAGGCAAGAACGTGCACGAAAAACGGACCGTGGAGGACCGCCACAAAACCAGGTGATGGGGGTGCATATAGTTTAAAAGCCATAATATATCTCATTAAGATTAGATGAGATGACCGGCGTAGCTGCCACGACCTTGTAATGAGATATAAGCCTAAGATAGTACGATAGCCACGTAGCGGTGCGGCTCTGTTGGGGTGCCCGCGCGGCTTCGGTGTGACATCGGTGCAGTTTGTATCGGATCATTCATACACACGGCAAAGGTAAAAGGCAAGGGACACGGAATCGTGACCACTTAAAATCAGGTGGCCTGCATGCCCCTTTGCTACTAAATTACTGTAAATAATACTGCTTTCCGACCACGTTTCATCCCCGGGGCTAGAATTATATAATAAGTCGAATACAGCACTAGCCCTCAAGAATTACGTAATAGCTACGTCAGCAAGTTCAACAAATACAATCAACATGATTCGCTAGAAAACTGCTTACCTACATAATTAGATCTCAGCAATCTTCTTTGATCTCAGATTCTCAGCCTTAAACTTCAATTCATATCTTTTTATGATAATAAAATGAGACAAACAAAATATGTTAGCTTCACAAGATAATTAATTAATTCCAGTTTGAAATAAAATGATATATTATGTATGATAAGACAACCAAAACATAAACTTGAGGCTTCCTTCTCAATTTTTGATTTATATCTGTAGAGGTATGAGCATTTTTGCTTAGAGTACTTACTAAGCAAAAATGTTATAAATAAAATGGAAACGGCGAACATGCAGAAAATAATAACAGTAAAGAAAATAGACAACCACTAAAAACAAGAGATAAAACGAAACATAAACCGGGAGTACATTTCCAAATTTGCAACGGAGACTTGGAGAGGATTCTATAATTTTCAAGACAAAATAAATCATGATGGAAATTCTACTGGATTTCCACCTCAAAGTCTATTTATAGCTAAGTCAACAAGTCACGTCCGGGGAGCCAGGAGGGTATCTGCATAATTCACAATTGATTGTACCCAGGCTTCTCAGTCTTATACCACGTACCCCATTAGAGTTTAAAGACCACAGTAAGGATGTACCTACTGTAAATATAAAATAAAACCTGTACATTTTTTAGAAAAAACAACAGATTCTTAAAAGTGTGTATAAAACAGAAAAATGTGTTTTTTAAAAATACATCAAAGCAATAGAAACCTATAATTTAACATGAATAAATTACCATTTGCTTAATATTATTAAACCACGAAATTCACTGTTCCTGTACAATTTGACACAATTACTAATATTGCAAATATTATTTTAAATAATATGAACATGATATAAATGAATAAAGACATCTTCCCTGTCAAGCTCATAAAAATAATTAGTTTGATAAAATAATTTTGATGAAATAAAAAAAATTACACTTAGCTCAAATGTAAACGTTCAAAATGGGACAGGACTTAAATCCTAAAAAAAACTTTCACTAAAATTGTTCATTCAAAATTCAATACTCTGAATTGAACTTTAATTCGACTAGGGATATCTACCAAATTTGACTTTGCACTGACTTTACCAGCATAAGCTGCATTCCACAAAGATAGCAGTCTCAGGAGTTAGAGGTTATGGCAAAGTTACAACGCGGTGCAAGAAGCGTCATAGTAGCAAATCTGTCCGATTTACAGCCACTGCAGAAGTCGGCATTATCGTATATCTGGATGAGCTTAGGGAATTCAACGTGGGGATAATGGCAGTCTTTCCTGGGATGACGTCGGTTCAAACTTAACAGTGCATTTGGAGTTGCAGTGCTAACAAAGGAAAGGAAGAAAACTGATGGAAGGAAGGAAACACTTCTGAGAGAAATGTTACCTATGCCTATGCCTACGCTACTTCCCGCCATCAATTTGAATATTAAAATTACATAAATAAAGATATACATACTTATACTGTCTACTTAAACGTATTATACTAAATACTGGAAATGGGAATACTATGCGATAGATAGATCTTTAGTTATTAACTTATTAGCGATAACTCAAGAGTGATTACGCTAGTATTGTTTTCGAAAACTTGAGGTTTGTTTCATAAAAGAAAAAATTGAGAACCAAGGACTTGAAGAAGCAAACAATTCTAGATATGGGAATAGAAATCTAGATATTGAAAGAAATTATTAACTGAAACATTAGGTAATACACTCCTTTTTAATTATTTTGGTGGAGTTGTAAACGTCCGTTAGGAATAACAATAAAAATGATAATCACACGAACAATCATGTAACACGTAACAAAGTAAAATAAATAAAATGCCGATCATAACATTCACCACATTTCACTTAGAAACGTGACGTCCATCGCGTGGTATCCAACCTTGCGTTCACGTGTTACGGCTGGTATCGCCTTGATCTTGTCTCGCGTGGAGGTGAAAGCTAAGGCCGTGTTGATAGTGATGGGACTTAATATTATTCAATACATCGATATATTTTCCTCTAAATCGACACCTAATGCTAAACGTCGATATTTTTTTTAATTCTCGACATCCCTCGACGACTATTATAATAATTGTAACGCAAAAAGAGTTTGGGTAATTATGTAGTAGGGCTACGTAAGAAGGAATTGAATGAACGAAATTTAGCTGATTCTGTGGTCGGGCTTCGGAGTTTAAATGGGATTACAATCGAGATATCGATTTATTTACTTTAGTAAATATTTATTTGTATCATTTTTATACATTGGGTAAAACGAATGTGGCACCTGTCACATGTTATGGCTGATATCACTTTGTTTTTGTCTCGCGTAGAGGTGAAAGCTAAGGACGCGAAAGCACTCGCGTTGTTCGTAGAGCAGTTGGGTGATTCTCTGGTAGGGCTTAGTCTAATGTGGTTATAAACAATACTCCTTACTCTTCTTATAACTCTAATTGCTTATGAGCACAGCCGCGTTCAAAATGATCCGACTCTTGAGGTAAGAGTAGTCGCATTGTATGAAACATTTGGGTGATTGGGTAGTATAGGACCTTGGAGTTTAAAATGTGGTAATACACATTATTCATACCATCGTGATAACGCGAACTAATGTGTCATCGCGATTATGTTATCTAGCTTATAATGCTAATATTTTAGTATAGATTGGATTTTTCATAGTAAGGTATTATTTGCTTTTGATACATAAATCAACAATTGTTACTTCCCGTGATTTTTTGTGTTAACAAAGTAATGTTAAAAGTTGTCTTCTAAACCAAATATAAATGCTGTTTACCTCCAAAAACACTTGTTTATCCTTAGTTAATACACCAGGAATTAAGATTAAGGCAATATAATGTATATCATTAGCCTCCGTAGATTATAATTATGGAAATCAGAGATAATACGGTACAAACAAAAATAACGCATTGTAACATTCTCCAAAAAACATTGGCATCTTATTTACGTACTTTAAATGGCTGTAAAGTCAATTAACGTCAAATATTTAAAGATAGGCCCTAAGTATTAAGCTAGAAAACTAGCTTTAGGAAAAATAATGGAAGATCTTTATTACATACTTTTATTAAAAAAATAATTTTTAAAGTATGAAATAAAATTTGTAATGTGTGATGGTGATTTATAAATCAAGTATTTTGTTTGTATTTAATATAAATTTTGTCACCAACCTCAAAAATAGTAAGCCTAATGTATTAAAAAAGTAAAGTACTTAACAAATTTTATGTCATACTTTTGTGAAGTCGGTTTTATATTTTCATTTAATTTTTTTTTAATCGGTTGAAAAGAAACAAACATCTGAAATACCTAAGTGAATAATATACGATTTATTGTTCAATACATTTTCATGAATATGAAGGGGCCATGCATTAATTACATAGACTACCTACTACTGAGGATTTTTATATGGAGCCCTCAGCCAGGGAAGAAGTATTTGTCTGTGTGCAGCAACCTACCCAGACAGACACTTCATGCCAGTAGCTAAGAATATGTTTTTTTAGTAATTGGGTAAAGGTAATCTCAGTGGCTATAATGGTTTTTCTGAGGTATTACGTTCTCAATAGCAAGTGAGGTTCACCAACCCGCAATAGGCCAGCGTGGTGCAATAAGGCCTATATTATTCTCATTGTGAGAACTGACCCAGCTGACCCTGCAGTGGGCAGATATTCGGTCGCAGATAAAAATAAAAGAAAAAAAGAAATATATTATTTTTTCTTAATCCTTTTTAAAACTCAAACTCAAATCATATAAAGCTCATATAAAATCATATAAATTACCTACGTACCACTTATCGAGGCAGTTTTTGCGCTGATTATAATATTGTATGACCAGGATATTACTTTTTATAAGCAAAAGTCGAAGGTTGCTCCTATGTTAATAAAGTGAAGCCAGTGGAGGTTTCCTTCTAAAACGATTCCATGGAAACGATAACATGCTCAATATGTACATAATTAAGACAATGTAAACAAGAAATGAATTTATAACGAGCAACAGAAAAAAAACAAAGTCCGTTGAGAACAAATTTAATCTGATATGAGTTATATTATAATAATAGTCTTCTAAAATACATTTTTTAATTTAATGGTTAAATTCGTATTATTTTGGGACCACAAGTATTAGTACGTAGTTTTAGAAAAATATTTTTTTTCTCATGGGGGAGGGAATTCATCATACGTAGTTAAATATCAATGTCGGTTTTGCAGCCCACACAGTGACACAGGTGTATGCCGGACTCCCACAGCTAAACCCCTACGGTGTTCCATTTACACCACGACCACGAAAATATTGACTCTCTAGAGGGAGGAGCTGGAATACAACCATACTCTAACTTGCAACCCAAGTTTTGGGTGTGATATGCTGCGGATTTAGTGAATGGGAGGTCAATATCTCATCTGCAAACATAATTGAATGACCGTAACGTAACAAATTGCTTACGTCACGAAGACAAGATAAACATCAATGGATCTATCTGCTATTAGGTCTTGTCCTAATTGACTGACATAAGCGGTAGACCAACCAACATGACAAAATTTAAACACACTTTGTATCGAGCTGTCCTAATTGAATATGACATTGAAATGCAACAAAATATAATATGCAATCACGTTGTCGTGCGAGCAACTTTTGCGTGCGACATGGCAGTTAGGACACGGGGATACGCAAAAAATTGCTTCCGTCAACGTTATAAGATATCTCCTATTACCTACACCTACATAAGATGACGCGATTGAAAGTTCCTAATTAGGTAAAATAATAAAACGTATTTGATAAATCATAGTCACATATCCAGCGAGTTCTAATCTTCAGAAAGTTCAGGTGAACGGATGAAGTTCTCGACACCTCCGAATGAATTAAGTCGTTCCGGTGCACTGAACAAACGAATGGTCTGAACTCGGTCGCTACTTTCGCAATCCAATTTCAAATTTTAGAGTTCGTTAAAATAGTGTTTCTAGAGTTCACATCTCTAATAAAGAAAAGTGCTTAACCAAGGAGAACAATAAAATGTAGAATCTTTTATTGATACGGCTAATGAGCTGGCATATACCTGGCTAGTGGAAGCTGAGATGTGGACATGGCACAGTATAAATTAGTACAGTGTTCCAAGCTTATTGAGCTCGTCACAACTATGACAACATCTCGCTTCCGGCTTTGGTAAAAGCCATAGTCGAAAAAGAGGAATCCTGAGACGCTAGGGTTACTTTCTCATATATTCTCATAGCGTCTCAGATGAGGACTTCTAACCTCTAGATAGCAGGGCCTCCGAGGGAGATCCACTAAGCTTTTCTAAAATCGTAATATTAATATCTTGGCCTCGTTAGGCCTGATCCAAAAGTGGGAAGCATAAGGATATCTCACGAGAAAAAAAAGATGTCATAGACCATGACATTCTACATCCTCTGTATATTGGCAGCCCCTTTTCTTTGGTTCTCTTCTCTGTGATCAAACTGGCTGTTTGTTCGTCCAACATCAACCCGAAATAGTAGTTTGTTAGTTACTTGGGAGACGTGAAACCATCTCAAGGGTAGAAACTTTAACTCGTCTGAAGTGTAAATAAAGTTGAACCGTAACAGAAAACGCCACACAAGAAACTTACTTCGAATGTGTTGAGGTTTCCTCGTTTAATTTGTACTTTGGCTCGTTTTGTGGTTTTATGTTTTTTATTATGTGTAGTGTAATTAGTGCCTATGGTAGTAGTATTGTAGTATCGTTCTTGTTGTATTAGTTGTAATCTTCTTCGCTTACATCGCTTTTTTCATCCTTTTGCTTCCTATAAAACTAAGAAACGAGCGTGCAGACTGGTTGAGTTTAAAATACAACTATCTCCTGCATCCAAATATAAACTGGATTGTAGAAATGATTGAAGTTTTGGTCTTCATTCTGTAAGAGACCCCTATTTTGTATCTTTATGTATCCTTTCAAATCCTGTTTCTTTATAGTGGCTGGTACTAAAATATTTAAAACCCAATTGTGGTATTTTTAAGTATTTATTAATTTTACAATTATTACAGCAGCTGCTTTACAAATTTTATATTAATATCCCTTTTATTCAAAATTGCATATCAAAAACCCTTGACAACCATCATTGACAACCCCCGTCCTGCCAAGTGACAAGTTTTTTCTTCTTCCGCCTTACCTTTTTAAATGTCTAATATCGAACTTCTAGTAAAAATCACAATAAAGATAGTTAACGTTGATATTATAAATAAATTACTAGAACCAAGATACAAGATTCAATTTAAACCGTTTTATTATGTACTTTATTTTTGGTTGAAATAAGTTATTGTTATTTATTTCAGAAATTTTCATTTTTATTTTCATTTATCATTAACTCAACATGAGGCACGTTTACTGCTTTTGTTATATTCACATTATTCATACAATGAAGAGATACTTTTCATTGAAATGTTAAGGCCACTCTTTATTTCCGATTTTAGTATAAGAAAATTTTTTTAGTCCTGTATTTTAGGTTGACATTGACATTTTAGTGCCTAAAATATAGTTTATTTTCAGATGACATTGACTTTTGATTTGGAGTGCTAAAAAAAGAAAAAGCTAAATTGTTTTGATCGAGGATTTCGATACCTAAACGAAAAAATCGGGATAAAGTTCCATTTGCGAAATAAACTATAAAAAATTAATATCTTCTATGGTAAAGGTCAACGTCATCGACATTAGTCAGGTCATTAGTACACTTACTTACTTACTTAAACAGCCTAAGCTCCTTTTACAAAGATCATCTGATGTTAGGGCTTCACCTCTGAAGGCTACTGACTTCTACAGGTTATTTTTGAATGAGGACCATTTGCTACTTTTTTAGGGTCCTTTTCATCATTGGAGTCATAAACAAAGTGCCTCCTATCCCTAAAATTGTAACCCAATTTCATAATTAGAGCTTATCTAGTGAATAACTCTCAAAGCCTTTAGCATGCGTTAGTAACGCAAAATGCATACCGTGTTACAGTACATTCCAGCGATGTTATCTGTTCAACGCTTGATAACACTAAGACCATATACATGCATGTTATCAGATTGATAACATCTGGTACCGTGATCTGGTTTACTTGTTAAGGAACAGTGACTCGATACGAAGTGCAAAGCAACATCCAATACATTGATAGTAACATCTTAAGTAGAAACAGTGCCCTGACCATGAAAAAGGTCAGTGTTCGTGGTGGTGCGGAATTCTTCTATTTATGACAATTCTCAAACAATTGTCATAAACAGAAGAATTCCTCACCACGTAACTACTTTTGGAAGTTGGTATTAAGTGTACATCTCAGGTGTATTAGATAAACCAGGTTATGTAAAAGCCCAGCAAAATGTTTACGAAATAATATCAAAATGTTTGCATGTTTGGATGTATAAGGAAAATCTCGTCACTTAATAGATTAAAAACATGTTTCCGGGAAAGCGTTACGTGTGCTCAGTATTGAAAGCTCAATCCATGTTCACCGATACATCAATCAGGAGGGGCCCAAGGGTTTCTTTATAGAAATACATCGAAAAATAAACAGCCATCGAGATACGAGCCAAAACGATCGTTCAATCGTTTCTCTTCCGATGCATGAAGCAAATCTTTTGAGACCGATGATACGACCGATATAATCATGCTCATCAATAAGGTAACGATTGTATATGAATCCACCTACTCACGAGTTGACCTGCAATAACTACACCACATTCTAACCTCCTTCTACAAATGGACTTTACACCACAATCTAGATAATCGACTTCCCACTGAATTGATAGCTCGATCGAGATCTTGTTTGCATTGGCAATAACTTTATACGGAAGGTCGTTATGAATCATATAGATGCTAAGGATAGGGCAGGTATAGTGGAGTTGATAAAAGTGATTCGATTAAAGATAAAACCTGTTCTATTCCGCGAATCTAACACATTAGTAAAAGAAAAAGCTCCAAGAATAAAATTAAATCACATAGAAATTTTAATATTTTAAAAACAAACATCATCTAACACGGATATAGTAATAGTTACGCATAATTAGGATATCAAAAAACCAGTGTCGTCATGACCATAATGGTATAGATGAAAGCCGGAATACAATTAAAGAAATACACGATAAAATTCTGAGACAACTATAAACAGATTCTAGACTAAACGAAGCATTAAAAATTCACGATTGCAAAAGTCAAAAGCTTCCGATACCCTAGGCATACATAAGAACAAAAATTTACAACTCGTACAAACTGCCAGGTTTCTGAACTTTACAGTTACCTGGCTTCCAGTCAAATTTAACTGGGTGAACTGAAAAGTTGTTGAGGAATCAATAATATGACCCAATTAAATACAGTACGAAAATTGTGAAATTCATCAGATTTTAAAAATTTTCATCCGAATTCAAATAACTTTAAAATCCTATCTTGTAGTCAGATCAAATTAAGAAAACTGAAAAGGAAAGAGCATCAATGCAATATCAATGCCACGGAATTTTTAACGACAATTTTACGGACCTACAGTCGTCTTATTATGCAAAGTTTGAGAATGTAAGAACATTTTAAATAAAGGATAGGATTATAGGATTCCCTGTGTTTTGGATATCATGGCCACACAAGACAAGAATACAACACATCCCGACTAAAAACAGAAATTTAAATTTATCATTCGAATCTCTGCTCTGCTGGAATTAAAACATAATATAAAAAATAGTTTAAAACCATAAATGTGATCTTATACTGAAGGTGAAAAGATAGACATTAAAACACAGGAACTCAACAATATAGCTTAACCGTGTTTGGACTAGTAACATTTCCCATAAGATGCACTTTGACCATGAATGCTGTATCTAAAAGTATCCGTCTAAGTGCTACTTAGGTGTTTGAAGTTGTATTTTTTAGATTACTTAATTATAATGTATTGTTTCTTAAAAGAAAAGTAGTTACCATACAAATGACATGAGGATAATAGCCGTGTTGAAATATGGAGCGCCCGGAAAGTATTATTAAAATTGGCACGAGTAAAATGAAGATAAATGATCGTAAATTGGTTTAAATGAAATGTGTGAAGAAACCATAGTATTTCACGAATCATTATTTAACGACATTAAAATAATGAAGGAAACAATGCTTTTAAACAATGATAATGTGATTGAACCCTACTCGATGGCATGAATGTAATTACTTCGGCTGACCTTGATATAATTTAACAGTCATGATCTATACAAATACAGTGAATTAGGTGACGGACGATTGAATGAATGATTAATGGGATTTTAAAAACGCTGTACTAGTGTACACTTAACCCTTCATGAAGTTTATAGGTAGGTAATCAGAAATTATCATGTTTCATTTTGAGAGGTTTGGTTGTTATACCCTTTCCAATCGTTTATTTCTTTAACTTTTGACAGTTCTAATACTTAATCAAATAGTGATACCCTGACCCGTTACCGATTCGATTTCTTTTATCGATCGATTTTATTTTATAATCCATGAAGTACAGTATACCCTGCAGTACATTGTATCAAAAATAATTACAAAACTTTATGTGCGTGATCTGTCAAAAATTAAATAAACGATTGGAAAGGGAATTTTAAAGAATCGCATTTAAAGCAAACAATTTACAACCTTAGACAAAATTACAACCGTGTTTGTGGCTATAATATTGTCTATGTATGTATTGTCTATGTATGTAAAAAATAAATGTATATGTAAAAAATGCTAGCAAAATACGGGAATTCGCTGATCGCTTCTGGACAATGAGGAAATAAGGTTCTAGGAGTACTAAAAGAATTACACATCATAAATTAATCTTTAATTGGAAATAATGTAAAAAAAATGATGAACGACGTTTCAATGAAATTTCAATGACTATGCAAGATGAAACATTAAATGCAAAGTAACGATCTTTACCTCGTATTTAATATGAACTTTAAAGTTTTTGTTCTGACTGATCAAAATAAAAGAAACGTTGTAGAAAAAACTTACGAACAAATTAAATAACGAACCAACTTATAACGACCTCGAGATGTATCCGGTGTTTAATTAATGAGTAAAATAAAAAAGAAATCTGGAAGATTGATGGCGCAATACTCTATATAGGAAAAACAACTTCTTATACCAACAGTTTACCTCCATAGTGGTATTCACACCGCGCATATATTCATTACTTTCTCATCATCATCATTTCAACTCTTCGTAGTCTAGAGCTGGACATGAGCTTCCTCTAATTAACGCCATTGCGCCAGGTCTTGGGCACTTTGAATCCAACGGTTTCTTGCTATCTTCTTCAATCGCGGCCTGAACACCTTTTTCCGAGACGTGGCCTTTCTTCCCTTTATTATTATAACTCTACTACGAATTACTCGAATTACTCTCTCATATCATTTCAATGTTTTAGCAGCATATTAGATAGATTCCATGTCTAATGTGTTAACGACCTGCGTTTCGCCACTACTGTCCTCATAATTGACATTCATTACGGTGACTACGGTGACAAAACAAACGACCTTGACTGATAGCGTCTTGCTTGACCGAAATTGACGACCTAGCATCGTCCGATTACGATGAAAGTTTGTGACGATTTTAGGGTTTCGTATTTAAAGGCTTCCGTCCTTCGGGGGGCATGTTAAGCCGTCGGTCCCGGTTGTTATGGATACGATAGCAGTCGTTGAACCTTGTCCGAGGCCCTATGGTTGACCCATTTAATCGTTCGCAGAACTCACAACTGACAACGGGAAGAAAGATCCTCGAATGTCCAACATGTATGGGGTTCAAAGTTTTTAGACAACAGCTTGATAGACAACCGCACTTGTAAAATGAAGCTAGTCTAGTTGCAGTAAGGAATAATAACAAAATTGTTGATATTACAAACGTACGTGACTACAGTGAACTTGATAACTATTGAGGTCACATGGCTTCCTCGTCCCTTTGGTTACCAATTGATAGACTATGCACTTTATTTTCAAAGCAATAAAGCGCATTTTCCTCAAAGGAAAGTGGGGTAACAGATCGGTCACTCTATCAACTCTATGTACGAGTTATAAGTGCGTTTATAGAAGTTTGAACATTGTTTCATTGCAGTTAGAATATAATTTTTATTGAAAGCAATTTTAAGGGGAAGTGGTTTTGTTATGTCAGCGTTGTTATTGCAATCGCCGATGTTATAAGTAAAGAAAGTTATAATAGGTTTAGGCCTTTGATGTTGCTGTACCTACTGTATAATGATTTATTATGAAACTAATGTTAACTAATGTTAACTTACTACATTAAATTAAAATAAAGTTTAATTAAGGAAATATAATATGATTTATATAAATAGAATATACCTATGAAGGAAATAATTACAAATTAGCCTGCAGAGTTACCGCCACAACAGTATTAAAATAAGAGTAGGTATGAAGAGAGGAATGTATTCTTTAATTTACAAGTACGTACCTACTTATTTTAAAGTACATTAGTGATGTTAATGAAATATATTAATTAAAGTAAGTACCAGTAATGAGTTTTTGGAAGAAGCTTGTTCTTCCAAAAAAAACAAATTTAATTTACACTAATCACGATCGCTTCTATAAAATAACATATCTACCTAATAGAAAATTAATAAAGTTTATTGGGATATTGGGATACTGTTACAATGGATAGACAGAATGTTTTATTAATCAGGTTAAAGATTAATTTATTTAGATAAATAAATAAATAGATCTACAAAATAAACAAAAGAAGAACGCAAGCGCTCTAAAGCAAAAAATTCTCTTGAGTAACCGAGAAATCTAGGTTTTCAAAGTTAAAAAATTTGAGCTTAAAGCAAAATCAAACAAATTTAGGACAATTAGCCCTAAACGAACACTTCCAGATCGATTCACCTACTGAATAAAGAAAGTAAAAGCGATCAAAAATACTCACGGGCCCACTTTCCTTTCGACTTGAAATCCACTTTGTTCATAGCCGGCGCTATGAAGAATTTATACACTGAATTTACAAGCAACTTAATACAAAAGAAAGTACAGATCAACGTGATGAACATTGCCACTTTATCTAAAACAGTAAACGCCATTTTTCCTCTTAAAATCACTTATTTTAACAAAAATGTCGGATTTTTAGGTTATATATCGGAGAGAGTGACTTCGCGACCGGCTGACACAATTCGCGCATGCGCACTAAAAGAAAGTAAGCATGCGTCGTCAGTCAAGACGAGCGATAACAGACCGAACCGACCACGAAAATGTCCGAAATATTTCCGCATAGACAGAGAGGCCTATAAAATATATGCCCCTCTCTGTCCGTTGCTCTTATGATAATGACCGGTCAACTTCGATCGACCGGTCAGAGGTGAAGTTTATTTCCGTAAAGTACCTATAATTGAATTCAGATTAAAGTTTTTTACATCACACAATTTCAAGTTAAAATTTTGTCTGAAATTGAAATACGAGTATAAATTAATTGTGTAAAATACTAAGTTCTATCTGCCAGTACCTAACCCATTAATGACCCATTACAGGGTCGGGTCTCCTTCTCGTAATGAGACGGATGTAGGCCTCAGTCCACCACGCTGGCCTACTGCGGGTTGGTGGACAAGTTGTATCTAAATCAATGCAATGATTAATTTGGGTTAATTTTTACCTTGCCTTTGGTAATGTATTTAGCAAGAATTAATATGTAATTTGTTTGAATCGATAAACGCAAAAAGAGAAAAATATGTAGTAAATATGAGTAAATAAATGATAAAAACAGTGGGTTCAAAGGGCCTATGATAGGGCCGAGGCCGTATCGATTGGAGGTGGCCTGAAAGAAGGGCTGAAAAGAAGAAGAAGTAGAAAATATAGGGGTAATTGTGTTCTGTGATATAGGGCGTTTAAAAACGGTAAGATTTCGGTAAGAAATACTAAATTACCACTTAATCGTTGTTAACAGCCTACTTTCAGACGAGAAGATAAAGTTTCTTATATTAAAATGATATTCAGGAATGTTATGAAACTTCATAACTCATCCGGGTCTTCCTAAGGCGGAGTTCCAAGTTCGAAATTTTAATTAGCTTTGGTATTGAAGCTACCAGAAATTCAAGGAACTCACTATTCCTAAACTCTCTTTAAATGTAGTTCATCAGCATTTTCAAATCTTTCCTGCTCGGCAAATGAGTAGTCATTTTCTTTTAAATGATAATATCGTCGTAATTTTTGTCACCAAATTAATAAATGGTCTTATTTGTTTCACGAGCTCGACTTATGAATCGGAAACAGGATATATAATATTTGAAATTGAAAATTTTAATTACTTAAAATTAATTATACTTACAATATTATTTATTGACAATACCTGAAAATCTGACTAACTGATTGATTCAGGGACAACCTGGACTGAGTCATTCACGAACAGACTTAGCTAGAATGGGGTAAATACCGCCAATCTCGCGAAAAGCGGGGAATATAATCGGGGCGCGCAGCATCGGCAGTTACGTCTCATGATATCACAATACCCGAGTTTTTGAAATGGACTATCCGACTAACCGACTCAGTGGCGGTCTGACTGACTATTTATTAACTCCCTGACTGATTGATTGACTGACTGTGTAAAAAACGGGATATTTGATCGGCCGGAGTATCTAACTGACATTCAAACATAAAAACTTACTCACTTAGTTTTTCAATACATCCAATTCTGAGCGAATATTAGGTACCTACCAGGTTCCTTGTCTCGTAATTTAAGCTCGTCTCAGCCAGAATGGGGTAAATACCGCCAATCTCGCTGATTACTCGCGAAACGCGGGTAATATAATCGGAGCGCACGCCATCGCCAATTTCGTCTCATGAATTTTAAAAGGGAATTTTCTATCGAAGCTTCACCTGTTGGCGGGGTCAAGTGGCGTTCTGGAGTTCTGATTCGGATTTTTGTTGGTGCTACGGATTATCGGGATTGAATTCTTTGATTGTGTATTCGGAAAAGGTATGGAAATAATTTTTGGGTTCTAGGAAAACGTTTAGTCCTGAATTTGTACCAAAATTTACGGTTTATTGGTTTGCTGTAATGACTTTTACAAGATATGTGCGTTTTATAAAAAAATGTCAATTGCTGTCATGGTGAAGAAAAACATCTTGAGTGAAGTCTACTTACCCACGATAGGCCAACGTGGTAAATTAAGGATCATCATCATAGTCATTTCAGCTCCGTAGTCCACTGTTGGACATGGGTCTCCCCTAATCGACGTCACTCAACTCGTTCTGGGTTTCCTGCTGCCTTCTTCAGATCGAGATGTGATCGTTATTTGAGGACTTTTCTTTCCCACCACTTATCAGTTTTTCAGACGAAACTCATCACAGATGTTAAAAATAAAATGGATTCCTTTGAGAAGTACAGCTCCAAATATAACTTTTAGTGGACTATCAGAAAAGTGACGTTTCGTTATGTGGATTAAATGTTAATATAAATTCAAGTCCTAATACAAACCGAAATGATTTATTCCCGCACGTAGGCAATAAAAAGTTTCCAACTGGAAACTTACAGGTACTTGCCGTGTCTGTGAACAGCCTTTGTTACGTAAACGCGAGTTCGGTAGCTTTCACAATGTTACGAAGACTTGTTAGAACGGAATTTGAAGCTAGGAGATGAGGAAGTTCAGTAAGAGTTTAGGCTTAATTAAAATTTCTGTGTATGCCTATTTAGGTGGCAGGATTCGATAAAGTTATTAAGTATTTTTTCCCTATACCTACCTATTGATTAGTAAATTAAAAAAAGTTAACCCGACTACTTTAAATCACAGTCTAAAAATATTAAGGAAGAAAATATTCTCATCTTAAAATATTCTTATTTTTAATTTAATACATAGTCCTAGTAACATTAAAATTGCTGTCGTGATCATATGCCACTTTTGCACTAAAGCTTTTAATTGCTTACTTTGGTAAAAGCCAAATTCCCTTTCCATTTTTTTTGCGCCCAGACAAAATGAAAAGAGCTACCCTCCGTGGAACGGGCTGGAGGGAGGTGGTGAATGCTCATGCATACCCACACAGCCGGCTGTGTTGGTTATGCGGGACTCACGTAGGACCTAGGTGCCTACCCACTAAACACCACCTAGGAGTCGGCTTTGGTCCTATTGCTCTTCAAGCCTTCACCGGAAGCGGCCTCTCTTGGGAGGGAGAGAAGTGCTAGATTCCCTTTCCCTATTCCCTGAAAAGTAATGTGTCGAATCTTTGCTTCATAGAAGATTCGTAGAAGATCCCATCAAGAATTTACGAAAACAAGCTACTAAACAAAAGCAATAAGGCAATGCAATGGTCAAGAGACAAACCATAATCTGTTTAAGATTCCGGTTAAACTTGGTAACATTATTACTATTGCTTGGGAACTTCAAGCGAAATTAAACATTGAGTGGACGCAAACGCCCGAAGGCGCATAAATAAACATCAAACTTTGGTAATCTTATAGTAGTTCAAAATTCCATCTCGAGGTTAATGAAGCGGACGTAGAAATATGGGTCTCAACCAATTTGTTCGTGGTTATTCGGTATAAATTGATTTGTAGCGGTACGTTTCTATTCCCAAGGAAATAATAGCCTTTTAATCAGTTTTCTCCTAAATTTTGTAGGTCAGCTTGACCAGGCTGGGTTACCGGGGTTACTGATTAATAAATTGTACTTACCTCTCAATTCTCTCATTTCAAAATATCCCTTATATCCGTCTCTTTCTGAGATTTCTCGTGAAATTCCAGTAGGACATAATGAGTTGCAGACATACATCTCCAATCAAAACATTGCTGCATCACCAATACATACTCGTACTACGTTGGTACTTATAATTACTTTACCAATTTGGGCCATTTAATTTAGGTTTTTAATAAAAACCTGCGTTTCAATTGGGAATTTCTTTCAGCAGACCCCTCAAAATATATACCACCTAGTAGCTTATAACCAACATTTGATGCACCTCCGATTCACGTCGTCAAACGAGGGACGCCTCTCGGTAAATTAATTTCCTATAAGCTATTGTAGACGCCCTCGTCAAAATAATTTTCAAACTCGATGAAGTGTTTTAATTAAAAGTGTAAGACGACGTCGGAGAAGCACGATAGGTTTTGTTTTCGTAAATTGGTTTCCCAGCTTCTGCAGGCCTTGATAAGTAGGTGTTCAGAACTGGGCTTTCAGAATTCCGTTAATTATAATAGTGTTCATTATTAATACGTGTTCTGAGATATTGTGTAGATATATAGATTCAAGTAGAAGATCTGAGTGAGTTGTCTTCGGGTTCAAGCATTGCTGAGTAGCACCCCTTTTGTATCGTGCAATCAATACAATACAATAACTCTTTATTGCAAACCAACGGCTTAGCGGGACTAACGAACGGCGATTCATTTTTATTATATAGATTTTGTAAGAAGAGTATAATTATTATGTTGCAAAAAAAATATTGCAAAAATTAATTCAGCCTCCCAGTCCATTTTAAATTAAGTTTGGATATTACATGGTTAAGTGTAGGATATCTCAGGCGCTAACCAAACTTAGACAAGTTAGTGTTAAAGTTCCACCACCCGGTAGTGATTAGCGACGCGTTACCAGTAAAGTTTTAACTCCTTAAGACACAAGCCTCTTAAGACTGAGTGGTAATATTTAAGATCGTCGATAAGATTAATCCCGTTAAAGTTCGTTTTAAAAGGTAAACCAACTAAAAGATCACAAATCTTATATACTTAATCTCACATTTTTAGTTAAGTAGGTATTAATTATAGCGCTATGTACACCAACCCGCAATAGGCGTGGTGGACAGCGGCCTATTACTTCTCATTATGAGGAGACTAGACCCTCCTTCCTTCCTTCCTTCCTTTCAGCCCTTAGTAGTCCACTGCTGGACATGGGCCTCCCCTAATCGACGCCACTCCGCCCGGTCCTGGGCCCTCTGAATCCAACGGTTTCCCGCTGTCTTCTTCAGGTCATCAGTCCACCTGGTCGGAGGGCGGCCTGTGCTCCTTTTGCCTAGACGTGGTCGCCATTCGAGGACCTTTTTTCCCCATCGGTTGTCAGTCCTGCGAACGATGTGGCCAGCCCATTGCCACTTTAATTTGCAAACTTTGAGAGCTATGTCGGTCACCTTCGTTCTTCTACGGATTTCATCATTTCTGATTCTGTCTCGTAGAGAAATACCAAGCATAGCTCTCTCCATTGCCCTCTGGGCGACTCTGAGCTTGTGCATTAGGCTCACAGTAAAGGACCACGTCTCGGCACCGTAGGTCATCACTGGCAACACATATTGCTCGAAAACTTTCGACTTCAGGCACTGAGGTATATTGGACGTCAAGACGTGTCGTAGACTCCCGAACGCTGCCCAGCCGAGTTGGATTCTTCGAGTGACCTCTCTCTCGAAGTTGGACTTACCCATTCGGATCGTTTGTCCTAGGTAAACGTATTCGTCTACAACTTCGAGAGCAGTGCCGTCAACAACCACCGGTACGGGTGTGACATGGACATTAGACATGATTTTCGTCTTGTCCATGTTCATCTTAAGACCCACCCGTTGTGAGGCACTATTGAGGTCGCTGAGCATAATGCTGAGTTCCTCCAGCGACTCCGCCAGGATCACTATGTCATCGGCAAATCGGAGGTGTGAGAGGTGTTCGCCGTTGATGTTAATACCACGTCCTTTCCACTCCATCAGCTTGAACACATCTTCCAGTGCAGCGGTGAAAAGTTTTGGGGAGATGACATCCCCCTGTTGTACGCCGCGCTGCACGTGGATGGGGCTCGTACTGTTGTCGTGTACTCGGACTTTCATGGTGGCGGCATTGTATACACACTTCAACGCCTCGATGTACCGATAGTCGATCTGGCATCGCTGAAGAGACTCAAGCACCGCCCAGGTCTCGATAGAATCGAAGGCCTTCTCATAGTCCACATACGCTACGCATAGCGGCAGATTATACTCCTCGGTCTTTTGTATAACCTGCCGAAGCGTAGACTAGACCCTGTAGTAGGTCAATAATGGGTCAGTCAAAGACATCCATATATCCTATCCTATCCTGTTTAAGGTTAGACACGGGTGTCATTATGGGTGTCAGTGACCTAAGAGAGTGCATAAGAGGGATTAATCAATCAATATCATTTTATCGCTGTACATTTTTAAAGCAAAACAACGGGACTTATTTCAATTCTCCATTCGTTCTATAAAATTGACACAAACAATAAATACCAATGAATGCCGCTGCAGTAAAGCTCCCATACTGTATTTTTAATTAAAACAATATATTATTATTTTTTATGAAAAATAGTCCCCATACGTAATTGAATTCACGATAGACAAAATACTGATAGCTTTTGAATACCAACTGACTGCGAGCTTTCAATTCCGTATCAAAATTCCAAAAATTATTGCAATTTTCTTTGAAAGTCTCCCATAAAATAAAAAAATCAAAATCAAAAGTCCTTATTTTATGCTTATTATGCTCGCCGTAAAGCTGTAAATTGTGATCTTGTTTTGTTCAAGCGACTAATGAAGTTTTCTGTTAAAAATCCAGAAAGATAAAGATGGAACACATCCACTAACATTTGGGCTTAGATATTAGAAGCTCTTTAGTTGGCTGTATAATATACCTACCTATACTATTGTACATTGTAAATGGGCTACAATATCTACTGTGACTCGACCATGAACTTACGCAGTTTGTGTATTAATCGTATCCCTGCTGCCTTTATTATGGGAAGTGCCGTGAGCATGAACACAAGCGTCAAAGTATTCGTAGTAATCGTCAGTCATTAGTTGGTCATATGTCAATTATGTCAGTTTGTCTTGACATTTTCTCGTACTAATGGCAGCTCGATACGATTAATATACGAAACTTTGTAAGCTCATGCTCGAGGTAGGCCCTGATTCACCAAGCCTCAGTACACACACAAGATTCAGTAAGACACGACATTGCCGAAATAAGAGTGTGAATGGTCATACAGAATTAGGGCCCTGATCAGTTCATCTTTTTAAAATTATTATGAGGTGTACAAATATTCCTCCTACCTACTGAAATTCAATAAGCTCCAAATCGTAAATAATAAATATTTATATTACATTTAAGTTTAACATAATTTTCATTTGTTTGGCAAACCCCGTGTTTAGTACGAAACACACTCACCGTAAACGCATTCCAAGCGACGTAGTTTCAGAATGTTAAGTTCAGAAATTCACTTTGTGAGATGTGGAACAGCTTGCAGAATGCGAGAAATAACCGCAAGAAAAAGGGTCACACACTTGCAATCTTGAATTCCTTCCAACGTGAAATGGGGGACAAAGAAATACTCGACTAGTCAAGAGTACCTACCTAAAGCACACTTACATAAGCAAGGCGCGTGAGGTTTGTACTTTTATATTTACTGGAAATTAGTTGACAAATTATCCATATTCTTCTTTGGGCGAGATGAAAATTTCTTGTTGAGTTTTAAGTTTTTAGGATAATTATAGAGTCAGCAAATTGCATAAGGACGTGCCTTTCTACCAGCTTCTTAATACAGCAACGGACATGCTGTCATTCATGTCTTGTGTTTCGGCTGTGGCAACGTTACCTACGTTGCGGGATTTTATTTGGCGAACATTTTAGTCCTCATGACTAGCAAAACATCCACATACAGCCTCAGATAGAATTTCTTTTTTATTTGAGGTTTGATGTTGGTGTCCATGGGATGCAGTGACTACTTAACACCACGTGGTCTTCAAGCCTGCTTGCTATTCATGTACATGTCAGTACCCATTAATGACCCACTACAGGGTCGGGTCTCCTCTCACAGTGAGAGGGATGTAGGCCTTTGTCCACCAGGCTGGCCTACTGCGGGTCGGTGGACTTCGCATGCCTTTGAGAACCTTTTTTTTATGAACTCTCAGGCATGCAGGTTTCCTCACGATGTTTTCCTTCACCGTAATGTAACAGCAGGTGATATTAATTTTATGAATCGCACATTTTATAACTTTTATTACAAAGTCATTGGTGCGTGCCACTGGGATTCGAACCCGGACCCTTCGATTCGAGGTCGAATTCTAAGCCACTGGGCTATCACCGCTGCATGTACATAATATCAATAAAAAAAATTTACAAGGCATTTTATACGACCACTAGAATTTTATTCGTCACCGTGGATGACGATAAAGAAATTTCCAAGTTCCCAAATTCAAACTTTCAGTTATATATTATTATCATTTAAATATGAACTGCCTGTGATGGTTCAATATGTTGGCCACTCATGAAGAGTGACGTGGGGCAAATTGAATATTATGCACGGATTGGATTCGGTCCCTTGTCAACGAATATTTTACTTTACTAGGTACCGTAAATTCTTGAATATGAGTAAACTAGGCTTTATACGCAACTTTGCCCGCGTGAGATTAAGAATTTTGTCCGGAGAGAGATAAAAAGTATCCTATATTATGTTATCCAGGTTAGGTTTCATCCCAATCTGTTCAGCCATTTTTGCGTGAAAGAGTTACAAAAATCCATCCATCACTAACTTTCACATTTATAATAAAATTGTAATAGGATTGTAAACCGTAGATTTGATATGAAACGCGCAGAGCCCCGCTGCTTGAGTAGATAATAAGCTATCTAAAAAGTTGAGCAGCGTCGGGCGTGGTCAAAACCTTACCAACCCGGATGGGTGATTGCTAGTGGCAAATTAAATGGGCCCTTACATCCGAGGATACAATAAGCCGTCGGTCCCGGTTGTTATCAATAAGATAGCAGCCGTGAAACCTTGTCGGCGTATGGGCGGTTTGAAAACGTCCTACACGGGTTAGCCACTAGCCCGTTTCCCCACCAACCCGCATTGGAGCAGTGGCCTTCCCCTTTTGTAGGGCCAGCAATGGGCCAATAAAGTGTTGCAGCCAATAGATATTGGCATCTTGCGTTTAAAAATTAGGGCGTTTAATTGAATTCAAACAATGACTTGTATTTACCATCTAAAAAGAAAATTTATTTCTGTCTTTCTAGAAATGAAATTATGACATTGTACACTGAAAATGCTGAAATAAAACTAATTATAGGTAGTGTCTGGGTCTGGCGAGCTAGAGCCACTCCGGGCGCTTCCGGCATTTACAAAGGTCGTACCGCCATTGTGGTTAGTGCGGACACAATTTAAATTTTAACTTGTTTTGTGTTTTGGGCACTATGAACGCATACTATCTATGAATCTTATATATTAACTAGGTGTCCCGGCCAAATATAGAAATTTCTAATATCTTGTTTTCAGATTTTCTCAACGTATAAATTTTTCATGAATCGAACATATCAAAACTAAAATAAGCCAAAGCGGTCCAGCCGTTCTCGAGTTTTAGCACTAACAAACATCAACTCATTTTTATTGTATAGATATTATTATGTGAAGCGAAAATTTTGGGTACAATTTACAGCTCACTTCGAAAACGGAGCAGTTTGAAATTTGGCACAATTAAAGTTAATAATTATGGAGAAGTATGCACAAATCATTACATTTAAAAAATTTGAAATATATGAAATTCATCAAAAACACGCCACGCACATTACCATAACTTTGACTACATGCACACATGGACAAACATGACGTGAATTGACGTGTTAGTACATTCCATTACGTGTTTTATTCAAATTACAATAAATTATAGTGGAATTTCGACTTTAACTTATGAACGAAAGACGAAAAGTTATGTGCGGTTTTGAAAACTAAATAAGTATCATTTACTGTAGCGGTGAAAGAAAACATCGTAGGGATGCATGCCTGAGTGTTCACAAAACAAAAATGTTTTTAAAGGTATGTATTGTGAGAAGAGTCCCGATCCTGCAGTCGGTCATTAATGGGCTACAATATAATACGAGTAAATTAATCAAACTTCTACGAACGTAGCCATGGCACGACACTAGCGCGGTGTGCCGCGTAATAAAATTCATTATGGTCACGAATTAATTTAAAAACCAAACGCTTTTAAATTAATGCAATTTGGTATTTTAATCAGTTATGTTAAATTGCTCTTCCATTTCAAGCACTGCAGATGAAATATTTTAAAACCGATAAAATAATTTATTTTATATCCAAAGCGTCGCAGGTTAGTAAGCTCGTGGTGCTTAGTGGTCCTCGCAGACCATGGGAAACACTTCAAACGCGTGTGTTTTACTTTTATAATATACTAGCTGACCCGGCAGGCTAAGCTCTGCCAATTAATTGGACTAATATCAAAAGCTTTTTTGAAACACAGTCAACTTTCCACCACCAAGTCCATCGCGAAAACAAAAAAACTTTAACACGTTAGTTACAACGAAAAATATTTGGATAAGGATTTAAGCAAAAGTATGAATAACAGAAGTAACAGATAGCCCAGTGGCTTAGAATTCGACCTCGAATCGAGGGATCCGGGTGGCATACACCAATGACTTTGTAAAATAAAGTTATATGTGCGCTTTAAAAAAAAATTAAATATCACCTGCTGTTACGCCACCTGAGTATGAGGTGAGTTTGAGGTGAGAATGAGGTGATAATGAGGTGAGTGTGAGGTGAGTGTGAAGTGAGATGAGTGTGAAGTGAGAATGAGGTGAGTGTGAGGTGATAATGAGGTGAGTATGAGGTGACTTTGAGGTGAGGTGAGAATGAGGTGAGAATGAGGTGAGAATGACGTGGGTGTGAGGTGAGTTTGAGGTGAGTGTGAGGTGAGAATGAGGTGAGAATGACGTGGGTGTGAGGTGAGTTTGAGGTGAGTGTGAGGTGAGAATGAGGTGAGAATGAGGTGAGAATGAGGTGAGAATGACGTGGGTGTGAGGTGAGTTTGAGGTGAGTGTGAGGTGAGAATGAGGTGAGTATGGGGTGAGTTTGAGGTGAGAATGAGGTGAGAATGAGGTGAGTTTGAGGTGAGAATGAGGTGAGTTTAAGGTGATAATGAGGTGAGTTTGAGGTGAGAATGAGGCGAGTTTGAGGTGAGAATGAGGTGAGTATGACGTGAGAATGAGGTGAGTATAGGTGATAATGAGGTGAGTATGACGTGAGTGTGAGGTGAGAATGACGAGGGTGTGAGGTGATAATGAGGTTAGAAAAAAATATGTAACCCGCCATTTTGTGGCGACGGCCATCTTGGATTTTAATTTTTTTATAGTGAGCTCTATTCTTCTAATCAAACCCTTTCATTTGATACCCATATTGAGGTAGTTGCGGAATAAATATGTAATCCACCATTTTGTGGCGTAGATATAAAAATGAGTCGCTGAATGTGTTGCTAAGCGCAAATCTCGGGAACGGTTGGACCGATTTCGCTAATTCTTTTTTTAAAATATTCCTTGAAGTACGAGGATGGTTCTTACGAAGAGATAATTTGAAAACAATGTAAAGAAAATAATAAAAACAACAATTTCATTTTCCTATATAAACTGTTCTACCCATGTTCTACCTGTCAAACATCATTTCAGATTGAATACTTCATAAGGCAATGTCATGCATTTAGAAACGTCAAGATTTTTCTTTTTGGATGACACTTCTATTATGCAAACTGCAATGATATAATATACATCTATACAATATTATAAAGAGGAAACATTTGTATTTTTGTATGTTTGTAACGAATAAACTCAAAAACTTCGCCGATTTCAAAAATTCTTTCACCATTGGAAAGCTACATTCAGCCTGAGTAACATAGGCTATATGAAAAAAATGAAAATCCAAGATGGCCGCCGCCACAAAATGGCGGGTTACATATTTTTTTCTCACCTCATTATCACCTCACAACCACGTCATTCTCACCTCACACTCACGTCATTCTCACCTCACACTCACCTCAAACTCACCTCATTATCACTTCACACTCATCTCACCTCACACTCACATCAAAATCACCTCATTATCACCTCAAACTCACATCAAACTCACCTCATTATCACCTCAAACTCACCTCATTCTCACCTCACACTCACCTCAAACTCACCTCATTATCACCTCAAACTCATCTCATTATCACCTCAAACTCACCGCATTCTCACCTCATTCTCACCTCAAACTCAACCCATACTCACCTCATTCTCACCTCAAACTCACCTCATTATCACCTCAAACTCACATCAAACTCACATCTAACTCACCTCATTCTCACCTCATTCTCACCTCAAACTCACCCCATACTCACCTCATTCTCACCTCACACTCACCTCAAACTCACCTCATTATCACCTCAAACTCACCTCATTCTCACCTCATTCTCACCTCAAACTCACCCCATACTCACCTCATTCTCACCTCACACTCACCTCAAACTCACTTCACACTCATCTCACTTCACACTCACCTCACACTCACCTCATTATCACCTCATTATCACCTCATACTCACCTCATTATCACCTCACACCCACGTCATTCTCACCTCACACTCACGTCATACTCACCTCATTCTCACCTCATACTCAAGTGGCGTAACAGCAGGTGATATTTAATTTTTTATAAAGCGCACATAACTTTATTTTACAAAGTCATTGGTGTATGCCACTGGGATTCGAACCCGGATCCCTCGATTCGAGGTCGAATTCTAAGCCACTGGGCTATCTGTTACTTCTGTTATTCATACTTTTGCTTAAATCCTTATCCAAATATTTTTCGTTGTAACTAACGTGTTAAAGTTGTTTGGTTTTCGCGATGGACTTGGTGGTGGAAAGTTGACTGTGTTTCAAAAAAGCTTTTGATATTAGTCCAATTAATTGCCGGGTCAGCTAGTGTGTTAATATAAAGAGTATGACATGAGGAGGTTTAGGTATGTTCGATAATCATTGTAATACAATGTGTCAAAATATCGAGAAATTGACTATTCCCAGGCATGAAACCTATCGCTTTCTGGCCCCGAATTGAAGAATTATTCCTATACACATTTACGTACAAATATTGCCCGTTTAATAGTTTAGGATAGTGGTGCCAGTTTGAATTGGAATTCGCAAGACTTAAAATTTAATCAGAAATCCGCGTGACCTTCGTTGGATTTTCACAAAACCCGATAGTGCCACATTGTTTCCCAATAGGACTGTTCCGTCTCGAAATGTGAACAATTTTACTTATACGTTCGATACGATTGGTCCAATAGGAATTTTGTGCCAATATTGATAGAAATTATTTTTTTCTTTGTATTGGAGACTGTGTTGCTCGGCTAGGTTTCGTGGTTGAGCGTTATTGGAATGGAATAGATTTCATTTCCGTTGTCGAATTTTTATTCATACAAACTGTTTCGGTTTGGCAGTAATTGGTACTTTGGAGTGTCTACGGTTTTCTCTCGACTTTCGATTTTCTCTCGAAATCCCGAAATCTGAGATTGTAAATGCTTTACTACTCATGAGGACTAAGACGGTCGCCACAAACAAAGTATCTCAAGCAACCATACCTCCCCAGCTGAAACACAAGACATGAAGAAAATGCTGCTTTACGACGGGCTTAGTGGCTGGCGGTAAAGTACCTCCCCAGCGAGCTACTATGGCTTTACCACCTAAAAATCTAAACTAATTTCGCTATCTATTCGTTCTCAGGTATTTACACCGTGTTCAAAATTTCCGGTGTAATGTAGTCACACTACGGGCGCTTTTAAATTGTGTATCATTTCACAAACCCACTAATGAGTGTTTTATTATTCTTTTGTATCTTTGTCCAAATACGAAACACAATATGTTTCTTTTCATCGCAAATCTAATTCTCGCGCGTCGTTCATTATACACGAGCCTTGGATGTGGGTCTGATTACACAAAGCAAACAGCGAGAATCATTCTGAAGGAAACACACTGTATAACAACAACAGCCTGCCAATGTGATTTTAGTGTTTGGAGATTTTTTAAGGAGAGACAACGTATGTTTACCTTCTTTCTACTTCTATAACGCGTCTGTACATAATAATTTATATTATGTATATTTAGACGAGTTTATGTATTTTCTGTCTTTTTATATGGCGGCTTATATTTTTATCTATATCCAGACTGGTACTGAATAACGTTAGCTCGAACGTTAATGTCTTATTCCGTACATAGTATACGTGTTCTGAGAGTAAAATGAGCTGCAGTGACAATTTAATATCAGATAGCCTATACATTCGTTTGCTACTTCTATGTTATGTAATTTCAAACTTAATCTATGTTTCAGTATTGATTAATTTAATCGAAATTGACCCAAAGTTTTATAAAAGGCTAGATCTCTTCAAGCTAGTGAAAGGACTATGAATTAAGCATAGCATCTCTGAGACACGTGAAATTCACCAACTCATGGATTGAGTCCATGCAAACTGGCATTTAGCCAGCATGGTGGACTACGGCCTAGACCCGTCCCGAGTAATGGATTAAAGACAAGCATAGCGTTCCCTCCCACCTAACCTTCAGAATGTGCAAAAGATATAAAGAGGGCTCAAAAAAAAAAGAAGATGAAAATGGAATACCCAATAAGAAACAAAAAGTGAGTATTGCACATTTCATTTTGGGGTTTACATTTTCGAAAACTGCGGTGACAGACGGCCGAATGGGTGATATTCAATCTGTGCATAATTTCCAATCTACCCCGCGTCACTCTTTCTGACAAGGACTGTCCTCACATATTGAACTGTCACTGATCGTTCACCTTCTGTTATGTTTATACATCTATCGGTATAGAAAATAGAACCTAGTTAGGAAGTTATTTAAATAACATTTGATAGATCAAAATCATCCATATAGAAAAATCAGAAAAAAATGTTTTTTTGACTATCCCTGGACAAGTTAATCGTGAAGGAAAACATCGCGAGGAAACCTGCATGCCTGAGAGTTCACAAAAAATTTTTTTTCAAAGTCCACCAACCCGCAGTAGGCCAGCGTGGTGGACTAAGGCCTACATCCCTCTCATTGCGAGAAGGAGACGGGAAGGAGGTGGGTCATTAATGGATTTTGACAAATTATGATACTCCTGGGAAAATCAAAAAACTAGATTAAGTATACAGATTATGCTTGCGGTTAAGACCTAAGAGTTTCTAAGAAACCAGGAAATGGATAGAAATACTTCTAGCTGTCAAGAAAACATTGGTCTTATAGCCTTATTAAGGTCTGAGCGATGCCTGCTTGGAAAGCTAGTGGTAAATACGAATACAGTGTGTCTGGTCTTCCATTTTATGCTCTTAAATAATTGCTAGTTCCAGACCGGACACACTGTATAAGTGAATATTTGCGTGAGTGAAATATTTTTATGGTTACAGGGTTAATAGAGAGGCAGTAAAAGATATCTCAATATCGCTTATTTTGGCCATGGTAAACGTATAAAACGCAGAATCCCACAACAAACGCGAAAGAAACCTATCCAACGCACCCTTATCTCCCTTTCTCAATCGTAACTAGCCTTTCTGTGCGGTCACTTGCGAGATATCGCCAAATATGAACACTTAAACGACAAAAGGAAAATGAAGGATTTTTCGTTATTTCACTTCCTATTTTCTTATCAAAGACTTCTTATCACAGTTTTTCTCAGCTTGCACCTCAATTGAGATACTTTATAATAGTGTGATTTTGATATGCATGTAGATTATAATGTCAAATATGGATTATGAACACTTCAGTGACAAAAGCGTTGGCCCGAATTGGCCCAAACCCGATGGTTTGACCGATGTCAATATAGGAAAAAGAAGATTTTTTTGTATTTTACGTCTGATTTTTCTTTGGCTTCGAAACCAGAAGACATGGGGTGGATTAGAAAGAAGGAATAGTTTAATTTTTTTGCTTTTTCCTTTTATACTCATTGTCCAAAGAGAGAGTTTTGACTCATTAAAACACTACACACGTGCCCTAAAAATAAACTCAGAAAATCTTTTGCAAAAAAATCTGATTTTACAGAACTTTTTAAAAACTGTAATGAATTATTTAAAACAAAACTACCTCCATTACAAAGTAGGCATATATTGTTATTGTGAGCAGAAGCCCTATCCCTTAACTGCAGTACATAAAAGGGACAGAAGCGGTACAATTCTCAATAGGAGCGGTAATTTCGAGATCCGTTATAACGCGATAAAGGACTATTCAGAGGAAACGGCTAGGTCGGACTGTACAGCGTTTTGTCGGGTTGTATTGAGGTTTGAGGTTTAGTACAATTTGCGCAGTCATCAAATAAACTTATGGCAATAAACGCAAATACTACACTAAAGTATTTGCGCTTAACCTTATATTTGTTTGATGTTTCACAAAACCTAATCTGAGCATGGGTTGTTGCCTAAGATTAAAATGAGTAAGAAAAAAGTTTAGCATTAAACCTTTCATCGTTAGTCATTATTTTAATCATGTCTGTTGATGAACTAATTTTCGATATTTAAGACAGACAAAAATCTACATACCTAAGTATTACGTTTCATTTGCTGTAATGAATCATGAATGCTGGCATCAAAAAGTAATAACTACCTAGCACAAGTAATTTGGGTGTCATTGGGCATTAATTACACAGTATGGTAATTTAATTACGAGGCATCTTACTGCCCTTAATTGTGTTCGTAATGACAGGGCATTACGAATTTCCTCAAATGTACTTTGTACAGTAAGAGATCATGGACTTTTATTTATTTGTAAATATTTCAAAAATGGAATGGTTTTTCATCTGTATTTTAGGCAGCTTATTTGATTTTCCTTAATCTAACAGAGGAAGAAGAATTGGTAGGTAATAAGCCAAAGAGGATTATTATTGGAGATTGGAAATAGTGGCTATTGACTATGGGACCATGTAAGTACCTAGGTAGGTACATATTTCTAATAGTCTCCATCAGGGAATAGCAACTGCAATCTGTATGGATAGATAGGCTGGCACATTAAGCCGACACGTTAAGTGTTAAGCACATTAAACAGGTTCAGTCGGTTTAAAGTGCATTCTGAAGCACACATGTGATTTGACCCCTCACCCTTTAATCGGTTGCGATCTATGCTAGAACATCTGCTTAAAACCGATCAGGTTATTGGGCAAGTTACCGCATAAGTATTGTTTTCTGACTTATCCCATATCCTGATTGCAGCGAAAAAAACGTTCGCTCGGAACAAGTCGATCTTACAACAACGTCATTACGTACGATCAGTCGAATGTAAACTAAGTGTATTTATACAGGTAATTCATTTGGAACTAAGTATAATAAGGTAAATAGCTTGCCTTAACTCAAATTGTTATTCTTATGGCAGTCTTTCATAAAAAGCAGTTAATTGCACCTTCAGTAACAACAGACAGGAAACTGAAAACAGTCAAAAAGTTCAGCTTGGCACAAATGCAAATTGAGGCTAATGCGCTAATTAGAATTCGTTGCCTGCGTTTTAGGTGCGTTCATTAAGTAACAAAGTGTCGATTACTACCAAAGTAGAGTGCTACTGTAGATGAAAGGGCTTGTTTTTTTTATTTTTTTCGGTCTGTTACTCGAGATGTCTGATCCTAAGGAAAGGAAATGCATCAGCATTTCCTTCCGGCAAAGGAAAACATCGCAGAGAAACCAAAGTTCTCAAGGCATGTGAATTTCAACAACTCACAATTGGTCAGCGTGGTGCTGGTCTTAACCTGAGAGGAAACCCGGCCGAGTCAGCGGCCTAAGTCACTGATGAGTTATGGACAGACAAATTATATTATAGTTTTAAAAATTGTGAAAAAGTTTGCAAACCCGTTGATCTGTAGTTATCAAAAGCCAAATTGCAAAACACTAGATCCTAAATTTGGCTAGATTTAGCGTCTAAGCTATCTGATCTTCGATTTGATCTTCTAGGTTTCTGGCTATCATAAATAAATATTTTGCATTTCCAATCTAATTTACTCAAGGGTCATAATAAACCATGAATAACTTTCAAGTATACCATCTTTTGTTTCCCCATAAATCGTAGGGCAGAATCTTGGCGCTTGCAATAAAAGTCACTTAAGAGGAATTCTCTCCCTAAATTAAGGTAGAGCCTACAGCTAAGATTGAAGAGGGTTTCATTGTAAGATGTGGCTGAGGCGCTATTAATTAATTCTGCATTCCGCTGTAGTAGCCTAGTTCTGCTAGATGTGACGCGGAAAACGCTTTATTAGTTGTTTTAAGCATGTAGCCCGGTCAAGATTCATCCTTCACCCTTCATCCTTGTATTAAATTCCAAAGAAGCTGAAAATTTACATAAACGTTAGGGATATCATTATAATAAAGCTGTGAAAAGTCCCCATCGATCCTAAGTGTGCAAAAAATATCAAAGGTATATGTCTATACAAATATTATAAAGAGGAAAGGTTTGATTTTTTGTTTGTTTGTTTGTTTGTATGAATTGAATAGGCTCCGAAACTACTTGGCAGATTTGAAAAATTCTTTCACTGTTGGAAAGCTACATCATTTCTGAGTGACATAGGCTATATTTCATTTTCAAAAAAAATAGGCATCCTTACTAAAATTACGATAACGTAATCCAAGGTGTGAAAAAAATATCAAAAAACTACCTTACATCGCGTGCGCTGCGAAAACTATTGATGATAGAACAAAATGATATACTACATTTTTTTAGAACACACCATTATCTACAAAAAATCAGCGGCAGCATATCTCTAACTATTACAGTCCTGTCACAATAAGCGTTTTTTTATTGAAAAAAAGAAATTAAAATACCACCGCTACAAAAAGCTCTTTATTTGTACCTTGGTATTAACCCTTATCAAAATAAATGATGTATTATTTAAGACTGCTTCAATATCTTTATATTACTTTTTGAATTATTCGATTCTGACAATCCATTCAAAAGATATCACGAGTTAAAAAAAAATTAAAAAATAAACTGTATTCTGAAGTCTTAGTGTACGTATAACTGTATTTGGGTATCAAATGAAAGGGCTTGATTGGTAGAATAGAGCTCACTATGAAAAAATGAAAATCCAAGATGGCCGCCGTAACAAAGTGCCGTATTAAATATTTTCCACAACTGCCTCAATATGGGTATCAAATGAAAGGGCTTGATTCGTAGAATAGAGCTCACTATAAAAATGAAAATCCGAGATGGCCGCCGCCACAAAATGGCGGATTACATGTTTTTTTCCGCAACTACCTCAATATGGGTATCAAATGAAAGGACTTGATTGGTGAAATAGAGCTCACTATGAAAAAATGAAAATCCAAGATGGCCGCCGCCACTAAATGGCGGATTACATATTTTTTTCCGCAACTACCTCAATATGGGTATCAAATGAAAGGGCTTGATTGGTAGAATAGAGCTCACTATGAAAAAATTAAAATCCAAGATGGCCGCCGTAACAAAGTGCCGTATTAAATATTTTCCACAACTGCCTCAATATGGGTATCAAATGAAAGGGCTTGATTAGTAGAATAGAGCTCACAATAAAAAAATGAAAATCCAAGATGGCCGCCGCCACAAAATCTTGGGTTACATATTTTTTCCGCGCCTACCTCAATATGGGTATCAAATGAAATGGCTTGATTGGTAGAATAGAGTTCACTATGAAAAAAACGAAAATCCGAGATGGCCGATGGGTATCAAATGAAAGGGCTTGATTAGTAGAATAGAGCTCACAATAAAAAAATTAAAATCCAAGGACCCTTACTAAAACTTAAGTAACGTAATCCAACCCAAGGTGTAAAAAAAGTGCCCTAAAACGTCTTTCGTCGCAAGCGCTGCGGAAACTATTGATGATAGAACAAAAGTATGCGGTACAATATTAAAGAAATATTCACAAAAAACTTCGCGGTACCATAATTATGTCCAACTATTATCATTATGTCACAATAACTACTTTTTACAGTTTAAAAGTTAATAGAAATACCGACCAAAATTAGACCATGTTATTCATGTCAGTAACCCATTAATGACCCACTTAGGACGTAGGTCTCAGTCCACTACGCTGGCCTACTGCGGGTTGGTGGACTTCATATACCTTTGAGAACATTTGTTTTTGTGAAATCTCAGGCATGCAGGTTTCCTCACAATGGTTTCTTTCACCGTAACAGCAGGTGATATTTAATTTTTTATAAAGCGCACATAACTTTTTTTGCAAAGTCATTTGTGTCTGCCACTGGGATTCGAACCCGGATCCCTCGATTCGAGGTCGAATTCTAAGCCACTGGGCTATCTGTTACTTCTGTTATTCATACTTTTGCTTAAATCCTTATCCAAATATTTTTCGTTGTAACTAACGTGTTAAAGTTGTTTGGTTTTCGCAATGGACTTGGTGGTGGAAAGTTGACTGTGTTTCAAAAAAGCTTTTGATATTAGTCAAATTAATTGGCAGAGCGAAGCCTGCCGGGTCAGCTAGTTATACATATAAAGGTATATGTTATATATATATTTTATGTTATCTCAGAAATGGATAGATACTAAGAGCAGAGACAAAAGTGTGAGGACATTTTTGAAGCTATTTGCATGTCTATAATTTGTTTCAGATATTTTATCACAGAACTAACCGTTTCGGTAAAAAATAAAAAGAATCCTTTTTTCGAACTGTGACCTCGTATCGATGGGGCACTTTTCAGAAATTCATTATAATGATATTCCTTAGGTTCATGCAAATTTTCAGTTTCTTTGGATTTAATAATTAATAAATAGACCAGCGTGATTGACTAAAACCTAATTAGTCACATTGGATTGCCAATGATCGAAATGGTTGGTTTTTGGCTTTGTTTTGAGTTTACATCAACCATGAGCTACTAATTCTTCTTCAAAGAATATTGGGTATTCATCCAGTACCAATGACTATATCAACGTTATCACCCTTCGCAGGCGACCGAACACTAATTTAATTTAATTATTAACAAATCAACTGAGCTTATTAGGAGCTTGTATTGTGTGACTATCGTCTGCCTCAAAATTGCTTAGATAAATATTGGCTTCAGTCTTCAGGCCTTTGTATTTTATACATGGGAAATTCCAAAGACTTTAGAGAAAAAAATATTACTTGGGAAATGAAACGAATCAGGCTTCGCAACCTTAGGGTGGATGTTATATAATCTTCCTCGTGACTGTACTTTGAAGGTAGGTAATGTCACAATGTTTCTTGACTTCAAAACGGAATTTGCATTTTTATGAATTTATAAGCCTAACAATTTGTAAACTTTTTGACAATTTTGCTTATATTTAAGCGATTTTACAATAAAAACTGCTTTTAAAACATTGCTTACCTTAGAGAAATTGTAAAACGTACACAAAAATGATAACTGTGCTTCTGTTACAACTAATAATAACTGGACCTTTTTGTATAAATCAACAAAATGGTAAAAATGACTACTACGCTTCTGTAAAAAATGGAAGATAAAGAAAATTTAAAACAAGTGAACCGATGACATTGAGCAGAAAATTCAGTCTTAGCATTGCAGATTCGTGTTTATTTTTAGGGGTTGCGACCTGACTTTGTGACATGGTAATCACGGCATAAAAAACAGTTGTACTAGGCATGTAGTGGTCGAGGAAGCTATATCGATACACAGCGTGTTGGCTTCGAACTTATTTAAGGGAAAACAATGGACCAAATTTCAGCGACAAATCACCCACTCCTTTTGAAATGGCAGCCATTTGAATTTTGTATAATTTTTTATGGGTATACAAGATAATTTCGATTTCTTTTGATCTGAATGTTCTACAGAGATAAAAAGGTGTTATTTGATAGTTAATGTTACCATCAATCAGATAACAAAGATAAAATTGCCTATTTTTAAATGTAAAATGTCTTAATAAGGTTTTTTTGCTGATATCAATGAAAAAGTTGATGGTTTTTTCATTTTTTCTTACATAACTCAAAAACCAGCTCGTCAAGGCCAATATTTTTTTACAGGTATTGGTACAGGAACAGTAATTTTTCATTTTTTGCTACAATAGTTATCGATAACGTTTCGACAAGCCTTGATCTGACTCAAAGCTCGGTCTGCGAGTATTCAGTTCGCTAATGTCCCGTTTATTTCAAGGTAACCTTCAGATTTCGTATGCAACCCAAATGCAATATGCATTTCTTTGTGGTAGTTCAAGGAACTGGAATTCACGATTTGTAGTTCGTAGTTTTTTTTTCAAGGAGATAGGTCAATGAAAGGTACAAATGAATGTGTAGCTTTTGTGTAGGATCTGCGCGAGACTTGAGTCAGGGCTAAGTAACAAGTATAGACACAGTATAAAGGTTATAAAATTACTAATAAAATTTACAACATGTGCTTTTGTTGAACATGTTCTTTTTATTTTACACAACGAATTTCTGCTAGTTATACCTCCGTTATAGGAAAAGCCTCCAAAACCTTTTCAGGTTTTGGAGGCTTTTCCTCATGAGTAGCGTTCCTAACTTTGCGCATAAAGCGCTTGTCTTTGATTAATTTGATTAACCTATCCATCAAACTATTAGCAACATTGTGTAAAAATCCACATATTTTATTATTCATTGCATTGCTGTTACAAGGAATTGCTGTATGGGGAAGCCTTTCATAAAAGCGGCCTTAAAATAATTATGTATTAATAAAACGAACGCTGTACGAAAACACCTAGTTAAAATGCATGAGCAACATTTTTGGGTTTACGTGTTTCGTAAATAATATAATCTACTTAAAGGCGCTCATAAAATTACGGCGTCATAAATATTACGTTTCTATTAAAAGAAAAGTTATGTACTCGTATGTTATGGTGACGTTCTGTAAGATATTTTATCTTGTTTTCGTGAATACCTATATACGCGAGTGGATAATTGTCTTTAACCCATTAGTTACCCACTGCAGGGTCAGGTCTCCCCTTACAATGAAAAGTATTTATAATTTATAGAATGTTGCAGCGCTATATAAGTGTTTAAAATAATCGCTCTGGCTTAGTAAGCGCAAAGTATAGCGCCACCGGAGCGGCAATGTTAAATCTAATAAGTCTCACTCAGCCCGCGAATTCGACAATTTTCCCTCATACATTTTAAGCTGATATTTTCTTCGCTTAAAGTGATGCCGGTAGGCACTCTACTCGTACATTGAAGGTTCATAGTGTGGGATATTGTGTTTTGAGTTTACCCGCGTAACCCACCGTCATTCAGATTGTTCTTCATGCCTCGCTTTACAGTTATACCTACGTTATTGTTGCCGGAGATACTTCATACAAGGCAGCAGCCATTTCAGATATAGGAGTCCATGAGTGTTAGTGACTACTTAACATCAGTTTACCTACTTGTACGAACATTAATCTAAAACAATTCGGCGAAGGCTAGCTAGACTAGGTGATCATGCCTAGAGAATGGCTGTGCTCCGTTTACGGCATCTTGGATTTTTGTATTTTGTAACACATTTCAATGATGCACGTAGAAAACTTTAATAGCGTGATTCAGAATACTCGTGGCGCCATCCCTTGACAGGTAGTGGAAGTTGCTACAAAATTAAATAACAAAGGTTCTAATAGCCGCTTAAAGATCTTGAAAGAAGAAAATAGAAAGTTACAGAGCTGTAAGCGCTTAAAATAATCGCTCTGGCTTAATAAGCGCAAAGTATAGCGCCACCGGAGCGGCAATGTTAAATCTAATAAGTATCACTCAGCCCGCGAACTCGACAATTTTCCCTCATGAATTTTAAACAGATATTTTCTTCGCTGAAAGTGATGCCAGTAAGTTCATAGTGCGGGATATTATCTTTGGAATGAAGGTGTGCTTTGAAAAATAAATTTTAGATCGTTCTCGTTTAGATATTTATTTTTTAAAGTGATTTATCAATTATACTACCCCTAATATATGTTTAAAATATAACAACTATAGGCTAAGTATTGCCCATTGTGTAACCCAGAATTCCCTATGGGGAATTATATTATGGGGTTATGAATATGAATTGTTATTAATTTATTTAAATTAATAGCTATTCCGGCTACAGAGGTTGACCGACCAACCAACACGACAAATTTTAAACACAAGGCTTTGTTTGGATCGTTCCTAGTCCTAATTGAAATACGCAGTGAACAACTATTGCGTGCGACATGGCAATTAGACACAGGGTATCAGGTAGTTAAAATTTACCTGAAGCCTTTTCTACTTTTTCGTTCAAAAAGCGTTTTTTGTACGCTGTAAAGCTTCATACATAGTGCGCACTCAGAATATCTCCTAAAAGCCTTTACCTCATTCTCAATAAGAAAAAGTGTGCTCTCAAAGTGAACAGCCTGAGTGGGTTGTCTAAGTTTAGATTTTTGAGTGGCCCATTTAAGCCACCACTGTACAGGAATTTTAGATTTTATGAAAGCGGTGATAGCCCAGTGCCCTTAGAATTTGACATCTTAATCGAAGATCCGGGTTCGAATTCACAGCACCCACGATAATCCTACCGTGACGTGGGTATCATTTTATACACATTTTTCAGAACGTTTTCTTCTTTGTTGATCTACATATTTTCTATTTTTTTCGAGTAGTAACAAAGCAAAGATTTACAATTATATACCTACACCGCAGCGTCGAATTAAAATTTTAATTTCGACGAGTAGACGATCGCTAATAAAGTAAATCGTGTAATTTAGAATTTTGGTGAAAATGGGCGAAAGTAATAAGCAATGTTTATTTAAATTTCCACTGTAGCAGTGTAATAAGCATGAAAGATCTCTATATTTTCATTGTAACCAACAAACGCATTAATTAAAATCTTTCATGTAGATTACCTCAATTAAATTTGCCGTATGAAGAGAAATTATTGCTGGTTTTAAAATAAATGAGCTTATGCGCTCGATTTGTTTTTTTATATTATTTAATTATTGGCACATCATTCAGTGTTAATAACATTTATTAGCGAGGGATTTGATATAATAAATTATTTAAATACTGAAACACAAAATATCAGCGGCGTGAATACATGGACATATTGAAGTGCGCTTCACTCGGGACTTACCTATAATTATCTTAGAGAAAATTGCTGGAACTTATTAACGACTGACTGCAGGGTTAGGTCATCTCTTGTTATGAGAAGGATATATGGCCCTGGTCCACCACGCTGGCATATTGCGGGTTTGTGGACTTCACAACCCATTCAGAAAGTAAGCAAAAACTCTTAGGCACGCAGGTTTACTTACGATGTTTTATTCACCATGCAATATATCAAGTGCCTTTCATTTCTAAATGAGGATCTTTTACCTGAGGTGTTTCAACGGGATTATGACATGGGGTTCTTCAAGAAAGGCTCAAAAAAATCACTTGCTCAGCCGGCAACGCACTGGTGACCCTCTTTTGCCCATTTCCGACAATGCTAACCAGTTACCATCAGGCCTGTTTGCATTTTGTTTTGCATAGTCATTGGTTTATGAACTTGGATATTCCGAGTAAAAGACCGTGTTTCTAGCCACTGGGCCATCATCGCTTGATCGTGGCTAGTCGCCGTCATAGTCTAGCAAGTGGTTAAGGCCGATTCAGACTACGACACTCAATCGTACACTCAGATAAACCCCTAGTGTTTATGTGTGAACGATAGTTAGTTGCGCACCTAAAAACGAGTGTGTCACTCGCGTTCACACATAAACACTAGGTGTCTCGAATGAGTGTACCATTATCAGTGTCGTTGTCTAAAATAGGCCGTTAGGGCTGCTTAGGACTCGTTGTGTCACTTTCACGTTTTTCCCTTTTTGATACGCAAATCTAAATCAAACATAAAGAACGAACACAATGGACAGCGGAGTGTCTTTTATATGACACTGTGAGAGCCGTATGGCCGAAGAAAGGTGTCGTATCTCTTTGTCACAAATAAGAAGAAAAGCTATTACGTATATTAGAATGGTATTGTTGGAGTGTCGGCTTTGAATAGGTACCAATTCGGCTCTCTACTGGGTGGTTGAAAAACCCGGTCAAGTGTGTTCGGGTGCTCCGAGTTTGGGTACCTTACAGTCCCTTTTAATAGCTTAACTCGTATGGGATCTTCGAAGATTATTTAGAATTTCAAAACGTCACAATTTTATGATAGAATGAGGGAACCTTTTTAAGGAGGTAATAATTTATTATCTTGGACGTAATACCTACTAATACCTATATTTTTAACGATCCGGCAAATCTTAGTACGTACGGGACATGTACAGTCGGTGATTTAATGATGGAGGCAGAAGATCGACCAGGTAACGGAATTCCGTTCACAAACTTTCAAATTATAATAGTAGTAGGACTAACTACCTATAGATTAGTGAAACATCTTTAACCGCGCTATGATACTTAGTTTGATATCAGCATAACGCTACAGTTTTTGCAAACGCTTCGTTTCACCATCTCTGCCACGGAACACTAAAAAACTCCGCAAGTGACATGAAAAGCGTTTTATTACAAAGTTAAATTACAAAGCTGGATTTGGGACGTCAAAAGTTGGGCATTCAACGAAAAAGTGGCAAAAAAATTTATTGCCGAACATGTGCTTTACCTACACTTTGTTTCGTTATTTATATTCAAAGTGAGATTACTTTTTTGATTAACTTCGTGATATTTTAATAAGTTGTCCCAATTACGATGTTAACTGACTTTTTTGTCGCTTTTAGACCTGTTTTTTTCAACACACCATATTTCCCGACACGACGTCGCGTCTTATTTAAGAAATCTTCGTAAACTAGGTCGCCAAGTAGTCTAAATAAGACTATATTTTTTTAAATTTGAATTTGAAACATAATGGAATGTACGTTCACATAATGTTTGTCTATGTGTGCAATGTGCATGTCAAATTACTCACTATCTTATGGTAGTGTGCTTGGCGTGTTTTCTGATGAATTTTAAATGCATTTTATTTAAAAATATTAGAATTTGTGTATTATTCTCCAATTAAAATTTAATTATGCCATATTTCGAACTGCTCTGTTTGCATAGTGAGCTGAAATTGTAACCCAAAATTTTCGCTTTACGTATTAATATAAGAAGATAAATCTGCCCAATGCTGACGCCAGAGATGCTGACGAAATTGCTTTTAAAATTATAATTCGTACACTGACACAGTAAAGCCCACATGAGGAGTGTGTTTTGAAATAAATGTGACATGTTAAGAGCTGTTTTCTTGGTTCGGTGATATTTTATTACAGCTCGGATGTGTCAAAGCTATGATTATTTTCAGGTATTTTTATAAAATAGTAGAATAAAATCATGCATATCATCCGTTTCTTACAGTAGCCCATGCAGGACTGGGTTTAGTCATTGCAAATGATTATAATAACTAGAAAATTTGGAAATATCTGCGGACTTAACTTAAACTTGAACAAACTAACTGATCTTCCTGCGGTCAGTGTGGTTATGTCACCTGAAATGGGTTTTTCCACGGTTTTTAACTAATTTAATCTTCACTATCATCATTTCAGCCCTTCGTAATCCGATGCTGGCCATGGGCTTCTCCTGTTCGACGCCACTCCACCCGGTCTGGGCTCTTCGAATCTAACGGTTTCCCGCTATCTTCTTCAGGTCATCGGTCTACCTGGCCGGAGGGCGTCCTATACAATTTTTGCGAATTTAATACCACAAAAAAGTATCATACCTAATTAACGAATTATGTTAACGAATTATGCTACTTCCTTAACTTTAAGGTCAATGCTTCTATGTAGTGCGTAGTGGTTAAAAAAATAAGTTAAGAACAAAAAAACGCTATATGTATTATTCATTATGTATTATATGTATTATATTATTCACACTTGTGAATAAAGCAACTAGGTACCTTCTTTGGTCAGTAGGTACCAACCAGGGGCTGCATATAAATTAACATAAAAAATATATAAATTGTGGAAAAAAAAAAACATTTTTTAACTATGGTTGACGTAGCACACACGTGATTACCTTTTTAAAGCACTTAAATCTAAGACACTCGTTTCACCGCTATTGAGTAATCAGAAGCTAACGTTGGCGTCGTGATTTAAGCTTGACCTTTTTTCTCCTTAACCTTAAATTTAATAATATTAGACACGATAATTCTAGAAAACTCACTATTAAAGTTTATGTATCATACGGTTAAAAGAATATTTTATATCACAAATATATAGTTAAGAAAATTTGATGGCAGGTACCTACTAACTAAAAACTGTCTTGGTAGCTTTTTTCAAGTTTTTTTTACTGTCTTGATTTTCTTAGAAAGACTTTGAATTTGAATTTGTAAAACTGCATCATTTTGTACTAGTAAGTGTTCTGTCAGACACATTCCTTACGCCATACAATATTTTTACGGTACATAGAGGCCGCAAAAACTCGGCACATTTTTGATGACTCGCGTCAAATGAGACCTGAAAAATAATGATAAAAGCCTGGTGATCTGCTAATGGTGCATTTTCTGTGACCTTCGGTGGGTACATACTCGTAGCTATGTAAAATACCATGGTTTTTCACTGAAGCGAAATGTAAAAACACGTCTTACGTGTTCCACTACCCTAGACGCTTCTATTATCTATTTGAGGTTTTTAAACATTTTTAGCGCTGAGGTTTTTTATAAACTTGTTATCTTTAATAAAACATGTCCTTTACTATTGTTTGTTTAAAAAGTTTTCAAAATAAACGAATAAATATTGTTTGTCCTGTAAGTATGGATTGAATAATTTTTAGAATATACTCTATTTTTCTAATATCCACTACTAAACTAGAAGCCTTTTTCACGAATTTCCTTACATTTTCATATAATTTTTTGAATACGATATTGGGCTTGTAGAATTTTAAATTAAAGTTTTATCATCCAAATTCTATTTTCATGAAAGATAATAATATAAAAAAGTTGTTGATTACATTTTCTGACTATCGTTGACGATCGAGACGTTGGGACTCACATACGTATTACACTTTATTATATTAGTGTAAATACATTCAGTACCAGAAACATTGTCGACAGAAAGCTGATAGAGTATTCATGAACGTGTGTTCAGGGATATCCCATCGCATACATAAGCTGCAGCCCTTATTCATGCGATGACGCACACCTTGCTTGGGGGATTTCTGACGTCATTCTGTAATGCCATGAGACGTAGCTCACCGTGACTGGGATTTAAATGTTAGCTGTCAGCCAGTATTGCCGCCTAATTTGGTGCTTTATAAAGCCCAAAAGCCCGACTAAGCAATGGAAAAAAGTGATGTTTTATATTATTTTATTTTTTATTTTACGGTACTTATGAAGAACTTTTTTTTGAGTTACTTGCAGTAGTTGTAGGTATGTATTTTTGTTGAGCCAAATCTTGCAACTGAATATTAAAGCAGTTACCCTTTACCGGTTCACAATAATTTTTGTTGTTGTGTAGGTCTTTAGTATGCATTACAATGCACGTATTAGTGACGCCTTTTAAAATCCAATGTGTTACGTTTTCGTTAAGTTACGTTTTCGGCACTCACTTGATAGGTATGGGTCTCAAATAAAAGGACTGAGAATAAGATAGAAAGAAATAATTTCTATAAAAGTTAGAGAGAAAAATATGTTTTTAACTTTTAATTTTATACGATATCAAGTTCAGTAGAAGTTACTAGAAAAATAAAGGTTAGTTCAAGGTGTAATAAATATTAAAAACAGACTGTCTCGTCTCAAAGTTAACTCCGACCGACTTAGAAAAAATATTTGTACATATTTACCTGAAAACTCAATTAACCGCAAAGTTACGTAAAGTAAACAAGATATCCCGACGTTTCAGGCGTCTAAATATTAAGGTTACGCAAAAAAGACACAAATTCGGTAAACATTTTTATACAAACAATTTTCAACGTACGAGCTTTGAATATATTATACGGAGAAGGCCAAAAGACATGTAAATATTTTACAAGGTCGGCTTTTTGTTTGTTTATCCGCCCAAAGCTGCATCACTTTGACTTGTTGAAATTATTATAAACGATTTTTTTGACATGTGGTGTTTACTTTTTATATTGGTCTAAATATTAACATTATATAATAGGTATTAGATAGTATAGTATATATAAACAATATTAAAACTATCCCGACGTCGGATTAGACACTAGAAGTGCCGAAAAGTACTACCCACTTTTATAACCATCATTCATTAATTATTATATATCATTGAATAACCATCTGTAAATTCTCCCACGATATTTATCCATGATTAAACTTTAAATAGTGTACTTAAAGTTTGGGTCTTAGCTAAAGTAATTCTAAACTTGCTCGTACAAACAATGAGTAAGATTTTCATAATCCATCTAAACAATACGGCTGCGTTATCATGTGCTCTACCACTCCAGCAAACACATTGGTATACCACCAGACTGTTAACAGAAACAAGTGATGTCTGAGTTCTGACCTCTGTTCTCGTAATAATCTTAACATTTAAGTACTTGTCCCACTATCTAGTAAGATTTTTTTAATAGTAACTGAGTAGCAAGCGGTTATGCCACGTCAAATAGCGAAATAAATCCTATCAAAAGAATCCTCAGGTTGTATGCGGATGCGGCGGGATGCGGGCATAAGGACTAAGTATGTCATGTCAGTACCCATTAATGACCCACTACAGGGTCCGTCTCCTCTCACAACGAGAAGGATGTAGGCCTTAGTCCACCACGCTGGCCTACTGCGGGTTGGTGGACTTCGCATGCCTTTGAGAACATTTTTTTTGTGAACTCTCAGGCATGCAGGTTTCCTCACGATGTTTTCCTTCACCGTAACAGCAGGTGATATTTAATTTCATAAATCGCACATAACTTTTATTACAAAGTCATTGCTGCGTGCCACTGGGATTCGAACCCGGATCCCTCGATTCGAGGTCGAATTCTAAGCCACTGGGCTATCACCGCTGCAGGACTAAGTAAATTTGCCTCAAATTAAGTATCCACGGCAACCATATCTCCCAAACACAGGACATGAAGAACATGATGCTTTACGACGTTCTAATGGTTCTAGCTTAGTTAGGTCATTTTTTTTTCTCGCATTTTTTTCAAATTTTCTCACCTCACTCTCAAACTAATGACGAAATGGAAGCGCAGAACATGCTGTTCCATAGATTATAAGCGGCACAAAAAGTGACACAGTAAAAGTGTAAACTACATAATGTTAACTTTATTCACTTTAATAACAATTTAATCTATTATAAAGCATTAAATGTGTAGGTAACACACTTTGACTTCCAATTTATGAAGGTGTCTGCCAAGCCAACGGGAAAAGATCGTTCGTCCCGACGCGATGTTCACGGAGATCGCAAGATCTTTTCTCCCTGTAATGAAACATACGCCTTATAGTTTGAAAACTTTATGAAAACTTTTCCGCAGCACCAAGTTCTGAATGTTTGAGATTGCTGCGGTTTTTCCATACATAACTCAAACATTTAAGTAGCCTATGAGGATTTCATTATAATAATAATAATAAATTTAGTATATCTTTATCAATGAATTTTCAAAATGATTCATATTAAGAAAACGCTATACCTACCTGCCGAAGCCTATTCCTTTGCGTCATATTTTAGCTAAGTCCATCGGTCTTCCTGTAAAATTGATGACAAAAATTTCATACAAATATATGTGACTTCAATATCTTAAAGTCATTGCTTAAAGTTATATCTTGGGACACAATGTAGCAGTTTATGAAAGGTGGTACGGGTAGATATATCAAAACCCAATCAAAACCTATCAAAATCGAGTGAATGTATGTGACAGGTAAGTTTTGCATTGTCAGTAACCCATTAATGACCCACTACAGGGTCGGGTCTCCTCTCACAATGAGAGGGATGTAGGCGTTAGTCCACCACGCTGGCCTAATGCGGGTTAGTGGACTTCACATACCTTTGAGAACATTTTTTTTTAACTCTCAGGCATGCAGGTTTCCTCACGATGTTTTTCTTCACCGTAACAACAGGTGATATTTAATTTTATAAAGCGCACATAACTTTTTTACAAAGTCATTGGTGCGTGCCACTGGGATTCGAACCCGGGCCCCTCGATTCGAGGTCGAATTTTAACCCACTGGGCTAACACCGCTTAGTTTTGCATTATTAATTTAAAATATGTATAATTTTTGAGAGTAGGGTATGTAATTGTAGGTACATAATGTACTCCGTCAACGCTTCGCGCGGAGGCGCGTCTCGAGGAATAAGAATGGATTTAAAAAAGCTGTTTTTGTTTAAAACACAACGATCAAAGTTCTAAAACGTTAAAT
The DNA here is from genome assembly GCA_905147235.1 of Erynnis tages. Taxonomy (NCBI): domain Eukaryota; kingdom Metazoa; phylum Arthropoda; class Insecta; order Lepidoptera; family Hesperiidae; genus Erynnis; species Erynnis tages. The sequence continues at coordinate 4,666,289 of LR990092.1, forward strand.
TAAATTCCTGTTCTACAACTAGCATTTATCTGTAAAAGAGTTTTAAATCGTCTACTCACTACACGTAGGGACTGTCGGGCATGTCACTTCGTCGAATAAAATTGCGTTTGCTTTTCAATTGCGGTGCATTTACCTGACGACGATACCTCGAATCGACGTTTGTACCGAATGCACGTGTTGCGTCTTACCATGGGAGTCCTCGTGCTTTTAGAAATGTTTTCCAGGAGCATGAATATACTACTTGTACTACAGATAAAGATCAAGATCTAAATAAGGTATCGTACGTCTCAATAAATAACGTACGTCTATTTTTACTGGCCTAATGGGCCATAAATCGTAAACTGTAAGTTTGAATAAAAAAGTTTACTGAAAACAAAAGGTTTCTTGAAGCTCCACCTGGATCTGTCAGCATTTTTTAATTTTATGCTCAGTAAGTGATCCTAAACCTTATAAAAAAATTGGATTGGAAATCTAGTGCAAAGTTGACCAAAAACATGTCTATTTTTACTGGCTTATAAATTTTACAACTTTCAATAAAGGAACGTAGTTCCAAAAAACATAGATATAACTCCCTCTAATTTAATAGAACTTTGTGAGTTAATTGGATATTCGACTAAATATTCTGCAAATACTTAACGGTTGAGCTAGCTCGCTAAACGTGCATCAATATGCAAACTAATAAATTCCCCAAATTGTATCTAATAATCAATCACCGTGAAAATCATTTGAATACATTCAATTGCTATGAATATTTTGTATTGCGTCGGAATTGTTTGTTTCGACATATTATAATTATAAATAATTATATTTAATGAAAAGCTTGTTAGTTCGTAAGTCAGTGACAGGTTATCGTGATTTTCCTCGCGGCTTACTACTTATACATAGAATGCTTAAGAGAGTAGAATAATGAATGAAGCCTGATGATCAGCATCTTCATGTGCGGATTGAACAGAAAACGTATTAAATATGTTGAATAAAAATATTTTAGTAAATAGCCTTCTAAGGGAATGATCGACGAATATTTAGCGCCATTATTATCGTTTCTTTACTAATTTATTATAGTTATGATGTTAAAACTTTTGTTTGTAATAAAACTTATTCCAAAGAAATATTTTTCGTCACCTAGATATAATATAATCGGACAAAATAATCTAATTTTTGTCATCACGGATTATCACGCCTCCGCTCATTAGTTTGCCCTTTTTCTTTACTCAGAATAAGTAGGAATAAGAGGTCAGGACCATTTCAGTAAAGGCCCGCCTATTTGCGCTTATTAACTTTTTGTGTTGCTGTAACGAGAGATAACCTTTGCTTCCTTATAAATTAAATTCATAAGTAAAATGTTTTAATTTATTTAAAAGGCAGGAAATAAAAACAACGGGTGACATTCCGGGAGTGCGAGCAGAAGTGAACACTAGTCTTGAACATTATTTTGTGCGTTTTTGAATATTTTGGAATGGTTAGGGAATAATTGCTTTATACTTATATCAGTATAAAAATATATATCATTTATGTGATCGTCACTTTTTTCCATTCCATTTCCATATTTTAAACACTCTCCCTCCGTCTTACGAATTTTCAATGAGGTCAAGTGTCCTTAACTTTTTTACCCATTCCAAAACAAGTGCACAACGCCGGTAAAGAAGTTTTCACTTCAAAATATAAACTTTCACACCCATTGGGGTAACCTAACTAGCACACATAATAATAATTATAGTAAGTATGCAATAGGTGGCCTTATCGCTTATGTAGCGATTTCTTCCAGGCGACCTACAAGCCAGAAAGGAAAACAAACAATTAACAACATAATGTAGGGTGCAGAAAACAAATAAAATGTTCAAATTAAAGAGAAAAAGACATAAACATAAATGGACAAAGTATATTAAAATAAAAAGAAAGAAACATAACAAAAATGATTAAAAAGGGATAGATATTGAAATCATATTTCTTGATAATTCTCTTCTGTATACAAATTTTACTATTTGTACTAAGGAGGGTCGGTCTGCGGGTCAAAAAGCTATTTTTATCTTTACTTTTAACCTATTTAACACTATCACCAACCAATGCTTAATAACGTAAATAAAGTTTTTTAACGTTTGTTATCCTAACATTCATTCAAAGCGTCATAAATTTTAAATTGTTCAATCGATAAAATTTTCTAATGCCTCAGGAAATTCGCCATGAATTTCCATGAACATTATTTTGTGTTAGGCTTCTCTCGATGAAAAATTATATGAGAAGAAATTGCCTTGAAAATTGACTTCCTTGGGCGTATACTTGAATACTTACGAGTACCTAAAGATACGATAAAGGATTTTCTTATACTCGTATCAGAGGAGTGACGGAAATACTGTCTGTATTTCCGTTGTTGACGTAAACTGGTCATTAAAACCCATGGATATCCAAATCCATATATGGTTAAAAAACCCCTTCAAAGTAAAGTTCTGGCAACTTTGACTTACCATCAGTTTTACTTCAATCTTCCCAAAGGCTACAAACAAATCCATTATCCTGGAATAGGTCAGCAGTGGACTAATGCCGGAGATTCCGTAGAATAATAATTATAGGCTTCTTGTTGTAAAATGACATTTGACCCTGTAGCTGCATAAATCCTGTATCTGCTTTGAACAAAGCATGGATATTCTAACCATAACTCAGAAACAGTAACGCCTCTCGGTCAGCTCACCATTGTCCTCTATTGTATGGGGTCGAGAGTCCATAAATAACGTGGATTTGTTTATGCCCAGTGTCATTTATATAGCGGGGATTCGAGATAATCAGATCTGTAAAGGGAATTGAGATTATCTGTTGAGCGTTCTATTGGACTCTCTTAAAATCAACCCCAAGTCTACAAGTTGAAAGGATTCACAGGACTTTAGAATTCAAAGGGTTACCACCCATTTGAAGAAAAAATAATTCGTTTCAAACATAATTAGATACATGCAAAATTTTAAATATAGCTTAACGTTAGTTTTGTTCCAATGTTTACAGACTTAGAGCTGCCAATGGATTCTGAGCAAATGTTTCTGTCCGCAAGCTGTGAATCGATGTAACTAATTAAACCATTAATCATGAGATTATACCTATAGGCATTTGTATTGCTTCTTCATAAATAATGGCCCCAAATACGTCAGGTTAATGAACTCAATTATTCAAGATATCCAAATTAGAACGCCTACTGATTAACCTTCAGCGGTAGTACCTAAGGTAGTAAATGATTATTTATTTATTTGACTATAGTTTATTATGCCCGAGTAGTTGAATGGGGCCTGAAAATCTCGGGTTATAAAAAAGTTAACGCCAAACACGGTCGTGTGAGAGGAGACCCGACCCTGTAGTGGGTCATTAATGGGTACTGACAGACAGACAAACACGGTCGTACTGACCGCTAGGCTAATTTCTACTATTTTTGTATGGAAATATTGAGGAGTTAATGCTCCCTGATGTTGATTAAATATGAATAACTTTTTAGTTACTTTTAAATCTTAGCAAATGTTATCTTTTCGGAATCAGTGTGAATTGCAGATATTTTTTAAATAAAGTTCCATAATTCAATACTTAATACAATTTTTTTTGCACTTGAAGATTTTTCAAACAGTAGGTAGTAGTAAAATTCATACTTTTAAGTAATGTTTTTAAAACAATTTAAATATCTTTCAAACCAATAAGCCGAGGATTTCGATAGATAATGCCCCCCCCCCCTATTACAAGTTTTCCATTGGTCCACTGATTACGGGAGATCCTGTATAGTAAAAAAAACTACATTTACTCGAGTGTTCATCATATTGCGCTTTAATTTAAATAGAAAAAGTCTAATTATTTTAAATTAATTACATAATGATACCGGATGATAATCTCTGGAACATGATTTCCAGACATAAATAATAAATTAACATATTGCGTCAAGCCGTTATTTTCGGCTAATCTATTGTTAAGTTAAAACACGTAAGTAGATAATATTCTTATTAAGTTTTGGGAAGTAACGGATTAATTACAAATCTACATAATTAATGCATCATGGCATATTATGGACGAAAAAAGCATGTAAAAACATTTTTAAAACGTAGTTACGCTACATTATTCGACGTCATACACGAGATTATTAATATTTCATAAAAATAGTTACCTAAAAATCACTACTAACCTATTAGGATACTTAGAAAACATTAATCCAATTTACAATTGAAATAATAAATTAAATCTACATTTACAGAAACCCCTTAAAGTTACAGCTAATCAAAATCAAGTTTTTTGAATGACCCAGTCAAATATTCCTCGTGGAATTTTTCTCCCACTCGCTTGCTTTCGTCCGAGAATTGACGGCAGGCATCCTTTAGGCATTCTTTGGATTGACCTCGACGGAGTTCCTTTTCGAACATGTCTGAAACAAAAAAGTACGTGAAAAGTAGGACTCAAGCACTTTAAGTTAGCTGTTATGTTGCGCGTCTTGGCTAACGAAATGGTTGGAAATAATTGTACTTCTAACCCGTCTTTTTATCCATTGATGTCCACTTCAGCCGACCATAATATAATGGTCAATTAAATAATAATTGGCAAAGGTTATGCTACTGACGGCAAATATCTCTATATTCTCTATAGTTCCACTCTGTATCTTCGAAATTCCACCACCCTTCACCAGATTCACATAATATGTATTAAAGTGGGACCAATCGGAAATAACAGATATACCGAACAAAAAATAATTTTGAAAATCAGTCCGCAATCGTGGGAAAAATAGGGCCCTCGTTAATTAAACCTTAATTTACGAGTAAGTCGGTTTGATACTTCAACAGAAATAGATCGCCAAGTGGTCGAAATTGATCGAAGTACGTACACATCATGTAGGAGTATGTGTGTATGACAAAGTGCACAAACTTATGGTAGTGTGCGCGGAGGGCTTTTGACGAGTTTCATGTAAATCTATGAATTTTATTTAAAAGTATTAGAATAGGTGTATTCATCTTCGTAAATCTATACTATTATTATAAAGAGGAAACATTTGTATTTTTGTATGTTTGTAACGAATAAACTCAAAAACTACTTGGCCGATTTCAAAAATTCTTTCACCATTGGAAAGCTACATTCAGTCTGAGTAACATAGGCTATTAAATAAAAATAAAAAAAAATTAAAAAAAAATTCATTGGCAGAGCGAAGCCTGCTGGGTCAGCTAGTTTTTAATAATTTCATTGTGCCACATTTAAAAACTTTTCTTGTCGTGAGCTGTAATTTGTATTCAAAATATTCGCCTAAGATAAAGTACAGCCAGTTATTAGGTACAATAACAAAAGAAGTAAATTAGTAGTTTCATACCTTTGAATTCGTCCAAACTGGGCTGATCGCCTCCATAGTCCTTAGGCAGATACCTCTTGGGTATGAACTTCTGAAGGTCACTAATGTTCTCATGAGCTACAACGCGCTCCATCAACTTGGGCTTCAAGAATTGCTTCATCAGGTTCGTGATGCTTTGGATGAAGGATGGACTGTTGATCAGATGGATTGCGGAGACCCTGATGCCCGTCCCTTCCTGGAACGGAGTTTTGTAACATCGATAGGTGTAATTTGAGGGTTGCAGTGAGTCCACAATACAATAATAATATAGGCCAGTTAGACGTAGACGAAGCGCGCCTAGTCCCGCTGCTTGAGTGTCATGTCAGTACCCATTAATGACCCACTACAGGGTCCGGTCTCCTCTCACAATGAGAAGGATGTAGGCCTTAGTCCACCACGCTGGCCTACTGCGGGTTGGTGGACTTCGCATGCCTTTGAGAACATTTTTTTTGTGAACTCTCAGGCATGCAGGTTTCCTCACGATGTTTTCCTTCACCGTAACAGCAGGTGATATTTAATTTCATAAATCGCACATAACTTTTATTACAAAGTCATTGGTGCGTGCCACTGGGATTCGAACCCGGATCCCTCGATTCGAGGTCGAATTCTAAGCCACTGGGCTATCACCGCTGCGTGAGTAGATAAGGAATATGAAGCGATCGAAAAACTTAAGCAACGTCGGGCGCGGTCAGTACCTGGATGGGTGACCGCTAGCGGCGAATTATGTACATGCGTGCTCCCGTGTTTCGGAAGGCAGGTTGTGCTGTCGGTCCCGGTTGTTACGTATACGACAGCAGTCGGTATACATTGTCGGAGGCTCTATGGGCGGTTTGAAATCATCCGACACGAATTAGCCACTAGCCCGTTTCTCCACCAATCTACATTGCAGCAGCGTGGTGGAGTATGCTCAAGGCCTCCCATTGTTGTGAGGTACCTGTGCCCAAAAGTGGGCCATGAAAGGATTGTAGGCAGTAATATTGGAGTGCCCACTAAACGATAGGTGGCCTGTAGTTCCGTGGCGACTCATTTTTCTATGAAAATCATAAAATTTTAATTTGATTGATGCGACTCATATTGACTGTGTTTTTGAGAAAACTTACTTGAAATATTTGTGTGGACTTTTGAATAACTGACGGGTTAGTCCGTAAGAAGTGCCCAAAGCAACAATTCTTGAAGTCTATTATCCAGATGTCGTTGAATATGTAGTCGTATTTCAGTCTCAAATCACCCAACTGAAAAATGAAAAGGAAAAAGTTTTTAGTATCTTAAACGAAGGTCACGTATAAAAGGGTCTTTATGAATTCGTAGGTGATTAAATTACTTATTTATACAAAAACCATTTTTATAGTAATTGAAAAACAATGCAATGGACACCCAAATCGAACCTCAAACAGAGAAGAAATATCTGATCTGATCTATCTGAGGTTGTATGCTAGTGCTTTGCTACTGATTAGGGCTATGGTGTTCGCCTCAATAAAGTTTCTCCGGCAACATATGAAGAACAGATAAGAGGCTGGCGGTAAAGTACCTCCCCGGACGAGCTACGGTCTACTACTACTACTACTACTAGGTCTACTGGTCTACTACTAGGTCTACTGGTCTACTGGTCTACTACTAGGTCTACTAGGGCTAACTGCATGGCTATCCATGCACTGCAGTGACCACTTACCATTAGGTCTACATTGTCCGATTGCTACTCAGTTACGTACTATTTAAAAAACTGCCTCACCATGAGAGTGTTGGCGAATATCACTTCTGTTGAGTAAGTGTTGATGTCCATGTTATCACAGAATTTGAACACGGAGATTCTCTTCCCTTCGAACGGTATGGGAATCGCTGTTTGACGACTGAAAAAGAGCAAATTCAATGGGTTAAATCGAATTTGTATCTATTCTAACTGTTCCTCCCTAATGCCTTGTCCTTATTTGTTCTCGTAATTCGACACAACTGACCGAACAACCAACACGACAAAATTCTCAGCTTCTTGTATGGAACTGTTCTAACGCAATGCGTTAAAACATGCGACAGATGTACGTATGCACCCAGCTTTGTTGAATTCGTACGAAATCGCGTCTAAAGTCTAAAGTGAGCGTGGTTCGAGAGGTGTCCCCCATGGCATACGATATTCGAGAGGTGTCCCCCATGGCATACGATATTCGAGAGGTGTCCCCCATGGCATATGATATTCGAGAGGTGTCCCCCATGGCACACGATATTGTTTTATTGGGGCCGCTTCAAACCGAGATAGCACTATAACGTAGCCTTCTAGTGACGCTTATTTTTGTTTATGAATATAATGAACGAAAAACAACAGTATAATAAGTTAATTGTAATTATTATTTACTTAATTGTAATTTTATTCCTTTTTACCACAAGTACTTACTTAAAATCTGAATACAAAACGTGTTACATTAAAGTAATTTTATCGAAAATATCTTCTGACTGTGTAGATACTGCGTATTTTTATTTCAGTTGAGGAAAAAATTAATATAAATGTGGGTAATTATATCCTAGAAAACAATAATATTGAGCGTAATTTAATGTATATGATTAAGATCAGTTACGCACGTGTAATTTGCACCTTATTCAGGGTTCGTGTGACCATACATCATTGTTATTTTCTAGAAAAACTTGTGCCTGCTTAATAGGCAGTAGTCATAAGCAAAAATACATTATTTTTGGTAATTCTAATTAAAAGTATAGATAAAAAACGTTGATTTTTATATGCCCAGTGCTACTCTCATAAAAAGATAAATCTAATGAACAAGCTAAAATCCGCCAAGCCGGCTTAGCGTGCTAATACATAATTACATACACATATATGTATTATATGTACATACATTACATGAAAACATTATCATTAATGTATGCCATTGGGACTTGTTACTAGTTAGTGTAAGTTAGACTGTAACTGTTAGATTAAGAGGCTGAATTAAGCCTTTGTACCAACCTCAAAAAATAGTAAGACTAAAGTATGTAACAAATTTGATTTCACACTTTATTGACGTCTGATTAATTTTTTTAAATTATTTTTTATACAGTTATTGGGTAGCAAAATGGCATGCGGGCCATCTGATGTTAAGTGGTTGCATCCGGGAGCTTAATTTCTCATGCCTTTAATAATGTATCCCCGGCAACCATACCTCCCCAGTTGAAACACAAGACATAAAGAACATGCTGCTTTACGACGGGTTAAGAGGCTATCGGTAAGGAACCTCCCCGGACGAGCTGCTATGGCTCTACCACCTAAACTTGTCTATGCGATTGCTAATTCCTTTTGTATACAAAACACTTACTAAAAACTCCAGAACTCATTGTCTTTGTCAGGTAGATATTTCAGCCTCAATTGTATCAGCTCTTGCGCCATAGATCGGTACTTGTAGTAGTTGTCAATCCGTCGTTTTGTTTTTTCGCGTGATCCCTTCGCGATGACAAGCATCCTCTCTATGAAATCTCGATCTGGAAAGAATACAAAGTTATTCCAGAAACCATACGTCACCAAACGGAACATAAGACATGAAGAACAAGCTAATGTTAAAAGGGAGGCGGAAGAGTACCTCGCCAAATGACCTACTACGGTTTCACCACTTAAAACAGCTTTCACTTTAAATGACGTTCCTGAAAAAAAAAACTTCCTCTATCTATACCGAGATCCGGGGCCTGATTCTGTATGACCATTCACACTCGTGTCGCGGCAATGTTGTGTCTTACCCGTGATAAAAAGTAAAAAGGCTTAAAGGCTTAAAAGTCAAATATTATGACAATCTATTCTGTCCCTTATAGAATAGAAATTAAGATTCCTTGTCGTGCCGAACGTGCCGGCACGAAATCTTATGGGACTTACAGAATCAGGGCCCAGGACATTTCTACATTACAATCGGATCTGTTGTAATAATTACATAACAGCAGCGACCAAAATTAAGAACCAATTATTTTCAAACCGATCACATAACGAACTATTACGACGCATAATAATATGTAACACAATTCGAATGCACGGTATCATTTTGTGCCACTTTCTCAAACAAGTTTAGTACATGGGCCTCGGTCAGCAGCTCAGTGTGTCAAAACGAGTTTATTGGTACGAATTATGTTTATTGGTACGAATTAAACAAGATGGTCGCAACTTCGATAGCCGTTGGGGTCATCCACGGGTATCGCACTAACTCATTTCAGGAAGCTTGTGTACTGATGGGGTTCCTTCCGGGGATTTAGAGGCTGATGGTCGTGAATCCGTGAATTCGCAGGACCCAGAGCTCGCTTAGGAAGGATGACTGATAAGTAATCCATTATAAAAGTATAAGTCTCCATTATAAAAAATAGGATTGATCAGCTGATTTAGCCTCGAGCTGGCACCTGGACTTTCGTGGTGCTCGTCTTTTTCTTGACCAGTGAGGGATTCCATAGACATAACCTGTTGGGAGAAGAAAGCTCCAGAGGAGGAGAAGCATCCCAGTACATTGCTGCAGAGCACGATAAAGTATTCAACCACATCCTTTTCCAACCCTCTTAAGTGAGGCTTATATCGCCGTATTAACTATAAGACGTACGAACGTCTTATAGTTTTACGCGTAGGAATTCTGTGAAGAGGAGTTGTGCTGTGTTTGCGTGATGTCCAGATTTCTACGGACTAATACCCCACGCTGTTCCTCTTGGGTTTAGGTGTAGGAGGCCACGAGTACTATCGTATACTCACGCGACCTCGACAATGTTGGTCCGCTACCAGGTGGCTTCTGTATGACCATTCCGATTTAGTGCCGATATCGTGTGTCATCCAACCGTATGTCATTTCATGAACACGGCAAAGCAAGGAACCTTAATGTCTATTCTATAAGGCACACAATAGATTGTCACGATATTTGACTTTTAAGCCTTTTTTGACTTTTTATCACGGGTAAGACACGACTTTGCCGCGATACGAATATGAATGGTCGTACAGAATCGGGCCCCAGATATCCCTCATCTTTATAATATGATGAAGCTGTACCTTCTATATATCGTAGGAATATCTGCGGTTGTAAGAGGTTTAATTGCTCCTCCTGAAGTTCTCTTACGTATTTTTCTAACCAAAACAAATGAGAATTTTCACTTTACGACCATTTTTGAGGACGACGATCCAACACCAGGTTATTACTCCCATATTTGCATATTTCATGAAAAATTAAACTTCCATAACAAACAAAGCTATAATTTTTAACTAAGCCTAAGTACGAGTATGTACTCGTATAAACGAGTATGATTCATATTCAGTACCGTGAAATTTACAGAACTCAAACAATAAATAATTATGCGTGTTACAAAGAATCTAGGATCACACAGGTGGATCTGTTTTGTGAAGTCGTGAACCCAGTAATTGAAGTACATTTTATAATGTACGCTTGTTTCGTTTTTGAATATTTAACGCTTCTTTGCCAGATTGTTGAGGAATGTTATTCGGTATGACGTGCGTAATTTTGCTGTGAACCTATTAAGAGAATCGTTGGATTCGTTAGAGTGGAACGTAGAATGGTGAGGCTTTGCACCTTAAGTAAGTGAATATACATAAGTTCGTTAAGTACGCAATAGAACGATCGTGACGTGACGTGCCTAATTCACAAGCTCAGAGTGGCTCAGCGGAAAATGGTGGAGCTTTTCTCGGTATTTCTCTACGTAACAGAGTCAGAAATGACGAAATTCGTAGAAGAATGAAAGCACCCGACGAAGCTTTTGAGGTTAGCACACTAAAGTTGTAATAGGCTGTAATTTGAAAGTCAAATGTAAAGACAGCGGTAGAGCTTAGTGGTGTCCATTAGGGGAGGCCCGTGTCCAGCAGCTGACTACAAAGTGCTGAAAGGAAATAAGGAAGGAAGCATGAATCATCGTAGCAACTAACAACATACGTAGATCGTGCCGTTTGCAGTTCTCTTCAGATGTTTTATAGAAACATTTTCTCTTTGATATCTTTACTAATAATAATAATATCCTATATCCTATATTAATCCTATATTATTAATATCCTATATTTTTGTTAATAAATTGATTGGTTAGATTTTATTTATTTTTTCTTTACCTATTTAAAGAATTTTAAATATAAGCATATTTTATGTTATTATGCAGAATGCTGGTGACCGTCGTATTTTCGACAAAGACTCCTGGGGGGCAGACAATATACAAGCATAATGTTACAGTACATAATTATAATTTTACAGAATTATTTACTAGCTAACCCGGCAAACGTTGTTTTGCCATTTAAGTTATCGAGCGGGATGAAAAGTTATTAAATTACTAAAATGATTATTAAAAAATAAGGGTTGGTGATAGAAGGGTTTAAATTTAGGGTTGCATGTATTTTTTAATGCCACATTATTAAAAAATAAAAATAAAAAAGTTCGTCCGAAAAATAATATAATAATTTTAGGGGTGGACAACCCTTATCAATTAGAGGTATGAAAAATAGACAGTAGCCGATTCTCAAACCTACTGAATACGCATATAAAATTTCATAAAAAATCAGTCAAGCCACCTAAATCAAAATAAGTTATTTGCAGGAGTACCTACCTATGGTAAGTGCTAACTAACATTATGACACGAGAATTTTAATAAAAGATAATTAACTTAATCGTTAGTGATGAAGATTGTTGTAAAAATTAATAAGCCGTATCGGACTTTTGTAGTATAATGTATAGATGATAGACAACTCTAATATATTCGTATAATCGAAATAATTCTAAACGTAGTACAGCATTTAGAATTCTAAATGCTGTAATTTAGAATTTAAGATAATTATTTGGCTTACTTTTATATGAATAAACAATCATCTTGTTTATCCTTAACTAATTCCTAAGTCATTTATTCGATTACGATTAAACTTTGCTATGTTCATCTGTGTACAAACCGGAAAATTTCTAAAGATATTTTTTCTAATCGGGTTAACACTCAAATTTAAGGGTAGACTGATCCGTAGGTAATAATTTATTACCTAAGGGTTGTCTGTCACATGTAATGTTAGACAATTGGCATAAAGCATAAAGAAGTCATTATTAAATTTTATCGTGAAACTGTCTATTTGATGATGAACCCTTCTCATTGTGAGAAGAGACCAGAACCTTCAGTGGGACATAAATGAGTTACAGACAACTACCAGATTGGTAGATATAATATTAAAAAAAAAAACTTACTTATAGGAGCGCCAGCCAAGTGAGGTTCTTTGTAGTACCATTCCAGAATCGCGTCGATGTCTTCATGTAGGATGCTTTCTTTCAGGCCATGTTCTTTCAAGACCGCTTGTTTTTCCTCTTCACTATACGGGTACAGAGGATGTTGTCCGTCTAGAAACATCTAGGTAGAAAGAAATAAATAGTTTTAAATATAGTATCTAATTGAGTAGCAAAGTTTCGAACGCATCAACAAAAGCAAAAATATTCTAAACTCATTAAAGATGAGACTGAAAATTATTTTTTTCTCCCGGAGTGCAACCCGTTTTTTTAAAACATTTTTGTTTACTAAGCCAAAGCTGTAATTATGACTAAGCCTAATTGCAAAGGCAAACGGATTCCTTGCACTTGGCGAGTCGTACCGTCATTCACGATCCTACGATACAACTACGTCCTATAGATCGTAGGGTTACCAACTTAAAGGCGTGAACTAAACGGACATTCTTAGTTACTATAAACTCCAAATTTTCCGAATGGTTTTGATGTACTGAAAGTACAGTTACGCCTATTTTGAACGACTCGGCGGGGCTATTCACGTGCCTCAGATAACTATTTACTGAAAATAATTTTAATTGCTTCACATTTTGCCGTAGCCTGTATTCAGTGCCACAGTTACAATTAAGATGAATGCAACAACACCTCTAAAGCTCAAGCTCACATAGCGTTCCAAACATAATTATGAAGCGCGCTAGTGGCGAAAAAACCGCACGCTTCCATGCTTCAAAGGGCACGTTAAGCCTTTGGTCCCGATTGTTATCGTTACGGTAGTAGTCGTTAATCCTTGTAGACGGCTCTATGAGCGTTTTAAAAACATCCGACACGGATTGATTACGAGCCTGTTTCTCCACCAATCCGCATTGGAGCAGCGTGGTGGAATATGTTCCAGGCCCCTGTTGCGGGGAGAGACCCGTGCCCGGTGAAAAGGGTTGCATACATACAAAAATACACAAAACAAGCCTTTTTTAAATATAGATGCAGCGGGACATCTCTTATCTAGCTAGACGTGTGGCGAACCTATCAGCGAGTTGCTTAGTGGCTATAAAACAGCGTTTTTTAACGTTTTCGCAACTGGTTGCTAAACAAGAAATTGTTTCCACTCTCATAATCATTATTGTGTAAGGTGGGGCAAAATTATTTATACATTTACAATTTAAAATTAAAATAATAATATTTCTTATTATCATTTATTTAATCCCATTTTAATATTTAATTTGATTAATGTGATAAAATGTGATTAATTTTTTTTTACACAACTTATTTATGTAAAAGTTAATAATAATGATTTTTTTTCAATAAATTGCACATTTTAATAATTATTTTGTGATGTAATATTTATAAAATCATTTGAAATATAATAATAATATAATGCCTTTTAACTGATGATAAAACCACACATAAATAATCACTCATAGTTTTTACCAAAAAATAGCAGGAAACCATTAACGTCATATATTATAATGAGATGATTGGATAATAACTTTAAATTTAATTGTATAAAAAAACTAAATAAATAATTACGAGAACACTACAACCTTATTTTTTGCACCTGTTTTCATTATTTTAATTGTTTTTTTTCTTTATCGAAACGCTGAGAGTGGTTATCACATTTTAATTAAAGTTATACCTAATATAAATCACAAATTTTGTCACACAGTCACTGAAAGATTATTTTTTATCAACTCTTTGTTTTTAAAAGTTACAGAATTTTTTAAACTTTCCTAATAATAAAAACGCCTGAATTAAAATTTGATTTAAGAATGTTTTGTTTTTAAACACAAACTCACCTTAGTGTTCTATAAACAAAACCAAACTGACACACACTATTAACACAAAACTTTGAAGCGTGCGGTTGCGTTGACCGACGATAACTTTTGACATGCGTCCTTTGAATTCGGGTAATATGTAGCACCAAATCCGACTCGGCCTTCAAATCACTTTTCGCGACAGATATTCATTAAATTACAATAATAAAATTATTATGCGATAGTTAATTTATCAATTGGTGCGCAGATGTATGACTGTCTACCTTATGTTTATTATTTCATTGTTATTGATAGCTGACGCACCGGAAATAAATGTTTGCATTTGAATTTTTATCGTCTCTACTTCCCCTATTGTTTATATTCCTCGTAACTTATCATAATATTACCATTAATTTAGCAATTAGTGTAAAGCAATTTAGTACGACCGATATTCAGAATGTGGATCAGAGATGTAGAGTTGAGAAAAAGAAAATAAGAAACATTTATTTTGGATACATTTTATGTCACATTTTAAAGAATCAGACGTGACCCAAAGTACTCAAAGTATTTATGCTTACGTATTTATAAAACTATGAATCCAAGTATAGGTTTTAAATATGATTTCTGAATTGAAAATATCCTTTTTTTAAATGTTACGAAACCCAATTTTTAAATGTTACGTACCTACTGGCGATTACGCTGTAAATGAAGCAACTACTCCGCCCTTTAGCAACGTAGATTGACGAGTCCTAAGCACGCCTAGGTCTCTACCTAGGCGAACGTCATTGTGAAACTGCTGGATTCAGAAGGTTCAGGACTGGGCCGCACTGCATCGATTTGGATACAACTTTTAGTGTAGCTTTTAGTGTACCTGAGAGAGTCTGCAACCACTGCAGGGTCGGGTCTCCTCCCAAATGAGATGCAAGCCTTAGTCCACCACGCTGGCCTAGTGCGGGTTGGTGTACTCCACATGTCTTTGAAAACCTTTTTTTGTGAACTCGCAGGCATGCAGGTTTCCTCACGACATTTTCCTTCACTGTTAGAGCAAGTGATAATATTTTATATTATAATCCGCACATAACTTTTATAAAAAAGTTATTGGTGCGTGCCACTGGGATTCGAACCCCTCGAGTAAGAGGCTGAATTCTTACCCACTAACACATCACTGCTATCGCGAGTGACGTAATGAGTGAGGGTTACTATATACGTATACTTTGACATCGGTGTTCATGTTTACGGCACTACTCAGGTTTGCTTTTGTGTTAAAGGTACGTAGGTACGGTACAATATTTCTGGAAAACTTACGATTTTCCCAGTGGAAAATTGCGGCTGACCTTATGGCCATAAAAATTGTTTGTAAGTTTTATATTGTTTGTAAGTTTTCAGACACAATTATTAAGCTTAGTGGCTCTTTTAGTTTTAAATTGACAAAGATCAGACTGAACAACGGGAGGTGGACCATTATTATAATCGTAACGGAGTTATTTTTTCAAAAAACCGCAATTAAAATGATAGTGATTTTAATGCGCATTTACGTCTGAACTTTTTGTATATATTCTAACTACCGAATTTTTTGTTTTCAAAATTAACAAGATAAATTGCAAGATGTGATGTAATTTTAAACAAACATAATAAATATTGTATACCTAGTTTGATTTATTTTTGACTAGTTATGATTTCACCAGGAAAAAATATTCCACAACAGGTTACATCAGGCAGCTTGAAAATTAAATATTTTGCTAAATATGAATAAAAGAAAACCCGTCTCTTTTATTTCACTTTATATTTTTAAATTTTGAAAATACGTCGGATCCATAGATAGGTAATTGAGGTTCTCAATATTTGTATATGTTTATTAATTTATTTACATTTATTTTGGACAAACATTCAATCCACACTCAGAACCTTAAAGGAACCATGCATTCCTGAGTACATTTCGTTAAAATCCGAATTAATCCGTTTGGATTCGTCCGTCGCTGCCGATTCCATGAACTTCATCCATTCCATATGTTTCTCTGACAAATATTCTTCAAAGTTTTTTTCTGAAACAATAAATATGGATTTAATGCTAATATCAAATTTTGTAGTCAAATGAATTAAACTTTCTGTCTGGTCAAAATAGACATTCACTCATGCATAAATTCCAAAGATGCTGAAAATGTTCATGAACTTTAGGAACTAACTAGAAACTAACTAAATAGAAACAAAATTATCAAAATAAATTTAAAATTAAATAACCTACTGATAATTTAAGAAACTTAGGATGTTTGTCACCCGGATACACTTAACTGTTTTGATTGAATATTAATTAAGCAATATTAAATTCCACGAACTGCAGTGAACTGAGTAGTAGAGATAGAGATCGCTAAGTAGTCGAACTTCGACTATACGAGTAATTTATTGTAATTTGAATAGGCATGATGACAGTAATCAAGTATCGCTAAAATATTTATCTGATCTAATGAAATAGGATTCAAAGATTTTGAAACATGTATTTATTCTCTTATTAATGTCGAGATTAATAATTTATTTGTTAAAATAAATCTACAAAATACAACAATCCGCCATGATAGCTTAAACACCCATCAGATCGAATTACGTCAATTTACGTCACGTCTCATCATTTTTTTCGTAAGCATATTTTACGCGATCTCTGCATTTTTTACTGAGCCGTGACGTAATGACAGACGCCATGACACGGGCGAGCGTTTTGGAATGAATTTGAAACTGAAAATTTAGATATAATATTTTAGACATAATAAAAACTTTTGAATATCATAGAAGAGATTTTGAAAATTAGTCATCATGCCTATTGTACGAGTACACGTAACGGAATGTATGTACCGCGTCATGTTTGTATATATATGTGGGCATGTCAAAGTACTGAAACTTATGGCGTGTTTTTGTTGAATTTTATTATTTTATGCACTTCTAATGCATTTTAATTAAAAATATTAGAATTCATACATTGTTTTCCATATAAACTTTAATTGAGCCTGCTGTAAATAATACCCAAAGTTTTATAATTGAATAAAGATTATAATGAATTTACTACAAATTTGAGGAAAACATTTACATCTATCCGTGAAAATCAAACAAAATTAATATTTTTCATCCAACGATACTCTACTATCTCTATCGCCTAATTCGCCTACAAGCTGGTTTGATAGTAGAGCGATAATTATTCTTCATAGCCATGATTATATTGCCAATCTAGTTGAGAAATACCGGTCGGGCACGTTACTTGGGTTCCACTTGCGGTAAATTTCATAAGCATTTCCTTGCTTTAATGTGCCATTTGCGCTCAGAATGTTTAATAACATGTCATTTAAGGAGGAATTTTTCTTGGGCAAAGATTTTAATATTTTTAACAGAAAAAAATTGTGTGTTTTTAATCCCCAAAGCAAAGTCGGGTTCTCACTATGAGAAGGATGTAGTCGTATAGTCCACCACGCTGTACTAATGTCGGTTGGTGGACTTCACATGCCTTTAATAATACTTGAGGTGATATAATTACTTGAGGTAAATTTTATAATACGCATATAACTTTTATGAAAGGCATTGGTGCGTGCCACTGTATCTAGGTATTATATATTTTGTAAATGAATTGGCACTCAGTAACAAGATAGTAGGTATACCTAATCATAAAATAAAATGCAAATTTTTAAATTAATAAAGCACGTTGTATTATGTATATTTAATTCTGAGCTTATCATTTTCAATTATCTGTCTGTCTGTAATCTGCAATTACAATTTTAATCTGATAAGTTAATTAAAGCTTAACCTATGTATAATCATTTTAAGTAAATTTATTTTTTATAAGTCCAACAATTTTATAATTAGCCTTCTTAAGCAGCATATCCGTACCCATTATGATTTCCTCTTATCAAAAATCCTTATACTATACACATCACGCGACCCCATGTCATTGTCTAGAATTGTTAGAGGCATCATGAAATCATATTGAATCGATTTTATTATTTTTTATATCTGAACACCAAAAATACGGACGTGGCTGGTCGGTAATAGAATTTAGCCGAGCTTTAAATCGTGGGTGCCATGGCCACATACAATTCAACATACACACCAGACTAGAAACAGAAATTTAAGCTCAATGCAAATCTCTGCTCCGCTGGTAAATAATCGAACCCAGGACCCTTCGTTCAGCACACTTGTGTCTTAACCACTGCGCCACTCATGTAGTCAAATATGTTATATTCACCGCCTAATCATTAAACATCAGTTTACTTTTCATTTAAAAACTCAAAATTTACGTACTGCATATCTCTTCCAAGGCGGGTTCATTCCCACCATAGTCTTTCGGCAGGATCTCTTTCGGAAAAAACTTGTACAGTGACTCTACACTGTCGTGTACGTGCAGGCGGGATGCTAGCTTCTTTGTCAATCCTTGCTTCACGATTGACACCACTATATCTAGAAACTTCGAGCCAGTTATTAGATGTAAGGCTTTCAGCCGCATGCCACGAGCTTCCTGTTTAAGACAAAAAAAACTTAAGAGAAATTCCAAATTATGCAGATTAAGCATCATTTTGTCGGTTTATTAAATTGAATTACCCCGTGCCTTAAGTGTCATGTTGCTAACAAAAGTTGCTTGTATAACAACGTCATTGCGTATTTGTTTTGTTTGTTTTTGTTTTATACGTTTTTCGCATGTATTTCAGTGCGTATTTCAATTAGGACAGGTACATACAGAACCTTGTTTTAAATATTGTCGGGTTGATCGGTCATTTGTGTCATCCAATTAGGACAAGGCTTTAGTGTTTTGAATTCTCGGAATCATTAAAATGAATTAGGTACATGTTTTTTATCATAGCCCATATTCGGCGTAACATCGAAATAAAATTTATGAAATAGTTTTCAGGTTAAATGAATTTTAGTTAAAGAGACTTGTACCTACTGGGTACCACTGAGTAGTAAATAAGAATTACTTGTAAATTAGAACTAGGTAATTATAAATATTAAAATAATACTTACAACCAACAACATGACATTGTTGGCTACATCAACAGGATTAAGTTTTTTTATGATATTTAAATTGATATTCCGTGTATCCGCTATAAGTTCCATTCCCAAATAGTAGTCATGGGAGTACATATATTCTTGTATCTGGAAAAACAATTTAATACATTAAAATTTAATTTGAAATATTGTACTATTGTAAATGAAAAGCCTTATGCCACTGGTTGTATGTCACTGGTCTGCTGCAGACCAGGTTCTTCAAGAAGGGCATAAAAATAACTCTCTTTTAAAGCTATTAACACACTGATGATTCTCTGGTGTTGCTCTGACACGAACAACAGTGACCACAAATTGTGGTGGGCGACGAAATCTGGTGATAACCAGATGTCACGAATCACCGATAGTATAGAATTTCTATATGAGCTTGGTAAGTACTCTCAAAGTTTGTAAATTGAAGTGGCTATGGGTTAGCCACATCGTTTGCAAAACTGACAACCGATGGGGAAGAAAGGTCCTCAAATGGCGACGACGTTTAGGCAAAAGGAGCACAGGCCCTCCCTCTAGGTCGACTGACGATCTGAAGAAGACAGCGGAAATTCGTTGGATTTAGATGACCAGCACGTGGACTACCAAAAACTGAAAGGAGGAGGAGGAAGGAGGAGTGAAGATATGAGATTGAAAATCAGTGTGACGCTACTAATATGGAGTAAGTGGATTACCTCAACTCAAGGTTTTCTTAATGCTCACTTAAGTTTCTAAATAAAGATGCACGTAGTATGAATGAGGTAAGCCTATTGCAAAAAAGGAAACCCGTAACTTAACTATTAACTTACCACGTTACAGTATCTGTTGTAGTTGACCAAACTAAAAGTCTCGTGATGATCAGTATTGTAACAACTGGTGAAGTAAACTCTATAGTTATCTGGTGTGGGCTTCGGCAATAAGCAGGTATGACTGAAACATATTGAAAATTATAATATCAGGGGCAGATTACAACCATTTATTGACTCGATCTTCCCTTAACTATACAGTGCAATGTCACTCGCAAAGTTGCTCGTACGACAATGTATTGCGTACATTTTGTGACAATTCAGTGCGAATTCCAATTTCGACAGTGCGAATTTAAATTTTGTCATGTTGATTAAAGCAGGATGTTCTTCATCTATTGTATTTCGGTTGGGGAGTACGGTTGCCGGGGATACTTTATTTGAGGCGAAAATCTGAGTCCTCGTAAGAAAGCATACAACTTCAGATTTTTTTCCTGTTTGAGGTTGGATGCGGGCGTCCGTGAGCTGCAATGGTCGCTTAAGATCAAGTTGCCTGCATGCCCTTTGCTACTCAATTGCTATATAAAAATGCACTTTCTTATCATTGGATATCAGCACCTAGATCGACGTGGCTTGCGTATTAGCAGCTTATTTGCTTACTTCACATAAAATTTAACAAGCTTATTTTGTATTAATATTAAATGCTACTTACAATGTCTTAAACAGATCATTAAACTCGTTCTTTATGTCGAAACCCTGCAAGTAAGATGGCATCAGGCCTCGAAACGTACAGATTTTGTCGAAGTGTTTCTTAGCACGTTCTATTTGACCCTTACAGCTTATAAGATAACGTTCTAGATAGCCTCTATCTGTAAACAAATGTAATTTAAAATCCAGTTTTGATAAAGGTAAAGAGGACGTAAATAGAGCTTCAAAGTCGGCAACGCACGAGGGATATGCGTTGCCGAATTTGAACTCCTCCTCCTCGAGCTTGGAACTTAGGCAGTTTTGTATGGTAATTATATAGAGCAGCCATTAGTATTGGAAGATGTCAAGACAGACTGACATATGACATACTAATGACTGACTTTTTCTATACGAATAGTTTAACTATAGTGTTCATATTCACGGCACAAATGTTACTCATGTCAATAGCGGATCGGTTCGGATCGATTCTTAGTATCAAAGTCCGGCGGCAATGGCCCTTCGGTACCAGGTTACCTGAATGCCTGTTACATGTATGATAGTTATTTTTGTAAACAAATTTGATTTCTACTTTTTTGTATAAGAGTGATCATAGTTCGCGTATGGTGAAGCATTGAATAAGCATATGCTTTATAAGCAAATATAAAGGTGTTGATTAATAATATGAAATTTTGGCAAAAAGAAAAAAAAATATAAAAACAATCCTTGGATTGGATTAAATTATAAAATACAGTTAAAATTTGAACTGAATCGTATCAATTTTATATTGATAAAATTGCATTGAAAAGTTTTCCACCAACTGATCTCAAATTTTGACAGAAATTATCAAGGTTTCGCAGCGGTACAAAAACCGCCACAATTTTATATGGATACAAATTGCTGCAAAACTTTTCGAATTTAGTAAACAACATAAGTAAAGTACTTATTTAAAGTAAACTACATACCAAATTCTTTCACCAAAAAATGGTTCTGTTTCTTTATCCAGTCTTCAAAAATGTTAATATCCTGATTTAGTCTGTTTAAATCGTCATAGTTTAAAGCCTTCCGAACTGATTCCATCTGGTTGTCATTGAACTCAAGAATGGGATTTTTTGGTATCTCATCCATATTGTTTTAAAAACACTAACCAA
The DNA here is from genome assembly GCA_905147235.1 of Erynnis tages. NCBI lineage: Eukaryota > Metazoa > Arthropoda > Insecta > Lepidoptera > Hesperiidae > Erynnis > Erynnis tages. Next base: position 4,688,135 of record LR990092.1, read on the forward strand.
AATTTTATTATTTATTGAAATTATTCAGTGCTTTTTTACAGATATAACCGCATTTGTAAGCGTTTTGTTGAACAATTACGATATTAATGATATAAAAATTCTTTATATAGGCACGACAACTCAGTGATCAAATTACGTGTGAGTACGCAGCAGCATAAGAAAGACTGAGGACAATAAGAATTATGACATTATTATTATTTACAAAATGATATACAAAAAATCGCTAATTAGTTTACTGTGTTCGTTAAAAGATAAAAGCAAAAGTCACCTTACGTTAACTGCATTGACGTACATTCAAAGAAGGAGTTTAATACAATAAAATTATAATTATAAGCCGATTACTGTAAGCATCGCTCTCCCATGGTATGCGGGGTGCGGGAGGGGAACGAAACTGACCAATAAACTAGTCTTCTACTGGCTGTCGACACTGGATTAGAAATAAGAATTCGCGGGTCTTGTTTTCGTCTGTGTCGACACTCGACAGAGGTCTAGCTTATTGGTCAGTTTCGTTCTCCTCCCGCACACCGCACAACATGAGAGTGCTGCGCTTATAGTAATCAGCTTATAATTTATCATAATTTTATCGTAATAAAATTAATTACCACAACCAAAACAAACTTAAAAAGGTTTTTAATTACTTAAAACTTGAAGTGCAGTTTAAATTGTTTGTTATGAAAAACTTTTTAAAATTACGAATAAAATTAAATAATTAAATTGAAATTTTTCAAGGTAACAAATTTATTCCTCATTAGTTATACATTAATTATATTTATTCAAGATATTAAATATTTATAGTAGGTATTATTATGCGGAAAAAGAACGAATGACTATATAAAAGTAGTATTTTGAGCACTACTTATAGAATTTTGATTTACTTCTTATTGTCAAAATAGATTACAGATCCTTTTAGATCTTTTCCAGATACAATCCTTTTAACAAATTCTCATAAATTTAAGTTATGTGTCTTATAGTATAGCATAGGTATTTCGCAATTTAAGAGTTTCGTTCTCTTGTTGAGGTCTCTCCATTATCATAAATATTACTTCTTTTATTTAGTGGAAGTATTGGTTTAATTCGTATTGGTTGATTTTTTTTTCTGGCCGTACTTTAACACTGACCTATACCTACCTACATAAACTGGAGTGTTGCAATTCAAACAAGTTTGAAGGCTGCAAATTTTTATGCTTTTAACTTGATTCCATACTATGGGAATTTTAAATGCAGCATTTTGAAATTTAATTTTGCTTAAACAATTGAAATATGTTATTAAACAAAGACAAAAGATTTATTTGAATACTAGCTGACCCCGCAAACGTTGTTTTGCCATATAGGTTATCGAGCGAGATAAAAAAATTATTGATCAATAAAAGCATACAATCGCAAAGCATACATTCTCACAAGGAAATATACATTCTCACAAGGAGAATGATGTAGGACTTCACCACACTAATCTAATGCGGGTTGGTTGACTTCACATTCTAGTCACGTTGGTCGACTTCAACTTTGAAAACGTTTTGGAGAACTCTAAAGCATGCAGGTCTCCTCACCATAGCTTCTTTCACTTTTACAGCAGGTGATATTTCATGTATAAAGCGCACATAAGTTTTAAGTAAGTAATTTGGTGTATGCCATTGGAATTTGAACCTGGGGTGCCACTCCCTAACTCCGTTTCCGTCATTTACGAGCCGTCCGTAAGCTGTGCGAAACTTCGGAATGTACCCTACTCTCTAAGAACTTCGGCTGCCATCATTTCGAACGGGATCATAGACTATTTTCGTGAATGATAGATTCCAAGCCTTGTCAGCCCTAGGGAAGACAATTTTATCGTAATTATTACCGGTTTTTTATTGCAACAATATTTCCTTTATAAGCGTATAAATCTTATTCTTATAATCAACTATATTTACAAAACAACCATATTTACTCAAAATTAGCCCTCAATTACCTATTGATTATTTTATTTTGACTTAAAGGCAATATTGAATGGATTTATTGTTATAAAACCTTTGCCTCTAATATTCATAACAAAAAATTTACATTTTGACAATGTTTGAGTAAATTGACAGTTAGAAAAGTCATAGAGAAATTAGGTAAACAAATAAACACGTTCCCTACCTACGTTATAAGAAAAGTTGTATTTTAATTTATATTACTCATAATATTAGACTCGCTCAGAACTCAGATTGTAGATATATAAGTATAACAATCATAATAATAATCTTGGTGTGATGAAAAACGAATAATCCGTATAAGTATAACTTGATTACTGTTGAGTGAGTTGAAATACAACAATATCGAGGAATATATTTTTGGATGCCGCCCACTAATGCCGCTACCCAACTACAGCTAGACGCTATCGTCGAGTTTATACAGAAGCACAGGGATTTAGCGCGAGGTCTTCTAAGGGGAGCGGACGGCCGAATCCGCGCTAGACGGCTGTGGGAGACCCCGTGTTCCTGCCTTAATTCTGTGGGAGGCTGTATATGTTTAATATATTCTGTAAAACAACAACTGAAGCGTGTTTTATTGCTTGTATTTTATTTTAAATCCGATGTGGTTAGTCCACACGAGAGCAAATTTGATGTCGTGTAATTTGACACATTCAACCGAGATATCTCATGTCAAACTCAAATTTACGGACGGGCTTATAGCCTTACGGAGTAGATTTTTGCTGTCAGTCAGTAGGTTTTTGAAAAGTCATTCATTCTACGGACGAGCCCGTCAGAAATGGGCATTCGTAAGTGATACAGAGTAGGAAATGCCGAAACTTCGGCCGAAACTTCGAGTTTAGTGCTTAGAGAGTGGCCCCCCTGGACCCTTCGAGTATCGACGCTTAGTTCGTAGCTACTGGGCCATCACCGCTTGGTTGTGTCGTACACGTCGTAGTGTTGTCATCGGTGCGTGCTACTGGAATTTGAACCTGGACCAGTCGAGTATTGAGGCTTAGTTCGTAGCTACTAGGCCATCGCCGCTTGTTAGTTGTGTAGTAGTGTTTAGTTCAAACATCTAAGGAACTGCGGGCAAATTGATTCAGCCTTGGTAATTCAAGTTCAGGTTCAATTCTTCCGGTCGCGATTGATATGTTAATCCGTGTCTTTAATTCAAGCTGATTATTTTAGGGTACCGTTACGTAGGTGTCGTTAAAACATAAATTGTCTATGTAAACTATACAATACATATACATTACCTAAATGTATATCTTAAGGTGCATTTTCATTGATTTTGTTGATTAATTCCGTGGTTTTAACAAGTCGCTGCTTAAATTCAAAAGAACCACAAATCAAAATCTACTTTTTAAAGGAGAACGAATCAAAAGGGAAAAACACTAGTTTTTTACTCTAGCTACCTTATTTTATATCAATATTTATGTGTATCGTTTAATTTATATTGATAGATAATTATAGTGATATTTAATTTAATACAGAACTTGAATGGCTTAAACAAAATAATATCTTGAACCAAATCATTTATAACCACTTACGCTTGACCGTTTACGGTTTTATGACAAACCACCGGATGTTCACTGTTACTACAATATTTAAAGATAGTTTTAAATTTTGATATCCGGAAGTACAGATGACCTTATCGAAGGCCGTATGGATTTCGTTAAAGATTTATAGCTATCTTGCCACATCCTTTACATCTTAGTATAATTTAAAAATCCAGTTAATTAGTACAAAAAATGATTATTCTTCATTAACTACTAGTAATATTATAAATTATGATTTGATAGGTTAAAATTTATAGTTTTCGTTGTGTTGTTATGTTCTGTTATTAAAATTTTCGACAGCTTTCGACTTTTAACTAATGTACTTCGGTAACTTTATTATTATCGTATTAATATTCTTTGAGGCCGTGATGTTAATGATCTGTGATAAATGACAACGGTGCTAAATCTAACAGACTTTAAAATAAGTGTTTGTCATTTTAGTTACGTATTATTTTACACTTAGTTATGGAGTAGGTATTGCAAAGTTCTGATATAATTTTATTAATTGCAAGTATGTCTTTAATTTAACACACTTCGCCATTCTTCTTTCATTATCTATTAGGCGTTTTATACAGCTTGAGTGGCGCAAAAAATGTATGGTGATGTGGTTTTATTCCGTTGATTAATGTTAAAAAATTTCTGGAAATAAAATTACATTTTATTTTTTAAATTATTTATCTACGATTTTAGTAAGTATATCTAGTACCTATAGTCAAAAATATCGCTCATACTGATTTCGAATTAGAATAAATAATACATTACAAGCCAAAGTTGGATTATTATGTCGTATTACGTTAGGTTGATTCATAATTATTATCTATTGCAACGTCATAATTTTTGTATACAGCTCCCATAGAAAAATATAGATATATCGTCATATCTATCTCATGCGATCTTCTCTAAAAAAATGAAACCTATAAGTATGATTATTATTCACTGTTATCTAATACTAATACCTACTTATGTGTTTAGCTCAACATTAAAGTTACGTAGGTGTCGTTATAGTTTTTGGCAAAATAAGTACCGACATTAAAATCTATCAATCTAGACAGACGGATTCGAGCAAATTTCATACTCGTAGATCTGTATAAGTATTAGGTGCTAACTCAATTAGGTAGTCTTCACACGCGAGAAAGCTATTGAGAATCGTTTACTTGTCAGCACGTGCCTTGTTTTGTGACATTGAATTTCAAATAGTTTCGGGTTTGTTGAAGTTAGACATAATAACAAGCGCCTAACGTATTAATTACTGCAATTCTACCTTGCCCTGACTAAACATCAGGCGTTTTAGATGTGTATATTATAATATGTAGCTTATTTTACACATCTAAAAGGCGGATACTCAAACCTTTTTTGATAGCGGGAATACGTCAAATAACAATACTTACTTAATACGCAGTGGCGCAGTGGAAGACACCGGAGCGCTGCACGGAAGCTCCTGGGTTCGATTCCCAGCAGAGCAGTGATTTGAATGATGAATTTGAATTTCTATTTCTGGTCTGGGTGTGTTGTGTTCGTGTCTTGTATGTGTCCATAGCACCCACGACACAGGGAATCCTAGTGTGGGGCTATGAGTGTGAAGCGTTATTTATTAATTATTGTTCTTTGCCCAGCTACATAAGTATCGCTTAAGGTCACCGGACATCAAGAATAATGTGGACTACAAACTGTTTTTATTGTGCGGTTTTTACATTTTTTGCATGGCACTAGCACAGAAATATTAAAGTTTAATGGCAGCTTATTAAAATAATGCTGCAGCCATGTAGTGTGCATATGCGGTACCTATGTAATTAGATATAGGTAGGTATGTAGTAGCTGTGATGATGAATTAATAGATATAGGTTTAGGAAATTGGAATATTCTTAAAAATCAAAGCGAAATGTGACAAAGTAGTAAAACATGGTTACCTTTGTAAATAAAATTTTGCAGTGTTTTTTAATTTTTTATTTAAACATTTACAAACTTAAAAAACTTAGGGATTCTGAACATAAGTTAAGTAAAATAATTATCTACTTTACTACCAAGCTTCGTCGAATGTATTACGTACGCTCGCTGTCTGAGCAATCCTTAATAAATAAAAAATAATTATAAATACTTATATACTAAATTCCCGTTTCTTAATTAACTTTTATTTATTTATCACTTAAATTGATCCATTAATATACTGTATAGGTACACGTTGCTGTCCACATCGCATCGGTAGTACCGCAACGGTGCCGCACCGCCATCCCGTGTTTTCTGACAGCTATATTGCGCGCGAATCAGCTGCAGATCGTATAGCACAGTCGAATAAAACCAAAAACGGGGTTGACATTCAAAAAATTATAACATATGGTATATTTTTACGATGTTAAGTCCCGCCTGATTCGATTGGGCTATCAATAAATTTTGCTAAATAAATAAGTATCGTAATTTTGACATTATTATTTTTTCTAATTTCAAATATTGCAACATTCAATGTTTTTCGGAATTGTGAATAAACAGGTCACCATCTAGCATCACATTTCCAAGATTTGCAATAAAGTCCCACACAAAGTATACAATTCAGGGCTTATTCAACAATGATAACTGATAAGTCAAAAAGTCGTAACCTTGATTGGCTACAATGGCTTAATCAAATATTATGTACTTAAAACCTTTTAAGTTACAGTGCAATACGTGTATTTATAATTCGCGTTGCTTGTAGTCAACTAATCTACAGTCAGCAGTCTAAAAGTGCCAGGCATGCCAGCATATTGCTCGGTGAACTTGTCGGTCTGTCGACAAGACTCGTCGGTTCCCGCTTTCTGCATATCCCTCAAAAAGTCCATGTGTTCTTTTGATGAAAGGATGTCGGTCCACTCTTCTGTAAAGTCAGTTTTTCTCGTTAGAGTCGTTTATGTTTGGTTTGGACTGAGTTCTAATTTAAAATAGAAGTAAGTGCCTCATAAGAGTTAGGTTATTATAAAATGGCAACGAAATTAACTAGACTGAGTCAGAATTTTTGAAAGAGGTTTCCAACCACGTCTTCCACACGATTCCAACGTAAAACAGGAAAGAAGTCCAGTTTAGTTAAGTTTGGAAGAGCCTAATTTGGTCGCTAAGAATACAGTATGCCAACTACACTTCCGTAACTGACTACCATAGATAAGCCCAAACTTCAACTTACCGAGCAATTTTTTCATCGACCTTTCCTTTCCTCCGTATTCTTCTGGTAATATCTCTAAAGGTAAAATATCAGGGAGTACATCCAGGGATTTGTGAGAATGTATGCGGGAAGCCACCTTGGGACTGCTTACTTGCTTCATCAATGACACGAAGGAATCCACCAGCTTTGATGGGGAGAAGATGTGCATACCCTTCACTCTCATACCGATGCCTTCCTGTAAAAAAAATTGCAGAAATTTAAGATTTTAGAAGTATTGCAAGCAGCAGGGTCATAGGTCCCAATAAGGTCTCTCTTTAACAGTGGGATGCTCTATTGGGACCAAAAAGGTGTTACAGGTTTTTATCAGTCTTTGGAGGAAAAGGGGAGATCTCCCGCCGGGCGATCTCATTGCTTGGGGACCGCGGTCCAAATGCTAACTTCGAACCGGTTTGTATATAAGCTCAGATTCTACGGAACTTTAATAGCGCGATTGAGGATACGTCTTCCGGTTGGCCAGTAGTAAATAAAACAATATGTCATACGCATCATACGCGTATGACATATTGTTTTGTTTACTACAATGCGTGGTCAGCATTTCATGTGAGACGCGCGCTCATATTACTGTCGGTATTGTACCGCTGCAACTCTATACGATTGTACAGTTCAGTTTAAGAATGTTTGACAGACAAGCAGACTGATCAGTGAAGCTCATTGATTCCGTTCGTCTCTCAAAGCAGACCGGATGGAGTAAATTTACCTCCAAATAGAGTAGAGTTTACGAGTAAATACTTACGACAAATATAGACATCACTTGTCTAAGCATCACGGGGTTCTGATGTGATAAGAACTCCATTATGTTTATCTTGGTCATGTCCGCAATGATGTAAAAACCGCGACAGTAATCATGGGTTTGTATATACTGGCTTAACTGAAAAAGAAGATTGATTTATGAAAAACAGATCCTTTCTGCCGTTTTTACATTCAAGAGTAACGATTCATTCCATTCATCAAACCTCAAAAACTTTTGTATTCAGCTCTTCTTTTTACTAAAAGGTAACCTGGTCTAGACTAGAGTAAGCACCACCACGTTTGTACCAAAATCTCCCTAAATTTCTCCCTTCCAGCCCTTGCTAGTCCACTACTGTACATGGACATCTCCTAATCGACTCCACTGCGTCCCACCCGGGCTGGGCGCTCTGAATCCAACGGTTTCCCGCTATCTTCTTCAGGTCGACAGTCCACCTGGTAGGAGGGCGGCCTGTGAATTTTGACTAAACGTGGTTGCCTTTCGAGAACCTTTCTTACCCATCGGTTAGTAGTCCTGCGAACGTTGTGGGCGGCATTAGCACATTTAGCCCATTGTCACTATACCAAAGTAGATTGTTGAAATTACTGGCTACCCTGATGAATATTTTACCACGTCCTTATGTTAAGTGAATGCTACTCGTATACATACGAGTCCATGTATTAACTACAATCGAGACTAATTAGTTAAAAATAAAATACTTACAATTAAATCGTATATGAAGTAATGTGCGTAGTCTTTAATAAGATGGATGTTGGGGTTAACATTAACCATAAACACCCTATAATGATCCTTTGTCAGTTTTGGTAGGATAACCGGAGTCCTGAACATACAAGAAATAATAAAATTGAAATATGTAAGATAAATACTACAACTACAGCATTAATTTATTTAAGTAACGATAGTAAAATGTAGATTTCCTGAAAAACATTACCAGACGAAATGAAAGGTACTCATTATTTAGTTTCTCTTGCCAGTAACTCATTACTGACCCACTACAGGGTCGGGTCTCCTTCTCGTAATGAGAGGGATGTAGGCCTTAGTCCACCACGCTGGTCTACTGCGGGTACAGTGATGAATTTTGTAAAAATAAATGTCATAAAAATAAAGGTACCTAATATTATAGGTCCTAGAGCCATCGAGATTATCTTTATGTCTGTTGTTGTAGATGAGGAGGCGAGGTTAGCAGCGTCACTCTATTTTAAGCGAATATGTACATATTCGACCGACGATTGAGATTGAATCGATTCGATTTGTGATTTAGGATTTTTATCCTATTTGAGGTTCAACGTAGGTGTCCATGGACTGCACCGAACAGGTGGCCTACATGCCTCTGTTCGCCTATGAACTCTAACCCAGAGAGAAGTCTACTTACCCGATATTGATAAGCGTTGTGAACTGACGCCTACGTCCTTCTTCTTGACCTAACCCTGCAGACCTGACCCTGTTGTAGGTAACTAATAGGTTGAAATTATACTTACACAATTTCAAACAAATATGCGAAGTCAGTTTTTACGTTGTATATCTTGAAGTATTGTGGTAACATAGTCCGAAACGTGCAAATGCGATCTAGTTGTGTTTTTGCCCGTTCTATGGACCCTTTGCAAGCTATGATGGTGGTCTCCAAGAAGTAATCATCTGAAATAAATTAAAGGAATTGAATTAGTTTTTGTTTTGTTTAGATATGAATACGTGACTATTATTTGGATGATGACTGTATAGCGTCATCAACACTAGTCAAGAGATACCTACCTATCTTGCATCACGCTATCGAAGTTTTTTATAGAAATAGAATAGTTCTATTTATACAAAACTTTCAGTTCGTTTCGCCTTGCGAGACATCTCTTTGTGACAAAACTGCTTTACCTAACTTTAACTTCTGATTTCCGAGATAAAATCCGAGTAAGTACGTGTAAAGAGTTTTTATGCAGATAAAATTTATTTCGACTCGTTGTCAGCATATTACAAACATACTGATTACACGTGCGTTACATAATTGTTGCAATTAAATGTGTGTTTAATGCCTTTTTTTGTGTATATTTTTGCTCGACATTTGAATTTCCTAAGAACCTATATATGAATATGGGCCTGGGCACCTATTGTACATCAAGAAGTGAGGTACCTAAGTGACCTCGTGTGAGTGAGTCCGACTCGAGTGAGTCCAACGACGGTTACCGACTTTACATGCCTCGAGCATAAACTTAGTTTCGTATAGTACCTAATCGTATCGAACAGCCATATGGGAAAATTTCAAGACAGACTGACATATCACGTACTAATAGCTGACGTGTTCATGATCACAGCACAGATGCCAGTCCTGCCAGCGAACAGTTTAAAGGTTTGACGTAAGGTAGTAAAAAAAATCTACTCATTTATATTATATTTTACATTGTTTTAGGTAGGAATAGGAAGTGCGACCTTTGATGTGTGTAAGGTTACGTCTAATTGTTATGCTAGGTTTATCTTATTGGTTACAAAAAACCATCAGTTGACGATGATGTCAAAGATACGAGTAAAGTCGTTTTTGGCTATATGTATAGTATGTGTTAAGTTTAGAAACTTCTGAAGAGGTTTGGAAGAAACATGGTTTTTTGAAACTACCAAGGCATCTTTTTACGAACGAAAACTTTTAGTCACGATTGAATCTTGGGTCTCCCGGGAAAATCAATAAAAACTCGATTTTATTAATTTTACTAAGGGTTAGTCTTGTAAGCGGTGATAGCCCAGTGGCTTAGAATTCGATCTCTTAATCGAGGGGTCCGGGTTCGAATCCCAATGGCACCGACCAATGACTTTCTGACAAAAGTATTGTGCGGTTTATGAAATTAAATATCATCTGCTGTATACGGTGAGAGAAAACATTGTGAGGAAACCTGAATGCCTGAGAGTTCACAAAAAACATGTGAAATCCAGCCTGAGAGTTCACAAAAAACATGCATAAGGCCAGCGTGGTCGACTAAGCCCTACATCCCTCTCATGTTGGAGATCTCATCCCTCAAAACGTCCCTGAAAAGTTCTAAGAAAATGTTTTGCGACATTGAAACTACTCACTGGCAACATAATCAGTATTATCATCATAATAAGTGTATAATTTTGATACCTAGATATTAGTGTAGTTATACTATTAAGTTATACTTATAACTTATCTATCGGACATTGTATTTTTATCTAGTTAATTGCAACCAGAATACATTAAGATGCATTATCTTCCTTTTTATCTTGACCTTTTAAGATGAAAATAATTAAATAACGTTATTATAATTTTAATGATTACTTTAAAGTCGATGTATTGCAATTAATGATATAACAATGAATAAAAGAGCCGTAATAACGAAGACCACTTTAATAAGAGCGAACACCTAAGAATCGCCCTAACGTGACAAAACTTATACACAGGGTTCTGTACGGAGCTGCACCACTCTACCAAGAGTGAACGCCTTAAATCGCTCTAAAACAACAAAATTTATACACAAATATACAAATTTATATACAAATTGAAATACGCACTGATATGCAACAAAATGCATGGCGTTGTCGTACGCGCACCTTTTGCATAATACATGGCAATTATAACAGACTAGACTGTGCCCGCGGCTTCGTCCGCATGGTTTTTTTTTCAGGCTTTTAGTCGATTTAGTCCAGGTCATGATCTATCTGTGTACCAAATTTCATCCAAATCTGTTCAGCCGTTTTTCCGTGATAGAATAAAAAACATCCATCCATACTTACAAACATTCGCATTTACAATAGTAGTAGGATATTATGTCATTAGTAACGTAAACTTTCAAAAATCCAACAGTTAGGCAGTTATCGTGAATTAGTAAATCATAGGTATCATAAATAGCCATTACCTTTTAACGTTAGTGGTATTGACTTTAATGCGTTATTTAATTAAAGGTTGAGAAGAAAAAATTATCTAACAATGATGATGATAATAAAATCAAATACTACTATGAATGCCTACTCATGAATTCATAATTTATACTAACACCCATACTAACCCGGTGTAGTGATGGATTTTTATGTAATAGGTACAAAAAAGACATTCCATTGAAAAATGACGGCATTCAAAATTCTGATGAGGAATCATTACTTATGAAGTTATGAATTATTAGAAAAATTAACAAAATCTGGACAAAAGCATGTAAAGTTCATCTATGGATGGAATGCACTAGAGAAAAACTAAAAGTGGGCTCATTTTTTAAGCGAATGGCGTTAGGAGGAAACCTGTAAAAAGATTATGTCGTTGTATTTATGTATCACTTAAAAGTGGCTTGACAGCAATTGCTACAATAAAAGGAATCTAAAGTTACGAGAAGAAGGACGCTTATTTTTGGTGCACATTGTTGTACCCCTACAATCCATCTTGACATAATAATAATTATGAAAATCTTTGACTAAGATTTTCTTTGCTGTGCGAAAACCCGACCTACAGTGGTTATTATATGAGGTACAAGGTACAAGTATAATAAAAGACCATTTAAAAGTTTCTTATCTCGAAGTTTTATTACTAACATAGTCACTTTATGTTAGTGTTTATCATTACTCGCATCGCAATTACTCAGTATTACTCACATTAAGTGTTCTATTTTATTATATTTTGATATTTTATTATTAGGTATATTTTATTTTATTATTATATTTCGTTTCGGGTTTAAGATAACAGGGTGAGCGATGGCTTTTTATTAATTTTTGAACTTAAGTTATGTAAAATGGGATTCAGGGCCACTATGGATATTTATAATCGTACAAATAACAACAGGTTTAATATTAATATTAAGTTTACATATCTGAGGGTTACATACTATAGTGTTCTCATAAAAATGTGAAGATTGTTAAGTCCACCAATCTGCATTAGGTTGTGTGGTGGACTAAGTCCTACATCCTTCTCATTTTTAAAAAGAGACGCGACCTTAAAGGGTCACTAATTGGTTGTATATTGAAGTTCGCCAGGCTACTTTGAGGCGAATTTGTATTATCAAAGAGTAGCAATAGTAGTAGTACCATTGTCCGTTTTTTCTCTTGTTCTATATTTGATAAAACAATCTTGGCACTACTTTTTAAGGAAAAACTAGAAATAGAAGTTCCTAGAAATTTGTTTCAGAGAAAAATGGTTTTAAAAATTGTTTTTGATTGACATTGAATTCGGAAAAAATACCGATTTCAATGAAATTAAGCACCTGCATTAGTATGGTAATTAATTAAAATTAATGTTATCTTTTAGATTTACAAACTACTCCCATAATAAAAAGTGATATTCCGTAAAATAGACATACCTACTCGCAGATATTATACCTACAGTAGTATTTAAGTTACCCGAAAGAATTGACATAAGTATGTACTCGTAAAAATGTAGACAGTGTGTTTTTTGCGTCCTACACACGCCATTTACTTCAATGTAAATTAACGACATTATACGGTAACTATACGGTTTTTGCCCTAAAATATTTCGAATATATTTAATAATATTTTTTTAGTAATTATGCTAAATAATAATGTAAGTAGGAAAATGCGTAAGCCTATTACTAAAAATATTTATTAAAAAGTTTTTGTGCTAAAATCCAAATCAATAATTCCGTGAATAATTCAACCTTCTAGAAGGAAAGGGATAAAAATTTATCATAGTTTTTATAGTTAAATTAGCACATTTTTATTATTTCACAGTGCGCTGAGTGTGTGGCGGTAAAGTTGTTCCCCAGACGAGCTATTATGGCTCCACCACCTCTAAACACGCTAACTGAGGTTGGTATTGGATACGTGGCTACTTTCTTCCTTCCTTTCAGTCCTTGGCAGTCCACTGCTGGACATGGGCCTCCCCTAATCGACGCCACTCCGCCTCCGGTCCTGGGCCCTCTGAATCCAACGGTTTTCCACTGTCTTCTTCTGGTCATCAGTCCACCTGGTGGGAAGGCGGCCTGTGCTCCTTTTGCCTAAACGTGGTCGCCATTCGAGGACATTTATTCCCCATCGGTTGTCAGTCCTGCGAACGATGTGGCCAGCCCATTGCCACTTTAATTTGCAAACTTTGGCTACTTAAACGTGGCTACTTCAGTGGACTACAACCTTCACCAACCAGCCTTAATGGTAACACCTTCGAAAACTACCAAAACATACCACCGGGTCGTGAAAACACAGCGATTACACCGCCACAAGAAACCTAGAATTGTTCTGTCTGTGATGAACCCATAAATGACATACTACAGAGCCAGTCCTCTCACATTGAGAGGGATGGAGGCCTTCGTCCACTACGCTAGCCTAATGCGGGTTGGTGGACTTCACAATATTCACATGCCTTTGAGAACATCATGGAGAACTGTTATTTGAATATCATATAATCTACATGTGCATCTACTCTAATTATATGGACAATAGATGCATTTAGTCCATATAATTAGACGAATATTGTTAAATAATATACAGCCCGAACAAAATGAGGGACAAAATGCGTCTAAAGACAAAATTAATATTGTTAAATAATACAGCCCGAACAAAATGAGGCTACGTTTATCAGGTCCATTAGCCATCTTTCATCTTCAGCATAAGATCAGCATTATCTATCTATCTATCGTAATCCATTATCAAAATGAGAAGGATGTAAGCCTTAATCCATCATGCTGGCCTGAAGCGGGACTTTACATGCCTATGATAATATTTTTGCAAACTCTCAGTCATGCAGGATTAATCATTTTCTTTTCCTTCACTGCTACAGCAAGTGATCTTTAATTTTTTCAGTCAAAATCATCAAATCAGTCATATATCATCGGTATTTAATTAGTGTGTCTTTATTTGACCTGTTAAAATTACTAAATATAATGTTTAAAGATGGACACATAGGCAACGCCCTTGTTTTAATTGGCTGAGCGAGCAACCAGCACAATAAAATTTTGACACAGGGCTCTGTAAGAAGCTGACCAAATTGAAATAGACACTGACGTGCGGACGAGCAACTTATTCGTGCAACCTGACAATTAGGACACGGGGTAAGTAAAAAAAAACTAGGCATGTAAAAAAACTCACTAAAATCCTTCTTTTTGAAATGCTGTTGCTGCTGCACCCACTCCCGAAGAATTCTGATCGCGTCTCCCATTTCCCCAGGCTTCTCCAGATTGTATTCCTTCCTGATATCCATAAGGGTGTCAGGGTGATGTTCCAATATTTTATCTTTCGGAATAAACTGCATTTTGTACGCACACTAAGACTGTCCGAACACAACTGAAGTAAAACAAGTTTAAACAAGCATGTTCAAGATATTTCTTAACAGTTTTACGTTTATGACTGCCGACACAACATACATAATTATTTGGTTATTTCAGTTAGCGATGATAGCTCAAGAGCTGACAGATATAAAATATCTTATATTTTTTAAATAATTTTGGAGACGCCTGGCGAGGTTACAAACCCGACTCAGTGTTCTGGCTACATTTCTTTTAATTACTTAGGTACATACTAAATCTAATATTGATAGAAATCTCGAAACCCGTCCATTACCCATTTTTGGTGTTCGGATATTACAATTAATAAGCTATTCAACATGCTTTATGATGATTTAAACACTTTTCGAAAAATGTCTGACAGCTCTTGGGCTATTGTCGGTGTCGGTGGTTTGTTTAAATTTTTAATTTAATTGATTATTTATCAAAAGTTTATCTGTGGGTCGCGATACGTAAATATTTTTTAAAGAGGACCTTTTGCTTGCTAGAGAATGATTTCTGAACTTTACCAAACAAAAGATTGACTATCTCAATACTAGAGTAACTCCGCCTAGTTCAGAAGTGTAGATCTCTACTTGATAAACCTAAGTATCTATACTATCTTACATAAACAATTTTCCTCATCTTTAAATGTTAGAAATAAAAACAATGAGAACGTGTTATTTTTGTAGGTTTTTTTCTTTTCATAGAACAATTTTTGTCTGAACAAAGAGTAGGCTGTGTGAAGTTTAAAATATATTTATGTAAATCAAAACAAGTTTAACTTCGAGGCAATAATATACCCACGATTTATTAAGTAATAACGAAGCAAAAGTTTTCTCAGAAAAATATTATTTTTTGTGAAAACTAACTTATTTTACTTTGAATCGAATAGACTACGAACCATTAGTATAAGATGTAAATATTTTTCTAGGTAAATTATTATAATTTACAACATCAATAATATGTTTAAGGAAAATCACGTTTAATGTTTCCAAAATGTAAAATTCGAATTTGAAATTTCGATTATACCTAAACATACTTAATCGATCTTATTTTACAAAAAAACTATAATTTTATATTTATTACGCATGGGATTGGAAATTATTTACATATTGCAATTAACTTTTTCAAGATTTATTGTTTTGCATTCATTTAAGTACCTACTTACATACATACGTGAGTTGTGAGCAATACAAAATATAGTTCTACTACATTGTTATGAACATAAATATGTAATATTTCTTTATTTAATTTAATGTTCATTGAACTTTGTATGCTAAATGCAGCTTTTTGATATTTTTACACTTCTCTATGAGTCCAATGTAGGTACCACAGATACTAATCTAAACAGTTCACGCAAAAGTAGACCGCGTATCGCATCGTTATTTCATTTGGTCTGCTCTATTATAACGAGTTCCAATCTTTTCCAATGATGACGAATACTTAATTGATTCGGATTCGCGTTGATACAGAGGTTGGTTGATATAGCGATGGGAATATCACTAAAACGTTTTTTCCCAGTAGACGTGCGCTGCATATCTGTGGTATGCTGTAGGTATGCGTGTGTAACTTATTATAAAAACAAAACGTTTCAAAGTTTTTGCTTCACCTGTTGTTTATTCCAACTAAACTGTCGTACTTATTACAAAAAATTTTACACCAAACATTTTTTGTCGTATTTTAAAGATATAAGGATTCAGTTACCGAGACACTATCAATATTCTATTGAATTAGTGTGCCTAAACAAATAATTATAGCAATTCGTATTGCAGCATGAATAATTTTTTGACCAGGCGCTTAGGTTTTTATTTTACATAACTTTTCATAGGTCATATTTTATTGAAAAACCTTTTATGACAGCTGACCTAGATTAGCCCATTGTTTTAAAGTCCATTGAAATATTTTACAATTGTTTTGTTTTTAAACGGTTTTTCATACAGAATTCAACGTCATCATAGGCACGATAGGTGTAAAAATAAGACACACCAACCAAACCAATAAAAAAAGATAATCCGACAGCAATATTCAATGAAAGTAATTGAAAAACTTTATTTTAATCGAGAAATTCGAGATTTGAGTTATTTTAATTATTCTTTCTTATATAAAACTCCTAACCTATTTAAAGTTTACAAATCTGAATACTTGGACGAGTTCAGTATTTTTAATGATATCCCCTAAGAAAAATCCCCTAAGACATTAATAATTCTGATTGAAGTAAAAAAATCTAGCCTAATCCACGCTCAGTACCCTAAAAGTTCCAGGCATGCCAGCGTAATTCTCGTTGAACTTGTCGGTTTGTCGACAAGTCTCGTCAGTTCCGAATTGATTCATCTGTTTCATGTAATCCATGAACTCTGGAGTACTTAAAACTTCTTTCCAGTCATCTGAAAAATAAGTATAATCTTATAATATATATAAAATTCTCATGTCACAGTTTTAGTTACCATACTTCTCCAATACGGCTTGACCGATTTTAATGAAATTTTATATGCATATTCAGTAGGTCTAGGAATCGGCTACTGTCTATTTTTCATACCCCTAAGTGATAAGGGTTGTCCACACCAAATTTTTATTTTTTGGTCAATTTTTTTTTCCAATAATGTGGCATTAAAAAATACAACCATAAATTTTCACCCTTCTCACTCACTCACTCACTGTAGGGTCGGGTCTTCTCGCTCAATAAGAAGGATGTAGGCCTTACTCGTGTGTGAACTTCACATGCTTTTGAGAACATGTTTTCAGCCCGTAGCTTAGGATTCGTCCTATTACTCGTTCTCAACGGTTCGGCGTTCGAATCCCAGTGGCACGCACCGATCTCTTCCTTAGGTAAAGGTAATGTGCGCTTTACATTTTTATGTACTTACTGAGAATTGTTGTCAGTGGTCGCTCATGCCCTCCGTATTCTTGTGGCAAAATTTCTAATGGAACAATATTCGGCAATTCGTCGAGATTCTTATGGGAATGTATCCTTCCACTTATTTTTTGTGGTGTCACTTGCTTTATGATCGAAATAACAGAATCGATTAGTTTCGAGGGTGTGAACATATGTATACCCTTTACTCTCATGCCATTACCTTCCTAAAAATACGAATTAATGTCAAACATATTTTTTTTAAAAGCTTTCATTATTTTTGCATTATATTAAAACTTTTAAAAATGTTACTGTTACAAAAATATAGCTAGTTTAGCTAGTATATAAAGCTAGTTTACGAAGAACTTTGATCAATCCATATTTAAGTATAGAAGCTTTTGCTTTAAAATTTAAAAGTTTTAAAAATTTCAATTCTAAGTACTAAAACTTAAGATAACTTAATAAGCAATGGGCTTAATCTTTTAAATGCCGTAGACGGTAGGTATTAGTCGACAACGGAAAATCGTGCCATGTAGGTACGCGATGTAAGGATAACATGACGCGTAATTTTTAGAATTTTATGTTTTTATTTATTTATGTTTTTATTTGTCATTTACGTCCTGTTTGGTGGCGTTTCATGGCGTGTGTATCATCACGTCATCATTACGATAACGTCATCACTATCGTAACATTACGTGTCTGTCAAAAGGCTAATCTCTTACGAATAAATAACGCTTCACACTCGTAGCCCCACACTAGGATTCCCTGTGTCGTGGGTGCCATGGACACACACAAGACAAGAACACAACACACCCAGACCAGAAACAGAAATTTAAACTCAAAATCAATTTAAATTCAAATCTCTGCTCTGCTGGGAATCGAACCCAGGACCCTCCGCGCAGCGCACCGGCGTCTTAACCACTGCGCCCCTCAGGTCGTTAAGGTCGAATTTGCACAACACGACTAAGAATGATACTAAAGTACTCACAATTAATATAGTTAATGCGTCTCTAATCTGTACAGGGTTCAAACTAGGTAAAAAGTCCATTATATCAACTTCTGTGAAATCAGCGATGATAAAAAAGCCCCGGCAATAGTCACTGTTCCTTATGTATTCACATACCTGTGAAAAAATATGAAAAAAATATTATAACACCTTTAAATTTTCAATTGATGATAGGTCTTGCTTTAATTGGCTGATATAACGGAACGATCGAACAACTCGACAATTTAAATACGCAATACCATCCATAAATATAGATAGTAGAGCTAGCTCGCCCAGTAGGTACCTTACCGGGTAACCATAAACCACCACGTTCTCAGTGTCTTGTGTTTGGACAGAGGAGCTATGATTGTTGCATATACTTCTTTTTGAAACAAACATCTTAGCTCTCACGAGTAGCCAAGCACTCGCATAGTAACCTCAGATAGAATCTCTTCTCTATTGGAGGTTGGTTATGGGTTTGTGGGTGTCCAAGACCGCAGTGCCACTTAACATCAGTGGCGCTTAACTTAGCATGTCCGTTTGCTAATAATTTTCTATTTTGAAAAAGAACGGGTTGCACTCCGGGAGTGCCGGCAGAAGTGAAAACTTATACGATGTGTTTTCTTGGTGATTTGGACGACAGTTCAATTAAAACACAATTGAGTTTCTCTGTGAGAAAAGAAACGACATTTAAAGTATTACATGTCATCATCAAAAGCATCAAATGTTTCCTTTTGACAGTTTCCATAGTTACTTTGACTTTCTATATGTTTCTATAGCTGCGTCTCGTAACGGTGTCGCGAGTCCAGAGATTTTATCTCATCTAAAAATATGCATACCTACCGCGCTAAAAGAAGTTTTCACTTCAAAAATGCAAATTCTAGACAGAAGCGAAGAAAGAAAAACAGTGGAATGTTAAAGACGGTACATGGTTTGATAGTTTGAATAACATAAACATAGAACTTACAATAAGATTGTATATGAAGTAGTGCATAAAATCGTTGATTAATTTCACCTTCTTGTTTAGTTTGACGATGAACACTCTGTAGTGATCCGGTGTCAGCTTTGGTAGTACTACGGGGGTCCTTAAAATATAATAATTATTTTTTCAATCTTACTCCTACTAATAGATTGGAATATTATAAATGCAAAAGTTTGTGAGGATAATACAATAATAATTGTGTCTTACACAACTAATACTTAATTTTAGGTACATTTTATGGCAATTAATAAGTTATTAATTTTGTTCAGCAGTCCAATTATTATAATATTTTATTATATCTAGAAATAGTGTCAAGATTCTGATGAAAGACTTACACACAATCAAATAAAAGTTTGAAGTCAGTCTTGGGGTTGTAATCCCCAAAGAATTGTGGAAGCAGTGTCCTTAAAGTACCCATCCTGTCAATTTGCTTCTTAGCTCGTTCTATAGACCCTTTACATCCTATGATCGCTGTTTCCAAATAGCAATCGGCTGAAAATTAAAAACAAGAAAAATGCATACGTGAGAGAAAAATAAAGGTTACTCACAAACGGCTTTCGGGATAAATTAACCGGTAAAAAAAAGAAATAAAAATCGCATAATGGTAAAAATAATGTAATGCTGTACAGTAATAAATGACCTATAGGTCACAAATGCCGTACAGTAATTAATGACCTATAGGTCACAAATGCCGTACAATAAGTACATTTGTGTAGTTCCTTTTGTATAAATATACAGATACTTTATCCATGAACGCCGTAAATATTTCCAAGGGAGGGCTCGAAAGCAAAGGGTCGCAGCCCTTATATCTGACCATGGTACCAGGTGTACCGCTCAGAAATGACCGCATAGTGCTCAGAGTTATTTTGTGATATAGTAACAGCCTTCTAAGCGTTATTCACGTTGGTTCATTTCACGCGTAAATTTTGTCCATGGGCTTGTAGTCTATAATTCTAATTATAAAATTTATTGCGGGTAAATAATTTGGTTATTATAATATTGCACTCATAGCCGAGTAAGCACTTGTGTTTCGTACAGTATTGACGACCTATTTTTTCATTATGGTCCAACAGTGGTGATGCCAGATTCCTGCCGGCTATAATTGGCTAAATCCGACCGAACAACCAACACGACAAAATTTAAACACAGTTTTCATGCTTATTCATTACAAAAAACAAACACTTTTGATGTTAGTAAAGCGTACACAGACATCAGCAGATGTTTTGTTATTCAATGAAATACTAATGGTATTTTTACGTTCTATAAATCCATGCCGCATACACTTAAAAAAATTAATATTTATAAGTAGATAGTTTAATTTTTACCAGATTAAAACAAGTTTTAGAAACTAGTCCGATATTAAGATCATTGTATCTCATCTTTAGGAAATAATTTGTAATAACTAACAAATAAAATTAACTTTATTGTTGTTTTTCCATTTTGTTTTGTCCGACTGAGCCACTGTTTTTTAATATAAAATAATATAAAATTTCAATATCTTTTCAAATTTATTACTTTGCATTAAATTATAGCTATAAATAACTTTTATCTTTGTTCGTATTTAATGATCATCAAATGGACAAGTACCTAGTGACGTATTGGGCTGAAAAAATAAAAATTAACTGCTGACAATAATAGAATTCTTGGGCAAAAAAATCTCAAAAGAATCTCTTCCTGTGAGCATCAGGAAGATGTGCTCAAAATTTTCTGTTGTAAAAGGGTGTTTTCGTTCCCTTTAACCAAAATTATAAATGATATGCTTTTTATAGAATAAACATTAAATGTTAGTTTTTATTTTACATTAACCACCTTCATTTTTTGAGTGTAAACTTCACTTTGCGCGGGACGCTTATTTTTAGACGCGAATTTCTGGACCCGTAACGAGATGCACCTATAGAAGCATAATTATAGAAAGTCTAAGTAACTATGGAAACTGTCAAAAGGAAACATTCATAAATAATAAGTGTATTTTGTTATAGAAAAAGCTAAATATTATAATTATTATGATTTTGGATGTGACATTGCGATTATTAAACGACATTGAATGCTTTAATGCTTTAAATGTCGTTTCTTTTCTTACAGAGAAACTCAATTGTGTTTTAATTGAACTGTCGTCCAAATCATCAAGAAAACACATCTTATAAGTTTTCACTTCTGCCGGCACTCCCGGAGTGCAACCCGTACTTTTTTACCTATACATTTTGAAGGTCAGCTGGAGGAGAATGCTATGAAGCATTAACCTTGCCATTTGTATAAGTACCTACCACTTTTTGGGCAATAAAGGATAAATAAATAAAAAATACAGCTGCATTACGACTAGCAAGTTACTAACACCGTGAACTAATTGCCATGTCGCATGCAAAAGTTATATAAGCGGTGATAGCCCAGTGGCTTAGAATTCGACCTCGAATCGAGGGGTCCGGGTTCGAATCCCAGTGGCACGCACCAATGACTTTGTAAAAAAGTTATGTGCGCTTTATAAAAATTAAATATCACCTGCTGTTACGGTGAAGGAAAACATCATGAGGAAACCTGCATGCCTGAGAGTTCACAAAAAAAATGTTCTCAAAGGCATGCGAAGTCCACCAACCCGCAGTAGGCCAGCGTGGTGGACTAAGGCCTACATCCTTCTCATTGTGAGAGGAGACCCGACCCTGTAGTGGGTCATTAATGGGTACTGACATGACACTTAAAACCAATAAATAGTTAAGAATTACATTATACTGCAGCGTGACTAGTCGTGATAAGGAGCTCACGAAACCGCTATCGTGTGTAAAATACCAGTAGCATAATATCAGTACAGTACAGGATCAATTTAAGTATAGCTTTCTTGAAGAAAACTTTTTTAGTAACGATATTTGAATACCAATTAAACATCCTGTACATACTCGAAGTATTGTTCAAAATAAGTTGTTTACGACACGCTCGAACAATTTGTATGGCGAACGAACTACGACGTACCTGGTTCCATGTCTTATTAATGAATTGCCTAGGTACTGTTGTACAAGACAATTTAACTCCACAAAACATTAAACGTAAACTGAAATCTGCAGTTGCCACCACCGAAAAAAAAACGACGTAAATTTTAGGTGTCCCATTTTTAATATCCTGACACTCCATCTTGACTCATAGAAATCTTCGTGAAAAACTTATAGAAACCCTTCTTCTTGAAACGCTGTTATTGCTTTTCCACCCGTTAAAAATCGCACCTCGTTGATCCATAGTCCTTTAAAAATACTTATAGAACTCTTTGCAGAATCTTACAGAAATCCTGCTTTTCGAAATGCTGTTTTCCACCCATTCCCGTAGGACGCTGACTGCGTTTGCCATCGCATCTGGTTGATCCATTGTCCTATAAAAACACTCATCGAACTCTTCGTAAAAACTTACAGAAATCCTTCTTCGTGAAATGCTGTTGCTTTTCTACCCATTCCCGTAGGATGCTGACAGCGTTAGCCATCGCACCTGGTTGATCCAGGTTGTACTCTGCCCTAATACTCATAAAGGTGTCGGGCCGGTGCTCCAATATCACATCTTTGGCTATGAACTCCATTTTGAACGAACACAACGGCGACCAACATACAACTGGACTGAATATGGCCATTGTACATAGGTATATGTTATTTATTCGTTACGAGTTTTACACTAGTTTTCCGCCTGTGACGTTGTGTACCTACAATTTACAGATCATTACGCGAATAGAGCAGTTTGAAATTTGACACGAATAAAGTTGATATGGAGAAGAATGCACGATATCTAGTCATTTTTAACTTTGTGTTTTTAATAAAAATGGACTTTCGTCGTGTGGAATTCCGTTACGTGTTAAATTAGGATTTCAGTAGTTACAAATGAATTTCGATTACTTGACGATGTCTAGTCAATACTTTAATTTGAAACCAAAATCAATCCTACTACTTTATATTTTATTTTGGGATTTCAGTTAGAGAAGCAGGATTATGAGGATAAGTAAGCTAAAACGATTTTGATGAAATGCGAGAATAAGAACCCCGCTCAGTTAATAATCTAAAATATTCTATTCAGACTTTAAGCTTGATACCTAATGAAAATGTGATGGACAGACAAGACAGACTTTAAACAATTTAATTTAATGTTAAATATTGTATAAGGCCGACAACATTTTCTTCATCAAAATGCAACACTTTATGGGTCTTAAAGTTGGAATTACACGATCGTGCCATACGGCACGGATTCACACGACTTCAGTCCAATGGATGGACATCAAACTTGTGTTATATTCAAGATCAGTGCATACTTTTTCCATGACACAACCTATGTGCGTTTAAAAAACTGCGTAAAAGAAACTCAGAAGGTGTAATAGAAACACATATATAATGGTATGGGATGGCATAACAGTTTGGATTTTGACGCAAATAGAGATTCAGAATTATCATGCCAATAGGATTTCTCTCTCACAGTCCTGCGACAATATGTGGTATGATGGCCTGACCGTGAACGTCCTTAAGTATGTAAGTCTGTTTTATTTTTGTAGTAGCGAATATGTAGATATTATTTTACTGTTGTGCTTTTATTGATTGCCTGCTATATTTTTTCTATAAATAAGGAAAGTGTCAATAATACTTCGAGTATACCATTGATCGCAATATTTATAGAAGATATTATGTATTATTATGGTATATGTGTCACGTTATTTTCTCTCTCTCTCGTCTCTATAAAGAATGATATATAAAAGTGTAAAACGTAGTGGAAAAAAGCCCACATTCACATTGTTTGAGGAGATACGACAACCAGGTTTAATATCATTGTTGTATTCTATAGGAAAATCAAAAACATAGTATTAGGACGTTTATTTTAATTAATTACGCTAACTTATAAAATATAAAGGTGTAAAAATAAAAGCAATATTATTACACTTCTTATTACCTTTACTTTATACCACAGAACAGATAAATGACTTTATACTGTGTACTCGATGTATACAACCGAATCTTTCATTATCCTGAAAGGCAAACTTAAAAGATGAATGAATTTTTATTGATAGTAGGAGACGGAGGCAATAAAATGGCGCATCACATCTACATACATTACAATACGTTATTTATATGTGATTTACACTAAAAACTAAAATTATGATCTAATACGTAAGATATAGCATATTGTATTCCTTCGCTTACATCGCCCTTTCAATCAAAAAGATTTGTCTGGGTCAGGTTAAGATAAGATAAGTACGATTAATACAGCTCCTACTTAAAACCGTGCTCATTGTATCGGTTTTAATATTTAAATCGTATCTTTACTAATTCGCTTAAATTAATCTACACGCAAAACTCTGAATGTTCCAGGCATGCCAGCATAGTCTTCATTGAATTTGTCTCTTTGCCTGCACGATTCATCTGTCACGGCACTGTTGACATCCCTCATATAGCTCATGTGCTCCTCGGAGCTTAGAGCATCGATCCAATCATCTGAAAAGCACAAAAAAGTCGCTTCAGAAATATGTTTTATGCATTTTGTTTATTTATTGCATAAATACAAAAAATACAGATAGAAAAGGTTAATTTCCGTATAATTCAACGTACTATTTCAAGCGGGAATTTTCCAATTTTTTATTTGTAATTAAACATACATATCAGAAAAATTCAACAGACAGTTGAAAGAGAGATTTGTGACAAATTTCTGTACAAGCCTTCCATTACCATTTGATTTCTATATTAGGCGTCAACCCAAGGTGATGAAGTAGAATTAAATTTTGACAATAAGCTAACCTACAAATTATTTCAAAAGCATAAGCAGAAAACGTACCAAGTATCGCTAGTAGGGACCTTTCTTTCCCTCCGTACTCTGACGGCAGGAGCTCTTGAGGAACAAAAGGAAATACTTCTTCAACAGTCTTGTGTATATGCAGACGACCAGCCACCTTGGGGTTTAGAACTTGTTTCAGGATCGTAACTAATGCGTCTACTAACTTCGACGGTGTTATTATGTGAATTCCTTTGACTCTCATTCCATAGCCTTCCTGCAATTCAAATGATAATAAGTTAATTATAAGTATCCAAAATTCAGTAGAAGTTACTTATTTTTACTATTCTTTGACCTCTCAAACGGAATTCTCGTTTTGTGCATTAATGAGAAAGCTCAACTAAGATTAGACTAATTTTGATTTGTCTTTTTGGAGCAGCAAGATTAGGCTCAGTGGCATGCCTTAGATGAGGCCTGTGCCTAGCAGTGGATAAAAAAGGCGGCCCTTTATCAACTAAAACTGTTACGTTTGTGTTATTCAAACTGTTATTCAAACACAGTAACATGATCAAAGGAATTTATTTATTTATTTGATTTGATTACAACGGTATCAATAAACTTATCACATACTAATAATATAGGAAGTTTGGTTTAAATAAAATATACCCAGAAACTCAGCAATCATAGCAAGAATGACAACCCTATGTAACTTTATTACTTTTTACATACGTATACTTTTGACATTTCTTAGCCAATTTATCAACATCCATTTTACATACAACATACGTCAATTACTTACCATATAAATAGTCAAGGCCTGTCTCATTTCCACGATGCTCGATTTGGTTACAAAGTCCATGACATTGGATTCACTAAAGTCCACCACAATTCGGAAACCTGTAGTGTAGTCGTGGAGCTTTAAGTAATCGCCAGCCTGCAAATTATAGTAACTTTTATCTTAAAAATATCATTTTCATCACCAACAGCTTTACCATCAATCTTTTCATCATCAACGTTAACACCATTACAATTTTCATCATCAACCTTGTTCGAATAATTGGAATTTTTTTTTGCCTCAAAACCCATGTAGGTAAATGTCGTGTTTTGTTTTTATTCTGAGGAGAAGCAACGTACGTATGACATAAATTTAAAAAAAATGATTAAATGACACAACCACTATGACTACTAGTTCACGCTGTATAGTAGTTAGCTGGATAAATGATAAAAAGGACTAATACTTGAAACGTTTAAAATAAAGAATATCCGGTAACCACGTCTCCTCAACCGAAACACAAGACATGAATAGCTTCCTGCTATACGTAGATTTTGGAGTTTACAGTAAGCTGGACTTCGAGAAAATTACACTTGCTCCACTATTTTATCCTGTTCTGTTCTACGTAAAAATACTTACAATAACATTGTATCTATAAAAATCCAAGTATTGTGAGGGTTCGTATTGTTTATCATGTACTTTAATCCAGAAAACTCTGTAATGTTCCACGGTCAGCTTGGGTAGTACTATTGGCGTTCTGAAAGGATGAACAAACATGGAATCATTATCATGTTTCATATAGTATTATATTTTCTATTGAAGGACATGACTTTAACCTTTAAATGATGTAAATGGCTTACATGTCGACCTCTAAAAGAAGTCAGAAAGAAGAAGAAGATTTCAATCCCGGAGGCACAAATGATACACGGTAGGTACTCGTATTACCTTCACCATTCTTCTCTGGAGATACTCAGTACGAAATGCTCCTAAGAGAGTCAAGCCTTGCAATAAGCCATTCAAATTTTTTTTTACAAAAATATGCGCCACATTGGACCTACACAATATCGAAGAGGTTCCCGAAATCTTTCTTGCAGTTGAAGTCGCCAAAGAACTGGGGTAAGAGTGATCTCATAGTGCACATTTTGTCCAAAACACTCTTCGCTCTTTCAATGGATCCTTTGGATCCAATCAACGTTGTTTCTAAGTAGATCCTATCTGAAAATAAAAATATAGTTACCTAATGTTTCGTTACTGCTACATCAAAAATTGGTGCACCTAACAACGTAAGATTGGGTTTGTTTTTATGGCTATGTTTGGTAAATTTGATTGAAATTTTCTTAAAATATCCGAATAATGGTGACAATCAAAATTAATAAATAATAATAATAAAGTAATCAAAATCTCCCAACACTCTTGAAGTAGTTCCACCATGAAAGTACCATAAGTACATTTAATTTTAAATTCAAAAATGTCTTATTTATTTCTCAAGATAATTTTATCGCGAATCCGTTATGGACCTTGTCACGTCCTCATTAGGGCGTCGACACAATTTTTGGTGACACGTTTTTTTGGTGGCAAGCACATTACTTAATTTCTTTGGTACGTAAGGGTTACAATAGCTGAACAGTAGTAACTATTATAGTATCAGTATATATTAAAATATCAATATCTTACATTTGGGTAACATTGTTATTTACTACCTATAATTTATAATTGTGTTTATTTCAGCATTTTCCTCTAGAAGAAGTGATGGATCTTCCATAAACAAAGTTAAGATTGTTGTTGATCGTTTTTTGTACCCAAAAATCTCTATGAATTAATGGTCATTAGCAGTCGGACTATACATCAAGATAATGTATATACTCGTACATAACGAGTGTCAATATTTTTTCTTCCTTAAGTGAATTTAATGATATAATTTAATTAGTAGGCAGTTTTCAATGAATGACCATTTGTTGTAACTAAATCTGTGATTGTACGAGTATTATCATAAAATGTGATGATAAACTGTCATTTTTATTGCAGAGCAATGGAAAGAGCATTACTATGATGCATCTGACAAAACAGCCTTACGTTTTAACACAAAATAAATTGTTTCGTTCTTACCATAATTATTAACATTCTTGACTTCAGTTTATTGAAACTAACAAATATTTTATTATTTAAAAATATTGCTAAACCAAAATCTTTTTGTGTTACAAAATGTACTGATTTTTCTATAGTATCCTCAGCTTGTATTTTGTGTACTTATTTATAATTATGGCCCGCGTCCAATATAAAAATCATGATAGTACGAATATGTAATAATAAATACACGGAAAAAATTATCACAATTTAAATTACCAACGACCCAGTTTTATAATGCTACCAAAAGTGCAATAAGAATTGATTGCACCTTTACAAAGATGTTAATTGCTTTGTTAACGCAAGAAAGTCGCAATAAAATTGACCTTTAGCCTTGCCCGTGACCTCAAAATAACATACCTACATAATTAATTATTATAAGCCGGAGTTTTTGCACACATCGCCAAGTTGCGGAATAAAAATTTGAACTCATTTATTTTTTTACTAGCAACTGCACGAATAATGATATTGTTTTGTTTTTAAGCCAATGAGCTTGTAAAAACTTGACATTGACAATTTTATAGAAGACAGATAATGTTGTGGTCATATTAAAGGTGAATGTGACGCCGCCTTTACTGGCTGGCTGGGTGCGACCCTTTTGTAGCCCACTATTGGGGCGTCTCTCATACAGGGGGAGGCCTAGAGCATACTCCACCACGATGCTCCATACAGGTTGGTGGAGACACGGGCTAGAAGCCAATCCTTTACGAATGTTATATAACTAATATGTCCTCCGACAAGAACAACCAACTGTTATCGTATCCATCCAACAACCGGGGCTGACGGCTTACCGTGCCCTGGCCTTCGAAGCATGGAATCGCGGATTTAATTCACACGATTTTGTGTTTAATATGCATTTATTTATTTTCGCATAGTGTTGACTGTACTAGTACTAGTATTGACTCACTACACTAGTTTGTTGACTTAGCGTAAGTTTAAAAAATACAAAATGTGGATTTAAAATTTATAAGGAAAATATAAAATTATTTTTTGAAATTTGCATACAGGCTATACAGGTTACCAGACCACTTAGGTCACTGCTCCCACATCCAAACTCAACCAGATTATAAATCGTATCTGACTTCGTATTCACAAATGTATCGTTCCACTCAACCAGCTGCTTTGAATTATTTACTGTTAGTCTGTTATTTTATGTTTAATTGCGTCACAGTCATACTAAATAAGAACTATTTTCTTATTAGTACTTGTAATAAAAAATGATAAAAACATTAGCTGCATCTCAATTTTTTGTAATACGGCTTTTTTAAGTGTAAGTAATTCAACGACATTTATAATTTTAAGGTAAAATATCTTTCGGATGGATTTTTGCGCTAACATAAGCTTTATTATACGAAACAGGTTATCTTCTAGTTTATTAATAATGTGAAGCGAAAATTTTGGGTACAATTTACAGCTTACTACGCGAACGGAGCAATTTGAAATTTGACAATCAAATATTATAAGGAGAAAAATATTTATATTCTAATATTTTAAAATCAAATGCATTAGAAATACGTGAAATTCATCAAAAAACATGCCATGCACGTTCCAATAAGTTTAAGTACTTTGAAATTCACACTAAGACAAACATGATGACGTGATGATAACATGTAGTTTAATATACGTATGTACATTCCATTACGTGTCAAATTCAAATTTCAATAAGTCGAATTTCGACTATATGGCGATATCTAGTTTATTTAATAACATATTTCTACAATGTTAATTAAATTACCGAGATTATACTCGTTTTACGATGTTTAGAACATTCTATAGCTCAATGATATGAAAGACGTGTTCCTAAATTGTGTTAAATATTTAAATAACAGTAATTTATGTACATAAAATCACGAGAATACGACTGTAATTTGAGAATATCATCATTTATACTTGAACGTAAATTCCATTAA
Organism: Erynnis tages; assembly: GCA_905147235.1. Lineage (NCBI taxonomy): Eukaryota > Metazoa > Arthropoda > Insecta > Lepidoptera > Hesperiidae > Erynnis > Erynnis tages. The sequence continues at coordinate 4,718,092 of LR990092.1, forward strand.
ATTAGTAATGACATAATCAATAGTAACATGTAAGATGTCGTTGTTGCTGGTTTAAATTCACCATTACCCACTATGAAGAACATGCTGTTCTTCGTGTCTAGAGTTTTGGTTGGAGGTGTGTATTTGGTTCGTGCCACACACACTTTTATAGTCATTGAGTAATAAACGGTCATACAGGCCAGCTGATGTTCACTGCAGCCAATGGGCTCCCTATCCAACCTTAGTATGTCATGTCAGTACCCATTAATGACCCACTACAGGGTCGGGTCTCTTCTCACAGTGAGAAGGATGTAGGCCTTAGTCCACCACGCTGGCCTACTGCAGGTTGGTGGACTTCACATGCCTTTGAGAGCATTTTGTTGTGAACTCTCAGGCATGCAGGTTTCCTCACGATGTTTTCCTTCACCGTAGCAGCAGGTGATATTTACGTAATTTCATAAATCGCACATAACTTTTATTACAAAGTCATTGGTGCGTGCCACTGGGATTCGAACCCGGATCCCTCGATTCGAGGTCGAATTCTAAGCCACTGGGCTATCACCGCTGCAACCTATAGATGCGCGCTATTTGCTACTCAAAAGGACTAAGATGTTTGCCTCGAATAAAGTATTTCCGGCAAGACATTCCCAACCGAAACGGAAGACATGGAGAACATGCTGCTTTACAACGGGTTATGAGGTTGGCTGTAAGGCGGCCTATCCGGGCGAGCTGTTATGGCTCTACTATTTAAAAAACATGTTTCGTGACAGCCATCTTAGTTTTCATGAGGGCATCAAACATCCGTGTGTCTTTATTTCGGCTGGTATGGCAGTCGGCGATGCTTTATTTGAGGCGAACATCTTAGTTCTGACGAGTAGCGAAGAACCCGCATGCAACCCTCAGGATTCCTTCTCTATTTGAGGTGGGACGTAGCCTGTGTCTATGGGCTGCAGTGACTAACATTTGGTAAAAAGAGATGTTATGAGATTTTTAAAGTCACGTTATTCCTGATCTTGTTTGTGGATTATTGTACTTTCATGTCCTGAATCCTAAAATTAAGCAGGTAAACCATAATTTAAGTACTTTAATTATTTAATAAAATTCTGAATATTTAAAACATGAATTATTTATAATATTTAATACTCGTTTTGTAATATCGCAGAAAAAGTTCACAAAATTCAAACAAAGTCATAAAAAATCACTTTAACAAACTCACCGAAATCCTTTTTCCTGAAATGATTCTGTTGTCGCACCCACGCCTCCAAGATGTCCACAGCTTCCTTCATTCTCCCGGGTTTGTCCAGATTTATTTCCTGCCGTGTCACCTTGAAGGTGTCCGGTCTCCTTTGAAGCAACTTATTTCCAGTTGGTGGAGACTCCATTTCGATACAAGTACCACTAGGCACAACAGTTCAAAGTGTACTGAACGAATAAAATGTTAAGATTAGCCTCCTTTAATAGGGAAACGTGCAAATTGTTGATTTCTCGCTTGGTAAGATGATGTGAAAATACCGGTCCAGGTGTCGCTTGAGTCGAATGGTATGAATAAGCTATAGAGTGATCGCACGGCGTAAGACCGTACGTTTACATCGCAAGATTTACTCTACCAGGCTCTACCACATAATAATTAATTACACGTCATGATTATTATGCCTGGAGACCATACCACCTGATTTTAACCCACTATGAGGCTACAGGTTTTTCATGTTTTGGGTTTCCGTTGGAAGTTTGGGAGTGGTTTATTTGAGAAAAACATCTTAGTCCTCTTTAGTAGAAACGCACCTACATAATTATCTCAGCTAGGATTTCAATCTTATTTGAGATAACCACTTACAACAGGTGGCCTGCATGCCCGTTGGTGACTTAACCTCTCAAATGTGTATTTTAGGGCCTCAATAAAATTTCTTTATAATATCTATAGGACGTATGTAATTTTTGATAATACTTTTCTTCTTTTTATATTTTAGCTTAAAATATATTCAAAAAGATGAGATATGCATTTAAAGATCTAGTAGATGTTAAAGAAAATACCCATTTAAATTACCATGCTTGTAAATTAGTAATTGCAATAACGACAGTTCATATACATGCCAACAGTTCATACCTAGTTACACTCTTTCTTATGTATTCTCTAAGCCCAAAACAGTTCAGAAAATCAGAATCCGTATTGATTTGTTTTGCACATTCGCTATGTCTGGTGCTTTTTTTAGGTTATAATAATGGCATACTAAAGAACAGCTTTATTACATTAAACTTCGGCTTCCTACTTCCGTGATTGGTTCGAATTTTAATTGGTGAAGTAGACTGTAATCCTTTTTTAATGTTTTACTGTTTGACATGGAGAGTATCCTTCTGACATCAATTCGAACAACATTTAATGACTGTCATTAGTTAGTTATTACCTACATAGTATAATTTAATGTTTTAGTATATAAAATATTAAAATTGGACAATTCATATATTATCAGCAGGTAGGTATCTCTTTATCATTAAAAAATGTATTACCTATGTTTTTATAATCATCAAGTTACTCGTATTTTCCTGTTGAAAATTAAACCGATTCAAGTGCGCACCAAACTTGCTATGTGTGAGTTTATTTTCAAAGCGGGATAATCCATCAATTATTGTTTATCTACTATTTCCTGCGATTTAGTCCGCGTGAATTAAGGAATTTGAACCAGAAAAAGTACCTAATTAAGTACCCATTTAATCATGTATTAACCTACTGTTAAAGCGAAAATTTTGGGTACAACTTACAGCTCAGTTCAGCTCACTACACGACCGGAGCCGTTTCAGATTTGGCACATTTAAAGTTTGTATAGAGAAGATTGCACAAATGCTAATATTTTTTAATAAAGTGTATTAGAAATAAGTACATGAAATTCATAAAAAAACACGCCACGTGCACACAAAGACGAACATGACATATACGATACGTACATTTCGTTAGGTATCAAATTCAAATTTCAATAAATTATAGTCGAATTTCGACTGCAATTACTGCAAATACTGACCCCGCAAACGTGTTTTGCCATATAATTAGTTATCGAGCGTTAAAAATCGACTATTAAAAAAAAGGGTTTTAGGTAATTTAGGGTTGTATGTAGGTATTTTTAATGCCACATTATAAGAAAATAAAAATAAAAAAATGTCCAAAAAATAAAATAAAAATGTTAGGTGTAGACAAACCACAGGGGTATTACAAATAGACAGTAGCCGATTCTCAGACCTACTGAATATGCATATAAAATTTCATAAAAATCGGTAAAGCCGTTTTGGAGGAGTATGGTAACTATTTAAAACTGATTGATCCGTTGCTTTTTTTGCTTTTGAAAGGATGTTGAGTTTTGTTTTTTGCTTTATGTACCTATATCAAAATACAATGCATTTTAAAGCTTTCCGCGTCATGCCAGCGATTAAATTGTTACTCATAATTTGAACGATAGACCCGGATTCAGAACTGTTTTGGAAAAATATGCTATAATTTTATTACTAAAGAAGACTAAGGCCACGCTTATTTTGGATGCGATTTCGTACGAATTCAACTCCTGCGTATTCGTACATTCACGCACGAACAATCCCGATCTTTGAAATACTATGAGAGCGCTCACACTGAGTGTGAGCTAGTCTTACGTCAACTAAGTCGCGCGTGAACTATGAAAAAGATTAAAGATAGAAAGAAAGACTATGAAAAAGAGATCTGGTGTGAACTGAGTACGTACATAATTAATTGGTTAATGTCAAATAGTCGGCTGAATTTTTGAAGAATCATAAAATCAACATGCTTTTATGCGGATTCGGATATTTGGTGTCAAGATCCGCGGATACGGATACGGATCTTTATTTTCTTATTCATTTCGTAGGTATGTAAATATTATGTTGCATAATAATAGCAAATATAACTACACTTGTAGAAGTGTAGTTATATTTGCTAGTTTATGTTTAGTTATCTTTAGTTTTTAGTAGAACTTTAGTAATAAAGTTCTACTAAAAACTAAAGATTTCACAACTGTTTAAAATGTAATCTGGTTTAGTCCTTTTAGCGTAGTACCAAACAAGGAAGTAAGCGTAGTGGTTAAAAGTCATTAAATCTTGTTTATCTTATTTATATAGGTATTTCAAAAAGACCACGTTTTCCCACACGGTTAAATACCAGTAATTTAATTGTATCATAAAAATGTAAATGCTTCAACAACAACGACACATTAACAAAAATGTACAAAAAATGATCAACTCAAACAACATTCTCAAAACAAAAACCATGGGAAACAAAAAAACGATGACTCAAGTCAGATTTGTAGACAACGACTAGACGATAGCGTTTGCCTGTTTCATAACAACAAATACTTATCATGAGTTACAGAGACACGGTAGACAGGTGATAGAGCCATATAGACTAAAAGCCCATGAACAAAATTTACCTGTGGAATAACGCTTAGAAGGCTTTTACTATATCAGAAAATAACTCTGAGCACTATGCGGTCATTTCTGAGCGGTACACCTGGTACCATGACCAGATATAAGGGCTGCGACCCTTGGCTTTCGAGCCCGGCGTTCATGGATAAAGTATCTGCATATGTATACAAAAGGAACTACACAAATGCTGTACAGTAATAAATGACCTATAGGTGACAAATGCCGTACAATAAGTGCCGTACATTTGTGTAATTCCTTTTGTATACATATACAGATACTTTATACATGAACGCCGTACATATTGCCAAGGCCGGGCTCGAAAGCCAAGGGTCTCAACCCTTATATCTGATCATGGTACCAGGTGTACCGCTCAGAAATGACCGCATAGTGCTCAGAGTTATTTTCTGATATAGTAACAGCCTTCTAAACGTTATTCACGTTGGTTCATTTCACAGGTAAATTTTGTACATGGACTTGTAGTCTAATAGTAGCTCATTCGGTACCGTACTGGCAGCCTTTTATCCATCCATCCATCCATCCATCCGACCTATAAGCAGCATGTTCTTCATGTCTTGTTTCGGCTTGAGAGGTATGGTTGCCGTGAATACTTTATTTGAGGCGAATATTTTAGTCATATCACTATACCCTTTTTTCTCTATTTAATGTTGGGTGCGTGCGTCCATGGGCTGCAGTGACCACTTAACGTCATACGGCCTGCGTGCCCTTTTGCTACTCAATCTATACTATAATATTATAAATTTATTTATTTATTAAAAACAAAATCCACAGCTTACAGACTAACTTACAGCAATACTTACATCTAATTCCTAGAGCCAAAAACGGATTTACTTTTTACTGCAAGAGCTTTTAATTAATTAAGCTAGTTTAAATTTAAATTTAAACTTAGATTTAAGTTTAAATTCAAATTCAAATTACAGTCGCTAAGTATACATGCATGTGTTAGTGTGTGTGTCTGTGTGCGCGTGCGTGTGTGTGTGTATGTGTAAAGCTGAATATTTTGTTTGTTTGTTTGTTTGAACGCGCTAATCTCAGGAACTACTGGATCGATTTCAAAAATCCTTTCAGTGTTGGATAGTCTATTTATAGAGGAAGGTTATAGGTTATACTTTATTTTCAAAAAAATTTGGGATCCGTAAGAATATTGAATCGAAAACCTATTTATGTTTACGCTGCAAAAACCATTGACAATATAGCAAAATGATGTACTACGGTTTTGTATGTCTTATTAGGATCTACAAAAATGTCCGCGAGGGCACATATCGAAGTATCATAATTTAGTCACAATAACCGCTTTTACTTTTTACCCTTCTCTGCACCAAGTTCTAAAATCCACGCGGGCGAAGCCGCGCACAGCCTAAGTAGTTACTATATAAAAAAAGACAGAGGTTCTATTTATAGCGGCTGATCACCGCACACTTGAAAAATTCTCGTTTTATATAAGTTTCGTTTATTTAACTACGTAGTTTCATTTAACTTGTATATATGGTTCGGTCAGTTCATTATGCAGTATAATTAATATTATTGGCATATTCTGAACCTATAATTTAAGAATAAGAATAAGAATAAGTCTTAAAACGTATTACATTGCTATCGCAAAAAAGTTTAACTGTGTCTAACATGGTTTAAATTTTTATATAAATGTTTTTGTGACACGACACTGGATCTGTATTTTCCGTCATTTGAGGCAAAGGCTAAGATTATAGTAATTTCTTCAAAATCTTCGATTTGCTGTCCAGTGTATCAGTGTACACTGGACAGCAAATAAACCAAGCCACCCGCCATCTTGTAATACTTATTATCAGATTTTCTCAGCGATCATATTTATATCTATAGAAAGTGCGTTTTATGCTTATTATCGCCTGTAAACTCGTTACACCGAAGATCTGCTGATTCGAAGATTTTGAAGAAATGTGGAGGCCGGAAATACTTTATTTGAGGCGACAATCTTGGTCCTCATTAAATAAGTAGTAGGTAACGCCGACTGAAAAAAATTTTTCATTTTATTTGAAAAATAATTTACGGCCAAGGGGCCTCTACTCCTTTGTTGCCCGAGGTGTCCAGACCTCTAAATCCAGCTCTGCATCGTTAAGATACGGACCTAATTTTCAGTCCGCAATCTAAAGATTAATTAGGTTTATGCAGTAGTTTTATTGTATTAACGCCATCTATGAACGATTTACTGAAACTTTAGTTTTGCTACATCAATCCTCTTATAGATCTTTAGTAGTTCAAGTTTCACTCACTTGAGGGCATTGATACTTATTGTACATTTATTATCTCAATGCCATCTTTTGACAATATTGTGAACCTTTGGTGTACTTTTTATTTCTCGTGTTAACTGGGGAGCTGGCAGGCATTTTTAGAGAAGTAAATGAGCAATCATAAACTCATATTGAACAGATTATTTTTAAACTTATCGAACTCAAAAAAGCAGACCTAGCTAGACCTAAAAAGTGGATAAGGTTTTTTTCAAATTTTATTCAAATACAAATAAATTTTTCTGAAATACTTATTTGTTTTGTTTCAGCGTGCGTCAACCATTCTTTTTTTTTATTTTTATTTATTAATGTACACAAAATAAAGGTAGGAAACATAATGGATTGAAAATAGCGTACAAGGGCACTGCTTATCCCATACTGGGATCTCTTACAGCAGACCCGCAAAAGGATACTTGAAAGATTGAGGCAAACTAGACGCTTTTCGAGGAAACCCGACTCTTGTGTTCTAGCTTAACTTTTTTAATTAATTCATTTAATATATAATTTAATGTTGTTAAAAATTTCTTCATCAAACAATTTTTTCGCCAGAAATAATTCAGATATTACAAATAAACTATTCAACATATTTTATGATGCCTCAAACACTTCTCGAAAAATGTCTGTCATCTTTTGGGTCGCATATTTAATCGTTCACATTTCATACTGGACCCGCTAAAGCACTTAATTTTAGAAACGATGATCGTGGCGTGCTGTATTTGTATTAAAAATATTCAGAGTATTTTTAATTCAGAGTAAATTTAATAATGGAAGGATATACAAAAAAAAAAGGATACTAACAACAATATTTTTATTTTATTTCCCTTACCTATACATAATAAATATTTTTGAACAAAACAAACGTTTTGTTCAAAAATATTTCAATTTCAGTACAAAATAATATAAATACGAAATTAATTACGGAATTTAAAACCGGGATGAAATAAAACATAAATTATAGGAATAACTTGAAACTTTAAATTAAGTTCTTAATTAGCTACTTATTAAACTTAAACATATGAATCGTTTTATTTCATTCGTTTCATTTAAATGAAAATTTCTTAATATGCACTTTCGACTACCACAAATAGTTAATTTTATTAAAATCATGCAGTAACCAACACAGGACAACCTACCTATTACGATATTTTTTATATTTTCTACAGTTAATTTATTAAAATTTAAAATTCCGCAATGAAATTTTAAAATTTTGGCAATTAAGTAAACCTATCTCTAATCAAGATCCAATCCTCTTTTATACGATATATTTATTTTATGTACATGTATGTAATGTTCCAACATTATCAGTCACATAAAAAGTAAGTGCAAAATTTCTCTAGTCTACACTTAAAGTTCTAAAACTTCCAGGCATGCCCATATACTGCTCGTTGAATTTGTCTGTTTGTCGGTATGTCTCGTCCGTTTTGGCTTTATTCATTTCTTCAAGATATTCCCTGAAGTCCTTTGAAGTCAGCGTATCTAGAAGATCATCTGAAAAGACATAATTAAATAAATAATTGTTTATTAATTTTGGGAGTAAGCCGTCATCATAAATCGTTATTGTCTTTATTTCTTTTCTTTCAATTTGTGAGTGAGTTATTACCTATTTATTTCAGTCCGCGCTCAGTTTTCAAATAGTGACCAAACTGAGCGCGGTCTTGGAATAAAGGAGTTTCTTTATCCGAGCCCAACATCTTAATTCTCATGAAAAACTACTTACTAGATATGTCAGTTCTATAAATATCTAGGATCGTGAATGGCGACTACGTTTAGGCAAAAACACAGACCGCCCTCCGAAAAGGTCTGAAGAAGACAGCGGGAATCCGATACATTTAGAGGTCCGGAGGAGTACCGGGTGGTGTGGTGTTCATTGGGGGAGGTCCATGTCCAGCAATGGAGCATGTAGGCTTGAAAGGTAGGAAGGACGTAAATTCTCAGGTAGTGAGTGTATCAAATTTGAGGTTAAACGTGGGTTTTCATGGTCGAGCGTCAGGCCTGCATACTTGTTTGGGTAGGTAGGTAAGTAGTAAAAAGTATTTCCTTAAAATATTTAATAAACATTAGGCATGGCATCATTATGAGCTCCTTATTTTATATAGCTTTAGCATGTGTTTCATTTATTACGGCTGTTAAAAAAAACAATTAAGGGACAAATTAATTGGTCGGTTGATAACGACGACAACATCCCATAAAACCTTTTTAAATTATAATCTGACATGTGTTCTATAATCATAGTCCACCACGCTGCTCCAATGCGACCCGATGAACCGATGTCACCAAGTCCTCCGTCATGGTTTAACAACTGTGGCTCGAGCATGAACTTACGTAGTTTCGTTTAGTAATCGTTTTCGTATAGAAGCTGTCATTAGTATGGGAAGATGTCAAGAGAGACTATTGTCAAAATAGTCTTTATGCCCACGGTGGCCTGCTATCGGTTACAACCGTAATCGACGGCTTGAAACGTCCTCCGAAGCACGGAAATTCGTCACTAGCGATCACCCATCCAGGTATTGACGGCGTCCGACGTTGCTTAATATTCTTGATACTAATTCACTTAAGCTTGCAGCAGCCATGCACGCTTCAATGAAAAACATCCTGGTTCCTATTTACTCTCCTAAATTATCTTTTAATTTCACATCGACAAATCAAAACGTCGATGATAATAAAATTTTGGACTTACCACGTAGTTTCAGCAATGACTTTTCTTTCCCGCCATATTCAGACGGTAGTATGTCTTTGGGTATGTATTCGTAGACTGTGCTCATGTCCTTATGGACGCAAATACGATTCCCGATCTTCGCTGAAAGCAGCTGCTTCATGATGGACACGATGGTGTCGACAGCCTTCGAATTTGTCAACATGTGGATTCCTTTCAATCGCATACCGAAACCTTCCTGTAACAGAGCAACGTTATGGATATAAAGAGCTTAATGGCTCCCCATCACCTCACCTATGAGGTGATGCCGTCTGATTGTCCAAATAAGGACATTGTGCAATAAAACAATCATGAATATTTCGCAAAAATTATGTTGGTCAATCGTATAGTGAAATTATATGTGATAGCGGAGATATTAACGCTGTACATTCACTATTTTGCATTAACATTTCTCTGTGAGAGATCCGTGTACAAAGTTGGTGCCGTAAGCTTTTTTGCAAGTGTTCAACAGAATTTTTTGAATTTACCATTGTAATTCACCATCTTTTTCACATCAGTTTTCATCAATTTTAAACAATTTATTTTTTCAACGACAATGTAACTAAAGAAGAACTAACACCTTCAAAGAATTCCAAAGAGTATTACAATAATGTAACTCACAGTAAAAATTGTCGTGATTTGACGCAACTCCGTTATATGGAGTTGTTTGATTAGCTCCATCAAATTGGTTTCAGTGTAGTCAATCAGGACCATTATACCGTTTGAATAGTCACGCGCCATTATATATTCACATATCTGAAATAAAAAATATAAAGGTGATCAATCTATGTGTAAATTGTAAACATCTGTTTGTATACTATGCGATAACTACACTTTTGAGGATTTTTTGAAGGGATTTGAATGAAACTTGGTACATAATCATAACTGTATAACAATTGGAATTTTAGAGAATCTTATTAGTTTTCATTCCGTGAATAATCTACCGGATTCCAGGAAATGGGAAATGGATTCGGGTAATGCATGAAGAAAACTTCTAGCTCAAAAATTTTAAGAAGCTACGTGAGAGACACATCAAAAAATTAACTAAGTGACACTAGACGTGAAGAAAATGCTGCTTCGCGGCAGATTATGAGGGTGCCAACGCAACCCTCATAACCCGCCACGATAAGATAGGCAGTGTAAGTGCTATCAAAAGGTACAATATTCTATACTAATATTATAAAGAGGAAACATTTGTATTTTTGTATGTTTATAACGAATAAACTCAAAACTACTGGGCCGATTTCAAAAATTCTTTCACCATTGGAAAGCTACATTCAGCCTGAGTAACATAGGCTATTAAATAAAAATAAAAAAAATAAAAAATTCATTGGCAGAGCGAAGCCTGCTGGGTCAGCTAGTATATAATAAAAATAAAACTAACCGCGACGACGAGTCTGTAGTAACTCATTACTTGATCGGCAGTGAATTTTTGCCCAACATTCTTCAATAAGTATACTCTGTAGTTGCTATCCGTTTGCTTTGGTAGGAGAACGTTTATGCTGAAACGACAAAGTTATTACTTAGAAAGAAAATAAATAGTATGTATACTACATTAATATACTAGCTGTCCCTACATTTTCTCATGTGGAAAGTGATATATGTCAGTACCCATTAATGACCCACTACAGGGTCGGGTCTCCTCTCACAATGAGAAGGATGTAGGCCTTAGTCCACCACGCTGGCCTACTGCGGGTTGGTGGACTTCGCATACCTTTGAGAACATTTTTTTGTTGTGAACTCTGAGGCATGCAGGTTTCCTCACGATGTTTTCCTTCACCGTAACAGCAGGTGATATTTAATTTCATAAATCGCACATAACTTTTATTACAAAGTCATTGGTGCGTGCCACTGGGATTCGAACCCGGATCCCTCGATTTGAGGTCGAATTCTAAGCCACTGGGCTATCACCGCTGCATAGTGATATATAGGCGTCTGCAACCCATCTGTGACCCATTATAGAATATTTCATAGTAAGAAGTATATAGGTAGAAGTATATAGTCCACCACGCTGGCCTGCGGGTTTGGTAATTCACTTGATTTTCAGAAAGTTATAGCGAACTCTCAGGCATGCAGATTTTTGAACGATGTTTTCCTTCACCGTTAAAGCAGGTGATATATATTGTAAAATGATACACATAACTTAGGAGTTATTGCTGTGTAACAGTATCACTGGGATATAAATACAGGAAATAGATAAAAACTATTTTAGCCGTCAATGTCAGTTAACAAACAAGTTTATTTCTTGAATGTACGAGCCATTAAACTGCGTATTAACACATAGAATGTGGGCACGATTAGCTAGCTTTTTGTGCTCTTATACTTTATAGTTGCGTCATAACTCTTAGGAATTAATTAGTAAAAATGAACAGGTTGTTACATATACACTTTATTGTACACTAAAAATACAGCACAGAATTACCTAGATGCAATTTTAGAAGACAAAAGGCGGTATTATATCTAGAAAGCGATCTATTCCAGACAAGGAAGTGGATATAGAAAGTGCGTTAAATAACAGCGCTTAAGAGGAGGCTGAGATGAAAGCATTATAAAGTCGTTAAGTGGGATTACAATTATAGTCCGATTGAAAGATTTGAAAGTAAACTTAGGCAAAGCAAAGAGGTTAAAGGGCCTAGATCAGGTGAAACAAGAAGAATTTGAAGGGAGCAATACTAGGGGTTCCTATGATGCGATTCTCAATTTTGATTTCAATTATATTATCAGTCATCTACATCTCTTGTGAAGGGTTTAGTGGTAATATCCTGAGCTAATTCGGATCTGAGTAGTCCACTGCCGGATATGGGTCTTCCCTTTCAAATCCAATGGTATCCCGTCGTCCTCTTCTGGTCATCAGTCCACTTGGCCTTGTACTTGCGGCCTGTACTCCTTTTGCCGTGCATATATTTTATGATATTCATTAAAATCGACCATGTAAAACAGCTGTCGACCTCAACGCGGACTTTGTAGGTTAAGGCAATGCAGGTATAAACTTGAGGAAATAGAGATAGATAGATAGATAAATAGAATAATAGAATGATTGAATAATAGAATAATTGAATACTAACATAGTTTTTAAGAATATAAACTGTTACTAACACATTATGGACTGTAGGCTGTTTGAATAAATAAATGATTATTATTATTAATGATATATTATTCCCACCAATTTTATCAAAGGTCATCTTTGATAAAAATGGTGGGAATATTCCGTTAATTTCCAGTAAGTCATTAAAACTTTCGCTTAACAATAGTATCCTTAACCGAATACCAAGAATGCAGGAGGATCTTAATTTGTTGAAATCTTTATTTATGCACTATAAATACAGTTTTAGTTCTACATTATGTAAACAATGATAGACCCAAAATGGGAGAAGATGATGACTTAGATTACATCGATGATCAGAAGCTTCATATCTCATTATATCAAAATTTGTTTACGGATATAAAGAATTTGAATTTGAATGATGTATGCAAAGATGCTAGGACCGATTTGGAAAATTCTTTTTTATTTGAAACAGTAGGTAAATATGGTTTCCGATTAATCCCATTGATATAATATGACGATAGGTTTCGGAGATTATACATAGTGGAACTCTTCAATTGATGGGTTAAATTATCACATTAATTGGAAAATATCGGTAACATTACCTTTGCAGAGTCAGACTATCATTTGACTCCATTAGAAGATCGTTGTTATTTTTGTGAAAATTATCAAAATAAAATAAAAAGAAATTCGGATTTTTTATTTTGAAGTAACAAAAGGAATAAAAATATTGAAGTTGAAAAAAGAATAAGAAACTTAAAGTAGCAAAATAATAATATAAAAGGAGGCATGTAAGTTATTTTTTGGAGTAGCAAAAGCAGGAGAAGCCCAAAGCGGCAAAAACTACGGTTTTAGGATGTAAGGTTTGCCTAGGAACTGCTCACTTCCTGTTGGTTTGAATGGTGCCGAATATTATGTTTGGGTGGGGCCCGAGTGGGGCCACTATTGCGAATCACATTGAGATACTTTTACAATTTAAGAATGACGTAGGCAGATAAACAGTCAAACTGGTTATATTGAAGCGCCAAATTAATATTCGGGTTATTAAACTTAGGACTACTTTATACCTACATCTGATTTTTTTTATAAAAGAAATGATAATTCTATTTTAATTTTCTTCTCCTCCTTCAAATGAAAACTACGTTAATACATATCAAGATAAAGTAATCCCACTTTTGGTTTAAAATAATCAAAATAAATAAAAGGAAATAATTAAAAAAAATCCACGTTAAACTCGAAAAATCACTTGTGTAACACTAGAATGACGTAACATTCCGACATGGCGGACATGGCACGGTTTCCCGGTGTCAGCTATGGCCGTCTATGGCGGTCAAAAGGTTAATAACCAATTAAAACAAGCACTTACAAATCCTCAATGTCACTAAAATTATTTTTCGTTAAGTTGTCTCCAAAGAACTCTGGCAGAATGGTTCTGAAGGTGCATATTTTGTCCAATTTGATTTTAGCTCGCTCTATTGATCCCTTGTTGGTTATTATCATCTTCTCTAAGTAGTCTCTTGCTGAAAATAAAAAAAATAAAAACATGAAAATATCTAATTCGCACACTATTTTTCATTGCGGGTATTATGGCTTGGCTGTCAGGTTGCTGAACGCAAATTTTTCCAAGAAATGGGATAAAATTATACTTTTTTCAGTTTTTTTCGGACCCTGTCTTTCGGTCTCCTTTTTAATTGTTTTCTAAAACTTAGGCTATTCAGGCGCTACCGCATCTTTATGCATGAATATACGGCCCCATACCTAAACAAATTCGTTTAGGTATGGGGCCTAGGTAGTTCCATAGTATCACTACTCTTAACCCTTCGTTGTACAATCATCAAAACTATTATTTATTAGAGCCATTTTCGAGAACGCGATTATTAATTAACGTTCATTTCTTTACATAGGTAGGTATTCAAGTTGGTGGAATTGTCAGCTATACTAACTAAATAGTTCCTTAGCCGATGCTAAGATTGGATTGGAGAAACATCAATTCCAATTTTTATCCTTGAGTTAGCTAATTGATGTTTTAATTATAATAATATAATAATATTAAGTATAATTATCTAACTGAGCCTCAGCAATATCCTCGCAAACCAAATTTTCATATTTATAATTAAAGCTGCTTAACCTTTAATTACCACAATATATGCGGATAATCGCTCTTAACCCTCCTGAATCATTATAACTGGAACCAGTTGATTTAAAATTGGAATATCGATAACTGACATTTCTAATAAGAGCTTATTCAATGCCCGCTCATGGCCTGTTTACTGTATGAGATGTCATATTTACGAGTTCAATTACTTTAAACATAATAAAGTTAAAAAAAGGTAAAAAATTATAATAATAAGGATTAAGAATCTCCTCATTTTTTAAATTCGGTTCATTATGATATGGTTGTTTCCTTTTTTGTATATAGGTTGTTTGTAAATATTTATAATAATTATATATTTTCGATTTTTAGGCCATTTTATAGTGCAATATAAATATTGCCAGGAGTTTGTAAATATAGACAGATGAATGACAATTTTTTGTAGTAAGTAGCGTGACCGCTTACCATCCGGTAATTTTTATTCAAATCTTTAATATAATTACTATATTTACTTCGAATACGAATTTGACATTTTTGTGGCATTTATAGCTATTATCGGATTATTTATAATGATACAAAAATTCCATATTAACCGTTCAATATTCTTCTATGGATTTAATACAAGGAACCCCTATTTATCGGATTGTTTTGACCGGGCTAAAAAGTCGTGAAATTAATTTTATTGAAGAAAAAAAAGTCTTCAAACTAAAAAGTACTCGAAAGATTATAAATCACATACCAAGGTATGTTATTGTTTGTGTATGCGCTAATATACCTATTTTTGAAGGATCGAAACATTTTTTGCTGATTTCTGAATATTGTAATTAGTTCATATGACGTTATGAAATTGAATTTTTAAAGAAACTCTTCTAACGTGTATAATTTTCGTCTAACATTGATTTCTGGTCAAATTCGGGAAAACGATATTGATAAAAAAACATGTAGGTTTATCAAACAAAAATATGTTTTTAAGAACATAATATAGGTACTTATGTTAATTTAGTACAAATATGATCTTGATATGTATCAACTCGTATTCATCGCATGTTTTTATAAACCATGAAAAACCTTCCGTAAATATTAATCCCATCAACCACAAAAATATTATAAGTAATATGTATATTATTGGAAAAAGTTGTTTTATTAATTTTATACCATAGGGGTAGTTATTAGAAAAAAAAATAACATTACCTATTATTTTTGTTTTTATTTGACACAGATAATAAACACATACCAAAGTCCTTCTTCACGAAATGATTCTGCTTCTTCACCCACATTTCCAAAACATCAATGGCCCGGTCCATTTCCCCTGGCTTGTCATAATTATACTGTTTCCTTAGAGTTTGTAGGATATTGGGCTTGAATTCAAATATATGGTCGTCTGGTATACACTCCATTTTGCACTAACACGCGTATTAGATAATATTTTGTGAATTTTGAAAAACAAAATTTATTGTAATTATTTTCAGGGTTTTCTTATTGACCAATGGGACGGGTCTACCCTATTTGAAGTCTTAGATATGACTGCATTGACTTTAAAGCGCCTCGCTTAAGTTATAATGATTTTATTATGAACTGACGAATTGATAGATATATTGAAATGAAAAAGTAAACGTTTGTTTGTTTATTTAAACGCGCTTATCTCCAATTAAAAAAATTGTAAAATAGGTTATTTGCCTGGAAACTGAATTTTAGATCCAGCAGCTAAGTTAATGAAATATAAAACAAAAACGTCTCGAATTTTCGATACAAAATATTTGTTTGTTTGAACGCGGTAATTTCTGGACTCATCATTCAAATTTGAAGAAAATCATTTAAATAACATAAAACCTTCATAAAGGAGGCTTTAGGCTACTGTTTTTTCTTCTTTCATTTTTAAAAAAGAGCGACGTTTGATGCAATTTTTGGAGAATCTGGAGAATGACATATAAGTGATTTTTAAGTTTAAAGTGACTTAGGTACTCGTATTAAGTCCTTTTTGAAAGGTTTATAAATATGAAACTAAGTACTTTATTTAGCAGAGCAAAGCCTGCGATGTCAGTAAGTATGCTTGTCCACGCATATCCGAAACTAATAATCGAATTATCGTGATCATTCTGTTTTGTCGAAATCGTATATTTGATGGAAACATCAAAGTTAGAAGTAAAACAATTTGAAATTTGCAAAAAAATTATAAGTTTTAGCCTTTGCTAATTTTTTTTTGCAAAATTACGTTTAACAACAAATGCAGATACGTACCTAATGATGTCATCGTACTACAAACATAACGCGAGCGACTGATTCTGTCGTCGACCGACTTGGCAATTACTACAAAGGATTAAAGTTACCCAAGTGGATTCTACAGCAAATATTTTATAAATTGTTAGCATAAATAATTTCTGTTCATCGTTAATTAAGTCACGTATTTTCTTTTTGTCTCTATAAAAAATATGGACTTTAAATGTACCTATTGTTCTTGCACACAACCCACAAAAACATGTTTTAATAGCTACAATTAAAATATACTATTATAATTACATCGTTATCATAGGCAAAATATAAAAAATATGATTCAAGTATTTTGTTATCATAGTTAGTTAGAAGTCAAGTCACGTGTACCTTCATATTTTACCGTAATTTAATAAGCTTTTATTTAACAATTGGTGGAATCGTGTTACCGAATTGAAATTTGGTATACACGGTTATTTTGGATACAAAACATGAAGAAAATGCTCTTGACAGCGAGTTATTCGGTCAATCTGCTATCTAAGCTCTACCAAACTTAGAAATACCCATATAGAATAATATTAAATTAAAATTTAAATAAACCACCGACACAATAATATATTTGCAGATATTGTATTGGGTATTTTCCCCACTTTTACTCCCACAGTTTTTTCAGGGCTCAACCGATTTTCATTGAACATATTATTTTGTAATGTGCACGTGATGCGCTTTCATTTGTGACCCCATTCGATTATATTTACAGACATTCGGTTATTCTTCCCCACTTTCACCCCCCACAAGTTTTAAACGACTCAACCGATTTTCATCAAACATGTCTAAGGACACTCGGCCGTAACTCACCTTTCATACAAAAAAAAACTAAATTGAAATCGCTTCATCCGTTCGGGAGCTACGGTGCTACAGACAATGCAGACAGACAGACAGACAAACAGACACAGACACGTCAAACTTATAATACCCCTCCTTTTGCATCGGGGGTTAAAATTAGAACCAAATGTAAGACATAATATTATTATGAAGTTGCCTTAAATGAAACGGGTTTTAGTAGAGTAGTTAATTAACAAAATCATAAACTGTAAACTGATGTAGTTAAAAAGAAAATAATTTAAAATTCGATTTCATAATGTGATTTCATATTTATGTTAGTAATTATTAATAAAAAATTAATTAGTTTATTGTCAGTATAAGTTTATGGATATAAAAAATTGGTTTTTCACAACATTGTTTTGTCAATTAATGTTAAGATGGCTGTTTCAAAACAAAAATTTAATCTTCAAGAAACGAAAAGTAAAATGATGAACAGTTGTCATAACAGATAAAGATCTAAATAGATCACGCAACTTACTTCCCGTATCAAAATATTTGAAAAGTTTGTGCAATGTGTAACCACCGTCGCTGTTTCATTCAGTATTCACCACTGTTCACTCGGGACGTCAGATTTATCATTCCTCTAATCCAATAACTGGAATATACAATCGTTTAATTAATCGACTAAAATTAAATAGAATCTATCTGTTTGATAATCGTCAATATTATGACAAGTTCAATTTGATTCGAATGATGATGAATAATTAATCAAATAATTCATATTAATCGTACACTCGCTTTTACTCCGGCCTCGCGTTGATGTAGAACTCCCATCACTAAAACGTTTTTGTTTTGTCTCAGTAGGTAACAAAAAAGCAGCACGCTTTGTCTTCATAACGATGGGCAAATTTGCGTGATCTATTTGGGTGTATATCTATGGTCGGCATCACAGAAATGAATAAAACACAAAAAATACTATAAAACATTAAATTTATTGTCCCTCGTCCTAACAAATCACCCAATAGTCTATATTTTTTTCATGATTCAATTAATATTTTTGGAACTTATCAGAATTATAATATTAATATTTCAACAGCGATAGATTTTTGAATATAGCAATAATCAAGACAGTCATCATTAAAATAAATCCCGAGTTTCCATACTGGAATTGGGGAAGTCCAGACCGTTATTGTTTTTGATATAGGTATCAATTTGAAGATATTTAAATCATTATTCAAAAACATGATACATAACATTACTATCTTTTCCAAGTTTTAGGGTAATTTATTACTCCATCTGGTGATATAAAAGTCTTTGATCCAAACAATTTGAATTTAAACAATATAATGTACGTTCTTTGAGTCAACGTTCTGTTTGTTCATATACGATTGGATATAAAACATTTAAAAATTTTTAAACTGCTGACGTTCATTACGAAATTGAACGAGTCGATGTTTGATAATAATATTAAGGTCAGGTTGAAAGATCAGGTTTCGATAACTGGTCGACTCTACAATGTGATTCAACGATCGTTAGACCGTTTAGTTTTAAGTTTTTAGTTTTCTATTTTCGTTTTTAGCCTACACGCGCTGGAGCAACTTCATTATTATATAACACCCCTTCTTTTGCGTCGGGGGTTAAAAATAGGCATTATTTCTGTCACGTGTTTGCATACGCAAAAGAATCAAGCGAAATAATTATTATCATGTGTCATATCTGTATATTATCTAGAGTATCCTTGAATAATAATTTAAAACGTATATAACAATAAATTCATTAAAATTACTTAAAAACATATCCGTTTGAAATTCGAATTTCCTTCCTTATATTTTAGTTCACTGCTGCCTTCCCTAATCGACATCACTACATATTAGTCCACATATCCACTACGTCAGACTATCTTAAGCCATCTGAATCTAGTCTAAAGTTATCTTCTTCAGGTCACAGTCGGACACCAGCTTCTATTCCTTCTGGCTAGAAACGGTAGCCAATTGAAGAACTTTTCCCCATCGGTTCTTTAAACAAAGTGGGTAGCCCATTGCCACTTCAAGTTGCTTACTTCATTTTTTAGGGATTCCATCCTTTCGGACTCTGTTATGTATAGTGTAGCTCTCAGCTACTCGTATTTCCCGCTGGGCAAGTTTGAGGTAAGTACCTACTACGTCGTTCATCTAACAGCGAAGGCTCAACTACGCTGTGGACGTATAAAACCTGTTATGGTTTTATACATTTTTTGATCTAGTAGTAAAAATCCGAATATTATCAAATGTATTAAGTTTTTTATTGTTATAGTTATAGTATTGTAAGCTTATAATTAATTGCCTTAAAAGTGATATTTTTCAAATTTAATCAAACTCAAATTTCTCGAAAAACATTGAGTTTTGAATATTTGGCTTAACATGACTTTTTAAACGATTTGTTTTGACCTTATCTACGAGTACATGCCCTTGGCGGTAATACGTAATATTAAAACTCAACCTGTTTATCTTACAATTACTTAGACCTAGCGCCTTTACCAGTGAAGAACAATTTAATCTACTGTTAGTCTCCTGAAAGACCCTGGCATTCCCATGTATTCTTCATTGAACTTGGCTGACGTCCTTTTTGATTCATCACTCACCAGCTTGTCGGAGTTTTGTATAATTTGTGTGGCTTCTTTGGTTTTTAGAATATCTTTCCACTGAGCTGTAAAAATATAAATAATGATTGTCAAACTATAGAAAGAAGAGGAAAGTAGTATTTCTGTACTACCTTCTTCTACTTATATATAGTTCTTTATAGTATAGCTCTTATGTATATGGGAGCCATGTCTGTGGGAGTAGCAATTTTGAAATACGTTATTTAAGTTTACTCGTACACTCTGATGAAAAACCTAAATTTGTAATATTGAGAAGTGACCGCTCCGGCCGCCATCTTGGATTAAAGGCGTCAAAATCCGGTTTTTCAATTTTCAACCCCAACGGTCGATAGCAGTACTAAAACGTTTATACTACAATGAAATTATGAATTTGAATATCTGTTTCTGGTCTGGCTGTGTTGCGCTTTTGTCTTGTGTGTGTCCATGGCACCCACAACCCAGGGATTCCTAATGGGGTATGAGTGTGACCTGTTAAAAAACACACACGGTGCTTTTACACCAGAAAAGACACCCCAAACCTCAAAGTGAGTCCTACCTGCAAGCTTTGAGCAGTAAGGCGCATCTCCATCGTAGTCTTTTGGGAGGATTTCTTTTGCTATATGTTTGTGGAGATCCTCGTAGGTTTGGTGGATGTGCAGTCTGCTGGCCACCTTCTCTCTCAGAGCCTGTTTGAGTATGAACACTATTTTGTCCACAAATGGCGGGGCGTTCAGAATGTGAATCCCCTTGATTTTGGTTCCGAAGCCTTCCTGTAAGAGTATGAAATATCTCTATAAATACAAGTGTAGGTAATATAATAATTAATGTTAACTAAGTGTAAATGCGGTGATAGCCCAGTGGCTTAGAATTTGACCTCGAATCGAGGGGTCCGGGTTCGAATCCCAGTGGCACACCAATGACTTTGTAAAAAAGTTATGTGCGCTTTATAAAATTAAATATCACCTGCTGTTACGGTGAAGGAAAACATCGTGAGGAAACCTGCATGCCTGAGAGTTCAAAAAAAAAATGTTCTCAAAGGCATGTGAAGTCCACCAACCCGCAGTAGGCCAGCGTGGTGGACTAAGGCCTACATCCCTCTCATTGTGAGAGGAGACCCGACCCTGTAGTGGGTCATTAATGGGTTACTGACAAGTGTAACCTGTGAAAATGGGCATGCAAGCCATTTGATGTTAACTGCTCACTGTTTAGTCCGATTTCACATAGGATAGAGCACAAGGAAATACTGTTTTTACATGAACATTGTAACCAAAATTGCGTTAGGTAAGGTCACAAGAAACAAAGAGTCTCAGAATTTAAACCAGATGTGGTATTAAATGTATAATAATATAACTATATTAAAGCTTGCGTCATTTTAATCTAGCCTGTTTGTAATAAAAAAAGTACATTGGCCCTATAAGTAATAAAAATATTTAAAAAACACGTATACGAAGTCTTAAATTTGACCAATACGAAAAGAAAAGCTTTAAAATTTTAAAATATCACGTGTTATAATAATGGTGAAGAAAAACCTACTTTCCTCAGGTCCAAAAGGCGGCGACCTACATACCTGGGCCTGGGTACCTACCAACTATTATTACCTCCTTATAACACTCGTAGTAAGTGTTTAGGTTATCATAAATACCTACCGTGCACAAAACTTCAGACTTCTTAACTACGATAGGATTAATTTTGCCCAGGAGTCCAATGTGGAT
Source organism: Erynnis tages (assembly GCA_905147235.1). Classification (NCBI taxonomy): domain Eukaryota; kingdom Metazoa; phylum Arthropoda; class Insecta; order Lepidoptera; family Hesperiidae; genus Erynnis; species Erynnis tages. Next base: position 4,739,955 of record LR990092.1, read on the forward strand.
GTTTTTAAGGTCCAAAATAAATCGTTCCGCTAAACTGTAATCGTAGTGCAGTCTGTATTCTCCAATCTGAAAATAAAATTCAAAAATAATATTTTTATCGCACAGGAATAATCTAACTACTTATTTTTTTGCTAGTGTGATTATAAAGGAAGAATTATAATTCAGAGATTTGATTATGGCTACACATGGCTGGTCTTAAGGACAAGAATTGCTGCATTTTTTGTGGCAATATCATCACAAAAAATAGACTTCCTATACTGGTTGGTTAATTCCACGAACGAAGTAGGTACCAACAATCGTTCTATCTATCAATTATAATTTCAAGTGATAATATCTGGAATATATACCCGATTTATTTATTATAACCCGATCATTTGGTCGGAAAATAGGGGTTTACCTGGAAAGTTTTCTGGGAGTTTTGAAAATTGGTACCTTTAAAGATTTTTATGTGCTCTTTCCAAATTTTAACTTTGCCACCTCGCATCTTTTGCACGAGCGCTACCATCATGGAAAAATGGTACTTAATAGCAGTTTTTCGACAATATCTCCTTTGCTACTCATTTTACGATAAAAGCACTTATGACAAATTAAACTTAAGAAATTTTCCTATAGGTGATGTCTTATAATTTTTTTGTAGTCAATAGTTTTGGCATATGAGATTGGCAAGAAGTACTCCGATGTGTTTTTGAGTAAACATCTTATTTTCACATTATCTTGAGGTAATAACTGCACCTAGTATTTGCTTAAAATTGCCGTTGCTATTATATTTCTCCAGTACATAGATAAAAAAGTCATCCACACTCACCAGATAACAATAGCGCATATATGATAAAATAGAAAACTCGTCTAGATTTTCAGTCAAAAATTGTGTGACCATAACTCTCGATTGGTCAGAAGGACATAATTTCGGTAGCGGTACATAGTTACTGAAAAAAAATTAGACTTATTATATTTTTATTCTTCTTTTCTTCGTTTTTTCCTTTCAGTCCTTCATAATCCACTACTGGGCATAGGTCACCCCTAATGGATGCCATTTCTCCCGGTACTGGGCCCCTTAAATCTGTTTTTTACGATTCAAATCCCAATAACACCAAAGACTTTCAAAAAAATTGTGTCCGCTTTAAAAAATTAAATACTTAACACCTGCTGTAACGGTGAAGGAAAATATCGTGAGGAAACTTGCATACCTAAAAAACTTACATAGTGTTCTCAAAGGCATGTGAAGTCTACCAACCCTTACCAACCGTAGATACTTACACTGCATCCCATAACTTTTCAAATTCTTCCACTGATTTATTCAAACACATATCTGGCATCATTCCTCTTGTTGTGAACAATTTGTCTATTTTTTTCTTAGTCCCTTCTATTGATCCTCTTGACAGTATAAATATTCGTTCTAGAATATTACGATCTGAAAAATTCGAAAGTTAGTTCTGAGTAGTTCTGACTTAATGATTGAAATAGAAGGCGCATAGCTCCGCTGTTTGAGTAGATCGAAAACCTAAGGCAACATCAAGCGCGGTTAATACCTGGATGTGTGACCGCTTCCGTGCTTCGGAGAGCACGTTAAGCCGACGGTCGGTTGTTATCGATACGATAGCAGTCGTTAAACCTTGTCGAAGGCCTTATGGGCGGAAAACATCCGACACCGGTTGGCCCATAGCATTTCTCCACCAATCCGCATTGGAGCATCGGGGTGGAGGATGCTCCAGGCCTCCCCCTCTTGTGGGGAGAGACCCGCGCCAAACGGTGGGCCATAACTATCTTAAGCAATAACTAACTATCTTAACACTTTGCCTGTCCAGTAAATAGACACAATAGTTAAACTATGGGTATGAGTCACATGTGGCTCATGGGACTGTGAATGGGTTAAGCACTTCATAATGGTTTTACCAGTTATAAATTTATTTAACAAACTTTAGAGTAGATGGTGGTGGACTAAGAAATAAAAAACAGACGTTATTATATTTTATTGAAACATTTGTCAGTGTATAACGATATTTATTTTTGATTTATCGGATGAATAAATGTATTTTAGTCACCCCTTACCAGAAAAATATCGTATAAAATACATCGTTAAATGAATTATACTCATAAGCATAAGCATAAGCTTATGAGTATAATTTATTTAACAATTTATAAAAATATTGAAATGCTTATGATTATTTGCGTCTCTACTTCCGAGATGCATGAATTCAATATTTTTTTGGGTTTAACGTGGGGCTATACGAATTTGACCTTTTAAATTATGTTAATCTTTATAAAATTATGAGCGTACCTAAATATTTGCATGCTTCCACTAAATGATCCTGCTTCTGACACCACTCTTCTACAGCGTCTAGACAATCCTTGATCATTTTTGTGTCATTTAGACCGTAGAAGGCTCTAGCTTTCTTCAGGTCTTCAGGAGTTACTGAGATCAAGGGATGGTGAGGCACCGTCTCCATTTTTGTTCCTGGAATATATTTTTTTCCTCATGTACTTAGTTGCGGGCAAAGATTTTGTAGCGAACACCTATTAAATTGACTACCCGCAAGAACACAATAATATGTATTGGTCAAAATTACTCGATGGTAAGTATTGTCATTCAGCGTAAACGTTTGGACTGAAATGCTCAAAGATTCAATTATACAAAAATATATTATGAATATCTATGTCCGCGGCTTCGTCCGCGTGAATCTTAAAACTTGGTCTAGAAAGAGATAAATGTTTCCTAATATTTATCCAGTTATCTGTTCAGCCGTTGTTACATGAAAGAGTAAAGATCCATCCAACATCCATCCATCCTCCCTACCTTTCCCAATAATTGTATAGTAGCATAAGTAGGAATAGTGCTCACTTAATCCTCTTTTAAAAGCCTAGCTCCTGCCTGTGTATTTTGTTATGAAAATCTGCATAGACTTTACATCTGAATATCCTTCCCATTACCTAGCACTCTACTGCCATGACAGGCTCTCAAATACGTTTTTTACATCTTTTTTACGTTATATCTTTTGCCATAGTTATCTTCTGTGCCTACAATTATCAGCACAATTAAAGTAATAATATTGCAATTAAAGTAATAATATTACATTTAAAAAGTGGGTATTATCTGTAAATTGTTCTAAGAAACCTTGCAATCATTTTTACACTACTCTAAACAATACTACGACTTGGTTCTACGAGTAAGGGAGTACGGTAGCTATGGAAATAATGTGTAATTTGGCATACGGCGGCCCTTAAATTCGGACTTTTTTTTAAATAGAGCAGGGAAACAGGCAGACAAATACGTAGCCCGTTGGTAGGTCATCGCTGCCTATTGTCACAGGTTCTCACCTGTGAGAGGAGTCGCTAGTGTGTTGATGCCTTTGAAGAAAAGCTATTTTACGGCTTTTCTTAGAACCCCAAGATAGGATCCGTATTATTCGTAAACATTCATTCATTAATTTTCTATTTCTTCACAATATTGTTTGTATGTATGTGTTTATTGATATTCCTTTCCTATTTCTTCTCAATATTGTTTGTACGTATATGTTTATTCGTTTCCCATCTCTTCTCATTATTGTTTGTATAAATGTATGTACTTTGTGTATATATCTAATGTATTGTTGTACCTGTAACTACCTATGTACCTCCTCCTCATTTCAGGCTACTATGACTACGACTCAAAACTATGAGGAACGTAAAAGCAAAATTAAAAAAACGTTTCTATAATATTCCATTAACATTGAAGTGACCCTATTATCGACTCTTCAATGAGATGCCCATAGATATACTAACGAATAATACTTATGTTTGTTCAAATAGTTGACACCATAGTGTTTGACTTTGCAAGAACGTATCGGCTTTTTCCATTAAAGTACAGCTAATTGTATCCTTTTATGAAGATTGTGATAAACATAGGACGATTTAAGGATTTTAAAGGCATTTAAGTGAGAGAATAATGTTAAAAAACAAGAAGAAACCGTTATAGATATTAATTTAGGGATTTATTTATTTATCCAAAACCAGTCGATCTGGCACGCACGCACCCTACACTTAATTTTACTATCTATCCAAGTAGACGATAGAAGTACCTATCGTAATAATTAATTGGATTAGGGTTTTCGTAGCCCAGGGGTTTAAATAAACTATCATAAATCAACTTTTTACCTGTTCTCTCTCGCCGATAATTTTAAACTGATCAAAACTCAAACTTCACCAAAAAGACCTTTATATACCCAAGAAACTTCCCTCGCGCTTATAATAATGTTTATTCTGTATATGGTCTTAAGACAGGAAAATCTTACCTTTATAAGTACAAGGTGAGGAACACAAGACGAGCGGTGTCGCGGTGTGACGGTCACTTACTGGTGTTTGAAAATCTTCTTAATAGTTAAGTAAATAGAGCGCTAGATGATGTTAAGGACAGACATTACACATAATTACAGAGTTACTTTACCGGTATCCTCACAAACTGGCACGAAACAGAATCTTCTACTTATATTATCTCGTGTTTTGGGAGGTGATAAGAAGAATGAGAATAGGGTATTTCGCACCATGCAAGGAAAAATCCAAAATTATGTAATATTGATAGATTTTGTTAAAAGCAAGTGAAGAATGGTGATTTCTGTTCTAAAAAATGTAGTATACATTTATTATTTCAATTGTAAAATTCAGGTTTGTTAATCTGTTTTTCAAATGTCAAAAACGCTATACGCCATGAAAGCTATCGGCGTGACGTCATTAGCAGTGTAAATAAACAATGGAGTATAACTTTCTTCCTTTACCGAGATGTATTGTGCCAAGTGACGTCACAAGCATGGCGGCAGCGCCGAGACGGCCGAGACCGTGTTTTCGCGGGGATTTTTGAAATTCAAATTGAAAAGTCTTTTTTTACATAATATTTGTTTGCAAACATTTTTTTTCCAATTTTTATGGGTTTTTATGACTTACGAATTCATATAAAAAGCTTTTTGAAATAGGCCGTAATACCCTATTAGAATTATATATAAGGGCTTATAAGCTCCTTACAGTGACTATCACTATGATGATAGGCCAGGGCCTGAGGCAATAAACACACTGTACCATATCACGCAGAGTAGCCCGGGAATGCGTGATCTAGCGTTGTATGTAAGTATTTCCATTTGTATAGCAAACAAGCACAGTCCAACACACAGAAAACGCACTTGCATGTACGCGCGTGGATGCGTTTTGTATACAAATGGACGCGCAGCCCCGCAATACGCTGCGTGATGCGGGGCAGTGTGTTAATCGTCTTACTCGATTGGTCCGACCGTTCGATCCAGTGATAGTCACAAAGAGTTTCTTAAACACTTATGTTCACTTCATAAAAATTAATAAAAAAAAAATTAAAAATCACCCGCTGTAACGGTAAGGAAAACATCGTGAGGAAACTATTATGCCTGAGAATTCTCCACAATATTCCAGGCCAGCGTGCAAGACCCCTAGGTCTTATTTTACGGCTTTTCTTAGAACCCCAAGATAGGATCCGTATTATTCGTAAACATTCATTCATTAATTTTCTATTTCTTCACAATATTGTTTGTATGTATGTGTTTATTGATATTCCTTTCCTATTTCTTCTCAATATTGTTTGTACGTATATGTTTATTCGTTTCCCATATCTTCTCATTATTGTTTGTATAAATGTATGTACTTTGTGTATATGTATGGGCCTACCCACATCCCTCTCATTGTGAGAGAAGACCCGACCCTGTAGTGGGTCAGTAATGGGTTACTGACAATGGTAAGGAAAGCATCATGAGGAAACCTGCATGCCTGAGAATTCTCAATAATATTCTCTTAGGTATGTAAAGTCCAACAGGCCGCATTAGGCCAGCGTGGCGTGGCCTACGTCCTTCTTATTGTGGGATCTGACCCACTTGTGTACCCATTTATGATACACTGCAAGAAGTGGGTAACAGACCCTCTGTAACTTCACGCACTCTTTGCCACAACTACAAATGACTCGTGCAAATACAAGACATGGTTACTAGTAAACAGTAATCGTGTTCCGATGACGTCAAGTTTCCATTTACCGCCAGTGTAAAGTGCCCTGCCTGCCATCGAATGAAGGATTTTGTATGTATGTATGTAAGGAAGTACTTACATTTTCTATTATAATAAATTGTCTTATATACCAATACGTAAAGCGAAAATTTTGGGTAGGTACAATTTAAAGCTCAATTTAAGCGTAGCCAACGGATCTGTTTGAAATTTTGTACAATTAAAGTTAATATGCAGTTAATATAGCGGTGATAGCCCAGTGGCTTAGAATTCGACCGCGAATCGAGGGATCCGGGTTCGAATCCCAGTGGCACGCACCAATGACTTTGTAATAAAAGTTATGTGCGATTTATGAAATTAAATATCACCTGCTGTTACGGTGAAGGAAAACATCGTGAGGAAACCTGCATGCCTGAGAGTTCACAAAAAAAAAATGTTCTCAAAGGCATGCGAAGTCCACCAACCCGCAGTAGGCCAGCGTGGTGGACTAAGGCCTAAATCCTTCTCATTGTGAGAGGAGACCCGACCCTGTAGTGGGTCATTAATGGGTACTGACAAAGTTAATATGGAGAAGAATGCACAAATTCTAATATTTTTGAATAAAATGTATTACAGTACATGAAATTCGTCAAAAAACACGCCACGCACAATACAATAACTTTGAGTACTTTGACATGCACACATAGACAAACATGACGTGTACGTAAATTTCGTTACGTGTCACATACTCGTACAAATTTAATAAATTTTATTATAGTCAAATTTCAAGTACTTGGCGATCTCTAGTAGGTATTGGTAAGCGATGCAGCCCAGTGGCTAAGATTTACGGTTGTTTACCCGAGAGGTCCTGATTCAAAATCCGCTGGCACGTAGGTATTTTTTACCGACTCCAAAAAAGGAGGTTATCAATTCGACACGTACGAGTATGTACATTGTATGTAATATTCTCAGAACTGCACAATTTTTTCATATGTTGGTCTATTACGGCTGCCAAACAAGAATACCAAATTTCATGGGTGTATGTATGTATATAAATACTTTGTGAAGAAGTTATGTGCGCTTTATAAAATGAAATATCACCTGCTGTTACGGTGAAAGAAAACAGCGTGAGGAAACCTGCATGCCTGAAAGTTCACAAAAAAAAATGTTCTCAAAGGCATGTGAAGTCCAGACCTGACCCTGTAGTGGGTCTTTAATGGGTTACCGACTGACAACGTATGTATGTACAGTTAAACCTCAAGCTTCAATGATTTTAGATTCTTTAAAATTGATTTTCCCCCTCAAATTTTCTCAAACGTCTCAGAATGTAAATAGGGCCATAACTCCAACGTCTAAAGCCTAACTTTTAAAGGCACAAATGGCCCATAAAGAACAATGTTTACAATTCTATTGTCTTTGAAATAGATAACGCCCAATCTCCTCCAACAAATTCGTGATACACAAATTTTAACCCTTTTATTCCGAAAGAAATGTTTCAAGAGAAATCTTTGTTTCGGAACATTATCTTAATTACAAAAAGGTGTAAATTTACACTTTTAGGGCGTGTTAACATTGAGCTGAGTGGTGTGAATCAGTTGGTAATGTATGGTATTCATTGGATTTCATTAATTTCATGTATTTCTAATGCATTTTATTTAAAAATGTTAGAATTTATGCATTCTTCTTCCTAAAAACTTTAATTGTGCCAAATTGCAAAATGCTCCGTACGCGTAGTGAGTGTAAATTGTACCAAAAATTTTCCCTTCAGGTATTATTTTATAGCAGATGCTTATTATTATTTTACGGGTGGGTTATGTTGCTTGTAGCAACAGGACACTTAAATATTCCCTACAAATATTCATCGTTTTCGTCACTTTTATGTTGCATTTTTGCTACAAAAATTAGTCTACGATGATGAGTCGGTATTTGATAATACGCGTGTAATTCTTTAAAATCAGTAGGGCTAGGAATGGAGATGTGGAAACGCAAAAGACATTCCAGCAAACCTAATTACGATTATTTTCTACTTTATAAAATTAGGAAAAGGTGTAGTAGGTAATAATGTGAACGTGCCTTTAGTCCCGTTTTCCCCATTTTTTTCAAAAGAAAACTTGTTAGATATTATTTTTCATCGCTCTTTTTATTTGTTACCTACGTAGATAAGGCATTTTAAGCAAAACTCCACAATACACATTAATGTTTACATTTAACAATTGTAATATTCATTCGTTTGTTCAGCCTTCAGATGACCACTATACTTTATTCGACGCCAATCCGGTCTCTGTTTGACTCTTCAGATCGATGGATCATGCATCCATGACCTGAAGACTCGAAACACACATGAAGATTCTGCATTAAGATACCTATTGGTGGTTATTAACAAACTGCGCTGTAAAATCATAAAGTAACCCATAGTTGTGCAATGAAAACATTTTAGGGGTATTGGTGATTATTATTTATGGATCAAACTGCGTTGTAAAATCAAACTACCATGGGTTAGTTTTGTGCAAATAAATTAATTATTTTCTTTACAATACTTTCCCCTGTGAAACCCATCACCCTAAAGAGGATAAAAATTCGAAGACTTCCTATTCGTTAAAAAAAATTTAAACACTTGACGCAAAAGTTAATTTTATTATTAAATCGAAAATTTGAAGATGTAACGTAGAGTATAAAGCTTGTAGCCCTAAAGCGCTACAGTCACCATGCTTAGATATGATAAATAAATAATAGTAATATGAATCTTCTGTCGCTAGTAATAAGGTTCACTTTTAAATATGTGGCTTTACAATTTTTAATATTCATACGCCGAAACACATCTTGCAAGGTACGCAACTCAAAGTAATTTAAGGTCTATTGTCGTTTAAGTGTATTACGTGCCTTGAATGTTCTGGGTTTGTTAGAAATTATATTTTCTACTTAACGCGGTTGTTAATTAAAGCTTATGTAGGTACCTACCTAAAAAAAATTGAGTATGTCTTTTACTACTATCTTTCTATACTAGCATTCTATATGCAGAAATTTATTTGGTAGGCTAGATATAATATGTATAATTAGTGAGTTAGAATTGGTGGTCACGGCTATTCTCTATACATCAGTAAACTTTTGGTGTTGGTAGGAAACGTTCGTAACTACCCGATAATCGTGGGGACGACTCCGGGTTATGTGGAATTGTTCTCACTAAAACCCCCTTCTCAGCCTTCCTCTGCGCTCCGGGATCTCCAAAGGAACGCACCGGTGCACATCACTTTAACTATGTGAAGAATATTATTATTAAAATAGGGGATTTGAATCCCGTGTCGTCTCGAGAAAGAAACCATAATATTTGCCACTAGGCCATCACCGCTCAAACGATAAGGTTGTTACTGATTGTGTATGTGTCAAGTTTATGATTAGTCTTGAATTTTCGAATCGCCGTCAATAGCCTTCTACCTTCAGCTGTCGATGGGCAGCTTATTATAAAGAAAGTTGCCAATTTAATAAAACTTAGGCTTTCTTATAGACAGTTTGACGAGTTAGCGAGTTTGTTTAGATATACAAGTACATAATACTTTAAGCAGCTGCGTCTTTACTCAAAGGAAAGTTGTTACAGGTTTGATAGGTACACACTTTGTTTTACAGGTATTATGTATGGTTGTGGGGGACTAATGGGGGTTGGAGGGGCGCCCCGGGACTTTGGCAGGACTGCAACCGATTTGACAGCAATTTGAAACAGACTAATATACCATAAGATTAAAATTTGTTTGTAAGATTATTTTTTAGTTTTGAGCTTGAAGTCGGTTAGCTTTTTTTTACAAAATATACATTTATTCGATAAAATTAATTCAATTCAATTGGAGGTGCGGAGCATAATTACAATCTTTTTAAGTCTTATAAGTTAAAATTGTTATCTTAATTTGAGGTCAGACGTTACGACGTGAGTTAGAGATTGCGTGGACACTTATGGGATGCAGGACCGGGGGCCTGATTCTATATGACCCAAAAGATTTCGTACCGATATCGTGTCACATCAAACCGTACGTCATAATTATCATGAACTCGGCACGACAAGGAACCTTAATATCTAATTTATAGTAAGGCACACAATAGATTTTCACGATATTTGACTTTTAAGCCTTTTTTGACTTTCATAACGGGTAAGACACGACATTGCCGCGATAAGAGTGTGAATGGTCACACAGAATCAGGGCTCAGCTGCCCTGCATCCTGCATGCTTGTTAGCTATTCATTTAGTACTTACGTATTTGAATATTTTTTACCAATTTTATTAAATATGACTCATTCGAGGATAATAATAACAAAAAATATTGTATTAATAAATCAGCAAAAGTAACGCAAAGTGTTAAACAAGGAGATAACCCTGAACACTTAACCGCGACATAATTGGTCTTAACGATTTATGATAATAGTCATGAAGGTTTTAATGTTTTACTGTGTTTTCTTATAACATAAGTGGACGTTTGAAGTTTACACCTCTAGAGCCAAGGTAAAATAAAAATAACGATAAAATAATAAAAGTAGATATTTATCCAAATTCAAAACTCTATTTATTAATATTCCCAAAATTGTAAAGTTTAAAATTCTAATATGATCTGTTCTAACATTTTAAGTTTTTTATGATTATTATTAGAGGACATAAAAATTGGATAGGTAATGAGTATTCGATATGTCAGGTTGTCTACCTTCCATATATTGCAGCGCCCAGCAGGGTACATATTATAATTAAAATGACATGTAAACATAATTATGTAACGCAATAAACAATGAATATGAATACTCTTTAATTTCTCAATAGCTATTAAAGTATTGGTAGAACCTATGTAACTGGACCTGATGATAAAGAGTCAGTACTGAAAATGGAAATTGGAAGACCACAAAAGAATAATTATTCCAAAAGGCTTGTCATTTTAATATTGTCTCTATAATATCAATGTTTTTTTTAAATATTGTACTACTAACTTCTGTCGGCAACTTCGTACACGTATCCTATATATTGTCAGTAACCCATTAATGACCTACTACAGGGTCGGGTCTCCTTCTCGTAATGAGAGGGATGTAGGCCTTAGTCCACCACGCTGGCCCACTGCGGGTTGGTGGACTTCACATACCTTTGAGAACATTTTTTTTGTGAACTGTCAGGCATGCAGGTTTCCTCACGATGTTTTCCTTCACCGTAACAGCAGGTGATATTCAATATTATAAAGCGCTCATAACTTTTTCACAAAGTCATTGGTGCGTGCCACTGGGATTCGAACCCGGACCCCTCGATTCGAGGTCGAATTCTAAGCCACTGGGCTATCACCGCTCTATAGCTCTTCATTGTTGTATAAAATTTGTTACCTTGGCAAGATTATAATATCTCGTCAATATTTTAGTCTCGTACGCTATCAGTGTTGAAATTTCTTTTTCGTCCAAATTTAATAAAAAATCTGACTGCCTTGCTGATATAAATTCTAGTATTGTCACCAAACTCGATAAGCCTGTATCTTGTTCATTTACATTGAAGACTGTTTTTCAAAAAGTTCTTTGTATCTCTAGGATAGAGCTTATTTTAGAGTGATCGAAGCCTTGTCCGGTATGACAGAACCAAGGGTTGCGCTGATATTTCTATGTATGTTATTATAACCCAAGAGCTGTTAGACATTTTTCGAGAAGTATTTTAGGCATAATAAAAGCAAGATCAATAGCTTATTTGTAATATTCAAACACGAAAAATGCAGAATTTGCTGAATTAAAAAAAAGAGCTTGACTTGGTGTCTGAGGTAAAATTTAAAAAAAAAAATCAAAATATTGAGTCGGGTTTGTAACTTCGCCATGCATCTCCAAAAGTTTCTTTAGACTGTAATTCTTACAACATAATATTTTTTACAAAACGCCTCAAAATTTTTTAGGGCTAGGCATTCCACTACCCATCAGCCAGGTCTGCATTTTTTTTGTTCGGATATTGCAAATAACCTACACAACATGCTTTTACGATACTCCAAACACTTCTCGAAAAATTTCTGCCAGCTCTCTGGCTTTTTGAGTCTGTTCTCTATTGAATGTTATCAACAATTTCAGGTCCACGACTCAGCTTATGGGCGTTACTACGGATGTTTTTATGTTCCATGTTGCTGTTCCTTTATAGAAAGTTTTTTCGTTGTTTGTTATTGTGACGGTCCTCGGATTGCTCGGTATTCGCTTGTTAATACAATTTGTGAAGTCGTAAGGATTTCCTTTAGTAAACATTCACACGTTTTCGCTAGAAATGAAGCTATAAAAACGGATGAGAACCGATTTGTTTGTACGTCACGAGATTGTTTAATGCAGTGACTTTGTGATTTTGACTTCGTTTCATTCAGTGAAGGAAATAGGAAAATAACTTATAAAATATGTCGTGTGCATCTATTTGTGTTTGGTATTTCTACATTCGTGTCAGTTACCCATTTCTGATCCACTGCCGGGTTGGATCTCCTTTTACAACGAGAAAGAAAAAGCCGAATCACGGAAGTGCGCATGTAATTCGTCACTAGCGGTCACCCATCCAGGTACAGGTCCGGGTTCGAATCCCATTGGCACGCACCAATGACTTTGTATAAAAGTTATGTGCGCTTTATAAAATTAAAAATCACCTGCTGTTACGTTGAAGAAAACATCGTAAGGAAACCTGAATGCCTGAGAGTTCACGAAAATATTTTTTTTCTCAAAGGTATGTTACGTCCACCAACCCGCAGTAGTCCACCACGCTGGTGGACTAAGGCCTACATCCTCTCTCATTGTGAGAGGAGACCCGACCTTGCAGTGGGTCATTAATGGGTTACTGACGTTGTATATTTTCGACCACTTGCGATATAAGGCTTTGAACGCTTCAATTTCTAAACTTAAATTCGCATCGTAAAGTACAAGACAGCCCAATAAAATCCTCGTTTCACCATCAAACTTGAAATTAGGCCACTACTGTAAAACATCAGAGTAATTATGTGAATGGCAAATTAATTGACCTAGACTCTGTCTTACCATAAATCTTTCTCAGTATAATGGGAACATCAATTTCATTGCCCCGATTTAATAAAAGCCGTCGACTTGCAATTTATCATACCGAGGCAACAAAGATTTTCCTTATTACTAACTTGTTTTGGGTTGCAATCTCTAACTGGTTCTATAGCATATTCGCGTTAAGAAAATGGTAACGCATCATTGTCACTCCACTTAGCCACGCTCCTTGACCAATTTGATCATAGTGAATGTATTATATAGTATAGTATAGTATAATATAGTATAGTATAGTACGGTACGGTACGGTATGGTATAGTATAGTAATTTATAAAAATCAAATTTATCAGTTGAAGTACGTCAGACAGTCGTGTCTTTTGTCAATTTTAAAAATAATTAACTCATCTTATCGTAAAAATACAGGTGATTTTTAAATTTAATCCCATGATAAATACGCGTCGACACTTTACTATTTTCTTAACGCGAATAGATAGTTACTGGGTTTAACTGAGCTTAACTGGTCTACCTTCATACCGATCACGTACCCATACAGAGACCATGACATTGGAGTACTTATATGTAAATATTGCAAGACACACGCATGGTTTGCTCTTGTTATTTGCGTAATGTACAGCGGTCAAGTGACCTCCGTGAACAACCATAGAATATTATGGTCCTATTTAAATAACTGCAGTTAAATTTACTATTGGATTTACCCTTGGATTCGAAGGGCCAGGACCGCGTAAAATGTCGTCTATTAATTGAGGCTTATATCCAACAAACTAATATCTACGAAAGGCTAAAAGGAATTGGACATTTTTATTTTTGCATATTACCAAAAATATATAATAGGTACCTAATAAAAACAAAAGAGGTTTAGAATTCAAAAAGGAACTGAAAACGTATTTAAACAAAAAAGTGTATTATTCGGTTGCGGAATTTTTGAACGATGAATAAATTTAACCGTGAGTCTAATTATGAATTTAATAAATACTCTTTTCATATGAATCAATAGTTCATATGAAAAGATAATAAAAATTACTAGTTAGTCGGAGAGCATTGTGTGTCTAATATATACGAACAGCACCGGAGCCATTACCGTTATATCGCTAATACTCGGAGGTAAGCCTCTTATTGGTTCTGACCATTGATTTGTGATTGTAACAGGTGTGAAGTGAGCCGATTATTGTGAATATAGGTCTTAATAATAATACCATAAACTGTCGATAGATCTATAGATAAAGAAATGATAGTCATGCCTTAGATTGCAGCCTCTTACGCTTAGTTTCCTAGTGTTAGCATCCTTCGTATTTTAAAAGGGTACCGCCGGGTACAAGGGTACAAGGGCAGCCGCTGGGTGTCTAATGCATTTATAGACAAGTTTTTAATGAGAGAATATAAGACTGACCGGTGAAAGAAGCATTGTGCTTAGCTTAGGCACATTAACAAATCACCGTAGCGCTACTCGGGGTTACATCTTGGTTTTAAGTAAGAGAGTTACTCGTAGGTATGCTTTTTAACAAGCTTTTATTTATATCATAACTAGCTTATTACATGACCCAAGCTGAAGCAAGATCTGAAAGCCAAGAAATTGTTTAAATGTTAAACATAAAAGATTATTTATTGTATTAGTAGGAGCGATGCTCGCTTAAAACGTAGGTTATATTTTATTCCTTCGATATCATGTTTATAAATAAACAAAAATAAAGCGCCCGAATAGCAATTTTTCTAAAAATATCTTTGTAAGCCTATTTTTGCAAGTCTAAATAAAAATATGCTATGAAATTCATGTGTAGGTAAGAATTGTTAGATTTTTTTTCCACCCTACTTATCGTATACCTTTGGGAAAGGGCCCAATATGGACGAGCTTTGATAGCCGCCAAAATCATCTAAGTAGAAAAGTGGCCTCGAATATTAATGTAGGCCACGAAAATATTGTATCTGAGGTAAGAATTTCGGTTATAATAAAAAAGCCGTAGGTACATGTGATCGTGTATGACAATGAAAATGAAAAACCCATTTTTGAGTTCATATATCACAATATTAAAAGAAATTAAAATAGAACCAATGTAAGTCTCAGACATAAATGTAATAATTTTTTTTTAAATAACGCTTCACACTTATAGCCCCACACTAGGACTCCCTGTGTCGTGGGCGCCATGGACACACACAAGACAACAATACAACACACCCAGACCAAAAACAGAAATTTAAACTCATCATTCAAATCTCTGCTCAGCTGGGAATCGAACCCAGGACCCTCCGCGCACTGGCGTCTTTACCAACTGAGCCACTTGGGTCGTCGTAATTAAACCTATAATTTACATATGACTTGAAACTGAAAACTAATCTTAGGTGTCCTTATTGAAACACACACTGGCATGCGACATATGTCCGCAATCCGTCGGACGAGCAACTTTTGCGAGCGACATAACAATTACGACACGGGGTTATTCATTCAGAAGCGTACGACTGCAATTTGGATTTCTATGAGTTGCAGTGTTTGCCATCGTGTTTGTGGTTGTACGTGCACATTCTATTCCATTTCCCATTATCGAACTGTAGTTACATATACCACGGTAGGTAATATGTATAATTCTCATCAGATAAGTGGAGGCTGGGAGCCTCAGGCTGGCCCTCGGGAGTCTAATCAAGACGCTCGCTCTGCAGATTATGCCATTCTCTTAGACGCTGTTTACTACCGGGCTTGATAAAGAATTAAGTCGTGCATTTTTAAGTTATTATTGGCTTCTTGGTTAGCGATCGTAGCGCAAATATTTTGGGTTCAATCCCCACCCAGAGAAAATATACTATAAGTAACTATTTCTTCTGTATATTTTATTTACATCCCTTTGTAATTTCATTTAATTTTTCTCAGCTTTTTATTTTTCGCCACCATTTCGGAACGGCTGTGAATGAATTGTCCCATTACAGTTATTTATTTGCTTATTCTGAGAAAACCGTAGAAGTATTCTTATAGTCCATGGACCCGCAATATATCTGCGTGGTGTTTTAAAGCCTATCCTTGTCATATGTAATGACCCACTACAGGGTTGGGTCTCCTCTCACAATGAGAGGGATGTAGGCCTTAGTCCACCACGCTGGCCTACTGCGGGTTGGATTTCACATGCCTTTGAGAAAAAAAATTATGAACTCTCAGGCATGCAGGTTTCCTCGCGATGTTTTCCTTCACCGTAACAGCAGGTGATATTTAATTTTATAAATCGCACATAACTTTTATTACAAAGTCATTGGTGCGTGCCATTGGGATTCGAACCCGGACCCCTCGATTCGAGGTCGAATTCTAAGCCACTGGGCTATCACCGCTGCGACATGCATCCTTGTCATAATACTTATAAAACTTAGACTTATAAAACTTGACATCGATAGAGTAGCATGTGAATGAACTATTTAGAACTTGCTTAGAACGTATAAACTCAGAACATAATTCTACGTACTCGTACATATACTTCTCAATCGAAGCTCTAAGCTATCGCGATTGTTGCCCGATAACAAGATGCGGGTAGCAAGATACTGCATACTCCATAAACTTTGATTACAAACTGGACCGAAATACGGATTTATGGGAACCCTATCGAACTTACAAAATGACCTAGTTTCAGGGCTGTCTGTTAAAAGTAATACATTACTATGTTGGTAATTGCTTTCAATTTAATTTTTTTGTTGTAGAAGACGTTAAATGGTCAAAGCTCATACGGCTTATAAAGACTTTCTGCGTTGAAATAGAATAGAAAGTCATATTTGAAATTGAATGTTGCTGTTCATAAAAATTAATATGAGTATTATGGTCGATTCACTTACCTATAACTAAACCTAAGATTGTCAGTACTATTCATAAACAATCAAACCTCAAAAAGTCCTACCTGAGGCGAAGTAGTTACTATGCACTTAGACTCTGTTTCACGAATCGAACTTCCAAAGAACTAAATACTCGCAGTCCATTGGTCAACACGCGTAGCTATAGATAAGAAAAAGAAAGATGAGTGGCGAATGAGGCGCATCAACCAATGACCTCAAATTGACCTCAAATTTTGTTAACAAACATTTGTTGAGTCTCACAGAGAGGTTGCCCGGAAGAGAATACCCTTAGTGCATTAAGTACACCTTTGTACTTTTCTGGTGCATAAATATAAATAAATAAATTTAGCCCTTAAATAACTATAAAAATAATTACACACCTTCCAGCCCTGTGTTGGAGATAGGCAGTTATTTATTGGGCGGCTTTTTACCGCCCACTTAATGTACGGCCATTGCCCGCATAGCCTTATGAGTTATGACAGACCTGCTAATAAGTCTCTTAGGGAAAATCCTGCTTCTTGAAGATGCGAAGTAAATTCAAAAATTTTCTTCTTCAAATTATCTGCAAAAGGAGCACAGGCCGCCCTCCTACCAGGTGGACTGATGATCTGAAGAAGGGAGCGGGAA
Organism: Erynnis tages; assembly: GCA_905147235.1. Classification (NCBI taxonomy): domain Eukaryota; kingdom Metazoa; phylum Arthropoda; class Insecta; order Lepidoptera; family Hesperiidae; genus Erynnis; species Erynnis tages. Next base: position 4,757,340 of record LR990092.1, read on the forward strand.
ACCGTTGCATTCAAATGGCCCAGGAACGGGTGGAGTGGCGTCGATAAGGGGAGGTTCATGTCCAGCAGTGGACTACCGAGGGCTGAAAGGAAGGGAAGAAGGAAATTATCTGCAATTCATTAACGAGTAGAGCTTGTTCGCCCGGAATGGTACCTTGCTGCTTGATGTTGCCGCCATACTTTTAAGCCGCTGTGAAACAGCATGTATTCCATTTCTTGTGTTTCGGATCGATCGGAAGATACTTAATTCATCATAGTTCTTATGTGAAGAAACAGCTGATGAAGATTTTTTGTGACAAAGGTACTCCGCCACGTTGCTCCAATGCAAAATGATAGTCCAGTGGCTTAGAATTCGGCCTCTTACTCGAGGGGTCAGGGCTCGAATCCCAGCGCACGCCACCAATGAATTACTTTTAAAAATATGTGCCTTATAAAATTAAATAATCGCCTCTTGTATAAGCGAAGGAAAATATCGTGAGGAAACATGTATTTCTGAGGGTTCCCAGAGGCATGTGAAGTCAACTTGCGGTAGGCCAGCATGATTGACTAACGCCTTCTCATTGTGGGAGGAGACCCGACCCTGCAGTGGGTCATTAATGGGTTACATGTGGTCGGTCGGATGTATCAGTTTGCGACAGCCAATTAGATAAAGGCCTTATACACGAAACTAACAGGCTGTATGGGATATCACTCCTTTATCATCAACCTACTCTAATATACGAAACAAATATATTATTATATTAAAGGCCAGATAGGGGTTAATTATTCCCATCAAAATGTTTGATAAAGATACATGGTATGCGGAAACCTTACCTTCCTCAAAACTTAATTTCCATACCGAATGTTTAATACTTACATGAGCATTGTTACCCAACAAAAATCTTCTCTCATCTAGTGGACTCACATAATTTTCAATAAACGCCCCTAAATATGTTATAACACACAAACGATAGAAAATCTATGAATATAAATGTGATGACATTTTCATGTAGGGGGCTTTTTTAGGAAAGTAATACTTATGTATTTTTGGGTTGACTATCATGACTTACTCAAAAGGGCTGTATTTTTATATTATGGGTCTCGAGAAAGTGCAAAATATTTTCCAGAAAGGGGAATGGAAAATAAAGTCGAAAAGGACATTTATCTGTGTAGCGGTTTGAGCTCTGCTGCGTGTTTGGAGACTGAAGGTTGCTTGAAATGATGTAGGCGACACCAGGAATTACTATTCAATTGTATATTTCAAGTTTTACAAAATTGCGGAATTTGAAAGTATAATCGTACAGAGAGAGTATGTGCGTGCGATTGCGAAGGTGAAGGTAATAGTAAGGAAGAAAGTTTAAAAAAAGTAATGTTGATGCGTAGCTTGGCGGTGATTGGTCGACGGGATGCGTGGGCGCCCAATTACTGCAGCACCAGCAGTTAAGGCGAAGGTTAACACCTTAAGGCGATGTCTTTGTTGTCCAATTTATTACGTGAGTCACAATGGGTGGGTACTGATTCTGAGGATCTAGTACAGAGTATCCTAGCCCAAGGATTTTTCCACCACCACAATACATATTCAGCTAGCACGATGAACTAAGGCCTATCTATATCCTACTCAGTTTGAGAGGAGGTTGCAGATAAATTCATTGTAAAAATATGGAGGACTTGCAAAATTTATATCAGCCTTTTTAGAAACCACAGTAGTCTGTCAGCTCAGCTAAATAAGGCAAATTTTCACAAGGCTACAATTGACCGTATTTATAATAGAAAAAAGTTAAGGAAGAAAATTTCACGCGACATCCCTTAGTCTTGTTTTAGGCGGCAATCCATCATCCTCGCAAGCTCAGGGGATATCCATCACTCCATTATATGGACCCAATTTATGATTGATTTTGTCGTATTTTTATAGATTGTTTTGCAAGAAATGTTTAAGGACAGATAACAATGCGATAGAAAAATAAATAATATTCATGAATGGAATGCCTAAACAGGCCGTAGTGAAGTACTGAAACTCACAAATACCATTATACTTATAGATAGACAATAAAAAATACATCTACTTGCTACTTTACGTTCTCATTGATACAAATATTTAGGCCTTTAGTAAATAACAGCCTCATAATATCCAAAACAAGAATCTCAGAAGTCATAAAACGAATCACTATTCACTGAACGATGTCAGATGGACTATCACGTGTCGATAAATAGTGACGACCCTACTTAAACGCCAAGTTTTCATATAAATCGGCGGATTCGATACAAAGACTACCTATTATTCCCCAAACAACAGTTTACGGGTTTAGGATGGGAAGAAAAGCCGTAAAACTCAATATAACGGGATAAATTTTTCATAAACCGTACATTTACGTTGTCATAAAAATTGTACGTGGTACTGATTTTATGCCAATCATGTAGCTTAATAATGGCCTACCTGATTCTTGTTTATTTCTTGTAACATGTTTATAATATATTTTTTATATGCTAGCTTCCGCTCGAGACTTCGTCCACGTAAATCTAAAAATTTGACCTAGCGGTGAATAAAACCTGTCTTATTAACGTTTACGCTATAGCTACATATACGTGCCCATAGATTGATATTACATCAAACAAATACTTATTTCGCCGAAAGAATTTTCCTCTGAAAAACAAAGTTAAGATCACGGACTTATTTGTCCGGAGAGAAATCCATTGACTCTATATTCAAAGGAGCCGGAAGTGCCATCCGTCATCCACACTGGCGACCCTCGCTCACTTCCTGATGAAAGAATTCATCATAGCCATTCCTGACGCGTGACTGACTTCGAGAGATTCTTTTGAAGTCAATGTTTACGTTGTTGTAAGTAGAAAGTAAATATTTACAACACAATTGTCGAGTTTACACAATCACACCTAAAAATCAAGTTTTAAGTACGTCATGTTTTATGGTATTTTAAAAGTTTTCATGCATAAAGATATATTAGAGACTTAAGTATTAACATAATACGGAATAATAGGTTCTTCATTTAAGAAAAAATAAGTTGTTAGTATAACGTAGAAGAGATGAATTTATCCTCGTCTTAGAGCAAATACCAAGAGATTACTTTTGCTGAGGCTGACAAGTTTACGGTAAGGGTGCATATAGAAACGGATCAAAATTCCTATGTTTTTATTAAACTAAGATGACTAGGTAATGGCTGGTTTCAAAAATCAATCTTCCAATTTGGATAGCTCAATGAGGTTGGTTGTCAGGCAACATCTGTTATTTCTAAGCAATTACAAAGAGTATCTTAGCAACCAAACAGTCTCTATCTCGTATATCTGATTCTGAAGATCGATTATTTAAACCCATCGTAAACTTCTTATAGACTTTTTATAGAATCTTTTTTATTTCAACATGGCTTAAATTACATTTATGTCAAATTTCATCGCTTCCAGCATCATAATGCCAATTTTAACTAATGCCTTTAAAAAAGCTAAAAACGAAACTCTCTCAAAATTGTTCCTTCTTGCTCATATAGATAGGCAGCAATTTTCTGTTTAAAAAGCTTTAAAAAAACAATTTAAAAAAACATACAGACGAATTGAGAACCTCCTCCTTTTTTGAAGTCGGTTCAAAATGGAAAATAATTAAGTTTGCTTCCGTTTCCGCTCCAGTTTGAACAGTTCCTTAAACAGGTCGTCAGTTCTCAAGTTAAAGTCTCATCGCCACAAACTTTAGATGCATTTAACAAGATAACTTCGCAGACCGACGGAAATGAAGGTAAAAATGAGATGTTTAGTCTTTTCTCCGCAATGGTGGCACTTAATTTAATGTTAAAGGTCCAGTTCATTGCAAGGAAATATGGGAAGCTAAGGCTAACCTAATGTTATGATTACTGTAAAACCAAATCGATACCCACGAAATTTCGTGGGTATAGATTCATTTCTCGCTATTATCTCTAAAACTTAGTGTGGGACTGGCACCTTTTTTTTTGCTGTTAATATCTTTTGAAAAATGAAAATACTTTTTTTTTTTTAAATACCTTTCTTTCGAAGAAAGTAAGTAATTTAAAAAATACCTCAAATACATACGGATACTCAATTGCAATGTTTTCATTCTATTTTTATACCTACAGTGGTTCATGCGGTATACTTCTCCAAATATGACTTTCCAACACTTGACAGAAGAGTCTTCCATTTCATATTGAATATCTTCTTAAATGTATTTTATTTTCTCAAGAGTTTTTAATTTCTTGAATGGATTTGAAGTATTCCTCTGTCGTTATAGCAATATAAATAAAATAACAAAAATGTGTGTATCGCAGTAAGTAGGTAAAGCTTTTGTATTAGTATTGTCACTATCAATTTTAACTATTTATGGAATTATACTAATTAATTAAATAACTTCATTTAAAAACTACTGCATTGCAGTATTGCATTGAAAACTGTGGGTATTTAATTTACTTGATTCATAGATTTTGGACTAACAGAAACAATTAAATAAAATCTTTTGAAACTGTTTCCATATCCATGCGTATAATACAGTAAAAATGTTTCTGACACCTGTGACACCAATTAAATTATTTTTGTAACACTGCTTTAGTAAAATGTGATGATCGGGGCTCAGTAGAAGAAATTTGATTGAAATTTTTCAAAACCATAGCAATACCTGCATATAATACAGTAATAATCATTACTAGTCAAATCTATGTATAGTGCATACTCGTAACGCCGATCCTTTTTTCTCTCATGGTACTTTTGCCCAAAGAAAATTCACTTCAATAATAAAATGCTTCGATGAAAGTAAAAATGTATTTACAGGCTATTAAACTGCGTAATAAATGTACACAAAAAGCGATTAAGATAAGGAATGATAAATTACACAAAAAATGTTTTGAGAGTGTCCTTCTAGGCATTGGAGGGCGGTACATCGTTAAACAGACGGCAATTAGATAATGGGGTTCATAAAAAAGCAAGTCGATACTGGAGCTCAGAGTAGGGTAAAAAATAGGTACTAAATGGTTCTAAAAATTAAATTTTTGACTTAAATGTCAAAGTATTTAAAGTATTCGTATACTTTTTAAGTATAACGGGTGCCAGTAGTATGGGAAGATGTCAGACAGATTGACAATCGTTTACCGTACTAATACATTAACGGCAGTGTTCATGCTCACGGCACTCTACTGTATGGTATAATATACTCTTGATCAGTCATTGATTTTTGCATTCACCTACAATCATAAACCATCCATACAAAATTATGCACGTATCCCATTATAACGAGCAGCGATTACTCTTTCGATTTATGTGCAAGAATTACCATAGAGAAGTAATAATATGAATGAATTCTCGCAAAATCAAAGGAACGAACCATTTCAATATAAGCCGCTATTTGTCTTCCTCAGAAGCATTCAACCCTTTTCAAGCTAAGATTGCTTTTCGTTCGTATACATTTTATTTATTTCTCGCCGCTGTTTTTACGTGTCATTCTATGTATGGTGTTATCGTATTCCTGTATAGTAAGTTGTAATTATGTTTCCAAAGATTGTTAAGAATATTTATATAGATCTATAATTAATAGTAGAATATCGCTATCATTACTCCCCTATGTGAAGATGTGAGAATGAAAAACAAATTTGTAGTGATTGTCATAGGTCTCAACAAAGCAACCATTAGTAATCTCCAGATTATAATCTTATTAGAATTTAAATGTAGTTATCTATAGGCTGTAGTGACGACTTATTATAGGCCTATAAATTCACACTTTTTTCGCACTTAGATAATAATTTCAAAATGATATTATGGAGGCAATAAAACGATACGCATAAGATAATATTTTTTATTAAACTCGTATTTTTACAAAGATTCTATTCACATGAAAATCTTTACATCTATAATATTGATATTAACAGTTGACAATTAGATTGAGATAAAAGATGTTAAACATCATTTAGTGATCTTACAATTAGTGTTAATTACAAATATTTACAACTATTTACAGTTTGTCTAAAATATCGTGGAAAAGTAAATTCGACAGATTTTTTTGATATTGAGTACACTGGTGTATGTCAAGTTAACAAACTCATTGCAATAAATTCACAGCCTGCAAAACAATTGATAAAATCTTTATAAATCGTAGATACATTATTTACAATTATATAAATATTATATTATATAATATTAAATATACTGCTGTTATTTTCATAGTTAATTATATTATTAGATCACAGTATAAATAAACACTAACATCATTTCTTACTAATAGGTACCTTAATTTGTTCGTATTTAATTTTATGTTTTAAGATAAAACTGAAATTATTCAAAATTTACATACATTCAAATAATACAATTCTAAAAACTAAGAAATGAGTTGCAAATCATACACTTATATTTATTTACCAATAATTTAATCAGGTTTTTTCAAATATATATCAACAAACCATTAAAATATATTAATATTATGATCAAGAATAATAATACTTCTTACAAAATGTTTTAATATTTACATTTATTTGTTCAAGTATTAGTGTTTACGTACTGACATGCTCAAGCATTTCAGGAAGAGCGTTATATGCCACCATGTTACCAAGTCCCATCTTGGGTTCCTTTTTAGTAACAATCGCAACAATTTCTTCTTCAGGAGGAGGTGGAGGAAATTCAGCTTGAACCTCCAGACCTATTGACATATCATCTACGCTAAGTACTACTTCCCTATTGTCAATTTCGATTCTGTTACGATCTACGGAGCTATCCTCCATAATACTATATAAATTTTCAGCCTTACCCTTATTATACATTTGTCAGGAGGTCATGTAAAATGGATCACTTATGTTAACTTCATCATTGACAATGTTACTCTTCTGTGACCACTCTTTTTGCTGATGCTTTATCCTATAAATGATCTCATCGTGGATAACACCAAAGCACATAGCTGTTAACGCTAGACCAGTCAGGGTATACGCCGAACAAAACCACAAAATTGTGGAATTAATAGTGTAGTATCTAACACCGTGAATAGTCGTGTAACTCATTCCAGGAATAATGTTACCGAACCCAATAGTACTCAAAGCCATGAAACAGAAATAGAAACCATCTATTATACCCATGTTATCTAAGTTGAAAAGAACTATTGCACCTAATGTTATGTAAATAAAAATTGCAACGAGGCAAAGTAAAACTGGAGCTAGTATGCTAAGACCGTGCATAGAAAGTTTTGAATCTGTGTCGGGCCAACTTATGATGTCATCTTTGGCGGTACTTGTTGTTGGTCTTTCCGATATGGAAGAGTCTTTTTGACTGTCTGTTTTTAACACGTAACATTCTTCTGTTGGTGTTTTGCTTGTGTTTTGACTGTTTAGCATTTCTTCTTGTTGTCTTTTAAGTTTCATTCTTCTTTCTTTCTCTGCCATTCGCCTTTCGTCGTAGCAGCAGTAGCCGCAATTGGAACATAAGCAGCAGCATAATGCTTTACTGAATACACTTCGTGCCATTTTAGATAAGAGTGATCCGACACTTGAGAGGTACACGAGTGTTAGAGGTATTCCAAATAGTGCGTAAAGGATGGTCACGCCTTTCCCGAGAATTGTTCGAGGTGCAATGTTTCCGTAACCTGTAATAAAAGAGAAAAAGTTTTTAAAACTCATATTGGCAACGTAGATCCTAGAGTCTTTCAATGGACTGGAGGAGAAGACACGTAAATTGCGTACACTCCTTTCTTAGAGATATTCAATCTATCCTATTATTAAGAATTCATTGGAGAATGGATTGTCAGTAAAATATTAAGGTGGATATTTAATCCACTTCTATTCTTCTTTTTACTTTTGTTATAGTGAAATATCTTACCACGTTTTCTATTACTGTCATTATTAAATATTCTAAATTATTTTCAACAAATTATACCAAGGTTGCTTACCAACCAAGACACTTAAAGAAAAATATACCGTGTACACTTAGAAAAATATCCAAATCTACTTTTGAAAATTACTAAAAGAAAGGAAAACAATAAGAGGAAGTCGTCACTTATAAAAAAAATCTACAAACAGATTCTTTAATTCTTACCTATAGTTGTCAAGACAGTCAAGGAATAGAAGAATGCAAGAGCCAAGTTCCATTCATGTTCTTCATAATGGTTACTGACATCGCTTCCACCGAATTCACCCAGGGCCATCTCTTTGTAACTGACCCCATACTGTGACGCCATTTCCGTGGTCACACGTTGCATCAACTCGTTTTGGAATTTCAGAATCTCCTGTGCAGCCAAGCGCGTCCAGTTTTCCCTATACAGAATATTCAGCGACACAGTTATCTCCCAAATGTTTTCTACTGCCCTACTTCTGGCGTCCCAAAAGTAGTTCGCTGAAAGGGTTAAGTTCCCGTTATCGACTTCGTCGTCTTCCTTTTTGTAAGTGCTATTCTGATCTTTGTGGGTGATTTTCTGTGTATCTGGCAATAGTCTCGGCCGGGCCGGCATTTCGGCGCCGCCCTCGATGGCTAGAAATATAAACGAACCAAGAAAAGTGTAGGCCAATAAAATCGAAAATATTACGACGTTTGTCAGGGAGCCGATAATGAATTGTTTTCTTCGGTACTTGGTTGTTTTAAAACAAAAGCAGCAAACAACTTTCTGTCGCGAAGTTTGCGCTTTCTTTCTGCTATTAGATGCCATCGAGTCGGCATCTTGGCATTTTTCCAAAGGGATCCCCCCGTTCAGAGTCGGCTTTGCCAACGTATACTGTTCGAATCGGTTGATTGCCTCCTTGTCCAATACGACATGGTTTATATCCATTTTTGGGGCACAGATGTTATCTTCCACCTTTGTTTAGCGCCGTCATTATTTTCCCTCCATTATCTGAAACAATGAAAAATTTTTCGTTAGAATAATAACAAAATGGCAATTTTCCTCGCATTTACCTAAGTGGATCGTCATTTTTCAAAGTCTTAGCCAGCGAAAAATAAGTGACAAATGAAGAAATACGAAGTACCTACCTACGCGTATGATTAATGTTGGCTGTGATGGGGCCCTTTTCCTAAATATAATTTTAATCTACTGGTGTCGTATAATAAATAAACTAAAACAAAAGGTTGGTTTTCACATCTAGCCTACTTTTATTTATTTTATGTAGCCGAAATTAATCTCGTATCTACTTAACCAACGTTTTAAAAGACGCATGTGAAATATTCGATAGTATTTACTCTGTCAAATAAATAGTATAGAGTTCGATCGTCTATATTCTACAGCGCGCTCTACCAGCTGTAATATGACCTGATGTAATATTATCCCGCAGTATTCCACCAACTCGCAGTAGGCCAGCGTGGTGAACTAAGGCCTACATCCCACTCATTGTGAGAGGAGACCCGACCCTGTAGTGGGTCATTAATGGGTTACTTAAAATATGATCACTGTAGTCTATGGACAACCCCATTTAAACTGAAACACATGTATAGTACAACAATCAACTATTAATAAAATTATTTCTTCGCTAAATACATAATTATTATTATCCTTTACAAAAATCTCATTTATCACTTGTTTCTTCCAAAACATCTTTCTGAGGCGGTATAAATTGAGTGTTCAATAATTTCCGATAATCGAATTGACTCGGCTCGTTAAGTTCCCTTTATTATTCTCAAAACACCGGCTCATCTTGTTCAAAATGAGAACAAAACACTGAGCTTCTGACGGGTCTGTTATCGACAGATAGATCATAATTTTATGATTAAGTGTTAGTAAGGAGTTACTGAGAGTTTGCTCATCAACGTATTAAGGATTTATTAGATTTAAGCCAAAATAATAAAGTTACGAAGATAAATTATTATTGTACAAATTAATTGTTGCTTCCACTATAACATATGGTTAGCAATTCGTAAAAAAAGTAACAAAAATCAACCATCCTTTGAGGTCCAAAAACCCAATAAACCACAAGGGGTTCCCAATTTGAACTTATTTGAAACAATAAATGCGAAACTTACAAAAATGTACCGAGTTTCGAATGAATAATTCATCGCGAGTTTTCGCTTGGTCGATAACGCTAAGGTAGATAGAAATTCATTATCTGAAGAGAAGGTGCGAACAGGGTGTTATGGGGTGGAAACCAATGTTTTTGAACAGAGAATAGAACTTCTAGTAGGAACTGAAAAGGTCTACCCCTAAAGGTTCATTTAGACTACGACACAGGGCACACTCGTTTTAAGGTGTTTAAACCTAATACTTATGTGTGCCACTGTAGTGTACTTCAGCCTCAATATATCATTGTTCTATAATAAGTACTAAATCAAGTAGCAATCACAAGGTATAAAATTGCCATTCTAACGCTGACACCCATTTTTTACAAGAAGAAGCAACACTAGGAGATACTTTATATGAGTATGAGTGGCAACGCATCCACATACAACGTCAGATAGGAATTCTATCCCGTTTGAGACTTTGTGTGGTACTATGGAACTTTTACGTGAATCCGACAAAAACTTGGCTGATTATATTATCAGGTACCATATAGGACTAGATACCCAATTTCCGAGATAAGACTTCGCCTACAAATATTAGTTTTCGATAAATTAAAAAAAACCTTCATAAAACATTCATTTTCTAAACACGTACCGCCGGTTCGATTCCCGCGAAAACGGCGAGTGTTGGCAACGTGTCATGAATAAAAAAATGTATTACGATTTAGGGTTCCATTCCAAATTGGTAAAAGCCCTATTTTTCATGAAGCAAAATAGCAGGCATGCCATGTGATGTGCGCCCTGCAGCCCATGGAAGCCTGCGTCCAATCTCAAATAGAGAAAAAAATCCTTTCGGAGGAACTAACTTATAACTTTGTTTCACGTAGGATACACAATATGACTCTTTAATATTCTAAATTCAAAACTGCCAGCGTTCTGGGCACCATTCTCTTTGGAGCAAATTCTTAATTTCACGGCAAAAGCTAGTCACCAATAAAAACTGCTACTACATACGGAATTTTCCTTCACAAATCCGAATCTTGCTTCAAATGTTTTTTACACAAGGAACCTCATTTCCACACCTTATAAACGAGGGCTGAGAAAATTGATACTTTGATGGATTGATTATTTGTATCCTACCCCGAGGGATTCGCCTTTGCAGTCCACAACGTAAGGGAAATTTTGGGGAAAAGGTAGAAATTGGAAAATTTGACGGGGATTTATGCAGAACTTCATCTCTAAACGCAAATATCGCAAGCTGTTCGATGTTTTCTGGTTGACTTTTGGGAAACAAATAATGATTTCATGTCTCATTTTTATGATTAAGAAGCAGGTTGATTTAAACCTTGTCCAAATTGGCTGACATAACCAACCGACCAACCAACACGACAAAATTTAAACACAGGGGTGTATGGAGCTGTTCTAATTGAAACACCCACTGTCATACGACAACATGTATGAAATGACATTGTCGTACGAGCAACTTTTGCGAGCGACATGGTAATTATTATGACACTGGGTTAGGTTAAAAGCTGATGTTATGCTACTTGAGAGATCTAAAAATACGTTTCTTTGTTGCTTCGAAAATCACGTTCCCACCCACCATAGAAACGCCACTTAATGACGGATTATGGGCGCGATGTTTCGTGTATGAAGAGATGACTTTCATTCATAAACCAATCGTAGTATCCGTCTATTCGCCATTGTTTTCCCAAAACCCAGTAGCTGAGACATCGACTGCCATTTACTCGATAATATTGGGTGTTGATATTTCATCTCAGATTAAGAGTCCGTCGTACCCTGTCGATGTTTTGAAAAGGGTCCACCTTATTAGGGCCCTTATTTACTAGAGATCCGACAGGTAAACAGTGTTAGGACATATTTTGATTATATCAGCACCTAGTTATAACACCTTTGTTTTTATTTCACCTGCTGTAACGGTAAAGGAAAACATGCCCAGTAATTAAAGCTGCATGCTTAAAACTTTTCCATAATGTTCACAAAGGCACGTGAAGTCCACCAACCCGCAATAGACCAGCGTGAACTTCTGAATATTCTAAACTTCGTCTATTCGTAGCTTAGATTATTGTAAAAAAATGTATTTGTTAATGTATTTGTTAATGTACATTATAATATGATTGGCTGCAACCTCTTTTGTTATGTCCTATTGTCGGGAACGGGTCTCTCCCCACTATAGGGGGAGACCTGGAGTATACTCCAAAATACGCTGCTCCAATGCGGATAGTTGGAGAAACGGGTTAGTGACCAACCCATATCGGATGTTTGTCAAAGTAGGACCTTCAAAATTTGCGTGACGCCACAGTTTTTATAAAACAATGACGATCCTCCAAATCAAGCAATATTTTAAAAGAATTGAATATACACCGATATTTAGAATTTCATTTGTCATAAGAATCCGCGGATACTTATACGAGTATGTAGCGCATCACTAGTTATAGCAGTAGCTTACAATCCAGCGTACATACTGACTGGTACAAGTAATCCATATCTCCATCACACGCCAAACTTAAAACTCAATTTCAAGCTAAGTTAGGTATTCTAAACTTAGCCGCATACGTTAAGTGTTCATAGACGAGTTACGTAATAATTTATACCGGTGCATGGATTGACGCGTTTCTACAATCTGAACAGTTCAAAGCTTCAATACTACATAGTTGAACCACAAGGGTGGAAATAACTGAGCGCAAACTGATTCAATTGCGCACTTCGTAGAAGTTAAGCACGATTTGAGGATCAACAATTTCAACAACAGTTATTATTTGCATTAGATATTTTCATACACCTATGAAAACGGATATGGGTTGCACCTGATGTTAAGTGTTGTCAGCCTGTCTAGGTAAGATATTCGCTTCAAATAAAATTTATCTCCTTGTTAAGAAATCGTCAGAAACCTGTTTTGTTTGAATACTAACTAATCATTACATCACATTTCAAATATGACTTGGAAATGAAGCATTACCCATAAAATGACGTGAAATGCAGGACGATGTTTAAGATTAAGTATAATGCTTACAATTCTCAAAAACTGTGATGGTCACTATGAGAAATAATACATAGAAGTTTAAACATAAACATTGAACAAATCTGTAGTCAAAAATGACTCAATAGCATGATATAGTCAGTAACCCATTAATGACCCACTACAGGATCGGGTCTCCATCTCGTAACGAGAGGGATGTAGGCCTTAGTCCACCACGCTGGCCTACTGCGGGTTGGTGGACTTCACATGCATTTTGAGAACATTTTTTTTTGTGAACTCTCAGGCATGCAGGTTTCTTCACGATGTTTTCCTTCACCGTAACAGCAGTAATATTTAATTTTTTTTTTTATAAATCGCACATAACTTTTTTACAAAGTCATTGGTGCATGCCACTGGGATTCGAACCCGGACCCCTCGATTCGAGGTCGAATTCTAAGCCACTGGGCTATCACTGCTGCTATTAACACAAGTCAAGCATGCATGATATTAACACAAGTCTATTACACGTCCATCATACACTAAATCTGTTCAACCCAATCTTAAACTATGCGGGGTATTCTAAACTTAGCCGCGTACGTTAAGTGTTCACAGACAAGTTACGTAGAGATTTAGACTCATGCATGAATTAAAGCAATGCAACAGTGCAGTTAGTTCAAAGCTCCAATTAACTGAACGGTCTTCACAAACGTTTGTAACTAGTCAACTGAAACTGACACTAATGAACGACAGGAGGAGACGGTGCGGAATCCTTTGGAATTGTAGGTATTTGGAATTGTATCGAGTTGTACAAGCTTGCTTTGATTTCCTGATTCAGACTGTAAACGTAAGCGTTGAAATAGGGGCTTAAACACCGTTTCATAAATCGAACTCCCAAGAGACATTACAACGTCGCGTTGTCCTCAACTGTTATCTATCAGCGGTAGATGTTACACGACGTCGAAGACCTTAATTTGGTTTTATGGAAGAGGTCAAAAAACGGTAAATACAATCCAACGTTGTAAACCACTACGTTAAATCTCTTTTTTCCTCATTCCTACTGTTTAATCCAGTAATAGAAAACATTTCACTCGTTGTAGCGGCACAAATTCCTCCTGAAACCAAACCAAATTGGACCTAATGCTGATTGTAATTGAATAAGACTCGTGCTGATTCTCTCTACGGCTTTACTTTCGCAAGTGCAAATTTATTAATCACCCATTGCGTATCCAATAACACACCAACTTTATTATAGTATACGTGAACTAAACTGGAATTGGAACAATTACAATCACTAATGTTGCTTACGTATTCTATCAGTGGGTGTCTTGGGACAGAGAGTATTCTAGTGTTGTTATAAAATCATTTTGTTTATTTGAGTCACTTTTAGGGTTTCGTTGTTATCCAAGTTAGTGATGAAAACAATATCGTTATTTGGATGAAATATTTTGTATCTAGTAAAATTTGTTAGCTGGTTAAAGTTTTAAACAATATAATGATTAAATTTGAGTGAGTGTGAGTATTAAACAATTGCAAAGCTGAGAATTACTACTAAATATAAGTGATATATTACCTTATTCAGAATAATTAAGTTGTAGCAGCTACATTTGTAATCTGTAACAAGGAAATTAAATACATCAGTAATAATCAAAGTTATTTTATTGAAAAAGCAAAAATATACATAAAGTTGTTCAAGTTTTCGTGATTTGTTATTAAATATTCAACCAGATATCATTATTTGTATTTTAAATATATTTAACTTGAACTGTATACCGTAAATCTGTAAATCCAGAAACAGCCCTGTAATTTAAAAAGATTCTTCACTTAATACAAAAAATGTATCGTCGTTAGATATTGCTTTTATGAGAAATTAAATTTAAAACTCTCAAACAATATTATATAGTCGCCTTCGTTTCAATTCAACAACGTTCTTGAATTTGGCAGTTAATATCAGGCGGTGTCGCCAAGAAAACTAAGTTTATTATATCACAAAATATATTCCGGGTTGGTGTCTACAAATCCTAGGGCTTAGTCGCAACATCGTATTTTATCTCGCTATAAATCATTGAGGGCGTTACTTTGGCCCGTTTTATCTGTATTCCACTTTATCTAAAGGGTTTCATCGAATAATGTCCTTTTTGCTGTTTGTTTATTACTCGATAGGTTAAGTAAGAAATACTTGTTTCGTAAGATTACGAGTCTCCCTTAATTTCGTTTTAGAAAGTAATTGTTTCTGCAAAAGAACAAAGGACTGAATTATATCGACTAAATTACTCTTTCTTATTGATGTCAAATTATTACGTTAGCTAAAATTTGCACAGATTAAACGATGTCTCACTTTAAGCGATTCTCAAATTGTATCCGCCATCTTATATGTGGAAATCATAATTATTGTATATATGGAGTTTTATTACATTACAGGTCGTTAAACTGATCTCGAACATAAAAGTTCAGAAAGTTTGTTGATTCGACGCCGCACAGCGGTTCTTTAATTTTGACGCTGCAAGCAATAAAGGCTGTTTTCTGTATCAGCAAATCAGATGAAGATTATATTGTTTTAACTCCTTAAAATTTCAGTTGTTGAAAAAAATCACACTACAAGAAATTACCAAAAAATAATAATGGTATAATTCATTCGAGATGTTACTGTCTTGTGATTCGTAGATTCAGAAATCGATCTAAATGATTTAATGTGAGAAATAGCTTGAATTTTTTTTAATAAACGCCTTGAATGCTTGAGGACACCGCTAAGAGTATTTTGGTAATTTTTACGAAATGTTATAAAAATATTTTGGTACTTGAGAATCAAAAGTACTGCACTTTAATATATAAAGTAAACATGAAACGTGTTTGCGTCACTCATTTATATTGTACAAAAGAGCTTCCTTTAAACCATTATAGGGTGGTCGTTAAACTGATAGCAGATCACAAACATAAAAGTTCAGCAAGTTTGTGGATTCGACGCCACAAAACGGTTCTTTAAACTCGACGCTGCGAGCAATAAAACCCGTTTTCTGTATCAGCAATTCAGATGAAGATCACATTGTTTAAGCTGTAAGTTTTTCAGCTTAACTTGTAAGCTTTCCGATTGTTTCAACTCAGTTTGTAACGGTAGAGAATTTGAAAAGTATAAATACCTAAAGTAGTCTGAATTTTTTTATTCTGTCAAAGCAAGTGATAATATAGTACTCGTATTCTATACTGAAAATATTTTATAAGATTTTACATTTGAAGATTATAATGACCTTCCTTTCCCGTTGGTTCTCAGTCCTGTGATAAATTTACCCTTGCTTTTTTTAGTGCGCAGGGGTAAATCAGCAGGGGAGAGGGACAACTGGTCGCATACTAGAGGTTACATATCACGTAGGTATAATATACAAGGACAGACGCGCAACAGAGCTGTAATACTGATTCTATTCACATTGATATCTCACCAGGTAGAAACTATTCACAATCTGTATCGCAAAGGTAAAAATCTTTAACACCATTTTGTGCGAAACCAAAACAAGTGAGTCCTAAAATTGCTGCGACAAGACATACTGATTATAGGTACTTAGCTAATCAGGATTATCTCATCTCATCTCGTAAGAAGACATAATGGGTACGAAGGTTCGCTCAAAATATTGAGATATACCTAATCCAATTTCCTCTCCTTGTGACACATGGTCGTGAATGTAATTATTCGTTACGACATGACATGTGCAAAACCTGCTTTGTTATACGTAAAATGTGTGAAAAGATAGGGCTGCCGTTCAAAGAAATACAGCGAATTCTAACAATATTTAAAGGCTCAGTTAAATCAAAAATGTGAAATAAACAGGTCTATTATTAAAAATTGTCTAGAAGACTACATTATAACTTTTATTATTATTATATAGTTCGTCGAAAAGTGTGTGGAAACTAGTGGAATTTGAGGAGAAGACCGCTTACGACTATGAAATCAGTATGATTATACTATTTAATTTAAAAAATTAATGGCATTCAGAACAAAATAACCTTATTCAATTGTATAGCTGCTGAGTATTGAAACTTTATTACATTCTGAGTATTGAAACTTTATTACATTTTTATTCGGTCTTTAGTCATTTTCTGAATATTTTTTTATTTATAATGAAAATGTAATAAAACAATAATACTGTAAAAAGCAAAGGTGATGTGGCAACCCTAGCCATAACACGCGCAGAACAATAATAAGTACCTACGTGACGTATTCATGCGTTGTAATAAAACGTTGACAGTAGGTACATATTTAGTAGCACAAAAAATATAATAAAATCTTAATATTTTATTTTACCATATAGATGTAGTAGAATACATAACTTAATGCTTCCATTTTAAGTAACTTCTTACTTAATCGACGTCGGGCGCAGTTAGCTCGTAGACAGGTGACAACCCATAAAGGCCTATAAATATTACACTCTCAGTCCCGTTAGTTTGTAGTTATAATTAAAATTCTTAAGTAGCACATTCTGAGGCGATTCCCTTCACTTGTATCACGATATCTAAGTTTTCTACATCAACAGCATTTACAAAATTCTGAGATGTTATAATTAGAGCGTTGCCGCTCTCCAAACATGATTATAAGCTGGGAGAGTGGATAAATTGTAATATTGATTTTATTATTTTAACATTATTTGTATACTAATATGTTATAATTTAACATAAAACTAAAAAAAAAAAAAAAAAATACCTAGAAATGAAAAATGTAATTCTGAAATTCTCATTCTAAACCACAGAGAACGTATAATATGTCCAGAGCACCCACAGTACTATTTGGTATAATATTTTACAGACAAATATTATTTAAACCACTAATCGCAATCGAATCAAGTACTGAATGTACTTTATTTAGTGAATCTACGTGCGAACGTGCCTTCGCCGCTATTGTAGAGGATTAATCCGACCATTGTTGTACTATACCACTAAATTGTTATTTCTATATACCGCTTACTACACGTGCGTTCCAACGATAAATTTGATTTTATCATGATTGCAACCTAGTATATATCTAAAATGTGACCTGAGAATAACTGCGTGCCCCAAAAAAGTTCGCAAAAGCACTTAAAGATATCTACCTCGCCATCGTGGTGGACGAGCGAAGATAGACGTCGCAGACCATCACTGATGGGTAATAATTACCAAATGTTATCTATTTTCATGAGCAGAAATACTGCAATAAAGGATCCGCAATATTCGCGTCAGAAGAACTAACTTTTCAAAAACTTAAATTTCTTGTTAAAATAATGTTCGTTTCTTTCCGGGAAACGGTTGGCGGTTCTTTGACATGCTAACTGTTTTATCTAGGAAGCGCATATAAAACGAAACATCACGACAACATAACTTGAAATGCAAATATTTAAGAAAGCAAATGAAAAATTTTGCATTTTACATCCCCTAGTTTCTCTATACGTCGACATTCACTATTGCTTTTAATTGTGATTTTAATTGCCTTGTCGCTTATCATATTTTGATTATTTTTAGTTTGTCTATTCTATAAAAATGCTCCTACGTTTTTTGTATCCTGGGACGATTACTAGAGCGTTACTGGTTAAGGTGAGGTTAACCCCACAGATATTGATCTAAGTAGATCACGCAAATGTTAGTACTATCTATTTCCCGTGTCAAAATATCTGAAAATATTGTGCAATGCACAATGTCAGATTCTTCCTCCAATCCAATCGCTCGAATAAAATTGATTTGTTTGAAACTCATTACAAATAAGTACGAGTTCGGTTCAAATTATTCGTGATTTTGGTTCGGTTTTGTGTTGATGTAGGGTTGCTATCACGAAAACGTTTTTGTTTTGTTTTAGTAGGTCACAAAAAGTCTTTATACTAATGTGCGACTTTGCGTTATCTATTCACATATACATCTGTGCTTTACCCATTCAACATTTTCTCGGTAACTTGTTTAATAACCTCTTTGTTTACAACGACTTGAATGAACGTAAATTTAATTTGCGAAAACTTAGTCCATACTTACGGCTACAACGCATGCTTACAACTCACTTCCAGGAAAATGTGAAGAAGATTCTTCTAAACATAAACCATTCATATAAAATTAACGCGATAAGATGAACATTTCATAATAAAATCGCGTCCGTGGGAGCGTTGCATACAAAGTTTTATTGCCCGTAAACTTGAAAACTTTGGCATACAATATCTTAGGGTTGTCGCTTATCAGATTTTGTGATATACAGAGTTACCCGTAAAACATGAGCAACCTTGTAGCATTAGGTAGCTAACACCATAAGCAACAAGTTTTGTTCTATGAGTTCGAAGATAAGTCAATACATAAAAAATTAATGGTTAAACAAGTTTTTGTTGCACTGTTGTGACATTTGTAAGTCTTCGAAAGTATGTTTCATTAATGAATGATCGCATGACCGACGGTCGACTGGCGGGCGAATAGGTCAAGTTCAATCAAAGGCGGTAGCTGCACCCACCCCACCCGCGAAGTTTTTACACGGTTTGCTTACGTAATCTTTGCGATGCGCGTAGAGTTAGAAACATTCAAACGGGAAATTAAATTAATAAATATTTTTGTATGAAATAAAAATTAACAAATTACCAAAAGTCGTAGTACACAAGTTGTTGCTAATGGTGTTAGCCACCTAGTGCTGCGAGGTTGCTCACGTTTTACGGGTAACCTGTATAAATATTATATTTAAGAACGGTGAGGCACTTATAATAGTCCTTCGTTGAACTCGTATAGCAAGTTATAAAGAAGTGTAGTCGCCGCAGTAATTTTTACTTAGTTACCATCTTATTAATGTGCCAATAGTTCCTAAACCGGGAACTCCTTACTTGGCTTGCGTGGAAGACTAAGGTCCTTCTCTATCCTTTCTTATATTGTGAGAAAAAAACCCAACTTTGAAGCGGGTCTCTATTCGATTGCAAAGAGATTACCTGTTAGGCGCTGCTTAGAGTTGGATGCAGTTTAAATCAATATTCCTTTAGATCATATTATTATTTCCGCACACTAGGAAAACTTGTGCCGTAGGCTATGCATGCACTATTGCATACTACAACAAATAAATCCAAAACCCTCGCTGTACCTAATTTGAAGTTTTACTCTATGGATATCAACAATTTAAAATTATACGTTTCGTAAGATCTTATCTGAGACGGTAGTAGGCATGGGTTCCAATGATAGATACAATACCCAAAGGTACCCAAATTTTTCAGGTATTACGTAGTTCATATCTAAAGGTAAGTGAAAACTGCAAGCCCTATAAACCAGTATGAAAAATGAATCTAGCGCACTGCTTTACATTGTAAAGTTAGAACGTTGTCCCCAGGCGGTAAGCACTGATATAGGACGTGCATTGTTGTTAAAATAGTTATATAAATGCAAATGGTATGAATTTGCTACTATTTATTAATTATTTTTTAAACAGGTGATAGAAAGTAATTTATGTATGTATTTATTCTACGTTATTTTTTTAATCGCGTAGGTTACTTTCGCGTAGGTTCACTGATAAGACGTCAATTTGAATTAATATCCAAATTAAGTTTTTTTTTCCATTGGCTGCACTGACCTTTTAATATCAGGTGGCCTGCATTCGGCGTTCGCTTCTCACTTACATAGTTAAGAATGTCATGTAGGTACGTTTGCGAGAATAAGGTACTTTGACATGTAATTTGAAAAAAGAGTATGAAAAAGCGCTCTTTCAAAGCTCACCCATACTTGTGTAAACAAGCGGTACCTGCTTGCTCGGATTAAATCATCTCTCACCTATCAATTAAAAATTCAATACGACTTTCGAAAACCTCTTAATTATTCTTGCTTCATTTTATTAAGACTCTACCTAAATCGGACATCCAATTTGGCTGCCCTGAATATCAAAGTGTAGCACGGAACGATTTACTTAAGATGGAGGGAAGCCTGCTAGGTCACGTAAAAACTGCTCACCTATACAAAATGGAACGCACCTTTACGTGACGAGCCCTGTGTTGTCCGGTCAGAGGTCCCTTGCATTATTATCCGTCTTTTATTATTCAAATAGTGGAACTTCCATTTGCGTTACCGTGGATTAATAAATTTGGGTATCTTCAAAGATTTTGTAAGAAATTGGTAAGAAAACAGCAAACAAGCGTGTTATTTCTTATAGTTTTTTATTATTACAGTAATTGAGTAGCTAAACGGCATGCAGGCGTCACATTAAGTGGTCATTGCTGTACATGGACAATCACATCCAACCTCAAATAGAAAAAAAATCTTATCTAGGTACATACATATATGTGGGTGCTTTACTACTTATGACGAATGATATGTTCACTTTAAATAAAGTACCATACCTTCCCAGCCGACAAGAGATGAACATGCTGCTATACGACGGGTTAAGACGCTGGCGGTAAGATCCTCTCCGGGCAAGCTACGATGGCTCTACGAGGTATGTGCTAGCAGTATTGTTGAAGACTCCTTAAAGTCGTGTCTATGTCAATTGTTTTTTTATACTGCTTCAGCGAAAGTGACATATAGTTGCGTTCACAAATTTGAGTATGACTGGATGGGAAGACGTTTGTTTGATACAGCGATAGTTCATAACCTGAAGTAAAATATAAGATAATTTTTATCTCCCTCTATGGAGAGAATAAAATCCACGTTTACAAAGACGCAGGCAAAAGCTACTCACGCATAAGTAATTGAATTTCATTTTATTCGTAAAGATCGTCTCGATAAATACAATTCATTTCTGTAAAGTGCGGGCGAGAATTGAATTTTCTTTTAACCGTTTTTCATTTTTTTTGCACTTGTCATTCCATATTTTTCATTACTGTATTTCGCTTCATGAAAGAGCACTTAAAATAATTGGACGGTCCTCAGACGTATTGCCTTCTGTTGAAAATTAATGTCATAAGATAAAACGGACTATTATTGTGATGATACTAAAATCGTACGTGTCTGCGTCTTTAGTACGTAAGCAAAGGGGATCTAACTATATTTTCTTCTAGTACATTTCGCCAATCATTTAACTATTTATTCTGCGTCCGTCTTAGCTCTTACACAGATCGCGAAGGCCGTTCCTTTATCTGTTATATCAGCTAGTTAAGAATGCCTGAACTCATCTAATGTTCCATTCTTGTAAAATAAAGAAAAAACAAATTTAATTCAAACTTTTTAACACTATTGTTGCTTCAGTGGATCCCGCACTTTAAATCTCGTAAAGAGAATGCTCAGTAGTGAGAATTTACAGTTTAGACGTAATTTACTTCATAGATATCTACTGTTACTGGTCAATAAACTTACAATGCAAGTTTCTAACAATGTTTACAAAGGAAATAAAGAAAAGTACAATTTTAAAGGTGTCCAAAGGTCATAAACATTATGCCTGTATCATAAAGTACCAGATAAAACACCATCTCAACAATACGGTAAATATGGTTGTAAATATTCTTTCATGCTTTTAATTTGCAAACATATAAAGGTTCAATTATGAATTTTCTCTCTCGGCAGACTTGATTGAGACCAAATATCTTTGTCCTTGTCCTTGGGCTAGTGACCACATATTATAACATCATATTGAGTTTGCTGCTTCTGTCTTTAAAAAGTATTTCAATTCGAACTCCAGTGTGAATTCACTGCTCACATATAACTCACTTGTTACTGCTCGATAAACCTGTTACTTCGTGGGAACAGTGTTGCCGGGGTAATAAAATTCTTTGCAGCCATTTTGCAGACCCATTTAAAACTTTCAACTTAAGGACTAGCAGTCTGCAGCCTTTATTAAGTCTTACTGTTTGGTTTGAGTCTGTGTCCTGACAATAGGTATAGGACTATACTTTCTAATGCTGCTTTAATGTGTGAAGCAGGATATAGGACGTTGAAAACAATTAAACTCTTCGTTCTGTCTTTCCTGAGACGTGCACAAATGCATTACGCAACTGCTAGCTTAAAAATTGTTTTTTACTAACAATCGCAACACAGGACGGCCACTAGCCATCTCCACTTATCCATATAAGAGCAGAGTATAGTCCAGGCCTACTTACCCTTATTGTGGGGGATAGGAGATTGAGTAAGCCACAGCTGAGAACACAAAAAGAGTTACATCCAAGTCTACTCCAGCGTCCTGTCGTTATAATGAAGGAACTTTCAAAACATTTCATAATTACAACTTATCGGCTGAATTCCTGACACAAAATTAATCAGTGTCTAACCTTTTCATAACACAGCTTCGAAGCACAAAGCGTCGAAACGTTAACTTTCAAAAGAGGGAATACTCCAAAGCAAACTTTGAAAGATGATATATTGTGCCTAGCTTTGAACACTCTTTACCGGGGGGAACGGTGACTGCGGTCCTATTGTGCTCGAGTAAGCGACAAAAGTAATAATAATATTATATTTTATTTAAAATACTTAAGTGTTAAAGGACTAAACATCTCAAACACTTTGCACTATGAGGGGTTCAATATATTTATAAATTACGCGAAAAAGTGAACATGAAACCTGGCGGTAAATGGACATGAGTAACACGAGGGTGCGCTATTAAATTCCAAAAAATAGGAAGAGGGAATATTACACGACATGGTCATATTATATGTATAACATATTGTACGAACCAGCATTCAACAGTATCTAAGCACGTGCGCATATATTATAACAATAAAACTTTACCGGCAACCTGACGTTAATTGGAATTAACCTTCAGAATCGACGTCCATGGGTTCCAATCCAATCTGCGGGTTGTATGCAATTAAGATGGTCTCTTCAAGAAAGTATTTAAAAACGAACGCTGTGTAAATTCGACCATGCTGCTTGCTCCACAGTGATTGATAATGGTTCTCTCACAGAGTAAGATCCATCCAGTTAAACAACAATAAGTAAATAACAATAATAAATCTCCTTTACTATGTTTTCATCGCTTATCGCTGACTCTTTGATAGACAAACAGGTGACAATGTTTGGTCGGGTTGTGGAAGATAATATTAAAATTCGTTCGAGAACTTTCTTTCTGATACTTAGGCTTTTATTTGAGAGACTTCGGATTTATCAAGCGGATTGAAAAAAGGTTTCGTTTTTATTATAGTTTCTTGTGGAAAACTTACTCTTTGTATAAAACGCAGTGAAGAGAGTTATCGAGATTCCGCATTTGGTAAAGGAAATAGTTTTATCGTTTATTGTATAAATATTCGTTGCTCTTTTAATTTGTTTGTATAGTGATGTAGTATAAATGTGACGTATTGTAGCACATTTCAAAACTTAATTAAAGATTAAGATAAAGCATTATGATATTTAATATAGGTTCTTTGTGCACTGTGTTACATAAATTAACGAAAGTTAAAGAATAGAACGAACCTAAAAATAAATTTCACACCGCGTCAAAACCTTTCTAATTATTATTATTTCTATATTATCCAGTTAATGATTACATGCAAATTCACTTAATTATCTTTTTATCTTCGCCAACATTTATTTTTCCCGGGAAAAACATTCCAGTATCTTAGTCTTGAGTCTTCACGCTGTATTCAAATGCAAAGCAAGATGCAAATAAAGAAAGCACATCGCCCTCGTAAGTAAATTTAAACAAAACATAAACAACATGGCGGTCGGAGCACTCAAAACTCGTCAAGAACAAGACTTTTATTCTTTTCTTCATCCATTAAACAAAATAATTTAAACAAAGCCCGTTAACACGTCGCCGGAACAACAGCTCCCAAACTTCGAAGCGTCGAGTCATTTGTAAAAGAAATTCGCCACAATAGCCGTGTAAGATGAGTAAATGTCCTTTGTTGGGTAAGAATTGCGTTATAGTTGGAATAGAGCGGAATATTGCCTTTGTAGAACAGCTTTGTGACTTCAGATTTTGTGCTTTGCAAATTTGCTTTTGTGCTTTGTGCTTACTGTTGAGGTAACTGAACTCATGAAAGATACTCGAGGATGAGTATGCGGTAGAAGCCATAATTATCGCTTAAATTGGAAGATGGTCGAAAGATATCGATAAATAATTCTGCGTAATGGGTGCGGTGATAGCCCAGTGGCTAAGAATTCGACCTCGAATCGAGGGGTCCGGGTTCGAATCCCAGTGGCACGCCAATGACTACCAATGACTTTGTAATAAAAGTTATGTGCTATTTATGAAATTAAATATCACCTGCTGTTACGGTGAAGGAAAACATCCTGAGAAAACCTGCATGCCTGAGAGTTCACAAAAAAAATGTTCTCAAAGGCATGCGAAGTCCACCAACCCGCAGTAGGCCAGCGTGGTGGACTAAGGCCTACATCCTTCTCATTGTGAAAGGAGACCCGACCCTGTAGTGGGTCATTAATGGGTACTGACATGACAATGAGACCTAAAATCTTTATACTGATAAAAAATACGAAACGCTTTCAGACATTTATTACTTATACAATAAATAAATAAATTAAACACTATAAAAGACTAAAATCTTTCCTTTATTCTTTTTTTTTACTTCATTTGTCGTCATTTTTAAAAGAAATTTGTAAAGATGAGTAAACGGCTATGTTGGGTAGGAATTGCGTTACAGTTGGAATAGGGTGGGATATCGCCTTTGTTGAAAAGCATTGTGACTCGAGACTGATAGTAATTTCAAATGTTACTTTTGTGCTGACGGTTGACGCAACTGAACTTATGAGGGCTAGTTAAGGTTCTGTCTGACTGACAACGACATTCGATGATAAAGATTCACTTGGCATGTGGAAAATATAACTGACATTGGATTTCTGTATATTTAAAATAACTAGGCAATTCTTAATCAAAAATATCATTTTGTATCAATTCTAATGCAGTCTCCTCGATCGAATTAAAAGCGAAGAACCACATTTTTTAACATACTTCATTTTTTTAATCGCAAAAATAAACTCTCTTCGTTATAATTAAACAAGTATCGACGAAAAAAGTGTCTAGGTATATTTTTTCGTTGAGGCCAACTAGAGGAGTTCCTTCGCCTTCGAAACTATCGCTATAGTGTAAGCGCTATGCTATTTTTTTAATAGCTTTTTGCTTACTAGCGGTCAGTCAAACAGATTCCTAATATCGCATTTCAGTGTAACACCGCGGTCATGAAATCGCCCTGAGTTATTACCTGTTTGTCGTATTTTATTTCCCTTGAAACCTTCAGGGACAGTTCGCGTGGCTTCGAATTTGTTTTGTTGTGTACCCGGGAAAAGGCTGGTTAGGGATTTTAAAAAGGGATGAAGCGCTAATATGAATATAATGCTTTGAAAGCTTAGATTAAATCAAAAAGTAAAGATACGGCATTAGCGTCTCATGAATGCGCACCTAAAATTAGGTCCATGTACACAATTTCACTTAAGTCGCAATTTGGCTAGCTATTGAACTACATGTGCGCTTAGAACACAATGATCGCGGATTTTCTGTGTTTAAAAAGGTAAAACAATGCCTTCGTGTGCTTTTAAAAGGTGTACAAACAGGTCAAAAATGAAAAACAAATTCCACAGCATCTCTTTTCATTCGTAAATACACTTAAACTTAATTTTTCTTCAAAATCACTGATGGATTTGAATGTAATTCGCCATTTTTATCAAGAAAGCAATACAATTAGATCTATGTGTGAGCGAGAGGGTCGCGCGCGAGATGACGCGGCACTCTCCGGTTCGCTCCCCCTAATTATAAAACTTACCGCTCTGTCTCGCTCGCCCGATTGACAATTCATTGATAGGCGTGTGTGTGTGTGTAAGTTACATATGTAGTTGAGTCGGACTCATTTTTTGATTGATACAAGTAAGCGTCTGCCGTATCTTCCCCTTTTCATTTAATCTATGTTTGAAAGCTGAGAATTTATTTGCTTCTCGAAACAATTGAATATTGCTGGATAAATTTTCTTTGTTTTAATCAGTGATTTGGTAGGACAATATTTTTTTTTATTTAACGTGACTTCTACGTGTTTGTTGGCCAATGCTTCTGCACCATTCTGGAAGCTTCTCCACCAATACATATTGGAGTAGCTCTCGGCCGCTGTTATGTCGAGAGATCTGTGCCCAACAGTGGGACATAAAGAGTGCTTTGGGGAATTAAATTAAAGTGAATATACTGAATATACTGAACGATAATTTAAATATAAGTTTGAGTAAATTAAATTATCTACAATAATAAAAAATCAACCTAGACGTACAATCTCCGATATTTCATCAATATGGCTTATAATGAAACGAAATAAATGAAATCGTCCCTTTAATGCAGTAAACAAGTTTGTTTTTCGGGCGATTGATTTTATCTATATAATAACCTGATCGAATTGCTCAGCAGACTGGAACATTCTATATCTCCGAAAATAGCACGGCTGATTCTATAAACAACATATTAATAAATACTTCGTTAAATTTTATTACGTCTTAAGTACATGAAGTTATAAAAATGTAAATTTTTAAATTGGATGTCTAGACTCATCAAGTAAAACTATAAAATAACTTTAAACATCCATCCATCCATTGGTACATGCATTTGATGTGATTTTAATCGTAAGTTATTATTTTTATTATTATTGGCTTTTATTTTTTAAAACGAACTTTAAAAAATTACAGCTACTACATTTTACCTTTTATAAAAGTCATTTTTGTTTTTACCTTCACGTAAGCTTGCATAAAGCCAGCGTGGTGGACTAAGGCCTCTCATTGTGAGAGGAGACTCGACCCTGCAAAAGGTTCATGGGAAACAAATAGACATGCATGTATAAAAATAAAATTTTCTACTTGTTGAACTCTAAGAAAAAGTTAAATTCTGTATTAAGTTCTATAGAACATCCTAATTATTATGAAGATTATGAGGATTCTAAGGATATTATTATAGGAAATAAAAGAAACTGTTTTGACTCGATTCGACAGCTGCTAAAGTAATATTTTATTAAGGACTTAATTCAGGACAGTTATTTTCGTTCATCCATGAACGTATATGTCAGAATATGTTTTAAATATTTTTTCGGGGATTCTACCGTGAAAACCTCACTCAATGTACAAGATAACAAACATGGTGGCCTTTATATGAAGTCATTTGATCCCAAATTACCAACTCCATCCATAACCTTTGCGTAAAAACCTCACATAAAACGAAAACGTTACTACGACCATTCTCATCGTTTTAACAGTTTATCTTCTATAAAAACTCCGATGTTATGACAATAATAAATTCGTTTCTGTTCCCCTCTTGTGTCGACACATAAAAATGTGATGCTCTGAATAATAACCATTCAGATTCAATGTAATAAAAAGCATTTTCTTGATGAAATCTTGAGAGCAGACATTAGAATGATTTTAGTACTACTGAAGTCACAATTGAACTTGCGAAAACATTAAAAGAAGGTGCCTACATTTCTTAGATTCAAATCTCAAATTTCAAAAGTTTTTATTACACTTCATGAACGTTATTAAACAATACAGTATGATAATTATTTCATACATTCGCTTTCGGTGCCATTCAGGCAGGGTAGACCAGAAGAAAAAACTCCCAGCACTCTTTGAAATCAATTATAAAGTAGGCATAATGCAGTATAAATTTCGACGATAATTTTTATTCACTTACTGCTTATTTTGGTTATGGTATTTAGACATTTTAAGAAGAACAGGTTGATTAAACGTAAATCAGTAGATACGTTTTTCTTGTTTGCAGCTATTCTAGTCCAGTGCTGGATGTAGACCTCCCCTAATGAACGTCACAACACCCACATTCCAGGAATTGAACATTTCAACATCAACAACTCAAGAATCACGTAAATTTGTTTCTTCAAAATAAATACGTTCGTCTTCTATTTGCTACTATTTTATTGACATTGACAACAAAACGCTACAATTGATTGAAAGAAGTGATTTGTTCAAATTTGTTGGAAAGTATGATTAATTGTGTCAACATTTAGATGGAAAACCATTCTTGATTCGAGAAAGCTAAGTGAGGAATGAAAATTTGAAATTCAAACAAGTTCTATAAAATCCAATATCGCCGGCGCTACTTTGGGCATTACATTATAATTCAATTAAAAAGCAATCGCTTCTACCTGACCGCCGTCGGAATATCTTATTGGCCTTAAATATTTGAAGAATAACCTCATTGTCATTCTTACCGAGAGTTCTCGTAAAGATCTTTGCAGCATTAAAAATATTATGGGTTTCATCTCTGAGTAGAATTCACTTACGGAGAGCGATATCACAAAAATAAATAACGTTTTCTACCACAAGAGATGGACGAGTGAGCGCGATCAAACTCAGCAAAAAATAATTCTATATTATAATTTATTTTCAAATTTAATTCTAATTCTCTCTCTAAATACTATTTTGTTTCAGATCTCGTCTCAATGAGAACATTTTACGCCTTAGTCAACCACCCTCTCCAACTAGTAAGTAGTGCTCTGTGAGAATTTTGTGATTCTTTCAACAAACAATCGCTGGTAGTGAGACGACCTTAAGTACAAAAATATATTGAAACCGATAGAAATATTATTACAAATCGATCTATATTCGAAATCCACTTAAATCGTGTAATGTTTGGACACACTGCAGTAAACCAGCAAAGTTTCGTAAATAAAATCGTCTGATTACTGATACGTATGCTTATACTTCAACGAAACTGAGAATGCTTTGCTGCTCCTCTCTGAAAACTTTAAATTTGAGGAGAAAAATAAGAAACATTCATTTGCATGAATAAGAGATTTAAGATTTACACAGAACAATTTGATCAATCCTTATTGGTATTCCGGGGAGACAGGAAGACGTTAGGAAATCATTTCCATCCGTCCGTGAAGCGTTTTATACATAAGTGATATGTTTCCTGTCTATCCAGTGAACTTAGACGCAATCTCCCTTCCCATCTCTGGGGGATCTTAGGACAATAACGCTTTTATTGCCAATGGTTCGATTCGGTCGCTTACACGGAAAGTCTGGGTTTCGTATCCCAGTGGCATGCGCAAAATTTAATTAATTATTATAAATTCACTACTAACACTTATTAATTCAGACAGACAGACCATGTTCTTACCCTATGTCGTACGCAAAAGTTGTTCGAAGACATCGTCAACCCATACATTTTCTCGCATATCATTGCACGTATTTCTATTTAGACAGCTCCATACAGACACGTGTGTTCAAATTTTGTCGTGTTGGTAGGTCAGACGGTTATGTCAACAAGGCCTTAGAAGCATTTATTACTATTATATTCAGTGTTTTCCATTAGTTGTCTATAGTCTGTGTGCTATTAGGGAAATTTCTAAAAAAGACTCCTGCCGATAAAGCTTCATAAAACTGCATCATATTTAATTTTTTCATCACGTTTTAAGGCAACCCTTTTAAACTTTTAACAACATCTCCTAGACCTACTTTTCTTTAAACAGAAGCGACGCGGTCCAACTTTGCGGAAAACAAATTTGTCGAAACTTTTTGGTGTGTTGCGTAACCGCCGTCAACCACTTTCCGATGTAATTTGGAAAAATAATTTATATTTCTATTGCTTCCTTTACGAAACTCAATATGAAAACTGGCAGGTGAAGGCTTCAAGATATAGGTAAGTATAACGACAAATTTTCAGGATAAATAAGTACAATAATGTATGTATTTTATAACATGTTGAAAAAGTACCTAACTATGTATGTAAGTATATGTAATATACTCGTATGTAAATTTGTAACTAACTGCGACTATCAAGCATGCGGATAAACCGATATACGGATTTTGCAAGGCTTACTATTGTAATGTTACTGAGTACTACGTTTTGGCTACAGGAGCATTGGTTTGTTTTTACCTATAAAATGATGACATTAGGAAGGCGTCTGGAAACTGTTGGTTTGAGAAGACATAATATTGCATGAATTCGTGTCGAATATCGTGCTCATGCAAAGAGTTTCTAAAACATACCAAATCAAATTTAACGCCTTTGGGCTAAAACATCGCTCTCATACAGCAGCAACGTATAAACATAAGTTCTTGAAAATTACAGTGGAATTCCCAGAATAGATTCCCGGCGACTGAGCCATTACCTTCCTCAATAGAGTTCCGAGACTCAAGTTTGTTAATACACGAACTCACCTTCATTCTATGCCTCGGGCGTTCGGAACTGAGGGAACGGGATTAATCGCCTCCTTTGATGATAATAATCCCATTGAAGCTATCTCAGGAGTTTCCGGACTAGACGTTGGAGACGTCAATAGGACATGTACAGCTTGTGTTTAACGTGGCTCGGGTCTTTACAATGAGAAGGATGTAAACCTAGTACACCACGCCTTAATGCGTGTTGGTCACATACCTTTAAAAGGGTTACGGAGAACTCTCATGCAGGCAGATTTCCTTATAATCATTTCCTTCACTATTACAGCAGGTAATTTATTTATATTTAGCAGGTATTTACATTTTTTAGACTTATCTTTTCGGTTAAATCACGCTACTGGGGACCCAAGAGCTGGATCCTTCTTTGGACAAAGGATAAGTATTGCTATCCAAAGGGGGAATGCAGCCAGCATCAGCATCTGCCACAGGACAGTGGTTTGGACTCATTATTTTATTTATAAAATTTTATTTTTATTTATTTTTATTCTACTCCTTTTTTTTGTTATAAATTATGTAAATAGTTGTATAAATAAAATTACAGCAGGTGGTATTTAAATTCATAAAGTGCACATAACTTAACTTTTAAAAAATGTCACTGGACCCCTCGAGGATGAGGCTGAATGCTAAGGTTTACACTCGGGCTAAGGTAAGGGCTAAGGTTGGGCTTAGATATTGCCTGCAACCCATTAGTGACTCATTGCAAGGTATGGTCTTATTATAGTACCTATCTCAGACCTTAGTCTATTACTCTGAGCAATCGGGGGTTGCTTGCCTTGCTTGCAAAGTTACATGCCTTTGTAAAGTCATACAGGGGGCTGATTCTGTATGCCCATTCAGATTTCGTGCCGATATCGTGTGTCATCCAACCGCATGTCATTTCATGAACTGGGCAAGATAAGGAACCTTAATGTCTATTCTATAAGGCACACAATAGATTGTCACCATATTTGACATTTAAGCCTTTTTTGACTTTTTTATCACGGGTAAGACACGACATTGCCGCGATACGAATGTGAATGGTCATACAGAATCGGGACCCAGGTTTCTTTACGAAGCTTTCTTGACTATTGATTTACGTATTCTTTAGTGAAAGAAAGTTCGTGACACTCAAGCACTCAGCTGACAGCAGAAATATTCGAGTTGATTCTTTGCTGTATATTTTTATATTAACTATCTTTCACACAAAAGGGCTTCCACAATTTTGAACTTTTGTGGATACCTACGTCTGGTTTGAAAATATAAGATTAAAGTTTATTATAAATCAAATGCCTAACTTATTATGTAACGGTCATGCTCTGTGTGTAAATTTTTACATAACGTATGTGTAAAATTTATTGCCTTCGTCACAAGTGCACCCATTAAACATTCAACAATTTTATTATAAATTCTATTAACATCAGCTGGATTTATGTAGGTTTGTCTGTCCATTTTTCATTTTTATTCATTCATAACAAGATTGGAATAATTATTCAAATAATAAAATTTAAGACTAATCTGTCAAGACAAGTCTTTTATTATACCAATTATTCTGATTTGAACACTACGCACGTAATGCCATATCGGTGACATTTGCTCATTTGCTAGAATACCAGATACTGAAACATTTCAAATTCAACCAGCTGTTAAGAATCTTCTAAGTGTTTAATGCACTGATAAGAATGTCGTTTTAAATAATCAGCCATTTCACTTTTCTTTAAAGTACCTAATCGACAAATTCGTAAGAAAAATTTATACTTATAGTCAAAGCAAAGTACATTAGATAATAACACTATGATGAACCGTGGAAGAATTCCTCAAAAAAACATACGTTCTCTCGTTATTTATTTAACTGGCGTATTTATATTATAAACTTATGGTCTCCCTACCAGCGTGCACTGAAAAAGAGTAATGGTCCAGGAAATAGAGCCGGTTTCGAGGAAGCATTTTTGTGCCTTTTGCTTTAAGAAATAAAGAATATTTTTCCGTGCATAAATGAATGAGGGAGTTAGGAAAGAATGGCTCTAAATAAACTAGCGACTGAGACACCGTTGAACGCGTGTTTCGTACAAAATGTAGGTGAATTTTGCAATGTCAACCAAGTTTTATGAGTTTACAGGAATTTTCATCGTACGCTCACCAACATAAATCTAAAAATGTTGCCATAAAACAAAAGATGGATGATGCGTTTCACGTATACACGGTTTTCTCGTTATAAGTTACTTTGTAGATGATCAAATAATTATATTAAGCACATTGTTTTGTTGGTGGTAGCAATGTTAGAATTCTCCCACGAAAGTAACTATCGTTAACCTCAAAACCTCAATCAAATTGTAGAATACCGTAGAAATAATTTGTTTGTGTATTTTTTGTTGTGTATATCGATTTAAGTCATTCACAATGCATAGGTAACTCAAAAACGTGACATAAAGATAGAGCTTAAATTAATAATTTATATTAAAATTCTCTTGTCTATTTCCTAAGAACGTTCAACTAATAACTTTGATGTACTTAGGAAAACGTATACGAGTAAGTTGCCTTTGAAGCTTAGAATCTTGAACAGTCAGGCGAGGGTCCAATTAAGAGAGTATTGTGAGACAATAACTTAGTTGCCAACTCACTAGAAGCAGCCTACTTGCCCGTACTAATGGTGGAAGAACAATTGTTCTTCGTTACCTTGCAAACAATATACGCACTTTTATGTCAGTCAGTCAGTAACCCATTATCCATTAATGACCCACTACAGGGTCGGGTCTTCTTCTCGTAATGAGAGGGATGTAGGTCTTAGTCCACCACTTTTATGTATCTCATCAAAAATATAAATGTCAAATGAGAGCCTATGTCAATATTATTATTGTTGACTTCAACGACAAAAGAATTGAGTTCTAAATGGCACCCATTTAGGTCTTTACCCAATGTGGGTCAGGCTTGAAATTGATTTACAACAGCATGAAATATTTTATAACCACTTAAAATATTCTTTCTTCTTATAACCTAGGATAATACATTGAAGCCTATGGTTTGGTTTGGGTATACGACGTATACGTTCCACTTTAACAGGCAGACGGGCCACCTAATACTAAATAAATAGTCACCATCGTCTATAGACAAGAACTAACATAAAAGAATCACCAATGCTATTGTAAACGAGAAAACCGGAGAAAATGATGTATACCTATTTACGTAAAGCGAGAAATAAACTTGATTCACTCTCGCAGTAACAAACAAACATGACAGCGACGTGTTTTCATTGAAGACTGAAATCAAGAAAATAACAAATATCCAATTAGGATAGAATCTCTAAATTCCTTTTTGATGTATCAACACCAATGCTTTTTTTATAATGTCGTTACTCTCATATAATTAAGTTATAAATAACCCGCACTATTATGATTATGGCTTCATACACCATCAACAAAGGTAAGATACTTACAGCCATACTTAAACTAAAATGTGTAGCCAAAAATATGAACATTCAAACAACAGATTTGATCGACGTCGACGTTCAAATTACCATAATTAACAATTTGCCAGACAAACTTCCAGGAGACAATCCATCAATTCCTTGGGGAGCTTCCGAACTAATTATAGAACAGAAGGGGACGCTTGCTACAATTGGATCTATTGATGGCTACAGATCGAAGTTACGACGATAAACCTTTTTATGGGGAGGTTAAATGGAATATCTGTTAATATTATAGAACGCCTAAATTAGAAGAACACCAAAATATTCGGTTTAACACAACTCGGGATTTTAGTTCTCTGCAGAACCATCGCATTCATCTATATATTTAGTTCTTTTTTTATGTACTCTGTATAGACATATTATGCATATCAAGATATATTTTGTGCGCTTTATAAAGTGAACTATTAGGTGTTATAACGGAACACATTGCGAGGAAACCTGCATGCCTGAGAGTTCAACATAATGTTTTTAAAGGCATTTGAAGTCCACCAACACGCATTAGACCAGCGTGGGCCTACATCCTTCTCATTGTGAAAGGGATAACCAACCGAACTGCAGTGGGTCATTAATGGGTTAAGACAACTATTATCCAATTACTGTTTAGATATTTAAGAAAACTTTTGCCCATTTAGAATACTTCGCGCCTTAAATCAAAGCGTTCATTGTTCGCCAACTGTTCGCTCCCTTTATACAACAACGCAAAAGCAACATTATTTTTTCGCTATAATGCGCTTAACACAAATAAGCCGATAAAAAACGGCCCAAGTTTGTACCCAACGAAAACGTTTTCTCTCAGTTGGTTGAATAAATCGTGCGAGAGCCCTTTTTTAACATTATAAATACAATCGCCAAATACGAGTACCATGCTACTGGAGAATTAGGAGAAATGGAAGCGACAATTTTCCGAGCGACTGAAATTACTAAAATTTAGGAGTTAAAACGATTTCATCACAATGTCGTCATATTTATATACGGCCAACGAACACGATAAAATTTAAACACAGGACTCTTTATGGAGTGTTGAATTTGACATGTGACAAAATGTATGCAATGTCGTTATCATACGGGAGACTTTTGCGTGCGATATGGCAATTAGAATTTAATTATATATAAAACTAGATAGATTAAACGAGCCTAGCCTAGGTAATCAAACAAGCCGATCGAGTTTAAAGAAAGTCTTTTAGATTAAAACTCTAAACAGGTACTACTTTTTATATTACAATATAGTATAAAAAGCGAACGTTGATAAGACACTTTTCATTAAGTTGCAAATCATTTTAAAACTTCTGAGTATCTTTTTTAATTAGAGCGAATAGGTACAATCTGCATGAAAAATATGAGAAAATGTAAGCCCAACGTTATAGCTGGCAATCCATTAAAATCTCGTTAAAATACTTCATTCATTTTTGTATGATTGGCATTTAAATTGAAAACTCGTTGAAATATGGGCATTTACCATCGATCCATTATTTGTTTCTACTAAAATTATTTACTTACGTTTAAGGATTAAATTTCAACTTCATAAATAGGTAAAAGTTACATTACAGTGACATTGGACTGGCCACATAGTTTGATGGACCGATAACATCTATAGAAGAAATAGTCTTGAATGGCGACCTAGTCTCGGAGTACAGGCTGCCCTCCCACCAGATGGACTGATCTGTATAAGATAGCGAGAAACTGATTAAAAGGGTCCTGGATTGTGCGGAATAGTGTCCATTAGCTGCAACCTTTTATGTAACATTGGTGGGCACGGCTCCCCCACAAGAGGAGGAGGCCTGGAGCATATTTTATCACGTTACTCCAATGCAGATTGGTGGAGAAACTAGTGGCCAACCCGTGTCGGATATTCTCAAACCTCCTCCGACAAGGCTTAACGACTGATATCTTATCGACAACTACCGGAACCGACGACTTAACGTGCCCTCCGAAGCACGGAAGTGGGCATGTAATTCACTACTAGCAGTAACTCACTTTCGCTTGCGATCTATACCGACAGCGGAGCTATGTGCGCTTCCAGTGTCCATCAGGGGCGGAAATTTCCAACCGTGGACTATAAGAAACTGAAAAGGAGCCACTACGCTCCCTTTGCTACTATTTTTTTCTATCAAAATCAATTAACATCTCTGGCACTTCCAGCACCAGTATCTAAGTCCGCAAAGCACACTAAATTACAAAGTATTTTATCCCCTCGCCTGATAAGGACCCGAGAATTCTTTCCAGATATTAATCATGCCTTTCTTTTGGATTTATTGTTTTCTTTCCATGCCTGACATCGTTGTTTCGTATTTAACTTTACGAGACAAGTAAGATTACTGTTTTAATGAACTTATGTATATCGTAGACTTCTATTGTGTCTTGTTACGTATTGTTTTTTTGTAGAGTTTTTATCAATGAAATTCAATTTCAATCAAGAGTGGAAGAGACTTTTTGTTTGTTTATTTGAACCAAATTGCAATACATTCAAATCTTGTAAGTACTCATTTATTGTTAAAATTTCTCATAAACTTTAGCATTTATTTCAGGAAAATCCACTTATGCCGCTGTCAACTCCAAACACTTCTCCACCTGAGTTCAAAGAATTTCGTTCGAATTTTCCTTGATTTTGTGACAGACCGAGGATGAGTTATTTAGGAGCTAATCTCCCAGCATAACCCTATTAATTACAGCTACCAGACGGTTGAGATTATAAACGAGACGACTTGAGATTAGTCGAGTCGCAGATTCAATCTGAGATGATAAAATGAAATGTACCTACTAATAAAGATGCTCGAAATTAATTCAGGATATATACCAGCAACAAATTCCTTTACACAGATGTTTCAGAGATGAGGCTTTATCCATCTTTTTTGTGATTATGAAAGTAATATTTACTGGTCAAATTGGCGGAGAAAACATTTTACTTCGATGTGGAAATATTTTATTGTTAAAACAGGGACCAAATAATTGGTTTTATGGTGGGAAGATGTTATCTGATATCTGTTTAATGATTTTCTGCAGGGTCGGATCTCCTTTGAACTTTGAGAAATTAATGGAAGACTTTCTGGTATGCAGGTTTCCTCACGAAGTTTTTTCTCACCATTGCAGCAATTGATACATAGCTGTAAAGTCATTGATATTAATATGTAGCTGCAACAATTCAAACCTGAACCTTTATCTTTGCCCTATGTTATCCTAATGACTTTTTAATTTAAACTTAGGTAGTAACGTATATTAATTGTGTAAAGTATCATATAATAGTCTAAACAGACTGATATTACCTATAGCATGACAATAGTGTTTATGCTCACGGCACAGAATATTTTAATGTAAGTCCATACTATTATGTTTTGTTTTCTGAACAAGAAACATCCACTAGAATTTTCAATCCACAAGGATTCTAGTAAATATGCCTTCCGTGTGACTAGAAATGCAATCTCAAACACGTCAAGATAAGCAAGGATCCGAGGCATATTTCATACTAACGGGAAACACAAAGCATATACTCAGTACAAAGGCAATCCCATGCTTAAGGAACGCTAATGAAAATTCTACACTGCCTCCGTATTAGATTGTGGGAACTTAATTGTTTAATAAGGAAATTATACTGTTATTCAGCACACGAATAACACACGTCTTAATGTAATGTTGAGTATTTTATAGGTGGTAAAGTCATCCTGGCTCGGCCGGGTAGATAACTTACCGCCACCCTCTTAACCCGACGGGAATCTGCTTATTATTCATGTAATGTGTTTTGATTGGGGTCGCCGGGTTGCCAGAGATAGATACTTTATTTGAGACGAACATCACAGTAGGTAGCAACACACACATGAATGATCTTAAATGTCATGTCATGTCAGTACCCATTAATGACCCACTACAGGGTCGGGTCTCCTCTCACAATGAGAGGGTTGTAGGCCGCCGTCCACCACGCTGGCCTACTGCGGGTTGGTGGACTTCACATGCCTTTGAGAACATTTTTTTTGTGAACTCTCAGGCATGCAGGTTTACTCACGATGTTTTCCTTCACCGTAACAGCAGGTGATATTTAATTTTATAAATCGCACATAACTTTTTATTACAAAGTCATTGGTGCGTGCCACTGGGATTCGAACCCGGACCCCTCGATTCGAGGTCGAATTCTAAGCCACTGGGCTATCACCGCGTGATTTTAAATACTTAAATAGGATTTCTGTTCTATTTAGAGTTGGATGTGGGTGTCCATGGGCTGCAGAGACCACTTAACACGCTTCTTAAGATTACATGGCCGGCCGGTATCTTACATCTATTGGTATACACTGGGATTCGAACCCCTGGATTGAGAGGTACAATTTTAAGCCACTGGGCTATCACCGCTACCGCTGCAATCTGGCTTTTAGACTACATTATTCCCGTTCATTACAATTTAGCTTTCGTCCAAGATTATCCTTTCCGATTTCAGGCTAATCCTTTTACGCCCCCGATAAACAACATACGCGTTGTAAACCAATACGGATATACAGCTAATCCAATGATCTTAACACGGTCGAGGGGAAAATGACGATCAATATAATTTCTGATGATTTTAGATTGTGACATGCTGTGCCCGCTTTTTCGTCTGCGTGGAAAAGTAAGCCTAAGTTACTCCTTATTAAATCAGCTATCTGCTAGTGAAAATCTCGTCAAAATCGGGCCAGCCGTTTCAGAGATTAGCCGGAACAAACATACAGACAGACGGACAAAATTGTAAAAAATGTTATTTTGATATATGTACCGTATATACATAGCAGGTACATTTACCTATATGCATTTAGTAAAAAGCGATTATTTTAACGCAGGTTCCCTCTTGATGTTTTCCTCACCGTTACAGCAAGTGATATTAAATTTGATAAAGCGCACAATATAACTCTTTTAAGAAAATTAATACTTACATAGGTACTTGAATATTATTGAAAATAACCGAACACAGTGGAAAACCCCATTTGTTCATTTTTGTAACTCTTGGGCAAGGTGTGTAAAAATATTCTCGTATGTTACCTTTTATACCACGAGGTGAATTTCCATTTTATTGGTTTCAGTTTGCTTTGAAGTGAACCCTGAACAGACGGCGTTTCTGTGCTATTTTGACTTGTCGACTACTGTTAAGTCAAGAGCTACTCTTTTTAGCATTCCAAAATTGAATACGGAATAAGGCAAATAATTAAATGGTTCTTGTTCGGCAAATGTACAAAGATATAACTAGAAAAGAATGTCATTTTCCCCTTTTTCAAAATCTAGTAGTATTATTAGCAAGTAACAAAATACTACAACTTTATCTATTATGACAAAATATGACTACAAATTATGACTTTTAGTGTGGGTGTGTGTGTGTGTGTGTATGTGTGAGTGTATGCATACTCCTTCATGTTCATCCTTCATCTTCATCATATAAAGGCGACGCAGCGGTGGAAGTTAGTTAGTTACCTGTCGGAGATAATTGCATAGCTATTTTTTTTTTAAATAAATAAATAACGCTTCACACTCATAGCCCCACACTAGGATTCCCTGTGTCGTAGGTGCCATGGACGCACACAAGACACGAACACAACACACCCAGACCAGAAACAGAAATTCAAATTCATCATTCGAACCTCTGCTCTGCTGGGAATCGAACCCAGGACCCTCCGCGCAGCGCACCGGTGTCTTAACCACTGCGCCACTCGGGTCGTTTTATACATACTCGTAAAACAATGGTAACATACAACAGTATCAACAGTTTAATAATTTTAAAAGTGTTTTTGTAAAAGTGGCTTGAAAACATGTTTGTTCACATGAAAAATAGGATAAATATCTGGACCGTGCATATCAGTGTTAGGTCTGGGACACAACGGTTTTCTTTTGATTTTCCAATTTATGCTGTAATTTTAACGCCTAAAAAGATGAATATGGATTGATCAAAATGCCCTGTAAAACTATAAAGTGGCCCATATTAGTGCAAAGAGTTTTCCACGTTTTTCACTGTCAAACGACAGTGAGACGTTAATTCGGATACTTAGACGTGAATAAGAAAAAAATAAAATTATTTTTTTTTCAAAAAGCATTGAATTTGGAAAAAAAGTAACTTGAAAAGCTTTCGAACTTGGACCTTTTGAGAACGCATTAAAATTCATGAAATTTATCAAAGAACACGCCACAGTTATTTTGACATGCAAACTGACGTGTACGTACACTCCGTTTCATATCAAATTTAAATTCAAAAATTATGGTCGAATTTCGACTAATAAGCGACTAATTGAAGATCTTTAGTTGTTGTAGTAAATATCTTCATGTTCATTGATATTCGGTGTATTCTCAGCCTTAGTGCACATAAGCGTTCGTAATATCAGACGCAGAGGCAGTTTGGTGCCGATTTGTGGAATTTTATTCTCATTGTTAACAAGCTCCACTGACTTTCATTTAATATTCAACGCGAAAATGTATGAATCGTTGAATTATTCCATTTATATTAATCTTACTACCTAGG
Organism: Erynnis tages; assembly: GCA_905147235.1. Classification (NCBI taxonomy): domain Eukaryota; kingdom Metazoa; phylum Arthropoda; class Insecta; order Lepidoptera; family Hesperiidae; genus Erynnis; species Erynnis tages. The sequence continues at coordinate 4,798,106 of LR990092.1, forward strand.
TACCATTATAAATGTGAAAGTTTGTAAGGGTGGATTGATGGAAAGCCAAGGATGGCTAAAATAATTGAATGGATTTAAATGCAATGAAGATTGGATTTAAATCCATTTAATTTATTATTTTTCATTAGTACCTACCTATTATAATTTTTGTAGTCATAAAAATGACCTAAATTAAATATGGGCTAAAATATGTGTGTACCTACCTACCTATAATAAAATTCCCAACGGAAAGTTTTCCAAATAACTTTACCAACATAAAAATATCCGCAAAGGATTTTCCCAAATGTTTTTAATCCCAACCCGGGTTATTTTCCGTAATATTCAACAGGGAAGATTCATCTCTTTTACCCTAGAAAAACAATAAATCTCCATATTTCCAAACATAAAGATTTAGGAAAACGCCAATTATCTGAGACTAGCTTTCGTCCGTGACTTCGTCTACGTGGACCTAAGAATTTGACCCAGAGAAATAAATGTATCTTATCCAGGTTATAATCTACCTGTGTACCAAATTTCATCCAAATCTGTTTAACCGATTTCGCGTGAAAGAGTAACAGACATCAATTAAGTCATCCTCACAAACTTTTGCATTAATTTATGTTAGTAGTAATTACCTTTTTGTTAAATTTCCATAGTGCGCCGAGTTTCTCTTTCCTCATTTTTAAATATTATCCCTTGGAACATTCCAGAGGGGTATTTTTACCTCTTTAACCCGCAAGTAACGTGAAGCTCATTAAACCACTCGGGGGTAGGTCAAGAGCCTTAAATAGCTGAGTTGGCACGTGCCAAAAGGTTTTCACGGAAAGAAAACGTGACATTTGAAAAGTTAGGAAAATTTTCTTTTGAATAGCTACCTACATATATAATCGGGAACGGATATAATATTGCACGTAACGGGAATTATCGTTAAATCTAACGTTAAGACGGTAAATTTTAAAATTGAATAACATCATGTGTTGTAATTTTTATCCATACCAAAATGTGCTCAGCACCGCTAAAGAAGTTTTCACTTCAATAATTTCCGGCAAATGCACCTCGCCCGAAACCAAGACATTAAGAACATCCTGCTTTACAATGGATTAAGAAGGTAAGGTTTAACCATACATTTTTTGCATTAAGTATAGGTATGAACCTCCAAAAAATCAATCAAAACCTTACCATTTCCATTTCCATCAGCGTGTTTTCGTTCACTCGTTGCCGTGTATGGAATTCAATTAAAAGTCAAGCCCGATGCAAAAAGTCGACTGAGTGAGTTCGAAAAATAACAATCCGTAGAATTTCTATTTCTACCAGGCAATGGCTTATACCTAAAAGCACCAAAAAGACTAGTTGCGATGCAAAAGCAAGGACAAAGAGATCTTACTTAAAGGCAATTTTAAGACTACTGCGGAATTTTAATGCAATCGCATTTACGCATTTTCAACGCATGTCTTGTGATGTACGCGCGTGGATGAGTTTTCTATACAAATGTACACGCACCCCCGCACTACGCTGCGTGATGCGGGCAGTGTTAATCGGCTTAATCTGGGAGATTATTATTAAACTTTTATTATTCCCAGAAATCTGGTTTTAATTCAGATTACGTGTTGATAACTTTGATTTTATGTATTGCACTCCATGTTGTAGTGTTTACCGTTTCCGATATTCATAAATTCGAGGTGAATTTATTAATAGCTTTCATGGGTTCTGACTTTTAAAATTGCTGTAGGTTTTCGAGCTATCAAGTTGTGACGAAAAACTGGTTTAACGTTAAAAATTTATATCGAGGTACGAAGATTATAATTTATGACATTTCCGAACACGATTAATCCATAAAGTGTGCATACGAAAATTTAAAAGTTTTTTCCTGTCGAATTTGTGCGGGGATATTGCTTTTTGTATTTCATTCCAATTTTATTTTTATCAATCCTTCCTTCCTTCCAGGGTAATCCTGCTGGGCATGGGCCTGCCCTAATCGACGCCACAAAACCCGGTCCTGGAAACTCTGAATCCAACGGTTTCCCGATGTCTTGTTCATGACGCCAGTCCACCTGTAAGGCCTGTGCTACTTTTACCTAAACGAGGTCACCGTTCGATTTTATACATAATTATTATCGTGGAATATAAAAAAATACATTTGATTGACCCTTTGGGTTGATGGTATTTTCTTATGTATATGCTGGGATGTTTGTCGAAAATCATCACTAAAATGAACATTGGCGGGCTGAAAATATCGAAACTCATAGATTGATATCTTCGTCAAAATAATAACAATAATAACACAAACGCTAGTTTTCAATTAAAGATTCTTAAATTAATGAAAACCTAGAGTAGTATTACCAGTAGATAACAATAGAAATAATTACGTCAATAGCGAACATAAATAAGCGAAGAAATTTAATAGAAACCTTTATTTGAATAATTAAATCCTTACTAACAAATTATCTGCTGAAGTCCACTGTACAGAAATTTAACTATAAAATTACTAAAAATAGTAAAAACTAAACTAATACTGCTTTATATTGGACGACACCTCTGCTACCGAAACACAAGACATGAATAACATGGTGCTATAATGTTGCTGCTTGATGGGTTATATGGGTGGCGATAACTCCCCGGGCAAGCTACGATGGCTCTAATACCACTATACCATGTATAAAACGATGAGATTTTCTAGAAATATTTTCTAATTTTTTCCAGTAAAATTTTAATAATCATCTATTTCTTTCCTTTAGTGAAAGTAATTGGAGACCCTTCGATTGAAAGTACACTCAGGGACGGGAAGTTCGCGAATAATTTTATTTTTTGACTCTTACCGGCGGACTTGAGTGAAACTTCGCGATTTCTTCTTTAGCTATTTGTCCACTATTTTCTCGCAAGTCTCCCGAGTTGGACGTAATAAACAAAAGTTTTGTTGGATTGCTTGTTTATTTTGCTGAGTTTCTGTTTTTGTTGTGTTTGTTACTAGTGTTTTTTGTCCGTAATTATTCTGACAATTTTTTTTTTTTTGATATCTAACAAAAAGGTGCCTATGCCTACGCAGTTGTTACCTAAATATTTTTCGTGACACGTTTACTTGTAGGCCACTATTTACTGAAGATAATTCTTTATAATTCTGCTATTGCGTCTTATTTCTTTTCTAGGGTGTAATAAAATATTAACATGAACTTTTTGATTCGATATTATTCCTTATTGCGTGCTCCCTTGTATTTTGAAAAATATTAGTATCGTTTTTCTATCATTTGTTTCGAAATAAAGCAACTCAGTTTGTCTTGCTAGATTTACAATGGACCTTCCTGTTAAGAGCACCGGAATACTACAAGTATGCTAGATCGTTAAGTATCTAGAGGAGTATTCAATGAATTTAAATGGAACCTCCTTTAAAAACGTTTAAAGAAGCTATTCCTTTTATTAAAGACTCGATGCTGATAAGATCAATGCTCGTCGCTCAGCGTCTAAACGGCTCATTATCGGAACGCTCAATGGAGTAACGTAACCGATGACGGTAATTACGAGATACGGTCTGTTACTTCATGGAATTATACTTGATGACGTAGCAGAAGTCTAGCATATTCAACTTTAAAAAATATGAAAGCTTAACGCTGGTATAAGAAATTGGTAATACGTAAATATTTTTATCAATAACATAGGAGCTAGACGGTGGAATCAAACCAAAATTTGATCAAAAATAAATTCAGTAAAAATTATAGTGCGTACAGTAAGCGTATAGGTGTAAGCCACACCGTATACTCATCACCACACAATCAGATAATTTTAATTAATAAAAAAAAGCCAAAAAAGCCAAATTTCCAAAAACGAAATAATAATACAAATAAAATTAGTAAACATTAAACGTTCAATTGGAAATGGCGTAAGTTTTTGACGTTCAAAGCCGCAATACTCCGCAACTCAACGCTTGTTTAAACAAGATTACAATTCAGATGATTTGTTTACGGAATATAACTTCATTGTTGTTAAATTCAATTCAATTGTTGATTCATGATGATGTCCTAATTAACTTTAGTTTTCGACAGATAGACATCAAGATGTTAATTTGATCCTCGGTGCACGTATTAAGTTGACATTAGAACGCAAGGATGTCTACGTAGGCTGAGGGGTTCTACTTTGTCAATCAATTTTGGGTCATTTATTATTCGAACTGCGTGTTTTTCTGGATGGAGTCAAGTCTAAAGAAATCCGGCATTACTCTATGTTAAGTCTGGCCTGCGCTTTATAAAGCAGAAAAAGCGTTTTCACAGTGAAATACTGCTTCTACCTACCAATAAACAGCGAAATGATATCAAGCAAGAAGATCTTGCTTTAATTTTTGGAATAAACGCGGTTCGGTTGAAGTGATCCCTGGACAGACAAACGTAACGTGAGAACACTTTCTACTAAGTTTAAAAATGTTATCACTGCCTATAATTATAGTTACGACAAAAAGTAAAATTTTATAATCATGCAAATAAGTGTGCAGGAAAAAATCTCATACAGACAAAGAGAACAGACGGTCCAGTTTTTGTACGACCAAATAATTATGTAGTTGGATACAAAACATGTGCAGGTGCTCCTTAACACAAAAACCCAAATTTGTACCACGAAAATAAAACAACAAAGCGTCAAAGAGTAAAAACTGTTGATTTCAGAAACACGTTGGTCCCACCACGTTTGGTATTCATAAAATATTTACCCTGTAAAAGAATATTTTTCGTGTAAATTGAAATAGCACGAATTGCAAATGATTTTTAGGTGCATAAAAATGTGACGAGAACTGTACCAATTTTTCGTTTGTTCCACAGGTTTTTAAAATACTTGTAATAGAAAATGTTTAGATGAGCATGGCTGCAACCCTTTTATGGCCCACTGTTGGACACGGGTCGCTCCCCACAACCAGGGGAGGCTGCTCCAATGCGGTGGAGAAACGGACTAGTGGCCAACCCGTGTCGGGTGTCTTCAAACCGTTTGTTAGGCCTCTGACAAGGTTAATCATCGTATGGTATCGATTACAACCGACACCGACGACTTAACGTGCTCTCCGAAGCACGGAGGCGTGCATTTATTTCGCCATGACCGATCACCCATCCATGTATTGACCGCGCCCGAGATTGCTTAACTTTTTCGATTGTTCGCGATCTACTCAAGCAGCGGGCTGTGTGTCATGCAAATGGGCATAAGCAAGGATAACTAAAAGTAATGAAATTGTCTACAATTTGATTACTTCTTCTGTACTAATGTAATAGAGCTAAAGATATTTATTGTTTGTTTGTTTACTGTACATTTATGAGGAAGACTTTAAAAACTTAGAATTACGAAAACGTGTTTGTTTGTTTGTTCTCTACAGATAAGGTTACCGTGCAAGTTTTCCAATTAGAGCAACTTCTCGCTTCTTGCGTAGTACAAAGAGCCAACTTAACACATCGAGATAACACAAGAATATCTGTAAGAAGCCTTTTAGCCTATCTTTGCTTATTTACAAGAATTTTCCCTACAAATTGTGCAAACTTAACTGTTTGAAAAAAGAATATCAGCCTCCGTATTTTAGATGTTTTTTGTAATTTGAACTTGAAATATCTTTATGGAAAAAAGATATACACACATGCTGCGGTTAACAAGGTATGCATTACTAACAAATAAATGGTTTTATTTAAATTAAGTCCAAAATCTTTTTAGGAAGGATCCTCCTTAGGAAATTATTGAGAAAGAAAAGTTTAACGGAAAAGAAGATCAAATTTTCCAATTACCAAATCTTATCATCATTTCTACCTATTACCTATCACAACGGGTCTTCTTGTATTTGTTACCTGTAACAAAAAATATAATTATATTGTTAGTGTATGTTTTAATCAATTACATGTCCAATAAAATAATCTTCGACTAACATGTTAGGAAGTCTTCTTATTATCGGTAAAAAGGTCGTCCTATTCCGTCTAACATTAATGACCCAAAAAGTCTAGTCAGAAACCGTTGGATAAAAGAAGTCAATTTCTTCAATAAAGAGAGAAATACTACAAAAAGTACTCAGCACTCCAACTCCAAGCATTCCAGCTAACGTCCTTAACTTCCGATATGAAGAATGTAAATCATATCGAATAAAGCCATTACGCTCTTGTTTCGCCCTCGTTTCTCGAAAATGGCATAGAAATAGGAAGTAGATAGAACGGCTATGTTAGCATGGCAGGCTTACCCTAGATTCAGCTGAACTGAGCGCACTTACAGCGCCGTCGAGACGTGGTCTTTCACTCTGAGACTTATCCACAAGCCCAAAATCGCTCAACGGGAAATGAAGAGAGTTGCGCTCGGCATTTCTCTATGAAAGATTGAAACGACGAAATCCTTAGAAAAACGAAAGTAACTAGGAAGGGAAACCAGAAAACCAGAAGGGAAGAAAGGTCTTCGAATGGCGGTGATTGTGTATAGGGGAAAAGAGTACAGGTCGTTCTCCGATCAGATAGATCGACGTAGGTCGTCGAAGATGAGTAAGAAAGGGACGAGTATCTGGCAGAGTTCCGTTGATTAGGGAGATTAGGGAGAGGAGTTGATCTTATCGCGATTGTGAATGAGATGGATAGAATAAGTTTAATGCCGCTAGCTGAAGTACCACAACGGACTCGGAACAAAACGTTATTCTTGCCATTCTACTTACATCCTTTTTCTACGGTTACCAGTATTGAATTATGGAGCTGTAGCTTTCAAACTTATTGTCGGTAACTAGGTTAGAGTATGTACGAAACGTTTACGGAACAGTGATTAATAGATTCTGTTTGCAATGTTGACATTTAAATATGCTTTCGTTTATATTTATGGGAGGTTTATCGTATTATATTGTATAGTCCAAAAGTTGAATGCCAGCGGGTGCGATCTGTACCGTGAGCGTACACCATTTTCAAAGTAATCGGACGGCAAACGTCAGTCATTAGTATATCATATATTATCAGTCCGTGTGAGAGAGATGTCGGAATCGGTAAGATGAAGGAATTTTACCCATATAAGAAACAGGGCTCGACAACATTTTTCGATTGAAGACGATGCTGTAGGGGAAGTTTTTGTTTTGTAATTTTGAGCTAATTTCTTTTACTGCCAACTGCTTGAATAATGACAATGTTATATTTTTGAGCACAGAACGATCGGTGTGGTGAAAGGGCGTTAGGGCTATGCTGTTGCCTTTTGAGCGAATCTTCCTGCCATCCCTGTTATTCGAGGCGCCCACTACCCAATCGTCCTATTCTGTCAAACCCTTAATAAAGAACTTGGTTGCAACCCCATTTTCTTTCTTCTGTACTACAAGCGCAGCTCTGGTGTAGGCCTTCTGAAGCTCTTCAAAAGAGGCCAGGGCAGATGAGAAAACTTTAATCTTAACCAAACCAAAGGCGGCGTCACATTTTAAAATTTAAGACTAAAACCCTGATCGGGCTATAAATCGATTGCGATACTGTAAGAATTCATATCACACTTCAGATAATGCTGACCTCAAGAAAGTAAGTTCACACGTCCAGGGTAATACAACTTGAGGTCATTCCAATAAAAGATGAAAAGGGCTCCATTTCTAATAAAATGTATTATTATTGAGCCCAAGGCCGCGCCGAAGTACTCAAATGGTCCATCAAGTTAGATTATGTTATTTTTTAGACTGTATTAAAAAAGATAGGTACTTTTATTACTATCAATAAATTATTACGAAAGAAACTTTTAAATGCTTTTCACATTTTAATCAATTTTAGTCAAATTCAATGTATTTTCAATTTGTTTTCCTAAATAAATTAATTAACAAATCAATTTTCACATTAAATGTCGTTTCGTTTCTTACAGGAAAACTCAATTGTGTTTTAATTGAAGTGTCGTCCAAATCATCAAGACAACACATCTTAAAGTTTTCACTTCTGCCGGCACTCCCGGAGTGCAACCCTTTTTTTTTTCAAATGACAGGTAGCCAAGTTTAATTCCTGGTAAGTCATTTGGGGTTTATGAGCGGTCGGTGTGACAATTTGCAAGTGGACCCGCCCTTTGACGAGTAAATTGAGTCGGACGAGATTAAGCGGGTAAAGGTGTATACACAGTAAATATTTCATATCGACGACTGGGGTCTGCAAAAGCATTTATAAAACACAATATAAGAAAAATGCGCAGGTCACGTTTTTGTGGGTATTTGAGCTTTTAAAGTCTATTTAAATATAAGGTTAATTGGTTAAAGATCATTGGATTAACGTTAAAAAAAATGGGAGTCAATTATGTTAACCTACACTTAGCTTCGGATATAAAATTTTATTTCCATTTTCTTCCAACCCCTCCCAAAATACTTTCAAGTATGCCTGAATCCAAGACAAAGTAATTTTTCTAAATCGAAATTATATCTAATTACTTATCGTTTACCTATGTTTAAATTCAAAATTATATTCAAATGTAGTCCCACTATAATTTATTAAACAAGCTATTTATTCGTTCGCCAATAATGAATTTGCAACTAACTACACGAGGCATGTTAGTTTTGTTTACGGCAATTAGAATTCAAATTTAGATTACCATTTCAATGCGTCGCAAAGCAAAACGTACGTTTGCAATGTCACAGTGTGCATAGCCCCTAAATTATTCGCTCGCCTGATTAAACGAGTATTAGATTTGTATATTAATGCGTCTGACACCCGCCTTTACTTATAGAGTGGCGTTTTATGTGGGTGATTTCAATTACGCAAACGGGCTATTGAGTGAAATTGAGTGTTGGAATCGCTTATTGTTTGCTTTGTAGTAGCTAAGCAGTAGTTTATTATTTGCTGCAAACACTTTAAAGTGTGAATTTTTATAGGAAGATTACTACCGCCGCTCTTGTACTGTAAAACTATTTATTTTTTGCCGGTTTGTTTTGTCTTCTGTTGTATAAGTCGCGGAGAAATAACTAAATAATTACGACCCAAGTGGCGCAGTGGATAAGACACCGGTGCGCTGCGCGGAAGGTCCTGGGTTCGATTCCCAGCAGAGCAGAGATTTGAATGCTGAATTTGAATTTCTGTTTCTGGTCTGGGTGTGTTGTGTTCTTGTCTTGTGTGTGTCCATGGCACCCACGACACAGGGAATCCTAATGTGGGGCTATGAGTGTGAAGCGTTATTTATTTATTTATTTATTTAATTTGAACTAATTTATAACAACTCGGTAACGATTAGGGATTACGGATTTGGATTAAATCCCCATGTCTATCTGATCAAATCACGGATTTCATACTATAGTCACGTGATTTCAACAAAAGGGTGTTGGCCTTACGAGTATTTACCGATAAATGACCAGAGTTAATGTCTACTTATAGGGGGAAACTAAACAACTCCCTGTGAAGTAAGCTAGCATGTTCATTGTTAGTGTTGTATTTGTTTAGGAAAATTTGTATGCCAAAATAGTTGATTAGGACTTCCATACTAGTTGTCCTGCTTAGCAAGCACCCACTAGGGCTTCAGGTAGGATTTCATGGGCGTGAAATTTTATGGATCTCAGGTAACACTACTATAGTCAAAGCATTCGTATAGTAGGTAAACGTCAGTGATTAGTATGTCATAAATGTATGTCAGTCTTGACATCTTCCCATTCTAATGGCAGTTCAATACGACTACCTACTATACGGAACTACGTGCCCATTTGTTACGTAATTACTAAGAAAAAGAGATCCATAATCAAAATCTTACTTAAACACTCCATTTATTTTGCCATCACGCTGAATATCTTGAGAAATATTAAAGAATAACATTTGCCAGAACTTTCATCCCTTATTTACTGAGTGGGGCTGAAGACTCTTGATGTAAAATATCAAAATGATTTTTCTAAAAGCTTCGCTTAAAGAAAATTTTTGTAATGAACTAGACCCCGCTTGAGGTCAACCTTGACAGAAAATAATAAAATAAATTTCATAATTTTATACACGTAATTTAATGCTTAAATTCTATTCACTGGCCACAAAATCGGCTAAGGTGAAGTGCATATTTAAATGTTTGCTAAAGGCCTCCACAACCTTGTAAATTTAATGTCAATTTTGTTACGTCATTGTCTCAAAAATATGATCTGTCATTATTCGAGCAGATGCTAATGTGGGGATTTCTGCCACTCGTCAAAGATGCAGTGCCGGATTTAAATTTTTTATGAGTGTAGGCCACTTTCCTCCCTATGTAGATAGGTTTATGTATACAATGTATGTATGTAGGTTTCTAAAATACTGAATAATTTTCTATTTGTTTGTATTATTAGTACAATTATTGGGTATTTTTACAGGTAAGCTCTATTTTTTTCAACCAAATGACTGTACTATATGGCAGGCACTAAAGTTAAATTCTAGGATTTACAATTTTCGATAGGAATCGAGTGAGCGTCCTCTGAAATCTGCTGCCCCTAAGAGGCTGCCGCCCATAGGCCGCGACCTATACGGCCTATTGACAAATCCAGGACTGCAAAGATGGCGGCACGGGATTCTGAATAACGCTGTCGAAGTTTACTGCATCGCTCACATAAATCCATATATATAAACTCTCTTAGCAAACTTTGTAACTAGTAACAGAAACAAGTTCAAAATGTGTTTACTGCATTCGCCATACATTGGTTGATGTGCAAACTTGCAATAAAACTAATAAGGCCATGACTTGTCACTGTGCAGATTAAAAAATTCAGTCGGGCCCTAAAATATGAACTAAATTTATAGATCCTAGCAAAAATCAACATTCATTCATTATGTGGAAAAAATAAAACCATATGAAATGAGAGCGTAGGCGCAAAAACGTTTCTTCTGTTATTCAAATGAGTGACAAACTCCAAGATGATCTTGGCTTTGTGAACGTGATAACTTTGCCTTGTCGCGGGTTTTAGGTTAATGTATACGAAACATGGCCGCTTATAGGCTCAAACGTTACCTACGTTTTGGCTATTTATAGACAGTTTAGTTTATAAACATAAAATTTTGTCCCTTTTCTAAAAAACCTTTTTATCTATACCTACATAATAATTTCTGTGAAAAACCTTTGATGCTAACGAAGTCTTTAGTTACCTACACGAATTTTTTTCCAGTGTTTTGTTTCAGCAAAGCGACTGTCATTTTTTCCGATCACGTAACCCCATCGAATGACAAACGTGCAATCGTTAGTCATTGTACGGACCATAAGGAAACTCTTTGAGATCGGAAAGAGAGATGGATAATTTCGTGTAATGGATTGTGTGTGAATGGTGTTATTGAGAGCATTTTAGGAGAAAATGATACCGGAAAATATACTAAGGATTTATAAAGCGACGATGGAGATAACGTTGAATAAAATTTGGGGACATATTTAACTAATTTTTACTTCTAAAGATTCCCTACCCTGTAAACTACGTACTCTTATAAAATACTGATGGTATTACCAAATTAATCTCTTAATCTTACTACTGCTATAAATGTGAAAATTTGTGAGGATGGATAAATGTATGTTATTTACTCTTTCACGAAAAAATGGCCAAACATTTATGAGCTAAATTTGGTACACACGTAGTTTATAACCTCTGGATCAATATCTAAAATGTACGCGGACGAAGCCGCGGGCAAATCCTTGTTTTAAAATAAAATAAAGATTACAGAAACGTAAAACGTATATCAAAGTATTAAAAGTTCAAATAAATTTAACGGAGGCCGTCTATAAATACATCCAGTACCTACAAATGTGATAATTCACTTGTTGACCTACGTAAAACAAAGGCTCATTCTGCTTGTTCGTGAAAGTTCCGGAATTAAATAATTTCCTGAACAAAAATGTTTTATTTTTATGGATCTACTGAAATACATTATCATATTGAGGAAATTAATATTAGACTCAATGATTTTTATTTTCCAAGATATTGTCAGGATATCATAAGTGGTCATACAGTGGTGGTAAGTTACAGAAATTTCATTTTTAGCTCGTTTTTTGACGTTAATTGTTAATTAATTTTCTTACTATAGAGTCCCTTTAATGTCTGCATTTGTTTTATTTTTGAAAATTAAAGAAATTTGAGCCGACTTTTACTTTTTATCCATTACCTACAATAGCACTCTATCTAATTATATAAAAGTCTTCGACGTAACTTTGTCAGAGGGTGATGTCACCAATAACTAATTAAAATTTCCTCTCAAATTTTCTAATAATTAAACGGTCGTCAATAAATAAATTCATTACACATGTGATAATTTCCTTGTTGACCTCTGTGAAACAAAGGCCCATTCTGCTTGTTTGAGGAATTTCCGGAATGAAATCGTTTCGAGTTTAATACTTTTTGTATATTGAGTGGAAAACATCCTGACTTCGACGGAATTGCCGTTAAATATATTATAATTATCATGTCTCAAACGAATGCTCAGATTTCAGTCTTTTTTTTCGCTTTCTTTCGTTCTGGAGGAATCAAAAAGGAAAAGGAAAAGCAAACCTAATGGTGACACTACTTGCATGAGCCCAACTACAACAATCGTCAGTTGTAGGATATACGGGTAGGTTCGCTCTTAAAAAAAGAAATATTAATTTTCTCACATATTTACATAATTATCTACATAACACGTATATATTATACGTATATTCATACACATGTATACATACAATTGTAAACAGTCACAACAGGTCACCGTTTTGCTAACGAACTGGAATAAGAGATGATAGGTTCATGTATTAATTTGATGATTTTTTGTATTATTATTATATTTATGAATTATATGCACTTAATTGTTTCAAAATTATGATGACGAGTATTATATAATATTGGCATGCCTTCACTAACGCATTAGGGCAACCTGTAATGTTAGTGTTAAGGTTTAATTTGAATAAATAAATAAAGAATTTTAAAAATCTGTATTCTACCAAAATTGATAATTTGTAACTCTTTTCTACCCCTGAGTGATAAGATAACAGTCGTTAAACCTTATTGGAGACTCTATGGATGGTTTGAAAATATCCGACATCCAATCCACATTGGAGCAGCGTGGTGAAATATGCTCCAAGGCCTCCCCTTGGCGGGACCCATGCCTAACAGAGGGACATAAAGAGTTGCAGTCACACCGTTGTTATTATGACCTAATTTAGTCGTACATAAAACTAGAAAGGGAATGATCGCAGTTGGTAAATACAGTTAATTCCGAGTAGCGAAGCGAGGGCAGTGTAAACGTGTAAAGCGTCATGCAACCTTTGGACCTGCTAATATTTATTATGTTGAGTGTACCTACACTCAATTAGAACACTGCAGTGCTAATAGGGCTTGCTTAATATATTAATGTTTTAGTTTAGTATGAACATCTTCCAATTTTCCATCTTATGTTTCTCCACATTTCATGGCGTAAATGAAATTTCGTCAAGCTTCTAGACACAAAATATTCAATCGTTCATCGTATACCCGTCACCGGTGGAACTAGCTAGTGCCGTAATGTAACTACATTAAGGGCCCATATCTTCCCTTCGCGTGATGTGTACAGCCTTTCCGACATGATAAATGATGTAAACATCCATTTAGTCGGATGCGTGTAGTTTTCTGATGGAGGTTACTCTGTATTGAATTTTGCTCATATAAAAACTCTTTGTGTAATAAACACTCGTATTATTGTAAGGATATTGGCATTGGGGAATAGATCGTAAGGGGAAATAACAATTGAATTTCGACTATTGAACAACATTCGTGATCAGTGCCGTGAGCGTGAACACTGCAATTAAAATATTCGTACAGTCATTTGTATGAAAATAGATAGCATCTGTACATCTGTCCAAACTTAGCTATACAGTTCTAAATCCGTAGCAGTCATAGCTCAGTGGCTAAGGACTCACTCGCTCCAACCTCGCGGGCTTAGGGTCAAATCTCCGTCGCACATACCAATTACTTTTTAAATGTTGTTCAAATCCAACCTGCTGATTTTATTAAGAACATCGAACAACATTTAAAAAGTATTGAAGAAAGAAAACAGTGAGCTTAAGCTTAAGTTATCTTTCGATAACAATCAGTCGATGGCTTGGTAAAGCTCTATAAAGCATGGAGAGCATGAACTACATTTATGTTTACAATCTAAACTCAAGTCAATTTAACATTTAAGTAAATATTCATGTAGGTACCTAAAGGAAGGAATAAAAGTAGGATAATGCTTGACCTCCGGAAGCCGACCATTCTAGAAAAAAAGGTTTTCCTTTTTCTAGTAAGAGCGGGCAGGAAAAAAGGACATCATTAAGATGAAACTTCAAAAGCCAGCAATCAGGAAAAAGGGCCTTACTGTTTTATATCTTTTTTACTGTTTCCTACATTTAGCAAAGTATTTTTTAATTTTACATGCTTACTCAAAAAGATTTAATCTAAATGAAATAAATATGGCCTTTCTCCGTCTTACGCATTTTCGATCAGGGTCACGTGGCTCGTCTTACGCATTTTCGATCGATTACCCATCTCAAATATTGTGCCGCTAAAGAAGTTTTCACTTAAAAAATAATAATTATTGTAGGTTGTAATCCACGGAACACGTCTTCAATTTCGGGTTCCTGGACATCACGTGCTTTCGAGAATTCACAATTAATAAAAAAACATTACATAGTAAACAGTCCATTATAAAAACAAATAATGATGTAAACATGATGGAAGATTGGAGTAAACAATCCGCCAAGTATGTTGACATAAAACCGACTTCTGTTGACTGCAAACAGAGGACGCTGTGTTCTTTCATCTTTAGGAAGCGGGAATCGCGATTTATTTTGAAATTTAAAATGTTAAATGAGAAAGCATAATTATTTGGTTTCCTTTACCGTACTATCGTGTTTCACTCCAAGATTCTGCTATTATATTGCAAGCCAAAGGTAATGCTCAAAAAACTACCTTTACGTACGTGTGTACTCATGAAATCTAAGTCAGTCTTTTTCGTATAAATTTCTTTTGATTGACCGTTCATCAAAACTTTGTGGTACTTAATTCTAGCATAGACATTGCCATTAATGACCCACTACAGGGTCGGGTCTCCTTCTCGTAATGAGAGGCCTTAGTCCACCACGCTGGCCTACTGCGGGTTGGTGGAAGATAGACTGAAGATAAACATAGAAGGTTCAAATTTAGAATACAATTAATGTTTAGTGTTTAAATCAAGGGAAAACTAAAAAAT
Source organism: Erynnis tages (assembly GCA_905147235.1). Lineage (NCBI taxonomy): Eukaryota > Metazoa > Arthropoda > Insecta > Lepidoptera > Hesperiidae > Erynnis > Erynnis tages. Next base: position 4,813,168 of record LR990092.1, read on the forward strand.
CCAGTTTTCTGTAAATAACTTTGTAATCCCATACAAATATATAGGATTATAAAGTTACATTTTCAGTTAGATTGGACAACTTAAAAAAAATGAGATGCCATCAAAAACATAACTTGTAAAACACTTGGGTTTTTTCTCGCAACTCAGTTCTTCTACCGTAAAAAGTTCTGACCATGTAATACCAATACCAAGCCGGTTAATTTATTTATTCCCTACTTAAGGGTGCTTCTGTCTTAAGTTATTACGTAATTCGCTAGCCTAACAAAATCTTAATGTGACCATATCAATATTAATAAAATCTTTTATATATATATTTTAAATTTTTTGAAGTAAGTTTAAAACGAAATACATTTGTAAGGAAAAGATAAACTGCGATCAAGAAAGCTGTTATCTGAGAGTAGGCTCCAGGGATTTGCCGGTCCCCTTTGTACTGCAACACTACTACACTGTTTCCAATGCTGTCCAATATTGTTCGATGTTGTCTTTAGATGTTGTCAGTAGGTACAAACCGGAGATGTAGGTATAATTGGTTTAAATCTCAGTGTTTTAAGTCTGAATGAAGCAGTAACAAGTAAAATAGTATAAGACTGACTTTAGGCTGTCGATAAAATTTGGTAGATAAGTAGCTAATCGAAAGGAAATAATGTATTTAGGAATATAGAGAAATTTTTCCCAAGAAGTTCACGTATTTCTCAACGAAAAATAAAACGTTCATTGTTTAATTTTCCCCTTTATAATTCCTTGTCAAGCAAGCAAGTTTAAATTGTGTTAATTGAAAGGTGTATTAGAAAGTAAATGAAAGTATTGTAAGAATAGCCAAGCCGTACACTTACCAACTAAAAGTCCTCTACTGACCTACTATTCGAACCATTCAAAATGAAGAAAAATTACCCCGTGTACTAATGGCCGTGTCGCATACAAAAGTAGCTCGGACGACATTGTCATTTGCATACATTTTGTTATAATTTATTGTATCAGGCGTTACTTTGCGGAAACCCATTGTTATTTAATTTGCATTTATATTTCTTTGCAACAATCCGCACACGTGGAACTTGTTTTGGTATGAGATTTCCACCGTCCCTTATCTCCAGGGATATACAGTATACATATACGAGAACCATCACAACTTCGACAACCAACCGTTGTACAGTCCACACCACATGCTCTGTTTTGGAGCGAAACACGTGTGCTCTTGGAATAAGTTGTGATGGTATACACCCACCTGGAAATAGCGGATAGTGGCGGGCCCATACCAAAACAAGTTCCACGTGTGCGGATTGTTGCAAATAAATATAAATACAACTTTAATATATTTTGTTGTATGTCAGTATCATGTTCAATCAGGACAGCTCAACGCAGAGTTCTGAGTTTAAATTCTGTCGTGTTGATTGCTCGGTCAAGTCAGCCAATAAAACAAAGCCTTAAACGCAACAAAAGAAAAACATACAAAACCTCCCTTTAATAAACATATCCATAAAACCCCCATGAAAGGCCATTGATACGCGGGCCACATGGCTATAAAGTTGACGGATCATTGCATACATACGTGACTTGTAAGCAAATTACGTTCGCGGTTTCACTGTTTGTCCTGTAGGATTACAGTACCCCTAGTCTACGTTTTAGCAATACCGCTACACATACGAGTAGATACGTAAATCAATCGTTTTTTTCTATACATCTACGCTCAGTGACGTGAATCGTATAGTAAAGTGACGTAGCGCGTAGCCTGTACCACATTAACCCACAGTGTAAAAGATATAGAGGCGTGAGAGGTCTCTATAATGGTCTCGAAGGCATGTGAAGTCCACCAACCCACATAACGCCAGCATGGTGGACTAAGGCCTCCATCCTACTCATTGTGATGCCTGCAATGGTTCACTTATGGGTTACAGATAATGACATAAATTTAATATCTAACGAAGACCGCGGCGTCAATAAAGATTTCAGTAGAATAAAAGTTGAGTAACACACGAAAACTTTTCAATTGTCATGTTCGAATATTCTTTATTGAGTATAAATGGCGTTTTCTTGCAATTGGGAATTGAGTTTAGGAAACTTAGGGGAGAAATATCTTCGAAAGTAATATTCGTTGATAGCAATGACAGAAGTTGACGGCTACACGGCTTTCCTTTCGAGATAGGCGATATTTATAATTTATATGTAGCTGACCCCGCAAACGTTGTTTTGCCATATAAGTTATCGGGAACGAAACAGGATAAAAAATTATTAAATCGCTAAAATGACTATTAAAAATAGAGGTTGGTGATAGAAGGGTAAAAATTTAGGGATATATGTATTTTTAATGCCACATTTTAATGCCTCAAAAATAAATAGTAGCCGATTCTCAGACCTTACTGAATATGCACCTAAAATTCATAAAAATCGGTCAAACCGTTTCGGTGGAGTATGGTAACTAACTACTACTATACCTAAGATTATTTTATTTTGCGATGACGTCAACCAGCGAAAATTAAAACAAAATTATATTTAGAAAGGAATTGTAAAGGCAATATGAATACTTCACTGTTGTGAAATTCCTTTCTATACAAAGCATTTCATTTTGGACTTAAGACCTGTAGAAATTAATTGTTGAACGTGCCCTCTTTGTTTTTAACAATAAATAGGTACCTGAAAAGTTGAGACGTCTACCTGAATTTGATATTCAATTCGGTTCTTTAAACTTTTTATTCATTATTACTCAGCCCACAATAGTTCAAAACCGATATCCAAGCTTTATCGATAAAATTAAATGATTTATTCCAGATTTAAATTTTTGCTTTGTTTTTCAAATCTAAGGAGGAAATCTTTTTAGAATTACAAAATGACCGCGCCCGACGTTGCTTAACTTTTTCGATCGTTCGCGTCCCTACGCAAATATAAGATTTTGTGTTTTGTTATTCAGCCTTTGAAACCGAAAATTTCTAACCAGTCGCTAAAATTTTAAGCCAAGCAAAAAGTCTGGTGGAATTTAAACAAATTTCGTTGTTCAAAGAGAGACACGACTCCACGAGCGACTCTTTTAAAGAATTCCAACTGAAAAAAGCGACGTGTAAATGAGTACTCAACACAAACGCGAAACAGTTGCGGGATGAAAGCACTCCTTTATACTTCACGATTATGACTCGACTTGTCTGAACGACAACACAAAATAAAATGTTTATAATCTTATTTCTACATCAAAGTCTATTCTTTGTTCAGGTATTTTTTATCACAATGCGAAAGTAGCTTTAGGTAGTTTACGAAAGCATCCAGAAAATTGGAACCCAGGGTCTAATCTAGGCACACAAGGTACAATCTTTAGCAGGCTGTAGCCTGAGTATCTGTACATTGACAATAATAAAATCTTGTCGTCTTTAAATGGTCGAAACATAGTTCTACTATCCACTAAGCACACAGCATGGGTATAACTAATAACAGTTCTGGTACAACCAGGTTTCAAATTAAAAAATACTCATCCTAATCGATCCCATATAACACATCCCGTTTGGACTCTAGATGGACATAAACAGATACACAGATATACAGATGGACAGAAAAAGAAAGACAGATGCATGAAGCACCATAATAATAAAATTTACATTTGCTGTTTTATGTCTGATTGTTAGTGTGTAAGAGGTGAAATTAAAAAATTTCATCGTCGTATCGGAGTCGAAAGGTGTGAAAGCGCGTCTTAATTTATGCAAATTTCGTTCTCGCCGCTAGTCTGGAGTTCCACTATTAATCCGTCGGTGTTCACTTTAATTCACGTTCAACGCCACCCGTATGAGTAATAAAAGAACCATTTTATATTGACCCTCACTATCCATCCTCCATATATGACTCTAAATAGCGCAAAAGGAACATAATAGTTTATCAGAGGTGGTATCTAAAACCAAATATTTGATGTTGTTGGGAAATCGTTGGACTTAAAAGGCAGAAAACCAGACACTTTGTCCTGGGGCCTGATTCTGTATGACCCAAAAGATTTCGTGCCGATATGTATGACATCAAACCGTACATCATTTCATGAACTCGGCATGACAAGGAACCTTACTGTCTATTCTATAAGGCACAAATAGATTGTCACGATATTTGACTTTATGCTTTTTTTACTTTTTATCATGGGTAAGACACGACATTGCTGCGATACGAGTGTGAATGGTCATACAGAATCAGGCCCCTGGTTGCGATTCCCAGCTGAGCAGAGATTTTAATGATGAGATTAAATTTCTGTTTTTGGTCTCGGCTTGTTTGTTCTTATGTTGTGTGTGTTCCTGACGACCACCAGGAATGCTAATAAGACACAGGAATACACCACCAATAACTCTTGGGAGTTAAGAAAAACTTTATGTACAGTCTATAGAGTACAAAAGTTTCACTATTAATCGACGCTCCTTTAATTTATTTGGAACGTCGCCGTAACTCTTTAAATGCATCCAGAGCGCTCCAATAGCACCAATTGGAATTGGAAGTTCTGATGGATTTAAGCAGTAGTTCACGCCTTTGTTTGGCTCCAGCTTTAGTTTTAAAGTGCGGCTAGTTTATACGTATTCTTGTGTCGATTCAAACTATATATTGCACTTTTCACTTCTTTACAGCGATGGATACCTACGTGTACTGAAAATGTTACTGTTTTAAGTAACCTTACACAATACCGTTATGAATGTTTCCTTTTGACAGTTTACATAGTTATCATCTTACGCATTTTCCCTTACGATCAGGGACACGTGTCCTGTCACGAGTTTTACAATTTTTACCCATACCAAAGAGTGCCGCGCCGCTAAAGAAGTTTTCGCTTCAATAAAAAAAATGAATACTAACAATACTTTTATCAAATACTTCATCATAATGAAACTTCCAAAGTTACCCAAAGGCTCAAGGGCTCTTAAGCAAAGCCAACCCTTAGAAGGGTCTTAGAAGCCCAATACGTAATAACACACTATCAGTATCTATGGGACAGACGAACATAAAACGCCAGTCCATCTGATGGGACCGTAAACGTATTTTATGGATCGCAGGACGCAGTTTATACATCGCCCTATTACCACTTGTTACAGATAAGTTGCCAGAAGTCCTTCAAACTGGGTCATAATTAGAGCCATTTTTATATTCTCATCGGAGACGCTCGTGAAACTGATATTAATGGGACGTTAAATTAGTTTTATCATAAAGCTGCGAATTATCTTCGGGTTCCATGAACTCTCTGACCTTTATGGCTCAATATACCTCCTCATAACGGAAGGGATAGAGCAGAATTTGCACCACGCTGCTTCAATTATATTTGAATTTCAGCTACCCACTACAGGGTCGTCAGAGTATCCTCTCACAGTGAGAGGGATGCAGGCCTTATTCCACCACGCTGGCCTAATGCGGGTTGGTGGACTTCACATGCCGTTGATAACCTTTTTTGTGAAATCTCAGGCATGCAGGTTGCCAATTCGTAGTTGATGTTTTTAAATTTTTGATATTTTTCCGCGGATTTCAATAGCTGCACTGAAAATCAGCGCTGTTGACTTAACAGAGTCAATAACAAATACTGAGTAACCAGGTACATTCCCTTTGTAGTGTAACAATGCAAATTTATATTTGATTAATAGTATTGTGTTTAACCTTATGTTTTTACTTGTTTTATGTATACCTAATGTATATCGAAAGGGTTATGAGTATATTCATTAAATAATTGTTCTATTGTAACATCTATCACGTTCACGTTAACCAATTCATAAACCATCTGTAGGAAAACAAGATTTATTCCATATTTGTAAAACTGATATTGTTAAAGAGTCACAATCATCCATCCATCTTTGTTTGATCATCAGACAGTCGTTTGTAATATTTGTAGGGGCATTTTATTGTACAACCCTTATCATAGCTACCCTTATCATCTTTATCACTCTATCCAAATTTGTACACACAGGGTAACTCCAGATATATTTCTTGCTTGAGGTTCATTTAGATTTTTTAAGTTACTTTAGGCAGAAAATGAATAGTCTTTTTTTTCTTTTCTATTTCTTTTGTAAGCCATTTTAACGAGTCTTATCCTTCCAATATTAATCCAATGAAATACTACATCTATCGGTTGCACCGTAGCCACCGATCATAGGCTGGAGGCCGCGGTCTTGGCTGAGCTCCAAAATACATTATTGTCCGAGCAATAAGTCTTAAAATTTAAAATTTTCGGAAACAACCAACTGTTATAAATACCGCCTTATTCCTGTTTTACTGCCAAATTTCGTTTACTTATTTCTTTGATTTCTGGCAGTAACTTCGATTTCAGGAGGACCGGTTCGAATTCTAAGTTAAAATTTAATTATTGGGATATTTTAATTTAAGATTTATTCCTATGAATGACTTTTTATGCTAACACCCTTGCGTCCATTAGACCTTTTAACACGGTTTCAAAAAAAATAACTACATAACTACATATTTTTGTGTCTTGGTACCAGTAACCATACATACTATGGAAACTTCAGCTTTTCACTTAATACCATTATGCTGAAAGAGGCGGTTGAATTCCCTGGAGTTGCTCGTGTCAGAGCGCGACGGTGACCACTTCCCATCAGGTGGCCCGTATTCCTATTTCCATGCTTTACTTGTATAAAGCTATTAGGGATGTACTGAAAGTAGAAGCATAGATATATAATAGTATAGTATTACGACCTTCTAAGTAAAGGAACCCTAAACAGGCCTACCGAGTATTTAATGCCCTTCCGCCTTAAGCTCAGGTGTTCGCCACGATAAACTCCGAAACTTCTTCATGATAAAAAAGTCCCGACAATTTGTACTTAACCCTCATTTATTTTCACATGCCACGATTAAGGCTAAAACCAAAAGTTGGGTGAGAGCAACCAAAGTTCTGAGGGAGGTAATTATGTAAATTAACTCCCGTAATGCGCATAAACTCGCACTTAAGTGGACCAGAAAACAAACAAGAATTTATGGGGTTAACGTCATTTTAAGATGTTTTAATGTGGGGGTTTTAATTTTTTCGTCTCTCTTCCTAGTGACGATTGGCCGCTTTGTTTATTGCCGAAAAGCATTTCAGTGGGAACTATGAACACCAATTTACATTGCTCGAAATGAAGAAAAACATGCATTACATGAAATTAAAATTTTAAATTAACACTGTTAGCATCTATCAATCAATCAATCAATCAATCAATTTATTTGCAGATCTCGAATCTCAACTTACTATTTTTGCCATAACCGATGTGTAACTTATGTAAATGTACATAAGGCTCACCTCACATATTTGTTTGAGGATATACCGACTAGATTCATTAAAATTTTAAACGATACTCATGAAACATTTCAAAGTTAGATGCTTAGCTTGTTTGTATGAACAGTACCTAATGTGACGAATAATAATAAAAAAAGATATTTTAAACTTTCTATTTTTATGTCATCTCCGCGGCTGCAAAGGTAAGAACAGTTTTTAGTTAGTTCAAAAGCCGTTAAAAGTAGTGTGATGTGAGAGCCAAATTGAAAACTCTGAGTACGTATCATTCGACACTACGGTCGCTTGTTTCATTGCATCACTTAACTTGATTGCTCCTGTGATGTCAACGTATTTAGTGTTAAGTAAACGTTGTTGCTTTGGCTCTGTTCTTTTTATAGTTTCTATGAGTTCACGTTTAGTTTCATAAATACCCACAACGCATTAGGGGTGTGAAGGCTTTGAATAACAGCTTTTTTACTCCCCTTTAAGTAACCCCATGTTATGACCCTAAAAATACATCCGAATTAGACGAAAGAGTTATTAACGTGTCCAGTCCTTTTTTTATTAATGAAATGATAAAAGTTACTCGGCTGTGCACTGTGGTTTCATTTTTTTAATCCTAGTCGTAAATCAACTTCATTAACGAAATTCGTTATAGATACCCATCCATACACAATACTATATGTCCCCAATAAAAGGTATCGTGACAATTACAAAACAAATGGAGACAACTAGATCGCGACCAAAAGACGAATCTCATTCAATAGTGGAGCCTACCGCCGTAAACAAATTGGGTACTTAATCTCTGGTTCAATGTATCGTTTCCTACCGAAATAGGTTCCCTCGAACAAATGGCACGGAAAAGGGTTTGGTTACCTTCCGATAGTAACAAATAACAGCCGAATGGAGTCCCGTAATCGATCTTTTATGGGCCTTCGATCTGACTCACAGTGTTACTAAATGGAGTAGGTATTATGGTGATGGGTTTGGACGCTGCGGATATGGCATTGACCTTGTTGTTATCAGTTATCGCTTCATTTGTGAAAAAGTCTGAAAGAAAGGAAAAGTTTATACCATGTTTGAGAGACCCCCAACCTTTAGTGGGTTATTAATGGGTTACTGACATGTTATTAGCGTTTCTATAGATTCTATAGTTTCTTTAGGTACCTACTTTACCCAAAAAGTTATGTCGGATAACTTATTTAAATTAGGAATGGAATAGAAATGGAACCAGGTCGGATCTTTGACTCTTAATAATTATTCCAATTACAAAGTTGCCACTGCAAGCATTTATCAGCTCTACTTCGTCTGTCACAGCTGTCAGGGGCAAACTAGTTTAGTTTCACTTGAATAGTCGCAACGGTGTGAGGAATATTTGTACCTAATAAGCACAATATCAAATGAAGTGACATATTTACCAAAGTTATTTAATTTCGGAATGAAATTATTATTATGTTGTGACGTAAAATATTTTGATCTTTTTGCTTGAATTATATTTTTTGTAATAAAACGACTAGCTATTTGATGGTGATTGGTCACTGTCGCCTATTGACACGAGCATATGATTTTTAGGGGAATATGATAAAACGAAATTATACAACTTATCAATATTTTATATATTAAGTCCATTACAATAATGACAGTTCCTATTTTCAATATCCATGTTATTTTTCTTCCTCTGCGCAAGCCAATCCTATCTTTTGAATTGAACGTAAAGGCCATAGCTTTAGTCATCTGCGGGAACCGCTTACGAGCTCCTGACTCCATCTTACTGTATATAAATATGAAGTTAAAAAATGTAAGATTTGAAGAAAGAAAGAAAGCTTCAACAAATAGCATTTATTTTAGTCGTAAAAGTAACTACCGATAATGATGTTTAGATAATATCCGATAACGTAGTAAGATAACATCAGTTCCAATACGGAAAATAACATCATTTATGAATTTCGGACCAATGAAAATACACAGGATTGTAGAGCAACAGTTGAAATGGCACGTGTTTTGAAATAGCAATTAGTAGTAATGGTAATGGTCGTATGTTATGAATAATTACCAGTTATTAGTATTTGCAGGTGTAAATGACATTTGATTACGTCAATTATTATTGTAAACTTGGGCAGAAGTTCTCAAAATGTTTCGTTGTTGTGTTTTTAGGGTTCCATACCCATAGGGTAAAATGTGACCCTATTATAAGACTCCCGCATTCCTTCTGAAGAACTAAGTCTGTCATAACAAATTTGTTTCTCCGGTAACCAAGTACCTATGTTATCGTAATGGCCTTAGAAAAACAAACCAAATCAGACTTTTCCCATAAATGCTGACGCATTCCAGGGACAAAGGGCAACTTTATTAGCTGAAGTAAAAGGCGCACCTTTACTTTATAGCGTGCGTAAAAAACTTTTAAACCTACCCTGCCATACGTGAACTTGCTTAGTTTTATACCGGTTCGAATGAACGAATGTATTCGGTTAGAAAGGTATGCCTTGCAGCGATCCATTTAGTCTCCAACGCTGGCCAAGTGCGGGTTTGTGGACTTCACGTGCCTTAGAGAATATTATGGGAGATGATAGAGACAATGTTTTCCTAATAAAGTCATTGGTGCGTTTCACTGGGATTCGAAACCGTACCTCTCGAGGAAAAGGCCGAATTATAAGCCACTAGTCTATCTAAAATTTTAGTAAGTTTGGCAAGTCAAAGAAATAAAAAGGAAAAATGGGTTCGAAGGTGGGACACCTCTGTACTGTTGCGAAGTAACTATAATTAGGGTAATGGGATCGTTTACGGTAATAACATCCCTGTAATACGTTGAAATTACGGGTGTAATATAATTATTACATTATGGGTTAAATAAACGCCGCTCAACTACTTACGTAATTAACATGTGTAAATGCTTACCAATTAGTTTAATTGGTATTGTTGAAGCTAAAGATATTTAAAAGAACATTTTCGGTATTTTGCTCGTATGTCATTTTGGTTTAAATCGTGATACTTATTCCTTTTCACGTAAATTGTCTGAAACCCATTAATGAGCCACTGCAGGGTCGGGTCTCCTCTCACAGTGAGAAGGATGTAGGCCTTAGTCCACCACGCTGGCCTTATGCGAGATGGTAAACTTCACATACATTTGAAAAAAAAATTTTGTTAACTCTCAGGAATTGATAGTTTAATTTTTTTAAATGCACTTTTTAACTTTTTTAGGAAAGTAATTGGTGCGTGCTGGGATTCGAACCCGGCCTTTTCCAGTCAAAGGCCGAGTTCTTAGCCACTGCCACATTACTTTCGAATATTTATTTATTACCTACCTACAATCAACTGCAATCCATTACTGACCTAGTGCAATATCAAGTCTCCTTTCATATTAAAAGAAGGATATATTATATTCCTTAGTTCACAGTAGCTTCCATAACACAAACTCTTCTTTTGCGAGAACTAAATTGCGAATTCGAATTCATGTTTCACTTCAACATGCTAATGCGTGCAAGTTTCAGCTTCGGAACAAAAACTGTAATAACGAGCTCAGGCACATATGGGAGAATTATGCATAAAGCAGAATATTGTCCACTGCAGGGGTTGCCTATTTAAAGACTAGTATTAATTACTGAAGAACATAAAAGCCAACTGCGTGAAAAATTGTAAGCTTTTTTTCATCCTCACAAGCTAAAATCCAACCAACAAAATGCATGTATTATGAGACCCATGCACATTACATGTAAAAACTGCATACATACTCGTACCTGAAGAGGTTAATATAGATTGATAAAATGCTTTGCAAAATACTAACTAATTATTAATAATTTATCGATCTATTTACTTGTATCTGAATATGTCTCTTCGTTTTATCAATTATTTATGTGTTATTTTATTTGTGTTCTAACCACCTACGTTATGTTTAACTTTACAAGTAACATTCGTACGTATTGAGTATGCCAAATTTTTTAATCTAAAAAATTTAGTTCATAACACGCAACAAGAACATAAAAAGGTCGTTGAGCCAAAACAATCGTTGCGGAGTAATATATCAGTGAGTTTGATACCCAGATGGCACAAGTGTACCCAAGAGGACACTCTTTTCAACTGGTCAAGAATTATTGGCTTTATGACCCGAATAACAGATATTTTCTGCTCTACTTTCCTTTTTATCTAGTTCCATCACTGTAAGCGATGATAGAGCAGTGGCTAAGAACTTGGTCTCTTACTCACAAGTTCCAGGTTTTAATCCCAATGGCACGCATTAATTACATATCAAAGTTAGCTAGGTATGTACCCGTATGTGTTATCAGTGTGTCCGTAGCTAATTTGTCTTTACAGCAAATACACGTCCTGAATCAAAAGAATTTTAATCATGTTTATAGCTGTTTTAAGTGTGGTTTCCTAGTGTTAATCTAACCCTTACACGTAGTTGATATTGTATAAGAATTTTCATAAACCAGTTGATGATGTAAAAATAATTAAATCCCAACTAAATCAATACAGTGAATTTGGCATCGATAGAGGAGAAAATCGATGCAAAGCTCCGATAAAAACTGTGCGTTCGAAACTAATGGACATCTGGCGTCACGCCGTCATCCATGTGCATAGTTATCGTAAATAAGACTAAATTGTCCATTCGAATTTGGTAGGTTGGCGTTATTTGCGAGCAATATCGGCACGTCAATAGCCGGCATAACGTTCCCGGGCTTTTTGCTCCATGTGACAAATAGGGCTTTTAGCCCACGCCGTTGGGGCCGCTAAGCGTTACGACTTTGCGAGGATAAATCCGGATAAAAACTAATATCCCTGATCCGGGTAAAAATTTAAAGGGTTCATAAATTAGGAATTTATGCGAAAATATACCATGTTGGTTCGGGAATAAGAAAATATTGTATTTAAAATTGTAGTCTACTACGGTTTGTAGCAGCTTATTTCGTCCATTTAGAGTTGATTTGTCTTTATGATAAGTTGTTATTATTAATAAATTATGTAAAAATAAATTTAAATGCAAAAATATGATGGTAACGGGTATAGTATGTGTATAATATAGTAATTACCCGTCCATTATATGTGTCAGTCAAAAAATAATTACACACTAATTAAAAAACCATAGCCCTGCGAAAATATCTAATGCATATACAATTTCTGTATACTATTGTATCAAAATTAATAAAATATTGTGTATGTCCTGTTTATATCATAAAATAATACTACACCTATACGTACGTAACGCTCGGCGCATTTGATGAAAAGGGATGACATAATGTCGACATTAGTTTTCACATATTTTCTTCATATTTTTCTTTTTTTTTCTTTTATGATTTATTATCCTTTCCTTTTGTTTTTCGCGATGAATTAGATCTATAAGTACCTATACCTTGGCATTTTATTTTATAGATGTATAATATCAGTTTTGTAAATAACAGGTCGCAGCGGTGATAGCCCAGTGGCTTAGAAATAGACCTCGAATCGAGGGATCCGGGTTCGAATCCCAGTGGCACGCACCAATGACTTTGTAATAAAAGTTATGTGCGATTTATGAAATTAAATATCACCTGCTGTTACGGCGAAGTAAAACATCGTGAGGAAAACTGCATGCCTGAGAGTTCACAAAAAAAATGTTCTCAAAGGCATGTGAAGTCCACCAACCCGCAGTAGGCCAGCGTGGTGGACTAAGGCCTACACCCTTTTCATTGTGAGAGGAGACCCGACCCTGTAGTGGGTCATTAATGGGTACAGACATGACAAATAACAGGTCACCTTGTATTACAGTTGTGACTTTCATGAGGGGTAGTCACCGCGCTTACCCAATATACATAGCTCTCAAAGTTTGCAAATTAATGTTGCAATGGGCTGGCCACATCGTTCGCAGGACTGACAACCGATGGGGAAGGAAGGTCCTCGAATAGCGACCACGTTTAGGCAAAAGGAGCACAGGCCGCCCTCCGACCAGGTGGACTGACGACCTGAAGAAGACAGCGGGAAACCGTTGGATTCAGAGCGCCCGGGACCGGGTGGAGTGGCGTTCATTAGGGGAGGTCCATGTGCAGCAATGGACTACTATATCAAATGGTTACTACAGCCCATTGATGCCCACATCCGACCTCACTTGAGAAGAACACTCTCCATAAGTAATATTAAATGCACTCCACGACATATACTATATCAGGATTTGAAAGGAGTTACGACTAACAGATAAAAATATGCAAAGCCTTCATATAACCATTAGAAAGTACTGGAAAAGTCTGCAAACACTGCCACACAGATACAAAGATTAAACACGAATTCAATTCGCCGTATCAATAACACTTTCACATTCCATGTTTCACGTTTCACACAAATATTTCTTGCGAATGGTTATTTTATTCATAACTAGCGCTTGTGAGTGCACACGTTTGTACAGTGACACCTATGTAGGTATGTATTTACAGTGCTCGTAGGTAGACACAGTACCTAATACTGAAGTTACTTTGTGTAGTAATTGAGTAGCAATAGGGCATGCAGGGAACTTGATGTTAATAAATCACTGCAGCCCAAGGACACGCCCATCCAACCTCAAAAAGAGAAAAACTTATTTGAGGTTACATGCGGGGGCTTTGCTACTCATGAGAACTAAGATGTTCGCCTCAAAGTATCCCCGGCAACCATACGTTCCCGGCTGACACAAGAAACACAAGACATTACAAGTCCACTTCTGTATGGCATTCTTCTACGTTCCTATTGTACTCCGACATCAATGTGTCATGTCAGTACCCATTAATGACCCACTACAGGGTCGGGTCTCCTCTCACAATGAGAAGGATGTAGGCCTTAGTCCACCACGCTGGCCTACTGCGGGTTGGTGGACTTCGCATGCCTTTGAGAACATTTTTTTTGTGAACTCTCAGGCATGCAGGTTTCCTCACGATGTTTTCCTTCACCGTAACAGCAGGTGATATTTAATTTCATAAATCGCACATAACTTTTATTACAAAGTCATTGGTGCGTGCCACTGGGATTCGAACCCGGATCCCTCGATTCGAGGTCGAATTCTAAGCCACTGGGCTATCACCGCTGCAATAATAAAGGCGAATCATTAATACAATTAAAATGCCCGCACAAACTTTCCCTTATCTATGTCTACGTGATGGCATGTTGGGTGTTCATTAATTTGTTGCCATTCCGTTCAGGAATGTGTTTTAACAGAAAATTTAATTACTAATTTAATAAACGAGAGCTGTATCCGTAGTAGTGAGTTTTAGAATGTCGATACTACATACACACACACATAGATACAGATAGTAAACATAGATAGTAGTAAACATAGATAGTAAATCATACACAGCTTACTACACAGGAGTTGCACAGTATAATTACCCAAATAGAGATAAGAGATTTTTAGAAGAGTTGGAAAATTTAAAATCAATCAATTTTATGATGATCTATCCAATGATTTATTAATTTTTTAACGCTTCTAAAATTGTAGTGGTATTGCTAAAACTCAGACTAAGGGTACAGTCCGACTAATTTCAGAATGTAAACTGTCTCTACTAATTTTTACGTTTTCTATGTGTCTGAATATTTATTCGGAAATTCCATTATTTTTCGAGGCCGTTTCTCAATGATAAAAAAGGATAATTGAAATTCTTACAACCAAATAACCCAAGAATCGGTATAAATAAAGCATTCACAACAAACTTCTCCCAACTCTAATGGCTACGTGATGGCTTGTTGGGTGTTCATTAATTAGTTGCCAGTTTGTTCGCGAACGTGTTTTACCGAAAAGTTACACTAAAATAGTTAGTACACTGTTCATTAGTATGATAATAGAGCTTGGCAATGTTGCCGTCATGTTGACATTCATTATACCTAGAGTCTGACTATAGAGTCCGGCACTGACTCTCTGTAGAGTCGAGTATTCAATACGAATCACAAGTACTTTTAAGCCTGTCGTCTATGCGGGTTTATTCCTAGTTGTTCGACTTCATATATGTATGAGAACATTATCGGGAACTATCAGGATTGCATGTTTTCTTTATTAGGCCAGCGTGGTGGACTAAGGCCTACATCCTTCTCATTGTGAGAGGAGACCCACTCCACGTGGGACACGAATGGGTTGCAGACATAGCAAATTTCATGGGTCAAGATAAGTTACTTTTCGCCTTCATCTTTCATACTGACCTGTTGAAAATAGGAACAAAAGCATCAATTAAATTTCCCAAGGTACCCGCTTATACCTTTGGATCTCATCAGGTGAGATTTAATGTTCAACAAGAGATCTTCAATACTGCTAACTGCCTCAATTCATTCCGATTCAAACCCCATTCGTTAGCCGAGGCCTAAGTAATTGCGCTCCAGCCAATTTATATCATTCGCTGCCGAAGTTATAATGGTCATCTTAATACTGAAAGGGCTGGAATAAATTACTGGTTATTTACCTTTATGGAGAAAGATCTTTTTTTTGTTTTCTTTTTTTTTCATTGACGACCTGAGTGGCTTAGTGTTGGGACACTGGACAGAGATTTGAATGATAATGAATTTCTGTTTCTGTTCTGGGTGTGTATGTCTTGTGTGTGTCCGTGGCGCCCATGACACAGGGAATCCTAGTGTGGGACTATGAATGTGAAGCGTTTTTTGTCATTAGTAACGGTTAAACAGGTCTTGAATTTAAGTGTTCAATACAAGTCATACACACCCAATTTCAACATAAAATTGGTTATCAATGTTATATGAGGTGTTATAATATGTTAATGCGTGGAAAATTGAATAATAAACATAGCAATCTACTTAATCTACTAACCAACTTTTTCCTTTGCGTGCAATTAAGCCAAGAAACAGGCCACAGGTACATAGAACTACCCCAAATATGTGAAAATATTCCTTATATATAACGCGAAGAACATTTTGTTATGTGTGACATTAAACTTAACGATACATTTGAAGTGTTACTTAAGTGTTTCATTTTAATGTAGACAAGGCAGGTGCTTATTTTAACGCAAACGGTTATATCATAACATTATAACATTACGAAATATTGACTATAATACTAAACATAAGGCATAATGAAACACGTTATGCTAAATAACCGATAAATCAACATCACTAACACCACTATTATGTGTAATTAAGTTTCATTTGTGTTTGGGAGTTTTCTCATCTACCGTCATGTTATCGTATTATTATGATTTGATCCAGAGAATGTCAAAACTTTTGTCTTGTGTGCGTCTTTATTTAGTTCATCAAATTACGATGAAACTTTCTGTATTTTTTGAGTTGAAAATTGAAAAATGCTGTGCCTGTTTGCTATTTTTTAGAACTGTTCTTCTCAGTGTAGGTAGATAATAAGAAATCTTCAAAACATTGTACGTTAATATTTCTGCACGTTGTAATATACAATATAATTATGTGTTCCATTGCAAAATATCGCGTATGTTCATATTATTAATATTCCATCTATACATTAATTTGATTTTCTTCACACGAAACTTTGTTGGCTGAATAAATCCGATTGGGTACAGATAAATGAGGGTAGACCGACCCGAAAACTCTCAAACGGCAGCGGTAGCAAACTTAATTATGTAATTCAAAATTCTAATGCGTAATTAATGCAAATTCTAAAGGGTCTAATGCTTTAAGGGACGGAGCAGGTAAAACATTTATTCAACAAGCTCACACGCTTTATAAACTTGGTAATATGCATTCGCGAACTTCTAACGGGACTCGCATGTAAAACTTTGTGGAAACAACCGTATTGTCTTAGGTGATATGTAAATAGAATATCATAAGAGTATCGCATTTGCATTGATAAATACATGTTCGTTTTCAGTTATGGTTTCTGCGAGAAATTTAGAGGAGAAATAATCAACATGGCGTTGTGTAAGAGTATAAAACAATGAAAAGGTTCAAGTTCTCTTTTATCAAGAGATGGCGCCACACGATCCTGAATCACGCTATAAAAGTTTTCTACGTCGCTGGCATATTTACTCGTACAAAACTCCAACATGAGTTACCGGAGCGCGGCCGCTCCCCTGGCATTATCATCTAGCCTGATGGGAGATCTCCTTTTGCTAAAGACAGTTTAAAATTAAGAAAAGAAAAGGTAATAACTAAAAAACGCAAACTTGACAAATGTAAGGCAAATGCCAATAAATGTTTTGTCCAAAAATCAGCAGATGTTAAGAGCAAACAAACAAAATCAACTTCAAATCACTACACCTAAGACACATATTACACAGAAAATTATTTTACTCTCTTAAATAGTAATGCTTATTTCTTAAAAGCTTACAATACAAAAGAAACATTTATTTTTCCTTCTAAGCTCGGAAGTAGTTTTAATGATATTTCTCCATTAACCATCCCCTAATGGGAGATTATAGCCATGAAACGAAGTGCATCTTTAAAACGAACTACCTACTAGAAGTTTAAACTGTAGTAACCATCCTCGATATTCCGAGTAAAGACGGTAAGGTTAAACTGTTCCCATTAAAACTTGAATCGTTGTTTGTTATGTTCAAGGCGATCAATTTCTAAGATTTACCGGATATCCGGGCTTTCCAGGAATGTGGAAATGGCTTATTAGATTGCGTTCGGATGAATAGAAGTTTATCTTTCCTTATTTGAACTTGAAACTCAAAAAACATTACATTTGAAGGTCGCGCTCAGTTTAAACGCAATTTCGTACGAATTCAATTCGTGGGTATTCGTGCATTCACCACAATCCCGACCTTTGAAATACTATGAGAGCGCTCATACTCTACTAAAACTATTTTTCTATTTACTATACTTCGTTCGCAGGACTGACTACCGATGAGGACGAAAGGTCCTCGACTGGTAGTTGCAAGTTTAGGCAAAAGGAGCACAGGCCGCCCTCCTACCAGGTGGAGAGCCGACCTGAAGACAGCGGGAAACCGTTGGATTCAGAGGGCCCAGGACCGGATGGAGTGGCGTCGATAATGAGCCATGTCCAGCAGTGGACTAAGGGAAAGGAAGGAGATACTCTGAAGCTTACTAAAAGCTGTTCGTATTATTCGCAACAATGACATATCGGTACACTGAACCACCTATTCAGGGCAAATCACGTTACAAACAGGTCCCGTGAAGCCTCCTCCTTAGTGCACTCAGCGTACAATTAGTCGCTATTCAGGCGACCCGTTGTATGCTAATTATGAAGCGAACACAGTTCGATGACTTGTACATGTACATAATTATCACAATTAAAAAAATAAAGCAAATAACGACCTGGTGGTTATGCGGAACTCATAGGTAATATGCGGATTTCCTCGCAACCTTCTCCTTCACCGCTACAGCAGGTATGTCTTGGTACCACTTTATGACTTACTCCTCGTTTCCCTCTGCTAGGGACAGACCTGGAGCATTCACCACCGTAATGCAAATCAATTGGTGCCTTAACAAATGACATAACAAAAATCATTGTAATTACTACGAAAACATCTCTATACACTTCTTGCTTTATTAAATCCGGACAAACTTGGAACATAATACCGACGTTGAAAAACAAACTTCGCAAAAGACTCCCTCGGGCGACATTGAAAGAAAAACTAAAGTAAAACTACATGTGTTTGCCGCACAGATATTTGCAGCATCTAACAAGGTACTTACTTATTACAAAACTTCATTACTTGATGTAACTTTTACGAGGAATAACATACAATGCTTTCAAATAATAGTGGATGTTGATGTAAGTAAATGTTTCATTTATGACCTACTAGGGTACTAATAGTGGTAGTCAGTTCTTATTCCGACAGCAAACCTTTCCAACCAAAATACAAACATTTGCACGGCGAGGACAATGCTCCTTCATTTTAATCCTATATAGTTTTCTTTTAGCTGTAAAAAGTATATCAAAATATTTAAAAGAATAGGAATAATAAATCGTCAAATATTGCAACGTATTGTCGAAAATCTAGCAAAAAATTTATCCAAAGAAATAAAGAACACGAAACTAAGATTGCCAATTTTATCTCTTATCTTCCATATCCAATCTCAAAATCCAATGAAAACAATTTATTCGGGTCTATTATACTCCGAAATTCAATTAATGATGTATTTTTCCAACCCCAAGAAGAGTATATTGCAAAACTCGTATGTTTGCGTTCTTAATTGATTCGCAATTGTTTTGTTAACGACAATATAATTTGTTCATGGATTGGTTCGTGACTTAATTCGATTCGCGTGACTTGGTTTTTTTCTTGTAATATGAAAGTAAAAATCTGTACTTACACCAATAGATTAAAAACCACGATCATAAGAAAATAGGAACAATATCTTTGTTCAACGAGCAATAATATAAAGTGGGATTAAGCTGGTATTCAGGCTTTAAGCTACTTTCAGGTATCTATGTCTAATGTCACGAGCCTCAAGGCCTCCGTATTATCCATCTACCCTTCGTAGAGGCGAATGCGATCGCCAAAAAATTATCCGTCTCATTTTTCCATTAGTCGGCTCTAGATGGAAATTCATTAGGTTTTTTTCAAAATAAAACTTTAACAACTAATTCGTGTCGCGTTGACTAACGTAATGTCGTGACTCCTGACATGTTATGGCTAGTATCGTGACAGGAAACCTGTTCGAAATTCACTTAGAAGCCATGTTGCAACACAACATGACGTGTGAACAAGTGAATTTTTCAGGATCAAAAAAAAGACACAGACAAAACGTTTATTTGCACAAATATAGGTACCTATAACGTTGTTACAACAAAGCAAGGATATAACAATGACAGTTATTAAATTCACATTCAACATTAAGTACCACTACACGTCTAGATTGAGCTAAGGTTTTAACAAACGAAGGGCACCTGTTAAATCGAGTTAGAGTCGAGTCTGATTGTGTTTAAATCAATTAGGCGAATCAATAGAAAGTGCTTGGATTTCCAAGTACCTCATCTCCTTAAGGTCTGATTGGCATTCATCGATCAAATCAGTCGAGGTACTGAACTCGAAATATTGAACTTATCCAATTACAGCTTACTTTGCTGGATTAAGGGTATACTGACTGGCTGATTACTAGACTGTTATAATGGCCCAGAGAACTATATTCGAAATTGTTCGCTTAAACGTCTCATTGTTTGAGGGACGCTCTCTTTTCCCATACTAAGCCTTCAATTAATTATTAAACCATATCACAATCTACGACAAACTTGATAAATAATGATTAGATTACTAGAAAAACCGTAGTTAGGATAGGTCACTGGAGTTCCATTTTAACCTCTCTAACGAATTCCGAGATTTTTTTTGTATTGGTTGGTTTTAATTTGACTGGACTACGTCTTTTTCCGGTATTTCAATTTAAATTTATCTCCCGTATATTTTTTCGTGAAAAAATATCAGTTTGAGAGTATTGTACTCGTAGTTTGCGAACGCACGCATGGTTTGATAGTTTTCGTTTCGTTTTTAATAAAATAAAAGTAACAATTTTAACAAACTAGAGCTATAGTAATTTTTTAGTTTGAAATAATTATTATAGATATATTTTGTATGTATTATTGTATGTATTATATATATATTCTGTATATATTTTATTTTTTAAGGTAAACCTTTTGGTTCTTTCAGACCTTTTTCATGCATTTTTACTCAAATTTATACTTTTACATAATTTCATTTTAAAATCCACAGAAAAATCTTTTTCGTTTCACCGTCACACCGTTTTCCATATCAATTAATTTTCTATTTTTTATACGCATTAAAAACATAAAAACATTATAAGTACATATTTCTTAGGTAATATACATACATAAAACAAAATAGTTGAATTGGTATTATACCTACTTGATTTAAAAGTAGGCCTGTAGTAAAGTTGAACAGTCCACATGCTGTAAACACAGCAGTAACAATATTATTTTGACACTTAATACTCCGGAGTGAGGACCTGTTTGAAAACCAATATTGACACGGCTTTTATTTTTGGTGCTCACGTATCTTTTTCCGGCTTACAATTTAAATTTATCTCCCGTACTTTTTCACAAAAACATATTGTTTCAAGAACCTTGTAGTTTGTGGAAACACGCCGGGTTCGATTATTTTAGTTTTGATTTCCAAAAAGTTACGATTTTAGGAATCTTGTGTTGTGTTAAAATAGAAATGCAAACGATATTGGTTTTTATTTTTTATGTCCTTCCTCATTTTTCAGCACATCAATAAAAATTATCTTGTATCACATAATATCGGTGTTCCATTTTGTTATTTATTGATGTTTATCATTGATGCATTTTTTTTTTTCGTAAAGTTTTTATTACATATTCATTGCTCTTTTCAGCCCTGTCTTTTCAGCCTTGTCTCCCCTAATCTACGCCACACCACCCGGTCCTGCCTGTGCTCCCTGAATTTTGATACACGTTTTACTTTATAATCCTCAGAATCGAATATGTAGAAGCTCTCAATATTGACGGCGCTTTGTTTCTAGTTTTTCCAATACTTTTTTCGACCTTTCAATTTAATTTTATCTCCCGTACATTTTTCGTAAAAAAACTATCGGTTCAAGAGACTTGTGGTTTGCAAACGCACGCTTCGTTTAATAGTTTTCGTTTTATTTTATTAAAAATGAAAGTATTCACATATTTTATAAGGTTTAAGTAACGGAATATAAGCTTATTTTTAGTATAATTTATATTGTTAACTAATAGGAAGAAGAAAAAATTATATTCGTGATGCGGGCGTATATGTTAAATAATGTGATGATTGTAATGAAATTTGGCGTAGCGCTGGCGAAAAAACACATAACCTCCTTTTTATCCAAAAAATACAGAGTTTCTGAGGAAATTCTATTTGTAATCTTCCTGTATTTTTATGTAAATACTCTCGTTTCGGCAACCACGTAATTTGCGAGAGAACGACTCGTTTAATATTTTTCCTTTAGATTAAAAGAAAGTTACATACTCTATTGTGTGCAGTTAACTGATGATGTTGATGTTGTTTTTCATAATTTTACAACAGAGTGACCCCGTTAGTAACATAATTTTATTATAGTAACATAACATAACAAATAATATATTATAAAAATTTAATTAATCAGTAATTTAGAGGAGCATTAGAAACGTTGTAGAGAAAACACCGTTTCGTTCCAACCGAAAAAACAAAAGGAATAGAATCTGTGAAAATTCTATCTAAATTTTTCTTTCCCTTTTTTGTGAACAGTAGTTTGCGAACGTATCTACGCCTCTTCAGATTAAAATGAAAGTTACACGTTTTGTTTGGCACATCTGGAACTTGCCCGGTTAAAGTTTTGTATTACGTAACAACTTCGGAAAATTGAATTTGGAGTGTCTAACAAGGTTTTGCTGGGTTATAAAAAAAGATCAATTTTTTCCAATCTTCGTACGTTCCTTAGCTTTGAAGTCAGGATGGATGTTAATAATTTTTATAAACATAACATCAAGTTTTATCATTCATCATTTTAGTTATCTACCTACTTACATACATTATGAGAAATGTTTATGCAAAAAATATCTAAAGAAAAAAAACTTTTTGTGGACCAATCAGTAACCTCACCTAGTTTGATTAACTTGGATCAGAAACTTTTCTTCTATCTAAAATCTATAAGTACCCACCGATTTAAGACTATACGTATAAACTGAAATTTAACAAAAATATATGAACCATACCTACTAAACACTAAAAACAATAAAATTAACACAAACGAATTAATAAAATATTTGAGGCGACCGTTCAAATCATCATGCATAGCAACGCATCAATGTCGAATCTTAGATAGAACTTCTATCTTATTCAAGGTTGGGGATGAAAGTACTCATATTGTTACAGTTTGCAATATATTACCTATAAACAAAATAAAAAGGAATTCTGTGCAAATACAACTAAACTCCAACCAAAACCCTAAACTAAGTGTAATTACAGTTTAAATGTCGGTTAGAGCCAAAATCAAAATGACCGCATAAGTCCATCCACTAAGACTTTGTTAAGTAAACATTTCGGGTGAATGACTTCTGAATCCTTGCTTTGAATCCCATAAAATGCTGGATCCAATGTGGTATCAACTTGGAATAGCATTTCTAGTGTTTCGGGCGGTCAGCTAGATATCGGTTAAAATAGAGCCATCAATAAAATGAACAGTTTCATTGCCAAGACGTAATGACTTTCTAAGCAAAGGTTGTTTGCTTTAAAAATATGTATTAAATAATAGATAGCCGAGGTACCTGTAAGTATCTTCAAGTATATGAACTTATCGTATAGCTTATAGGATCGTCTCTGTGTATTTCGCCGTCTTTATTTTTGTCCATACTACGAACAACTACATACTTTATGACTGCGTTGCTATTCCAATATCATGGGTAGATTAAATAGTTACTAAAACATTATAAATGCGAAAGTTAATAAAGATGGATCGATGTATGGAGAAAATTTGTTACTGATTCACGAAAAAACGGCTGAACAGATTTGGATAAAAATTGGTATACCTACATGCAATTAATAACCTGGATACTTTTTTCTCTCTTTTTCATTAAGTTAAAATTCTTTAATTTAGGGGAAAAAATGCGGTCGGAGCTAATAATTTGAACTGACCGCACCGTATAATAAAGAATGTGTAACCCCGGTAAATAGCTTATGTGCTGGAACCTTGTCGCATTAATGTAACAGTAACTAGGGATTGCCACAAAATTGATAAATATTATCGAGAGGGGCATAAAAGTTAGTAGACCTGGTTACACGTCATCGAAACAGATGCCATGCGCACTTTACGAGAGTTACGAAGTGTATGTCAAAACAACCGCACACAAATCCGCCCCGTATTAGCCTTTGTCAAGTTAAACATTTCGAGTGAATTATTTCTAAGCCTTGGATTTTTGTCTCCACTCTCTGAATTAAATAATGTCGAGAAATCTTACATTAAACATTCTACTTCCTACGACTATTAAATGAAAACTTTTGGAAATACAATTGTGACGTTACTTAGTTACCTACTATTTAAAACATCTGAACCAATTCGGATGAAATTGAATATATATATTTATGTAAAGCTAGTTTATCCAAAACCATTTCTTAAAATCACAACATAATAAAATATGTAAACTAAAAAGAGTGCTTTCTGGAATGCAAACATAAAGTTAAGAAAAAATATTTTATTTATTTACAAACAAAAACACGTGAAATATAATTTTCATTATAGTAAATTAATATTTTTTTGCAGATAAAGTTACGCTTATCTCAATTAATAGAATAAAATCGAGACTACGGTGAAATTAAGCAGACAACCAAAATTCATAAAACATAAATATTTTCAAACAAGACTTTATTAACAGTCTAGTAAGCAAGAGATCGGGTGTCAACCTTAATTAGTTTTCCTTTACATACTAATTAAAAATTCAAAGTACTAGATATCAGCCGAAGTACAAAATTAAAACAAAGTTTGAAGCCTATGGGGCGAATAAACTGTGTAAAGGCCTATCAAAAGTACGTTAAGTGAGCTGTGAAAAGTTTTATATTATAATTGACCTTCTCGACACTTAGGGTACATAAATTGTAATCCTATTAGGACTGTAAGGCCTTTTTGCATGAATGAATCTATTTAATCGATTAAGAACAAACTTTGCGAGAGAATCGTGGACTTGTGAAGGTAAACAACAATTAATATTTATCCATAGAATAATGTTAGATTCACAGGCAAGTCATAGAAATAAATTCCATAGTCATAGTGTAAACACATTATGAGTTCTAAAGTGTAGGAAAATCCTAATGAATATAATGGCAACTCGAATGGGATGGACATAGAACTATACGGAACAGAATTTAATGAACGGCACAGGATAGAACAGAACAAACTGTTATGGAATGGAATTGAATGAAATGAAATGGAATGGAACGATGTGGTATGGAACAGAATGTACTGAAATTGAATTTGCTCATTTACCAATAAATAATTCTGACTCATTAGTAAAAAGAATCCCAGTAATGGTGAAAATCAACATTAAATTTATAGTAATTTTGGTTGTCCGTGTAGGACCCTAATCTAATACAAAGTGTTGTGAACGTGTGGCTCCACTTCGTGCTAAGGTCGACATTAGCGTCTAATTACCATGCTCTAGTTAGAATTTGGGTTCCTTATTATTTTATTATAATATTTAAATAATAATAAATAATTATTATTTAAACACAACATAATGAAATGGATTTTACTTTTATGGAATGGAATGGAGTATAATGAAATGGAACACATTGCTATATAACGGAACAGAGTTTTAATGAAATAAAAAACTAAAATTGACTAACAAAATATGAGGTCACAATAGCAATAACGTATTAAAATAAAAAGCAAAGAAGTAAAGTATAAACTACTATTTATAGTGCAACCTAGAGACTTCGACACCATCAAATTCACGCTTATTCTACGATCGCTAACTCACTAATGAAGATAAGGAAGTCTTGCTCATTAGTAAGAAGATACCCAGCAGGGGTTTCAGCATAGATTAAATCAATGATAATTTCTGTCATCTTGTTGGACCCTAACCTAATTCGCATGAACGTGTTACTCGACTACACTGATTGTTGACTTTAGTGTCTAATTACCTTGCTCTAGTTAAAGTTTGGGCGCCTAAAGTTCTCTGGGGCTTATGTCTAAGTAGGTATTTAAATTGTAAGTACCTACATACAATAATCTTGATAGGACTTGTATAAAGTCCTGGACACTAAATATTAATGGAATGTTTGGTTCTCAAAGAAGATTGTTGCCAGATATACCTACTTACGTATATTTAAAAAGTCTGTGAAATAGATTGTTCGTTAGTATTACTAAAACTCAAGAACGGCTGCATAGATTTGGCTAATTTCAGTCTCGAAATGTTAAAATTAATGTTAATGTTTAAATTAAAATTGTTATTCTTTGTTTGTTCATCGGAAGAGAGAAGTCTGCCGGGTTAGCTTGTTCAAGATAAAAAGGTTCAATTTACTTTTACAGCGATATTATTTTCCACATGCGTCACATGAAAAGCCTTCTTTAATATAATTTAATACAGTCGCGCCGTGTGTTGAATGTTTTCATTCAGATCAACATAATATTAACGTCTAATAAATTGTGTTATTATATTCTAGTGATGTACAAAATACACGTAGTGCCAGCGGCGTTGTTTGCGTCATAAATAAAAATATACCTTTATGTATCTTACGATGCTATTCTAGGGTCTTAATCGGAATAGAAAATAGAATGGATCATCTATATATTAAAACGCCCTTTAAATAACCAAATCATAAAACAAACATGCAATATCTCACTTAATTCATTCTGAAGTCAACGACGATTTAGGTCGGTATTACCGACCGGCCGAAAGCACAATCTCCATTCTTACAAATTCCCTTATGTTTCTTTAAAGAAACATTAACGGTTCACCCGGCTACGGATCCGGCGGTGCATTAACATTTCAGAGGGACCGGACGTGAAGCTTCCCCTACATTAATCATCAAGGGATAACCCCAAAGACATTCTAGTATCGGGGAACAGGTGAAATTTTGATGGATACGGCATTTTTCTTTCATTTTTATATTGCGAAAAAGGATTTAAATTTTGGAGATGTAATTTTAAAAACAAAAAAAACAAATTTAATTTTAATAGTCGCCCTTATGAAAGTTTATAGAAACGGAAATTGTAACTCATCATTCAAATCTCTGTACCGCTGGGAATCGAAATCAGGATCCTCAGCGCAGTGCACGACGTTTTAACTACTGCACCAATTAACATGAACGGTGAACATCTTAGAAAACTTAGATTTTATTAAGAGAAATCTAACGATATCTTATATCATGTTAATCCCTCTTAAGGCCAAATTAATATGTTCTTCATCACTAATGCGTAGAACATTCTATTCTATTGACGGTACCTGAAGTTTATCAACGTTTTCGAAATTACACTTACCTACTGCGACGATCAGTGACCACACTTTCAATAAAGGTGCTCAAGAACGTTGTTTAGTTGTGCTGGTGGTGGAATAGTTACCTCCAACAGTTTTAACATCAATACCCATGAAGTAATTAAGAGTAAAAATTATATTAAAGAAGGTGTCCTTCAATAGATAGTCATACCTCTAAATGAAACCAAAAAGTATAGTTATAAAATTTTAAATTCATTTATAGAGTAACGTCAATTTGTATACCTGTAAAACTATAGAAAGGACCGTATCTTTCATGCTTACGCGCAATAAATTTTAGCCATACATCCTGCAGTAATGCTAATTTAATCCGTGCAAGTTTTACACGGACCACAGACACAATAATATGGCCCAAAAAGACATTTAAACTATGATTTTAAAAGAGTGCTGTGAGTTTTTTTCCGCCCGCTTTTTTCTCCTGGTCTACGATAGCCTGAAGGGCACCAAAAGCGTATGTATTATATTATATTATAAGATATATTTTATAACATGTATGACGTTCATTAAGTGTACACAACTTGTACCTGACGATGAATAAAAGACTGTATTTTTTTTATTCACATCTGTAAATATGTCTATACTCTGGCTTTCAACCAAAATAATACTTCATGGTTTCAGTTTCAGCAGTTCAGACATTGAAACGTCACTTCGAACCCTATTTTATTCACACATTATTCCTGTAGAATTTTATTCTTGAAACAAAAAGGCTATTGCCATTCTAAACCTCGAATCAGCTTATTTTATAAATTTCTCTTCATTAAGCTAAAACATGAAAATGTAGTTATAAGAAGTATCTGCAAACTGTGACTATGTTCTGTGATTATTTACATACTTCAAGAACGTGGAACTTCTATCTCGAAACAATCTGTGGCAGGAACCTACCTGAATAATCCAAATATGAATTCAGTAGATTCGTTATTATGCCTCAGATTTATGTAGCAATGAATTTTCCTTTTTGTTAGTCTTTGTAACGTAACATCTTCACATAATATATTTCTACATATTACATTCAATTGCTCGGAAACTAAGTTCCGTAAGTTAGTTTTCATATATCATAGCTTTATTAACGGTTGTAAGGGCTTAATCTTTATGAATGCGGCTAGTAGAAAAGTTTTTGAGTTCGTTAAAGTTTTGCTATAAATTCGAATTTTCTGCCTATTTAGCTTTCAATGGTAGCACCGAAACAAGAACTGCTTTAACCCTACTTCGATTAGTGATTATTGTTTGAAATAATAGGAATTTCTTCTGGAAATGAGAAGGATTTTTTATGCTGCAGTTTTCTATTCGTTCATATTTATTTTCCAGCTAGCATCTGGGTTTTCCTTGTCGCTCTATTTTTTATTAAGTAAGACAACCATTTTTAAAATGAATATAATTTCCTTTTCATTTTATTCATTTCCGTATCTAAAGAGACAAATATAGAACAATTATTATAAAAATCAATTAAAATAATATTTATTATTGTCAGTATTTATTATTATTTAATGACAATGTTATTGTGAATCGTAGAGCAGGTCATAAAAACACAAAAAGACATACATTCATAATTATACACTTTTAATATCTATTCTGTATGATCAACGTACGTCAAATTCAAATTTAAAATTCAAAATTCAAAATTATTTATTGCCAGAAAATGCACTACATAAATGGTGTTCACAATATTACAGACGATCATGCATTCTGTCACAACTATGGCGCGCAATAATAGGGCTACTTTTGTTAATAAAGTTATACTTATTACGTATTATAATTAATTATAATTACTATAATCATAATTATACATATTATGTAGCACATCCTACAATATCTTGGAGCTTGATAAGAACGGTGGATGGTCGACCGATAGTTAGTACCTAACTAAAACACGTTAAAATTGGCAGAATGATAAAAATTAACTTAACTAAAATTAACAATGTAAACCGCTGCCCAAACTGAAAACCGAACTAATATCATAAGTAAAGTGCCAAATGGTAATTGAATCTGGGATCATGAATTTCGCGAATTCTAGCGCAGGATATTGTTTTCGATCCCCAAGGAATACCCTTAGTATCCAACTAGATATAATTACTAATATTGGGCAACCGAGCGATGTTAGGGACTATTGTTTTGTATTTTAACAAAGATTATTTTGGGAGCGATTCGTACAATGTATTCTGAAATGGCATACTTTACGGATATAAAATTAAAGTAGGCTAGTTTTACGCTAGTGAATTGTTGTAGTTACGCGTTTTATCTACGGAGGTTATTTTCATCTTACAATAAGTTAAAGTTATTTTGCTTGACCACAGAGATATCGATGAACAGAAGAGTATAAACATACAGTATTATGTAGGTCAATCGTTGGTCTATATAATATATAATACTATCTATGTATACTATATACATAATACACAGTTTCGTTTAGTAATTGTATCGAGCTGGCATTAGTATGAAAAGATGATAAGACAGGCTGACATACGACATACAAATGACTGACGTTGACTATACGAATACTTTGAAGATACGAGTAGTGTTCATGCTCACGGCAATTTTCACGAATTATATCACAAATTCAATTAACTTTCAATTGAATTATTTTCATAAAATATTATTAAAAAACCAGCTTTTTAAACCATATTAAAGGTTATCGACGTATAAAAGCAATGTGGTATACAGCTATTAATTTATTCACGGAGCAAATTGGTCGTTGGAAGGAATAAATAAACCGATGAAAGAGGAAATTTCGATAAACTCTGCATTAAATTGTATTAATTTAAGGTTATTTATTTCGCCACATTTAACTCATACATAGACTATTGTCATTTTGCTATTCACTCATTTTGGGAAGCCAAATACGCAATAAGTACGATACATATTCTTTCAGCAATATTTGCGTTTTTCAATTTATTTTACTACTAGTCCCCCGGCAGGCGTCATCTTGCTCTTTATTTAGAGTACCATCTATTATTAATCTATCAAAGTTCTTCTACCGTAATAATTATTTCAATTGGTTTTAAAAAAATATAGCCTATATAATGGAATGTAATGGAGGGGAATGGAATGGAATGGAATTTAATGGAATGGAATAGAATGGAATTATAATGTAGCACTGCAGCACATAAAGCAAAGGCAATAGCAGTGGGTATTGAAAAAAAACATTATAATATAGTATACAAAAACAAAGAAACCTCAAACTATTAATGCTTCAACGCTGCGTTTCAACAGGCCTGCACTCAATGTTGCTTAGAACAACGCTAATTTTTAGTAGCAATGTATAATATTGATAGAAGAATATATATATAAGAATAATTAACGTAACTAAATTAACAAGTAGTCATGTTCTTTTGTAGACATTTGAGATCCAAATGCTCCTTGTATTGCACAATTTTCAGTGTGTCGAGTGAGGTCGACGTTCGTTTAACACAAGAACACTTTTTATTGTTTCCCATTATGCCGTACAAAGGCATACGCGCGTTTGACAGGTTATTTCCCGGAGAAATGAAACAGTGATATTGTGGGAAACGGCTTTTAATTCACAATGCATGCTTGGAGGGAAAAGGCGAAGAGATGGAATAATATCTTTTCGCTTTAAGACCTGATCAACACGTGAATAGATGAAATGAAATCAGAATTTATGGCCAAAAAGATTTTTGATGATAAAATCGTAAAATTAAAACTAGTTTTTTTTTCGTAGTTTCGCAGTTTTCCGTAGTTATGAATGTCTCAACAGGATTTACTTTGTAAGCTCTATAAACAAGTTTTTTTTTGTAAGATGCGCGCTTGTAGGAAAAAGGGAGATCTCTTGCCGCTGCCCGGGCTGCCCCGCTGCCCCACTGCCCGTAAACCCGTAGTGGTTTACTGTTTATGAACTCAGATTGTAAGAAACTTGGATAGTATGTTTGACATCTATTCGGCATCTCGTAGGTTCATCGCATTTCACTTGTCCTAATTCTTAGTCTATTTGTTAATTTTGTTCTCAAACATGGATGATTAAGATCATGTGTGTATACAGATATGTTTATGGTGGGTATAGCGCACTACATAAATTTTCAGTAACCCATTAATGACCCACTACAGGGTCGGGTCTCCTCTCACAATGAGAGGGATGTAGGCCTTAGTCCACCACGCTGGCCTAATGCGGGTTGGTGGACTACATAAATTGCCTACGATAAATCAAATAAATAAAAGTTTAGAAACCTTATCTACTAACAACTACAAGTTTTAAGTAAAAAATTAAATCAGAAGCTCCCAACTAATTTGTTTTTAGTGTTTAACTTCGTCTAGATGTTTTAATTCAATTTTAAACTTAGGTATTAGTTACATATTAAATATTTTAATTAAGATAAATTAGCTAAACAACTTTATTTTATGAAACATAAATATTATAAGCCCGCTTCGGGTAAACTGCTTCAAACGATAGGTATAAAATTTTTACATCAATAAATACAATTATTAAGTAATGAACGTAACAGACAATAATCTTTAATAGGTAATAGAATAGATAATAGAATAACAGATAATAATAATAATAATAATTTCGTAAATGACATCAAAATTTCCAGTCACTTTCGGCAATTAAGGAGTAAGTGTAACCTTCAAAGACTTTGATAAATAAACTAAAATTGCCTGACACTTCATTATATTTCATTGAAATTCGGTATGAAAATTGATTCTGCCTGACAGGTTTGAAATATGAAAAATAAATTAGGCTCCTCAATTTTATTTCTTTGTTGCTACTAATTGACTCATTCGTGTCTTCAAATGTCAGTAAAATTTTCGGCTCCTCTCGCATTGAATTCTGGAAAATACGCGTAATTGACATAATTATGTTTGATCTTCTAGTTCTGTTGCAATGTGTAAGATATTCTTTAAAATTATATGAGTGATTTTAACTGATTTTGGAGCTTCAGCTGTTTACCTTTGTAGTTTAAAAAGGCAGAACCGTTATTTATTACCTGAAAGAAAAACAAAAGAAATGACATTAATATTACGTAAAAAATACAACAAATATAAGGAATTAGTCAAAGGTTTTACTCAAATATGGTGATGTTTTATATAACAGCCATCATTAATGAAGAAAGAGAGAAAAAAGTTTATTTGTGGAAATATAAATATTATGTATGTTTTTATGTCAAAAATATGTTTCACCTAGAAAAAGAGAAGGAAAAAACTACAACATTATATAGGTACAAAGTTATTACGTCTTTATAAGTCACGTATATTGTTTTTGTGTTTTATGAATCAAAAAGCAAAAAAAGAGCTTGCAACAAAATATTTCGTATCAGTCATATGAATAAATATTGGCAGTCCTAGTCACCAGTCGTAGTCACTGAAACGGCGGCAAGGCGCATTAGCAATTTGCTCTAATTACATTCTTTCCCGATTTCCCGTTGAAGTAAACAAGTCAAAACAAAACCTGCTAGCTGGCCCATAGCCATTCCGATAACATCGGACGTTCATTCGATCCTCGTTTAAAAACAGAAGGCGGTGTTTGTTTGCGAATCAAAAGCCAATATCGCTACCGATCAATACAAACAGCTTTCACATATTTGCATAATAGGATTTCGTGGGACTCACGGAGGTTGTGGTTTTACTCGCACTGAACGTTTTTAAGTAGCTAAGTATTACGTGTAATTTGTGTACTTTAAAGATTTCCAGACAGCAACGTCACCATTATTGCTTTTTAATATGGAGGGGTTTAGTACCCGCTTTCATGTGAAACAATCTAATCATCGAAAGTTTTTCGAAAAGCAAATGTATTGGTCGAAAATGAAGGACAGGCTTTTCGTTTATTTGAAGGATGATTGAATGAAAATAGTTGGATTTCGTAAGGTTTGAAGAATTGCTATTGGACCCAGAAGTTGAACTAGGTGGAACACCGACGATTAGGAGCCAATATTCATTAGTAGCGGACCTGGAATGACGACCACGTTTCGGCAAATAAGTAGGTACCTACAGACCACCTTCCGATCAGGTGGACTGTGGAAGAAAACAGCAGGAAACCATTGGATTCAAAGGGCCCTTTGACTGATCGGAGTGGCGTCGAATAGGGAAATGATGATAATAATAAGAAGTAGACAAAAATGTTGTAATATTTAGTGAAAAATAATTCAAGATTGGTCGTCTACAAAATATTCACCCTTCAACCCGTACATTACAAGACCTCGTAAAGATAGTTTATACTAAATAGACATTTAAATAAATGAAGCTATAAGAGAAATAAACCGTCCCAGAGGTTATAAAATCACCCGAACAATATGCTGTATCCAGCGAAACTTGTATCGTAATATTCCATACCGTTCACATAACACGACTTTATCCAGTCGCAGTCCGTAGAATAAGAATAAAGAGTCTCACATAAACTTGGCAATAGTACTGAACGTTTGTTTTTATTGTTATCTAAATCTGAATACATTCCGCTTGCCGTCATTCACTCGGTATCGGATATCTAAATGTGCTATTGCATATTTCAGATGGCTCTTTCAACACTACAGTCAGGGTTAGTTGGGATACTTTATCGTAGCTGTAATCTTCTTGATATAAAAAGCTTTGCTCTTCCCATGGCAAAGCCTTAAATGAGTCTGCTTGTCATAAAATTTAACGTTTTTCCTCCGACTAGGCTTTCTCAGACTCTCAGACATTAAGAAAAAAAAACTCTTGTGAGTTGAACTCAACTCGTGCAATAATAAGTCACTACTTATTGCACGAATTCTTGCAAAGGAACCGAAATAAATAACAATGTATAACCGCAAAGAAACTCGTCATACCTACAATAAATTATATCTATATGTTCTTGATGTCCAAAAGCTAAAACCTAGTCTCATTAATACCTAATTAAGTGCGTTTCTTTGTAACTAGTTATTTCGTCTTCATTACTCTAAGTCAGAGAAATCTTGAATTCAATGGTATTCTAGCTATCTTCCTGTCAACGAAAATAACAAGAAGGCTATCGATTCTATCAATTCTACTATTGTAAAGACATTTTCTTAGTTATTAAAAGACTATTCTGAAATCAAAGATGGAGCATAAAGCTTTGACTACCAGTTTCTCAAAAAACTGCTTATAGATGTCATTGCTATCATGATACTGTGACTGCTACGTAAGCTGCAGAGTAGATGACATTTATATTTGAGAGGTATGTACCTACAGATTGTGTTATTTAACTGGGAGAAACGTAACAAATTATTTCATTTTTCCAGTTGGTTTCAGCCATAAATAACGCCACATAATAAATAAGAAATAATTACAGCAGTCATATATCTGTGAAGAGATAAACTTAGACCATAATGGCATCAATTATTTTGATTTATGAAGGTAGTTCAACCGCGATTTATTCTGCACCGTTTTCTCTAACAAGAAAACAAGATATTGATATTAATATAGAAGCTCAAATGAACTCTCAAAGGAATACTCCAATGCAGAAATTTATTCAGGGAACGATGATGGTTATAAATGTTGCATGTTGTATCTCTATGAAAATATAGAGAGATATCATGCTGATAAAATGTAGATATTTCAATGGCTTAGATGAAAATGTTATATGAAGAGAAAATATCATAATTAACAAATGCGGCAAGATGAAATACTTGATAACAATGTTTTACTTTCCTTCATATTTCGTTTATTACAACCGTTCCTTCCGTTTCAACATCAATATCAACATAAGCTAAGAATTTGGTTTCTTATTCGAGAAATTAATACGCGTTCGACCTCAGTGGCACATCCTTGGGCTTTACAAAATAACGTGCTCTTAACAAATTAAATGTAAGCATTTTTTAAATAAACACAAAATTAATGCAAGTAAAGTTCTAACTAAAAGAACCTTTTTAATATTATACAGGAGTAAGTAAACGATTTATCCCCATACTCCATACGCAAAGGACAAGCATTTTGTTTATAGATGCTCTAACCATAAATACCTACTAATGACCCAAGTCTATGATAATACTACTGACATGTACTATGTACTACTATGTATTGAGTAAATCTTTGTTTCAGAGCTAACACTAAATCAATGAGACTGAATTCTATCAAAAATAACTTTTTCAATCCTATCATGAGTTTAAACAGTAGGTAGTGAAAAGTCGCCTTTGATTTATGCCCAAACTTATTAAACTTATTCTTCCATACGCAAAAAGGGAAAACATTTTTATAGATGCTCTAGCTATAAATACTAGTTACCCAGGTCTATGATAGATGGCAGGTACTAGCTGACCACGGCCTGATTTATACTCACCTGGCCGCCGGTCATTATACGGTCGACTGACTGCTCGATTTAGAGTTACCTTTTCGGTGTGCGGGTCATTTTAAGGAAATTATGCCTTTATCCTCATATCTTTATTCTTCGCTGTCGCCTGAGGAAAATAGCTTGGGCCTGACTAGAATATAGAGTATGGAATGAGATTAGGTTTTCGTTGTTACCGAAATAGTTATGACAGTAAAATGACTTTTTTGATATGTACGCGGCTTTACACTCCTCGTGTGGGAGTCTGCCAAGTCTGTTACCATTAGTGACACACTTTAAGGTCCCTCTCTTATTAGAGAAATATAGACCTTAGTCTAACAAGCTGGTGAGTTGTTTGCCTCAAAAGCCTTTGAAAACATTATGGCTAACTCTTTAGACACGCAGGTTGCCTCACGATGTTTTCCTTCACGTCAAACGTTATTTGACGTGCGTGGGGCTCTTTCCACACTAAGATTACCGCAGGAGCCATGAACATACACTGATTAAAGCGTCGTTTAAACCCATGACTTTTTTCCTGCTTAACTGGGAAAAATTTCAACAGCACATTGCACTTAAGTCCTTAACCAGTACCGTACCGTACAATAGTTTAAGACCAGTACAATAAGGTAAACTTTAAAATTCAAGATCAATAAGTAAAAGGTGGTGAGCTCGAAGGTATTCTTGGCCTCCTCTTCACTACATCAAAATTATAATAAACAGTTCTATTCTCTTACGGAAATAAGAACTTTTTCATATTACACAACCACAACTTCATATTACTCACTTTTTTATATCCCACCCAATCAACTCCAGTACACACAAGGTGGCAGTAATAAGTACGCAGAACACTAAACGGGGTCTCCTCGTAACACAACGAAGTGCCGACCAATCTCGCGCGTGTCATTCAACCAGATTCAGGGCCTTGAGACGGATTGCTTCGTTGAGATGTACAGACGTAACTACAGTAAATCAACTGAGATGTAAAGAAATGAAAAGGTTCGGTTAAATGGGAAAGCCTCACTAGAACACTAATAATATTCGGTTGTTTAATTTACGTGTTGGCATCACAGAGCTATATGGACTAGAGGAGACAAATTGTTTTCCTTTAGCGCCTCTTCACACCGTTTTCGAATGCAGACGTGATCGAAAACAGAGAAAAATGTCCAGTTGTAATATTTTAAGTTGCAAAAACTACACAAAAAAAGAAGGACGAGATACCGGAAACGTTTCCTTTCCGGTATCTCGTCCTTCTTTTTTCAGGTAGGTAAGTCATTTTGTTATTAAAATGGCACGCTCGGTTTCTATACCGGTAATGAGACTTGCGTGTACCTCTAGTCCATATAACTCTGTAATCTGATGTGAAATTATCACTGAGGGCTATAGACCTAGACACCATTTACGTTTAACTCCAGCTAGTATAAAATCGTCGGTATGTCTAAGGTCGTATGTGGTGGTTA
The DNA here is from genome assembly GCA_905147235.1 of Erynnis tages. Classification (NCBI taxonomy): domain Eukaryota; kingdom Metazoa; phylum Arthropoda; class Insecta; order Lepidoptera; family Hesperiidae; genus Erynnis; species Erynnis tages. The sequence continues at coordinate 4,849,869 of LR990092.1, forward strand.
GGTCTAGAGTATAGGATGCGTATCGGCAAAGGTCTAAAGGTATAGCATATCTCCCGAACCACAATACAAGACATGAAGAGCATATTGCTTCACGGTGAATTAAGATTTTGATCGTAAATTACCTCCGCAGGAGTTACCAATAAACTAAGTGCCACCGTGTATAATTATAGGTATACCCTAAACTATACCTATCCTATGTCAGTAACCCATTAATGACCCACTACAGGGTCGGGTCTTCTCTCACAATGAGAGGGATGTAGGCCTTAGTCCACCACGCTGGCCTACTGCGGGTTGGTGGACTTCACCTGCCTTTGAGGTTGGTAGGTTTCCTCACGATGTTTTCCTTCACCGTAACAGCAAGTGATATTTGATTTTATAAAGCGCACATAACTTTTTTTACAAAGTAATTGGTGCACTGGGATTCGAGCCCGGATCCCTCGATTCGAGGTCGAATTCTAAACCACTGGGCAAGCACCTATCCTATACCTCCTATATAATTCTATACGCTGGTATACCCTATATATACCCATGTCCGGTAGTGTAATTACCACAAGCGGTGGCCGTGCCATTTAAAAATTAACTTATACATCCTCTGAGAAAGAAACGTAAATACGAGTAAAACCGAGTTTATAAAAAATATACCCGCCCGACAGACTACTCATTTTCAGCACAAAAGCGTGGTGTATTAAAAAACGAAAATTCCTCTCTAGGTAAAATAATATCTCGTTTCTAGACAAAGAATAATGGATGGTGAAGAGAAAAGGATATTTCTCAAAGTTCCAGTAATAATACATCGTTTGGATCAAATTTCAGAGCAATATACTTGGATCTGGAAATAATGGATCACTTACCGATGATCTAGCTCTTTGTTAGTTAATTTACGCGTTTTAAGCACTCTATAATGACAGTTTTGGCGAGCAAGTCATTTACGGAGAGTACTACTTAAAAACATTCTTAATGATCTTAGCTTTTTAAATCTTAAAGTAAATTAAGGATCCTCGTAGGTAAAATAAAGTTTACCATAACTTAAGAAACAATGTGAATGCATAAATTATTTAAAAACGTCCACAAAGAACCTTATTTTGCGTATATACATAGATAGTAAGTAAATTTTATAAATATCTTAGAATTTTGGTGTCCATATTTTAAACGTCATTTTCACATTTTTTGTGCTTACTTTAAATATTACAAATGTTTTTCGTTTAGTTTTCCAGGAATAATTTTATTTCCATGACAGCGAGTCGCTTAAAGTGTCCAAAATGTGACACAAATCCTTTAAGTAACGTATGGTAGTTTTAGCTGTTAGTAGCTAATACAAAAAGAAATTAGGTTTTAATGGCAAATAATGTAGGAAGTAGTTCAGAAAAGCCACATTGGCAACATCTTATTTAAAATCAAACAAGCTGTGAAACAAACAAAACGATTCCCTACGCGGCAATGTAAACAAAATTAAAGAGATAAATCCTCTTCTATATGCAACTTCACTTCACCCTTTCAATTCCACCTTTTATTCCGAAAAGATGTCTCACAGTGGATTGGACAGCGACACACTAAACATGAACTGACTTACGATTATCATCTATCATCAATTATATCATCTAGTCTGCGACCCATTTGTGACTAACTTCGGGGAGGGCCATCTGTCATAGCGAGATTGAGTTGAGTCAAATGCGATGCCATCAAAAACATAACTTGTTAAAAACCAAACTCGCAACGCAGTTCCTCTACCGTAAAAAAGATAGAGAAATCAATGGATTGTTCCAAAAGGTAATTTTGTTTTCTTAGAAAGTATTTTCTTGGCACAAAACGTACCTACTGTAACGTGTTAAGAAAAAACAATTTAGTCCACCAATCGCATAAGACAAGCGTGGCCGATGAAGGTGTATTCATTGAACGTTTCTTTTACCGTTACAGCAGATGATATTTAATTTTATAGCAAAATGCATAACAACTACACGCTTGAGGGGAAGCACCATACTTATATCCGCCCTAAAACACATGGAACGTTTGAAGATAAAGCGGCCCTATTTTTCTTTTACGAATTCGATACCAAGAAAGCTTACCAAATCCAATAGGTTTAGAGCTTCCATTATTCATTTCATTATACGTATATATTGGTTTCCACGTGTTTTTCCCTGTGGGTTACGATTTTCATATATAGTGGTGTTATTGGAATCTTTTGTTGAACTATTGGTTGCCGTACCTATGCATCTTTGATTACTTCCCTTTGTGTATACTTCTACTGATAGATGATCAAATATTTTCATAGGCAACTGATATTGGTTCCGAATGCACAACACGGAATGAACACGGAACACGGATGTCGGAACAACACTTGAAATTATATGACAAGTTTATTTCATAAATACCGTTTGTTAAACAAACTTTGTTTCAAGATTAATAAAGCGTTTATTTGCGTTGCGTTAGTGAAAATTTCTTTTTCAAAAATTCGAAGTACAAAAAAAGGTAATTTTGAAGATTGTTTTTTATGATGGATTTGTCTGATTTTTTTTATATATTCATTGTAGGTACTTATATCTACACAATGAATTCGAAAAAAATATCATTACTCTCAACTAGAGATACATAAGACATAAGTACGTAAACACATCCTCAGATCAAACCAAAATTATCATTCATTAATCAAAGAGAATTAAGCTGACGTTCGTATTTTGGAATGATAAGGCAAGAAATACGGACGGAAGAAAAGAATTCAAGTAAATTTTACTTCAAGAAAGCAACAAAAATAATATCTTAAATCCTTATAATAAAGACAAAACTAGTAGCAACATGTCTAAAGCTAGAGACATCCATCACAGATCATGAATGCGTAGTGCTCAATATAAATCTCGATTCAAATACCTTAACTCACCATCACATTAGCCCTTCAAAACATCTAATCGACTACGACCGTCTTGATCTAGCGATGGAGAGCTTAAACCTTGAGCGTGTGCTGGCATGTAGCGACGCCAATATGGCTACAGATTATCTAATTGGATCTCTGTCTACGGCGATAAACAATAGCTCATGCCTAAAAAAAACATCAAATCGTAAAATAATAATTAAACCGTGGATGTCAAAAGGACTGCTTCGTTGTATGAAACACCGCGACAATTTATATAAAAAGGTTAAGAAAGACCCAGAAAACGAAGACTTGAGACTGGTTTACAAGCGCTACAGAAATTTTTGTAATGCCAGGATAAAAAGGGCAAAAAGGGATTTTGATAGACAAGAAATTGAAGACTCTAAGAATAATAACAAAAAGCTATGGGAAGTCATCAAAAGAATCAGTGGTATTAGCAAAAAAATTGATTATTCACCTAGTTTATTATCTCATAGTAACCAATTACAATCATTAAATAACGTTAACACATTCTTTGTAAATATAGGGAAAAATCTCGCAAGTGCAATACAGTGCTCTGAGGAAAACTCCACCAACACACCTTCTAACTCTCCGGCTAGTTCATTTGTCTTGCTTCCAACTGACGAGAGAGAAATCAACAACATTATAACCTCCTTAAAACTGAATTCCGCCGTTGGAGCAGATCATATATCTCCTAATTTCTTAAGAAGATACAAACATTTGCTAGTTAGCTCTATAACCCACATCTGCAATCTGGCCATTTCAACAGGTTGCTTTCCAGATGCCTTTAAAACAGCTCTTATTAAACCAATACATAAGGGTGGAGACCGAACCTGCATCAATAATTATCGACCCATTTCCATCTTGCCGACTCTTTCTAAGATCCTGGAGCGCCTTATGAACTGCCGCCTTATTAACTACCTGGAGAAAAACCAGCTTCTTGCTCCTGCGCAATACGGCTTCCGGCGAGGCAGATCAACAAATACTGCGGTGCAGGAACTCGTAGACTCGGTGGTCTCCAGTTTCGACAAAAAAGAGAGATGCTTAACCGTATTCCTAGATCTTGCCAAAGCTTTTGACACGGTCCCAATTCCACTCCTTATAAGGAAACTAGAGAGGCTTGGAATAAGAGGTCAACCGCTGAAACTGTTTACGGACTACTTAACAAACAGGAAACAGAGAGTTAAGATCCAAAATAGTCTAAGCGACGAAGCCATCGTAGAATGTGGCATTCCTCAAGGCAGCATAGTCGGTCCCAGCTTGTTCCTGGTCTATATCAACGACTTGTGCCAGATGCAGCTTTGTGGAGGAAAAATTTTGACCTTTGCCGATGACACCGCATTGTTTTTTTCTGGTGAAAGTTGGGAGGAAGTATTCGCGCTTGCTCAAACAGGGTTCAACTCGGTCAATCAATGGTTAAGACGCAACTTGCTGACACTAAATGTGTCCAAAACTAAATATATCACGTTTGCGCCTAGGAACAACTTACTCCCTTCTCCAACTTTTACCATTAAAGCACATTACTGCTCTAGTGCGGCCTGTAGCACATCCTCTTGCACGGTGGTTGAACGCGCCAATGAAATAAAATATTTAGGAATTATAATAGACCACTTACTGTCCTTCAGGCCTCATATAAAAACTCTCGTAGTTAGATTACGTAAACTCATTTATATCTTTAGGTCTCTCCGTCACACCGCCGATAAACAGGTCATAAAAACTGTATATGTTTCCCTGTGCCAATCTTTGCTATATTATTGTATCACTTCGTGGGGCGGCATGGCGAAATCGTATCTCATAGAAGTCGAAAGAGCACAACGAGCTATACTTAAAGTTGCGCTAGGACTTCCCTTCCGTTTTCCCACTGTAGAGCTTTATAAAAAATGGGATGTACTTACCGTTCGCCAAATTTTTATCCTTCACATCGTCCTTCAGAAACATTCCCAGCTCATATATTCTCCCGAACTGAATAAAGATTGGCGTAGAAAAGGAAAAGTCTGCACTCAAAAACCTTTTAAAATATCCCTCACCCACAAATTCTATTGCTACCTCGGAACCTTTCTATACAACAAGCTAAATACAAAACTATCAATATACTCACAAAATCATCTAGCTTGTAAACAAATAGTCACTAATTATTTAAAATCGCTGACCTACCAGGAAACAGAAGACCTTCTACACCCTGTAAAATAAACATAAACATCTACTAATAAAATACTCTACAAATAAATAAAAAAAAAAAAAATAATAATAATAATAAAATCAATAAAAAATCACACTCATCGCTTATCACCCCCCCCCCCAAACACACACACACACACACATACCCACACACCCTCACTTACACTCACACACGCACCTTATTATTTAGTTTTATATTTCTATGTTACATATCTATAAATATTTTGGTAATGTATTGTTTTGTAAAGTCCTAGTTTCTTCCGCGGGAGGGCACTGGTGACCTGTACCACAGGTATTCACTTAACCTAACTCAGGCACCAGGTTCTCACGCGTAGGGCTCTGGGATATATACACATATAATATGTTCATGTTAAATGCTTAAGTTAAGTCCCTATGCTTGTGAGAACAAATAAATGTCTTTATTATTATTATTATTATTATTATATGTATACCATTTTGTATGCTCGGTATGAATACCGGTAATATGACAAACACGGGCCGCAGCCAAAGTGAGTGTCAGTGAAGTAAGACTTCGTTGTCAGTCTGAAGAAATTTTCTGACAATACGACAAGTGTTCAGTACTACTGCTTTTTGTAAGCCTACAAAAGTGTTAAATGGCAAATCTATGGTATGAAGTGACTGCTTAAGCTGTGAGGGGATAATGCCGGTACTGGATAACACTATAGGTACTATTGTGGCTTTTTGTACTTTCCAATTTCGACATATTTCCTCCTTCAGTTCAATGTATTTTGATAATTTCTCTGATATTGTATTTTGTATGTTGTGAGTATTAGGGATGGCAATGTCTATGAGATAAGCTAATTTACGATGTTTATCTATAAGTGTTATGTCGGGTCTATTGTAGTGAATAGTTTTGTCAGTGAAAATAGCCCTGTCAAAATAAAGTCTATGACTATCATTTTCTAAGATCGGTTCGGGATTATATTTATAATACGGTTCTATTTGATGGGATGTGTTATCGATTAGGTTATGTTTGATGGCTAACTTTTGATGAATGATTTTTGCAACTTGATCATGACGGTGCTTATAATCAGACTGTGCTAACAATTTGCAAGCACTGGTTATATGTTGTATCGTTTCAGATGCGCTACAACATCTTCTACAAGTGTCTGTGGGAATAGGGCTCTTCATTATATACTTCTGATAATTCCGTGTTTCTATCACTTGGTCCTGTATAGCTATCATGAACCCCTCGGTCTCAGGGAACAGTTCGCCACGCCTAAGCCATTCGTTCGACGCTAACTTGTCTACGGTGCTTTGACATAGGTCCTGACGATGTCGCCCATGAAGTGACTTCTTAGTCCATTCTAGTATTTTAGTTTGTCTGTCAGTCTGTTGTTCATTAATTTGTTGTGTCTTATTGCATAAATTTAGTGGTGTTAATTTATTATCATTAAAAATTATTGCTTTATGTAAAATCGATTCAGTAGCTTTGAGATGAAAATAACTACGAAGGTTTTCAACTTGCTTTCCATGTAAGTTACTAATATCTATAACTCCTCTGCCCCCTTCTGAACGAGGCAAAGTGATTCGCTGCACACAGGATCTAGGATGGTGTTTACGATGTTTAGTGAGTGATGTGTTTATAGTCCTTTGAAGGCTCTTTAGTTCAGTCTTAGTCCAACTAATAATACCGAAAGAGTAGGTTAAAATGGGTATAGCAAATGCATTAATTGCCTTTGTCATGTTTTTGGAATTAAGCTGTGTTTTTAAGATACTATTTAATCTATGTTTAAATTGAGTCGTTAAATTGTGTTTAATGTCCTTGTGATGTATTAATTTAGATTGCATATATCCAAGATATTTATAACCGCTGTTTAGGTCCAAAGGATCTATTTGCTCTCCTGATTGCATGCGGTATGTATGTAAATATTTTTCTCCCGCTTGAATAGAATTTATTTTGCATTTATCAATCCCGAATTGCATACATATATCCTCTGAAAATTTTTCTGTAATATTAGCTAAGCAATGTAAGTTCTCTTCAGTGTCCGCATATAGTTTTATGTCGTCCATATAAAGTAAATGACTAAGTCTGTTCTCTTGTATGGAAGCGACATCTGCGTCATTCTGTTTATATTTAAGTGGAAATCCAAAATCAGTTTGATGTAACATTTTTGATAAAGGGTTAAGTGCTAGGCAAAACCAAAGCGGGCTTAAAGCATCACCCTGGTATATGCCACGGCTGATTTTAATTGGTTGTGATTCTATACTACCATCTATTGTATTAACTCTAAGCCGCGTAGTCCAGTTTGTCATCGTGTTACGAAGAAAATTAATAATTTTTGAGTTTATTTTATAAATGTCTAATAATTCTACTAGCCAAGAATGCGGTACCGAATCGTAAGCTTTTTGATAATCAATGTACATACTATATAAATTTTTCCGCTTCTCAACTACATGTTTCATTATTACTGCATCTATGGTAAGTTGTTCCTTGCAACCCTGACTTAACTTTCTACACCCTTTCTGTTCCTCTGTTAAAATATTATTCTGACTTAAATGTTTATAGATATTTTCAGTTAGACATGAAGTAATAATTTTATATATAGTCTGAAGGCAAGTTATAGGTCGATATTTAGCTGGGTTTTGATGGTCTTTCATATCTTTTGGTAACATATAAGTAGTTCCTGCGGTTATATATGTAGGGAGTAATTGTGGATTATCTATAAAATTATTGATATGATAAATAAGATACGGATGTGTATAAGTAAATTTCTTATACCAAAAATTTTGAATAAAGTCTGACCCAGGGGTTTTCCAATTATTTAATTTATTAACAACACTTTTAAAGGTTTCAGCTGATATATGTTCGAATACCATTGATTCAATATTATTATTGCTTGCTCTTTCATCTTCTATCCAACTTGCTTGCTTATTATGACTTATACTATTATTCCATTTTGAGGACCAAAATGTGTGAAAATTTTCTAGTGTAGGTTGGTTCTGATTAGGTGTATTATTATTAAAATTTTGAAATGGTCTTTGATTGTCTGATGTTTTTAAACCTCTATAAAATTGTTTCTCATTTCCAATGAACTCTTTATTTTGGGTTTTTCGAAGCGTGCAGTTTTTATATCGCTTGAGCCTGCTACATGCTACGGCTAGTTTTTGTTTGATAGTATCAAGAAAGTGGGATAATTGTGTGTTTGGTTCTTCATGTGATGAGTGTATTTTATATTGACGTTTTATATTATTTATGTGTTTTTGTAGTGTAACACTTCTATTACCTCTCATGAACTGCATCAACCTACCTATTTTTCTTCGTAAATCTTCTATCTTTCGTTCTAACCTTATCTGCCATTTCGGTTTTCGGTAATTCCTAACTTTACGGTTATGAGTATCTCTAACAGGTATATAAATTTTTGCACCATTCGATTTTGCTGCTGTCCAGGCAGCACTATATATTAGAGTTTGAAGTGTCTCAAAATTTAAATCTTTATTCAACTTTTCTGGTAATATAGTTTTATTGATGTAATGAATAATCCGACCTAATCTTTTAGAGGACTTTTGTTTTGGGATATATTGCCTTTCAGTGGGACTGGTGTTGGTGAAATAGGCAACTGCATCCCGAAACATATTTTCTAACCCTATATTGCTATCGTCCCGGTGAGACTCTGAATAATTGTCATTTATACTACTAGGATCTATATTGTTTATGAAATCATCATTATTTTCTAAATTTTCGTTATTAGTTTCTACTACATTTACATTATAACGATTTGTGCTTTCTTGTGTTATTTGTAATTCTACCGCTACCTCTTCTTTGATAGCCTCTAGCCGTTCTGTGGAAATTTGTTTATTGTTTATAATTACTCTTCTTTGATCAGCTATTCTTTGTACGGAGAGATGTGAAAGGTGTGGAAATAAAGTTATAAAATCTTGATGTAAAAGGAGTCTATATGTCGTCATATCTGTTTCTAATTTTGTGATTCTAAAATACGCCCGAATAATTGCCTCGTTTTGCTCAGAGGTCCATTTCATACGATGACTATGTAGTGATTGTGTAAGGTTTTGTATAGTTTGGTCATCTCCTTGTTGTAATTGTGTTTTTACTTCTGCATAAATTCTATCAATTTCCGGTTGTTTCACTAATTTATTACGTACTATTGCCCTTCTTTGATCTCCAATTCTTTGACGACTAACATTCACCTGTGGGAATTTACTACAAAATTTTTCATAAAGTATTGGAAGGTAACTATTTCTGTTTTCTGTTTCTAGTTTTGTTATTTGAAAATAAGTGCGTAGTATGAATTCATTCATATCGTTGTTCCATTTGATACGCTTATATGATTTGCTGGCCGTGGGCACAAGTTGTTCGGCTTGATTAGCCTCCTGTGCAACATCGTCCAACAGTCTATCGTTTAATGATGACGGTGATGAGGGTGATGGGGAAAAAGCGGGATCTTCATGTGAGTGTGAATATGAGACGGGTGATTCATTGATGTTCATGGATGATTTTGATGACGATGATGATTGTGATGGTGAAATAGCTCCAGCAGCATTACGCTGGGAAGCCATATGCGAGACGATGCCCCCCCCAGAATACGTGGGGCTGCCCGGGCTTGATGGCCCGGGGCCGGATTCTCCGGTGCGGTTAGCTCCGGTACCTGCCTGGGGTATCACTCTGTTTCTTAGTCGCATCGCATATTTCTTCTACTAGTGCTCCGTTGGTCAATGGTGAGTATTTAGCTATAAAGCTGCCAATGTCCGCCCCTCACGTGGCAACAGATGGTCGTGCCGGACGTGGAGTTAGGTTTATGAGGGGCTTATTATTATTATTATTATTCCATTATTCCTGCACAGGCGAAATCGAAACACATTTCACCGAAATATTTATCCCCGAAGCATAAAAAGAGAGTTCCTACTAAATTTATATTCAAGAAACGCGAGCCCTGCTATTCTTTTTCCACAAAAAATAATATCCCCTTTACGAAGGCATAGAAATTTGTGTATAATACACATTTACTTTTTATACATCACACTTAATAAAACCGCCTAAAATATAAAGTTACGAACGTCGGAATACGGCTAAAGTTTATGACACAATCTAACTAAACACGCCTTGTAAAGGTGCGTCCACACTGATATTATCATGGATTATTTTAAGCTTGCTCTTTACAGCTTGCATCTATATCTCTACAAAAGTTTTATGGGTAATGAGTAGCTAACGAGCATGCATGTTATAATAACACATAAGTCATAATATGCCTCAAATAAAATGTAACATAATAATACTCGGTCGTACTAGTGCGGACTAAACTTATCAAATTAGTCACCTCTACTCTATCTCCGGCACCGACAACAACTGAAATGCTTGACAAAATATGCTGCTTCAAATGTATTAAGATCTCGTTAGATATAATTATATTATCATACTATACCCTTAAATCACTTCAGTCCTACTGATTACGGGGGGGAAATCCCTAATCACGGTAGGGTTTTTGACTTACTCGTAAAATGCATTGACAATTACTGCTTTGTAGTACCCACTCTTCCATTGTTGATTGAAGGTAAATGAGTTTGATGTAGTACCTACTATAAAATATAAATATTTTTCTATTGGTAGTTATAAAATAAAGAGAAACGAGAAATCCAAGCTTAATTAAGACTAGATGTAATTAAGGCTCAATTAAGAGTTTTGAAACAAATTTAAATTTAATTTGTAGAAAAATTATGATTCCGAATTCGTGAAACCTTTTCACCTCAATTCTAAATATTAAGTTTAAGTAATGAACAAGTAATGTCATTAAGGTACATTTAGAATGAAGTACCTACAACAGACATTAGGGTTGCGCGGTGGACTAAGGCCTACATCCTTCTCATTATGAGAGGAGAATATCCTGCAGTGAATCACTAATGGAACACAGACAGACAGAATGACCAAAGATATTTAATTAGGTAACTTTAAGTAAGGTGAGTAAATTAGCAGATAGATACAAGCATAATAGCAATTATAAAAGCAAGATGTTACTAAAGTAAAATCAATTAGGCTCACGATAAAGTATTAGAACAATTTCGAAGTTAGATTTTGAAATAAATTCAATTTGTTTAATGCTAACTTTTCCTTTCTATTAGTATAGAAGTTCTAACTTCTACTCCATTCAAAGTAGAGAAATTGATTCAATAACGAAGCTTACAGAAGAATGCACTCTAGCATCCACTCTTGCCTTCTAATACTTTTTATTCCCTTAACTAACTTTTCTCCTGCGACTAACTTTTCCCTGCGACTTTGACGCATTATGAGGATATGGGGTCTAGCCAAGACTTTGACAAGAAAGCGTCAGGTAAACAAAAATGGTAAACCTAAAATTACTTTTAATAGTAAAATATATTGGGCATTGTGCAAGTTACTAAACCTCATAAGTGCGAAGCTTATGTACAAAATGCAACACAAGATTGCAATCTAAGAGTGCAAATAAGTTACTAGCGGAAGTTTTAGGGACAGACGATTATTTGTGCAGACAGTATTTGGGGCACTGATCGCTTGAATGGATGCAAGTCACTGGCCACTATTAACTTAATCATTTATGTATATGTCGAGTCATGATAAGTAGAGTAGAAGTAATGGGGTATAGATGAACATACCAGTAAAAAAATCATAACCCTCCTTTCTACTTTGCCGTAGTCGGATAAAAAACTTAAGCGGATGATAAATTCCGGAAATATTAACCCCTATAAAGGCGGTATCGCAGTAGATCGTAAAGCATTGGATTTAAAGCTTCAACGTTCCATCAGTATAATAATTTCTAGTTACAAAGTAGCTAGAAGCTGCTCGTGATATCAAAAGTATAAGCAGTTTTAAAGCGATTAAAGGGTTAAACAACGGTGGAGGCGGACTGTACTTGAATAGGTATGTGGTTATTCTAGAACTTAGAGAGATGAATCCTGAGAGATGAGGCCTGGTTTTGAAATTTACATGAAGTAATCAGTATTATTTAGCTCCTCTAATTCGCATAGAATAAGCGTGATGGATCATACCTGGAAACGCACCTACCTACGAGTAAGAAACTTAGGTATTTGAAGTGTCGTGACCTATGTACCTGTATAATTATTTGGATTAAATATCTTTTTATTCATGGTATAGAGTTAGTATTAGTTATACAAATTAACGTAAAAAGGCGTTTAACTGCTGAAAATATTGATTTACCTACTCACTCTCGTGTCTTTCTTGTGTTAACACAATCATCATATTCGTACTTCCTGCTTTCAGTTAAGGCACGATATTTTCCTTTTTATGTTTTCGCTGAGTTGCTCGATAGTTGAGCAAGATGGGACTTGGCAAGTTTGAAAGCGGAAGGTAAGTGCTTCCATAACACACGTGATGTGCATAACATGAAGTTCGTAAGTTATTGTACGATATACGAATAGAAGTAGGAAACTATATAGACGAACGAAATATGCATAGATTTTTATATTGACTATCTTGAAGATAGAGTGTTAGGATATCAAATCGAAACCTTTAATTTAAGGTCACTGTTTTTTAGGTGGGAAGTGCTGTTATGTCACCTTTTACACGCCTTTTTGTGAAATATAACCTCTATCAATATTAAAACCATGTTGTTTACTTGGGGTTTGGGTAATTTACTTACTTGAAAAGCAAAAAAAGACTTAACATTTCTCAATGAGTTTATCACTCCGACTGCTTATATAAAAGCCTTGGAGATAGAATAAAAGAACAGTCTCCTTTAACTTTAAATCGCACTGATTAAATAAATAGACTTCTAGATAGTAAGTTGTTAGATAAATGAAGCTGAAATAGTGCTAAATTTGTACCTAGTTAGATCCAGTTTACAAGCACACAATTATATTATTCCGAAGAGATATTTGCAGCATTAAGAATTCTTATTGAAGTCTCAAAGGCCCTTGAATAGGAAAAAAAGTGAATGAATTTCAAACATTTGTCTTTTTACCTTTATCTTTCTTAGTGTAAGATAGATGAAAGTTAGATAGCCAAACGCTTACATTAGCACCTACTTGTGCTCATTAGCCCCGCCTCTGCGTTACGAAGGTAAGGAGGAAGCAGAATGGCCAGTGATTTATTTGGTGTATACGTCTAAATAACATCAGTCTCTTCTATGTTTTTGACTTCTGAAACGAGTAAGTGCGTACTTTAGTTTACTAGGTATTTGTCTGTGTCTACCATTTTTGCCAAATAGGTAAGAATACAATTTTTAATTTGACAGTTTTAATATTAAATGTTCTATTTGAAGAGAGACTTGTTTCACCTGATTTTGTGATAGTTAATGAAGATGAATGGATGTTTCTTTTTCCCTGCAAAGCACAGTTTTTGCGTGAAATGAAATTTGATATCCATGTTCATTATGTATAGTAACATAATTAGAGTAAAATTCTAAAATCGACGCGGATGAAACCGCGGTATAAGTCTAGTTATACTACAAGCAAAACTTATAATGCTGATCAAAATTTCAAATATTTTATATACAAACTTTTTAAATAAAAAAATTAAAGTTCCACAAATACCAAGTCTTAAATTATTCATTTCCAATAAACAGTACTTTGAAACTAGAATCCTTAAAAAAAAGTAGGTAAAAAAATTGCAGCCACTATCAAAACAATATTCGAGGTTTATCACAAACAATCTTATTGGCGTTCTGATCTCTGATTTCTCCACACAGCTGATACGTAACGAGTTCGAAACACCCATCCGGCGCACAATACGTTCAGATCAGGAAGTTCCCCGTAGGAAATTGGAGAATCAAGAACAATGAGGAAGAATGTTTCGAACGATACGATTGAGTCGATAATATGCCTTGTTATTGTCATCGTGATCCGACTTTCGATTTTGGATCTTATGAGCTAGATAATAAATCAGTACTACGTGACGTCGTGAATTGAAACGTGTCGGTGTCACAACGTTTATACGAACGTTTGGAGAATAAGGTCGGCTTGTACTAAAAATCAGTGTAACAGTGTTGTGTACATTTCAATCTGACATCTGGATTGGCAAAGTGATGCTTGAATACTCCTGTTACGTCATCTCGGAGTTTAGTATATTTACTAATGATGTAGAAAATTTTGATAGCGTGATTCAGGTTACCGGTGGGACCATCTCACGGCGTTTTAAAACGATACGAGTTTACCGCTATCTCCAATAACGCACTTTGGAGAAACTTTGTGGTGCTATAGGCCTCCGTGTCATGGAGAAAAACTTGAGCCTGAGGGTGGAATACTAAAGCCATAATTCTTAAACTCCACTATGTAAAATGTATTTTAAGTTCACGTCAATGAATAATGCATTTAGAATATAAAAAGGCGTTTGTTCTTGATCTAGATACTAAAATTTAAAATTCAGGAGAACTTATATTCGTACCTTAAAGCAGCGAAAACAGAAATGCCTCAGCAAGTTGGGTGATAATGCAAATTTGTCTGACGTTGGTTGGCAGACTGCTTTTGCTCTCTCTTTGTTCTTTCTTCAAGGGTTTGACCTCATTTATCAGCCTGCCAAACACAGAATAGTTTTAAATAAACAAAAATAATTTTAATTCTTGGAAGTTTGTGATTTCTAACCTAATAAATTACACTCTTTTTTATTACTTAGTAATGTGCACACAAAATTAAAACGAAACACAAAAAAGTACGGCGACACCGCTTATCCCATGAAGGAATCTGTTACAGCAGACCCACAAAAAGATAGTTGAGAAATTGATGCAAAATTATACTATAAAATCACCTGGACCTGTCGCGGTCTTCTGTGTCAGTACCCATTAATAACCCACTACAGGATCGGGTCTCCTCTTACAATGAGAGGGATGTAGGTCGTACTAATTGTAAAACCTTACAATTACTAAAGATGTTTGTCGGCCTTGTGTTGAAAACATTTTTAAAACCTAATTAATGTAGACTTGTAAACAACTTTTAAGGACTCTTGAATATGCTCGAAAAAAACTTTTAATTGATTATTTCTCGTGGACGAAAACAAGAAGTTATAACAATCTTCAATTATTATAAAAAACTTTATTAACAAATAATTTTCTAGTTTTAATTTAGACAGGTACTCTTGGACCAATTTTATGCGAATAAATAAATTAGATGATTCCATTTAAAGTTGCCGCCTGATCCCAACATTTATGTTTTTCCTCTGCAAGACAATTTTGATATTCTTCATTTTTTACACATTTTTTTAACAGAAATAACATGCCATGAATATGCGTGGCTATTAAATTTAAAAGAGATTTGTCTTTCCTTATGAATTTGCCTACATCCTTCTTATAGTGAGAGGAGACTCGACCCTCCACGGTGTCACTAATGGGTGACAGACAAACCCAATCTTCATAATTATATGTAACGGCTGCTGTAAAACTGCATAGTAAAAATAAATAAATAGGAAGTAGGTAATTCTGAAAATACTTCGCCCAAACACTTTTTAAACGACTATTTAATTTCAAGCCAGTCCTCAGAGTCTTAAATGTCGCCTCATTAAGGAACCAAGTGTTAAGCTACACAATTTGCCTTAACACCGCATACCTTGGGGAATTGCAAGTTTGCGTAATACCAAGTACTAACTACGTAGAGGTTGCTTTAACAAATACCTAAGTACAAAAATAGTACTAATAGTTTGCCGCAAAAAAGTATCCAAACCAAACTCCGAAATAACAACAAACACAACGAAACACGACATGAAGAATATACTAGGTACTTTAATATTTAACTCGGCTTCGTCCACGTGGTTTTTAGAATTTGATCCAGGGAGGGATAAAAAGTGCTATATATTAATTCGGGTTATAAACTACGCGCATTGCAAATTTCATCCAAATCTGTTCAGCCGTATTTGTGTAAAAGAGAAACAAACACTCATACATCCGCACAAACCCACATTAAATAGTATCGTAGGACAGTAAATTAAAGCCATAAAGAATCAAATTTGCAATATCCGCAGTGAAACAGGAATTTCTACCGGTAAAACTAAGGCAGGAGGAAAGTTTTTTAATACCGAAATAATGTTGCCCTCAACCCGCGAGGTGTAAGAAGTTCCCGGGTCAAGTGGCTTATAGTTCAGCCTACCAGAATTTAGACCGGCTAAAGTTGAATCTAGATAACGTTCTTTGAAAATTGTACGAGGTGTAATAAAAACATTGTACGAAAAAAGATTAGACTGGGTTAAAATACTTGTGTGTGTTAGTTATTGTAGGGTCGGGCTCCTCTCACGATCAGGATGTACGCCTTAGTCCACCATGCTAGCGAGTTGGTGGACTTCACGTGTCATGTCACGGATGTAAAGAAGATCGTGAAAAAACCTGCATGGCTGAGGGTTCTAGATAATAATCTCAAATTCATGTGAAGTCCACCGGCCCACAGAAAGCTAACGTGATGGTCTAAGGCCTTCATTGTGAGAGGATTTTTGTAACATTTTTGTCAACATTGTTACCAAACAGTTATCAAAACTTCATAAACATTTCATAATGAAACAATAGCAAACTTTACAGAAGCGCGATCGCAACCGTTTGATGCACGGCTGAAAATCGTTTCGTTAAATCGTCATTGAACGTGTTAAGTCCTTAATTGGATTTTCGGTTAATTGGAAAGCGTAACCGTGGGAAAATTTCGATCTACTATCATAAAATCCGGTAGGTTTCCTCATATTCCTTTTTGGCTTATAGAATGTTGATTGCGAATTTATAACCTTTTATCACTTGCAATTTTTAGTATTTTATGTACTAGTATTTTCGGGTCAGGTTCTGCTAATTAATTTTAAAACAGTTATCCTTAACTTATTGAGGTGGAATTTTGCATAAACAAGTACGTACCTATGCGAGATTTGTTGTAGCTTGTAATGCTGTAAAATGTCTTTACACTCCGTGAAAAGGTATCTTAGCAATGGCTATAGGTACATACGGATTTACTCACGGCCAGATTAATTATACGGTTTTATTTATAGCCCTCTAAAATTGAGACTTTATCCAGAATCTAAACAATATTTTTTGTAATTCAACATCGATTACGAAATTTCAACCAAACAAACAAAACGATGGTTCTTCCGAGTAAACAAAAACCTGATACAATAAAAAGCGTGTAAAAAACATGCACCATGACATAATTCCCGCTATTTTTCAAATCTTTATAAAGTGCAATTTATAAGACACTAAGAGAATATTTTAAACACAGAACCTCCTTGTAATTAAACAATTAATTCTTCCATAAGTACCCCTGTGACCGGGCAAAGCATCCTATTATTCTGCCAGCCGAAAGTCTTTTTAAGATACGAGTGCCTTAGTTAATTGCGATCATTTGTCATGATACAATGTTGTACGTACAACGTCAAGCGAATAATTCAACTGGATGTCCAAAGTATTAAAATACCACTTTATTAGTGAGGCGATTCGTTTTTACATTGCACTACTACATTACACTAAACCAATCGTTATATACCTACAATGTACAAAACATGTTATGCATGAAAAATATAGTATTCTCCATTCATTTGAATGTCAACACAACTATCGTGTCGCTTGAAATCTTATTCTTTTTTCGGCCTAGCTTTCATTCGTTAAGGAACTTTATTCATAACACTTGTTCAAAGGAAACCCGAGCCGAAAATTCTTTACATTTTACCCGTTCTATGTTAGTAAAATAGATAAAAATACCGACAGACCTAGGTACCTACCTAAATAAACTCATACCTTTCCTTCTGCGATCCTTCGTCCCAAACGAAGCGAAAACTGAGACTCATTCATTTAAATAATGACGTTGCAGATACGCCGGCTGCGAGAATGAGGTGTACGGAAAAACTATTCAGATGGGATGCCGTAATTTCATTTAGAAAGAACTGGGAGGATTGAATAAATCGATGGTCGGCTTAGGCAGCTGTTTCACTGTTGATAAAGCTATTTGCGACCCATTAGTGACCCACTATAAGTCAGTGCCCTGAGCATGAACACTATCGTGAAAATATTCCTGTAGTTAACGTTGTCATTAGTAAAGGAAGATGTGATTCTGTCTCTTTCCCATATTATTGACACAATAACTATTCATGTTTGGCGATTAGTCTTCATGCTCACGGCACAGGTGTCCTTTTACAATGTGAAGGATATATTATGAACCTTCGTCCACCAAATTGACCTATTGTGTGTTTATAGAATTAATATGTCTTTGAAAATAGAAGGAAACTCTCAGACATGCAAGCTAACTCCGCGATAAATATGTTTCTTCACAATTACAGCAGATTTTTTTTTTAAATCCACCTCTTAATTAATAATAAGTCAACTTTAAATGGAGTCATAAACATATTTCTCTACATTAGATATAAGCGCCAGAAGTAAGTAAGGGTTATTAATAAAACAAATTGTACAACTTTTTTGTTTTATTTTTCATAAAACCAAAAAAGCCTCATTTACTTAAAAGTAAGACCTTCACTGGTCTGGAGATAACATTACTATAAGGTATGTATAAATCATAATTTATCAAAACATTTATCTAATGTCACATTAAAATGTTTCCCGATTCGTTTACAGTTTCTCGCCTGTAATTAAGCGAGTACGTAAGTAATAGCTGAGCGATAGTTAGAGAGCATGAGCGAGGAACTTTTCTACATAATTTTCTGTTTTGTAACTTCTTCGAGTAAATGGTTATGTTTGTTTGTTGACGTCATTTAGAATTCATTTTGTAAATGGATTATTTGTAACGGTTTTGTTTCTTAGCTTTTGGGAATAGCATGTTTGTCATATCTAGTGTAAACATTACGAATTATATGCTGCTTTATGACCGGTTGTGAGGTCTCTCCTGGCAAGCTACAATAGCTCTACTTTTGAATTATTTAAATAATGGGGTGTACAATCAGTCTTAATTAGTCTTAATTAACGTGAAAACAATAAAAATTAACCACCACCACGGCATAAATGATTTGTGGTCGATTCTCTATAGACAACCATACAGAAATTATTAATGAATCATTTCACAATACATCCATTGAAATGAAAATCGAAACTGATGCTAGTTACAGAGAATTGTTTTGTTTGAATACCAATTTTTAAATGAACCATGCTGTTTGGTTGCGCGGTTCATTTAAAAATTATTCCCAATACTGAAAATGCATTAATTTATTGAACTATTAACCTGTTTTGATTTTAACTATTTGAATATAAATTCCTATCGTGTAGTTGACGATATTAAATAATGATATGGTTTAGTCATTTTTATGTTTCATAATTTCTTTATTAATTTTTAATGTATTTAACATTTCGTGTGCATTTAGCGTATTCCATAGAACTAATTCAATATTTTTATCGGAAGGATCTGCGAATTTCAATTTGAAATTTACAGATTCTTCCAAGAATAGACGACAAAGACGTCTTCTTGGAAGAATATTCAAAATTTTATTAATACTTTGTCATGTAACACTGAGACCAATGAATAATAAAAGCAGCAAATACTTTATTCTAAACAAAGTAATTTTTATCTGCTATGCAACTTTTTCGCGCGACATGGCAAATAAGACGCGAGATACGTTTAAATAAATTTATAACATTTTGTTGTTATTTTAAGGTTTTCTCTTAATTACATGTAATATCTTAAATAAATAGAACTAAACGAAGAAAACGTAACTCTTCCAATTACCGCAACAGGTTCGAATTTCCAACAGAGTTGATAAATACGCCAATTAACTGTATCATTAACCTACTTTAACAAACTACCAGTAACAAAATTATCGAAAGCGCGTTCTGAATACTTTCAAATCGAGCAGCGAAAGTAATTACCAACATGCAATCAAAAGGTATAAAGTTAATAAAACGCCATTCGTATCGAGGTTAGTGCCACTCAAATGGCAACACCAATCACTGATATTGGATATGCAGGGCTTGAGTTAATAATATCTAATATTTTATGTTTAACTGCAGCTCTTTTAGTATCCCACTGCTTCACTTCGGCACAGGTATGTTTCTCTTTGTTTCTCCAAATTCTGATATTTTGACACGGTAAGTACGTTTGCGTGATCTATTTAGATCTACATCTGTGACCGTGGTCGAATGGGATAAAGTTAATAAAAACGCAATTCATGTCGAGGTCAGTGCCACTCGAATGGCAACACCAATCATGTGATATTGGATACATGCGGCTGTAATTCTATTACCCACGCCCTCCATCTTGCCTCCTGGGATATTATACTGGGGTGATTTATTTGAGCGTCTTACGTTACCTTCATGAGGACTAATGCTCATGAATTATGGAATGAGCCGTTTCGGGCTCAGGCTTCCTTAACCTGGAGTGCATTCTTAGTGCTGCATAATGTAATGGTGCTTGGACTGCAGAGATTTATTTATTTCAGAGATATTTTGTTACGAGCGCGAAATAATAGCATTAGCGAATTGTAGTAGGTTGAAGTATTTCTACTTTGACTGTTAAGCGATATGCCCAGGAAGGCAAACGGGTAATTGTAGCTTGTACGCAGTACGTGTTATGTTCCCTGCAGTCCATGGACTCTTACGTCTAAATCGTCTAACCCCAAGTTAGATAGAAGTCCTACTGAAGGTTGACTGTTGCTACTCATGAGGCCCAAAATGGTCACCACAGGTCTGTGAAATCACTAAGATATTGTGATATTCTTGTAAATGTATCTAGCATAGGTCACTTTTGGAATTATAAGTAGAGACAACGAAGAAGAATTAATTAATTCATTCATTCATTTTTATCAATGCAATATTTGCGATATTTTAAATATTCATTCTGTTTTTATTGAAAGTATCTCCCGAATGTTGTTTTTATATACGTGGTTCCTTTTGTTCGTTTCACAGAATAACGCTTCAATTCCATTCAGTAAATGTTGGTTGCAGTCACAAAACCGCATATCAAAAAATTAACGCTCAAATTCAGTTGACACGATTTTTGTTAAGAGATTTTTAACAAAAAAAAATCTTTTCGTATTTTGTCTATATTTCCCAACTTTAGCAGTTGTGTGAATATTATCTGAAGTTGTACGTACTACTCGTCAGTGAAAGAGAAGCAAAAAAACACTACCAACTGCTATAGAGTCCACAACACCTGATGATGTTCTGTTTGAGGCGAAACACGTGTCGGGTGCTATTGTAATTAGTTGTGATGATGTATCACTACCCGGAGTAATTCAAATGTGCTGATTGTTTCAAAGAAATATAAATACAAACCTCAATCTACTAGGATTAACCAATTTTGTATAATGATAAATTAACCTTAGTATGCAATGTAACGAACAACTGAAGTTTCGAAAAAAGTTGCTAAAGGATTAACTAGCTGGACAGATATATATAACAATAGTTTTTAAAATAAGTTGAAATACTGCTCAAAAAGAAACAGAATACTCTACCAAATTGCGGCCGATTGTAATAAGATGATCATCGAAGTTACCAAAGTATGAAAGCAGTCTCTACCAGGCAGTTAACGTAAATGTTTATTTTCCTCTGTATAAACGGGGATATGTATTTATTGACCCATTAACCAAGGTTCCCCTTTGGCAACCATTGTAGGGCTTACAATCAAGCGTACAACCCTTCGCTAATTTATAACTAGGGATGTGCCGAATCAAAGTTTTAACGATAAGAGAAGTACCAAATTTTTCTCGATTAGATCTGAAGCGATGGTCGAGTATGGAGCTCGGTATGAGCTAATATTATTGGAGATGTAAAAACTCTAAATATTTAAAATATGTTGTATATCGGCTTTTACCATCAATTTGTTTTTATCTAATAGAATGCTATGAATTTCACGTCTACGTCAGGTTCTACGTCAGGAACTCTCGCAGTTATAATGTATTTCTCTTTTCAATAGAACAATTGCAAAAAAAACTAAATCACCGACTATCTATCCAGCGGCTGTATTATTTGGTGTAGATAATTGAGATAGTTAATGTTACCGATTAAAATTACCAAGTTCACCGATTACCCCATAAATCCCGCGTATTTAGCCTTTTGGTGATACCTGGATTTTTTTACCGATTAAGGTAACCGAATTTACCGATTATCCCACGAATCCCACGTATTCAGCCCATCTCTATTTGAAACATATATTTCCTGAAACGCTGCCGAGTTCAGCAGGTAACGAACAATGTACCTCTCTAAATTAGATCAGCCTCCCCGTTTGTTTCGGTTAATTGTAAAATTCGATTAATTGCTTCATTTATGCTTTACGTATTCCGTTCGCGTGTTCTTGTTGAATCGCAGCTGGTAGTAATGATGCGTGATGTGATAACATATTTGTATGTAAAAATGTAAACGAATTTTTCCTTTTGTAGGATACCTAGTGATTTGATTAATGCTGTCGAATACAGATGTGTATTTAGGTTACGGAATTTAATTAAATTTTTCTACTTGTTTGTTTTCACGTTTTTTTACATAAATGTAAGTAGGTTCTTCGTGTTTTGTGTAGCGGCTGGGAAGGTATGGTTGCTGGGGATCCTATATTTGAGGCTAACATCTTAGTCGTCATAAGTAGCAAAGCACCCGCATACAACATAAGAAAGATTTTTTTTCTCTAGGTTGGTTGCAGGCGTTCGTAGGCTGCAGTGACGATTTATTGTCCTGCCCTGTATAAAACACTAAAAATGAAATTAAAAACGTATCTCAGCAATTCAATGAAGCTAAATTAGCTTTGGGTCGGTTATATGACTTTGAAAATTAATAATAGCCAATACGTTTCGACCCCTCTGTTTGACTTTCGTATGTCAAATTAAAGTGGTTTCAATTTACTGACCTTTATTAAATTCTATTTTCGACAACATATATTGTTATATAGAAGGCTTGTTCATGATACAATCAATCTTTATAGAAACGTCGTCCTAACAAAATTTGATACATCGCAGAAACACTTGCGTTTCATTAAAGTAAGTAATAACGAATAACCATGTAGGTTGTGGAGAAATTGTTTAAAAGCTTAATGGTACAGTAGCACTGACTGAGAATGTTCTTCAGTAATTAGTTCTCAATCGTATTAGAAAGTTTATAATCGTAATATTATGTGACTAAGTGCTGAATTAAAAATACATTTTATGATATTTAAATGTTCTGTTTTTAAGTAATTCATTTAAAGACAATTCATTTAAAGACAATTTGGACTTCCATCTTCCAACACTTTTCAAGATAGCGCTATGAGACCTATCCTGAATCGCGCTATCGAAATTTTCTATATATTTCTCCAGTATATTATTATATTCAAAACTCCGGGACAACCTGATTTCTGGGAGTTTTTTTCCGCCCGCTTTTTTCTCTCAGTCTACGTTTTTCCTGAGGGGCGATCAGAGTGGATGAATGTAGAATGTATAATGTATACATATAGTATGACGTTCATTAAGTGTGCACAAATTGTATCTAATAATGAATAAAAGCTTTAGACTTTGACTTTGAAGCACAGCCTCTTCTCTCCTTTTTCCAAATCATTAAATACTTGTCCCAGCAATCTTTTGAGATTTTTTTTTTAATTTGCAGTTATTAATATAAATTGTATGCTCTTATACCTACTCACAATCTAACCAGTTTATCTGCTATCTCTTTGAATAGTGCGAGCCTACATTCGCACCAGTTTATGTATTTTCGGCATTTTTCTATGGCACTGCGTTGAAACCCTATGTTCAGCCTGTTGTATAAAAAAGACGTTAACTCGTAGTAGACGTTAAATCTATTTCGTCACGCGTCGTTTTAGTAACGACGACTGTTATACTATATGAAAAGATTGGCGTTAACACACAAAAGGTGTAGTAACGATTTGATAATGTCACAAACTCACCAACCAGTCCGGACGAGATTAAAATCCGCTCAAAATCACACTTCAGGGGTTAATATTTACCCGTGAAATCGTTTCAAGCCCGAATTAAAACGTGCAAAGTTCAAGGGAAAACCTGACCAGTCGTAGTTCACAACTATTAAAAGTTAGATGGAATTACGTTGTTTATCGGATTAAATTTTAATTACATAGGCAGGATGGTTCAGCGGTTCATCAAAATACGCAGTGAGATGTATGAAATAAATAATTATTAATCGAGGATGAAATAGTTAAATCGTTTGTAACCTCAATAGTTCATTAGTGGTATGCGGTGTTTAAAAGCAGTAATAGCCTAATCATATGCTCTTGGTAATTTTAAATATCATTTATAACTTTAAATAATTACTGTAACGGTGAAGGAATATGTTGCAAGGACACCCTTAGGCATGCCTAGAGTTTTCCATAATGTTCTCAAAGGCATTTGAAGTCCATAACCCGCACTAGTCAGCGAGGTGGCCTAAGGCCTACAATGGCCTACATCCTTCTCACTGTGAGAGGAGACCTGACTCTGCAGTGGGTCATTAATGGGTTACAGAAAAGACTATCACCGCTTATATACATACATACATACACCTATGACATTTTGTATAATTGTTTAGCAACCCCAATATATTGTCGCGTCGTCAGGATAATGGGGTTCGTGAAAACACCAGTTGGTTCCGCAAGTACTTTATTGAACGTCCACACAACAAATCACCACTCTTTAAATACAGCAAAACACGTATACACACTTTCACAGAACGCACTTAATTAACTCACTCACTTAGTCGCAGTAGTATCACTTGTTATCGCCTGGATAGTTCGCTCCGATCGCTGATTACAGAATGACTCGATGAATGCCCGCCACGCATCTATTTATACCCGACTACAGATATACTAGAGGTTTCTGGAATGATCCTGAACAATATAGACTAGAGTAGAATGTACTAAAGTTGTAAACAACTATATGCTAACCATGCTATTTCGAACCTTAACTTATTAGGCATAGGGTTGAGATTCTATTACAAGGCATGTATATAACTGTCAGTGACGGGCGGCCGTGTGATTTATGGCCGGCTATGTACCTACTTATGTATTTCCCGATTCTTCCGACTGTCTTATGTAACACTGCCCCCCTCTTAATCATGCTCGTCCCGAGCATTATTCGACCCATGAAAAGGTGCCAATCTGTCGATGTGCACAATCTTCGGTTGCCTTCTGTCTGCTTGCTTAATGCGATAGGTGACATCGTTGATCTTCGTGATCACCTTATATGGGCCTTCCCATCGGGCTTGAAGCTTCGGCGATTTTCCCTTTTTCCTCAGGGGGTTGTGTAGCCAGACGTAGTCTCCTTCCTCAAAACCATGTGTCTTTGCGTTGCGGTCATAGCGGGTTTTCATCCTTGCGCTGGACGCCAGGCTGTTCTGTCGCACCAGGTCATGGGTTTCGTCCATCCGCCTTTGCAAATCGGCTACGTACTCAACCGTCGCTTTCGGGGCATCAGGTGGAGTGCCGGTCAACAAATCCACCGGCAGACGTACCTCTCTTCCGAAATTGACCTTGGCGGGGGTAAACCCAGTAGTCTCATGTACCGCCGAGCGATAGGACATCAGAAACAGTGGTATGTACCGATCCCAATCTCGTTGATGAGACTCGACGACTTTGGCCAAGTGGTTTTCCAACGTTTGGTTGAATCTCTCGACCATGCCGTCAGATTGCGGGTGCGCTGGGGTGGTACGTGTCTTGTTTATTCCCAGAAGATTACACATTTCTTGGAATAAAGTTGACTCAAAGTTTCTACCCTGGTCGCTGTGCAGTTCTAAAGGCACGCCAAAACGACACACTACTTCCTGAACCAGCTTCTGGGCAACAGTCTTTGCTTCCTGGTTCGGGGTAGCAAACACCTCAGGCCATTTGGTGAAATAATCCTGAACCACAACTATGAATCGGTTCCCGTCTTCGGTTTGGGGAAATGGCCCAGCCACGTCTATGGCTATTCTTTCCCAGGGAGCTCCTACATTGTACAACTGCAGTTTCCCTCTAGATCTTGTTTGAGGTCCTTTTACTGAAGCGCATGCTGTACACTTCCTACACCAGTCTTCGATGTCCTCACGGCAGCGAACCCAATAAAAACGTTCTCGTACCTTTACGAGTGTTTTCTTCACGCCCAGATGTCCACCGGATGCACCGTCGTGTACCAGCTTCAGTAGTGAGGCTACCTTGCTCTTCGGAATAACCATCTGCAGAATGTGTTCCTTTCCGTGGGGTGACTCCCATTTTCTATACAGCACGCCATTTTCCACCATGAGGCTGTCCCACTGGGCCCAGTATGCCTTAGTGACAGGGCTCGAAGCCGACACGTCACTCCACTGTGGTTTTTGCCCTCTGGCTTTCCAGTCCATGATCAGGCTAAGATCCTTGTCTTGTTTCTGGTCTTGACTTATTTGCTCCTTACTCCAAGATTCGTCCAAGTCCTGCGTCCTTATAATCTTTACCACTTCCTTCGATTCATGCTTCAAGCAGTGCTTGCAGTTCTCGGGGCACGGTCGTCGTGACAGAGCATCTGCGTTTGCATGAGCTTTCCCGCTGCGATGTTCGATAGTGAAGTGGAACTCTTGAAGCTGTTCAATCCATCTCGCAACTTGTCCTTCAGGGTTCTTGAATTGGAGAAGCCACTTGAGAGCTGCATGGTCGGTGCGTATTGTAAATTCTCTGCCCAGCAAGTATTTGTTGAAGTGCTGTAAGGTCTTCACTACAGCAAGCAGCTCACGACGAGTAACGCAGTAATTTCTTTCCGGCTTCGACAAAGACTTGCTGAAATACGCGATGACCACTTGTCGACCATCTTGCTCTTGTGACAATATCCCTCCGATCCCTGTATTACTCGCGTCGGTATCCACTACAAACCTCCCATCTCTTCTGGGGTATCCCAAGATCGGAGCTGAACAGAGAAGCTTCTTCAGCTGAGTAAACGCACTCTCGCAATCTTGGTCCCAAATAAAATTTCTCATTTCCTCTGTGAGGCGATGCAATGGCTTGGCTACCTCGGAGAAGTTCTTTAAAAATCTCCGGTAATACGCGCACAGGCCTAAGAATGCACGCACATCCGTCTTATTCTTTGGTGTAGGCCATTCCTGCACCGCCTTGATCTTTTCCGGGTCAGTCTGAACGCCGTGGTCGGAAATGACGTGTCCCAAGAAGGATACTTCTTTCTTGAAAAAGTCGCATTTCTTCGGATTGAGCTTCAGGTTTGATTCGCGGAATCTCTTGAAAACCTTTTCTAAGTTCTTTAGATGTTCCTTGAAATTGCGACCCATTACAATCACGTCATCGAGATATACTAGGCAGGCATCTCCTAGCAGTCCCAATAGCACTCGTTCCATAAGGCGTTCGAAAGTCGCTGGAGCGTTGCACAGTCCAAAAGGCATGACGCAGAACTGCCACAGACCATTTCCAGTTCCAGTTGTGAACGCAGTCTTCTCTTTATCTTCTGGCCGAAGTTCCACCTGCCAGTAGCCACTCTTCAGGTCTACAGTCGAGAACCACTTCATGCCTCCTAGCATGTCCAGTGTATCGTCAATCCGGGGTAGAGGATAGCTGTCCTTTTTGGTCACATTATTCAACATTCTGTAGTCCACACAGAATCTGGTGCTTCCATCCTTCTTTTTCACCAGTACTACAGGTGAACACCAAGGGCTAGTCGAAGGTTCAATGACCTTACTTCGTCTCATCTCTTGGATCATTTCTGACACCTCTTGTTCCTTTGCGAAGGGTACGCGTCTAGGTCTCTGTTTGATCGGCGAGATGGTACCGGTGTCAATTGAGTGTGTCACCAGCCTGGTTCTTCCGAGATTAGTGTCGCCTTCACTGAAAATATCCCTGTAGTCCCTTAACAATCTTGCTGCGTCTGCATATTCCTTAGGACTCAAATTCACCTTGATTGTTTCCAGCACAGAGGCGACGTTGTCGGTTGTTCGGCATGGAATGTTAGATTCCTGAGTCCTCCTCAAGTGATTAACGGCATCACATCGACCGATAATCGTGTTCTTTGGTAGATAAATTGGTGAGCTACTGACGTTAATGATCTTCACCTTAGCGTCTTGCTTGGTCATGACCAGTGTTCTGGCCGTAATCCAACTAGGATGATCGCCACAATTTTCCACAATGACGCATCGGTTTGGCGTTATCTTTCCCGGAAACCGTACGCTCACCAACGTTTCCGACCTGGGTGCTAGTTTTACAGACCTCACACTGTAAACTGTTGACGAAGAGGATCCCTCCAGGAAAACTTCTTGTCTGGGGAAGCTTAACACCCCTCTTGCAACATCGACTACACATTGTTGCGTCCGTAAAAAGTCCAATCCGATGATGCAGTCATCAGTTATATTAGCCACCAAGACAGACTGCACATAAATGTCATCTCCAAGTTTTACTCGAACTTCTGTTACTCCCAGGACGGTCACTGGCTGGCCTGTTGCTGTCTGCAGGTTGCACAATGGGCGTGCATCTTTCCACATAATGGTCCGTTTTAACAGTTCCGGTCGCACGATGGATTTCGATGCTCCTGTATCGATTGTAAAGCGACAGGGTTTGCCATTAATCTCTCCTGTGGTAACAAGGCTGTTCCCATCACAAGCCTGTGATACTTGGACTGTTGGGGCTCGACGAAGTCCAGCCAGTGCCCGCCCCGCGGCCCTGGCGCCATTTAGTTTAACGGCTCCTGATCCTGAGTGTCGACCTGGGTAGCCGTCGACACCGACCTTTGCCTTTTCTGAGCCCGGCAGTTGATTCTTATATGACCTCGTTCACCGCACCCATAGCATATGGGTCCACTACGAGGTTGTATTGCAGCAACTACTTCTCGAACTCTATGAGTTCTATAGTCATTGCGAACTGCCTCCACTTCGAGTGCATGGGCAAGAGCGGTCTTCATGGTAGTGTGGTGACCCAAGCGCACCATAGCTCTCACCTCTGGATCCCTTATCCCGTTCGTGAACGCCTCCAGAATTTTCTCTTCAACGGGCGTTGAGCTTGATGCGTAGGCACGGCGTACCAGCACTCCTATCTCCGTAGCCCACTGTTGCAAATTTTCGTTGGGCCTCTGCACTCGGTCTTTTAGTTGCGCCCGGTATACATGCTCCAGGTGCTTGTCTCCGTAACGGGCATCGAGAGCCTCAAATAGCGATTCTAGAGTCCTCTCATTCGCTGGCACGTTTTCTAAAATGCGTGCGGCATCTCCTCGAAGAGCAAGAGTAAGCGCCATGAGGCTCTGCTGTTCTTCCCACCCGTTACCTTTAGCAATCATTGCAAATTGCTCTTTGAAAGCTATCCATGATGTAGAGCCGTCGAAACTGGGGACTTTTAGCCTTGGACCTCCAGCAGTAATTGTAGGTGTAACGGAGGTGCCTACGGTCATGGTCTTCCGCAGCTTCCTCTCCAGTTCCTCGAACTTCTTTTCCTGATCTACGAGGATAACCTTCTGGAGCTTTTCCTCCATTTTTTCAAACTTCCGTTCGTGGGCGCTTAAGGTTGCAGCATGATCTTGCGCTTGCGTCTTTAAAGTCTCGACGTCTTCCTTCACATGCTCCAACAATCCCTGGAAACCTTCAAGCTTCGTGTCGATTGTCTCCTGTAATAGGGTGGTGGCTTGGCGCTGGCTCTCTTGCAACTGGACCGTGGCTTCTTGCAACTGGACCGTGGCTTCACGTTGGCTCTCTTGCAATCTTTCTTGCAATAGAACCGTGGCTTCGCGTTGGCTCTCTTGCAATCTTTCTTGCAATAGAACCGTGGCTTCGCGTTGGCTCTCTTGCAACTGAACCGTGGCTTCGCGTTGACTCACTTGCATGGCCTGTATAGCCCCGAGTAAGGCCTGTATATCGAAGCCGATATCACTCCTCGTACCTGCTGGTACGGGTGCGGTCGCAGCGGCCGGCGCGGTTGAAGGTGCCGCAGTCAACGAGAGCGCGTGTGTAGGTGCCGTGGTCGTCACTGTTGTCAAGCGCTCTCGCTGAGGCGACTCCATCCGCGTTGCATCCAGAGCCGTCTGACGTCGAGTTCGCACTCCTTCTTCACTTTGCGGTACGACTGGCATTCCGCTTCTGTCACCAATTGTCGCGTCGTCAGGATAATGGGGTTCGTGAAAACACCAGTTGGTTCCGCAAGTACTTTATTGAACGTCCACACAACAAATCACCACTCTTTAAATACAGCAAAACACGTATACACACTTTCACAGAACGCACTTAATTAACTCACTCACTTAGTCGCAGTAGTATCACTTGTTATCGCCTGGATAGTTCGCTCCGATCGCTGATTACAGAATGACTCGATGAATGCCCGCCACGCATCTATTTATACCCGACTACAGATATACTAGAGGTTTCTGGAATGATCCTGAACAATATAGACTAGAGTAGAATGTACTAAAGTTGTAAACAACTATATGCTAACCATGCTATTTCGAACCTTAACTTATTAGGCATAGGGTTGAGATTCTATTACAAGGCATGTATATAACTGTCAGTGACGGGCGGCCGTGTGATTTATGGCCGGCTATGTACCTACTTATGTATTTCCCGATTCTTCCGACTGTCTTATGTAACAATATTAACATTATGTCTATATTGTGCAGCATACATACAGTCGAAATGATAGCCTATTGTTTTGAAGTCGGTTAATCTGAAGCAATACTGACAAGAGCCCTATAAATGAACCTCAAAAATTAAAGAAGTGATATCAATGTTCGTTCGACAGTGAGACAAGAGCCCTATAAATGAACCTCAAACGTTAAAGAAGGGATGTCAATGTTCGTTCCACATTGAGACAAGAGCCCTATAAATGAACCTCAAACGTTAAAGAAGGGATGTCAATGTTCGTTCCACAGTGAGACAAGAGCCCTATAAATGAACCTCAAACGTTAAAGAAGTGATATCAATGTTCGTTCGACAGTGAGACAAGAGCCCTATAAATGAACCTCAAACGTTAAAGAAGTGATATCAATGTTCGTTCCACAGTGAGACAAGAGCCCTATAAATGAACCTCAAACGTTAAAGAAGTGATATCAATGTTCGTTCCACAGTGAGACAAGAGCCCTATAAATGAACCTCAAACGTTAAAGAAGTGATATCAATGTTCGTTCGACAGTGAGACAAGAGCCCTATAAATGAACCTCAAACGTTAAAGAAGTGATATCAATGTTCGTTCCACAGTGAGACAAGAGCCCTATAAATGAACCTCAAACGTTAAAGAAGGGATGTCAATGTTCGTTCCACAGTAAGAAAGAGCCCTATAAATGAACCTCAAACGTTAAAAAAGTGATATCAATGTTCGTTCCACAGTGAGACAAGAGCCCTATAAATGAACCTCAAACGTTAAAGAAGTGATATCAATGTTCGTTCGACAGTGAGACAAGAGCCCTATAAATGAACCTCAAACGTTAAAGAAGTGATATCAATGTTCGTTCGACAGTGAGACAAGAGCCCTATAAATGAACCTCAAACGTTAAAGTAGTGATATCAATGTTCGTTCGACAGTGAGACAAGAGCCCTATAAATGAACCTCAAACGTTAAAGAAGTGATATCAATGTTCGTTCCACAGTGAGACAAGAGCCCTATAAATGAACCTCAAACGTTAAAGAAGGGATGTCAATGTTCGTTCCACAGTAAGAAAGAGCCCTATAAATGAACCTCAAACGTTAAAAAAGTGATATCAATGTTCGTTCCACAGTGAGACAAGAGCCCTATAAATGAACCTCAAACGTTAAAGAAGTGATATCAATGTTCGTTCGACAGTGAGACAAGAGCCCTATAAATGAACCTCAAACGTTAAAGAAGTGATATCAATGTTCGTTCGACAGTGAGACAAGAGCCCTATAAATGAACCTCAAACGTTAAAGAAGAGATATCAATGTTCGTTCGACAGTGAGACAAGAGCCCTAGAAATGAACCTCAAACGTTAAAGAAGTGATATCAATGTCCGTTCCACAGTGAGACAAGAGCCCTATAAATGAACCTCAAACGTTAAAGAAGGGATGTCAATGTTCGTTCCACATTGAGACAAGAAGTAATTACGGATTACAGTGCGCTGAAGCGAGCCCTCACGAATTTACGGCGTCTATCGGAAATAAATTTGCCGAAACTCGAACCGCCTTAGATTTTATTGATTCCTCTTTATTGCCTCTTAAAATTACGCACAATCAAAGTAACAGAGGTTGAAGCAGGGTTTAGTGGTTTATTACCTCAGGTTGAGTGTAAAGGGAAGTTTATAGCTTTAATTTTGTAGTTTCTGAAATATGTTGTAGTATATTGTTATATGCTTACTGACCCAGCCGGCTTTTCACTTCATTTTGACTGCAACTTGGAAGAACCGTGATTAATTCCGAGTAAAAAGTATCTTATAACATTCTCAGGGATTCCAACTATTACTGTAGCTAATTTTATCCAGATGTACTAATACTTTTCAAGTTATACGCATAATTACAAAGATACTCATACTGACGCAACTTGTTAAAAATAAAGACAATATGTCATTTAATCAAATCCGAGAAATTCAGAAATCGTAAAAGATTTCAACATTTCAATGCAGCGTTTGCACCTTGTTGACGTCAATATTCATCATACATGTAAACTGGCCTTACAGCCTTATATATTGCAGTTTGGACGGCTGTCTGTTAAGGGAAATTGAACTTTGCTGTTCGACCTTAAAGTCTGATTTGGCGAAATTGGAAGAAAAGCAAGAGTTATGCCAGATGCTGTAACTCGCCCCGAAACAACGTGGCTTCGGTCGATCTCTCGTTACCGGTTCTCTAGTTTCATAAATGGACTTCGAAATTTGGCTTGCTTTCCACCCAAAATTGAAACTAATAATAATATGAAATATTCAAAATGTAAAGAAATACATAAATAGAAATGACTATAATTACTAAAAATGACTTATTCGAGGAGACCGGAGGAGGGTTCGAATCCCAGTGGCACACACCAAAAATTTCTTGAAAAAAGTTATGTGCCCTTTATAAAATTAAATACCCTGCTGTAACGGTGAAGACAAATGTCGTTATGAAACCTGTATATCTGAGTTATTCATAATATTTTCAAAGGCCTGCGCAATAGACCAGCGTGGTGGACTAAGGCCTTGTAGGCCTTTTCACAATGAAAAGATGTATCTTTTCATTGTGAAAAGCAGGGGTCATGAGTTACAGACAGAGATACCACCACTTAGTAAAAACCTCGAACAGTAATAACTTCAAACCTGTACCTATACCTTGGTAATAAAGTATACCTTGCATACTACAAGGTAGTGCAGCGGTGATAGCCCAGTGGCTTAGAATTCGACCTTGAATCGAGGGATCCGGTTTCGAATCCCAGTGGCACGCACCAATGACTTTGTAATAAAAGTTATGTGCGATTTATGAAATTAAATATCACCTGCTGTTACGGTGAAGGAAAACATCGTGAGGAAACCTGCATGCCTGAGAGTTCACAAAAAAAAATGTTCTCAAAGGCATGCGAAGTCCACCAACCCGCAGTAGGCCAGCGTGGTGGAAGGCCTACATCCTTCTCATTGTGAGAGGAGACCCGACCCTGTAGTGAGTCATTAATGGGTACTGACATGACATGACTACAAGGTATACATTGGTATACAACGCTACTCTCATTGTTTGCGTGTCCTCAATGATCATGGAACGTATCAAAAAAAAAACGTTAACGTATCGTTAACGTACGCGTAGGTACAAGTGTAACCACACTAACTGATTGATTGATGAGAATCGTTCATGATACCCCTTTGTCTACAAGTTTTTGTTTACAGGAACAACACTACGGGGAATTTGTTTCCGGGCCCAAACAAAATATTGGGTGACAAAACTAAAACATTTTTGTTTGTTTAGACGTTGATTTTCTGAATAAGTATTTGTTGCCAAGAAATTGTTTATTTAAATAGCGTTTGATTGAGTACAATCAAAAATAAATCGACGTACAATAAATTTGGTACCCAGGTAGATTATAACTCGAATTAAAACATAGGCAACTTTTCACCCCTCTCTGGGTAACTTCAAAAAAGTTATTTCTATAATAAAGTAGTAAGCTTATACCTCTATTTAAAACCAGAGTCAGAAAGTTTGAAGGTATACCTACCCTTTTTTATGCCTATTTCCTCCAAGAGTATCGGAGACTATGCTCGTTGTTCTATTTCCGCGACCATACAAGCTCTCGCTTTTATTCCTCTAGCACTTTCATTCCGCATCCTATTTTCTTTCTAGCATTCGTCCTTTCCCTTAGGCATATACCCTTATCTTTTACTTTAGTATATAATTGTCGGTAGTAGGTGACATTGTCGAGTAGCAGCTGTCGGCCTCTGACTGGGGTCGTCGTGATTGATTAACAAAGCTAGTTGGCGGTCGTCCCTTTTGTTACTCCATAGGGTTTATGGGGTGAAAAGTTCTATACCCCTCTGATAAACTGGGACGCAATCGCAAACTTTTTTAAGATGTTACTTTCACGCTGAGAAAAATAGAGCTTTTTTGTAAATAATTGAATAGTTAGAGCTGTTGATATTAAATTTTATAAAGCCCACATACATTTTAAGAAAGCCACTGGGATTCGAACCCGAACCCCTCGAACAAGAGGCAGAATTCTAAGGCATTGGGCTTTCACCGCTTTTCTATCTTTAGTGAAAAATACCTCGTTTTGATTTAAACATCAGTTTCGTTTTAAGAGCGTTTCGTACCAACGTTTCTAGGAACTAGGCTTAGATTTGAAGTGACTAACGAATGGAAATCACAATCAAAGATTCTGATAGGCAGCAAATAGAGAGTTTGAAATCGTCACGAAATTCGGTTCCTCATTTGGCAGTGTACCTACTGGTTTTTTCTAAAAGCACAGAGATTGAATAGTACAATGGTTTTACCATTCATGGCATACCATCACATTTTTTCTACAATCATCCCAAATTGTTTTATGAGAAGATTTCAGTTTAAATAGTTCACCAATTAACACCAATTTCTTTAAATGTCAAATTGCCGCAACAAACATTTTTAGGTGTTGGAAACCATTACAATACTGTAAGATGGGGTTTGAAGCTCGTAAGTGGTTGCTGCAATTGACGCTACACGGTCAATTCAAGAGCTAGGATTGGCTGGCGCTGAGGAGGAAAAAGAAGAACACGAATATTGAAAATTAAATTAAGAACTGTCATTATTGTAACCACATGGTATAATAAGATGCTTCAAAACAAGGTTTAGTTGTAGCCAAAGGCCATAACAATGCTTAATACAGCCAGAAGCTAAATGGTCTAGGTAACACACCAGTTCAGGCGAAAAGGCAAAATAAACTACGAACCTAAGCGAAAACTTTAATACGTATACGACAACTTTTAATAACATTACTTATGACGTAAAAAATAAAAAATGTAAATTACAATCAAGAATTCCAGCTGCAGTAAACAGTGGATGAATTCTACGAATTCTCTCAGAATTCGTTCCTTCATTAGACGCTTTCCCGGTTTTTCACACCAGCACTGAGTATACTCGTACGTAAGTGTAGCTCAAAGAGAAGGAACGGAAAAATTGGAAACAGGAATTCCATTTGGAACTTTTCCGTGATTTTGAGATGGATTCGGTGTTCGGAAATTGAGCGTTGGTTTGTCTTTTTTAGTTTAATCGATTGGTATGGTATCGATTGCGTAAGAACATTGAATGTTTGAAGGGTATCGATTCGTCCAGCTTCTGTGCATAACTCTATGCTACATTTTATAGGGAATCTGTAGTTAATTACATCACAGCTATCGGTCGCATTACAGCGGATAGAAAAGTTCATTTTATAACTGTAAAATGGTTTGAATGGGGCTCTTGGCGGACAATACGCGCGGTAATGCGAGTGCTTTGTGCTCGCGCTCAATAGAATACACTCATAGGAATGTTAGAGGATAATAATATGTCGTATAGAAAAGTGGCTTTTTGGGTTAATATTTTCAAATATTACATAGTTGTGTGAAACATTTAATATGAAGAAATATTTGAAGTAAAATAACACCACTAAAATTTGTAAATAAATGACCTTCTTTGGGTAGACGTTGTCTGTAACCCATTAATGACCCACTGCAGGGTCGGGTCTCCTCCCAAAATGAGTGAGATGAAGGCCTTAGTCAACCACGCTGGCTTCATGCTGTTTAGTAGACACATGCCTTTGATAACATTTTTTGTGAGCTCTTAGGCATGCATGTTTCCTCACGATGTTTTCCTTCACCGCAACAGCAGGCGATATTTAGTTTTATAAAGCGCACACAATTTTTAAATTCAAAGTCATTGATGCGTGCTACTGGGATTTGAACCCGGACCCCTCGATTAAGAGGTCGAATTCTACGCCACTGGGCTATCACTGCTATTGATCCGTAATATCTGCAAGAGCTCCAGTATTAAATATCACTTATTTTGTTTATTTTGCCGCAGGTCTTGGTACCTCAGGACTGGGTCGTCGTTTATTTCGTATTTTGCTATAGTTGAATAAACATATTAAGTTAATACCAGTGATACTCACAAAGTAAGCTTCGTAAACATTATTGTTTATTGTATGACTTCTTCGTTCGTACAAAGGTGAAACCTAATTATGTACCTATTTGTATTCTAAACTAACATATTTGTTATAGAATTTACGAGTTATACTCTATGTCCCGAACGTAAATAATGTGCCGCTGTTATTGGATTCTTTGCGTAAAATTTTTAGAATCAAACCTTGGTAATAATACTATACAGATACTTTGACGATAGACGACGATACTTTACGTAAAAGTTAAAATAAATATAGACGAACAGTTGGATGGATGAATAAATTAATGTTCTTTTTTCGTTAACACAAAAACGGCTGTACCAAGTTGAGTAAAATTTGGCGCACAGATAGTTTGAAACCCGAATTAGGATATAAAATACTTTCTATCTCCTCTAAAACTAACCCCAAACTCCCTGCAGACAAAGCCGCGAGTACAATCTAGTTTCTTGTAAAAGCAATTAATGGTTTATTAATTACCATATTCCATTAGACCTTATCTGATAAGCGTTTGAGAACTTCCTAAGCCGTTCTAATGCCGTTTTAGACAAACTTCGCCTTCTCTGACCATAAACTTGATTTAGAGGGACAATACATAATGGGTCCTTTGACCTGATAGCTGCATCCATCAAATGTTAGTCATTACTGAAATGTCAATTTCAATAGAGAGATTTACCCAGAAATGGGTGGCACATAGATAGCCGATGAGTTCGATTAGATTTAAATTAATAATTAAAATATAAAATTAAGCA
The DNA here is from genome assembly GCA_905147235.1 of Erynnis tages. Classification (NCBI taxonomy): domain Eukaryota; kingdom Metazoa; phylum Arthropoda; class Insecta; order Lepidoptera; family Hesperiidae; genus Erynnis; species Erynnis tages. The sequence goes on from LR990092.1 coordinate 4,886,940, forward strand.
CTAGTTATTTAAGACATAATTATTGTATGCCCGCATAGGGTAGACTGTTCTTAACTTATTATAATTTTGTAACATCTTACTCGTGTAACAGTCAACAATAAACGCATTCTTTTCAATTAAGCGCTTTGTGGGCTTAGTGCATATGTATTGAGTAATAAGCTGCGTTATGGTTGCCTGGTGTGGTTTAGCGCCGCTGTTTAGTAGATCGCAAGCGATCGAAAAAATTAGGCAACATCACAGGTGCGACAGTCGTAGACAGGCGCGGTCAGCATCTGCATCAGCATCAGATGGGTCATCTTTTCTAGGGCGAAATAAATGCACGCTTCCGTGCTTCGGAGGGCACGGAAGCCGTCGGTCCCGGTTGTTATCGATACGATACCAGTCATTAAACCTTTCCGGAGGCTCTATGGGCAGTTTGAAAATATCCGATCCGACATGGGTTGGCCACAAGACGGTTTCTCCGTATTGTACTACATGACGAGCCCTTTCATTTGATACCTGTACTGGGTGGGTTGCACAAATATTTTTGCAATCCACCACTGCGTCACAGCGGCCATTTGGTATTAAAAACAATAATAATTATTATAATATTTGCATTGCTATCAGAACCTAATGTGTATATTGTGTATTCTAAATTTTAGCTCAATCGGGCACAGGAAAGTTAGGGTAAAATTAGCATACAAACTAACAAGACAAGCGTAAAAGTTGTGTTATTAGTTGAACTTATTACGTAACAGCGATGTCAGCCTCGTCTACTTCTGTTACACTAATATAAAATACTGATTTTTATCACATTTTTCTTTATTTATATATTTTATATCGACAGCCTTAGTTGTGTTTAGATAACGGGACGAGGGTGACGTTGCCAACAGATGGTATCTTCTGATTACGTCACTGTTATCCGAGATCCATTTTGACATGCGACACTGGGATATTACCGGATATAATATGAAGGAATTTCCTTAATATCATATCTTTATTTGCCGAATTATTGGGAATAGCTGATGTCATCGCAACGTCCCTAATCCATAACTAATAAGTTATTCTATTCCTGAAACGAGTAATATCAACATCAACATGATTTAATGATGATGTTTTAAACCGCTATATTGAGCCCATAGTAAACACAACTGATATTAACCTGTTGTTTTTGTTGTGAAATTGTTGTTTTAGGGCGAGGCATGGGATCTGACCTCCAAAACGTAAACATTTTATGTACTATCAGAAAATCACCATTATCTGAAATCTATTTCCTTGTTAAACTGCATTGTAATTTTGTATAGATTACATCGACGAGGGTAGCGCGGCTAACAGATGGTCCTAAATATTTCCCCGAATCTGAAAAATAAGGCAATTCCTTCATAGCTTTTATTAGCGTCTATATTACGGAGGACGCCTTTATTAGGAGTTGTTAAAAGTAGCTAACATAATATATTGTATTATCGATAGATGATATTAGTTTTATACAAACCACTTACAATAATAATATTATTTCAAATATGATTAATCCATGGGTAAGGAGCATCAGCAAATTTATTTCTCTACCTTATGCAGTCGTCCAGATCTCTCACTCTCATGGAGTCTATTACTTATCTAAAGGTGGAAAATAGAAAACAGATGTATTAGCTGCTGTCTGGCTGCCCTTTCATGGCCCACTATTGGGCACTGGTCTCTCCCCACAACAAAAAAAAGCCTAGAGCATATTCCACCAAGCTGCTTCAATGCGCATTGATGGGAAAACGGGCTAATGAGCAACCCTTGAATGCCAAGGTTGAAGGCTAAAGAGCGGATCTTAATAACTTACTATGGTTGTATGTGAACATACACAGTCATTTGATTTTACTGTACACTTGCAACACCTTTTAATTAAGTGGGCCAAACCGATTTTTATCACAATAGGTTTAGAAACACCACCCTACAACGTTTAATTACAAATCGACGTCACGATTATCGTAGTATCCCCGTTTCATTAATGTCGAAACGATAGCAATTTTCTTAGGGAATTCGCTGAAACGGGACAGGTGTTCTGACAAAGATTGTTACTTTGTGATTAGTTTTGAAATGGGGTATTAAGTACCATTTGAATTTAGGGTTTTAACGGCTTTGAGCGGATTCGTGTTGAGCATAGCACCTACGTAGAGCGTTCTACGGTTCGTAGCTTACGTAGAACATTCGTAGATGTGTTGCTACGAAAAGGATTAGAGCAATAATGGCGTTGAATTTTGTGAATAAAAATTTATGATCAAATGTAATTAAAATGTGTTTTTTAAGAACACTGGAATTAAATACGATAAAAAAGTTAGGAAAATAAATATTTAGAAATTTATTACTCCAAATATTTTTCCACTAACACGCTTACAGATACTTGAGTTTGATTGTTAATATTTGAAAGTATGTCAATTCTATTTCTGAAAATTGCAATGCAATGAAAATAATAAAAAAAATGAGATCGACTTCAAAAAAAAATTAATATCCTAATTAGCTTAGCAGCTGATCACAATCATAATAAAAGCCAGCAGTAATGCCATTCAATATTTTTCTTTAGGTATATTACACAATTATCCACTTTAGGTATTTTTTAAATACTATGAAACGCTTACTTTTATTTCTTACACAGTTACATTCACATTCTTTCTTTAAAGTAGACCAACTGCTGAAAGCAACATAATAATATCGAATAGACTACTTCGTGTGCACCAAATATCCAGCAATATCCATCAAGCATGTAAACTACTTCTCACTGCCAAGTATGATACGCTGGTCAATTATCCTCTGCAGAGAAATTTGAACTCTGAGCTTTCAGCTTTAAAGTCTAGTTTGGTTTGGAACCCCAATTATGAAGAGTTATGCCAGATGGTCTAATTGTTCTGGGGAGCAACACAGCTGTATTGACCTCTCGGTCTTAGTGGGTCGGTGCTGAAATTGTAATATTTATCTCTGCTTTAATATTATATGAAGACTTGAGCTTATGTGTTTTGTTAAAATAATATCCTTGTTCGACTTAGTCCACGACATATACAGAGTGAACTTCTCAAGTGGAATAGCAAAAATTTCCCCATCCACGCACACTTGAAAAACTCACGCTGTATACACATAGTATTATTATGAAGAACTTGCTGCTTCATGGCGATTAAGAGGGCGACGGTGTGCGTTCCAAGCTTAATGCATTTATTGTACTAGCCAAATATCCTATGCATTTCAAGGCAGTTACTATGGCAGTTCTTCCCTGAAAAATATTTAGGGTCAATCTTTAAATATTCATAGTTGTAACTAAAAGTCCAGGAGCTCCAAATTCACAGTAGAGTGATTGATTGATGACGCCAGTACGCGGTCGTCTGTGACCCGGAACTTTTTGCGCTGCGCAGTGCGGTCCACTTCTTACGAAAAATAACCCTGGTAATATAGGTATATTACATTATATTACACTATTACATTGTAATAACATAGTTTTTTGCACACTTTTTACTTGGTGACATTTATTTCTGGCCTTTCTTTTTTTTATATGCTTATAGGGTATTTTTCAACCAAAATCGTTTCATTTTGCAAAGCACCTTCTTTCCTAAGAAAATATTTTGTTGTTAACAAACAAATTTTAATGATTTCTGAGCGAAAAACCAACACTCCAGTGGGTCATGAATTAGTTGGTGACAAGTCGGCAATTTTACTATCGTGCTTAAAGAGGTAATGTTTAATATAATTTTCTGCATTTAATATAAGCTTCGGCTATCTAGGCTAAAGTAACGGTAGTTACTTCAAATATAAACTATATTTGAAGTTAAGAATGCAATTTTTTTTCTTACTCGCAGAAACATAAATATACTGACTGAGCATAACCCTACATTGCATTTCAATGAAATTATTGTAGTAGGTACATTTTAAAGTTACCCTATCTTTTATTGCGATTAAATATGAGAAGATTTGCATTGTAGTAGGGATCTGATATATTCATAGTGATACAACGGTGAGCTCAGGACCGGACTACATTTTCACAGTAGAGTGATTGATTGATGACGCCAGTCCGCGGTCGTTTGTGAACCGGAACTTTTTGCGCTGCGCAGTGCGGTCCACTTCATCCGATACATAAACCCGGTGGTATAAGGTAACAATGTAGTTTATGTGCAAACTTTTTACTTAGTGCTACATTGTTTCCTACGTCTTTTTTTGCTTCGAAAGGCACGTTAAGCCGTCGATTGTCATCGACAAGATAACAGTCATTAGGTATACCTTGTCAGAGGCCCTATGGGCGGTTTTAAAACATCCGACACTGGTACGTTATGCCCGTTGTATATTAATTGGCCCGTTTGTTTGCAAATCCGCATTGGAGCAGCGCGAAAGATATACGAGAAGAAGGGTCTGCAACAACTTTCAGCTACAAATAGGCACCAGGTTGCAAGGTATTGACGCTTCAACTCATTCCGGTGTGAGTGTGCGTAAACACGCAGTTTTGCATTTTGTAGCAGTGACGTCATCCGGACTTAGCCCTTTTTCCGTCAAACGTGGCAGTGTGCGTGTTAGACGACTAAAAGCTTCTATAGCTTCCTAAACTTTAGTTTGTCCTTGGTTGAGTAATATCCCTGTATTTGAGTCGTGACCCACGCGACGGCTAGGTTCCACCTCGGGGTTTGTAAATTTAACTCGGCAGACTTTGATAAATTAGTGTCAGTAAAGATTAAAGTACCTTTGCAAACTAAGTGAGCAAATAGTTTCTCGTCTAAATGATCAAAATGTGGTAAATATGAATAATACCTTTACTAAGTTTTATAGATAGATGATAATTTAAAATATACAAAACTCTTTATTTCGCAAATGTCAAATCTATCAAGTCAGCTGTTCTATAATATTTTTTTTAATTTGTTAGAAATATACGTAATATACCTAAAGATATTTGAGACACAAATAGAAACTTGTGAGAGCAACTTATAGAAAGTGTTATGTAGCAAAGATTACATGTTTCGCGCTCACGTACCTACTCGGTACAAGCAGAAACAATCTCTAGTAATGTCTCCTTTCAAGTAGGTTTGAGAAACTTACATACCTGTATCGCAACACCATGCAGTTATTACTCGCGTTCTATGAGTAGAATATAATATCTGAAACAACAAAATATAAATAGAGTATTAATTTTGATAGACGATAGTCTAGAAATAGCAACCCTCTCATATTAAATGGGAGGACATGTCGTGTCTTGCATTATGTCATGTCGTAACGGGACACATGTTGTGTTATGACGGGACATTGTGTTGTAACGTGACGTGACATGACATGACGTCATAATTCATGACACATTGTGACACATGCCACGTCGTGACTCTTGACAAAACTCGTTGTGACACAAGTTGCGTCGTGACAAAAATCGTGCCGTCAAGATTAATCGTGTCCAAGATTCATGACTCAAAATAGGCATACACTCAATTGTAAGGCTACAGCAATAAAACAACAATGTGTAAAGTTGAATTTATTCCGTCCAATTCTCAAAAGTTCGTAGACGAATAGCAGGGACGCAGTCCCAATAGCAAACGAAGTTGAATTAATAATAAGATAGATGCGGGTAGTTTAACACCTGCAGACTGGAGTGCTTTAAATAATGAACAACTTAAAGTTGGATGTCGTGTTAGGCTATCGTAAACAATTTGTTGAGGAGTGGATGGCGTCGCGATTGAAGTAAATTGAAGGTAAAAGGTATATAGTTCAGAAACTCTTAGTTGGTAGAGCCATAGTTCTAGGTTGTTTTAGTTACTATTCCAGGGAGGTAACTCACTGCCAGCCCTGCCAGTGTTATTTCCTGCCAGCCCTTCAATGTTAGATAATATTAATGAAACATAATAACCGTGAATTGGCCGTAATGCACTGAAATATTTCGAACTCATAATATTATCCCGTAGGTATTAAATATTTTTAGTATTAAAAAACTTATAATTTATGAAACAAACAAGTATTCATATCTTTCACTCCATACAAAAATTTGATTTTAAATTTTTTAACTCCTCTAAAAATCTATTACCTCTATTTGTTATTACACTGTGGACGCCTGTGTAGTAAGCTGTGTATGATTTACGTATCTATGGATGTGTGCGTTTCGTTTCGGTATCGCTAAAACTCAGACTAAGGGTACTGGTCTGCGCCTTAGTCCTCAAGTGTGATTATTTTCTCTATTTGAGGTTGATGTGGGTGTCCATGGGCTGCAGTGACCATTTAATATCATACGGTTTGGCGTAGATGCCAGTTAAAATAACTGCTCAAAATCAACAAACTATGTTTGGGCTGGTTGTAGCGCGATTATCATACGATTTATGTCCTGTCTGCCTGGTCTGGTGATGAAGGAAGGTCGTAGTAGTAGTAGTAGTAGTAGTAGTAGTAGTAGTAGTAGAAAAATAGTCGTAGTTTTCAGCACTGATAATGTTTCACTACTATTGCAGCAGTTCATTATAAGTTTAGCGCTACAAAGCCTTAACGAGTTGCATCCTCATTAAATTTCTTCGGTCATTATTTGTGATTCGCCAGAGATTTTATTTATTTTTAGTTTTAATTGAATCTGTTTTAGGGTTCCGTGTCTAAAATGTAGACTAAGTACTATAAGTGAAATAGTTCGTTATTCGTTTGTCTTTAATTATTGTAATGGAAAGGGATAGGTACGCGACAATATAGTGGCAAGATAGCTCTTTCCTGCATCTCCGTTTTTGTTTGAATTAGCGTTATACCTTAAAATAGCCCGCAAATTCTACATTAAACCTCAAAACTAACCCAGTTGAAACAGATTTAAAATTTAAAGTGGAATAATAAAATCCGGTGTCAGACCGCATGAATTTCAATGCGTCTTTAAAACTGGTTGTAACTGGATATAAATTCATCACATTAAAATATATGCAGGCGCAGACTAATGTTTTAAACAGACGACCACTGTATGCAGACCACAGATAGAAGACCGCAAAATGTTTTGTTTTAAATACTTTGGCTGCAATAATACCTAAATTTAAAATTTGTAAAAAAAATGCAAGCTTTTTCCAGAAACTTCTTCACCGATATTCGGATAGGAGACATCATTATTAATAGACATAGTCAAAATTTGAGTTAAGCAGCGCAGAACTTTTCGAGTTCTTAAAGCGTAAACAAACAACGTTTTTATTTATTATAAGGTGTCCAGTTTAAATAACAACAATCATTCAAATCAAATCAAATATTAATATTTGCAAAATTATGGGTATTGGTTTTACAGTACATTTTATCGCTCGTATCACAAGCAAGAAAATTGTTCCAAACGTAAAAAACCTTCTCGAAATAAGTTGCTTTACGCTCACATCCTTCCTTCCTTTCAGCCCATGTCAGTCCACTGCTGAAAATGGGCCTGGACTATGGCATACAAAAGCAATAATAAAATCGACATTTACAACTCGAAAAATGAAAATAAACTCAAATTTTTATCCCACCTCTGTAAAAAACATCAAACAAGCCAAATCGGATCCCCCAAACCTCAACGGCCTATTTTTATTTTCAAATTTCATCACAATTTACGTTGAGATTCGAGCACGGTGAGACGAACTTTGTTAATTTCGCTAAAAGTTTCTTCCTCTAGGGGGTTATTACGCAGGCGCGAGCGAACTCGACGGAATTATTCTAAACCGAAGCTACCGATCTATCGAGATTATATTCATTATGGCGCGTAAACAAGAAATTAGGTAATTACAACAAACCCAGCTCTCAAGGGCCCTGGTTACTCAGATCAAAAGGGATTGTGCTTTAAATAATTACTTCTAAGAACTGTGGCACACGTACGAATTTCGTCAAGTCTCTTCACATTTTTCGATCGAGCTTTATTAATTCCTTATGAAAAAGCTATTTATAAACCTCCTTATAATTTATGAAACAAATGTTTAAAATGCATCGATCTATATCAGCCAGAAGCTACTGGCGACCCCCCCCCCCCCCCCCCGGTGTTGCACGTGTCAATAGGCGACGGTGACCACTTACCATCAGGTGGCCCGTCTGTCTGTTTGCTTGCTCCATTTATAAAAAAAAGCACTCACTGTTAGAGGAGACCTAATATGCAAATGGTTTTAGAACAGTCACTGCCGATTAAATAACTGCAATATCAGCTATGAGCCTTTTGCTATTTTGATAGATAATATTTAATGGATATGCAATTCAGCCTTGATTTTCGGATAGTCCCAAACTAGCATTTAAAACTGCTTATTTTAAAAAAGCATACAAACGTTGGTAAATTAAAATTCACACATGTGCTGAATACCTAAACCCCTATAGCCGAGTCAATAAGGGAATTAACCTAGATCTAACAGTGATTAATCATAATTCCTTACAAGTTACCGCATCAGTTACGATAGTTCATTAATTAATGATACAGAATTTATTAATTTTCACGGCTGAGTACCCACTAATCCCAATTATAGTACAAGTAATAAATAGTTATGTATATATAGAGGCCTAAACTGTTGAGGTTGGTTATTCAATTGACCAGGTTGTGCGTAGTTTACGATTATAGCACAGTGGTTTAGAAGTGACGACCTCTTAATCGAGGGGTCCGGGTTCGAATCCTAGTGGCACGTACCAATGACTATAAGAACAGTTATGAGTGTTTATAAAGTCACAAAACCACAAGCTTTAAAATATCACCTTTATGAATGATAAAGCTGGCTATGAAAGAGAAAAGTTATGAAAATTTCGTATTTGAATTTTCCTATCCCAAAATAATATTACTGAGGGAAAATTAAATACGTGGCGGATCAATTTCCGTTTCAAAGAACTCTTATATGAAGACTTCTAAATACTAATTGATTCGCCGAAAACCTTCAAAAACGATATAAATATTACGTAAGAGTCTAAATTAAAAATAACGTCGTATAAAATGACCTCAAGTTGTCAAGTTAAAAGTGACGTAAGTATTTTGTAGAAATTCGTAAGAAGATCAAATTTAACAACTGTATCATCATTAACACTAGTATTCATATAGTCAATTGTGTTGGCGACGCAATTACTTATAAATAATAATTTCTAAAATATGAATTTTTCTTTATTATTTTTGTCAATTTAAATTTACCAGTTTTATGATTAAATTCTTATTATTTAAATTTAAGGACACTGGCTGAATGAAGGCGCGCGCATTCGCCATAAGTAGGTAGGTATTTTATTTAAAAGAGGGACGTATGCGCGCGAAGCGGCGAGCCCGTGAAAACAATAGAAGATCAATTTTCAGTTAATTTGTTTGCATTATCGAGTCCGCGCGCTTTTATGTCCCAAATATTCACAAAGTTTTGTAATAGTTTTTCACATAGTTTCAATAGTTTATTTTGCCTGTTTTTTCATTGTTCAGTTAATTTACCGTTTCAATTATACATTTTTACAATAAAAGACAATAGTTTTCACTACGTGTTCACCCCGCCGCCTACAAATTGTATTGTGTCATTCTTATGGGAAAAAGATAGCACCTGTACATTTTGCTATACGTAACACACGTTAACTTTACGAATATTTTGAAAATAATGTTAACATTAATAACATAGCGCCTACCTAATGAATATAACCTAATAAATATCTAACAATATTTTTTACACAATACTTTTTCGAAATACTTTTACATGCCATTATTATCCTATACAAATAGCATAATTGCCTGACCTTGTGTTGCGCTTCCAAATTGCCTTTTCTATGTATTTTCTATTGTGTCCACAACGTTACGTCAACATTATTTTCGTTTTGCTAGAACCCTCTTTGAAGAATTTTTAACTTTTGAGCTATCAGCATTTAATATATTATTATTAATTTCATTTCATCAATTTGTAATCAGTGTACTCAGACTCCATTCGAGTACCGTGGTTAATCATTCGTCATGATGCTACCTACTCGAGAACCAATTTCTTCGTTGCGCCTTTTAAGAGGATAAAGGAGGAAGGTAATCAAAAAGGAAATTACTTTAATAAATAAATGAATTACAGAAATCCTATTTGGTGCTTCGCTTTCCCAGAATCTGAAGAATTTCAATCACGAATGATTAATATTGAAATTCGGAAAACATCCACAAGATTGATTGATTCATAATGTAAAACACTGTTTCGTGGTATTTTGTCGTTGTTATAATTTTCCCCATTAGATCTTTCAGGGAACTTCATTAAGGTCTATCGTATTTGCTCCATAATTATATTTTAAAATTTACGGAAAACCTCAGTCTGTCTGACATGTTCCCATACACACATGATAGTGTTGATGATCGCAGCACAGCTTGGCAGGCTTCTCATGTTCTCAACATTGTAAAGCACTCCCAAGTATGCAGGTTTCCTCACGATATTTCTTTTTCCATTAAATAATGCAACTTTTAAAATTAATGTAAAAACGTGCAAAACTTTGAAAGTCGACGGTGCGTATCTTAGGATTCGCCCACCCGTCTTTCTCTTAAGAGCCAGAATTCCCAGTTAGTAGCTACTCATATCTACTTCTCAACCACTTAACATCACTAATAACTAGTTAAAAAAACAAACCAAACCCAACCATTCATAGTGCGTCGTTTGATTGTAAAGCGTAAAAGGAAAATAGTGAATGTTCCGAGAAAACTGAATTCTTTGTAAATAACCTCAATGTCACAATGTACTCGGTTTCATATATTGAAGTCTTCATTCTGCTTCTGTTAGATCATGTTCTTTGTGCAATTGCATTCTTTTTTGAATCAACAGATTTGTGCCGCTGCGCCAGTTCCAGTTCTCTTGTTTTGTTTCCTGGGACTAAAGACTCGTCTCGTTCGTAGGGCTGTGTTATTTAAAATAGGTTGTTTTAGGTATTTGATGAATGACAGTTGGGAAAATCAAAATTATATTTGTCTAGATCAACAGTAGGTACTTTTAGATGCACCTATCCGAAGATTTTAACTAAATAATTAGATATTAAAAAAATTACATGACAAATACCTAGATCAACGCAAGGTTGTCAAGTTAATGTTAATTTATTAATTAATTAATAACAATAACATGATATGTGTCACACACAACATGGCATATTCACGCAAAATCACATCACATTCTGTATTATCGCAATATTAATCTGAGTAGCAATAACTAACAACACATGAAAAAGTGAAGCAGAAAAAAATTAAAAGCAGCGGCAACCCTATTTTAAACAGCGAACCATCAGTAAAGGAAAACGTTAAGAAGTCTTTCGTTAAAAACAATCTGTCTTGCGAATGTTCTTCGAATTTCAATATTAATCACCGGTGTCTGTCATTGAAGATCTTCTTGCTTCGTTGTATATAAATGAACCAAAACGTTTAAGATTTTGATATTTCTCTTTTATTTGTCGAAATGAGATTGAATAAAAAAATCTACTATATTATATAAGTTAATAATCTCCATATTTTTGTGATGTGAAAAAAATTCCTCTTAAGGGTTTATTTAGCTCATAAATTGTACTCGTTAGTTACTCGTCAATTTTTACTCGTTAGTTTAGAATCTGGATATGGATATATCCTATATCTATATCAATTTAAAAAAAGCATATATATTATACTTCAGAGATTGAATCTATGGCTAGACTTTATTTTATGTTCAAAAGTTAAAGACACCTCACTACATGGTATTATAATCCAAAGAAACACAAGTGAAAAAAAGAAAAACAAGTTCGATAGTTATCAAAACTAAGAAGTCCGTATGACTATTAGACGGCCTTATATGCTGTTTAAAAGTTTCAAAATAATCTATGCTTACCCTGCGGCTTTCATTCCTAGCCAATACAAAGGCTTCTAAACAAAGATGATCCAACCCCACCAGCCCCTTCTTACCCCCTATTACAAGAAAGAGACCAAACAGCAAGATATAATAAAAGATTGTAGCCAGTCGATAGTATCAATGGAAATACACAGTAATACCTACTCTAACCGAAGAGCACTACGTTGTATTTCCAAATAGCGTATGCATTTTCAGTCATTTTTACGCTAATGCATGTGTCCGGTTGTATGTATGTTAAAAGTGTCTATAAAATGCTTTTTGATGTCGCATTTTGAATAAAAACAACTCTAAATAAATTACGAACGTATTACAAAAACCCGTATGTATATTGATTTCAGCGTTCTTTCAACATTTACCAATTAGTACGTATTGGTAAATTTTGTAGGATTCATTTTGTGTAGGCACTTCTTTATTTGCTTGTTGTATGGTTTGATGAGCGCAGTAATAAAGCATATTATTTTTCCTCGATATTCGAATTCTAATTGTGAGAGTTGTCTGAATTCTTGTACAAAAGGTTATTCCGCTTATTCACCATTGTTTTCTCGAAGGGTTTCCCCGAGAAATAGTATAGAAGAGATATAAGAATAAAAGGAAGGAGAAAAAGGTGTGTGATTGATGGAAATTGGTAATTTATTGGAGACAATAATTTTGTTCCTTACTTTTTTTTATTCTAAATTTATTTAGGGATTTTTGTATAGATCCTTGCATTAAGCATGTAAATCTTAAGCCTCATATCTAAATTTTTGATAGGTAATTACTTGCATTAAAACTGACATTAATTATTTTACTTTTGTTTATTATTTAGAAATTGCAAGAAGAATTTTCATTAATTTTAATAGAGTCCAAATGTATAGTCACTGTTGAATTTATACCTACACTTTAATTTCCGGATAACTACATTAAATTGGATTCAATTGGTAATTAGGTACCAAGAACTGCTCGAATGAATAAGATCCAAAGTATCCGATAGGCAGTAAAATTTCCGATGTCTTAATTAATTAGATGCAGCAATCGATAGTTGTACAAGTTGCGAACTACGATAAAGTTTGCGCAAGTTAGGCAAGACAGCTGCCTCGGGTTAGGGGAAGCTGCCACAAGTAGGTAGGTATGTCCGTTTTTGTTAGTAGCCGTCCATGATCTCTATTTTCAAGTTTTCACAACAAGATACATTTCAATTTGGTCCCATAAGCGATTATCATATAGCCAGATAATCATTGAAGTAACTCAAACTCCAATTTGTACCCAAAATTATTGTGGATTTATGGATAGGGCTGCTGCTAAAAAACTGCTAAAAAACTGCTGATCTAGACAAGTTTTTTATCTCTCTGAATAAGTTTCTAAATTTCATGTGGATAAAGTTGCGGGTTGAAGCTTGTATTTTTATATCTTACTGGAGATGGAGATGGAGAGAACAGTCATCATCATCACCCACATACACTACGTGGTATCCACGCCAAAAATGTCACTAATTTATAAAAGTGCAAACAATTACCTCAAAACGTACAAGGATTAAATAACGAGTACCTACATTAAGAAAAATTCAGCACCACTTAACTGAATTCACACATACGTATTGCCTCAATAATTAGCAGAACAAAGACACGCGAAGCATTCACGCCTCAAATGTTGCTTTTAATTAATTTTAGTGGGATCCATTCTGAAATAAAGGGGCGACGTGAAATAATTTATCACCGAGAGCCTTAATGTAGGAAAGAGGTCATGCCTAGGCTTTATAACGTGTTAATATAAAGCCTGAAAATAGTTTTTATTGAAGTTGAGCGTTTAATGAACAAGGGGTAGGTTTTTAGGGTGGCAGCGCGAAAATAGATCACGCGAAAATTAACCCTTAAATAGAGCCCTTATTTGGTACGTTATAAAGCGTTGACCTAGAGGTGTTCTTAACAAAGCGAAGGGCGTAAAAAGAGAGATGGTTGGGGGTATGAATAAATTATTTGAACGAAATTTTATGTTTTGCTTAAGTTAACATGATTGGAGCTACGTACGTGCTGAATCCAAGATAATCGCGAAAAACTGATTTTTGTGACATTTGACCTTGACTGACGTGAGGTAGGTACATAACGCCGAAATGAGTTTTTTTGTGACAACTTTATATGACAAAGGATTTTGTGCGACAACTTTTAGAACTACAAAGTGACCTTGATTTTGGTGTTCTAAAAGTATACGAGTTTACAGCCTGCTACCCGAACATTCCGGAATGAAACCTTATTAGACTGGACTAAAAGGCGAACTTTCTTCGCACGAGTGTCCATGCATTTTTACACTTTTTGAGAATATTTATTACCTAACTATGGTTGAGCTTAATGCCTCGCTTCACAGATTAATTGATACTAATAATTTAAACTAAAAGTAGAAAAAACCACATCCCGGCCTATCAAATCCACGACCTGAGAGATTTAAATTAAAAAGCTATGTTTAAAAAACGAACATTCTGGTTGGGTAAACAAAACGCCGACTTTGAGCATGTAGGTCAAAGTACGTAATGAAAATTTGTGTAGGGACCTCTCTCACCACTATTCATGCATATGAAACTGACTCCTGCCAAGGCGTGTGGATATTCCAACGAATTATTCAAATCTAGAACGTTTATAGAAAAATATACTGGAACGAGCTTAAATTCGGTTTGAATGCTAATTTTGTACTAATTACCTCCAGATATAAACATAATATGTATGTGAAGGGCGCGGGGCTTGTTTTAACAGCCATAAGTATACGTAATAATAGTGTTTTTTCCTATATTTTCAACTGTATATTGTAGTCGAGTAAAGTTAGTATATTCTAATGAAAAAACCCGTAGCTAGTAGCTACATATCTAATGTTATTCACACAACTTTTAAGATATGAGGCTGTTATTATTAAGCTATTATTAAGAAGATATTATTATGGATCAAAATATAACAAAAATGTTTACATTACCTCTCAATATATAGCAACCACACCTACTATTGAAGAATATTTTCTTTTTTATTAAAATTGGCACAAAAGGATGTTTTATCTATTCAAGCCATTTTTATTACTGAAACAATTTCTTAGACCAATTTCTTAAATCTCTTTATCGTATAGTATACAGCAAACAAAAATTTTATTATGAAAATAAACTGAGTGAAAATTTCAAGTATTAAAAAGATAATAAAGTGCTAAAATAATAAAAGAAAACTCAATTTCTTTACGATGGAAAGAGTTTTTTGTAAGAAAATTATCTTTGAAGGACCTTTTAATTTTCTTCTACAAAACACTTTTTCAATAATTGGTATTTTTAATTAATTTTTACAATATGGGTCATAAAATCAATAACAAACCCACTTATGACACTCAATCTTCGTCTATGTTATAAACCAATACTTATTTCAGACATCAACGAAACCCAACGTCTCTATAATAATCCATCTACTATTATTTCAGTGAAAATCCATTTGAAACCAAGAGATATTTACTCTAAGAGGGAATACAAATCTTGATTATTCTCTCGTAGATTAACTAAGGTTTTAACGTAAACTTTGGAAGTGTGAATTCTTTCTTTAGCGTGTTTTTTATACAAATTGAGACTTTTCTTTCTTTCCTTTCTTCCTTTCAGCCCTTTGTAGTCCATTGCTGGACATGGGCCTTTCCTAATTGATGCCAATCCACCCAATCCTGGGTCCCTTTTAATCCCTCTTCATTTCCTCAGGTCGTTAGTCCACCTGGTATGAGGCGGCCTGAACTCCTTTTGCCCAGACACCATTAGAAGCCAATTAGGTCGCCATTAGAAGACCTTTCTTCCTCATCATTTTGTCAGTCCTGCGAACGATGTGGTCATACCGTTCTCGTGGACATTTACTAAGACCTATACTAAATTCCGAGAAAATATTCTTCTCCTCTAAGGGTCACTTATGGTTGTAAATACATAAACTAAACAGTTACAACGTTTACCACTCGATCATCTTCTGTGGTGTAAGCCGACACACTATCCAGCTATCTTGGAGACCCGTCTGTCTTCTCGGTAATCCAACTGCTATCATCTCGGTGCAAGCAATCCATTTGAACCTGAGCTATTCACTTGGTAACACAAAGCTAGATTATCGAGCTCAGATAGCTTCGGGCTGAGGGAAGTAGAATGTCATGTAAACTTAAAGATATTATTGAGTCAGCTCCTCTACTCACTTTTTCTCTCCCAAGGTTTTCAATAGCGTGATCATGAATACTATAGTCAAAATTTACTTATAGTTATAGTTAGCTATATTAACTATACTAATAGTTAGCTATGAGTTATTTGGTATTGCCACAATAATTACTACATTCCAACATATACGTTACTATTATTGAAAATAAATATACCCTAGACTCTAGAGTATAAACCGATACCTAATCTAGTCATCTCAGTCCCAGCTGTCTCCACAGTAATCCATCTCATATCGTCTCAGTGCAAGCGATCCATTTGAACCTAAGAGCAGCTATTTACTGGATAACTCGAAACTGGAATATCGAAATATCGAGCTTAGAATTTGAGTTGGGAAAAATAAAATATTATAATTCTGCATATGGATGACAATGAGGGAGGTTATATTTCTTTTATGGATGATAATGACAATAAAATTGACCTCGTGAATTATTAACGACGACCCAAGTGGCGCAGTGGTTAAGACACCGGTGCGCTGCGCGGAAGGTCCTGGGTTCGATTCCCAGCAGAGCAGAGATTTTAATGATGAATTTGAATTTCTGTTTCTGGTCTGGGTGTATTATATTGTGTTCTTGTCTTGTGTGTGTCCATGGCGCCCACGACACAGGGAATCCTAGTGTGGGGCTATGAGTGTGAAGCGTTATTAATTAATAGTATTTCATGTCATTGTATTATATTGCCTCTAGCCCATGATCTACAGCAAGGTCGGGTCTCCTCTCATAATGAAAAGGATGTAGACATTGGTCCACCACGCTGGCCTAGTGTGAGTTGCTAGACGTATTATATAAAAAATGTGTTTTTAATTCAAGCAAATTTGTTCCTTAAAAACTTTTGGTCTCTTTTTAGCCTTCCACGTTTATTTTGGCGTTTTGGTATCGTCAGTATTTGAATCTTGATAAGGAATATTAAGTATAATGCTTAATCAGCGCCTTGGTAATAAATCGATACCTAGTGCAGCTATCTGTAAATCTATCTATCTCAACAAGATCAGTTTCCATCTTCGTTTAAGCAATCCATTTGAAACTGAGAGCTGTTCTGTCGGTAAAATGAAACTATATAATCCAACTAAGATAGCTTTATGTAATACGTTGATGAAACAGCTAGTAACAGTTTCTTACGAAAGCACTTTTATGTTTAATATAAAATGTTTATGAAAAATAACTAGGTATTTTAAATATTAAAAAATATATCCTTGAGGATGAAGATATTAGAGAACAGATTATATAATATAATAATAATTTAACTATTTCAAAGATCCAATCGTAATAAAGATGGGCATTGTTAATTTTATCCAATAATATAACTTAAACGTTTGTACTTATACATTATTAGTCGCTATTAGTATGTAAGCCTCATAACACAATCATTGGAATTAATGAAACATTTTCCAGTTCCATAAGTACACAATTATATTAAACTATTTTAACAATTGGTAGGCAATTAAAATTACGTTCATTAATCCGTTTAAGTGTTTCACTCATTTATTTAGTGTATTACATTGTTCGAATATTTTAGTTGAAATAAAAACTAACACAGATGAACTAAGAGATAAACTAGCACGAATTACGCAGAATGTATATGGGTTTTAAATTATGCTATGATATTTATGTATTTTGCATTAAGAACTGAAAATATAAAACAGTTATTTTATTATTAATGTATTATTTTAAGCGACTGTTAACTTTTAAAGGGTCAAAAGTGTTCGTACGTCTTCGCTTCCTCGGTTTACTGTAATTTGTCAAATAAGATTTGACAAAGGGACAGTAAACAGGTATGACGAGTATGCAAGCCTCTACTTCTATTCAAAGATATTTCTATAGTACGCTGTCGCAGCTGTGAGCAGCAGGATATTGCTTTACGTCGAGAGTCTCGCGATAACCCGTTAACGCCGCTTTCTGAGTTACATTACCGTACACTGAGATGTTCCAGGTGGAATATCATTATTTTAGTGTGCATCTTAATTTTCCTGTATTATTTATACTTGAGAACTCCATCATAATAATGGTTGCTTTGCGATGCCTTAAGTTGCAACTTGCAACGTTTGCTTGTTTGTGTTTCATAAGATATCTTATAATGATATCTTACTTCTTTGTAGATTAAAAATACAATTTTAGCAGTTATTTAATTATATCTTTACTCTTTTAGTTTACTAAAATTAAATCAAATATATGAATCAGAATCACAGTAATTCACATATGATTTGTATGTTACAAGAATAAACGGTTTAAAAAAGATTACATTCCACGGTAAAAAAACATCGTCATAAAATTGAATGCATGATAGTTTTCCATGATTTTTTCAAAGGCATGTGAGCAATGTAAGAAGAATAAATAGGTATTATGAATGTCTTATAGAATGTTCTATTTTCTTGATTTCTTCCACGCTTAAGTTTCAGGATATTACTGTCTGCTGCGCGTCGTGGAATGAAACGAAACGTCGGCTCTACTTCCTGAGTTATATTACTGCGTTGTCTGTGACCCATCTGACGGCAGCGGTGGTTTGCGACGTTCGTAATGTTATTATGCACTGCTCACATTTGAAGAAAGGTAAAAGCTTCAAGCTTTTTTGATATTATAACCTTCTTAAATACGCAGTTTTCTTAGAGGTATTAGCTACATAATAAATGAATTGCCGTTCGTTAATCTCGCTAAAACTCGAGAACAGCTGGTCCGATTTGGTTCACTTTCGTTTTGATATGTTTCTAGTCCAAGGAACGTTTATACGGTGAGAAATATGAAAATAAAATAATAAAACTATCTGTATTTGGCAGAACGAAGTATGCCGGATCAGCTAGTTAGTAGGTACTATATCGAAGTCAAAAGTATGGATAAGATGTCTTATTGTGTGTATAACATTGTGTGCAGAATTTTTTACCGTCTTCAAAACAGAAAGTTAAATTCTTTTATGAAATTACATTTTGATGTTTTCAGTTTTAAAGCTTCAAGAAACAGGATATTACTGTCTGTTGCTCGCTGCGATATGAAATGAAACGTTGGCTCTACTTCCTCACTCATATTACTGCGAGGCATCTAAGCGATGTTTCAAAATCTTATTATTCATCTAAAGTGTACCTGGTGCTGTTATATGGGCCAAAAGAAGAACGAATGTAGGTAGCACAAGAGAGTAACTGCCCAGTAAAGTCTGCCTTGAAGCTAGCTATTTTTATGGTTGTGAAATCCGAAATTCTTCATAGAAAACTATTTGAATTTCGCCTTAATCCTAACCCTTCGTCGAGCGTCTTTTTGTTTTAGATCCAAGGTCAACGCCCGTACCTACGTACCTACGATTTCCTATTCCAACTCGACATGAAGTGTGAGGGAAACCTCAGAGGTGGATTGAAATAACCTCGCACGAGATTAGTTATTGACGAGTCTCCGTAATAGGGAAAGGGATCGGGGCTTTTTGTTACTAGGTATTACTGGCGTGAAAGTAAATGTTTTTTGTCTCTGTGCGTGCTGTCTTATTTTCAAGTGTTGCGATTAGACTTAGTTTTAAATTTAAACATTCCTATGAACAATAAAGAAAGAAATAAAATACACACGCATAATATATTATGATTCTTATTTGGTTTATTATATTCTGTTTTATTATCTTAAATATTATCTATTAGACTTAAAGCAGGCAGAAAAAACAACCGACCGACCAACTTACGCGACGAAGTTTAGGTCTTTGTCATCTACCATCGGTTATCTACCGTCAAATTGAAAGTAAGTCAATAATATTCGGCGCTTTCTTTTTCAACGCCAATGAAACTTCCCCCAACTTTTCCGGTTTTCTCTCTCTCGACCCAATAGTGGGAGGCACCAATTGAACCGATGAGTCTGATTAGGTAAAGAAACTTAATAAATGAATTGTTAACACTACATGCCAAGTAGTGTATATGAAGTAATCAAATTTAAATAAAAAGAAATGATCGTATTTAAAGTGTTTAATTTATTGTTATTAAGTTATTTATGAATTTAATTCGTTAGTTTTATTTACTTTATATTTGCATACCTAAAAATGGTAAATATAGATTGATGTAAATAATTTGTTACAACTTTATACCTATATTTGTGCAAATAAACGTTTTGTCTTTTGTCTATTTTCGCTTCCATTCAATAATTGTTTTCATGATAATATTATTATCTCTTTCAACTGAAATCCGTAACTTAAACAGTCCAAAGGCAAGCTTTACTTGGCAGAGCTCTGGATCAGACTACTTCGCGGTCGAGCAAAAAGTATGGAAGATAACTTGGCACGTACCCTGACATTTAAAGGTTTGGCGCGATCATACCACTGTAGGGCTGTCACAGGCTGGACTTATAATATTATTTGAAGATAATCAATTGGAATCTAAGTGTGGGATAAGGAGTTATTCTACTAAACGACCCTATTATTCTAAAAACAGCCCTGAATTGTCTATGAAACGTTCTCTGACATTTAAATCTACCGTATGTATGTAATGTAGTAACTGTACAAACGAATAATCCCGATTTTTATATAATATATTGTATCAGGCGTTACTTTGCGGAAATCCATTGTTATTTAAGTTGTATTTATATTTCTTTGCAACAATCCGCACACGTGGAACTTGTTTTGGTATGGACCCACCACCCTCCCTTATCTCTCTGAGTAGGTATATACCATAACAACTTATTCCAATAGTACACGACACGTGTTTCGCCCCAAAACGGAGCATCATCAGGTGATGTGGACTCTACAACGGTTGGTTGGTGTTGTTGGTTCCACGTGTGCGGATTGTTGCAAAGAAATATAAATACAACTTAAAGAATAATCCCGACCTTAGAAACACTATTGGAGCGCTTAGACTGCGTGCGACTGAGTCGTACGTACGACTAACTGAGCAAGGCCTTTTCGACCATACAGTAGGGCTGCCACTTACTATTATACTTAATATTATATGGGAGTAAGGGGCAATATTAATTTAGTCGAGATACATTTCGGTCAAGGTTTTTTTATAAATTACAGAAACATTAACAAAACATAAAAATAGCCCTTAAAATTAATTTTTTAGACAATTATGTACCTACATTACAATAACCAATCAAGTGGCAACCCTATAACAATCCACAGTAATATTAGTAAGCATTGCAAACCACAACGCAAAGCTGGGTAGGACGTTTTAAATGATAATTTATAATACTTGCGCCACTACATTTGTTTCTGACATGTTTGAATGGAAAAGAACAATTCGGGACTCGTTATTTATAGGTCCGTGTTGTGACTGCGGAATAATGTAAGTAATAGTCGGTACTGTGATGAAATTTCTGCTCTAGATACCTATAGCTCTTGAAGTAAGGCCAATGGCACGACAAAAAGTATTTTCTTAATAAGTAATATTAATAATTCGCAGGTGGTAATAGCCCAGATGCTGATAGCTTGACTTTTATTCTAGAGATTTGTGCTGTGAGCATGAACACTATCGTCCAGTATTCGTATAGTAAACCACAGCCATTAGTATGTCAGATGTCAATTTGACTTGACATCATCTCATACTAATGGCAGCTCCATACCATTATGAAACTGCGTAAGTTCGTGCTAGAGGCTGCACTGGATTCGAATCGGATTGGCACGAATCAATGACAATTTCAAGTTATAAGCGTTGAAAAAAATGAATTTCACCTGCTGTAAATGGGAAGAAAAATATGGCGATAAAATCTAATTACTTCATAATGTTTCAAAACAATATGCCAATTCACAATTGGCCAGCATAGGGGACGTAGGTCTATATTATTCTTACTGTGATAAGAAGCGCACTCATCGTGGAAACTAATGCTCATCGTCGGACACTAATGCATCGCAACTGTAGTAATGAAGACTTTTGGAAACTTCAGGTGTAATTCACAAATTTGATGCTTGATTACACCTCGATGTTCTACAATTCTACATTAACCGCTCAACATCAGATGACCAAATTTACGCTACATAGTTACTAAAATAAACCACGATTCGTGTCTAAAACACGATAAAACTGCCTTCATTATTACTGCACTTGGCGGCAAATGCCTCTACATAACGCTCGACGTAACCACACGCTAGAATATTCACGGTGAAGAAAATAAAAAGGAGAAAAGAAAAAATAAAGAACTGCCTTTAGTAAACGAGGAAGTTATGAAACTAGGCACCACTTGCGACTTTGTCTGCATTGTTTAAGATTATTGGTTGCAGAATTTTGTCTTGCTATTGACCACGACCACGACTAAGAAGAAGAAATACAAGATTTGATCGCCAGGACTTCGTACTTATCTTTCCAAGATTATATCATCAGTTTCCAATTTGCAATTTGTATTTTTAGGAAACTTTTTTAATCGCTTTCATTGTGGCGTGAAATGGTATGTCACTTTTTAGAGATTCATAGTTATCCCAAGTGTTAAGGTAATTTTCATACAATAGTATCAGATCTAAAGTCTATAGCTTCAAAATGGCTTAATAGCATATTAAAGCTTGCATGTAATATTATTATTGTATTTTCTTGCCTTCACTAGCTCTATAAGTACTTATAATTTGAACTTATTCATGGGCTTTCATGTAATCTTTACAAAAACCTTTCAGTTCAGTCATCATGTCTATAACTTATGATACCTCATTCTGTCATATTTCAACCAGAGTGAATACAATTTATTAAAGCTAAAAGTGTCATTTATCAGACTAGAATACTAAAATATTACTAGGTTTATTTTAAGAGTAGTTTTTTGTATATAACGTTATTGATGTCAACGACCTGTCACAGAAAATGTGAATCGTAAGTGTGAGATAAATATAAATAGAATGAATTATAATCATTAATTTCCTTGGGTTTTATGATTTCCTTATATAGATACAGCGATTACATAAACACTTATTTTTTAAGTGTGATGCCCTTAAAATGCAATATAGAATGTCTAAGAAACTGGAATATCATCACATATTTAAAAAAGTTAAGTGACAAAAACCAAAAATCAGATCTAACCTTGGGTACTAAATTATGACGACATAATTTGTATTTCATAGTGAATGAATTAAAATTTTATTAAAACAAATCATTAAAATTCTCTTAATCAACTAGTTCTACCCTATTCAGTTCTACCCTGTTATTACCTACTTTTCTTTTTTCCTCTCTTTAGCCTTTGCCAGTAACCCATTAATGACCCACTATAGGGTCGGGTCTCCTTCTCGCAATGAGAGGGATGTAGGCCTTAGTCCACCACGCTGGCCTAGTGCGGGTTGGTGGACTTCACATACCTTTGAGAACATTATTTTTGTGAACTCTCAGGCATGCAGGTTTCCTCACGATGTTTTCCTTCATCGTAACAGCAGGTGATATTTAATTTTATAAAGCGCACATAACTTTTTTACAAAGTCATTGGTGCGTGCCACTGGGATTCGAACCCGGACCCCTCGATTCGAGGTCGAATTCTAAGCCACTGGGCTATCACCGCTTTAGCCTTTAGCCACTTTTAATTGTAATAATAATATATACTACAATGTTTATTCGAATGATGGATGAATATGCGACAACTTATGTAAAGCAAGACAGTTGCTTAAGAATGACTGATGGTGGGGCCTCAAAGTTTGCATAATTAGTGTCACAAAGCAAAGCTTTGGGCTCAGTTTGAATTTATCGCTACGACGGCGATGGGCCTATGCATAATGTGTTCTTGGAGGGGTTTGTTCAAGATGCATCACTATTATAACTTTGTTTCCTTTAAGATTTTATAGAAATGATGAGGACCCGAGTGGCTCAGTTGGTAAAGACGCCAGTGCGCTACGCGGAGGGTTCTGGGTTCGATTCCCAGCGGCGAAGAGATTTGAATGATGAGTTTAAATTTCTGTTTCTGGTCTGGGTGTGTAGTGTTCTTGTCTTGAGTGTGTCCATGGCGCCCACGACACAGGGAATCCTAGTGTGAGGCTATGAGTGTGAAGCGTTATTTATTTATTTAAAAAAAAAGAAAGAAATTAACCAGGTTGATTGATGGTAAAACCAATGTAATTCTATAAAGATGGGACCCTCATAATCAATTTTGAAGAAAATC
The DNA here is from genome assembly GCA_905147235.1 of Erynnis tages. Classification (NCBI taxonomy): domain Eukaryota; kingdom Metazoa; phylum Arthropoda; class Insecta; order Lepidoptera; family Hesperiidae; genus Erynnis; species Erynnis tages. Next base: position 4,910,849 of record LR990092.1, read on the forward strand.
TAGAATCTCAAATTTTTTATGCATGGCTTTAGGGAGACATTCGCACCCGAGCAGGAGAGTAAAGCATCAGAGAGGAGGACCTACCACGTTCTCCTTTGAACCCTGTGAGTGTTATCGAAAGTTACACTACTGAATAAAAGTTTGCTAAAAATATGCGTGCCGCGCTAAAAAAGTTTTCACTTCAATTATGCACTCCATCTTACAAACAAGCAAGTGCAATGAACCGTGCAATAATATAAAACACGGACAATATAGCGAAAAATCTTGGTACGGTCAACTGAAACATATCTGGATGTCGTCCAAATGCTTAAATCTCAAATATGGCACCATATCCCCTCGTAAAACATTGCATGAGTCGTTTTACATACGAAAATTCCGTAGTTAATAACGCACGGAAGATTTTAATTTTTACTCGTATTAAAATTTATTCCGGGCACCACTGGTTTCGGATATTAACGTGCGCAGCGCATTAACGTGCTGTATTAAAAATTGTGCCGTATTTTGGAAAAAATAAATCGAGTCTGATGCGATTTATTTATTTATTTTAAACGAACTGACGGATTACGTGTCTAAATCTCATAACGTGCTGTATAACACCCCTTATTTTGCATCGGGGCTTAAAAAATAAATCGAGTTTGATGCGATTTATTTATTCATTTATTTTGAACGAACTGACGGATTACTGTGCGTCGAGCATGAACTTATGCAGTTTCGTCTAGTAATCGTATCGAGCTGCCATTAGTATGGGAAGATGTCAAAACCAACTGACATAATTATGACATATTAATGATGACGTTTACTGTACGAATACTTTGACGCTCACGGCACTGACCTTTTCAAAGTCTCGCGAAAAAATATTTTTTAAACGACAAAAGGAAACACTTCGTTTTTTATTTTTAAATTAGTAGTTAGCAAACGGTCGTTTTAGCCACCTGTACCGTAAGCATGATCACTATTGTATTCTTATAGTTAACGTCTGCAATTAGTATGGGAAGATGTCAGACAGTCATATGTCAGTATATGGCATACTTACGACTGACGTTTACAGTATGAATAGTGAATACTTTGACGATAGTGGTAGTGCTTACGGCACTGATGTTAAAAGGTCATTGCTACCCAGAGTCTATGAGCATATTCGCTACTATTATTTTACTAATTACTATACCGTAAGAAACGTATTAATAAATAGACCAGATTTATTAATACGTTTTATTAATATGAAAATTTAGTTTTAGTTTTTTAAGATATAATTATTGTATGCCCGCATAGGGTAGACTGTTCTTAACTTATTATAATTTTTGTAACATCTTTTCGTGTAACAGTCAACAATAAACGCATTCTTTTCTTTTCTTTTCTTTACCAACGCCTATGGATACAGAACTGTTCAATCCTTGTCAATGTTTGGTGGGTAATTCGAAATAAATCCACTGACTTTAATACTCTAACGTCAATTTGAAACGACGAGTAGTTGTTGCGTTCGCACCGTGAAAGACAGACGTTCTGTGCTTCCTGTGTTCGTAACCTCCGCTGGTTAGCCGTGCTACCACATTTGCTTTGGTGACGCCCTTGCATCATCATCACATCATCAGAGGATCATCGGCAGTGCCTACCTCATACCACATCGAGAGCGCCGTGCGAGATACGCCCTGTTAATCGTCCAGATCGACTTGGATGTTAAGGTTGGTGGTTTTCCTTTACCCATTGACTTTGGCAGGGATTGTGTCTATCTCTCACACTACAAAACTCAAATACAGTCCACTCAGAAGCACCCCGTGCGACGTTCGCACAAGAACCTTGAGAAAGAAAAATTAACCATCGCTAACTTGAAAAGTGGCACACAATTTTTCTTTCCATAAAAAGATAAGTAAGTAGTTAGGGTTTTCATTATAAAATAATCGTTTCTAAACCTCCCTTTTAATTTCATTCCATTAAGTAAGAAGCTTAAAGGCACCGTCAATTTAATTTAACTGCTCATGAATTTCAGCACTTAAGTCTAGAAATAACGGTGGAACTTTATTATGCACCTGCTTGACTATTAACAATAAGATTTTTAAATGTAGATACATTCGTTGCAAATGAGATCCCATGTGTGTAAAAATCTTTAATTTAAATTATTCAAAGTTCGACGTGTCAGATGGGGAATTTACAAATTCATTATAATGATATCTCTATTATGCTCATGCTACTTTTCAGCTCACATACAAACTTTTCTAATTTGACCAGGCTATTTAATCCAAACCGGTTGTCCAATCCAAAATATGTCGTCGATTTTTTTAATTATTTACTTTTTACTCAGATAAAAAATGTTTTTAGTAATAACATTTTTGAATATAGGTACCGTGTACACTTACGTTTAATAGCTTTTCGCCGTCGATGAAGAACATGTTCCCACAAGACATTTATTCCACCTGCAGAAAGCATTCGACACACTTTGGTACTTATCCAACCTCCCAGCATACTTCTGCTAACTATTCCCGGATCGTAATTGGGACTGTGCCAATTCTAGGAAGAAACGCCGTCATCAAATCCTCGTTGCCACGGTAACTATTCGAAAGATTTCTTACGAGTAAACATCCTGCCAACTTGCACTGCGATTTAGATCTTACGAACTTGGTGCAAACATTTCGAGAGTATTTGCTTAACGCGTAAGTCTGATCAAAATAGTAAGAAGTTTCTGTTTAAAGGAATTTGAGTGCTGGTAATTTTTTTATAGCGGTGATAGCCCAGTGGCTTAGAATTCGACCTCGAGTCGAGTGGCACGCACCAATGACTTTGTAAAAAAGTTATGTGCGCTTTATAAAATTAAATATCACCTGCTGTTACGGTGAAGGAGAACATCGTGAGGAAACCTGCATGCCTGAGAGTTCACAAAAAAAAATGTTCTCTAAGGTATGTGAAGTCCACCAACCCGCATTAGGCCAGCCTGGTGGACTAAGGCCTACATCCCTCTCATTACGAGAAGGAGACCCGGCCCTGTAGTTGGTCATTAATGGGTTACTGGCAATGTTTTTTGTGCAGTTGATCTAGGCGATTTAATATTAAAAGTAAATTTGGAACCAAATTAACCAGAGTCCTTATCTCGTAGTGGGTCACTTATGGATTTCAGAAAATCTGGGATAGTTACGGATATCTTTGTTTGTGACTTAGGCAGTCCTTACTTTCAACACGACACATTCAACCTATTTTCTCGACTTCTATCACTTCTATCTCTTTTGCATTCCGTTAAAAAATTTGAAGAATATCAACTTGAAACCGTATTTATTGTCTAGTAATATTGTCTTGTAGTAGTAAATGAAAGATTTACTATTTACTACAGTATCTTTTACTATGCGTCTAAAAGTCTTTATAGGTACTTAATTACAATACCTTCAGAAAAATCTGTTCATAGAATACATCAGAAAACAGCTTTAAGTTCTACGTATTTATAAATGTAATCCTACTACGTTCTGTCGATGCTATGTTCCTATTCCATACTGTAACTATCGGCGCTCACCGACACCCGGTTTGGTTCACAAAGCGCGCATTAATTCCATTAAGTCAGCTTTTGACGCCTGACTATTCGGAAAATTGGAAAATTGAGCTTAATGTTATTCGAAGTTAGAGGAAATTGTAATCTGAAGCAATATTTCTTTTGATGATATAGACTGATGTATTGTTGATTGTGATATAGATCTGATATAGACTGCTATAATAAGTGTCTCCCAGAAGTGAACTACTTACAATAATTCTACCAGCTGTAACGTCAAGCCAAAGTTTACAATTTCAAAATGCCTATCTTACAACTCTACAAAACATTACAGTTTCTGCATACAATATCTTGCAGCTATTCTTTTCAGAACAAGCTCTTGTTACGAAGCGAAGTTTTTGTTAGTTTGTTAGCCTGAAACTTATAAGCTAATTTTGGCTCTGTTCCACATATCTGTAAAGCAATATTGTGGAGTCGTTGACCCAAAAACTATGTCAGAAAAGAAGTTCTTAATAGCGAGAAATAAGCATAAAAGAATCCTTTCGTAGCCGCAAAACTTATTTAATATTACTAAGTATCGCTGGCGGTCTGGTTCTCCCTTGAACTGAAGTAGTTTAAAAAAGAAACGTTCAGGTCCTCTGGTTTCAAGTGATGCTACATTCTAAGGGCTTTAAGGCAATGGGAGCTCAGTATGCGAGGTGATTATGCCTGGGATTGTATATGGCGTATATGAGATGTCGAAAATACTTTGATATAGTTGCCGTGATAGCCCAGTGACTTAGAATTCGACCTAAAGTCGAGGTGTCCGGGTTCGAATCCCAGTGGCTCGCACCTATGACTTTGTAAAAAAGTTATGTGCGCTTTATAAAATTAAATATCACCTGCTGTTACGGTGAAGGAAAACATCGTGAGGAAACCTGCATGCCTGAGAGTTCAACAAAAAAAAAATGTTCTCAAAGGTATGTGAAGTCCACCAACCCGCAGTAGGCCAGCGTGGTGGACTAAGGCCTACATCCCTCTCATTACGAGAAGGAGACCCGACCCTGTAGTGGGTCATTATTGGGTTACTGGAATGGAATGGAGTTGCCGTCACGAGTGGTGAGCAGAACTTCATTGGTCGGTTTGACATTACTGCGCTGCGGTGCACACGATTGGTTCGACAAACGTCCGTTCGTCAGTGTGCGTCGTCTATTGGTCCAGCACGTTTTTCCGGCTGCTGTACATTGGTCGAAAGTATACAAATATCCCTACCACCGTTACTCTGTGCTCACGACTCATGGCGGTTACTATACCGTGATACCCATCACGCCGTCTCTTGTTAAGTCGATACGCTCAATTTAAGGTCACTTGTATTTTTCTTTGTCAAGCACAAATATTCCATCTCATTCCATATTATATTATACAATATAACCTTTCAATTAATATATTAATATCAACCCTTTAAATAAGACACAATAAATATAGTACCGTTGAGAAAACAATTAAGTAGTTCCGAGAGCTCATGAACTAATATTTATTCAGACAGATGTTGAATTATCATTGTTTTTCTAACATACGAGTAAATTTCCTCGTATATATCCGCTGTACTATAAGTCCCAGAAACAGCATCTCTTATGACAGCTAACCTTATTCATCTCATCCGTAGTAAACAAGCCGCTTGACTTTAATCTGTTTTGCATGAAATTCCTACCGGGATATTTAAATGTCTCCGTTTTATTCCCTTAACAAGCTTGTAGAGTTTCCGTTTGGTGTATCGCTGTAAAAGGTAATTTTTTACATGCTGTTTTGTTTTGTTGCTTGCTATAATTGAAGCGTTTTTGGATTTCTAACTTAAAAGGAATAAAATATCTGGAAATTAATACAGTACGGTATAAACATATGGAAATAATACAGACATTGTTTGGTTGTCAAGAGACTCGTACATTACATTACTTTATACAAATAAAAGATGTTGTCTCTCAATCTCAATCCATATCTGAAGATCGGTTATTAATTCCGGGCGTAAGACACTAATTTAGTTACGCAACATTAAAAAATAGAGCAATCCACGAAGTCAATATTTTACGTAACATTTAAAAATCACATAAATGTTCTTAAGTTTATAATTAGGGACACCAATTGGAAACGGTACGTTCCCAGATCCGTTCCGAATTCGAAATGTATAAGTTTTATTGGAAAATTAGAAAAGTTCCACCTCTCATTTCAGGTGACTGGAATGGAAAGTATGGAAAACTTTATAGATGAAACGAATGGTCGAATCGTTTCAAATAAAAGTTTAATAGGAAAAAATATCGACAAGATTTCCGCTCTTTGAGGCTTCACTGTTGAATCTTTTTTAGAGAAGTTTGCGTGAGTGCTTTTGAGTGTTCTTTTGATTACTTTACGCTGTTTCTTTGTTTGTTTTTCTTGCGTTCTTACACTGATCTTGTTTCAGAAAATTTAAATGTTTTTGTTGCTGTTCCAATTTGGAATGTTGATGTACGTTTCAATTTGGTTTGCATTTAAATTGTGATTGCTACTCTGTTGTTTTTGACGTGTAATGTAAATTGGTTGTTAAAACAAATTGTCGCATTTACCGTTGTTCACATTCACCTGTGACATACTAAGCAGTATGAACAATGAACATACTACTATTAAATAACTTGGGGCTAAATTTTTTTCGTTCCTATACCTACACACATGGTATCTTAATATCATGAGCTATAAATACTCCCTATCTGCGCATGGGCGCTTGACTCTGTGACGGGGCAGATGGATGGACTGTAGGTACTAAGTACTCATGAACAATTTTGCAGTCCCATCTGCCCCCTTTAGGCGAAAGATACATTCTTCTTAATATAATCTTTAATTATGCCAAATCTAGAACAGTGCCAAATTTTCGCTCCACGAGATAAAAAAAAGAAAAAAACATGAAAGATAGTATACTTTTCAACTAATCGTTTAAAAGCCAACTAACGCCAATAGAATAGAATACGTTGGTCAATTAACCCAAACCGCTGATACGCGTTAGTGGGCAGGAAATTTATGTTAACTATTTGTAAACGGTCGCTTTGGTTAGTCAATAGTTTTTACTAACATGTACCGTATTTTTTGTAGCAGGGCTATTAACGGCTTTTGAATATTGTATTTACGGTCAGTGGTGCAGAAAAATGTATGCATTTTGTACTCCATACCTATACCTATTTTAGAGCTTTTACACTTTTTTGTGTACCTATATATAAATACTCTTTAAAAACTACTTTTAAAAGTTGATGAATAACATTTTCGCTGGGGTCATAAATATGCCATCAAAAACATAGCTTGTAAGAGACCCAAGTATCGCAACTCAGTTCTTGCACCGTAAAAAGTTGTGAGATCCATGTATGTATCCATAGATTGACCATCGCATGAAAGCACAATGTACTTATCTCACACGTAAAATATATTTTATTAAAATATATTTTAATAAAAAGTTTACTGCCAATGTACAGCAGCCCAAAAGCACGCCCTAGACCAATAAACGACGTTCACTGACTGACGAACCAATCGCGTGAACCAACAGCGTAGACAACTTCAAACCAACCAATAAAGATTGTGCTCACGAGTCATGCTAACTCCTACTATACCATCCGTCCAAATAATGGAAACAGGCCAACCGCAATAATTAACGGCTTATAAAAGATAATTTAGATTTGGTGCGGTTCAAACCTCCAAGTTAATTTCCGGGGAAAAGTTAACGGTTTCATTGTTAATTAGGTCCTGTGGTCAACTCCAATGGTAGGGTCGCGTCTATTGGTTTTGAGGAGTTTGAATTAAATATTTGTATTAAATTTACTGCAGTTGAATTATAGGTAAGGTTTAAGATGTTTTTGTTATGTATTTGTATCTCTATTTATAATTGTATAATGTATATAAATTAACTCTACAAACCTAAGAACTTGCCCAGAAAAGGCGAATGGTGTTAATGTATATTTAGATTATTATATAATTATGTTATTTTTTTAATATTTATGATTCTTGATCATTACCTTAATCATTCTCTTCTCATTTTTTTGTTGATTTCACCTACCACCTGCTCACTATCACCTTGGGTTGTATGGTAAAGAATGGCGCTAATATTTAGGTTTTTCAATAAAGCTTAAATAAATATACGTAGATATACCTAAATGCAAACAGCTAATCCGTCGGAAATTGAAGATAAAAATATAAAGTTTACATAATTCATTATGTTATTAACTAAAATTAATACATAAATACATAATTACGTGAAGCATGTTTCAGCTAAACTCAACTAAAGTGTACAAACAGGCCGATCCATCTTAGCCTTTCTGCTAAGTTTATTACAAAGTCTATTGAGCTAAGACGTGATCAATCACATTAATGATATAGATAGATGCTCAAGAGATACTGATTTTGCTCCATCCTTGTAGACAATTCAGATGAAATTAGTTCGTATATTGATAGGGTTTATTAACCTTTCATCATATTAATATGATCAAAAACCGTATCATCTACAATATCTACATCATTTCAGCCCTTCAGGGCTTCCCTAATCGACACCACTCCCCCCAGTCCTGGGCCCTTTGAATCCAACACTAGGAAATTTAAAAACAATTTTGATCAACCCATATTTAATTTTATCTTATGCAAATTAAAACAACAACAATAAAATTCCACAAGGGCACGGATCATACTTCGCTACGCCAATTAAGTAACATAGCGGTGATAGCCCAGTGGCTTAGAATTCGACGGGTCCGGGTTCGAATCCCAGTGGCACGCACCAATGACTATGTAAAAAAGTTATGTGCGTTTTATAAAATTAAATATCACCTGCTGTTACGGTGAAGGAAAACATCGTGAGGAAACCTGCATGCTTGAGAAAAAAAAAATGTTCTCAAAGGTATGTGAAGTCCACCAACCCGCAGTAGGCCAGCGTGGTGGACTAAGGCCTACATCCCTCTCATTGCGAGAAGGAGACCCGACCCTGTAGTGGGTCATTAATGGGTTACTGGCATAGGTACAAATTAAATTACGTACATTTTGGAAACAGGAAGTAGGTAAGTCCGACGACCGTCGACTTCACGTGCATGTACCTATTTAATTGAAGTTCGCGAAGCAAATGACTTCACCGCAATGAAGTTTGTATCACACGAACTACAGGGACTAGTTCGGCTAACTTTATAAGACGGTAGCTTAATTTTCTTCATATTCTTGGACTTAAGTAACTAACATTTGTTTTGCGAAATTATTTAAGAGTGTCCTAAAATTAATCTTGAAAAAGGCATACCTACTAAGTGGTTTATCAGATTTTTGTCTCGTTTTTATCGTGCAAATCTAAATTTATAGTTTTGTTTCGTTTCATTTCTATGTTCGGATTGGTGTCGGAAAAACGTTAGTCGTAATTCGAACTCAATATAGGTACTATATCGACGACTGTGTCGTATACTTACATGTTCTATACCTAATACGAAAAGAAAGATGTAAATACCCTAAAACTCATACTTTTATAAAATGTCTGGTTTGGTCTCCTCTCACAATGAGAAAGATGTAGCCTCAGTCCACAACGCTGACCTAATGCGGGTTTCTAAAAATATTTTGTTGAAAATTGATGTTTCATGGTACCTGTTGATAGCCCATGGACAAACTTTTCCTACTCAAATCAGTACCCAGTCTGAGTTTTAGCGATACCGAAACGAAACGCACACATCCATAGATACGTAAATCATACACAGCTTACTACACAGGAGTCCACAGTGTAATAACAAATAGAGGTAAAAGATTTTTAGGGGAGTTAAAAAATTTAAATTTTTGTATGGAGTGAAAGACAGTGTGCATTACGGCCAATTCACGGTTATTATGTTTCATTAATATTATTAAACATTGAAAGAGTGTTAATTAAAAATAAAGCAATTTTTGTGATGATTTATCTAATGCTTTATTAATTTTTTAACTCTTCTAAAAATCTATTACCTCTGTCGGTTATTACACTGTGCATTTACGTTTGGTAAGCTGTATGTGTGCGTTTCGTTTCGGAACTGCTAAAACTCAGACTAAGGGTAGAAATGAAGCCTGCTATTTGCGTCGCCAATTCTGACCTTAGAATAATATAGTCATTGGTTATCCCCTGTCTGAAAAAGCATCAAAAAAGATACGAGTGTCAACTTAAATCACTTTTTAGTTTTTTCATCTACCAACAATATACCAATGTAGGTCCAGCACAAAATAAAACAGAAAAATTTCCTGGTTCCGTGGTTATGAAACTTTGCTAAGTTTTTGCGAGTCACCCGCTGCTTGTTTTGCAGTGCAGTGAAATGGATACAGACTGCGACTGTGTACTTCGTAATTACGCTTTTCACAGCTTATGCTTTAGAGGTTTTTGCATCGAAAACATAAGCTTTATACGTCTTTAAATTAAAAACATGTAGAAATGATAAGGAGTTTTGATTAATTTTACGATGTAATAGCTAATTTTGCGAGTCACCCACTGCTTTTTCACACTGCAGTGGATACAATGGATACAATCTGCGACTTTGTACTTCAATTACGTTTTTCACAGCATATGTTTCAGAGGTCGTTACGAAGAAATAAATTAACAGGATACGTTGTTAAAATGTTCAGAAATGGAAATTATTCTAGATGTATTCTTACGAAATACCCAGTTTTACAAGGTGCTGTTTCGCAGTGCATTGAAACAGATATAGAATTACAGAAAGAGGAAATAATAATCTTGAAACTAAGATCGAAGGATCACTCCCTGATTCACAAGTTTACATTCTAAAATTAAACGTTATCACTTTTGAAAATTGTAACACATCACGTCACCTTTTATACCTTGTAGCGCTCTTAAGTGTATTAGTTCTATTACACCTTATTTCGTGAGCTAGACGAACCGTGCCCGCCAAATGCTGCCAACATTAAAAACTACTTTCATCTTCCATGCTGAAATATCACTACTTCAGTACATCGCCCTCTAAAAGCATGTAGCCTGCGCTAAGGAGAATGAATTTGTAAATGGCATTATTATTATAAACCTCTACAATGAAGATTTTATGCGTACAATTTAAAATCTTATATCTTTTTATTGTTATTTCATGTAAAATATTTCCATGAAAACGGTAGGTTCCTTGTAGTTTGAACAATATTTAGGCAAAGTGATTAGATATTCATAATATGCTTGTATAATAATTTCATTTTGACCCTTTGAAATAATTATGATTAAGACGAAGTATATGTTTCGTATTTTATTCATAGCTATAACATGAAAATGTATTCCGGCACTTGTATTCCGGCACGGAAAAATAGTTCAACTAAAGTTTTTGTATAACCATGTTGTGGAAAAATTTGAACTAATATCGTGTAAAACACTTGAAATTGACAAAGTCAACAGACACTAGTGTGGCCATATCAAAGAAAAAATCCTACGTTTCCTGGTACGAGTCGAGTACCTATACGATACGATACGATACGAGTACCTGTTATGTAGCCCGGGCCCCGGTATCCATTCTCACGTTCACTTATTCACAGCACAAGTCTTACAGTTGCCAAAATTTATTTTCATTAACGTTTTGACAAGCGCGTATAACGTAGGTACTAATGTTTTGTAGGCACCAAGACTTAGTGCTACTTACTTATTTAAGCCACGGGCGAATTTTCGAGAGCTGGCGTGTCGCCAATGTTTTTACCTGTAACACAAGAAAATATACGTTCGGTGAGAATGCAGGAATTGAATTTTAATTCGATTCTAACTTCTCCTGGCTTTGTGTTAATGCTGTTTTGCTGCACAGTGTTACAGTTAATTTGTTATTACCTTGTTTAATTGAGTTGGTTTGGATTACAAAGGCATAGCTGCTACAAAAAGGTATGTCCGTTTTTTGAAGAAACAGCAGTAACCTATAAGGTACTTCAGTGCCTCGAGAAAGGACTTACGCAGTCTCGTATACTAAATTGTATCAAGCTGCCATTAGTATGGATTAATGTCTAGACAGACTGAACATTTGTGAGGGAATTTATGACGTACAAATATATTATATGATTCAAGATACTCGTAGCGTCATCTTTATAAGTGGAGAAAGTCTCCTTAGTCACCTTTGTAACCGATAAGTGACCCACTGCAGGGTTGGTCACAATGAAAGGGATGTACAAAGGGGTAGTTCACCACGCTGGCCTTGGCGGGTTGATGAACTTCACATGCCTTTGAGAACATTATGGAGAACTCGCAGACATGCAGATTTCCTCACGATGTTTTCTTTCGCCGTTTCAGCAGTAGGCAGGTACCCTTAGTCCGAGTTTTAGCAATGCCGCTACTACACATAGATACGTAAATCATACAGCTTACTACACAGGAGTCGCACAGTGTAACAACCCAAATAGAGGTAAAAGATTTTTAGAAGAGTTAAAATTAATAAAGCATTAGACAGATCATCTTAAAACTGCTCTATTTTTGATAAACATTCTCTTTTATTGTTTTACAATGTTAGTGAAACATAATAAATGTGAATTGGCCGTAATGTATTGTAAAATTTCGAACTCATAATATCTCGTAGGTACCTATTCAATATTTATTTGTTAGTGTTGTCCAATGTCCAATGATATGTATTCATATCTTTTCCACTTCATACAAAAAATGAAATTTAAACAAAGAACGAGTTGTACGAGTAACTAACTATTATAACTAAAATCCATAGAACCCGACATCTTCCACGTAAGGCTTCATACAAGGTCGCCCATAATCCCCTGTGTGCTCCGAGCGACGCAGTAAGCACGTTTTCGTAACGCAAGGAATAGTATCACAAATAATATAAGTTTGTAGCTAAATTTCTTCTTCCGAAGTAACCAGTGTTGCGGAGATTTTGCCACCAAGGTTCATGGGTTTATTTACAAATTTTATAGCGGAAAGATTTTCTTTTTGTTTCAGAAGAATAGAAATAGAGAGGCGTTTGCACTATGCACAAATTACCTACTAATAACTGGACAAATGTTCACAATTAGATTTTTCCCGCAGCTTCGTCTTGTTTAAGAGAGGGATAAAAAGTATCCTATATTATGTTGATACAGGTTATAAACTATCCGCATACCAAATTTCATCCGAACTATTCAGCGGTTTTTGCGTGAAAGACTAACAAACATCCATCCATCCATCCATGCACACAAAATTTCACAAATAATTAATAGTAAATAGTAGTTTAGTAAATAGTAGTACTGGCTTCCGCCAACCTCGTCCGTGTGGACCTAAGAATTTGGTTCAGAGAAGTATAATGGGAGGCGTTGCGTAGTAGTAGTTTGCTCATTTTGGGTTTTTCTTTTTGTGTATGAATGTGAATTTTAATTGCCTACTTTTAATTGTTTAAAATCAGTCTCACAGTGTCTTTAGTTCCCTTAGGATACAATATTGTAAAAATGAGCTACGTATAATCTATTCTTTATTTTTAAAAAAACATTAATATTTTTTAGTCTACCTTATTGTAAGCAGGCTTATCTCGGCAGTGAAGCAAGCTTTACTGAAAAACACGACCTAATCCGGAAAGATAATCTTAAAAAGTAAAAACCGTTCCAATCTTAACTTGAAAAGATTGGAGTTTTAATCACCGAGAAAAACACGCCATCGATGAATTTCAATCTTCTTGTTCGGTCGGCTTTCGAAGAAATTTACCAATTTCTACCGATAGAAGTAGCTACATGGAAGATTTAATTACAACGTAGAACTAGACGTCTATTGACAGGCTGATTGAAATACTTGTTTGAAATTCAGTTCGTATTAAATTTTACGATCTAAGTTGTCATACAAAGAAGAAAAAGAATCTTAATTTTCGCCTTCCTTTTAAACAAATACGAATAAGAAACAATCTTAGGTATATGATGGCTCAAAGAGTTGTTACCAACAAAATACTAACCTCAGGCGTGGAATCAGTCAACGACGCTGAATTCAGCTCAATTCACATTTCAAATCGAATCCAGACGAGATGGGTGCCGATAAAATATATTCTCTGTGAGGATATGGCGGAGAATTGATACTCGTCTAATGTACTAAGTCCTAAGGAAAGTAGAAATATTTTCAGACAGTCAAAATAAATTTCAAAATCACTAGACTACACAACTAACAAAAAATAATTAAAGTGCAAATTTCGAAAAGTTCATTTCAAAAAATGTTCGCAAAAATAAATAAGTCGTATGTTTAACTATGCATATTTTGCTACTCGAAAACTGTTTTTATAAATAAACGCTTCACACTCATATTCCCACAATAGGATTCCCTGGGTCCTGGGTGCCAGAGAAAAGAACAGACAAGAGACGACAAGACAAGAACAAGCAACCAGATCAGAAACAGAAATTTTAACTCATCATGCAAATCTCTGCTCCGCTGGGAATCAAACCCAGGTCCCTCCACGCAATGCACCGGTGCACCACTGCACCACTAAGGTCGCCTAATTAAAAACTTTGTTTTAATACTCTTAATTAACAATACAATCTACGCTAGTATCTAATAGTGTTATTTGAAGTTAGGTATCTGCCTTATAAATACCCGTAAGATGGAAATAAAATATAACAAAATTTAGCTACCACCAAACGATCCTATCGAGGTATAGAAAATATAAAAGCGTCGAGGAAAAGATGAAGCTGCACTCATATTTTTCAAATCGCTCGTAACGCAGTTGAATGGGAAGATACACATGATCTAGAAAATGTTTATTCAAGTATTATAGTCGTCTTCTATTACTTTGTGTATCGTGTTTTAAATTTATATCTTGACTAGATTCTTATTATTTTTTCCATTATTTTTTTAAAGAATGTTGATACAAAATTTGAAGTAGTTTGGACCAAGGAATCACGATGTCCCATATAAACTTTTTCCCCTTTTTTACCCCCTTAGGGGTATAATTTCGCGAAATCATTTCTTATCGGATTCTTATCTTATGCCTATGTCATACAAAGAACACACCCTCCTTGTTTCAGGTCTCTACGATGAGCGGTTGTTTAAGCTGTGCGTTGATCCGTTAGTGAGTCATTCAGGATACAGCGTTTTATATTTATACAAAAAAGATTAGAAAAGATAGAGTGATTAGAGAAGATAGAATTCTATTTGTGATGTACATCACTAGATGGCGCTATTGGTACCCTGAATCAAGCTATCGAAGTTTTTTTAAATATCCACTGTAGTACAATAGTTATGAGCCAAAACCAGATCAGATAGAAATTTCTTTCAGCGAAACTTTTAAAAAGGATAAATCTTACAAACATTGAGAGAAATGGACAACGGATTAATCCAAATTGATAGTTCTTGTACCAATACTTTATGTCGCAGGTACTTAGCCATTGAGGCAGTTTATTCTTTCCAAATATCGCAAAAAAGCCAAAGACATTAAAGATGCCAACTAAACTTTATTTTTTAATCCTAGAACACAAAAATAAGCACTCAAATTTCAAAGTAATTACATCAAATCTACGAACGGTTGTTGTTGAAATAACAGAATTGCTCACTGATTCCGAATGCCGCTTCGCCGAAAATCGCTTTAAGATTCACTCTATAATCTCGTTATGGGTCCAGGATTAATAGTAGTTCGTCCAAAAGTACTTAAACAACAAAGGAACGAAGTAATTTGTGTTGTTGTGAATCATTTCTTGTTCGGAATCATGAACTATGAACTCGGTCAGTCAGAATATTTTGGAGTTGAGTTTATGTATTTTTGAGTAAACTTGATAATAATATAACAATAAAAGATAAAAAAAAATCGATAGATTAAATCAGTGTCGCAGATATTTTCTTAAACCAGTACAGAACCACTTTAAAATTTTCATTTTCAAACCTGTTCCTATTTACTTTGAATATGCCCATTGATAAAGATAAAATATTGAATAATGTGTGAAATACACTTTCCAAAAATGAATAAGTAAAAATTAAAGAATTAGTAAAAATCCTTTTAGTTGAAAAATCCGATTAGTTGAAATCCTTTTATTGTTAGTAGTAAACTACTAACATAAAATATTGAATAATGTGTGAAATACACTTTCCAAAAATGAATAAGTAAAAATTAAAGAATTAGTAAAAATCCTTTTAGTTGAAAAATCCGATTAGTTGAAATCCTTTTATTGTTAGTAGTAAACTACTAACAATAAAAGGATTTCAAAAAAATCGGGAAATGATGGAAGAACGAAAATCGGCCATACACAAAAATTATTGGGCCATAAAGCGGAAGGCTAAAAGAAATGTGTTATGCAAAACACATCAATAGAATCGAATAACCCATCGGAACAGGTATCAATCATTCTTTTAAAGGGAAACACACCCTATCGATCATACGTAGGTGTCATGTACGGTCATTAACCCCAGGGTCCGAATTTTAATGGAAGTCAGTTGGTTTTTTTTTCTGTTTCTTTTATCAATTTTTTTAGCCTACAGCTAACGAACATTATGTTGTGTTCAGCGAATATTATGATTAATATGATTTGATATGACATCACCTACTGTTAGACAATGGAAAGGCGAAACCACCCATAAGACATTCGACAGGGTTTAACGACTCCTATCGTATCAATAATATATGATTGCTTAACATTCTCTTCGGAGCACGAGAACGCGCATTTAAATACAGCGGTCACCCATCCATGCATTGACCGCGCCTGATATTGCTGAACTTTCTATCGCTTGCGAACTTCTCAAGCTTTGCGCGCTTCGAACGACACCAATCGTTAACTTAGTTACGAGGAGCATTCAACACAATTTGTGTTCGACACCGTATTATACGAGTACATAAGAGCATCTCCGTCGAATGGGTTTGTTACGAAGTTAATGTACCCTGCCCACGTCTCCCGACGATGCATATTAATGTTCCTTCGAAATTGCCCCTATTTTGCTGTATAAAGTGAAACTCCGGAGATGGCACACTTAAGATCTATTTACTTGTAATTTCGTATGTGAAATGCTATGCCTATGCCTAAGAGCGCTATGGTGACTGTACTTACTGTACTGTAAATATTGTTTTGTGTTGAAAATATCTTTATCTTCTATGGGTGGAGTAGTGGTTAGGGGAGAGCCATGTCCAGCAGTGGACTAAGAAAAGCTGAAGAGAAGAAGAAGAAGAATCTAACGACTCGCATACTGAATCTTTGATTTTTATATTCTTCAGTTTCAAAATTGGCCCAAAGCATGCTTGTCTATTGCAGGTTAATAAATGTGTTCTTTCACAGTTATACAAATATTTTTTGTATTTTTATTTGAATTTGAAGTACCTAGTACAACCGCACATAAACTTCGGTACGTTAATGATCAATATTTTTAAAAGCCGTAAAATTTGATACTTCAAAACACATAAACCCCTTAACAGCAAACGCTTGTATCGTCACGTGTAGGTATCCTTATCTTTGACTTTATGCAGACCTTGATATTTATAAGGGTGTTAACATAATAATATGAGCAAATTTTTATCAAACATCGGGTATATAATTACCAAATCAATTAAGATTGAAATCAGATATTATTCTTCTTCCTTAGCCAAATTTCGCCCATTGCAGGTCTCCTGAGTCCGACAACTGTTCGGCCGACAAGTTGCACGACTAGTCGCACAACTGGTTGGCCGACAAGTTGCACAACTGGTTGCACAACTGTTTGGCCGACAAGTTGCACGACGGGTTGGCCGACAAGTCGCACAACTGTTTGGCCGACAAGTCGCACGACTGGTTGTCCGACAAGTTGCACGACTAGTTACACAACTAGTTGGCCGACAAGTTGCACGACTAGTTGCACAACTGTTTGGCCGACGAGTTGCACGACTAGTCGCACAACTGGTTGGCCGACAAGTTGCACAACTGGTTGCACAACTGTTTGGCCGACAAGTTGCACGACGGGTTGGCCGACAAGTCGCACAACTGTTTGGCCGACAAGTCGCACGACTGGTTGTCCGACAAGTTGCACGACTAGTTACACAACTAGTTGGCCGACAAGTTGCACGACTAGTTGCACAACTGTTTGGCCGACGAGTTGCACGACTGGTTGGCCGACAAGTTCCACGAATGGCTGCACAACTGGTTGGCTGACGAGTCGCACAACTGTTCGGCCGACTAGTTGCACAACTGTTTGGCCGACAAGTCGCACGACTGGTTGGCCGACAAGTTGCACGACTAGTTACACAACTGGTTGGCCGACAAGTTGCACGACTAGTTACACAACTGGTTGGCCGACAAGTTGCACGACTAGTTGCACAACTGTTTGGCCGACGAGTCGCACAACTGTTCGGCCGACAAGTTGCACGACTGGTTGGCCGACGAGTCGCATAACTGTTCGGCCGACAAGTTGCACGACTGGTTGGCCGACAAGTTGCACAACTGTTTGGCCGAAAAGTTGCACGACTGGTTGGCCGACAAGTTGCACGACTAGTTACACAACTAGTTAGCCGACAAGTTGCACGACTAGTTGCACAACTGTTTGGCCGACGAGTTGCACGACTGGTTGGCCGACAAGTTGCACATCTGTTTGGCCGACAAGTTGCACGACTGATTGGCCGACAAGTTGCACGACTAGTTACACAACTGGTTGGCCGACAAGTTGCACGACTGGTTGCACAACTGGTTGGCCGACAAGTTTGGTAAACAGTTTTGTATCAAAAATTTTGTTTCTATTTGGATTGTCAGTAACACATTAATGACCCACTACAGGGTCGGGTCTCCTCTCACGATGAGAAGGATGTAGGCCTTAGTCCACCACGCTGGCCTAGTGCGGGTTGGTGGACAGCCCCTATGTTGGTTGGTATATTTGGATTAATTGAATGTAATCTGCTCTAACTTAACGTGTCCTTCAAAGCACGTAAGCGCGCATTTAATTCGCCCCTAGCGGTCACCCATCCAAGTGATGACCGCGCACAACGTTGCTTAACTTTTTCGATCGCTAGAAATCTACTCAAGCAGCGGGCTATTTTGCATGAAACTAGCCTAAGTTTATCGAAACGAATGAACGGGCCTGCCCATCAATCTCCCGCAAGTTGGAGCTATAACGGTCACGTGGCTGCTGTAAAATTTATTGCACACCAAAACGACGACTGAAGTGAATTACATGGACATCTAAACATTAAGTTTACCAAAATATGTTGCCGCTTAATTTTATAGGAATATGCTGAAATGTATTAAGTATAATTAATCTCTATTATACACGCACATAGAGTGGTCTTGTCGCTTAAGAGCGATCTCTTCCAGACAACCAAGTGGATAGGAGTAGACAGAGTACAGGTACACTTCTTAACCAATAAGTAGACATAATAGTAAAACAATGGATATGAGTCACATGTGACAACGAAATGCTTGAAGTTGCCTAAAAGATAAATTCGAAAATACCAGGACTAAATAACTCGTTAACTAAATAAAATAGGTATTAACAACACCTGAATTGGGGGCTAAATTAAAACAGACCGAAGACATCCGATGTGGTAAGTGCCACTTTGCAGGAGAACCGTCTGAGCGATCTCAAACGTTTTGGAACTAATGGTTTAATTATTTCTATGTTTCCGATCGGTTAAACTGCTTTGCTTCTCTCCATGATGTTGATTAAAGTAGTTCCATGTTCAAAAATACCTGAAAAGCTTTCTTTTATGCTAGGAATGCTTATTTTATCCAAGGAATCCAACTTCAAATTGGGACCAATGTCATCTTGAATACCAAGTTTTTAGTTAAGATTTGTATTTAAAAAAACGTATTTTGTTAATCTATATCTAAGTTTGCCGTATGCCATTACCTACTTTCCAGAATTCGTTCCTTATCGGTGACACTATCGCATGGTGTAAAGCCAAAGTCCTTTATAATTGACGAATCTTTTGTACTACCGGCTCCAATATAATTTCATGCACAATATCCGGTGGAAGACCTTAAACAAACCTTAATCCCGGCTGCAGCAGGAGAGCACTAAGCTGGGACGCCACTAAATAACCACGTTCGGCAAATGATAAAGTTTGCACACAATACCGGTAAGGCGAGACCAGAAATGTATGGTTAGTGTGCAATAATAAAAATAAGTGATGCTTAATTTTGTAAATTGCACATAACTTTGAAAATAAATTTGTGCGTGAATCGAGCATCTTCGTTTAACAGACCGGGACAGATTCTAGACCTTAGTGCGGTTAACAGACAGACTCTAGGCCGTAGTGCTATCACTGCTGGCTGGCTGGGTGGCTGCAACTCTTTTATGTCCCACTGTTAGGTACGGGTCTCTCCCTACAACAGAGGGAGGCCTGGAGCATACCACATTACCCCATTACGGGTTGGTTGAGGAACGGGCTAGTGGCCAACTACCAATAGGCCTTCGGACAAGGTTTAGCGACTGTTATCGTATCGATAACAAACGGTACCGACAGCTTAAGTATGAAACGTTACTACAGTGCAATACTACTATAATAGTACTCATCATAGTAAGTAACTTCGCTTGACATTACGTATTTCTACATTCTACATTATTCCCTCGATTACTCTGGGGGCCCTGCGCTCTTGCAGTCCCATAAGCTTCCTTAATATAATATTCAGACCGGCGCTTAGACTATTAACACGGGCGGCGACTTGTCGTTGCCTAACGAGCCACTATATCGATTTCCTGCGGTCAAAGACGTAAAGAGAACAGAACTTCTTGGTAAACAGTCTCAGCATGTCTTTTTATTTTAATGCGCGATTTAAAAATATAATTTTATAGTGAAACAGATTACCGGTAACTACAATACTTTTATTTTTAAAGCAATTTTAAACTTTTTTTCAATAAAAAGTAGTGCCAAGATGTTTACCGAATAGAACAAGGGAATAAAAACGGACTGTACGTAGTCGTGTACTCTTCGCAGAATGGTTGTCGTCATTAGTAGGTCCGATCTTGAGCCACTGCTTCTTTTACTATGTGCTGCCAAAGATAATAGAAAATCTGGTATCGAAAGTAATGTCATGGGGTGAGGGAAGCCTGTAACATTAAAGATCTGAATGAAGGAATCAAGGAACTATGTTTACTTAAAGAGCAGTACTTTTCTAAAAAATACCAGGAATTTATATAAGGTAGAATATGCATCTGCTAATTTCGTTTCTAGAAGTTTCGTTTTAGGTCATTTGTTCGGTGTCCTGGCCTGGTTAGCCTATTAAAAATATACAAACAGATGAAGTCAGTCTAATGTAATAAATTTTTATACTATGCCAACACTATACCGTTTACAACACTTTTGTCTTGTATCTGTAAAGAAAATATTCCATCACAAATTAAACCAATAGCTATATCTACAAATTGATTAATATTTTGCATATCCAATGCATATTTTGGTACCGTCAAACTCATCTGATGAAAGACGTAAGATAGAAATAGGAAGTTCAGAACTAATCAGCGCTATTGAAATCTTATACTTATTTGGTTGTTGTTGGTATTTCTAGTTCAGCCATTCTAACTCCTGGCTACACCCAAATTGTTCAAGTTCCGACCACCACTAAAACTTGTATTGATATTGCTTCGTTCCGTTGCAATCTATGTTCCGGATTGTGTGGGTATTGTAAATTAGTTATTATAACTAGTTGTTCCTGACTTCTATATTCGGAGAGCTTATGTAGGTAGTATGCAGTGGGTTTATTTATTTATTGAATAAAAATATTAGAATGGGTGAACTTAACGATGAATAAAAACATCACGAGTAAAACTCCATGCCTGAGAGTTCGCAAAAAAATGTTTTCAAAGGCATGTGAAGTCCACCAACCCGCAGTAGACCAGCGTGGTGGACTAAGGCCCACATCCCTCTCATTGTGAGAGGAGTCCGGCCTTGTAGTGGGTCATTAATGGCTCACTGACATGTCAGTCTGTCTTGACATCTTCCCGCACTAATGGCAGCTCGATCGGAGGTACTGGTACTACCTACAGAAGGTCATTAATGGCTTGCATATAAACATATAGGCAACGTAGCAGAATGACTCATTACTTTCTCATAAAACAAATACAATACAAGATCCCCTGTTACTAGCTAATACTGATGGATCATCGCTCTATGTTGTATGTAATCAATTCTCTCGGCCATTACACGAACGTGACCAGTTTACACAGATCTCTGATATAAGTTCAGAGGGCTATCACTGAGTGGGATTTTCTATTTTGTTGCTATGTCACGGACCAGGGTTGCCTGGTTCATTTGTGGGGCTCAGGACACAAAAGAAAGGATTATTTTTGGGTTTGTTTATTGTTATTTATGTTTAGGTTTTGTATCTTCATAGCTTTTCGTTGGTAGTCATCGTGGTAAGCGCTGATAGCTCAATGAGTAACAATTTGGCCTCTTATTCGAGGGTTTAGGGTTCCGAATTCGCGTGGCACGCATCAATAAGATAAGATAAGATAAGATCCAATATCACCTGAATACCTTGCTAATACCACAGAAAACATAAAATACATAGTAGGTACAGGTAAGAAATTGCGAACCGTTCGGCGTGGAAAGGCCATATGCCCACCGGTGGGCATCACGAATGCTGATGAAAAAGTTTAAATATTCGTTTAAAACTTGATTGACGACCTTTTAAAAGAACGAACTTTTAAACTTTGATGCATATGTCATGTCATGTCAGTACCCATTAATGACCCACTACAGGGTCGGGTCTCCTCTCACAATGAGAGGGATGTAGGCCTTAGTCCACCACGCTGGCCTACTGCGGGTTGGTTGACTTCACATGCCTTTGAGTGCATTTTTTTTTTGTGAACTCTCAGGCATGCAGGTTTCCTCACGATGTTTTCCTTCACCGTAACAGCAGGTGATATTTAATTTAATAAATCGCACATAACTTTTATTACAAAGTTGCTATGAATTATTGATGCATATATTCTACAAGAAGGACGGCGGATTACGTAAGCGACCGATGCTTCTGCAACAATAAAGGTTTAAAATTCAAGTCACATACTTAAACCGAGTTTCTACTGATAAAAGAACATCTGGAGAGTGTTTAAGTTAAACACTTTGAAAGCGGTACGTGCTTGGAAAGTTCGCGCATGGAAATGACAATCCCTGTGGTGTAGTTGCCTACTTAGGTACGTAAGTATTTACGTACTTACCTAAGTATCTAAACAAGAAAATGATTTAAATAATTATGCGAATGTATTATACAATAACTGTGGCCCGAACACGAACACTATCGTCATATTCGATTAGGAAAAATATTAAAATAAATAGATAATTGGACTGCTAAACGATCACAACTTATTTTAACATAATTATAATATAAAATTTAGTTTTTTAAGATATAATTATTGTATGCCCGCATAGGGTAGACTGTTCTTAACTTATTATAATTTTTGTAACATCTTTCTCGTGTAACAGTCAACAATAAACGCATTCTTTTCTTTTCTTTTCATATTTTTTTTAAAGTACGTATGTCATTATTATATTACGATATAAGACAGACACATTATGACATATCTACGAGTACTAATGACTGACATTTGTCGTAAGAATATTTTGACGATAGTGGTTAATCACACGGCACAGTTGAATGCCAATGTCTTTTTAACCCCCGACGCAAAAGAAGGGGTGTTATAAGTTTGACGTGTCTGTCTGTATGTTTGTCTATCTATCTGCATTGTCTGTGGCACCGCAGCTCGCGAACGGATGAAGCGATGTCAATTAAGTTTTTTTGTATGAAAGGTGAGTTACGGCCGAGTGTTCTTAGACAGACAGGTATTTGATGAAAATCGGTTGAGTCGTTTAAAAGTTGTGGGGGGTGAAAGTGGGGAAGATTAATCGAATTTCTGCAAATATAATCGAGTGGGGTCTCAAATGAAAGCGCATCACGTGCAATTACAAAATAATATGTTCAATGAAAATTGACGTTATTGTGTCGGATTTTTTTTTTTTTTCAATTTAATGTTTTGATTATCAGGCGTAGAGCACCCGCTCACCCGGGTACGTTACCGCCAGTCTCTTTACGTGTCGTAAATCAGAATATTCTTTATGTCTTGTGTTTTGGCTGTAGAGTTATGGTTGCTGGAGATACATACATCTTAGTCCTCATGAGTAGCAAAGCACCTCCATATAACTTCATATAGGATTTTTTATCTATTTGTCATCGGATGTAGGTCTGTGTCCATGGGCCCCAGTGACCACTTAACATCAGGTGGAATGCGATTGCTACTCAATAACGATAAAAAAAAATCTAACTAGGTAGAGTTTCTTAAAAGACGTAAGTCTGAATTATATTTCATCAAGCTGCTCATAAAAAGATTGGACCAGTCGACAAACAAGTTTATTAATGAAAGTTAGAATATGTTTTGAAAATTGATATTGTATTTTACGGTATAAGGTCTCCGGCACAAAATAATTGTTTTATAACTTATTGATAGAACAGAAATAGAGCACGTCATATTCTGAGCCTTGCCCCACTAACAAGGTTATTAACGTTTTATTCTATTACCTATAACAGCATAAGGTCAGGAAAACCTCTAAAGGTCACTTTACTTACCTATTTGAAATCTATTTCAGGACCCCACTACTTTACACTTCATCAAACTACGAACGAGTATGAAGGGTAAAATTGAATTTCCCGATCCTAAATATCTTCCCGAAATTGAAAAAAAGTTTAAAACTTCGAACTTTAGCGATTCCCTATCTCATCTTGGGGAGTTTTGAAACAGAAATATTCGGTTATACTCAGGTCATAATTCAATTTCGCTTATAATAATTTTGATCCAATCGTTATACAGGATATCAGAAGTATTTCCATCTATTTGTATTGAACTTTTGCATTACCTCTATATACGAGTATTATTGGACATTAAAAAATTTAAATATCTATTTTTGCGTAACTGAATAACACATTTTCATACATTTCATACATAAATTATTAACAACGCAAAAAAAAATTAAACACAATTTGTATTAATGTTATTCAAAGCAATGAATTCTTTGTCTTATACAGAATTTAACAATTTCATTTTCGTCTGAAAATTCTACAATGTTCTTACCTACTTCTTTTCCTTTATTTCTGCAAATAAAAGAATGGAACAATAAAAGCCACAAATCAAAGCACACGTCGCTCGCTGATTGCCTCATTGTTACCCACGATCGAGCCCGTGATCTTTCATTTGTACCAGAATGTTCTAGAATACAATAGATAAATCAACGATTAGCCGTTTCAATACAAATTAGGTTATCTCACTGCTGGTTATGGTTTAAAATATATTTAATAAGAAAACCTACAACGTCATGAAAATGAAACACGCCATGACACGCAAATCAAAAATTAAACGTACATAAAAATAACGTCAAATAATAACAACGTAAATATACATACCTACCAAGATAATGTAACATCATTTTTGGTATAAAACCAATATCAATTTACATTAAATGCAAGAGCAATAGTGCAAGAAATTGATACCGCATGAAACCGATAAGCTTTCGCAGAGCGCCGCACGAAACGTCTAGACAGAGTTTTATTACGAGTAAATCGACTACTCGACCCGGCAAGCATTGCCAAAAATAACTTTAAAAACATGACTCAAAATTATGCCTAATTGTTTTTGCGCGCGCTTACGTCGTCGCTCTCTCTCTTTCTATGTGTGTGTGCGTGTATGTAATTTGTGTATTTGTGTGTACGTAAATGGGTGTATTGTGTTCGTGTTTCAAGGTATAGTGCAACTTCGTATCGCAGGCGGAACCATTCCTCAGAATTTCATAATATCATATATCGTGCGCATCGTAACCCCGCACTAAGTGCTTCGAGACCGTACTGCATAGTTTAATGACTCAAAAACAAATAACCCTTACGCCGGCTGGTTTAATATTCGCATAGCGTTGCTACCATAATTTCTAATTATTCTCCACACCTTTAATTAAAATCCTCGGAGATAAACATCCATCTAAGTAACGATCTTGTGGTGTTGTACCGTGCAGTACCCACTGTGCTGTGCCGAAATATTTATGGAGGTGTCTCTCTGAGGACATTCAGTGCCTTATTACTTACGAGCACAAGTACTTTATCAAAGTAACTCGCAAACCTACGACGTATGGTAACACTTAGACTGTTCGCACTTTGGATGCGATTTTGTGTCTTACTGTAGCGTAAAAATACTATTTGTACGAATTGCATATCTATAATATAAAAATGAATCGCTGAATGTGTTGCTAAGCGAAAATCTCGGGAACGGTTGGACCGATTTCGCAAATTTTTTTTTGGATATTTCTTTAAGTACGAGGATGGTTCTTACGGAGAGAAAATTTGAAAACAATGCAAAGAAAATAATAAAAACAACAATTTCATTTTCCTATATAAACTGTTCTACCCATGTTCTACCTGTCAAACATCATTTCAGATTGAATACTTCATATGCCAATGTCATGCATTTAGAAACGTCAAGTTTTTTCTTTTTGGATGCTACTTCTATTATGCAAACTGCAATGATATAATATACATACATATTTTATAATGGCAAAACGAAGTATGCCGGGTCAGCTAGTATTACTATATAATATGTAATATTATTCTAAACTAAAAGTAAAGGCCTAAGTTACTCCTTATTATATCAGCTATCTGCCAGTGAAAGTCCCGTCAAAATTGATTCAGCCGTTCCAAAACGATGTACGATACTTTACACAAAAATATTCTCAGTCCCTTCAGTAAAGGGACCAGTTAGTCATCACCACACTCCCACATACTAGTTAGATATATGAAATTTCTCGAAGGTCTCAATGCTAACAAAAACAAAGCTAGGTATAAGCTTAATATTCCTACACGTTGAAATTACAGAGAACATTTCAACAAAGTTTATAAAGTGTAAACCTACTAATTAAAACTTGGATTTTCATTTTACGTAGCAGTTTAATAATTTTAAAAGCAGACACCTAAAAGCTTCGCGTCCTTAAAATTTTTTAATTAAGCGAATTTTCACACGTTCGCATTACCGCAAATATATGTGTCACCTACTCGTGTAGGATAATATTATTGGGTATACTAATAAACTAGACTTTATACTTTTGACATGAGATCTACCTTCGTCAGGTTACTATTCTAAACTTCTAAAGATATTTTACAACCCATTTTCTTTAAGGGTTTAATTTCGACAAAAAGTCTGTCAATTGTCAACAAGCCCTTGACATGAAATTAGCCTTGTTTTAACGTTGAATTTAGAAATGTGCAAAAATTAAATTTTACCTCTGGATATTACCGCGTACATACAAAGTGATGAGTTTTGGAGTGAAGCAATTTTACAGCAAAGGAGATAAGAAGTTATAATTTCATCAAGGGACATTACCAGCATCATAGATATTACGTAAGAAACAAAGGAAATCAACTTTTTTATTTTTATTTTTAAACTTGAACGTTACTTTTAAACTTGAATATTTTCAGCCTTTTAATCGATGCATCAACATTAGGTTGACAAGTTATAGTGTTTTCAATGCACAAAAAAGTAAAAAATAAATACAAATATAGAACATATTAATAAAGAAGATATTATAAAAGAGATTTTTAGTATTTATCCTATCCTAGATGTAGCAAGTAAAAAGTAGAGGGGATCCAATCATTAGCAATAAATTAACTTTATTATATTAATTAAATTACGTATAATTATCAATGAAACCGCAGTTGTACATTTATTCTGGTTTTGTAATGCACAGGTTACAAAGAAACAGATTTACAAAACATAATGAAGAAAACAGTAAAGTCCATAAAAAGGGATGCCTCTCGGTCTGCCCACAGTCGCTTGACCCTTTGACCCAAACCACAGCTAAGGCTTGAGGTTTATGCTCTTACTAAATAACATTTCATTCATCAACATATCGTGTACGTTAAAATATTTTTAAATATTAAATTGAAATATTATATTATGTCATCTATTCTAATATTATAAAGAGGAAACATTTGTATTTTTGTATGTTTGTAACGAATAAACTCAAAAACTACTGGGCCGATTTCAAAAATTCTTTCACCACTGGAAAGCTACATTCAGCCTGAGTAACATAGGCTATTAAATAAAAATAAAAAAAGTAAAAAAAAAATTCATTGGCAGAGCGAAGCCTGCTGGGTCAGCTAGTATTATATATTACACGTTAACCCAATAATGACCGGGTCTCTTAGGTGGATTTTTCCACGCTGGCCTAATGCGGATTGGTGTACATACGGTACATAGTGCAAACTAACAACATTTTATACAAGACCTTACGTGACGTCACTTGTACGTGGCCCAGAAATACCCCAGAAATGTACAACGACATTGTCATTATGCAGAGGCTTACGAGTGTTTTAACTTTGTAACCGGCCGTCCTTCTAATTAGTGAGGACTTAAAACAACTTTGTACACTATACATATATTAATGTATAATACAATATATGTTTTTCACGTAAGTTCTTGCCTCGTACATGCAAAATTTGGAACGGTCTTCCGGCTGATGTATTTTCACAGGACTATGGACATGGGGTTCTTCGAGAAGGGCATAAAAAATTATTTCCTTCATAGCCGGCAACGCACTGGCGACTCCCCTGGTGTTGCACGTGTCAGTAGGCGACGGTGACCACTTACCATCAGGTGGCTCGTCTGTCTGTTTACCTGCTCTACTTTAAAAAAAATGTAATATGTGCCTGCCAACAAAACTTTGCATATTACTTTCAATAATAATAATATTTATTTACAAAATACAGATATAAACGTAGCCACGACCCTACCACCTTCTTTTTTGGTCTACGTTCACGTTCATCAAGTTTTTTGGAATATAAAACAACACTTAAAGAAACTTTATCAAGGTATAATACCTTTGATAAGGTCTTTATTATTCCATTACTATTATAAAGAAAGCGGCGTTGTTCTATGTATATGTACCTACACTTAAAAATCGCTCTACATCATAAATCAATGAAAAAATTTTGTACCTACATATTAAAATTTATACATAAAACTAAAATTTTAGATAAAAATAGGCTCCAATAAATGTACATAAATAACATGAAACTATGCCAAACAAGCTTAAATATCAAATCCTTTATAAACCCATGCTCTATTACAAATTAAATTATGAATACCAACTATACATGTCTAAGTAAACTAGGTCTGTACTAAATAATTTACATACGTTAATTAAGTGTATCAACACTCAAAGGTTTCTCGTCGAAGGGACTGTGCCCTTCCACCCAAGTGTGCTTGAACCTACTCTTATACGTCCGGCTCGAAGGACCAAATTTTAGGTTAGGTCTTGGGCTTGCGGTTTGCGTCAACTGTGTTATTTATGCCGTAAATATATTCTAAATCATACTTTAGTCGTGCTTTCATCATGATGAATTTAAGTTTTTTTATGTTTGTACAAATCTCCTTATTTTTCAGGTCCCTACATAAAAACCTCATTAATGTAAGAAGGTAGTAGGTAAGTAGGTTACTTATTCTCTCATGCATTCATAAATTTGATGAATTTTTAACATTTGTAGTTTTGAAAGTTCGTAAATCACTTAATATTTAACAAAATCAAGTGACAAGACACTTCCGAAATGTTGTGAAACATATTTTTTAAAACTTTACGCATATTCGCACCAGAGCAACGTTATGGAGTATGCCCCACGCCTCGCCTGATTATGGAGGAAAACTCCTGTAGGTACAGTAAGACATTACAAGGTATCCTTCAGATTTTTTTATGTCAGTAGACAAGGCACATGTCAAAAAATCATCAAACCGTCAAATTCAAATTTCAATAAATTATAGTTGAATTTCGACTACTTGGCGATATCTAGTAATAATAAAACTGTTTTCACTCACAGAGAAATGCCATCAAAAACATAACTTGTAAAAACAATCTAAGTCTCACAACTCAGTTCTTGCACCGTAAAAAGTTGTGAGATCCATGTAATATGTATCCGTAGATTGACTTGACCATTGCATGAAAGCACAATGTATATCACACGTTATGCATATTATATTAAATTAGATAGTTTACTGCGATTGCCAAGTCGACTTGGCGGGGGCACTGCAATGCCCCTAGAAAATCGAATGCCTCACTTCATTTACAAATACTTTATCAACATTACTAGTATATACAATTCCAACCTTCTCCGTTATCTCACAGCTGATAAAGTCAATCAACCCTCATTAAGTAAAGGACTCCGGGTCCCGAGGGATCAATAATAAGGAAACGTTTGTGTAGATTACGAAGTAAGGTTAAATTACATTCCGTAATGTTATATAGCAATATAATATTATGTATAATTATTTGTACAGTGTTTACTGTAATTTATGAACAAATGTCAGTCTTATAAGGCTACTTAAGACATTTAAAATTCAGCCCACCTTCTAATATATTAAAAAAATAAATTTTTCTCATTTCAAATATAGTATAAATTGCGTACGTTAAATAACTTCAAAAAAATTATGACGTCACCCCGTGCGTTCGTCAAACAAAACGTATGAATGGGTTGTATTTTTGACAGACCGCTAGCCAGGTCTGCATTTTTGTTTTCGGATATAACAATGTCTTTTATGATGCCTCAAACACTTCTCAAAAATGTAAACCAGTTCTCCAGCTACGGACGGTGCCTCGAGCATCAACTTACACAGCTTCGTATAGTAATCGTATCGAGCTGCCATTAGTATGGGAAGATGTCAGACAGACTGACATATGACATACTAATGACTGATGATTACCGTACGAATACTTTGAAAATTGTGTTTATGCTCACTGCACAGTTAGAAAATACCTCAAAATATGAACTTACGCAGTCTCATATAGTAATCGTATCGAGCTGTCATTAGTATGAGAACATGTCAAGACAGATTGACTTATGACATACTAATGACTGACGTTTACCTTACGAATACTTTGACGAAAGTGTTCATGCTTCTAACTGTGCCAGAACAGACCTAAGGTAGGCAGCTTAGTTATACATTTGTATTCATACGAGTTATATTAAACCGTCTAACATAAATCGAATGACACAGCTAATTCAACCGACTAATAACAACGGATTTATCATATAGCGTTCCACGATTAATCTCAGTAATTAGCTACGGAACCACAAATCCCGAAACTATAACGGGTGCGGGATTGCAATTAATACGTTTTTGGAATGTACGTGAGAACATAATTATAGCAAGTAGCTAGTTTGCATTACTCATTACTAAAAGCATTACCTGAGGCGTGGGGCATTAAGATTTGGTCTCGGCAGGAATAAAGACTATAATATCTAAACGCTAAGGAGATTTTCATTATACTAAACTCAGGTTTCAGCTGTTACCGTTATTTCATTTCAATATTTGCCTTAGAGACCAAGTGCTTAAAACATGAGTGGAATACTCCAACATCGCTTGATTTTAGACATACACTATTTTGTTAAATAATGATACTATTCATTCAAAACAAACGTTAAACATAGAGCCACCCACACGAAATGTTGTGTCTACACATTTACGCCACAAATCCGACTTGGCAAGCAAATCACTCACTGTAGATTTGAATTCAAGGAAAGCCTCGAGATTGTGTAGGTGCTGGTAGCGTATTTTGTTTTGTTATGGCTGCAATCCTTTTAAGTCCTATTGCTAGAATCAGTCTCTCTACAGGCATAAGATTGATCGCTTTCTATAGGTAGAGGTTTGTGTTAGCAGGAGCTGAGTCGATCCCTTTGCCCACTTTAGTTGTTTTTTTTTCCGTATGTATAACGCGTGGAAATTTTCATTTTTATAAACGGCAACTGCCGATGACTGAAATCGCTAAATGTATTACCTTCAACATGAATTGCGTCAATTGGTATAAGTAAATTGTGACGTAAATAATATGGTATTCTGCCATCTCTACATCAAAACTCACGCAGCGTAACTTCATTAATATTTGCAATCATACTTTGCATATATCGGTCTCCCGGGATGGGCGTTTGTTGTTTGTCAGTAAACGCTGTCAAAATGTAACAGTTTTCGCAGTGCGTATTATGCATATTGAAGTAATTGCATTTCAGGACGGCACATACTAGCTCCAATCCAGTCTCTTACTCAAGCGGTCCCGGTTCTAATCCAATTAACACGCACTAATTACTTTCTTTAAGTTAGTGGTGTGCGTTATAAAATTAAATATCATCTGCTGAAACGGTGAAGCAAAATATCGTGAGAAAAACTGCACTGGCCACCCGTGCAATGGTCACTAATGGCTTAAACACATAAAGTTAGGAAGTATTCAATTAAAACTTCTTCATTGTGGAAAGTTAAACAAGAGATATACGAAGTGTTAAGAATTGCAGTTTCCGTTCAATTTAGATTTATGTCGACAACCAACATCTCTCCAACTTACAGTAACAACATCTAAACGACGGAATGTGATGGCGGATCTGTAGTTACTCGTACCCTTCCAGTTTTACAGATTTTCTGTGTAACCGGTTCATTTTTACCTGTTATAGCGCTCTTAATCCGCAAGCGTTACACCTTTTCCTGCCCCTCATCAGCCGACATGGAATTTTAAATTTTATTCGGTAACGTTATATCGCCAGAACGTTTCACAAGATGAGTTCATTTCGTTTATTTGACGACGTGACGCGAGCGTTGTCAGACTTGTTCGAATTAAATTCAAATGGAGCAGAGTCGTTTCGTCAAATGAATTTCTAACTAGCTCTAATGAAAAAGTTTCCAGAATCTTGTATAATTACGCGCTACGTGTAAGACCGCGTAAATTTTAAGCTAGGGAGCTATTAGTTCGGGGGAGCTAAAGTTCTAAGTGAATTTTCACATGAGCTCAAACTCGGGACACATGTTTGGAGTAAACAGCGAAATTTATGAAGTTTGTGATTCTACGCCGTTCACTAGAGTGAAAGTTATTTTTAAACTTTACCTGACGATGAGTGTAGCCGACTTGAGTGGGTACTTACATGAAACAAATGTATGTTCAAACTACCACTCTGTACTACGCGATGATTTTCTTTTAAAATGCTACCATACTTTTTATTTATTGTGAGGGTCTTTTGGTTATATTGTTTGCAAGTTATGCTGATAATTTAGTAGTAAACTTTTAGTAATAACTAACACCCCTAACCTAACTAGAGATATAAAGAGATGAGGTCTTGTTTATTTTATTGAAAATTGATATGATATTTTAAGATATTTTTAACCGACGAGCAAGTTAAAGAAAGTTACTACAAAATAATTGTTGGAGATATAAAAAGGAACGACTAAAACAAGAGTTATCGGAGACAAATCGATACCTTTGTGGATGTTTTTCGATTGCTACAATGTTACTTTTGTTTGTAAGTAATCTGAGAACGAAATCTTTATAGTCGTAGCGCCTGAGGATATGATTTGTTTTATTAGCGTTCAAAATACCTAATCTACTTGTATTATACAATGTAATTTTATTTATTACGTACTTGTATACGTCTTAATTTATTTGACCTTCTGAATCAAAATGTAACTGAAATCTTCTAAGCTGGAATATCAAACGTGAAACGTTTATTAAAAAGATTTTCTTGTTCCTTTTTTGAACTACATTATATTACTTAAAGAGCGCTGCCGTTGCTACTTTCGTTTGCAACTAGCCCATAAAGTAAGATTTTATTTTTATGTTTTAAAATAATCATAATAGTACAGGTTCTAAATGTAACTCTCGTTTACATTAAGAACCTGTATTATTATGGAATATAAACTAGTACTTTAAGGTCTGTAGGAGCTCTCTCTACTACCTTCCTCATGTATCAACCCACTGACTCACTGAGCGTCGAGTCTCCTCGCACGAAGAGAAGGATGTAGGCTTTTGTTCACCACGCTGGCTTAATGCGGGTTGGTGGACTATATAGAGAACTCTGAGGCATGCAAGATTCCTCACGACGTTTTCTTGCGCCGTTACAGGAGGTAAATTCTGCAAAGCGCACCTAACTTTTTAAGAGCATGCCACTGGGACTTGAATATCGACCTCGGCCGGATTCTTAGCCACTGGGGCTGTCACCGCAATATGGCTATGGGCCTGCCTCGTAACAGGCCCCAAAGCAATAATTATGTTTCTGAAGTTTTCAGTTGGGGAAATATGGGTGCAAGATATACTTTATTTTATATTATAACATTCATCAAATTCATAAATTCAATTAATTTAAATCTAATGATAATTTTAGGCCTACCGTGAGCTATGCGATACAAAAATATTTAATTGAAATGGAAATATTTTTTTTCAGACAAACCTAAAGTAATAAAGGAAATCCTCTTGCTACACATTTACAGGAATTATATTATCCTTTCTCAAAAGTAATGTGTATTTGCGATAATACAAAACACAGACATTATGTGTAACAGAGTAGAGTACACCGTGCTACGTAATATACGTACACACTCCGAAAGATAAATTGTAAGAGATTTCTCTTCGTGACAATGATATAGTAAAGATAAAGAATGTTTCTGATCTTCAACACTGAATTTTGAGAAAATTTCTGTCTGTAACACTATATAAGGACTCAATGGTCCTTACGCTAGAGATAGTAAGAACTTATTAGTGTTAAGAAATTGATTTAAAAATAATTCGAAAAATATGTTCTATGATAGACTTTTAGGTACTTTCTCGTATATGACCAGACATTAGTCCATACCTCCAATAAAATACATAGATCGTATGGCAGAGATAGAACGAGCATTCAGAGGCTGTCGGAATAGATCCGATGGAGTTACAAAAAACATCTTGAAACAGCATTCTCGCCAATACTGACAAACGTAAGACTATATGTCGTCCTTATTTTCCATATATATTGTTCTAGATAAAATGAATCAAGCCTTCTACTAAATCCCGCATAGCAATATATGGGTGGACGCTGAGCGATCACAATCACCGATGTGTCGAACCCTCTTCGCGGACACTTGACGCGGGGCTACGTAAACGAAATTCAAATAATGTATTGAAGCTGCCTTGTTGTACTTCTGAGAATACTAATTCAAAATTTTTCAAAACTACACAATACTAATACCTAAATTAAAAGGGACGGAGACGAGTCTGCTGTTATGAAGTGTTATTGTCTCCCACTTGCTGCGAACATGCGGAAAACCAGGATAAATCGAACAGCCCCGATGTTCTTATTTCTTCTTGAATATTCTCCGGTAACGACACCTCCCCGACCTACACAAGACATGAAGATCACACTGCTTCGCGGTGGGTCAAGAGCGTGGTGGTAAGGTACGTATTTCCCCGTGCGATACTTTACAGGATGAATTTTTCAAGTGTGCGTAGATTGCGAAATCCGAATACATAATAGGTGCAGGTATTTTTTTCTAAATCAACTGGTTCGATTGCTTGCTTGGAATATTATTTTTTGAAAATCCAAGGATCAAGTTTTAGTTTTCGTCATATTCAAATTCTAAATTTAGAGAGGTTTGTTCAAAGATAAAACTCAAGCCAATGATATAATCCTTTGTATCAAAGATCAATTCTGATGCAAACTCTAGACCACTAGTATCTTCCATTTCATAAACCGTATTCAAATTCAATAGCTGCAATCAATGTACTGGGGAATCAGCTTTATCTATTATTCATATAACGTATAGAACTCTGTGGTCTTCTGATAGAACCTCACTCGATTAGTTTGTTTATTCATCGACATTCATTTTAATTCAGGATAAAAAATTATACACTTGTAATTGAAATATTAGCTATTAAATAAAACATTGGATCCGGTAAGAAAAACTATTCATCTTTTAGGTGGTAGAATCAGAGTAGCACCCTTATTCTGAGTTTTAGCAATGCCGCACACCGAATGGTACCTTTATTTCCCGAATCAGTGTATGCCTTAAATAGAAGGACTTAAATAAAAAGAAGGATACAAACATTTAAAAACAGCAACGTAAATAATATCTCTTTAGTCCTTCAAAGAAATTCTAAACATTTTTAAAAATTTTCCAGCCATTCGATTCCAAAGACACACGTAATCGAATAGGATCGTTCAAATCTGATCTCCGTTCAAGCGAGCCCTTAATTTTGGGCACAAAAAGTTACCCTTTCGGATCAATTTCTTAAAAGACGTTTAGATCTTCGAAAGGAGATTTTCATCGAGCGAGTTGTGTAGCGGTAGCGGTTTAATCCTTTGATAAAGTTAGGCCCGATTATTCCTTTGAAAACCTCGGCCGAAGAGGAAACAGATACTTATTAAAGTTATCGTCCACTGTTATGAAGGTAGGTACTATTCGGGTACAATGACCATTCAATTTATATGAAAACTAAATAAAAGTTACAGCAAGTGATATTAACAGCGCATTAGCATAGCTGTCCAGAGAGGCAATGCAGCTAGTATCTTGGGCACTCTTCCGCATCGCAGCGATGTTTTTCATTTGTCATAGTTTTAGTTTATTTCATTATTTTAGTTTATTAGATTTTAATTTGAAGTTATGTTTCGGACGGAATTAAATAAAAAAAATATTTAGTCGAAGTGATATTTAATTTTATAAAGCGTCGATGCTCGACCCGAACCCTCCAGTGAGAAGCCAAATTGTTAGCCAGTGGGCTTTCACTGCTTATAGAAATAGAACTTTTTAAATACCACATAATCTTTGTCAGTGATGAACAAATCCATTCGAATTATTTTTGGTGAATGAAATCTTTCTCTTATTTTCAGTATCAAAACCAATGTCGGTAACTGTATAAGTACGAGTATAATACACAGACATATTAAACATGAAACTATATAGTAGATATTGATTCTGAAGATTTACAGGCTTGTTTAATCTTAAACCAAGATATCGTCCGACGTATAGAAAAAACATTTTATAATGATGTTCGAATAACTGACATGGCCTATTTTTACACATTTTTAATCGTTTGTCAGTCACCTATCCAGCAAGAGGCTTTAACCACACCGCGGAACCGTGGCCTAAATCTCTAAATCTGTAGATGGAAAACGATATAAGAACGCGTAAAGGAATCTGTTTCTGAGTTAATGGCATTTAGCCTGAT
This sequence comes from Erynnis tages, assembly GCA_905147235.1. Taxonomy (NCBI): domain Eukaryota; kingdom Metazoa; phylum Arthropoda; class Insecta; order Lepidoptera; family Hesperiidae; genus Erynnis; species Erynnis tages. Next base: position 4,947,134 of record LR990092.1, read on the forward strand.
AAATATTTTATTTTGTGAGGTATGGAGGAGGATTCCCTTGAATGTTTAGTGTCTTTTGAAGATTGAATGAAACGCTCCCGGTAGGTACTTGCAATAAGGATTACAGAGATTAGACGTGGTTTAAGGACTTTGTAGAGAAGATCTGACAGTCATTTTTTGAGTCCAGCGTATTAAGACGTCCGTTTTATTTTCATTTTCGTTCACTGATATTAAATTGAAATACATCTGGGTTGCGTTTAAGACTCAATGGCACCTTACTTATCAAATTTCTTTATAAATGACCTATAGGACCTATAGGACATTAGGACCGGGCTCGAAAGCCAAGGGTCGCAACCCTTATCTCTGACATCATGGTACCAGGTGTACCGCTCAGAAATGACCGCATAGTGCTCAGAGTTATTTTCTGACATAGTAACAGCCTTCTCAGCGTTATTCACGTTGGTTCATTTCACGCGTAAATTTTGTCCATGGGCTTGTATTCTAATAGGGCCTCCGACAAGATTTAGATACAATTTGATAAGTCGTGTAGTTTTCTAATCCCAGTACCTATACCAAAATTCTGAACATCTATAAAATTCAGCACCGTTCAGGACCTCAATATTTGCACGGCAAAGCTTCGCTTTACTTGCGTTATGCTTTGTGGAACCAAACAAAGCACTCTCGATGTTGCAACGCCTGCATTCAAATTGTGCTCCTCCGCAACTGCGAATTATTTTGCTCCAAGAGAACGCACATGAATACAGAAATAAGTGATGAAGTGATCTTTTAAGAGTTTCAAAATCTTCGGTTGAGTTATTGAAACCGTGGACTAGTTCAATTATTCTACATTTGCTTAAGTATGATTAATAAAAGCTCAAGACAAGTATCCAATATTTTTTTTTATAAAACAATCAATTCCTCGACGCAGCGAAGCATTTAAGAGCTTGCTGCTTCATAGCGGGTGATGAAGACTACGCTTTCTGGAATTCTGTATCTAGAAAAATAAAAGACATTAAAACGAAATTGACTTATTTGTTATCAAATACTTAACCCCTGAGATCATTTTGTTTATTTTTATCATGACACAAATTAATCGTTTGACTAAACAATTGATTTATCACAAAACGTACAATAAATAATTACCTAACTAAAATGACGGACAAACAGTTATAAATCAAACAAAACAAATAACAGGCAGCGAATTAGTACCAATAAACTATTCCGTATTTAGAAAATGTAACAATCGGAACTCGATAACGTCACTGTAATAAATTAACATCGTTATGCCAACAGAGACCTTTATTCGGCTGAAATATATTCATTTATATGTTATAACAGTTCAAATAAATTTATAGATAAAGTTTTTATTTTAAATTATGTGACTCACATGAGGTGACTTTAAATAGAACGATATTTACCTGTTAATAAAATGTTATTAGCCCCTGACTGGACTGACAACCTCGCAGGACTGACAACCGATTTTGAAGAACGGTTCCCCACGTTTAGGAAAAAGGAGCACAGGCAGCCCTTCTACCAGGTGGACTGATCACTTGAAGAAGACAGCGGGAAACCGTTGGATTCAAAGGGTGGAGTGGCGTCGATTAGGGCAGGCCCATATCCAGCAGTGGACCACCAAGGGCTGAAAGGAAGGGACCCCCGACTAAAAAGGAGGAAGGAAGAAGTGTTGTAAGTTTCACGCATCTGTTAGTGGGTCTATCTGTCTATCCCTCTTACGACAATCTTAACGCGCACATCTGATTCTGTCGTCGATTGTCGAATGCCATTTAGCAATTAGGACACGACAAAGTCACCGCACCCTTCGTTGCTAAACTGTTTAAATGCTTGCGAGAGACGCGGTTTTAAAAATCTGAATCTGTCCTTTCAGATGCAACAAAAAATTATAACCGATAATTCCCCCTTAAAAGCTTAGCCCTAAAATTAATGGCCTACTGTTCCGTCAAAAGGCTAAAATGGGGAAGAAACGTAAACTCATAATAATTTGACCCAGGATGTTGGCGAAATAGCAATATTTTGCAAGGGACAAAAGGCCCAACGAAATTGAAGTCTCCGGACCTTGCTTCATTCCCATCGAAAAGCGAATAGAGAGAATATTTGTTAATTTCTTATTAATGACTTATTTTTACACATTAAGTAATCATTATTGTAATTCGGATCGGCATGCATTAATTGATGTATATTGTCATTTTTATTATTTGTTTATTGTAAAAGAAAAGCTTATTTAGATGGATATAATATTATGTGAATAATTTAATATTTTCTGGTATTGTTTCAGAAGATACTAAATATGATATTTTTTAAAATGTGGATGCTATTATTGTAGCATAAATACTACTTCTATTAAAAATGCGAAATATTTTGCAAAAAGTGATGTTTGTTTCTCTTCCATGCAATAACGGCCAAACAGATTTAGATGACATTTAGTACCTACACAGAAGAATTTTATAAGCTGGATCAACATATAGGATACTTTTTTAGGATATTTTTAGACCGTTTTATTTTACAGTTAATAAGCGTTAAAATAATTTAATTAGCGGTGATAGCCCAGTGGCTTAGAATTCGACCTCGAATCGAGGGGTCCGGGTTCGAATCCCAGTGGCACGCACCAATGACTTTGTAAAAAAAGTTATGTTATGTATTTATAAAATTAAATATCACCTGCTGTTATGGTGAAGGAAAACATCGTGAGGAAACCTGCAGGTGCACCTGCAGGCATGTGAAGTCCACAAACCCGCACTAGGCCAGCGTGGTGGACTAAGGCCTACATCCTTCTCATTGTGAGAGGAGACCCGACCCTGTAGTGGGTCATTAATGGGTTACTGGCAAGCGTTAAAATGTTTGAGCTTTTTTTTTCTTTAGGTTTTAAGTTCACTTGTACCCCAACGGTGTGACATTCTAGTCAATTACATTCACTACGAAAAAGTTTGGACTTTCCAAACTGGTATTTTTCGAAATTATGTTCCCAATTTAAAATCTAGTTCGATCTCGGTTAATTGGCAGGCAGACAATCCTGTCAACTCAAAGTCTAAATTCGTCTAAAACATAATGAGCTTTGTTATCGGATGTAGGCGTGGATAAACAGAGGTAACGAATTCACAAAGCCTACTTCCCTTCTATTATTAAACGGAATGGGAAGACTTTGACATTAAAGTCAACATTTTAAAGGAGAAATTAAAAATGGATCTTTCCTATGTTTGAATGGAATAAGTGGCATAACAAGAAATCAGAGTGCTTCCTTTATTTCTTTCAGCCCTTGGTAGTCCACTGCTGGAGATTGGCCTCCTCTAATCGACGCCACTACACCCGGTCCTGGGCCCTCTGAATCCAACGGTTTCCCTCTGTCTTTCAGAACGTCAGTCCACCTGGTAGGAGGGCGGCCTGTGCTCCTTTTGTCGTCGCCATTCGAGGACCTTTTTTTCCCATCGGTTGTCAGTCCTGCGAACGATGTGGCCAGTCCATCGTCACTTTAATTTGCAAACTTTGAGAGCTATGTCGGTCCCTGCGTTGTTCTACGGATTTCATTAGTTTCTGTTAGTCTGAGTGTTTACAACACGTTAATGATGCTTTGTAATTAAGTAAGCGTTTGCCGCCCCCGAATTACTCATAATTTATATAATAAAGGTCTTCGATTAGTCGAAATTCCACCAACTATCCATTAAAATTATGTATCGGAATGTACACGTCACGTTTGTCACAACATTATTCAATTTTGAACGTCATAGGAATCTTATAATATATTATTTATTTATTGTGAAACATTAATAAATTTCTGTTTCGAATGTTATCTGTATCTTACCGTTAGATACTCTTATTTACCTTGTCTCTATTTACACGTACCCGTGTATCAACAACCTAAGTGCCACTTTACGAAAATAAAGATTAATGTTACACATATCTTTCCGAAGAGGATAGTAACGGGAGAAAGTCTAAAAAGGGATTCCACTTGTAGTATGTTCACATTACATTTTATAAGAGACTAGCTAGCCCGGCAGGCTTTATAAGGAGTTTCATGTGACTTAGGCCTTGTCCGACGGATCAACCAACACGAAAAAAGTTAAACACGGATCTCTATATGGAGCTGTTCACATTGAAATACGTCCTCACATGCAACAAAATGTAGCAAATGACACGATAATTAGGACACCAAATAGAGAAGAAATCGTGAAATAGAGAAGAAATCCTATCTGCATGCGGGTGCTTTGCTACTCATTAGGACTAAGATGTTCGCCTCAAATTAAATATCTCTGGATAACTTCAAATAAAGTATCTTCGGCAACCATACCTCCCCCCAACCGATACACAAGATATGAAGAACAGTCATGCTTTACGACGGGTTAAGAGGCTGGCGACAAAGTACCTCCCGGACGAGCTACTATGGCTCTAGCCCCTATAAAAACATACAAACACTTTTCCATCTCTATACTTCCTCATAAAGGCTACGAATCAAAATACACAACAAATCCAACTGGTTAGTCTAAAGTGGTAGCGCGATCAAACAAACAATCAAACTCCTTTAGTAAATTAGAATAGATTTTCCTATTAATCAAAACCTGAATCATAATTACTGCTTTCCATGTCTTCAATTTATGCGGCTTTACTACTAATTTGGTTCGCTGAAACGGAAAATTGAGTCTAGTCTTCGATTTTAAGCTGCAACGGAAACTAAGAGCTATTTGAATTTCAAAATTCGAATCGTACCGCAAATTACCAGGCTTATCCGTAATACTGAATGGTAAAATTGGTTTGGTACTTTGTAAATCCTTCTCTTATTTTTATTCGACTGGTTAACTTTTTACCTGACCTTTTTACAGAAGAACTTGAGAAAAAAAGGTCGCAGTAAAAGCTACAGCTAATAAAATATTTAATAGACTTTTTTATTATGTAATTGAGAAACGTACACGATCAAGAGTAACTGACATAACTCTGAAAGCAATCAAACAGCACTTCTGTTTGCTTGTACAATGAGTAGGCCCATCGTTGGAAGAACCGGTGGGGAAGAAAGGTCCTCGAATAGCAAGCACGTCTCGACAAAAGGAGTACAAGCCGTTTTCGACCAGTTGGACCATATAAATCAAACCAATATGACTTACAGAAAACAGCGGAAACCGTTGGATTTAAAAGGTCCAGGACCGGGTGGAGTCGCGTCTATTAGCGGAGGCCCAAGTCCAGCAGTGGACTACAACTGAATAGAAGAAAAATTGAGAAACATGGAGAAATGTAGTAAAGTTATCTCTACAACCTTGTTATTTAAATCTCCTAAATACTTTCTAGAACGGACGTCTCTCGGCTTTAATTAGACGCGCTCTAAATAAAACGGCGTGCAAGTGTTGTCGCTCCGTTGAGTTCCAACCGAAGCACTGATTCCGTTGCTGTGAGTACGATTTCCATTTGCTACTTCTGAACTAAATTAATTATGAAAAAACGATGGATTTCAAGTGCGATTCTCTGTAGACATTTATCCAGGCTATTTGTTGGTAATTGAAATAATCATTATTATCATAGAATTGAATCTCGGCTCATTTCTCTATAGATTTTCTTTTACTGGTACATTTATAAATTCTGTAATAGCTTAAGCAAGTAGGAAGTTTCCAAAAAGGTTAACTTTTTGTAGCGATAGAAATACTTTTTATCTATACTACAATAAAAAAAACACATTTAATAATTACAATGGGTAAGCAAAAGGCGGCCTTGTCGCTGGACAAACGATCTCTTCCATACCAGAAATTGATGAAAAAGGGTGCGGCGTGTAAAGTTGTATAAAAATCTGTCAACATGATCATTAGCTTTGTAAAAGCTTATATCTACAACTCAATAAATTGAATTTCCCTAAATACCTACGAGTTATAGCGGACGTTTCTCGGATTAATTAAATGTGCTGAAAATAAAACGGTCGGGACAAGTGTTGTCGCTCCGGTGAGTTTCATCTAAAGAACTGATTCCGTTACTACGAGTATGATTTCGATTCGCTGCTTCTAACTGAATTAATTATGAAAGAGCATTAGGACTGGAGCGCGATTCTCTTCAAATATTCCTTTTCCGATTTATTTACTTGTTTTTTTTGTTTTGTAACGTTTGCGTCAATTAGATTCAATGATTCAAGTAGGCATTTATTTGCCTTTGAACTTTATAGCTTTTACTATCTGTTACTAAAGGCTGTAAAAGGTTGAAATTATCATAGTAGGTACTATGATTATTTTAAACTGATTAATTTGGTTATGAAAAAGTTACGTAACTTGGCTGTTAATGCTTCTGTATTTGTTATTTGGCTGGTGTGTAGACGATTTATTTGTCAATATTTGTGGTGCATTCATACTGACCTGACTGCCCGTCATTGCTTAATTTTTCGATCGTTTGCGGTCTATTCAAGCAACGGGGCTATGTGCGCTTATATTACTACTTCTATGATATTATAAAAAAGGCAATTGGAATAATAATTTTAGCGTGACAACGTACCTAGGAGTGCCAGGTCTTGCTCCTACAGAATAAATTGTTTTGTAGTCACGCAAACACAAATACAAATGCGCACCCATTACTCAGGGTTATTTTAATATCGACATTTTATTTCAAAATACGCATAGTCCCGCTGCTTGAGTAGATCGCAAGCGATCAAAATGTTAAACAATGCGGACGGGTCAGTACCTGGATAGGTGACCGCTAGTGGCGAATTAAATGCACGCTTCCGTGCTTCGGAAGGCACGTTGAGCCGTCCGGGTTGTTACAGATACGATAGTAGTCGTTAAACCTTGCCAGAAGTCCTAAGAGCGGTTTGAAAACATCTGGCACGGGTAAGCCACTACCCTATTGCTTCACCAATCCGCATTGGAGCAGCGTGGTGGAGTATGCTCAAGTCCTTCCCCTGTTGTGGGGAGAGATCTGTGTCCAACAGTGGGCCATAAAAGGGTTGCAGTCATATATTTCAAATGATCGTTCGCTTGTTGATAAAACAATCCTATTAATCAACTAGCAATTAGAAATAACACCGAAGCTGATTAACACAAAATTGGTTTTCGATAACCGAATTTCAAATTTAAGGCGGCTTTAATTTACATATTAGGGAACAATATTTCATACTATTGTTATTAACTGTGTGTAATTTCAGGTTCTAGGTTATGTCTTAGTTAAAATAGAGTTTTTTTGTTGAAGGGAAAATCTTTGATTAATGAAAATATACTCGATTTACGAACCGAACTTCCAAGAAACGAAAATACTCGCAGCTCATTGGTTAATGCGCGCGGCTAGAGATAGATGAACCAATGAGAACAAGTAAGAAATGCAGTGGCTAACGTGGGTCAGGCACATCAATCAATAGAAACACACAGATAATTTTCTTTCGGGGCTCATTTCGTGAAATAGTCATTAGGCTCCTATAATAAACCTATGGACAATAATGGATAATATTCTATTTGAAACGGAAGTAGCTAATGGATAAAAGACATCAGTTAAGAACGCATCTTGCAAAATTCAACGCTAAAAAGTAGTTAAATAGAGGCAAGAAAGTTATACAGAACTTGTTACAACGAAATTATCAAACTCAATCTCAATTCAAATCGTTTTCATTCAAAAGGCAAAGTTTCGAGTTCCTATATCTAAACGACACGACAGCACAAAATATCTTGTTACTTAAACATTTAAACAAACCAGTAAATCTGTTAGCCACGGCTTTAAGACGGTCAAAGTAGTTAGATTTTGAGTGCATTTCTATAAGAGCGGTGAACAGTAGTATGAAATAGAAGTGCTTTGAGTAGCTTTCTTGAAGTAAAACTATGAGTTGAGTACCGCTTTGTTATTAAAGACTTCGTTTGGATATTTAAATGTTATTCAGTTTCGTTGTAAGACAATTTTTCATTTATGTTTAGATTATTTACCTACTCCTTACCTACATACTACCAGAGTAATAAGGAGGAATTATTACCTACCTTATTTATGACGGGGGAAATCTTCATAGCTACCCGAGAATCGTTTGAGTGATTTAGGCTTATGTGGGATTCTTACCCAATAAAACCTCCTCGGTAGCCTTTCTTTGTGCTTCTGGAGGAATCCGGGATCTCCAGTGGAACCCACCAGTGCCCTGATTAATTAACAGTTTCTACATTCAATCTTATTTTGCTCATTGGCTTTATAAGTCTTCCTTCTACTAGATATTGTTTTATTCAAATCTGTTTTCCAACTAGGTAAGGTGTTAACCAAAACCTTTGAACTGGTATTTGGAAATGAAAGTTAATAATGAAAGTAAATAAAAGAGCGAAAAATCATTTGAAATTCAAATTTCGGTAGCGAGAACAGTACAGTCGATGTTTGAACTTCGAATATCGAACACAAATTGCACTTTTCCGCGCTCCTGTACCACCAGCGCGCAAGAGGTTGTTTGTACAAATGTACACAATACTGGCAAGAAACAATCATAGTCTACTTCAAAATTTTGTTTTTTTATTTTATTGATGTATGATTTTTTGCAACAAGCTTTTTCTTGTTTTTACTTGTAATAACTACCTAGTTATGTTTTGATTCGCCTAGAATACCAAAATATTCAATTTAAATAAAAAAATAAGCATTGTTTTTCTTTAACTGTATATTTTAGGTATTACGTACTAAGTAAGCAATTAAAGTTATAAATTTCACTCGTACCAAAAGGTATTAAATTGGATCATCAAGTTTATTTAAATTAAACGGGCTCTAAATATTTCTTCAGGAAAATAATTTTTGAGCTAAACGAAATAAATATGTTAGGTAGAGAGAATATACCTAGTTCTGTCACAGATAAAATATGTAATATTAATCTTAAGTTTTCTTCATTCGCCTTCTTATTTCACGCACCCCTGAACTGTTCTACGAGGAGCAGCTATTGTCACTGGCTCTCAAATAAATCGAATTCATTTATTTTTAATTTATTTGAAAATGCTTTAAGGTTCAAGTCACGATTAAATTATTTCAACATAATTTTTCTTACAAATTTTACAATCTATGATAGCGAGCGGCGAAAAGAAAGCCTTTTCTTAGATAATGTTGATAAAGACAAGGCCGATATAAGTGACTGACCAACCTACACGACAAAATTTAAACACAGAGTTCTATATGCTATATGCTATGCTATATTCTGTTTTAAAAACGCACTGGCATGCGACAAAATGGACAAAGTGACGTTGTCGTATGACCAACTTTTGCGAGCGGCAACAATTAGGACACAGGGCTTATCTTATGATATGAAATGAAACCTCTATTTATTTTTGCAACACCGCCTAATAGAAGGATAAAAAATGCAAGTCACGCGTTCGTAATTACAAGAATTTCATCTGAGAATCTCATACAATATGAGCGTTCATTACCAGTGTACAGGAAAACAGCTCTTTGAGCATTAATGTTCAACTAAGCATTAAAGGCTGGTACGTTTTAAAAAATCCAAGATGGCTTTCATTCATTCGTTCTTTATATTATTAATGGTTTTGCTGTTTCATTCAAAGTTTTGTGAGACGCCGCTTAGCATTTTCTTAATTTGTAAGCATGTTTTGTACGACAATTACTTTTAAAATAAAATGTAGATACATATGTAGAGATCTTAGTATTTGCTAACAATTTGTGAATTAAATTTTTATTTATGTAGTTACTATCACTGAGTGCATTGAGCATGAACTTACGCAGTTTCGTACACTAATCGTATCGAGCTGCCATCAGTATGGGAAGATGTCAAACAGACTGACGTGATGTTCATGTTCACGGCACAGAAGCGGCGCAACCCTCGTGGCTTTGAATTTAGTCTTTTACATTCGTCTGGGTCCGGACATCAGTGGCACGCACCAATGACTTTCTTAAAAGTTATGTGCGATTTATAAAATTAAACGTCATCTACTGTAACGGAAAACGAGAACATCACGAGGAATCCTGCATGCCTCAGAGTTACCCGGCGTAAAAGGAATGCCATCAAAAACATACCTAACTTGTAAAAAAACCCAAGTCCCGCAACTCAGTTCTTGCACCACCGTAAAGCTGAAGTTCCGTGGGTAACGGCCGACGCGACAGACGCGCGCGACGGTCGCGCCGCGGCTGATGTGACAATACTAAACCCTATGAAATGTATGGCGCCACTTCCAATGCCCCGGCGGATGACGCGCGCGGCTAACATTGACGGCGCCATACATTTGTATTGTCGCATCAGCCGCGGCGCGACAGTCGCGCGCATCTGTCGCGTCGGCCGCTACCCACGGAACTTCAGCTTAAAAAGTTGTGAGATCCATATATGGCAGGCAGATCTGTAGCTAGTCTTTTTCTTACCTCTTACACAGTCGCTCTATACTAGGTCTATTTAAGTTTTCTTTAGTTTATTTACACTTCGTTATGTAACAATGCTTCACAGTTGAGTACTCCGTTCCTCTATATCATTTAAATCCGTCTCAGCACTGTTGTCGTATCTATACGTCGCTCTATTGCGCTGGGTGTCCCACTTGCTGAAATTGACTTGGCACCGAAGTTCCCGAGTTATTTCGTGAACGCTTTATATGCGTCATTTAACTTATTCCTAGATTGATATGACCAATTATTGCAGTTGTAAAGTTCATTGGAGCAATTGAATTTTATTCAAGAGTTGCCAACATGTACCTATATATAAAATTAAATAGTAATAGAGCGATTGTTGCTAGTACACACACTTTATACACTGATTTTACCTTAATGTGACGAATTTCAATAATTTACCTTAATGTGACGAATTTCAGTAGCAGGATGTTAGTTCACAATATTTGAAGGACTGTTCTGAAGTTCTTCACACACCTGGAACAAACAATCAAAATTGATTAATTATATACTTACATTTTATTTAAACATTTTGTTATAGCTAACTAGTACATACTATGACGCTTACACTGTATAAAATACAACTATTATCAAGAGCCTACGGAATTTATTAATGATAAATAGCACTGAAAGCGAAGTACTAAATATACTTTTATGAGATAATAAAAAGTTCTCCCATTTTCATTTAGAAAGAGTGAAAAAAGAGTTTTAAATTCTTTTGAGGATTCTTCCTGAAAAATAAAGGATGATGTGGGCACAATCTTCAAGATTTGCCTGTTATCTTAAAACAAAGTGCACAGGTGATCCAAACAAACTATCGACTCGATTCTGATCTAAACAGCTCCGCAGAAGTGGGGAAAAGGAAAAATCTTGAGCACACTCGATACGTCTCAGCGGGATTGGAACTGTTCAATGTAGTTACATTTCTCTTCTTAAATTTTATTTACTGTTTGTTACACTTACTGAAATTCTAACCACACATGGGTGAACAGGAGATTTCTATATGTTAAGATGGAGCGTCGGGCTTTGAAAAACGGGATAAGCTTTAATTTTGGGTCGCTTTAATTTTGGGGGATCTGCTGTTTTGTCACTTTTTACTTATACATAACCTATATCAACTTATATTTCCTAGATAGTATGGTAGTTTTCTTACTATGATGTCTATAAAATGCGTTATCTATTTATTTTTAAAACGTTGAAAATGGTGAGCGAATTTTTCCTTTTTCTCTAGTAAACTAACACTCCGTCTGATCATATATAAGTCTTTGGCCCGAGGTTCTTTTTAGGTGGATATGTCTGCATACCGTAGATGCCATTCTGCTCCAATGCCGATTGGTGAAAAACCTGGCAACTGGCCAACATTATCGGATAGTCTTAAACCCACAGGATGTTTTAAAACTTGTATTATAACGATAACGGTCCGATCTTACTGTTTCTACAACATTTGATCTTTTTTTGCACACGTAGAATTGATGGGGACTTTTCACATTTTTTCATAATGATGTTGTGTCAGCTTCTTTAGAATTTACCACGTGACATACTGAGAATTAAGGCTTTCGCTCTTTCATACGTTCACATAGTACCTAACTATATTATGTAATTCAGAAGAAATTCAGTTATCAGTAACATTTGGCAATTAGAAGTGAAGTATAAAAAGACTGGTTTCACGTAAATAGGTACCTAAATTCTAACCAAAATTTACCGTTTGTTGAACTCGTGTAAACAAATCTGGTCGTAAATTCAGTAAAAGTTCGATTTGTTACGTCCGTGGCGTGGTGTGACAGTTTGAACTCCGCTGAGACTGAACTAGTCTGGATATTCCCTTTTCCACAAACTATTCTAGATTAGTCACAGTTGAAATAATACACCTAGACTTTTTTATTTAATGTGTATCTTTGAGAACATATTATAGGACCTTAATTCCTTATAATAGCTATTCTGACCTTTTTAATACTACATTGTTTCATTAATACACTTTTTATTAAGGGAATAAAAAAATGTCGTCGCTTTAAATTTGGAAAACAATTTTATAAAAATTTAAATCATTTTCTTGTTTTGGGTTTTGTATTGTAATTCTTTACACATTTCTGGTAAAACAAAAAGGAAATGAAAGGACCAGTATTTTCCTTAATCACCTTCTAAAGTCGAATTTGGATAATTTCTTTTAATTCCGTCGGTTGTAAAGGGAAAGCGAATAGAATTTATAATTTGAATGTTCTCAACTCTTTAAGATGTAGGTATTTCCACTGAAACTGTTGGAAACTTCTGTGTAACTAAAACACACACATGTTAGACATGTGTGTTTTAGTTAATATACCTAATGGTTATTTCAATTTAATAAATTACAATAGCGCCACGAGAGCCTTTTCACCCATTCAAAATAAACGGGTTAAAAGTTTTGTGTCTACTTTTGTTGGGATGGGATTCCAAAAAGAGGAATTCCAAAGCAATATCACGTTTGAAGCTAACGCTCAGTGAACACCAATCGCCAATGTAAGCCTCTTATAAGTACTTCAGACACAGTTCCAGGAGGAGTGGAAAATCCAAGATAATCTGCCGACGACATGGTTTTGAAATTAGTACCCGTTGGTTTTTACATCCGCGCGGGTGGGTTGAGCCTTGCGTTTAGATCAGAGGCATCGAAGTGGTTCTAGTCACTTGTTTTCAAAGTTTTGTTTATTCGTAAGTGTTTTAAAAGGATAGTAATATGGCAGAAAATGTGGTAGGTACCCATTTGAGAAACAGCGGTGATAGTCCAGGCATAAAACATAAAACACTTTTCTGGAGCAAATGTGTTTTTAAAAGATAATATTAGGAAAAACGCAGACAACTAACATAGAACATACAAAACAATAACATAGAACTAGACATGAAAAACGGCGCGAACTTGGAGTCTGTGGAGAGCGAAACGATAGAAAAAAAAGTATCCAGACGAGAGGTTCGGGTTCGAATCCCAGTGGCACACACCAAAGATTTTCTTTGAGAGGAGACCTGAATTAATTCAAAGATTTGGTTTACGAAATTATTTTCTACAGTGATGATTTGCGAAGTCCTTCCATCTGACCTTACATAGACCCTTTAATAATCTTGCAAAACTGTACCGTCATGATCCTAATGCCTCCGCCTTTTTGTTATTTCTCTTAGGTATAAACATTATACTATAGTAGCTACATATATATCGTAGATGATAGGTGACCAGGCTGCTATCGATTTGCCTTTAACTAGGTACTTTCTGCAAATAAGATTTACTATTATTATTACGCTGACACAAACACGCGCGCGCGCACGCACAGACGCACACATTCACGCACACACAACCACGCGACACGTACACGCAAACGCTCACCCATACGTGATACTATGTAAGAAGTAATAGGGTATTTCGCACCATGCAAGGAAAAATCCAACTGCGATTGACATCACAAGCATGGCAGCAGCGCCGAGACGGCCGAGACCCTGCCGAGAAACTTTGGGTGAAAGTTAAAGTGACTAACTTGGAGACTAGGAGTCATGTATCTTAAAAATACTTTGGACAGACAGTCTAAATTAAGAACAGAGCGACGCCTACCGGTTCGACCAGTTGCTTCATCAATGTTTATTTTTTTTTTACTTACTATAGCGATTTAATATTTCGTAAGTCGAGAACTTTTTAATAAACACTAGTCGAGTTAGAAAGTTGGTAGATGTACTCGTATTGGACCTTTATTGTTTCCGCGTCCCTGAGTCCGATGGTTCAGTGGCCGGGGGCGAGCGTCTCGCCGGGTAGGTTGCCAATAAGAGGATAAAGCTTCTTGTTTCAAGCCCCTAGGCTATTACACTTTAAAAAAGGAAAAACTTAAGGCTTAGTACCTACTAGCAAAGTTTTAAGTTTATTCTAGTACAGGGTTTTGTTTCTATGTGTATAATCGCTTTGGTTTATTCTATGAAACTCAATAACCCTTAGTTTATCATTATGTTGGACAAAACTTCCCCTTAAATTAAGATATAGGGTCCCATGCTTCTATATAGACCCCTTGGTTTTTGTAATAAAAGTTAAATAATAATTATACTATGTAAATTAAATTTAAATATAAAAGCAAATATTGCTGTATTGAAAATGAACGCAGTATTAAACTGATTACACCACATAACTGTTAAGACCTCAATTTATGGTCCCGGAGCCAGGCGCAAACTTCTCATTGTAGGCTAGACTCAAATAATTAATATTAGTACGTTTTTTGCGGTACTAGGACTTAACAACTTCTTTTACGATTCAAATTTTCCATGGAAGCCTTAGTCTGCACGTCAATTTCTTTCATCTTCATAAATAAAACAACGTTGTGATAATCAACGAAATGTACCTACTCCATTTAAATTAACCTTTCTCAGAAGTAACAACCCAATTACGTTTTATTTTGGTTTCTAATCTGTAATCAGTCAAAAGCATCACTTCAATCAAAAGAATATTACAATCCAATATTTCAAGAACGGAGTCCTCAACGAAATTATAAACGAAACTTAATAAAAATTAAAATTATTCAAATAAGCCACATAAATTACAAATTTGATTGAGAATTACTTTGATAACGTTTTTCACTCTTTTTATATCCTTGAATAGCTTGGAAATTAATTTTTATTTTAGTATAGCCCAGCCGAGTCATAGCCCAGAGGGGTCCGGGTTCGAATCCCAGTATCACGTACCAACAACTTTCAACAACAACAAAGTTATTTGCGCTTTATTAAATTAAATATCACTTGCTGTAATTATGAAGTTAAACACCATGAGGAAACCGGAATGCACAATAAAAAAGTCACAAAAAAACGTTCTCAAAGGTATGTGAAGTCCACCAACCCGCAGTAGGCCAGCATGGTGGACTAAGGCCTACATCTCTCTCAATGTTGAGAGGAGAATCGACCCTGTAGTGGGTCATTAATGGGTTACTAACATTTAAGGCGACGTCTTACGATTAGTATATTTAATAGACTAGACTCAAACTTACTTGAATTTGGATGACTTTCTATGTCTTGCAGTAACCAAACACACTTAAATTTAATGTAAAAGAGGAACTGAACTCATTATATTGATGGAGATCCTGTGGCCTTGATAGTGCAGTATTTAATTTGCGGAGCGGAATTTATTTGGTGATCGAGAATTAGGGGGCCCCATTCAAACGCCAGTAGGACAGAGAGCGTGCATTTCCTATCGAAAAAGTCACACGTTTAAAGTAGCAAGTCCGTGCGTGATTTGAAAAGGCAGAGAAAAGGTTCTGAAAAGTTCACTATCCAATAGAGTAGGTAGGGCTCGTTAGGGGTGGCGGAATTTTTTAATTATACGGAAGCGAGTTCGCGCATTGCGGATTAAATCAACTTCAGTTTTAATAAATCAGTCGGAGCTATAGTGTTTACTAAAGCCTTTTAAGATAGGTCTTTTGAGAAATCGTTGTAGTTTTTGACGTGACTTCATCTTTAATCCATTTTTGATGTGGAAGGTCCAGAGTTCGGTTCCCAGCGGAGCAGATGTCTGTTTCTGGTCTGAGTGAGTTTGTTAGAGTTTTGTGTGTCCATGGCACCCACGACACAGGGAAATGGAGATAACTATGCTCGGTATACGCGACATATCTTTCAAAGTTTGCAAATTAAAGTGGCAATGGGCTAGCCACATAGTTCGAAGAACCGACAACCGATGGGGAAGAAAGATCCTCGAATTCACCTCTTAGCAAAAGGAGTACAGGCCACCCTCCGACCAGGTGGACTGATGACCTGGAAAACGGCGGGATATCGTTGGAACACGCTTCACATAATTCACATGTCTTTGATAATATTATGGACAACTCTTAGGCATCTCCATGCCTGAGAAAAGCCTCCCTTTTTCACAATATTTTTCCCTCACTGTCACAGCAAGATGCGATTGATTTTTGTCAAACGCACATTATGTACTTAGAAAAGTCATTCCAAAAATTTGAACCAAGACATCTTTTCAGAAATAGAACTCTTAGCCACTGGGCTATCAGCGCTATATAGGTTATAGGGTATACATAGTTCTATACTAAGCCCTTCCTATCGTAATATATTAGATGTATAGTAGTAGTACTATGATGGAACTCTCTAGAGCTTTGTTCGGCTTTCTCTATGCAGTCATTTCCCGCCGGAAGACGCAGATTATAGCGTCATTAAAATGAAGAACGGTAAGGTTCCATACTGCGGTTCCATACTGAGTTTGTCGTCGTTCAATATTATCTACTTTAGGCTTTCTTATGAATGAAAGAATGAATTATACATTTATTATAGGAACAAAAAGACTAACACTATTTTTACCAGTTGCTATAGATAGCATAGCAGTCGTCAATCATTGTCGCCCTATGGACGATTTAAAAAAATCCGACAAGGGTTGGCCACTCGCCCGTTTCTCTACCTAACCGCAATGGAGAAAGATGGTGGAGTATGCTCCAGGATCCCCCCTATTGTAGGAAGAGAGCCATTCCCAACAGTGGAACAGGCGTGCCCAACAGTGGGACATAAAAGGGTTGCAGTCAAGCTACGTATACCTATAGGTTGCAAACTATATTCAATAGTTAAGGCAAGAGAACCCAATGCCAAAAGTCCCCAATTCAAGTCCCAAGGGATCATATTTCGTTGTAAAACGTCTTATAGCAGCAAATAACTTAACTGATTTAGTATCAGCATCTCCGAATACTAAGGCAAACCCACAAAAATATTGTACCACAATCCTCAAGAGTAAAATTTAGGTAGCTCTCTTAACATTTAAATATTATACACACCTCTGAGACTTTACGTTTCACAAGTTTCTTATGTAAATTTACTTCGTTCCTCGGAGAATCCTATTATATTTTCCCAGGACTTAGAAGTAGAACATCTCTAAGGAATTGGTCTAAAATAATTTTACTGGAACGTGACGTAAAAATGCTGTTTTCATCCGGTAGAAGATGTAAATTACAAGCGTATCAAATTAAATATGAAAATATTGGAATGGGAGTAACAAAGGGAGAAAAAGTTAAAAGTAAACGTACCGATTTGGTTTCGTATAATTTTTTGAAGAAGATATTTAGGGTAAAAATTGCAATACAAATCTAAGAAAAAGTAAACATTTATAAGTAAATTATATTAACTTTGATTGTAAAAGAACACATTATGATACCTACTAACCAAGACTAAACTGCAGTCAAATTATAATTTTCTAGACTTTATTATTCTTTTCTAAATATATTATTATTTATTTGAACGATATGGTGTAATATTTTCAATATTCTTAGGGTGTAAAGTGACACGCCGGACTGATCGCTCTCTGAAGTCCATTTTTACAGTTATCCTAATCGCAACGTGTCTTTTTATTTTCGATCTAAAATGCAATAGAAAAAAAATAGGACAAGAGTAAAAAACGGACTGTAGGTTAAAAAATATGAACCCTCAAAGAAAATACACATAGGCAATTTGAACTTGTATTGTACGTACATACATATGTATAATATGAACATCTACTAGTATCTTCATCAACGTTTCTAAAATACTCGTGCAAAAAATATGAAAGAACTATTCGTTTGATAGCGATTGAATCGCAGTTTTTTTATGGAAAAATCAAGCTTTTCATCAGCGAAATAAAAACCTGACCACTGTATAAAAAGATCAAGAGTCAAAGAATCAGTTCAGTTTCACATAGATCAATGCTACAAAAAAAAAATACTTAGAAAAATTAAACAACCTTCAAAATGTTAACTTAAAATTATGAAATAATATTTTTAAATACTTAGCCTTAATATTTTTTGATGTCGGTTTCTTCATTAATCCATTTTGTATCGAATATTTTGTTAGCACCGACCTTTGGATAGATCAACTTATCTGTGCCCGCGGCTACGTCCACGTGGAATAAAAACTTTGTCCAAATATGAATAAAAGTATCTTAAAATATAAACTACGAGCATACTAGATTACATCCAAATCTGTTCAGCCGTTTTTGTGTGAAAGAGTAACAAACATCCATCCAGTTATCCTCACAAACTTTCACATTTATATTAGTAGTAGGGTTTTTTGTAGTTTCGTTAATTTTATATACATAATAATATGTACATTGATAACCACTTTTTCTGAAGTCGGCTTATAATAGTGGTCAGATTTGGTAGTTCTGTTACATACTCGAACATACGTGTCGAATTGATAACCTTCTTTTTGGAAGGCGGTAAAAAAGGCCCGATCTACCGGGGCTTGATTTGAAAATGTTTGGATAGCTCTCAATAAAGTTTCAAATGGCGCTTACGCCTTTCCATTCAAGTCCCGTATTTGTTTGTCGTCAAATCTAACAGCTCTATTGAAATTCGCCACCAGATATTCAAATTCTATTTGAATTTTTTCGAAAAGCATGCGGCTTTGGAATTTAGGTTACATGCATAGTTTAAATTGGAAATTGGTTATTAAAAACTGAACATTGTATGCTGTTATGAAAAAGGCACATGAAATAGGCCACGGGGCGAGTATGGTTGTGATTAATTTATAAAATACTAATCGATGCCGCATGCATCGATTTTAGATCGATAGTCCATTCTATCAATTTACCAATTACATTAAGAACAGTGTCACGTCACGATCTAACCGTGTTGGTGGTGAGGGAACACAAATAGTGAGGAGCCTCCGCAAACAGTGTTGTGGTTTCAAGAGCGTAATGTATCTTCAGTCAGCTCAGGCTTTTAACAACGACTCGTTTCATTGATTGAAGATTTGCAAAAAAAGTGGTCTGTAGTGACACTTTATCATCAACAATATATCAAAAATCCCTTTTCATAAACATAACATTTTATATTGGCAACATCAAATAAATAATGGACAACAACGCCATCTATGGAGTGAAAAGGATAATATGGTGACACTTACACAAGAGTTTTTGGTAGTTAATACGGCTGATCGGCCGCTAGATGCCGGGACAAACTATTGGAATAATCGATAGGTCTTAGAGAGTGGGGATAAAAGCAGGGCCTTGCCATAAATACGACCGACTTGTTGGCGAACAGTATAGGATAAGAATTACTAAGAGTTACTTTGCCGTTTTAGTCAAAAAACTTGTGATTCTATAACGAATTAACTATTGTTACGCTGCTAGTTTAGCTATCCGAGTCAGTGATACACAGTAAATAGTCCATTTTTATCAATTTACCAATTACATTACGAACAAAGCCACGTCACGATCTAACCGTGTTGGCGGTGAGGGGAACACAAATAGTGAGGAGCCTCCGCAAACAGTCTTGTGGATTCGGGAGCGTAATTGTATCTTCAGTCGGCTCAGGCCCTTAAGGGGGACTCGTTACAGTGGGTTCACGTGGCTTATACGAGTTAAGTTATGCCCTTGGGGGTTGGAAATTAATCAAGGGAACGAGGGACAGTGTGATTGGTGTTCTATTGTCTGGCATGGTTAATTTTTTTTACTACCACCACTACATAAATAAAATAAAATAAACGAAAACATCCCTGCTTCACGATTGTGTAGTTATCGTCTACCTATACGTACCAACACCTAAAGTATTAACTTTTATATACTTTTTAAACACCTATTAAAAAGTATATTATAAATTTAATTAAAAGTATATAAAGGCAAATAATAAGACGAATTGTGATCTTTTCATTAGAAAATATTAAATACAGATTCTATTCAGGTGCTCAACACTAAAGTGGGTAAAACACAACATACCAACAAACACGAATGGTAACAGAAACTCGAATCGCGGACAAAACTGTATAAAGCATACGATAGTCCTAAAATTGACTGTCATTTCATTCAAACATTCTAAATTCAAACAATTTACTAGGATTAAGCGTAACAGACCTCAGGACTCAGGCTAGGTTTGATTGAGGGCCTCTTAATTAACTCCTTCACCCGGGTTTACTGCACGGTGAGGTCAATTTGACTTTGGAGCACAGCCTAACAATAGTTATGGTAATCCGTAGCTAGTGACGTCGACGGAAGTCTTCATTGTGACCCTAAAGACCTTTTAAGTCAAGCTCCACTTGAATTGCTGTCGGTAGATTCAGTATTCAGTAGGTAGGTATGCGTCTTCGTTTTGCTTGATAGCTTATAGTGAGTTGGGTTTGTGTGTTCGATTGAATGGGTGTCATTTTAGTTTCAAATTAGTTAAGAATTCTGATATCTAATGTACTTTCTACGGCGTAACTTCGATTACAATGCGAACCAAGCCATCACGCGAATTTGTGAAAGTTTGTGTGTGCGTGGGTGTATGTGTGTTTGAGCGTAATATTATAAAGATGTAGGTAAACGTAATTAATATTTAATTTACTCGCATCTCGTGATCGACTTAGAACCGAACGAACCGAACCGAACAAAACAATCGAACTACATCAATAAATTAATTGTACGCAAACGATCAGTGCCAAGCATGAACACTATCTTCAAAGTATTCGTTAACGTGTGCCATTAGAATGGAAAAATGTCAGACAGACAAGCATAAATGATCGTCAAATTATTCGTATAGTTAACGCGTGCCATTAGTATGGGAAGATGTGAGACAGACTGACATATGTCATACTAATGACTGACGTTAACCGTACTTTGTCGATAGTATTCATACTCACGGTACAAATTTTTGATAGGTATGTAAATAACTATTTTATAAGTGAAATCAAAACACACATCTAATACCTCATCTGTAAAGAAACAAATAATAAAAATCTACATCTGATCCCATTATCACGGTTGATAATTTAACCCACTTCAAGATTTGCAAGCTAAATAAAAAAGATTTTTCCCGGAGTGTTTTCCATCTTCATCTCTCTGAATTGTTAGTTATAAGGGCCCTTACATGGCCTTGTTTTATAAACGACTGCCATGCATACAAAACACTTGACATAAAAATAAACTTAGATTCTGTATTTCGTTTAAACTTTGCTTCCCTCAATGTTCAACAATATTAGTAACACCAAATGTTCTTTAGCCGTAACGTCGCTGGGTGTGACAAGATATTATCTTTAAAAATGCAAATTTTGTTTTAAAACGTCAATTTATGAACTAAAGTTTTATTAGTCTACTATGTAGTTGATTCTTAATCTAGACTATCTATCCAAGAACTACCGTAATAATTGTTTCCTTTGGGGTTTTCGTAAGGAACGCTAAATATGAATACAGCCAATATGTTGCCCAGAGGTTTCCTCTACAGGGCTCTACACAACAGCGAAAATTACATTTAAATTGGATCAGCTTTTCCAGAGATGAGCTAGCGTTTTTTCTCATTTGAATAGATAGATATAGACTAATTAATCAACTGACTGATTAGAATAGAAACCCCATAGGATGTTTCGTGGTCTCCTTTGCTCGTTACTTCGCCAGCGTGAGTAAAGAATTTGGTCCAGGAAGAGATAGAAAAATTATATTAACGCAGGTTATAACTTTCAGTGCACAAAATTTCATTAGAATTCATCAAACTGTTTTTTCGTGAAAGATTTATGAGTATACTGTAGGTACACATATCCATCCTCACAAACTTGTACAATAGAAGTAAAATAGTAAGACATAGATAGATAGATAAATTAAATATTAGTAGGAAGTAGTGGAATACAAGATGGAATAATTTTGTATCTTAATCACGCATCAAAATGTATCACCGCCCCAATTTATTTTAAACCAACTAACTGCAAGGATCGAAATTTATATAAAAAGAAAATGTCTCCAGTGTATTTTTTGCGCGAACGAACCTCGTAATGAAGCGAGAGGCGATTTCCTGTTACGATTCCGTTATAGCCCAAGAGCTGTTAGAAATTTTTCGAGAAGTATTTGAGGTATCATAGAAGCATCTTGCATAGCTTATTTGTAATTGCCGTACACAAAAAATACAGACCTGGCTGGATTCGTTACCTCGCTAGGCTACCAGTCCAGTGCTGGACATGGGCCTCCCCTAATCGATGCCACTCCACCCGGTCCTGGGCCCTCTGAATCCAACGGTTTTTCGCTGTCTTCTTCAGGTCATCAGTCCACCTGGTAGGAGGGCGGCCTGTGCTCCTTTTGCCTACGGCGACTACGTTCGCCATTCGAGGACCTTTCTTCCCCATTGGTTGTCAGTCCTGCGATCGATGTGGCCAGCCCATTGCCACTTTAATTTGCAAACTTTGAGAGCTATGTCGGCAACCTTCGTTCTTCTACGGATTTCATCATCATCACTGAAACATGATATTTGTAAATTCAAAGATAGGGCCATTTTGACGAGATTTTTAAAAAAACGCCTCAAACACCTTAGAGTTTGGCTCAATTGCACTACCCGCCAGCCAGATCTGCATTCTTTGTGTTTGGATATTATAAATGAATATATTTAACAAGATTTTATGATGCCTCAAACACTTTAAAAAAAATGTCTACCACCTCTTGTACTACGTTCCACATTCATAACGATCGTCCGCTTTGAGCTTTGACACTGACCTTCATACACTTGACGGGAGGAAATTAGCCCAATTACTTTTTGAACCTGTCATTCAAACTGAAATCATTAACATTGGTTTTAAGAATTGTTATTTAAAGAATTTCATTCAAAATGTTATCATCGACATTGGTGTTAACAATTCTTTTGAGAAAATTTCATTCAAAGTAGAATAAACCTTTAACATTTGTTATAAGAATTAAATAACATTCTATTTACTAACTACATCAAATGAAATGTAATAGTGTAAAATACTATTTATTTAATTTCATTTGAGGCTATTTATTGTATTCGAGAAGCATTCCTAAATATAATGGGCACTATGTACACGTGTCAAATGTGAGCACTACCTATTACTTACGGCCTATTGCTTGCTTCATTTGCAGTAGATAGATAAAATATTTTTACTTATTTTTGATTATAAATTACCAATACGTTTAATCAGCGCATAAATTGGCACGGCTTTGTCGATAAAAATTGGTTCTTGTTGGGGTCCAAATTATTAAGACTGATGCCGTGAGCAAAAATGTTATACAAATCTCAAATTACCGCAAAGGCAATCGAAAACCTAAATATTTCTTAAAATGTCATTGCGAATTCCAATATTTGTTGACCTTTGACTAACAAGCACTGATTATCCTAATCTTCTTAACAGATAATACAAGCAGAGAGACAATTAGCCAATTGTTTGCGTTGTAAAAATGCCTTTGAAATTCCGTCTTCTGTCGTACATCTAACAGTGAAGCCTTGTTAGGAGAATTACATTTTTCATGTCTTTTAGGTGCTTTTTGTGTTTTTCTGTAGCTATTGGGCAAGAACTCTGTTTCTAAAACTCTATCTATTATTCACTGACTTAATATGTTTTTGTCAAATCGTAATAAAAGCCTGGGTGCAGTTTGCGGAAACTTAACGCACGTTTATTCACAATTCACATAGTTCACACAAAAGTTTATAGATAACTTACTTAACTCACCTTGCAATTTGGATCAGCGCATGAATGTACCTATTAATAGTATAATACTATTATATGTACGACGTTGATTACCTAAGTGTGCGTAAATTTTATTGTACCTTATAATGAATTTAAAAAATATGTTTTTCTATTCTTCGCATTGTGTAGCAGTCATATAGTCCCCACAATACGTATAGTTACACGCACACAAATAACTTAAATTGTCTATAGGTCAATGCTTACTTACTACCTTAAACTATTGCAGGATACTGCAGTCATGTATCGACATACCGAAACAAGGGATACAACTGACTGGCTACGATGTACTACAAGGTGTTTCCCTTTGAAGACTTGGCAGCATTGACGATGAGCTTAAGGCTATGAATATACGGATACCGAGTACAATATAGATAATACATGTATGTATACTATAATTAATTGAACCGTTCACAAAACTACATTTTAAATCACGCTTATTATGATGCAGATGAATATTTTATTGGCAGGCACCATTAATAGTACTCTGTTTGCTCCAGTGTCACAGAATAAAAAGGATCAAAAGCAGTCATTATCGCTGGCAGACTATTGCGGGATGTCTCTGAAAACGTTACAAAGATTTTTCAGATTATAAGTACACAAGATCTCTCACACTGTTTTAGTATTAAGTCAGTTCAATAAATTCTATAATTTTACGATTTTTACGATTTGAATACTCGTCATGTTTTAGAAGAGTGCTCAATAGATCTAGAGTGTTATTATTATTACTTAGAAACATTAATATTTTTGACATTGAAGATTTACGTTCTAAAGACTAGCTATCTGCTTATATCGTTACCCTAGCCAAGAGACTAAACGAGACTATACGTCCTATGAAGCTAGAACCCGTCGGTAAGATGGATTGTTTGACCTGAATGCAAATGCGGTATAGGAAGCCTTGTGTGATGGAACGGGTCTTCCTACAAAACTGACAGTTTTAATTATGCAGCTCGATATTGTGCGAAGTTAGTTGATCGGTATTCGTTTGTATAGTAAATTAAGTAAGCAGTTAAAAATGACAAAATTATCACATAATGCATGACAATTTAAAAGAAGCAGTAGTGTGTAGTACATGTTTATATTTCTGCCTTATGCTAAGTTAATTTATATGTTTATCACAGCGTTTATTAGCCGTGGTATCGTTGTCAATGTACGCAAATAAGCAAAAAATAATATTTATTGAATTTGTACTCGGAAATAACTTTTATTTTTACTTTCGACGTAAAACTAACTAGGCACCTACCTGTGTATTTGTCCTGTATCTATGTTATTTACACGCATTTAAACTCAAATAGAGTCCAATTAAGAGAGAGCCTGTGAGAGAGAGTAGAGCCTGTACAAGCAAAAATATTGTTAGAAATATTTTGAAACTTGCTTTATAAGTGTCTCTTTGATATTTATTCGTATAGCGATTTCGATTAAAAGTTAAGTAGAGCTTAAACTATTGCCAACAACGAACTCTGGAAAGTAATGGAGTAATACGGTAAACTTAAGGATAGAGCTATTTTTTAACATAATACGTTTTTATTCATACAAACCTTAACTTATTACTAAGCATTCAAAGTGATGGCAATTGTTCCCAATTTATAACTGGATTCGACGTCCACCCCCAATTCTACTATCGAAAAAAATCAAAAAATTACACATGTGTGTAAATTTAATCTCATTGTAGAGCTGTATTATTGATTAATGATTGACATTTCTGTCTGAATAGGTAAAGTTTACCGGTTTTGCAGCAATCAGTGGTGAATGTTCACAAATTTGCACGAAACGTGTTCCTTTTGCGGTCGAGGAATGTGTCATATCGCGGCCTCGCTGGACGCAAATTGCTCCAAATGCTCTCTTATTGTCCTTTCAAGGAAATGCATTTGGGTACGACAATTTATATAATGATATAAATTTTTCTGTGTTCCACTTCTATTCACAAAACACGTTTTGTGGATGGTATGGTAATGCTTAAATATGTTTTTGTCAAATTCTATTTCATAAATCCTGTGAATACTAACTTGTTAGTTCCTTTTTGATTATAGCTTGTACTTGATACTATTAGAAGATAAGCAATGTACTAATTGTCAACATCCATTTATATACGTAAAATTAAATATCACTTACTGTAACGGTGAAAGAAAACATCGGGAGGAAACTTCGTTTGGCCAGCGTGGTGGATGGTGAGTAGCCTACATTCTTTCATTGTGAGAGGAGACCTGACCCTGCAGTGGGTCATTAATGGGTCATTAATGGGAATCTACGTGTCTTAAGATTCGCTTATCGGGGGTAAAATGTTACTATTATTTGTATATATCATATTTATTTCTTGAACTAACCTAACCACGTAGGTACCAATCCTGTAAACCACAAAAGCCGTAGTATAAGGTATTAATTTCCCCGTACCATCAACGGAGGTAAGCCACTAAATATATTGAGAGGTCAATCGACTCCAATCACAGATATAGGTCTAAATAGATAGCGCAAGTTCGTCTATCTGTATGAAGACCAAACGTGCCGCATTCTGTTACCCACTGAGACAAAACAAAAGCGTTTTAGTCATGGGAATCCTAAATAAATGCGAAGTCGAATCAAAAGCGTCGGTACGAATCATGTGAATATTATTCGATTAATTTTTCATCATTTGATTCGATTGGAACTCATAATAATGAGGAGTATCAAAAAAATTGAGTTATTGAATCGGGAGAATGTTAACCAGTGTCGTTGAACAACGGTGGAGTGAAAACTAAATGTTTTGACTCATAAAATACTTACACTTACGTGATCTATTGGGATCTATATAAGTGATACCAGTGCATTCCAGTTGAATATCTGACAGCTATAGATCACCGGAACGGTACCCTCGAACGGAGGAATTCCTGCTTGCCTGTACCCTGATTTGACCGGCCATGTTTATTGTTCAACGGAGATCGAAGTTAGTTGATTGGCTTTAAAAAATAAATCATCGCATAAAATTTCTCCCTCTCTCTCTTAATAAAATCATAATATATACCTCACCCCTTGTTCTAAATGCAGCGACAAAATCGTTCGCGTATTGGTCATTAGAACAACTACATTCAGATACATCTGATTAAATTTCGTCGCGTTTGTTATTCGGTTGTATCGTATTGCGAATGCCAATTATAAAGAAAGTTTTTATTCATTTTTTACACTTCAACAGAGCGAACACACATAATTCATATAAAGTATTTTGTAATACATAATTACGTAGGTAATTATGTATTTACTGGCCCGTCTGTCTGTTCGTCTTGCTCTACTTATTAAAAAAACATACGAAGTTCATGAAATCAATTCCCTGTTCTTTTGTAACATTTACAAAAGAAACCAAGGCGTTGCTAAACTATCTAAACTACTGCTAAACTATCATAACTTATTTTGTCATAATTAAAATATAAAATTAAGCACTAGTTATTTAAGACATAATTATTGTATGCCCGCATAGGGTAGACTGTTCTTAACTTATTATAATTTTTGTAACATCTTACTCGTGTAACAGTCAACAATAAACGCATTCTTTTCTTTCTTTTCTTTTCGTTGTGTTTAAATTATCGTGTTGGTTTTTCAATCGGTTATGTCAGCTGGCCAATTAAGACAAGTCGGATCTACAAAAAGATTCCTAAAATGCACACATCTTCAACGAACATGTGCGTGCATTTCAATCCTAGTCCACCGGTCCGAATATATCAACCCAATTGTCACTGCCTGTCACTGCCAATTATTATTGTACAAAGAGAAGCCTGTTATATACCTATCGGAGCTATCAATGCAGCGATAGTATAACCTCTACCTACGTATCGAGTGTCTGTACACACATAAAAACGAGAGTACACAATTCAAGTTTGTATGTCATGTTTTTATACCCTTCAACCGCGATCACGTTAGTGTTGTCAACTCTAGCTTAGCCCTTGTACTAAGTGGCTCACATAACCGACTGAACAACCAACACGACAAACCTTAAACACAGGTTCTCTATGGAGCTGTCCTAATTGAATCACAATCTTATCAATATTTCCATATAATATGCAGATATTGTATTCCACCTAATAAAACGGGTAATGGAATAAAAAAGAGTATCGATACGCCGCAAAAATATCCAAAACGAGAATTAAATAACGCATTAGGGATCCACAGACTGACGGGTACATGATTCCAATATCTACTAACGTTTCCATGTGTTAGTGTTGGGTGTCTCCCCATTTTATCGTTAAGCATACATCTTTTTTAATTCTCCAATTAAATAGAGAAAAATATATTATTCTTGTATGGTGTGCTAAAAATGTCTAAAATTATAATAATAATACAACAACTGTAACAAACTTACAAAAACTGTAGATAAGGTTTTGATTTCAGATATGTTGTGTGTAATCATATTTATTCTTCAGTTTACGTATGTAAGTATTCTATTGTTTATAAAATTTATTAAAATGTATAGCCAATTTCACGGAACAGCGTAGGTAAATGAACCAAAAATGAATACACCTATTTTTGTCAATAAAATAGTCATGTGCGTTATAGCAATCATTCTAATTGCTATTACGCTCGTATAGTTTTAAAAATTTATGTTACAGGAAACAAAATTTATTTAACGTGAAAGCAAAATCGTGAGGATATTTGCATAACTGAGAGTTCTCCACAATGTTGCGAAGGCATGTAAAATCCCCAACCCGCAACCGACTAACATGGAGTACTAAGGCCTAGGTAGGTATAATAATATTCTTCCCATTCTGAATGGAGACCCGAACCCGCAGTGAGTCCGTTTGAATCCGATCCAGTGTCGACATCAAGGGTAATTCCCTTATGAGATTTTAACTGACGACTGTGAAAAAGGCTCGGAATCCGTTCGGAATTCGAATTTGAACGGCGCAGCCTTCACGAGTCAGCTTCTCAGCTATATTGAAATAAAGCAATTTAAATATTTTGAAATCTACGAGTCGAGTCTCTTTGCTTTGGGATGGAAGGTATATATTTGACTAAGCTTTCACTCGGTTGCCTTTTGTAGGCTCTTTATTAGGGATTCTCTTACAAAATAACACGTTTCTTGCTATGTTTTGCAGTTGATGTACAGACAGTAAAATTAGACGTATTCTTAATGGGTTTCGTGCTGCCATTTTAAATAATTATTTTTTACAGCAGTATGTAGTTATTATAATTCATATTTATCTACTGTGTGCTAATTCCGAGCCGACCGGTTTCAAAAACCTATCGTCGGATATGGATAGCCCTACTAAAGTTTGGTTACCAAAATTTGTAATTTCAAAGCAAGTTAATAAGAATATCTTAGCAACCAATCTGTATTAGCTGTATCTACTCGTATATGAGACGATATTTTATTGAAACCTACCATAAGTCATAATGCGGTACTAGACTAGTCGCTATTATTTAAACGGTTTAGGTAGAAAAAGGTGAATAAATAAATATTGATATAAGCCTATAAGCTAATTGGGTTTATAAACCTTAGGTACTTACTCGTAGGAGCTTGAGGAAGATTTACGATAAACTCGTTAGAGAGCTAATGAGAGAATCGATGCGTGTGCTAACTTGAGCACTTGAGACTTGAGCACTTACTCGGGACGCGTAGACCCATAGCCTTAAATTTAGCCGATCGATAGTCATTAACGAAGTAAGTTTCACCAACTTGGAATAAGTGGCATAATGAATTTGAAGGCAGATGATTAGTTATTAGATGTAGATAAACACAAACACCAACAAAAGACTTCGAAAATCGGTCCACAATTAGTTGGAAAAATCAGGTAACATACTAAAAAAAACATACATAATATAATCTCTTCCTTTTTTGAAGTCGATTAATTAACCCATGTAAAATAAGTGATAAGTAAGTTTTCGAGTACGTGAACCTAATAGCTTATGGCATGTTATGGGCAGGACCTAAGAAAACTCAATGAATACTGTCTGTAACCCATTAATGACCCACTGCAGGGTCGGGATCCCTCTCACAATGAGAAGGATACAGGTCTAGTCCACCATGCTGGCTTAATGCGGATTAGTGGTCTCTCTCTCCAAACACTGGTTTTCTCATGACTTTTTCCTAATCACAATAGCAGGTGATATCTGATTTTATAAAGCGTACATAACTTAGAAGTCATTGGTGCATACCACTGGGATTTGAATCGTCGAACCGGAAATTACACATTATATTAAATGGTATAATAAATAAGTACAAAGAAATTCGTAGAAACACCATAAATCCATGAAATACAATATTGCTTTGGCATCCTATTGCAAAAGTAATATTGCGGCCACGTCACCTTGAAGAGATATGAAAACATGCTTGTCATTCACATCCGCCTACGATGTTAGCCATCGGCTCAGGGTTGGATATCCGTGCTAATAATAATAAATGCGAAGGGAATCCCGTCTGTTTGTTGTTAAGCTTACTCAACTGTGTTCAATGATCGCCAGTGCTTCGTTATTCATTACACACATGGTTGCAACCCTTTTATGTCCCACTGCTGGGCACGGGTACCCACAACAACGGGAGGCCTGGAGAATACTTCACCACGCTGCTCCAATGATTGGTGGAGAAACGGGCTGATGAACAAATTGAGCGCTGCCTTAGAATTCTCAATAGTGTTTTCTAATAGTGTAATGGACTAGCTAAAGCCTTTTCTTTGTGAGAAGAGACCTGCAGTCCAGTGGGTCACTAATAGGTAGCAGACATTAGATACAATCTTTCATAATTAAACATTAAATTTGTGATGTTATCATAACGTTAAATATTTAATCCACCGGATGGATGTACGCATCACCTTGTTTAGTGAATCGATTAATCAATTTGCGTTAAACGGATGACGTGTCACAAGTGACACGGGACATCATTTCACGCTATCACTCTTTCGAAATTCGATGAAAAATATAGGCCGCTAAAAGACCGCAATATGTTTTCATATTAAAAGTGCGACAATATTAAGGTTATCCTATTTAATGTAATCACTATAGTAGGTATTGATTTTGGAGAACTTTGGAAAATTTTGGATCATAGTTGTATGAAAAAGCACATCACGAATCGCAACAAACAAACAAACTATAAATGGAATAAATACAAAACAAAAAACAAGCAATTAGATAATGAGTTCTGACCCTAGAACTCATTGACGCCCAAATATAACAAAGGCTATCGTCTTCCATCAATATATTTCGCCATATAAAAACAAAACAAATCATGACTCGCAACATAGGAGAACAAACTAATGCAACAAATACTAAACAAAAAGCGAACAAAAATCCTAGAACTCATTAGCGCCCAAATATAACAAAAGACTATCGTACACGCATACGTTCTTTGATCAAAGGAAAATCTTCTACAACGCTTCAACAATGCCGTTCCGCTAGAATTAAAACCCTCTCATTAATATTAATAGCTGACGCAACCAGCTCTGAGTAAAATTTTATATTTTTTATGAGCAAACAGCTGTTTAATATCACTAGCATGCCAAAAGAGCCGTGGTCATAAAACGCTCATTTCTTTCGGATATTAAAAATATTTGCGATGGCTTATTAATAAGAGCTATGTCTTTTAAGATTTATGATCCATCTAAATATATGTATGTGGCTACATTAGCTTACTACTCTTGTGCAATAAGCCGCAAGCGACCGATCAACCAACGCTACAACAAATTTTAACTCTGACAATGGCAAACGACAAGACATTGCCGTTCGAGCGAGTGACTTTTTTTTCTCTCTAATTGTCCACTACCTTCTATAACTATTTTATTATGCTTATATAATATATAATTATATGTACATTATAATATGTTTACTCTACAATCCTTACTTACACACCCTACTTCTTTCTCTCTCTCTCTTTACAAAGCTTATCTGTAAATCGCTCTAAAGCTATAACACCGCCTTTTTTACTCTGTCTAAATGTGTTATTTAATGGCAATATTTCTTGTGTTCCTATTTGTATTGTATTGTATTGTTAAGTTCTATCTCCAAATCTAAATCTGTGATCTCGATCGCATATTCAATAAGTACGAGAAGCAAAACAAATAATACAAGGCAAGGAGCAATAAAAAGTTCTGTGAGCCATTGTTTAG
Organism: Erynnis tages; assembly: GCA_905147235.1. Taxonomy (NCBI): domain Eukaryota; kingdom Metazoa; phylum Arthropoda; class Insecta; order Lepidoptera; family Hesperiidae; genus Erynnis; species Erynnis tages. The sequence continues at coordinate 4,978,867 of LR990092.1, forward strand.
ACGTTAAGTTTCCGCTATAAAGTGCTACAAGTTTTAATGAATGCCATAACGTACATATATAAAACGGAAATCGTTGGTTCTAAAAAGTTTTGTAAGCTTCTATTGTTTTGCTAAGAAATAACATTGTATACCTTTTCTTCTTTAATGCCTATTAGGTTGTTAGAAACTATCTATAATGTTTTTATTGTTATAAAAAATTACATGTTATTCCATGTGTTTCAATGAAAAATCCATGTCCACTTGTCCAGCCTCATGTAAATGAAAATGAAGGTGAAGATGAAGATGAAAATGAGGTAGAGGATGAGGATGAGGGTGAGTATAAGGACCAAGATGAAGACGTAGACGAAGACAAAGACGAGGATGGGAAACCCAACAATCTACATTAGACCAGCTTTGTGGACTAAGGCCTTGTAATGTGTTTGGTATTAGCCTGAAGATTAGCCTGAAGAACTTTACAATACTTAGTTTACCGGCACATGTACCATAGGTTTTTTTGTACAAACAGGCATGACACCCAAATAATACTAATACTGAAAAATACTTATTTAATTCAAAATAAGCATTTGCCTTGCTGAGACATTATAAAATTTGTCATTTAGATTCTAAAAACTTTTTCTATTCTCTAAACTACACTTTGTTTAAAAATGATGTTCATAAAATAATAGAATTGTTTATTACTTAGTTTCAAACGCTTTAAACTTTCCTTTTATGAGTCGAATACAGAGACTATAAAATTTAAAACGGCAGATAACAACACTGTTTTTATGCTACTCCTTTATAGATATTACCGTTGTACACATGTGGCCGTTTCTAGAAAAACGCCTTTTTAAGTATTGAATCAACTACTAGGTTTTATAGCTAATTAGATTTAAATTATTGTTATAATACCGGCTTACTCTCGTTATTAGTTTTGTAGAGAGCCCGACTAGTGTCAGACCAAACCGAGATCCTTTTTGAGCTCCTTTCTCTGAGGCATCACGACAGAGACTCAACTAACATGAGTGATTCCGTCTCATAATAATAGTGTATTATACGTAATTCCGTTTATGAGAAAATATTTGGATTTATAAAGTAGGTTATTTTAAAACTAATTAACTAAAGTAATTAAACCCAGTCAAATTTTTGAACGCTGCGTTACGCTGGCTCTTCCGTATTATGTGTCGCATTTATTTGCCGTATAATATAAGATTATTTACAACTTCTCTCTTTATTCTCGTCTCACGTCTACACGTCTACACGTCTCTATTTTTGATATTGACTTATGTATGTATTTGTTTTTTTATTATTATTACGTCATGCATGTACTGATTGGGCATGTATCGACTAATTCACACGTGTTCCTATTGGATTGCATCGCAATACAACTGACTTAATCCCTGGTGATTAATTACACACAGAGTAATTCTGCTATGGAACTCCGTAGTATTGTGTATTGGGTATTGTGTTCCTAAGTATTGTTCAGCACTACAATCAGATTTGGTTCTTGATAGCGGTTGTAGTTAATAATATTATTGACAGTATTATTTTGTTTGCAATAAATATGACTATCTTCTATCGAAATCGAAATCTAATTATCTGATGGAATTTTAATCAAAGGTGTGTAAGTACAATAAGTTGAAAAATGATGTTTTATTTCAGGCGTTTCATTTCATATTCTTCAGTTTTGTGATTCGTTAATTAACAGAGTAATTCTCCTGTAGAACTATTTGTTACGCAATGTCCTAATTGCCTAGTCCCGTGACGCCAAAATCGGTCGTTTGCAATACGTTAATCATCATCAAAATGGTGAACGCTAATCAATGAGGAGCGCGTAGTATACTTCGTAGTATATTCGCTATTGTATAGTGAGACAACAACAACAGTGGAACATAGAAAGAATTGAAACCATTCGTAAATAAATATTTATATATGTATATAAATATTTATTTACGAATGGTTTCATGAGTTCCTTGTCTAGTATGTACTAGACAAGGAACTCGATCTAAAAGCTATGTTACGAGTCAGCACTGCTCCGATTTAATTAGTTTAGTGGTTCAGAAGTTAATTTCAAATATTCTCCGCAACATACTCCCCTGAGTAATTATTGAGGGGATCACCGCGCTTGTATCCGGGAGTCAGGTTTCGCGCCGTGTTTGAGAAGTCAGGCCCAATTAACTTGCCGTAGCCGTGTTTCCGCAAACATTGTAACTAAATATCTGCTCGGCTTTTTGTATAAACGCCTTCCTTAAATGTATTTTGAAAACAATTTTAAGGATATTTTGTTAAAGATCTTTTCTTGGCCTATTTAGGAAGTAGAAGTAGAAGTATTCATACAAACGCCTTCCTTGAATGAAAATTACGTTAAAGATTTCTGTATGAGTGTCAAAAATTACCATGACAGACTTTTTAAATATTTTTGCTAATACTTGCTTATGATTTTTAGCAATCTTAATTTTATTCGATTAGGGATTTAATAAAAGAAGAAGAAACGGGCTAGTGGCCACCCCTCTTAGATGTTTCCAAACCGCCCATGGCATAGGCGATATGGTTTAACGAAGCACGGTAACGCTTTAAATCGGCACGAGCGGTCACGATGTTATTTCTGTAACGCAATTGTTAATAGATCAAATCTTAAAAGATGGATACTCAATTTAGAAATTGTAAGGGTGCAGTTTAAATTGGACAAAAGTGTCCCAGGAAACTAGGATGCTCAAACGCGAACTGTGAACGGAATTCCAATGTGATTGTACAGCTTATCAGTGCTAGGTATATATCGGTGGATTAAATAGTAAAAACTCTTATTTTCTTAGATCTTAAGTATGAGATTTTTTTAGATTTTCTTGCCTTATTTTTAAAAGTTATTTTTCGGGCTTTTTGTCTTGTTTGTTTGTTAAATATAGTATGTGGGGTGACCGTTGGATACAGAAGGCCCTGTGATTGACTGAGTAATGGATTTCCAAGGGCTGATAAATAACTTTTAAAGTTTTGTGCATTGATCATTCGAACCTAAACTAAACCTGAACCCTACGAATAAGAAGCCTAATTCTCAGTCAGTCAGGCCATCATTTTACTTCTTACAATTCTAGAACAATTTAAGTTATAAATGGAACAAATTCTTAAGTCAAACTCGTAAGTGGGATCTAGTTCTATTCACATGAGCACTTTATGTAGTTAACAAGTTCGATTGACTCCGACAAAGGTCTCCCTGGACACTTTCATGTTCAAACGAGGACCGAGCGATGCATTTCAATGTGATTGTGCAGTTTACCGAGTGATATCAGTTCATTCAGGAAGAAAAATAAGGTCAGTGAACTTAAGAATAGGTACTATTTTATGTCAGCGCTATTACTCTTCCAAGTGAATTACAGTGGTTCTAAATCAGTTAACCTAGTAGGAACTTATAGAAAAAACATAGCGACTGAGAAAAACTTACTCTAGCAGTAACAATCAATAAGTTGCCGACATATAGTAGCAGAATTTCAAGTCCACATATGGGTCAAACCGAATAACAAGCCCGTTGAGCAATGCTGGCCACAGAAAACAACCACAACGTAAATTTCCAGAACACTATAATTCATCTGTATTGACCGTAAAACGGGGTGAAGCGGTATTTCGCCGATAAAAATGTTTATGAACTAACTTTAGACAAACACAATCATTCACGAAATCCTATCGATCCTGCATGGACATGATTCATTAAAATACGAATGGTCGTATAAAAATAGCCGCAAATGCGATAAATTTTTTCGTAGTGCAGTAACGATTGACGTATGAAGGCTTAATGACTGAAGCGAGATATGGAACGATTCAGTTGAATTCGACTCAATACAGATTTTGTTGATCGAAGCGATTATTCTGGTTTTTGTTCTCAGCAATAAACGCATTCTTTCATTGATTCTGATTTATCTACCGACAGAAAAGGTATTTTACCGCGTTTTTATGTCGTAAATAAAATTTGAACTGAGGTTTTGTACCGAAGTTTTGAGTTGGCCTTAGTTTTATATTCACTACCGATAAAGTATTAACAGCTCAGAGTATTGCATGAAAATTTAAAACTACGGACCTTTCTCCAGAATTAAGTTTGTCAAGTCCACTGACTTGTAAATGTTTAAATCCTTGACTCTTAACAGCTACAAGTTTCAGAAAGTATCAATACAATAGAAATACTCTTTATTTGTACACCAATCACGAAATAAATAACATTCAATAATAAAATGGGTGTGGTATACTCGCTTAACGTGCCTTTGTTTTTAATATTTCTTTTCATTAATGTTTGAACAAAAACACTACAAAAGCGCTGGAAAAAATTCAAATCCTTCTTAAATGAACTATTTATAGAACTTAAGACTCGAGCTAAGTTAATAACTTAATAAGTACCTAAGACCTCACTCATAAACATAATCTCAAACACTGTCAATAAGGTAAGGCCAAGTTACTCGTATATCGCAGTGCAGACAGCGCAAACATTCAAGTTGTAAACCGCGAAGATGCAATAATGTGGCCTCAGGAGTTCAGGACCCAGTTCGCACAACTGTCACTTAGTAAACTTGTTATATATCCTGAGATATATGTTCTTGTGTTGAGGTCTGTAAGTTTACCTACATTTGAAATAACTCTAGTTATACTTAGACCTTCCTTCCTTCCTTTCAGCCCTTAGTAGTCCACTGCTGGACATGGGCCTCCCCTAATCGACGCCACTCCGCCCGGTCCTGGGCCCTCTGAATCCAAAGGTTTCCCGCTGTCTTCTTCAGGTCATCAGTCCACCTGGCCGGAGGGCGGCCTGTGCTCCTTTTGCCTAAACCTTAGTTCCTTTTGTACACATATACAGATACTGTATCCATGAACGCCGTACATATTGCCAAGGCAGGCGTCGAAAGCCAAGGGTCTCAACCCTTATCTCTGACATCATGGTACCAGGTGTACCGCTCAGAAATGACCGCATAGTGCTCAGAGTTATTTTCTGATATAGTAACAGCCTTCTAAGCGTTATTCACGTTGGTTCATTTCACAGGTAAATTTTGTCCATGGACTTGTAGTCTACACTTTACTGAATGTAATTAAAATGCGTGTTGATTTTTAATATTTTATATATTTATTATACATACAGAGACTTGTGTTAAAATTTTGCCAATTAGGACAAGGCCTAATACCTACAATTAATTAAAATCATAATTATTAAATGCTAATAAAATCTCACTGTGATGCAAATTCTTCTGCATCATTAAGCAAAATGTATTAAAATTCCAGTATTCTTTCTCACTTTGCTTCACTTTCTTTTTTCTTCTTTTCAAGACCTAAGCTTAAAAGCGCATAAGCATCTTACTAAAGGTTACCAAATGAAAGATACCCCGCTTTGTTCCCAACAAATAACGGAAGGGGGCGCTACTCCCGGCTTTTTTAATTACATCGAGTAAAGCTTTTGGTGAACTTACTTAATTTAATCAGATGTTGCTTCAAGTATCTAAATGTTTTATTTCTTATAATGGAGTTTCACTCAGACTACAGCTTAAGTGTAATGAAGCAAAAGTTGACTTCGAGATTTGTTCTTGTTCTTTTACTTTGAGAAAAATATTTTTGAGATTGGAAAGACAATTACGTATGTCTCCTGAATAAATATATTTAAGTCATCACAGTGTTTACCGTGATCACAATCTTTAAAGAGAACAAATTTTGAACAAAACTGTTCACTCATTGAATTATACATTTTCACCTAATTCGTGACTCACCTAAATCAGGTGACTGAATTATTCAGATTAACAGCTGAGCTTTTGTAGGCGTGAACAGCTCGGTACGTTACCATTACCTGAAATTAAAATTAATATGATAAAAATTCTGTAAAACATGTATCGTAGGTATTATTATTTCTAGGAAGCAAAACATTATTTAATACCTATGTAAAGATACAGATTTTCGTGGGCTTAACGATTTAACATCATAAGAAAAAAAAAGTTTCTCTCATTAACGTTGTCTTCCTAGATGCTTATCTTCGACATTTTAACAGCAAAACCTTCGTCCTCGTGTTCAGAAAGTTAATAATGTCCCGAATCGACCCCTTGGTCGTGCATGTCGCAATTCGTGACTGGTATAGATCATAGCTTTGTAAGCCGACATTATCGGATTTGTACGGAAAATGTCAATGTCATCGACCTTACATTGCGACCTTCGGATGAGCTTTTGTCCTGTTTTTCTCGGCTTGGGAAAGTTTTGCAAAAAATGTATTCGTCACTCTGATCGATTAAGTCTCAGCGTTATAGACAGACTTTTATGTCCTAAATTCTGATTAAATTTGGGATAATAGATTCCTTAAATAAATTGGATAGCAAGTGGACGTAAGGACCACATTATTTGACTTACCATATAGGACAAAGTTTGCATTTTTTATAGACATCAAAACCTAACTAAATTCGTAATCGTAAATTACGGTCGATCAAATAGGTACCTACTTGAGAATCACTATTACTGGCTTATTTCATATGGATGTGATTTTGAGATGATATAATCCAATTCTAAATAGTCCGGTCTTTCTGGCTTTTTACTCGCCTAACGATGAATAACCAGGACATTATTCCTACAAAATTACATTCTTCGTCTCTAATGTTGTGTACATTGATTTCTAAAAGTTAATAGACTAAATATATAATAAATTATTAGGCCTGTAGAGGAAGAATTTAATAGAACTATTATGTTGATTTCTCCATCTTTGTATTCACTATCTATTCGGCAATAAAACTTAAACGACGATTTGCCAAAAAATACCATTAGTCCAGTCATTTTGAACATTCAAAATCGAAAATTTAACAATAATTCCAAAAGTTTTCAAACTTCGGTCAAGTGAATGGTACATTGGGACGACAATAAATCTCATTTTGCAACCTTGTCCGCAGTCCGGAACATTGCTAAAATTGCAATTAAATTAATTTTTGCTATATGGTCGTGAAAAAAATTCCAAAAGTTCTGCAAACTTGGAGTGGTGTTAAATATATTATTTTACATCACGTGTCAAATTTGCAACCAATTTAAGTGTACGGAACATTCTTTTTTATTAAAATTAATGTTTTTCTTTATTAAACTGAAGGAAAACGTTCCAAAAGTTCTGCAAATTTGACAGATATATCGGAAAAATATACCGAACGATTGTATAAATTTGCAACCTTTTACGTTGACCGGAACATATTTATTTATAATTCTTTTTAATTCGTGGTCATTTTTACGAGTAAGGTGGTCTCGGAATTATTACAAAAGTTTTGAAACTTGGTTGCAAACTTCGAAAACATCTATTCTGATGCATTTGCAAATTTGCAACCTCATACGCGATCCGGAACTTTATGCAATTTGCAAAAATGTAATTTTTTTATTTTATCACCTTATTACATTTTTGCAAATTGCATAAAGTTCCGGATCGCGTATGAGGTTGCAAATTTGCAAATGCATCAGAATAGATGTTTTCGAAGTTTGCAACCAAGTTTCAAAACTTTTGTAATTATTCCGAGACCACCTTACTCGAAAAAATGACCACGAATTAAAAAGAATTATAAATAAATATGTTCCGGTCAACGTAAAAGGTTGCAAATTTATACAATCGTTCGGTATATTTTTCCGATATATCTGTCAAATTTGCAGAACTTTTGGAACGTTTTCCTTCAGTTTAATAAAGAAAAACATTAATTTTTAATAAAAAAAAATATTCCGTACACTTAAATTGGTTGCAAATTTGACACGTGATGTAAAATAATATATTTAACACCACTCCAAGTTTGCAGAACTTTTGGATTTTTTTTCACGACCATATAGCAAAAATTAATTTAATTGCAATTTTAACAATGTTCCGGACCGCAGAACAGGTTGCAAAATTTTATAGTTTGTTTTAATACCATTCCCGACCTTACATCAAAATTTGAAAACTTTTGGAATTATTGTGAATTAAATGTTCAAACTGACTGGACTACATTTGAAAGAGAAAATAAAATACTCTCATCAGTCATAACACTTCCCACGGTTATCGCCAGCCTGACACAGGCTTTGAAGCAAAATGATTAATAAAGATAAAGAAATCAGCGTCGACGAAAAAATTCAGAGACTATCAATTTAATAGAGCAGTCGAATAAGTCGAGCAACCTATTATTTTTTGTAAAACAGCTCCCGTCGCTCCTAAATGAGGGGCAAGAACACAAATATAGATAAGAATAGATCACGCAAATGTACACGGGACTTCAGATTTATCAGTCCCCCAATATGAGATCTCAAATAAAATCAATGTATTTTATACTCATCAATATTATTACGAGTTTGAATCGATTCTAATGATAATGAATCGAATAATTCACATTATGGGTACCTATTGTGATTTGGCTTCGCGTTGATGTATGATTCCCGTCACTAAAATGTTTTTGTTTTGTCTCAGTACGCAACAAAAAAGTGGCACGCTTACGTCATACTGATGGACGAACTTGCGTTATCTATTGAGAACTGCATCTGTGGGCAAGATTAACCCTACTGAATTCCCGTCCCAGATTCTCTGGGTTCAGTCGTCGTCCTTTTCATTTTGCTTCATTACGCTCTTGCTCTTTGTTAATAATTTCTCGATATTAAAACAGTTCAGCACCCTTTACAGAGGATACAAAGGTAAATTGTAATAAAAAATATTTAGCATTTAGTAACATTAGCACACTTGATCGTATTGTTATTCACAGACTGAAATCTATGTTACAATCTTGCATAAAACTATTACAAAATCTTATTACGACAGAATATGTTTTATCTGTTTGGAACTGATTTAAAATTGGAATTATCTGTTTTTGAAGGTTTCGTAACTACATTTAATTAATCTTAGACAAAACAACAAAATCTCTTTATTTGGTGAGCATACTGTAATAAATGTAAACTCTCTTTCCTTTTTTGTTTTATCTTCATTGTTTCAATTGTTTTCTAAGAAAGTAGGATGAAATCTCAGAAAAAGTCGATAAAAGATCGTCAAAATTTCTTTGATCAAAATTACGATTCTTGTGGCTCTTTTCTGTCTAGTAAACTAATTAGCTCCCTTTGTCTTTAGAGAACTCAATCAGAAGTTAATTTTCTTATACTTTATTTTCTATATCAAGGAAAGGAAGAAATACTTAAGTACTTACTGAGCAGCGCCTCAGGTCTTATAATTAAAGATTGATTGGTGAAAAGGTAGTATTCATTTAGGGTTTGAACGTTGATTAATGTTTAGATAAGCGCATTAACATTTTAAAACTTAATTTTTGAAGTGAAAACTTCTTTAGCTGTGGTATTTTTTGTATGGGTATGTGGTATTGGTAAAAAATTTTAAACTCGTGGCAGGACACGTGACCCTGATCGAAAATGCGTAAGCGAAAATGCGTAAGAGGGAGAGTGTTTATTGTGATTAGCGCCATCTAATAAAAAAGTGCAGTATGGAAACAATATACCCAGTTATTAGTAAGTACATTCATTCAGCAGCGGTGATAGCCCAGTGGCTTAGAATTCGACCTCGAATCGAGGGGTCCGGGTTCGAATCCCAGTGGCACGCACCAATGACTTTGTAATAAAAGTTATGTGCGATTTATAAAATTAAATATCACCTGCTGTTACGGTGAAGAAAACATCGTGAGGAAACCTGCATGCCTGAGAGTTCACAAAAAAATGTTCTCAAAAGCATGTGAAGTCCACCAACCCGCAGTAGGCCAGCGTGGTCGACTAAGGCCTACATCCCTCTCATTGTGAGAGGAGACCCGACCCTGTAGTGGGTCATTAATGGGTTACTGACATGACACATACATTCATAAACTTAGGATACTGATATAGAAGGTAAAAGTTTTCATTCAAGGAAAATCATGGGTTCGGGGCTTCGCAAAGTTTTACCGAAACCAATTGAAAATTGTTATTGAAAATTTACGATACCTAAGACCTTTTATTTCAATGAAAGTGGAAGTGTAATAAATTATACTTAGTTATTTTGTTCTTCTTATGTATATGTGTTATTTTGTTCTCATTTATGTATGTGTATGTGTGTGTGAGAGAAAGAGAAAGAGAGAGTGCAAACGCGCGTGTGTGAGAGTCCCGAGACGCACACGTTTTTTTATTTTTGTGATTTTATAAATAGGCAAAATACCTAATGTATGATTCATTATACGAGAAAGGTTTGAATCAATTCGTTTTCCAATGTTGGTACTTATTTTTATTTTTGATAATAGTGTGTAATTCTACTACTTATTTGCCTGTTTATTGTGAACATAGAAAGGACATAAATAACTCGATTCAATTCAATCACATTGCTTGCATTTAATGTTCAGGGTATCTCTAATGTTCTAAGGGAACAGTTTTGTATCTAAAGTATCGATTTCGTACTGTATCGCAATGCGAACTCTCTCCTCTTTCCGGTGCGAATCAGCGTGCCCGGAATGCGAGTGCTATTAGGTTTCCGCAACCGGAGGTTAAACGATGCTGTGCCCTCTCTAATCTCTCGTGTATGTACGTTCGTGTAGTACATTGTCCACAAAATAAAGGGCCCCACTGTACAGTTACACGCGGTAACACGGTTCTTCACTGACTATTTGTAGTCATTCATGAGCATTGCTACTCTCTAATCTTTGATGTGTATATTTTACACTTTCATGTGTATTATTTACAAAACAAAATTGTCTTTTTTAAACTATAGGAAAATAGTATGTATCAATATTCATTTGTGAGCGGATGGCAATGGGGCGATATTGACACACACGATAGCTGTCACGTGTGTTCCTTTATTGGGCCTAGTCATACTGCACCATAGAATAATTCATACTTATTTTTAAAAGAGTGCTGGGAGTTTTTTCCGCCCGCTTTTTTCTCCTAGTCTACGTTTTGCCTGAGGGGCGATCAAAGCGGATGTTAGTATAATGATAAATGTATGACGTTCATTAAGTGTGGATAAATTGTACCTAATAATGAATAAAAGCTTTTGAATTTGAATTTGAATTTGAATTTAGTAGATAACAAAGTATCTTAAAAGGTAGGTACTCACCGCGCCCGAGGTTGTTTAACTTATTTGATCGCTTGTGATGTACTCAGGCACCGGGGCAATGCGCACCAGCAATTAAATGCGCACTTCCGTGCATTTTTGGTGATAAAGATTTGGGTGATATATAAAAGATTTCATTTAATGACGCTTGATGTGCATATACTTGCATTTCTAGACAACAATCACTAAATTGGCATTTTCATGAAGCCATCAACACAAACTACAAAAATTACAGGCACATAGCCATTACATAGCAATTTTTGCCACTACATAATTCTTTAACTCAATGGTTCGTTCGATATTCAAAATCTGTTCAGATCGAAACGTAAAATAAAATTTTATTGAAATGCTATGTCGCACTGTGTATAGCATCAAGTACATCAACAGTACAATGTATTGAAAGTCATTGTATTGTTTGTTAAAACTAAAATTCTACGCTTCCATTCTGAAGCAGACCTTTAGTCAGCTGAAATAGGTTAATCAACGCTCTCTCTAATCAAAACTCCCAATTACCGCCCGGTCGTCAAACTCAAAAGACCTCCCTTCTTCTTTAGGTAACCAGTTCACTGTTCATAGGTCGATATGTACTTGTACATAAGTACTTCTTCTGCCAAAACGTGATCGCCATTTGAAAGCCTTTCCTCTTCATTGATTTATCTAGAATAATCTAGATAATTCATACAAATATTGCAACACCTAACTGAGTGCGATTAATGTTAGCCTTAGCGTAGCCAACCAAAATTAGATTAAATACATTCATGCAGTTTTACTTTCGGTACATTCTGACATACATACATCTTCTCTTTTTATTGACGTCGACTCTTAAAGATATAATAATTCCTGCGTTATACAGTGATAAAAGTCCTTGGACAAATATTAAACCAATAACGCTATTAAATTAGGTATGTTTGGTTAAATCGTTCATGCGATCTAATGTGTCCGGACATTTTTCCCGGCAGAATATAAAGAACTTATTTACTTCACAGAGAACTATTAGGTAGTACTGATAGCGCTACCTAAAAAAAATTAAAAGCCGCACTAGAAAGAACTCACTCGTTAAATCATAAAGATTGTGAAATTATCAGCTTCCTCCAAAGTAATTTGCAAAGTGACCTTACATAATACAAAGCAATACGTTTCATTGAACAACAGACATGAAATTTTAAATATGAAGTATCAAAATAGGTGGTCATATTGCTTAGGTGCAGCTTCGAGACCTAAGGGAAAAACCATTAGAATAGACAAAAAACAGCCAACCCATATCCCATTGAGCGCGCTCGTGACAGGAGTAGCGTCAACGGACAGCTGATAACGCGCGATGCGTTCCTATTTCAAATGGATATTTGAATAGCTTCAATAGTTTCTATAAATTGCCGCCGTATCGTAACTATGTTGACGCACAAAGGGTGGCTATTGACTGAGCTATCGACTCTGTGCCGACATAGGTGTATCCCGCTTTATTTGCGACGGTGTTAATAGGAATAATGCTTTGTATTTAACTGACTTATTTGGTTGACTACATAATAATATGAATTTATCCACATGTTTTTGCGTTATACTTTATAGTACCTTATAGTTTTACATGCTCATAGCCGCAACTAGGATTTCCATATCTGTCATACATACGTATAAAACAAAAATACATACAAGAATGGGTTCGTCATTACGATAAGTTCAACGCACAGTAACAAATAAGAAACCCACTACATCCCAAATATTGTCGTCTTCAAGTTTATTGCATCAAAAATGAGTTTTTCTTTCACGTCGAAACAAAGAGATTGAGTAAATTATAATGCTGGATTGCTCTTCTTTAAAAGTAGTATGCGACTCCTTTATTGGCAGAGGTACTCAATAAATACAATTATTATAATAATATCCAGAAGACCAAAGCTTACTAAGCAGTAAAAACCTCAGACTACTATTCCTTTTATAATCAAAGAATTTCTATTTCACTTTGTTCTCAGTGTAATTCATTCTACTAGAAGTGGGTAAAGGATAATAACATTAGACCCTACCTAGTTTTAGAATCTTTTTTTAATACAAAACAATCCCACGCATTTTTGTACGAGGGTTCCGGTAACACAGTCAACTCCTACATAAAACGCTGTTAATAACACGAAATCTGATAAAGTCTCTTTTCTTTCATTGTATATGAAACGGTAAGTGGTCTTACTTTACCTCCTAGTTAAAGTAAGAAGCCATAGAACTGAAATCCCATGTTTGAAAACGGCTGCAGTAAAAGACAATAATAAATTTAATCGATTTAATTGTTCAATTCCAGTCACGCCCACATAATATAAAACAACATACGCACATAGGCATTCTTAAAGAAATGATTTCACTCCCCTTTCGTGAATATACAAATTCATATTTATAAAAATGTTTTTAAGACACAAAAAGCCATCTTGCTTTGAGAAAAAGCGCACGAGAATTTAGAACGAGCACAATTGTTATGACAATTTCCGCTTGACTATATTGTTTGTACAGTCACCACAAAAAGTACTAAAAGACCGGATGGAGGATATTACGGTAGTGTTTAAGAATATTTTTTGATTGTTCAGTTTGAAATTACCACGGAATTACAATCAATTTACTGTGAAGCAGGTGGATTGCAACATTATAGTAATAAGATTGAATAAGTATAAACTCTTTTCGCCTTCTTACAAAAAACTGATCTAGTACCGAGATTAAACCAAGACTAAAAAGTCCAGATTTGTTACGGTATTAACGTAAATTATTAGGTACTTCAGATGATCAGTGAAACAGGAGTAAGGGTAAAATTGAGGTAAACAACAAGCTGCAGTGATTACTGAACTTAAGGTAACCTAAACTCAATAAACGTTAAAAAATCTTAGCACTAGATTTCTAGATTACATACAAAATACTGCTAATACATTCACGATATTCAATACAATTGGGAAATCTAGAACAAGAAAGCATGATTCAGAATGACATGACCGCAGTCAAATGGCTATGCAAAAGTAACAATGGTCACAAATGACTGCAAAAAGCCAGCGATGTGAAACCGTGCGACGCTTCTTGTCCATTCCGCCTAAAACGTGAGCACAATGTGGCGTATGAATAGTGCAGAGACAATTGCATTTTAAACTTTCAAAGTTACATTTTCTAGGTAGTTTCCTCTTCAGGTATCATTTTGACTGCTGAAACCAATTGAACACTATTCAAATCAAAACTTACTTACTATTTTTATTGTATTTCCTTTTAAAGAAGTTTTTTATCCTAAAAATAATGAGTAAATTAACATTTGTGCACACAAATGACAATGGTCAGAACTTATTGCAAAATGAGTGCTGTGATGAGATATATAGACAATTTCATTTCACACTCGTATGATCACAGAACAGACAAATGGTTTTGCAAAGTAACAATAGTCACAAATGACTGCAAAAAGCCAGCAATGTGAATCTATACGGCGTTTCTTTTCCATTTAGCCTAAAAACGTGACCAGAATGTGGCAACAGAGACAGTTGCATTTTAAACCAATTTTGTCTCGACATTCTAGAGACAGTCCTTCAGGTATCATTCAGTGGAAGAGTCTCTGATATGAACATGATATTACACAAGCGTTGAATATGTTTGTTGAACTGGGAGCTCAAAGCTACTCAGCTGAGAGTCCCATAATATGAGGAGCCTTGCAACACACTTCGCCGCACCGCCCCGGTGGGGATTGTATGATCAGGAATTCGTGATGATGCTAAACCGCTTAGAGACTCTCCGAAGTATAACAACTGCTGTTGATCGATAACAACAAGAATTGACGGCTTAAAATGATCTCCAGAGCTCGGAACCGCTCATTTAATTCACAAAAAACGGTCACTCATTCAGGTGTTGTTCGTCCCTAGCAATAACATGCCTTGCTTAACGTTTTAAACCCCTTGCCATCTCTATAAGTCATGACTTGGGGCACATTAACAAAGGCTATTAACGTCAAAGTATCAGACTAAGGAAACCCTTTGATAACTGCACATTGTGCTCTAGTTCTGTCCTTATTCCGCCAGCACTGTTCCACAAAGGCTTTGTGCCTTCATTTTTCAAAGTGAATTTGACTCAATCTTGTTACTGTCGAAGACTACAGTACTGGTGCATGGATTTTCAGATTTCGTAGCGGATTTCTCCTCTTTCTTAAAGGATTTTGCATAAAATTTATTTAAGAATTTGTGCTTTTTTAGATAAGATGAGACACTGGTAAAAGACCAACTGATGAATATCATTTCGAAAGATCAAGAGGATGCCTGAATCACACATAACTTTTAACATATCATTCATTATAGTTTAGGGAACTACGGTAACCGGAGATACTTATTTTGGGGTGACTATTTTAATTATCATGTCTACTGACAATGACATAAAAGCAGTTACCATTCCAATGGGTGACACACTTAACGTTAGTATAGTCTGCATGCACTGTTGTCATTTATTTAGTATGAAAGAAAAATGACTTTTAAATCTATGATCGTTTAACAAACTGATGATATTGCCGACGCCATTCGTACCTATCTTAGAACTTTATCTCTTCTCTTCCCTCAAGAATATAAAATTGAAATGAAGCGCTCGTTATATTCTATCACTTCATAACTTTGGAGATATTAATAAAAGGGAAGTCTTAGATATTTACAGCCATTGAAGTTTTAAATATTTTATTTCTTCAAAGTGGTTTAATTCAGAAAGGTCTTGGGTCACAAATGCAAACCATTATTTTGTTTCCCACTACAGGGCCTGATTCCACAACGCTGATAAATTTTGGGTGGACTTCAGATGCCTTTGAAAATATTATGTAGAGCTCTCATTCATGCAGGTTTTCTCACAATAATTTCCTTCTACACAACATCTGGTGATATTCAAATTTGTAAAACAAGAATAGTAGTTATTTGGTGCATGCCACCGATAAATGGCACGTATACGTATACGTTTTGTATGATTCGATCTGATTGTCAGTCTTGAACTTCGGTATTTTACATTACATTTTAACATTTTTGTGCTTTATGCCTTCTAGAATTTACATTTCAAAGAAGTATCACGTGTATTCTATACGTTCTTTTGGTATGTATCAATACTTACTGCACTAACGGTTTAGAAAAATAGTGTTATTGATGGATTTTTCACTGGTTCGTAGTACGAACATAATAGTTGTTAGTTAATCTGGACCCAGTTTTGTGTTCTTAAAGTACTTCTACAACCTACAATCGAATTACGCCCAAGTCTAATTTGTTGCCAAACAAATTAATACCAGTTAAACTTTGTTCTGTTGCCTGTCCATCTTTGGTTTTAGTTATGTACTGATTTATTATTTGCTTGTACAACTCCGAATTGTTTGATTGGGAAATTATTGGTTTCTGGAAATTTAATCTTAACGTCACTTGCAAGGTTTTTGGTAATTAATTAATTTGTTATAACATTTAGCCTAATTGAATCGTGAGCTACCTTAGAGTCAATAGTTGTTTCTAGGAATTTCGATTTAATGTTAACTTGTCTATGAAATTCTGCTTCGTGTAAATTTGTTTGCAAAAGGGGTTGGAAAGTTTTTAATTGCGAGATATTTTTTTATTTAGTCGAATCGGTAGTGGCGAATTAAATGTAAGCTTCCGTGCCGAGGGTTGTTATTAGTACGATAAGATTGATTAAACCTAGTCGGAAACCGCCCAACGGTTTGAAAACATCGGACACGGGTTGCCCACTGGCCCCTTTCTCCACTAATCCGCATTGAAGAAGCGTGGTGGAATATACTCCATGTTCTGGGGAGAGAACCGTGCCTAACAATGGGCCATAAAAGGGTTACAGCCAATACTTGCCGGGTCAGCTAGTATTATTCAAACTAGCGTTCCAAATATTTCGTGTAGCGTCCCAAACAGTGCTGATGTAAATGATACAAAGTGGTCAGTTAATCTCAGACTTGTCCGCTCAGCTCGAGATTCTAATTGAATAATTTCGTTGGGAAATGGAACTGCCAAAGGGCGAGCGGACCCTTTTAGGGCATTAGGAAACTCCTTGGACGCAAGCAAAGATAAAGACGATACACAGCAGAAGTTCGAATCTTGAATCAGTTACTTTAATATTCTTTGGATGTTTGAAGAACAACCACAAAATTTTCAATGGAGCAACGTATGTTAAGTACGTAGTTAAGCAAAAATCGTTTAACTTTAAAAGAGCGGATTAAAAAATATAATGCAATATGTATGACGTTCATTAAGTGTGTGCAAAATTTACCTGATAATGAATAAATGCTGTTGATTTTGAAATTATGGTGGGGTTGCCACTCATTGAGTACGTACCTCGGACAGTAATATTATTGGGAGTTTGACGTGGTCATCTATGAAGTGCAAGGTCCATCACATCAGGTTGCCAGCATCCTCGTTGGCTAGATCTTCCCACTACTTTCTACTTGAAAGCACTCAAATATTTTTTGGGAATTTATGGTCAACTAATTCTTTTGAATGCTTTTTTCGATTTTGATTTGATTGACGGCATACTTACGACGCAGATTTTGAAGCACAAAAAGTAGGTATGTATACCTGAAACTTCATAGAGATTCTTATTGTAAGACGTCGCGAACAATTAGAATATCTTCCTAAGACCTGATAACGTTAAGATCTGATAAAAACTCGATTTGAAAATCTGACCGAAATCAAGAACTTTCCATCAACTGAAAGCTAAAAAGTAGAACTTTTGGTAACTGAAAATTAAAAAGAAAAAACAGCTTATTCCTGTAGAATGCATTATGCCGGAAGGTCATAAAACTGGTTTTACAATTTTACGCGTTTGCTTTACGAGAGCATTACGCTCGTATTATAATAATGGAGCATAGAATAAAGCAAGTTCTCGAGTTGCAAAGTCTGCAAAGAGTATTAGGTGGCTAAACTTTAGACTCACACTAAGTTGCCAAAATCATCACTTGGTGTTGCCAACATAAGGTAGGCGAAACTAATTGAAACACTTAATTCCAGAAATATTATTTTGAGGATAATGATGATTAAAATAAATTTAAAAGGCTTGAATTTATTAGTAATGGTTAAAAAAGAGAGATTTATCACGTCAGATCTGCTGAACCAACAAAACAAAACAAATCATCTTGTAAAACTAAAGCCACTTGAAAGTAAGTGATCTATTTTACGGTTTTTTTAAATACGTTTAGATAGCACCAGACGAGTTTAATTGAGTGTATCCACTCGTAAGCGGTGCGTTTTACACAATTGAATGATAAATTGATAACACCTAATAAAATATAATAACGTTAATGACAGAAAACATAATGAGGAAACTGCATTCCTGCATAACGATGCATGTTAATTCCACCAACCCCCATTAGGCCAGTGTAGTAGAGTATCTTTTTCATTGTGAGATCCGACCCTGTAGTGGGTCACTAATGGACCACAGACAGACATTATCTATTTTAAAAGAGTAATGGAACCTCTACAGACACTTATCTATGATCAGTCCGATGACTGGCTGAAAATCTTAAGTGACCCAATTTTTTTGCCTCAAAAGCAATTCCAACTTTATGATCATAATAAACCGGTCATATTTATAACGACTGAGCCACTGGGTCGACTGTACGTTCTCATGTAATTATATAAGTAACATGTCGTGTTTTATGAGTTACATGTAGAAAAAGTTTAATTTGTTAAGTGCTTTCTACGTACGAGCATATTTTTACATTACACTTAATTTTACAAGTTTATTTATGTACCTCTTTTACTGCGGTATATTTTAGCGTTAGAAATATTATTCTTTGGGTTCACAAGAACAGACCGGGGTTGCTCTAGTTAGGTTTTTAGTCTGGTTTTTCAACCAACCGTCGTTATTTTTTTATTTCTATATGAATTGTACGCAGAATCTGAAAGATACATGAACATATTCCAAAATTTTACTGATTTACCAAAGGTACCTACAGCGACGTAAAAGAATGCTCGTGTTGCAGTCCGAAATTTGTGGTAGTATTTAAGCAATATTGGTCGATTTGTGATCTTCTCTATCTCTTCAGCAGGCATTGGCCATCGCTGGACATATACTTCTCCCAAGGTACGCAACTGAAACTTAAAGAGCTTGTTTGTTAGATCTACGGCACAGTTTCCTGCAAGTAGGTACTCTTTCATTCCATTTCTTATCTTCAATTTCTTTCCATTTCAGTTTGTGGTTTAATGTATGTTTTATATAACATAACATAAGGTGGCCTGTGTGTAACTGAAAATTAATTTGCTACTATTACTATAATTAGCATAAAATAGGTACTTCAAAATAGGTACTGGGATCTTATATTACGAGTATATGCACCGCTTGATACTTTAATGAAGTAACAGAATCTGGCCGCGAATAAAGTGATGCAAGTAACGGCAGTGCTAAGCACGTATCTTTTAAGTTGAGGTAACGCCGAAGCTTCCTGTTCAAGATTGAACTTCCGAAACTAGTAGCAAGTTAGCTTCTACCTGTTTAGGTGCGAAATAGGCTACTAAAAGCTTCGAGCCCTGTGTATAATTTTAGTAGAGCAAATTTGAAAGATGATAGCCCAGTGACTAAGAACAGATAAATTTGTATTGTTTAATTTGAAATCCTAAAGGTGACTATTAATTGATCAAAATGTATTAAACTATAGTTAGCTAGTGGGATGGCGCGAGGACCCAAATTGAGTCTTGGCCCCGATATAATAAGAGCCTCCACTTTAGCCTGTATTGAACCATAACTAACACATATTCTTTCAAATAAACTTAAATGTTTTTGTTTAATTTCTTTTCGGTCTCTTAGGCGAGAGGTCCAGGTTCGGATCCCAGCGACTCTATGACTTTCTTTAAGTTATGTGCGCTTTATAAAAGAATGTCAACAGCTGTAACAATAAAATAGGAAAATATTGTGATTAAACCTGCACGCCCGAGGATTTTCCATAATGTTCTTGAAGGTACTAGAAGTCCTTCAACTCGCATTAGGCCAGCGTAGTGGACTAAGGTCTACATCCTTTTCATTGTGAGTGAATACGACGGTTATTACCTAAGGAGGTAACAGATAGGTAACTTCGTACCGTGCAACGTGGCGCTACAATTTACATAAAATTGTTCTAAAATATTAGACTTCCACAATAATCTAAAATCCTTTTTATATTTCGCGTCGTAATACTGCCTACAGAAAAACGTATAAATGGTACTGTTATATCTACTATCAGTAATTAAGACAAGTTAGATTTGTTTCGCAAGTATAACAGCAAATCTGTCGGAATTGGCACAAAAAGTCAATTTAACTTGGATTGAGGTGTAGAGAGCGGAAAACCTGAGAGCTCATAATGGGGATTAGGGATCAAACAGACAAACCTTGAATGCTTTTATGAGGATTATCTTTAAATGTAGCGCCACGGAGGCAGAGGTGTAAATATTTACTGTTTATATTACATATACATAATTAAATTTCCTCTAAAAAGGAAAAAGGAAAAAAATCTTTTAAGCGTACGCAGTGGCACATGTATCGATCATGTCATTAGGCAAAGGTAATCGTCATGTAAAAAAATTAAGGAATTAGCCAAAAAAAATTAAAAAATTAAAGAATTAGTAAGTAATAAAATATTGTTCCAACTGTAACTGTACTGTAGCTCGCTGAACTATACCGTTCAGACTCCAAACTCATTCTATCATTCTCACTCACAGCAGCAATGAGAGCGATAGAATGAGCGAATGAATAATATGCGTTCAATTTACCAGAATCTAGAGTACGCCTGTCCCGTCCATAAACAATTCGTCTATGGTGATCCATCAACATCAGGTGGTACGTCTGCCTATTTGCTGAGTCTCAAAACATCTAAAAACTGCAACGGTGAAAGAAAACATCGCGTAAAAATGTCTTCGTGCTTCCATTCCAATAGGACAGATATTTTTTGACGATTCGTTCTTAAAACTTGGATGTCTAATTATGAATCAGAGTGTAACTCAAACGTGCTCATTAGAACAAAACGAAATACGGTAACTTAAACAGCAAAAAATATGAAAATCCGCACCCCACTCTTATTAGCTGTTAGTTCAGTTCGCGGATTTCGAGTATACCCTCTTTTGTAAAAATATGTTACAAATAATTCTGCAGCCTAGTTTACGCAGGGCTTATTAATTGGGTGCTCGTTATACCCTTATCCTTTGTATGTAGTAAATGAGTAGCAAACGAGCTTGCTGCCTGATGTCAAGTGATCATTACAACGCATAGACGTACACAAATGTCAAGTCGGGCCGACACTGAACATTATGGAGAACTCTCAGGCATGCAGGTTTCTCATGGTTCATCAAAATCGGTGTAGTAGTCTGGATATAAAAACTAAAAATTACGAAGAAAAATAATTAAAAAAAATTTAACAATAGAAACAAAGTACTTGATACTAAAGACACCAACCTCTAAAAATAGGTAGTAGGCCTATATTATGTAAATTTTATTTCATACTTTTTTGATGTCAGTTTAATTGTTTTAAAAAGCGTGTATAACTTTAAGGTTCGACTCGAGAAAGAGACTAGTCCTTTTTATTATAAATGTTTTTCTTGGGGTTCTTCAAAAAGGGCGTAAAAAGAGTTCTCCTTCAAAGCACGTGCACGTGCAACGTGCCAGTAGGCGACGGTGACCACTTACCATCAGGTTTGCTTGCTCTATTTATATATAAAATCAATACACATACAAATTGAAAGAAAAAACATTGGTTGGCAACAGGAGCAAACATCTATTGAGGAAGCAACAAGGAACTTTTCGAAATATTTGCCTAACTCACCGCTCACTGGGAATCCGACAAAGTTTATGTAAATCGAAATCGTAGCGAAGTTTTATTGGGCTTTGCTATTTTCTATCGGACGCGCATACTTATGAGCTGGGAATTGAGCTTTTATACTATTCGATTCAATATCGATAGGTATGTATATGATACTTACTCTATTTCAAACAATACATGTAGATACCGTGATATATGCGTATACCTACCGTTAAAAATGCTAGTTAGGTATCGAAAAAAATTATTTGAATTGAAAATTGCCGCAAATGAATAAATTATTGTTAGCAATAGGTAGTCTTATCGCTAGGAAAAATAATATGCCAAATTATAAAAAAAAATTATACATTTTACCTTTAATACAATACAGTTAACATCGAATATATGTGATTTTGGAGAACGTTCGCAGAAACATATCCTTACAGAATTCCGTTCTACAATCGGTAACCGATCTGAGATTGAAAGATAGGATTCGTTAGGCCTACGAGCTTAAGTTAATTAAGAATAAGGCATTTTTCACACAGCTTATAGTATTCTTTCGTCAATCAATAAAATTAAATATTACTATCTATTTAAGTATACATTAAAGCTAGAAAAAAAGGTAAAGTAAATAGAAAGTACCTATGTAGTTAGTAGGTAAGTAACAAGAAAATCAATAAAAAAGAAAGAAAGAAAAGTTAGTAAAAATTATGACAAAAAATAATTACACTTGTAAACAAATCAAACCTAAAATCAAAAGTGAGACTCCAAGTAAATTTATTTAAAGTAAGTATTTAAAATTTTCAGAATTTGACTTGAATTTGACTAAACAAAGGCCTACATGACACGGAAAGACAAAAGACGATTAGTGTGCTTTATATTTCTTAACACAAATCTTTTCAACATGCCGGTAGCCATCTTTGTTTTACTCGTGTTACAGTCCATTTGCGCGTTGTTTAGTGTTAAATGCCTCTGTCGTGTAGCGTCTCGTCTCGGCATTCTCTTGTTAGTGTCCTAGTTATTTTTACGACGCCCTTTTTTACATGTTTACGCCCCCAATTTCCTGTTCATGTTTTATGCTACGTTGTAGTGCTTTATGAGGATGTCATCATGATATAATACACCTGGGCTTTATGGTGATGTTTGGGGGTTTAGCAACAAAAATTGGGGAAAATGGGTGTTTGTTCGCAATAATCGTGGAATAAGAGAAGTTTTGGGCTTTAAAACGCGAGGATAGCTGTGGTCGTATGGCACCTACCGTAACAAAACAATATATCCTAAAAGTACTAAGCTATCATAAGCTTAAGGCCTTGTCCTAATTGGCTGACAGACCGAGCAACCAACATCTCAAAATGTATTGTGTTTACAAACAGTGCTCTGTACTGACATGCAAAAAAAATTATTACATTGACGTTGTCGTATGAGCAACTTTGCGTACATGGCAATTAGGATACAGGGTTAGGTTAGTAAAGTGACATAGTAAAACATAACAATAGTGGCATACAGACATAATGTCAGGTGTGAATATTTTCTTATTTAATACATTTTAAACTGTTATTTTAATTATTCAGGTTTTAGTTTTTTCCCTGTTTTATTAATGTGTTATTATTATTGCGAAGTAAATCACTGTGTCTAATCCCTTATATTTCTATGTTGAATGCGTAGATTTGTTAATCGAGCCCGCATGTTTGGATAGCAATTTAGCTAGCTGATTACTGATTGTTTCTGCTGATACGAATTTGGGTTTCCCTGAAGCTGTGTAAGCATGTAGTTACATTTCTGCGAACGTAAGTTCTCAGGGTCAAAACCTAATGGTCTTGGCGTCTTTCATGTTTACAAAGATATTATACTGGTGGTAGAACCAATAAAGTTCCGATAAAGAACACTGCTCTCACCACGTGGTGATGCCCTAATCGAGGCCATCGGGCGCAATACGTATAACAGGAAACGACGTGGGCACTAATGGATTACAGATCACTGCGTTCAAATTCCGCCTAGAAAGAGTACGTTCTATGTTTTCGGTTTCTTTTGGGGCTGTATCTTTGTCAATATTTAAGCGACCACTATAGAAGAGATCGCAATCTGTCGGATTATCGGAAAAACACGATTAAACCATCGATATCACCTCTGTTGTTTGATTTTACTTAAAGTCTTAGGTTAGATTCTTTTTTCTCGTAGTGTATAAACTCGTTTATCTTCTCTCTCTCTCTCTCTCTAATCGACATGGTGTACCTTCTATCGTATTTAAAAGCCACTGGTAATTGAAGTCTTAATTAATTATATTATGAATGTGGTTCAAACAGTTCCAAACAAGTGATAAAGGGATACATAAAAGCGCGACACTCCGACACGTGTTTCTGTAACAGCGAGCTGTTTCTTCACAATGAGCGTTAGCAATTGTAAGCCTCAGCAATACAATACCACGTAATTACCAGAAACGCTCCGTATGGCGACATTAAGGGGCTCGTTAATGTTACCTAATTAAATATCTAATTTTTACGCTCTCTCAGAAGCAGTAACGTGAACTTGTAAGTAATATTTTTTGTTTATTTTATATACGAATAAGTATCAAACAGGCATGTAGGCCTAACGTTAAGTAGTCACTGCAGCACATAGACTCATCTAACCTCAAATAGAGAAGATATCATATATGAGGTTAAATGCTTTGCTACTCATGAGGACTATGATATTTGCTTCTAATAAAGTGTCTCCGGCTTTGGATTATTTTAAGTGATAATAGGCTGCGGTTTTCATAACCGATTTTTTACCCACACGATGAGTGATAACATAGAAATTGAAAATTTAAAAAACCCCCGTCACAATAACGACTATTTTCATTGAACATATTATTTTGTAATGTGCACGTGATGCGCTTTCATTTGAGACCCCACTCGATTATTTATTAGCAGACATTCGGTTATTCTTCCCCACTTTCACCCCCCACAACTTTTAAACGACTTAACCGATTTTCATCAAACATGTCTAAGAACACTCGGCCGTAACTCACCTTTCATACAAAAAAAACTAAATTGAAATCGCTTCATACGTTCGCAAGCTACGGTGCCACGACCGAATCACAGACAGACAGACGAACAGACAGACACGTCAAACTTATAACACCCCTTCTTTTGCGACATATCAAATTTCAAACGACAGTAAACAAACGAAGGTCACATAAAAACTCCAAATAATGTACAGGAATATGCCTCGTATTTCAGACGAAAGTAGGCGCGCCATTCGTCGTAAAGGTACACGTAAGCCGAGGGCATTACTTGATACCTAAGTATCGATTTCTTGAGGGTTCCTTGCTTTGAGACCGTCACGTGACATCGCCGGTACAGGCTATGTTTGACCCAGTTTTTGTTTGCATCGATTTTTGGGACAAAGTCCGATTTGACGACGACTTTGACAAGTTTAAATTGAATCCAAATTGAATGCGAAAGAAGTGAAATTGAAACTGGATCAATTTTTTTACGTGAGGTGTTTAAACAATTAGTTACCTCTATTACTGTCGTAATCTGAAGAAATTTTTGTGTTAAAAAAGGACCAGTAGTTAAAGATAGATAGATAGTCGTTTATCCCTTTCAGAAGCCTAATTGGCCTTTTGAATGGTATTAAAGCTTTGACATAAAAGAGGACTTTTATAAATAACTTTTATAAAGCCCCGGGGTTTTGAAATTAATGGTCAATGATGGTTTGAAAAAATATCTTGTGTATAAAATTTGTGTCATGGTCTCTCGTTTGATTTTTGCTGAAGCATTCTAAATACTTCTAGAATTTAAAAGTGTTTTATAGCAAAATTACTTAAAAAAATATTATAACTGTCTATTATTTCAAGTTACAAAGGGTAAAAATATTGAAAATATATTTTACAAGAATCATGTTATGAAGTGTGTGTTATGTTACCTTGTCTTATATATAAAATTCTCATGTCAACGTTTTAGTTACCATACGGCTTCCTCCAAAACGGCTTGACCGATTTTTATGAAATTTTATATGCATATTCAGCAGGTCTGAGAATCGGCTACTGTCTATTTTTCGTACCCTTAAGTTGTACACCTAACATTTTTATTTGATTATTGGACAATTTTTTTTATTTTTATTTTTCAATAATGTGGCATCAAAAATACATACAATCCTAAATTTTGATCCTTCTATCAACAATAAATAATTTTACATCCCGCTCGATAAATAAACAACGTTTACGGGGTCAGCTAGTTGCTTTGTTAAGATATCGCGATGCTTTTCTAAGAAGGAAACGCCGTTGACAGGCGGTAAAACTACTCGTATGACAGATAATGTCATTGTTGACATAAAAACGTGTCGTAGATGGTTACCGAAGAATAAAGAAACCACGGCTATACTCGGAAGTTCTACGTCATACCCCAATGTGAACAGATGAAACGAAAGGTGAAATTCAATCAAATCATGCCAGTGCGATTGATTGCTTTCCGTGTGGAATCGGGGACCAATATTCTTTATTGAATGTTCAAAGCCCGAGTACACATGCATCCATGCTTATAAATACAGAAATAACTCCGTCTGTCTGTCTATATCTCTATCTATTGCCAGCAAACCGCACTCTTCTTCCAGTTTTGTAACTTGAGATCGTACGATCGTAGGTGCCCAGTAAAATTAATAAGTTTTTTTTTATTAACAAGTTTTGCACAATTATCAAAAGTGCTAGTGGCCCAGTGTCTCGAATCTCACTCGAAGGGTCCGGGTTCTAATCCCAGTGGCACCAACAACTATCAAATATCACCTGCTCTAACGGTGAAAGTAAGAAGCGTGAGGAAACCTGCATGCCTGAGTAAAGTTCACCAACCCGCATTAGGCCAGCGTGGTGGACAACGGCCTTCTTTCTTCTCATTGTGAAAAAAGACCCGACCCGTTTCGTGGGTCCCTGATGGTTTAAAGACAAAAGTACGTTTTAGGTACATATTATTATGTATCACATGCGATGTGACTGATTTCCGCGCGGAATCGCGTTTGAATATTCATTCTCATAAATCAATATTTGGATTATTTACAGGCATTCACCTAATGCATACAAACTTTTACTTTATCATGTCTCATTTATAGACGACATGGTTAGACTTTGCCTAATTAACTCTTAACGTCAAAAGGTATTTTCTATACATCTCTCATCCGTAGATATTCGTCACCTGAATTATACGGCCTAAATAAAGCACTCATACCTACCTATAAAAATCCATAACAGGAAGCTATGCGATGAAACGAAAGGTGAAATTCAAACGTCGCGAGTGCGGTGTGATTGGTTTCCGCGTGGAATGGCATACGAATATTTTTACCTGATTGAGCCAGAAGGGCTATGCTTTGCGAGTTTATCTTTTAACCCATCAATGACCCATTCCAGGCTCGTGTCTTCTCTCACAATCCGAAGGATGTGGGCCTTAGTCCACTACGCTGGACTAGTGCGGGTTGGTGGACTTCACAAGCCTTTTGAGAACACTATGAAGAACTTTCAGGTATGCAGGTTTCCTCGATGTTTGGCTGCAACCCTTAATGTCCCACTTTTGGGCACGGGTTTCTCCTCACAACAGGGAGAGGCCTGGAGAGGCATATTCCACGACGCTGCTCCAATGCAGATTGGAGGAGAAACGGTTAACCCGTATCAGTTGTTTTCACACCGCTCAAAGGGTCTCCGTTAAGGTTTAACGACCTCTATCTTATGGATAACAACCAGAACGGCTTAACGAGCCCTCCGAGGCACGGAAACGCGCATGTAATTTGCCACAACCGATCACCTATCCAGGTACTGTTTTTCCATCGCTTACGATCTACTCAAGCAGCTTCTTTCACGATGTTTACCTTCACCATTATAGCAGGTGTTATATAAAATTCAAACGTATGAATAGGTACTATTTTGTACCTGCGCATTTATTTATACGCGTGAGCTTCATTAGTTCGGTTATTCGGCTCGCGATGTTCTCCTCCACCGTAACACAACATAAATCCTTAAATTCTACTATTTACTCAGTGACCTTACTTGAGGAGGTTTTGACACGACCAACGCGGTAACAGTCGTAATTAAGTTACAAAGGTCACTCTTCCGATGATCGGTCATACTTCACTTTGCTTACTTTAATTATCGGTTTCGACGAAGCGGTTACAGAATGTTTTGCCTGGTTGTTATTTTAGGCACTTTTTTATTAGATTGAAATAGCAAACAGTTTCGTAACGCTTGTCTGATGTTGAGTGGCACATCAGCCTGGGGTTAGCCAATTCTGAAAGGACCGAAGTAAGAAAATAAAATTATTACATTAGTATACCTTAATTTACAATACCGTTTATTGCACACTTTTATACAAAAGCAGTTTAAAAGAATATACTATAAATATAAGTAAGGAAAAACACAATTGGCAGTCTTATCGCTAAAAGCGATCTCTTCCAGACAACCATCTGAATTAAGGAATTCAAACAAGATATTGCAGGAAAGTATAGAAATTGTAAATAAATAAATCATAATAGATGCCGACAAAACTATTATACAGCAATCGTAGTGTAAGAAATATTATGAATTTTAAGTTGTAAAATAGACCGGTTTGTTTTTTACTTGTTCAAAATGTTTTTTGACATAACTTTAATGTCAAAAAACATTTTGAATTAATTTCGACCTGTTCTGCAAGAAAAGACTAGTGATTTAAACATTAAATTAGAATTGAGTACAAACGTAAAGTACTTTCTCCCACTCGCAAGAAATTGTAATTTACAATACCGTCTTACAAACGTAAGATTCTCATTTGCCGGAGTTTAATCTTATTTATGTCTATGATTATGAAACACTGCGATCTAATTCTCTTACCATGTAGTTAAGACAAATTCATTTAAATACAGTGAGCCTCATTAATGAGGTAACTTATTTATGTGCACCGTTGTGATTACAACTTCGTTACTCTGATTAATAAAGGCATATGATTCGAGAACAATCTTGTATTCGTAATGTGCGTTTATCTATATAATATAATCGAATCTTTGTTATTGTTATTGGTATTTGTTATTGATATCATCGCGAAGAAAAGTCCCCGAACGGCGACCACATTTAGGCGAAAGGAGAACATACCGCCCTCCGACCAGGTTAACTGGCTACCTGAAGAAGACAGCGGCAAAACCCATGGATGCCAGAGACCCATGTCCAGCAGTGAGGCTCAAAGAAAGGAAGGATTTTTTTCTTATATTGGTGAAATTTTTGATATCAGCCTTTGGTATTTTATCAGCTTCTGCATACCGCAATTAATATTTATTTCATCAACGCTTTTCGTTCGCTTCTCTGTTTATTTTTCTGTTCCTTTTAAAAATTAACATGTTTTGTTGCATGTCGCATCTTTGACTATGATATTTTTCTAAAATTTGACATGTGTTTCTTCGCAACTTCGACTATGATAATATAACACTTCGCCTCAATGATTGTTTTCATATGTCATCATTTTATACGCGTGGTCGGAACTAGGTCATCGCAAACGTCGACGCGAATTAGTACAGAGTACTGGCATAATATGGTGTGCTTGCACTTATTTCGCTATTAGTAGCCAGAAAATTGGCACGGCTTAGCTTGCTCTAGATGAAACATTAAATTTATACTTTTCTCTAACAAGATTACACTAAATTAATGATAGTTGTAAAGTCTCACATAAAAATGAGATATTTAATGATTTGTTGAGTCAACATTTGGTGATTTGGATTGCGTTCTTAAATGAATCTAGGTATGATGAGTAAGTTTGCGTGACCATACTATGATGGAAAGCTCCTTCGCCAGTGGTAGGTACAATGGTGCTACCACCTTTTATTTGATTTTTTTTTAAATAAACAGCCCCACACTCATAGCACCACACTAGGATTCCCTGTGTCGTGGGTGCCACGGACACACACAAGACAAGAACACAACACAACCA
Source organism: Erynnis tages (assembly GCA_905147235.1). NCBI lineage: Eukaryota > Metazoa > Arthropoda > Insecta > Lepidoptera > Hesperiidae > Erynnis > Erynnis tages. The sequence goes on from LR990092.1 coordinate 5,008,472, forward strand.
GACCAAAAATCTCTACTCTATCTGCATCTGTATATCTCTGCTCTGCTGGGATTAAAAGGATAACGAATTCATCATTAGATACGTGGTTTTTAACCATAAACTCACTATCGCTTTTAAAACACCAATAAACAGCAATATTAAACCATTTATGCACGGGCTCTTACAAGAATTATGAAAATTCAATATTACATCTTCCCAACAAAAGTGATATTAAAGTGGAACCGTTGAAATTTATCGAACTGTAAAGACGAAACGCAAACACAAAAACGTCAAACCAAAAGGCGGAAAGCGCTTCTCAAACTGTAATTGAATAATTCCGTTAACGGAATGAAATTGCTATGGGGTGGGAATTCTCAGACAATCCCAGTCGCACAGGCATCAAGAATTTTATCGCGGAACCGACGACGGTATTAAATTAAAACTAGATGAGCGTAGATAGGATTGCGTTTTCACAAGGTTCGCTGTGAAGTGAAATGTGAGTGATTCAAGAGTACAGTAGGTACAGTCAGTTAAATATACAGTAAACAAAGTAGTCTTAAAACCCTTCAACAAATTTCGACGAATATTTTAGATAGAAGACGGTGAATGAAATCCATAATGTATTTTTCATTATGGTAATCCCGAAAACGTGACACACGTGACTAAAAAACTTAAAAACTAAAAATAACACGTTTTTCATAATGCCCATCCCATAATACTCCAAAACCTCATTACTATGACTCTATCACATACAAATAAGTACATATTTACCATTTACAATGTTATTCGTTACATAACATTATGTTATTACACGGTAAAGTGTGTTAGCCAGTTAGCCTCAGTTCACATGATATGCAGTGTTGGCCGACACTAATCGTGTCATTAAATTATCTCCACTGTCAAGGCACACGATAATATTAACACGTCGTATGCACTGGACTTAACGCTGATGATGTCATAAAAATCTACTGCGACAGACGGATCATTTGATCAGGTGAAAATTCATTTATTATTACCAATAGAAAAGGCCAACGTCAAAGAGAGAACTAAATAAAATTACTACTGCTTCTTGGATAAATTTTATTTAAATTCAGAATAATATTTGTTTCATCAAATCAATTGAGATAATTATTCTTCTTAAATTTTGCCCTACAGATACGTCTCATCCCCAGAATAGAATGCTATCCGCTAGCGAATTAAATGCGCTCTACCATGCTTCGGAGGGCACGTTAAGCCGCCGGGCCCGGTTGCTATCAGTTAGCAGTCGTTAAACCTTTTCGGAGGTCCACTAGACGTTTCTCCACCAATCTGTATTAGAGCAGCGTGGTGGCGAGCAGTAAACTCCAGACCTCCTCTGGTGTGGGGAGGGCCCATGCCCAGCAGTAAGCCAAAAAAGTTCCCCCTCCCTCCCCCATGTTAGTATTGCCATTCTATTTACTTCATTTTCTATGACTGGAACATGTTGGAACCGCATAGTACGCTCGTCAGTCAAGTCAAACGTCAAGTGCTATCAAGGATCAAGGGAGTGAGCAAAAGGACGATCGTTCAGTGGAAGTAGAGCACGTACGTAGATACAATTCCGATGGCATTTCATTACTTAAGGTTCAATATCTGGAGTGAATGGCAACTTACGGTGGCATGTACCTTTTTTGTGACTTTTCCAAGTAATTAAATTAAAAGCAAAGCGATAGGTATATTGCGGAACTACTAAAACATACGGGGATATACGCTTCTGCACGCTTGCATGTATATAATGTAACCAGTGGATAATATTTATAAACGGCACATAACAGTAAAATGAACAAATAAATAAAATGAACAAATAAAAATAATCCAAAAATTTTATTCAATATCGAAAACAAACAGAAACGCCTGGTAAAATGTTATTACAAATTAAACGAATGCAAATCAAAAGTTGCTCCCGATAAGCAAACTAACGCACGATTTATTTCACGTTTTCCACACTTATTCGTATTCAAAATCATATAAAAACCAATAAATTTTTCATCAAAATCTTTCCAACCGCATGACTGTGTGATAAAGCATTTATCCAAACCCGACCATCGGAATAATTATTGATACAAACGAACAATGAACGAATGAATACACAAATAGAGCATAAAATGAAATCTACATTCATACATATTTCATTTAATGATTGCAGTTGATGGAACTGAACAAAGCAAACAATAAAAATAAAAAATAAATTATTTTAATAGTAAAAATACTACTAAAACAAGCTTAGAAAAATTAAACTTGACATTTAGCAAGTTCTTTAATGTATTTTTAAATATTTTAAAAAAGGTACGAAAACCATTTAAGTTTGAGCATAACCACGTACAAAGTAGAAACCTTTAAATTTTCTGATGGTCTCAGCATTCAAACAACGACTTCGCCAAATTAAACAATCACGCTTATCGGCATTTTCTCTTCAAAATCTTGCACTACCCTTAAAATTTCAGCATCATAAGCCTTCAGAAAATATTCAAATTGAATGGCTATCGGGCGGGAAATTAAAAATCTGGCGCCAAAGTATTCCGGCAACTCCATCGGCGCCTATTGTTCAAGGTTTTTTGATATTGCTTACTGAAAAGTAATATTTTAACGAAAAGAGCTATCTATGGCAGTAATGCTGTCAATTTTTTTTTTTATAATATTTATAAATGTTAAATGGTCATTGCAGTTAATGGACAGCGATATCGTACCACCAACAGGACAAAAGTAGCTGTAAGAGTATTTGCTGTTACTTCAAAGACTAATTCTAACACTTCAAATTAGCTTCAAAGGAAACCTTCCCAATGAAATATTACGTGAAATGATACATTTACTTGCTCAAAAATGCCAACATAAGGCAGTTTAGAGTGAACCGTAGGACGAAGGAAACACAGGGTGCATACTCGTAGAAGGAAAGAAGGGTAGACTTGATTTGGCACTTGGACATGGTTCAGCCACTATCCCGTACCTACTTCCACCAATTCGTGCTGCAACAACAAGGTGGAGTATGTTATAGCTTCAACAGCATAGGGCTACATAAAAAATGTTTTGCAGGCAAGCAAAACGAAGTGTCATTTAACTATTTCATACTAAGAATAAAGCTAAAATTCCTCGTTCAATTTTCCTTTATTTTCTTGAATGCCTAAAGGTCAGGGGTCTAGTCATATTATCTGCGAGGAATTCTTTCAGAGGCTTATAAAAAGGCTTTGTTTGCTAAGGACTTTGTTGGCATTCGCTTAATGCCACCGTACGCGGACGTTATCCAGTTTCACATATTTGAAAAGAATATCATGAGGGAAACAAAGCCTTGCGACTCGAGTATGTTAAAATGAAATAACTACCGTGTAGGGAATTCTAACGGTGGGAATATGAAAAGAACAACATTTTTCAACGTGGAATACTGTTAAGTAATAAGCATGTCACGTTTTTTATCTTTAAAATACATCACGTCACCTTTAGAACTACATTCTTTGGTTTCTGTATTTATAATAATACACTATAGTGCAATATATTTCTTTATGACATAAATAAATAAATATCGTGTGACAAAGCACACATGGCTTTTTTCTAGTTCTCTGTAACTGTTGAGGAAAACGTGACAAACCCAAGTGACCAGCATATAGACCAAGAGCTGGCAGACATTTTTCAAGAAGTGTTTGAGGCATCATTGTGTCACGTTGAATCAATTATTTAATATCCGAAACAAAAAATGCTAGCAAGAGAGCTGCATTTTAAGAGGTAATGGTAATGTTGATATAAAAAGTAATGTACTAAAGTTGACGTCCTTCTCAGAGGATAACCGACCCAGCGATTGATTAATGGGTTGGCAGACATATAAATCCACATCAAAAACAATCAACTAATTCGTGATTTTACAATGAAATAGCTGTGTGCCTCTGACCTCAGGGTGACCTCGACGCATCCTATTTAACGATACGGCATCAGTTTTTCTTCTAAAAATAGTAAAGTAAAAGAAAAGATAGGAATGAATTAAAAACTTCATAATTGCATTTAAACAAACAGCCACTTGAAAGAACAAGAAAAGAATAGGAGCTGGTATGTGTATGTGTCTGTGAATGTTCTATTATAGTTCTTATTGCAAGAAGGTAATAAATTTTCATGGATTGGTAGTTTTATAGATTTATTCTTTGTAGCATCAATAAAATATACAGTCGCCAATTAATGTGAACTAATAACTTATGGTCACATTTCATTTTTGGAAAGTATTCATTCATATTTTCTGTTTCAAAAAGTATTTAAGTAAGTTCATTAAATTCTTATTTATGGTTGTCTGTATTTGTAAACATTAACGCAGAGAACTATGTAAGTGAACTGAAACAATTTCGCCTCCTATTAAACGAAACGGCATCTGTTCTTTAACTCGCACAAAAAGTTTAAAAGAAAAGAAGATAATGCTTGGTAGATTAAAACTTCATAATTGCATTTAAACGAACAGCCGTTTCAAAGAACAAGAAAAGAATGGAGCTGGTACGTGTCCGCGAACAACTTATATTTCATTAAAAATAAATGTTATTGTTTTCATCCCATTTATATTATTATCCGGTACCATAGAAATGAGAAAGTATATTTATTAAATTTTTATAAAATTTAATAAATACATCATACATACATCATTTAATATCACAGTTGAAACGACACAATGTGATGGATTTGAGAAGTAGAAATGGATTTTTTTGTATGACCATTTTTTTCCGATGAAGATCGTGTGATCGTTTGAAGGTTGTCGACGAGTCTAGGCCACTATTTAGGCCTAAAAATTATTGAGGTCGATATGATTAAACTAAGGCAATGATATACAATAAAATATTTTTTACTTTTAATATTAATTTTATAAGTTTTTAATTATTTTGTGAATTCAATGTACAGTGTTTTTATTTAATTTAGTAAGATGTATATTATCATAAGTATCACATGTTACATTAGATATCCGTGATTTGATGGATATACTGTCAAACGATATCTATCTCAAAGCGATACTCCGTTTTTACATACGTCACGAAGAATACGAGAAATACGAAGATTGTTACATCACGTAACAATCTTCGTATGTCTCGTTCAAGCTCACAACTGAGATCGCAGCTTGTGCATGTCAAACGTGTACTTTATATCTGTACATGTACTCTTATGTACGTGTGATAAATGATATGTATAATGTAATGATACTAGCTGACCCCGCAAACGTTGTTTTGCCATATAAGTTATCGAGCGTTAAAAATCGACTATTAAAAAATAGGGGTTGGTGATAGAAGGGTGAAAATTTAGGGTTGTATGTATTTTCTGATACCACATTATTGAAAAATAAAAAAATTGTCCAAAAAATAAAATAAAACTGTTAGATGTGGACAACCCTTATCACTTAGGGGTATGAAAATAGACAGTAGCCGATTCTCAGACCTACTGAATATGCATATAAAATTTCATAAAAATCGGTGTAGCCGTTTTGGAGGAGTATGGTTACTAAAACTGTGACACGAGAATTTAATATATAAGATACATTATATTATAATATATCATCATCTATTTGCAAAACAAAACTTGAAATACAGGAGCTGAAAGAAAATCCTGTTGGAACGTTTATTATTGACACAAGAATGGTGTAATAAGACAGGATGTGATTTCTTTTTTCAAAATCGACGGATTCGATTCCTGGCTAATCTTTCAAAAATTGTTAATTAATTAATTTAATTAATTTAATTTAATTTTTCAAAAATCAAACTATTCAGTTTTATTATTTATCAAAATTGGCCACCAGATTCCTTTCAACATTTTTCGCTATTCCTCATACTCGTAGTTTCGGATTTCCCCATCCACACACACTTGAAAAATTCATACTGTATATTTGGTTTTGAAAAAATTGTAGGGTTCCAATTTCTCGAATCTCTACACATATAAAAGATTGTACCAAAAACAAGATTTCTGATTGACTTAACTCATGATAAGTGCATTTTACTTTTCGAATAGATCCGCTCAAATCCTTTGACAGTGCAATAATTTCAGCTTCAAAGTACCTACTCCGTCTTTAGTCACGTAACAATCTTCGTATTTCTCGTGCAAACTCAGTGAGATCGCCGTTGTGCATGTCGGACGTGTACGGATTTGTTCTTGTATGCGTGTGTGACAAATGGTATGTTTTATATAATTTGTATGCGGAGTGAGATTTAAATTCGTGCAACTGTATCTATTGGTGATTTTTTTTACATTTGGACTATGACTAGACCGCCCGCGACTTCATCCACGTAAATCCTAATAATTTGACCTGGAATGGATGAACAGTATCCTTAGGGGATAAAAATATACTTTACGTTATTCCAGGTTTATTAAATATCATCCAAATTTGTTCAGCCGTTTTTGCGTAAAAGAGTAACAGACACACATGAATCAATCCATCACTATCCTTCAGACCTCGCTAATGATCTCGCATGAACGGTAAACAATGACTACGGTGTGTGTACTACAGTGTTTTATTATTCGTAGTACAGTGTGAACTACACTGTTACATACCTAAGGACCTACACACGCATACGTATGAAGTGACATAGGTCCCAAACACACAGACTGGACTAATAGTAGTTTCGCAGTATAAAGATTGTAGTCCGCACAAAACATTCTTAGGGAATATCTTATCTTTTTACAAATGATTAACCACATTAAGGCTAATTCAGAAAAAGCCCAAGTCGTTTGTTATTCATTTTTTCCACGTGACTGACCAGCTGATAAACTGAGCGCTTGTCCTAAGAAACGCCTACGCTCATTGTCCAGAGTTCAAAAAACTTACACAGAGCGTTACGAGTGACTGGTAAGACACCATACCTATTGCCATACTAATGGCAGCTCGAGTTCGATACGATTACTATACGAAACTGCGTAACTTAATGCCCGAGACACCATATGCATTTATGCTTAATTCTGACCTCAATTAAGGTATAAAACCAAATTTATTGGCACTTGGCTTTACGGTGATTCTCTTACGTAAATCTTGTGCTTAATTGATCTCAGAGGAAGCGGAATGAGTTCGTTAATTAATCTGTCACCGATATTAAAGTGCACTTTATTCGGTGCAAGGATTTAACTGCGAAGTTTTAATTAATGCAAAGTCGACAGTCCACGCAACACGACTTGGTGACGTGCGAAATAAGGGTTTGCGCCACTGAAAGATACGAGCGATCAAAAATTAAATAAATATCAATAATGCTTCACACTCAGCCTCACACTAGAATTCCCTGTAACGTGAGTGCCATGGACATACACATACACAAGACACACATCACACCCAGACCACAAACAAAACTTCAAATTCGTCATTCAAATCTCTGCTCTGCTGGGAATCGAACCCGCGCAGCGCACCGGTGTCTTAACCATTGCGCCACACAGGTTGTCAGAATTATATTTTGGATTTGGATAGTTTATTTGACTGTAACTGTAAAATTATGGTCAGTCTCTATCTATATGGCCGTCGGGCATGGATTAATGTTACGTGCTAGCCACGCTATGTACTCGTAGATATGAATAAATCTTAAACCTGCTACGTAGCGCTAGAGCTCTCGGAGAAATAGCGCACCAACTATACAATGATGACAACCCTATACGTCGTACAGGGTTGTCAACGACTATGGGGCTTAGGCCTTGTCGTGTGCCTTGAATGTGTATGTTTGTGGCACACAAGTGAAAGTTTTTGGTCATACGTGGAGCACGTATGAAATTATGTGGAGTAAATATGGAATTTTTGCTTTTCACGTAAGATCAAAAATTTTTAAGTGTTGATATTTAATGGACTTTAATTATGAATAAATTCGTATTTTTCGTGACGATGTAATAAAAACTTTCAGGCAAAAACCTAATTTGGAAGAATTGTTTCACACAAGATTAATAATCCGGATTAACATTATATTGGACGGTTTTTAAACATTTATATCTACCTACGGTCGCGCGCAGGAATTAATTCATATAAAAATTAAAACGCTAAAACTTGAAACAATATCGCATTCCTTCCTTTACGTATTTAGGACAGTGTTATAGTTCGCGTGACCAATGGCTGTAATGGCTATGACCCCACAACGCCTTAAGGCTTTAGAGAAATAATGTCAAAGTAGAAACGACTTTCTATCCACTCCAAGTACCCTAAGTAAACACGAACAATGAGCTTTACACTATACGACAACCCGCTACTTCTATATGGCTTTGGTCTAAACTCTATCCCTGTCATCATGATTATCATCATTTCAGGCTTTCAGCCCTTCGTAGTCCACTGGACAACTGGAGGCCTACTCCCCTAATTTTCAGCTTTCCGCTGTCTTCTTCAGGTCGTCTATCCATCTGGTCGGAGGGCGGCCTGTAGTCCTTTTGCCGAGATGTGGTCGGCATGCGAGCTTAGCTGTCCACACGTAATAACTTTTTATCAAGGAGACCGCCATTCTTTCTGTAGAAACATTTTTAAAAATACAATATCTACAGTTCACAGTTACGACAAATCGTGATCGTGTCGCCATCGTAATATATAAAGGCTTATCTAAAACTATATACGCGATAATCAGGACGCGATAAGATCCCAGTATAAATACTTTACTCAAAGTTATTGGTAGCACTTCAGAATTTTCCAATTCACTTCGTTCAAGCGTTACAAATAAACCAACGGAGATATTATTTTACGAGTATTTTAAGAGTTGGTATTGTGTTATGTGAATAGAGTTTCTCTTCTTTATTTCTCATCTCTTAGCTAACTTAAGACGAATCAATCTTTGTACACATTTGATACTTGTTTGATAAATGCTAACTTGAGTGATTTGATTGTCATGGATCAAAGAACGATAATTGACCGCTTAGTAGATACCTAAATCACGGATAAAATAGTAAGTATTTTCATGAAATTAATATGTTAGAAGAATTTAAAGAAAAAATCCAGTAATTCCAAAAAAAAATTTTTTAGACTCAATTTGAGTGTACCTTAATGCGTCTACTGAACTAATAACAAACTAACTAAACGAACTAAAATTTATATGAGTGGCAGTAAAATAATTACAAGAACGATTACTCAACAAGGTCACTTTAACAAGAAAGTATTTCTAAACAAATTAAACAACGAAGGCTTTCTCCGAATAACGGCCGAGTATCAACTCGACGCGAAATGTTGAGGAATTCTTTCGGGGACAATTATTCGGGGCATAATTTCGAGGGGCTGGAAAGGGGTCGACAGGGGGAGGGCGGCACAAGTGACAGGAGGGTAAACGATACTGTGTTCTAAGCTCGCGGACGCGTGGCCTTATTCTTTCTTAGTGTTATACCATTCTTGGCGTTGGCACCAGTACCCTTAGTCTGAGTTTTAGCAGTTCCGAAACGAAACGCACACACACACAGCTTACCAGACGAAAATGCACAGTGTAATAACCAACAGAGGAAAAATATTTTTAGAAGAGTTAAAAAATTAATAAAGCATTAGATAAATCATCACAAAAATTGCTTTATTTTTAATTAATACTCTTTCAATGTTTAATAATATTAATGAAACATAATAACCGTGAATTGGCCGTAATGCACTGTAAAATTTCGAACTAATATTATCCCGTAGGTTTTAATTATTTGTTAGTATTATAATGTCTAACGATAAGTATTCATATCTTTCACTCCATACAAAAATTTGATTTTAAATTTTTTAACTCCTCTTAAAAATCTTTTACCTCTATTTGTTATTACACTGTGGACTCCTGTGTAGTAAGCTGTGTATGAATTACGTATCTATCCAAAACGAAACGCACAAACTTTTCGTTTCTGTATCACTAAAACTAAAGGGTACAGGACACCTGTTACTATAATATGATCCGCTTTTTGTCAGTCTATACGTCTGTCACAGAGTTTTTGAGAGTTTTGATCCCCCGGCACTTTTTAGTGGCGGGTGACACGGTAAATTCGTTTTGGTAAAATATAAATAATTATGTTAACATAATTGTATTAGCATTAATCCATATACCCAGATTATAAAGTTTATAAACTATGTACCTACTTCTATGACAAACAGACAAAATCATAATTTAATTATATGTTACCTAATCCGGGTAATAAACTGTGTACCTACTTCTGTAACAATTTTTTTACCGAATCAAAACTCAACCAAACCATTCAGCCGTACTTCTATGAAACAGTAACAAAAGTGGATCCGTCCTCGCAAACTTTCGCATCTATAAATACTAGGTATAGTAGTTATAGTACTCGTAAGAGGCTATCTAATTTGCTTCCGTACACAAAAATATGTTCAGAGAAGCACGCACTAGATAATATTTCTGTACTACATATTGAACAGAATTCTATTTACGAAACGAACCATTTCATTTCTCACGTGAACAACGATTTGTATACGCCTTGAAATGTTCGGTAGCATAAAAGTATCGTGCATGTGATCTAAAGTCACAAAAGGTACGCCGTTCTGCTTGTCGACGACAAAACTTATACATTTTCTATGCCGGACCCTAAAGGCCTCGTACATTTTTTATAGCCATCACATTAAATAGATTGACAGTGAACATTTTTCTTGGTAAAGACTAACCAAAACCGAATATGAAAAAGCCTAGCTTTTTTCATGGAATATGAGTGAAATTCAAAGAACGTTATTTGGAAATATGCGGCTTCGTATTTATAATCAATTTTCTTTTTATATTCTGTAAGAGCTGACTTGTTTTAGAAATGAAAAGGCTATCTTTTAATGATATTATACCTTCTAGTTATAATTTACACGTATACTTAACTTACCTACACGTAACTTACGTACGTGTAAAAAATACAAGTAGGTAAGTTGCGTTCTTCAAAAGTTAACATAAATCATGTTGGCAAGTCTATTCGCGTAACACTCTGAAGTCAACGGTGACGTCATATTGAAAAATGTTCTCCATTCTTCACTATATTACTCCACTATCAACAAATTTCAACGACTCGCCTGCCAAGATATTCAATGTGTTCGTGTTTTAATATTTTCCGAATTTCTTCTTTAGGCGATAAAATGATAATATTTTTAAAGCATTATTATTATAACTTGACTTTACTTGACTGTACCTCTAGTTTGAGTTTTAGCAATGTCAGCAAATTAGGACAAGGATTAGAGACCAAATTCTTAGCCACTTACTTATAACTGAATTTTCACTCGCCATTCAAATATCATTTAATATCATATTATATATCATCACTACAATAAAACTCTTGTATCATACATTCAGAGTTCGAAAACTCGTACAAAGTGCACCTTTGATACACTTCACACTCACGATTCGTGTCTTCAATCTTTCCCACTCAATTCCCTTTTGACACTTGCATTTCGAATTTCCAACATTTTACAGTTTCCTATCATTTTATATTTGAAACTACGTACACCTACTACGAAACAAACATTAAATCGGATCAAGTATCTATTTTTGTTTTTAGCTTCAAAAGTTATTTTTTATATTTTTTATATATTGACTTTATAGCAAACGGGCACGCCATTGGTCACCGCAACCCATGGACACCCCATCTAATCTCAAGTAGAGAAGAGACCCTATCTGAGGTTGTATGCGGACACTCTGCAGATGAAGACTAAGATCTCAAATGTATTTCCGGCATCCATAGCTCCCTCCCGAAACATACTGCTTTACGACGGGTTAAGAGGCTAACGGTTAAACCCGGGCAAGCTACTATAGCTTAGGTAGGTAGGTATATCTATTAAATCACTCAAAATTGTGTCAATTACCATACAATTTAGAACTGACGAGGTGATAAGAAGGATCGTCCTTGTCGCTCTACAATCTTATTATAGGCAGGTAGTACCTTCTTACACGTAAATCTAACAATTTTCCCCGTTTCAACGTTTGCTACTTCACGGACAAAATGTGTTGAGTTCGAAATAGATTTTGAATATTTTAATATTATGAATTTCTTGTTGCTATTAACAGCTGCTTTTAAATTTTAATGTGAGTTGGCAAGTATTTTGAAAGTATTAACATACCTATACAAATAAAAAGAATGAAATTTATTTGTAGGTACTGATAGATTTATTAGTATTTTACTGATAGTTTTTACTACCACTGCGCCACTCAGGTGGTCAGATGGCATGACAGACACCGAGGTTCGAACCCGGATCTCTCAAATAGGAAACTATATTCTTAGCCTGCTATCATTGATGTATTTTATGTACTCGTATATCACCTTTACCATCCATCCCATACTTTGTGACAACTCTGAAATTATTATCTACCTAATTATCACGTACATATCGAATGAGTTATCAAATCTAATAAATTCCTGTATTAACTTGTTCATAAAATAATCATTATAATTGGTCCCTCAACTTGAAGTTAGTATAATTTTCGTTGAATTCATAATAGACGTCTGTCAAATTTCAGTCTCGTGTCTCATTTGGACAAATTGAAAAGTAGAGGAGGTCTTTTTTGAATAAGGAGAGATTTATTATTCAATACAATCTCCGGGCTACAGGAAAAACATCTGTCTCGCTGCTATTATCGGCTTTTCCTATTAAGTAGAATCGCAGTTTATCCATACTACCTACTATAATCACATTAGGGATATTCGTATTTTCCTGCCTTGGATCGGTATTATCTGTAATATCTGTACTAATATTATTAAAGCTCCATATTTGTTTTTTTTGTTTGTTTGTTACTTCGTTCAATTCATCTCTGGAATTGCGAGTCGGGCTTGATTTTTCCGTAGATAATAATCCCAATTATGAGGCTTTAGCCTGATAATTATAATTAATATTTTTTTGTTTTTACTGATTATCTTTTATGTTTGTTTCTATCTTTTATGTTTTATGTTGTATGTTTCTTTCTGTGTGTGTGCAATAAAGAGTTATAATAATAATAATAATCAATCATTTAAATTAGCCTAATAATTTTCAGGGGAAAGTATATGTTTCACTTCTGTCACTTCGAAAGTTCTGTCTTCGTCGATGTAAACTTTAATGTGAAGTTACCTCTTATCCTAATTGCCAAGACATTCGACGACAAAATCGGTCGCCCACATCAAGTTGGTCGTACGACAATGTCATTTGTCACATGTCAGCGCGTTGTCAAATGTCATAAAGTACTTCATAGGGATAAATTGAAGTTAAAAATGTATATGTGTAACTAAAGGAGTTAAAGGAGTTTGGAAGCCTGCACGATTATTTTCTATTTATTTATTCTTCTATCGAGTTCATAGCTTCTAATCGATGAGGGTATCCATTATGTCCAAAATAATTGTGTTTTTATCGCACCATCAACTAAACCGTGAAAACATTCAATGGTCAAGTCCTCGGTCCACTTAATATAATACCTAACTATAATACCCATCGAAGTAAACTGTTTAATATCCCATAATTCTTATATCCTCTGTCTTTTATAGCCGATAGTATCAGAATAGGTGCATCGGGGCGGAAAATGAGCTTGTTTAATAATGTGAACTACGGCGCTCGAAATAGGTTAACTGGAAAATGCCGCTCGAAATGATAGAGATACCTTATCTCTGATAGTATGTTATGCAGGGTGGACATATTTTCTCCTTTTATAGGCTCTGACCGTTCGGCCGGAAGGTGATTTCTAACGAGGCGATGTACTTATAGAGGTATTATACATAATACATAATTACATACAGCTATAGAGCTACGTGTATAATAAGTATATCTAGGTGGTTTATACGGAACCTTTATTAACACTTTGCCTGTCCATATTGTGTCTATACAATAGTTAAACAATGGGTATGAGTCACATGTGGCTCATGGGACTGTGTAATGGTTAAGGACCTCGGTCAGTGCCTCGAGCATGAGCTTACGCAGTTTCGTATAGTTATCATATCGAGCTGCCATTAGTATAGGGAAAATGTCAAGACAGACTGACATAATTATGACCTACTAATGACTTTACTGCACGAATACTTTGACGATAGTATTCATGCTCACAACACACGTTCGAAAGTACGTACGTGAGCCCGTACTTTAATAATAATGTATAACATTGGAGGTTTATGGAGTTTTTACTCCTTGACGATATGTTGTTCAAGAAACGAGCTAACGTTTTTCCGTAAGGACACCAATTTACATTTAGATTCATTTACGTTAAATATAGTATCATAAACCCCGTTTTTAGAAAATGAATGACTGCCGCCTATACGTGTATGGGTACACACACAGAATCATAGATCGCAATAGAATTATCGATTGCCAGTGATCTCACCAGCCTTTCAACTACTAACCGATGTTGTTTAACTTTTTTGCCCAATGCATGAACAATAGTTGGCAAGTCGCTGTAAATTAGTGCATTTCATTTTATTTCCCTTCATGTTTTACTCACAAAAATAGCAACTGATAGGTACTTTAAAAATAATCATAATGTTCTAAAAATGATCCTAAAATTTACTTTACGATACGAAGAATTTGGGATGATTTAGGTGACTATAATGCTTTTTTTCTCTTTAAACGAACGGCGATGATACCAAATTGATTAGTGAATTTTAATAAATAGAATTATTATTACAAATTAATATAATATTGTTGGGTCGTCACGATGTGAAAAAAAGATAGGGCGTTAATGTTTGTTTGACATGATAAAAATCGTAATAAATTTTTAAATAATTATTATCGTATCTATAACACTTACCTTAGTCGATACAGCGAATATTGTTGAAATAATTCCACAACGTCCTTATTTACACATTAGCTGATAGTACCTGAAAAAAAAATTCCATTTTAGTTGTGTAGGAAGATAAAATTTATCTTTATCTTTCTACAGTCAGTTTTTTTACTCTTGTAAAGATACTTTTTCGTAAACAATCTTGGCGCTATTTTTTCTTGAAAATGTTTTAGTATGATTTAATAAAATAAATTATGGTTACTAGAAATTTGTTTCAGCATTAAATTTATAATTTTGTATCAATTTTATTTTCAATCGCAAATTAAAATAAAAAGACACGCTGAGATTGTTTACCAAATAGATTAAGCAAGATTAAGTTAAAAAAGCGGTGATAGCCCAGTGGCTTAGAATTCGACCTCGAATCGAGGGGTCCGGGTTCGAATCCCAGTGGCACGCACCAATGACTTTGTAAAAAAAAGTTATGTGCACTTTATAAAAATTATATATCACCTGCTGTTACGGTGAAGGAAAACATCGTGAGGAAACCTGCATGCCTGAGTTCAGAAAAAAAAAGTTCTCAAAGGCATGTGAAGTCCACCAACCCGCACTAGGCCAGCGTGGTGGACTAAGGCCTACATCCTTCTCATTGTGAGAGGAGACCCGACCCTGTAGTGGGTCATTAATGGGTTACTGACAAGTTAAAAAAATGGTCTATAAGTAAGTATAAACCGATATTAAATCGAATTGTATGCCTGAGATATTTTAATTTCGGTGTCTACCCATAAGAAGTTGAGTTGTCACTAAAAACAAGTCGCCTGATCATAATATATTTAAAAAAAGAAAGGAAGATAAGTATAACCTAGAGACGTCGCGAAGACACGAGCAACCCCTAGTAATTAATAAATACTTTATTGCCGCCAGGTGGCGAGAAATTTTCACACAATTTATCAGGGAAAATTTTTAGCTTCACCGCGATCCCTTTGAGGCATTAATTGCTCGGGTTTTTATTCCAAAATGTTCCCATTTCAATAATTTATTGCTATATTTACGGCCATTATATATCATGCTAATTTTCCGCAATATTTAGTATTTTTATCATCGCCAAAAGTTTATGGCCTCACTTGAGGATGGGTGTATTTTATAGGTGTTAAAGCTGTACTGTTACATCTCTATAATTGCAAGTATTATAAAACCTTTTATATGAGATCATAACTGAAAATTATGCAAATTATGATTTAGCTCTGTGTACATAAAACAAAATATTTGTTTATCGTTGCCTCTATGTAAGCGGATACGAATTTGATTTATTACAATATTGATATAAATATTATTGTTTTTGTTTGTTAAAATTTACAAAACATACAGTGCAACCGCGTAGTTTATACAAAATCGCTAATTAATTGAACTAAGTAAATTGTTGTGCTTTTTTTGGAACTGTTTGTTTTCCGAAGTTAATTAATTCAATGGTATGATAAAAAATTAAGTGTTGTTTAAATACCGCGTATTTATAATATAACATACTTTCGATATTTGAAGCAGCCCAACAATAGCCGACGTTCAGTTAAAGTTAGTTTAAATTCAGTTCAGATACATATACACTTAATCACTCCTTTCAAGAAACTTAATGATTTTCAGTATCTTGAACCATTGTCACGTCTCATTAAAAAGTCAAAGTAACCTCTAGGAACGGCGCCTAACTTCAAGAGCTCTGCGCCAAGTTCACATCAGGTGCTGTTGAAGTTGCCAAGTGCAGCGTCACTTTGTAACGTAAGGAACTTCCATGTTACGTCGCATATTATGTAACTGACGTGTGCTTACAGTAAAGTAGTTATAATGCCAAATTATTCAATTTTTTTTTACCAAATCCAATGACAATGATGTATATCAATAAGGTTTCATGTTTTTATTATTTGAATTCTTTCAGGATACTTATACAAAAAGAAACAATGTTGAATATTTGTAATGGTAGGTAAACAACTAACAATTTGTCATGGTTGTTGGATATATTCGCCGGTATAATGAAGCAAATTATCTTCAATATCGGTTAACAATAATACGACTTAGTTCTCGAAAGTAGCACTTTAAGGCATCCACAACAATTTCATAAAGTTATTTTACTTTGAAAAGTTATGTGAGCTTCATTAAACGTTTTGCCTCGCATATGATATGAGACACTCGTAGTTCAGCCCGACTACTATACCAATCTGAAAATCTATAGAGTATAACTTGCGCTATCTCGAATTAATGAGGTACGTGAGGTGAGCCATAAATTCATTAAAATTTTTGTTAAAATGTTTAAGAATTTTCACGAACATTTCTCAGTAAAAAAATCTTTAATGTCCTCACACTTGGGGTCCCAAAAAATGAAACGTGAGTTAAGCCTGTACCGTTAAATCTAAATAAAACACATCTTCTTAAAAGAAAAACCCCTGTAGTCCATTCGTAGTTTATGAAATCTACTTCTTCTACCCATTTTTACGTAAGTCGCAAGGGCTATTTGTCTTCGGCTATCAGTCGAAAAACACCCAGGGGACTGAACGCGACCGTCCAATGTACTGAGCTACGTAACTATAAATTTAACGGGTATACCCTCACGTCTCAGCCCTTTTATTTATAAAATTTTGTCACAATTGGAAATAGCTTCTGAGAAAAAATAAAGCTTGTAATGTCCCTCTTATAGGATTGGAGCTTTCTTATTTGCGGGAAATGTTTAATTGTTTATATAGTAGTTTCAAGAACGAATGAAAGTAGTTAACGTATTTTGAAAAGGATCACTTAATTAAATAGCGCAGGTAATTTTAAACATTCATGACAGTTCCGTTCTTAGATTCTTCATCATAAAGACTATTTGTCTTCAGTACGGATTACGGAGCTACGTATCCATAAGTCAACGGGTATACCCTCACGCCATCTTACGTGTTTCTATGTGTTTAAGCAGAAACATCTTCAGTCTTATTTTGGATTTGTTCTGCAGCAAAATCCTCAAGTGGCCGGGTGGACCCGATTAAACTCTTAAAATTTTAAATTTAGAATTTTAAGCATAGACTATTGTTAAACGCATAACTATAAATTTTGTCACAATTTGTTGACGTGTATTGATTTGTTGTCGTCTCTTTTTAAACCCATTTGTGCCCCACAGCAGAGTCAGCCTCCTCTTACAATGAGAAGGATGTAGGACTTAGTCTACCGGATTCGAACCCGGATCCCGCAAATAGGAGGCTTAACCACTGGGCCATCACCTCTTTATAAGGAATCAGAGCAACAAAATTTGAATAGTACGGTACCTACTTTTCATGGAAATCAATATATTTTTCACTGCAGTACTGTTTTCGCAATTCTCCCGCATTACTAGTTCAGCAATGCCTGTAAGTTGAAAATTATTTCTGTAAGAATAAAGAAGATTATATCTCACGTGCGCCGCAGTGTAGCACGTTAATAGCGATATAAACTCTTTCAATGGTTGCTTTTTTGTTTTAGAGTTTTAACTCCTTTCTTTTCGTATTATACCTACTAGTCGACCCAGCAGGAGTTGATGATAATTAATTTAGACTGTGTATATAAGTTCTTTTACATAATCATTATTTCGAGCATGGTTTTCGAAGAGATATCTATTTTATTTAAATTGAAATATAGCCTATGTGTTGCCCAGATCTTTCCTATATTTAACAGAGAAAATTGAATTCAAATTGGTTCATTCGTACCTGAGATTAGCGTGCACAAACGCCTTACGCAATTGGTAGCTCAAACATTTTATTATAGACTAGCTGACCCAGCAGGCTTCGCTCTGCCAATGAATTTTTTTTATTTTTTTTTATTTTTATTTAATAGCCTATGTTACTCAGACTGAATGTAGCTTTCCAATGGTGAAAGAATTTTTGAAATCGGCTTAATAGTTTTTGAGTTTATTCGTTACAAACATACAAAAATACAAATGTTTCCTCTTTATAATATTAGTATAGATAGAAGTATGTAGGTATAGATAGAAGACGACGCAGTGTACCAGCTACTTCAGAAAGGTTTTCTATTCTATTTGAGACTGGATGTGGGTATCCATGAGCTAGAGTGACCACTTAACATCAGGTGACCCGCACCCCTTTTCTACTCAATTACTATAGAAGAAGAAGTTACAACATACGTTATGGTCTAACCCCCTAAACGAATCTGTGTCGTACGCTTTCGACAATGTAATCTCGCGCGCGGTTACCGACAAAAAGCCCATTATCGGAAAGTCCCCTCTTATCTAGTTAATGGTTACGCTTCCTTTTAAGTCAGCCTAAATCCGTTTTCGCGGCCTTTTTATTAATAAACGAGCCTTTTAGAAGTATTAAAAGCAAAAAGAACTATATTTTATGGGGTAAATGCGTTCTTGAAGTCGGTAAAAAGGGGACAAATGTATGTCACTATATTTGATGTAGACGTAGGTACATAGTACTTTTTTATTTTCTCCTCAGGGCTCGTGTTTTAAACGCAAAAAGACTGACTGCCGTACTCAGAGAAATTCATTAACGTTAATGGTACATTATGTAAATAACGATGACACTTATGTCAATACGAATAAAGACGATTTTATTTGTTTGTTAATGAACATTAAGTTAAATGACGTCTCTGAGTGCGGCCATTAAAGCTACTCATATTATTGTATTAATAACAAGGCTGTTGTAGCAATAATAATAATTTGCTTGTTGTACTACTTTTCTTGTTGTTCTTACTGTTATTGTTACCTAAAAGGTATTGCTCTTTTGTTATAGATATTTTATTCTATTCGTCAGTAAAGTAATTGCCGTCACTTTATTTATATTGACTACTATTTTTTCAGCATTCTTAAGAAAACTTTCTTTTACATCTGTAATTTCAAACAAAGCCTTTAAAAACTCTAAACCCATTTTAAAATATATCATATTAACCACATAGAATTGAGATTGATGATCTATTAACAAAACGAATACCTTTTTAACCCGACCCATAAATGTAGATACATACTGGAAGATAAGAGTTTGGAGCTCGGAAGCGGTTGCTGCAAATGGCTGAAGCTACGGCCTTCACAGTCAATTCAAGAGAGGACTGGCGCAAAGGAAAAAAAAGAACATCAATATTGAAAATAAGAACAGTCATTATTGTAATGGATGTAACATAGAAGAGATTCATAAGTTGTATGATTTCGTTTCATCATCTCAAATTCCCTTAAAAGTATTTTAAACGCAAAAGGTTCTTTCGCTGACTCATTCACGAACGTCACAGGCGGAAATCCACTGAAACATGAAATGGGTTGCATCCAGCTATTTGTCAATTGTCATATCTACACAAAAACCTCATAAGCAACCGCTAATGTAACGAAGGAACGAGCCCGCAGCAGGCATCCATTACTATGGAGCACAAAAGCCTATTGGAACACCTTTGTCTCAGTAAAAGCCTCCTCCGCAAAGCATGTTCCAAATGATACTTTCGGAGCGGCTGTTCTATACACAATGGTACAAATTTTCCGTTGTAAACGTGAAACGATTCGACAATTTAATCTTGAAGGTGGTAAGTAAGGTATAAAGTGATACTGCTACGCTGTGATAATTTGTTGAAGTGGGTACAAACTTACTAAATATGTATGCTTTATCACGTACTGATGGTGTAAATCGCGAGCGATCAAAAAAGGACATCATTGGGCGCGGTCAGTGGGTGCTTTTGGATCGAACTTCCTACCATAATGACGACTAAAGACTGCAGAAGGGGTCTCGAGCCGCCTCGAGAGTTTACACTATCCAGACCTTTTAGGGGATGGAAAAAGCCTTAAAACAGAGCTATACGTCCCACCCAGAACGAGTTTAGCATGAGCATTAGCGCTGCACCTTTGTTTTCTTCTTGAGATTGAGCCTAAGTTTGCTTTCGTACCTTACATCGATGCGTTTGTCACCGATAGACGAACAGTCACTAAACCACGCCTAGGCCCTAAGGATTATTTGAAATCACCTTACAATTAATAATGAGGACTGTCTCAAATTTGTACCGATGGGAGCAACGCCGTGTATAGAGTCGAAAAGGAAAAAGATCGAATCCAACAGAAAAAGAAACGAGGTGTAAAGAAAGGCGATTAGACAAGAGAGCATTTTGGCAATTTCATCAAATCCATAAAACCTAAAACTTAGCCCCTCAGGGTATACAAAGTGGCAATAAGGCGAAACAAAAGAAATTCTCTTTTCTCCCTCACCGCCTCTGTCAAAACGGTAAAAACTGTTGTAGCCTCGCCGTCAAAATACAGCAGGAGTCGTTATTAAAATACTCAAACCAATATCTGTCAGACAAGCCGTTAAAATGGGCTACATTTTAATCTTAACCGCCATTTTCAATCTGGAAAGCTCTCAAACTATGGAGCGAACAGATCTGTAATCGACAATTCTTTCTACCGAACAATCGTGAAATTGTTTCGCTGATATTCATAGTCTTTTAGTTCTCTTTTATTTATAGTCCACAGTCGGACATTATGAGGAAGATACTATTCAGTTTAGAGTTTTTTATTGCCTATATTCCTGTCCATATACCTAAAGAACATGTACTCGTACGCACTACGGAAAAAAGTGCAATGCTGACTTTAAGAGAAAGAGACATTGATTTGTTTCATTTTTAAATGTTAATTAGGAAGCATAAGCAACAAAGGATTGTTGTTTGAAAGCAATTTTGCAAATTCCTCACAGTAAATATGCATGTCTTATCTTTATGGAAATAGAAATTCAACATTCAGTGTAAATACTAAGTACAAACATACGGATGTTTTGACTTACTCTATGGTTTGACTTGAAATTAAACATGTGTATCAAGTTATTTTTAAATGCTTACCTATGTAGAATATCGTTATCTATAGTATAGATAAAATGATTCTATACCTGTAGTTGCTCATACACGTTAGGTCACCGCGTAACAACATGAAATAGATTCGCACGAACAGATCGAATTAGGATTACATTTTCCTCGCAGCGGATAGCGGACATTCCCCTGGGATATTCAGCTTCCTTTTTTCGGAAGGTCTGGTGAGTACTAATATTTCCCATCCTTCAAACAGTCTACTACAAACGGGCATACAATTTTTAATTTTATTTATACTTACTTGAAACATTTTTCATAAGTTTACGTAAGTTAAGTTTATAAGTATTTTTAGAGTATATTTTTTTGTCATAAATGGCAATTAATATGACATGAGCATTACTTATAAAGGTCACAGAATGTTAATGATGTTATAGTATGTTCCCAAAACGGCCTACGGATATTCCCCAGATATACCTATATTCAGTTTCCTATTTCGAGAGTATAATGTAGGAGGTCAATTGGGCTACCAATGTATACCTACCAACTATTGTACTTGTACTGTACATAAGAAATTGGTGTACTCCCAGAATATCAAAGAGGATGCTACCTCACTCTAACCACACATCCGTCATCCCCAAACAAATACCAATTACTCGATTCATCCGTTACATCCTGAAACGTTTCTTTGTAGACTAGGAGCTGCGTCAAGAAATTTCTTTAAGTCTCATTTCCTTCATACATATATCATAAATTCCAAAGTTCGGATAAAATTAAATATCGCTGCTGTAACGATGAAAGAAACCATGGAGGTTTCTTCTTGTGTGTCTGAGAGTTCCCAAAAAATGGCATGTGAAGTGAACCAAACCGCATTAGGCCAGCGTAGTGGACTAAGGCGTAAATGCTTCTCATTATGATTGAGTATGACCCATTAATGAAATGGGTTACAGACATACAAATTTTGGATCGTTCCGAACGCCTGACCGGATTTGAATAATTTGTTGAGCCGTTTTAGCGCAAAATAACACTTTGGTACATAGGTAATTAATTATAATTGATAGTAATTTCATTGTATAATCATAATATAATAAATAAAATGAAAATAAATGTTTTAATTCTATTCATTGAACTTTTACTGCGATCCGAGAATAGGAAACCATACTAATAAAAACATTTCCATAGTTACACCAACATGTATAATGAATTTAAACCCATGTTTAGACAATCCCACTGGACAAAATGGGGCAAAGCTTATGCTGTTATCCTTTTAAATAAAACCTCTCGTAAAAAAATCATTTAAAAACTCTTGGCTCCCGTCCCAATAGACGTGCGGGTCCCGCGTCAATAGCGGCACGTACACTTTTCAGAATCCCGCTTGTTTTCCTACAAAGGGCCGGGATGGACAAGGTTTAGATAGGATTCACGGCTTGTTCGCTCCATCTCTAGAGGCAGATTGAGGCCTCAAAACGAGGCCATGCAACAACCTCAATCCGAACGAGGTCAATGAACTATGCGATCGAAAGATAAAACTGTAAAAGATAAGCTTCGAATAAATTAAACGAGAAACTTCCTTATATTTTTTAACGCGGAATCTTTTTATGGAAAGTTATTATATTAAAGTTGAAAAAACTCGATTGCAGTCTAAAACGGATGATGGCCTAATGGAAGATTATAACGCGATAATGGGTTTATCCATATTCTATTACATTGAAAGAAGCTTTTCAACTTAAAACGTCAGAGAGCTTTATTCTTTTTTAGGATTTCGACCATTAGGTAAAAATTTCCGTTTTAACAGCTCTCCGAGGTTTTGAATCCATTTTCTCAATCCATTTTCCTTCAAATGAATTGAGAAGACTAATTTACATGACATGCAGGCCACATACATTCATTGGTCTCTGCAATCCATTTCTTGACTCTATTATTAAATATGCATTTTGTCACTAGCTTACAACAGGCTTTGCTTCGCTAAAAATAAATTCGTAGAACTATAACAAGAACGAACAAATAACTAGTTAATGACACTCTCCATCCTTCAAATCATCTCCACACAAAGACACACGTCAATCTGTCACTTGGATTTGACGTGAAATAAAACAACAACACAACAACAAACGTATAAATTCTTTTAGAATATAAAGCAGCCTTTCAGCTTTTTAACAATCTTCACTAAAAATCAGGTCAATCCGACGCTCCGTTTTGCCGCTAATTAGGGACAAACAAGCAAACAATAATTTGACGATAGTATGTATGCTCGGGGCACAGATAATCTATGTTTGTTCGCTAGTCATTTACTCCAAAAAATACTACTTCCAATAAAAAAACTCGGCGGAATATTCTCGCACACTGGCACTACCGAATATATTGCATTCGGTCGTCATAACCTACGTTCTCTACGGCCCGATAAAAAAGTATAAATCAATTCGATTAAACCGTTTCAAACGGCTTTTGGAAACGGGCCGACACTTACTTTTTATGTGTTTAGATTTTTAGTTCTCGTTTGATTTCCTCCGGTATTGGTATATTAGGCACTAGCTTTCCGTTCCTATTCTTATTACTATGAAGTAAATAGTCATGGAATTGTGGAGGTTTATTCTGCAAATCATTATTAAACCCACTGCAAGTTCGAGTAACTTCTCAAAATGAGAAGGATCTTGGTTTTAGTCCACCACACGGAGTATTGTCAGTTGTTGAAAAACACTTTGTGAAATGTTCAAACTGTAATCTTCAAGTTTGCTACGTTCGAAACATTCGTCGCGATTTCGATTCGTCTTCGAGATTATCTATTATGGGTCAAGCATTAACATAATAATATTGAAAAAACAGGTTTTAGTATCTTTTATCCCAGCGGCCTTGGCAACAACTCTTTGAGGTTCCAAATTTGAATATTTCATCAGAATACGAGTACTAAACGACATATCTCAGAATTGTGTGGTAACAATAGAGATAAGACAACACAATAAAGATTTTCACTGTTACTACTTTACTTTAATATAAAACAACTAGCCTTATATTCTCATAAGATATTTTAAATCCGCAGCGCTTCTCGACTAGTAGTTAGCTAGACTTAGAAACTTAATTGCCTGAAGCGTGTCTAAGCTTCTAGCGTGGGCAGGGCTTATAGGATTGAGGTCCGTCGATGAGCAAGTACGAGTACCACTGATTTAGAACTTAGAGGACAACTTCAAGTTGCTTTCTTTCGAGTTTTGACGCACTTTGAAAGTGTTCTGAGCTCATTTCTATTTGTTACTTAAGTTTTTCTTGGACTCATGTGAAACGCAAGTCAAAAGTGTAAAACACGTGTAAAATGACACAACTTTACATCACGTATGAATGAATCACGGTATCGAAGTTCCCACTTCGCTGACATTTACTCGTATACAAATCTCTCGGATGTAATCGGAGCTGAGCACAATTTACTCGGGTAGCGGAAAATCTTCCTTTGCTAAAAATTTTTCAGTACCTAGATTAAATCGCACCAGACAAAACTACACCGGGACAGTGATATTAAAATGTTACCATCTTTGAATATCCACGTGCAAATTTGAATAAGACTAGCTTCTGTTCTCTGCCTCTTCTACGTGATCTATAGAATCACAAATGATCTATTACCAATAAGATTAAATCAAATCATAAAAAAATAAAATAGGTCAGCTAACCAATTCCCTACCATTATCCAAGTGAACGGTTCATTACGTCTCATAATTAAAAACTGTTTACTAGACATTAAACTCTAACCGTTGTTTCTGAAGCTCGTCAAAAATTGTATTCACCCCGGTGATCTCCATCCCTCATTAAACAAAGTTCGCTGTTCAGTTAAAACGGCCAGTAGACAAACAACAGTTAACGCTAGGATGACCATGTTAAAGAAAATTAACATGGTCATCCTACTTACACAGGTACAGGTACAGGATTAGCCCCAAGGCCAGCTAGCTATATAGGTAGGTAAAGGCGCAAGATTACAAGGAGGTGCGCTAAATTTTCAACAAGAAAAATGTAAATACGAAAAACTGGGCCTCCCCTAACTGACGCCGCTCCACACTGTCCTGGACCCACTGAAACGACTGTCTTCCTCAGGTGTTCAGTCTGTTCAGTCCATCTGGTTGGAATGCATCCTGTGCTCCACGTGATCGCCAATCGAAGACCTTTTTTACCCTTCGGTTGTCCACTTTGTCCAGCCCACTGCCACCTAAATTTCGTAAAAACCTAACTTTAAACAATTTCTCAATTTTACCTATTTCGAATTTTAATAGAATTCAAAATGTCCTTAAATTTAATTAACATTCATAGTCACCCACGAAACTCAAACAAAATGTCCGTTATATAGATCAGGGTTATGAATCATCCGAGTTGTGAATAAACTCTGAATTACACAACTTTTCGTGTTATTCGTGGACAGTTTATTTCATGATAAGCGTCACTGGTTTGTTTGTAAAGTTGTTTTGGCAACGTGCAGAATATATTTTAGCCAATATATAAGTTTTCAAACTGCCCCGAAATAATCAAAAATTGATTTTGTTTGCGATTGATTTTGTCATGAAACTGGCCGAAAATGACTAGTTTTTGAGATATGAAAAAAGTTAAAGTATTTTTAATCCAATTTTGGCACAAAATCCTAGCAGCTTGTAGGTAACATTTATTTCCAAAAAAAATATTTTATACTTATTTTATTTCACCGCGAAAATCCCTCATAATTTACAAAAATCGAAGCCAGTGCGCATGATGTCGCGAGCAAAGTTAGTTAACAATAAGTTATTAGTATCGTAGCACACAAAGGGCGACTCAGCCGGCAGCCCTCACCAAACAATCTCGCCATTCTTGTTCGGTCAGCCGATTACTCTAACTAGACTAGAGATATTGATACAATAAATAACGGCTTGTATCTGAACAATAACATTGGAACAATGGACACAAACTTATGTTATACTTACGAGTATATTCCCCACCCTAAATACCTATAAGTTTCAAGGGCCTTATTGAGGTCCACTGTTTGTTTTGCGGTTTAAGTTTTGTTTCTAGTATGGTCCAGCTGTTTGCAACCCTTTCCTTCACGCTGCTAAAATATGGATTGTTGGATTTACTAGCCCGTATTAGATACCTATACTAGCCCGTAGCCGTGTTTTCGCGCTATGCACAAAGCGCGCGTAGCTCCGCGACTTGAGTAGATTGCAAGCGATTGAAAAAGTTAAACAACGGTCGCGGTCAGTACCTGGATGACCGCTATTGGCGATTTAAATGATATCTTTAAGATAACAGTCGATCCACTTTGTAGGAGGCCTCACGAGCGGTTTGAGAACATTCGACACGGGTTGACCACTACCCCATTTATCTACAAATTCACATGGGAGCAGCGTGGTGGAGAATGCTCCAGGCCTATCCTGTTACGAGGAGGGACCCGTGCCCAATAGTGGGCCATAGAAGGGTTGCATGGGTAACTTTGAAGGATTTCCCAAAGAAAAATGTATTGTTAAAACCATTTAGTATCAAGTGCACCCAATAAAAATATTTATTGAATTTTATTAAATAAACGTCATATACAAGCAATCGTATCTACTATAACAGATATTCTTTTCACCCTAATTTCGCTCGATGTAAAACGTATGCAAATTAAAATTACATTTCACTTGGGTGTCCAAATCTCAGCAGAAAATCAAGATACCTACCCATTTTTAGCGCATTAAGATTCAATTCCGACTGAGA
Source organism: Erynnis tages (assembly GCA_905147235.1). Classification (NCBI taxonomy): domain Eukaryota; kingdom Metazoa; phylum Arthropoda; class Insecta; order Lepidoptera; family Hesperiidae; genus Erynnis; species Erynnis tages. The sequence continues at coordinate 5,035,528 of LR990092.1, forward strand.
GCTTTCTGCTGCAAACGTGTGGAATCTCTTTCAATTATTCATTTAGAGATAGCGCTCTTACTGAGAAGATTTTCTATTGAAGTCCAATTAAATACTTATAAATGAAACCTATACCGCATCTTGTACACTCCCTAATTATCTTTTGTATAGTAATTGAGTAGCAAACAGGCATGCAGGCCACCTGATGTTAAGTGCAGCTCATGGACAACCTCAAATAGAGAAGACATCTTATTTGAGGTTGAATTTTTTTTTTTTTTTTGAGGTTGAATATGGGTGCTTTTCTACTCATGAGGACTAAGATTTTCGCCTGAAATTAAGTATCTCCTAAAACCATACGTACTCGTACCTGAAACACAAGAGACGAAGAACATGTTGCTTAACGAGGGGTTGACTGAATGCCTTGGCCGAACTACATGGCTGTTCCACCTATCTTTGCCTCTTGTTGTTTTAACCCATTAATGACCCACTACAGGGTCGGGTCTCCTCTCACAATGAGAGGGATGTAGGCCTTAGACCACCACGCTGGCCTACTGCGGGTTGGTGGACTTCACATGCCTTTGAGAACATTTTTTTTGTGAACTCTCAGGCATGCAGGTTTCCTCACGATGTTTTCCTTCACCGTAACAGCAGGTGACATTTAATTTTATAATTTGCATATAACTTTTTTATTATAAAGTCGTTGGTGCGTGCCACTGGGATTCGAACCCGGACCCCTCGATTCGAGGTCGAATTCTAAGCCACTTGGCTATCACCGCTGTCTTTGCCTCTTACCTACGTATAAACTTCGTTACTTACGTATATACGGTTTGGTGTGCTTAACGAATTCTATTGTTGTCTAAATCTGTAGAATATCAAGTTCCCACTAAAACGTTCCCAAAAGCTACAAACACTTACGCACGTAGAATAATCTAATAAAGTTGTTAGAACGGGAATTTATAAGAGAAAAAAATACAGTTTTTTCGTTCGCTTACATTATATTACCCGTATTCAAATCAAACGACAAATTGACATCAAAGAATCCATTCCTTTTGGAATATAATTTAATAAGCTAAAAATAAAAACAAATTGAAAAATGATTTACGAAGAATTGTATTTTTTTAATCGAGGTTCCCAAATGAAAGATTCAAATTTAAATTAAATAATATATCAAATTCATTTGCGGAGCAATTTGAAATATACCTAAGTAGATGCAATAGTAAAATTTTATTAGTGATCTTTTCCTAGGCTATAAAGTTGATGAAAAAAGGAATGGAAAATGGGACAAATGGGAAAGAATGTAGAACTATTTTCTGCCAATTTAATCATTGAGTTTGAGGCCAATGCCCATGCAGACGCATTAAATTATTTAATAACCCCTTAACGTTATTAAATTGGACTAAATAATATTTTTATCGACGTCAGTAAAATAATTTTACTGGTTATAAAATAAAACTCAGCAATTTACCGACACAGCCAAAATTCTTGATCGTAAAAGCTAAAAGATTTGTATCAATATATGTTATAAGAAATTGCATTTTATATTTAAGAAGACGTAAAGTGAACGTTAAGTTGGTTTCAAAACATTCACATGCAATACATTTGATCACTGTATCTCATCCGATAAACTGGCTTCCTTCTGAGCCTAATTACCTACAATGGTTGCATAACCTGTAACCTAAACATGTTTTGTGGTTTGGTTATTTAACAACCATTTGGGGAAATGCCGCTCACCATAAAAAACTAGAAAGCCACACTGATAAACCACCGTGAAACAGGACACATTTTCTTAATGTTTTGTTTTGGGTTGAGGCAGTATGGTTGCCGGAGATAGCAACGCCCTACATAAAATTTTTTTCGACTGGGATTTGAACCTGGTTCTCTCTTGTAAGATACTGAAGCCTGAATCACTGGGCTATTACTGTAATAACCGTCTATTCTTAATGAATCTACTCTAATTAAACGTTTTGTCTACTCTAACAATTGTTCAAATGATTCGAACAAATTTCTGAAGCGATTCGGCTTGTTAATATTCGCGATTTTGATGAAATGCCCTTTATTTCTGCTCAGTGCTATTATGTTCAAAGGTTTGAATTACAAGTTTTGTGTTCTTTGTGTAGGTATAACGGAATGGTAAACGGGAGTAATTTACGACAGAATTTCTAATATTAATGGCTATGGATTTTCAATAAAATGAATAAGAATTTTATGTGAAATACGACACATATTCGTAGCTTCCGAAGGATGAATGGTATTCGATAGAAGGGAGCTATACATACTTTAAGAAGTTCGAAGCGTGGGGCGCAGGGAACACTACAGTACAGACTACAGATCAATAAACAACCAAGCAGATTTTTATGGCGGATTTGTAATAGCCTACACTGTATACACTAAGATAGGACCCCTGTAGGATTTTTAACAGGAAATACTTACTAAATAATATTAAGTAGCAATGGATAATAAAATATGGATGTGGATGTATTTAAGTACCTACCAACTTTTTCCCGCGATACAAAGTAGTAGATATAGGTATGTATTCCCGATTATAAACTAACTGTATATCAAATTTCATCCTACATAATTTGTATACTAATGACGTAATATTTCAAAATTCAGCTGTTATTGTCATTATCCATTTATAATAGTAAACTTTCGCATTTATAATAGTAGCCAAGGTAAAGTAAATGAAGGATTAAGGTTTATAAAATTTACCAGAGACCCAAAACTTACTCTCAGTCTGACCTCAAAACTGCACTTACACCCTTTTCAGGTTCTCACCTTGCTTTTCACAAAGAAAAATACAAAACCTTAAGCTAAGGTCTTTGACCTCCCAGCGCTGTTGTGCTAAACAGTAATGTCTCCGTTTCCGACTGGAGCTTAAAAGCTTGCTATTATAACTGCTCAGCACGTGATGTTTATGTTCTAATGAGTTCAACTTTGAGGTCATTGGTACTATTGAATTTTAAATGTTGAGGTTATTGCTGCTTATTACGTTTCAAATCGTGATTTAAACTTTAATGGATGGTAGAGCCATTTTACGATCCTGTTAACCCGCCATGATGCATGTTTGTCATGTCTTTCATTTGATTGAGGAAGGTTTGAATGTCCATAACACATTTGAGACCACCTTTTTCAGAATTTACATAGGAGCAGGGTGATTGGCTATCACCACCACCAAAAACCACATTAGTATCAAACCCAGATCCACTAAGCTAGCACGTTAAATGGTGCACACCCGCAAATTCGACAAAACCGTTCTGAAATTGAAAGTGGATGAATTGCTACTCATTATAACTACGAGTAAGACACGTATTCGATAGATAAGGAAGATAAGTATAAGATCCTTGTGGGGTACAGGGATAATGGGTATAAAAACTTGTCGGTGTGGAATCAGTAGGGGACACCTCGCCGGGATCTTGGTTGATAAGGGAATTAGATTGCGGACGTGTCTGCAATACCAATTCGTAACCATTTAGGCAGCGAACTTTTTTGGGGTTTAGTTGCCGAATAGCAAAAACGGGATCCTGTTAATGTGTTGTTCTTGTACGTGTAAAACAGCCAATTAGAGGGTTTTTTTTTTGTTGATAATTATTTTATAAGAACCAGCCGGAAACATTTATGTCTCATTTTAAGTGGTAGAGCCGTAATAGATCACCCGGGGAGGTACATTACCGCCAGCCCCTTAACTCTTCGTAAAGCTTCATATCTTGTGTTTCGGTTTGAGAGATATGGTTACCGGAGATACTTCTTAGTCCGGCAAACATCTTAGTCCTCATGAGTAATTACGTAGCCTCCGCATATAACCTTAGGTAGGGTTTCTTGTCTGTTTGAGGTTAGATGTGTACTGAGGCTGCGCCAACCTCTTTACAAGACGTAGCCTACAAGCCCGTTTGCTACTCAATTACTATGAAAAAATTAAATATGACGTACTATGCATACTAACCACGGGACATATAAAAACCTAAATTCGCGTGAACAAAACCGTTGACGGAAAATGGTTCACGCAATATAACAAACCAGAAAAGAAAATAACGAATAATTTCCCTCGTATTCATAAAGTTCGCCAGCGCACATACAATCGTTTGCATTAAAATAACTTATTTACGTTAACCAATTTGGTGCGCTAATAAATAATTTTATTGGTCCCAATGAAGATAATTTTATTGGTTATAAAATAAAACGGTAGTAACTCAGCAATTTGCCGACGCAGCTAAGATACTGGAGCATCGTAAAACTGAAAGATTTCTATCAGTTCTTTCTTATGAATATAAGTAGAGTTCGCCCATGGAGGTTTATGTGTAGTAACGCCCTTATAACCCGCCGTAAAGAAGCACACTCCTTCATAAAGAGTAAAAAAGCGGCGTATATGCAAAAGGCACGAGGTGGCAATGTTGGAATTCGGAAAGAGTAAATCAAAATCTATAAAAATACCAACTTCCAAACTCCCGGAAAACTACCAAATGATCGGAGTATAAAGTGTCACCTGATGTAACGGTGATGATGACAATAGTATGGCGAATTTCCCCGCCGAACTACAATAAATAAAGAACATAATGAAACCCAAAAAAAGTTCCGTTCCATTTTTAAAATAATTAAAGTCAATGTGTGGTTCTCTTATATCTATTGTTACTTTTCAAATTTAGTAGATAATAACAATAAAAATACCAAAAATACAATATGACTACACAAAAACTCACTTCATCGGTTGAACACACGAAAAACTTATCACTTTTCGTATTTGACCTTAAAGCGTCGTATCCACAACATAATCCATTTGTCCACCATTACCGCTGACTTTTCAGGGAAAGCAATTAAAAACTCCAAGAAAAAATTAATACCAGTATCAATCTCAGAAAACAAATCTGAGCAACATAACGAGTCGCGTTCTGTGTTAAAAACCCTGATGAATTCAGAGGCACAAGGCCGGCTTAATAAAGTGTCATTTACACTGTTCGCACTACCAAGGTTGGACCACAATGCTACAGCACATTTAATATATTTTAGGTTGAGCAAAAACAATGCTGTACTTGACAAACGACCAACAAAAACGTAACCTTCGCCCAGTTATATCGAACTTGTACAAAATCAGTACTGTAATAGTTTTGGTATACCACTTTTTACTTCGCGATTGTATTAAGGTTAGCTTACTATATATCTTAAGAGGTGACTGCAAAACCAATAAAAACAGCAAGAACACCAAAGTTAAGTATGGGACTTTCAAGACTAACAAGAGTTCCTTAAGTCCACGGCCAAATTACAGTTCCACTGATTGTGTAGATGTCAAGGGATCGAAAAATTAAACAACTAAGGTATGACCTCATATTGCAATTCACATGCGTATTGTTGTACGTGTGCCAATATTAAAATGAATATGGTAAAGCCTATTACAAACATAAAGAAAAAGTGCGTTTAAAGATGCCCAGAGACCAAACTCATATAATTGCGTTTAAAGTATAGTAACGTTAGTTTCGTGCGTACAAATGATATGCGACAGTCATAGAAACTACTCTTGATGTAGTGGGAATATCAGCATGTTGTTGTGTCAGCCTATATTCTCTTCAGGCTGAAGCTGCAGTACAGTATTGTCATATTTTGAAACAAAAATAGATATGGTAGATCTTTGTTATATTTTATAATAGAATCCTTTGCCTGTCTAACTGCAATGCATTAGAGACCTACAACAAGACGAGTCTACTCGGAGAATGAAGGAATACCTTATGTCTTCAAGCTAGTTAAAACTGGTTGGTGGACTGCACATACCACTTCTGACACGACTATTTTAAAAATCCCTGAAAACTAAGATGTCATTGGTTTATGCCCCTACTACTAATACTATTTGAACCCAGAACTAATCTCCTCTTTCAAGAACAAAAATATAGTGCATAGTTATATCTTCGATACAATTCGCGAGTGCTTATACTCCTCATAGTCTTTTTCTAAAAATGTTATCTGTATTCAAGAACTTTTGCTTGGTGCCTGAAATCCTATGTAAAGACGAAGCAAAACATCTCGACGTAACAGGCATACAAATTTCCATTTTGAAGAAAATTCCAATAATATCGCATTTTGGAGCTTTTAAAATTAAAAATATGTTAGATCAATTAATAACAAACTATAAACACAACTTTTTATGCATGTACGATATAAACACTAAAATTATCTTTTAAGATCTGCATTTTTCATCAGAGCACAAGTATTATGAAGCCTTTAGGTAACCCAGTTCAAAGAGTTGTTTCACTGTCATATTTTTAAAAAACTTTCTGCATAGAAACTCTTTGAGAACTGAGCAAACGAATGAAGTAGCCCTACTTTTTAATGCGAAGTTTGTACTGCTGACCCTATTATGATAAAAAATTAAAATCGTTTCATACTATTTTAATTTGACGTAGTGTATAGTGATGGCATGAAAGTTGTTAGTGGTAGGTATGTAAGATAATTAACATATTTAGACTGACCTGCTAGACTTTCCTAACCCCATGTCGCAAAATTTGTCCGTGCCACAACGTCCTTGCATACATTTTGTCGCATGTCAGTATGTATTTCAATTAGGAGAGCTTCATGTCCTGTGTTTACATTTTGTCATGTTGGTTGGTCATTCGGTTATGTCAAGCAATGAAATACCTACTTACTGACAAGCGACAAATTTACGCAGTCGTTGTCACACAAGCAACTTTTGCGTACGACATGGCAATTAGGACATAAGGTAAGGCCTACCTACATCATTCTCGTTGTGAGAGTGATACCAACCATGCAGTGGGCACTACTGGCTTACAGGCAAGAAAACCAAGACAAGGAAACTAGTAAACCTATTATTAGAACAATACTCTCTCAGTGCCCATATAACTTAACAAACTCTTAACAAATTGTGTACGTTGTATTATCGGAAAAAACAGTGAGTTAATAGATTTCAATAACAAGCCGGCGGATCCCGGCTGTTTATTGTTAGGCTTTGAAAGGCAGGGAAGGCAAACAATTTGCTAATAATAAAGGCAATCCAAAAAACATGTATACCGAGACACCGCTATAAAATTGCCAATTACGCAATCCAATTAGGTTGATTTCGTTTACATTGCCATGCCAAATACCCTTCTAATTGCGTACGTAACTGTACTCTTAGTTTGAGTTTAAATACTGGGAATCGTATCCAGTTAAAAAATTGTATTGACGTAAGATTTCATTGACTTATTCCATACGCAGTGCACTAAAAATAAATGCGTTACTAATAAACTAGACTACCCTTAGTTTGCAACTGCGCCCGTGTAAATGTATGAGAAATAGTTGTCGATATTTGATTTTCAGCAACCTATTAGTAACCCAACTGCAGGATCGGATTTCTTCTTACAATAACGCTTCACACTTATAGCCCTACACTAGGATTTCCTGTGTCGTGGGTTCCATGGACACACACAAGACAAGAACACATAACAGAAATTTAAACTCATGTTCAAATACCTGCTTCACTGGAAATCGAACCCAGGACCCTCGCGCGTCCACCTGGCGTCTTAACCACTGCGCCACTCTGAGCGTCAATGAGAAGAATAAAGGCCTTGCCTATCGTGGATTGGTGGACTTGTACATCATAAAGAACTCTCACGCATTCAGATGTTTCGCACGATGATTTTCCTTCACTAAATAACGAAATTTTATTTTGTAAAGCACATATAACTTAACGCCATTGGTCACTTTACGACAGGTTTACCTCCCCGGACGATACCATGTATAACGAATACCATAAATTTATTTGTTCTTCTTTAAAATTGTATAATATTACATCTTCTATATTTTGGCAAAGCGAAGCCAGGTAGTGATGAATGAATCTTGTTAAAATTCAGCTTTAAGTCACTGTTTGTGGGCGACTCACTTGGTATGTGGCATGAAAATGTTTTTTGCGAATTAACATTTTTACCGTACGTACGAGTTTATTTGCGAATAAAATTCTCCACGTTCGTTGTGGGAGGTATGGGAGTAATGTACATACGTAATGCTTTAACGATAACTTCTGCCGGCGGGTTTGACATTTTTATACATGACTGCTGCAGCTGCCTGTTTGGGAGTTTTTTTCCGCCCGCTTTCTTCTCCCAGTCTACGTTTTGCCTAAGGGATAATCAAAGCGGATGAACCTATAATTTATACTACAACGTGTATAACGTTAATTAAGTGTAGGTGCGAAAATGAATGAAAGCTTTTGATTTCGATTTTTTTTAAATCCGTTTTATGTCTCAACAACTCCCGCCTGCGACTGCGATTTTTAGCCCCAAGAGATAACAAGCAGCGGGGCGAAGCGCGCTTCCGTCACTCCCACATTAGGATTGTAAGGGTGTTAGCCAAACGTTTCGATATGTCGCATTACACGCGTATACTCACAACATTATGTTGGATCTTTTTTGGAACTGACATCCTTTTTCGCTCCAATGGCGTTCGCGTCCGCCGTTCACTGGAGCTTTTTATTCGAATGACAGCAACAAGATCATTCGAATTAAAAACCACTATACGTAGGCTCAACTTGTTTCTTTTTTTGAATTGGTCATTATATTGTTGGAAGGATGTGGTTAACGGGGACACTTTATTTAAGCAACTTCTAATCGCAGTGGCCCCAATAATGACTTTAATACGCTAACAAAATTAAATGTCACCAGCTGTAAGCTGCATGCTTGAGTTCTCTAAAATGTTCTCAGAGGCATGTGAAGTCCACCAAATCGTATTAACTTAATCAAGCGCAGTGTGAGCGTTCCCATTATATTTCTAATCTAAGGTTGGAGTTGTTCGTACGTGTTACGTGAACATACGAGTACGTACGTATACGCGCGAGTTGAATTCGTACGAAATCGCGTCTTAACTGAGCGCGGCCTTAGGCCAGCGTGGTGGATTGAAGGCCTACATCACTTTTATTAAGGGGGGGACCCAAAAAATTCCATTGAAAAAATCATTTTGTCCGCTAGCTAAATCAGTTTTTAATAAAACAGAAATACACGATGAGTGCCTGCGTAAACAAAATAGCACACTGAGGCTATATTCGATCGGGATTGTGTTGTAGTTTATTCAGCACAATACGTAATTGATTTTGAAGTACAACAATGAAACATACAACTATAACAATTGACTAACAAAACCTAACAAACTACTATAAACAAACTTTTTAAAATGTTACCATGAGTTTTTTTATATCTGTAATGAAGTCTAAAAAATAGTTTTTAAGTAGCTGTCTTGTGTTTCGGCTGGAAACGTATGTTTGTCGGCGTCATTTTATTTGAGACAAACATCATAGTCCTCATGAGTAGCAAAGCACTCGCATATAACCTCAGATAGGATTTCTTCTGTAATTGAGGCTGGATGTTGGTATCCATGGAATTACTGACTACATAAAATCAGATGACCTGGTTGCCAGTTTGCTACTCAACTACTGTTTAAAAAATAAGTTTGTACACGTATAGCCTAGTGATAGCATAGCTCATCTATAGTATAAGAGTGACTGCAATAAATTTGCACATGTTGTGTAGTCCGTCGCACACTCGTAGCACCCGCATATGATGCTACGCCGTAACTGCGAAGCGTGTGACGTCAGCATACCGTGAAATTTTAACGTAGCCACCGTAGCACTGTTTCAAATGGCCGAATTTGAATATAGTTTATGTTCGTAGTAACATTGTTTTGACTTTGAAAATGGTAGGAAGTGTTAATTATTTTGTTTTCGCAATACAAACGTTACGATTTCGTATTAATAGTCATATACAAGAAATAATTGTAGTAACTGTATTATACAAATGTTAAGAGTCTAATAAAATTTACGTTTTATAATATGGCAATAAAATATTTAAGCTTATACCAATTTATGTTTAGGCTCTAGGCAAAAATTTGGTGAAAATAAAACTAAATTTATTCGCACTCTTTTGTATAAATTTAACAGAGTAATTTAATCTACCATAATATATATCATAATATGATTATAAATAATGGGATTGTCATGAGATTTGAGGTATATCTATTCCAAATTTCAGCTCAATCGCTAAATTTTAATTTAAACATTGCAAATATTTGACACACACTCACAATCTTACCAACACGGCAAGTTAAATAAAAGCGTGTTCTTAAAGATAGCTTCATTAAAGCTACCTAAAGCACTGTGAAGAGTTGTAGATACGAAAAAACTAAAAGGAATGCGAGTGCTTTATGAAAAAATGAAAGAATTAAAGTAGGTACAGCTCTTCTTGCATTGTACGGGCAATTTGCATGCTATTAGAATTTGCCGGCTGCCTGGGTTTAACGCTAATTTATATGAGAGCTGTAAGCCTTAAGCAATTCAAGGGAAATTTTATAACACACTTTTATTAGTATTTACCTACTTACTAACACTGTTTTAATTATAAGCAACACATTTAAACACGTTTATTTGCACAGTTATGGGTTAGTTTGAGGTTTTATAGAACACTAATCAAACCACAGAAAACTTTCAGACTTCAGCAAATGATAAAAAAAAAATTCGTCCCCTAGAAGTCGGTAAGCTGACATACAATGTTTTCGTTACATACATACACCCAATTGAAGATGAAAAAGTTTATAAAAACTAGCTAGCTATTTGCAGCAGTGTCGAGCTGAAGAAGGCGCAAAAATCATTTTATCCAAAATACAAACAAAATCTCGCAATTCAACATAATTAGCTGTATAATGTAATATTAAAATATAAAATTAAGCACTAGTTATTTAAGACATAATTATTGTATGCCCGCATAGGGTAACATCTTACTCGTGTAACAGTCAACAATAAACGCATTCTTTTCTTTTCGTAAGTTTTTGAGAGAAGTTTTAGGATGTCAAAATAAAAGTTTTTACGAGCTAACAGCTAATTATGTTGAATTACGAGGTTAAATCCCTAAAATTACTGGACTATGAAAAGAGTGATAGCACTTCTACAGCGTAGGATACCAGTAGCACCATCTCTTGACAATTGACGGCAGCTGCTACAAAACAAACGTATTCCAATTTTTCTCAGCTCCCTGAGCTGTGGTTGACATTACAGGCTCAGTAGGTGACACTAGACTATGACATCGGAAGTAGGACTTAGTTTTTAGTGTTAGGCTGCAGTTGTTCTCAGAGGCATGTGAAGTCCACCAACTCGCACTACGCCAGCGTGTTGGACTAAGACCTATATCCTTCTCAGTTTGAGAGGAGACACAACCCTGCAAAGAGTCACCAATGGGTTACAGATAGCCTGTGGCAACTTGAAATTATATTAAATTGTCCTTACTTCTATTTCCTACTTTATGGACAAAAAGCCTTCTATTAACGCAGCTACGGTCATCAAAACCTCCATCAAACTAAACAACGGTTAGTAGAGCATTTTTCAATTTTGATTTACGAGCATGAAATATTCATGCAATTCATTTGCGAAGTTAGGACAGCTGAGGCTCGTCCATTTTGGTAAAATAAACTAAAAATCGACCGCAATTTACTCGGAACTATCCGTTGGGCCGCTTGCATACTGAGCGTTTTTACAGCGATTATAAGGTCGCTTTAGACTTTTGTTCATCGTTTTCTATGACATTTTAATATGGCTTAAAAGTGACTTTTCTTCAAATTAAATCAAACTCAAATTTCTCGAAAACCGTTGAGGTTGGATAGAGCTTCACATGACTTAAACGATTTGTGATAACGATAAACGATAAACGATAAACCTTATCTACACGCCCTTAGCGGTAACATGTCACTTTACAAGTCATTCTGTATAATGCTTTGGTATTGACTTAAGTATCACTTTCAAAATAAATTGTCGACCTGAAATTTCTCTGTGTCATATTTTAAAAGAAAGACCTGCCTTTGTAACCCTGCATAAAGTATATTTTGCATTTTTTTTATTTCGGTTGGACAGCTATAACAGCCGGGTTTCTCTGAAGAAATTAATAGGTGCCAATGTGTAATCGCCCTAAGTTTTATTGTTCGTGATACGCTTTTATTACACAACTGCAACAATGCTTTTATATTAAGAGTTGGGTATATCATATATGACATATTCGATATTTCATGATTTTACACTGAGTCTTAATAAACCTTATTACCCCTCCTATTATAAAATCTTCACCTCGAATAAAGTATCTTTGATAACCATACATCTCCAACTGAAACACAAGACGTGAAGACCATGATCCTTTGCGACCAGGTAAGGCTGGCGGTAAGGTACCTGCCCGGGCGAGTTACTATGGCTCTAGCACCTAAAAAGTAGTAAACACACAGCCCATCAATTACATCCAACCTGATACAAAAATGAAATTAATCCTCTTTGAAACAACTTAAGTTAATACATACCATCTTAACAGTAAATTAATGTTCAGCAAAGGCTTAGCACAACTAAAACTTTACTGGCTGCATCTTAACAGAAAACATTAGTTTCGAACCTTGAATAAGACTTGCCCGCTTAATGGATTCCCAAACCTTCCATAACGAGTCCGCGCCTGTAATCCGTCGCCTCCCCATTCCAAAGGCGGTCTTTCCATCCCGAGCCGAAAAGTGTCTTAAGGAAAATGGAACGCAGAAACAAGAAGCGAATGACACGGAATATTTGCGCTTCTATCTCATTCTATTCTACTTTAAATATCGTACAATTTTCAAATTGTGATTTCTTTTTCAAAGGTGTTTCTAACAAGCGTTCACAAGAAAAAATCTTGGAAAGATCGAACAATAGACTAACATCAGTTAAAGGCTCAGGCATTTATTATTGTTTATTACTCAATTGAGCGCAAACCAAAGGAAAGTTTTGATTCAAATTTGCAAATTAAATCTACATTGCAGTTAAATACAATTTTTCCACACATTATACGAGTATGTTCAAAAAATGAACCTGACCACGACTTCTATAAAAATTTACAATTCTAAATATTAAATAAGGTTACCGCAGTGGTTTTAAGAAAAATGGTACGCAAAAACAAGAAGCAAATGACATGTAATATTTGCGCTTCAACCTCCTTTAATTCTACTTTAAATTTCTTGCATAGTTCGGAAGGCATTTGCTTTTTTCACAGATATTCCTTTTTAGCTAATAAATTGTTCATTTATAACTCCAATGGTTTTGATGTAAATTTATTGTATGCAATAAGACAAAACTAAAAAGATCAATACATATCTACATACATGTTTATAATGATGTAATTAATTTCATAATTGCTGTATAGTGCTTTTACGAATTTTACGAAACTATTATAACACACAAAGGTGATTTTGTTAATTTTAATGTGCAACGAATTGAGCTCATAATTATCAGTAACTAAAAATAAATAAAAATTTAAGATACGTCATCTGACATCGGTCACTTTTGGACTGAAAATCTCCGTTCATTCGTTGCTTTTCCGGACACAACACAGCATTGTTTGAGCACAAATCTGCATAAGCCGACTCACGTGGACACTGGACATTCATTTGTACGTTGAATATCCGTTCGCTGTTTAGGTGTTGAATTCGGACAGTTGTTTCTACCATTTCTGTTTCGTTCTTTACACAATCCATTAACCATACCCATTTTGTCTGTAACCTATTAGTGACCCACTGTTGTGTCGGGTGGAGGTGTGAAAGGAGTTTCACAATGGGTAGGTTGTAGCCCATAATTTATACTCATTTTAATAACTTATTTTAGAACGCAAAAAGAAAACGAAAAGATCATCTAAACGGGCAAAGACGAAAGGCAATCGGTATTTTAGAACGCAATAAGAAAACGAAAAGATCATTTAAACGGGCAAAGACGAAAGGCAATCGGTACGAATGGAATCGACTGGATTCCCCGCTTCGCCTGCGGTCGTGTCCGAACACAACGCGATGACATTGTTTACGCACATTTGCATGAGCCAACTCACGCGAACATACATTTGATCGGTGGATTTCCTTTTGCTGCTAAGGCCTTTAATTTACACATTCGTTTGATCTATTCCGTATTATTACCCATATTCCGTATTATTCTATGAAACGTCTGTGTAAGACTTTTCAAAGCCCACTGGCATATTAATCACTGCATTACGCACAACGCAAATAAATTAATAAAACTAAAATAAATTTTCCAAATGGTAAAGCGAATTTCCCGCATTTCAATTACATTTGGATTTAAAAATTCGTCGCCTACGGATATGTCCCACTGTCCGTTGTTTGAGATTAGATCTGCATAAGCCAACTCACGTGGACAGTCGCTCGTTCGATTTCGTTTCGCTTTGAGGCGATGAAGCGGACAATCGTTTTTTTACCATTCAATGCCCTTAGTCTGGATTTGGACATTGGAAAACGAATTGCATCGAAAAATCGTATTAAGTAACATACCAATTTTACATTTTACTTAACTTTACCATCTTATTTAACTCAAAATTAACCTACAGTCAATGTTTAACTTATGTCAAAATAAACTAAAATGTATTCTATTATATTTTTACCCTAACTTATCTATTTTTACAACAACTTTTTCCTACCATCGCCTGCTATGTCTGTAAGAAAATGTAGCCTAATATTAAGGCTGCCCATTGCCATAAATAATAAGATTATAAATAAATAACCTGCTTTTTATTTTACTTTTTTATTAATCTCCGACCTGAATAGTCTGCAAGACATCGCTTCCTGATAAGACCGCCTTTTGTAAGCTACTTTAATATAAGAACATTTACATTACCTAGCGATCGCGTTTAGGCCATAAAGGCCAAAAAATATTTCACATACTTATTTGTACATGTATGTAAAGAAAATTTTGTTTATTTGTAGGGTAGGTACTCCGCAACATTACCTGTCGTATCAGCATAACTAGGTACAATACAATGTTGCGTTCTCCATAAGCCAGCTCTCGTCCCCTCGTTCTATTTCCTACACAGAATTAGCTAACGTGTCTTTAGAGACACGTCGCTTTAGAGCGACATTGTAGACAAACAATCCATTTGGAAAACAGATTCTAGAAGCTTCCTATCGTAATGTCACTCAAGACATTGTAACAAGCTTGCTTAAAGAGATGTGATACCTATTATTTTGTTGTAAGGAATAGACCTGTGGTCGCTTATTCAGGGTTCCATCACCCTCATAATTATTTTTATAGTAATCGGCACGAGTCGTGAACACGATCTTCATTTTCGTCAGTCAGTATACGCCATCTATTTGGTCTAGCACAATATGTTCTTCGTTGGCCGACAATGTACAATATCCCTATCCCTATCCCTATCTGTGTCCACCGATCATATCGGTTACTATAATCGTAACTTACAGTTACCACTCAGCATCAGCGCCCTGAGTGTGAACACTTTCGTCAAAGTATTCGTCATCACGGTAAACGTCTTTTATAAATAGGTATATGTAAGTGAGTCTGACATCTTTCCATACTAATGGCACACAAATACTTTGACAATAGTCATGTTCAGGCAGGCCTGGCCCACTCCCCGGTTAGGTATATTTCCTTTGATTATATAGGTACTTCATTTGTTCGTTGAATTGTTTAAAACATGGAGAAAAAGATACTGTGCAGTGTTTAATTGTCTTAACAAAGATAGCTATTTAGATTCTTTTATTTTTTAAAATCCCCGTTTTTCGTCAGATGCAAGATGTAGGTATCTATCAGCGTAGGTGATAAGCGCTGCGCGATCTGAATTGAACTTAATCGTATCGTAGCTAGAGTCGATATTTCTTTAAATGACTTTTCGAAGTGGGCTTTCTGTACTTGTACTATTATGTATTCTGTGGTTTAGGGCACAGGCGACCTATTTCTGTGTTATTGAAAAAAAACTCGAATCGAAACAGCCTGTCTGCGACTGTACAGAAGGTTTCGATATACTCGAGACATGCGACATTCCCTACTGACATCAAAGATTTATGTCGGAGTGAGCCCTAAAAGCGCGTCTCTACGTGCATAGGTATAGGTAGTACACTGCTGTGAAACGGCCTCTGAGTTACATTTACAATATTGAAACATAAATAAATATTGTTTCGTTTACCAACCGAGATGCGTTTCATATGCGATAAGATGTTGATAGAATAAACCAAACCAATAAATGTAGGTAGCAAGAGATCTACAATCTTAGGAAATCTTGTGATTAGTTGACTGTTGATAGTTCTGTTACTAAGAGAATAGCTGATTCAGCATGCTGCCAAATTTAAAGAAGAAAAAACTAACGCATGGAATCACGAAACAGATATCTCCCGCATCAACAGTCTGAATCGAACCATGATCCATACCGTGCCCTATAGATATATCTATGTACCTGCTTATATCGAAGTATTCATCCACGATTAAATATTTAATTTAATAGATACTTAGGTTACTATCAATCATGTCGTAGAACCCTGGTGGAGCATACTCCAGGCTCTCCCATAATGTGAAGAAAGATCTCAGAATTCTTCTTCATAATTCAACCTGCAGCATAATTTAATGTAGGTAACAGTAACACGTAAACGACAAAATCAACAACTTCTAAGATTTACTGACTCGTTAGCGTTACTCATAGTTTATCGAAACTCGGTTTCGGAGAATGTTTACGCAAACTAATGAATTATGGCAACGTTTCTCAACCTGGGGATTAGGAACGACAGTGATTGCGGCCCTTGGGACTGTTTTCGTGCTGTAAGTTATCTTGCAAATTACAAAACAAAGGTTTTATTTTATAACAGGCGAGGATATAAAGTGGTTAAGAATTTGCGTTCTTACTTAAAAGATCGTTGTGTGTGCTTTATAGAATTTAAAAAAATGAAGTCGGCAAAAAATAGCTTATAATTCCATTATTATATTACGCCCTTCTTTTCAACTGATTACTGAATATGAACCTTTTCATTCTACCAAAAGGTCATTGTGTCAGCCACACGACAACAAACTCTCATTAAACAACATATTTTGCCATCACAAAGCCCCAATTGAACCCCTCCAGATAATAGAATTTGAAACGGCCTTTGGAGAGATACAAAAATTGCTTTGATAGGTATAAATCATTAGCGCCGATAGGATAAATGAAATGAGACACTTTTTTCGCCGAAAGAAAACCTCTTTGAGATAGGTGTGCGTCAGTTTTCTCTCATAATAGGTTGTGACATCAAATAGATTCTATGGCTTTAGTGACACGAACCTTTGATGTCTTTTCGACATATCTTTTGATGTTTAAGATACACAAAATATTTTGAAAAAAAATCAATCGTCGTAAAGCCGAAAATTCAAAACAGGTAGACAAGTAAAAGATACACAAAACTTCCAATTTTTTTGGCATCGCTTAAATCGCGTTAAATATTCGTAGACATATATTCTTCCTCTTCAAAAGTGATTTAATATAATAAATCGAAACCGCCGAAATTATGAATATTTTTTTCGCGGAAAGAAAACCCTTTTAAGTTAAGTGGTCATCGATTTTCACGACTGTGACCTCAGAGAATACATCATC
The DNA here is from genome assembly GCA_905147235.1 of Erynnis tages. Taxonomy (NCBI): domain Eukaryota; kingdom Metazoa; phylum Arthropoda; class Insecta; order Lepidoptera; family Hesperiidae; genus Erynnis; species Erynnis tages. The sequence continues at coordinate 5,052,870 of LR990092.1, forward strand.
ACACGATTGAGTGCGTGTCGATAGGACTATCTTTAAACACATGTATGAAGGCGGTAACCCATTAGTGACCCACTGCAAGGTCTTGTTTTCTCTCAAAATGAGTATGATATTTTATAATATAAGTACATAATTATGTTTCAAGTTTAAACCAACACGTTTATTGCGGATTTGATAGTTGCTATTGTTTATAACGCTTACTTCCGATAATAGTAATATTATAATAATTAAGGCTCGCAACACGTTGCATTTTTATTTATTTATTTATTTATTTATTCTTTATCATACCTATATAAAAAATAAAGGTACAAAAGGTGGACTTAATGCTACTTTTAGCATTCTCTGCCAGTCTACCTTTGGGCTGCTTAGCCCAAAGGTAGACTGACTAGACAGAAATGACAATAGGCATTATAATATTTTTTAAATTATATTGCAAACAGTAATTTTGATTACTATAATTATTACATAAATGTATTTAAAGACTTATTCTAGAAATAGAAAGTATAGAAAGAATTATGCTTTTAATTTTTTTTAATTGTATGTGAATAGCAAACGGTGCAGGCTTCCTGATGTTAAGTGGTCACCCCCATGGTCCCCATGGGACCTCATGGGCACCCCCATGAGGTCCCATCTGAGGTTGTCGCTACTCATGAGGACTGAGATGGTTGCCTCAAATAAAGTATCTCCAACAACCACGCGTACCCAGATAGGGTGGTAAGGTAGGTACATACCTTGCTAGGCGAGCTTCTATGGCTCAACCATCTATAATTTTTTTTTAATAAGTAAAGCAGGCAAACAGACTAACGGGCAACCTGATGGTAAGTGATCACCGTCACCTACTGACGTGCAACACCAGAGGAATCGCTACTGCGTTGCCGGCTCTGAAGGAGGGCTCTTTTTTCGCCCTTTTTAAAGAACCCCATGTCATAGTCCTGCGAAAATACATCAGCCGGTAGACCGTTCCATAGTTTGCATGTACAAGGCAAGAACGTGCGTGAATAAGAAGAAGAATAAACGGACTGTGGAGAACCGCCACAGATCCAGGTGGGGGGTGGAACTTCAGTCTCCGGCGGGTGGTATAGTGGTAAAAGGGTTATTAAATATTGTAAGGGATTGTTATTACAATATTGAATACCTACTATATGAGCTTTACTTATGTAACCAACCATATACGTACTAACAAGTTAGTTAGACCGCACGTCGACCTCAATGTAATATGTCTAATTGCCAACCAAGTGTAGCGGAACATGTCACGACATGTCTTGACGTAAAATATGTTCGCGCGAACTACACCAATCCGCAACTCTTGTGGTTGTCGTGATATATGTGCGTCATGCGTGGTTTAGCGGGAGTTACTTCAGTTCAGTTGATTCAGAGTTTATCCTATAAGTGCCTCTGAAGACGATGAAGCCTTTTTTATTGTGAATTAAAAAATAAAAATAAAAAAATTATCCAAAAAATAAAATATAAATGTTAGGACAACCCTTATCACTAAAGGGTATGAAAAATAGATAGCAGCCGATTCTCAGACCAACTGAATATGCATATAATATTTCATAAAAATCGGTCAAGCCGTTTCGGAGGAGTATCGTAACTAACATTTTGAAGACAGAACTAGATTTACGTGCGTTCGTCGCGAGATCACAGCGGCTACTAAGCGCGCGCCAACGAACGTGTGAACGCGACGCAAGCGCTTGCCGCAAGCGCCCTTTGATCTGTGTCCAAAAACCGACACTAGACCGGATCGGATACCAGCGACCACAAGCTTACGCAAGCCAAGCCAAACGCCCTCGTTCCACGCTCGCGCTGGTGGGTTGGCAAGCCATAGCCAACGTGGAAACGCACAATAAGGTGTCAGACACATGTGAAATTTCACAAAAAAAAAAGATTATACATCCTGTTCTTAGCTTTTTGAAGTGGGTAGTTTTTGTCAATTATGGAAATGACACAGGGCCTGATATTTAACGTGAAGATCCACGTGAAGATAACGGCAAGTATGTACTGTAATAAGTAATAGAGACTGTAATAAGTAAGTGGTGGACTGTGCAGTAGGTTACTAAAGGTTTGAAGTCGATTGAGAAATGAGTTTCTTTTCATATTTTGCAGCATATGAAAAGAAACAATCGAAATGCACTTAATATAGACATTTTTTCGCGGACATAAAACAAAATGTTTTATTATTACTCATTTTATTATTACTCATTTCATTAATAACTTTGCGAGTTGGCGTTAACGATTAATATGCTTGCAGTTTTAAACAGAACAGGTCCAATGGGGTTTGATTCTCTCTTATATTGAACTTATAATGAGTGCAGACATCCTGTTTCAGATTAGTGGTTAATCACAAGAACTATAAATAAATAATGCTTCACACTAGGATTCCCTGTGTCATGAGTGCCATGGACACACACAACACAAGAACAGAACATACCCAGAAACGGCCAGAAACCGAATTTTCACTTTCATATCAATTCAAATTCATCATTCAAATCTCTGCTCAGTTGGGAATCGAACCCTGGACCGTCATCGCAGTGCGATGTGAGTGAGTCTTAACCACTGCACCACTCAGATTGAATAGAGACAGAACTGAAAAATTGTTCTAAAATTACATCCTATAAACACGATTCGCATTCCCAAATTCGACTTAGTTATGCTGGCTTAAATCGTCTTTTGTTATCCAGAAAACATTTAAGAAATTAGACAATAGCAGGGGAGGGATAATTCGGTGAATAATTTGAAAAGTTTTTCGGAACTTGCTCAGGTTACTATGGGCGTATTCGATAAAATTAAGTAGGTCTGATGACATCTGATAGTATAATGGAGTTACTGGCCAGAAGATTTTTTATGATAACTCGACGTCTTTGGTTACCATCTAAGCCATCTACAGCCATATACATACATATACATACCAATAAATAAAATTGAAGTGTCTGTTTATAATATAAAAATAACCGCTTTTTACTAAATGAATATGTATGTATGTATACTATACAGGGTACATAATTATACCAAAATAACAATTTTGTGTGTCTGTCTGTTTTTTTCCGGCTAATCTCCAGCCGTCAAAATTGGTCCAGCCGGAACAACTTTCACAAAATTTCCCGTACAATGGGGAAAAATCTTTTGGTGGACCACTAAAAAATGACATGACACCCGTTCCTACAAAAGTAAAAACTATCTAAATAGAAAGACGTTAATCTTAGCTGTTTCATTTGGACATCACAACATTCTATCTTAACCTGTAAAATCTCTAATAATACCTATCATTATATGACCTGCCTTACAAGTAGATACTCCATTTGAAATTAAAATTATTTTTGGTAGAAGTTATACCAACATTAATTCAAAAAATCATGTTCCAGCATAAATTAAATTCGTTTTCAGAAGGAACGCGTTGACCGACATTGTGATCATTATGATAATTGGATCGCTTGATAACTCTGTATAGAAAGAAAAAAGAAAGAAAGAAAAATCATTTATTCACGGTCAAAATGTATAAGGAGAAAGAAACAAGGCACACTAAACAACACCAATAAAATATGAAAAGTAATAAAACAGAAAAGCCTATAACTTAAAGGTTAGTATCAAAGACTTTAACATAACCCGATGGGTATATACTTTTTATCTGTCTCTGTAGATCTAGATCAAATCAGTAGCGACGAAAAAAGACTGCGAGATAACTATCTCAAACTTTCACATGTAAAGTACACGAGTGTACGTAAAATTGTTACTACGCCACCTTTTGAAGAGCTGAAATCCTCACTGACTGGATTAAAATCAGACCACCCATATCAAAACTTTTTTTATTAGGTATTAAATTCGATAGAACCGAAAACTTTTTACTATGAACCTTATTTCAACAATATAATCATAAAACTACTGAAACCCGATAAATTCTTAACTAAAATTCGCTTTAAAATCCCAAACATTTAAAGTTATTCTATTTTAACTGAATTATTTCGATATTGGATATCTACATTAAAACACAGATGCCATTTCGAAACAGGGTAGGTTAATTAGTCATGAAACAAGATAACCGTTGTTTATTCAACCCTTAAAATTGAGTAATTAGTCAAGTTTACATCCAATACGACAGGTTCTGAGAAATCTGATACCAACATTCGCTTGAATTCTCACAATAAGTCATAAAATAAATTTAAAAATTACGCGCGATTAAGAAATAGAAGGGCAGGCATTACGGAAGTAGTTGAGCTTAAATAAATAAGTACAAACTTTACAATTTTAAATGTGTGTTGAAATACATTTGTAAAAATACATAATATAATATTTTTATTGATAACAGAAAACGAAAACTGACGACCAAATCTTCGCGCCACATATTTTTTGTGTCAGTAATAAAAACGACGTAAAATAAAATTCATTACATTTAGATCCATACTGGCATTGCGTTGTTGTCATAAACTCAATTCTCTGTTACATCATATATAGCTACAACATAAGGTTGAACGAAATGGTAGTCCGATCTTATTATATCCGAGTCATTCATTACACGGAGGAGGAAAGAGAACAAGAAATGTGTGGAAATAAAAAACTCAAAACTGTATAAACGAATGCTTGTACAGACCCGAGAAAATGCGAGGAAGGCCGCGCTGGCCTAGAGCGAGCGAGCGAGGAACGCTAGAGTGAGACTGGTGAGACCTTCAGAGAACAAGGATTACGAGTATGTACGAAGGTGAAGAGTGAGTAAGTCAAGCGTATGAAAAACACGACCGAGACATGTGTGAGAAATGCGTGAAAAAGACACGAATAAGGAATGTGGTGGGGTAATATAAGCGAGGAATGCGCGTGGGGAAAACCAACGAGGAATGCGTTTAGGGCCACAAGCGAAAAATGCGTACAAAAGACAAAAATAAAACATGATTTGGCGTAACATAAACGAAGAATGAAGGAACGTGCAAGGAACCCTAATGAGAAATGTGTTATAAGACTACAAGGGGGAAATGCGTGACAGGACATGAGCAAGGAATACGTTGGAGTGACACTAGCGAGGAACACATTATACGTTTATCTTTTGCACACGTACAAGAGAAAAGGTTACGCGGACACTAGTGAGATGTATCTACCAACATAGATGCTAAGATGAACACATAAAATATCAGATGGCATTGGATGGAAATGGCTTCAAAAGCTATTTCAATTATTTCATGTTATTCAAAACATTTTTTTCTATTTACAGCTTTATGTGTACTCTTCAGAACACGTGATACATTATTTCATTTCAAAATAATGAAAGGAGTGCCTGAATAAGACATATCTCGCGTATTATTTTTGCTACCTACGTTGAAAATGATAGCCGTAATTGAATCGTACGAATGAAACATTCCTGTCGTATACGGAAATGATACCTACCTATTGTTTCAGTTCACATGTGCATGATACTTACTCGTAAGTAGGTACTGATAATGATAATTTGGAATCAATCATATTTTCTAGTTAAAAAGTTTTATGAATACCTAGTTTGAGTAGGTTAGCTAGTTACGTTAGTCAGATTTAATAACTAACCTTTAATAACTTTTGTCCCGTATATTTTTTTAATGTTAACCTAACTTAAGTCAAAATAAAGTTATCAAGAATTAATTCTTAGGTAGTCAATAATACATTATTATTTTTAAAATATATCATGATGTTTTTAAATGAAACGGATGACAGATGACGTTATTGTTGACATAAAAACGTGTCGTTGCAGATGGTAGCCGAAGAGTGTAGAAACCCGGAATCTAATTCGGCGATGACAATGTGACAAAATCAGAATCAAAAGCTTATTTCATTATCAGGCACAATTTATGCAAACTTAATGAACGTCAAAGATGTTGCATTATAAATTACATAATATTCATTCGCTTTGGTCGCCCTCAGGCAAAACGTAGACTGGGAGAAAAAGCAGTCGGAAAAAACTCCCAAAAACCACTAATTTGTGCAGTAGGCGACGGGGCAGTTGGCTGACTTTCCTTCGCTGCCGATAAACCCACGGATAATTGGACAAGCCTATAGCTGACTTGAGTTGCGGAGTTTGCCCCCGATAGTCAACAGTTTTTGGTAATTTAGCTCAAACCGAACTAGGTAGGTTGGTTACAAAGTTGTGAAACTAAACGATTCTTTTTTGTATTGTAATTGGAGAATAATAATATTCCGACTACTTACTATTATAAATGCGAATGTTTGTGAGGATAGATCGATGAATGTTTGTTGGAATAGATTTGGATGAAACCTGGATTAAATAAATAAATAACGCTTCACACTCATAGCCCCACACTAGGATTCCCTGTGTCGTGGGCGCCATGGACACACACAAGACAAGAACACAACACACCCAGACCAGAAACAGAAATTCAAATTCATCATTCGAACCTCTGCTCGGCTGGAAATCGAACCCAGGACCCTCCGCGTAGCGCACCGGTGTCTTAATCACTGCGCCACTCGGGTCGTCAACCTGGATTTACTATGTTCTTCAAGAAGGGCATAAAAAAGCTCTCCTTCATAGCCGGCAACGCACTGGCGACTCCTTTGGTGTTGCACGTGTCAGTACGACGGTGACCACTTACCATCAGGTGGCCCGTCTGTCTGCATGCTCGCTCTACTTATAAAAAAAATAACATATAGGATACTTTTAATCCCAGTCTGGATCAAATTTGTAGGTCTACGCCGACGAAACCGCGGGCACAGTCTAGTAATCGGCATATTAATTTAACTAAAAAGGCCGAGGTGATCTATTGTTTAAACGCTCACTGACAATCACTGGAATTTGGTTTATTCTAAATATAGAAGTAGCAAAGGATAAATGACGAGTGGTAACTGCAGCCCATGGACACCCACATCCAACCTCAAATAGAGATAAATCCTATCTGCGGTTGTATGCGGGTTCTGTGCAAGTCCATGACGACTAATATATTCGCCTCAAACAAAGTCACTCCAGCATAAGATGAAGTAAGTTTCCACGGGTAGATACTCACTCCTAAAGTGTGAAGCAAAAAGAACTAACTCTAACTGTATCACGGGTTTCGGCCACATGTTTTATAGTTGATAAATTATATTATTAAGGGACCCGAAACCCGTACGAACGGTGCGATACAAAACATTTCCATTAGGACTTGACAAAAGCTCACAATATATAAAGTTATGCGGTAAATAAAACGTAGGTATAGCCTCTTATGCGACAACAATGGATAAACGCGCACTCTACTTAATTATTGTCATATTTTATGCTATCATTTAGAGATGCGATCATCCCACGAGTTTATTCACAATTATTTATTTTTACATAAAAAATAAAAGCGGTGACAGCCTAGCGATCTAGAAGTGAAAATCTTAGTCTACATGAGCAGCAAAGTACCCACATACAACCTAAGATAGTATTTCTTTTTTTCTTTTATCTATTTGAGGTTAAATGTAGCCCTTGGACTGCAGTGACCACTTTACATCAGGTGGCCTGCACGCCCTTTTCCTACTCAATTACTATTAAAAAAAGTAATATTGACCCTGATATGACAATAATTATTATTGAAAATGAAAATTTTTCCCCACAAGAATTCACTGACTTTTATTTTACGCAAAATAAATCCACATCAAAGCTATTGGAAAGAACCTCGACATTAAAATAAGGGAACGCGATGTGTTTGAGCTTAAAATTGTCTATTAACTTCGCAAAACGAGATCTCCGGCGAATTAATGGAGCACTTCGAACGATAGGCGTGACACAGATTAAAATTGCGTCATTATTCTGTGTCATTACGTCACTTAATAAGGCTGCCATGCCTCAGTACGTTGAGTTCCCGCTGCCTGAAACTTCTCCACGCTGCTCCAGTTACAGTTTAGAGTTTTTTTATTTATTTAGTTCTTTATTTTAGCGATATTTAACAATTATGTACCACAAAAGGTGGACCTAATGCCACAATTAGCATTTTCAGCCATTCAAATAGTTTAATAGTTCATAGAACACAATGACATGTTGTAAGATTTTCTAAAAGTCATTATTTAAAGGGCCTTTAAATGCCTTTATCTAGGAAAAAATGTTTATAAATTTTGTGAATCATATAAAAGTTGGTATTTATACTCTTCCAAATATTTACTAAGTAGACGCGTGTTTTAGGATTTTCCAAAAGTCATCCTTTAAAAAAGAAGTATTAACGTTCATATGGAAAATATCTATGATCAGAAATACATACATGAAAATTGTTGCTACGAGAATGATTTCCCCAAGACAAGGTAAAAACGTAGGTAAGGTGACAGAAAAAAATAAAAACATCGAAACATCTTAAGTTTTGTACGCCTATTAGGTAAGGCTTTATTGGTGTTTTGCTCCACAAAAGACTATTTCGTACAAAAGTGTTAGATGTTAAAAACAAAAAATAATATTTACGTTAGTTTAGGGTAGCAATTGGAAATATTGTTGCTTTTCGTAATGATTTCCTCAAGGTCATGTAAAAAGCGGTGATATCCCAATTGATAAGAATTCGAGAGGTTCGGGTTTGAATCCCAATGGCATACACCAATGACTTTCTTCATTCTTCAGTTAAATATGACCCTCGGTAACAATGAAAGAAACATTCAATGGAAAACCTGCATGCCTGAATTCTCATTCTCTCTCTCGGCATACATCTACGGCCTACATCCTTCTGAGGGAGGCCCGTCTCTCCCAGTCACTAATGGTCTACAGCCACTGTGATGGAGGACCATTGAACCACAATAAACATACAAAAGGCTGGTCTTGTGATTTTCACATCTAAATGGCTTAACTGGTTACTCGATACTCAGACTTCACACTTTAAGTTCAACATAATTTGAACAAATTGTGCTCTACACTTAGAGAAACCTAAAATTCCATCTTGCATTAGTATGTAACACGCTACATCTTCTTCATGTGTTATTGAAATGAAATTTTTAAAATGGATAAGAACGTAGTGACCGTGTATATTATAGGTAATCATTATTTTAAAATATATGTATATTTAAATATCGTATTAGAGTTTTAAAATTTTCGTAAAAGTTTACTAAAACTTTAAGTAAAATGTATGAAACTAAGTTAAAATTTGTCCATAACCAAAATATATTGATAGGTACCGAAGCTCTGTAAGTTCCAGAGCTAAAGATTTGAAAGAAGTCGATCGAAACCAGATAAATCAGAATAAGCTGCTTACTACACCAGAAAAGATCTTTACATTATTTCGGAGAAACTAGAAAAACTTTTAGAAGTCTCCACAATATTTTGATACTGTTTTCGTAGTAATGTTATTTATCAAAAAGCCTGAGTTAATCTTAAGGTTAAACATTATATGAATTTTAGATAGGTATTATAAAATATTTTTAACTCTAAAAATCAAATCAAGCAGATGATAATAAATTTCTTACTGTTACAATCACGATAAAAATATGGACGAAAGTAACTAAATCAAATATAAGTTTCCATAAAACATGTTTTCACTCTAGCACCAAAAATCTAAAAATACGTGAATGAAATTTGTCCATCGTTCAAAGCATCAAAATAAAAATATCCGCAAACTTTTCCTTCTCACTTTATAGACGAAACGTAAACATTTTATTGAAGGGAACCGTGAAAACATGTAACCATATTAGTAAGGTACGTTTATCCCTTCCGAAAGTCCCAATAAGAATATTAACAGTCAAAACACGATTCGACCCTAGTATGGTCAAGAATACTCACCCTTAGTAATAAAGGCTATGTAGACACAAAATCACCTACGTTCAACACTCACAGTTACACTTATAAACACCAAACTACTATTTTATGATAACCGTAAACTTTGCACAAACTTGCGAATCTTACGATACTTAGGAACACTATAATCGAACTTTAACTAACTTTCTAAACTTTACAGAACATTAGACATAGTGTAACACACGTTTATATTTTTGTACAACACACTCACAAACAGCTGTTTTCGACAATATTTTCGACGTGTTTCGTAGCACGTAGCAACTTAGAGCTTTGTAACACGCGCGTGCCGATCGCTTACGTCTGCCACACTGCCTGAAAACCACGAAACTTGCCGACAGAACCCCGTCTCAAGCTGTCTCTTTCGCTTTCATAGAGCCGTCTTTAGAAAATAATAAGTTTTCGGGTCCCTCGCACCCATTTTTCAATTTGCCAAACATGCATTTCAGTAAAGGTATGTGTGTGAATAGTGTAGTAGTGTTTATTGGTTGTAGAACTGCAACGAGATAGTTCCGCTGCGGTCTTTGATACACCGACCGTAAAGCAAAAAATAATGCTGTTTAGTTGCCTGCAGTCTTTTTAATATCCCAATACGTCTTTAATTTGGAGAGAAAGCATTCTTAACCACTACAGCTAGTGGTGATAAGGTGCCTCCCTGTCGAGCTTCTATGGCTCTACCACCTCTAAAATCATGAAAAAACTAATTTAAGGTGATTTACTTCGTATTGGGGTCATGTTTGAGTTGTATCTAGCTGACCTCAGAGACTTCCGTTGGTTTGCTACTTGTACTATTTAAAAAACAGCTTTGTATAAATGTCACGAGAACAATGTTTAATCAGAAAATGTTCAGTCCCCACGTTCAGTTTATTCGGAGTAAAGGGCTGATTACAGCACATTGCGGACTCTACAAATAGAACTCTCTTTGATATTTTACTCAAACTTTTTTGGGAATGTGAAAGAGCCTAATTACAAAGAGGTGCTTAATCTACTATTAAGGTTGAAGATAATAATAGAATCAGATGATGACATGAGGGAATGTTAATTTATAACTAATAAATAAAATGGTTTGACTTTATAAACATTTTTAATAATGAGATAGGAAGGTCAGAGACAGACCTACTAATTTTGGTATAAATTTTAATGTATGATTGAAAAAACGTACGTAATTTTTTTTCTATAGTCCGCCACTACTTTTAAATCTGGTGTTAATGCTAGTACAATCAAAAAATAAAACGTAAGGTCTATTGATATTCGCCCAGAATCGAACCTAGGACCCTACCCGCGCGCTGATGTAATCGTCAGATACGTAATTTAAAGAAAAGGAAATTAGTTTTAACTACCTACCGAAGAAAAATGATATTCATAACCCTACATGATCCAGACTACTTAATTGAAAATAAATTAAATCATTTAATTAATGTCCCCCACGAAGAGCCTCCAAAATAATAATATTGTGTAAGCGAAAACAAATTGAGGTTATATGAGTTTTACGTTAAATTAAATATTAATTCATAAATATCGAAGTAATTCACACGCAAAATATATTCCGCTTTGTAGAATAATATAGTACCGCAGCCTCACCTATGCTCGTTGTGTAGCAAATAATAATTTATTTTTAGGACAAGGGGAAACCTGCAGAAAGTACCTTTGAGGTCTGGTACGGGTTATGCGCGTATACGAAGCGCGCATAGCCCGCTGCTTGAAGAGCGCATAGCCCCGCTGCTGAAGGGCGCAAAGCCCCGTTATCTTTTGTCATATATTTCCCAATCCAAGTATTCACTTCCTATTCCTAAGAAAACCCTCATTTTTTGAAACTTTTAAATAAATGTCAAAGCTAAATCCCGGTAGACGTGTAAAGCTCCCGCCTCGCGTGACTCAAATGCATCTTAAGGTGTAAGCTTCCTTATAAATTGCACGCATTTTTATAAAATGCCTTAAATCTTGCGAACCTTATGAGTGCGAAAGTTTGTGAGGAAGGATGGGTGGATTTTTGTTACTGTTTCTTCCGCATAGATTGAAGAATCTTTCAGAAAATATATTTTTCATGTTCAATTTGAACTTATGGTCCTACATACCAAATTTCATTCAATAGCTTCAGCTTTTTTAGATGTGAACGGGTAACACACCTCAATGTTATGCAATATTTCAAGTGCAAATTGAAGTGGCAATAGGTTCATAGGACAACTGACACACTGTCGGGTGGGGAAGAAAGGTCCTCGAATGACGATCACGTCTAAGCAAAAGGAGCACAAGCTGCCCTCCGATCACGTGGGCTGATGACGATCGAGTTGAGTGGCGTCGATTAGAAGAGGCCTTTGTCCAGCAGTGGACTATGCAGGCTGTAAGGGAGGAAGAAAGGAAGATTAGTATTCTATGACCCACTACAGGGTCGGGTCTCCTCTCACAATGAGAGGGATGTAGGCATTAGTCCACCACGCTGGCATACTGCGGGTTGGCATACTTCACATGCCTTTGAGAAAATTTCTTTAGGGAACTCTCAGGCATGCAGGCGTGAGAAACACGATGTTTTCCTTCACCGTAACACCAGGTGATATTTAATTTTATAAAGCACACATAACTGTTTTACAAAGTCATAAAAGTTTTACAAAGGATTCGAACCCGGACCCCTCGATTCGAGGTCGACCTCTAAGCCACTGGGCTATCACCGCTTTTTAAGGAAGGTTAAAATATAACATTTACGCATGGCTTATTAATATACTTAATCGTAGAAATGAAATACTCCCGAGGTTGCGATTGAACACATCCAAAGATTGCAGAAAGCGCTCGATCGCTACAAAACAAATGTAAGACATTTGAATAGCGCAACAGTCGAAGTCTAGATTCTTTTCAGAGACATCGACAAGGAAAGACAAGATTCAACAAACGGTTTTATTTAAAGCAGAAATTCTCGTCCACACTTTCACAATACTGTAAACATAGATGGCGCTACTGTGCTCCGTAGTACTGCGCGCGATATAAATGTGTTCGCACACGCTCCCTGAATATACGACCCCTATTACGTATAAAGCAGCCCACTTCATACTTCCGTAGCACTGAGCCGCAGTTCTTGGCTTTACGGATTATAAAATTTATATTTCATTCCGCACTTCATTCGAAAGTATAACTTCGTGTCTCTGGGTTTATTACGCTACTTTTTAAAATCGCGTTATAAAACTTTATTGTGGTGCCGTCAATTCAAGATTTGTGTTGCAATGTGCTATTCTACTTATAAAAAGCTATATTAACCCGCAATGTTTATAAGTATCCATGTATGTATGTTCGGGTCAAATCTTTCAACTCAATCATAGCAATTATCCTGACCCCGTGTCCTACTTACCATGTTGCGCGCAAAAGTTGCTCGTACGACAATGTCATTGCATGCCTTTTGTCTCATATCAGTGTCATGTTCAATTAGGAGAGCTCCATAAATAGAGCCCTGTATTTTGTGTGTCGTTAAAATCATAGAAAAAGCCAAAATCCTATTAATACGAGTATTAAAATGTGAAATTTTGTGAGGATGGACGGATGTTAGTTATTTATTATTTGACACAAAAACGGCTGAACAGATTTGGATGACATTTAGCAAGCATGTAGTTTATAATCTAGATTAACATATCCCTCCCACATAATAACATTCTCTCTTCCAACTTCTAAAATCCAAGCCGCGGGCAGTCTAGTCATTTTAAATTAAATCGAAAGCCGTTGTTATATACAACATACTCGTTGGTATATTGTAGTTATAACCTTTGAAGTCTTTCGTTTACTCTGTTCCACTCAAATTTTGGCTTTCAATCCATTATCGCATCTCAATTTACTCTCAGAAATTCCGTATAATCCGTACGTCGATATTTCCCAATCGTAGGTCTCGACACTCGACACTCGTCAAATGTCAATCGACACTCGTGTCGGGCGGCGCCGAGAGTCTCTCCGATACCTGATTTAATCCTCAAACGCCTATCACCTTCCCAGAGAATCTTCGAGACACTTAGCGATACAGAAATGTACTTGGATTATTCATATTTAATGTAGATATATAATTATTTCGGGTGGTGTAAGTATATTATCTAAGAAATATTTGTAAATAGTCTTGATAGCATAGTTGCTAAGAATTGGGTCTCTTGCTCAAAAGGTCTGAGTTCGAATCCCTGTGACACGGCAATGACTTTTCTATAGGATCTATATTTGCCTTTGACAAAATTAAATGTTCTCCTCCAATTTTGAAAGGAGTAGATCTCCTGCAGTAAATCACAGGTGGACTGCAGACCTTTTATTTGAAGGTTTGTTAGTTTTAGGAGGCTTGAAATACCTACTCGTACGTTGAATTGTTCACACTCTTTAATGCTAAATTTAAATTTATAAGTGATTTTAGAGTAGCTACCTTGCAGCATACTGTAAACAAATAGGAAAAATATTAGATTTTCCTAACACAAATGTGAGGTACGTACAATATTACTTCCGCAGTTATGGCAGTTTATACATTTTGTTCATAAAGCAATAGGTACCTATAAAAAATCCATTTCAATTTCGACAACAGATTGCCTCCTATGGTATCCCTTATAAATATATTAAAGAAGGAATTATGACTTGCAAGGAAGCCAATATGTTCGGCCCTCGATTGAAGGATGCCTTTTCAGATGGGGTCTCGATTAATACCGAAGGGGCTTTCGGCCTTTCCGGGTCTGAAACCATCTTATTGTGGTTCAATGAATTGGTAATATGCAAATAAATAATTTAAGGGGAAGGTTTTGCATATTGTAATGAAGCTGATTGCTCAGTGGTTTAGAACTCGGCTCACACGAGTAGTCCGAATTCGAATCCTAACGCCCCAAAGACCTTTTGAAAATAATGATTACAACTTTATCTTACTATCCTATTTCTGCTACTATTATAAATTCGAAAGTTTGTGACGATGGATGAATGGATGGATGAATGAATAGACTTTTATTATTTTGTTTGTTATTTGTCATTCACCTCCTCGTGGACGTAGTCGCGGGCGGAAGCTCTTATTCTTAAATAAATAGGCTTACATTATTTGAAATTAACAAGTTCATATAAACATAAAATAGCGCTCTTTATTTAAATTCTTTATAGCAATAAGGCTAAGTGCTGAGATAAGACGAAGTAGAGCAATGTTATAAACTAGCTTTTATACGCAAGTAGAATGCATTCAAAAGAAAGTTTATTTAAGAGTGAAATTTTTAACCGTTTTGGTTCTGAATAACGTACAGTTTTAATTCAAGAACTTAGAATATTTAATTGACATAGATATCTACTGTTAAATTAAACCTACTTCTATATAAATAAATAGTAGAGGGACGAGTATTTCTTTTTACTTATTGGTTTTTTTAGTAAAGGGCAGACTTAAAATAAATGCATTTTTCTTCCATAACCCTTTAATAAACTACTGTTGTTTTTTTTTTCATTCACCAATTAAATAACCAATTAAACTCACCAAGAAAATGCAGTGTTTTGTCTCTAAAAAAGCACATGTGACGCATACGTAAAGATAAAAGAAAAAGTTTAATCTCATACATAATATCTGTTTTAATCGAAGCCTCGATAACTAGTTTGGTATGTACGAGTAACCAACTTATTATAACTGTTAATGTAAGTTGAACAATTACACATAGGAGTCAGTTCACATTTGCTGCTGCATTGACTAAACTTTATCCACATTTCTGCACTGGAGGTTCTCAGAACGGCTGCTAATTTAATTTTGCTGAGTTATAGCAACAACATCGAATGTTGTTCGTAGTAAGATAACTTGTCGAAAGGTTCTTTATACATAGTTATTTCGTTAATGTGCTATTTAACTAAGAACATTGATCACATTTAGGTACTACCGCAGTGCCTAACCTTTTTCCAGAGTTTCGAAAGGCTCTCAGAGCATCTGCATATACTATATACCTATCATTTTGAAGCGGGAATACATATCACCCAATATTAAGTGGTCACTGCATCCTATCAACACCCAAATTAGACCTCAAATCCTACCTGAGGTTATTTTTGCACTTTACTAGTTATGAGAACTTAGATGAATGCGCCAAATAAGGTATTCCTGGCAACGACACCTCCCCATCCGAAACACAAGACATGAAGACATGCGAGTAAGGTGGACCACAATAAGATACCTCACCGGGGGAGCTATCCCCAACCAATAAGACTAGCCAGAATATGATTTAACAGTAACTAAAATCTCGTCCAAAGAAAGTTTAAATTCACGTACGGTGCGAAGTAATTGAATATTTCCGAAGGCGCGGTCACTTCAAGTCATTTTCAGACGCCCGCGCAAATTGGATTTTGAAGGAGAATTTATTTACAACACAGTTACAAATTTCCAAGGGGTTCAAATTCGTTCTAAACGATTCAGAAAATAGTACGAGTAAAAGGACAAACAGATTTTTATTAAAAGTATTATATAATTATTTTCAAATGGATTTAGAAGAAGCTTTTAGTGTAGAATATAAAGGAATTTTATTTTAATACACCTGTGCCGTAAGTATGAACACTGCAAGCGCAGCGCAAATTTCGGAGGAGAATTTATTTACAACACAGTTACAAACTTCTTCAGGGTTTACATTCATTCTTACCATGTCAACAATAATAATTAGTATGACTAAAAGAAGACAGCCATATTTTAGTACGAGCTTTTATGATTGTGTACATTATAAAGAAGGCTTAAATTTTATTATACTCAGTGATAAAGAGGGTAGGCAAAATAAATCGTATTTTAATCCTACATATATATTACCTATAAACTAACATATGATTAAACTCTAACCAATATTATGTACATACGAAGTGTGAACGTTTAAATTCACGTACGGTACGAAGTAATTGAATATTTCCGAAGCCGCGGTCACTTCAAGTCATTTTCAGACGCCCGGCGCAAATTGGATTTCGAAGGAGAATTTATTTACAACACAGTTACAAACTTCCGAGAGTTACAATGGACCACGCCGACACGCAATTACGTAAGTTAAAGACGGCAGGGGATTAAAGGTATTTTTAGAAAGAAAAAAAGAAATAGGTATGTTTATTTCCTTAAGACCTATGATACCAACAAAAACATAACTGTATAAGACATATAGTTTGCAGCTAGGGAATGCAATCCCGCAAAAAAATTTTAATCCCGGTATTTGCGGGACTGAGAGGTCTCAGTCCCGCAAGACCTTGTCCTAACAAGCTGACATAACCGACCGTCCAACCAACACGACAAAATTTAAACAGCAGACTCTTTATGGAGCTGTCCCTATTGAAATACGCAACGGCATGCTATAGATACACGTACGCAACGACGTTGCCGTACGAGCAACTTTTGCGGGCGACATGTCAATATTAGGACACGGGGTTACAGTGACATCTTATGTCATAGACTTATGAGTACCTACGCGGCTTTCTTGTTTGCTAGATCTTATTTCATACAAAAGTTAACAAGTGTATATAAATCAATTTTATAAATGATACAAAATATACATCTATTGAATTCAAAGGTATGCAAAGCAAAATAAACACTAACTCGAGTATCAAGGCGCCAGCTTGACCTAATAAAACCTGAAGATCCTAACTTTACATCTTCATTCACTCAGAATATCCGATCCTACCGTAGATAGTTCCGTGTTTGCGGAGCAATTAGTTAACATGCAGTTACGTTCCGACCATTGATATGCAATTTAGCCACAACTGGAGACCCACTCATTCAATAGTCCGCTGGAGCACAAGCTCTAGTGTCTCTCGACTTCAGGTCTAGTGCCTCTGCCCTCTCATGCTGAGTCTGAGCACTGCATCTTGAAATACTGTCATATCAATCAGATTGAATAGAGAAGGGTAACGTTGTAGGTATACATTTGAATAGGTATGGTTTTTTATTAAAAAATGCCTTTAACTGAAGAACAATGTGAGAATTATATATCTACCTGTATTTTTCTGGGTGTTTGTCTGAAATTCAACAGTGACCCAGAGCACAGGTCACCTTTCACACCGTGAAGGATATAAGCCTTAGTCCACCACGCTCACATTTTACGGGTTAGTGAACCCGCCTTTGAGAATCTGTGGAGAAGTCTCAGGCTTGGTTTCCATGATTTTCACCGTTACAGCATAAGACATTCTGGTAGATATTTTGGTAAAACACACATAACTTAAGAAAAATATCGTTTAAGTGCCATTGAGATTATATCAAACCCGGACCTTCCGATGCGACAGTACTATTATAGTATCGTACAGCCATCGGACTGGCTGAAACCCTTATATGGCTCACTGCTGGGCACGGGTTCACCCACAAGAGAGGGAGGCCTGAATCATACTCCACCACGCTGCTCCAACGCTATTGGATAATGTATAGATTATGATATGATAATATAATATACCCACGTATACCCATTACTTGTTGAAGTAATTTAATTGTTTCCAAACTGCTGCGCTAGGGTATCGAGTAAAGCTGCAGGTTCTACAATATCACAAAAGTTGTAGGCATGTTGTAGGCCAACGCTTTCAACCCGTTAGCATAACTGAGAGCAAAATTAAACCAAACACCGCCCGCAGTGCACGCCTAAGTTATGGACAAAGTTTTGACAAAGTCCCAGTCAATTTGTGAAACTCGCGGCAAAGTTTTGTTGTCAATTGGACTATTGAATCGATCGAAAATTGTAATTTAATTTGGGACAAGAATGGTTTTGTTGTGTTGTAAAACCTACAATTATTAGGAAAATTAACGAATGCAAGGAATGGCATGACTGTGTCTTTCGCTTTGACTGAACCCTTTTTATGTTTCTATTCACTGGTGCACGCCCGTCCTACGTCAAGCCAACTTCTAAGTCTTTGATCATTTTGCATATCGATTTGGTGATACACGCTGCTAGAAAATTTGTGGGAAAATTACTAAATAAAAGGCGTCCCATATCGGATGTTTTAAACAGTCTTTTGGATGTCCGATAAGTTTGTCAGTTCCCTGTCGTAATAAGTATAGTCATAAGCATATCTAAATTATTAAATTTTCTAAAAACACAACGGTAAAAAAAGACAATAGTTTTGAAATTATTATACGGCCGATTTAAAAATGATTGTATTTAACTGAAACAAAACAAACCAGTGGCCTACTTTTAAAAAAGGGTTCACGGTCGCACCCGCCTTATTGTGGCAACCACAAATATTTCTAAAATAAGAAAATAACAGAGGAAATCATTTCGAACGAGAGCGCGTCGAGCTGCAGCCCCTAAGGCGTCGCTTTTAACATCTTGCCTTAAAATGTGGCGTTGATATGATGTTGACACACTCAGCGACAAGGTTAGACCATACTTGAGATCTTAAAAAGAATACAGGATTAGTAGGCAAAGCCGGGACTGACGTCGTCATAACAACCAACGTCAGTTCCAGGAGTCCCTTGAGAATAAGTAAGTATAGCCTCAAACAATCCGCATAGTAGAGAGTTGAGGGCAGAGAGAGTAGGAATATTTTTTAATACTGAAAACTAGGTTCGGGATCATTCTTTTAACTACCAGTACACTAACTGTACCTGGCAACGAATTGGCTAGCTGGCATGATCGTGTAGAACTGCAGACTGGTCACTGCAACCCATGGATTGGAATCTACATCCAATCCATATAAATCCATATAAAAGGATGTAATCTCAATCAGACGTGAATTTTCACGCAATTAAAATTTCATCATTTACCTACAATAGAAAAAATGGCCAAAAGAAACTCAGCGGGTGACGAGGATAGCTCCAGTCCAACGTCACCTTATTAATGTTGTAAGTAGGTATTATCTATAGTTTGAAACTTTGATTAAAATCGTAACGATATTTTATTAACTTTCTACATAAACATTATTAATGTAATTCAACTCTACAGAATTTCCAGCTTAAACAACAGTTAATCAAAGTTCAATCTCTCAACGTACTATGCAAGTGTTCCGCCTGAGTGTGGAACATAATTGCTTCAAAGGATTGGATGGGAAGCCTCCCAAACAATATAGCCAAACAATAACGTTAAGCCTAATAGATTCTGCTTTCGATACGGGAATCTCTACAATCTACATATTACTACATACCTAGTATAAAACAAAGTCGCTTCCCGCCGTCTATACGCTTAGATCTTTCGAAGTACGCAACGGATTTTAATGAGATTTTAATTAATAGACAGAGTGATTAAAGAGGAAGATTTATATAATTATCTTTCACCTACGTATATTATTTTAATACGAGTATATATGTATATTACATGTACATACGAAGTATAGTAGAGAAAAGCTGAAATAAATATACTGATGGAATCAGTGATCAGTGGAATGATTCTTGGGAGGTTCAAGAAATTACGACATAGCAATGCCTGCTGAGTCAGCAAGTTTTAAATAGGGTAAATAAGGTAAAGTTAGGGTGCTACTTTGTCCTATTTCAATAATGGTCATGTGATCTACAGTGACCCAAATATAGGTAGGAAACAATCATGATTTGAACCCCAGTCCTGGAGCATCCAGATATAAAGAGTGGCTAATCTTGACTACGCACAGCTTTCCAGGACTACTTCAAAAGATCTCAAACAAGTTTTAATGACTACTATCTATTGATAAAAAAAAGCATGGAAGCGCATGTAATTGAGTACTTATTGCACCGAATGTTGCTTAACTTTGCTTGGCTATCTACATCTACACAATCAGCGCACTATGTGTGCTTCATGTGAGTCTGAAAAAATGTTTATCACTGACAGTGTCTGCAAGGAACTAAAAAGACAATAACTATTCAATAATTAGTTTATTAATCATCACTCCTTATTAATTCACTTGACTCTTATTATGGTAAATACTTTCTGTTTAAACAAATACCACAGGGGTTTGATACAAAATGTATTTACAATGAGAGAGAGATCCATTAATGTGGAATTTCTTGCCACCGTACCCTTCATGGCAATTCTCACATGTGGAATAATCTGTCTGGGTTATTTATTTGAACGCTCTGGTGCCTGCACCCTGGCACGATGTTCAATCGTCTATGATGGTAGGCACACCTGTGCACACAGTTTTCCTTCCTCGCTGGGGGACTTTGAACTACCACTGTTATCACTCATACCCAACAAAACTGCCTTTAAGTCATTTCTAACAATTACAGGCAAAACAGTTTGCACTCTTGTCCTGAAGTACAGGGATATAATCAACAACACCGGGAATCCTATAAAGATAGGACTATGAACGTGAAGAGGTTATTGACAAAATATAGGATCAACTACAATGCAATATATCTTACAGGCAGATCCATACTCATGTTCCTATGAAAGAGTCCATTCATGCCGCTCTGTGGAGCAAAGTACCTCCTTAAGGCCTCTCGAACCTCAGGCACAGTTATCGCTGGGACCCCCTCGTATCCAGTCTTAATGTACACCGCAGTACTCAAACTCAGAGGGTTGCAGAAGTATCCACCTTCAAATTTACTGAAAGGATCACCACTCTTCTTCTTACTGTCTTGTCTTATTAGGAATACAGCATCAACTATCTCTGCTACAGTCTCATAAGCTAGGAAACATAAGACTTCTATTGCAGATGATGATATCTTCATGTCTTTTGCTGGATTCAACCACTTTTCAAACTTCACAAAACCCTTGCATACACCAGTGCCTGCCCTGAATGAAACACATCTCGCCTTGAAATAGGCTTCATACTTGTCAAACGGCATAGATTCAGTTATTTTTGCTGCTCGGACTTTTCTTAAGTAATCTATTGAATCGAATGTTATGAGACTTACTTCATCATATTCGTCCAATTCTTGAATCACTTCCACATGTGTTCTTCTCTTCTTAGGAATATCCTTTTTGTCATCGATAATAGTGTTGATTGGGTCGCTTCTTGGCGCTATGTTCTTGTCTATACTATCCAACTTTATTTGGTAGTCGTACAAACGTTTTAGTTTCAAACTATTTTTTCGCATCAGGAAAATAATGTCGTAGTTTGATATGGACTTCGCACCTCGTAATGTGCTGTATTCTTGGGCTTCTTGTAGCATGCTTCTCAATTGCTGCAAAACGATACTTTCAACTAAAACCACGGTGGCAGCATTTGGGTTCGGATTGTCGCCAAAACCGTGCATCATTTTCGAAATCTCTTTCTGAAAGTTTGTGCCTTCTGTCGAATCATTTCCGAAATAGGACACCATTTTGTCTGAAAAGAATTTCAAATATAAACTTTTCTGAGAAATCTGAAATAAAATGAGCAGTTTTGTACATTCACATTCACAATGTAATTATTATTGAGTATATCTGTAAGCTGTAGGAAGTAAGTAGTAGGAAAAGTAGGAATAAATAAACAAAGTTGACAATTGATAATTTTGAAATGACACTTGGGTCGCACTTTGACTTGACATGCGATAACAGAACAGAGTGAGCCTTCGCTTATTGGACATCTCAGCTTAAGAATTTACTTTCCAGTCTTCTTGCTCAATAAGGTTTGTTTTTTATAAAACTGTAACAAAATTGTTAAAGTTGTGTAACGAAACAGTGAAATGCAACATTTTGCTATCGTCAGCATGAAATGGCTTTAAAAAATAGACCAATTTTCCCCACGGAGGGAAGAAAATTGATATTTCGGGTCTTGCCGTAGGCCTGACCACTGAGATTACCTCTCCTGTTTGCAGTCACGATATTGGTGTGTGCAGCGTTTACCTATCCCGTTCCTACCTATACAAACTTACCTATCGCTATCTCTGTCTAATGTTGTGACGTGAACCTACTTTGACGGCTAGGACGACCGACGAACAGGGAGCTGTCATGCTTCAGTATAACTCTCAGCCGGCAAGGAATTGCCTTGGTCAGGCCTACGGCAAGACCCGAAATATCAATTTTCTTCCCTCCGTGGGGAAAATTGGTCTATTTCGGCTCTGTGCCTATGGCCTGACCACTGAGATGTGTCTAAAATCTGCCGGCATGTCTGTTGCAACATAGTAGCGTACTGTGAAAAAAAATAATTTCCTGCGTAGGTACTGGATAGGTACTGATGTTCATCATAATTCAAAAGAAAAACATTTTTATTGAGGTTTTTAGATTTTTATATTCAGCATTCAGAAGAAAAATCAAACTTTATTTTGATACAAATCTCTTTAGCCATGCCTTACTAAGTTTACTAAAACTTAACAAAAGTAACATAAAAAGGAAACGTTCAACGATGTAACAATTAAATATAAACCTTAAAACGAAATAATCAGGTACAATTATAGTATTAAATCAAATAAGATTGAGATCAAATGTTTTAGTGGGATTCTACAATCAGATTTACAATCCTTTGGATTCGATAACTCTTATAATTCCCCTATGGGGTTGAATAATTTATCAGACATTAGGGACACATATTCAGGAATAGTAATTAAGTAATCAGGTACAATCATCATAATTAAATATAAAGTAAAATATAAGATTTGAGATCATCATTTACAATGGTACGAATGATTCAGTGAGTAAGCTTGTGGCCTCGTTATTTTTATTATAGGTTGATTTATCAATCTCTTTATAATAATGTTTAAAAAAGTTTGTTGGACCCTGCCAATTCCCACGTTTTAGTACATCATCTAAAGGTACTCTATTATTAAATCTAAACGTGGCAACCGCTGAACGGGTGCTTCCTGCTCCCGCATCGATTCCAGCTGATACTAAGGCTGTTCGTACCCAACCAGCTATTACAGAACGAGATGCTGGTCCTGTTTTTCCCCGCGTGGTAACAAACAGAGATGAAAGTATTTCATCATTAACGTTCCTTCGCTGCGCTGACAAGCTTATGTATTGCTTAGTCCAATATACAATATCCCAAATTTGTTCTTTATTTTTTAGCAATTTCCATCCCGATTGAAGGTGTTTAATTGTATCTGTTTTTGATCCATACTTCGGCCAAAAGATAACATAACTTTCCGATTGCTTTAAATAAGTCGGATCTATTCGAAGGAGTGTCAAGTCATGCACTCTCCTTCCAGAAGAAAGAAGAAGCAATATCGACAAATGTCTTGACACTTGGAAGAGGTTACTTGCATCGGGTGGGTTGTTACGTATCCAAGACAATAATATATTTATATCCCAAATGTTTGATCGAGAAACTTGGGGGTTTGAATTTGAGATTCCTTTTAAGATATGTTTTATTAAGGGATTATTAGAAATTACGTTTGCTTTTAGAGGGTTGGAAAATGTCGCTATGGTGGATTTATGCACACAGATAGTGCCATATGAGAGATTTCGTTTATAATATAAATGACAAAGATACCGAGCTACTTCTTCTGGATTGGGGTTATTTACTGATACTTTTTTCTCATTAGCCCATTGGCACCAGCTTTTCCATGCCACAGAGTAAGTGCCGAGTGATGACTTTCGCCACGATGTTTCTAATACTTTCTTCTCTTCGACTGACCAGTCCTTTACCAAATCGGTCCACCCTGTACTTTCCATGCTTCCAAGAACAAATTTTGGACTTTGGGCGGAGCTCGATTGGTTGAAAGATCGGTCAATTGATCTTCTAGATGCCAAATTGTGAATGGTCTGTCTAGAGCTCTTTTCTTGAGAAGTGGTCGCCAAAAGACATTTTGCCATCTGGGAACAACTAAGATGAATGTTCCCTGAGACTGATTGAGGTGTTGTAAAATTCTTGGTATTAATGGCGGTGGAGGGAATATCCAAGCTAGTTTGTAGTCCCATATCCTTGTGAATGCGTTTACAAATTCTGCTCGTTTGCATGGGAAACGGGTCACAAATCTTGGGACCACCGCTGATTTTTCTGTTGCAAATAGGTCGATACATGGCACACCCCATTTTTGGAATATTGTCTCTAGTATTTGATTTGAGAGATGCCAGTCTGGGAGACTCTTGCCCCTTGACAGATGGTCTGATATTATATTGTAGTGGCCAGGAATGTGTTCTATTTGAAGATCTATGTTGTTTTCTTTTGCCAAAGTCAAAATATCTTCTGTCACTTTTAAAAGTATTAAGGATTTGGTACCTCCTTGATTCTTCAGGTAAGCAACAACGGTTTTGTTGTCGGACTGTATTAGGACACTTTTGTTTTTGAGTTGAGTTTGGTGATTTAATAGGATGTCGTAAACAACAAACATTTCTTTCTTGTTGATATGCCATTTTTGTTGTAACGGAGTCCAAAGTCCGGATATTAATTGGTCTTCTAGTTCTGCTCCCCAACCGATGTTCGACGCGTCGGTGACGAGGTGTATCTCTGGCTCCTTTATTATTATGTTGGAACTTTGCTTTATATTCTGTAACCACCATTGAAGTTCTTGTATTACTTCTTGACTTAATTGGTAACGAAGGTTGGGTTCGGATTCTGGTAAACGGTTTACAGCTCTTTGTATTTTTCGGCAGTGTAGTCTTGCCAGCGGGATTACGAATGCACCAAATTCCATCCTGCCTAAAATCGACTTTCCTTTTTTCCAATTCCAATTCTTGTTTCTTAAAAGACTTAATATTGATTTCTTTAATTTCCGTATTTTTTCTACCGGTAGGCATTTGGTGTTTAATTCGGTGTTCCATTTTATTCCAAGGAATGTAATTTCCTTTGTTGGGATCAATACTGATTTCTTCCAATTTATCTGGAAGCCTAATACTGTGAGCGTTTTTAAGACCATTGAGACTTCTTTTTCTAGTTTTTGCTTGTTTTGATTGACAATTAAGAAATCGTCTAAATAGACAATCAATCGTATGTTGCTTTGTCTGAATAGTTTGGCTACCCAGTTCGTTATTTTTGCAAAGATTTGTGGTGCTGAACTCAGGCCGAAGGGAAGTGCTGTAACTGTGTAAGTTGTTTTTCGATATTGCACAGCTAGATAACGCCAGTGCCTTTTTACTATAGGTATGTGGTAGTATGCCTGAGATAAGTCTATTTTGGTCATGTAGTCTCCTTTTTGTAGGAAAAACTGTAGTTTGCGATGATTTATAAGTCGAAATTTTTGTAGGCTTACATAGTTGTTTAGTCTTTTTAAATTGAATACTGGCCTCCATCCTCCGTCTGACTTTGGAGTCAAGAACATCTTGGATAAAAATCCGGTCCTGTGGGTTAGTCTTTTTATGACCCCTTGTTTCAGGAGCTTTGTAAATTCTGTATCCATTTGCGTTGATACTGGGGTTTGAAATGCGTATTTTAATTTCTTTGTGAAGGTAGTTATTGGAGGTTTTTTGAAGAATGGGATTACGTAGCCTTTTATAATACTTAAGATGGCCTTCGGTGCTCCCAGGTCTCTCCATGTCGTTGCATATTCGGCTAGTTGTCCCGCCCGAAAACTGTGATTGTCAAAAGCGCCGTCGCTCCCCCCCTCTACGTTCTTTAAAACTGTAATTTTTGTGTTCTTTAGGTGCTTGATATTGTTTAGGCCTTTGTTTGAGATCGGGTTTCTTAAATTTCTTTACTATTTGCTGTCGTTTATAAGAATTTGCAGTATCACGCCTTTGCTTTGTGGATATTGTTGATGTTGCTTTGTTTTCTTTTATTTCAGTAAAGAAACGACGAGGGGGTGGAACTATTTTAGAAGCCCCATGGGTTTTAATAGCTTCTTGCAGTTTTTCCTCATCCCACAAGTGTGTACTAGATGGAGGAATATCGTTAAGGATTGTCCGGTAATAAGTATTTTTTGTCTGATATAATTTCCTTCTCGATTCAATTATTTCTGCTCTCTTTCCACAAATATACTGTAAAAGATTGTCGGATATGCTTCTGAATTCGCTATCATTGACCATTATATTTTTAATGCTTTCGGCGGCCTCTGGATGTTGATCAGCAACGGTTTTTAGCATTTCCTGTAGTTTTAGTCTTTGGATTAATAATCCGTGGGTGATAGTACCAAACGACGAGTCACATTTAGCAAGAAGATCTTTTATTGGACTGGGACTTGAGCTTGAGAACATCGTACCATTAACTCTTAACGAATTAAATACAGGGGCGGCTTGCAGTTTCTTTTGAGCTTCGGAATATCGAATTTTATTCCAGGTAAGTTCGCCAAAACGCTGGCATTTTATACCTTGTTGCTCGATTGTTGGGCTAGCTCTTGGTATTGTAGGTTCACTCTCTTTTGTACAAGGTTCAAAAATGTTCCAGTCAGTGCTTTTTTCTGCGTTTTTCGAAGTTAAATCGGTTAAGGGACTTGGGGCTCGCCAGCTCGTATTGTCTAATTCGCAGTTTTCTTTATTTGCATTTATTACTTCAAAAATATTTTGAATCATATTTTCCATCTGATTTAATCTTTTGTCCGTCGTACTTATTTCCGACGGATTTGATGCGGATGATGAGTTTCGTCTGCGTTTATGTGGTGGATGATTTCTATCTGACGATGAGCAAGAGTGGGATCTCTCAGATCTGAGGTCTACTGAGTTATTTTCAGACGAGGAAGATGGGATTCTTGATCTCTTATGTCTGCTTTTGGTACTTTGGTATTTTCTTGAGGGAGTATTGTGATCTATGGACACGGATCTGGAGTACCTTTCTATTCTGTTCTTATGTGATTCTACGTCTGTTGAAAGGGCGTCAGAAATTTGTTCTCTAGAGCGAATAGAGCCTCGTAAAGGTTCAACTGCTTTCTTAAATATTTCAGCTTGACTTGAAGATCCACGTAATTTTGATGCTATATTACTAGGGCCTGTGATTAATGCTCTGCAGATATCCCACTCTAATAATTTTAATTTCATATTTTTGTATGATTTCTCTCCAATGGCTTTTGCTTCCGGGAAAAAAACTTGAACTAGCTCTACTGAGGGTATGGCAAATCTGATTTTATTTAACACTTTATGGTCCAGTTTCTTGCCCAACAGCTCCTCCTTAGACCAGTCAATAACTTTCCAGTCTTTCCATCCAGATGGAAGACTGTTTTCAATGATGACTTTAACATTAGAGAAGATTTCTTCATCATCGTCCTCTTCGCAATTTCTTTCGAAAAGTTCGCCTAATGTGATGAAGTTCTGAGATGTCGCCATCTGCCGATTGTAAAAATAAAATAAAAAATAATAGCTTTTAGGTTAAAAACCATTAGCATTTGCTGATATTAGAAAAGGTACATTTGACTTTAGGGATAATTGCAGTAGCAAGTAAGTTTAGGAACTTTTACGGGTTGTATGAACCCCTGTCCTCAAACTTTTAAAGTCAGGACGGATCAAACTTCGTCACCCGGTCGGACCAAATTTCATTGCCCGGTCGGGCTAAACTTCGTCATCCGGTCGGGCCAAACTTCATGGTCCGGTCGGACCAAACTTCATTGTTCAGTCGGACCAAACTTCGTTGTCCGGTCGGGCCAGACTTTGTCGTCCGGTCGGGCCGAACTTTGTTGCCCGGTCGGGCCGTTGTTGCCCGGTCGGGCCGTTGTTGCCCGGTCGGGTCATAGCTTAGTCTCGAGTGAAGTTTCTCTTATGGTCGGGTCAAATAGTATTGCCCGATCGGGCGAAGTTTTCTGACCAGTCGGACCAACCTGCTTGGTCCAGTCGGCTGAGTACAAGTACGTGCAGCTCGACCCAAAATATAACCGACTGAGCATGAGCTCGAGATCGGAGAACTATTCTTTTAATTAAGAATAAGCTTCAGCAAATTTCATCTGGTCAGGAACCGAGATGAAGTGCATCACATTCTGAAAATATGAAGTGGATAAATCTTGATCGATGAACTTGTGCTAAATAAAAACTTACCTTTAAATTATATCACAAAATAAAATACACAATAACTTTACGAACGTTACACAACGTTTTTTACAACTTTTATCACTTCGCAATACACACACCACTCGCTTGTGCAAACAAAAGCGTACTGAAGCATGACAGCTCCCTGTTCGTCGGTCGTCCTAGCCGTCAAAGTAGGTTCACGTCACAACATTAGACAGAGATAGCGATAGGTAAGTTTGTATAGGTAGGAACGGGATAGGTAAACGCTGCACACACCAATATCGTGACTGCAAACAGGAGAGGTAATCTCAGTGGTCAGGCCATAGGCACAGAGCCGAAATGGCATAATTATCACCAGCCAATACTCTTACTGTCGTGATATCTCGCGTGATATTCCATTTATATCTAAATGGAATCAGCTGACTGTCAAAATATTGACAAGAAAAAATGACACAAGAAATTGAAAATTCTTATCTCATTATCTCTAGTTACCAAATGTTACACAAGTAAATAGAAAATCTTAAATAAAATAAAAATGACTTAAGTTTTCATTACAAAGTGACATTTTAACGAAGCCTACTTGATCTCTATGTATTTAATGTTCTTCTTTACTTGGTATTGATAAGTTTAAAATTATGAGTGTTGGGAGGTTTATTTTGAATTTGGGTTTGAAGAGCAAACTGCATCATATTCGCTATGTATCTTGCTGGTCGTGCGGTAAAAACAATGATAGTCTTGTAGCAAACTTATTCTGTTCTCATTGTAAAACCTTGCAAAGGCCAGAGGTCAAAGAGAATTACTTCAAAGTAATGGGGGTGAATGAAACTTACGACTTGGATGAAAATGACCTGGCGACTAAGTACAAGAATCTTCAGAAATACCTACACCCTGATAAATATGGAAATAAGTATGTAAATAAACGAAACTGAACAAATTAATGTATACTTTAAAACTTTAAATATACTGTATAGGTAGAACAGGAGCCTATTTAGAGTTTTAGACAAATGATGTAGTTTTGGCATTATAAAAATTTTATGTTTTAAAAAGTATTTCTACCATCATTTTTCTTTAAATGTATTTGAAGTAGAACAATCACTGAAATCTGTTTGTCTGCCATGTAGTATAAAAACAGTAAAACTTATGGTAATATTTCAATAAGCAACTGTAATAAAATCACACTAAAACCATTTAATTCAAAAACTTTATTTGTTCTATTTTCAGGGATAAAGAAGAACAAGAGATATCAGAAAAGTATTCTTCTCTGGTCAACGAGGCCTACAAAACCCTTTTGGAGCCACTAGCTAGAGGTATCAACATATCAGTAAAGTGCAGTATAAGTGTATAGTTTGTAGAAATATTGAAAATTGTCTGGGAGGTACCTTGGCATTGAAGCAATATTTAATTTTTCTTCATGTCTTGTGCTACAGCTGGAGTATACTATTTGCAGAACAACTCCTGCGTTGCAACATGTACACACAAACATATACAATGTAAGATAAGCTCAAAATGTCTTGACACATAAGATCTCCAGCTGAATCTGCACAACGTCTGTAATGGGCTGGTTCGGGGAGAGCCGCAACACTCTCACTTGATATTTGACTTCCCTGAGTAAAATTAGCCGGGTTCAGCTCCCGCTCTTGCTGTCTGTGACACCTACATAACCCTTTCAATAAAATTGTGTCTTACAAAAAGCAGCTCATATTCTAATTCCATACAGGAATACAGAATAGCTACAGGAATGAACACTTTACACTTATTCATTTTTTGTAACAAAACTATGATAGTGTGGTTCAGGATACCTGTGGCCATCTCGATGAGTGGCAAAAGTCAGTATATTTAATTCAAGTATATTATTGCTTGCAGGAATTTATATGTTGAAGCTGAGAGGCAAGGAAATACCTGAAAACACAGAAGCAGACCAAGAGTTTTTAATGAAAATCATGGAGAAGAATGAAGACGTGGAGAACGCTGAATCTGAAGAAGAAATAATGAATCTTAACAAAGAGAATAAAGCTGTGATGAAAGATCTACAAAAACAATTATCCACTGCCTTTTTTGAGGGAGATTTAAAAAGAGTGACAAAATTGCTTACGTTGATGAAATACTACACTAGTATTGATGCTCAAATTCAAAATGCTATCAGAAATAAAGGAATTATCAGATAAATTAACGAAATAGTAGGCTGTTTGTAAATAGTTCATTTAGTTTTAAAAATCATTATTATAAATGATGTTACTGTTCTAAATATATTTTTTGAAATCTCCAATACTTTTTCATTACTAGTTGATTATGGATGTTTCTACAATCTAGTCTTTGGTATGAACTTTATTGAAAAACAATGTATTTTTTCTTTCGCCATGTAAAGTTTTAACTGTTGAGAAGTAAACATAACCAATTAATATACCACTATTGGGCACAGGCCATAGCCTTTTAATAGGCCCACAATAGAGAGAAGCCTGGAACGTACTCCACCACGCTGCTCCAATGTGGTGGAGAAACAGGCAATGATAGTATGTAATTACATAGTTGGACGAGTTGGTAATGGAATACGCACTTTTTTAACCGTCTCTCAAACAAAGCCTCTAGACAATATGATTAATGGTCATACTAATATCAATACAGTATTTCATCGCACATAAAATATACTACGACTCAATAATATTGGTACTTGAAAACTAATGACAAAATTAGAAGCTCACGTAAAGTTGCCAAGTTATAGTTACACAAAAAGTAAGGTACAACTACATACCTACATATTAAATATTATGCAGTATTTTCAGAGCCTTAAATCTTGCAAGGACGGTAGATAAAGAGCGGTCGGTCATCTTTTATTATTCAACCAGGAACATGACATGAAACAAGTTCATCAAAAATGTTGGCAAGTCGTAAATTTTAAACTAGCTATCCTCAAACTTTTGTGAGTTCAAAGTTATAATACAAATACATAGTTAACTAAAAACTCCCTTTTTTATTATATAAATTATATTGTATCTTAAAAAAGTTCAAAAAAAACAGAAATGATGAGCTTCTAGTGGCTCAAGACTCATAGTCCAGCTACAAAAAGCTCCCGTTATAGTTTATAGCGTATACTGTTATTTAAGAATGTAAGTAAGTATTGTAAATACCAGTACATCACCCATCGATCAGTTTGAAGAGTACTTGTCAGCAAGTGGACTAGCCATATGTGTTTTGGAGGCAGTGGAAGAAACAATAATGAATAATATTTCGTATTTTATTAAATCTCTACTTGTGTTACTGTGGATGACCAAAGGTATGTTTCAATCAGATTTAAAGTCTCTCTGGGAACCATTAACTTGTAATCACTCGTTTAGAGGAGCATTTACCAGAAATAATTTGACGGCTATCAAATTTTCTCTCCTCCGCAAGCAAAACACATTATACGTCTGTACGTTATTATTCAACAACATGGTGTTTCACGGCGGATATACTTAGATAGTGGCGGTTATATCCTCCCGAGTGACGTGGTAGGTACTTCCTTGTCCAGTGGCAATA
Source organism: Erynnis tages (assembly GCA_905147235.1). NCBI lineage: Eukaryota > Metazoa > Arthropoda > Insecta > Lepidoptera > Hesperiidae > Erynnis > Erynnis tages. The sequence goes on from LR990092.1 coordinate 5,084,673, forward strand.
GTAGAACCACAAAGAATCCGATAGTTTTAATAGGTATATCTGTTTCTGATCTGGCTGTGTGTGTCTTATAGCGGTGTTGGTATGACGAAATGTATTTTCTTCTTTTATTGATAATATAGCCTCACAAACTTTTATTAGTAGGAAGTACGAATTAGCGCCTTAAAGATGTAACAATACGCAAGTACAGGGTTGATCCAGAAAACTTCACAGGATCCTTTTTTTTAGGTGACGCATACTACCAGCTGCACCTACTACCACGAGTGCTGGGCGGGGCTCCAACAACCATCCAGCAGTATCCAATCCTCGCTCAGTTGCTGCTAGACACCTGGGGCACGCAGCAGTTCACCCAGCACTGTGCCGGCGCCATCTTGACAGCGAGACATGTGATATCTGCAGCTCATTGCTTCCAGGTCAACAGGAACACTGGTAGAAAGTATGTTACTTTTGTAGTTACAGCCGCTTATAGAATTCCTTCTCTAAGGTTGGTTGTATACGAACAAATTATGTCGCAGAAGGAAGCCGCGGATATCTGAGCTCCCGATGCTTAGCAGGAGAGTATTATGATAAGTAGAGCGTCGGAGAAGGATCTATCACGCCCTCCCCGAACCCCCATGAGTAAGGCCTGTCGATGGACCAAGAGGCGTCTACCGCTAAATGAAATAGAAGTTGGGATGAAAAAACTCCAGCTCCATCCCAGGGTAGGGTCTCACAGTGGACAAACGCTGTTAGGGTTAGGGCTGAGGAAGAATGCAAAAGCGTACCCGTGGCCCTAATAATTGGCGTAAGGAGAAACACCGTGGGGTTTAAGCTGGTAGGAATCCGGCATAACACGCCTCCACGTGAAAAAAAATGGGCGTCCGTGGCTTGAATACTTGCCACTCAAATGCTTTTTAAAAAAGGTAGTTCGGTTCAATTTGTTTCTGCCTCGCAGGACGTGAAATGATCTACCGTCAGAGGTATTTTCATGGAACTATTCGTATGAGGGATTTTCATATAAGGCGTAAAATGAGCACTCGTTCTTAACCAGTAACGCACTGGCGACCCAACTAGCGTCGGAATCGCCTCTCAACTTAATACATCATAAGTAACTTTTATTTTTGTTTTCAGTTACACCATGCCACAATACTGGAAAGTCAGAGTGGGTTCAACTTTCCGGACAAAAGGCGGAGTTCTTCATAAGCTGAAAAATATAATACCACACCAAGCATTCGACAGGGACTACTATACTAATGATATCGCGGTATTAGTCGTGGCTAGGCGTTTTACTCTAGGTAACTTAGTCAAACAGGGTACGATCGTAAATCCATGGAAGGAATTGGCCCCAGAGTCTATATGTACGTTAGCTGGATGGGGAGTTACACAGGTAAGATGATACGTAAACTTGATTTAATTTATGGAATAAGCAAAGGGAATAAGTACTCCAAGGTTTTTCAGCAAGAAATTGTGATATAAAATAAACCGTGAATAGCCGTATTTATTGTTTTGGTCAAACGAGGACGGTGGCACAAACGAGCAGAATTCTCGCAAAAGATATAGAACGTTATTTGTCTAGACCCCGTTAATGACGATCTGGAACTTCCAGCGCTCCCTGCCATAGGAATATAGCCAGTATAAAGAGTCCGGCATATACATTTATCCTGTCAGTCTTAGACCGGCGACACATAGGCCCATGGTAGACTTTCCTACATAAAAAAGTGCAGGTGTGCATCTTAAATTAATAAACTATATCTTAAATCATGAAAATCAACACACCTTGGGCACCACGTGTAATCTTCTAACCAATACTATTTCACAGAAAGATGGACCTCAGCCAGACCAACTACAACACGCAACGATGTATACAGTGGGTCAAGAGGACTGCAGAGCTCGGTATCGATCAATAGGCGCGATCATAGCTGACTCCATGATGTGCGCGGGTCGCGTTGACATTGACGGCGTGGACGGATGCTTCGGTGATTCTGGAGGACCTCTCATTTACAAGGGCGTCATCGTTGGCCTGGTATCCTTCGGCTATGATTGTGGTCTGAAGTATTACCCGGGAGTGTACACTAAAGTTTCCCATTATACTGACTGGATTATAAAAACAATCGGTGCGAATAAATAAGATGTATCTATGTATTTATTAAAGGTTTTTAACATTATTTGCTTAGTGTTTATTTAGTGTTATCTGCCTACTATAAATAACCGTATATAAAATTATTGTACTTCAAAGGTAGAGGCGTCCCTTGCCGTCCTCCTAACTGGAAAAAAGACTTCCTAAAGGGAAAATTGGCAATATAGGATCGCTATCAATATCAAGGATGCCAAGGAATCATAGACGAAATGTGTTCTCTATGTTAGTATTGTGTCCTTTAGTTTTTGTTCTGAGATTGTGTCTGACGAGGTCTGACTGCTGACAGTGACACCTGACAGTCTGTGTCAAGTTGTCATTATCAGTCAACAAATTTTCTCAATTCTCATGATTTTCTCAAATTCTCACCAAATGTCTGCTGTTGCTTTCTGCGCAGATTTAGTTGTCTAATACCTTCTAAATCCATTGATTTTAAATAACAATAGTATCTACTCATATTCCGATAAATTCGCGAACCTTATAATGGGCAAGAAGAGCATAATCCAGTTTGTTAAAGAATTCTACTACGATCCCTTTAAATGGTAAGTGCTCATAACCTCTTAAACTGTACGTAAGAAACGGTCTGTAAAAATACGTATCTTTATACTAAATATAAATGTCGCCTTCACTTAATTACGTATTTTAACAATGTTTTTAAAATTTCCTATAAACTTTTTGCCATGCTCCATGTAACCTATCCCGTAATCAGTACTATTCCACATGACGGCCATTGTAAGCATTTTTATGCAATTCCCATGTAACTGCAATCTATTTGTAACTCACTGCATAGTCGAGTCACTTTCTCATTGTGAGAAAAATGAAGGCCTTAGTCCACCATTGGTGATTGGTGGACAAATCCTGAGTCATGCATTCTAATTTATGGGTGAGTGCACTATCAGGCCCATGTTTAGTTCAATTGCAAATTATATACAATGCAAGGTATACATGCTGAATAACATCTTTGAACTTTAATCCAATCCATTCCAACAAACAAATGAATAAAATACAATGGATTTGAAGATTGAATGGATGATCTTGTGCCTTCCCAGTACTACAATGTGTTAGTCAGACATTTACAAAATGTGCCCAAAAACGATTTGAGTCTTTACTGTAGAGGGTAGATACTGTTTGATGCTGAGCTCTTGAAAGAACTCAATGGCTTCCCCCCCAGATTCTTCTCCAATAACCATATCTTTAAGGCCTTTATCCTTTTTCTCGCTCTTCCTCATTTACCAATCTCCATATTATATAGTATACATACCTAAAAATGAATATGGGGAACACTAGTACCTTGACAAGTCTATTCTGTGGCCTTTGTGACATTCCAACTTGACTTTTATAATAACCACATTGAAGGCGATCCCAATAAATCTGTGAGTAGACAAGTGAACAATCTTTGTGCTCTCCTAAAAGCATAGAATAAAAAAGCTTAGTATAGTTATCCTGTATAATTAAATTTATAAAACATTTTTGCTAATGTTTGTCACAACAAATAACTACTTTGCCATTTTATATCAGTGCTATATTATATTGGTGTATGACTTCTTGGAGCTTATCTATATTTACTCAAAACATACTTTTTTATCTTTCAGGTCAGTCGTAAAGAGCATTGGGTTCTTTGGAGTAGGTGTTGTTATAGCCAGTGAGTGCACAGGACTGGATGTGATGCCAGCCACCCCACAATAGATTTTTTGTTATTTAGAAAGAACTGTGAAACAATGTTTATTTTTATGCTATTAATGTTATTCCTACACTCGGGGATCTGTGAGGATTTGAAGAAACCAAATTTTGTTGTTATTATGACCGATGATCAGGATGTGGTCTTGGGTGGAATGGTCAGTAGATCACTTTAATATGATTAAGCAATAAATAGAAGAGTGAAAGACATGTTGTTTTATTTCGTTTTCAGAACCCCATGAGGAATGTGCAACGTTTTATTGGAAAAGAGGGTGTGTCTTTCACAAATTCTGTAAGTTTGATGTTTTAGTTACTTTTTAATCAGTCACAATATAATGGAAATAAGGTTCATATTCACACAGTTGTCTTAACCAGTCTTAACATTATTATTGTAGTAGTTAGAAAAGAATAAATAAAACGTCAGTTTTCAAAACTCGAACTTATGTATAATTTGACATGGCGCAGTCGTTATGCAATTAAAAATATTGTAACAGATTCCTACGAGCTATTGATCATCTAAATAAAATAATTGCATCAATGTGATGATTTAATTAACTTTGCAAGGAAGTCAACTTTTGGTATCAGTTATTACTGGATTTATTTTGTTTATTATGCACTCTAGTAGGTTTTTCATATTGTAACTGTTTAGGTTTTTATATTAACCTTTTTATTCAAAGTCAAGCCTTCTTCACACTCACATTATGCACATAAGTAAATACTGGTTTACATCTAACATACTGTCGCGTCGTCAGGATAATGGGGTTCGTGAAAACACCAGTTGGTTCCTCAAGTACTTTATTGAACGTCCACACAACAAATCACCACTCTTTAAATACAGCAAAACACGTATACACACTTTCACAGAACGCACTTAATTAACTCACTCACTTAGTCGCAGTAGTATCACTTGTTATCGCCTGGATAGTTCGCTCCGATCGCTGATTACAGAATGACTCCCCGAGTGCCCGTCACGCATCTATTTATACCCGACTACAGGTACACTAGAAATTACTGGAGCGATCCCGAACTATATAGACTAGGGTAGAATGTAATAAAGTTGTAAACAACTATAGACCAACCATGCTATTTTGAACCTTAACTTATTAGGCATAGGGTTGAGATTCTATTGCAAGGCATGTCATGTTTATAACTGTCAGCGACGGGCGGTCGTGTGATTTATGACCGGCTATGTACCTACTTATGTGTTTCCCGATTCTTCCGACTGTCTTATGTAACACTGCCCCCCTCTTAATCATGCTCGTCCCGAGCATTATTCGACCCATGAAAAGGTGCCAATCTGTCGATGTGCACAATCTTCGGTTGCCTTCTGTCTGCTTGCTTAATGCGATAGGTGACATCGTTGATCTTCGTGATCACCTTATATGGGCCTTCCCATCGGGCTTGAAGCTTCGGCGATTTTCCTTTTTTCCTCAGGGGGTTGTGTAGCCAGACGTAGTCTCCTTCCTCAAAACCATGTGTCTTTGCGTTGCGGTCATAGCGGGTTTTCATCCTTGCGCTGGACGCCAGGCTGTTCTGTCGCACCAGGTCATGGGTTTCGTCCATCCGCCTTTGCAAATCGGCTACGTACTCAACCGTCGCTTTCGGGGCATCAGGTGGAGTGCCGGTCAACAAATCCACCGGCAGACGTACCTCTCTTCCGAAATTGACCTTGGCGGGGGTAAACCCAGTAGACTCATGTACCGCCGAGCGATAGGACATTAGAAACAGTGGTATGTACTGATCCCAATCTCGTTGATGAGACTCGACGACTTTGGCCAAGTGGTTTTCCAACGTTTGGTTGAATCTCTCGACCATGCCGTCAGATTGCGGGTGCGCTGGGGTGGTACGTGTCTTGTTTATTCCCAGAAGATTACACATTTCTTGGAATAAAGTTGACTCAAAGTTTCTACCCTGGTCGCTGTGCAGTTCTAAAGGCACGCCAAAACGACACACTACTTCCTGAACCAGCTTCTGGGCAACAGTCTTTGCTTCCTGGTTCGGGGTAGCAAACACCTCAGGCCATTTGGTGAAATAATCCTGAACCACAACTATGAATCGGTTCCCGTCTTCGGTTTGGGGAAATGGCCCAGCCACGTCTATGGCTATTCTTTCCCAGGGAGCTCCTACATTGTACAACTGCAGTTTCCCTCTAGATCTTGTTTGAGGTCCTTTTACTGAAGCGCATGCTGTACACTTCCTACACCAGTCTTCGATGTCCTCACGGCAGCGAACCCAATAAAAACGTTCTCGTACCTTTACGAGTGTTTTCTTCACGCCCAGATGTCCACCGGATGTACCGTCGTGTACCAGCTTCAGTAATGAGGCTACCTTGCTCTTCGGAATAACCATCTGCAGAATGTGTTCCTTTCCGTGGGGTGACTCCCATTTTCTATACAGCACGCCATTTTCCACCATAAGGCTGTCCCACTGGGCCCAGTATGCCTTAGTGACAGGGCTCGAAGCCGACACGTCACTCCACTGTGGTTTTTGCCCTCTGGCTTTCCAGTCCATGATCAGGCTAAGATCCTTGTCTTGTTTCTGGTCTTGACTTATTTGCTCCTTACTCCAAGATTCGTCCAAGTCCTGCGTCCTTATAATCTTTACCACTTCCTTCGATTCATGCTTCAAGCAGTGCTTGCAGTTCTCGGGGCACGGTCGTCGTGACAGAGCATCTGCGTTTGCATGAGCTTTCCCGCTGCGATGTTCGATAGTGAAGTGGAACTCTTGAAGCTGTTCAATCCATCTCGCAACTTGTCCTTCAGGGTTCTTGAATTGGAGAAGCCACTTGAGAGCTGCATGGTCGGTGCGTATTGTAAATTCTCTGCCCAGCAAGTACTTGTTGAAGTGCTGTAAGGTCTTCACTACAGCAAGCAGCTCACGACGAGTAACGCAGTAATTTCTTTCCGGCTTCGACAAAGACTTGCTGAAATACGCGATGACCACTTGTCGACCATCTTGCTCTTGTGACAATATCCCTCCGATCCCTGTATTACTCGCGTCGGTATCCACTACAAACCTCCCATCTCTTCTGGGGTATCCCAAGATCGGAGCTGAACAGAGAAGCTTCTTCAGCTGAGTAAACGCACTCTCGCAATCTTGGTCCCAAATAAAATTTCTCATTTCCTCTGTGAGGCGATGCAATGGCTTGGCTACCTCGGAGAAGTTCTTTACAAATCTCCGGTAATACGCGCACAGGCCTAAGAATGCACGCACATCCGTCTTATTCTTTGGTGTAGGCCATTCCTGCACCGCCTTGATCTTTTCCGGGTCAGTCTGAACGCCGTGGTCGGAAATGACGTGTCCCAAGAAGGATACTTCTTTCTTGAAAAAGTCGCATTTCTTCGGATTGAGCTTCAGGTTTGATTCGCGGAATCTCTTGAAAACCTTTTCTAAGTTCTTTAGATGTTCCTTGAAATTGCGACCCATTACAATCACGTCATCGAGATATACTAGGCAGGCATCTCCTAGCAGTCCCAATAGCACTCGTTCCATAAGGCGTTCGAAAGTCGCTGGAGCGTTGCACAGTCCAAAAGGCATGACGCAGAACTGCCACAGACCATTTCCAGTTCCAGTTGTGAACGCAGTCTTCTCTTTATCTTCTGGCCGAAGTTCCACCTGCCAGTAGCCACTCTTCAGGTCTACAGTCGAGAACCATTTCATGCCTCCTAGCATGTCCAGTGTATCGTCAATCCGGGGTAGAGGATAGCTGTCCTTTTTGGTCACATTATTCAACATTCTGTAGTCCACACAGAATCTGGTGCTTCCATCCTTCTTTTTCACCAGTACTACAGGTGAACACCAAGGGCTAGTCGAAGGTTCAATGACCTTACTTCGTCTCATCTCTTGGATCATTTCTGCCACCTCTTGTTCCTTTGCGAAGGGTACGCGTCTAGGTCTCTGTTTGATCGGCGAGATGGTACCGGTGTCAATTGAGTGTGTCACCAGACTGGTTCTTCCGAGATTAGTGTCGCCTTCACTGAAAATATCCCTGTAGTCCCTTAACAACGTTGCTGCGTCTGCATATTCCTTAGGACTCAAATTCACCTTGATTGTTTCCAGCAAAGAGGCGACGTTGTCGGTTGTTCGACATTGAATGTTAGGTTCCTGAGTCCTCCTCAAGTGATTAACGGCATCACATCGACCGATAATCGTGTTCTTTGGTAGATGAATTGGTGAGTTACTGACGTTAATGATCTTCACCTTAGCGTCTTGTTTGGTCATGACCAGTGTTCTGGCCGTAATCCAACTAGGATGATCCCCACAATTTTCCACAATGACGCATCGGTTTGGCGTTATCTTTCCTGGAAACCGAACGCTCACCAACGTTTCCGACCTGGGTGCTAGTTTTACAGCCCTCACACTGTAAACTGTTGACGAAGAGGATCCCTCCAGGAAAACTTCTTGTCTGGGGAAGCTTAACACCCCTCTTGCAACATCGACTACACATTGTTGCGTCCGTAAAAAGTCCAATCCGATGATGCAGTCGTCAGTTATATTAGCCACCAAGACGGACTGCACATAAGTGTCATCTCCGAGTTTGATTCGAACTTCTGTTACTCCCAGGACGGTCACTGGCTGGCCTGTTGCTGTCTGTAGGTTGCACAATGGGCGTGCATCTTTCCACATAATGGTCCGCTTTAACAGTTCCGGTCGCACGATGGATTTCGATGCTCCTGTATCGATTGTGAAGCGACAGGGTTTGCCATTAATCTCTCCTGTGGTAACAAGGCTGTTTCCATCACAAGCTTGTGATACTTGGACTGTTGGGGCTCGACGAAGTCCAGCCAGTGCCCGCCCCGCGGCCCTGGCGCCATTTAGTTTAACGGCTCCTGATCCTGAGTGTCGACCTGGGTAGCCGTCGACACCGACCTTTGCCTTTTCTGAGCCCGGCAGTTGATTCTTATATGACCTCGTTCACCGCACCCATAGCATACGGGTCCACTACGAGGTTGTATTGCAGCAACTACTTCTCGAACTCTATGAGTTCTATAGTCATTGCGAACTGCCTCCACTTCGAGTGCATGCGCAAGAGCGCTCTTCATGGTAGTGTGGTGACCCAAGCGCACCATAGCTCTCACCTCTGGATCCCTTATCCCGTTCGTGAACGCCTCCAGAATTTTCTCTTCAACGGGCGTTGAGCTTGATGCGTAGGCACGGCGTACCAGCACTCCTATCTCCGTAGCCCACTGTTGCAAATTTTCGTTGGGCCTCTGCACTCGGTCTTTTAGTTGCGCCCGGTATACATGCTCCAGGTGCTTGTCTCCGTAACGGGCATCGAGAGCCTCAAATAGCGATTCTAGAGTCCTCTCATTCGCTGGCACGTTTTCTAAAATGCGTGCGGCATCTCCTCGAAGAGCAAGAGTAAGCGCCATGAGGCTCTGCTCTTTTTCCCACCCGTTACCTTTAGCAATCATTGCAAATTGCTCTTTGAAAGCTATCCATGATGTAGAGCCGTCGAAACTGGGGACTTTTAGCCTTGGACCTCCAGCAGTAATTGTAGGTGTAACGGAGGTGCCTACGGTCATGGTCTTCCGCAGCTTCCTCTCCAGTTCCTCGAACTTCTTTTCCTGATCTACGAGGATAACCTTCTGGAGCTTTTCCTCCATTTTTTCAAACTTCCGTTCGTGGGCGCTTAAGGTTGCAGCATGATCTTGCGTTTGCGTCTTTAAAGTCTCGACGTCTTCCTTCACATGCTCCAACAATCCCTGGAAACCTTCAAGCTTCGTGTCGATTGTCTCCTGTAATAGGGTGGTGGCTTGGCGCTGGCTCTCTTGCAACTGGACCGTGGCTTCTTGCAACTGGACCGTGGCTTCACGTTGGCTCTCTTGCAATCTTTCTTGCAATAGAACCGTGGCTTCGCGTTGGCTCTCTTGCAACTGAACCGTGGCTTCGCGTTGACTCACTTGCATGGCCTGTATAGCCCCGAGTAAGGCCTGTATATCGAAGCCGATATCACTCCTCGTACCTGCTGGTACGGGTGCGGTCGCAGCGGCCGGCGCGGTTGAAGGTGCCGCAGTCGACGAGAGCGCGTGTGTAGGTGCCGTGGTCGTCACTGTTGTCAAGCGCTCTCGCTGAGGCGACTCCATCCGCGTTGCATCCAGAGCCGTCTGACGTCGAGTTCGCACTCCTTCTTCACTTTGCGGTACGACTGGCATTCCGCTTCTGTCACCAATTGTCGCGTCGTCAGGATAATGGGGTTCGTGAAAACACCAGTTGGTTCCTCAAGTACTTTATTGAACGTCCACACAACAAATCACCACTCTTTAAATACAGCAAAACACGTATACACACTTTCACAGAACGCACTTAATTAACTCACTCACTTAGTCGCAGTAGTATCACTTGTTATCGCCTGGATAGTTCGCTCCGATCGCTGATTACAGAATGACTCCCCGAGTGCCCGTCACGCATCTATTTATACCCGACTACAGGTACACTAGAAATTACTGGAGCGATCCCGAACTATATAGACTAGGGTAGAATGTAATAAAGTTGTAAACAACTATAGACCAACCATGCTATTTTGAACCTTAACTTATTAGGCATAGGGTTGAGATTCTATTGCAAGGCATGTCATGTTTATAACTGTCAGCGACGGGCGGTCGTGTGATTTATGACCGGCTATGTACCTACTTATGTGTTTCCCGATTCTTCCGACTGTCTTATGTAACAATACTATACTAGATTAATGTCATTCCTCAAATGCTTTTTATGCCCCAGTGCTGGCACACAACAACTGCTATCAATTGGTAGTAACTGAAGCCAATGGTTTAACTTGTTATTGCACTGCGATTCAAACCTACATTGTAATAAAATGTATTGGCTTACCTTACTTAAAAAAATATTCTTCTCAACTAAAGTTTACGACTTCACCGATCTGCTGCCCGAGTCGAGCAAGCTTTCTCACCGGCCTCTACGTTCACAACCACAACATATGGAACAACAGTCTCTCTGGAGGCTGCTATGGCCATCAATGGAAGACTCTGGAAACAAAAACATTTGCGACCGAACTGCACAAAGCGGGATATAATACTTTCTACGCTGGGAAGTACTTGAATGAGGTAATTTTGGTTTTGAATGACTTGATTTTTTATTTTAAAATTGGCAGTATAAAACAAACAAGCAAGCATTAATCGTTCTGAATAACAATAAAATAAATAAATAAAATCAAAATGAACTTCCTGGGTGGGTATCAAAATGATCACCCAATTCCTATAGTGCAGTAGTTAAGACTGCTAACTGCACGTCTTTGTTTCCTCTAAAAAAATATGCGGAAAACAACAAGATACACTCACTAGATGACTTATCTCTTAAAATTACATACCCCATTTCTCATATTTTTTTGTCATATTTGTCTTGTTTTTGCACAGTATGGCGCCAAATCAGCTGGTGGTCCTGAATTGGTGCCGCCTGGCTGGTCAGAATGGCACGGTCTAGTGGGCAACTCCGTGTACTACAACTATACACTGTCCAACAACGGTGTGCCAACCCACTCTACTGATTTGTACCTTACAGATGTTATTGTGAGTAAATATTGCTGTTTGTCCATGCTGATCATAATCATAAAAGGGCTGATCAGGCCAGGCTATTGCACATCTCACCATATTGTGTCTTTTTGTTCTATTTCAAATAACCACCATAGTTAATAATCACTGCAAGTATTACAACCAGTGGAAGTGAGATCCACCTGTGAACCTTAAATATGCATGCATGCTTAAAATAAAGCCTTAAATAAAGTATCTCTAAAACATAAAGAATGTGCTTCACGGTTGGCTATACACTCGATACAGATGAAAAGATAATGCTGTAAAAAAATTATTCAAAATAAAGCAATTCTCAAGACAACTCCGGAGGCATGTAAAACTTCTGGCGTCAAAAAACTACACAAAAATGTTGTTAAAAATATCAATGATCTCTTCCAGCGGGACCTAAGCATCAGCTACATTGAGAACCAGACGGAGTCTCAGCCTTTCCTGATGGTAATTGCTCCCCCCGCGCCGCATCAGCCCTTCACCCCCGCGCAGAGGCACAAGGGGACCTACAGCAACGTGACTGCGGTTAAACACCCCAACTTCAACTTTGCTGCTGCTGTAAGTTACTTTCCTTCGTACAAATTTTTATGTAAGTATAGGAAAATAAATAGCATTTGGAAATGCTACTAAAGAGTTTCTTTCTTTAAATTGTTAAAGCAAGTAGCAAAAGAGTGGGCGGCCACCTGATTTTTAGTTGTCACTGCAGCCCAAAGTCGCCCACATCCAACCTGAAATAGAGAAAAAAAGCAGGAGGCAGGAGAATAATCACTCAGTGGACCTGGTTTGATTAATAATTTAAAAAAATAACTGCACGTTACAGGATAAACATTGGCTGATGAAGATGCCCCCATCTCCTCTACCAGAGACTATGATGCCTGAGTTGGACCGTGTTTACCGGAGCAGATGGGAGTCCTTACTGGCTGTGGATGAAATGGTTGCGGATGTCGTTGGGGCCCTGGAGACCAGCTCACTTCTGGATAACACTTACTTGATATACACTTCAGATAATGGGTATCATGTTGGTTAGTGTTGTTGGTGTGGTAAATTTGCAATAAATTTTACTGATAAGTATATTTCTAGGTCAAATCATAGCTTTAGACCTGCGCTCTTGGGCAGACATCTCTCCTTAACAGCAAGTTCCTAGCAAAGTTATTGCCAGGCAACATAGATTATCAGGTCACAGGCTAGTGGCTAACCTGTGTATTTTTACCCCACATCACACAGATCACTCTTTCTCTTAACAATATAAGGAGGCTTGGAGCATTTTGCTACTCCAGTGCAATTTCGTGCAGGCTATACATAACCCAAACGTAACTATTATGATAGAATTGTTATAATCTATTTTTAAATACTTACAGGTCAGTTCTCCCAAGTATACGACAAACGCCAGCCATACGAATCAGACATAAGAGTGCCACTCCTCATGCGAGGCCCTGGTATACCCAAAGACACCAAATACGAACAACCTGTTCTAAACATAGACATAGCTCCAACCATCTTCGAGTTAGCTGGAATGTTGCCACTGAAGATGATGGACGGAAGACCGATAGATGTGTATAAGGATAAAGGAATGGTGGAACGGAATATGCTGGTTGAGTACTATGGGGAGGGTAGAGATGGATCTGTGGATCCGGAATGCCCTTGGAGCTATGATCGGGATAATTTGGCTGTAAGTTCTTAAGCTAAACTAAACAGGCTGTAAAAGCAGCTGGTCCTACTTTCTTTGATTTTTCTTGTAAAATAGAAGTAGCAAAGAACCAAACTATAATATAATAAGGAGGATACCAATAAAAATATCTAACTCCGACGAGTGTTAAAAAGGCATTAGAAGCATTGGGCCTTTGGACGGAGTGACTTAGTCCCACGACATCTGTGGACGCCACATATAACATAGGATAGTATTTGGTGTTCAACACCAATTTGCCTTTCTTCTTTATATCATCAGTGGTTGGTAGTAGGAGAGTGGCTTATACTCCTTTAATCCATTCTTTTCTAGTTTGTTGAAACAATTTATCAATGAGATTATTGTATCTGTAGGTATATCATATGACATAATAATTTAGACCCTACATCAACAATACCTTATCATTTATGTTACAGCAATGCTACCCACAATATGACTGCAAGTGTCAAGATTCTCGAAACAACACATATGCATGCTTGCGGCATTTGGCGAAACGAATCAATGTCAAATACTGCATTTTTGCTGATAAGGATGTAAGTATGATGAAGATAAAACAATTGTTATAACAACTTTTTCTAACAAAAAGCATAATTACTACCCATTTCTTAACCTGATATAAAGCAGCAAGATCGTCATGTCTTGTTAGTTGTAAAGAATGGTCATGATTGTTATCGGAAAAACTTTATGAAGTGACCGAGGCGACAATTTCGGTTGCAATACACCCATATATGATATTAGATAGGATTCTACCCATTTGAAGTTAGATGTGAACATCTATGGCTTGCATGCCTGTTTGCTACTCAAAAAAATTTTAAAAAGAATAATATAAAAATTGATGTGGCACTTTTATTTTAGTTTGATTAAAATCCAATATATGAAGGGTTTTATAGCTTTCATATAACAAATGAAAGTAAGACTGATATTACAATGCGTAAAACGCTTACCATATTTCTTTCAGAATTTCACAGAAATGTACAACATCGACGACGATCCATACGAGCTGCTCAACATAGCCGAGATGGCGATGCCCTCGCTCAAACATTGGTACAAATTGACGCTCGCTCAGATGCTGTCTTGCAAGGGGGCCGATAACTGCGATAATCCCTTACAACAGACTCTAGTGTAGTGCTTTAGTTCTGTAAGCCTTGAAACCTAATCTACTACGGCTAGTATTTCAGTAACTTAACCTCTGGTCAATGAAAATTTAGTCGAGTAGTTATGGAAATAATTAAGTGGGGTTTAACTAGTGCAGTAAAATACTAGCCTAATGTGAACTAGATTTTACCAGGGCAGGGGGGCGAGTCTAAACATTTTGCATTATAAAACCACTCCAATTTAATCCTACCGACATTATATAAAAATTTCTAAATCACTAAATTGAAACATGATGGCAATACACTCCAGGAACTCCATAAAAAAATGAATGAAAACTAATTAATATATTTTTGCTCCTAAAGAGTGACACAAATTAAGGCATTTCCGTGTAATGTAAGCTCTTATAATTGCTTCAAAATATCAATTTATGTAGTTTAGTGTAAGAAAGCTTACCTTATATTTATAATATTATAATCTTAAAAAGGGTGTTACCACAAATTAGCCTAATTGCCGATGTGATAATGTTTAACTTCCACCAATATCTCTAGAGCCCAAAGTAGTAAGACTGGTATTCCAAAGGATATATCAACCTATATCCAATGGAATGGTTAGAAGGCAGAAGGATAATAATAATAATTCACATTGAATATGGCTACTGACCTGTCTGTAAGCCAAACCAATAGACACCAAAAAATCGTGTAGAGCACAAGCACAAAGTTTTTTTCACTTAGCATAAGTACCATGGATAGTGTTATTTTCAAAATAAAAAGATGAAAACAATAAATTTGTTTTATTTATAAATAAGTTATTAAAAACTCCACATACTTTAAACTAATACATATCAAAAATATATCACAATTCTTCCTTTTTAGTACCTAAAACAAAAATAACATATCAATATATATTTTCAAATTAATAACTAAACTAAAGTTGTAGGTGGAAAAACACTTATTTTATCTGGAAGGCGGGTTCATGTGATTAACATGGTTAGTGCCTAGGAAATTTTGAATTCTGGCATGTTTAGTGCTGTACACACTATGGTAGTTGTGAACGGCTTGTATACGATCCACATTGTAGTTAACAATGAATAACATAAAACTCACCTTATATCATTATATTTATATCAACTTGCAGCAGAAATCTGTTGCCGACTCTGTACGTTGAAAAAATCTGTAAGTTTGCTTTGATATTGTATATCTTCTTTGTAGACTAGAGGGCACGGGAAATATTTCTGAAAATAAGAGGAATTTAAAAAAATCTGATCAAATCCATAAAGCTTAATTGCTATTACTCACACACACACTTCATCGGTTCAATTTTAATAAGAAAAACAAAATACCTGTACTGCTTTAATGCCTCCAGAAATATCCACCGTTGGAACAACTTGCTTTGGTTTCAGATACTTAACGAAACGTATCATCTCTGAGAAACTGGAATGTTCGCTGTATGGTATACCTGTAATAATACTCTTATGACTTATTGAAATCCACCCACTCAACTTAGGCTGGAGTGATGGACCAAGGCCTCAATATTCAATAATTATTATTTATTTTTTTAACATATCTGTTTGATTTGAGTGACCTAAGTTTGTCTAAGTGTACAGTGTCTACACTCAGTTTAGACGCGTTTACGTACGAATTTAACTCCTGTGTATACGTACGTACAGTCGTACAAGCAAGGATAATCCCGACCTTAGACAAAGTATGGAAGCGCACACTGCGCGCAGTTAGTCGTACGATAACGCGTCCAAAATGGTCGCGACGTAATTGCTTACTTTACTTTTTCTATAGTAAACTATAATCTGATCATATAAATTTTTGATCCTAAAAGTATTCATCTTTATTATATTATATTGCTTTTCATTTAATTTCTTATTGGTGGTGTTTAGTGTGCTTTATTTCTTTCTGATTGTGCTTACTATAGTCAAAATTATAGATTACCATGAATGGTGACATTGTCTTTGCAAACCGGTGTGTTCTTTCTGTTCTCCCACCCGCTGGGTTTAAACGCGACAACCTCACTGAACGCACCTTGTAGACTGTCCAGGTAACACCGCAATTTCTGCAAGGAATAGCAACACTATTAAATACAACATAAGCACAGAAATTGCATTAATATGTCTGCAACTTGTTTGTGACGTAATGCAGGGTTGGGTCATGTCATGTCATGTCATGTCATGTCATGGTCATGTATAGGCCTCAGTCCATCACACTGCTCTATTGTGGATTGGTAGATTACCATGTCTGAGAATTGTGTATTTTTGTGGTTCCCTCACGATGTTTTCTGTCACCTTGAAAGCTAGTGACATGTACTTTAAACATATTTATTTTAATTATATTATGAAGGACCTCAAGTAAGATTCTGAATTGTTAGCTTTGATATAATTATACCACCTTTTATAGTAGAAGCGGTACTTCTTAACATATTCATACCAACAACGCTGACAAAACCGATACGACGAGTAACATAAACCCACCATGATGTAAAAATATTTAAAAATAAGGCACACTGTGCTATTAAACATCACTGTTTAATTATATTACACCAATAGTGTACCTCATGCGTGAGGTCCCGCATAGGCACCACATGCAACTGGCACGACTGCGGCGTCGATTGGCTGAAGCTGCGCCCCTCCACCGTCTGCAGCACCTTGTCCTTCTCCGGACACGCCCACACGTTGCAGCAGACATGCTTCGCCATTCCGAGGAAGAACTTCTCCTTGCCTGGGGAATGAAGCAGAGCAGAATGCAGTGGACAATAGAGGTAGTCATCTTTGTATGTGTGAGTTTGTGGAGATGATTTGCCCACGGCTGTTGGACCACCTAATCTCAGGCGGCCTACCCTTAACACCTCCTCACCTCTTGTGGACTTCCTCAGCACATCCTGAGCTTTAGTGGCTTTTAGCACGCGGCAAACCAGCCTTCCAGCCTGCAGACTCGTTAGTTTTACATATGAATAAAAGACTACTGTCTGTGTGCAACCCATTTCTGACCCACGCAGGCTCGGGTCTCCTCTCACAACGAGACAATAGGCTTGTGCCCTACGTGTCATTTGAGATACTTTTAATGAACTGTCAAAAACACTACCGCTCCATACATTTAGTATGGCGAACACACGGGATACTGTCATAGATTTTTCACAACTGACTTATTTTTATCGCTTTCGCGCTGAGCAGACAACCTGAGTGGCGCAGTGGTTCAGACGCCGGTGCACTGCGCGAAGGGTCCTGGGTTCGATTCCCAGCGGTGCAGAGATTTGAATGATGAGTTTAAATTTCTGTTTCTGGTCTGGGTGTGTGTGTTCATGTCTTGTGTGTGTCCATGGCACCCACGACACAGGGAATCCTAGTGTGGGGCTATGAGTGTGAAGCGTTATTTATTTATTATAAATTATTTTTGAACTTAATTGTGAATGGTGGAAACATTCCCATTTAAGAACCTGCGTAAAGAACACTTACCAATTGTATAAGTACCACAGACAATAAGCACTGAACTGAACTTCTTGCCAACATCTTCTAGAGCTTTCTTCTTCTGTCGCAAGATGTGAAGGGCCATGTCGAGGCTCTGCTCTTGAGTTGGGAAGTCGTACCGAGGATTGCAGTAGCTGAAATTAAAGTAAATATTGAATTTTCATTGTGGAGTGGAGGCCACCCTACGACTAGATAAACCATAGAAGTTGGAAGTAGATAATCGCTATGTGGGTAGGATCCAGAGAGCCCAGGACTGGCAATAGCGCCCATTAGCCTAGTATCAAGGAGACTAGTAATAAACCACCAACACTTACGTGGTATCAAGATATATGGTGTGTATGTCATTGTTCCAGAACACCGGGTGAGACTCCATTTGTGGGGTGGCTCTGAAATCACCAGTATGCAGCAGTGTCTTGCCATTGGTGAGCCGGAAGAGAAGCATCACAGCGCCGGGACAGCTGAAATTATTCGTTTTTTATTATTAACTAGGCTGTGCCAGCGACTTCGCCCGCGTGGATTTTAGAACTTGGTGCAGAGAAGGGTAAAAAGTATCCTATATGTTAAACCAGGTTATGATCTATCTGTGTACCAAATTTCATCCAAATCTTTTCAGCCGTTTTAAATAAAAAGTATCCTATGTTACTTCTAATACCTCCAAGAATATGTGTACAAAGTTTCATGATGATCGGTTAAGTAGTTTTCGCATGAAAGCGTAACAAACTTACATTCACATAATATTAGTAGGAATAATACATCACTCCTAAACATTCGCCCTACACAATAAAGGATGTTTAAAGTAGCTTATGAAGTGTCATAACCTACTTTTTAGAGTCTAGAGTAATAAGTATAGTAAGTGAATGAATGAAGAGTGATCCAATAACACAAGTAATAAACTACGACCATTTAGAATTAATTAATTAAAATTAACAATCATTTAGAAGATTTCCTGTGATTCCATGAGAAAGTTTACAGGTTTCTACCTTGTCACCAGTAGTCACCGCCCCCTGAACACCCTTGAAGAAGTACATGTTCTTCATGTCTTCTGTTTGGGTTGGGGAGGAGCGGTTGTTACCGAAACTCTATTTCAGGCAAACATCTTAGTTCTCATGAGTAGCAACATTCCTTAATACTATCAACACCAACATACAACTTCAGATAGGTTTTCTGTCATATTGGTAGTTGGACAACAATTGGGCTGCAGTGACAACTTAACTTTGCTTGAGTAACAAAAAAAATCGTAAGATTGACTTCTCATAATGTTTACATTTTCACAATTCCAAGTTTATACATGTGTAGAATATTTTGTAACTGTGAAGAAAAACTTACTGATTCGCGTCAATCGCAGTCACTTCGACGCCGTCAATTTTAACAGTCTCGTCCACATTGATGATGTGAATGCATTTCATGTTCACGCCTAGTCTTGACATGCAAAGATTCGCTGAAACAGAAAATAGTTACAAACTTTACCACATTTTTCGTTATACAAACACATGCGTTACTCCAGAGTTGAACAGTTTATAATTAATTCAAAAATGTAATTCCCAAAAATGCAAACATCTAGAAATTAACCTGAACTTCCAAAATGAAAACAAAATATATAAATGAAATATTGATTACTTACCTGTAATTTTTGAACAGTACAAAACTTTGTTAAAGCTCTTTTTCAACCCAGAATAATGGTCGGAATGAAAATGAGTCAAAAAATAGTTCTTAACACCAGGGATATCACCATAACAAAATGCATCTACAGCAAAATGAGTGCCTGTAAAAGAAAATTTTAAGGGTATTGTAAATTTATAATAGACAAAAACAAACCCGTTAATTTTTTGTCATTTTGTTTTGTAAAAACATTGACATTTTAATTGATAAAGGTAAGAATAATTTCATATTTTTCATATTTTGGATACACATTAGATTAGAGACAAATAACAGTTGTGACTTGTGCAACCTTATCAAACTCATGATTTTAAGACTATTTTCAGCCTACTGTGATAAGGCCCTTTAACAGTAATAGTAGATACTATTAATTTTTGGGAACTCAACTTCCAAGGTATTAATGAAAAAGTGGTGGAAAGTTTGCACGTAATTACACTTTTTTTTATGCTAGAGGTATGGAAACAACTCATTATATTATTACCTCATATTGTCTTTTGTATAATTAAAATCACTAAAAATAATTATACCACTACTCAAAACAACTTATTAATTTGGTGAGGACTTACCAGCCACGATCTTGTAGTGTGGAATATCTCTTGGAACGATTGATGATCTATTTGACTTTGCCTTAGTAGGCAAGTGAAAATGCAGCGTATCTAAATGCCTTCTCGGGGAGCAAGAACCGGCACTCTCATTTTTACACCTCGGCGAAGGCACCTGAGGTGCATCAGAGTTTGAACCCCTGATATCTCTATACTGAACCATAGACGATCTGGGTGACTCATTACCGATCTGACTCACTCTGTGAGATAGTCGACCACCATCAGACCTAGCAGTATCACCCCTCACTGTCCTGCTCATGTCATCCTGCACTAATGAGTCGTTGACACAATTTCTGGCATTTTTCCCTTGACTGAGAGCCCTTGAATCTTTAGTATTTTTAAAATAGTTTTTTATGTTATTCTGTCTTAGCTTATCACCACCCACTTTGCTTTGCCATGCTTTTGCAGACCTCAAATGCAGCTTTTTCTTGTCAATGCTTGAAATTTTGCTCTTCCCTTGAATTTTCCACCTGAAAGATTTATATTGTGGTGGCTGGACAATAACATGAGATAATTTCTCAATGGCATTTGTGTTTAAAATAAGAATTTTTGACTGACAATCTTCTGAAGTTGATAGATTATTGTTTTTAATTTCTAAGTTGACAGCTACAGCCTGTTTTTTAGGTGGACTATGTGCTAATTTTTCAATCTCTGACTCTGAGTTTTCAATAATTTCACAATCAATGTTTGTATTGTTCTGGTCACTGTGTGAAACACATATTCTTTTAATATTCACATTCTTTGTGGTAACATCCAAATTCTTACAATCTGAGAGAGCTATTGAAAATGCATAAGAAGGTTTTTCATAAATAATTGTTTTGTTTTGAGAGTCATTTAGGGTATTGTCTATATCAGTAGCAGATGATACAGATATTAAAGAGTAATGTTCACTAATTGCTAAGTCCAAATGATTATTCATAGGTTCTTCTTCATTGTTAAAAGCTTCATTAATGTTACAATTGGCTGTTCTCTGTTCTATACATTTAAACTTATCCGATGCAATGTGTCCATCTATTACGATGGATTCATTATTATTCTTAAAATCATTCTTTACTTCTGCTTTTTTAGATTCACTCACAAATATATTATTTACAGTTTTAATTGCAGTTTCTATATTAAGTATATCTTTCTTGCTTGCAGATTCACCCTAAAACGAAAAAAAATACAATATTATACCACATAACATTTAGTACTATTTTTTAACACGGCTATAATTATTATCACTAAGCAAACATTATTGCATGGATAAGGATTTTCACAAGAGATAAGAGACCCCTCTTTACTATGAAGAAATATTGAATGCACTGTTCCATCTTTTATCTATTTCTATGTCAGTAACCCATTAATGACCCACTACAGGGTCGGGTCTCCTTCTCGTAATGAGAGGGATGTAGGCCTTAGTCCACCACGCTGGCCTACTGCGGGTTGGTGGACAATGACTATGTCTATGACTTATAATAAATTTGTTGAGCTGCCAATGACATTATACATTTGTGCAAGCTAATCTCAGGACTGGCTGAACCAATTTTAATTTTCAATACAATGAAATGAGGAAAACTGAAATAATGAAATAAGGAAACAATAAGGAAACAAGGTCCTGGGTTCGACAGGGAATTCTAGTCTATGAGTGTGAAGCGATATTAGATTAATTTCTTGTTTTTTAAGTCTGAGGTTTTTTTAATTATTTTATCCTTTTTCAATTATTACATTGTGTCTGTTGTGGGTTCTTTCAAATTTTTAATTTTGCTTATTTTCCAGTAGAAATATTCAAGAGATAAGGCAATAATTAAGGCAAGGTGATGCCTTTAGGTCTAGTTAGTAATATTCGGCAAAAACTTACCACATTTTCATTTTTACTAACATTTGCAGGTATGGTGCTATTTCTGTTAAGAGACAGTGAGATTCGTTTATTTTTTGGCCTCTGAAAAAAGAATGTATTATAAGAATTAGATATGGTTTATACGTTTAACTGGTATGAATGAAGTAATAATCCACTAACCAGCTATCTGTAATGACGAATAGAGGGTATCCAGGAATTTTGGTTGGCATGAATTAAATAAGACATTGTTAACGTGAAATTATTTACCTTTAACGTGCAATCTTGACTAGCCATCGAATTAACCGCGCACGGTTTGTACAAATTTAAACAAATTTATTTAAATAATTTAAATTTAATAATTTAATAAATTTATTTAAATAATTTTAATTTAAATAATATTAATTCATTATTTTCAAAACGAAAAAAAATACAATATTATGCCACATAACATTTAGTACTATTTTTTAACACAGCTATAATTATTATCTATCACTAAGCAAACATTATTGCATGGATAAGGATTTTCACAAGAGATAAGAGACCCCTCTTTACTATGAAGAAATATTGAATGCACTGTTCCATCTTTTATCTATGTCTATGTCAGTAACCCATTAATGACCCACTACAGGGTCGGGTCTCCTTCTCGTAATGAGAGGGATGTAGGCCTTAGTCCACCACGCTGGCCTACTGCGGGTTGGTGGACAATGACTATGTCTATGACTTATAATAAATTTGTTGAGCTGCCAATGACATTATACATTTGTGCAAGCTAATCTCAGGACTGGCTGAACCAATTTTAATTTTCAATACAATGAAATGAGGAAAACTGAAATAATGAAATAAGGAAACAATAAGGAAACAAGGTCCTGGGTTCGACAGGGAATTCTAGTCTATGAGTGTGAAGCAATATTAGTTTAATTTCTTGTTTTTTAAGTCTGAGGTTTTTTTAATTATTTTATCCTTTTTCAATTATTACATTTTGTCTGTTGTGGGTTCTTTCAAATTTTTAATTTTGCTTATTTTACAGTAGAAATATTCAAGAGATAAGGCAATAATTAAGGCAAGGTGATGCCTTTAGGTCTAGTTAGTAATATTCGGCAAAAACTTACCACATTTTCATTTTTACTAACATTTGCAGGTATGGTGCTATTTCTGTTAAGAGACAGTGAGATTCGTTTATTTTTTGGCCTCTGAAAAAAGAATGTATTATAAGAATTAGATATGGTTTATACGTTTAACTGGTATGAATGAAGTAATAATCCACTAACCAGCTATCTGTAATGACGAATAGAGGGTATCCAGGAATTTTGGTTGGCATGAATTAAATAAGACATTGTTAACGTGAAATTATTTACCTTTAACGTGCAATCTTGACTAGCCATCGAATTAACCGCGCACGGTTTGTACAAATTTAAACAAATTTATTTAAATAATTTAAATTTAATAATTTAATAAATTTATTTAAATAATTTTAATTTAAATAATATTAATTCATTATTTTCAAAAGGTATGGTTCTCATGTTCAGTTTCTACGCATGGAACTGTGGAATGTACACAACTGCTTCGAAAAATCGAAACTATAATAAACCTCCTTGGTCAGAAAATAATTTCTATATTATATAAATTTATATTTATATAAATATAGTTTTCGTATTATTTTCCGTGCTTGTTGCTCTGAAATGATCATCTAAAAATAATTCTGATTAGTCTGATTACCTACCTATTTGAGTTTGTCACCTGTCACCTGTCAACCCGTCATCAATCAGTTGCAGCCACATACATATTATTAGTCTATGTAGTTCGCGAACGAACTAGGTGGGAAGAGCGCTCGTTTAGGTGAACTACGCGAACTAATTCATTGATAGTCCCGCTCTTAGTTCTTTATAGTTCTTTTTATATTTTTTGCGTCCACATTACTAGACAGCGGCGTTCCCAACTTATAGGTTGTTTCCTCAGATTTAGGGGGTAAATAAGTGAGATGGGATTTTGTAGGGGTCTTTAATTTTTAGGGGTATTTTAAGGGATTTTTTGACTCTTTAATATTTTTAAATTGAAATATTAATTAATTTCTTGACCTAGCAACTTATAACGCCTTCTAGTACATAATTCTACAACCAGTAACCAGCGCACCGCTGACTTAACCACTGCGCCACCTGCAATAATCATAACTATATATTTTTCTTTATTTATTGTTCTTAATAAATTATTTCAAAAAGAACTAAATTGAACTAATGAACTAAAAGAACGAACTGGCTCGTCATTGGATATTGAACTAAACTGATCGCTCTCTGTGATGACCGGTTGGGCCCAAGACTACAGCCACAGCCACAGAGTCAGAGATGAGCTGACAAACTGACAGTTTGACCTGTCATTGACGCAAATTGAGATCATCCACAGATTAACACAATGCCACAGTCAAAAAAGCACCCACATAGAGCGCACTAAACTTATAGCGTCTGTGACCCTTCAACACATTTGAATTTAGTTTATTTTTTCAGTGAAAATGTAAAAGCAGCCAAGTTCCTATTACTTCCTATTGTTATTGAAAAGTTTTATAATAGACTTATATTAGAAATAATAATAAATAAAATAATTATTATTGGAAATAATCAAAGCATAAAATGGTTGGTTGGTTTTGATAGAGATGGACTCTATTAAAACCAAAGCAAGAGTTTTCCTTTCATAGGTGGTGATGTTTCCTAAATTTCTACTAAACGGTACCTATGTGATATTTGCCTCTATTTTCAGAGCCTAATTAAACAAGATAATAAATTAGAATTATAGGTAGTCCTTTTTATGGAGATAGTAGTAACGTTAACGTGTTTAACCTTTATGCACAGAGTACATGCCTTTATGTTACTTTTTATCTACAGCACTCTGATCTGATTAAATAGAAAAAATGAATATTATTGTTTAAGTTCAATGAACCGAATACCCGATAACCCGATTATTGAATATGAAATCAATTTCTGTTTGTTAAAAGTACACTCGGAACACCTCTAATGCCAGTGATTGAAAACTGGCGGCACGCTTCAAATCAACTTACGCGGCCTGAGGCCTCCTCCAAGCCTCCTCGAGTCAATCAAATTCAATCAATCCTCCTAGTAATAATTGGAAATAATCAAAGCATACCTAAAAAAAAAACAACTTTTATCCCACGTCACTCAAAACATTGTATTTGTTTGTTGCCATATACAATAGTTTTTATTGAATTTCCTTTTCCAGTTCTTTATTATTGATGCATTCTGTTTCGAATAGATTTAAATAATATAACAATAAACTGTTAGGACGGTAAAAAATGAATAATTAATTAGTTTTGGTAATATATTGAGTGAACAAAATGGACATAGTGGAGAAAAAGAAAATTATTGATTTTTATACCACCGTGAAAGGAAAATTGATTTCCAAATCTGGTCACTCTGAGAGTGTGAGAGTGGGTAATTTATAATTTTTTTTTAGTTTGGGATACGGTTTTGACTGGAGGAGTATCATCATTGTTTTGTGAAAAAATTTTTTGAAGGTCCTATAAAACTTTAGTCAAATAGACGGAAATATTCCTATTTATTACTCACGTTTTAACCTGGACTCAGTGTTTATGTGAGTATATTTATCATTTTAATTTTGTTAGGTTAGAAATGCATCAATTTATGCTGACTCCCGAATGATTCCGATAATAATCAAATTTATATTAGCTTATTTATTAGGGGCTGAAAGTGGCTTTTTTGTTATGTAAGTGCTGACAGTAACATGTATATTTATGGGTCCAGTAACAGTATTTTTTTACAGTTTGAGTATGTCTGAAAAAATCGATATTGCCTCTGAAAGCGAACTATGCAAAACGTAAATACCTAGTATGTTGACAAAACATTTAAAAATTAACTGCATCTTTTATTAAAGAACGGTAAATTTACTCTTAACAAATGTAACTTAGCATGGATTAAACTTAAGATACTATACAAGATGACTCGTTTAATACACTTATTTTATTTATTTAATATTTATCAGTACTTACTATAGTGTTTTTACGATATTATTTTTTCGCATATAATATGTATCCTGTATTTTATGTACTGTATATAAATATTTTAAAATATTGCTTCGGTGATTTCTACAACTTTACAAGGCAAGGGAGCAAGGCAGGATACTTAAAGAAAAAAAATTAAATGAAACAAGGCGCTTGAAAAAAACTGTTGCAAGCCATTGAGAGTAGGCAGAGATGTCTAAAATGGCTGGGACGAGAAGAGCCCGCAATCAGGCAACATCATTAGCCGTCCCTCGTCAGACTACAGTGTCTGACAATGGCAAGATGCGTCAGAGTCTGAGCCCTGAGGTCTTGGCTGCGATGAACAAGGAACAACTCCGAGCGGAATGCCGGAAAAGGGGTCAACGGTCTTCTGGCAACAAAAATGAGCTGGTATTATGATGGTTGTGTTATGGTGTGCTTTTTATAATTTATTTGCGGCCAGTACTGTGATGCTTTTCTCTGTTTTTTATTTGTACCTGATGTGAAGTTTTATTTAAGATATTATTATCATTGTTCTAATTAGCTTATTGTTGTGTGATTAGTAGTGCACCTAAATACATATATGTACACATGTAGACAGGCTGTTTATGTTCTGTTGGGGGAATGCAATGAGAATGCCAAGATATATGTTGATTATAAATTGATAAGTCATTGCATCATAATCTTTGCTTTCAGTTCATACCAGGGATGTTAGGGAGCTCCGTAACTGTAACCTAAACTATTGGATAGCGTGTCTAGTCTTCAAAGATCAAATGTTTATGAGCAGGAGAAAATTAAATTTAAAACATTTTTTCATCAATGAAACTAACCAGTAAAAAACGATTTTTGTTGGCATTTTATTTATAAATTTCTGAATTTTCACATGTTTTGTCTTAAATGCAGAACTATGTTTTCCATATGAAACTGTAAAGTTTAGCCATATATTGTATTGCAATTTCAAAAGCTTAATAAGTATCACCGTAATTAGGCTAAATTACAATTTTAATTTTGCATGATATTTAATTTTATGAAATATGTTATTATGTTTTTATTAGTCATGGATTCAATATACTTTTATGAATGCTAAAAATGTAGAATAAGCTGTTCTAGACTTCAACAGAAACTTGGTAACAGTTTCCAACTGTCTCCTTTAGGTCATTTGTCCATCTCATCAGAGGGCAGCTTCAATTTATTTTTTCAATATGTGGTTTGCTATTCAAGGACCTTTTTTCCAAGGTTATTGGTCCATTGAACGATTTGGCCCATTACCACTTTAGTTTGCTAACTTTAAGAGCTATTTCAGTTAGTCTGGTTTGTTTACGAATTTTATCATTGCACATTGAGTCATCTAGAGAAATATTAGGACCATGCCTCCACCATAGCGAGGTCTTATAACCTTGACAATAGACGAAGCTGAATCAATCTAGAGTCCCCTAACGTAGTTACGACTAGTAAGTAGTCCCAAAGACGTAACATAGTTACGTACTACTTGCTTATTACGTACTTCTCTGTAAACGGATGCCTTGGCATCGACTCGGTCGGCTATCGATTCAAATTCTGCGCATTTATCTACTTATTCTGTCGCTCATTTACTCTAATTGATAGATGATTGTTACGATATCAGGCGCCTTTCTACCGAGTTGATTGGCAAACATGATTTTACACAAATTTCCATAAATTATATAAAATTGTGTCTACCATTTATGGGAAGGACGTTGGAAAAGTATTCCTCTTCGCATTATTAAAATTGCTATTAACTATGCGAACTATACGGTTTTTACTCATCCTACAGGAAATGTTAAGATATTTGGACACGATTTTCTTTGCGCAGCGTAAACCAGAGTGTAGAATAGCGGCTAGAAAATCTAGAAATCGTCAGGTAAGGAAAATGCGTTACATACCACAGGCGACCTTCCTCTCTGTTTCTACATGATTGTGTTATGTGTATGTATTTACGAGAAAAAATGAGGAACTCCGGTTTTTTATATAAAGATCCGTATTGAAATTTTGAATGCTTAGGGGCGTCACTTGAATCACTTTAGAAATGAGAACGGCAAATTAAGGTTATGGTTATAGCAAGATAAAGGGACCGAGTGCTACTTGAGCCCATTATGGTTCGATTATTATATCTTTTTCTACCAATATAAAAACTTTATGATGATAAAAAATCATTCTTGAGTTTCCTCTAGAAGTCTAGATGTTTTCCTTCATCGTTACAAAATATGTAACATTAAATTTTGTAACACTCTCGTGCGTCTAATGGGTAAGACACGCTTGTGCCTCTCAGTGTGAGTATAAATAAATGTAGTCAAACAAAGACCAAGAATCATAATTGTTGCTCTTTAGTGAGAAACCAACAAACTTCTAAGAACAAAGGAGACACGACGCACGTCCGCAATAATTAATGCGAAACAACGCAGAATTTGAGTCCCCATTTAGCTCGAGTGTGATGAACCGAGTATTGTTCCCGAAATCCCTTCACATTATTTCGCTTACTGTCAACTGAAACATCAAACATTACTTATGTTTATCTCCGCACATGTCGATTTATTCTTGTGTGAAGTTAGATTTTTGCATCAATTACGACGATCATTTCAGTCACGTTAAGGCCTTGTCCTAATTGCGACTACAAAATCGGTCGTTCAAACAAGTTGGTAGTACGACAACGTCATTCAGAGACCTGTGTTGTATTTTGAATTTGCAGTGTTGGTCGGTCTGTTATGAAGATGTATTTGCCAGTACGAAAATGATTGACTTTAGTTGACGTAGAGCTACGATAGGTTCTTAATTCTGTGTGCCAGTCAGTAAAAACGATTTTTTATAAGAAAATTAATTAATGTATTATGTTTATTTATAATTTAAGCAGGTGTCTTACAAGTGTGTCTCTTAATTCGTTTCCCCGTTTTGTGGGGGAAATGTAATTTGAAAATTATTTTCAATGATTGCTGCTAAAATCTTCCGCTTCTATAAAATTAATTTATGACCGTGTCAACAATGCAGAGCATTTTATACATAACTAACGTTTTAAAGAATCGAGTGCAGGTTATTTCAAGATTTCATTCAAAATAAATATTGGATAGATTAAGCTCATTGAAATAATTAAAAAACTCGATGCAGAATAATTTAATATACATAATATTATTATGCCGAAATCAGTTAATATTACTTTTTTTAGCAAGAATCCGAAAAGGGGCCCCAAGAGAGGGCCCTTTTGCTCAGTCGCCTCAAAAAAATTAAAATATATATTATTTTACTGAATACTTGTTCAGATTTCTCGAAATTTTCGTTTCTTGCAAAAATAATGTTGATTAGGTAATTGCCAGAAAAAATCACTTCGCGTTATAAAGGTGGCCCCCAAAGTCGTAACGTATAAGTCCAGACCACTTGTATCATCTTATAAACCTTTTGTCGGAAGCAGTGAAAGCATTACGTGATAACAAGAAGTACACGGACGCTTCGATGAAAGTGCAAACCATGCAAACGGTTGGATAACAATAAATTACCTACGTATTTCTATGTAGTTATATGTTGTACCCATTATAGCCCAAGAGCTAGCAGGCATTTTTCGAGAAGTGTTTGAGGCATCATAAAATCGTTTTGAATTGATTATTTATTATACGAACACCAAAAATGCAGATCCGACTGGCGAGTCATAGAATTTAACCAAGTCCTTAATGATTGTAGAGCGATTTCTGCTAAAAAAGGGTGAGATATTTTTAACAACATTTAATTAAGTACTTATGGAATTAAAAATAAAAAGCCAGAACATGATTTTATGATGTCTCAATAATGATATTGCCATCTCTTGGGCTATTCGGTTGAGCCGTGCAAAATTGAGAGAAAATACCTCAAACGGTTCAAACGCTCCGCATACTTAGACACTGTAACAGGAGCCTCATAATATAATATGTTACATATTTTAGTTCCCTTGAACAAAATATAATTCATTTCATTTAAAGTCTCATTTTTATTTTAAATCAATCACCAAAGTTTTTGCGTGATTGTCAAACCAGCCGACTGATTTTTAATAAATAAATTCATTGTTGGTGTGATTTTTAATCAACCTAATTTTTTGTACATTCAAGAAAATAGACTGAAGAGATCCAATTACTGATGATTACTAAAATGACGACTCTCTGGACATTTATTTGAAATTGTAGTTGCAGCAGTTTTCTTTTACAGTATATGTACTAAATTATTAGCTTTTTCTGTTAAATGCTCAGAAACATGGCCACGCTAATATTACCGTGACATGGCTGATATAGGTGAAATATTCAGTTGAGGTGATCGGGTAGCCAGTTATTAATAGACCCTAGTGTTTATATAAATCAATACTGTTGATACTCGTAGATAAGTATCGCATTCTACATCGGTATTTTTACTGGCCTTTGTTCTATTCTATCCCTCCTCGAGTGTTTTTATTGTGAACTTAAATAATTAAATTCAAGTACTAACCTGGTTTTGTCTGTCTGGTTTGATTGGCGGTATTGACAATAGGTGTTTGTTACTGAATTGTACAGTTCTGGATTCAAATCTCACTGTCTTGTTTACTTTAATGTGACCTGTCATGTTACCTGAGAGTTTTCGGTAATGTTCTCAAAAGCATGCGAAGTCTGATTTTATCAATAAAATTGGCAAGCGTGGTTCACCGAGCCCAAGGCCCTTTTCATTCTGACAGGTTACTTGTCCAGCAGTGAGTGACACACTAGTAAGATATACAAATTTTAAAGATCTTTCAATAATAGCGCCTGAATTTGAAATATAAATCGATTCGTTCAAGTATTTCTCACAAAAGCGAGGGCGTCCTAATCATGTCACGGTACTTCCGCGTAGTGCTACAGCTACTAGTACTACTACACTCCCATACACTACCCAGAGGATGCTATCATTATAGATAGATAGATTGATGGAACAACGAACGTACTATCATTTGAATGCAGGTCAGTGGACCTGCGCACGCGTCAGTCACACGCGACGATCACGCCACCACTCGATTTCCGTAAAAGTATTCACCTTGATTCAGCATTATCGACCCTAATGCATTATTAAAAGAGTCTAATTTTTAATACTCTTTTAAGTGTTATATAAATATGTCACAACATTGCATTTTCAATTCTAACGTGTTGTTCTAAAGATGAAATTTGTAAATGGAAAAAGGATAGACATTGTTTCGTAAGCTAAATTGTTTGCAATTCAGTTTTGGAGGGGCGCCACGGTGTGCGGTTGTCAGCTGTTTTCATCAATTAAACATTATATTTAGATAATAAGTGCTATGGATCTATCCGTATGATCACATACCTATATTAACTGTATTATAATTGGATAAACTTCCGTTTAGCCAATACCTCCGATAGATCTGAATTTTGGTACCTGGAATGGTTGGTGGTGGAAATTAAAACTACTTTTAAATATTATACTTTATCCCATTATACAGCATAGCATGCAAAAATATGCATCTTTAAATAATAACACCTCCACAGATAGAAACTGCCTTAGTTTCTACTGTGGAGGTGTTAGGCCCTTAGTTACCTTAGGCTCTAAGGTTCCCAGCTTTATTTAAAAGCCCGTCGAATGATAAGTACCAAGACTACTAAGCATTGTTCCATTACATAAGCATAGTTAAAATCTAAACCAAGTGACACAGAATTAAAGGAATGTAGAATTCGTACCGGTTTAATTTTAAAATAGCGATTAATCGATTTTCTACGCCGAAACCGTATCGAACGCTGCCTCGGCCTGGCCTCAAACGAAAGTGAAATAGAGAGAGTCGAATCCGAGGCACCAAAAGTGAGTCTGAAGTTTTTTGAAAGTGAAATTTCAACGTGCTGTCACGTCACAAATCCCATTTATTTAACCGATGACGCCGCAGAATAAACTCGTATTGTCGCAATCAATGGTTGCTCCCGTAATATTACGTTAAACTTGTTCGAATCTCGACGTATATTGGCGTCTGTATCTTTAAACATTTAAGATCGAAAACTGCTTGTGTTTGTGGCGTTTAATATAGATGTTTTATTGTTGCGGTTTTGTAACTTTAATGTGTATAAAGTTAGGTCTTAATCGAAATATTTAAACGTCATCAAAAAAGTTAGAAAGTGCAGTGTTTGTGTAACTGTTATGTGTTGATTTATTTATACGGCCAAATACATATAATATCACGGCTAAGAAGAGCTAGGTAATTCTAATCTAGGTATATGTGAAATCTAATTTACTTATCGTTAAGACTTACTGCGAGTTTTTTACTTGTTTGCCAGTAGTTTGGCGAGTAATTAGGTGAAGTAAAAAATGTGCTTTAGTATAATTCCGGCTATTTTGATACTATGTTTTTAGTATTCAGCTATTACGTAGGTACCCAGTTACCTACTCGTAGGTAAGCTTTTTAACTACAAAATCGCTACTGGATAAACGGTATAATATATGATGATGTCCATATTTCTAAGAATGTGGAAGAATATCAAAATTAGTGATCCAGTTACATAAAAATAACAAATTCGTATAACTATATATTTATAAAAACTTCATAAATCATTATTTGAAACAAAGGTTATTTAGAACGTGCAACGTCATATTAAAAGTTTGTTGTTTTAGTTCGTTGTTTTGTAGAAGTAAGTATAAATAGAAATATTATTATTTCATGCTTATAAATTAATGTTTTTATATTTCGTCAAGTTCCTATTTTTTAAATCTAAGACGGTACTAAATATTATGTTTTAACTTTTTAGTAATAGGTACTGCAAGTAAAAACATAATTAAAATTGTTACTAAATTAAATCGTATTTCAGTTTACCACATTTATCTGTAATTTTTTTCATTGTAAAAAAAATACTTGATATGTGGGACACGTAGATTACAAGTATGTGTCTGACTGTTAATGCAAATTGTTTTTAAATTATTGTTTAAAATTATTGTGAAAAAAACTGTAAGTTATTTTACGAGTGTGTGTCATGGTTTATTTTTTTGGTTATTCAATTTTTAAATTAGGTAAAAAATTATATTGTATTTGGTCACATTGGTTTAACTGTTTGTGGTGTTAATCTGTTTTTACATAATGCATGTATTGTTTTAGTTAACTATTACATATTTCCACAAATGCACTATTTTTGCATGTTTGAAATTTTGTTGCGTAAAATTATGTTTACATTAAAATAAATTGCTTATTGATGTTCAGTGATGACTAATACAAGTGACTATTATATTTGTGAAAAAAGATAATTTTGGTGAATATTAATGTAAACTTAATTTTGCCTATGCGTTGTTTAGATTTTCAGTGTTATTTATTAGAATAAGTTAGTTTTTATTTAAATCATACGAAATTGTATATATTTGCACTAATCGATATTAATTACAAAAATATTTTTTGTTAAATTTGATCAAACAATTATTAATTTATTATTTTATTTTTTTAATTTAAATACAGCCATATGCCGTTTTGTACTGAAATAAACGTAGGCAAAGTCAAGGCCGCAGTTAGTGACATATATTTTACTAACGTTATCTTATAATCTTATAAATTATTCAAAATTACATATTTTAATATGACATTATGAGATGGGGGACTTCCTACTCTGTCTTGGCTACAAGAAATCTAATGTTTCTTAATCATAATGTTATCGCTGTGATAATAATGAGACTTTTATTATCTATTGTTGCCTTGGCAGTTCCTAGCAGATAAATAAAATGTACCTATCTACACATCGGGAGTATAGCACAAAATGATCTTGAGAAAGTAATTTTCTATAGTCAAATCTGGAAATAAAATTCAATCTTTTAATGTGGGGGCTACATTCCTTTTACGGCCATGGCACACCAACATCTTTCATGTTATTGCAATCTCGTTTGGTTTTGAAGTCTACTGCTAATCTGAATTGAAATAAACATTATTATGCCTCTAAATAGTCATCGCCCAAGGTCTTGTGCCCTTTAAATATCACCATCGTCAAATATTTTAAGTTTAAAAAAGCGTAACTTTACCCAATTCAATATAATAATTTTCTAATAATATCTAACGCCACCTATAAATTGAAAACAAAAATATCCTGAAATCGACAAGGTTAACTTGGGTAATTTTGAATCTCTGGTAATTTTGAACCACAGCAAAAAGAAAGATGTAATTTTTTTTTGGTTACTAAAATCGTATGTAGGTAATCAAAGTTATAAAGCGGCAGTTCTGTGGCGAAAAATCCCGTATCCATGTCAGTGAAAGAAGGTGGTTCATAGTCCCCCAAAAATGTTCAAAGTTCCCCAAGTTGACCCTACGCTAGGTTTATGATTTTTTTTTAAAGTATCGATGTTTTTTCCTTTCAGCTCGCCCGTCTCGGGTACTACAAGCTGGCGGCGGCGGTGCAAGCGGACTCTGAGCAGCGCCCGAGGAACGGCATCACTCACGTGCTACCCAAGGAGATCAGGTCTGTCTATAACTGTTGTAATTTGTAATTAATTTCTAGTTTTAAATAAAACACAGCGTACGAGTCGAGCAACGTGCAACGAACGGAAAGAACTTTTATTCATAGACTATAGACACCCATAGATAAACAACAGACTAATAATAGAGTAAAAACAATCAGCGTCTACAGATTACCTAAAGATATTTTGCAATCTACAACACCCCCACTCAAAATATTCTTATTACAAATAACATAATAGGTATGCCTACCCATTAAACATAAACAACAATACAAATCAGTTAATTATACTGGAACAACACCAAGTTTTTGCATAAATTTATAGTGTTTTATTTCTGTCAACCCCTTTGTTAATAAGTCAGCAGGCATTTCTGCAGTATTTAAATATTTTGTTTCCACAAGTTTAGAGTTAATCACATCTTTAATAAAATTATATCTAACATCAATATGTTTTGTACGTTTATGAGACTGATTATTTGCAAGCTTCAATGCACTTTGACTGTCACTATAAATTACAATTTCATTACAGGTGCCTAATAATTCCTTTTCCAAATTCCTTAAATATATAGCCTCTCGACATGCATCAGATAAGGCCATATACTCTGCCTCACAACTGCTTAGAGCGATAGTACGTTGTTTTTTACTTTCCCAAGAAATGGCAGCTCCAGATTTAGTGAAACAAAAACCTGTATATGAACGTCTATCCATTTTATCACTAGCCCAATCTGCATCAGCATAACCTTCTACTTCTGCCTTTTCTTTAGAATATTTTAGACAATAATGTTTAGTTTTTGACAAATACTTTAAAACTCTTTTAGCATAATTCTAATGAATATATGAATAACAATTATTAAATTGGCTTAGGTATGATACAGAATATGCTATATCCGGCCTTGTCAGCACGGCCAAGTACATAAGACAACCAATCAGCTGCTGATATGGTATCTGATCATCTGGTTGTTCTGATCTTTCAATATTTAACTTTACCTCCATTGGAGTATTATATGTTTTACAGTCCTTCAAATTAAACCTGCTCAGTAACTGATCAATATAATTCTTTTGACATAAAGTAACAACATTATTTTTCCTATCAAAATTAACAGACATACCCAAACATTGTTTAATAGGTCCTAAGTCTCTAATTTTAAAATTATTACTCAACATTTCTTTCAGATGTTTCAACTCAATCTCATCATTAGAAAAAACAAAAAAATCATCGACATATAATGCCACCATAGTTTGTTTACCATTGTTACTTTTTGTATATAAACAAGGTTCTAATTTAGATTTACTATATCCATCTAGTAACATACAAGTATCTACCTTTGTATTCCAAGCTCTGGATGCTTGTTTCAGACCATATATAGCCTTCTTTAATTTAAGAACTTTATTATTATCTGAACACAAAAATCCTATTGGTTTTTGCATATATATAGTCTCATCCAAGTCTCCATTTAGAAATGCTGTCTTGACATCATAATGTACTATATCTAAATTTAATTGAACTGACAATGAAAACAATAGTCTCAGTGTACTGTGTCTCAAAACTGGGGAAAAGGTCTCACCATAGTCCACGCCATACTTTTGAGAACAACCTTTAGCTACCAGTCTTGCACGGTAACGCACACTATTTTCACTTTCAGGTTTCTTTTTCAGAACCCACTTACACTTCACAACACTTACACCACTAGGAGTGTCCACAATCTCCCACGCATGGTTTTCTTCAAAACTTTTAAGCTCCTCTTCAATGGCCTTCTGCCAATGTTCTTTCTCGGGTCCCTGAAGAGCATCTTCTACATCTAGCTCTTCCTCAAAAGTTTTACTTTCTGCACACATGAATCCATATCTTTCTGGCTTTTTTCTTGTTCTCCTTAGTTTGATTGTTGGTTCAACACTTTCATGTGCTTGTAATGAGTCCTCACTAGGTACATTTATACTTTCAGTAGAAGCAAATGAGTCATTTGTTTCATCAGTCTCCTCATTATCCCCCACTGGATCTGGATGTTCTCTCTGGATACTGAGTTCTGGCTTTATAGCCCTCTCCAGGTCATCATTTTCTTTAACTTCAATAATACACTTGTTTTCTTCGTGTTTGTCTTCAATGATGACAACATCTCTACTCGTTGTTATTTTCTGAGTTGTAGGATTATACACTCTGTATCCTTTGACATTTTCCGGATAACCTACCAAAATACACCTTTCAGATTTCTTATCTAATTTATGTCTCTTTTCTTTCGGAATATGCTTCATGACTGTGCTGCCAAATACTCTAATATGACTAAGATTTGGCTTAATTCCTGTCCACAGTTCATATGGTGTACGGTTGTCAAGTCCAGTTTTTATAATCCTATTCTGAAGGTAAACAGATGTGTTAACAGCTTCTGCCCAAAATCGTTTATCCAAGTTAGCTTCATACAAAAGACATCTAGCTTTTTCTAAAATTGTTCTATTCATACGCTCACAAAGACCGTTCTGTTCCGGTGTATAGGGATTCGTTTTTTGGTGAATTATTCCCATTTGTTTCATATAAAGATCGAATTCCTTGTTACAATATTCCAGGCCATTATCACTGCGTAGAATTTTAATTTTCTTAGATGTTCGATTTTCAACCTCCGCTTTATAATCTTTAAAGCACTTTAGGGCCTCACTCTTACATTTCAAAAAATAGACATAGGTCATACGACTGTAGTCATCTATAAATAATAAAAAATACCTGGATCCTCCCAGCGATACTTTTTCCATCGGACCGCAGATGTCACTGTGTACTACATTTAAAATATCAGTACTCCTATTTCCTTCATGAGCAAAAGGCAATCTATTTTGTTTGCCCTCGCAGCACACTACACAATTCATTTTGCTTATATCTGCTTTCTTGTCCAACATTACTCCTTCTACAGCATTCTGCATGTTATTAATGTATTGGCTATTAACATGCCCCAGCCTGCGGTGCCATAACTCCGGTGACTCAACAACTGCAGCCATAAGGTAAGTAGGCATGTTTAATTTGTAAACACCATTGATTAGACATGCTGTGGCTACTAATGTGTTATATCTGTTAAAGATATTACATCCATTATCAGTAAAGGATACTTTATTTCCCTGTTTTATCAACTGACTCACTGACAATAGGTTCGTAGTCAGGCTCGGCACACACAAAACATTTTCAACGATAACCTCAAAGTTATATGCACTGGTCGAAGTCGTAATTTGTACGTTTCCACAACACGATACCGGCACTTTAGTCTGATTTGCCACCATTATCTCCTTTGTACAGGTAGAATAACAAGGGTCCATGATCCAATGTTCATTACACGTCAAATGTGAACTTGCGCCCGAGTCGACATACCAGTCACGCTTATTAAAACTTCCATTAATAAATACTGCGCTGAATGCATTTGTGAACTTTTTATCACTTCCAGATGTATTCTTTGAATATACCACATCTTTTTTATCACATTCATTACGGTAATGGCCGAACTGTTTACACTTGTAGCATTTGACATTTTGTTTCTTCATGACAGATTTTTGCGCGGGTGCGCCATCTTTGATCACAGACTTTGATTTTTTATTATGTTGGTATCGGAAAGACGCCAATGCATTCCCATCTATAATTTCCGGTTCCATGTCCATAAGTTTCGATTTAATGGCGTCGGTACTTATATTCATACCGGAATGCTCAATAGCCATTATCATTGGCATGTATTTTTCCGATAATCCAGCTAACATGATCGATCCAATCCACTGGTCACTAATGTCAAAACCCGTTCCCGCCAACTTTTGGCCGGCTTCAACGATTTGAGTTACATAGGACGACATCGATGTGCAATTTTCTAAACGGATAGATATGAGATTTCTTAGAAGACTTATTTTCCTGGTGAATCCTGAGTCATCAAATAACGCCTTCAACTTTTCCCAGAGTTCCTTTGAAGTTTGCACATTTTTGATATGGACGTAGATTGATGGGTCAATCGTTAAAATCAACTTCGCTTTCGTTCTTGCATCATCTGCAGCTTCAGGTGCGGTTCCTGGCTCCGGTTTAATGCACTTAACCATGCCTTCCAGCACAAGAAAATTCTCTGCAGCAAAACACCAGTCACAATAGTTCTCCCTACCTTTTAACTTTGGTACACTAACTAAGTAACTTGAGTTGCTCGACATTTCTAATTACGTAAATTAAACTTTAGTCCATAAAAATGACTGACTAACGCAATACGCACGACACAAACTGGGCACATAACCTGTTGTAATTTGTAATTAATTTCTAGTTTTAAATAAAACACAGCGTACGAGTCGAGCAACGTGCAACGAACGGAAAGAACTTTTATTCATAGACTATAGACACCCATAGATAAACAACAGACTAATAATAGAGTAAAAACAATCAGCGTCTACAGATTACCTAAAGATATTTTGCAATCTACAACAATAACCCATAAATGACCCGCTGCAGGGTCGGGTCTCCTCTCACAATGAGGAGGATGTAATTTTCATAAGTCGAGTGCACTCACATACGGGGAACAGTTTATCAACTGTATAGTTAGGATACAGTTGTTATTATGAAATAATCAGTTAAAACAACATATTCTTGCAAAGGTTACCTACACTTTAATAGGCAGTGATCGTGACGCAGATGTCTTTTTAACCTTTCCTGTGTAGTACTTACTACAAAAGTTTATTCATATTATATCTGGCCTACTGATACGTATTACTTATCCATAATACTAATTGACATATTGACTTGCGAATAGGATATAGTCTTCTATTTTTGAGTGCTGTTAATAAATAACCATGGCTCTTTAACTCAGAACGGATTATTAATAGGTTTATTCGTATTAGTCACCTGTCTATTATATTTCTTGTTGTAAAATATTATAGCATTACGCTTTATAACGCAGTTCTGCATGACAAGCCACAGTCGATCAATAGATACATGTGAAAGCGGTAAATAAAAGCATGTTAAAAACGAATTCAGATGAGTGATCTGCGTAAATACTTACCTAAACAATAATTAAACATCTTTACAAAATCAAATATTCTACAGAAAGTTCCTTCATTAGAAGGAAAATCCCTGAGGTTGAGTTCAATAAAACTTGAATAGGATCAACTTGGGTATCATTGAATCCATAAGGTAACTAAACCACAAAATTGGACAATTTGGTAGTCATAACAATAAAACGATAAAACGGAAAAACACAATATAAAATTCAATAAAAAAGAAATTATTAAACATTAATAACGTTTTTTGTGGTCACCCAAAACTGGCTAGCGTTATACACTATCTATGGCTATATCCGCCTTCATTGAGTAGATTCATACACCCTGAAGTGTTGCAGATATCAATATCATTAAAAAAATATTCATTGAAATATACTTCTGTCCTGGTAGGTACGCATACGCATACAATATACATAATATGGAGGCTACACCTACTGATCTAAATAAATACTGATCAAGCATCAAAAGCATTCCAAATAGACTGTTTAGATGAAAAAGATGTAATCAATCTTGTTGATACCTCCATAAAATATCCATTACGCGACAGCATATCCCTTCTGAGAGCTCTGTTAAATATCACTTAATAATATATTCAGTATTAGCGTTCTCTGGCTTCGTTAGTAGGTATGTCAGTGTGTGAACTGAAATTAAGGTTAATTTTAACAAAAACCAAAAGAGTGGTAACTTTCCTAACACACCAGGTGCAAGCAATTTCTTCTGCTAATCCCAAGTCCCCAACCCTACAGAATTTAGAGCGATCGTCTGCCTCAAGAGAGGAACCTTCATCTTCCTTGACCTTGTCAAGAACATTCTCGTTGGCTGTAATATATCTATGTATGTACCTCAAAAAGGTCGTCGAATGGCGACCACGTTTAGGCAAAAGGAGCTCAGGCCGCCCTCCGACCAGGTGGACTGATGACCTGAAGAAGACAGCGGGAAACCGTTGGATTCAGAGGGCCCAGGACCGGGCGGAGTGGCATCGATTAGGGGAGGCCCATGTCCAGCAGTGGACTACTAAGGGCTGAAAGGAAGGAAGGAAGGATGTACCTCATATCAGGTGGTATGGG
Organism: Erynnis tages; assembly: GCA_905147235.1. Taxonomy (NCBI): domain Eukaryota; kingdom Metazoa; phylum Arthropoda; class Insecta; order Lepidoptera; family Hesperiidae; genus Erynnis; species Erynnis tages. The sequence continues at coordinate 5,124,784 of LR990092.1, forward strand.
TTTGATGACGTTTTGTTTTTAAATTACAACAACGTTTCTGAGATTCGTACCTACCAAACTCGATTGAAATCTATTAAGCAATATTACCTACTCATTTTATTCTAGTGATATAAAAGGATGAATCATTGTCTAAGCCCTTTTTATTTTTATTTCAACGTAAGCTTAAAGTAACACTGTTTTAGGAAATTATAGTAGAACCCCTGCGTGCTTGCTTGCTCCATCTAAGTATCCCTTAATCCTATTAAATGACGTATTAAAATCGAAAACATTGCTAAATGGATCAGTTCTTCGAGTACAAACAGACGAGTAAATAGAAGTGATTAAAATTCATGAGGGAAATCAGAAATCACGACAGACATTTCAGTGTCAAACTAAAAGCAAAACTATTTTGGTCAATTCCAACGATCCTATCCATCGGGATATTCAAATTTCAGTCGTCGGTTCGGTTTCGTAGAGTCAACTAGTTGTGGGAAATAAACAAGTGGAAGCTGTATTATTTTATGCTTAGAAAACATTAAAGTCTTTATTTGTATCAAGAAAGGTATACTGTCAGACGATGTTGTTGTTGCAAAAGTTTAATAAACGGGTTGCATTGCCTTGTACTTAATGAATTAGTGTATTAATTAATCTTATCAAATCATAGGTTATTGTGATTTATTTAATAAAAAGAAATAAACAATCAAATTTCAATTTTGAAAAAATAAGTCACTTATTTTTTTATAATATAAGGTATACATCGATTTAGCAATCAAGTGTCTGCCTTCAAATGTTTAATGGTTATTTCAGTCCATAGTTTCACGATTATTTCTTCTTTTTGCAGGACTAAATCCGTTCCAATGGATACGGACAGCCTGGTGCTCTGGCGGCGACCGCTGACCACTCTAGAGTACTTCTTCAGAGAACTGTTCATACTTATCTCAGTGGGCTTGCAACGGTAAGCACTTTAATGACTGACTTAACTTTTTTGTAGTCCTAGAGCATACTGCACTCGGTTTCAGTGACGGAGATCGATGGAGATTTCGGCTAGTGGGTAAACGTTGGATGTTCCTTAACTGCATTAATTCCAAGTAGTAACGAATCAATTCCAGTAGAACTTGTTTTTGGTAGGTTTTTTCTTTCGATTTTTTGGAACAGCCTATTCCCGTTTTAACGAACTTATGTGTTCTATGTTACACACAATTATGTGCATAATTTTCAACCGACTTAAAAAAAGAGGAGGTTATATTGAGTCGAATTGTTCAATTGAATATTCGGCTCCCATTTTCTAACCGTGAATTTAAACGTTGTTTATTATTATTGTGGAACAATATTTTAAAAATCTTACTTTACATTTCAGGTTACTAGCCTACAAGTTATTAGCACTAACAGTAGTTCTGCTAAGCGTCAGCACTGTCGTCTCGTACTATGTCAGCGGACCGCACCAGGCGTATGTACATGTAAGTAATCTTACCCTAAAAATATATCCAAACATTTGTTTTTAAGTATTTTAATTTTAAATTTGCTATTTGAAAATCGTTTGCTAGCACATAAGATTTGTGCACAGGTTGTTAAACTTTTTATAATAATTTTCAACTCATTTGATCTTGCTCTACTGGACATAATGATACCTATCTATAGGTACATGTATGTAAATTGTTTTCCGTACTCTAGTCAGCGTAGTTAATTAATACCTCAGAATCACTGGGTTTACTCGCAGGATCCCAATGAATGGCTGAAGAATCACCCAGAAATTGGCAATTCCAGAATGTTCCAGTATGGCACTGGCACCGGACTGTACAAACTTACATGTCCTTGTGTAAAATAAATAACGCTTCACACTCATAGCCCCACACTAGGATTCCCTGTGTCGTGGGCGCCATGGACACACATAAGACAAGAACTCAACACACCCAAACCAGAAACAGACATTCAAATTCATCATTCAAATCTCTGCTCTGCTGGGAATCGAACCCAGGACCTTCCGCGCAGCGCACTCGTGTCTTAACCACTGCGCCATTAGGGTCGTGTGTGTTGTGTTCCTTCTTAACTTACCTGCATATTGATGGAACATTCTGGAAGATGTACATACCTCTACCTCTTTCTTTCTTCTTTTGTTTCCTCTTTCCAAAGGTTGTCTGAATTAAATCACTCTATAGCGATAAGACCGCCCTTTTGTACTTTGTCTCAATGTGCTATTTAATGTCAACGTTCCTTTTGAGACAATAAATAGTTTTAATTTAAATAGTATTGTATTGTATTGAAGATGTCTTCTAGAATGTTCTACCAGATTCCGTTTCCCTTGCAGTTAATAGTGTCGACGCTAGCGTGGTGGGGCTGGTGGGTGGTGCTGGGCGTGTGCAGCTCGGTCGGGCTCGGTACGGGGCTCCACACGTTCCTACTGTACTTGGGGCCGCATATAGCGCGCGTCACGCTCGCAGCCTACGAGTGTGGATCTCTCAACTTTCCTTCGCCGCCGTATCCTAATGAGTAAGCGTTTTAGTATCTCATTTTAATCACAAAACTCATTTTTATTGAGAATATATAATCTGAGACATGTTTTTTCTGTGGAATTAATGCATAGGCTGAAAGTCGAAAAAGAACAACGAAAATATAATGATTTGCTGAGAGTTTCAAGTGCAAGCTCAAGGTCACTCTGAGAGTAACAGAGAGAGCTGTGTCTGGTATTCCTCAGAGACAATTATAAAATCGGCTGACCGAAGAATTGATAGACAGTGAAATGCTCAGCCTAAGAAACCCCTGTACTGGTTAGATAATTTTTGCGCACATTCCAAAGGCCTCTTCTCGTAAAAAGATTTACCATCCATCTGCCTACATTACCAGTTTTATTAGAGCTTACATAAACTTACTGCGAAGGCAAGACAATTTTAATCTAGAGAAAATGTCAGTCAAATTTAACCAATTGAGTATTCTTCCAGCATCATCTGTCCCACTGAGATCGACCCGAAGAGCGCAGTGTCGATATGGAGCATAATGGCCAAGGTGCGGCTAGAATGTATGATGTGGGGCGTGGGCACCGCGCTGGGGGAGCTGCCCCCGTACTTCATGGCGCGCGCGGCCCGACTGTCCGGGGGCGGCGTGGCGGAGCTGTCGCACCCTGACGACTCCAGGACGGGCAGGTAAACAATTAAATATACATACTAGAAGTAAACAATAAAATATACATACCTACTAGAATTTTGGCGATTTCCGCCACTCGTTAATATATGGCGCCGCAGGTATCTTGAATCACGTCGTCGAAGTTTTCTAAATCGCTGGCATATCGGAACATGAATACGTCACATACGGCGGGATTACTTCACATAACAAATCATCCTGTGTATGCTGTGATATTTCCAGGGTGGGCGGTTAATGGCTAAAATATTAAATGCCATACTACAAAAACCACATACTGGAATACGTCACATAACAAATCTCTCTGTATATGCTTTAATAGTTCCAGGACGGGCAAGTAAAGTTTATATTATAAATATTAGAATGTTAACCACTGTGGCATAGTGGCTAGTGACCAGGCCAATGCCTCGTGTGTTATTGTCTCGAGTCCATAGTAAAACCTAATTTATGAGGTAGTAGAGCTATAGTAGCTCGTCCGGAAAGGTAGCTTACCGCCAGCCTGTAAACCGTTGTAACATTAAAATATTTGTGTACAACTACCTGAAATCACACATATTCACAGAATATTTTTGTCATTTTCAGAGCAAAAGTGATGGTACAGAAGCTGGTCCAACGTGTGGGTTTCGCCGGTATCTTGGCTTGTGCTTCCATCCCCAACCCTCTGTTCGACCTGGCCGGCCTCACCTGCGGCCACTTCCTGGTCCCCTTCTGGACCTTCTTCGGGGCCACCCTCCTCGGCAAGGCCGTCATCAAGATGCACATCCAGAAGATGTTTGTCATCATCGCTTTCAACGAGACTCTCGTTGGGTAACACCAGTTTTCTCAATTGATAGTCCCACCGAAGGCATTTTATCATGTTGCGGAAAAAATATGAAATAATTTATTTTACTAGCAAACGGCAAAATCATGTTTCGAGCCAACATTCGTGCAAAAACTTGACGTCGACAATATTATAGACAGCCGATATATATTTTAGAACTGGTCCACAGAGGGATAATAGTATCCTATATATTAATCAAGGTTAAATGCTATGTGCATGCTATGTGCATACTATTTTTCATCCAAATCTGTTCAGCCGTAAAAAGTAACAAACATCCATCCATCCATCCATCCTCATAAACTATCACATTTATAACAGTAGTGGGATACTTAAATGAATCCGCCTTACATTTGCAGACAAGTATTGACATGGGTGGAGAAGATACCCTACATCGGGCCGAAGCTGGAAGCGCCGCTGCTAGAATTCCTACGCAACCAGAAATCCCGGTTGCACAAGAACGACTCCGCCGGCCCGGGCGCCGAGAACCAGGGGTCGGTGCTGTCGAGTATAATGGAGAAGTTCGTGTTGGCGATGGTGTTGTACTTCGTGGTGTCGATAGTGAACGCACTCGCTCAGAGCTACAGCAAGCGCGTGGGCAAGAAGAAGACCAAGAAACGCGAATAGGACTCGAACACGCCGCCCGCGTCGCCCGCCGGTCGAAGTGAGTTCTATTGTGTGTTTTATTATTAGTAGTCTTATTCGGTAAATGGTTAAAAGTTCAGAATTCGTTTAAGAGGTGCCTATTCAGAAGCGGCTGACTTCTATACTTAAACGGTAGTGCTGCGGACTTGACACAACCGCGTGACTTGTGATTGTTGACGGCTTTATTTGTAAGGAGGAATAACTGACAACTTATGGTTTCAAAATGATAATAGAGAACAGATGGTTAGTGCATAATATATATTGTTCTGTATCAGACGCACTTGTTGTGCAACTGGGTTATACTAGTATGTGGGCTTGCAGTACTGGCTTGAATGTATTGTCAGTCAGTAACCCATTAATGACCCACTACAGGGTCGGGTCTCCTTCTCGTAATGAGAGGGATGTAGGCCGCCGTCCACCACGCTGGCCCACTGCGGGTTGGTGGACTTCACATGCCTTTGAGAACATTTTTTTTTGTGAACTCTCAGGCATGCAGGTTTCCTCACGATGTTTTCCTTCACCGTAACAGCAGGTGATATTTAATTTTATAAAGCGCACATAACTTTTTTACAGTCATTGGTGCGTGCCACTGGGATTCGAACCCGGACCCCTCGACTCGAGGTCGAATTCTAAGCCACTGGGCTATCACCACTATTAATGTATTGTAATTTAGTTGTATTTTATGTACGGTAGTTGCCGCCTTTAAGTATATCTGCTTTTAAGTTTGATTCTGTATTAGTTGAATTTTCTTTCACAGTGCGGCGGCAATCGAACCAGATACGTCGGCGTCGGTAGTACGTCATGAATTGTACTTCCGACCGGTGGCGCTGGTGGCGCGATGTCTCGTGACCCTGTGTGTTGCCGGTCACATACCAATGTGTAAAGACGATGTCATAAGATTGTGTAAAGATGGTGTCGTACCGATGTGTAAGACCGGTGTCACTCCGTCGTGAACTTAAACGCTGTTGTGGTTGTGTGCCAGTGAAGTGTTTAATTTTAAGGTCTGTAGGCTAGCTTAGATGGACTGAGTTTCTGATTTATGTGAATTGCGGTATGTTCAAATGATTCACATGGTGAGTGATAATATTTTCTATCAACAACATGGCATATAGTATAATTGTTTTATGTTGACATTGAACAATAAGGACATGGTGATTAATGAACATAAAATAATTTCTTCCTTGATAACACAGGACTGAAATGTGTTTTATACCTCTATCAACTGTTAAATGAATTCTTCAGTAACTCAACGTCTAAACCATCCTTAATAGATAAGATATTATCTTATTTATAGAATATACATGAGACATACAGTTCACACAATAACATAAACAGGGTTTAAATTAAGATCGAGTGAGCTAACCGTTTTGAAATGAACAATTGTACAATGTATGGAATTTAATCAAGAAATTATTTGATACACAAAATTAAAAATTATATTGGTAATATGACTATTATGGCTGCACAGTACTGATATTAACTGTGGCGAAATAGCAGTCCAAACAAAATAAAAAATCAAGTGAATATGCCAACTTATGTAAAATATAAATAAAATATCCTATCAGTAAGTATGTATAAATACTGCAGGTTTGTGATATCAGAAGTTTAGGTATAATTTTACCAAATGATAATGTATAGGTATTGTCAATATAATGTTATAAGAACATTCTTAAAATCTATTTCTACTCTTTCAAATAACTAACACTTCAATCAAACCTTGTTTATCTTCTTGTGCCAAAAGTAGTAAATTTTAACAAACAGTTTCATAAAAGATAAATTTAGCAGTAGGTTAGAAATAAATGAACATAATTATGTGGATTTCACGTTTTAGGAACTATCTATATTCTCTTAAAACTTGTTAAAATATTATTTCTATTGTGTTTCAAGCAATAATTGCAATATCGTAACATTTTCAGTTACAGAAAATTATTGAAACTAACGTTTAATTTATGGCTGAACTAAAGCTGTTGACTTTCCATCTTAAGTTGATTTAGATTCACTGCGAATTTCCTAATAGTATCTAAAATTAATAAAATGAGATACCTTTGTATTTAACATAAATTTTTATTCTTACTGCTTTAGGTAAAGTAGATCAATCATTTAAAAATTCTTAAAAAATGCAAACCTTTTAAATTCTTCTTGCAGTGATGTTCAGTCTTTTAGAAATAAATATTTTCTTTGAGATAACGATGTTGGTAGTGAATTTTAAAATTTGTTTGTATACCCATTGAGTGTTCACTAGGGCAAGCTCTACTACAAATGTAAATCTGTAGCTGTACAGTAGCTCTACGGTACTCTGTACCTAACTTTATACAGTGTTAATTTGATAGTTCACAATTATGGCCCCATCTAATTTTTAAAAGTCTAATGAAGCAAGCTTTCATACTAAAACCTGCATGCGAATCTAAACCTAACAAAAAAATAGGTAAACTTCTATCTCTAAAGTACTTCTATTAAAATTATGTTAGAGTAAGTATAGTATTATGTGGGTTTGATTCCCACCCAGGACAAGTATAGTATAGTGATGAGCACAAGTGTCACTGTGTCTGGGTGTAAAATATATAAGTATGTTTATCAGCTATCTGGTTACTATAACACAAGCTCACAGCCTACTTGGGGATCAGAAAGCCATGTGTGAGTTGTCCCACAATATTTATTTATTTATTTATAGTACCCTAAAATTTCTGAGAATATTATAAGAAGGGATTAGGATGTATTAACCTCAAGTAATAAATGAAGGTAACACACATGCAATATATGCATTCATTTTTAATATTTTGTGGAATATATTTGAAATAGGAATGTTTATAATAAAATAGTAATATCGTTGAATTTTGAATTTATCCCCTTTTATAAAATAATTTTGATTTTGAACTAGTTCAAAGTTATTGAGTTTTGTATCATATTTTTAATTAATTATAAAGAATATTGTCAAAGTAGCTATTGCGCGACCAACCGAATCTTGCCTTTGTAATATTCATTGTTATTTTATAAATTAGTTAGACGTGATATTATGATTGTATTTTCATTATTAAACTGTTCATAGAGAAATAACAAAGATGAATATTATGTAACAGTTTAAAAAGTAAGTTCATGCTAAGTTCAATAAATTACTTATGTAAAGCCTGATCAAGAGAATTATAAACCTTTGATATTAAAAAAATGTAGAATGGCAACAATATTAATGTATCATTAATATTATTGCTTCATGTTTGGGGTAGTTTGCACCAATAGCTTCTTGACAACCTCAAATCTTCCAACTATAAAGCCATATTTGCTTATGGTTTTCCTGGTCAGGTCCTAATGCTCAAAAGAACATACAAAATGTTCGATATTTATATAAAAAAACTTACGTGTGTGAAATAGATAAAATAAGTTTATAAAATATGACATAGGTGCTGTTATTTTCACATGTTTAACGAATGTTTCGAGTAATTGGTTATATAATTTTCTTTATTGATTTTATTTTAAATTAAATTAATTTGCGGATAGGGGGCAATAAATAATATATTATAAAAATATTTCTCATTAATACAAATGTGTGAATTATATTGAGATTGTATTCCTGCTTTGTAAATGCTTGCATTCCTTTTTTGTTGCAAATGTGGACGGTCTATCCTTGGAATAATTAATTATATAGCATTCTTGTAGAATTATTATATATTTTATAGTAAGAAAATTTCATAGGCACTATTAGATACAATTTTTGTTTTTTATTTATAAAATTACAAATTTCAAGACTGCACTGTCTTGGATAGTCTAATTACTAGATAAAGAAATAAATATAAAAAGTCATTATTAATATACTACACTTACAAAATATCTGGTCGTGAAAAAACATTTGGAATGAAAATTGTTACCAAAATATCATTGCGTAAACATTTATGTGTGTATAATATATTATGTTTATTATCTATTTATATACCATGTTCAGTAAATTAATATATAATTCGTTAAATTTTATTATTGTTTATTATATTAGCTTGCAGTTACAATATTTTTTATAAATTCAATTATTTTGGTGCTGTTCCTAATTTTATAATTTATTTAATAATGTACAGCCAACATCATGATTCAATTTGATTGACTGTACTTTATGTTATATTAATTATATTATTCATCATTGTTTTAATTACCTAGTCCGCAAATAGTACCATTATATAAAATGTGTCGTGGATTAAATTTAAATAAAATAACCCAAAGAATGTCTAGTTGGATCAAGGACACCAAGGTTCTTACAAAATTTCTTACTGCCTATGGAGTATCATAATTTTGTATCACTTTAATGTGCTACTCTAAAGGAAAACAGTGTAGCTAATATTGTAATAATGCAGTACTTAGTAATTGTATTGTTAGCAAATATCTCTGAGTTACATAATTTTTTTTCACCCGGAAAATAATGTACATATTATGTAATAGTGTAAAGTAATATCCAACGCCCATAAAGAGTCTCTGTCATTAACCATACTGCTAGGGCCAAATATAATTATTTATAAGAAGCTTTGAAATAAGTAAAGACATTTTGTATTTGTATCTAAGTATAAGGGATATTTGAACATGTTAGAAAGTATGTAGCAAAATAAAGTCCAGTATTAAAATAAGGTTTATATAAAACGGCTGAAGGTGATCATTTGTTTTGCTGTGGTTTGCATTCCTTTTTCGGCTTGTGGGAGAGATTTAAATGTATGTTTATTATACTATCACTATTTAATAATAGTTTAAATATTAATTTTTAGCATGTATCTATTGAAATTTATATTATTATGTTGAATGAGAAAACATATTTTTTGCACTTTAATATCAATTCTGTACTCGGCATTGTTATTTAAACGCCTAGATAGATATACGGCTTCCAAACTCACCTCTCAACATTGTTCATAGATAGAATGGTGTGCAACAACAACAAACAGATTAAAAACAAATTAGTAGTGTGCAGTGATATACATACAGTTCATTTTTATTCTCTTGTCTTATTTGGTAAACAATCTTGGCACTACTTTTTATTGAAAAAAAGTTAAAAATTGCTTTAAAAAAATAAATTGAAAGTTTCTAGAAACCTGTTTCTGTATTAAATGACAAATTTGTTATTAGATTTTTATAATTTTGTGTCTGCATTATTTTTTTATCGCAAATGAAAATAAAAAGACATGCTAGATTGTTTACCAAATATGACAAGAGAATAAAAATGTACTATGTATATGTTTCGAGTAAACCTCTATTTACATCTATCAGCACGAAAGGTGGCCAAACTCATCAGACAAAAGTCTTCCCACCACCAACACTATGTGCCAGTAGTAATGAATAGAGCTTGATCTAGCGTTGAATCACGACAGGTTACTTGTCAATAGCAACAGCTAATATACGAATGAAATGCCTATAATACAATCATTACATTAGTAGTATTTAGGATGTGGAATATGTTTACAGAAAAAACATTCCATAAATATTATTTCATGTTTGCTAGCAAATACTCATTAAGATGTGTCTGATGTCATTATACCTACTATTGCAATTATTCTCTCCACCAACTCACATTGGAGTATAGTAACCGTCATGAGTCGTGAGCACAGATTATCAGTGGTAGGGATATTGTATACTTTCGGCCAATGTACAGCAGCCAAAAAAACGTGCGGGACCAATAGACGACGCACACTGACGAACTGACAACTGTCGAACCAATCGTGTGCACCGCAGCGCAGTCAATGTTAAACCGACCAATGAAAGATCTGCACACCACTCGTGAGGGCAACTATAGCATAATGGAATTCACAAGACATTAAAAGTTGTATAATAAATAATATAATGTATTTGGAAATGAGAGGATTCACTTAGCAAGACTGGTTTTCAACTATATTGTGGTATAATACAAGTTTGTGCACTGTTTATTATCAGTACAAAATGAAAACCAGTCTAAAAACTCTTCCTTAGGCTTTAGTTCAGTGTAATTTGTGTGTTGATTAAAATATTATTGAGCCGAGGATATTTTTCACGCTGTTATAAATGTTTGAACTACTTTGGACATATTTATGGTGCATGATAACTTATTTTATGAAATAATTACAACTGCCACAAAATAAAATGAAGTATTTCAACTTCTAATTGTAAAAATGCAATTTGTGGGTGTTAAATTTAAATTATTCCATTTAGATGGCAAAATATTTTTTCCATTAAGGTTAAGGATTGTTATACTCTATCATTGATCATTATTAATACTTGTAACATTTTATTTGCCTCTTGTTTGTATTTAATTTCATTATAAAAATTGTATAATCATTTCCATTTGTGTACAGTTATTATTAAACAGTACATTTAGTACAAAACTACCAACTACTATAAGTTTGAAGTTTCAAATTCCTGAATGCAATAAATAAATGAGTGGTTATTAAAACGTTATTTTTATTTCTATCCTGTGTTATGTATCCTTATAGATCTACACCTGTGCCGCGAAAATGCCTCGTGAATGAAGCTTTGTGCGAAGTTCACCGTTCGACGATCCTAGTTTTAAAACTATTTCTCATAAAAATATAATAACAACTACTTTAATGATTTATTACATTTACGGAACGAAAACTAGTTTATTTTTTGAAATATCTGCAAATGATTTTTTTGATAGTCAAGAAGTTGTTGGGGTAGTATGTACATCTGGGTGAAGGGGGGTAAGACCGTCATAATGACGGTCAAGCCGTTTCGAAGGAGTATGGTAACTTTGTGACACGAGAATTTTATATCATTTATATACCTTTATACCTTGTATATACATATAATTAATAAAAAAAATTATATATAAACAGGATCTCGGAAACGGCTCCAAGGACTTCCATGAAATTTGGTACTTAAAGAGTTTCGGGGGCAATGAATCTATGTAGCTAGGTTTCATTTCTAGAAAATCTATGTAAACCTGTTTTTATTCGTGTTTTCGAACTATTATTATATGCGGCATCTAACGGAATCTGTTGTAACTACATCCCCTAGTAACTGACAAAAAAGGTCTGTCATCCAACATTATAAGATAAACCGCGGTAGCGCCTCAATATCAATTTCAATAAATTCGTCCACAGTCCGCACATTGGCCTGACTGAAATGAAGTAAATTGAACGAGAACGGATTCTGTGATCCAAGGGATTGCTCTAACCATGCCCTAAAAAATTTATTTTGAGGTTCGAGCTCCTGACGGACTGTTTAATTTGTATGGATTTTTCGGGTTTTTTAATATTTTTTTCCTTTTGTACTTTTGTATTAAATAGTTACACAATATTAATAATTCCTGTCATTATTCCAAAGACAAAATAATTTGACACTTTTTTAATATGGCAACATCAACAATAGTTGTTTTCGCGAGCGAGGACCTTGTAAGCATCGTGAACTGTCGTGATTCTTATTTTGATTGCAAAATTATCATAAATAGCCGTGAAAGACAATCCGCAGTTCGTAAACTATTCAGTAGTGTCGTTTCCTGGTTTGAAACCCCACCGGCCAAGTGGAGCTAATAAGGAAAATACTCGCCATGGCTGGCCCGTCCGACGGCGATCCCGGCGGATGGGTCGAGTTATGCGAGCGTCAAGCCAAAGCCGCCGCTCAGGACTTCGCCAAGGCTTGTGTACAGTACATCCAGACCGGTGGCAACGATGCGGTAGCCAGGCCCCACGTTTCTCATAAAGAATTCCTTAAAAAGTTTATGGAATGTTTCACGGAGCACTTCGATATCGAGTTCGGCCGACTACGTGCGCATCACAAGCTCCCAAACGGCACTCACACCGGCCACGACGATAGCGACTACTCCGAAGATGCAGACTCGCCAAAAGCTCAACATAAGACGTTCTTCAGAAGACTGTCTTTCAAGGGGCTCAGGCGTGGAAAAGGTTTATTTCACAAACAACATTCAGACGACGCTGATATCTCCAATATGAATAAGAACAAGACTAAGTTGGCAAAAATTGTAGTTGAGTGCAGAAAGGAGGGGTCTGTAAACTATTTAACTCCAGAAAGCTTAGAGCAACCTGGAGGGCCACAGAAATGGGAGAAGTGTAGATTAGCTTTAGTGAAGACTGTAGGAGGCTATATGTTAGAGTTTTACTCACCACCCAAAGCAACCAAGCCAAGAAGTGGAGTGTTTTGCTTTTTAATATCAGAAGCTCGTGAAACCACAGCTCTAGAGATGCCAGACCATGAAAATACTTTTGTATTAAAGGTGAGATTGCTTATTTTTATGAACATGACTAATAGGGTATTGTCGCACAATTTATTACACTTGGTAAAAAGTTTGAATCATATTGGAGCACATTAAACTGGCCCCTTGTTGAATGACTGACCATCAAAATCTCACCATTGGTTAAACTTTATCATTATATTATAATATCTTTATTTATTGATTCATTCAATGAACTAATAGCTGTGGAATGTGTTTAATTTACTGTAATATATGTCATGGAGATGACTCAGGAATGCATGTTTCCTCAGAATGTTTCCTTCACCTTTACAACAGTTGATTTTTATTTTATAAAATACAACTAACTTAAAAAACTCATTACTTACCAAGTTTCTGAAATTTAAACCTACCAAAATTTGACCTAGCCCAGTTCTCAGATGTTAGTGATTAAGCATAAGCAATGACAATTAATTTATCATATTAATAAGAAATGTGTCATGGGTAAATAATCTTCTTAAATTGAATTTTGTTTGAAATAAATTAGAAAAAGAAGAAGAAAACCATTTATTTGCAGTATTAACATACTATACAGATGAAAAGAAAATATTGATACTAGAACTCAATGACCACATAGCCAAATAGACGCCTCATTCTAGGCGAATGCTTTCAGACAACACATGAGACTTATAAATCCTATCCAGGACAAAGAGCTAGAAATCTATGCTAGTACTGCCGTTTCCTTGACCCATGCATATCTCCACAATTGGAACTAATTCAAATATGTCAGTAGGAACATGGCTGTAATCAAATTTATTTAGAGCTCATCTTGCATTGGTTCAACACACCTATCACTAGTTCGAAACAAATGGAATACCACATTTTAGAACTGACCAATCTCACACTCACACTTACCTCAATACTTTTGACCGAGTTGTTTCTTTGTAGAAGATTTGACATGCGGCGTCTATTAGGTTATGTGGTTGATGCATTATTTAACCATTTAATGGTTCATTATTTAACCAATAGCATTTTCATGGTCCTTGATTTAATCTAAGTTGATCATATGAAAGGTACCCATTTGAATCCTACTTTTTATTCCAGGCTGACAACAACATGGAATATGTAATAGAGGCGGCAGATGTGAACGACATGAAATCTTGGCTGGCCACGATAAAGTACTGCATGCGGTCTGCGCCGACCGCGCAGCCGCCGCCCGACGCGTTGCCGGGGCTGCCCGAGCCCGCGCCGCCTGACCTGCCGCCCAGACGCGATCTGCCGCCCAGCGCTAGCAACATGGACCTCACCAATGACACCCCAGACGACGGCGAGCTAGGTCAGTATCTTTTACCAGAGCCTTAAATTGGTGTGTGTACTGCCCACACTCTTGTCGCCTGTAGAGGCCCGGGGCTACCTCGACCTCAGCACCAGCACATGGATCCCACCAACGGCACCCCAGATTTTTGCAAGATTGGTTAGTCTCCATATCAGCACTTTTAGGTGTCAAAACTATACAATTTTGTACTAGATCACTAGTGTAAGTTCTTCCTAGACTGGAGATATGCAATCTTTTGTTTAAAATATATTTGTGATGTGATTCCAGGTTCGATAGCGGAGGAGAGCTGCGGCGCAGGTGCGGGGCCGGGAGCGAGTGGCGTGGGAGGGGGCGCGCGCGTGTCGCTGGCGGAGTGGCCATGGTTCCACGGGACATTGGCGCGCGCTGCGGCCGCCGCCTGCGTACTGGCGGGTGGCGCCGCGGCCCACGGCTGCTATCTCGTGCGACAGTCTGAGACGCGAAGAGGGGAATATGTGCTCACTTTCAACTTCCAAGTATGTATGCAATACGTGAACACATTCGAGTAGTAAGGTGTCTGTCTGCCACAGTGCTCAGAAGTGTCCGGTTCGTAGAGACATTATAATAGCGGACGACGTCTTTAGTTATAATAAGGCGTAAGTGATAGCAGCGCGTCTGCGTAGGGCACTACTACATGAGAATCTTAAAATAAATCCAAATTATAAAACTTAGAATCTATATTTTTGTTTAATCATAAATGACAGTTCTCCTTTCAATATTTGTACTCAGTTTTTCTACGTTACCAGTCCTAGCTCGTGTACGGGCACCAAACTCTGTCTAACAATACGTACATTATATCCATAGGGTCGCGCGAAGCACCTGCGCATGACGCTGAGCGAGGCGGGTCAGTGCCGCGTGCAGCACCTGTGGTTCCCCAACGTGCACGAAATGCTGGAGCACTTCCGGGCGCACGCCATCCCGCTGGAGTCGGGCGGCACCGCTGACGTCATGCTCACCGAGTACGTCGTGGCCCACGACGCCGCCAGGCCGCAAGTGAGCCACCACCACTCCCACTCCCATACACACTCACACAACCACTCGCACACGAACACGACCTCCACGCTACCACACTCGCAGACTGTCGTATAGCAGGAGTTACCCCTTCCCTTCGATACATATGTACTGATACCTCCTGCGACAGCGCACGGCGGCCGCCAGTCCGCAAGTCACCAAGCCACCCCTACTGGGTGTAAACGTGGCTCACTACACAAATCCACATAATTACGACGTCCTCACTACCACTACCACATAACCACACTCACAAAGATTACAATTATCCCTTTCCTTCTACAGGTACTGACACCAACTCCCAATTTCACAAATCCTCGTGTAGACGACCTTACTAGTGCCACAAGTGGGATTATATCTCCATATAATAAATACAAACATAACCACCTTACACATAACACTTGCAAACTGTTGTAGATATCGTAGAAACTGTACCACAAAGCCCTCTCACTGCATTGATAAAGTTTTGGCCCTATTAAGTATCCCCACTTGCACACTAACCACTGTCTATTTAGAGACCATTAGCTATCCACTATGCCGCTAGTAAACACCAAATGTATTAACCAAATTTCAATTCACCATACCACATACCAACTTACTCCATCCAAAATATGTGATATCTTTTTGATTCATGGTGATAGAAATGTTTACATTTCTCGAGAGGCCTTTAAGTCACCTCTGTGTATATATTATAGTGTAGCTTGCTCATACAAGGTAATGGGTCCTTTCTACCTTTATAAGAACTTGCCTTTGACACAGCACACATACATACTTTTATAGTTGTTCGATTTTTCTTAGAGCTAAATCTGCTTTTTTATTGTTTTTAAAAAGCTATTGTAATGGTTAAACAACATAATATTTTTGGGTTAAAATATGACAGGAACTCATGCCCGTAGCCAGGAAAATAATGACAGTGTATTATTGCATTGTTTAAAGCTGCACCTTCAGAAAAATCGAACATAACTCACTGTTGACGGAAACAATGAAATACTTCTTTACCCTGTTGGTTCTCACTGCCTTCTTCACATAAAATGATTAGAGAGTTCTCCTAGAAGTAGAATCATTTACATGGTATGAGTAATTTTTGTATATTTTATAGATTTTAAGTGGGAGTATGCACATGACATTTGTAAACGAGCTGGTGATGTTAAACGCGATTAAAATTCCTGGCAAACGAACACAACTTGTACCCAATTCTTCCCTTTACATGCTCATTGTAAATGCACAGATACGACTAAACAATTTACATCAATCTTAAGCATTAAGACTGTATTTCTATATCGTCGTCAAATACTTCTGAACAAAGTTAAAGGAGTAGTAAAACAATGATGACCTGAGTGGTGCAGTGAACAAGACGCTGGTTTGCTATGTGAAGAGTTGAATTTGAAATTTGTTGGGTTTCTATTTGTATTCTGGCCTCGTCGAGCTAGTGATGTGAGGCGCGTTTCATTTGCCCTGGTTTCTTTACAAATGATTTTAAATTTCCATCAGTTATTAACAAAAGATGCCCTGTTATACACTAGTGAAGTCCCGAGGCTCTATTACTAAGTATTATAGTAAGGGTTCGTTGATACGTTCGTCGTAAAAAAGTCGTGAGCATATTCCCAGCGGCGAGTAGCTCAGGCGCACTGTCGCGTAGCCAAATTACCAACACCACTTAAGCAATGCTTATAGAACTTAGAGATGCGCGGAATAATTACCCGTATTATCCCAATGGAAAAATGTGTTGATATCATTTGTTGTTTTAATGATTATATGAATATAAAAAATCGTATTACAGTATATTTAGAGTTAATTTAAATTTCTCATAATAAAAATCCTTCACTACATATAATTTTATATTTAGTATAAGTTCTTGACTTTGTTCCCAAGTTAAAATAGTCTGTTAGGGACTAAATATGATAATATGGACTATTTCTGTGACACACCTGCATCCTCCAATAGCCAATCTATTTACTTCCTTCTTTTATGATATAAATGCTTTTGGAGCAGCCTCCATATAAATCGGTTGTTAACATTTCTGTCCAAGAGTTAAGTAGCAATGTGGTATGTTCTATGGCTAAAACCCTTTTGGGCCCATGTTAAGTTGCGCTTGAGCTACTTTTCTGATCTGGTGTAGTACAACTTAAGATTTTGAGCGTTTTATTTTTGTTATGCTTCATTGTGTATGCCTTTATTAAAGCATGTAAGTCTCAGTGGGAGTATTATGTCTTCACATAAATCCCTCCTCTAGTGTCAAATTTATTTGTTGTAATACAAAGGCAAACGTTGTTTTTATTTTGACTAAAAAGTGGCAAACCTACAAAGTCAATATTATGTGACCCAAATTAATACTGGGTCTACTCTAGAACCATAATGGTTCGAATATTTTACTCTTAATTAAAAAGTACTGCCTTTTAAGTGATATTAAAAATAACTATTATTATCATAATAATAGTGGGTAGTTACTTTGAAGTAATTTATAGCAAATAAATAATTAATTGTAAGTTAAACTTAGTGTCTGTAAACTTCAGTTATTTAGTATAAATTTGCTTCAGTAATTGCACAGTACCTTTTTTGGAATTTCCTGAATATTCTGACTAGATTAGTAGTAGATTAGAGTTAATTTATGAAAATTTAATCCCATCGAACAATGTCCTAAGATTCAATCAAATTAACTCTTAGTTTTTGGAATTTTTTCAGATATATAAATAAATACTAAATGGCCTTAATATACTAGTTCTTATATGCCATGAATCGTGTTTTGCAAAACGTTTTTTAGTTTATATTAAAAAAGATCATCTGACAAAAAATGAGTATAATTTTATGATTCCTATTTATAATAAAAATAAAACCATTGTCATATCATTCTTGCCATTTCACTGTATTGTTGGTTTGCTGTAAAATATTTTCGTGTATAATGTGTCTTGTTGCTATTGGTGTCGTAGAATTGTTTAAGCTTGTATATACTTTAAAGTGCTCGGCATTGTTTTGTATTTAATTTAGTTTTTATTTGCTTTGATTATTTCAGGAGACTAATAATAAATAACGTTATTATTATTTAACCATTGACAACCATAAATAATACAGATATTCATCCTTTATAATGTTTCTGTTTTAGTGTCTTGAAATTTTTAAAGTACTATGTATTTAATTATTTAAACTTTGAGATAAATGCGTGCTTATAAAAAAACATTTTTACTTTCGATAAGTGTGCTCAATTTTTATGAGTATGAATCGTACTCTTTGCTAGATATGGTCTAATTCGCCTGAAGAGGCTCGAGTGTCTCAATGACACTGAATTATCTGATATATAGGTACATGAGATTTTTAGTAAGAAATAAATTATGTAGGATTTAGTTTTAGGCTGAAACAATAAAATTGAATTTGATCACCACAGCATAGATGTCTAATAATTATAATTTGTACAATATTATTCTTTAATTCGATTTATCTATTGATGTCAAATTGCATTTTATTTATGATTTTTTTTAATTTTCTATTTTGTAATGTTTTGTCTTACTCGTAAGAAATTGAGAAATTAGTTCAGTTCAGATGATATTACATTTTTATAAATATTTCATCTCTAAAATATAGCCTCTGTGCGTAGTCTATACGCCATAAATCCAGTCCACGTAATGAAATTAATAGGTCTTTAGTAATTTGCATCTTTAATTATGGTGTGATGAATTTGTTTTGGAATCGATATTTTTTATTTACCGGACTGTTATTATAGTGTTTAATTTAACCATTTATATAATTATATTATTATAATTAACATTGTATTGTTAATTTTTGTACAAAAGAAACTCATGTTCTTTGGAGCTTTAATCGTATTTCTTGGTTGTAAAATTTATTATTAAATCTTATTTAGTTGAATGGCTTAGTTTTTTTTATTTTGCTGGTTGTTATTTTTTTGTTTTATGCTTGTGTTTGCTGTTTGTATTGTGCAGTGATGTGGTAAGTGTTCTATTTCTTATTTATTTTTCAACGCTTCTACAATAGAGCTATTAACTACTTTCAGTAGTCACTTTCCACTAATTTTATTCATATACAGTACACATATTTGCCCTTATTGACTACTGGTTATAATTTAGAAATATTAAAGCTTTATTGATTCATTCAACAACTCAGTCAAACTATTTAAACAAGTTTAATCGTAATCGTTTTGATAACTTACTATATACTTATGCATACTATATAATTATTTATGAAATTTAAAAAATATAACAATTATTCTCTACTGGGACACCCAGAGCTCTCAATACACTACTTATATAATCCAATTAATGGGACAAAAAATTACGCAAGAGTCGGATAGCTATGATGTCGGACTCCGTATAGCATTAGTTTCCAGAATTTGTTCTCAATTAATGACACTATCGAATGGTGTGATTTTTTTTTCAAAATCGACGGGTTCGATTCCTGGCTAGGTATATTGATTTTTAAAAAATCCAATGATGCAGTTTTAGTTTTTATCAAAAGCATTTTTCGCTTTTCCCTATTCACACTTGAAAAAATCACCTGTATATAACGATCGGCGTGTGTCGCGTTGCAGATGGCGGTGACGCACGGCAGCGACGTGCGCATGCGCCGCGCGGAGCTCGAGGCGCTGCTGCAGGCCAGCGCGCCGCACGACCGCGCCGTCGACAACCAGTACGTGCTCTGCAACCTGCGCTCCGCCCACACGCCGCACCCCCACCCCGCGCCCGCCGCCCCGCCCCACGCGCCCCACGTGCCGCCCGTCGCCGCCGTCGCGCCGCTGCCCACCGCCACCACCGCCGGTGTGCCGCAGCTCTGAGGCTCAGCAGAAGACCGGGACGTGCGCTCCGACCTGTCACCTACTCATAATCTCCCCGCGACCCGCTCCAAGCCGACGCCACGCCGCATCCGACCACCGCCGGCGTGCAGCAGCCCCGAGGAATACAGTAGCCCTACGCGCTGGGACGAGGTGATCGTGGGAACCGCCCGGCTGGAGGGCTCGTTCACGTGCGACGACGTGTGGACGCGAGCGGACCGCCGACACGCCAGCACTCCCCTCCACTGCCGCTCGCCACCACTCGGCCAGCGTGGAGTGCGTCCATTAGTGAGTTCCAACCAGTACGTATTGTGTAACCTGCGCAACTTGGCGACCCCTCCACGCGCGCCGCCCGTCGCCACCGTCGCGCCGCTGCCCACTACCGCCAGCGTGTCCCGCTCTGGGGTGTATGGTAGCCCTACACGCTGGTACGAGGCGCTCGTGGCCACCACTCGGTGAGTGATGCCGATGCGAGCGAAAAGCGTGAAACGACCTGAACACGCGGCGCTGCTGAAGTGCCAACTGTATCTATTTACAATTATGTAAATATATATAATACAATTTAGTTTTTAGATTGATTGTAAGTTTGTCTAACTCAATTAACATGTCATCTTATAATACAATCGTGAAATCGAAGACATAATATCAGCATGAAATATGTATAGCTATTAATGTGTGTTTGTAGCTAAGAAATATTAAGACTATTTTAATACAACAGAATGTCACCATTTCATTCAATATTTTTTTTAATTCATAGGATACGTTGTTACATAAATCAAGTCGATGTCTATAATATTATAAATCTTACGAAATCCTTAATATTACTTTTACTTTAGAATATTTGCGTTACTGAATAGTGTGAACAATGTCATTGTGTTTTAGCCAGAAACTTGAAAATATTTCACATTATCAATAATCAACAAAATTAGTTTCTGTTAGGTACTGTAGTACTGTAAGATAATTGCGACGACTGTATTTAATTTTCATACCGAGGCGACAACGCATCAGTGCGCGTTGCAGAAGGTGCTAGGTTCGAATTCCAACAGAGCCACACGTTGAAAGTCTGTTGTGAGTTCTGGTTTTAAACATTTCATGGCACCCACGACACAGGGAACCCTTGTGGAGGACTGAGTGTAATTAGTTGTTTACTAATTTATTTATATCGTATAAAAATTAAATGCTACTTATCGATGTTTTATGTGATCGTTCGGTATAATCACATTGCCCTTTAGCACGTCTCGGCAATGTGAGAATGGATTATTTGTTGGCAGAGTACCAAGGCTGTAAGCTAATGCCTTACCTCAATATAATTACCAAAATTGAACAACTTAATTCTGCAACTTATTGTTTACTATTTATAAAATTGTGCAATATCTGACGACGTAAGAACTGTATATATCTAGGTTAAAGGACATTATAAAATAATAGGTATATATTTTTAGCAATGCTTGGTGGTATTTTAACTACCTGTATATTATAGCATTTATTTATTTAAATTATTTTAGATTAATTCATTGTTGTCATATTTTGTGCTTTGAAGGTGTTTAACATTTTGATATGTTACGAAGCTTAGTTCAAATATTTTAATTATGCCGATGCTGCTATAGTTTAACACTATTATTAGCCTTTTGATAATGTATCAGTATTGTAGTGTGAATTTTATTGTGGACTTATCCACCTGGCATATTTTTTGCATAATTATAGGATATACACAACTATTTTAATCACTATTGATTGCACACTGGTTACCAATAAGCAATTCTTATTATTGAAGAATCGTATTGTCGCGCAGTCTCCGTTGTCAAATTGTAGGTAACAAGAAAGTTATTATATAACTATCTGATCATTCAAACACGGTTAAGAAGATGTAAGCACTCGATTATTATGTGTTTAAATTAAACAATTTAAAAACCATTTATGCGATTTTTGGTTTTCTAACTTGTTCATAACAAGGTTATCAACTTTAACTCATAAAGCTAATATAATATACTTAATAGAAATATAGTATATATTTATCCCGGAAAGATAGAAAATTCTTTTTAAATGTATCTATACAACTTCGTCCAAAATCCAGGGCGCTATTTGAACATACACGTAATGTATACCCGCAAATAATGTTGACGTACATACTTTATAATGGTGTCTATTTAATGAATTGATCATATTAGAAAATTATTAAGAAACGAAGTTTCAAATAAAGGACAATTTATTGTCTAGTCAACTGTATATAGGATACAGGGGTTAGTATATTGAATCCGATTTTGGATTTTGTAGAAACTTATCACATTATGTGTAAGTAGAGTAATTTATAACTCCATTGATTCGACCGAGATTACTTGCTGTGTTCAACTATGGACCCTTTGTCTCAAGTATAGCCACACCATTCAATGAATATTTTCTTTAAAACACTGTAACGATTCATATTTCTCAAGGTTAGCTTTTTTGTAGAAAATGAAAGTAGCAACATTTCAGTAGTCATTGCAGCCCAGCAGCCCATGGACAATCCACAAACCTCAAGCCCCAAAGAGGGGCCGAGTCTACTAATACAATTGAGTCAAATAGTATCATAATGGTTTCATTCTGACTTTATGATTGTTCCATTTGAATAGTTTTAGGTAATCTACTCATGTAATATCGGCGTTCTATTGATATGTTATAATAATAATATACTAGTTGTTTCTAGAAAATTTTTATAACCAATATTAACTCGCCATTCAAACACAACAGGCCACTGCCATTGGTAAATAGGTAGATTACGAACTTTGGCATAATGTCGATAATATTGTAATGGAATAGTTTTATAATCGCAAATTAGCAGACCCTGCCCCCCGGACAATCACTGGCAGAGGTTATGACTTATAAGTGTATGCATGGTATGCAAGATGGTAGTTGATTTTCCGACAAAGAGCACAAGAACTTGCTTTGAATAAGCAGCGGTAGGTCAAACTGCAACGGTTGTACGGTGTACTATCTGACAATCATACATCTTAAAATTAGTTGTAAACAGATTAAAGGAAAAAAATTAGACCCCTTGACAAAAACTTGTTTATTGTATTGTACTAACTAAATTTACATATTGTTGGAATTGAATGTTGATGTATTAGAATTATTATTAATGTGTAATCATGATATTAACATACGTGTTGTTTGAGAATGTATGAACATCATTTACTCATAAATTATTAATTTGAATGTAAAAACAAAATGAAATGCCTACCGATGAGTTTGTTGTGTACTGGTAAAAATTGTTAATGTTTCAAAGCTTTCAATGTTTTGGTAATGGATATTGGTAAATATTACCACAGAAAAAGCGTCCTTTTGTTTATTTTCAAATATAAAGTAGGAATTATATTATTCTCATCAAACTGTGACTGGTTTTGAGAGAAAAGGACAATTATTTTCTATTTCATTGAAGTTGTTGCAAACATTCCTTACTTTTAAGAAATACTTGGTAATACTTTGTCTGATAAAATATAGACATATTTTCAATTTTAAAAGATTCGTTTTATTTTTAATTAAAAATATTTTTCCATGTTCAGGGGAATTTCAATTTCTTTAGATGTCATGACCCCATGGCATTGTGGTTGTGTCATTTAGTCATCAAGTAAAGGTACAATAGTGAATTCTGAAAACATTTGTCTTTGATCCTCCTTTTCTAATTTCAACTGCAGGAGAAGAAGCCCATTAGAACTGCATCGTAAGACTACCTGTAATAATGAAGCGATAACCAGTTTTTTTTCATATGTTCAGGGCTAGCTTTACTCAACGGCGCGTAGTTAAGTAACATGCTAAAAAGGAACAAAGAACTATTCAATAAATTAAAAATCCCATTTACTGCTTTCTAGATCAATTATAGACTTTGAGTAGTTAACAACAATTTATCAAGACAAAAGTATGTTTCACCTTGGAGGAGATAGCGAGTGCTTTCATGATGAGTCTGATGTGGTAGAGCTGGTACTTGAGGGTGACGGGCTCCTCGCAGCTGAAGCTCTGCACCATCTCTGAGGATTTTGGCACGTCGATGCAGGACCTATCCTGAAATAGAACACATTTTATATGTAATTTTATTCACACCCTAATTCATTCTATCATCCTCAATTGCAGCCGTGAATATAATAATAATATGCTCTTAGTTAAGCAGAATCTAGGGGTAAGACTGCTTTGCCTACATAACAGTTCTCCCACTTACTATTTCTATGATTGCCACGCTGTCTGCCATCCACTAGTGATCCTCTGCAGGATTGGGTGTCATCTCAGAATGAGAAGTCCATAATGTATTTATAGGAAACTTTTTGTCTCTAAGGCTACTTTTAATCCATCAGCGGGCAGAGGCTAGGGATGTGGTTGAGACTTTCATCTGGTAAACAGATGAGTGAAGGTTGTGCCTAATTCGGATTTTCTACAATTGTTCCTTACTAACCTGCATACCGTAGGTGACAATGCTGACGTGAGGGTGTACAGGGGACAGGTTGATCTGTATGACGTCACACGAGCGCTCGAGATCTGACAGCAGGCCGAGGAAGGCAGGCGCCTATAAATAACAAATAAGTTACATTAAATGTTTAAAAGTACATATTAAGTGAAGTTACACATATAAAATTAAAGTATCACCTGTTGTTACGGTGAAGGAAAACATTGTGAGGAAACCTGCATGCCTGAGAGTTCAGGAAAAAAATGTTCTCAAAAGTATGTGAAGTCCACCAACCCACAGTAGGCCAGCGTGGTAGACTAAGGCCTGCAACCCTCTCAATGTGAGAGGAGACCTGACCCTGTAGTGGGTCATTAATGGGTTACTGATAAGTGAAGTTCATGTAGCCCGCTGCTTGAGTAGCCCAATAGTGGGCCATAAAAGGGTTGCCGCCAAGCTGATAACAATGACAACAGATCACTGCTTTGCTGCTTGAACATGATAGTTTAAACACAATATCGGGCTTACCTTAAGCACAAGCTTGGCAACCTCTGGTGTGTCTTCATCCCGAAGCTCCAGCACACTCTCAGCCGTCTGAGTTGCGATCTCACAGTCAGTCATTACATTATTCACTGACTGCGGCTGTAGCCTGGAAAGCAATACAATTTAACATATTATTATACATTTGGCTGCAACAAAGTGGCGCGCTTTTAGCTTAATAGCAAAAAACAACAACATAAATAAATCCTAGTAAGAATAACTAAGCTATAACTTACTATGTAGACAGCTGGAGACCCAGATTTACACATTGGCTGCAACCCTGTTATGGCCCACTGTTGGCCATGGGTCTCTCCCACAACAGGGGGAGGCCTGGAGCATACCTCCATGCTGCTACAATGTGGATTGGTGGAGAGATTTACACATTCAAGATTTCTATTTAAAATGTACCTGTAATAGGTTTTACGGCTGTGCGTGGGGGGGGGCTTGCCCAGTTCTCTGCCAACAGAGTTTCATTATTACTACCTATGGATATTGACATAGGTATAAATGTTTTATGTTTAACTGATAAGAATCATCAACCCCTAATGATTTGTTTCCATTGAAATTGTTGTCAACTCCTGTGTTTCCAACTTGTGTTGAAAACACAAAAGTTGGCCATTTTTCTTCTGTGGAGATGCATATATACTCACTAAATCATCAAAGCAGCATATTGAGGTATGCACTAGTTACTATGACCATTTTTTTTGCAGCATAGCATAATAATAAACATAACCAATTACACCAATAGCAATGGTGAGCCCTCACTCCTATAGTACATCTTCAAACTGGATTCCTCGCCAGACCCAAAGATGTTGAGACACTCAGCTAACACTGCAATACTAATCTGTAACATTTTGATTTACAAATATTAAGACATATTCTTTAAAGGACATATCACATATTATTCTACTTTTTCCGAAAAAGAGATTGAAAATCTTTGTGTTATTGGTCTTCATTGTTATCCATATTAGCATATTTCTGATGGTTACACATTGCTGTGTGAAGTCCCTTAAAGTATGAGGCTGTAGGTGTGGTTAATATTTGTTAAACTTGTGATAATTATATTATAATGCTCAATAAATTATCATAAAAAGGGAGTCCTTACAAAAACAGTTACCTTAAACATAACATCAACGTCATCACGCACATGGTACTCAGTGAAGTTGTCTGCGGGCACATAGGCAGACGCCTGGACACATTTACCCTCTTCCACTGTCAGCTTCAAGCCCTCTGTCATGGCACAGAATATAGCTGACTGGAACAGGAAAGCAAAGTATTCAAGACTAAATAGAAGCATATCTGTTTACAGCATGCATATGCATATTATAAATATTCTGATATGGAATATCCCTAAGGAAGCGGTGATAGCCCAGTGGCTTAGAATTCGACCTCGAATCGAGGGGTCCGGGTTCGAATCCCAGTGGCACGCACCAATGACTTTGTAAAAAAGTTATGTGCGCTTTATAAAATTAAATATCACCTGCTGTTACGGTGAAGGAAAACATCGTGAGGAAACCTGCATGCCTGAGAGTTCACAAAAAAAAAAATGTTCTCAAAGGTACGTGAAGTCCACCAACCCGCAGTAGGCCAGCGTGGTGGACTAAGGCATACCTCTCATTACGAGAAGGAGACCCGACCCTGTAGTGGGTCATTAATGGGTTACTGGCAAGGAAACTAGGCACCTGCCTATTGGCTGTATTGACAGATGGTTACAAGGGGCACATAATAGGTTAAAAATAGGTAACAAAAGTGCCTGTTGAAATTCTGAACCCACTGGGCTAAAGCCTGGTATTTAGAATGCTGAAAACACTGATTGACCTATAATATAGAAATTATAAACCAAAGTGGATGGTATTTGTAGCTAATCCTTAAACATTTCATTTATTACCTTATTATAATGTAATCAGATTAAATTCTCACCTCCTGAAACTGGATAGCTTTTAACAAACTGTGTAGTGTTTTTCCAGAGTTCATAGATGCTGTGAAGTAATATTGAGAAGTTCCCTCATCCATTCTGAGCTTGCGTTTCAAACATAGATTTAACCAGCATCTGATACTGCTCTTGTGTCACTTCTTGAGTCACTGTTTTCCCGAGGATTATAGCTAATCTCGCTGCCAACACGTGTTTACATGTAACTTGTGTCTTAGCTACTACAACTTGATGCTTGAAAGCAAGGCAAGGGCAGTAATTTATCCTAGGAAAAATTCTATAACATCTGTCGTTTTCTCCCTTCACCTCTACTAGCATTCGTGTTGCATTTCTCGTTGAATAAATTTCAAGAGTTTGATGCTTTTCAAATATACTAAGTGCGCGTTGTAAAACTGGACCAAACACAGAGTGTAATGTTAGAAGATCCGCATCTGAAACTATAGACACATGAACATCAAACATTTACCGAAGATTACCTCCTATTATGTAAATAAGAATATTTTACAAAATAATATATTTACGTTCTAAATTATTAGATTTAATTCGCCCTTCTACATCGAATAAAACTTTTTCAACGACTGAAAATATGGTTGAATTATTATACATTTTTCATTTAAATTCTGATAAATCGCTTTGCAGTTGCGGCACAACCGTAAACATGGGCATATTTAAATTTATTACGAACTTTTCTTTTAAGAATTTTGTTTCTTGTATAAAATATTTAATAAATAAACACTCCCGCCAACTCCCGCAAGATTGTCAAAGACAAGTCAATGTCATTATGTCAGTCATGTGTCGTTCAGGAATGAATGCTTCAATTGAAGTACTTCACTTTTTCCCGTCCTTCCTTCACTACTTCAGTTACAATTCATCTCGTTCATTTAGTCCAATTGCTTCGCGAACGAAACTAACCGAAGAAGCTCGACAGCCGACGACGCGTGGCGTGCGCATGTACTCACGCACACATACACATACTCACGCTCGGAGACATAAAAGAGAAAACAATCTTAAACCATCAAGTAAAGCACCAATGATCAAATTACAAATACTCTTATACGAACACTATTACATCTAAATACGTTGTCGTTAGAAGTTCTAGGAAACGTTTCAATATTATGAGTTTTATGTTAACTATTTACGGACTATTTTGGCTTGATTATAAATATAAATGATATTTTCTTTCATTTTTAAATTTAAATATTTTATAATTTAAATATTTTATTACTAGATATTTGATAAAATAAACGCACTTAGTTTTATTTTATTGTTTTAGTCCTTTTAATTTTTTTGTCTTTTTATCCTATATCTAATAATCTCAAAAAATTTAAAAGACTAGTAGAGATAAACGTTACGATACACGAGTTCATTATGGGGTATTTCATAATAATTTATCGAACATTTCATTAGAACTACTATATCGTAATGAACTAGTGAAGGAACTGAACTAACTGAAGTAAAAGAAATAGTATGGAGTGTTGAAGTAAGAAATAGGAAAGGATAACCTATCGTTTGTGAATGGTGAACTACATTGAACTACTGGACTAAAAGAGTGATATACTTCACAGTGAAGGAAAGATATGTTTCGTTCTTTTCTTTTAAGTGACACATTTCGCTCATGGCTACATTATGTCCATTTTATATTAGAATACCTAGCCTAGCTCTATTCTCCATGCATCAACCACACTGCAGACGGCGCGCCATAAATTTACGTTCTACTATACGTCACGATATATTAAATCTGTACAACTTGTTATGCCAATTATTTTTTGTATTTTTGTTGATTTGCCAGATTTTGTTTATTTTCCAATTTTGTTTATTTATATAAAATAAAAATTGGCAATAAAAAAAAATTAATAAACGCGCCAAATTTTGTTTATTTGTTAATTTGCCATTCAGTTACAGTACGGTTTTAAGTGTTGTTATGCTGTCATCAAATTATAAAACTTTGGTTTTGATGCAGTTCATACGTCGCTTTATTATTTCAGCGAAACCGAACTTTCATTCTTGCGTGTATAACTTAGCGAATTAATTCTTGACTTTACTAAAAAGACTTTATAAATGATTGTTATTGAAGAAGTAATGTTATGTGATGATTACGGCTTTAAGGGCACATAAATAAGGAAATATGAGAAAAAGCAAGAGTTTTCTTATGATAGGTAATGATGTTTTCTAAGTTTCTAATAAACGGTCAATGGTGTAACAATTTGAAAATGTGATATTTGGCTTTTGATATTTTCAGTGCCTAATTAAACAAGATAAAGGATTATAGTCCGTTTTATGGAAATAATACGCGAAAATCAGTTTAATAAACTTAATAAACAATAAAGTTTATTTGGTTACTTTATCCACGAAAAAGTTAAAAATGAAGAAATTTTATCAATGGGTTTCAATTTAATTTAAAACCAATACGCGATTATTGAATATGAAATCGATTTCTGTTTGTCAATGGTAAACCCGGAACTTCCGGGCCGGAAGACTTCTAATGTCAGTGGCTGACAACTAGGCTGGCATACTTCAAATCAATCAATCAATCATGTCCAGTCAATCAATCCTCGAGGCTCGAACTCTCGAAGTGTATAATAATAAATAAATAAGGCAATAAGATTATTTGATTTCCCTGTTCAGCGTCCACTTACAAAAAAATAAAGGAACACTATATGAAAAACACAATAATGTCCACTTCAGGCTCTTCATGGGAAGGTAAGAACTTCATATGAATTTTTATCTAATAAAATAGTAGAATGACTTGAATATTATGACGTTGCAGCTTGCGGTGCAATGGTTATCATCGTGATTAAGCCTCCAATGACCGGCTTATAGGCATTCCGTTATAAAATCTTCAGAGAAAATACCATGTTGTAATATTTTAATACTATAATAATAATGATATTCAAACCCTTATTGTTGATGTTAAATCAGCGAGGCTACTATTTACAAATTTTGTATAGCAATTCAAAATTCACTCCACCAATGAATGATGTTATACCCTACCAAATACAAATCAAATTTGTACCTGTTCATAATTATTAGGTCTTGCATAATCTTATAAATAATGAAACACTCATGACAACCTGAGTAGCTTGCCAGCAGAGTAGAGGTTTGAATGATTAATTTAAATTTATGTTTCTGTTCTGGGGCCTGATTCTGTATGATCATTCACACTCATATCACAGCAATGTTGGTCTTACCCGTAACTTGTTATTTCACCTAACACTGAAATTTCTAAAATGCCTTAAGAAAGATTACTTTAGTACTGACATTTGGCTACATTAATATAAAACATACTTAACCCTAATAAAGGAGTTCAGCTAAGATAGAGTATCTTTTGTGCTGAGCATTGTTATGTAATTTCAGAGCTGAGAAAACAGGCACGCCTCCTGGAGAATGACATAGATGTGAAATTGGTGGCTTTTAGTAAATTGGGTGTGAGCAGTCCCACTTCGGGGTTGAGCTCAGAAAGTGTCCCGCTCATCAGCAGCGATGATATGTTTGACACCATGTCCATGGAGCTGCAACAGTTGCTTAATAAGGTAAGATTTTATAGTTATAGCTTTAGCAGAAAATTTCAAAATTTGATTTAACCACAAACCATTGTAGAGTCCATGTTACCTGATTATGCCTCATTTTGGGGACACAGTCAGTTATTGTCATAATATGTCTGATAGTATGTACCTACCTTACCAAAGTCAAGGGAGGCAAATGGTTCTTCACCATTATGCAATCCATATGTACAGTTGGTTTCTATATATATGTTTAATATAGTAAATTAATGATTGAATATCTAATATAATAAATTTAATTAAAATCCTTCAATGGTGGTGCTACACTCTCTGCAATGTTGTCAAGGTCAAGCTTTTGCTTGTATAAATGGCAATGCTGTGTTTAGTCAGTTCAATGTGGACAACTTAATCATTCACAATCGTAATTAATGACACATCTTATTTTCAATTATTAAAATTTTTTTCAACAGCTGTCAAATATTAATGACAAAATGGCTGACTTGGCGCCTAGTGGGACAGCAACAATTCACACTATAAAGCGACACAGAGAGATACTTATGGTAAGGATGCTGTACAAAAGAAAATGTGAGTTATCCTTGTAAAATAATAGAAGAAGGTACTTCTTGAGTAGAACCAAAAGTGTATCTAAGATGTAACACAATTCCTCGGTGCCTATTGAAAGGGATAACTTTGATATTATCTTTTAAACTTTCATATATTTTTTAATGAATATAACAAGGGAAGCTAAAGCCGAAGAACAGTGAAAAGTGGCAAGTATTTCCCAATGGAAATAGAGCGAAATAGAGCTGAACTGAGCAAAAAACTGAGTTGACTCCAATGAGTGTCTGAGAGTGATGCACCGATCTGCTGCCCTCCACTTGGTACACAGTCTACTTAAAACAGTTCAGTTATGTGCACTGTAATTGGGCAACCGATGGTCCACTCCTCCTCCTCCTCACTGCCACACTCTGATCAGCTCTGCATTGGGGTCCATGGCAACCACAACACAAGGAATCCGGAGCTATGAGCGGTTTCAAAATGTTTGATATACATATGAAAATGTTTGTACTGAAGGATACGATGCGATATTCCAGGACTACCAGCAAGAGTTCTCGAAGACGTCGGCCCGGGTGAGCGCGCGTCGGGAGCGCGAGGAGCTGCTGCGCGGGGGCAGCCCGCCACCCGCCGCCGCCGCCGGACTCAGCCGCCGCGACCAGTACGCGAAGGAGGCCAACCACTTGCACAGGTGGGTGGGTCCTTTACCTGCGAATGCGCCTGAATACAAGTTCGTTTACGTCGGGTGACTAGGGGTGCCTAATCCATCCTAAGACTTGCACTAATTCCTACTTTCTGGCAAGTGTGTGAATAGGCATGATGACTAATTTTCAAAAACTCTTCTATGATATTCACAAGTTTCTATTATGTCTAAAATAATCATATTTTTGTAGAAAATTAAGGTTTTTGTGCAATAAAAGTACATTTAAATTTTAAGTTTCAAATTCATTCCAAAACGCTCGCCCGTGTCATGGCGTCTCTCATTACGTCACGGCTCAGTAAAAAATGCAGAGATCGCGTACCTATATGCTTACGAGAAAAATGACGTTTACTGAGACATGACGTAAATTGACGTAATTCGATCTGATGGGTGTTTAAGCTATCATGGCGGATTGTTGTATTTTGTAGATTTATTTTAACAAATAAATTATTAATCTCGACATAAATAAGAGAATAAATACATGTTTCAAAATCTTTGAATCCTATTTCATTAGATCTGATAAATGTTTTGGCGATACTTGATTACTGTCATCATGCCTATTATGAATGTCACGTTCTTGAGCCATTCAGCCAAAATATTGTATTCATTATCAAAGCGAACGATAACCTTTCTTGCCTTTGGTTTCAGTTCCCACATTCTAGTGGACGAGCAAATCAACATAGCGATGGAGGCGCGCGAACACCTCACGTCGCAGCGGCAGACATTTAAACGCATGCAGACACGCTTCAACGATATCACTAACAGGTACCGTCCAGTTACCAGAAAACACCTTACAATAGCTGTTTAGGCCAAAAAATTAAACATATACTAGACTATATTTATGCTTTATACTTGTACACACAATTCCTTGGCCTTTGTGGGTGCCATGGACACAAGACAAGAAAACAACTTGTTAAGGAAACAAAAAATTAAATGTTGGAGTAACTATTTGCAATTGCACCTGGAATTGTGCATAATATAGTGCATTGCCGACAAGGTGTCAATGACACCATTAATCAAATTGCTAATCTGTTACTTAAGAAGTTAACTGTAGCAGGACCTGTTGAAAGTAATGGTAATTAATACTTAAAGGGTAATCTGTTACTGGAAATGATAACTTCGTGAATTAACGATTAATGACTTAACAATCTTGTGCCCATCTCTGGCGATAAGTATTGATTAATCCATCAATATTGGTTGAAACAAAAATGTTTTTAAATAAACAAACTGTAAAATTCAATCATCTGGTCCAAACAAGAAAGTTTGTTTAATTTGCAGGTTCCCAATGCTGAACAGTCTGATGTACCGCATCAACGCTCGCAAACGACGCGACTCACTGATCGTAGGACTAGTAGTAGCCGTCTGCACTTTTCTAATGCTTTTATACGCCTTCCATTGAACTACGCCGACACACTTCTAAGACACGGTTTTTTAATTATTGTAACGATTTAATAGTTTTATATAACACCATTGATAATCGTAATTAGTCGATAATCGATGATTGACAATCTAAAATAGATAAAGACGGCAGTGTTTTATACATAAGAAATTTACTGTTAGTACAGTAATGTAGGAATCCGAGTGTTGGAAGCCTATTCATAAGGCGTTCTTTTTATTTGTCAACAAATTTATCAGTTTCAACGTAACATTTAATTCTATTTTATATTCATGTATAAAATATAATTGTATTCTTGCTTCTCATTTGCAAGAAAATAAGAACAATTTACAAACACCTTATATTCATGTACATCCAGACATAATAATGAGCATTTTTATTGAAACTAAACTGAGTATGAATTGACATGAATTTATGTATAACCTACAAGTCTAGAGGAAATAAAAATTAGAAGACAAAGAATATATTTAAACCTGTGATGCGTGCAAATTTTTAGTAAATAAGCTATGTGTTTTAATCATTCCTTTAAATTTTTCACAATTATCGCTCCTACACATGAAGAATATTTCTTGGTAGTGTTTATATTACCATTTGATGGCACATAAACAGTGGTGTAAAAAAAATTAAATTTGCATTTGTTATAAAAGTTCCAGCCAACTAGTAATAATAATATGTTTACGATTGTATTAATTGCAATAATTATTTAGATGTAGCATATCTTAGCTGTATTCGTCTTAAGTAAAATGTAAATAATTTATCTTTTAAATTGTTATACTAAATAAAATTATTTATTTATATTATGAGATCATTTATTTTGCTGAATCACATGTAGGCCGGGACTCCACCAAAGCGGAGATGTGTGCGGAGTGCTCACTTCTCTCGTCTCCACTGCGCGTCGACCGCGCTCAGCTCACATCTCCGCTTCCATCGCGCCATACAAATATTACACATCTCCGCACAGCGATCTCCACTGAAGCTGAGCGGAGAGGACATGTGTCAATAACACAATTCTATTGGTGGTGTCCCGGCCTAATACAATAACTACTTTCTACCACCCTAAGGACACCTTCTAACGACCATTTAATACAGGCTCGGGACACAACGATCAGCCATTGTTAGCCCAGGTTCTTATGACCGCAGGCACCGCGCAGTGAAAGCGTTCACAAAACAGCGGCCTCATATAGAAACCACTGTGTGGTAATGTGCGGTTCCACGCAGTTGTGAAACATTTATGCTTGTTTGATCATCATAAGAATCCGGCCTTATAAGCCACTGTGAAGCAGCGAGTTCTTAATGCCCATCTTGTGTTTCAATTGAGTAGGAGGGTATAACAACAACTATAATGTTAATTCTATATTATGTATCAACAGTAAACATAATCTTACATTAGGTTCTGTCTGTTATTTTATAACAGTAAGCACAATCTTAGTTCTATACTTTAATTGAATTTCAACACTTTAACCTGTCTTATTTCTACAAAAGCAGTTGACTATAAAATTAACCTCTGCAAATTACTAATGCGCTGGAACCTGGTCACATTAACGTCTTTCCGACGTTATCACAAACAAAAATAGGGATTGCAATAAAATATTTCATATTGAAATGCCTTAATATTATTGATAGGGTGCATAAAAATTGGCAGCCCTCGCTAACAGGCATCGCACACAGACAGGCGCATTAGGAATTCACTATACTTATACATGGGTGATAACTTATATCTACTTCCAAGAGGACATTGTTTATGTTCCAACAACAATGTTGGGGACAATACGATGCACAGATATCTTGTGATGCCTTAGACTCACATTCTGAGTGAACCGACGTGAACAGACGTCGCATGTGAATGGTCTCTCTCCTGTGTGAGTTCGGGTATGCTTCTTAAGATCACCTTTTGTTGCAAACATTTTTTCACATCCTTCCAAAGGACATGTGATAGATTTGTTATGAATACGACTGTGGAGGTAGACCTTCTTCCATGTATGAAAAATTTTCTGGCACACCTGTGAAAAATATTTTTTTAAGACTAATGTGGGTTTTACTCGGTTGACTAATGCCGCACGTCTAAAATCGACCGTCTAAATGGCAATTCGGCTAGGTCGCAAGTGACTACCCGTGTAAGTCCCCCTGGCGATTTGTGAAGCGACTAGCCGCACAGCAAATATCGACCCGTGTAAATCCGCCGTTAGATACTGACTTCATGATATACAAATTGTATTAAGCATGTTCTTCATGACTTGGGTTTCAGGTAAGGTTGTGTTTGTAGAGTATGTAGTTGCTGGAACTTTATTTGAAAATATGGTCCTATATCTAGTAAGCATGTATATTATTGGATAATCACAATATGGATTATTATAAATGCCAATGTTTAAGTAAAGTTTACATGAATAAACATTATACACTTGACCAGTTCTGCATATTTTTTCCACAGTTTTTTTTTGTAATTATGTGTGCATGTACTTACACCACATATATACTCTGATTTAACATTTTCAGTTTTCACTTTCACCTGTTCTTTCAATGTACCATCATCAAGTTTTAATTTTTCTTTCAAACGTTGTTTCGTTGTTGTGTAGGGCTGAAATATTTCATTTTGAATTTTTAAATAAATTTATTTAAAAAAAGTTAAATTTAAATTAGAAAAGCAAAAGTTACAGGTTCAGGTACATTATTATCTGACTTTTAATCATTTTTATTTTTAGTCTTCCCATTTTTCAAATTACAATTAAAAAAATTTTAAATGCCACTGAACACTGTACACTTGACCAGTTCTGCATATTTTTTCCACAGATTTTTGTATTTATGTATGTACTTACACCACATATACTCTCTGAAACTTTTTCATTTTTCACTTTCCCCTTTTCTTTCAATGTACCATCATTACGTTTTAACTTTTCTTTCAAACGTTGTTTCGTTGTTGTGGAGGGCTGAAATATTTCATTTTGAATTTTTAAATTAATTTATTAAAAAAAAGGTTAAATTTAGATTAGAAAAGCAAAAATTACAGGTTCAGTTACATTATTATCTGTCTTTAAATCCTTTTTATTTTTAGTCTGCCCATTTTTCAAATTACAATTAAAAAAATAAATACAATTACAATTTACAATGTGTCTTATATGAAACTACAGAATTTGTTGTGCCTGTCTGCAAATATTGCCTAGAGCGGCGGCCTACATTTGTTTGCTACTCCTATAACATTATAACAGAGAACTCAGTCTTACCTCATTACCAGAAGACTTAAACAAGTCGTTTCTTACAATAATATTTGGTGTTTCAGGTATGCCATCATCAGTATTAGTGTCAATATCACCAAAAGGGTCTTCTTCAAGGGAAGGCCCTTCCTCATGTAGTGTTCCAACATTGAAGCCTGGCTCTTTACCTTCTGAGATGTCACTGTTAAGAAAACAGTCTTCATCTATTGTAAGATCTTCACATTTTATAATGTAGGACTCAACTTGCTCATCAGGACTTATTGTTTCTGTTATATTTAATCTGTCTGAGTTTTGTTGTGTTATCTCCTAAAAACATAATAGAAGATAATATGTAGTAGATTAATTAAAAACAATACACAGTACAGATACTGTGAAGAGATTGTAAGTGATCATAAAAGTTAAGCATTAGATGCAATCAGCATTTTTGCACCTCTGTACTTTGTCGGGATGTTAAGAATCCTTAGGATGACATAGGTATTATTAATGACTTTCTTCTTATTTCTTGAAGGTGAAAAAAAACATTATAAAGAAACTTCCATGCTTGAGAGTTCTTCATAATGTTCTCAAAGGCATGTAAAGTCCACCAACTCTCAACAGGCCAACGCAGAGGCCTAAAAATTAAAAACCTCTGAGCCTCACAAAAACATAGTTTCTAAAATGAATGTGGAAACATGCATCTAAATAAATAAAGTAGAACCAAAACTGTGCCAAGTTATTTCCCTCCTTATTTTTCTCTCTTTACCTAGATGTGGGTGGCACATAGGCAGCTGATGAGTTTGATGAGGTAAAATTATAACTAAATTTAAAAATAATGAATATACTTGGCTTGTGCAAAACATGTCAATCAAATGTGTATTAGTAATTTATAAGTTTTAATATTTTATTAGTTTTAATTTGTATGACTAATTTTATTTGTTTGTATGATAAGTTTTATTTATTTTACCTTTTTATTTGCATACCTGAAAAGATGAATATGGATTGATCAAAATGCCCTGTAAAACCAATAAATAACCCATATTCGAGCAAATAAATGATTTTTGATTTTGATTCTGACTAAGGATGATTCTCGCTGTCATAGGAGATTGAGAGCAACCTACAGTGGGTCACTAATGCGGTACAAACAGGCCAATTGATGGATACCAGATAATCTTATAGAAGGTGAAAATCCCAGAAGATTATTCAATAGTATAGGTTTTATTATTATAACCATAAATAATTTGCCTTACCTGTTCAATTTGGTCATCTGTTTTAGATGATTCAAATGTAGAATTCAAATACGACTGTATATGAATATCAGAATTAGAGGCAATACTCCTTAGTTGCTTAATTTTATATAAAATATCCTTGCATTCTGAACATATCTTTTGTGGCAGTCTACCTGAAAAATATACCTGAAAATTTTAAAAACATACATACTTCGGTTTCGAAGTTCTTCAGCATTAATTTCCACGTAATATTATAAATTTAAAACTTACTTTAATGCCTAAAAAATCATAAATGTCTCGCAATAAGCCCTCGATCCTAAAAACGTTATACGTTCCATGACGCCGTAAACATAATCTACAAGAGTCTAATATACAAATCATTTCTTCTGGTCCATCCATGGTCTTATTTAAACTGATGGTGATTTAAGTAACAAACGTAAACAATTTTAAGTAAAACTTTTAAGTAATAAATAGCAAAATAAATAATAAATTGATTTAAAGCACCACAAAAAAGTTGAAATACAATGTCAGTTGTCACCACTCGCACTGTCAAGTATTGTCACAATCTGCTGTCACATAGTAGACGTTTATCACTGTCAGTCAGTCTGTCAATAATGAATGACAGTCCACAGACTATATATTTACAAAGAGAAAAGACTGAACACGAACTGAACTGAGAACATGACATATTTATTTAATGAGATTTTTTCATGGGAATGAGATAATAATATCTCGTGTTTGGGGTGAACAGAAACAGCACAGTATTATAAAGCAACTGGCTCCTAAAATCATGGTTGAATTTTCCATAAACTCACCTCACTCACACTCACCACTCACCTCACACTCACTCATTACGCTACTTCGTGAATTTATGAACGCATATAAATTCACGAAGTAGCGTAATGCGTATATGTTCTTTCTTCCCTCTTTTCAGCCCTTGGTTGTCTGCTGCTGGACATGAGCCTCCTCTAATTGACGCCACTCCACTCAGTTCTGGCCTCTCTGAATCCAACGGTGTCACGCTGTCTTCTTCAGGTCATCAATGAGTGAGGTCATCGAAGGGCGGCCTGTGGTCCTTTTGGCTTTTGAAGACCTTTCTTCCCCATCGGTTGTCGACTGTTGTTATTTTATTAACCTTTTATTTTAAACGTGAGGAGACATTTTATACTTTTACATGCTATCATAATCACCCGCATGAAAATCGCCTATTAACACGATTGCGAGTAGGCAAATGTGGTTCCAAGTTGATTCTTCGTGTCCGTACGTAAACCTACAGTGCCATAATATATTTAAACGTTTGTTTTATCGTAATATCTTAGTAACTTTTATGTAGGTAATAATAATATATCGCAACTGTTTTGGGCTTTTAATTTAAGTACACACCGTATTGTAAAGAAATATTAGAAAAGATATACATTAGATAGGTAATTTTATTGTGAATTAAAGTGAGTTACTACAGGGGTAGGTACAGACTACAGGGGTGGGTTCAGTAGTGCGCCGGTGCTCTGCGCGGAGGGTCTTGGATTCGACTCCCTGCATACTTTATTGCTGTCATATTATTATTGTTAAGAAAGGTCTTACGTGTAGCAAGGAACACATTATGAACCCTACTTGGGTTTATAGACTGCTGTAGTGTTTGCACACATAGGTACAAGTTCCTACCTATTTTTGCATCCTTACCACAAATCTTACTAATATGTACCTAAAGCAGGTGCACATATAAAAAAAATGTATACAATAATTAAATAAAACAAAATAAATTAGCATACAACTTTATTTTATTTTTGATATGCGCATCTGCTTATCTGCTTTAGGTACTGAACTAGGTATATGAACCTCTTTTTTATTGTTTTTTTTCACACATTAACTGAAACGTAGTAGTTTCGTGTACCATATCTAGGTACATACCTAAATTTTATGTCATATAAAAGTCAAACAAGTCACGCAAAGGTCGCAAATTTTATTGTTCGTGATAATTATTGTGTTTTGGAGTGTAATTCGTGAAAACGATCCTGTGTTACGAGCCATGCTATATCGCGTTAAATAGATGAATATTATACAACTAATATAGGTAATATTATTTTATATTGTCGATATATAATTACATACATACCGTAGAGTAAATTTAAACCTATCTCTAGAATTTAGATAGATTTATATCTGTAATCTAGATAGAGATACACCATACGTAAACTATTGCCTTATATCGTCTGATTTGGACTGTCACATTAATAACATCGCCTCGTCAATCAGCTACACTTTTTTTGAAAATACAACCATGACGCTAGTACCTACGTTAAACACGGTAGGTGTAGGTACCTTATTAACTTACTATCCGAAATACCCAGAGGCGGGATTAATATTAAGAACGCCAGAGGCAAGTAAGCGTCACATTAGAAATTTGTACTTAATTATGTTATATAACCATATAAAAAGGGCAGGGTTATCGTGGATACCAAAATACAGTTGGATCAGTAGCTTCAAAAGGATTTTTTATGTTCATTGTTTTTTAATATTACGCGCGTAATATTAAAAAAATATTATCTAATTATCTTGCTCTGCTAATGCCTAATTTATTATTGTTCTGATTAGTTCATACCTAAGCTAATAAGTCAAAGTCCAGTTTACCCGGTTTCGTGTGTTTGTCTCCAGTAGCCAAGGCGACACGCGCCGACGCCTTTGCAGCGGATCGATAATTACGATCATTTGTTAATGCATCCTACTTAAGTAGTGTGCCATTCGCTTATAGATTGTATGACTTTTAGATAATAAAATTAATACAATCTACGATGTACAGAGGTCGAAGTTTTCGTTATAATAAATAAATTAATGAATTTTACTTTATTAACGAATTTATTAATTTATTGTTAATGCTTAATTCATGTAAACTTTGTAAATAAAAGTGTCACACGTATGTCTTTAATTAGATTAGAACTGTGTTTTTAAAACGGAATACAAATTAAAAAACGGGATATAAATAAATTTTTATGTTTATTGGTTTTATGTACAAAGACACCTTTAACGGTCGGAATCTAACTTCTCAGCACTTAAGAAGTTAAACCATCCCTTAATAAAACACTCTTATTAAGATCATGAAAGTTAAAATTAAAACTAATAAACACTTTATAATTATATTGCTTCAGTTTAGTTAAGAATTAATAGTAATAAATAGTAACATATTTTACGCATAATTTGATTCGAAACATTTCCAGTTTCGTACTTACGAGCAATTTGAGGAAAAACTAAACAAAATTTTCAAGATTGATGAATTTCAGGAAGCAATTTACTACGTCATTATTGTCCAAATAAATTGCTACGCGGGCAATGGGCTCTACGCGAACGTAGACGTGTCAGTGCCACCGACCGCGCGTAGCATTCCGCCCGCCCACACTTCGCGCTACGAGCTTGCTACGAAACTATCATTTAATTTTTATAAATTATAATCACAGAAATTTTTTTAGTAGTATAATGCAAAAAATTGTGAAAAAAGATTAAATAAACCTTTGTAATAAAGATGTTTTTGAAAGTTTGGAAGTTTTTAGGACAATGTTATTTGTGTAGGGAGTTTTTGTAGGTAATTATAAAAAAACAGATTCCAGCGTGCTCTGAAGGGTAACTTTTGTATTATTGTTTTTATTTCATTCATGTAAACTCGTTGTAGATTCTTATGTGAATTTTAAGTTAAATCTGAAAGTTTTCTTAAGATAAGTGCTGGATTCTTAAAAAGTGTTGGATAAATGAACTTTAGGTACACTACATACATCAAACAAGGTCGTAGTAGCAGGTTAAATTTCCGGTTATAGACAATTTTATAAAATTACTTAACACTTCTAAACGCCGTATGAATGAAATGAAAAGTTAGTCAGGAATTCCCCGTGTACCATGAACACAATACACAAACCAGAAACGAACGAAAACGAAAGAAAAAATCATCATTCTTAGTTGTGCTCTGCGGGGATTTGAACCCAGAATCGTCGGTATAGCACTCTGGAACCTTTACATCGCGCAGGTTGTCTAAATCTAAATATCTAAGAAATTTCAGAAACAGCAAACATGAGCGAGAGATCGCAGCGCGGCGCCGGCGCTCCGTTCTACGCGCCGCCGCGCCGGAAGACCTCCGCCGAGATCATAAGCGAAGCGCGTGCTGCTATCTGTGCAGGTAGAACTGGTTTCATTTTATTTTAATCCTAAGGCAATAGCAATGAAAGCCAAATGGATAAGAATTCGGCCTCATACACGAGGGGTCCAGGTTCGATTGAAAAGGTATGACGTGCTTTTTATACATTTAAGTTCAATGAAAGAAAACATTATGAGGACCATACAGATTGTATGCAGACTGACATGTTCAAAATGGTGAAGTGGACCATTCCACATTAGGTCAGTGTGATTGACTGAGGCCTGGATCCCTCTCATTGTAAGAGGAGATTTGATCCTTCAGTGGGTCACAAATGAGTTACAGACCGACAAAGGCTACATAATTATACAAGTTTAACGTCTAGCAAAGGGAAATTTTTCGCCAGACGATGTTCATGTGGAGTGGCCGTGCTCCGGTTGAGCCAAATCGGAGGTTTGTGTATATTACAGTTGCAAGAAAACTTCGAAAGCGTGATTTAGGATACTCGTGGCGCCATGTTTTGACGGTTGATGAAACTTGATTTTTGAGTACCGGGATGGTATGCCTACCGCAGTGTGATAGCTCCCACGCGGAAATATGTGGATAAATTTTAACTCAATATTATATTTTTGGTACAGAACCTTAATAATAATAAAAATTGTAAAGAATGCTATCCTTATTTGTCGAGGTCTTGGGTCGTGCTTTTGCACGTCATACAACATATAGGTAGGTACCTGTACCACCTAGGCAGGCGTCGCAATGGCGCCCAAATAACGCCCAGTCACGCGAAACGGCGAAAACCACCTTTTATATTTCTTTGTTACCGTCTACACTACTTTATTTATTCGGAGAACGTAGGTAGGTGAAATTTCTGTTTCGTGTCGCTTAATGTCGCGCTACGAAAATAGCCAACTTAGGATAAATTTTCTAAGCCTCGATTTGGCCGCAAAGTTAAATACTTACTCGACCCTAAAGTCGAGTCTCAATATCAATTCGTAGTAAGAAGTAAATTAATTTAACTTCTTTTTTTTTCCATTTGCTATATAAATTATTATATGTATTATATAAATATATGACATTATATCTTAAATTCTTATGACGTACCACTTTAGGTAATATTTTGTCCAACGAGACTGGGTTATGTTGAAAAGTTTCAATTAAATTTTAAGGGCGTAAACCAAACTTTGAAATAAATACACACTTACAACCTTTGAGTATTATGTACTAAATACCTCAATGCTTACAATTCGTAAAGTAAAAATTACGATAAGTAGTTAAAGGTTAATTATCAAACATGTAATTAACCAGGTTACGCGGATTGATTTCCACTTGTCGATAGCCGGTTGCCATGGCGATAGTTGCTGGAGTGTCAATCAATTTGTATCAAGATAGTAGTGAGGTCAGCCTGGATTAAATGTGAAACAGATGAAAAAGTAATTAGTTTTCCTCTTTAGTAATGCCTACGGACGTGGCTAGAAATGCACTGACATATTTGTAATCGTTTACAGTGCTAACTGAATGTTAAAGTCATTAGGGGTTCCTTAACAATCGTATTCCATTAAATAAAGGCTGCTTAATACCTATCTAAAACAAAAACTAGAACAATAGACCAATACTCTCAAAATTTTGCATCATGGCATGGTATGAACGGTGAAAATCTCCCAGAAAAATGCATGCAGGTGCGTTGCCAAGTAGTCTAATTTTATGTACCTAATACTTTTACAAATCTTCAATCCTCCAAAGTGAATGAGCCTGAACCCTTAAGTTTAACAATTAATTAACTTTTTCCTTATTAAATCCGTCACGGTTTGGCCACTAGCCCGTTTCTCCATCAATCCGCATTGGAGCAACGTGGTGGACTATGCTACCGGCCTGGTGTGAGGAGAGCCGTAGCCAACCGTCTTACATAATAGGATTGTAGCTAATCACGAATTCTGCCCTACTTCTACAATACTGAAATCCTTTTTAAGAGTACCTACCTAAACACTAAATTGATTAAGAAAATGTAATTTTGTACAGAAATGAACACTGGATCGAGCGGCGCGGGTCTCGGCGGGCTGCGGGCGCTGCGCACGCGTCGCCCCTTCACGCCGCGCGAGCCGCAGCGGACGCTCTTCACCGAGCGCGCGCGTAAGCGAGACGCCCGCCCGCCCAGCGCCTTCGAGTAAGCATAATTATACAGACGGTTACCGGAAATTGTAATAGGTATAATAACTATATTGACGTACCCTTTCACACCACGAGAGCCTCAGCGGACGCTGTCGCGGAGGATCAGTAGTATTACTAAATTGTACAACTGGTTCATGAAGTGCGAGTACAAAATAAAACATTCCATGCGAGCCCCACCGGACACTCAGTGCTCAAGTAGCTCTATGTTCGAATAAACATAATTTCCTATACAGGTTTACCGAAAACTCAAAACATATCTTTTAGATGTTAAAAGTATTTTTTTTGGCTAAACATGTCATTCAGAATTTCCTCAAAATTACCAAATAATGCAAAAAACTTCATTGATTTTCATAAAATAATTCTTTTTCAGTTTAAAATACCTGAGCCTTTCGGAGAGCAGCGAAGACACCATCACCGAATCCGGAATCGTTGAGTCAGACGATCGTATTGTTAATGAAATACTTTTGGCAGAGTCACAAAACAATGTTCGGAAGAAACCTGCGGTGAGTTTCCTTTTTAATTCGCAATTTAGAGATGGTTTTAAATAACAGCTTTACTTTATTAAAATAATAATTGTCAAAACTAATCAAGGCTCAAGTGTTACCTTGAGCCTTGATTACCAACTGACGAACTAATCACGTCAATCAATAGTGCAGTCAAAGGACCAAATTAGAGATTTGCTCACTCATGCCGAATAGCCTCGCTGCTTTTTTCGAAAAATTTTAGCGACGTGGGGCGCGGTCAGTACCAGGATGGGATATTAAATATACGCGCTTCCGTGCTTCGAGGGGGTACGTTAAACCGTCGGTCCCGGTTGTTATCGATACGATAGAAGTCGTTAAACCTTGTCGGAGGCTCTAGGGTGGTTTGAAAACATACAACACGGGCTGGCGAGTAGCCCGTTTCTCCACCAATCCACATTGGAGCA
This sequence comes from Erynnis tages, assembly GCA_905147235.1. Lineage (NCBI taxonomy): Eukaryota > Metazoa > Arthropoda > Insecta > Lepidoptera > Hesperiidae > Erynnis > Erynnis tages. The sequence goes on from LR990092.1 coordinate 5,169,293, forward strand.
GCGTGGTGGAGTATTGAGGGGCCTCTCCTTGTTGTGGGGAGAGATCCGTGCCCAACAGTGGGCCTTAAATGGGTTGCAGCCCAGCCCAGCCCATGCCGACTATACTTAACGTCCGTCCACATCAGGTCCGCAACCAGTCGCGTCCGAGCATCGAGAGGTGCGGCGACGGGGCGGGTTGGGGCGGGCTGCCGCGCCTGCCGCACCTCAGCGGCCGCAGCAAGCCGCTGCACCGCCGCAACACCACCGGACAGATACCGGACGCAGGCAAATATATAGGCGATTGATACACTGCCCCGCATTGTGTAGAAATCGCATCCACGCGCGTTCATGCAGATTCGTTTTCTGTGTGTTGTCGGACTGTGCTCGTTTTCTACACAAATGGAAATACGCGCTACGCTGCGTAATGCGGGGCAGTGTGTTAATCGCCATACTGTAGTTTATTTATTCGTGGTAGATAAATTAAAATTAACGTGATATGCCTATACGCGTGGTACGCATTTTGCAAGTTTTAGGTAGAACAATTGTGTGCAAACCTATTTTTATTTTAACCGTAAAGACCTGATCCAAAAGAAATCTAAAAGAATATTTTTTGTTTGCCACGGTAGGTACATATCTGGCACGCTCAATATCTGTTAGTAGTTATGTATAGAGCTTTAATCAACTCTGACGCATTTTATCAAAATGTATTTGTATTCATTTAATGTTCTCATTTTATAGGTGCGACGAATGAAGGTCTAGCGCAGGCCATTTCAATATCACGCCCTCTCGCAAATGTAAACTACGATGTGGGTAGTATTACGGAGCACACTGCAGCAAAATGTAAGATTAAATGAACTTAATACATGTAGATTTCAGTTCTTTGAAATAATTAGCAACTCTCCATTGTCCTTTGCGATTCCCTCCGTTTGAATGGCGACCACGCAAAAGGAGCGCAGAGCGCCACGACCCGATGGTCAAACGACCTGAATAAGATACAAAGAACCCGAACCCAGGATCGTGCGTAATGGCGTCGATTAAGGGAGGCCTATGTCCAGCTGTGAACTACGATCAAGGGAGCAATCAAATATTAGACCTGGAAGGAACAGTGTTTTCTTACACAGGCGCCATGCTTTAGAGAGTACTGGCCACTGTTAATTGTAAAAAATGTTATTTTTAAACGAAATAAAAAGTATTTGTTCTTATTGTATTCAGTATTGAACACCGAGACGAACAGTAAGCGGAAGAATTTCTCCAGTGGCAAGTCGTTGTCTTGCGACAGTGGCGCCGCTATCGTGGTCCCGCTTGGCGACGTAGCGGTGAAACACTTGGCGGTGCAACTGCCGACCACATACGATGATAACTACGAAAAGTAAGTTCTGGGTTTTTTAACAATTTTGAATGCGCGACGTTTATATTCTAAAAACATTAGTAGCTACTGCGGATATCTTTTTATCTCGGGTAGTTAAAACGTATATTGGAATCTTTTTTAACTTGTCTCAACACGTGTCATAAATAGTCATAATAATTATAGCCTATGCCACTGCCATTCACCTACAACCAACCTCATCCCATCCTTTAATTTTATTTAACTTCATCGGATAAATTTCTTAATTAATGGCAACTTATTGGTGCTATTTACGGGTAGTTAAAGAATAGAGGCTAGTATAAATCGCTCGGTTACTTATCATTCGCTCACTAAACCCATAATTTCCCAGTATGAGTCTACTAGAGCTCGCGGAGGAGTTATCGCATCGTGGGCTGGACGTAGACCGAGCGCTAGCGTTGATGGGGGCCGTCCAGACCATGGTGGAAAAAAGCGCACCGCCCAGCAGTCTCCGGGACTACGTGTTGCGAGCGCTCTACAAGCACATCGACAGTGACGACGAGCGAGTGTTGGTCGCCATCGCTCGGGCTATGCTCACGGTACATCCCATGGTATACGTTTTAACTTTGAAATACTCGTAGGAGAAGAAAATTCAACCTCCAAATACATAATTAGGTAAGAAAGTGGAAACTGTACTGTAGTCAGTACTGCAATGCACTGCACTACTGTGCGGGTGAGTGAGTACATAGTGCATGTTGTATTGCGCAATGTTAACGTGTCATCTATCAATGTCCATCATTGTTCATAGGAACATCTGTTATTGTTGAATGAATTGACTTGTGCTGTATCTATATAGAATATGTCCATTTCAGATGCGTGTCACTGGAACCCATTTAGCAGCTGCCTTCAAGCTTATTTTTAAAATAGCTAGAAACGACAAGAACGATCATTTCTTCAAAAACAGCAATCTCCTTGGTATGTTCCTAATATTATTTCATTAAAAGTTTACAATGAAAAAGCGCGGTAAAAGTTTTGTGATAACAAAATAAATCAAAAGATTACACTATAAGTATCTAATAGTTATCGCGTGAAACGATGTGCTCTTGACGAGGTCTTCAGTGGCTTTGACACATATTCGAAAGTGTTATTTTAAAGAAATTTGCGTCGAAAAAAGTTGTTGAAACTTTAAGTGAAATAATTAGGTAAATGTTTGAAAAATTAAATGTGACATCCAGAGTTGGTGGTGGAGGGGTGCGGGCGCGCGGACCCGGTGTCGGAGAGCGAGTGCTGCGTGTACGCGACGGGCGCGCTGCGCTTCCTGGCGCTGGAGCCGCGCCTGCGCACGCTCGCGCACCGCGCCGGCGCGCTGCACCTCGCCGCGCTGCACCTCAAGATACTCAACGACGCGGTGAGCCGGTCACTGTGCCCTTCCCTGTACCCTTCCGAAACGAAACGCACACATGCACAGCTTACCAGACGTCAATGCACAGTGTAATAACCGACAGAGGAAAAAGATTTTTAGGAGAGTTAAAAAATTAAAGCATTAGATGAATCATGTTAAAAATAGCTTTATTTTTAATTAACACTCTTTCAATGTTTAAAAATATTAATGAAACATAATAACCGTGAATTGGCCGTAATGCACTGTAAATTTTCGAACTAATATTATGCCGAAGGTACCTATTAAATATTTGTTAGTATAATAATGTCTAACGATAAGTATCCATATCTTTCACTCCATACAAAAATTTGATTTTAATTTTTTTAACTCCTCTAAAAATCTTTTACCGCTATTTGTTATTTACACTGTGGACTCCTGTGTAGTAAGCTGTGTCTGATTTACCTATCTATGGATGTGTGCGTTTCGTTTCGGTATCGCTAAAACTCAGACTAAGGGAACTGACTGCCAACTGAAGCCACGCCACTAGCTGTACAGACAGACAGACAGTTTAGACTGCAGCTCGCCGCGCTACGTGTGGTCACTGCGCAATCTGACGTCACTGGGTGTAGCAGTGAAGTTTCGGAGAGCGAGTGGCCGAGTGCTCTTGAACCGCGCCTGTGCGTTCTCGGCCTCGCACACTGCGCCCTCGTAGTGCACCTCGCCGCGCTGCACCTCAATGCTATATGTATCGACCTACCGACGAGCCATAAAGCTGGGTTTGATCCCGAGACCTTCAAAATAAAATTAATTTATTTGCACGAATATGGGTTAGTTATTGGTTTTACAGGGCATTTTGATCAATCCATATTCACCTTTTCAGGTATGCAAATTAAAAAAGTAAAATAAACAAATAAAACTAATGTTAGTTATAAAGTGATATGAAGATGATGAATGTAAGAAAGAAAACATTCTGCAGAATGAATATGCTAGGCATGCCAGCGGGAACTGGAATAATGTATGTGAAAAATTAGTTATTTTGTAGATGCCTATGAAATGTCAATGGCATTGGACTTCGACTATTTGGAGAGGTTAGCACAAAAAAGCTGTTCAGAGTCCAAAGTACGGACAATTTGCTATAAGATAATACGGCCGGAGCTCAGCTGCTCCTTAGTGTGTTACCAATCTCGCCACCAGAATAAATAATTCATAATCCCTGAAACTCATAAAATTTACAGAAAACGGAACGACCCCGTCAGGTGACGGATCAGGCGACACACGCACTGTACCAGGTAACCGGTGCTCTCCGTAACCTGGCGGGGGGCGAGGAGTGCGCGCGCGAGTTCGTCACCAGTGGAGCGCTCGCAGAACTAGTGACAGCGTTGCAAATACACACGGATCGTGACGTACTCACCAACGTGGCAAGATGTTTAAGGTACGTGTTATATGTCAGCGTTCGTTTTTGGTAAAATTTGGTATACTTCTAATGTCTCACACACATGACTAACTTCTAAAATTTAGACGGTCGAAGACAGCCGGCAAAGTCTAGTTAAAAATATAGTAGGATTTTAACATAAAATCATAAATTGACTGGCGCACTGCGCAGCGTGGTGTCAGCGGAGGAGTCGTGCTGCGCGTGGCTGTGCGCGGGCGGCGCGGCGGCGGCTCTGCTGCGGGCGCTGGCCGCGTGCGCCGCGCGCGCCCCGCTCGCCGTGCGGCTGGCCTACACGCTCGGCAACATGGCCGCCGCCGACCAACGCGCCAGGCTCGATGTCAGTTTGTAATTTCCTTTTGAGTCCATCCATTTATTACATTAGTTTTATCTCCCATGGGGTAGGTAAGGATGAGGTCTTGGCAAATATGACGTAATTTTTTTTCTACAAGAAACTGAAAATGTTAAATGTTAGAAAGAATTGCCAACAGGATGAAAAACTGTTGCCAAATAGTAGGAGCAAAAAGTAAAGTCATGGAACGCACCGAAGGACTTTTCCGAATTTTTTTCTAAATTTTTAATAGTATGTAATGAAGCACTCAGTAACTGAAATAAAATACATTTTTGAAAATTTCTGAAAGAATTCGAAATGTGATTTTAGATATACAAAGAAAATGGAGGCGTGGACGTACTTTTGACTATTCTGGAATCGTATACGAAACGCAATGGTAACGACGTCAAGGATCCTGACGCCGATCCTGATTTGCATTTAATTGGTGAGAATACAATCTCAACTACTATATACTATCGATTTAAATTCGATAGTAAAATCCGATTTAACCATCTATTCCTATTTAATATTACGCAACTATTACTGGTAGCCGATGGGGGTGAAAGGTCCTCTAATGGCAACCAGGTCACAGCAAAAGTACAGACTCCCTGTACGAAAAGTACAGGACAGACCATCTGACCAGGTGGACTGTAGAAGACAACGGGACAGCGCTGTCCATGTTGTGTTTTGGTTCAAGAACTGGGCGAAGTGGCGTTGATGAGGGACGCCCTTTTCCAGCAGTAGACTACAAAAGACTGAAAGGAATGAAGGAAGAAGAAAGATTATGGAGATTATTAAACTATTTATCGGAGCATTTATTTATGATTATATTTTTTAGGTTGCGATTTGGGCGGATCTGACGGTTCCAATGAAGACGTTCTTATTAAGGTAAATAATTAAATAAAACTATTGTATTGCCTGACCAGTATTTTTGCGGACCTACCTTCAAAGGCAGCACCACATACCGCCTCCTATAACGTTGTCAATGTCAAATCTTTGCAAGCTCATTGGCTTAAAATATGACATTATTCGAACATTTGCCAGTAAAATATATTCGATCAAAATTATTCTGCAACGTGGCAAGGAGCGCAAAACCTCCGGTCGGACTAGTATTTATTCGCGTCACTCGAATAATAATAACATTCATGATAATATTCCTTTTGTGTTACAGACAGTGCGGGTGGTAGCGAACTTATGTCTCGCCGAAGTGGCAGGGCGCGGTCTGGCGCAGCATCACGCCGAGAGGACGGTCAAAGCACTTTTGGCTTGTTTAGAAGTGGCTGAAAGGCTTCCAGACAAGGTTGGCTTACTCGTACTTACAGTATCATTACATATTAACTATGTATGCCAGGTTTGAGAAAGGGAAATCATCTCGATCTCATCAATCTAGATGAGTGTCCCATTGGTCCCACCAATCGTGCCTAATCTAGTAGATATCCTCGGGGAATGGCGATATACTTTGATTGCACTGACGATATGAGCTCAAGATTTTACGTGTGTAGGTACCAGATGTTAAGAAAAATTCGATACCATAATTCCGAATTCCCATCGCGTCCCATCGAAGAGTGACAATTCAAAAAGGAAAGAAATTAGAAAGGAAGGAAGATTCAAATAAGTTATTTACCTACCTACGTGTGGTTAGCACCATAAACTCGTAATACAATGTCTCGCTGCTACACTGCAAGTCTCGTGTATATTGCTGTATTCCATTTGTATGTACTCGTATATCTCTCTGGGAAACTCGTTGTCCAGCTAACGGCTTAACAAGATGTTGTAGTGAATATTTAATGTTATATTCCTTCATTTGATTTGAATACAAGTAAGAGGGTGGGTTTTGGATAGGTTCACCTATTTCCACTTTATTTATTAAATTGCGGATTTCAAGATTGAGAATGTTTGAAAAGCAGGTTTCAGAATCAGCGGAGTCTGAACAGGAGAGTTGGGCGGACCGGCGCTACGAGCTGGCCACCGCCGCGCTCGCCACTCTCAACAACGTCAGCTTCTACATGGAAGCGCCGCTCACTGATCCGCTCGACGACTTGTTGGACACGCTTTGTAAAGGTGAGTCTTTAATGTGTATAGAAGCTGAGTGCACATTCATTACTTCATCGGGATGCCATGGCAACGTCGCCGTCTACATATCTAAACAATAAATCTTGAAATATAATGGAGATTAAGAGCCGTACCACAAAGAGGCGCCACGGCGACGACGCCTGCTATGTATCAAATTGCAAACAAAGTATACTGAAATTGACAAATTGGCGATGTTTCCGTCCAAACTGACGCGAAGTGTTCTATTTGCCGGCTATCGGTACATCGCAACATAATGGCGTCAGGTCTCAATTGGCCACCCGTGGCCTGCATCGTTTCTTCTTTTTAAGTTGGAAACGTAGCCTTGAGCGATGGCTTTGTGGAGTGTATGCAATATATATGTACCTATACCTGGTATTCTGGCAACGTCTCTAATTAATTGTATGCGAAAAGTTCCGACACGACATAATCATTGACAGATGGCAGTCACAGGATGGGCCTTAAAATGTTTATTTTTCCCATGACATTGTATCGGCAGCTACGTGCAAGTGGATGCGGGTGCCGGCGGCGACCAACGCAGAGGGTGCGGAGGGGGCGGAGGGGGCGGCGTGCGAGGCGGTGCGCGCGCTCGGCAACGTGACGCGCAGCGCCCGCGCCGCGCGCCTCGCCGTGCTCGAGGGCGCGCTCGACGCGTTGCCGCCCTTCCAACGACACGGTCAGGATCTACATCTGTATGGGTCAGGTCAGGATAGGCCTTCAGTGTCAGGCCAAGGCCTGCCCGTTCATCATCAGGAATAAGCCTAAGCCGCCCCACTAGGATCAGACTGACGTTTGGGCTTAACAACCCAATATTATCATCATCATCAGGCCTACGCCTCCACGATATTCCCCAATAAATCCGATAGGTATTCAGCGTGTGGCACTATTCGTTCCAAGTATGATTGTTTCTTATTTCAGAGGATCCGAGCGTCCGATGCGCGGCGGCCGGCGTGTTGGTGAACGTGTGCGGCGCCGGTGCGGGCTCCATGGAGGGCGGCGCGGGCGGTGCGGGCGGTGCGGGAGGCGCGGCGGCGCGGGCGTTGAGCGCGGCGGCGGCGGCGGGCGACGCGGCAAGCGCGGCGCTGCTGGCGCGCGCGCTGTGGAACGCGCACGCGCACCGCCCGCTGCCGCCCGCGCACGCGCACCAGGCCGCCGCCGCGCTCGCCTCTTTTATCGGTGAGTGTATACAGGATATCGATCGAGGAAGTGTGTCAAACTGACTTTACACAAAACCATGAATCGATGCAGAGCTGAATAGAAGTTATACACTAAAACTATCATCGATGGTCTCGTGACGACCCTCAGACATGGGCTCTACCAGACTGAGTGGTACTATAGCATGGTGTATGGAAATGGTGGTAAAAATGCGGAGCGTGTTAGGGACACCATAGTAAAAAAAATACCCTAACACTAGGGAAAAATATGTTAGTAGAGTTCCCGCCGAAATAAAAGCAATCTAAAAATAAAAGCTTAATTTTAAGTGGCTCACTTTTGACATCCTGCCATCCTATAAATATCATAGCGATTTGGGTTAGAAGACCCAACCACTTGGTGTACCCATAGGACTTCATCTAATGTATGAAGTTGACCCTTAGGCTTCTTGTTGTTTTTTAATTAATCAATTATTCAAAAAATTAATCAATGTGCAATACCTAGAAAAAATTAATAGGTACAAAAATATAATAATTTTAATGTACCGTAAGTAGATTTGGCATAAATATGCCTCAGTAGATCACTCACTTTGTTCTACTACATAATTGTTTCCTAACGTTATCTATGTAGGTAAATGTTTAAAATTCTATAAATTTGGGTGCAGCAGTAAATACATATTTTATGTTATTTCTCTACCATGAATGAAATAACGGCAGAAATACCCAAACGCATTCCAACGGCATTAGAAAGAAGAACAAACCTTGTTACGTTGCAAAGTGACATAATTGGTACTTGTAAATATCTATTAGTAGGTATATTTCGTGCATATAATTATAGGACTCCGTGGCGCAACGGTAGCGCGTCTGACTCCAGATCAGAAGGTTGCGTGTTCAAATCACGTCGGGGTCACAATTTCAGTTCGTTGGTAATTTTTTATTTAAGCGCATTTTAAAAGCACTACTTTTTGTCGTATTTAATAATAGACGTTATGGAGATTTTTTAAATTAAATTAACATATTACGCATTGTCAATGCCATTTCTGGATGTTCTTCAAAGAAAATATTAGGGAAAAATACTTGTTACAAATTTATTTTTTGTAGTGCTTACTGTATTTTTATTCGATTATGGCGAAGCAAAATGGAGTGTTTTGTTCAAATTCAAATTTTTAAACCTATTGGCCATCAACATATTCTTATTATGTTGGTTAAAAAATATAAGTGCCTGTAAATCTGTTTTCTATTATAATTTATATATTATATGATAAACTATATTCTAGATGACGACTCAGTGTTTGAAGCCTGCGAGGTGGCAAAACATGGTGATCGGCGCGCCAGCGATCCGGACTTATCAAAGCATCATGTATGTTCTAATCAAATTGATTGTGTTTTGTGTTTCAGTGACAAAGCTAGGCTAGACGTTTTACGTTGTAGTATAATAGGCGTGTTTCCACTAAGAATAAATCGGCTGGCATAGGGTTTCTAATGATTAATCATGTTATGTAGTAACCAAATAAACATTTTTTTCATTAAAATAATTAAACATTACCAATAGTTAAGGAAAATAAAGTCCGCAAAATTGGCCGTTTAATCACGTGACATTAAAGTGATTGAACACAAATCAGAGAAGCGTGACATCACGCCTCGTGGAAATGTCATGTTGTTGCTGTCATTTTCGTATACAGCGTGAACAGCTTGTTTCATGAGGCGTGACATCATTCAAGACGACAGTCGTGGCCTTTTCGATGTCAATTTGGAGTTCATTACTAAACACACAAAATTCTTAGATAAAATGGCTTACTTTTCTTAAAATAATATATTTTTGGAGTAAAATAGATACCAAGCTATATGTTTAAACTCATTTCCAAATTTTCTCAACTAGCCTATTGGTAACCTACCATCAATCATGATCAGCGTCTAAACAGGACCTTGGGCACGATTATTATGATAATATAATTATAATGATTAAATATATATACTTATAATAAATATACTTAATTATAACGTTCATACTTTTAGTACTTCGGTCGTTAATTATAGAGTGCCCATTGTAGGTATTGATGGGATTACTAATTGAACTAACACTGCTTTATCACTAATTTGGTTCAGAAAGCCGTATGTTGGTTCTCATATTATTTATATTTATTAATTTTTTGTACAGGTAAGATTCGTCCTGGACAACAACAACTACCCGACAGAAATGAAAAAGAATTACCACAACTCCCAGTGTTCTCCGGTCAGAGCGTACAGCGTCGAAGAGGAACTGCACTTGGAGCCAGGGTCTGACGAAGATGGTAACGGCACTGGCTGTTCTGGGGAGGATCTAGGCTTCGAAGAGGGAGAGATAGAGGAGTGTGAGTGTGAGCCCTGCCGCAGACTGGCTGCGTGGGAGGAGCTGGTCGCCATAGCGATCCCATTGTTGGAGCAGCTGAAACCGCCACGGGCCGACGCTTCAGTAGGGACTGATTGAAGACATTAGAATGGAATTGTTATACCGACTATTTAGTTGGACTTCGAAATTGTGAGTAACAACGTTCATAAAATATTATAGAATGGCCGGCTGGTCAAGGGAAGATTTGGTCATGTCCCCATACAGACCTCTGTCTGCGAACCTTGCCACCGGCTGCTTTCGGCTGCCATACAGTAGTAGTAATACTACCTGTAACTATTGGCACACACTGTTAATTGGCACACTGCGAGAATTGATTCCCATTGCAGGGTGAAATAGCAGTGGAAATTTAATAACGATATTTGGTAGACCGCCTAGGTACCCTGAATTCCATATACGTAGTCTAATGGCAATGATATATGCTAGGATACTACCATAGCTGAGCGATACGATGTGGCGAAGAATCGGGATTAAAGGAAGACACGTTGTGTGCACGAGAAATAAACGAAAATGAATCGAAATCCATTTAGGGCCGAAGAATTTGAAACCACATTTAATGGCCTGGTTTATATTGTTCCGCTTTGAGCAAAATCTTTGAAGGTTATTTAAAGTCCTTTTATGTTCATGTGTAATCAGGAACCTAATAAATTAATATAATTAGTTTATAAGGTGGTATAGTATTTGGTTACTTGTTTTTGATTAGGAGGCTAATCCACAGTGGTCTAACCAAGTTATTTTTTATATTTTTGCAACTATTTCTATTAGTTTTTTGTATCTAAATCATGAAATGTACTTAGTAGGATCATTTAACTTTATATTGTTGTATACGATGTTCTGAAAGTTATAGAATCTATGTAATAATATATGTACGCAAGAGGATTGTCGTTTTCTTGGTAACCTATATTTATATGCATTTATGTAACTCCCTACGATAGGGGTGCGTAAACCTGGAGCATACTACATCACGCTGCTCTAATGTGGATGTAGCGGCCTTGGAATTGAGTAGCGCCTGATGTTTGGTGAACAATGAACAAACACTTGTGCTCACCACACAAATATTTGTCCTGGGTGGGAATCGAACCCACGACCTCCCGCGTAGTAGTTAGGGTCGCTAACCACTACCTATCCATATTTTGATATATAAAATCCTTGTAGAGAAAGGTTGTAGCCTATAGGAAATTCCCCTAGATAATGACATACATAACATAATAATAACACATGATCTCGTAAGAGTAAGGTTACGAGACCCAGAACAAAAACGCTTCCGTGAGGCTTCAGTGGTACTTGGAGCCCAGCGGCGTTCACTACAGCCTTGCTCGAAACTTGTTCACGTATTAACCGTGAAATTGTCACTTATTTTAGTTAACATTTAAATGTGAAAGATATAATCACTCGGCTGACCTTGTGAATTATGTGGAGTACCAAGTGTAGTGTGCACAGTAACAATACGAGCTTACGGCGTTAAGTCTGCATTTTGGATATTTTGAAATCTACTAAGATGTAAGTACAGATTCTACCTAAATATTCTTTTGCCCGCAGCTTCGTCCGCGTTTTAGAACATCTCCAGAGGGAAAAAATATCATATACATATATTATTATGTTTATCCAGGTTTTAAAATACGCGCATACCAAATTTCATCCAAATCTGTTCAGCAGTTTAGATGTGAAGAGTAACAAACATCCATCCATCTATCCTCACAAACTTTCAAAATTATAATAGTAGGTAGTAAGATTACGGTAGGTTTCAACACCCTATCGTTGGTTATGGATATGGCTGTCACGATTATCTTATAAAGTCGTTGCCTTATAAAGTGGTTACGATTTGGTAATTCAGCTAGCCATACCGGATGGTATGCTATTATAACTCACCATCAAGCATTCAAAGTCCATATCCATGCTTACTATTTGTAATTCCTTCATGCTTAAACAACTAATCGGATTGTGGTGGATGAAATTTGATATGGAAATAGCGGAAGCACCGGGTCAAGACATAAAATGCTTTCCTAATTTTTTGGTTGATTGATGTTCGTTTTTCTTTCACGCAAAATCGGCTGCACAATTGATGTAATTTTGTACGCTGATAGTGGGGATTTACATTACATATATCTATGTGTAAAATATCTACTATCATACCTTTTGCTGCATTCAAAAGTTGGTGGGACGCTCTACCTACCCTGTTACCTACTGTTTGAGGAGGGAAGTGAATGCATTTTTACTCCCCAGTGGACTGGATGGCTTCAAATGTGTCTTATTACAGTGATGATTGCTGATGAGTCAGATGTAACCACCGCCATAGAGTTGGTACATTCCACAAACATTACATTTTCTCATCATCATGTCTCATCTACATTTTCTCTTGCTATTTCTGAAGTATAAAGAGGTATATACCTACTATATGAGGAATCTAGCTTACATAGCCGAAATTAAGGACAGAAAGATGCCTGTTGGGCCAGCTAGTTATAGGTACTCGTAAATAACGTCATGTAAGAAGGTACCCCACCTCTACCAAAGGCCGTAATGTAGCAAATCGGGAAGTACCTGGCACAAGAGCTATTCCAGTGAGTGATTTGTCGGAAACAAGCGACACGTTGGTTTGGCAACTCGAGTGGCGCAACACCAATGTCGGTGATAGACCTTCGGTGCGCGGCCCACGCCCCTATCTACAGGTAGATTGCTAAGCATACTACAAATTAACTTAAATAAATTCAAAACAATACTGCAAAAAAATGACGAATACGTTTTTTGTACTTTGTACTATGAACTTAAGCAAAGTCCACAGTATAAACTCAAACTTGAATGAATTCAAGGTAAAGCTACAGACAAAGACTTCGAATACATATCAACGAAACCATGTTTAACATGATTGTATGTATCTACCTATTTATTTTTTGTACCTACAACTTTATACTACGAACTTAATATTCTAAGTTTACTTTATAAATAAATGCATGACTTGACATGAGTGTACTTTCAGGATTAGGTTTGGGTACCTCCTACATACGAGTATGTCCGTAAATCTTGAATAGCAGGTGTTCGATTACTTGATTGCTTAATCATTCAATAAAATTGAATTTTTTCTCATTTTTTTATACGCACTCAAGCAATTTTGACATCGTCCTGTATACGAGACAGGAACTCAAGCTCATTATAAGATATTCCTTGCAGTGAACATCGACTCAATCACCGTGTGTTTTCTGTTTAAACAACATCTAGTCAAACGGGTAGGTATTCCTAACATAAGATTTTCACTCACTTTTGTTATTAATAAGCCTAACTAAATAAATACTGGGAGAGTGCAGTTGCCTATATTACAGGTTTTCACCCAGTTTAGGCACCTAAAGATTCATATTTTCGCCTTTTTCATTGCTTTTGATACCTTATGTGGTAAAACAAAAATTAGGTTATGTTTGTAAAAACTATTCTTGAAATTGTCTTTATATGGTACCTTTTGAGTTTTCAAACAAAAGGCTTTCTGTATGAAATTCCGGAAGTGAGATAAAGTAAATTTAGGTATGCCTGCAATTCTAGTTATAAGAAATGGCTAAAACGTTACTCTCTATTGTATCACCTCCAGCTCCAATCGGTACCTAATTAGGTATACTCATACGATTTATACTTATGAAAACCTGATTGATTGCGGTTTGCCAAATAACAACTAATCAGAACACCAAATAAATTTTCTACAAAGTGAAAATTAATTACTCGTGTGGCCAACTTAATGATATTAACTTTTGTACACTAATCACTTTAACCACTAAGTGCGAATTTCGGGAATGAAGTAGTTCAGGTAACGATATTAGTTGTATACCTATGTGATGGTAATGGTATAGTGACCATTTCAGCACCAACCATGGCGCGAAGGGGGCTGGCCGCGGCGCTTGCATTGTGTCTGCTAACCAACGGATTCTGCTATCCTCACTTACGTCTCAAGAAGAGACAGATCGAAACTGATGAACAGGTATGAACTTACAATATACATATATATCTACGTGTTTCTTAACCGAAGTCAAGTGTAGCGCAATGTCTTAATTCTATCCAGAAAGTTTTTGGAACACTTCAAAATTTCATGGTCGAATACCTAGGTATTGAAATATTTCGTATTTTTAGCACATTAAAATGCAAATATCGTTAATATCCCTTAAATTCAGTGAATAAAAGCGTTAGCGTCCTGACGGATCGATTTACCTAATGCTAGGATTACGACCAGTCAAATCTTACTACTTATTGTAAAGTTAAAGAGAATCTAAAAATAAATTGAAATATTTCCTGTCCTTGTTTAATTACTAGTCATTCGCAAAAAACGGTATCATTCATGCAGCAAAAATGATTTTAAATTAAAAAAAAGCGGCCAAGGTGGCTTAATTCGCGTGAAAGGAGTTCAGTATCAGTGCTGTTACCGGTTTTGTGACCCTTAGCTTACGTCAAATTGGTTTCCGAAAACATATTATAATAGCCCCCTCATTTACGTGCCTATTATGTTGTTACTTAAGGTTTGCAATGTTGTCGCAGACCTAATTAGCAACCAATTAAGAGTTTTTTTTATTATAAGTCAAGCCATCTTATTGTAAGTGGTCACCATCGCCTGTTGATATGAGCGAGAAGAGTCACCAATTTTCGATTAGGTACCTACCCACTGATATGCTACAACAGGGATTTGAATCCCATTGGCACGCACCCGCCACCTTCAATAACTTTCATTACAAAATTAATTGCGCTTTAAAAATGAAATATCATTTTTTATGTTAACGATATTAAATTCGAACTTTATATTATCGTGAACAGAACACGATTTCCGAAACAAACGCGGAAACCATCATCACGGCAGAGCAACAAAACTCTCCTAGTACAGAAAAAGCAGAAGTGAATTACGAACTCCCACCGCCGATCCCTTACAACGATGATGACGATGACGACGACGACGATGGCTTCGAACCCATGAACACTAGCTCTTCGGGAGACGGCGGCGGAAGCAACATCTTTAGCTTACTGAGAATAGCTGGCGCTATCTTGCCCAGCTCAAGCAACAATAAGGTAAGGAGAAAAAGAAAAATGTTTATTCACGGACACAGCTAAAAATAATACAAAATAACTAAAAATAATGAAACCACAAACACAAGAAAATCTTGTAAAAAGAATAAGGTAAAGCAACGAACTTCCAGTGTTATAAATGCTAAAATGTACGTATTGTGTCTGTTTTGAGTTTGAAAAATCTTTCATTATCACAGCGGTAGACCGTGATACGACTAGTCCAAGGAACGGTAGATAAAGTTGTGAATTTTGGACCGTTTCTGGGCTAGACAGCTGGGACTCTCAACTTTATTTGCAGCTACCATCTTGCAAACTTACAAAAAAGCTTTTGATATGGTATTTTTTGCTAAAACAAATTTTATTGAAGTGGTGTAATTTGAGTACTTGAAGGTATGCAAATTAAAAATAACCCTTCACGCGATAATTATAAAACAAAAAATGTTTCTTGAAGTTCAGTAAAACGAGCTCTGCACGTACCCCTGGTAAAAAGCTCTCGTTTTGAACTTTTTTTGATATTTTTACCACACGTGTTCACCTTTTTTTCTTGTAGTGTTCCACTGTTTATATCTTGAGTAAATTTAACTCACGATATATATACATAGATTAACCTATCACAACCTAGTTTTCTTTGCACTGTGTGAATACTAAAATTTTACGGAAACGGTAAGTAATATTCCTAAATTTAATGTTTGTCGCATGATTTAAACTTTCATCTAACGCTATTATACTTTAAACAACATGGACATAAAACTGCTCAATTTAAAGAAATTTCATGCTAAACATTACAGATGTTCCTTCAGAATATAATTAAGCAGTTGGTGAAACTAAACCAACATCCGCGGAGGCAATTTATCGAGGACAACGAGATAGAAATCGACTACATATCTGATCTGAAACCTCCCCCATTTCAAACACAAGAAGATGGATCAGATGAAAGCGGCAGTGATTCTAGAAGTGATTCGAATGAGTCAGAAGACACTGGTGCGGAGGAAAGTGTTGAGGAGAACGGTAAGAACTCTAAAGAAGATTCTGGATCTGATGACGCTAGTGTTGATGATGATTCCGAATACGATTCAGACGAGCCTATCGGCGGTGGAGATGGGCAAGGCGGCGGTATATTGGGGCTTTTAGCGGGACTGAGCGGGGGCGTAAGTGATTTTCAAAAGTTTTTAGAATTTGAAGCGTTTGCAGATGCGTTGCGTTTTTGTGATATAGGTAATTAATTTATTTGCAGGAAGATGGGCAATCTGATTTAGGTTCACTGCTTGCAACAATAAGCGGCATCGTAGCAAACCTTAGCGTAAGTTTATATCAGAAAAATGTTGCTTTTATGCATTATTATTACAACTACTATAAATTCAATTATCTTGTCGTATTACATTATTATTCGTATTATTTATATTATAACTACTCTAAAATCTGTAATGTCTTTTACATCTTCATATTTTAGGGCGATGGAATAGATCTAAATGCTCTAATAGCATCGGGGATTGGACTATTTGTTGGACTATTGGTGAGTAAATATATTTTTAAACTAGCTTTTGCCCGCGACTTCATACACGTGAACTTCAGGATTTGGTCAAGAGCGAAGTAAAAAGGATTCCATATCACAATCCAGATTTAAAAAAAAATATTAAAAAAATCCCAATCTATTCTGATGATTTTACGCGAAATCATAATAATCGTGAAGAATGTCTCTCTCTTTTTATGTCTTTAGTTTCTTTTACCATCTTAGTCTTACAAAATTTTAAAAGTCTAAGATGGTAGATGACTGCAATTTTTGCCCTGTTTGAGTTTTAGTTTTAAAACTCATTTGGTCCACGGGCTAAACAAAATGTCTATTACATAATCCAACCCCCCAATTACTGTTTTGTTAATGGTCATCCATAATGAATTATGGAATCCGCCAATTAGTTGTTGCGGCCATCTTGGATTTTCATTTTTTTCATAGTGAGCTCTATTTTACTAATCAAACCCTTTCATTTGATAATATACAATGTACAGAATTCATAGCTCAACAATTTCATTATATGTATAGATAGAATAGATAGAATAGAAGATAAGATATAGATAGATAGAAAGAAGATAGAATAGAAGATAGATAGATATAGATAAAGTATAGTCTTTGAAAAAAATTGCTTAAAGCTCTGAATATTTTAGTCGGAAGGCGAAGAGAACCCAGGCGCTGTGATTGCCAGTTATCTTCTCACTTCCCTAGACACGATCACTGGCGGTGGCTCGGTATGTATCGCTCTGATTACGTGTTAAACTTCATTCAATTCTTAACCATTTCTATTAAAACTGGTCTTACAGAAGCTTTGCTTTTTCAGAAAAACAACGGTGCTTTCTTCGGAACATTTTTATCAAAGTTAGTCAAAGGAACAAGTGCTGTAAGTGAAGAATTTTGTGATAAATTGTTTGTTGTTATTTTAAAATGCTTTTTAATAAGTATTTTAAATATGTTAAAGGTTGGCGATTCCGAAGAAAACTCTGAAGAGAATGGCAACAAAGTGAAAATGTCGGACTCTGCAGGATTTTTCGTCAGTTTAATTATGTCTCTATTGGGAGATATGTCTAAAGGCAGTTCCGGTGGATCCCATCCCTGGTGATAAAACGAAAATAAAACACACATGGATTATATATGTATATTTAAGTATCACAAATATGTATATTTACGTGGCATTTCACGGTTCCCTGTAGGTATAAGCTTATGTTTTGTGACATTAAACCAAAGCCAGTGTTTTGTTAAAGTATTTTTTAATTAAGTACCTTAAGACTATGGATAAGGCGTAGATAAGTTTTAATTAACAGTGATCTTAGTAGAAACCAAAAAAATTAAAAATAAAAGTTTTTTGCCTTTTAAGTATGTTGAATTTTAATTTCTAGCTTTCGAAGTATACTTAAGTATACCTCCTATAAATACTACTATAACATATTACGAGTATCTACATCAAAACTTAAGGTAAGAATAGACCCAGGTAGTACCTACTGTATTTAAGTTTAAGTATATCGTAATTATTGTGGTAAATATTGTACCTATTCCGGAAAATGATGGTGATCTTTTGTTCGCTAGTCAATCAACACCAAAGAACCACGAGTAAATACCGTTGTTTTTTAGAACCGCAGTGTACGCTTGCACCTAGACCACAATTAGATATTGAAGTGATTAATACACTATCCCGTTCCATGTAAGTAGCGGTGCGGTGGTGGTGCAGATGCGTGTTCTGTGTGTTGGACTGCATGTGCGGGTTTTCTATACAAATGGAAACTTGCACACAAATCTAGATCACGCATTCCCGCGCTACGCTGCGTGACGTATAGGGCAGTGTGTTAATCGCCTAAAGTCTAAAGTATTTAACTATTTACTTATTATTTAACTTAGATAGCTACAAGTTAATAAGCCCAACCATTGCAGTAGTTTTACAAACATTTTGCACAATCAGACATCGACAAATGTTACCATGTTTGTATCATGGGCTTAGATAACTAAAAGCATTAGCCTACATCATTACACAGGCTTTCTTAACATTTTTCACATTCAGACATCGACAACTGTTATCGTTATTAATGTTTTTATAATGGGCTACAGATGCAAGATCCAGCTGACGCCCCGTCGCCATTATGGACCCTGAAGCTGGACATCCTGCGGGCGGTGGTGCAGTTCGCCACCAGCGTGCTGGGCATGGCTTCCTCGTCCTCCTTCGCGGCATCCAGCGGCTGACCGTGCCATAGCCTCGACACTGATTTTATAGCCTGACCGGGCTTTTTGCGAACTGTCAAAGGCCACGCCACATTCGCCTTTGATTGCCACACTAATTAATATCTGTATAACATTGTCAATGCACAGTTTTGGCGAGTTAATTGGCTTAAAAATGGGATTGTTACTGTTTGGAGCTGTTGCCAGTACCACCCAGAATCTAAAAGGATTCAGGGTTTTTCTGCAACATAGCGAAATACTTAAAAACCTCGGTCAAGCTATAAAATATCCAAAGACCTACAGATATTACACATACCTACAGATATTAATCATACTTTTACTAGAGAAAAAGTCAGACAGGCAGTAATCATTCTGATCCTATAAAAGTCTCGGCCTCGTAGACCCAAATATTTTGCGACACCGTAGATTGTAATGAGTCCTAGTGTCAACTCGGCTTTAAAGACTTCTCACAGTTCTTGACATAGTTTCTAGTACGTACCTACCTAAGTATTAGTGCCATTTCCAAAACAAATCGTATGCTATAAACACTGACGTAGATATACAACATTCGGTTCCTATAAGTAGATAGTTGTGTAGTTGTATGGTACGTAGAAAATGTACCCACAATAGATACAACGCAAGCCATTATGTTTTATAAAAATGTTGCTCGTGGTGTTGGTAAAAAGTTATTTTTTGTACATATCCATATATATAATTCAATTGTAAACAATATCTATTACCTATATACCTTTATATCGAAGGTATCGCATACGAGGATTACGAGGTTACTTATGAAGTTGGTCGATAATATAATTAGTCATTTTGAATAATACAGTTTTTTATTTCCTTTCTTTCGTTTTATATTTTAGTTTAACCACCACAGTTGTACAATAACTTATTTAATTAAATACCTACAATCCTACATTATAAATGATAGAAGACGTGTAAAGGTTATACCATATCAACGCAATTCTGCACAACCATGACACAACACAACCATTTTGTAAAGTATTTAAATGCAAAAATAACATCACGAGTTAAAGTCTTCGGTCTGCTACCGCTGTTAAAGTCAGTTCTGAGATCTGAAAATGAAAAGAAACTAACATGAAGCTGAAGTGAATCGGCTGATCAGACATTTAATTCCTAGTAGAGCCTACAGTTGCCCAAACGGTGGCAACACTGGCAACAACTAGCAACATTATAATAGCGAACACTCACATAGATAAACAAGGCCCGATCCATATATTTAGCTTTTGAGGAAGAGCAATATTTGCCACCCTTCAGACTAGGTCTGGTGTGTGTGTGTGTATACAAAATGACCTTTTTTCGATGACGGGGCGAGAAGCCTGGGGCTCCTTAGAGTGCACGGATCTTCATTTTGTCACCCCAAGCACGTAAAATCCAAGGCCGGCAATGTCAGTCAGTTCCAAAGCAGAGAACTCGATGGCCAGTGTACCCGCACTCGCTCTTTAGCCTGGATAAATGCTCATCATTGATACACAGGTAACTGACAGTTTGCAAAGGTAACGCAACTTACATTTACATGTTGAGGCGTCTCGAGCACGTAGAACACCGCGTCCGCTACGTCAGCCGGGTTTAGTGCAGGGTTAACCGCGCCCAGTGTACCCGCCATAGCTGTCCTTACCAGCCCCGGCGATATGCTCTGCAACCATAGAATAGAATAGCATCGGGTGTCTTTGAATACGAAAGAAGCGGGCCTCACGGTTGCCTTATATACGAGTTGGTAGACTTTACAAGAGTTTACGAACATTATGGAAAAGTCTAAGGTAGGTACCTAATTACCTATAGATATCTTAACGATGTTTTCCTACACCGATACAGCAGGTGACGTTTGATTTATAAAGCGCATATAGCTCAGAAAAATTATATGCTACTAGGCTTTCACAGCAAAAGAAAATGTTTTTTTTTAATTAGAATTAAGTTACCAACGGGCATGTAAGCTATATGATAAGTATTAAAGTGGTCACCCACCCATGAGCACTAATTAGCTTCAAAGAGAGTATCTGTTACCTACATGAACAAAAGTGCTCACCGTAACTTTAATCTGGCTCTTATAAGTAGCAAGTTCGTTCAACAGTCCCTGGGTGAAGGCGGTGATGGCGTGCTTGGTGCTGGGGTACACGTTGAAGCCGTCTGCGAACGGGACGTAGTGGCCAGCAAGACTGATATCACAAGTAAATTGCATTAAGAGCTGATTACAATACTAGACAAATGCATAAGTAGATAATATGTAGTAAGTAATTAGATTCGAGAAGACGGGGTAGATAAAACTCACATTAGGTTGTAATTTCTACGCTACACTAATATACACTGAACTAAATGCAGTGTAGAGTGCACAGTGCACTTGTGCAGCGACTGATCGGAAAATTTCAGGGCAACATCAAATATTTTTGAGATTAAAATTTCAAATAAGCCCATTTAAATCTATGGTTTTCATTGAAAATTAATAATAGTAAAGTATGTAGGTACTCGTATATGGTTATTAGATTATTACTAACAAACACTAATTAAAAACCTGTTAATGTTGATAATATGGCCATTGAACCCTCGTCGCGTCATGGAGTCCAGAGCTCGTCGCGCGCACTGGATGGTGCCCTTTGTGTTGATGTCAAAGATGGCGAACAATTTTTCATCGCTGAGTTTCCGGTTGCCCAAATCTGAAAGGGTTGTGAAATTCTAGTTAGTAAAAACTTCACTGCAAACCTTTTAAGGGTTACGATCTTTTTATGAGTGTACAATGATCCTTCCACAAATGCCAAATATTTACCTACACACTTGAGCACAAGGCCAGGGCTAGGCCCATCGTGGAGAAGAAAGCCTACCTAATTGTTCAATTTGCACGGTAGTCTGCGATCTACTGTCTATTCAAGTAGCTGGACTATGTGCACTATTTCTGTTTTAAATGTTACGGTACCTGTAAAATTCCCATTGAAAATGATGCCGGCGTTGTTGACCAGAATGTCAACGCCCCCGAACTTTTCTTCGATCCAACTAAACGCCGCTGCGACGTCCTCTGACTTGGACACATCGCACTGCCGCGACGTGATGTCCCCGGGATTTACCAGCTCCGATTTTAGTTTCTAAATTGGCAAAATTATACTTTGAATTATATATACTTATTCTTAAAGATTTTTGACAAAAGAGTACAAGCTGTTTGTGTTCTTAGCATGGGTTCTTAACTTCTTAGAGAAGTTAGCGGGACGCCTCTAGATGAAGGAAATGAGAGACTACGCGAAGTAAAGTCAAATTGATGAATCAATATTTTTGTGTTTATTCTAGTTGGGTAAAGTTAAAAATTTTTGTACAGTTACCAAAAGGAAACAAAAATAAAGTCCACCACAAAAAGGACAAGTGTTACAAAAAGGAAACAAAAAGGACTTATTAGGATTATTTCACACAAACAAACAAAACAGTATAGTTTTTTAATTTTTTATTTAATTTAATTGAATTTCTAGTTTCTCTTTGTGTTTTATTAATCTTTTTTAATTTATAGTACTGACGTAAATAGTATTTTTTTGATCGAGTTTTAGTTTCGTTTTCTTTGTTTTCCTGTTTCTGATATTTTATTAGCCTTCTCCAATCTCTTCTTCTTTTATTTTTTTCACTTTCCGATAATTTTGATATTTTTACATATTTTCTCTTTATTCTTTCTAGATATGTTTTCGGATTTCTTCGTATTTCTCTGGGTTATTTTCTTTAAGCCTTTCTCTGTACCTGCGCTGTCTTTCAGCGGGTGTCAGCAGTATTTTGTCTAAAACAAAATATATTTTATGAAACATTTGACAACGCATTATTGCGTAGGTACATATCTAAAAAATCTGAGGAGAGAAGATACCCACATTACTTACCAAAAGAGCGATGAATATGAATGTTGATGGATGGAAGGGAAGAGGAAGACCTAGTAAAAGATGAATGAATTGTGTGAAGGATGATATGAATAGAAAGGGAGTGGAAGTGGTGACAGACGGACAGACTGACAGCGGATTCTCAGTAATAGGGTCCCGTATTTACCTTCTTGGCACATAACCCTTAAAAATAGCCATTCAAATGCGACTGAACTTGTCATCGTACTATGACAGCACCCTTACTTCTTTTTTGTAACCTCATTTTTGTAACATTACAAAAAATGTGACAAATCGTCACAAAAAAGAAAATAAACGACGTGTTGAAATAACCTTAACATGTAAAGTACACTAAAAAAGCTTCTTGCTTCCAAATGTCGTTTACACTTTAGTTTAAGAAATAAATATACAATAATAAAATAGCCATATGGTTCAAAAATAACTTACCGTGTAAGTAATAATCCAGCCAACAAATGGAATATTAAAAAGTTGAAAAAATACACCAAACATTGAAGCCACAGCAACTCAAAAAACTCACGGCGCACAAAATGATCGACTGTCACTCTTGATGCTGCCTGATTGGCTGTTCATAAAAACGTAGTATTGCCAGTTAATTATTGCGAAATCCACCAATTTTTGTCGTTACAAAATAGAATAACAAATATGAAACAATTTATGGACGCGTATTTACCTTAACGTAATTTATTGCTTTCTTAATTTATTTTAATATTAATCCAAGATTGAAGAGTCATAATTATACTGAAACTAATCCTAAGCTTGAATTAAAGAAATATGAATAATTAACAAAAATAACCACCCTCTGTAACGTATGAACGTTCGAGGACAAAGATTGCTCCATAGAAAAAAAATAGCTTCAATAGCAAAAACGCGCCAGTTTAGAAACTGCATGGTTATATATACTAAAAATTGTATGTTATTATATTGAAGACACTGTAATAAGGCCAGTAATATGATTTTGAAGTAGAATGCACCAATAAATTCAGACAAAACCTAGCATGGACATTTCACCATGTTGAAATGTACAAAAAATTTTAATATTACCCAGTTACAACTTTTAGATCGTAATTTATTACGATTTTTGCAGTTTTAAAGATTACTTTCAAGTTACCTTTAAAACAACCAAAGCTCCGCCTAATAGATATCTATCAAATTAGATCCAAGCTTTTATCATCGGTGAATTCGGGAGTGTTGCAGAGTCTAAGGTACAATTTAAATGGATGTTGTTACAGAATTGAAGCCATTGGGGTATTATGAATACATAATGCTACAAACATTGAGGTGTTATGTATACATAATACCTCAATACATTTACATAATACCGCACAGCACACCAAAATGTGTTTAAGGGTCTATAGTCACTTACATCGACAAGCTCAGGCCTTCGAGCGAGGCCTACGACTCGTATGCCGGCGGCCGCCAGACGCAGGCAGATCTCGGCGCCGATACCAGCGCTGGCGCCGGTCACTACCGCGGTCTTGCCCGCCCATCGACTGCAGTGCTCCATTGGGGCTGTTAAACAACGTTGATAAGCCATAAATAATTACTTGTTTTTCAATGAATATCACAATTTGCCAAACGTGCTAGTCTCTGCGAAATCCAATGCGCTTTGACTACCATTCGCCAAGTTAAGAATTAAGTAGGTAATAGTTGTCTTTACGATAAAATCCACAATAAAACTATAGGTGGTTGTTATTGCATCAACCATATAAGGACTCAAAAATGAAAGGATTATTAAGGATACCTTGATTTATATACCTATAATATATTTTGACGTAAGGTAAATATTATCTCGCGTAAACTTATAGAAAAAAATTAAAACTCCTACGTAGATACTTTAATAAATACCTACTAAGTCACGGCCACATGCCATTATGAATAATTCAACGATCAATGGAAACAGTAATCGATCGTCATATTACAAACATTAATCATGTAATTAAAGTAAATAGTCAACGTAACAGGTATGAATTATAGAGAACTTACTATGTACAGATTACTTACTTTATATTATAGGTTCTCAATCAATCAAACACAGGCTAAGCTTTATGCACACTATGCGACATCTCATTATTTTTGTACTTCACCGTAGCTATTACAATTATTTATCAAAAAATTGTAACCGTGTGTGTATTCTATCTCAGTGGCTAAATTCGTCCCTTACTCGAGAGCCTCGGGTTCGAATCTCAGTAGCACGCAACCAAGATTTTTCTAAGAAACTAACGTGCGTTTTACATTATTAAAAGTCATCTATTCTGTAAATAATGTAATAAAGGAAAATATCGTGAAGTAACAATGCGTGAGAGTTCTCCATACTGTTCTTGTGAGAAACAGGCAGGTGGACCAAGGCTCTAAAAATACATTCTACGAGTAACAGGAACCCGACCATGAAATAAGAAGTCACTACCTAATTGGGTAGTAGAAAAAACGAAAAAAAATCCTTAAAATCTTCACCAGCAGCCGACGAATCTACTTATCAATTTTTTTATAAAAATATTTTACCGGTATTCAGAATGAACCTTTAGAGTGGATATTTAACGAAATACATAATGTAGTAAGCACAGCAGTTGCTTTTTTGGAAATAAAATAGTCTGTAGGTAGGTACTTACCCACTGTTTTTATTTTGATGCGTTCACTCTTCACTGCACCGGAGCACGGCGCAGATTGCCACGGAACAGCACGCCGCTCAATTCGAACGGTACCTATCTAACTACATACTAACGGTAGTGGATATCTTACCTAGATATTTATCAAGTACCTCTACTGAGGTCAGAGGCTGTGAAGGTTTTGCAGATACTTGAAACTTGTTGCAAGTTTGTCTAGAAAACTGAAACAGAACCTCACTGCAAACTAAGTTTGTTCTTTTTATTTTCTGTAGTTCTTTCATCTTAGTTCGCCCGAGAACAGCAGTAAAAAGATAGCGGCTGAGGAGCTGCTATCCCGCCCCAAAATTGTTGGTTTCTGATTCAACATTAACCGTATCTCAGGGAAGAAACAAGCAAACCGCAAGAAACAGTCCTTTACCTTTTTCAACCGACGCAGTGGTAAAGCAATTTTAGCTTTTTTCAGTATTTTCAAGAATAAGTTTACTTCTGGACGATGACAACAAAAATAAGTTTATTGAAACAAACAGACACAAAAGGCAGGCTCAAAGCTAAAGGAGTTCCTTAAGTTTGGCTGTGTTTATAGATAGTTAAGTTTTACAAAACAGTGGTATGCTTGATTTGCCTGTCATAAGAACTATTTTATTCTATTTCAGGGAAAGGAAAATAATAAAGAAACACATAATATAAAATTGTATATTTATTAAGGTAATGTTAATAGAAAAATCTCCGAAATGATGATTCTTAACAAGGCTAGAAATAATGAATTAATCATCTATACAACTACTATACAACACCCGGCCCACGTATCCGACCGACACACTGACGACACTCATAGGAACATTTGCACCTTAATCTAAAAGTTCTTCATTACGGGACGCATGGAGGTAAAACATAGCTATGATTTTATGTTAAAACAAAAAACATATTGATTTTTTTCGAACTTATTAACCAAAAATTTATTTTAGTTACAGCCAAGATTTGGTTACACCTTGATTACTGCCAAGATCTGCCAGCTGTTTAATAAGATTTAGAATGATATTATTTGTAGTTGGCGACTACAAACAATAGATAGGACACAACAGAGTGGACTATCAGAATTAGCTTTACTTTTATAATTTTTTTAAAAAAATCCATGAATATAGTAGATAATAAATTAAAAATAGAGTGGGTATATGCGATTATTTATCATTTATAATGCTGTAGTTCATAGTTACCCCTTAATTTTAAGTCGTTAAACAAAGCCGTCAAATTCTCCAACAATCAAAATTGCAGCCTTATGTTACCACCAAAATGCGGTCCGTTCGAGGCACCTTAACATAATATGCTACATCGATAGAGATACTCACACGCGTACATAACGGTCCAACTATACGTCAAACCAATATTCATTTGATTGATTTGATACTTATTTAATTTCGCATCAATTTACGTTACTATCGACAACAGGCAAAGAACAAGGAAACTATAGAATATCTTGGAAATAACGTTTTAATCACAGAACATATAAAAAGGTTAGAACGATAAAGTGGGCGGGGCCGGCGCGCCACTGATTTGAGCAAACGGGCATATGAACGTCAAATTGCTCAAACCTCCCGCGCAGTTTTTGCACAGTGTCATGGCGGTCTGAGCTCCGGTGCGAAATAGGAAAAAATGCCGAGTTGTGCAATTATTACGTGTCGTTTGCGTAGTGAAAATGTGAGCCTGGAAAAAGGAGGAATTTCATTTCATCGGTAAGTAATAATATTGGAAAAGTAACTGTATATCAAGGCATAATCACGAAATGTATTATCGGATATCAGTGTCCGGCTTAGACATAGTGCTTGCATGTTATCGATAATTTTATCGATACGTAGTTTTGTTCGTTGTTACAGTAGTCTGTCTTACAAGAATTGAATTCGGACACAATGTCAAAATTCAAAAGTTAGTAAAGTGAACGCAATGATCGATACCAAAAAATTCCGATTGTATGTCATATCAATATTGATTCTGTGGAGTCGATTATTATTTTTTGAAAATAATTGCGAAACTTTAGGTAGTCGTATTATTTTTAGGTATATAGATTTAACAACACTCTTCTTCAATTGCGAAATGGTATAAATAAATAAATAAAATAAATCATTTTAATATCTTAACCCAACAGTACAAACAAGTGACCTGACTATCGATATCAAACTGTGAACAACACAACACTATTCCAGTGATGCCAGGAGCGTAAATTTTTTGCACAGTAATTTGAAAAACTGTTTTAACGCAATTACGTGTTGCGATACAAAGATTTTTATACTGAAACATGTTTTTTAAATGTTTGCACACAAACGAACTTAATTTCTACGCTTAAAATGTCGTACGTAGAACTGACAAAATTTATTGTGCAAATTTTCATTACAGTTGGCAACACATGCTTGTGTATTACAGTGAAATTAACCGTATTATTAGGTCAGTATAGACTACTTTTGCTAGAACTTTTTTAGCCAATGATTGCATCACTCTCATTGTGTGCTGAATAGGTGACATTTTATGACTGTGTGAAAACCGGCACGCGCGGTCCTAGTACTAATGTCAGTACATTATCATTCTATCCTTATTATTTGTTCTGTGGTTTTAATAAACTAAACAAATTCACTTACTAGTACCACACATTATTGCGTTTCTTTCCGCCTTCATTATTGTTGGGAAACCGATGCATCTCTCTTAGCCTACGAATTGCTATACCAAACTTGGAGTATGAAAGGCAATTATCCTCGACACAATAAAGTGAAATTAAATTTAAGTAAAATTACACCTTCACCATCACGGCAATTAAAAGTCTAATAATAATACTGAGTTCCGAAACCGCATAAATTCGCGAGCTTGATCGCTTCGCTAAAATAAAAATTAGTGGCCGAAAGTGTTTGAGATCAATATCGACGGATAATTGTCCTTCAGACTGACAATCGCTACAACGTTTCCCACTTATCGAAGCCTACATCTTAGTCTAAAATAAAATAACCAGCCTTTGCTACTTCACTATGAATACATGTACAAGCGTGTGGCCCGCGAGGCACGTGAACGCCAAACAAGTGTCAATTACAACTATGTTTCTCATTCATTCACATATTTTATGTTTATATAAGTAAAAATATATAAGTTCTGTTATGAAACAAACAGTGCAGTATCGAATTCCTTAATGCTATTACAAAATTTGAAATGTAGGTACTCGAACTTTTCAGTACAATATTAAGCTAATATGCCGCTGAATCCTATAATATCCTATAACCAAATGCAATAAATATGAAAAAAAACATAAGTGAGAATTTAAATTCATAATTTTTCCTCAATACTAGGTATTTACAATAATTCATTTTGAACAGATTTTAAATGATAAAATTAATGCTTATGCTTCCGTGTAAAAATAAATTTCGGTCATTAATCAATATTCAAATACTCATAATATTTCAATGCATTGTCATGTTACTTTATACTATTATATAATTTAAGCGACATTTTATGGTACAAATTAAAAGGTCGAGTATCTATGTTATATAAAATTTCAAATTATTTAAACAAATGTGCTATTTGTTTAATATATCTGATCATTTATATTCAGGCAGATTTTTGATATTGACAATACACATCTTTAAATATACATTTCTTCTGTTAACAAATAATTCATAACATTCGAATTAGTCTAACTTTACAACCAATATTTAGTTAGGTATTTTAAAAACTAGTAAATTACAGTTTAAAATCAAATGGAAGTCAGAAATATCTATGAAAAACATACTATCGTAGCTTATACAGGTATCTCTTACTTAACTTACATAAAATAAAAACATTAGGTGGCCTTATCCTAATCAACAATACCTAATAAAAATAGCAATGAGATACCGCAAAGGTACATTTTGCAAACCAATAGTAACAAGTGTAAATTTTTTATTTAACCTGGATTTACATAGAAGTAGAAATTACATCGCCAGCGCAAATTAAAGAATGTTCACGAGTATATTGAATATAATCTATTTATATAAACGTATAATCTATTTATGTAATTGAGTACCAATTTATATAGCACCCTCTGAAACCCGGTGTGCTTAACAGTATATCATCTAATAATTTTTATAGTACAAATTTAACATTTATTTATATCCAAACTGTCAGTAGAATTGCACTTACAAATATCACTTATACGGTATGCCTTTCTACCATAATCTTTAATATATCTCTGTGTATAAATGCGGAAGAACAAAATAAATCGTATTATTTTTTAAGTACATGTGTATGTATAATATTTGTGTGAAGACGCTTTTTAATCGATGGCATTTTGTTGAACGCGCTTTATTTCACTGAAACAAACTTTGCACTTTTAACTTCGGCACGTATTGTGGTTCTTCTTTGATGATTTTTACCTGAAATCGTAAACTCATTGTACTGGGGCTGGACCAACAGACAGATGGGTCATTTCAAGGGCACATGATTTGCTGATCGATAGTGGTTTATTTAAAAGTATATTATCAGAGATTATAGGAAAATCTGTGATTTTAACCTCCGATTTTAACTAGGGAAAGAGATTTATTAAATCTGTTACACATTTTAACAGACAAGGGAAAGAGGCCTATTAAATCTGTTACACATTGTAACAGACAAGGGAAAGAGGCCTATTAAATCTGTTACACATTGTAACAGACAAGGGAAAGAGGCCTATTAAATCTGTTGCACATTGAGCATGCACGCTGTAACATCATACATTTGCCAAAGTCAAATAACATAAGGTTAGTTTCAATAATTATATCATCAGGCATGAATAGTACTATTACTGTTTGACCGCCGAGATATTCTTAATAATTGATTTGAAATGACAGATGTTGCATAAGAACCAAAGTATAGTAGAGCTATCCATACCCAACAGTATGTTATTGAAACTGGTTACTAATGTTTTATTGACTTATTATCTTGTCTGTCTCTTATTCAACTAAAATTCCAAGTCCATCAAAATGATTTTTTTCTTTATTATAAATAGAACGAAACACCTTTATAATATAACATAATATTATAAGGCAACACTACTTCGTACAGTTTCTTATATCATGTACAAGTGACTATAGTACTTTTGATACATACCTCATCAAACACAGGAATCTCTGGAATTTCTAGTGGATCTTTTAAAACCTGAAACAAATAAAAAAAAGGATATTTTTAGATACATAACTAGCTCCAAATAAGGAAGAGAAGTTGAATTGATTGGCATCTTATTGTAATGCATGATGATGCATGGCAATCGAGTGTGGAGCGATATACAGCGGTGATAGCCCAGTGGTTTAGAATTCGACCTCGAATCGAGAGGTCCCGGTTCGAATCCCAGTGGCACGCACCACGCACGCATGACTTTGTAAAAAAAAAGGTAAGTGTGTTTTATACATTTAAATATCACTTGCTGTTACGGTGAAGGAAAACATCGTGAGGAAACCTGAGAGTTCACATAAAAAATGTTCTCAAAGGTATGTTCGTCCACCAACGGGCAGTTAGGCCAGCGTGGTGGACGGCGGCCAAGCCTACATCCCTCTCATTGTCCCCGTAGTGGGTCATTAACATTAAAGGGTTACTGACTAGTACTAGTATGTGTTGCTGTTGCGTGTGAGCTGACCTTGGGCGGGCGGCCGCGGCGCGGCGGCGGGCGGGCGGCGGCCAGCACGCGCAGCTGGTGCGCGCGCAGCAGGTGCTCGGTGTGCGCGCGCGGTGACGACACGCGCACGCCGCACGACGGGAACACGCACGGGAACCGCCCCTCCTCCCCGCTGTCTCCCTCGCCCTCGCCCTCGCCCTCACCGTCCCCGGCTGGAATGTAAACATATTGCAGTTTATGTACTATTCACCAGTTTTTACCGTATAGCTGTAGCAATTCTATCTAGAAGTGTTGTGATCATTTCTGTCTTTTTCTGAAAATAAAGATATTTAAACCTATTTAATAAGCTGGAACCAACTGCGGACAACATCTGCGTCGTCGCGGGACGCGCGTCAGAACATGCGGCCAAGGAACTGTGCCCCTACAGTCCCTGCACCACTCCACCGTTCGCCGCGCGGGAATGGTAACGCACTGTAACCCCGCACGTAACATGTAGCACGCTGCACGCACGAGTTGCACGTACTCGTACCTACTACAACGTCATTTTGCATACGTTGTCAGTGTCATGTTCAATTAGGACATCTCAATACTGAGCCTTGTGTTTTTGTCGTGTTGGTTGTTTGGTTGGTTGTAAGCCAATAAGGCCATGGCCTTAGACTGAGATACTGGGAATCGTCTCACAAAGACAAAACGTTTATTTGCACTAATATAGGTATAGAGTTGTTACAAGTTATTTAGATCAATCTATATTTACCATTTTTAGGTATCTAAATATTAAGGAGATGAAACTAACAAATTAATTTCATAAATAACTCAATTACATTAAATTAAATACATACTTTAAAAACGATCATTTCTTTTTATTTAAATTTGATTACTTCATATTAAAAACTACTTGGCATATTATAGTGTTTAGAATTCATTTATTTTGTTGTTTTACCTAATCGGACTCATGTGTTCAATTGGTGCCACCCACACCCACTCGAAAGGAGATCGACTCTTGGGTCGAGAGAGAAAAAAATGGAGAAAAAAACTCAGCACCTTATGTTTATTAATTTAAATTTTGGTTTAACGCGCGTTTGTTATCACTATAGATACTAACCGTGATCATCATCGGCGTCGTCGCTGGAGGCGTCGGGGTGGTTGTGCGCGAGGTGCAGCCGCAGCGTGCGCTCGGAGCTGAGGCGCGCCGAGCACACGCGGCACGGGAACTGTGCCCCCGCGCCGCCCGCGCCCCCCGCCCCGCTCGCGCCGCCCCGCCGTCCGCCGTGCGTCTCCGCGTGCGCCACCCGCCTGCGTGTGTGGAATTGTTATTAATTGATAACAAATAACAATATCATCAACTTAAAAAAGCTTCAGAAACATAATGCTGTAATAAATCAATTGATTGTATTTGCATTATTATTATTTATTATTTTATCTATGTATGTCGATATGTCGAATCCAATTTTAAAGTTAATTTTAGTATTTAAAATGAATACGTAAGTCGAAGCTAACGACAGTATATTAGTGACATCATTTTATTGTACCTACTTAAAATATTTTTAATAGCACAGCAGTGATCGCATAGTATTTTTATTTTCTCATTGAAATTTTAGCGATTTAACAATGAACAAAAACTAAGTTGCGAGCTATCGAGTTGGTATTGAAACAGCAAAAAATTAAGCGTTAGATTTTAAGCGATTCAGGTGCTTTAAAGGCAAAAACTAAATTGTTTTTCTTTTGATTTTCGTGGTTGCTGAATGGTATAACTGTAAATGAAGAGATCATGGAATTTAAATTTCATTTTGCGCAATATAGAAAGAACTAGCAAGTAACACATAGAAAATAGCAAGCAATTATTATTTTAATTTTTTCATTTTGCTACTACATACTTCCCAATATAATTTCAATGTGATAAAAAAACTGCCAAATACTGAAGGTAACTAACATAATATGCCAGTGCATGTACCTACATATTATACATATGTGATATGATAACTGTTAGTGTGTGCAAGTACAATACGATTAAACATAAGTAATAGAACAGGTAAAAGCGATGATAGCCCAGTGGCTTAGAATTCGACCTCGATTGGAGGGGTCCGGGTTCGAATCCCAGTGGCATGCACCAATGACTGTGTAAAACAGTTATGTGCGCTTTATAAAATTAAATATCACCTGCTGTTACGGTGAAGGAAAACATAGTGAGGAAACCGACACGACTGAGAGTTCACAAAAAAATATTCTCAAAGGTATGTGAAGTGCACCCCGCAGTAAGCCAGCGTGGTGGACTAAGGCCTACGTCCCTCTCATTGTGAGAGGAGACCCGACCCTGTAGTGGGTCATCAATGGGTTACTGACAATAGAACAGGAGAACAGCTTTAATTATACAAATTACAATAGGTAGCTGTTTGTACTTATGTTACGTAATAATAGTGATAATGATAGGTCTTTTTATGCATGTGAACTACAACAAGAATACTGATGGGGACATAACATAGAAAAGCTTACCAGCTTGTGAACATGTGTTAAGACCGACTTTATATGGTTGCACCCAGCATAGTGTAACAGTATAAAAGTGAACAAGTCCTTGTAAGTGTTTGACAGCACGAGCAGGCGTACGACAAAGTGGCTCACCGGTGCGTGTACATGTGGTAGCGCTGCGTGAAGCGCTCCCCGCACACGGTGCAGTCGTACGAGCTGTCCATGGGCCGCCCGCTCAGGTGCCGCTTGCGGTGCTGGTTCAGGTTCGTCACCTGGCGACAAAAGGCGACGATGTTTCAAAATTTAACATTCAAATGCTTTTATTCGTTATTAGGTACAATAGGGCATTTCGCACCATGCAAGGAAAAATCCAAAATTATGTAATATTGATAGATTTTGTTAAAAGCAAGTGAAAAATGGTGATTTCTGTTCTAAATAATGTAGTATACATTTATTATTTCAATTTTAAAATTCAGGTTTGTTAATCTGTTTTTCAAATGTCAAAAACGCTATACGCCATGCAAGCTATCGGCGTGACGTCATTAGCAGTGTAAATAAACAATGGAGTATAATTTTCTTCCTTTACTGAGATGTATTGTTTACACTGCGAGTGACGTCACAAGCACGGCGGCAGCACCGAGACGGCCGAGACCGTGTTTTCGCGTGGATTTTTGAAATTTAAATTGAAAAGTCTTTTTTTTACATAATATTTGTTTGCAAAAATTTTTTTTCCAATTTTTTATGGGTTTTTATGACTTACGAATTTATATAAAAAGCTTTTTGACATAGGCTGTAATACCCTATTTATGCACACTTAATGAACGTCATATCTACATTTAAAATTATACAAGCATCCGCTTTGATCGCCCCACAGGCAAAACGTAGACTGGGAGAAAAAAACGGGCGGAAAAAAACTCCCAGCACTCTTTTAAAAGTGTGAATTATTCTTTGGTGCAGTGTGACTAGGCCCAATAAAGGAACACACGTGACAGCTATCGTGTGTGTCAATATCGCCCCATTGCCATCCGCTTATAAATAAATGTTGCTACATGGTGTATAGAAATCGCCTATAGTGAAGTTATTCAACGTTATTCAAGTTATTCCCACGCTTTCTTATCTTCTAAATAGTCCTTAGTTTCAAAATAGGCCTTTCGGCACAGGACTGATTTGACAGTTTGTTTAAATTGATAATTATTGTGAAAAGGCAGGGATTGAATTTCTATTTGAATTTTATTATATATTCTCACGGACATTCCCATAAATGACCGGCTTTTTTTATGAAGCCGACATTTTGAAAATACAAGTTTGTGGACATTCCTGGTTACAATACAATTAGTTTTGTGTAAGTCCTTAAATGTTATGAATTATTTAATTTTGCAAATGACAATATCATGTTTTTGAAACAATGAGCCGGCAAATACTTGACATAGACAATATTATTGAAGACAGACATGGGTAGCTATATCAAATATGAACATGGAGCCGCCATTTATATGCCTCTGTTGATCTGAATCTAGCAACATTTTTCTAGGTTATTTTTAAATCAATCAAGGAGGTTTTACAAGGCATAAGGAACATAAAACAATCCATAAGGATAAGTTCACCTGTGCATAGGCCTTATCACACCCTGGTTCTGGACAGGCGAAGGGCCGCTCTCCAGTATGGAGACGTACATGGTTGTTCAAATTGGTCACCTGTGAACAATTTATTTATCATTTTAAATATCATCAAAATTCATCATAAACCTTTATAAATTGTTGATTTGGCATCCGTATTTACTTTGCATTACCAGGTTTGGAGCTCGCATTGTTGGAGCTCAGGATACAAGTGTGTGAGTTGCCGCATGTTATAACAGTACATTGTGACATGTGTAGCTCATGTAGTACATGTTAGCACAAGTGACATAACGTGACATAAGTGCATGTAGGGCACACCGCTTATAGTTCTAAAGGTTGTTTTACCTGCGTAAACGCCTTCCCACACTCGGAGCACTTGTACGGCCTTTCGTTGGTATGGATACGCAGGTGCGCGCGCAGGTTATTAGACTGGGAAAACGCTACAACAAAGCAATACATTTAATTCAAATTGCTTATATTTTTATGCACATACACAACAAAAAATAGTAAACACAAAAGGAACACAATAAAAACAGTACAAAGGTTCTACTTATTTCGCTTAAAAATTCTGATTTTACTATCTTTGTTTTTAATTTCATTTAAAACACATATTAATTTATAGTAAATGAGTAGTAAACATGCATGCATACAAGCCACTTAATGTCAAGGGGTCACTTCACTACAGCCCATGGACAAACCACTTTCATTCTCAATTAACACCTAAACTGTCTGGACTTGGAAATAGGTGCACTGGTGATAAGGGCTACTAATTTTTGTTTTTGATTGCGTCAACAATGGTGTTAATGTTAAAAGGTTCCAGTGAATTAGCATTTTTGGGGTTATGGGCATGTTTTCCTTTCAGTTTAACGTTTAACACTAGAAGTTGATATAATTGTAGGAACGTCCCAAGGGCAGTATAAGCTAACTTTATATTGTGGACTAGCCGACACAGCCCGTGTGGTGCCACCCATTCTTCTACCATAATAATGATTGCGAATGGGTTTTCGTAGACTCTCCCTACTTTCTTAAATAAAATGTAATTTATAACTTGCCCAGTTTTCTTCGAACAAATTACCATTTATTATCTAACTGACAGCTCAGAAAATTTATTACACCATAATAATTATTTCGAATGGGTTTTCGTAGACTCTCCCTACTTTCTTAAATAAAATGTAATTTATAACTTGCCCAGTTTTCCTCGAACAAATTACATGTTATTATCTAATTGAGAGCTCAGAAAATTTATTACATGTTTATATTATATAGATAGATATAGAAGAATGGCTAGATACCTTTGTTGCAGTAGGTACATACGAAGCGTCGCTCGGCGCGGTGGTTGCGCATGTGGTTTTGCAGCTGCGCGCTCTTCTGGAATGATTTGTGGCAGACGATACAGTACACAGCTGTGGCGTGGCACGCCTGCAAACAGGACTCTAGCTTAGGCCAGCTTAGCCACCACAGAGCAACATTACATCTCTTTTGGCCTGTTTCACTATCATATTGTCGGGTATGGATATTCCTACCCATTAGTGACCATTATCCACCAAGCTCGCTAGTTACCAGACAACATGGTATCATAAAGCAAATGATAAGGATATCTTGACAAACAAATCACAGTAGAACCATCCACACCTGACAATAGGTATGTTATTGAAACTAGCCTTTTTAATGTATAGGCTAAGCAAGCTATACAGACATATTGACAAAACAAAATAATGTATGGTTTTATACCTTTAAAACTGTTTTACTTTACTAAATTTATAATTTTACTAAATTTAACATATATTTGAATGAATCACTGGCATGCACTGGAGATCTAGATAGTACATTTAAATTTGTGTTTGACGTATAAAAATTATTGGTTGCATAGATTAAATCAAAAAGGAAAGATATGGCATACGCTTACTTGTATCAATCAAAAAGTTAGTCCGACTCAACTACATATGTACCTTACACACACATGCCTATAAATGAAGTGTCAATCGGGCGAGCAAGACAGAGCCGTAAGTTTTATCATTAGCAGGAGCGAGCCAGAGAGTGTTGCTCACACATAGATCTAATTGTATTGCTATTATTGCTAGTATTGCTATCCTTTCTTGATAAAAATGGTGAACTACTTAAATTTAAAACCATCAGTGATTTTGAAGAAAAATTATGTTTAGGTGTACTTTCAAATGAAAAGAGATGCAGTGGAATTTGTCATTCGTTTTTGAGCTGTTTGTGCACCTTTTAAAAGTACATGAAGGCATTGTTTTACCTTTTTAAAAACAGAAAGTCTGCGATTATTGTGTTCTAAGCGCACATGTAGTTCAATAGCTAGTCAAATTGCGGCTAAAGTGAAATTGTGTGCATGGACCCAATTTTAGGTGCACACTCATGAGACGCTAGTGCTGTATCTTTCCTTTTTGATTTAACCTAAGATTGGTAGTGATTTTCTTGTCAAATAATAATCTACCTCATCAGCATTGGAGGTCTGTGGTTCCGGTTCTGGCTCTGCCGCATCTCCTATGGTCACTTCTGGCACCAATGGCTGACACTTGAAGCAATGATAGACCCCCTCTTTGCCTGTTTCAAACAGTTGCTGCAACAAACAAAACAACATACATTGTTACAAGCCCAAAAACATTAGTTCTTCTTCTTAAATGTGTTAATGCTAGTGTCTCATATTTTATTAGTTATAGGTATTTATATCTTTACATTCATTAAAGAAATGAATGCCTATACTTAACTAATAAAATACACATAAATAACATCAGATTTCAATTTAGATGGAGTTTTCCTTAGTAACATTTCCAGGGTCCTTTTTTAATAGATGGCAATAAAAACATCGATTAAAAAAATGTATGTTTACTCGACACATAATATGTAGCATATAAACATTATTATATATATAGCTGTGTAAATTGTTTTTCTACGAAAATTAATAGTCAGTAGGTACCTTATTTATTATTACTAGTAATGTATAAAAGTAATATTATAATTCAACTGTGTTCCGTTTCTATGCAGCATTCATGTAAAAACTATTGTTTTTTACACGGCGACTTGAGCCAGACATAAAAAAAACAGAACGACAGGCGGAGGTAATAAAAAAAATAAGGCGGGCAGGTTTCGAACGCAAGTTTTTTTATTATTGCTACAGAAAGGTGCAACAAAGAAGTCTCCGCGGGCCAAAACCTCTAAGATAAAACTATTTTTAAAGCATTTGTATCTCGAAATACAACCAGAAGGGATATTTCAGTAACAATCTCCTAAAGAAAACAAAAAATATTGATGAAATGCAACGAAACTTTCATACAGAATTTTTAGTATACGTTGACTTACGGCAGCAGGTTTTTGGCAGTTTCCACATTTATCCATTTTAACCACAATTAAACACAAAATTTAATTAAACGACGATCTAAATCCCGTAAATAATACTATTTTTCTCATTATACGACAGCTAGTCAGAAAAGGGACAGACAAGACAAGTAAAAAGTAGCGGTGGCGGGGTGGGGCACAGTGGGGCAGGCAAGGTAAGTTTCATAGACTGTATATAAAACAACAAAACAAGCAATATTATTAAATTAAAAATATTGTTAAGTTGTTTATTAAATGTGGTATAAAAATAAACTATAATAATATATAAAGTGCCATTTACACAATTTTATTATTACTACAAAACTAAAACCCTAAAATTGTTTTTTAACAACAAAGTCAACAAACACGACACACCAAGGCAAAGATTTAAAGATATATAAACAGTTTACTAACTTTTAAAAAATAGGCCGACCGGAATTTTGCTCACTTTTCTATGTTTTGGAAAAATTGTAAACTTAATACAAAAATACTTAATTTAACAAAATGTCTGTCAAAATTCAAAATGGTATGGCAATTTTAATAAAATTGTTCAATATTATGGTATCATAACAAATTATTATCATCGTCTAAAAGTTGAAATTACTTTATGATGAACCAACTGACATTGACATATTAATGTCAAATTTTCTTGTTGACATTTGATTTGACAAGTTGACAACAGTTGACATTGGTACAGGTACAGGCGTAAAATCAGAAATATTCAGAATCACATTTTTCTCATTTCGTACCTTGTTGAAATAGCTCGATTTATTGCAATAAAGAGTGATCAAATGTTCATTGAATAGTTAAGTTTGCAATGTAATTTTTAAATCATATTCACATAATTACTTAGCTATGGTGCTGTAACCCGATATGAAACTTCGGCTGTGATTTACTAAGTACCTGAAGAAAATTACGACGCACACGATGTCCGAGAAGCCTGTATTGTTAGGAGGGGCTCAGCCCATAGTAAAGATCGGGCACTACACGCTGGGAGCGACGCTGGGCGTGGGTACATTTGGCAAGGTTAAGATCGGAGAACATCAATTAACCAAGCACAAGGTCGCCGTTAAAATTCTTAACAGACAGAAAATCAAGTCCTTGGATGTCGTGGGGAAGATAAGGCGAGAAATACAGAACCTTAAACTGTTTAGACATCCTCATATTATCAAATTGTATCAGGTGAGTCATTTGTAAAACACAATAATTATCATAATAACATATTACTTAAAAGTATGAATTTTACTACAATAATAATATTGTGTTCTGCAAGTTTTTTTAATAGGAGATGTAGGCATACAGGCAGACTAACTCCCACCTATAACAAAAGGTCCTAGGGCCTTCCAGAGTATGTTAAATATAATTCACTATTTTTAGAGATAAGGTTGCCCATTGGTTATTTCTTTTTTTGTATTTTTGTAATAAAGAGTATTTATCTAATCTTAAGCTAATTGTATTTCCAGGTAATTTCTACTCCAACTGACATTTTTATGATAATGGAATATGTGTCTGGGGGGGAGTTGTTTGACTACATTGTAAAGAGGGGAAAGCTTCAGGAGCATGAGGCCCGCAGGTTCTTCCAGCAGATCATCTCCGGGGTGGACTACTGCCATAGACATATGATAGTCCACAGAGATCTGAAGCCAGAGAACTTGCTGCTCGACCACAATATGCATGTGAAGATTGCAGACTTTGGCCTCTCCAACATGATGATGGATGGAGAGTTTCTGAGGACCTCCTGTGGCTCTCCTAATTATGCTGCACCTGAGGTAAATTAAATCATGTGTAATTTTAATTTTAATAATCTCTTCCCCATAATTATTTAAACCACATCTGCCTATGTAAAAGTGGCCACAAGTAAGGGTTGCCAGCTGTTACAATTTAAGCTTAGAGTGAGAGAGAGTTAATGCAGAACACCATTAGTAAACAAAGGTGGCAATAACCAGCTCTTCTCTCTGGTTTAGTCTATACACATTATTTATTATACAATACAATAGTGAATTTTAGTATGTCACACTAACAGCTTGTTGGCTTACAGGTCATATCTGGGAAGTTGTATGCTGGTCCGGAAGTGGATGTCTGGTCGTGTGGAGTTATCCTGTATGCTCTCCTCTGTGGCACCCTGCCTTTTGACGACGAACATGTACCGACACTGTTTCGAAAAATCAAATCTGGAATATTTCCAATACCCGAGTACTTAAACAAGAGTGTGGTGAACCTGCTGTGTACCATGCTGCAGGTAGACCCTATGAAGAGAGCCACTATTGAAGATGTGAAGAAACATGATTGGTTCCAAAGAGATCTGCCCGAATATTTGTTTCCCTCCCCTGTTGAACAGGTACAATATGAATGCTAATTGCTACATGGATAGATTAACAGTCTATAACTCATTAGTCATTACTGCCATTACCAACTGCAGGGTCGAGTTTGCTCTCACAATGGGAAGGTTTGCTCACCTAATGTGATAGGCTGAATTCTTTGTCTCTGTGCAATGGATGTACTTTTCTACCAAAAAATTTGTACAATATTTCAAACTTAGCTTGAGTCCCCATTTCTGGTCTGGGTGCTTACAAGTGTCTTGCAAGATTATTTATTTTTAATGTTTAAGCAACTTGCATAATACCTTCACATTTATAGCTAGTAGTGGCTTGTTATACTAATATTATAAAGCTGAAGAGTTTGTTTGTTTGTTTGAACGCGCTAATCTCAGGAACTACTGGATCAATTTCAAAAATTCTTTCAGTGTTACAAGTGTCTTGTAAGATTATTTATTTTTAATGTTTAAGCAACTTGCATAATACCTTCACATTTATAGCTAGTAGTGGCTTGTTATACTAATATTATGAAGCTGAAGAGTTTGTTTGTTTGTTTGAACGCGCTAATCTCAGGAACTACTGGATCAATTTCAAAAATTCTTTCAGTGTTACAAGTGTCTTGTAAGATTATTTATTTTTAATGTTTAAGCAACTTGCATAATACCTTCACATTTATAGCTAGTAGTGGCTTGTTATACTAATATTATGAAGCTGAAGAGTTTGTTTGTTTGTTTGAACACGCTAATCTCAGGAACTACTGGATCAATTTCAAAAATTTTTTCAGTGTTGGATAGTCCATTTATAGAGAAAGGTTATAGGCTATATTTTATTTTTAAAAAATAAGAAAATTGAATTGAAATCCTATTTATGTTTGCGCTGCAAAAACTATTGACGATAGAATAAAATGATGTACTATGGGTTTGTAGGTCTTATTAAGATGTACAAAAAAGTCCGCGAGAGCATAATTTAGTCACAATAACCGCTTTTACTTTTTACCCTTCTCTGCACCAAGTTCTAAAATCCACGCGGGCAAAGCCGCGCGCACAGTGTTTTAATAATTAACCACTGTAATCGTCCTTAACCACTGCGCAACTCAAATCGTCCTTATTATTAAATTCGTCACTATTATTATTGTTAAACTTTCATTTCATTGTGAGGCAATTACTAAAACAATTGCAGGACAGCAGCGTGATCGACACGGAGGCGATATCGGAGGTGTGCGAGAAGTTCAACGTGAAGGAGGCGGAGGTGCACAACGCGCTGCTGAGCGGCGACCCGCACGACCAGCTCGCCATCGCCTACCACCTCGTCATTGACAACAAGCGCATCGCCGACGAGGCCGCCAAGGCGGAGATCAAGGACTTCTATGTCGCCAGTGAGTTGCTGCTGCTGTCTGTAGCCCAGTATGCAGTGTGCAGTGTGCAGGGTCGATACTCTTCTCGTAATGACAAGGATCTAGGTCTTGTAGGTTTCTCCGCCACGCTGGTGGTCTTCACGTGCATTTGAGAACAATATGATATATTCTCAGTCATTCAGGTTCTAGCATACAAATTTAATTTCACAGTTGCAGCAGGTGACATTTTTTTATAAACCGCACATAACACTTTTAGTGCCTCGTCAATTTTCGCGGGCGCTTTTGCGAAAACGCCATCGTATGTGTTACGTTCATTTTGGACACGCCTGGCGGATACCGCTAATTTAATCTTACAAGAATCCGATAGGCGATAATCGTGCTAGTCATTGGTGTGTGCCACTGAGATTTGAATCCGGTCTACAAATATGAGATCTGAAATCTTATGCATTGTGGTAAAGATGTATCGTTTGTGTGTTACAGGCAGCTCGCCGCCGGGCATGGGCGGGGCGGAGCGCGCGGCGGCGGAGAGCGCGCGGCCGCACCCCGAGCGCATCGCGCCGCTGCGGGACAAGACCTCGCCCGCCGCGCACCCCCCCACCCCCGCCGACAAGGCGCGCGGCACGCCCGTCAAGAGGTACCCCCACCCCCGCCTCGCACACACACACACACACACACACACGCACGCAAGCTACTGAAGGACAAGACCTTGCTCACACCACACTCATATCCAAAGACAGTATGTTGCACAGGACACACATGACACATTGACAAGGTAGAACTATTATAATTTGTTGGTTGGATTTTCGATAAATGATCCATGGTCCGTAGATATCAATTAAATTAAAGTCGCATACACACTCACACACAACCCCACTTTCTATGTGTAAAAATAACATTTGTTTGCTTTACAGGGCAAAGTGGCATCTGGGTATTAGGTCTCAAAGCAAGCCCAACGATATAATGCTGGAAGTATTCCGCGCCATGAAAGCGCTCGACTATGAATGGAAGGTGATTAACCCATATCACGTCAGGTTGGTACAATATTGATAAAATTATAATACTATAAGTGCAGAAATTTTTTACATGAATTATGTTCTTTTGTATGTGTAAATGTCAACACACCACTCCTAAACAGCTGGATTGATTTAATACATTTTTTGGTGAGTTTGGTCCCAGAGGGAATGTTTTTGGAAAATTCTGAAAAATTAGACCTCAATAGGTGGCTTCATTTTTAACAAACTTTACATGGGAGCAAGGAAACGAAAAACATTTAACCAAATTAAGACTTTCTCCTTTGAAGTCTGTTAAAACATGTTGTTTTCATCAGGGTGCGCACATTGAACAAGATGACAGAGAAGTACGTGAAGATGTCGCTCCAGCTGTACCAAGTGGACTACAAATCTTACCTCCTGGACTTCAAGTCCCTCTCTGGCGAGAAGGAGGACCCCGAGGAGGAGATTCCCTCCCCTACGGTGACGGCGACGGCGACGGCGGTGACCACGCCCACCCACAGCCAGGGACATCACACCATGGAGTTCTTCGAAATGTGCGCCGCCCTTATCATTCAACTAGCGCGGTAATACACCGTTTTATTATAAGGATAATAATAAAATGTAAACCTGTTATATCACTTTGCTTTGAATGAGATTGAAGTTCGAATTTGAGCAGTCTTTCAAATTAAACCACTGAAGTCCCAAAATAACCGAAAATAATGAACTCGAGATTTAGAATTTAATATTCTTCTCAGTGTTTTAAGTTTAAAAAATAAGACAACCGAATTATAACCCTGTTACATCATCATTACATTAAAAAGATATTGTTTTATCAAACGAGAATATGTATATAACTATCAATCTATTATGGCTTAGTTAAGGCAAAATTAAATGTGAATTAAACTAAATGAAATATAATTTCAAACATTCCTCAATTCACTGTTTTAAAATGAAATAATGGAATATGAAAAAAATGAATCAGTTTAAAATGAAATTTGTGTGGTGTCAAAGTTATCATTTATTTATCTATGTTATAAATTAACTATATTTTTATTCCAAGCAAATTGATATATAACAGGTTCACAGACTTTTCGCCCCATTTTGACTCTTCTCTCCTACTCTCGCTTCTAAATGCAGTTTTATGAATCTTGTTATTATGTTTACGAGCAATT
Organism: Erynnis tages; assembly: GCA_905147235.1. Taxonomy (NCBI): domain Eukaryota; kingdom Metazoa; phylum Arthropoda; class Insecta; order Lepidoptera; family Hesperiidae; genus Erynnis; species Erynnis tages. Next base: position 5,213,403 of record LR990092.1, read on the forward strand.
TACTCCTGAAAGTTTTGAAATGGTGACATAATCCAAATACAACGAAAATAGAGTACCTCCGTATATTGCTATAGATATTTTTATTTTGTATCGTTGTGGGATTTATATAAGTGCAATATCACATCGTGATGTTCCATAGTGATCTGAATGTATGTGACAGTGACTTATTAAGTCACTCTAGTTTTTACATCGATGCTTTCGCTAATAACACGAAATAAAGATATAGTATAACTATTGCTTATTTTTTATAGTCACTTGATCACATCATATTATGAACACTTTATGAAACAAGTCTGTTACATAATTGTATATTATATAAATTATGCTGTCATTGTTGCAAAATTTTCACGAGTTGTACTAATTAAATAGGTGGAGATGGATATTCTGTAGTTATTTATTTCCTCTTGTGAGGTACGCGAGCCGCGTCTGTGAATATTGCAGAGAGCAATGGTCCAATTTGTTATATGAGGTATGCAATAATAATAAGTTAATTCTGCGACTAATTCAAGTTACTGGTATAACTATGAAATGTTTGGTGAACAGTATTAAACGTTACACGCAAAGTAAGGACATGTAAATATTGTGAAGATTGTAATGTGATCAATACTTCATTGCGTAAGTGCATGTTGTTTTACCAAAGAGATAATAAGTGCCTTTGTAACACATAAGATATTCAGATTGTGGTTATAGAAGACGAATAATTAGAAAAGATTGGTATGTATTTTGAATGTTATCATATTGTACTTACCTATAGATCTAGTTGTGCTTCAATGAACAAAACTTGTTGCTTGAGCCAGGCAATAAAAATTATTGTATTTAGACATAAAGTAGTTATGGAAATTCAAATTATACTAACTATTTTATATTATACAAGATGTCAACTGACGATGATATTGTTAACTGAAGGATTGTCGCCTCTTGTATTAATTTGTGTCGATATTGGGCACTTGACACTTCCATGCTTGGTTTGGTTGAATAGTAAGCGTGATGGCTACGCTCCGAGATGTAATTTAGTGAAGGTAACAACAAAAATGGAGTTCATGTTAATTGTTATTATTTATGTAGTAGTTTAGCATAATACCTACTATTAATCTAATGTTAAAAATGTCATGTACAAATAATTATTGTACAGCTTTATTTGTGAAGGGGCGACAGCGCGACGCCAACATTTAATTATTTTCGATAGTGAAATTCCCAATAAATTAACGTTAGAAAATACTCTTAAAATATATTTTATTTATACCCGAGAAATAAAACACAAATTGTTGAACAAAATACTGTAATTTATTACAGATCTAAAGGTTTTAAAAATTAAATGAGCTAAATTAAAAGTTTTCATGGTACTATTTATGTTGACGCGATGCTAAAATAATAAATAAGTGAAAACATTGATTGTATGATCAATATCAATTTGTATTAAACGTAAATAATATACAACAATTTCCTAGCGATGTCTATGGACCGTGGACTAGCTCAATGGTAAATCACATGACTATTATACTAGTGTTCTCTGAAGGGGTGAGCGGGTGCTACATTATGCCAGGCGAGCAACCACACTGGTTTAACTGACCACACCACATTTCAGATCACCAAACATTGTGTTAGAAATTTCGTACACTTGAATTTAACATCTATTGTAACCATAAAACTGGTTCCTGGGAGAGCAGCTTTTGTTTGATCATTTTAGTTATCAGTAACTGGAAAGAATCTCAATGGCTTTTACGGTCTATTTATGTATCAAAAATAATAGGTAGTTGTTTTATTTTTATTTCTCCAAGATTGTTTTTTGTTTTGGCTACTAGTAACTTAGTCTGATAGTACTAATTCCGAAAGCGTGTGTTGAATTAGCCAGTCAAAATAAACACGTTTTGGAATTCATTAGTTATTTAAGCAAATTGATCAGTAATTGAGACTAAGAATTTATTAAATAGTTTAATTGCTTTGCATGGAGTTCAATAAGATTTACAAAACTCAGCGAAATTTTTAATTGTTTTTTCTTTACTCATTATTATTACTTGAATTAATTCAATTAGACTTTTTCCATTCATTGATTTTTTGTTTCACTTGAATACTTCTGGTAACAGTTACATACAGGCAAACAGAATTAACAATTTATTATCTGCCAATATTTCTAAAATGGCGCACTGCTATTTGTCTTTAGAGTCAAACAACTCAACTCACCAACCGATTTGCTTTCACTCATTAATTCCGACGAAGGACGGTATATGTGTGGTGTGGTCGGGTCGGAAGGGAAGGGAGCGTGGTTCAGGCGGCGGCGGAGGGCGCCACGGGAGCGCCGTCGTCGGGCTTGCTCTCGAGCGAGAAGGGCGGGATGCGGCAGTCGAACGTGTACCCGTCCTCGCGCTCCATCCTGAATGTGCCCCTGCAAGTATAATATGAATTATTATGAATCAGAAATCCGTTTTTTCATTTCTCGCTCATATGACCCAAGTTTTGACCGTGGCGGATGTGGGATTTGCGAGGGAAAAAATGCTCCCTGATGTTGATTAAAAATGGATAACTTTTTTATTCATTTAAAATCTTAGTATATGTTACCTTTTTGGAATCGGTGCGAATTCATACTTTTAAGTAGGTAATGTTTAAACTATTATAACTTACCAATAAGCCTAGGACGATAAATTTTTGTAATTTTGATAGATAACGCTCTTGCCTATTACCAGTTTTCCGTTGGTCCACTGATTACGGGACACCTGTATAAGTGTAGAATTTTGATGCATATGTTACAATTATTAAAAGTGGTATTTTTTTTTTTCACAACTGATTATACTCTAGTCATACCACATACGCCAGCTGTACTCCAGCATGTCCATAGCTCAGAGTGTGTGTGGTGTATGACCGAGTGGGAGTAGGGCATTACCACATGTGTCCACTCGGCGCCTGCAGACTGACGTGGCTGCTGTACTGGAAGGCGGGCGCGTGACGTGCCAACAGAGGTTCCTGTCCCACGACACCGCGGCCCCGGACGGTCTCCAGCGTGCCGCTCAAAGAGAAGATACGCCAGTGCCGCTCGCGCAACTGTACAGCCGCCGCACCCAGGTTCTCCAGCCGGATGCAATAGCGCCACTAAAATAACAAGTTCTACTCTTTAACCAAACTTCCCCGAAACCTGTAGTAGGCCATCATGGTCTAGGGCCTCATTCCGAAAAGAGAGGCTAGAGAACCAAATCACTAGTGGGTCACTTATATTTGCAGACAGCTGATTAATCAGATTGATAGTTGGATAGATTGGAGACAGCAATCAAGTAGATGCAGCCTTTCTCTAATGGTGGTGTCAATGTGTAACAAAAGACTAAATTGTAACCATTTAAAATTAAACCACTGTACTTTGTAATAACGGAGATCTCCACTACTTCGTGTATAACCTGTTGTGATGCTTACAAAATCTTCAACATGATAGAGAATATTAGTGCAGAATCGTTTTTCTATCAAATGGAGAGGTCACTAAAACCTGCCAGTTCCTCCTATCTATCCTCCTTACCCAATAGACGGCGGAGTTCTGCGACTCGCGGCTGCCCATGTAGAAGGGGATGACGGTGACGCGCACGCCCTCTGTTGTCTCGCGGTGGACGTCACTGAGCTCCAGCCACGGGTGGTTCTTCTTCTGCCACGCGCGCAGTGTCTCCTGCGCTATGAACGGTGGCTCTGGAAAGTTTAAACATCAACATTATTACCACTTGAAAGTTGTAGGGTACTCAATACTCATATCATGTAGTATGCAACAGAATATTTATAGCATAATATCCTTCTGTTAACATATGGAGGAAAAAAAGTATTGTTAATAAGTAGCAAGTTCAGCCTAGCAATTATATATTGCCTTAGCAATTCATATGAGGGTGCATGCTAGAGAATTGCTTAAAAAATTTGATTCCCACTTTTAGCCACTTCAATTATATATCTTGGATGGCCATTAAAATCAATGAGGACGACTAAATTATTATTCCTTCAATTCATGGAGAATTAAAAAAAGGAGTTAATACCCCAATAGTGGAGATATGCTATCATTCACCTGAAACTTGGTGAATTTTCATGGTAATATCCTTATTCCTTTAACAAAGTAATATTTCAAGAGAAAAATAGCATACTTTGACATTTAAAAACAAAATCACCTTTATCGGGGTTATGCATGAGAAACTTGTCAAAGAGCTCATGCTGCAGTGGCACTCGTTCCACTGATGTGTAAGGAATAATGTCATCATGTGCCACATAGTCGAGCCCGGGTATTGCATATAGGCTTCGACTTGATTCCTGATTGCCTAAAAATGTCACTGCCTCTGTTTGTGCACGCTGAAAGAATTGAATTGTTAATGTTGAAAATAATTCAGTTCTGTAAAGAAAAATGAGGTGCTTCTTTGCTTTTTGAAACAACTTCTCATGACATCTTATTTGTTAGCCGATGGCCTGGAACACTTATTTATCTTTACACTAATTAAAATTCATCACATCAATGTTGCAAAAAAAGTTTGTATTGCAAATTATTAATTAAGACTATAATGGAGACATTAATGAATTTTTTTATTGATATATATTTATGCTATTTCTATGCTAAAGCATTTCTTTACTTCTTTTTGAATGTCCCTCTAAGTATTAAAACATAAGAAATGTAATGTGTCAGTAATGAAATGATGATACATTAACATTTTGCAAAGTGTGTGAATAGTATGAAGGCTCATATGCAATACACCAATTTTTTTGCCTTCTTAACTTATGTTACAACTATAATGCCTTTTATTCATCCACTCTGTCCTTTCAACTTGACTATATTTTGGTGTAAACTATGTAGTTTTCATTTAATTACAATAGAAAAGTGCATAACTGTATTCCTTAATAGATACCAAAGATTCTGTATTGGGTCTACTATGCTTGCTATGTAAACTATTAGTGATCCTTTTCAAAATCAAATGAATTTTTACAAGGATTTTCAATTTCAATCAAAAAGGTGTTACTCAAAGTGGAAAAATGTTTGGCATATAGTTAATAGCATTATGACAGTCGTTTTATGAATATCTACAAGATTTAGGGCATCTGAGTGTTTAATTTGTTATCAAACATAATTGTTATGATGACCATTATGAAGGTGGCTGTCTCTGAAAAAGCAAGGCTTCCAACATTTAATTATTAATAACAGACTGTTAATCAAAATACATTCACAAGACATTCCATTAAATGTGACAATTTATTTTTGTACCTTTTTCTTCCACTCAGGTCTCATATCGATGTTTGTTTGCACAGTCAAAAATAAAACCAATTTTGTTTAGTATCATAGTAAACCATCCTCGAATAATAATGTTACAACCTATCTATAAGATTAAAAATTGTAAATGTAAGAATTGTAAATAAACTGTAATCTTTATCCATATAATACATAAACAAATAAGATATTAAGTGTATTATGAGATCATAAAGTGTAAAAAATTTGGTATTGATGTGAATAAATAAATCTGGAATTACAATAAAGAGAATATTTAGTATAAAAATATAAATCTTGTTTGTTGAAATTTAAATGAAGACAATGTATTGTCAAGTGAAACTTTAAATGCAGAAAGAAATGTATAATCTCTACTGTAAGTGGGAAAAAAAGATATTTAATGCTAGCTATTGATTCTGAATATGGGCTGCAGCAATAACTTGATGACATTGACATGCTTCTAAATGAATGCTATGAAAGGTTGTGAGAAACACGACAAATATGGCCAAGACATTATCAATTTGACCATGTGAATGCTACTTACTATGTATGGGGCATCCCTTGTGTCTATGAGAACTTGGTAGAATGTGTGTGTCCTGCCCTTAACTTCCTTGCCCACATTTGACAGGGAATCACCTGATGATTCAGCGGAGTTACCGGAATCGGGGCTTTCTTTTTTATTAATAGCATCCCTGTCGTACACCCTCGCTAGCCAAGGGAACAATATAACCCCTCTGTATCCAAACACCTTGTGTAAAATTAGCTGTCCGGTGTCGTATTTACCTGAAGTTTTAGGCGGTTCTAATTTTCCTACTTCTGCCAATCTATAATAATAAATGAAGGTAATAAATTAAAGGTTATATACGTAACAAACAGTTACAGTACAATATAGGAAATAGTACACACTTACCTCGTGTAATGCGCTACATTTGTTAAAAATATTCTAGATACTGTTAACCTTAGTGGATTTGTGGGTACAAATCTTAACAATATCTCCATTTTATCATTGTAAAATAATATTTTTTTTCGTATTATCAATTAGGTTTTATAAAACGTTTAGTTTTGTTTGACAGATCATCGCTCGATCGTTCATCAAAAATCAAAACCAAGACAGTGACAAAGATGTCAAAGACAAGACGGGACAGTCAAGTCTGACAGTTGTTTCTTGTTTAAAAAGACAAGACATCTTGTTTAAAGACAAGAAGCGTATTTGGCTTATTCTGACTCTTGCAGACTTTGCATTTTATATTATTATTGCAATTATTTTTGCTAGTTGATTTTTAGTTAAAAACCCTGGACCCCGCAAGAAACCATTCGATAAATTCTCGATTTTGTATTTTGATTTTTATTGGTCACATAATTATTAGTATTTATCTATGGAGTTTGTGTCTATCATGGTCTACACCTTTTATTTAAGCCTATGTGCTGTGTCTTTTTTATGAAAGTTAATACATAAATAAATTTAAAAAAAACTATGTGTCACAATTTAATGAATTTAAAACTTGACAGGTCTATCAAGTGTCAACCATAATGCCACTAAATGTCAATGTCATTGTCAGGTATATTGATATATTCAATTCGTATTTTCGAACAGGGTTCAAAGTACCTACCCGTTTCTTTCTTTATTATTTATGTTAACCTTTATTTATTTATTTATCTTTTATTTTATTTTCATTTAATTTATACTTAATTTATTCAAAATGCTTAACTCTCTATTGAAACCTATACAAATCTTTGGTAAGTGTGTAATGAAGTCGATTTATACAAATAATAAAATCGAAACAACTGATAAAGCAATACATGCTTGGTGAAAAATAAATTACAGTGTCCACAACAACCCGAGGGTCGAGATGTATAGCTTCACTGTCTTCACTACCGGATACTTATCAAATGTTATTCAAAACATGTCGTGACTTCGCTGAAGGAGAGCTGAAACCGAATGCTGCAAAGTATGACCGAGAGCACCTGTATCCGGGGGACGCAATAAAAAAGATGGGTGAACTAGGGTTGATGTCAATAGCTGTTCCAGAAGCCCAAGGAGGGGCAGGGTTGGACTACCTGGCTTATGCCATAGCTCTAGAGGAGATATCCAGAGGATGTGCCTCAGCTGGTGTAATCATGTCAGTTAACAACTCCTTGTATCTGGGCCCTATTCAGCATTGGGGCACAGATAAGCAAAAAGAGCAATTCATAACACCATTCTGCACAGGTTCAGTTTTTTGTTATTAGCATTGAACTAAAATTTTTGTCACTTTCTAGTTTTCTTTACAGTCTCTTTAAGTTAAGTTCAAGAGATATTAATAACACCTATTTAAAAAAATGTTTAGAACCCTTGTAAAATAAATTAGATTGTTCAACATGTTCTTGTCTATATTGTAAACCGCTTTTTTGTTTGCTTTGTTAATGCTTAAATTGTCCTGCAAAATGAAAATTTGCCTTAGGTATATCTAAATTATTACACCTAATTCCTGACAAATTATCTAAAAACAGGTGTTTTCTTCTTTTTTTCCTGTAACAATTTTATTTTTCTGTTCTCATTGTTCATAATTTATTTTTATTAATGTTATAACTTGTATTTCCTTATAATTCTTATTGTTGTCTAGTTACATTAATTGCATGTTGTGGCACTCTGTAATTATGGTTACACTCATTCACTTTAAGACCTTTTATTTGTATCCATATTTTATTTGTATAATCTTTTATGGGACCACTGTTGTATTGGTTATTTTTTCTTTTTTAATAGGAGACAGTGTTGGCTGTTTTGCTTTATCTGAGCCTGGGAATGGATCTGATGCTGGTGCAGCTTCAACCACAGCTAAGGATGGTGGTGGCAAATGGATCCTCAATGGTACCAAGTGTTGGATAACCAATGGTTATGAAAGCAAAGCATCAGTAGTCTTTGCAACCACAGATAAGAGCCTAAAACACAAAGGCATCTCTGCATTTATAGTACCAAAGCCCACTAAAGGTCTTGAATTGGGCAAGAAGGAAGACAAGCTAGGCATAAGAGGATCTTCTACCTGCTCCCTTATATTTGAAGACTGTGAAATCCCTAAGGAAAACATTTTGGGTGAACCAGGTTTTGGGTTCAAGATTGCTATGATGACTCTTGATGCTGGCAGAATTGGGATCGCGTCACAGGCATTGGGAATTGCACAGGTAAGCCATATTCATAAACAGACCAAGTTAAGTTTTAATACACACACTAATTGATTGAATGTGATGATAGTAAGGGACCCAAAATTAAGTATTCAGGGCCATTGCAGGGGGATGAAAATGTTTGATTGTAGGTATGGAGTTTTGTTAATGTAATGTAAATCTGGAATAATTAAAAAAATATATAAAAGTTTAGAAAGTCACTGAGCTGTTCAAAGAAAAAATGTATTTAACCAGTACATAATATTATGATTTGTATCAAAATAAATTAAACTTCCAGACGAAAAACATTATCAGTTACTTTTTGTTACTTATTCATAATTCATAAAAACATTAAGTGCTATTAAAGTAGCCAATAAATGGTATCACACATTACATATTTTATCATGCATAAAAAGTATATATTTTATTTTAATCTTTTAATTAGACGCATAACTTTTTATTTGTTTTCCATTGCCTAATTTTTTATTGTACCTACATGAAAAACAAACAGGTATGTGGGCCACCTGATGTTTAGGGGTCACTGCAACTCATGGACTTCCACCTCCAGCCTGTTTTCTTCAGTACCTGGATAGGTGACTGCTAGTGGCCTATTAAAATGCACATTTCTGTGCTTGGCGGGGGCATGTAAGTGCTCCCAATTTCCCAATTGTCTAATCACTTATCTTTTTGTAGATGATATTAGGAAACCCTAAATTGTTTAAAAATAATAATTTCAGGCATCATTAGATGTAGCAGTTGAATATGCTTCTAAAAGGATGGCCTTTGGAAAGCCTATAATGAAATTGCAAGCCATTCAAAATAAGTTAGCAGACATGGCCTTGCAGTTGGAGTCGGCCAGGTTGCTCACATGGAGGGCAGCTTGGCTCAAGGATAACAAGAAACCTTATACTAAAGAAGCAGCAATGGCCAAACTAGCAGCATCTGAGGCCGCTACATTCTTGTCTCATCAATGTATACAGGTAAAGTTTAAACAATATCCCATATGGCAGCAAATAGGCAGACAGATAAGTTGTGATATAAGTGCCTTTCACTGCCATTAAGCAATGCTTTTATTGATCATTATTAAATTGAGTTTATTCACAACCAATTGAATATATTAGATTTATTAAAAAATTCAATATAGGCTGGAACAGAATTTTTGGGATTGGTCATGTCAGTAACCCATTAATGACCCACTACAGGGTCGAGTCTCCTTCTCGTAATGAGAGGGATGTAGGCCTTAGTCCACCACGCTGGCCCACTGCGGGTTGGTGGACTTCACATACCTTTGAGAACATTTTTTTTTTGTGAACTCTCAGGCATGCAGGTTTCCTCACGATGTTTTCCTTCACCGTAACAGCAGGTGATATTTAATTTTATAAAGCGCACATAACTTTTTCACAAAGTCATTGGTGCGTGCCACTGGGATTCAAACCAGGACCCCTCGATTCGAGGTCGAATTCTAAGCCGCTGGGCTATCACCGCTCTATATATCTTGGGATTGGTACTTTTTATTAATGTTGAACATATTATTTAAGGCAATATAGATAGGTGGAATGGGTTTTTCAAGACCTAAGAAGTTGGGATTATTTATTAAAAACATAAACCATGATATTTTACTATTTTTCAAGATCCTTGGAGGAATGGGATATGTGTCGGACATGCCAGCCGAGCGCCACTACCGCGACGCCCGCATTACCGAGATTTACGAGGGAACATCAGAAATACAGAGACTAGTCATTGCTGGCCAAATCATCAAAGAATATGGTGTATAATTTTAAGTAACATAAATTTATTGATCTATATTGCATCATAAGGAAAAATCAAGAATCAAAAAGGAATATAAATAGGAACACAATATTTTGATAGAATGTGTATTATTAAGTTTAATTTTTATAAGTGTAATGTGTAATATTTGCAGCTATGTACAAGTACTGCCAAGATCACGCACAAAATCCGTATTTTAATATAATGGTGCAGTCTGATAATAAAAAACCAAAAATATTGTAACATATTTTATTAAGTCTTACTTTAATACAAACTGTAATGAATTTACTAAAAACAGATTTTAAAATGACACGCTCAAAGTTTATATACGGAAGTTACATACTCATATCTTTAAAAATAAATGCTTATTTAGTATTATTTGGATGATTTTATTGGCCTGGTCCTGAGAGGGACTTGTCCATGAATTTCCTTTTCGCAAAACAGAGCCACCATTTGCTTGGTTTCCCATCTTCTGTTGCAAAAACCTGTATAAATATTTAGCATTAAGTTGTCAAAAGTCTCATACTAAACTTATTATTTCAATTCATAATTAACTATTATTTATACAATAATTATCTACAGAAGTAATATATAAATAACATCAAAGTTTTTAATTAAGCCATACCTTTTCACAAACTCTGTTTCCAGTCTCATGTCTCAACTGCTGCAAGTATTGTCTCATCAAATCTGTAAAGAATTATAATTTTTAGATTTTTATTATTCACAAGAATTTCATTTTAAACAGCGTTGGCACATCTCCGCCGCGAAATTGAAGTTTGTCCGACTCCGCGCGTTGTAAGACGGGCGAAACATTCGCGAAACTGCCTGTTCTAACGCGTTCATTGGCAATAATTCTGTCTCTTCTCCGTGGAGTATCGCGCGATCAACGTAGACGCCGCTCACATCTCCGCTTGCGAACCGCCATTTAGTTCAGTTCCGCGTGTGATTCGCGAGCGATCTGTGGTTATCGATGGTTTTTTAACAGCGAAACAGTTAATTTTGGTAAAAATGGACGTCGAATTCTCAGAAAAGCTTATCCAAGAGGTCAGAAATAGGCCAATTTTATTATATATTTACTTAGTCAACCAGACATAAAAAAGACATTTTGCTTCAAATTTTATAAGAACACAATGAACACGCATCGGTTCTGCTCCTCATTTCGCGTAACGCGAGAATACGTTTCGCCGCGGAACTAGCGTTCCGGTTTCGCATTTCTGTTTTCGCGGCGGAGGTGTGCTAACAGCGTAAAAGGTGCTAAAATTAGTTTGTAGTAAAATTGATAGACACATCTAGTGGGCTCCTGGCCACCAGGTCTGTCCCACGCCCCGTGTAGGTATCAAAAATGTATCTATGCTACAGCGGCTGTTCCGAAACAGCTAGTCAGGGGGACCTCACGCGCGAGCTGTGAGTGCCTTAGGTAAGGTTTTTCTTTTGATTATAATAGGTACTTCATTTGTTCGTTGCATTGTTTAAAACATGGAGAAAAAGATACTGTGCAATGTTTAACTGTCTTAACAAAGATAGCAATTTAGATTCATATATTTTTTTTTATAGAAGTCAACCCCATTTTCTTCAAAAAAGGTAAGAGTTACACGCTAGAAAGAGACGCAAGATGTAGGTATCTATCAGCGTAGGTGATTAAGCACTGCATGATCTGAATTGAACTTAATTGTATCATAGCTAGAGCCTATATTACTTTTCGAAGTGGGTCTTCTGTACTTGTACTATTATGTATTCTATGGCCTCACATTAAAAAATCTTAATTCACCATTGAAAACTTAAATGTTAAAACTTAACATTAAAGCGTTTTATTTCTGAAGAATTAATGGAAATATTTAGCTTAACATCAATTGTTAAACTATAATAAAAATATCTATTATTTATTCACATCAAAAAATATTCATAATTGTAACAATTGGCAGGACATTAAAACAATTATATAAAAAGGAATGTAAATTATTATATAAACTCAGATATCAAATACTAACCCGCTTCTTGTGGGCTGGCTGGCTTGGCATAAACTGAGTTAAGAGGAAAGCCTGGCTCACCAGGAATGTCAAATTTGGAAATAGCCAACATGTACATTTCTTGTTGGCCCTGGTTCTTGTTGGAGCATTTTTGCAATTTTTTCAGACATTCTGATATATACAGAGTCAGATATATCAACACTCTGTCTGCATCAGACTGTAAATATTAAAAATATTGTATTGTAAACTGTAAACCAAATTGGTATTTAAAAAAATATAGCTTTAGGGTCTGTTTTTCTCGGAAGATTTTTTATTATATATTGGTGTCTTACCTTAATCTCATAGAATCTAAAGAAAACATTCGCTTTGAAGTAGTTGAGTGCTTCGTCAATAATATCCAACTCTATTTTAGGGCTTACTGGAGCGGGACCACGGAATGTCGTTCGGATTGGCAACAGCGCTAGGTTGCCAACGGACTGGGTGCTGTCCACCAGCGTAGAGTGGTACGCCTATCACCGAACCAAGATTAAGAACAATACTCACGAAGGAAATAACGATAGAATCGAAATTGAAATAGTGTGATACTCACCGGCATTTTCAAGTATTTAATGAGTGAGTATAGTAATACTTAAATGTAATTATATATATTGTCTCACACACAACTAAACAAATTCAAAGAAACCTCAACAAACGGGTAAAATTCTCGATAGTAAAGGTGAACGAAATTTTTACGAAATGATTAATGAATCACAATCAGAATCAAAAATGTTTCCTTGATTGATGATGACTGACTGACAATGACAATTGACATTGATTATTCAAGTTGACAGTTGACGTTGATAAAAGTGACAGTGACAATCACACAGATATTCAAAAATCATAGAGATTAGAGCAGGGGAGACATGTTTACGGTGATTATTTAGATTTTGTAATATTAGTTCTAGTAAGACTTGTAACAATTATTATAATTATGTTAGAATTTATCGTTATGTTATTACTTTATTTTCCTGATTGATCCTCCGTCTACAGTTTTTCTTTTCTTCCTGTTTCCCTAACTTGACGATTGGCGATACGTAAAATTGCATGGTGCCATCACTAAAAAAACCCCATGCCCCCATGGCGTCAGTCAGACAGACGTATGACGATTGACGTATGAACTTGAACTCTATCAAAACAAAACTTCAAAACTAGTTTTAATTTTCAATTTCATTTTCATAATTCATAACCTTCCAAGTCCAACGTGTGTGGTGTTGTACTTTCATAAATAAATTAAATGTTAAAACCTTTAACATTTAATTTAGGATGGCCACAAATACGAATGAAAAAGTGAATTCTGTACTTGACAATATTAAGAAAAGTCAAAAGTATGACGAAAACCATACGAAGCCAAAACTTTTACGCAAGCAGGTTTCAGGAAGTTCTAAGACTAAAATTTTAGAAAACGATGTAAGGGGTAAGCCAAAATCTGGACGGTTCTGGAAATCCAAAAAAGAAAGGTGCGATTCTTTCCGTATTATTTGATTTTTTATCAGTTCATAGGAGGTTATATACATACTTACTTACTTAGCTTGAACTCAGCAGTATTTTAAAGATTCGACTATTATGTATTATTACAGGTTCGCATCAATAATTACAACCAAGGGATTGAAACTAGATTTTCAGAAAAAAACTGCTTTGAGGTTAGAGTTGAAAAGGACTAAGGAACTGTCTAAACAATTAACAGAGCAATTAAAAGAGAAAGAACTTAGCCGTAAGGAGCGAAGGCGGGAAAATATAAAACGTGCAGAGGAAAATAAACGCAAGTCTGAGATAGTACAAGTTATTACAAACACCGCCAAACTGAAGAGAATGAAAAAGAAACAGTTGAGATTCATTGAAAAAAGGGATACAAATAAAAGTGTTGAAGGAAATAAATAAGTGGAGTTTTAAATGTTTTTTATTCTTACATTAGTTTAATAACAGCTGCTAAATAATACTACAAAATATTGTATGTAGTCAGAGAAATGTCAACACTCATAAAAAGGCAGTGGAATTTTGCTGTGTACGTACAAGCTGTTATTAAACAAATTTTTGGTTTCGCAAGGCCCATGCCCAGTAATGTGGACTAAGCTGAGAGGAAGGATGTATAAATGCATTCCGAATTTGAAATTAGTCTGATTGAATAGTTTTTAAAAAATTTCATAATATAATTGGGTAAATGGAAATAAAAAAATAAATGCTTCATCTAATATTTTTATTAAGTATTGCAATCACATTTCACACATACATATAAAAATATTAAATGCACTTTAATTTTGGATAAGTAGAATGTCATGTGTGGGCAATATTTACAAGTTGAGGTGTGAATTATGACCAAGTGATTTAAATTACGTAACACCAATTTTATGTACACTAGTCAATGAAAAATTTGTTTACATCTTTTAAATATCCTTCCAAAAAATACACAGAAGTTTACAAGATTAAAATTGACAAAGATGAAGGACAACTTCCACAGATTAAACTCAGTTTTAGACATAGGAATTCAGCATCTGAGATCCATGCTTAGTAAAGTTACTTTTGGGGAGCATCAAATATTTAAACATCAACAGATTAATATGAAAAAAAAACAGTAAAATGTAATAAATTTTGCATTTTTTAATCAATTTCCTAATAAATTTTGCTAGATACTTTAATACAATTAAGGTTTATCATAATTCATAAAGATTTGTATATTATAAATAAAATAGTTGCACCCCACATATAATAATTTTGCCACTGTTAATCTAATAATTTAAAATTTAACAATATTTTTGAATTTAACATGGGGTAGAACCCAAGCATTCAATTTAAACTCATCCTTATTGTATAAGCCTCAAGGGGTTAAATCACTGTCTCTGTAAACAAAACACTGTATATTACTTTAAGTTACATGTTCACACTAAACTTAGCAATAACAACTATAAAGTATAAAAAGTAGTTATCGAAAAATTAATATAAAAAAATCCTAAAAACTCATATCACTCATACCAAATACTCTTAACTAATGATGCTTAACACTACATACATTAACATCTCCTTTAAAATCAATCAAATAATTTACAACAACAATATACCTAGTTGTTATAATAATAACAACAAGAGTTAGCTTAAGTTGACATCTAGACTAATTTATTGTTTAATACTTCTTGTAACACATAGAAAAAATCTTCATTGAAAACATCAGTCCAAGGCAGTGACAACAAATTTGATCGTTATGAACAAAATACATCCTAGCACTAACATAACACTTAGCAACTGCATATTCTGGTTAGAATGGTTAATTACTAGAGCAAAATTCAATTAATATGCCAATGAGATTCATTTAGAAAATAAATTTTATAGCTACAATAATAAAAATATAATTAAGCTTGATCACAAGAGTTTTAAGTGTGTGATGTTAAGTTAGCCTTCCATCATGTAAGATGATTAGGAAAATAGTTATATCTCACAACAAAAAGTTTTATAAAAGTGATTTTCTATAAAATAACATCAATAAAAGCGGGATGATGCTGCTTGTTATGTTGCTGATGGTGAATGTATATGGGATTTGGCACCAAATACATTAGATATTTATAATGCTCAAGTGTGTTTAAACACAAGATTACAATCTATATTTCCTGAAAATACTATATCTATCACCATCGTCAAACCCTACTTTGGATAGTAGCTTTAATGCTAGATATGCTCATTGTTCGTGATAGTGCAATCACTTACAAACTTGCCAGTATCATGCCCAGCATACATAAGCATACATACCCACATATAGAAAGTGTATATAATTCTTATAGAGATTTTTAATGATGGTGCATTTTCTATGATATTAGTAGAGTATTGTTTATTATTATCATACAATGAATTGAAAAATTGTGCACTGGTTTCGATTCATATATTAATTCAACATATGACCTCCTAAAGTTACCCTGTGTTGTAACTTTGTTTCATATGTTCTACTGTGCCTAACATAATGGAAAAAAAATCATATTTACTAACTAAATCTAACCTAAAAATATACTAGGTCTTCACAATAACATTTATTTTAATATTTTTGCCTATAATTCATGGGTAGTTATTTGGATGTGTAGAGAATAGTTTCAAATTTGGAATCAATTGGAGAAACTAACCAGTTATTTTATTTATTCTTCAAGGATGTAAGTAGTGGCTTTCATTTAATTAACTACAACAACTTTTGTTCATAACTACTCAACATCTATAAATTATTTTGTGACTATATAATAAAAACATTCAATATATCAACCTGGCAACCTGTCACAGGTGATTATTTCTTTAGATTTGCAATTGTTTCTTTTTGTAAGAATTTACATAATATATGTGTAATGTCATTTCCAGCTGGTAGAATTATGTTATGAGTGGCACCCTATTTACTCAAGAAAAGTAATAATCTCAAAAGAGACCAAAGTATATTATATTACTCTGTGTTAAAAAATCTTTGAAGTTGAGATAATGCTGGAAGAAGAAGCGATATTCAGAATATTTATCTTTAAAATGTATCTTTTATGACCATATTATTTCAACATAAAATTAAAAACCTTGCAAACCAATGTGTATTAGCAATTCTAGGCCTAAATTGTTTGGTGTACTCCTGGTGATGAAAGCCTGCTTTTAAATAATGCAAATCCATTTATCTTTTTACACAATTTAACATTATTACAGTCAAGTTTATATCATCATGATCTTAATCAAAGCGAAATACGAGGCTCATATTAAAAAAATCAGATATTTTGAAAACATAAGCATAATAATAATTTGAAAATATAAGACCAAGTTGTCACTATGACCATGTTTTGATATTATTAACAATACATAGTAACAACTGGAGAAGTATGCGTTTGAGAGTGTATACCGCTGACAAATATATTTATTGTAACAAGGTAGCATCATAATATTCATTTTCATTGCTACAGCAGCAATGTTATAACCCTAGTCATCTTTAAGAATTTACGATTAATACTTCAGTCGTATACGTCGGAGAGTTCATACATGGGTCTAATCAACTAAAGTAGAGGAGCACTCTTTGCTACGATCTGATCCAATATTTGCAGTGGACCTTGCAAGGGAAATGTCCATTAGGATCATTTTGGGACACAGTTGAGTGGGGGTGCGAGTTGCTCTCAGAATCATATGTTACACAGAATACCAGTACTGTGGTGGCGGTAAGACAGTTAATGTGGTCACACGTCAAAGTCAGCAGGCGACTTGCCGGGCGGCGGCGTGATGAACGGCTCACTCCACATTCTTCTTAGATCGCCCTAAACAGATTGGACATCACTTTATTTCATATTACTTATTACCAGACAAGCCTATAAAACATTACAGTAAGGTGTTATATTAAGTGTTATAGCTGATGGGACAAAGTTTAAGGGGCTATTTAATTTTGGACCATTCAGTGTTTCAATATCATATTTCAGGCAGCATGGTAAAAGGGTAGTTTAGATCGGCCTGTGCTTCTGTGTCATCCACCACTAGTCAAGAGTCTGTGTGACAAGTATTAAATAATAAGATAGCATTTTCCTTTCTAGGATGTCAGGTAACAGTATTCAAATACTTAGGTCGCGCTCAAGAAGGCATCATTGGCCATCACATTTCCAAGACCAGCCCCTTCCCAGCTATTAGCTACATCCACGTGTGTAGTGTTTGGATGAAATGGTGAGACCAGCCCAATGGGGGATCCCACTAAGCGATATTACTCCCTGCAAATGCTAACTTCAGATCAATTCTTATATACTTACTCGTAGATTCAATGAAAATTTGATACACAATTGTTTACATCTTACAATATTCACTGATTGTATCGTCATTTGTCGTACTCAGCATTTTGTGAGGCGCACGCTCATATTACTGCAGTGTTGCGCCACTATAAGTATATCTGTGGGGAAGTCGAATAATTATGGGGAGACTCATAATAATATGGTGTGTACCTTGACATACGCCATGGTGAGTAGCGGCAGCAGCGTGAAGGGCACGAGGTAGAGCAGCGCGGGCTGCGCCGCCTTGAACACCTCGGCGGACACCGTCGCCGTGAGCAGCCCCAGGAAGTAGCCCAGCAGCGAGCAATGGAAGTACGTCAGCCGAGAACCCTGTTCAATACAACAAGAGTAGGCAAACAGGCAGATGGTGCATCTGGTGGTAAGTGATCACCGTCGCTTACTACAAGCAACACCAGAGTCGCCAGTTACTACCTACTTAATACCCCGTAATATTAAAAGTACAATTATTTATAAGTTCTTAATGAGGTATATGATATGAATATTAACACTTCTGACAAAGAGTATTAGATATATATACGGTGATGGGATTATATTGTTATAGCTCTATTTTACTTTACTTTTATTTTACATACCTGACTTAGATATTTTTGTACAAATATAATACATAATTGTAGTATTTTGAAAATTGATAACCACTCACCATAGACCTTGGGCCTGGAACCTGTCCCATTTGACACACAAGATTGGCCTTCTTGTATGCATCATAGCGGAGCACGAAGCACAGCAGCAGACCAGGCATCACAATATCACCAAGACCTGAAAGATGAAATTATTGGGAGTTCTCTATAGTCCATAACCATAATCAAATCATACTACTATTTTAAATGCAGATCGTGAGGATCAATGGATGATGATGTTACAATTTCACACAAAAAAGAACAGATTTGATTGAAATTTAGTACACATGTAGATTATAACCTGGATTAACATATAGGATACTTTTTATATCTCCCTGCGCAAGTAGCTTGCCCGTGCCAATCAGACAGTCAGTTGTGAATGAAGTCAGTGTTTTTTTGTCCTGAGCCTACTAGTGTACCGAGGCATGCAGGCCACCTGATAAAGCGGTCACTGCAGGTGTTGGGCGTGTCCATGTACTAGTCCAACTCCATTCCAATAAAGGATGTACATATGTATTACCGAGCATGGAGAAGTGTCCCTGGTGGTGCATGGAGGGGAAGACTAGCTTGGCGGGCAGCGACAGCTTGGGCGCGTCGCGCATGGCGCCGCCCAGCTGCAGCCGCCGCGCCACCACATTCATTGGGTTCTCGGCCGGCCTGCATTAATGGCATGATTTTTTAAAAATTTAAATCAAATTACACAGACTTTTAAGTCCCATCCAATAAATTTGCCACTGGCCCGCATAGTTATGAATACAATGCCTATAGTAGTTGACATGAGTTGTGAGCATAATTTTTATTAGTTGGGAGGTTAGCTTTGTACCTTTTCTTAACATAACATTATTCCATTTTTTTTGTATTGTAATTGGATGCTGATATGAAATATTTTGTTGCAAACCCTATTTTAGACAAGGTTCCAACGCATTAGCAATCTGCGGCATTATACCACCAGAACTATTAGAAATGCAGTGCAACTATAAGTTTCTTACCTGGTAGCGACTTTGACCATGACGTTGGTGGTGAAGATATAGGAGGAGAAGAACACCCAGAACACGTCATACAGCAACAAGCCCGTGAGCAGCAACGTGGACACCTTCAGCGACGGCAGCCGGATCAGCGCGATGAACGTCACGCACAGACCCATGCCCATGGCTGCAAACAAACAATAGCAATATTACTTTATGGCTAGGTGAACATGCCTGAGGAATGGTAGCAACCAAAGTATCGAGGTCGAAAGGGGTTACGGCAGTGCCCCTCCGACCACCCCCTAGACCTCACTAATGGGAGGTGGAGGAGGCGTGCGGAATTCTCCTTCGACGCCCGCTTTCCTGCTGCAGATTGAAAGTCTGTAGCCATCCCCCTCTCCAGCCCACAACACACGCTCATATCGGATGTTACTAAGGAAAACCCTAAAAGCTCAACGCTCTGGGACACCGCACGACATCTCCTTTGAAACATTCCTCAATAACACCCTGGGTACATAATGTAACTTTGTTGAGGTAGCCACAATAATCCAGCAAAGGGAAGCAGGCACTCTGTCAGACGGCACAAAGCTCTACACCAATCCACACTGGTGTATGGAGTGACTGATGAGCTTCTGCTAGATAACAAGAACAGTGGTCAGCTGCAGACACACTGAGATTTTCGGAAGTTGTCACAGTCTGAACCATGGTCACACACCGTCCGTGAGCAGCCAGTGTCCGGTGAGCACTTACACGGCTACAATGACGGCGGGGAGTTCCGCGACGGCCATTTTCACTGCATAATGTGCTAAGTTTGCAAATAATAGCAGGGTTCCTCACCATCCATGAGCAGCCAGTGTCCGGTGAGCACCCACACGGCGACGATGGCGGCGGCGAGCAACGCGGCGGCCAGCTCCGGCGCAGAGTAGCGGCCGCACAGAGCGCGCGCGGCCACCCCGCCCCCGGCTATGTACTGGCACAGAGGAGTAAGTAGGAAGGCTAGCGCCGCGCATGCGATTACTGAAACAAATTGAATAGGATAGATGAATATGTTGTCTCCGTCGGTTTTTGACACTTGGGAGAGCCACAAGTAACTTGAATCATGCTATTTTGTATACCGCTGGAGTATATACAAGACCCCAAACATGACCACCACATTTGGTGAGAAACATTTCTTTGCCAAACTGTGACTGTCAAAAATTGCCTGCACTACAATAATGCATACATAACTTTATAATACACAGTCCAACACAGAACCTTGGACCCTGGTTTCTTATTTGACTTAATAGAATTGAATTTACAGGCTTAAGGGCTTGAATTTACAGTGCTTCATAAACTTACAAACAAATCGTTTTGTAAGTCAGCAAGCAGAAGTTAGTTAACCTGAGATGAAAAGTCTACAGTGGTAGTCTGTTAGTATTAAAAACAGAACAGAATTGTTCTGCCCTAAAAAAACCTGTTTGTTTTTTTATTAAATAAACAGACAATTAAGAGATAAAACACTCACTGGCTGTGCAGATGGCGACGAGGGTCTGCATGGAGTCAAAGAAGAAGAACATGGTGAGCAGTGCAACCGATGAGCCCAGCGGAAAACAGAGCGCCTGCATCGTGTTTAGTGTTTGTACGTCTGAAATGAATGAATAGATTAATATTAAATTAGTGGACCAACAGACATTGCCCTTTTTAAATGGTGAAAATCAATAAGGGTAAAAGTTTTAATGAAAAATCTTAATTTGTGATGCAGCGTAGGATCAAGTTCTGAATGTAATTTGTAAACCATTCTTGAATCAAATTAATATGAATACAAAGTTTCATACAATGGTCAGTCACAGATACGTAGACAGAAGAAATATAAAAATAATCTAACCTATACTTATAATAAAACTGAATGATATTATTGGTGAGGTCATTAAAGTGATAATGTAAGCACTTGTATAGTTACAAGTAAAAGGCATTCAAGATAAAACTGGTCAATGTCTCGTCTATCCTCAGTAGTAAATAGTTAGGACATACTAAAGAAGTATTTCTAACTAATTATTCCACATTTCTTTGAAATGCAACAATATTTTATCAATGATAGCTAGCAACTCCTATTATTCCCTTTTTGAGCACAGGTTTCTTTCACTTGTTAAGATAAATGACATTCCATTAACAGTTTGACTAATTGTACAACAATAGCAAACATACATGCAGGCCACCTGATGTTTAGTAGCAGAATGTGGACATGCACATCCAACTTCCAATATGTACATATCGGGGTGCAATGCTACCCATGATGACTTTGATGTAGCCACAAACATAAACTAATAACCCTTACTTCTTATTGTTACAACTAACTATACTAATTGTTTACTCCAAATATAGAAATACATATTGACACACCATACCATAGATACTGTAAAGATACCGTAACAAATACTTACCTCAGGCGGTTATTACATAAGAACTCACTGTTATTAGAGGACGAGGTGGTGGAGGGCTTGCCGCCGAGCAGGGTGGCTTCTCTCTCCTTCTCCGCTCGCTCCCGGGCCTCGCGCTCCATGTTCAGAGATCGGAAGCTGCCGTACACTATTAGCAACATGGATATCAGGCATGCGGAGACTCTGCAAATAATTTATATTTATCAGACGTAGTCGCATACACCGCGCGAGCATAGCTCCGCTGCTGAAGTGCTCATAGCCACGCTGTTTGAAAAGATCACAGGCGATTGAAAAAGTACAGACAGTGTGCAGTCAGTACCTGGCTGGGTGTTCGCGATCATTTGATTCGATTCTATTAGCGAATGGCGAATTAAATGAGCGTTTCCGTGTTTCGGAGGTTATGTAAGCCGGTCCTAATTCTTATTTATAACGTACCAAACCAAACCTTGATGGAGGCCCTAGCCCTAATGGGGAGTTTGGATTTTTTTTATTGTTCTCTATTTCTTAGCATATAAGACTATGAAGCCTTAGTACCTAAAATTCTATATATTTTTTTATTGATTTATTAGCAGTCTTTCAAATTTACAGTTAACTGTCTACATTTACACTAATTAAAGTGTTGAACATCTTTCAAGCAGAACATTGTGAAAATAAATTCAAGGTTGCAATTGAAAGTAACTGAAATTAATATTGGCGCTAAGCAAGCAATTGTATTCATTCAAGCCTATAAATTGATAAGTACATTTTCATGATTTTATAATCTAATGTTGCAAAATTAAGTGTTAAGATCAATTGGATTTGGTTTCGAATAGCTTTTCTTGTAGTTAGCAAATCAATAATTTCATTTTGAAATTACTATGAATTGATAAAGTGATCGAACATGGTATTAAATAAATAAACGTTTTATTGCCACACACATTTCATACTAAAAAAAGTAAAAAAACTGTAAGAAGAAAAAGGTGTTTTAATTAATCAAATCTATCCATCAGAATTTGGAAATCCACTGCTGGCCTCCCTTAATCAACGCCACTCCACCTGCTGAACACAGCAGTGGTCAGTCCAACAAGTTTGCGGGCAGACTGTCCACCTTTCAAGACAAGGTTGGCATTAAAGAATGTTTTTCCCCCACTGGTAAGCAGTGTTTTAAACACTGTGGCCACCCAGCTCTTAAAGTAACTTTAGGCATGTTCATACTGTCTTGTTATACTGACTCAACATAGTCATTTACTGGTTTACACTGTGAAAATTGAAAAAAAAATTCAAAGTATTCAGACAGGATGTTAAATGAATTCAAAAAGGCTTAAATTTAAAAGACTAACAATTCACACATTTTTGCAGAGGAGGTTTACCTAGTCACGCTGACTAGTGGTTCGGTTAGTTTGCAATGTATCCATTGTTATAAGACAACTTACTTAGAAGAGTCCATGATTGAATAAGCCCATTTGTACTCTTGATACTCCATATTTGCCCCAACCTGAGCCATCTTATAGATTTATTTTAAACACCAGTATTTCAATTATGGTTTTCCTTTAAGTTAAGTTGAGGTTGGAGCACTCTAAAACATAAAAAGCAAAATTTAGAAGGTAACAAACAGAATCATTCAATAATCCAAACCAACTTAAGATTAAATTTTCAAACTATTTATAATAATTTTCTAAATTTTTGCTTTGCTTATCGCAGCTGCTATATTCTTAATTATTATATCAAAAATAAAATTGTTATATTTTAAATGTAAAAAATTGCAATAAATAGATAATCACACATGTTCAAACCATAAATATTGGTGGAGGGGTGTTTGCTTTAGAATAAAAAAACTATGCATTGATAGAAACAAGTTACTTGGTTTAATTGAAATATGAAAATAAGTCCAGCTTAGGTATATTATAATACAACACCAAAAATTTTTTCCTTTAATTTTAAAATAATATATAGAGAATGAAACTGGCATGTAGGCCACCTCAACTTAAGTGGTCACTTCAATCTCTGAACACCCATAATATCCAAACTCAAGTATGGTTAGTATGATAGCGATTTACCTGAGGTTGTTTGTGGGCGTGCTACTTGTGAAGACTATAAGAAAAAAATATCTTAGCCCCTATAAGCCTCAAATATAGACAAATACACATCTCAGACAAATACACCAATAAACATTATTTTTTACAAAATCATTTCAACTTCCTGTACCTATTATTTAAGTATGTTGAACATGAGTTATTAAAATGATAATAAACCATATTCCAAAAAAATTCATGTGCTACACTAAGACTTCGTCTTTACAAGTAGGTCACTAAAAATGCAAAAAATAAATAAAACATTTAATGAATATACCAAAATCATATCAAACTTATTCCGGAACATAATAATATGTTGCTATCTCAATAATTTTGTCAACAGAAAGCAAACCAAAAAATAATAAGTTGAAAGTAAGTAGAGCACGAAAATAATGTAATAATTGAAGTGAAAGGGTGTCTCCTCCAAAGAAACATTAGTATGTGGCAGACAATATGCACTACTCCAAACCGTTTTTTAAATTAATCTTAGCTTATAAAACCTCATATATGTAATAATGTGTTGTTTTAAAAATATGAAATCAAAATAAAGCTCTCAATTAATACGGTAACAGCTAGCAAAATGTATATCTCACTTACCAGAAAAGAGAGTTGCTCCAATCAACCTACAAGTATCACCCTCTAGTAGCCATTTATTCTTATTTTATTACTTAAACTATTTTAACATAAAAATAACTGTATTACTTAGAAATTATTTACCAAAAAACTACTGATCGACACTATAACACACAGCACAGCAGCCATAATACACCATAGTCAACCAAAATTATAGACTTAGAGAGACGGCATAGACTATAGTCCACCATCGATATTGTCTGTATCATCTACCTATGGTTAGTCATATATTTTCTATGCTTAGTACCTTATTAATGACATAATGACATTGACATAAAAAAAAGCATGCCATGAATTGCCATGCATATTGCAAATTGCCATTGACAGATGATAGTAGCTCAAGATCTCTAGATATTAGAAAATTAAAAAATACCAGGATTAGTTTTCTTTTCTAATTACTCATTGCTTTTTCTGCAATTATAAAATGAGGATCACACAGATTTTATTTCGTCGAGATCATTTCCCCAATGGCCACATTTTTAGGGGTAAAAACCGTTTAGTGAAAAGGGTAGAACCGGTCCATCTTCGTCGCCTAGAACAAAGTTATGCTCTGGAAGAACAAAACATGTTATACTTGAGGCATCCGTATCTCACAGAGGTTTGTAGTAATTTGTAAACTTTATTAGTTGATGTTTTTAAAAATTTTCAAAGTTGTGTTCTATAAAATTGCTAAATTTTCCTTTTTTGTTTGTTAGGCTGAAAGCTATGGCCATACGAAAGCTCTTGGAAAGCCTGAGCAGAGAAAAGAACAGGTACTGAACAAATCGAGAAGGCTCTTCAAAAATGATGTTACCATTCTTGAAAGGTTGCAACATCTTCGTGTGGGTGAAAAATGGGATTAGATTTTAGGTACTAATAATATAAATATATTATAATTTACTTAGTTATTTTTAGTTTGTAGATAAAAATTTAAATTAAAAACATATATGATTGAAATACTTTTCCCTGTCCCTTCTTTACTTGTTTTCAACTACTACAATTACTTTACTTATACATCCTCCTTAGTTCTATTTACAGTAGAACACTGATTATCCGAATTAATTGGGACTGGGGTTGATTAGGATAATCGAAGATTCAGATAATCTGACATAGACTGGTAATAAAGAAAAACGAACTGTTACACATAGAATAAACTTTATTAAATTAATATAATCTAATAGTTCTATAACCATAACAGTTGAAATATATCTGGACTCTAGAGAGTTTAAACTTGTTACCTATATTAAAACAAAACAAAAATTACTTGTTTTTAATTTTTTATATTATGCTTAGGACCGATTCAGATAATTGGTGATTCCGTTAAATGGTGTTCTACTGTACATCTGTACAACATCTTTGATAATATTATATTGTTTTTTTAACAATCAAAAAAGTCACAATTATGAAATAAGCCGGCCATTTGCACATTATTTTATTTCTGTGCAAAAATGCAAATAATATTTGTATAAAATTAAAATTGGAGTGTCTGTTTGTAATATTAAAATATTCGCTTTTTACGAATCCACAGTACATATACCAAAATATCATTTTGTACCATTTGTTCCGGCTAATCTCTGGAATGGATGAACGATAGTTGATGTAATGAGGACTAGGACTAGTAACTCAGGCTACTTTTATTTAAGAATTCCATGTGGAAAAAGTTGTGGGTACAACTAATACTAAATAAATAAATAATCTATTGTGTTATAGGGCAATGGAAGTAAAAGAGAATTTTCTATCAACATTTATTTAACAAAGAAAGCTACATATACATATAAGTACAAACAGTACAGATACAACAGTACTTTATATCATTAGGTACATTTAAAAGCTTGCTTATTTTTGATTATTGTTCTTCAAATTTAAGCACCAAAAATAATATCACAATGTTTCTAACAAAATGCTATGCTCTTATTCACACTAACTTACAATTTAATATGTATTGTGATTTTTTAAAAACATGACCCTAAAATACTTCACTGAGGGCAAACACTACCTGCCCAACTGTAAAGTAATGAATAAATAATATGCCAAAACTTTTATTGCTGAAATAACTAACTAAAATCAGTTATGTATTCCTAATCAAGCAAAATTCACAATAGTAACACTTTATTTACTTACTTATTTAGTGCATCTTTTTTGTTTTTCTTTAATTTCACTTAAACAACTAACATAATTATTTCGTAATAATATAAACATACCGTAAATAATAAATTCTTATATTTGTGATGCATAGCAATGTTCTAATTTAATATCTATGTTTGTACCAGTGCACAGTATACCTAGTAGGTATTACCTACCCACACAATGTTGAGGTATGTACTTCGATCAACAATACACTAGATTTCGGGTCGGCGCAAAAAATACGTCTCGGTGAATAACAGCTCACTTGAAATGTGAGCTCTTATTTTATTTAGTTCGCTTGTAAAAGAGGCAATATAAACACGTGTCACAATGCCGCAATGTGCATTCAAAAGTTGCAAAAATAATGCCCGAAGGAACAATTTAACGGCCGGAGTGTCTTACTTTCGGTAAGTACATGTAGAAAAAATTGTATTTTATGCTTTAAACTAACAAATAATATCAAATTTAAATCAAAATTGCCGATTTTATATCACCGCTACAAATGTTTGACCAACGTTGGCGCAAAATTGTGTGTAACAGAACACATAGATGCATGGAGTAGATTTGTATTGTAATAATTTATTTGTTACTAGATCTTTAAAATTGGTTAATACAAACTTTGTGTCTGTTTGTTGGACTTTCATAAGATACTTAGCTTTCCTTTTTTTATTTTAGCTTTCCGAGCAATCCGTTTACGTGTGCAGAATGGATCTCGACTTTCTATGGACATCAGTTTTAAATTATATATTGACAAGAATGTGTTTCCTGGAGGAGATAAACACAATCACGAAATTAATTTACTCAAATCAGTGGTTCAAAAATTTATTGACGTCAGGTTACATTATATAATTGTAAAAAAGCTACCGATATTTAATTATTATTTTGATCTATTTATTGCACTAAACTGTACATGTATTATGAAGATTGTAAACATGAATATAAAGATATTGTGGAATTTAGTGATATTTTTATTTGTGACAAAAAACTATTGTCGATTCGCACTTTTACCACCCTTTGTTCCCATTCATCCACATCTGCACACAGTATGTCTAAACACGACCGTACTTTCAATATTACGGTTTGTGATACCCTAAAACCCAGAAGAATCCCTTTGTTCACATTCATCTACATCTGTACACAGTATGCCTAAATACGACTACAATACTAAGGTACCTACTAGCTACAACAGCGATAGACACCTTGGCCAAAAACATATTATACATACACATAAATAAACATACACACAACAAAACGGTAACAAAATAACATATAATATGTATGTATGTATACTATCAAACATACTCGTAGATGCCCAAAATATAAATAATTTTAACTAAACACTCGTGCATAATAATATACTAAATTATTTTTGTGTTCAACGCGACTCCATACCTTCTGTAGTTAAATTTGAGGAAGCAAACTGAAACGAAACCAAAGGATGTAACTCGCAAGGTGATAACGGGAAAAAGTACTTTATTTATAGCTCATTAAGGTTGATTTCACATAAAATGTTTTTTAACTTATGTCTTTTCATTTCTAAGTGACGGGAGTAATTTATTGCTTTGCTCGTTTTTCGTGACGAATGATTGTAAGAAAAAGAATATTTTGAAGAATTACTACCTTATTGCTAGGCGTCATGGTTGTAATTAGGTTGAACTTACAACTGTTTTAAAACGTTTGTCTTATTTCGTTAGTAAACAAATGAAGATGTATAAGTATGTATTCACGCGGACAGTATAAGTTTTAATTTTGTACGTGACCCGATATCTAGTGTATTGTTGATCGAAGGGTATGTATTTGAATAATAATGCAATATAATCATAAATTACATCAAAAAATCAATAGAAAAATGCTTAATACACTGTTTTGGTCCACGCAAAAGGATCATCTTTCAGATCCTTTTTATACAGTGATCTGCCTTGATGTAAAAGTTCAGCAAATTGAGATACAACTGGATCCCGCATGCAGGAAGCCATGGCCGTAACTTTATCAGATTCATCAAAGAAGAAAATAACGAATTTTAATTCATCAACATTACCCTCAACTTGGATGCTTGCAGACTTGCCGCATCCTGCATATCGAATAGACTTTCCGAAAAGCATAGTCCAAAAGTAGGGCACCGTTCTCAAAGGTGTTTCCTTCTTCAAGATGTTTAAAGCAGCAGTTCGCCCGTGGTACTGCGACAATCCAATGTGACCGATGCTCATTTTGTCATTGTTGTGAGCAAAAACTGGCGCGTACGCTATATCGCCGCCAGCGAACACATTTTTAATATTTGTCTCTAGTTTATCGTTAACGTTAACCGCGCCGTTCGGCCGAAGTTCGATACCGCTATCTTTCAGGAAATCGGTGTAGAAAGTCGTACCCACACCCAAAATGAGCATATCAGCCGGAAGAGTGGTGCCGTTCGCAAGCTCTACTGATTTCAATACACCATTATCGCCATAACATTTGATAATAGTTGTCTCGAATTGAAAGTTAACACCCTTTGATTGGAACAGTTTACAGAGACTCTGACCGATTTCACTTCCGAATATTTGCCCTAATGGAGCTGTATCCTTACCGACGACAGTCATAGACTTAGCTTTTGAAACACAAGACGAAGCTGTTTCCAGACCGATAAAACTGAGACCTAAAACAACAACATCCTTGTTTCCTTCCGTACCCAACGAGGCTAGAATATTTATTGAATCATCATAATCTCGAACTGTGAAGATATTTTTCAAATCAATGCCGGGAATGTCGGGTACGCGAGGCTTGGAGCCGGTAGCCAAATAGAGGGCGTTGTAGCGCAGCTTCGTGTTGTCGCTGAGATGAACGAGTTTTTCCTGTGTTTCCACCTTTACAGCTTCGACACCTCTCAGAACCTCGATCTTGGCGTCGTCATAGTACTGCTGTGATCGCGCTTGTAGTTTATCTATGTCGGTTGCTGTGCCTATTTTGGATACTTTGACTCGATCGTATGGTAGATATTTTTCTTTCGTGACTAAGATAATGCGTCCTTTGAATCCTTCGCTACGAAGGGTTTCAGCGCAGGTTGCACCCGACGGCCCTCCACCGACGACTACGACGGCGGCGTCGTCGCTGCAGTGACACGGTGATGCGACACCCACTTCCTTGATGCGTTTGTTGGATTTTAAGTCGCTTACTTTGGCTCGCACCTGAAACAATTAACAAATAATATTTTAAAAAAGTATACCGAGGCCTTTAATTAGCGTGTTTTATGTTTTATCTCACTTTTTTATAGTTAACTGTATGCCTTAACAATGGTATCAATTAGAAATTTAAAACAGGTATTGATTAGGATGTTTTTTATAGTACAAATTCAGTCACAAAGTTAAGCTAATTTTTCGTGTTTATTGATATCTGAAATAAAAAAAATTAGTTGCAAATGTTATTTCACTTCTGCTGCCATAACAGTCGGAATAGTGACGCTGAGGATCAACAGTATACAGGTATACATAAGATTCCACCAGACATTTTTACGACGAATGAATTGATATTATTTTATCACCAAGTAGAGAAGGTTCATTAAGAGCTACATAATAGTTGCTGGGATTCGAAACAAGACACCTTGTCTCTGAATTCTTAGCCATTGGGTTATCATCGCTGCGGACCGGACGTACATATGGGTGTGTCATACCATTTCATACCAATTCTCAGCACATAATAGGAAAATCCGGTACTAATTTAAAGAACAGGGTTCGGTAAATCAGATACCATAACCGAATTAACAATACCTTTTTACGCCATTAGGCAGTTCTTAAGGTTATCGATGACGACCTTCACGGAACGTACGTTGGCGTACCAGTGTACTATGATTCAATTCAATAAAATACATAGCATACCTAACCTGGACAAGGAGAACTACATTTAATGTTGAACATAGAGTCCGCCGCAAATTACTTTATTTACTGTACGTACGTACGCACGTATTAAAATTAAAAAGGTATTGTTTTGAGAAGTTGAACCTAAAATACTTGTGCTAGAATAAAATTTCTGCAAGAAACAGTGTAAAATTAGGATATGTATGCAAAATTATTATACGTAAAAAACAGCCCCAAAACACAGAGAATGAGGTTTTCGAAAAACTTAAAAAAATTGGGAATTTACAAATTTTATTCACATTTCCTGAATTGGCACATGGATTAGGGAATAGCGGAGGGGGTCCAGAAAAGTCTCCGAACATTTCACCAATAGAAAGAACGACCCGACCTTTGAGAGTCATTAATGGGTAACAGAGTTCATGGATAGATGTATGAATGGAGAGCTAATTTGCTAGTTCGATCTGATCAGCTCACATAATAATTTATATACCTACTAGGCGAAGGAACTATCTAGCAAAAGACTGCTTAAATTTAAAGCAACGCAATTTTTTTTAAAGATTGCATGCTATCTATCCAAGATAATTACTTATAACTGCACATATTCAAGACAAAAATCTTGCAGCCGACAAAGATTAGAACACCAATTCTTATCAGATAATAGCCAAATAGGCACGCCAAAAATGTATTCACACAAAAAGTGGTAAGTAAAAGCAATATGATGTTGATCAACACCGCGAATACCATCTCGATTTGCGCGGAAGAAGATTGATCAATAAATAAATACTGACAAAGGTTGAAACTATCTTACACCCTTCGTCTTTCTGTTAGGTACTGGAAAAGGTTCTACAAATTATCCAAGTTTTCTCGTTGGATTGCAAAGAAAATTATAAAATCTCTACACAGTAACGAAAGAAACTACTACAAATATGACTTATTTGGCCTACAAGAGTACAAGCATGTATTTATAATTGTCTATGACGTATGGTTTTCTTTTTAACACCAAATGAGAAACAAACTAGCATGCGTGATGTTATGGGGTCAATGCAATGTGTAATTGGCTAATTGCACCCCGTGGACGCTCAATACAACTTCAAATATAAAAGGGAAGATCAGCCTGAGGGTGTGGTGAAGGGACAGTGTAGGTGTGTGTGTTCTGCAACTTTGAAACAACTGCAAAACTTGGTCACAATAAGTAGAAGAGTAGCACTTGATACGTCATGTTCGAAATAGTTCGAATGATAAATTTCCTTTTTGAAAAAAAGAAGACGTATTTAATTACCTCACCTATAATTTCTGATTTTGCGTGCATACTCGTACTTTCAAGAAGTTTCAAGTACATCGTGATAAATATTGATAGGTAAATAAAAAACCTGATAAATTTAAATCATCACTAAATTAGAACAAGATGAATTTTCAAAATTCCTTTATGATAATACATTTGTCTATAAATCGGTGTAATACAATAAAGTTCCGGCCTCACCCGTTATCAATATTTTTTGTTTCTTGGAACCGAAAACCTAAAGTTCAGGCGTCAATATAATAATTTTTTGTGTCCCAATTTAAGATTTGATAGACATGACTTGTACTTTTTTTAAAAAGCTGTTTAATAAACGCGCCAAGAAACATACTTGTAAACGGAAGATGTTTCACAGGAATCCGATAATAGACACATGACTAAGCAAATTTTATTCACATAGATACTTGAACACACTCATAACTAAACAAATAAAAGGCCGGGCTCAGTCATTTAGGTACATAATAGCGATTATGGCGCGAGACGTTTAGGGCGACGAAAAATCTAACCCAACCTCACATGGTAGGGAGAAGAGGAGTATTTCAATAACACAAGAAACAGTAAACATCATGAAATGCGGGAGGATGTCGAACCCAAAGCCTTCAAACCATATTTCACAATGTCTAACTAACATAACGTAGGTCTAAAAAGGGAGTCGAAAAGGTACCCCGAATGAATAGAACAAACACCAAAAGGGAAACAAATAATCAAAAATCGGCTTTTAAATTCGCTAATTCGCCTTCCGCATAGAGCTTTTAAACATCATTGAGAGAGATAATCCAAATTAAATAAAGAGTTGGACCTAAGTTTACTTTTATCGACGAAATTCGACAGGGCCCAGGACCATTCTTCAGGATCCTTTAAAAATGCCATTGGAAATATAAGACAAAACTATTGTTTTGGAAAACGGAATTCAAATTATGGAAAATATTTAAATTGCTATCTATTGCATTAGAAATCGTCTTCTATCTAGCTATTCTATCGTTATAGATGTAATAAAATTGTTGAGCTGCCAATAGCATAATTCCTAATAATAAATATTAAAATAATAAATTCATAAATCCTTTTTTTTAATGAAGGATCCTCACGGACACCCTTCTTGAAATATTTTTTACGGTTGAAGTCCTTGTTGGATAGATAGTCTACTCTAAATTATAAGCAGAGCTACGCCTTCCGGATCGACTAGTAACAAAAAATTCAATCTAGATTTTTGTTCTTCCGCTGCGCACCCTAATGTTTTTGTAGAAAATGTCATACAATACATTTCACATGTGATGGATGAATGATAATAAATATTTTTAAAAATTCTTAGTGAAACGCGACGATATAATTGTGCATGATGTCATGTTGTGTGTATTGACATGAAAAAGGCTGAGACAGTGACGTAATCGGTTTGGATCTCGACTACCTACGAAAAGTCGACTGTGACTGAAATAATCATTCTGCATTAGCACACCAAATTTTTGCCCTATGATTGTCACAGTGGTGTTAGATATACCCTCATAACATATAACATCAGTTAAAAATATGTTGTTAAAATATATTATATATACAATATACTTATATTACCTTTTGTTCTTGTTATTACCTACCACAAATATTCAAAATTGGATTGAGTACCATGCAACATAAGAAAATATCACCTTGGCATAAGTAAAGTGTCAGTAACCCATAAATGACCCACTATAGGGTTGGGTCTCCTCTCACAATTTTATTATAGGGATGTAGGCCTAAGTCCACCATGCTGACCTAATTCGGTTTGGTAGATTTGACATGCCTTTAAGAATATTTTTTATGAACTTTAAGGCATGTAAGTTTTCTCATCATGTTTTCCTTCACCATAGCAGCAGGGCCAGCAGGTGATATTTAATTTTTATAAAACGCACATAACTTTTTTTACATAGTTATTGGTACAACTGGGATTCGAACCTGGAACCATCAATTTAGTCTTAAGTCTAACTATTAACATTAAATAAATATATAAATCCAAAGTTTGTATAAATCTTTATCTGTAGATAAGGATTAAATTGATAATTATCACTACAAGGACAAATGACAAGGAAAATATAAGTTTGTTTGGATTGGATAGCAAGATGGACCGGCCTAAAAATAACATAAGAGGAAACTCACTTCAAGCAATCACCAGGTACTTGTACATAACTGAATTAGAACTAAATAATATTTCCTTAAAATCAAGGACTTTTTATGTAAGAAAATGTAAATATTATTACTTTTAAAATCTAGGACATATTTAGTAAAAAATGTAAATAATTTACATTAAAATCAAGGAATGTGTAAAGAAATTGTCTTTAAAACAACATTTTCTTATTGCTGCTATAAAGTCACTATTATTTTGCAAATACTAATAGACTAATTTCAATGATATTTGGCATGTTGATGGATCATAATAATTATTGGAAATAAAATATTACAATATGCAACTAATGGGTCAGATGGGTCACAAAATATATCATCAATCAGTTTCTCTCTCAATGTGTTAAGGTTTAGCTATTTAAGTAGTGTCTGTGCTTACCAAAATCAACTTTTTTTTTAATTTTCATCAAACAAAAACAGACACCCACAAGGAATGTATTGAATATTGGAATGTATTGAATTACCACTAACCCTGTATAATCAAAATATAGCTGCAGCAACACACTATATCCAACTTCAAACAGGACAAATGCACTCTCTAAAGTTGTAAGGAAAGCCTAATATAGTATAATAGTAGCCAGGCAAATGCCCAGAGCAGTAAAGATGAGACTGCGATTATTTTTTGATGAGATTCTGACACAGACAAAGAATCTGTGTCATAGTGGTTGACGAGCAGATTTCAGAAAGACAGAAATACAGTTAGCACACTATCTCTTTCTTTGAAATAAATACTATAAAGAGAAAAAAGTTTTTTTATAAATCAAATCTTAACTTGCAAACAAAGTCTTACCTTAACTTCTCCTTTTTCAGTAACAGTGACTTGATAACAGGGTAGAGAGTCAAAGCCAGGGAAATCTTCAATGTCTCCTGTCTTTAAGTTGAAGCAAGCACCATGCCAGGGACACCTCACCCTGCCATCGCCCAGAGCACCAGAGACCAATGGGGCCCCATAGTGGGTACATTTAGTACCCAAAGCATTAAACTCTCCCTTCTGTTTAACTACTAACACTTTCCCATCCTGTCCAATGTCAAAAACTTTCATCTCATTCTCTTTTAAGTCAGTGGTATTACACACAACTGACTCCACATATTCTCCAGAGTCAGTACGGGATATAGATGCACCTGGTAAAACCATAAATTAAATATGAAACACAACATACTTCTATTTTTATTTATACATTTATAAAGTTTGGCTTAACAAACAACATATTTTGGGACAGCCCCTTTAAACACACACACAACATAATAACACGGATGGGGATCAGGCATATGAATACCATAGTCGAAAAGGTAGGCAGTGCCTACCTTTACGCTAGCCTCGCTTACATATTATTTTCTATTATTTCACAAGATAATCATTTGAAACTATAAGAAATAGCGAAAAATGTTGAAAGGAGTCTTGGGCCCGATTTTGATAAAAACTAAAAATGTAATAATCATCATTGGATTTATGAAAATATATATCAATATGCCTAGCCAAAGTCAGCAATCGAACGCATTAATTTTGAAAAAAAAATACGGCAAATCTAAGGATAGAGCTCATTTTTAACAAAATACATTTTTTCCATACAAATCTTAACTGATGAATATACAAGATAAAAAAAACTTTTAATGGGACCTCCTTGCCATGACCTATTTATTATTTAAAGGACGGTGCGTAGTTGGGGTATTCGATACTTACGTTCATTGTTGTCGTTTTTTCCTTGACCACTATTAGGCGAGTACGATCTAGAGTAGGAACTACCCATTATTAACTTCGGAATTGTTTGACCTTAAAAAACAAATATTTCACTGTTAATTTATAATTAAATATAAATTAAGTAAAAGTATGCTTTCGGAGTTTCACTCAAATAACAGAATAATTTTAATAATTAGCATATAGATTTTTTATTTACTAATTGGGATGGGATGTGCCAAAAGTTCAGATAAGATCTTACAAATAAAAGTATCTAAAAACAATTAAATAAAACTGAAGAGTCCGTAATAAAATCTTCAAGTACGTAACGCTCGAATAGAAAGGATTACCTTGAGGAATCCGCCGCAACACGATCTTACTCACAACAAGACAACTGTTGAGTGCGGTAAACAACATGTCATTTACTCATTTCATTACATTTATGTTTACTAATTTGACATTACTAAAAGACAATTGATTGATTGACATTGACGTATAATTTGTGTCCGTGGAACTGTTAACGCCTCTTTTCTCTACAACAAATAAACGTCTATGGTTACTTGGTTCTACAACAAATCATAATACAGTTAAATGCATTAATAATACAGTTAATGCTTTGTCTATGTAATTCATATCTGAATTTAACGTTAATATTCGTTAATGTTTAGCCTTTTGTTATTTTAGATGCTAATGATGCTGTCCACATTAGCGTTTGACGTGTAAATTAATGCCGCAGATGTGGTATATTAAAAAGAAACGATTATGGTAACATTACGAATTTTGTTTTTCTGTTTTCCGAAACACAACAAACAGCAACACAGAAATGGGAATACGGTTACGGTGAAATTGGTGAAATTGATGGACGTCGAACGTGGCTAAATGTCTGGAGTATTATGTGCTTGTCTTCGTCAAAAAATTATTAAATAAATCAAAATGTCAGACGTAATTGTGCCCAAAGGTCAACCAGTTCCTGGTGAACCAGAAAAAAAGGGATGGCTTTTCAAATGGACGAATTATCTCAAAGGATATCAAAGGAGATGGTTCGTGTTGTCAAATGGTCTTCTGTCGTATTACAGGTAAAGTTTAAGCTCAAAAACAAAATATGTAATACAAATGAGCTCCACTGATGTTATTGGAACCCTACATGCATATTTGGTAGTTTCTTAAACTCACGTAATGTTTTTCTGCCAATAGGATATCATTTTCTTTCAGGGCCACAATCTTATAAACAAAAATGATCTAATAGGTAGGATTTCAAAACGGTGTTCTGTAATAGTTGAAAAATTCGATAAGATTTTACAATGAGATCAAAAATAAATGTGCGTCTTGAAAATAGCTTGTTGCATCAACTATGGTCTTATAAAAAGACTACCATTTCAATTTTATATGATCGGAGAATGGAATATTCTTCTGTAATTTACTGGTAAAATTTAAAATTGTACTAAACATGCGTAATAATTTTTTTATATTAATGGAGTTGATTATTTATCCTTAGTTGATTATTTATCTTATTTGTTTTAAGTACCAGTAAATTACTGTTTCAGATATTAGTGAATCAGCTGTTTGATCAAATTATAAATTAAATTTTAAAATTCTACCACTATATTTTTTTCTTAGAAATAATAAGAAATTTATTACTCAATGAAATTTTTTATAGTTGGTCTGTGACCCATTAGTGTCTCACTGAGATGTTGATCTCGTCTGAGAACAATAATCATAAATTCCTGTCTCTCTTACTTGACTTTAGACTTTTTCTATGTGGACTTTAGAATTTGGTCTAGAGAGAGTATAATGTTAATTAAGAGTTCAAACCACCTCTATGCCAAATTTCATCCAAATCCATTCAGCGTTTTTTTAAAGAACAAACATCTTTACATCCGGCCATCCAGCCACTAATATTATAAATAGAAAAATTTCTATTCGAAATTCTTATTAGAGTAAGTAGAAAGTAGGAGGATGAATTTTTTAAATATATTTTACCTTTTTTTCTATACACATTTTGATAACATACTTTTAAATGAATAAGTAATTTTTTCCTCCAGTTGATTTGTTTTTTAACATTTGCAGAAATCAGGCAGAGATGGCACACACATGTCGAGGGACAATATCTCTCTTAGGAGCGCTGATCCACACAGCTGACTCTTGTACATTTGTGATCAGCAATGGGGGAACTCAGACATTCCACATCCGAGCACATGATGAGGTGGAAAGACAAAGCTGGGTGACTGCACTGGAGCTCGCTAAAGCGAAAGCTATGTTAGTGTTAGTTAGTCAACAGAGTATTTGAAATGGTGGAGGCATTATTTAATATGGTTGCACAATTTTTTTTTACTTTTGCCATTCTTTTTGGTTATAATTGGTATGGTCTACCACCATTTCTGTGACAGTATACATACTAATAACATAATTATAGCTTCCACATTTTATTTTAATTGGTAACTTGATATCCAGCTTATGTAGTTTACTATTGCTGTTCAGTTATTTTTCATGTATTAGCATAATAATTATGACATTACACTTATTATAGTCATCATTGTATGTCTAGCTTTATCCCCTTCCATGGCTGTTATAACACAGTAGGAAATATTTTGATTTACGAAAAAAATGTGTGCTTTCTTTTTAAATTATACTTTATTTCCTGT
Source organism: Erynnis tages (assembly GCA_905147235.1). Lineage (NCBI taxonomy): Eukaryota > Metazoa > Arthropoda > Insecta > Lepidoptera > Hesperiidae > Erynnis > Erynnis tages. The sequence continues at coordinate 5,251,663 of LR990092.1, forward strand.
AGTGCTTAAAATTGAAATTGTAATTGAATTAAATATACCAACAATCTGGTTTAATGAAGTTTAAGCTACCTCAAGTAATGTACACATTGTTAAATATCAATTAGTCTAATAGTAAATATTTGAATGTTGCAATGATCAATTTTATAATGCATTTTTAAATCTAAAAATAAGGAGCCATAAGAAATGTTAATTATTTTTTCTCTAAATTTGTGCAGTCGAGCTCAAGAATCAGATGATGATGAGGACCAGATGTCGTCAGGGGTGGTGGTGGTGGGTGCGGGGGAGGGCGAGGGTGAAGATGCAGGTGGTATCGCACGGGAGCTGGCAGCAAGATTCCACGATCTGCGCACATGTTCTGAGCTGGTGGCACGACATGGTGCGGCTTTGCAGAGATCCCTGGTTGACCTAGAGATACCACCGTCTGATACCACCAAGCAAGTTTCGGAGAGAGCTACACTATTTAGGATATCTTGCAATGCTATGATGAATGTGAGTGTTATTTGTGGCACATATCAAACATTTATATTCATTTTTATTCTTGTGTTACTTTCTGAAAAAATGTTTGATTTGAAAGATCTTTCTGTTATTCTTGTAACTTATAACAAATTTACAGTACTAAAGTTTACATCGTAATTCAATGTGTTTTTACTTCAAATAATGTTAAATACTTCTCTAGCCTTTCACTGAAAGTTGTCACTTATTGGACAGCAAGAATTGCCTAAATTCAAAATCTCACCGACAGTGTAGCGCGTATACTTCCGCTGATTATATCGCAAGCAATCGAAATGAGTAAATCACATGGATCATTTCATTTACTCATAGGCCACATTGACAGTTTGAGTACAAGCCACATTGCTTGGACATAGACATTAGTAGAGACCTGTAGCCAGAAAGGAAACAAAAATCAATTTGCAGGCATGTCAGTCTTGTGATCCTTGTCCTAGGTATAGATTACTTTTCTGCCTTGTTACAGGCATGCTCCGAGTTCATGAGCACAGCAGCAGCATCAAGCGCACGATTAAGCCGAGCCCTTCAACATGAAAGGGAACAGAAGATCCGACTCCAAGAAGTGGTTGAGCAGCTAGCGAGACAACATGACAGCCTCGAGAAAACTGCTATGGGGCGTAACACTTCCCATACAGGTAGGGTCATATGGATTTCGACAAACCAATACTGTAGGGTTAGCTTGGGCTATCTTGGTGGACAATATAGTAATGCAAGTCATGCAGAGATATGCAAGAATTAACAGAGGATAAGTTGAGGATAAAAGTTTAATTCCACTCAATGATTAAACAACAGGGAATCACTCCAATACAAACATGATTCTATTGCTAGTTTTGGGTAAGTTTTCATGCAATGCACTGTTAACACACACTAATATTCTCCTAGAAGCTATGTTTTGCTCAGAGCCAAATTCTAAGTCCATCCTTGGAGCACCACAAACTTAACTGTACTACGAAAATTACTTCTTGTAAAGGCAGAGATAATTGTTAATTGCCCGCGTATTCTTTCACACAAGTTTACCTAATGCTAAGTGGTCACTGTTGCAAACACACAAAAGTAACACCCAAAAATATCCTACTTAATGTCGCATATAACTGCGTCCCTACTCAGGAGGACATATATATATGGTCACCTCAAATAAAAGTATTCTCACCAAACATGCTGTTTTTCGGCGGGTTAAGAGAGTGTACGTGTACCCATTAAAAAGCGTGAGCGTTTTTTCTTATAACAGCAGCCGGGCCGTATGAAGGTAAGTAATCATCGCCTCCTATGAACATCTTATTTGTTTAATATTACGTCATCAGCGTGAGTCTGTCGACTGTCTTGACCCGTAGAAGTCTACGCGTACTCAATACCCAAAAAACATGCATTGATTAAAGTTCAAGTACTAAATTCACAGAAGCGCAGTTGCACGACATCTATCAGTCGATGTTTATCTCATAATGTTAATTGATCAATTAATTTAGCGAATTCATCTAGGTATTCATTTCGAAGTAACTTGAGAACAAGGTTGTAGTAAAACAAGTCCATAAATAAACGTTTAAAACATTGAATATCGATTGACGTAATCTGGATTAATACTGGACTAATATACTAGATTAGACTAAGTATAGCAGTCGCTATCATCTATTCTAGGAGGCCTGTTTGACTGTGTCGACTAATTTAGTTGCGTGGATCGTGTAGATCAAGAAATTTATATAAGTAGTCGTGAATGCGTGACAAGGGCCCAACCAAGCCCGCTATTTTGCCGCCCTTTGAAGCGCCAATAGGGGTGTGAGCCTTGCCAAATGTGGCAAACCTACTGTGTACTACAAGTGATTACATTTTTATTGACGGGATATCATTTATTTTATTTATTTCTCAAAAACGATAACGTTTTAACATAAAGGACTATGAGTGCCCGACGCCTTCACTTTTGCCATTGGCATCAATGGCAATTGGCATTTTCCGCCATGGGCTACGGGCTGCATTGTATCTGAGACCACTTTTAAAAGTTCTTTCTACGCTTCTGCTACGAGTACGTAGCATGCTTGAAGGGCTGCCCCTTCTTTCTGACGAAGCGTATTTTTTATAGATAAGAGAAAGAGAAACCTATTTGTTTAAGGAATTTAGAAACAGTAGATAGATGATTGACGACCCAAGTGGCGCAGTGGTTAAGGCACCGGTGCGCTGCACGTAAGGTCCTGGGTTCCTGGGTGTGTTGTGTTCTTGTCTTGTGTGTGTCCATGGCACCCACGACACAGGGAATCTTAGTGTGGGGCTATGAGTGTGAAGCGTTATTTATTTATTTATATCTTTTTCGCTGTTCTATCAACCGATCTCAAATAACCTTACTTAATTAATTTTGAAATAATTAATTAAGCTTAAATAATTAATTTAATTTCCTTAAATAACATAAACTACATAGCATTTTACAAGAACAGAATACGTACCGTAATTTGGGAACAGTAAAATTCTTTTAAGTGAATATTAATTATTTATTAATGTAAATAAAATTATCCATAATCAGGTAAAATGTTAATAAGCCAATAACTTGAAGTTGAATTTTTAAGTAGGTATTCCTATTTCATAACTTTTGTTTTTATTTTTATGCATCTCTATGATAAACTGTGATAAACGATAAATAATATAAATTACTTTTCTTCTCTTTATTCAAATCGAACTTCGGATTCGGAGTACTACAAATTACAATGTCCCAAAGAATCCAGTTTCAGAGAATGGGGTTGAATTGAAAAATAGATGAAGAGACAATTTATGTCTAATGTCTATGAGAGAAAGTCGTGCTTGAATATTCCGTTTGATGAATCAAACGTAGTATACCTTAACTAGGTAATTGTTTTTATAAAATAAATTTATGAAATGAAACTTTAAGATTAAGCATGCTAGGTAGTAACATATAAAAGCAAATAACTTCTTAAAGTTATAATATTAATTGATATCAATACAATTTTATTGATTTTGTTCACTTTACGCGTATATGTATAATTTATAAAGTGAATGGATTTGATTTGATTCGTGAAACGGAACGTTCATTTGAGTTTGACGAGTTGGTTTGACGATTGCTGTCTGCTGACGAAAAATAAAATTAGAAATAGATCAAATACATCGGTAATTTATTAACTTTAAATAAGATTTGATTAAAATAATGTGAAAATTTATGAGTGCAGTAAAAATTTAAAAATAAGAATGTGTTCTAAAAATTGAAAACTTATTCCGTACCAAACCAATTAGTGTCCGACAGTCTTTTTGCAATAGGTTTTAATTTGCGATTTTCCCGTCTCTGAAACAATTCCAAGGTTGTTTTGCTTTTACGAACATCATTGCATACAATAATTGGTACGTTGAGGTTATTTGGTGTCGGTTTATTTAATTACCGTGCAGTTTCGACGGAGTGTTGTATTCGGTGGTGCAGGAGCGAAGGAGAGGTGCGGTGATTTAGAGTACCTATACCTAGTATGTTAGTGATCTTGGCCTTGTATCTCTAGCGGCTTGGCAAACAATTATTGTACGTTAGGTTATTTGCAACGACGAATAGTTAACGCCGCATTGCATACGTCATGGGCGGTAAGTGGATGCGAGGATGATCACTTGATCGGTTGTCGCTCGCTGATGTTATTGGCGTATGCTCTAATGTTGCTTGGTTTGCAAACTTTCGCAACAGAGTACCTACCATGTCTAATTAGTCATAGCACAGGGTAACGTAAATTGAACCATACAACCCAGCTTTCATCTGCCTTTATAATATCCGTTTAAAGATCTTTATTCTCAAAAAAGACACATAGATGTCACTTCTATGAGAACATATTTAAAAACTTAATAATTACAATATGATAATTACTAATTCGTCGTTTCATACAGATACACAAGCATTACATACTTAGATTTGTTAGGTATTTTTTTTTTAGGTATACTATGTACTAGACCCATCCAACACATTTTTTAAAATTAATTTTTTTTTTGTTTCTTTTTTATTTTTTTAATTATTATTTTATTTATTGTTTAGAGTGGCTTGATGTAAATGAAATCGGCTAATTTTGATCTAAATGTGTTGAACGAGTGAACATTTTTGATAGTTGATGGTATTGCATTATAAAGCATTATAAAAATATTATAAATGGTATTGCATTACAATATCATTAATGAACAGTGTATTCAAACATTGCAGATGATTTTTTATATAATATGTATAATATATAATATATATTATAAATTCAATATGCAGCTACTTGTCAAAACGCAATGTGGACACACAATTACACTAAATCGAACATTCACTTATATACGAGATGATAATATATGTGGAGGCCAGAATAAATGCTTCTTTAAGCAATGGTTCACGTATATGAAATTATGACATCATAGCCTCAAAAAAACAATATGTGGTATACAAGTAGCACAGTCTTGTAACGGTTATGGCTGTGATTCTAATTTTTTCACTAAAGTTTTTTCGATGTTTATTTTTTTGTAGGTATACATAACCTAGTTTTATCAAGAAGGAAATGACTAGTGCGTTTCAGTGGTGCATCAACTACATAATCAACATATTTTATCCGTCAGGGAGCAACCAAAGTGATGTACCAAATTGTTCATAATATTGACAAACTAAATCTATGCTTAATTATTATAATGCTTGTGTCACTATTGTATACATATTGACTATCCATTATGCTTTGTTGTTGAGTAATTAGTGAAGGGCTTAATAGCCACATTGTCACCATCATTGAAATATAATTATAAAACTATTAGTAGTATTTTGGAGTCAGAATCATACACATCAAGCACATTTTATTAACAGTTGTAGGATGTAAGTTTGTTTGTAATTTAGTCATTAAACTCTTAATCTTAATGATTTTGTATATTCTTTTTTTACATATAATAGGCATCACTAAGTTCTAATCTAAAATTTGTTTTGGGGGTTAGTGGAGAAATAAATACTAATATTCATGCAGAACACAGCATGCAATAATGGGAATTAGAGTGTTATGGTGGAAAGAACTCAGTTTGATCTATGTATCTTGTTGCTTGGCTATCAAATGTGGTCAATAACTTTTTTACAGTGCAAGCATTATGTACTGGTCTTGGCATAATTTTCAAGAAAATGTTTTAGGCAGCACCTGCTTAGAATCTTAATAATATTCAAGACCAAACTTTGAGAAAGTTTGTATAAATGTTATGTGAATTGAATGGTAGTACACTCCTCAGTACAATAATACACCTATGTATATTGCTTAGTTATAAAATAAAATACCTATAAAATTGCATTTAATTTATTTTTAACTAGGAAAATTTCGAAAAATTAGGGTCAAATATAAGAAGTTGTGATATTCTCTTTTTTACGATAAATTACTTTACAGTAAGAAGAGGTTGTAATCATTGAGGAAGTAATATTATGTTTATTGCAAACAGTGCTATCATTGTGATAGTGAGATGTTACATTATGTGCATATTTTACAACTAATTAAAACAGCTTAGTATGTAAATGTAATTGTAATTGTAATCAAATTGACTTTGTATTATATAACATTTAAGATTGACATAAATATAAAACTTTGAAATAATATATCAAAAAAAATTAAGTACCTACATATCAGATATGTGTACTTACATTTTTTAAATTTTCTTTAGTATTTGTAAAAACTATTTGTGCATTAAGAACATAAAATTAATTAGTTCATAAAAGCAAAGTATAGATTTAACTTCTTTAAAGACAATGGCTCAACTGAGCCAGTTATAAAACCCCTAAATTAAGAACTGAATTTCTATGATTATGGATAGTCCTACTTTTATTATAAATGAGAAAGTTTGTGAGGATGGCTGGTTGTATGTATAAAAACGGCTGAATGGATTTAAATGAAATTTTATGCATGTAATTTAAAATCTAGATTAACATACAATACTTTTATGCCTCTCTGGAGAAAGGTCTAAAATCTACACTGATAATGCTGCAGGAAAAGTTTTCTTCTTCACCAGCATTTATGAGCCCACCAAAAATAAAATAAAAGGCAAAGTCGACTAGTATTGTCCAATTCCATACTCGAAGCTAGCCTTAATATGATACTCATGTTTTTTACACATCAAACCAACAGTTATCATGCAATCAGTAGCAAATATTTTATGTAACACAGGAGGCAACGGGGGCAGTCAGGGCAACGAAACTGAAGATGATGAACATGAGTTCTTTGATGCAGTGGAAGAGGGCGTCACCTCAGCCATGGACGACAAGACTTCATTTGTAATTAAAGTGCCTGTAAGTATCATGATATATTATTATGATATCAGAACAGAAGTAAGTGGGACTTGTGTGAACAGGTTTTTTGGTTGCCACAACCCTCAGTTATGAGATAGCCATCCATGACGCAGTTTTGAGGTATATGAACCTATCACAATTCTGATTTGAGATATTATAAGGTGTAAAGCCTGATTTACATTGTGGGAGGTAATGAGAGGAAAATGACTTCATATTACAGAATCCCTTTGACTAAAATCGGTTTGACACCAATAAAGATTTTCAACTGTTGATTTAAACTGCAAAAATAGAAATATCAAGATATAGAAGATAAGGAACTTGTGCTTATAAAATACAAAGTGTCGTTCATTGATCTGATTCAATTTTCTTGTACTAAAATTTTAAGAATTATACTAATTTGCATAACTTGTAAAAAGTACAAACAGATGTTGCTAAGGGAATTTAGTATTACAAATGTGTTTCACTCAGCTTTTAAAATGACTCGTCACTGTATGTTGATATGAATAGAGTATGGCCTTGGGATTTAGTCACTACTGAAAATGTGTTCAAACCTTTTGTATAACATCCATACAATAAATAGTTACGTACATATTTTATTTTATAAATTTTTGTACAGAATTATAATGTTCTTTGTTTCTGATTTGTTATAACAATCTAAAATGTCAAGTTACATTGCATGTGTATATAATGTGTTAGTGATGTTGTTGTGAATTATATTTGGAAGGCACTGTAAATTGTTGGTTTCAATTGTTATTTGATGATAGGCCATTATAAACCTCTTCAAAAACCCCAAAGCAGTTTAATATCATCTGACCCATATGGCCACTAGAGTATGTAAATATACAACAACTTGTAACTCTGCATTTTTCTTTTCTTTTCTGCAGGTAAATAGAAAAAATAAAGTAAAAAGTGGAGAAAGTTCTGACGAGTCTGAAGGTGAAACAGTCACAGAAACTCAACAGGTAAGAGGACTTTTTTTTAACTGCTTGTCCTATCAAACATTCATTGACTGTTAAAGAAAAATGTAGGTTGTGAGTCATCTAGAGGTGAATATATGCTTTTTTAAACCTAGATATGATACATTTATGAAGATTATACTCCTGAAAAGCAGGTAAACAGGGTAAAGGAGGTCCCTTGGCGAGTTACTTTGACTCTACTACCTATAGAATTGCACTGAAAATTTATTAAAGTTCATTATGTATTTATCTAGGCACTGAAAATGATTTATTAAAGGTAATGTGTATAATGAATTTGTGCGCAGGTGATATTCGTGGAGGACAAGGAGCGCGTGGAAGGCGGCGAGGGCGGGTCGGGCGCGGAGGGCGGCTCGGGCGGGGCGGGCGGCGCGGACGGAATGGGCGGCGCCGAGCCCGCCGGGGCCACGGCCACCCAGGCAGCCAAGGACCAGGACATCGTCGTATGGGTGTGTACTGCTCGGTACTACATGTAGCATGGATTATATTCGTGAAGGAAAAGGAGCGCGTCGATGGCTGTTCTTTTCGTCTAGTAGAACATTAGTAAAAAATTAAGAGCTAATGTTTCTATGAGGAAACATAAAAAGCTCTCTAAATAGAACAAATGAGATAGGCAATATTTGGTAGTAGGTATGTAACAGGATATTCTGTCCTCCGCCCACACAGTTGTGGCTAATTGAGGCAATGAGCAAAGATTGGAAATAAATTAACTCTGATTTTTCCTGTCTGACTTATTGTGTATTTATTCATACGATGGGCACTCATTGTATAACTAAATATTATATGCCACAAAAAATATTTCCCCTAACTCCTAATGGAATAGATTAACGTGCAATTAAACTCTAGTTATAACCAATCAACGAATGTATTATCTGTATATTTTAATTCCTATTACAATTAAATTGGTCTATTTAGTTGTATGTGTTTACCAAACCAGTAGTAATTCAGCTCAGGAAAATTAATGGTAGATTTTTTTCAAATATTAGTTATAAATATACGAGATAATTATAAATTACTATCTGTCATGGTTGCGACGGCACACCTATGAAGGATTTTACGAACGTGGAGACCAGCGGGCATTGATAGATTGGGTGTGCCTGAAAAACCTCACTGCAACACTTGCACTGCACAACATTGCCATTGCCTTGTATACCTAAATTGTGTATTTTAATTGCAATTTAAGTGTCAGTTTGGTAATCCATACTAATATTATAAAAGTGAAAATGTGTTTGTTTGCCCTTAATGAAACTGAGTGACAGATTGACGTGATTATTCCGTGGAGACAGATAAAAGGCTGGTAGAGTAATTTTATGTTTGTTTGTTATCCATTCACACTAAAATCGACCAACAAATTAATGTCATTTTCGTGTGGAGATAGTTGGATAGCTGGAAAGTGACTTATTGTAGACAAGGGCATGAATAAATTCTGCTCGTATTGTACCGAACCCAAAAACATACCAAAAAGGTAAATAATATTTATATTAATGAATGAAATTGTTGCAGCCGCACGTGTCGCAGGCGACGGCGAGCGCGGTGGACGGGCGGGCGCGGCGCACGCGCGTGCCCGACAAGCCCAACTACCCGCTCAGCCTTTGGTCCATCATGAAGAACTGCATCGGTGAGCGACGTACCCAGACAGCATTCAAACATTACAATTACGCATCAATACAACATAACACCCTCAAAAAACACACACACAGCATCACAATATCACACCATCAAATCATTACATATAACAATATAACACCATAAAAAACATAACATTGTTACAATATATCCTCATCAAAATAGGTGTGTGAAAAGACAATGTAGAAAAGATTGAATTATAGCGTGAAACCAACCATTTTACCCTTATGGCACATTGCATAGCTGATGAGTTCGATTAGGAAAAATATTAAAATAAATAAATAATTGGACTGCTAAACGATCACAACTTATTTTAACATAATTATAATATAAAATTTAGTTTTAGTTTTTTAAGATATAATTATTGTATGCCCGCATAGGGTAGACTGTTCTTAACTTATTATAATTTTTGTAACATCTTTCTCGTGTAACAGTCAACAATAAACACATTCTTTTCTTTTCTTTTCTATACTATAACCTGTAGATTATTTTCTTTGGAGTGAATGATAAAGTATCTAAGTCTATCTATCACACAGCCTCACTACTATTCCAGCATACAATTATAATTTATACAGAATCACAACCATCTGTCACCTATAACATATAAAGGCAGGTGTTTTTTACATTTATGTCAGCATATTTATAAACTTAATTCCACAAAAAATAAGATTTTGAAATCTTTTATATCAATGATCATGTGATTGAAAGAATCATCCATAAATAACTATCTGATAAAGATTATTTATTGGTACACAAGAGTTTGCAAAGCAATTTGATGCAAGGCTCTTACATAATAAGAATACAGTATCGTTTTTGTTAGTGATTGACAATAAGATAAAGACCTCCAAGGCGTGAGTCATGTCAAAATATGGTAATTTCAAGGTGTTATTATAATACAACCTCATTTTTATATATTTTCAATCGCAAGGTGAGCGACCTTGGTTCTTATTTTATTCTCAGTATAGTAAAGTGTGGAATATCTACTTTTTAGAAAGGCATTGTAAAAAGTAGAGTAGTAGAGATCCAATTGCCCCCTGCTGCGTTTGTATAAAATTGGGCTCCATTTGCATTCATTTAATATAGAATTCATCGAAATAGGTAGTACATAGAATAGCTATGTGGGTGGGGCAGGCGTACCCTAGATTCTACTAAACTGAGAAAGTGCAAATGACGGAATCTGTCCCTTCTCAGTCAGTGATAGAATGATTTTGTGCAGAACGAATTTGAGCTAACTGCAGTGAGCTCTGAACAAATACGTTATTATTGCCATCCTTTTTCTATGATAGAACTCTTCAACCAATTACAGGCAAGGAGCTATCAAAGATCCCGATCCCGGTGAACTTCAGCGAGCCTCTGTCGATGCTGCAGCGGCTGACGGAGGACTACGAGTACTCGAGCATCCTCGACCAGGCGGCCAAGTTCAGTGACCCCGCGCAACAGCTCGCCTACGTCGCCGCCTTCACGGTCTCTTCATACGCCACCACGGCTTGCAGGTGTCGGCAATAGATACCTCTAATGGTGGAGCCATCTATGGTTCTTGCTCCTTACACCCTTATACCCCAGGGTGGTTCAAAAATGCCCAAAACAGGCTGGCTACTGGACTGTGTCTTTACCTATGAGATACAGGTCAGCGGGCAACCTGTCACAGCGTGGTGTGGTATACGTTAGGCCTCTCATTTTGGGCATAGACGCGCGCTCGTCTTGGTTGCAGCAAGGAGGCCATAACGAGCCTGGCCAAGCAAGGCCAAAGCATTCCTGGTAAATGCTTAAAATGTTATCTTGGTGTGGGTTATTTATATCATATTTTTCTTCTGATTTATCGTAAGGAAACCGAAGGTACATTACTATAACATTGACCTTGACAGTGACAGTTCAATTCTGCCATTGTTACAAATTCAATATTTAAATTTAAGCACCACATCTGGGAAGTTCCCACAGATCAAGCTTGTTTCAGTGCCTATAAAGTATCTTCAAGGAATAAATAAATGAAATTTGAATTGTTTAAAATCAAACAGAGATGTGGATCTGCAAATTTGTCTGGAATTATTTTATGCTTACTTGTTTCCGGGCAAAGTAAATACAATTCAACTAGCAGACCCCGCAAACGTTGTTATATAAGTTACCGAGTGGGATGAAAAATTATTAAATTACTAAAACGACTATTAAAAATAGGTGTTGGTGATAGAAGGGTGAAAATTTTGGGTTGTATGTATTTTTTAATGCCACATTTTTTTAAAAAATAGAAAAAAATGTCCAAAAAATAAAATAAAAATGTTAAGGGTGGATAACCCTTAGAGGTACGAAGAGGTACGAAAAATAGATAGCATATTCTCAGACCTACTGAATATGCATAAAAAATTTCATAATTGGACAAGCTGTTTCAGAGGAGTATGGTAACTATACTTCTCTGAAACAACATTGTGACACGAGAATTTTTAGATTACACAAGTTATGTACAGCAAGTCATTGGTGTATGCCACTAGAATTCGAGCCTGGACCCCTCGTGTCTGACCACATAATCTGAACAATAGCCAGAGAGGAGGGTAAAATCATACACATTAACCAGTAGTGTCATGTAAGTGAGTAAAACAAGTTTAATGTTTACTTTATGTTTACAGAACAAACAAGCCGTTTAACCCACTGCTGGGTGAGACGTACGAATGCGACCGCATGGCGGACTTGGGATGGCGGTCAATATCAGAACAGGTCAGCTAAAACATCCAACTACATTCAGTTTTAGTATGGAGCGTTGTATTGCTTGACCAGAGTTTTTGCGCACCTCGCTTATTGCGGAAAATTAAATATACGTTTATTCTTATCCAATGCTTAAGATTCTAGCTATCAGAAATATTGAATGGCGACCTCACATTGACCTCTGATTCAGTCACACCAATATCAAGTTTTTGCACTCCCATTGACTCAAAAACATCACAATATTGTTATTTGCCCTTTCGTTGATAATAGAAATTAGTTTATAATTTTTCTACATGGCGAAGTTCGCAAAAACTCCGATCGGATTGTTAATTTTATTCATTTGAATTATATAGAGATAATTTAATGGAAGATCTCTGTTTTAGCATTATACTTTATTTATACTTATTGTTCCATTAATCTTTATGCCGACCTGATCCGCCTCTGTTCCCTTTCAGTTCCTACCAGCACTGTTCTACCTTATTATACTATATATCATGCCTAAATCCTATTGAATCCTATTGTGTACACATTTTACTATTACCTCACCCTGAACCACCTCCGTTCCCTGCCTCCTCCCAGCACTGGTAGTATAACTAATGTATACTGTACCGAAATCTATTGCCTAAATCCTAAGTTCCAATCACATCTTAAATTTTAAATGGATTTAAAATTCAAATTGTATCCTAAATTCCAACTACATTCTAAATTCTAATTACACACATCCTAAATCTCCAATATTGAGTATTTTCTCAGTTACATACTGATTTAAGGGTGCGTTCCCACTGAAACGGAGCTAGACAGAGGAACGGAGCGGACCGTGAATTGGCCTATCATAATGTTTGTAACCTGCACTCTGCATCCGTGAAAACAATGTGAATTGCCAATTCATTATCTGCTCCACTCTGCCCAGCTCCACTCAGCCCACTCTACCATTAGTGGTAGGGATATAGTACATTTTCAGCTAATATACAGCAAATAGACAACATGCACTGGCTGACAAACTAATCGCGTGACCTAACAACGAAGATTGTTCACGACTCCCGCCGACTCATTATTTGAAATTCGGGATGTTTGTAAAATGTTTTAGTGCGAATTTCGGTGATATTCGGACATTAAGTATGGGTGTGTGTCGCTATGTTGGCGGTCAGGTGTCCCACCACCCGCCGATGGTGGCGCAGTTCTGCGAGGGGCAGGCGGGCTGGCAGTGCTGGCAGGAGTTCACTATGACCACCAAGTTCCGCGGGAAGTACCTGCAGATCATCCCCCTCGGCAGCGCCTCCGCCATGTTCCTCAGCTCCGGCAACAAGTATACCTGGAGGAAGGTATAGCGGTCGACTCTTTGATTCTTTCAAATGTGACTGTTGCCCATTCGCTTTTGCTTTTTTAGACGGGGGTTACCGTAATGAGTTATCGCCAGGTGACTGCGGAATGGATCCTTCTGAATGTGGTAAGGATGCATGTTTTGGATTTTCTTCATTAAATGAGTACTATTTTTAATGATGATACAGATTTGGTTAAACTAATGTCATTTGTATGTTTCCTTTGGTCCACTATAAAAATGAAATGATTTACTAGCGGTAAGAACTGCTCTAGGTGTTGAGCATCATTCTGTAACATCCCTAGCAGGGACCTCACTGTCTGCCCGAATATCAGAAGTTGTTTTTGTAACAATTATTTTTACCCTTATCAGTTACTGTTCATCTCTAGGAGAGTTTTAATCAACATTTTTGCCCTCAGTGGTTAGTTCTTCTCAAAGATAGGGGAGAGGAGCGGAGGTCTAGTTCAGGTGTAGTGCAGTCTCCCTAGATGTAATGCAAATACGTGACGATTTCTGTTCCTATAGCGGTTTTTAGATTGACATATTGCACACCAGCACCAGAAACGCAAATATTAACGAACGATATAACGAACATAAAACGATTACGGTTACGGTCGCGGTGGGATTGGGTTTGGGTGGATCGGGTTGGGATATTCCCACGCAATGAGTGACACAGGTGCAGCATCACCCGCCAACATCTGCACTGCACTGCGAGGGCGCGGGCGGTGTGTGGACTTGCTCCCAGAGCGCGTCCATCACGAGCCTCTTCCGGGGCCAGTACATCTCGATACAGCCCGACGCCGTGTGCTATGTGCGCTTCAACGACTCCGGTAACACGTACTACTGGTCCAAGGTATGGAAACGAAAGTTTTGCAAAGGTTGTTAATTATATTTTATGTTCCAATATAATATTTGTTAATATCTTTCTTAATTTTAAAAACGCAGTTCTCTTCATGCAAATATAAAATTCTTTCAGTCAGGTAAATTGTAAAAGTTAAAATGATGTTATCAGGTAAAATACCTATATTTTGAATGGACAAAGAACAATTTGGTTTCAATAACCTGTCCAATGAAGCAAAATTTTTACGGCGATTTCTTATTTGCATCCGAGTAGAGCTCAATCACCCAGGTATTTAATGATTATCATGGATAACTTCGGCAGGTGTCGACAACAGTGCACAACATAATCGTGGGCAAGCTGTGGGTGGACAACCACGGCGACATGGACATCAAGGGCGAGGCGGGCCCTGCCGCCGGCTACGTAGCCCACGTCAAGTATCTGCCCTACGGGTACTTCAGCAAGGACACGCAGCGCAAGGTCACCGGCGTCGTCAAGGACCCGCAGGGCGTGGTGAGTGAACACCTTTTCTTCAGCCGACATTGATCCTCTAATTAACCGCTGGAATTAACATAAGCGCCTTTCTGAACCTGATCTTTGACCCTTCCACCTATTTTTATTTTTAGTTACCCTAAAAAGTTGTGACCGTTTTTCTCTAGTAAGTATAGTATCATTCCATCTATCGAAGTCTTCGTTTTAAATGTTCATATGTTGATACGTTCTGTTTTGTTTGTGTAGCCCCGCTACGTGCTGCAAGGGCACTGGGACAGCCGCGTGGAGGTGGCGCCGGTGACGAGCGCGTCGGCGGACAACACGGTGTGCAAGACTGGCAAGTTCGTACTCGCCTGGGAGCGCGTGCCCGCGCCGCCCGACTCCGACAGGTGAGTGCACAGACTGCTTTAGCCTAATTTCCACTTTGATAAGTGCGAGTGCGGATGATCAAACAAACTTCTGCTAACGTATATACTTATACTGGAACTAAAGTAAAAATTAAACTAAAGGTTAAGGAGGTCAATGCCATTATATACTTGTGTCATCTATCCAAAGTATAAATTTGGTAAGGATGGGAGGTGGGCAGATACACTAATAGGCGGCATCCACATCATTCTTAAGGAGTACAATATCCACTTAGGTACATTATTAACAAAATAATAGCAAGCATGTCTCCCAATCAGGTGGTACAACTTCACGCTGCTAGCGGCGCAGTTGAACGAGCCGGAGGAGGGCGTCGCGCCGACGGACTCGCGGCTGCGGCCCGACCAGCGGCTGATGGAGGAGGGCCTGTGGGATGAGGCCAACGCGGAGAAGCTGCGGCTCGAAGAGAAGCAGCGCGGCGCGCGGCGCGAGCTGGAGGCGGCGGCCGAGGCGGCTGCGGCGCGCGGCCTGCCCGCCCCCGACCCGCCGCGCCCCGCCTGGTTCACGCGCCAGGCCGCGCCCTCGCACGCGCACCTGCGCCACCTCTACACGCACCGCTACTGGGACTGCAAGGCGCGCCAGGACTGGGCCGCCTGCCCCGACATCTTCTAACACCGCCACCTCCGCCGCCTCCGCCGCCTCTCGGATGAGAGAAGGAAGCACACGGAACGGCCGTTGGCAGGCGTAACCCTAGATTCTGCGAACACGAGCGCGTTTATTTTTTCAATTCATTCTAACACTATCGTCGCGACTGTGAATGGGAGTGATGGAATGAGTCTGGGACGTGAATGCAACTAGCTGAGTAAATCCGGTGGATTCGCAACAAATATGTTACTGTTGCCGTTCCATTTACTTCCGTTATCTTTGCTTCGCAGTCTGAGCGGGATTACTGCACTCGCCAGGATCGGACCCGGACGTACACTCTCTGCTTCCGGTTTCGAACCGCGCCGTTGCACTTCTCTCGGCCGAATATTCG
This sequence comes from Erynnis tages, assembly GCA_905147235.1. Classification (NCBI taxonomy): domain Eukaryota; kingdom Metazoa; phylum Arthropoda; class Insecta; order Lepidoptera; family Hesperiidae; genus Erynnis; species Erynnis tages. The sequence continues at coordinate 5,267,755 of LR990092.1, forward strand.
CTCCAACTGTCGCAAGGCGAGCAATTATTAAGCACGATTTTAATCACTTCATATTTAAATGGGTGCGACACCGTCCTCGTCGCGCCATTTCTTGTGGTGGAGAGATGTGGCCGGCAAATGTGCACGCGATGCGTTCATTTCTGTCTTCGGGTGGTGAGATCGACGATGTACGGTATGTATCGTCTATGGACTGCGATCATTTCCTTAAATCAGATAAGTCATCAGTTTGACAAAGTAAAGGCGCCTGCCGTTGAAAAATGTGACAGGCTTGAAACTTGTAACGATAACGCCGCGTAACGGTCGCCGCACACCGGATTGGACAAATTATTTATTTATCGATTCTCCCATTGACGTTGACTGTCATATAAAGAGTGATTTGTTATGTGACGTATTCCTGCTAAGGGCGTGTAGATAAGCTTAAAAGCGATGATTTAAGCCATTGTATTTGTAGTAGTAGTACAATCAAAACTTTACAAATCTAGATAAACATAAGAAATGTTTGAGTTTTGGTGTAATTCAAGACTCAGTTTTTTCATACAAGAATATTGTACATTTCGGCATGCAAATTTGACAGAGTAAGGACATGAATGTCCCTAGTATGAAAATTCAGTTCTAAATCATACTGATACTCAAACATATTTTATGTTTATGCAAACTAACAAAATTTAAATTATTTTATACCTCATTAGAAAGCTAGATAAATAAGGAAGTTTTGGTTAAAACTTAGTATCCCTTAGCACGAGGAGAGGAAGGGGGAGAGGGGAGTGCCCCCTCACCCCTGATACTACTCCCATTACAAGGCACATTAATGCACAGTTCCGGAGAAAAAAACATACCCTAACCTAAAACTATGACATTTTTAGGGGTTGGGAAGGTTCCCCCCAAAGAAGGGGACGTAAGAAGGAGACCAAAAAAGGAGATGCATCAATTTTTAATAATTGGGATTGTTTTTGGATTGGAAAAACGTCATACATCCTGTGATTTGAAGGTAGCGAGGAGAAAACGCCTACAATTCGGTTCTGGCACTCGCCGGCCGCTGCCGCGGCACGCTCGCTGCTCGCTCGGCTTGTGCGTTGTTGTAACTGTTCTAACCTAACCTAACCAATTGTAATGCTTATGGTTACCCTATTTTACATCTCTAGGTTCTAGCCTTTTTAGTCTAAAAATTGTTATTGACGAAGCAGTCTAGTCTGTCCCAGACTATTTTTTACGTTTCATTTCACTGTTTTTCATTTACAATTGACAATTTTTAGCTTCCCGCCGTCATGCCAGCGCTAATTAGCGTTTTATTTACGTGATTTACCCGTTTTAGTTTAGAATTTTGAATTTTTTATTGAAGCTACAAATGTCAAGTGCTCTAAAATAATAAAAGAATCCAATTTTATCAAGTGGTCTTTTTAATTATGGCACTTTAGTTAGCCTAAAAGTGACTTCTTCAAATTCAATCAAACTCAAATATCTTGAAAACCGTTGAATTATGGATAAAGCTTCACATGGCTTAAATGATTGCATTTGAGCTTATCTACGCACCCTTAGCGGGAATACGTCACACAACAAATCACCTGTATATTGCGTCGTATATTGTACTCATCGGTCACATTTAATTTGAATGTAAATAGAAATAATTATAATTTTTTTTATAATACCAGATATAAATTATACAATAGTTTTATTTTACTTTCACACAATAGTGAATTCGTAATGGTTACTACTTTCAACCATTTTAAACTTTAAACAAATACGGATGGTATTTATTGTCAGTGTGAGAATGTTAAACTCTTTCTGCCTGGTTTCCGCCGACCCTACCGACTTCCGGACTTAGATCTTATTTATCTTTTGTTGATAGTTATTTGATTCTGTAACTGCGTTGATGTCAAGTTACTGTGCTATAATAAAATTAAGCAACTTAAAACGTTTCGTCGTGTTAACAACTCCTTATACCACACCAGTTGCTACCGATTAATCAATTAATGTAATAAAACAGACAACGAATTATAAAGATCTGCTTGGTGCATTTTTAAAGACGTACTTTTATAGTTAAATAAAAAAATATTATTATATGAAATAAAATAATCTATAATTGGGCGGTTTACAGAGTAGATATTATTGTAATATCTGATACATAGGTTTGACGAGTAATTACACTATAGTTTAAACCACCAATTGTGTAAATACAAATTGTGTTTACAGAATGGCAGATTTGTTTTGGTGATTTTATCTTTTATTTTTTACCCCACTGGCTGTGACAACACACACAAGTGTGTCCCACATGAGAGACATAATGAGACAAAGGTGGATGGCACCAAAGAATCTTAATCATTTCGTATCTTATAAAGCCCTAATCTGTGTTTTTTCCTTCTTTACTTCTGGCCAAGAGAAACGATTAGTCACAATTTACATGAATTGGTTAAAAATTGTTAAAGCTTTTTATGATTTCTGATGTGATGTGGGCAATGATAACATGTCATGAAGTGTATCATTTGTTTTTGAATTCACCTGTATAAGATATTTCCCCAAAAGAAAAAATGCCTTAGGTTAAAAAGAAAGCCTACGAATATAAAGCTTTTAGGTATTTTGTTTCTTATTTATTACCAAAACCATGAGACATTGGTTACAAATTAGGAACACGTCTATTCTCAAGATGGAATGGAGTCTAGCATATGGCATGTCGGCGCTCGTATACGTTTCTTTGCTGCACAAGCTAATAAAACTTGTTTGTAATGCCTTAACGTAGGAACAGTGGAGCATTATTAACTTTGTAAGTGTTAAAAATGAACAAGTTTATATCAAAGTGTATTCATATAACTCATGTCAGCTATTGACTGCTTTTGATATTGACTTGTAGCGGTCTAGAGTATTTTTTAAGATCTATTAGAAATTGTATATTTCAAGTGGATGTAAGATAATTTGTTAATATTTTTATTATAATAGAATATTTGAATACAAAGCCATAACATCTGTATCATGTTGATTATGAAAATAAAATATGTCGCAGAAATGCCTTGTTTCATTTGTTAAGATTAATGGTAATATTCCTAATGTTGCCAAATCTAAACTCATTCAAGTATATTTGCAAGCTTAATAACATCGGCATTTTCATCATTCTACGTAGATTATTCGTACGCTTGCTTGCCTCATAAAAGAAATTATTATTTATAAATAATTATATAGGCGTATTAGATAGGGAGCGGGCGAGCATTTTGATAGGCATTAAAGTTGGGATCAATCGACAAAATTTCTTAATGAATGAAGGTCGTACGTTGCTGCGTTTTTTTTCTACAGGGCTTCAAATCTGTAAAAAAATTTATTACTAAATCATTTGCTCGTGTTTGCCTCTGGGGTTAGTGGTTAATACCATTTTGATAACGAAGAAAATCTATAAGGCAGATATCCAGGGCTAAAAAAAACAACTAAATCATTTGCTCGTAGCTATAACTGGGTCCTTACGATTTATTAGAACCCCCTGAATACAAAAAAAATAGCAGAATACTTACTGACTTTAACCGTTACAGGTGGTTTCAAAGTCTTAAGACATAGTTCAAACAGGGTACTTTGAATTGTACGTTTCGCAATCGAATCGCGCTAATGCGCATTTCGATTTTCAATTTATTTGTTTCGATTAATATTTTGTAAACATAGACCTGTTAATTGAATGCTTAACCCAAGTGTTGATTTCAAAAAAAATTCAAATGGTCTGCTTTCGGAATTTCAGTGACCTGGGTGTCTGCCTCATTATTTATTCTTTATAAACAACAGTCAAAGAGGCAGACACGAGCAAATTACTATATCATTTGCTCGTGTCTACATTTTTTTTGTCGACGTTTTACGCATACTATTCGCATGTCGCATACTATTTTTCTGCGATCTTTCACGTAATTTTGAAACGAATACTGCAGATCTGCCAAGCGTGCATTTCATATATTTTTTTTATTTAAATAGTTTAAATTTACATGTTTACATTTACATATGATTTACATTCAAAAATCAGAGTCCTAGATGTCTGCCTTTTTGATTTTCTTCATTTTGACAAGGTTTATAAACATCAGCCTTAGAGGCAGACACAGACACTAGATGGACACTAGCAAATGATATAGTACATGTAGCTGTTTTTTTAACATTTTAAGGGGCTGTCAATAGGGTATTACGGCCTATGTCAAAAAGCTTTTTATATGAATTCGTAAGTCATAAAAACCCATAAAAAATTGGAAAAAAAATTTTTGCAAACAAATATGTAAAAAAAGACCAATTTAAATTTCAAAAATACCCGCGAAAACACGGTCTCGGCGCTGCCGCCATGCTTGTGACGTCACTCGCAGTGTAAACAATACATCTCAGTAAAGGAAGAAAATTATACTCCATTGTTTATTTACACTGCTAATGACGTCACGCCGATAGCTTTCATGGCGTATAGCGTTTTTGACATTTGAAAAACAGATTAACAAACCTGAATTTTAAAATTGAAATAACAAATGTATACTACATTTTTTAGAACAGAAATCACCATTTTTCACTTGCTTTTAACAAAATCTATCAATATTACATAATTTTGGATTTTTCCTTGCATGGTGCGAAATACCCTATTGACAACGCAGCGCTACCATGGTGGAAGACGCGGTCCTTTAATATTCCTTATCGTATAATTATCGCTATTAAAAGTCTGGTGCCACTGGCTCCACTGGCCAGTGGTCGCCAGCTCCCTATCTATATTAGGCGAATACGTGCACTCGCTCTGGAATACGCGCTTTACAACGCAACAAGGTGTCTCGTAAGTCATAATTATTATTATGCGCGTATTTTGTATCGTGTAAATTGCGCAATTTATTGGCGCCTAGTAAAATCGCTTACGCGAATGAACCCTTTGTGTACTACATAGGTCAAAATGTCTCCTTTCATTTTATTATGAGCTTTTATATTCACTGTATTATCATAAAATTTATAATACATTAAAAATAATACCTGACCACCTGACTTCCTACGCCGAAAGTTGTTATTAAATCTATCCTTTCTACCAAGTGTAACTTATAGGTTTCTTAGTTAAAACAAAAATGTATTCATTTCAACATTTTATTAAGAAAACGGAAACAGTGAAAAAGTACATAACTGTAAATTGCAGTTGGTTACACAATATTGTTTATATAAACAAACATAAATTTTAATGTCACTACATTATTACTTCTACACCCAATACTTGGTGGGGGCTGTTATTAGGAAGAAACGAGTTGAGTCGGTTTGACCCGATCTTTATTATCTTTCTTGCAAATAACTTGAATGCATTTAATATTAAAGTGCCTAGGTGTTGAATAAGACCCAAAGTATCAGGTATTAAGAACAATATGATGAACTTCCTGTAGAATGTATAATTTATCTGTATGACTTTCATTAAGTGTGCACAAATTGTACCTAATAATGAATAAAAGCTTTTAAGTTTGAGTATCAGTTATAATGAGATGTTATGTGTATGTAAATTTCATGATTTCTTTGTTTTAGAAATAAATAATCGGATATTTGGATGAAGAGTAATAATGTAAGACAGTATAATGTTAGCAGATAAATAAAATTTTATACGTATATTATATAGAAAGATAGTAGAATTGTCTGACTTGAAACAAGTTTCATCATTTGAACCGACTTCGGTTTAAAAATAAATATGTATAATAAATTATACGAAGAAATAATAATTGGATGAAATCCAAGTACGAAACAATTAATTTAATAAACTTAAATTTCGTTATTTATAAATAAACACTGTGCCAAGAGCTCTTTTCGAGGACATTGTCGAAAATATTATAAAAATTTAACCAATGTAGTAACAAATACAAAAGATTTATCAACAGTTGTGAAAAAAGTCTGAATTTGATAAGTGATTACTCCAAATATCGATCTCTATCTTTAAATGCTTATAGCATTTTCACGAAAATGTCCTCATGAGCTTTTAATTCGTTTCGTAGTAAATTATGATTTAAATACAAAATATTCTTGCTCATAAAATTAATTTATAGTTCACACATTCATAGTAACATAAAATATAAAATTTTGAGGCAATTTGCGTAAAAAAATATTCATTGGCCTTTATTTTAAAACAATTATGATAAGCCGAAGTATCTTAGTTTTATTTTTATTATTATAATTTTGAACAGAACACGTGGAACTCCGCGACGCAATCTCTAGCCTTTTAATGTGCTTCTTGTCCATGGCATGGCCCTGCCCAATCTCTCCACATTAAAATAAATATTTCAACATTTATTGTATTACAAATGTTCAGCATTAAGCACTATACATTTTTAAAATAATAATTTAAATATGAAAGGGCCGTGACGTAAATATTGTTGACTATATTAAACAAATTCAATCGACAGAGAGCTGGCGCGCAGGGCGTTTCAAAATGTGCTTCAATATCCACGCCTGGACATTTGATCCTCGATCATCACTATGTATTAAAACAATTGAAGTCCAAATCTTCTGCACATATTTACATATTTTACAAGAGAAAAAAATAATATAAAGAATGCTTCTATACTTTTTGATATGAGCTTCGTTTCAGTACTTAGGGATCAATGCGTCGATAATGTTAATAATTATGTAGGTATTGCATTATCAACATCGTTTTATGGAAGAAGTTGACATATTTACAAACTGCCTAAGCAAAAGATCTTTCTTTTAAAATTAAAACGTTAAATAAATTATATGGAAATGAAACTTCGCGTCGGCGTTCGACTTCAATGCTAAAATAATAAATTTTAATACAAATACATAGGTACATAACACACATACATTTCCTTGATAAAAAACGATTGAAAGAAATGCAATATAAGAGTTCCTTCAAAGGTTAATCATGTAAGAATATAGGTATCTTATAATCTATTTGTATAAATTTCTAATAAACATATTTAAAAGAGCACTGAGCAACATATAGGTATTTGATTTTCCTGTCTACAATATATCGTCACCTACATTAAAAAAACAGTTAACGTTCATTCTGTCGTATCTATAAATTCAGTAATAATGATAAAAACATTATTAAAAAGGAATATCGAGGATATTTTCAATTTAACCAAAATATTTATGTTTATAACATTAAGGAAAATATGTTAGATTTTAAGATCCTGGATCTCATTCTCAAAATCACATGGAACTTTTAAAGGAATTTGTATAAATAATAAGTAGGTAATCAGAAGAAGGGTTAAAAAAATACCTGAGATATTTCAACGCAATTGCCGGTCAACTCAAATTTTTACTATATTAGGTGACGATTTAATGTGACGAATATCCATTTGAATATATAACTTTTATAGCTTAGGGGAACTAACAAGGGCCGCCGTGAAAATCAGTATTAAACTACTGCATTACTTTACTTTTATTAGTTCATCATCATTTAAATCAAACAAATATCATTTTATTTGATAACTTTGCTTGAAAACATCATCCACTTAATTTCGTACTTGTGTAATTCTTGTCGGCCATTTAAGCGTAGGTACACAAAAATGAAAAATGCAAATGGCAATTAATTCCCTTCTATATACATACATTAAAAATCAAATTAAACCTAACGTGAAAAAAATATGTACCCTTTGTTGTCAAAACATATATAACCTGTTTTGAGGTCTGTTAAAAACATTGGAATTTCTGTAGCGTGCCTTGTTAGTTCATCTGTTTACAACACATATAAGTTCCACCTAAAACATCTATTAGAGAAAGTATATAAAAAGTTTTTTTTCTACATTTTATTTTTATCCGGAAGTAAATTAAGTCTCATTCCATCCCATAAGTATTTACAATAATTTTTATTCATGATTAGTTTACAACGCCAGACAGATTTTACGTGCAACAAACATTACAGTAACACTTACTTATTATTACAATTTATATATTATGACAGTTATTAACATGATATCTTTAATTCTAATCTTAGGAATATAATCGATAAGAAATAATAAGATCAATACTCACATTTAAAAATATATTTTTGTCAAGTTCAGCATTTTTTATTTTACTGGACTAGTTAGGTTATACACTCATCAGAATCAATTGTTTATAAAATAAGTCAGAAAAGTACCTAATACAAAAAACGGGAACTTACTTGTTTACATTTTGTGGTGCGATATTTTCTTCTATGATCTGTGTTAAATGCTAGTTATTATTATAAATAAAATATTTTTTCAAGAGTAACCTGAATGTAATTCTATAAGTTGTAAATAAATCTGAACTGTACTTAATAAAAATAAGATAAATAAAATCATTTTACATACAATGTATGATTTGTGTTTTATGTTTTTGACAAAACTTAAGATTGCAAAAAGGCCTAATAGTTTAGAAAAATAGACTTTCCAGATTGCAAAAAGGTTAGTTTTGAGATGCTTTACATCTCAAAACTAACCTTTTTGCTTCTAATAAATGCAAATTCGTCTTTGCTTTAATAAAAGAACTTTAAATTACGTAACTTTTTTCATCAAAATACAGCTGCCTTATGATTAATTTCAACTGAATTTCAACTAGGACTTTTTAGACTTTTTGGTAATTATGTATTTATTTACAAAAAGATAGGTAATAAACATACATTAGAATCATTAATTGTTTAAGAACAAAAATATTAACTATAGTAATACCTGTGGAGCATTAGAATAAAGCTCAGATCATTTTAACATCTGGATGAAGATGAAGGATTTGACACACAAATACAGGAGTAGTTTTCTATATATGTTATATAATATATGTTAACTATATATATGCATATCATTCACATTTTAAACTGCCATACCTACGAAAACTTTGTAAATGCTGTGGCTGTAAAATCAGATTTTTTTTTGACAATATGTTTTACGCCATCAAACTGTTGGGAATCATATACGAGAAAACCTGGTAGATGATAATCTTCTAAGGTTAAAAACAATTTTTGGAATAAACTGATACTGTACACTGTACAGCTGTATTTTTCGCAACGAATATTTAAACTTCAAAATGCAACCTCTTAATATAAAGGTAAGTCGCTTATATCAATATTGTGCTATATAACATAAGTGACAGTCGCAAGTATCAATTTAAAATGCGTTGAAGACAAAAATATTTGTTTTATGCTTAAAAAGTCAGTTCTTTCCATGAGTGTGAGTTTCTCACATTGATTCTGAATGATGTGTGAAGGTAACCCATTTTTTTTATTACTTACTATAGTTTATTATGTTATTATTATTCAAAACGCGTACACAATCAAATCATTTAGTAAAATGGCGCGACGGGCCGCGAAATGCTATTAAATTAGTGTTTATAACTCACCTAAAGCTTTTAAAAAAATTTGGGACTATTTATCACACGAAAACAACGTATGTACCTTATCAAACACCGACAGCGAAACCACTAGGATGACCCGATACTCATGAAACTGTTTGCGAAAAATTTAGATTATAGCCATACGTTTATATGGCCGGGGCGCTTAAAAATATTAATTTTATTTACAGTGTAAAATAGTAAAACTTAAAAATATATAACAAATTACAAATGAGTAGCTAAGTAGTTAGAGAAATCTACCTTATTTTGGTGATTATTACATAACAAAACCCAAGCTCAAATAAACATCAACAGAAACAACATATAACACGCTTTTTACAATCTCTTCAAAGCTGTACAATGTACATGTGCACGTGTTATACCGCCGCGCCGAGACCGTGCCACGTCCCTGCACACTGCACGCCTCACGCTGCACGCTGCACGCTGGCTGTCGGTTGCTTCAACTACTTCTACCGCGTCTCCTTCTACGTTACGCGAAAGAAACTATTGTGGTATTTTGTTTAGCTTACAGGTTTAAATATCTCACACAATCACAAACTATTAAAATTATTAAAATTGATGCGGCAACAGGTGTTTCTGCGTGTGTATGTGTTGTGTTGCAACACAAACGAGTAACTACATTTACGTTGCATTTATACAATGCATAGCTAACTAAGCAAGAAGAGCGGAACTTTAAACTTTTTTTACAAAAAATGTGAGTATAAAAATCACATTTTTCAAATTCAATAGGAGCCATTGCGGAGCCATTTGAATTTCCGATTCGAATTTGAAGCGAATCGAATTGGAGCATGCTTTAATCCAAGCGTGCAAATAATAAAAAAAAAACGTTCAATATAATTAAAGTAACTTTTCATGGCAATGCTAAAATAATTATGTTGTTTAGAGTAGAATATGTTATTTATCTGTTATTTATGTATATCGCGTAACGTCGAAGGAGTTAGATATTTTTATTTAACAATTAATTGCATTAGTGTCTGAATGTAATATACAAAGTTGATCGCGAGTAATTGACTAGCATTTATTTATTTGGTTGTAACATATTTTTAAAAGTCGATTCACTTATTTAAATAACAAGATTTGAAGATAACATCACAAAATAATAACAGTACTCGCTTTCAGTGAAGAACAATCAAAATATTAAGTGTATTAAGTTGAAAATTTGTCCTGTTTATTATTTCATGGAATTCTTGAGATACTTGAATTATGTTGTCGAGTAAATTAATATTAGCCAATACTTTGTTGATTTCTTGTTGATGCATTTAATAGCTTCGTCAGTTCAGGACGTGCCAGGTCTCGAATGCACAAACAAATGATAACTGAATCACGGCGGGCATAAACATTTGGGACATAAGCAATACGTAAAAAAAATATTTTTATTTCGTGAATGCCAACATAAAACAATTTAATAATATACGTTCAAGTAAGCTCTAGACTACCTGTTTTATTTACAACACCGAAATCCATGTCGAACAGGTTTACAACGCGGTAATACATTTATCGTCATCGGCTCGCGAACACCCGGGCTCCAACCGACGCGCGACAGCCGGGTGTTCAATACCACTGAGGGGGCGTCGCGAGAAAACCCACACTGAGCCTACTCGAAACATATCTCATCCGAAATATCCACTTTTTACACTCACAATATTAACACTCCAATGCATCTAGGAACGGCTATGCTCCCGTAGATCGCACAATAGGGTCGGCGACCGGGAATCGTCAACATATTTTATTCGATAGCATTTAGCGATCGTAATTCGTGTCGGACTTCGGCACGGGCCGGAACACTCCTCGCACCGAACATCACTACAACTCGGAGAGGTAATCACGTAATCGTCAAATCGATACCATTTCAGTGTTCGAACTGCGCGGGAACCGCCTTTATCGTCACAACGTGTACGGAGACAGCGGCCTCGCTCAGCGCACCAGTCACAACGCGCCGCCGCGGCACCCGCGGGCATCACTCGGTGAAGTAGCGCGCCTTGCCGCCGCACCGCACCACGTCCTCCCACGCTGGAAATGTAACGACATGCATTATAAAGTAGTTTCGGGGCCGAAGGAGAGGGCAACAAAATGGCAAATTTACGTCGGATCGGTCGCAGACTACGAGAACGAGAAAAGATCTATCGGGGCGTCGGATCGAGTTTCGGCGGCTACCTTCTCGGTATCGAGCGTGGCCATCGTGGTCCTTCATAAAAATTCACCGGAAACGACGGAAAATAGACTTATCTCTACACGAGCACCGAAACGGACCTGTACGGGCCCAAACTCGAAGATCGAACCGAAGCCGAACCGAGATCGGGCACCGGACACCGACCGGTCGTCAGCGATGGACCGAACGTAAATCTGTAGAAGTAACAAGCGGCCGTACCGGCGCCCACGTAGTCGACGAGCTGCAGCAGCTGCGGTGGCGGCGGCGCGCGCGGCGGCACGTAGCGCAGCGCCGCGCCCCCTGCGCGCACCGACACCGCGCCCGCCACGCCCGTCGCGTCGCCCGCCCCTGCGTCGCCCGCCGCCTCCGCCGCGTCGGCCGCCTCGCGCACCAGGTCGCAGCGCGCCCGCCGCGGCGCCGCGCCCAGCAGCTGTTCGTTCACGTCGAAGCCGAACGTGACGCCGTCCATGTCGCGCGGCCGTGCCGCCGAGTCGAGTAGCACGACGGGCGGGCGGCGGTCGGCGACCACGTCGGGCGCGGGCGCGGGGGCGGGCGGCGGCGCGGCGGCGGGCTCGGGGCGCTCCTTGCGCGGGCGGGGCGGCGGCGCTCCGGGCTTGTCGCGGGGGCGGCCCGCGCGCGCCGCCAGCGCCGGGTAGTCGCCGTCGGCGGGCGGCGCGGCGGCCGCCTCGCCCTCCGCGTAGAAGTTGCACGACTCGATGAGGTCGGGGATGTTGTGTCGCGTGCGCGCGATGTCCGCGTAGGAGGCGTGAGGCGCGGGCGGCGGGCGCGGCGGCGCGTCGGCCGGCAGCGAGTGCACGGAGTCGAGGTCGTCGTTGGAGTCGTTGCTGCGGTCGGAGGGCGCGCGGCGCGGGGAGGGCTGGCGGGCGCGGCGCGGCGGATCGGCGGCAGCGTCGTCGGGGCGGCGGCGCGGCTTGCGCTTCTTGGTGACCGTCTGGAAGTCGGTGAGCTCGGCGGCGGCGTCGGGAGCGGGGTCGGGCGTCGCGGTGGGAGCGGGGGCGGGTGCGGGCGCCTCGCGGAAGTAGAAAGTGTCGCGCGCGTCGTCGCCCCAGGAGCGTCGCTCGTGTGCGGGGGCGGCGGGAGGGGCGCGCGGCGGGCGCGGCTCGGGCTGGTCGGTGAGGTCCTCGAGTTTGGTGCGCGAGAGCTCCTCGAGCGAGGAGGCGCGCTTGACCTTGGTCTCCTTGTCCTTGCGGCGCTCGGAGGAGCGCTTCTTGCCGGCCTTGTCGTCGCTGTCGTCCTTGTGTTTGGCGCGGCCGAGCTTGTGCCCGCGGGCCGAGTCCGCGTTCGACTCTATAAATCGCAGCACCTCGTTGAGATCCTTGTTCCCCTGGTAGCCGTCGATCTGATGAGACTTAATGACCGTTTCGTTCTTTGAAGATTTTTTCCTTCGAGGTTTCTTGTGTTGACTAGATCCTGAGAGAGGTGAACTGAATCCTTGTACCGCATTGCCATTTTCGTCTAGAGATTTCTGTAAACGGTAGTGCACAGTGAGTATAGGCACCTGAATAGGAAGGAAAAATTATTATTAATAAACAGCGTCCGCCCTCTTAACATCGTAAAAACCATTCACCCCCAAATTATAGCTTTTAAATACATACAGTTTAAAAATGTATCAATTGAAAAGATTAATTTACATGTGACATAAAATTAAATTAACAATTGCAAAGTCCAAGTATTATGTTAGTAAGGAAAAATATTTTTTAATTTATTAGCAATGATTTGTAAACCCCCCTTCCTCGTAATTAAATAGGAGAAATGCTCGCCTTGTATTCGTCGGAGGCGGAGGCGGAGGAGGCGGTGGCGCCGTAGCTGGGTCTCGTCAGCGGCAGACCGTTGAAGTTGCTGGAGATGACGCTGCGCGGCTGCGGGCAACAATTCCACACGTCATGGGACCGGTCGTATACCAGCGGCTCGACGACAATGGTGCCACTATTTAATACTACTTCAAATAATAAAGCGTTACACGCAACATAAATTCGCGTTAGGACCCTTCCATACTTTTCGATCGATACGAAAATGGTACTTATTAAATGCAATTGGCGTTCATTCTTAAGTGATCACCGCCATGTTAGTTTTAAAAATACACGGTACCAGGAAACCTCCCATTTAGTTACTAAATTAATAAGGTATCAATCGGATAAAATGACAATCTATTAATGTTTTACAAATACCCCCCAAACCAGTTTAACCTAACCTTAACAACTTTAACCATTTATAAGAGACCAAGGCATGCAATATTCGACCATAATACGAGCTATTGTCGAGACCTAGCGGCCGTTGTCGAGAGGGGTCGGTCAAGTGGTCAGTTACATGAGTTTATATGTACCTAGGTAAGTTTGAATGAAAGTGGAAGCACCGAAATCACACACCACGAGCACAAAGACTAAGCGGAGACTGAGTGTACCTGCAGGTGCGCGGCGGAGGCGGAGGCCGTGGCGAGGGCGAGGGCGGGGGCGGGGGCAGGGGCGGGGCCGGGCTCGGGGGCGGGCGGCGCGGCGGCGGCGGCCGGCGACCACTCGCCCGTCAGGCTCGCCACGGCGCGGTAGCACGACCCCAGCTGCAGCGGCTGCAGCGGCTGCACCACACACCAGCTTAGTCTACCACTCACACATACACACACTCACGCACACCCGCAACACCATCACCGACGAGCCGCGCTCCACCCAACGAGCACAACTCCGACGCCGACTCATTTGACTCTACACTCAAAATATTAACTTTTCTTTGCCGGGAACTGCTTTATGACACGGTATAATTTATTATCATTGTATCAATCGATTGAAAGTAGTCGGAGTCGTCGAACAAAAATACCTTAATAATAATTTAAATTCACTGCACATGAGTCTTGAAACATCGATCGAAAATTATGCGAAGGAAGTGATTGTCGCAAAGCGAATGCGAAAATTAATAAGACAGGGCATTAATGAATGAACGGATCGCTCACCTTCGGGTCTACTGCCACCGCCGATGAAGTAGAAGACGTCGTGTTGCAACTGGCCACAACCTCCGGTGTTGTGATGCAAGTAAACGGTATAGCGGAATCGACCTGCAGAAATATAAGCGCGGGATAAGTATATTGTGATAGGCAAATATGTCAAATAAAAATATTATAGTAGAATATAAATCCTACCTCCTTACTGCAGTTAAGAGACATTCCTGATGCGGATTTGTCAGTACTATCGCTATACAAAAGCAGTTTGAGAGCACTTTTATTTACAGCATTGTGCTTCTTTGGGTTTTTCTCCAGTGTTTGTGACTCTTTCTTACGTTTACTTTTTTTCTTAGACTTTTTCGTCACAGTGTTATTTGACCCGGATGTGTAGGGTGTAACATTGTTATTGTCTTCTATTTCTTTCAGTGTAACATTATTGTTAGATTTTTGAGAAAGCGTAAAAAAGCTTTGAGGGAGTGTTAGAAAGACGTAAGCATTGTTTGGGAATTCTGCAAATATGAATTTTTCTCTATTCTCGTTTGAATTTTCATTATGTTCTACAACTTTTTCTTTGGCAGTGCTAAGTTCAACCTGAGAAATTTCACTGTTAATCTCGGCTTTAATTCTTCCTTCAGTTCTAATTTCGTTAATCATCTTACAACTTTTTTCACTTACTTTTCTCTCAAAGTTACAACTATCGGGACTATCGTTTTCGAGATTCTTTAAAAATCTTTGTTGCACTGCTAAGTGTTGTAGAAAATCATCTGAATTTCTCGTGTTTTCTTTACGAGGCGGAATATCAGCCAGTTCTATTTCATTATCTTTAGTCACTGAATCAGTAGTGCTTCTTGTCTTAATTAGGTTTTTGGTGTCATGAGTGGCTGTAGAGAGCTTTGGCACTGTTACATTTGTTGGGTTTAGAACTTTAATTTTTGAAGATGACTCTATGCTACGAAGTTCAGCACTCTTGTTTTCAGCAGCCAACTTTTTAGACAACTCATTTGTGGCAGGACGATGACCTTGGTTTGTACAGTTTACATTGTATGATTCTGTACAAGATTCGTGCAAGGTGCACTCTTCATTAAGAATTAGATAATCATTTTCATTGTTGACAATACTTTTATGGAATGTATTTTTTTTGTTAGTTTCATTAGGATGGTTAGTAGAACTTATATTATACTGGAATAAGGAGGAACTTTCAGCCCCTATGGTGGTTTTTCTAAAATTTTTCGGGTTAATAGGCAATGAGCGTGGTGGAACTAAATCGTAACCTACTTGTTCCCTATATTTTTTCTTAAGAATAGCTTCATCGTGCTCATTATCCTTATCATTTTCGAATTTTGTTTCGGACAATTTCTTTGGAATCGTATTTACATCGTAAACCTTATTTTTCAATTCTGTCTGATCGTGACGTATTCCAGTCATTTCGCTGAACTTTGAGACTTTGCTTTTGAGCGGTGACGCCGGGGCGGACCTTTCAATTACTTTTGCTGGGGCATTAGTAGGCATGAAAGAGTTTAACAGCGGTTGAATTCCACTCAAACCATCGTACCAATTGTGAACACTGTTCACCCACTGTTGGCTCATGGGATCGTTCCTGGCCGCCACATTCCGATTCCCCGAGTTTTGTTTTATATATTTGGGATCGTTCGATTGCTTTTGGCCGCGCGGTACACCATTTCTAGCTCCGTCGGGAGCGGGAGGGGGGACGTCGTCGTCCGAACCACCGCCGCCAACGTTGCGAGTCCCGTCGCGTTTGGGTCGGATGGCGTTCAGCAGCTTGGCCTGCGGGGCGTGGGTGTCGGCGGTGGTGGCGAGGTGTGGGCGGAGTGGTCGCGGGTGGCGGGGCGCGGTTACGGGTGTCGTACGCACCTGGTTGGAGGCGGTGGTGGTGGTGACCGCGCGGCCCGAGCACACGCTGCCGCTGCCGATCTCTAGCGTCGCGCGAGCCGTGTACGTCATCGGGAACGTCGGTTTACTCCGTCTGTAATCATCGTATACGGTTAGACCCTACGAGGTGTCGCGGCCTACTCGATAAGTAGCGCGACAAATGCGTCTTACACGAACGCGATGATTATTTCAGAATGCTATTCGTGATGAGGATTTGATGGAACACACACACTAAGTCAAATAACGTACTGAATGCGAGTTTATAGCAACTGAAAGTTCGGGATTGCACTTGAGTGTTCGAATCAAATTGGTACAAAAACGAGTCTAAAGCGCGACCGGTTTTACTTTCTTTTTCAGCATTTCACTGCTAGACATAAGCCTCTCCCAAGGCACGCCACTGAGTTTGATTTTGGGCTCTCCTCCTCCAGATGCCCTCCACCACTCGGCGCAGATCATCGTGCCACTGTCCTGCTGGGCGTCCCACGCAATTTTTTCCCAGACGTGGTCTCTCACTCTATTAGCCGCTTACTGCAACGAAGCTGCGGAGCGCGACATCATATGAATTAGCGTTTACGTTTCGGTTCTGTAGGTCATAACTGGCAGGATCCATAGATCAAACACTGGTCTTCAAGGTCTGTGGTTTGCCTGTATACAATAATACTATAATTCATGTTCATCGGTGTGTTGACATTGGTGATGGGGTGATGTGTTTACCCACAGAGACCTATGAATGGATTGGTGTTAAACAGGGTTCGTATGACTAAATGTCACGTTACCTGGCGAGCAGGTCGAGTTCGGCTAGCGTTAAAACGTCTATACGTATGTACGATGCCATTGTGTTTGTGTGGGTGTGTGTTGGAGTGGGTAAATGTCACGTTACCTGGCGAGCAGGTCGACGTCGGCGGGCGGGTTGGCGTCGCTGGCGGAGACGCGCCGCTCGGCGAGCGGCGGTGGGTTGACGCAGCGCACCGTCGCCAGGTACCCGCCGCGCTGCGGCTCCTCGCTCATGAGGGACGCTGGCGACAGATTACTCTATTATTAACGCTTCATAACACCTGAGTAGCGCAGTGGTTCAGACACTTCAGATACCTTGCGCTGGCCGAAGCGTTCTGGGGCAAATTAATGACCTAATATTTTTGACTTATTATATATACCTAACAGTTATACTTTATCTATCAGCAGTCAGCATGGAGCGTATCAGAGAAAAAAAAATTATTCATACAATGTATATGGGTATATGTATTTACATCTATCGTACGCTGTCGAAACCGGTTTTGTCTGTGTTGGCGAGCGTAAGGTTCATTTGTTTGGCTCGATCTAGTTTTCCTAGCGACGTCTCTCTATGCCACCCTATTAAGTTGGTCGGGCAGGTCACGCTAGGTGCTGTAAGATACGCAACGTCGTGACCAAGGACACCATCGTCAAAGCATTCGTACGGTAAATGTCAGTCATTACAATGTCATATGACAGTCTGTCTGACATTTTCCCATGCTATGGCTCACGTTAACTATGCGAATTTTTTTTAACGATAGTATTCACGGTCCGGGCAAAGAAGTTGGCTTAGTCGTACATGTGTCGACGCCGGAGGGCAGGCTGCCGCCGTGGTGCGCGCGCGCGGAGACCTGCGCGGGCGGCGCGGCGCGCGGACGGCGCGGCGCGGGCAGGCCGGCGGGCTCGGCCGCCATGGCCGCCACCAGGTCCTGCAGGCTGTTGGACTGCAGCTCGCGCCGCGCCCGGCCCGCGCCGCGCCGCGCCCGCCCGGCGCTCAGCCCGCGCGCCGCCGAGCACGCCGCCTCGCACGCCTGCTCGTCCTGCTCCACCTCGTGCAGCAACTCCTGTAACAAACAAACAAATTATTTACAATCGATTCTTTTTATCATATTTATCAAGTTATAAACTATTTGCGTAGAATATTTCATCCAAATCCATATTGCTGTTTTCTTCTTTTTAATACCTACTGAATATGAATTATTGTAATACTGATAACAACACGATCCTTGAGACATCAAATCCAGATTTAAATTGGGAACAATGGCCTCAATTTTGAACGCTAAGTAATCAGTTTGTGAACTGAGTAAAAACTGAGCTGTATCTTTAAGTTTGCCGTATGTCATTACTTTCCAGAATTCATTCCTTATTATATGATTTTATTTTCAAAATCAAAGGATTCGATGACTGACTAGGCATATTGATTTTTAAAAAATGTACAATGATGCAGTTTTAGTTTTCATCAAAATCGGGCCCCAGATTCGTTTGAGTAGATCAGTAACACATTAAAGACCCACTACAGGGTCGGATCGCCTCTCACAATGAGAGCCCACCATTTGAGTATTTTCCGCTATTTCCCGTACTGCCCCATAGTTTCGGATTTCCTCATCCATGCACACTTGAAAAACCTGTATTACGCATTTACTGCTTTAGTGTACTAATTTGCATATCTTGGTAAGCCAAATATGAACTGAAGTGGCCTTAATGAGGCTTAACCTAAACATACTAATTTAATTAATGAACCAATGTGGCGAGTGAAAACTGTGCATAATTAATCAAGGGGAATTACTGATCTAATCCCATGCAATAAATACTTATGTGCCTAAGTAACACTTTAATTAACGCACTGCATTAGATGTGTTCTGACTAAATATTGCTAGCTCATCAATCATAATTACTGTTTTCTTGACCTGGCTATGGCTTTAAATTAACATTAGAGAGCAGCGCACGACCCGGCAAACATCTGATTCTGTCGCTTAATGATGATACCATGTGAAGATAACGTAAAATGTTTGACGTTAGTCTGATTTAAGCAGTGACCAGTTGAATGAAACGGAAAATAGTTCAGTTTTATGTTTCAGCATGTTAAGCCTATGGGCTGCCAAAATTCATCAAAGGCCATTTGGGTGGTTTGACACAGATTGGCTACTAGAACCAAACCACAGCGGAGCAGCATGGTGTTATAAGTCCAGAAATGCCCCTTTTCAAGAATAAACTGTTCCCAGCAAAAGAACATAAAAAGGTGTATAAGAATGTTTATTTCGTTGCTACATCTTCAATAATAATATTGCAATGTAATCAAGTATAATTAATGCCTTTCAAGGCCTTAAATAAAACTACCTACTAGACTTGTAATATGTACTTGCAATTGACTAATACTGGAAAAACATACTTTTATTAACTACTAGGGAAGGCCTGTACAAGACTTTTTCATGGATTGAGGAAAAACCTGTAAGTAATAGAGATATATTTATACATAAATACCCCAAACAAATGTTTTAAATGTAATTATCTTTATCTAATTAAAAAAAATATTTGTGTATGCTTTAAAAACCAAAAAAGTTCTGCAAAGATTGAGCTTAAATTTTGTCACATTCACAATTCACCTCAAGAATTGTTTATCTATTTTTATCGGGTTTGTGATAAAAGGATATTGTTCATTTTTCTGTAGGCGAAATTTTTATAAATGAGCTTTTTTAAGTAATTTACCTTAATTGACTCCGACATTGCACTTATCCTTATAAATATAGTATATTATATCGTATTGTAATATAAATTATACAGTTAAGTAAACTATTAAATATACCAATAGAATAGTAATACCTTGAAGAGACTGCTCTTCCCTTCCCGATCTTTGGGGCACTTGTATGTGATAGCCTCATCTAGCAGTGCGCGAAGCTGTCCATCGTCCAATGTCTCCACATGTTTGTTCTGGAACAAGGACATTTAAATAAATATAATAAACTACACTTTGCTCGCGTCTTCATCCACGTGGATTTTAAAATTTGGTCCAGAAAGGGATAAAAAGTATTCTATATGTTAGTACAGGTTATAAACTATGTGTATAAATCGCATAAATATAAATCTGTTCAGCCATTTTTGAGTGAAGGAAAAACAAATATCCATCCATCCTCACAAACATTCACATTTTTAATAGTATATATAGGATAGGACAGATGAATCACCCTACTACACAGTTTCCTGCCCTCCTCCCCTCCACATAAATTCCCTACAAAGGTTGTGTCACCTATACACAACATAGGTATATTTTCGAAGTTTCCCCAAGTACGCCGTTATTATAATAATAAACAAAATCTATTTCGCTTCGAGATAACAGTTATCGGTATCACTTATGCTTGTTTGCTAGTTACATCACAGTGACTGTTTGTTGTCAATAGACTATGGAAAGCAAGGCCGTGCATTTAAACAATTATGTATGTATGTATATACAAATAAATAAAATCAAAGTTTCACGACAAAGTGAAATGTCAAAATAAGTACAGTGGTCAATACATCAATTTGTCTGTTCGAGCTTATTTCCAAAAGGTTGGAACAATCCCTACAGGACGTCACTGCCAGATAAGGTGACGTGTATTATGAGGTTATTCAAACTACTTTATGTCACAAAACTTAGGGTTCTGTATAAGTGTAATGAATAAGTAATAAGGACTAATTATCATCTTTAACCTGAATTCTAAGTTAAGCTGTTTATAAAGCTGGTCAGTCTTATAATTATTATATACATACAGTGGAGTTGTGGATAGTATCCATACCATGGATTTCCCAGTATTGAATGTGTAAGTGACAGAGTAGGTAGTAGTGACAGAGTGACTTTCAAACGCATTTACTATTTCTCACTTGTTTTTAAGTTTATGGCTTAATGTTAAAATACGAGTACATTTCAATGTATTTTTACACACAGAGCCAAAAATTGATTATCAAGAGCACAAATCAAAGCCCTGCCAATCAAGTTTTATGTTTTATATGTCTCGAAGAACCAATACATTACATAGTACATTAGCTAATCGTTTTTCAATTTTTTCAATCCATACATGTATAAAAATAGATTCAATCTTCCTAGTAGACCACAAACAAATTGAAATCTAAGGCAGCTTAAATCTTGACCAACACTAACCTAAATTGCAAAAACACTTATCAATAACATAATATAAAGTTAAAATGAGAATTGCTATCGTTGTGCGGCGAGGTTAGAAAATAAAATATTATATCGGTACGCGAATGTTATCAGCTAACCTCTCGGTCACCACGGTCCACGGTGCCACGGTCACCAACAATAATAACATATTTTTAGGGTTCCGCAGGTCTACTGTTTATGTTAATGTAAATATACTCCTAAATTCCTAATATGCTCCACAAATGTACATGTGCAACATGCGCATGTGTACCACACACATGTCAAATTTCCACATAATATAATATCAGAAATTCCGCATGTGCTCGCCATAATATTATGTACAGAAATCCACACCTTTTCACATATTATGCTCCAAAATTCCGCATGGTCTCCACATAAGTACAGAAAATCGCAAGCGACAAATTTTGCTCAAATGTGCATGCGCATATTAGAAAAATCTAGCACATGTGCTCCACATAATATTATGATCAGAATTTCTGATGCTTTCATGCGCTCCACACGGTTCATGTTCCTCATCTCGGAGTGCCAAATTCAAGGGCAGATGGTAGGCTAGTATGTTTTTATAGTTATGAAGTATTAGTGGAATTGTAGAACTTAAATTGAATGTAATATTTGGTTCTGTTTCAGAACCCTTAGCGCGCGCACGACGATTCACTTTTATTGAATGATTATTTTACGTACATAACAATGATTGCGATCGCTGACGTTGTCATCAAAGATTTTGATCTATAACTGTACATAAAACTTTAATATCATGTCTAGATATTACATAATAATGTAACTACAGTGAATATTTGTCAGGGCGGCTAAATAGATAATAGATTTTTAATTTTTAATGCTATAACGGCTGAATATTATAGGACACCCTTTTTACCGACTTCAAAAAAGGAGGTTATCAATTCAACACGTATGTATGTAATATTAACGGAACTGCACAATATTTACATATGTATGTTGCGTCTATAACGGCTTCCAAACAAGTGTACCAAATTTCATAGGTGTATGTATGAATGTAGATATGTTTGTCCTCACATAATTATCTCCGAAACTAATTGACGGATCAGGATCGTTATTTTTTTGTTCGTTTGCATTTTTTAACCCTCGACGCAAAAGAAGGAGTGTTATAATAAGTTTGACGTGTCTGTCTGTCTGCATTGTATGTGGCACAGTAGCTCGCGAATGGATAAAGCGATTTCAATTTAGTTTTTTTTATGAATGGTGAGTTACGGTGAGTGCTCTTAGACATGTCTGATGAAAATCGGTTGAGTCGTTTAAAAGTTGTGGGGGGTGAAAGTGGGGTAGAATAACCGAATGTCTGCAAATATAATCGAGTGGGGTCTCAAATGAAAGCGCATCACGTGTACATTACAAAATAATAATTCAATGAAAATCGGTTGAGCCCTGAAAAAACTCTGGGGGTAAAAGTAGGGTAAATACCCAATATCTGCAAATACCTATATTATTGTGTCGGTGTTTTTTTTTTAATTTTTAATTTAATTGATTATAACAAATGTTAGTCAGCAAACGCGTGAGCAAGTATAGAAGAGCAATGATTTTGTTGGGTGTTCCACTCGATTGCGTATCGATTCATTATAGCCAAGGTTGCCAGTTAACAACAGAGCGTGTAAATCTTAAAGGACTACTGTTTTGTTTCGTTGCCGTTTTACTGCGATGTAGTTACTACTGTGTTGTTATTTGTGTTTTTTTTACAATCGTAAGCGAGCGTCTGGTTTGCGGAAGTTGAAGGCAATCTAGTCGAGATTAAAATTGCATGTGTATTTAAATTGTAAGTAAACCGCTGAGTGCTAGGATAATTGCCTATTTTTTTTCTCACCGGCATAATATGCCTATTTTGTTATTGGCCAATCCAATAAATTTATCAATATTACTTACGCATTGAACTTAACAATTATACAGTTTAAATTACAATTGACTTAGTATTGCTCAAAGGACTCGGAACAGGACAGAGGGGTCTTATGAAAAGACCTATAATTATGTAGATTTACAGTTGGATTTCTAAATTGTTTTCAATCATTTCCATGATTTCTATAGCTCAAGGTACCTTTATACTGAATGTCATTAACCTTTCAAGCAACAATAAAGATTGTAATAAAATTATCCCTTTTATCGGCAAAACCAGTAGGTACCACAAATGCCTAAAACCAACTAGTTACGAATTCGTTTGCAGCATATTATTATCATTGAGACATAACGACGCCAATAAACTCATAACAATACGATAAGAACACAGGTTTAGGTGTAATGGTGACATCAAATAAATGTGAAACAGGATATTATATATTTCCGATGTAAAGCGTGGAAAGGTATGAACATTGGCGCACACTTCGAGACACGCAGTCTTGTGGCGGCGACGCGACGTGTAATGTAATGGCGAACCCACAAAATCAAGCTGATTCAGTTAAGGCCTTGTCCTATTTGGCTGTTGCAATACGACACAACCAACGCGACAAATTTTAAACACGGGTTGAATGGAGCTGTAAATAACAAGTCTGCTTTCTTGGACCGCCGCCATATTGGGTTTAGAATGACGTCACTTGCTTTTACTACTAATGCACTAACCGTGCATTTTAAATCCAAACTAAACGGATATGTAAAATATCATCTCAATCGGTTAAGGATAACTGCTTTAAAATTGAACCGAACATACACACGTATGTGCAAAAATTTCAAGTAATGTAAGGTTTAAATAGCTTAAATCCTATTTAATATAATAATAATAATAGCTAATCCAAACGTAGGTACCTACTACAAATCTAGTAGCCGTTTGTTATTTCCGGTAACAAAGATGCGAATTATTAGTGCATCAAGTCCATTTTCAATATCAGACAGTGGTACGTTCCTTTTTAGAGGTTGAAAGTGATAACCATCGGTCGCAGTGACTAGTAGTGAAACTCGTAACAATACGATAGGGCACGTGGACAGGTGCCAAAATTGACGAACAATTTATTTAAGAGACACAGTCTTCATAACAGTTGTCGCGCAACGGGACGCATAATGTAATGGCCAACCCACATATTTATCTAAACAGTTAACATGAGATTTGATACTGAAACCAACACGGCTGCAAATTAAGCTAACATGTGTGGATGCTGGAAAAATAAATTTGAATGCGATGATATGTGTATTCCGATGTAACGTGTGGAAAGGTGCCAAGTTGACGCACACTTTACGAGACACGCAGTCTTGTGGCGACGACGCGACGTGCAATGTAATGGTTTACCCACAAAATGTAGTGTATCTTTTAGTATGGGGTTTAAGTGATTGAGACTGACTGATTATCCATAATAGGCATGATGACTAATTTTCAAAAACTCTTCTATGATATTCAGAAGTTTCTATTATGTCTAAAATATATCATATTTTTGTAGAAAATTAAGGTTTTTGTGCAATAAAAGTACATTTAAATTTTACGTAAGTTACAAATTCATTCCAAAACGCTCGCCTGTGTCATGGCGTCTGTCATTGCGCCACGGCTCAGTAAAAAATGCCAGATCGCGTATAATATGCTTACGAAAAAAATGACGTTAACTAAGACGTGACGTAAATTGACGTAATTCGATTTAATGGGTGTTTAACATTAATCATTAATCAACATCAATTTTGTACATTTATTTTAACAAATAAATTATTAATCTCGACATTAATAAGAGAATAAATACATGTTTCAAAATCTTTGAATCCTATTTCATTAGATCAGATAAATATTTTGGCGATACTTGATTACTGTCATCATGCCTATTGTGTATACAAAGCAAACGCAAAGCATGTAGACTCTCTCGCTAGTCGCTAGCCTATTAAAACAAACTAGCCAAGCTTAGCCACCTTAGCTTAGTTCTTCTCGAAGTATACAGTCATATTATGTAGCTGCGAATAAAGCTTCTAAATGGACATGTGCTAGTAATATGGGGACCCCTTCAACATTTTTGACACATTTTAATAAACTATAGTCTAAAATGCCGACTTAGATCGACCCTTATCGTATCAGTTTTCCCAATTGTTGACAATGCAATGTCTGAAATAATAATGTATTTGGGGGACACCCAATTTCTTGAGTGCCTTACAATGTACAATGTTGAAGTTGACTGTCAATTGTACTGTCTACAAAAGACATTAATAAGATTATATAATTATAATGAAGCACCTCATTACCTCAGAAGAAACAATTGCTATCAAAAATTATCATTATTAATGTGATCGTAATTTCGATATTGAATTACTATCTGGAGTGAAATTCTAAGTTTTCTGGCTGGTGAACTACTGGCTGTTTGTTACACGACGAGATACTTAAAATTACTTAATATTGAAACAAATTATTCGAAACACATTTCATAGTAGGTACAGTTCACATGTTTAAATAATATGTATAAATTTCGCAAGCCTTTTAGAATAGGCATGATGACTAATTTTCAAAAACTCTTCTATGATATTCAGAAGTTTCTATTATGTCTAAAATATATCATATTTTTGTAGAAAATTAAGGTTTTTGTGTAATAAAAGTACGTTTAAATTTTAAGTTTCAAATTCGGTCCAAAACGCGCGCCCGTGTCATGACGTCTGTCATTGCGCCACGGCTCAGTAAAAAATGACAGATCGCGTATAATATGCTTACGAAAAAAATGACGTTAACTAAGACGTGACGTAATTTGACGTAATTCGATCTGATGGGTGTTTTAGCTATCATGGCGGATTGTTGTATTTTGTAGATTTATTTTAACAAATAAATTATTAATCTCGACATTAATAAGAGAATAAATACATGTTTCAAAATCTTTGAATCCTATTTCATTAGATCAGATAAATATTTTGGCGATACTTGATTACTGTCATCATGCCTATTGACCATGAATTTAATGTTGTTCATTAAACTTCTTATAATACCACAGCATAGAGCGTGGTTTTACATTCGTACCTAAAAACAATTATTACGAATGTGGTGTATTTACGGAGAAAGATCTCAACAGTTTATTATTTCCTTAGCAAATCCTCTAATTTAGGGATTACACGCCTACTTTTTAACCAGAAAACGGATTTAATGATTTGTTCCATTAGATGTTAACGTAAGTATAAAGAACACATAGACAACACATTAAATTCCCAAAAAATATTTATCTTGACTGAATAGGGAATTTCACACCATGCAAGGAAAAATCCAATATTGATAGATTTTGCTAAAAGCAAGTGAAAAATGGTGATTTCTGTTCTGAAAAATGTAGTATACATTTATTATTTCAATTTTAAAATTCAGGTTTGTTAATCTGATTTTCAAATGTCAAAAACGCTACACGCCATGAAAGCTATGGGCGTGACGTCATTAGCTGTGTAAATAAACAATGGAGTCTTTGTTGACCTGTATTTCTTATTGATAATTTGCGATTTCTCAGTTTTCTTGAACACCGCCACGAGACACAAACGATAAGGACTGTATCTCATTTTGTTTTTGCAAAAATAACTTTCTTCCTTTACTGAGATGTCATATGAGATGTATTGTTTACACTGCGAGTGAGGTCACTAGTATGGCCGCAGCGCCGAGACGGCCGAGACCGTGTTTTCGCGGGGATTTTTGAAATTTAAATTGAAAAGTCTTTTACATAATATTAGTTTGCAAAAAATTGTTTTACTATTTTTATGGGTTTTTATGACTTACGAATTCATATAAAAAGCTTTTTAACATAGGCCGTAATACCCTATTGATATTATTGTCGAACAGTTACTTGTATAAATGTATGTGGTTACATGTCTTGAATGTGGTGAACAAACGGCGTGTGAAACTAACCGAACAGAATTTTTAAGACGTTTTTTTCCTATAATTAACTCTTTATGCATAATTATTTATTAAGTACCAAAACAATGTCATGGCAAGAGGATATCTTGACTTGCGTAATATTTAAACTGAACTAATAAATAGATTATTACAACATTTATGCAACACTTTTCTTATACTCGAGTGCTATGGTGATGTTTAAATTAAGCGAAATCCATTGTGATGGCCAATTGCCAAACGTTTATCAGAGTTTACAAAAAAAAAGGTAGCTTAAGTGCGGCTTTCCGATGAAAATCCATTGATTTACGGAGTTTGGATCCTGCTAAATTTAAAATTAAAATTCAGTTGTTAATTACGTACAAATTTATAAGGATTCTTTTTTCTTTTGGTTTGAGAAAGAGCGGAGCCGAAATGTGTGAAAGACCATTTTTAGAACCTACTTGAAAATATATTCGACGAATACATTTCACAACGACAAATAGGTAGGTATAACGAACTGTAAATGTATGTACTTATCAATTTCATTCGACTGACCGCGCAGGCTTAGAAATGGAAACCCTTAAAAGGCCAGAGGTCAGATTTGGACGTCGTGATTTATTTACAGAGACATCTGTTTCATTCATACCCATAATAAAATAGATGAACAATCTGTTGAATGTAGTTCAGATGAATCACGTTACGTAGAGGTGAGGATTGGATCCATACGCGGCCTCGGCCGTGCTCCGGTCAGGGCCGGGCCAGGAGCCTTGGAGGACGGGTACGCAAATCGATGAACCGCCCTTGTCCCGTAAATACGCACTTCCGAATCTCAAAAAAGTAACGAATTCACTTGTAGCAAGTATTTCACAAATTCTCCCCCTAGCTTAAAAAGTCATCGAAACTTTATTGTTCCCGATTTTGTAAGTCCTCCCGAAAATTTTTGGAGCCGAAGCAATTACAAGTTTCGAATACCGAATCAAGTTGAAACAATGAAACGACCGCGTTATGTTAGGGATTGCGCGTCTAATTTATAGCGAATTCCTTGAAATTTTTAGGATCTAAATAGAGATGCGCTAGATATTTTTACGATAAACTGCAGTGTTGGAGGATTGCCAATTAGTTTTTGAGGTTCTGCAGGTAGGAATGTTTGGTCACACGGCCAAAGATTTCAGCATAACGAAAAATGTACGAAATATTTCCAATTCGCCATTCGGAATACATTTAATGTTTTCAAAGTATACCTGTAAAATTTATGTAGATTATGCTTTTATTCGTAGTTAATAGAATATTTACAGTTATAAAAAATACAGTAAAATCACACAAAAATGGCGCGTTGAACATAATACGATACATTGGGTGCCTAATACATTGTGTGGTTAAATGATGAAGAGCTTTCAGTAGGCCTAAATGCTTCATATTGTATTGCAAAAATAGAGTAATGTAGCAAAAATAAGTAGTTGCAGTATTGCATGTGGTGAGACATGGACTAAAAATAAAGTGCGAAATCCCGTCACACATTTGTGATTCACCAACATTGCGGCACCTACGAATCAGAATCTGCAAAACTGTTACGACAAGTTGATGCAAAGACATTATAAATACAACAGCTTAAATGAGGGATCAACCTTAACTGCCTATCGTAGGGACCTGAAACTTGGAGGGTGTGTTCTTTTTATGTTAATAATAAGTTAAGCAAAATTATTTTAGCGCAGCTAAGCCTGCCGGGTGAGCTAGTATGTATATCTATTAGTATAAGATCCCGGTATACAACGACCTTCACCGACTTGTTTATTTGATGAAACGTATTTTATAGTCAATTTAATATGTCAATAAATATGGGTATGGCATATGGGTTCCCTAACAAATTTCAGTCCGGGATACGATTAATTAATAATTAAGAAAAAAATTTTTTTTAAACATTTCACCGGTTTGATTATTAAACAAATCCTATACCAATCGAAAGTATGCTGCCCATAGAATATGCAAACGTTAGGTTGTCTATTTTTTTCCGGTCACAACCCTCAGGTTGCCAGGTATAACAGGTAAATCCACAGTAATAGCATTTGCACCGGTCTGATTATTGAATGAAAATAAAGATCATTTTATTATGAACACGGTGGTATATATATGGTTGCCAGCGAAAAATCAGTCCCGAATTACGGTTGTCGAATTTAGAAAATTGAAATATTGCTGCGAGTAAATATGTGCGAGTGAGAGGTCCCAACCAACCATCCAAAATATATATAAAAAACGGTTTTTTCGACCCTAATGCGTGGGAACAGCAGATTTTTAGTCACGATTTAGTTGTTAGATTGTGAAAATTGTTCAGTTTGATCAATCCCCTTTTTAACCCCCGAGGGGTGTTATAAGTTTGACGTGTCTGTCTGTCTGTATTGTCTGTGGCACCGTAGCTCGCGAACAGATGAAGCGATTTCAATTTAGTTTTTTTTTGTATGAAAGGTGAGTTACGGCCGAGTGTTCTTAGACATGTTTGATGAAAGTCGGTTGAGTTGTTTAAAAGTTGTGGGGGGTAAAAGTGGGGAAGAATAATCGAACGTCTGCAAATATTATCGAGTGGAATCTCAAATGAAAGCGCATCACGTGCACATTACAAAATAATATATTTAATATTATCGATTTATTACTTATGACGTAGTCATGTTGTACTTTCAATAATATGTATCTAATATCATCTAAGATTGTTAAAAAAAACTAAAAAATTGCTTTTGCAAATTCCATATGAGTAACTTTCATGCCAAAACTGCCCAAAATATTTAAAATAAAAATAAAATGAATTTTATTGTAAAAATTACATAAATAAAAAAAAAATCTTATTTTGCAAATTGAAAAACGGAATAATTTTATCAAATTACTGTATTGTCATCGGTCCTCGATAAATCTACAAAGTTTGAACGAAATCTGGCCGTTTAAAGTGGGTCAAAATCGCGCCCAAAGGAGTCGCCTAGTCGGTTACAAACATACCACTGAGAGCCCACCACTGCAGCGTCGGGTCTACCCTGCAGTGGGCCACTACTCGTATTAGGATAAAGACACTTGCCGTAGTTGCCGTACAGTTCTATGACCTGTGCCGTGAGGATGAACACTATCTTCAAAGTATTCTTAGTTACAGTATGTATGTTATTAGTATGTCTTATCATATTATAGTTATACTACTGGCAGTTCGCTACGATTACCTACTACATATACGAAACTGCGTAAGTTCATGCTCGAGGCATTGTTTATGTAGGAATGCTTTTAGAATCTAAGAGATTTTAGTGACAGTTGGAGAGCGTGCAATGACCAGCAATGAGATGGCGACGTCGCTGCGGCGTGACGGCATGACGGCTCAGCACAATGCGGCGCCAGGGCTTCCGTTACGCGTAAACCTACACCGCCGCTGCGCCGCCTACCGCCATACAGTAAATATTGTTAATAGTAATGATTCTTTTTATTCAGTAAAGATAGATAAAATACCACATCATACTGGTAACTAATAAATATTTCTAATTTCTCTAAGAAAACCCCTAATGGGTGGGTGTCTACAGTCAATTCATTTTATTTTTTTGGGAAAATAATACCAGTTCCCGCTACTCTATTTTTGCGGAAAACAAAAGCGGAACCAAAAAGTCCCCTTAAATTAGGTGTTCAAATTTTGATATACTGACTTGACATATCCTACAACTTTTATAAACGTGAAAGCTGTGAGGATGGATGGAAATTTGTAACTCTTTCAAGCAAAAATGGTTGAACAGATTTGGATGAAATTAGGTATACAATATACGAAGTTTATAACCTTGATTAACATTTTGGATACTCTTTATCCCTCCCTGGACAAAGTTCTAAAATCCACGCGGACGAAGCCGTGGGCAACGTCTAGTAAATTATAAGTCTTTGGTACTTGGTCTACAAAAATTTTCAACATGCACAATGTGGCGCCAGGGCTCCCGTTCCGCGTAAGCCTACACCGGCGCTCTCGCCGCGCCATTGTCGCCACCAGCGCTCCACCACAAGACACAACGCGGCCGCAGTCACTCGATACATTTATGTGTGTCAGCCGACCACAGTGGGCACACCAGCTGGATCACCAAACGTCGCGGTATTTCTTTACAGGTTTAGAATAATTTAATTCAACATCATTAGTTACTTAATTTTTCTGGTAGTGTACCAAGGATTTGACGAATTAAATAATAAAATATCTACATAAAAGGGTATATAGGACATAGAGAACTTTAAACTTTTACAAAAAATTAAAGATCTCTAATTTTAGGTGTTCATTTTTGATATCCTAACAATCAATCTAGACATAATATTATAACCTTTAATCCTTCTCTAACAAAATTCTAAAGTTCAAGCATACAAAGTAGCAGATAGACAATATTATAAAAAAGAATGTGCATTGTGCATGGCTAACTGTCACTTCAGCCAATCTTTTTTCTTTCAGGGGGATTCAGCTTCTTGCCAGGTACGCAATAACCACACAAGCAGGCATATTTTAGCCTTTTTATCAGCCACAGTTACAGCATGAAAGCTAGAGACTGGAACGTTTGATTACATGTTTTGCCTAGTAAGAATAGTTATGCTCATCGTGGGGTATGTGTGTCCCGCCCACATGTCCATTCTATTACTATTGTTTTCTATAATTTGTCCCCACAAAAATAAATTTTAATAAAACACTAATTTTCACATTAATATAAAAGTAGTAAGATTGTTCAAGTATACACATGATTCATATGTGTGCCAGTGTAGCACATCCGTATCTGCCGTATAAATTACATGGGCCCCTGGCACACGGGGCCTCAACGTGTGTGACCAAGTTTTATTTAATTAATAAATAATGATGATGTAATGAATATGTAAATATTTCTTTTAATTTTATGCAAACATTATGTTTCTTTTGTGGGAAATCTTTACCCTTCCTATGGCGGTGATATAGTCCAGTGGCTTAGAATTTCCCTCCGATTGAGGGCTCTGGGGTTAAAATCCCAGAGCACTAATGAATTATTAAAAAAAGTTATGTGTGCTTTATAAAAATTAAATATCACCTGCTGTTACAGGAAAACTTACTTTTAAAATTGATTACTATATTAATTTAAAAAAAAAATGCTTTTTTTACGTAAAACCTACAAACATACATTATACGTTTTAAAAAGGGCTTATTCTTGAGATATCTGATTTCAATTTTGGACTTTCCATTTTTTTATATATTATGTATAATAATATGGTTGCATCCAGTTAGCTATCAATAAACTAACTGCAGTAAAATGACTTGACAAATACATGATGTTGTTAGAGCTAAGAAGATAGATGATGGCTGCTCAAACACAGCACACACATAATTGTTTGTGTAAAGTGTATCAGTAATCCACTCTATATAGTGCTGCCAACCAACATCCTGCCTCTCCACACAACAATCCAACCTTTAAAATACATTAAAATCCTTCACTTCTACAGTACATAATTCATAATGAGTAATGGTATAGTTGCCGTCACAAGTGGTGAGCAGAACTTTCATTGGTCGGTTTGACATTGACTGCGCTGCAGTGCACACGATTGGTTCAACAAACATCAGTTCGTCAGTGTGCGTCGTCTATTGGTCCAGCACATTTTTTCGGCTGCTGTACATTGGCTGAAAGTATACAATATCCCTACCACTGATAATCTGCGCTCACGACTCATGACGGTTACTATATTAGGTGTCATAATTATTTGATAAGTCTTCTTATATTCTATACCTTTAAAAAGTATTGTTTTCAATTATAGAGATTCAATGAACATCAAATATTTTTGAGTTTGCCCTAATGACAAAGATTTATTAAAATATTATTCACTTTGGCCATAGAAACTGGCTGGCTCAGTAACAATTGATTGGATTGCACAATAAATAGCACTTAAAAACTCATAAGATTACCTTGATACAGAGCATAATATTTTTTATTTAGTAATATGTAACAGAAAGTCGAATGCAGTAGGTAGTGCATACGTTAGGCTTAGGCCTAAATATTATTTTTGACGTTTCGCCATTTTCACCTGTGAACTTTTGAGCACATAACTCCATCACCAGTGAGCAGAAACAATGTCAAAGTCCAAAAATAAACAAAATCTGTCTCAAACTCCAAGAGATGTTTAAAGTAACAATCGTGGATATCTGTAAAGAACTACCGACGGAATTTAAGATACAAGGGATCGACTTACCTCGGCTTCGGCGCTACCCGACGTTGTAGAAACTTTGTGGTCTTGATTTGTTTGCTGGTCTTTAACTATGTTATATAGAACTTTTGAATCGTCACTACATGGAGCAGTAACGTTTTTATCCGGAGCTTTTGGTTCCTTATCATACTCCGGTGGAGGAGCCATCTTGAAGGAAGAGTAGACAGATGACACAAGTCTTATGACTTTAGCACACTTGATCACTCTCTACCTCTTTTATACAATTTCTATTATTTAGCTATATAATCATGATGATTGTGTTGTTTTACTATGACACATCTAAAATTTTAACAATAAACCGAACCGAAATCATCATTTTCGACAGATTGTACCTAACATTTATACAATTAGCGAAATAATGATGACTTATCTACAAGGGCGCCACCTGCAACCAGAAAAGCAAAAGCAAAACCCATAGCATAGACGACAGATTAAACATAAATACATTTTTATTTTCTGCCAGTAATGTGCAAGTGTAGATAAATAATATGGATAAATCTATTTTATTGTTACTTGGAAAATATTGCTTCCACCACAATTAATAATAACTTCTTTACTTTAACCAAATAGTGTACATCAGTAGATACATTGAATCGTTTCTATTTAAATTTTGCAAGGAAATGTAACATAAAAGAATTATATTAGCTTACAGACCACTATGAAATTCTCAATGCAAATTATTGTAATACCGATAATTTTAAAAATATGATAATAATTTCAAAAAAGGCTAATGTTCTTGTCAACTTCTAACTAAAATTTGTTTATTTGGTTTTAATAACTTCAAGTATTATTATTATAATGCGAACAATAATTTCAGTCTCAACTCTCAATATTTAAAAAAAAATACCATAGACTTCATGCCATTTTTAAATACCAAGGTAATAAGTTATAAGGTAGGTAATTAAGCCTTTTATTTATTTTTTAAAGTTATAGAAAAATATTGAAAATGCAAATTAAAAAAACATTATTTTTTTATTTCGATCGTATATCAATCAAGCTGTTCCATTGAGTTCCATTGAAGTTTATGGTGTGATATGTCAACTTGACACATGACAGTAGACGTCAGTGTTGTTTTGTTGGGCATCGACACTGACAACTTTCATTGATTTGATTAATTTTCTTGCGCATTTTTAATCAGCTTCTGCTTCTGCCATAAATACTAATATAAACAAGGCTTCTGTAGCCATTTCAAGTTAGTTTTACAATAAGCAGTAAAATAGTAGTGCGGTATTAATTGGTAGCAAATAATTATCTTTCCGCATACCAAAATGGCTGAAACAAGGGAAAATATATTCCTTTTTGTGCCTAACATCATCGGTGAGTTAATATCATTTCTATATTTATTTAGGATTTACACCGACTACGGATAACACGATGTATGACTTGCTTTTCAGGATTTGCGCGAATTATTTTGGCGTTGATAGCTTTCTACTTCATGCCAACCCATTGCATATTGTCGTGTACATGCTATATCACATCGGCTCTCTTGGACGCGGTGGACGGCCATGCTGCGAGATATTTCAATCAAAGTAAGTGAAGTTGTAAGGGATCGCTTAATTGAATTACCTAAGCTTTTTAAGTGATTACTTTAATATAATTATTGTACCTTGTAGTCACTGAACATGAATTTTAATGGCAGTTACTTGTTAATGTTTATTTCTTGTTACACATAAAATAAAAACGAAATTTAGCTTCAATGTAAAGTAAAACCTATGAGATATTGAATTAAGATCTCTAATATGATCTTTAACTGTTTATTGTTACTTTCCATATAATATAATGATGCATATTGCCAAAAAATATAAAAACTTAGTAAAGCTTTGTTGTAATCTTCTCTCAACTCACTCCACTCGGTCTTGTTATTGCTATTTCTGAAATCAACAGACAGACCCCACCTTAGTGCATTGGTCCACCTAACTAGACTATTATTATTACCATAATTATTATTGTTTACTCTGGAAATTCTTATCTGTATAAACCAAGCAGAACTTTGTTATCTATGTTTTGCCTTAAGGTTGATTGTCAGAGAGTAATATATTGCAAAATATGCAGTTGTACACAATAATTGAGTAAACTTTTTTATTATGTTTCCAAGAGATTTTAAATAATGTAATATTTTAAGCTAAATTTTTAGCTTGTAAATTGAGTTGAGTTTCTGCTACTTGATACAACATATAAAATGTAAATATGAATGAATATGATAAATGATAATATGCAATGCAATAATTAAACATGGTATTCTTCAATTCAGGCACCAAATTTGGGGCAATGCTTGACCAACTCACTGACCGTGCGGGAACTGCGGGTTTGATGATGACTCTAGCCACCTTCTACCCTCAGTACACATTCTGGCTGCAAATCTCCATGGCTATAGACATCACTTGCCACTGGATTTACCTTCACACATGCACCTTGCAAGGGAAGACCTCACACAAGTTCATTGATATGTCGGAGAACCCGATAATGCATGTGTATTACACCAACAAAACTGTGCTGTTCTTCATGTGTGCTGGCAATGAAGCGTTCTATGCTGCCATGTATGTGATGCACTTCTACACTGGACCCATAGGTAAGAGCTTTTTTGATTGTCTTAAAATTAATGTGTGTAAACATTTTAAATAACAACATTTCAAAGTCAACAAATTGAAGTGACAAGGTGGCCACAACATAGGACCAATTTCCTTTAGGAAAGAAAGTGGTGTCTATTAGGTGGGCCCCGTTACCAGCAGGATACTACAAACAGCAGAAAAGAGGAAAGAACATTTCATAAACTTAAAATAATAGGGTGTATAAAACAAGCTTATCATTTCATATAAAGATTTTTCACTTCATGTTTTTACAAAAGTACAAAAAGTGTTCTCGGATGTACGATCATTTTCCACTAGATCTGAACTATCCTTACAATGTAAAATAATTTTATCAATGAAACTGTTTTAATGCAACCCAAATTGATCTCCACACCTTATTATGCTCTATTCACATCTGCAATGTAACTGGGGCGACATTGCAACTGACAGTATTCATATTCACTGACACTATGAAAAATGAACCTTATATCTGCTGGTCTGAATACACTGATTGTATGAAAGAATATTTTTTGTCTGCCATGTCTGTAGTTATCAATAGAGCTTTAATCAGACCATGGACTATCTTCTTTACAAAACCTAGCGCAGAAAATGAGTAAAAATAAAATCTTTAATATTTGCAGTGATGGGTATGGGGCTTTTCAAGCTGATCATGCTTGTATGCCTGCCAGTAGCTGTAGTGAAGGCTGCCATCTCTGTGGTACACGGCATCGTGGCGTCTCTCAACCTGGCCACCATTGACATCAATGAACGTGCTGCGATCGCAGCCAAACAAAAGTAGATTTAGAACGGTACCCCACTGAGACGCCATGGTGCTATTGCTGGCTATCCCAACAGTTCACATTGAATTAAATAATAGTCTACTCACTGGGCGATGGTTTAGCGATGACACTAAGTTGGAAGCGTAGCCATGATCACTGGGTCACTGTGGATTTTAATGTTGCCAATAAAATATGTTCTGACATACTCCCTGAAAATTATCCAACCGGCTGCCAAGGAAGACGGACATGTGTTTTGTTTTACTGAGAACTGACTTATAGGTAGCAACTAGATAATCTATTTGGCAATCTGAGGAAGCCATGGCGACGTCACAATGGCGGCCCGGTGAGGTAGGCGCCTTACTGTCTCGATGTTTAGAAAACAATTATTGGATGTGACCTACTTTAACAGACAAAGACTACTTGTGTATGCAGAATATTCTAAGTCGACTTGTATACAGTGAATTACAGTGACATTGATGCAAATGAAAAATATGTTAAGGACAAAAAATTTGTCAATACCTTTTTGGCTGGCATTTTGGAATTAGATTCCTCATCATTTAAATAAGTCACATTCAATATATTGTTTTCAAATTGCTATTTGTACTCAACTGAATGTAATTCTGGTTCCTTTTCAATAAGTGTGGTGTAAGCTGCCAAATTTAAGAATTGATGGAAATTCTAATTAGGCACAACCTTACCCTATCTGCTTACGAAATTAAAATAATTTAATACGAAAAGAGCTAAATATTTTATTTGTGAGTGGGCATAAAAATGTGGTTGGAGTTCCTACATTTATTGTTTAGTAAACAACTTTTTTCCCAGGCGAACTAATGGGTTAATGGAACATAGGATCACTAATGTATCTGTAATGATCTTATGCTACTCCTACTGTACATATATTTTTTTATTGATCATCTTTTGATACATTCCGTAAGCACATGGGTGAAGGTGGCACTTGTACTGATCTTTTACTAACCGTGTTTGATTCATGTCATATATTATTTAGGTTGGAAGATAGTGAATAAAATGTCACAATATTTAATGCTCGTTGAATTGAGGTTGTTTTTATGTAGTATTTCCATATTGTTGTTTTTATCATTTTTATCAATCATATGAAAATGCAACTCGAAATAATATAATTATTGTTGTTTTTAATATCTGTAAGAAATATTTTAATTCCAAGCTAGAATTTGAAACCAAAGTTGCTGTAAGAATGCAGTTCATTGTAAGCTCACTTTCATCACACTTTTCAATAACTGTATATCTAGTCAATATTATAATGTGTCCTAAAGCAGCCTCTAAAATATTTGGAATACCAAGTATTTATTTATTATACAGTACAATTAAAAAAAATAAGTAAGCCTATTGAAACTCACGAATTATAACATTTTTATGATAGGTACTATTATCTATTATAAAATATGACAGTGCTTTGTTAGAAATTGTGCATTTTGTTTTTTAGGTTTATGATGACCAAATGTTTAGTTATTAATGTATACATCTATTAGATGTTAATTTATATAAAACATTCTGATTTAAATATTCCTTTTGAATGCTTTATAAAAGCTTAAAAATATTTATTTACATGTATGATTTATTTTTGATACGTTTTTATTTAAGTAATATTTTTTTCTGACTATTCGTAATAATTTTTTAATGCATTTTATATCAATATTTATTTGTAATAGATTGGTGATCAGATTGTCCCTTCCA
This sequence comes from Erynnis tages, assembly GCA_905147235.1. Taxonomy (NCBI): domain Eukaryota; kingdom Metazoa; phylum Arthropoda; class Insecta; order Lepidoptera; family Hesperiidae; genus Erynnis; species Erynnis tages. The sequence continues at coordinate 5,305,974 of LR990092.1, forward strand.
AAACTACCATTCATTCTATGAACTAACATGAATTCTTCCATAGTTAGTTATTATGGATTAAACATATTTATTGCTATATTTAAGTCACAGATGTCTGCAAAACATAATAATTATATTATAATAATATGTATATTGAATAATAGTCCAGAGATTTGCACTGGGGTTACCCTTACATTTGTTGTAAACAGAATTGTTTTAGAAATATCTAATTTATGATAAGGCTAGCTCCTCCCTGCACCCGAATCCTTTTAGATAAGTAAACCATAAAGCAAGGGGGTGTTAATTATGGTAAGTGTTGTACAAGGGAGGCATTTAACCAAATCATGGAGTAGAAGGCCTCTGCAAACATCATGCATAAATCAAGTTATTACTTCATAATATTCTTCTAAACAAATACAACTATATAATACAATTGCTTTCTGTTGTAGAAGTACGCCCCTTATCACTAATTGTCAATCCCTTAGAGGGGTTTATCATCTGAATGTTATAATAAAATTAATGTAATGTATCTTTGTACTGCTTAAGTTAAGCATCTGTGGTAATTATTAAATATGATAAATATTGTGCTAAATGAATTGTCACTTGTAATAATCTCAGTGTCTAAATAAATGTTCTCAACGCAATTTAAATATAGTTTTTAGTGTTCCCAACCTTAAAATAAAACTCAATCTAAGCCTAAGCAATTTTAATAAGACATTAATAATACCTTGTTAATTTCCATATTGCTTTATAGAAATGCAAAAACCAAAATAGACAATGCAATAAGTGCAATTTTTAAGAAATAAATGTGTTACAACACAAAGCATTAAAATTAAAACGTAAGCTCTAATTATGTAAGTAATTGAAAGAATATAATAAAATGAAATTTAGATGTTTGTTTGTTTATCCCTTCAGACTGCTCATTCCAGCTCGCATGATTTCATCCACGAGGAGTAGGTTTGAGGCAATAACGGAGCAAGAATTAAGGATTTGCTTCTTGACAATATAGTTGTCAAAAATTCCAAGGTCAGTTGGTTTGAGAGCCTCACCTGTGCTCAGGTCCAGGCCAACAGGATCTGGGCTCAAGCGTGATTCCTCTTGCAACTTCACAATAGTATCCTGGGCATCATATCCAGAGTTGATAGCTAGGGTTTTTGGAACTACCAGCAGTGCCTCTGCATAAGCTTGAATGCCCAAACGAGCCTTCCCTTTCACTGTGTCTTTGTACTTCTGCAGTTCTATGTTGGCCTTTATTTCAAAAGCACCAGCTCCTGGCACCACACACTTATCCTCGATAGCATTGTTGATGGCTCGGAGACCATCCCTCACAGCATCCTTGATTTGTGTCAGTGTATGCTTGTTGGGGCCCTTGATAAGAATGGTCACAGACAATGGGTTCTTACATTCCTCAACAAATGTGTATTTCTCCTCTCCTAGGATATGTTCATATACCACACCAGCATATCCGAGGCAATCGGGGGTAAGGTCATCAACTGAGTTCATGGCCATACCTCCACAGGCCAGAGCTAACCTTTCCATGTTACGCCTCTTGGCTCTCCTCAGGGCTACCATTCCCTCCTTTGCAAACGCATCTAACGACAGGGGGTCAATACCCTTCTGGTTGATAACAACAAATGTTTTGTCAGTGCCATCACATAACTTTTTCTTCAGGGCAATAATCTGGAAATTAAAATAAATAAATTAGCTTATTTTATTTCACTTAGGTATCCATATGCCATTGTCATAATCAACCGTTAAATATAGTCTTCTTCTTGTTTCTATAGTGATGTACAAGAGAGAGAAATAGATGACAGGATTTAGAGGGGTCTGAAGACTTTCTACTTATTCAGTATAAATAATGATACATATCATAAAAATATATATACCTTCGTAACTCTCTGGTCAATGAATTCCCTCTCAGCAGCTATGAGTTTTTCTCTGTCCTCAGCAGACTTGTAGAAGAAGCCAGAGTTGACTTCAGTCTTCTCATATTCAAGAGACACATTGCAGGTGAGAATGTATGCATTCTCCACACGCTTGGGCATATCAGGGTGACGAGCTCCATGGTCCATTACCAAACCTACAACAAAAAATCTTACTCAATTGATAGCTCTTACTATATTTATGTGCAGTAATACCCCACAGGTTTAGAACTCAACCTCTTAATCTAGACTCCCAGAGGGATGGTGAAGGAAAACATAATGAGGAAATCTTCACTTCTGAAAGATTCTGCTCCATAATGTTTTGTAATGCTGCATTTAGGTAGGTAGGCTAAGGCTGTATTTTCATGTGAAAACTGATACTGCAGTAAGTGACTAATGGGTTACAAACAATATGAATTATGTTAACCTGTGTAATGTTTTAGTCAATAAATCTATACTTATATATTTTAATATTAAGAGTGTTTGTTTGAATGTGCTAATCTCAGGAACTACTGGATCGATTTGAAATTGAATCGAAAACCTATTTGTGTGCGCTGCAAAAACTATTGACAAAAGAACAAAATGATGTACTACAGGTTTGTAGGTCTTATTAAGATCTACAAAAAAGTCTGCGAGAGCACATATGTAACTATCAAAGTTTAGTCACAATAACCGCAAGTTCTAAAATCCACGCAGCACACAGCATGCACAGTCTAGTATGCAAATAAAATAAAGAAGATACTACTAGGTCAGCTTTAGTTGTGCCTTTTTCTTTGTTGCACAAGGCTTGTGTTGTGCCAAAAAAAAACCTAACCTAATCATGCAAAATGGTAATAATTTCAAAAAGGTCAAGTGTACATTTTGTGAAAAAAAATCAAGCATTCATATACTATACCTTTGATAAGTGTGGTCTCAGTTGCTGTCTTATGTTGCATTTCCATCAGCTCAACCATGTGTAAGTCCACAGGCTTGTCAGGGGTGCGGATCGCAAGGACCGCATCTACACAGGCATCCGTCAATACATCAGCCAAGCTACTGTGTACCTTTAATTGCAATATGATATTAGTAAACAATTGGATAGCAGCAGACTTGACAATTTCTGTGTCAGTTTTAAGGTTTTGCAATTATTCAGATTGGTGTGAAGTTGTAGAGGCTGAGCCGACAACTTTAAACCTCTGAAATTTTTCTGTCTCAGCAGAGGCAAATAGAGAAAGCAAATCATTACGCAATGATAGGAGATGACAAAAGATGCCAACAATACATTGTTATCTTTGGGGCTGTTCAAGTATTACATACTATAGGGGGGCGGGAGGGTCTTTGCTTTGCTTATTTTGATGACAAGGGGGGTTAGGAAGGTCGAGATGGTGATTACGTCAGCAGTAGTTTTTTATTTTCACACATTGGCCACCCACACATTGTCTATGCTTGAAAAACAAACACATATTCAGGGACTCCCACAAATAATGAATATGTTTAGGTACTCAGTTAGAAGCGAGTGGGGGAATTACCACGCTATTTCTAGAATAGGTAAGATATATTTAGATTTTGAATTAAGTAAATGATTTACAATAATTTACAACAATAATTCCAAATCAATCCAAATGAAATGTAATTAAGGCTACTGTTTTCATTTATTCTTGCCAATGCTTTAATTTAATTATTTTAAAGCTTACTTTAGTCTTTAATGATGTCCTGGCAACATCAAGCAAGTTTTCTCTCTTTATCTCAATAGGAATCTTCATGGACTCCAAAACTTCTAAAGCTTTGGTGCGAGCCACATCAAAACCTTCTGTAATTATTCTTGGATGAAGACCTGAAATTTGTTACAATTTACTTAGTTATATAAAACTCGAAAGATTTTTCTTTTTTTAAAGGACACATAAATTTTAAATGTATTTATGAGTCATATTTTTCCATATTATGATAAACCAGCAAACATACCATTCAATCTTATGATATAGGCCCCAATAATATAAACATAGACCTTTTCAGAGGTGAATAATGTCGAGAGTTAAAGATGAAATTTAAAAGTTCTAATCTAAGTCCTCTAGATATCTACATTTTGAATTTCTAGCCTCTTGGTTTATTAGTTTCTAGTAGGAAAATACGCCTAACTTGCCTCACGGCCTTTCAAGTCAAGATGACATGATTGAATTTTTTTTAAACCTTGTACCTTCACTGATATAAATATCTGCCTGCTTCAACAGTTCTCCTATGAGCAGTACAGTAGAGGTTGTCCCATCTCCTGTAGAGTCATCCTGAGCGGTGGAAGCGCGCGCGATCAGTGAAGCCGTGGGATGTTGGATCTGCATTTCGTGAAGCAAGACATTTCCGTCCTTCGTTATCTTTATATCCCCGGATCCAGAAACCAACCTAAAAGTAGATATTTATTACCTATATGATTTTAAAAAAATCATTGAAGGTATATAAGTTTCAAAAGAAATATTACACTCATACTTCTTTTATGATAGTAAATGTTCTCAAATCTGATATATTTTCTAGAACGCACAGCATGGGTGCTGACACATGCATTTAATATTATAAATTTAACATGAACTGTGATAAAAATGTTTCTAAAACTAACTTCAATTTATTCTCCTGATGGAAAATGACATTATTTAATTATTTTTAACTGATTTAATAGAGAAAATTTAGTACTACTTACATTTTCATTGTGCCTTTGGGTCCGAGGTTAGTTCTCATTACATCCTGAATACCTTTCGCAGCTGAAATATTTACAGCCAGAGCTTGTGCCGCTCTAGCGAATTCAGCTTTAGGATTTAACAAACTAATTGCAGCCATAGTTTCTCGATTTTAATTTTTATAACAAAAATCATTAACTCACTAGTCACACGGACAATTATTATTATTAATTAACGGCAATGTCGGCAATATTTTTTTTTACTGAGGGGAAATGTTACTACTTTACTAGTGTACAACAAATATTTTAATTGTATGTGTTGCCAACTATACAGAATACTAGTGGACAGTCCTAAAGAATAAATATAGGACCATACTAAGGGCATCCATGCTCCAATCACCACATCTTTTGTAATTTCCCTAATTTATGCTAATTTTCACAATTTGTCATTTTCTTTGACGAAATTTTAATTGAAACCTTTGTTTTCTCATAAAGTAAGCTTTTTAAGTTTCGAGTATATTTGTAGTTTGTTAGGTATTCCGTGAACCAAGGATATAATAAAATCAAAATTTTGATAAAAGAAATTAGAGTTAAAATTACAAATTATTAAATTCAGTCCTCCTTCTATAAAAATACATGTACTGAGTCGCCTCTTTGGTATAATTCTCTCTATAGATACATTATTATAATCTCTCTATGCTATGGCTATTATCAATTTTGTTGCAGAAATTCAAGAAGAAATACCTACCAAGCCTTGGCATTTTCAACTCAAAACCCGAGTAGACATTTCATAACAGTAATAAGTAGAAAATATCTATTACGTCTTGGACATGGATTATTTCCGTCACATCTTAAAAGAATTAACTTACAGACATCCGAATCTTGTGAATTTTGCGATAATTGCTGATTTGCAGCATCTCATTTTAATGTGTCCTGCTATTTCAATAGCAAGAATTATAATGATAGATGGTTTAATGAAGGTATTTAAAACTGAAGACATTCCCCGCCTCTTACCATCTATCCTTAAAGACCCCAAATGTTATCAGTTTATATATGAATATATTAAAAATACAATTAAGACAGTATAAGACACTAAAAATTATAATGTTATTTATTATGTAAGGAAAAAAATAAGAAGAAAAAAAAGACAAGAATAAGAAAAAAAAGACAAGAATGATAGGCTGAAAGGTTTCATACCAAAGCCGTAAAGCTGTTTAAAAAAAAAATCAATTTTGTTTGACAGATAGTATATTCGAAAACCTAACTCGTATCCATGAATAACTTTAAATTATTGTGGAATGGAATATGATTAATGTTATTTATGATCTTGAATGAGATGAACTACTTCGCTAATGGAAACAAATAATTATAACATATATTAAAAAGATAGTTCCACTCTTATATGCTTTATGTTAAACGAAATTTATATTTCCACAGATACATCTCTTTAAAATTCAGTATCAGAACGTAATGTCATGTCATGTTAACTGATATAGGGAATAATAGGGATATAACTCATATAACCTACTAGCCATGAGCGAAATGTGTCACTTAAAAGAAAAGAACGAAACATATCTTTCCTTCACTGTGAAGTATATCACTCTTTTAGTCCAGTAGTTCAATGTAGTTCACCATTCACAAACGATAGGTTATCCTTTCCTATTTCTTACTTCAACACTCCATACTATTTCTTTTACTTCAGTTAGTTCAGTTCCTTCACTAGTTCATTACGATATAGTAGTTCTAATGAAATGTTCGATAAATTATTATGAAATACCCCATAATGAACTCGTGTATCGTAACGTTTATCTCTACTAGCCTTTTGATTTTTTTGAGATTATTAGATATAGGATAAAAAGACAAAAAAATTAAAAGGACTAAAACAATAAAATAAAACTAAGTGCGTTTATTTTATCAAATATCTAGTAATAAAATATTTGAATTATAAAATATTTAAATTTAAAAATGAAAGAAAATATCATTTATATTTATAATCAAGCCAAAATAGTCCGTAAATAGTTAACATAAAACTCATAATATTGAAACGTTTCCTAGAACTTCTAACGACAACGTATTTAGATGTAATAGTGTTCGTATAAGAGTATTTGTAATTTGATCATTGGTGCTTTACTTGATGGTTTAAGATTGTTTTCTCTTTTATGTCTCCGAGCGTGAGTATGTGTATGTGTGCGTGAGTATATGCGCACGCCACGCGTCGTGGACTGTCGAGCTTCTTCGGTTAGTTTCGTTCGCGAAGCAATTGGACTAAATGAACGAGATGAATTGTAACTGAAGTAGTGAAGGAAGGACGGGAAAAAGTGAAGTACTTCAATTGAAGCATTCATTCCTGAACGACACATGACTGTAACCTACCTAGTAAGTAGGTAGGTATTCAGTATAGCAGAGTTGGTGAATATAAATAAATGTTCTATTTTGGAACGCACTTCTATCATGTGCAAGATTGTACCAGAAGTTTCCTCGTGGGTATATAAGTCTCGCGGACACTAATCTAATTAGTAAAAGCAAAATGGGTATTCACAATGAAGAAGCAGAAAATTACAAAAATAAAGGTAACGAAGCCTTTAAATCAGAAAATTATGAAGAAGCTGTATCCCTCTACTCGAAGGCGATTAATATTGCCGAAAAGGATTCCCGAGACATGGCCACATACCTTAAAAACCGCGCAGCTGCTTACCTCAAGTTGCGGGAATTCGATAAGGTTATAAAGGATTGTGATGATTCACTCAAAATAATTCCTGAGGATCCTAAAGCCCTGTTCCGCCGCTCTCAGGCACTAGAGTCCCTGGAGAAGTTTGAAGAAGCTTACAGAGATGCGAAAACGATATTCACAGTCGATCCAACGAACAAGGCTGTTCAGCCCATCCTCTCGCGATTGCATGCAATCGTGCAGGAAAAAGCGCGACAGAGCGCCCAGACCAGTCACAAAGTGGAGCAGATGTTCAAAATTGCATTTGATATCGGCGAGGATGCTGAAAAACGTGAAAAAGCCATGCAAAACCTGGTAGTGCTTGCCAAAGAAAACACAGGCGCCAATATAATGTTAAAAAGTGGAGTAGTGCATAAAATCCAACAATTAGTGAAGTCAGAGAAGAATAAGGACATTTTTGTCAATGCAATCAGAGTTATAGGTCAGCTGTGTAAGAGAAGCATAGAGAGAACTAAGGAAATCATTAAAATAGTAGGTGTTCCATGGTTCCTGGAGATCATCGACAGTGACTACGAGGAGAGAGTGGGTGCGGCCCAGTATTGCTTACAAATCATCTTGGACACATTCACAGGAATGGACTCAAAGAAAGAAACAAAACCAGATCCAAAGCTATGTGAAGAAAATAACACTGAAATTGACACTCTACTTACTTGTCTTACATATTCAATAACAAACAGAGTGATCACTGGTCTCGCTAGGGATGCTATCATGGAGTTAGTGTTGAGGAACTGTCATTATACCGCCATAAGCTGGGCGGAGAGATTTGTGGAGATCAGAGGAGTGCAGCGGTTACTAGAAGTCTGCAGTGAATTGGAGGAGTATAAATATGAATCGGCCATGAACATCAGTGCCTCATCCAGAACAATAGCAGCGGCCTGCCTTGCTAGGATCTACGAAAACATGTACTATGACCAAGCAAGGGAACGCTTCAATAACCAAGTTGATGAGTTTGTCAAAGATAAACTGTTGTCCCCAGATTTAGAGTCAAAAGTAAGGGTAACAGTAGCTATCACCTCCCTATTAAGAGGACCATTGGATGTTGGTAACTATGTCATTTCAAAGGATGGCATTATTGAGATGATCCTGGTAATGGCCCAAACAGATGACATTCTACAACAGAAAGTGGCCTGCGAATGTTTGATTGCTGCAGCATCAAAGAAAGATAAAGCTAAAACCATTATCAACAAAGGCGCAGATATCTTAAAGAAGCTGTACATGAGCAAAAATGATGCTGTGAGGGTGAGAGCTTTAGTTGGACTGTGTAAAATTGGTAGTTTTGGAGGTGATGATGCTTCCATACGACCCTTTGCTGATGGCTCCACAAAAAAATTGGCAGAAGCTTGTAGAAGATTTTTGGTCAACCCTGCTAAAGATAAGGATATGAGGAAATGGGCAGCTGAGGGTCTCTCATACCTTACATTGGATGCAGATGTAAAAGAAAAATTAGTTGATGACAAAGCTGCTATTCAAGCCCTCATAGAACTAGCAAAGACAGGTGATCAATCTTGCCTCTATGGAGTAGTAACCACTCTCGTCAATTTGTGTAATGCATATGAAAAACAAGAGGTAATGCCGGAGATGATAGAACTTGCCAAGTTTGCCAAACACCATATACCTGAACAGCATGAATTAGATGACCCTGATTTTGTAAATAAAAGATTGACTATTTTGTGTAAAGCGGGAGTTACATCTGGTCTCGTAGCTCTGTCAAAAACTGAGAGCCATAATTCAAAGGAGTTAATTGCAAGAGTTCTTAATGCTATCTGTAGTTTACAAGAATTAAGAGGCATAGTTGTTCAACAAGGAGGTGCCAAAGTATTGATACCTATGGCATTGGAAGGTACAAATAATGGCAAAAAGCAGGCTGCCCAAGCTCTCGCTAGGATTGGAATAACTATTGATCCTGCTGTTGCTTTCCCAGGACAAAGAAACTTGGAAGTTGTAAGACCACTAGTGGCACTATTACATCCTGATTGCACTGCTTTGGAAAATTTTGAAGCCCTAATGGCTCTATGTAATTTAGCTGGTATGAATGAAACTACCAGAAACAGAATACTAAAAGAAGGTGGTCTTTCAAAAATAGAACATTATTTGTATGAGGACCATTTGATGCTTCAGCGAGCTGCAACTCAATGTGTGTGTAATTTGCTTCAGTCAGAAGAAGTTATTAAGACTTATGAAGGCAATAATGACAAAACGAAATATTTATACCTGTTGTGCCAAGAAGAGGATATTGATACTGTAATGGCAGCTGCTGGTGCCTTATGCATACTTACGAGAGCAAGCAAAGTATGTTGCAGAAAGTTGCTAGATCTGGAACCCTGGGTGGAAACATTGAGATGTCTTTTAGCTAGCCCGGACAAAGAAATTCAGTACAGAGGAGCCTATATGCTCAACAATATAATATCAGGGGACAAAGATATAGCTGCTAAAATTTTTGAAACAGATGTAATGGAAATATTGATGGCTCTAACAAGGATACCTGACCCTGATCCTAAACAAGTAAAAACAATAGAATTTGCCCAAAAATGTCTTGATGCTGCAGAAAAATTAGGGGTTATCAGAAAACCAGATGAAGGCAGTGTAAGGGAGCTTGCAAATGAAAACCATTCTGATGATGATGCTGATTGAATTTGACTCATAAAATTTGAAATATGCCTCAAGCTCTAAAAGTTAAGAACTAGAAAGATGTACTAAAATAACAGTTTTTTAAAGTTTTAAATGTGTGATAATATTAGTTGTCTTGAATGGTTTTAAATAAGTTATTTATATGATGTCCAATTAAATTAAAAATAAATTTCGTTAATTTATTGAGTTTTTTTATTTTTCATGCCTAGATAATTAGGTATTGGATTCATTTTGTATAGAATTCCCACTATGAAACGCTTTATTCAGTGAATACCTAGTATTCACCAGTCGTCCAGTTGAGATGTCTCATCAACCGGATACTGGATAGATAATAGTAGTGTTTTGTGGATGAGATCTTTAATTGAACTAACTAAACCAACAGTCCAACAATAATAATATTTTTTTTAAATGCCAGGTGTTGAGACTAGAGGTGGAAACGGAAATCATTAAGCAGAAATAATTACCATATTATAAAAATACAGCCTTCTAAAAGTACTTTATATATAATTAATTTATTAAAAAAGTTTTGGTTTTATTAAAATTTTAAATGTATAATGTATAAAACATTTAAAGAAATAATATTTTTATGTCTATTAGAAATGAATCAAATATTTTCGTGTGGAGTAACACTTAAGATACCGCAACCCGCGTCTCACTCTCTTGAGCTGAGCGCTGGATCAGAAATTCTACCATATTCAGTGTTACCACAAATTTTATATATTATAATCTTAATTTGGTAGTTTTGTTTCTATACTTTAAAATTAATTTACACTTGATCTCAGTTACTGTGATATGAAATATTATTATATTAAATAATGATATAGGATTTAACATCAAATTTAATTCATAATTATAAGCAAATTCTGGCTTTGAAATAATTTGGTAGAAAAATAATATAAGCGTCTATCCTATTTTCAGAACTGACATATTAAAACCTTTTAAAATGACAGCTTGATTTGGTTTGGTTTCCGCTACTGTGCTATTGTGCTATTTTTTAGTTTTTGATACGATAATTTTCAGAAAATGTCTATTTCAACTGCTACAGGTATATGGGGAAACTGAATATTTACTTATTTTTTGTTAACTTTGTTTATTAATATATATTTTATATCAAACATGATGGATGAGTGTTTTCGGAGCAATGCCATGGAATCCCATATGGCGGTCCATACTCCACATGATTTGGTGACGCTATTTCGTAAATTACTATATTGGCTTTAAGTAATACCTGAGAAAACATACTAAATCAGTCTTTTTTCGCTTGAATTATAGGTTAAAATAGTGCTTCGTCGACCGTTAGGTTACGATTTTACACCACTTTTGACGATCTTCTTGACGTTTGTATTGACGACGCACATAGACTACTCCCTCTTCTCGAATAGACCTAGGTCATAATTGCCTTCAAGTGTTTCCTGAGTTGCCGAATACGAGTTAATGTGTTTTTAAATTAAATAAAAGTTGTGTTTACTTCGTATGTTTTAGGTCAACACTGTCGACTTGTTGTAAATTTTTTTTATTTTACAGACGAGCGGACTGAGGGTGATGATGACACATCACAAGAAAGCCATCCTAAGGAAGACAGCAGTGATTCTGAGCACGAAGATGCACCCCAAAATCAAAATGGGGTCTCACCAGTACCAGAAGTGCATGAAATTACTAGTGATGAAGAAGATTGTGTAGTGACTAATGACGATGATGAGTCATCGAACTCTAGTACAGATTCCAATGAAAGTTCAGATTCATCCCAGCAAAGCAATAAAGATGAAGAAAAACAAAAAGAAGAAAATTTAGAAAATGGTGATGAAGAATCAGATGTGGAAGAAGTGTCAATGGAGGATCCCCTGAACCAATCCTCAAATAAGGCTAAGCCAATAGTTATTAATGATACAAAGGGGCTCGCTGAGTTGGCCGCAAAACAGGCTGCAGCTAATGATGGTGACCAGAATAAGGAACCAACCGTGGTAATTATTGATACTAATTCTATTTTGTCTGGCAAAGGGCCTACTCCAGTACATAGCAAGGCCAACTCAACAAGTGCAATGGAAGCCCGTAACCTCTGCCAAAGCATAGCTGCCCGAGGAACAACCATCACTCCAGTGAAGGCTGTCTCCAGTGGACCCAAGAGCACCCCAGCCCCAGTGCCTATAATACTTCCTTCACTCACTGATGACATGTTTGTAGTAGAAGCACCCTCATTTATAGTACCCTATGTCTATGAAAAGCCATCACTCAAACCGTTTAGGGAGTTTGTTGATAAATTAGGCAAGGAATTGGAAGAGCTCAAATTGAAAGAGGATCAGGAACGTTTGGCAAAGGAATTGATTGAAAAAGAGAAAAAAGAGAAGGAAAGAAAAGAAAAAATAGAGAGGGGTGAAATAGTAGAAGAGGAAGATGAGGCAGAACCTGAAAAATCCAAAGAAGAAGAGAAGGACAGAAAAGCAGAGAAAAAGCAAAAGCGCAGAAAGAGAAATGAAGAAGATGATGACTCCTGGGATGGGGAGTCATCAATTGACACAGAAGATGAAGCAATGAGTGATGATGACACTGTCATTATAAAAGATAAGGATGATTCCATTGATGCCATTAAGGATCCTACAGCACAGTTGACTAAAAGTGTTGGTGGTAAGTCAGATAGCTACTTTGACTGTTCATTGGGTCAGTTTTTCATTAACATTGGACTGAATTTAGTCCAGGAATATGTTCAGAGTGATTTGTTAAAACAACAAAATCGTAAATTGTACAAGGAGAAGAAAACAGGACGTAGTACAAAAGCCACTGAAACTGCTATAGTGTCACTCACACAGAACTTGGAGTTTAGTAAGAGAACCAATGCCCCATATGCACTTCAACAAAAGAGGTGTCAATTTTGTAGTTTTATATCAGAGTCCCTGCTAGTTATGGCACATCATTTAGAAGCCCCTCATATGAAGAATAATATTTATAAATGCAACACATGTGCTTTTGAAATACGCAGCCCCCATGATATTCTATTCCACATGGAAGCTGAACATAATATAAGAGGAAGATTGGAAAGAGCACCCGCTTATCAACAGTGCCCCAACTGCCACTTTGAAGATAATAGTAAAACTAAATTAGCTCGTCACTTGATAGCATGTGCTAAGAAGTTCAAACCCGATTTTAATCTAAGCCCACCCCTAGAGTGGGAACCTCCAGCAAAAATACCAAAGTTGTCGAGAGCTCGTAACAATGCTGCAGGACCATATCAAAGCAATTTCAGTCGCTCACAAGTGGGCGTCAGTAACATGGGCAGGCCTCCTCTGTGCCTGACCAACTCTATGATTCCCGGAAGCCCTATGCTCGGCAGGCCTCGGGGTCGTCCTCCCATGGCTCCTCCTGTAAGGGCACCTGTATCAGGTGTGCCTATTATGAGAGGTGGAGTAATGATTATGCACAATAATCCTCCTCCAACCGGGGCTACCATTTCTAATTATTCTATCATTCAAAACAGCCAGGCCAATAATCATGCATCAGCTACACCTAAGATTTCTATTACCCCTCTACCTCGTGCCCCACAGCCTTCTTCATCTCAAACTTCACAAAATTCAAAGGCATCATTTGTTATTTGTGAAATCTGTGATGGATACATTAAAGACTTGGAACAGTTGAGAAACCATATGCAATGGATTCACAAAGTTAAGATTCATCCAAAGATGATATACAACAGGCCACCTCTAAACTGTCAGAAATGTCAGTTCAGATTCTTTACCGATCAGGGTCTTGAAAGACATTTATTGGGCTCTCACGGACTCGTGACTAGCTCTATGCAGGAAGCTGCCAATAAAGGAAAAGATGCAGGCAGGTGTCCTGTTTGTGGTAGAGTGTATCAGTGGAAGTTGTTGAACCACGTGTCTAGGGATCACAACATGACACTCAAGCCTGCACATTTATCATATAAATGTACTGTATGCACTGCTACGTTTGGTATGTACAAACAGTTTGAAAACCATGTCTATTCCGCACACAGTGTTGTTGCCAAGCGTGTAATGGACAAAAATAAGACTAGTACTTCTAAGCCCAACGATGGAGGAGATCCATTGCTCAAGCCTCTGAAAATCAGTGACGAAATTACCATCATACCCCAACCCACAAAGTCTACAGTGACAATAACTGCGAAAGGCAAATAGCATCAATATAGGGGAGCGTGAAAGCTGTATCCGCAGCTTATGATATTATTATGTATCCAGCCCGCTTTACACCTCCGCCGAATAAGCAGTATTGTGTAAATAACCCTAAGCTACATGATATCATTCTTATTTAAAATAAATAATGTTGGGAAGCAGAGATATAGTGACAGTTTAGGTAGTTATAATGCTAAGTGTGAATGTTATTTTTATTGAAAAATACAAACCAATTATACTACTTACATAATATAGTATAAGTTGTAAATTTTTCAGTGTATAAATTTGCCACATAGATATTCAGAAACATGTAACTATAATGTGATTTACATGATGTTAATGTCACTATCCTCCTCTGTATTTATAAATTGTGTGCTGTCCTGATACTTTTTGTAAGTCACAAAAGAATGTTAAATTGTTATTAATATTTAATTAAAGATCTGTATTCTCACTATACAATAGATAGTTGAAGTAAACAGATATGACACCTAGAAGTTAGTCATGTTATTTCATGAATAATAAATAATAATTTATTGTTTTTTTAGTAAACCACACATCTTCTGGGACTTATCAGATTTCATGTCTGCCTAATTTAGTTAATGATACTATAAGATTGTATTTGAATTCATCAATGTGTTTGTAAAAAGGACAGGTAGACATTATAAATGTATTGTAAATTGAATACATCCACATAAGGTATTATGTAAGTTAAATATTTTAGGGTAAGATAGACCTAGATTTTGGAATTATGAACACACGCACCACCCACCAAAAACACGTGTTTTTGGATACAAAGTTATGTAACACATCAGTCTTATTTAATACTGATCTCAGGATGACTGACGTGTTAATTTGGTAAAAGTTTACTAAATTGTTAACGTACTTATAGAACTGAGGATGACGTATTTTTTTATTTAATGAAAAGACCATGGTATTCTAACGCGTTAATTGATGGAAGCTGCTGACAGTGCAGAGGAATCTAAAAATTAAGTGTCTGATTAGATGAATGGCCTTCTTTTATCTTAAGAATGCTTTATAAGAAATTGTTGCTCGATTTCCTACAGGTGATTGTCAATGTCCCTTTTATTTTCCTGAAATAAATAAAATAATATTTAAATTCTGCATTTGTATTATTTTCAAAGCCTCAATCATGCCAAAAAGATGAAAATTAAATTTCTGAATAAATAGAAAATTCTGTTCCTAAGAAAACGTATTTAGAGTACAAAAATCTAAAATATCTTGTTTGGTACATAAATCCATACGTATCTACTTTATTATTACAAGCGGCCATTTTGATTTTGTCTCGTCATCAACTATATGCCTACGTCAGTAGTATAGGTACCTATATCTATCTTACCGCACAGCCATATACATCTATATACCTACTTACTACTGATTCTTGTGTAACAGTAACTAGTAGCAGACATAGCAGATTGACTTGACATAATTTCAAACGAAACAAACTATTACTTGGTTACTACCTCTTTGCTATTACTACCTTTATGAAGAAGGGGCATATAGAGGAGTTCCTTTACGTTAAGCGATTTAGCGAATGTTGGGTGGCTTTGGATTGGCTGCCTACCTAATTAAAACCTACTTAACTGTTCTGCTAGTTTTATAACGCTTTTAACCCATATCGCTGGCTTCAGTTCTCTTCCTAGCCACGGGAGATACATGTAGTGGCCTGGAGCATTTTTACTTACCTATACTAGGTAGCAAAAGATAAGTAGGTAGGTACACTTCAAAAGATAAGTTATCTACAATGTACAATACATAATATTATAACATAGGTAAAAATTCTTTACCCGTGTCTTTACATAGGGTAGAGGGAGCACATCGACCGGTCTAGGTCAGCGACCCTCAACAATATTGTAATATTCTATGACAATGATTTCAAAATTGTCGTTATTACGAAGCGCAGTTAATATAGATCAGGTATAGATAAACATAAGTTTTCACGAAGATTTTGCTACATTGTAGTTTACAAAAAAGTGATCATTGCAATCCACCAAGGTTTGCAATGGTCACTTTGCCAATCCCAATTCAGTTTCTAACAGTATCAAAGTATGTATACGAGGTCGGATTTGTCATTTGGGTACGCATACCCACTAAGATGTTGGCCTCAATTAAAATACTATATATTTTTTATATAGGCCAACATCTTAGACAGTCATAATTATCTTCCCAATCGAAACCCAAGGCACGGAGAACTTGTTGCTTGAGCTATATGGCGGATTATGAGAGTAGTTTAAGGTACTACCTGAACGAACTTCAACGGTTTTAAAACCACGTGAACTCCTAATTTTTTTTAAGTTAAATTTGAATAAATCGACATGAGTAAGCTAGCAACTTCACGTTTTAAAAGCCTTCTTAGATGGCTGACGACTGTAGCTCATATAGAATTGTAAAGATTATTTCGTGTTTTACAAAATTAGGTTTCTGAACGTTTTTATACTTACGTTACAAACATTAAGTTGAGTACCGCTGGTCTGAAAGCGGACCTAAGACTTTGGTACATTATATAAGCTGTCTCTTTCCTGCCTGGTAAAATTCCTACATGTAAAAAAGGGACGAAGTTCATATACCTCCTACATAGTTCTTCAAATACTTCAAACAAAAAAAAATCAAGCGTTGCGCAGCGTGGTAACGCCACGACCTCAATTTGTTAAATTTTTCTCTTGATTCAGTATAAGCTACTCATGATTCAGTAGGTACTAGGTACCTACCAATAACGTTGTTAGAACTCTTCAAGAAGGAAGTTATGATAAATCAGGCGCAATCAAGTCAAAGTTAATCAAATGGATAATGTTTTTGTAATTACGTAATACACAAATTAATATAACGTACAATAAACAGTTAGCTATATAAATAGTACAATACAATAGTAGATTAGTTTAAATAAAGTTGTTAACAGGTTTATTTAAAAAAAGTATAGGTACCCATAATGGTCTCAGAAATGTGGAATCAACCAACTCGCCATTGGCCAGCGTTCTGAACTACAGCCAATATTCTGATGATGGTAACAGTTCTGACCCTGCTGCAGTGGGTGAAAAGGGGCATGTATGTGTAATAACTGCAATGCAATCATGTAGAGGTCACTGGGACTATAATCGATTACAATAGTACCTAAGAACTACAAGAGCTTAATTAATAAGCATTATCGTCCTCAGAAAGGATAGGTAGTGAAGTAGGCAAGTAGTAGTATAGTAGGCAAAGGGTGTATGTATTATGATAGGTTGACTATTGAAAGTAAATGCAGTAGCTACAGGCTACAGTTATATAAATAAACTTACACAGTATATTCTTAGAATACTTATATACTAACCTGCCACTTACCTGTGATTGTATGCCTACTTGTATTATTTATAATTACGATATAATTTCTGATTTAAGTTACAAAAAACATACCTAACGACATTTTTATTTGTTTAATTCATAATATTTTCTAATGTTTATGATGACTTATGATGTAGTAAAAGTGAAACCTACTTTTTCAGATTTAAGCGCCTTCGACTTTGCCGGAGTAAAACCATCGGTTGTCCTTTTTCGTCAAAATATTGTTTACAAAAAGTTCAAAATCAAAGGGAAAAAAATGACTTTGTTTACAATCGATAGTTTTAAAGGTAGCTAGGAGGTAGATAAGAATCTTAGGAAGAAGCTAGGAGGTATGTAGATAAGAATCTGTGTGTAAGATGCGAGTAATAATCGTCGTAGGTGGCAGTGAGTGACCACTGAACAGCAAGTGGCCTACGTGCTCGATTGTTACCTGCTTTTGTGGCGGCTGCCACCACAAAGTTTTCTATATCGCATACCTATTTAATCTGAGCACAGCCGCTCCCCAATAAAATTATGATCACCTCGCCTGGCAGGAGATCTCGCGATACCAAACATACTAAAAAATAAATATCCCGTTGAAATAGAACAGCTTGTTGTTGGTCTACAGAATACAATTTTATTCTCATTAGACATGTGCTATAGTGACAGTATTCAATTCAAGCCCAGGAACACTGTCTCATAGTCATCGTTTTCATCGATGCCTAATTTGTTTTTCTGGGAATCACACCTCTCCTATTGAAACACAAGACATTATTATGCTGCTTCACGGCGGGTTATGAGGGTGGTTTTAGGTGCAAGTTTATCTACTTATCTATCATCGGGTAGGTGCACCCCCTGGCTCAGCTCCATAGGCTTCTTTACCATTTTTTACAAATGTGCATGTCTGCAACTACATTGATTGTATGGAAATCATAGGCAAAAATCTATTTTCGCCTTGCTGTTGTTAACTATGAATGTCACCAAATATTACTTCATAAGTAGAATATCAATAGTAGATTGTATCACAAGGGAGCAAAATGATATTTAATTATTTACAGCGAGGCTTTTTTGAATCTAGAGCGAAGCGTAGCGGGCGAGGGTAGCGAGGCGTAGCGAGGGTTTCTTTAGTAGAATCCTTAACATAGCCACGGATTCAAAGTACGTCCGCTCGAGCCAAAAATATTTAATTTTTGCGCCCGAGTGATACACTCTACTTTTCATCACCCTCTATGAGAAAATGAATGGCGTCTCATATTCTATTGTAATATTATATTATTATTTAATAAAACATAGAGTAATAACTAAATTATTGAAATTAAATAGTATATCTGATAAAACAACTGAAAAGTTATAGGTTACATTTGAGACATTTTCGCAATGAAAATTTATTGTTACTTTCAGCACAGAATACATAATTAATAGTACAAGCAGTTTTATTAGGAATAGAGATTGTTGTAGATTTTATATTCCGCGTGTTTGAAATAATGTCCGAATGGCTCATTCCTAACAATCCCTGAAAATTGTCAAAAACGCGTCTTTATTCAAAATTTCAAACAATATTTGCGTTCGATTTCTTTGGCGCTGAACACTAAGATGTTCCAAATTCAAAAAGTGCGCGGAAAAGTTAATTGCCGCGCACTTTTTGAATTTGTAAACTTATAGAAGTCAGTACAATAATTCAATCACATAATTAAAGAATTAAAGAATTTATTAATACACAAAAAATACAGTATACACAAGAATATGATCGTAAACAGCGGCAATAGTATAAAACTGTGTCGCCACTTTTACTTATATTATGTATTGTAATGTTACAAAGAAAAAATATGCGAAATAACCTTAGTAAGTAATAGTGCAGGTGTGTGTGTGTCTCTGTGTGTATGTGTGTGTGTGTGTGTGTGTGTGTGTGTGTGTGTGTGTGTGTGTGTGTGTGTGTGTGTGTGTGTGTGTGTGTGTGTGTGTGTGTGTGTGTGTGTGTGTGTGTGAGTGTGTGTGTGTGTGTGTGTGTGTGTGTTTCATATTGTGTGTATCATAAGCGGGGGATTGAAATGAGTAATTCAGTCTCATCATATTATGTTAGGTTTTGCAGATACTCTGAGGGCGTTTGTCCACCGCCGCCGTCACCGTCACGTCACCGAGAACGAGATGACGGCGCCGAAGTAGCGGTACATACATTTACTAAGAGCCGCGTGTCCACCGCACATCCGTCACCCGAGCGCCGTCATCCCGGCCGCCGAAATTGTGAGTAGATCGGCGTGACCGCTAGAACGTGGCCCGAGATTTTGACGGGCCGATGTGCCGACAATACAAAACACGTATGAACTTGTCCACACACTGCCGTCGCCGTTCCGTCGCAGTTGCACCACCGTACACGATTCTTCAAAAACGCGACTATTACGCATGACAGCTGGAACAAACTAAACCAGCGAAATCGGTCGCGGTGGACAAACGATCGCCGTCACGTCATATTAAACTCGGCCTGGAATAATCTCGTTCTTGGTGACGTGACGGTGACGGCGGCGGTGGACAAATGCCCTGACAGTTTCAATTTGCATTCTCGGTAATTAAGGGAATACAAATGTAAAATTGTATTAACTTTATTGTAAGCAACAGCTGATAAATAATCAAATTGACGCCTCGCCAGTGCAATATTATTTTTTTGTGTTTTGAAGATTCGTGCAATCCGACGAGACAAACCATTCACTCACTCATTTATGTAAAAAATGTCAATGTCAATGTCAGTTTGTCAGTCAGCTTGTCAGTTAAATGTCATGAATTAATTAATTGTCAATATTTAACATTCGTCAATTAGTCATTCGTCATTCCATTCGTCAAATTTCATTTTGCCAACTGAACTGAGTCGGGCAGGTAAGACTAGATTTTTTATTATTTTAAAATATAATAATGTTGTAAAAAAATTAACTGTAAAAATTCTTTCTTTTACCTACCTACAACAAGTTTTAGTTAAGAATTTTTTCTAGAAGTAGATCTAAGTTTGAGATTTTTTGGTCCACGGCCACATGCACGTGCAGACCACGCTAACCTTATAGTCCCGATTTAAGAATAACTACTTATTATAAATTCGTGGTTTCCCTACTAATCTTATGTAAATAGTAAGATTTCGGCAGTTTTGAGATAAGATCCTTTCCAATAATTACCTTGTCATCGATATGCGCGATAAGAAATACAACGGGTAAGCTTATGGAATAAGTCGGACGATTTCTTATCTTCATTGCGTGTTCTATGATGAAAACTTAGCACGAGCCGAAAAGTGTTTTCTATGACAAAACACATGATTTTACAATGATAGGCCTGAAGACGAACAATGATGATTTTAAGGTTATGTCATGCTAAGTAAATGTAGTTAAAAGATTTATCCTTACGATTTCAGGTTAGCGAACGTGAATGAGGTTGCCGCCGTTCTTAATCTTCTACCCTGGTGAACCCACAAGATATAAAGCGATTTAAATCAGGTACACACTCTTATTGACACCAACAAATCCACTAGGCAACATTCTCTTGTGTCCAATTCTAACTATCCTCTCCACCTTCTAACTCCTCAGCGAGAAGAATGGTAGGCCTTAATACAACAAGCTGGCCTATTGTGCATTGTTGGCAGCTTCACATACTTATCTTTTAGAACATTATAGAGAGAGAAAACGCAGGCATCTTGGTTTTCTTAGTACCTATGTTTTGTTTCACCGTTAAGAGCAGGTGGTATACAATTTTTACTAAATGCTGTTTGCAGTGGACCTTTAAAAACTCCAGCCCTAAGTAATGCAATCCATTTATGGTGCAAAATAAGCTGAATAAATTAGAATAAATCCATTTGGTTTAATGTTTTCTGAAAATTTTCCTCAACATCTCTTATCTGCTGAACTCAAACACCATGCCCATGCAGCTTTACAATGGGTCCACCATTAATTAATGAAGTTATTTATTTATAAATAGGTCAATAGGCATGTTCTTACAATATGATGATAAGATACACGAGCCGAAATGTGTATAATATGACTACAACATGATAATATCAAATGATAGGTCTGATTTTTTTAATAAATTTAATTAATAAGTGAAATTTACCTACTCTGTTGTTTATTTTTTTTATCCTTATTTCAGGTAAGTATAGAACTGAAGATGGTAAATTTCTGAAGTGTCGAGATAGTGTTCCTCAAGACATAAAATACTTTAACTATTGAATAAAAATTGTTATTGCGTTTTAACAGATTTGTTTCATTTACAGAAGAACTGACCACAAAACCAAAAGTATAAAAAATGAAATTTAGATTTTTAGACCACTGAGGGATCACTTTAGATTCACAGTTTTTCAAGCATCCCATAGGCGTTTACCCCCAAAATAATTAGATTGAAAAGAAACAAAAACATGCATCTTAAATATTTTATTGTATTGGTCACATATTCTAGTTTCGTAACTCTAAAAGCTATATACATTAATTACTTAAATATAATACTGATCCTACTAGCCACCTAAGTAAATTCTATGTTTGTTATAAGTTATGTTCTTGATTTTAAAAATAAAGCCCCATAGTTATAGTAAACATTTATTACCATGATTGCATAAAAATGTTGCAGAATTGCTGTCTGCATGCTGCAGTCAACATTTTTGGTTATCACTGCGTGTTTGGTTTGGTGATCACTGATCTGAACGTTTGATATTGAGTATCTGTTGCACAAAAATGTTCACAGTAAATACGGGGCTTAAATAATAATCAATTGAAAAATTAGGTTGATGCATTTCGTGGGTTTGGCTCCGTGACGTTCTGAAGACGGATGGTGATGTCAGTGAGCGCCATGTTGGGCAGAATAAAGTCGTCAATGCTGGACGCAGTGCTGGAAGGGCGGTCGAAGGGGAAGCCCATAGAGCGCTTGTCAGGGTACAGCCTGTCTTTCAGTCCACAGAAGCTGGAGGCTTCCACACAAGATAACTCCTTGGCGTCGGGCTGGTCAACCTAGAAATTTAAATTATACATGATTGCCGTAATGGATGAGACCATACAAATGGGAAGTAGATAGAAGTTGATAAAATGGCTAGGTATGTGGGTGGGGCAGGCGTACCGCAAGATTCTGTTATAATAATAATTATGTATTCTAAAATGAGCGCATATTAGCTCATTTTATCACTATCATGGCTAAAATTTTTGTGAATTAAATGTGTAATTCTCCTATACGTAGCTACACAGCGTAGGTACTAGACAGTAGTTGTATAAGTAGCACACATGGAATCTGAAAATTGTCTTACTTACCCTGTCCAATTCGTAATTGGAGAGCATAACGAAGAGTTGGTAGGCGGCCCCCGTCTCCGTGCCCCTCGGGACCAGCATGTGTTGCGGCCAGCCGCAGCCGCAGTAGTTGAATGTCTCCGCGTCTTGCGTGCTGGCAGCCCGTCTGAGGTCACGGAAAGTCTGCTCGAAGGGGATCGTTAGTGCCGACTCCGTTGACATGCGCGTGATGGTGTTCTCGCCCGCGTTTACTGTAAAACAAATAATGAAATTTTAGATTCTTTACATGAATGTCAATAGACCTATAGCAACCAAAAGTTTTTAAAGCGATAGAACCATTGCTTGGTGCCGAAGATACATTGTGATAAAGAGGTGCCTATCTGTGGTCACTCGTCATAAATTACGATTTCGGATAGCAATTCTGTTCCGTCGGAGCTGGGTCATGATTGTGTCTTATGGGCTGTACTGTAGTGACCTCGGTAGCCTGCATGCTCGTTTGCTTAATATTCAATAACTTTTGAACTTTATGACAAATATGGTCCAATCAGTCATAATAATACCGATGTATTTGAACTTGGATTACGTGGTTATCTTAGGATTATCCGAATCGAAATTAGGCTCTTCTTGAGTAATAGACTATTCGCTTATTAATCGGTCGTTGAACTTGCAACTTTGGTATTATCATAAAAGACGATGACAAGGAATATTGTTGATAATTTCATTGATAAAAGTTTATCTTTTCATCCATTTTATATTAGGTATATGTATTACCCAAGTACTTAATCAAATCATTTTATCAAGTGTACCTTCACTTAAAAGATTTTGGACTTTGTGTCATTGTCATAATAATATAAGTAGATATGACCGTACTCAGCCTATTCTCATAAAACCTCAAACCTAAGATAAGTTTCTTTCCGATTTGAGGTTAGACCTGGGTGTCCATAAGCTGCAGTGAACAGGGGCGTATTTATCCCAGGACCAAAAGGGCGGGGCGGCAGGCTGCTACGGTGGAACCTGCATGCACTCAACGAAAAAAAGGTTGAGCAAACTTGACAGCCCCAGGGCACTGAACAGAGATAGGGAATGATGGGCCGGAGTCCTGAATTTTGAAATACGCCGCTGGCAGTGCACACATAACATTAGGTCGCCTATATGCCCGTTTCCTGCTCAGTTGTAATAAAAAAAGTGGAAATCTTACATGGCACGACGAATCGGTCCATCTCAATGAACATCTTTCGCTGTTCGGACAGCATCCACGGCAGGTTGCGCTCGTCAAACTTGGGCGCGATGTAGATACGCACAGTCGTGCGGGTCGCTGACCCCGTGTTGTTCACGTTGATGCTGTACAAGTTAATTATTGGTAAAACTATGGTAAAACCAAAGATTATTAGGGCTATGTAAGATGGAGTGTCTGGATATAAAACGCGGGATACCTTAAATTAGGGGACTTATATTTTCCTTTATTTTGGCGGAACTGCTTTTACATCACCTTTTAGAATGCTAAAAGTAGCATTAAGTCCACCTTTTGTACCTTTATTTTTATATAGGTATAATAAAGAATTAATAAATAAATAAATATATACATGACCTCTACCAACATATTTTACCAAGGGTTAGTATAATTTTCTTTCCATAGTGTGAATAAAACTCTTGAGCTTCTTTTTTTTAAAACGTCAAAAAAAGTTGAGCCCACTTTTGAATATTTGCATATTTGTTGACTTTTATACAAGTATAAATAGACCAGAAAAACAAGCCAATGGCTCATAATGGAAAGTGGTCAACCTCGCCTATTGACACGAGAAACACCAGGGAGTCGTCATATACCTACGCGGCAAAAACGTGTATGAAAAACAGGCAATGGACGGCCATAGATACAGGTGGCGAAGGTGGAATTTCAGTTTTTACGGGTGTCATTTATATATTGTTTATGGTATAAATAGGCGGAAGAGACTATATTCAAAACAATTTTCTCTTTCGTTTCTCAGCCGTTTTCTTTATTTATATATTAATTATAAATTGAGTTAATGAAAAAACATAGCAAGCACCTCAACCATACTCTTTTATATATACACAATTACACACTCACACATAGATACCTACACAAAAATGACAATATGTATTTTTTTCTTCTGGTTCGGTTTCTATTGTTTTTAAATTCAAATAATACCTAAGTATACATTTTATAAAACTTTCGTTTCAATATTATCGTAGAACCCGTAGAAGTACATAGAAGTAGAAAGTGTTAGTAAATTATAGTCGAATATCGACTACTGGGCGACCACTAGTAGTGATAAATAGGTAAGGTTGGCAAAATTTAGTGTAGCTCCGCGGAACTACCCCAAGGTCCCGGCAATGGCTCAGGTGTTCCATCCTCAGAATACAGAAAGGACCAGAAGCCGCGTGCGCGCCAAATACTGAAGCTACAAAAACTACTCCTAAATAGAGTAGTTTGCCGCGCGACAGCTATGTGTCGCTATGGCTTTTTCAAATAGCGAAACGAAACCGCTATGTGCTCGCGAACAACGTTGTAAAAACTATCTATATTTGAAAACTATCTATTTCCGTAGCGTCAATCAAATATGGCTCTTATACGTATGAAAGCAAGTGCTATAATTGATTGTTTAATACCGTCCGAGAGTTAAGACATTTTAGAATGTACGCAGGCAGCAATCGTAAATTTTTATTGCTTTATTGCTGTAAAGACGAATGTAGGTTGTAAATCAATTAGAATTAGGTCTAGTCCTGTTTGCGCTGTTTGATATCGTTGATACGAAGCGCGAAGTACGAATTGCAAAAAGCAAGCAAACTCGGTTCGGTAAGTCGTAGTACTCGTAGTTCACAAAATATACTTTTAATTTAATATAAGTAATTTTATACAGGCGTACTTAAAAGTTCATTGTATATACATTAGACTATGTACATCGTCTCTATTTACATATCATACATTATTTACACGTATGTTCAATATTTACAAATCTGGGTCTTAGGTATTCCCATTCAAAAACATTACACCTTACCGATCGTCTTCGAAAAATTGTTATTTACAACACAAACAATTTATTTACACCTTACTGTTTATTTGTATTTACACTAGATGTCTATATACACTACGGTCATATTAATAAACATAGACTAAAGCAAGAGTAACTTTAAAATTTGTCGTAATTAAGATTTAATTAAATTCAGAATTAATAAACATGGAGTAACGAAGATGTAAGCTACTTCGAGTCTAATCTCAGAATCAAAGTTAATCCATGTCGCTACATAGTTTAGAGACCGATTAAGCGTGGACCAGGCGTGCGCGTGCAATGACGACATTGACGTTTACTTGACCGTTGACGCATCACCTTCGTTGTTCTAACTAAACGTCATTCACATTGGTATTTATTTAGAAACTTTTGAAAAACTTATGAAACGAAATAATTATACGAGAAATCAATTTTTTAATTTAACAATTATCAAACTGCGAGGAGCGAAATTGAGCGCTTGAATTGAAAGTTGAAAGCTGATCAGTGATAACGTCGTTTGAAGTTGTCAATCCCAAAATATATGTGCTGTCACTGTCATTTTAATGCATGAAGTCATTCACAGACTCAATCTTTTTGCTTTTGAATTTTAAAGGTTGCCATATTTTACTCGTTGAATCCGGACTAAGAAATGTATTGTTAGTACGAGGTTACTCCATGTTTATTAATATCATTACAATTACGAAGTTATTACTAAGTTAATCGAGAATTAACTTAGTAATAACTTAAGTAAAGTACAAAAACCACCTTTTCCAACCGTAAACAAACAAACTTCGGTACGTGAACGCGACGCGAAGAAAGTTTATTAAACACTAATTTCAAATTTAAAATTACGTATTAATACCAACGAATTTAAATATCCTAGAAAAACGGCGAGAGGTACGTTTAGGACCAAAATAATATCAACTCAAATTTAAATATTCAAAAGTTGACCTTAACGCACAGGTATACGATTTCACTTTAAATGCAGGCGTCCGAGACTTAAGACATTTTAGAATGTACGCAGGCAGCAAGCTCGTAAATTTTTATTGCTTTATTGCTGTAAAGACGAATGTAGGCTGTAAATCTATTGGAATTAGGTCTAGTTCTGTTTGAAAATCATAAAATTGTTTCATTTAGAACAGAGTTAGGAGTCGTCGTCGATGTTATTTTTTTATTTATAATGTTGTATTAGAATTAAAAAACAAAATTATTTGTTAAATGCATAACTAACTTAGTTTATCTACCGAAGGAACGATTTATTATTAATTAAACTCATAATGATTATTACTATAGTTTTTTGCCCACTGTTAAGATAAATCAGGCTAAAGGTGGAAACGACTTGTAATTGGCATTACCATATCTATAAATCATTATTCAATTGTAACATTAGCTGTAAATTTTTAAAAGATATATTAAGTAAAATAAAACAAGGTAGGTTAAATTAATGTTATTTAATGAGTATGTACCTTGAAACAAATTCAATTTATTATACAATTGCCGTTTTGATGTGTATTATCTACATCTACATATTTTTATTATTCTTACAGTTCTTTGATTGTTATACAGATATTTTTGTAAAAAGTTGTGCAAATATTGGTTGTTATATTGGACAAAGTAAAAATAAATTACCATAGTAAACTTTAGTACTACGCGACTCCATTACTCTACCAATCCTACTATGTTCCAGCGGGTGCTTAAACCGCCTAAAACCGCTTCAGTCAGTGTATCTACTCTAGCGATGTGCCGAGTCGGCTATTTATAGTATTCGAATATTTTGGTATTCGTTCAAAAAATATTCGAATTAAGACTCGAGTCGGAAGACACGGACAGGTATTCGAGTACTGGCACGAGTATTCGAATACTTTAGTGGACTCGAGTACCTTTTGAATCGAACTTTGACGACAATAACATATCCTAATATTTCATCACAAATCATGTAAGATATTAAAGGATGTATTTTTTTCAAATGTTTCAGTAAATTTGTTGTGTTCCCAAAATTAACAAATGTTTTTTGCACTCTTTGCACTCCACTTTTTTACCTTCTAAAATGTTGAATAAGTTCCATATATCCGATTTTTTTTTGGAGCCATCCTATCACAGACCTGGCTAAGACACAAACTAAACACTAAATTTCACTATTTAACTGACAGACTAACAGTTTGACTGATTAAAATTATAATTTTCTATCTTTATTAAACCGACCGTTTGGAAAACATAAACACGTTGAAACCTGCAACGATTCATCAGTCACGCGGCGTGACTAACTTCACAATGCTCTTTAAAGTGAACGGGGCATTCAAAATTCGACTGTACGCGTAAAGCAGAAGGTTTCTATTAAAGTACACGACTTAGGATTCGAATACCGTAAGTACTCGAATCCTGAATTCGAATCATGTGGATTCGAGTACCGTATTTTATGTATTCGAGTACGTGAGTACCTCTAGGTATTCGAGTAAGTACTCGAGTCAGTCTGACTCGACACATCTCTAATCTACTCTAGTCGGGTGGATTCGTTGGGGCCGCGATCGGCGACCGGCGTTAGCACGCGCTAAATCGCTATTTCGCTTTGTACCACACAGAGACAGCGGACGTTGTGGAAAATAGATAGTTGTGCTTCGCTAAATAACTAGCTACCGTTGGCTCAGCGGATAGATAGTTGTATAACTATCTGCGCTATATAGCCCTCACCTCTACGCGCGACCGATCAGTTACTTCGTGTACGTCGTAACGCGTGAAGTGTTTTACCGGTGACCAATTAAATTAAATTATGCCTTCTTGTGTCGTCCCTACCTGTAAAAATGCAGCGGGGCTACAAAAAAAACACGATGGGATCACATTTCACGTGTAATTATCATATTTACGTATCGCCTTATTTAATTATTAAATATTTCTTTTCAATTTTAATTGTCATAGAGATCGATGCGTCCATCTTGTTAGTGTTGCCAATATACGAGTTTTAATTTTCCCTTTTTTATTACCAATTGAGGGCTTGTATTCGTTCTAGTATATTAATAAATAGGTAATAAATATAATAAATTAAATGTTCTTTTTTATTTTTACATTAATAAACATAAGTTTTTTTTCTCCGGTTTTTTTCTCTCTCGACACAATAGTGGGTGGCACCAATTGAACCGATGAGTCCGATTAGGTAAAACAACTGTTTACATTTAGATTTATTTACATATGTCATAAACAGACTGAGAAGGGAAACAAAGACCACCTCTATTCTTTAAGTAAATAAATTTTAAACACTACAGGCCAAGTAGTGATTATGAAATACCTAATCAAATTTAAATAAAAATAAATTATTTTAATGTAATGTAATTAAGATATTTATTAACTTTCATTGTTTTTTTTCATATTTTTCTCATTAATATTTGCATACCTAAAAATGGTAAATATAGATTAATCTAAATGATTTACAACAACTCTATACCTATATTTGTGCAAATAAACGTTTTGTCCTTGTATCTATTCCGTGTTTTATTTGAATAACTTCT
The DNA here is from genome assembly GCA_905147235.1 of Erynnis tages. Classification (NCBI taxonomy): domain Eukaryota; kingdom Metazoa; phylum Arthropoda; class Insecta; order Lepidoptera; family Hesperiidae; genus Erynnis; species Erynnis tages. The sequence goes on from LR990092.1 coordinate 5,335,074, forward strand.
CTATTCCTTGAGATTATCAGGTTGGTACATAGTTAAATAGAAAAGGACAATTTTGATTCTATTATTATCTTACCTCCAATACTCAACGTTTACCCCAAAAACGGGCAAATAGTGCCTGAGCTAGCAACATTACGCGGGTAGGAAGTGAGGCGGGCGGGGGATGTTGTTTTGTTTTTGGACACAGCGTGCGGCTTGCAATAACAGTTGAACGCGGCTTCTGGTCCTTTCTGTATTCTGAGGTTCCATCCTATCTCTCAGCATTATGTCTCACTATACATATTATATCAGCTTTATACTCACACATAGCGGAAGGGACGATGGTTGAGGTGAGTGAAGCGGACGTAAATGGGTCCTCGGTCGGAGAAGTCGAGGCCGCGCGACATGTCGATGTCGCTCTGAGTCCAGAAGGTGGTCAGCAAGTTGGTGTCGCCTGTTGAGCTCTCCACTGAGGCCGATGTTATCTGAACTCCTTTGTTCTCCAACTGCGGAAGGATTGAGAATCATTGTCATTTAATTAGATCCTAGCAGTAACTCGTACAAAGTACCGAACGTATTATTGACATTTTAAATTCCTTTTTCCATATTTTTATCTAACTGCAACGGTGGACTTATTCTAGCATTTTGACTGTAACCTAATGGGTCCGATCTCCTCTTACAATAGGATGTGAGCCTCATTCCATCACGCTGGCAAAATGAGGGGTGAAGGACATCACGTGCCTTTCAGACCATTATGGAGACTTCTCAAGCATACAGGTTTACTCACGACGTTTTTCTTCACCGCTTTAGCAGATGATATTTAATTTCTAAAGAGCACATGACTTTTAACATTGGTTTGTGCCACTCGGATTTCAACGTACTCTTCGATTAAGAGGCCGAATTCTAGCCGGTATACTTTAGCATTACAGTAGGCTTTTGTGCCTCTGTATCTGTATGCTAGTTTAGATTATAAGGACAGGGCACATGTCTTTGAATTGATAACCTCCTCCATCTGAACTCAGTTAAAAAGTTAAAATTTTCAGCAGGTATTTACCTCGGAAAGCGAGTAAGGGCCGACATGTGGCGATTCCTTGTGGCGCTGGAACAGGTCATCTATGAACCCATGCCAACGGTAGAAGAAGGGATCGCGCATGTTTATAGCCGTGTCCGACATTATGGCGAACGACTCCTGTTGAACAATAGATAGATACATTCGTTAAGGTAAAAAAAGAGTTTTGAAGATCGAAGCAAAAAATATTTAAGTAGTAGAAACTAGAAAGGAGAGATTATGTACAAAACGCATGCGATCCCTCTTTTCTTTTCATATGGTTCATGTTTCTTGGTTGTGAAACTATTATAAAGTCGTAGGTTTACGGGGTCTAGTTATATGAATAACAGAAGAAGAATTTTACAAGGTAGCGGTGGTTGGGGTCGTGCATGTATCCGGAGAAGTTGTGGCCGTGGTTGTGCAAACTGCCGTACAGGTCTCTGTTGGGAGAGAGGATGCTGGCTTCCACGATGTTGCCGAGAGTGTCGATGTCTAATGGCTGAGTAGTACCGTCTGCCTGCAATATAATAAGAAAATAACCATCAACTTATGACCTACTTTTAGCATTGTCTTTGTCGTTATGCTATACCCGCTACTTTCAAAGACATTGGAGCTTGGGCTCTTCGCTGATGTGAGTAACCCATTAATCCATACTCACTAGTCGGTTCAGCAAAAAATTTTTCATTTGATATTGATTTTCTTAAGTGGCGCCACAATATTCTTTCCCGGGGTATCAGGGACTTTGGTACTGATATGACATATCAAGAAGGAATCATGTATGACTGGTGTAACAGCAAAGCATTTCTTTCACTTTAATCGTTCCATCGAACCATACATGGAATATCTCGTTAATAAGGAAAACTTTTGATTTAAAAAAAATTGGTAAATAAATTCACACAAACCCTTTCGACGATTCCGGTCGCGATGGCTTCGTCGATCTGACGATGCCAGCGCTCCATGTCATCGATGGTGACGTTATTGAGGCCGTCCACGGGGCGGTTGAGGTCGTACCAACGCATGTTAGCCTGCCGCGGGGGCCAGCCACGGGCTGACGTCAGACTGTCCAGCTTCGGGAAGTACGCCTCTGGGATCGGTTCCCTGAAGTTGCTGAATTTCTTCACTCTTGCCAATGCGTTGTTGAGACGTTCGCCGTTGTACCTGTTTTTAAAGGTTTAAAGATAATTTAGATTGGGAAAAAAATTGTATGTAATTGTTACTACGTTCAGTGCCTAGCGCGTTCTTGTAAGTTTCGTCCACGCTCATTTCCCTGAAAGGGTTTTAAAGTTGGAGAAAAATAGGGATTAAGAATAAATATATGAAAGAAAGGCATTAGAAATGAAGAAAAGGGAAGGAAAAGTGTTTCATTTGAAAGACTTTAAAAACAAAAAGGCTCCAATATCGATTTAATACAGAGCCTATTGATGCAAAGTTTAAAGCAATATTGTGTAACATGTTGAATTTCCAAGCTTACCGAGCAATACATTGTTGATGCATGTAATAAAAGAGCTCGCCGCGGCGGTCTTTGGCGACTATCGCTATGTTGTTGTTGGAAGCAGAGAACGGGTAGACAAGATGCCAGTGCCAATGGTGGAGGTTGATGCCAATGTCTTCACGAAAGTAGGCCAGGCGGTGCTCGACGTCCAAATCCGTCGCAGTGTAATCTCTCGGGATCACGATAGGAACACGCTGAAAAATGATTTTTGACTTAATCATGCGATAACACAGCTTAACAAGCGGCGTGTATAATATTAATAGGAGTAACTTTTATACTAGATATTGTTTATCTTTTACCGTTTAACAAAGACCCAAATTTGGTGACAGGAGCATTTAAAGGCTGCTTATGTTTGTACCCATTAGTTTGTCTTCAGAAGGTCTTTCATTCAAGATCTGACAAAGGAGACTTTCACATTCTACCACAATCTTGACAGCGTTGGTACAAAACCCCATCTTATTTACGGAATAATCCTTTATCTACAAATGAGAGTATGGCAAATGAGGGACTTTGACTTTGAAGATTAAAGAAATGTAAGCATATTTACCGGGGCACCTCTTGCTGCTACGGCGGCTGACTCGCGAGCTTGCGCGAATACTTTGGACTCCATGAACTTAGATGGGAAGGTTTCAGCAAAGTTCTTGATAGGAATGTTACGTGTGTCACGTCTGAGAAAACACGATATAAATGTGCATGTAAATATATGCATAAGTTTTGTACGGATTATTGCTAGAACTTGAAATTGCCTAATATGGACAGTGGTAAGTCGTCAGATTGAGAAGGTCTAGAACCGGGGTACGGATCTTGATTTGGGTCGCCTATGGTATACAGATGGTTGCATATTAAAATTAATTGCCTATGGCGCACTACTATCACCAACTTTCTAATCTGTCGTGAAAATACCCGCTATTTTCTTGTGTTTCAGTAAGCAACACTGACAACGTACTCCTTGAAAACTTTACTTTTAGATACTTTAACTACAAACACTACAAAAACAGAGCACTTTTCTGCGCTCTGTTTTTGTAATTAGTTGTGTTTATTTGGCTTCTGCATTCCTGCTGGTTATAAAATAAGTAACGGTATAAGTATACAAGTCATCCAAACTAAACGTGTAGGTATACAAAATTTCAGCTCAATCGGGTGAAGATATCTACTTCAAAATTGAGTTCAAAGAATCCACCCGAACAAACATACGAGTACCAACCCGAACATACATTGCAAGTTAAAACGGTAGGTACGAGTACGTTGTTTGTAATAAATTATTAATACCTCTCCTTAAATTATATTATTACCAATAATATAAGTTAAGGAAAAGTATTGTTTTTGTTTATAAGCTTCTCTATAATTAGTTACATTGGAAATAGGTGTCTTATATAAATATTAAGTTTTGCTTCCTTCCCTTACTGACTTACTATAGGAAACAAGCGATAAGGGTACCGCCCCAGACGAACTATAATTTTATTATACCATAAATATCACGTACCTACTTATGTGCAAAGAATACATAATAGTATGTATTCTGTGGTACGAATGTGTTGTTGTTGTATAGTATGTATTGTATAGGCATTCGGATTATAGGATATTTAGATTAGTTTAGGCATTCCGCAAATCTCTAAACAGCATCTCTACATAAGTAGATACATAGTTTTCGAAATAAGTACCTTTCGTTCGAATACGAATACTTTGACGATAGATAGGTAGTGTTCATGTTTGGGTCACTGAATCCGGATATACTTCGAGTCCAAAGTATAATTTTAAAACTTAGATTAAATTAAAAAGTATCCCCTTTTGATTTAATGTATATTTTAAAACGTATTTTTACATACCTGTGCATCAATGCAACTGAATAACAATAGTTGAAGAGTTGCGGATTGAGATTCACCCTAGAGTACACGCAAGTCGAAAGGAATTCTTGAAGTTGATCTTCGGGAACATCTAGAAAATGAAAGTTTTTAATTATAATGGATATAGTCAAAGATTGTAAATGGATACCTAGTAGTGACTGACTGAGAAACCTAATGTTTGGCAAGAAAAAATGCCTCTATGGAAGGTTCAGCTAGCCGACCCTCTTGGGCTGGCCATATTCAGTCTTGCAATACAGCCTATTATTTCGGGTTTAAATTCAAAATTTAACATTTGGTATCTAAACGACGGCACCATAGGAAGTCATTCAAAATTTTTGCTGATTAAAAAAAAGTGAGCTATATGTATATTAATGAATCGTTAGATGATTTTGAAAAATCAAAGATTTTTCAAAAATTTTATAATGTCACTCCAGGTATCAAAATTTTAACCGAACTTCAACTCCTAGGCGCCCCAGTTTTTTTTGGAATCCATCACGCCTGTTATCGATGGCTGATTTTGAATTTGTCAAAAGTTTAATCAAGTTTCTGATCGTCTTTAAGTTGCGTATAAATTCCCACAGCCTTTTTTATTATACGAAATTGCATTTTTGTTCTAAAATATACGTATATATTTTAAGATCCCTTCAAAATTTCTTGCTGTTTAGAATTCAGTTGACACTCTTATAAAAATACTCTCTCCATCGTTTTAACTCCGAGATTGTTTACCAAATAAGAATAATCATGGAAAATATGGAAATGAAAACAATATTCAGCCGTTATATAAATATTTGTAATATGGTTAAAATGCTAGTACCAAAGCTTAATAACAGTACTACTTTAAGCTTACTTTAAAAATACGAATAAAATAAAATAACTAAGACCGAGACCCGTGCCAACAGTAGACCAAAAATATAAATATAAATAGGCAAAATTAAAACAGTATACAAACTCATCAAGGTCTCGATGACTTCATCCGCCATCTCCTGGTGGGCTGGCAAGAAGATGGAGAAGTCAGCCTCGGGTGACAGCTTGCTGGCCTTCGGGTACTGTGGCAGCTGCGACAGGTTCTGCAGCGGGATGGTCTGGGAGGCATCATCACCGAAACGGTTGTTTATTTCGATGCCAATGTTTTCGTATTCCTTGGGCTAGAATAATTATCAAAATTAATATCGACATAGCTCTCAAAGTTTGCAAATTAAAGTGGCCACAACGTTCGTGGGTCGAATGGAGCACAGGCCACCTTCCGACCAGGTGGACTGACGACCTGAAGAAGGCAGCGCGAAACCGACTGAAGTATATTATGAAGTTGATAAATTAAGTCAAGGTACTACTTCAGAAAATAAATTTGATGTTGTGGATCCTAAAATGTCCTCCTGTACACCTCCGAGACAAAAAAAAATTAAATAGCTCGAGCTAGGGAGGTTTGATTGATTCTTTATTTGAGACGAACATCTGATAATGAGTAAGGAAAGCACCCACATACAATCTCAGATAGGATTGTTTCTCTATCTAAGGTTGTGGATGTGGGTGTACATGGGCTGCAGTGATCACATAATATAAGGTGCTACTTCATAACTATATCAATAAACCAAGAAATATTTACCAGGAATTCTGCAGACAAGAGGAACAATGCGTTTTCATCACCCTTGGGTGTGAGCATCGTCTCCCCCGGACGGTCGAAGAGCAGCTGAAGACTTTTGCTTACGTCGGCCATTGTCAAATTAATTAATTAAAATTATGAAATTAATTAAATTTTAGAAACTGGGAAGCCCCTCACTTCACAGAAACTGTGAAGTGGAATGAGCAGGTGGCAGTTAGTGCGCTAATTTTATATTCCTCCCCTTTAGGCACTACGTAAACGAACGTTTAGTTTAGCTAGAAAGGGACAAAAGTACCACTCATACGTTCGCCAGACAAAAGTAGGTATCTCGGGTAACCACACGTTCTCAATCGAAACAGAAGGCATATAAAATACTGCTTCACTGTGAGTTAAGAGGGTGATCGTGAGGTTCTACCTCATATTTATCCATACATTATAATAAACCTTAAAAAGGTGTTAAAATTATATAAGTAGGTATCTAGATCTAAAGTTCCAAAACATAAAATTACGTTTGTGTAGCGCCTTACAGTTTCGGGTGCAATATTGTATTGGTGAGCAAAACCGCAACAGGAAACTGATAAAAGTGTGGCAAAATGACCTCCATAATGCTATCGCCAATCACAAAATGAAGGATGTAAGCATCCTTTGGCTCATGCTGGCCTATTGCGGGTTGCTATTGGACGTTGCGCGGTTGGACTTCAAATGCCTCTAAGAACACACTAAGGAAAATCTCGAGCAGGTAGGTCACGATATTACTTGCCACGATATTCTGAGCCACGTTCATAAGCTGTTTTCGAGAGTCCTTATCAGACTCGACGACTTCCAGCCTCCCGAAGAAGCCGGTTTCCGAAAAAGCTATACTACCAAAGGTTATAATACCCAAAACTTTTAACAGCTGCAATGGAAGACGTGTTCCAGCTGATGGAGTGGAAAGGATTACTAGATATATTAACATCAACGGCGAACACCTCTCAATCCTCCGGTTTGCCGATGACATAGCGTAGTCGCTGGAGGAACTCTCAGCATTGTGCTCAGCGACCTATTATTTTTATATTATAACACGTCTTGGCACCGTAGGTTATCATTGGCAACACACATTGTTCGAACACTTTCGACTTCAAGCTCTGAGGTATATTATATATCGGACGTCAAGACGTGTTGTAGATTACCGAACGCTGTCCAGCCGAGTTAAATTCTTCGAGTGACCTCTCTCTCGAAGTTGGACTTACCCATTCGGATCGTTTGTCCTAGGTAAACGTACTCGTCTACAACTTCGAGAGCAATGCCGTCAGCAACCACTGGTACGAGTGTGACATGGACGTTAGACATGATTATCTATCATCTTGTCCATGTTCATCTTAACACCCACCCGTTATGAGGCACTATTGAGGTCGCTGAGCATAATGCTGAGTTCCTCCAGCGACTCCGCCAGGATCACTATGTCATCGGCAAATCGGAGGTGTGAGAGGTGTTCGCCGTTGATGTTAATACCACGTCCTTTCCACTCCATCAGCTTGAACACATCTTCCAGTGCAGCGGTGAAAAGTTTTGGGGAGATGACATCCCCCTGTCGTACGCCGCGCTGCACGTGGATGGGGTTCGTACTGTTGTTGTGTACTCGGACTTTCATGGTGGCGGCATTGTATACACACTTCAACGCCTCGATGTACCGATAGTCGATCTGGCATCGCTGAAGAGACTCAAGCACCGCCGGTCTCGATAGAATCGAAGGCCTTCTCATAGTCCACATACGCTACGCATAGCGGCAGATTATACTCCTCGGTCTTTTGTATAACCTGCCGAAGCGTATGTATGTGGTCCATGGTACTATAGCCTTTTCGGAAACCGGCTTGTTCGGGAGGCTGGAAGTCGTCGAGTCTGCGCGCTAGACGATTAGTAAGGACCCTCGAAAACAGCCTTCGTTCAGTGGGATAATATACCTCAGTTCCTCAAGGCTGAAAATAAAAAAAGATAAATACTTAGACCTTCAGGCGTTGAAGAGTACTATGGAAAAATACTATCACAAATTTTATGATGATTTGCCTCACTTTTAATTTTAATTTTTTTTTATATTTTTTAATTTTATTGTTTTTTTACGTTAGACGTCTTCAAAGTTTATTAATAATGCGTAGAGGCATAATTAATCCAAAAGTATTAATTTCTACTAAATATAAATACGTACTTAATTTGAGACTGATTTTATATACTAAGAATTGTAAGAAATAAATGTACACTAAACGTTCTTAAGTATATTATTATGTGTTACGAAGCGATTTTGTTACCAATAAATAATGTTTATTATTTTTTAAGTCATTATTTTTCCATTGAAAACATATACCGTAGTAAAACTGCGTAATTTGAAAAATCAACGTTAATCTTAATAATAAAATTCGTAACTACATGCAATATTACGTAGCTCCAAACACGATTACTAGAAAAGTTCGTAAGTCCATTTTCATACTATATAAAACAAAATGTATATTAAAAAATCATAAAAATGCATTCCTAGACCAATTTTATACTTGCTTTCATAAAAACGTTGAAATAATTCAAATAGTAACAAAATTAAACCAGTTTTATGTCTCTCCTGTAAAATATGGTCAAATGGAGTTCCGAATTCTGATAATTAGGCCGACGAAATAATATTCGACATTTCATTGGAAAACATTTTTTCCGTACAAGTTGAAGGGTAAAAATAGCCCATACCAAAAATGTGTACAAAAAAAGAAGTCCCACTCAGGGTCTTCTCTTACAAAGAGAAGGATTTTCTCATACGAAGAGTAGGCCTTAGTCCACCACGCTGGCCAAATGCAGGTTGGCGGGCTTCATATTCTTTGGAGAGTTGGAGAACTTGCAGGAATGCAATTCTTAAAAAGTCGTTGATGTTCCGTTAGGAGCATAAGAAAAGACTTTTGACTTTAAAAAATAATATTTTGGAAAAATTATGTACAATTGCAAAAACTTAGATACGTTGGGTTAGGTAAGAAATTAATATAATATATGAAAATCTTGACAGCGTGTCAGTTACTTTTTTCTCTTTTTGAGACCATAAACATAGCCATCGTTGAGGTTACAAGCGTCAACAGTTGTTGCATGCCTGCCATGGTGAGAGGCCGAATTCTAAACCACTGGGCTCTCGCTTAGTTTAATGCCCCCCTGGGAATGAATCCCGCCATAAACAAGACATACATGTATACTAGCTACATTAAAAATGATTATGTTTTGAAATTAATCTTGATTTATCTTGAGTCAATAGAATTAGACTTCCCATTTTTTGAACTGTATTTCATGATACGGATAGAAATATACGGTACAGATATAGGGTTAATAAAGGGATCATCATCGTATTATTTTTTCAGTTTTTAGATCATCACATTTTGGGAGTCACGCATCCGAAAATGTTGAGAAAGATTATCTTGCCAATCGTATTTCAGCAAACAACATCTTTCTTAGTGAGGCGGAAATAAAAACTCTAAAAAACGCAATTAGATTGCTGCATATTGGCAGCCTATTTGAGCCACAGGGAAATCGTAAATTTATTATTTATGATTGTTATAATTATTTACTTTGTTTTAAGTTAAATATTAAACTGATAATATGAAAAAAAGCTCTTTACTGTTGAAGCCACAGACAATATGGTTTCGTCCAGTGTCCATGAATAATTTAATCACTAATGTAACATTTTGAACACTAAATAAATTATTGTATACCTATACCCATCTGCAGTCTAAATATTGAGTAAAGTTTTATAATGTGTGATTGATGGGTAAAAATGTGGTTTAAAGACAGAATTATAGCTCGAAAAGTATAAATAAAGATATGGTGGTGTCTCCAGAAAAATGACAAACATTTCTGTATTATGCAAATATTTATTATCTTAAAAATAAATTGGTCACAATCCTAGTTACGTAACTCTATAATCTATGTACAAAAAAATATTTAATCTAAGACTTAGCCTTTCACATGTTTTAAGGAATTACACAACTAAAACTATATTTTTTGTTATAAAGTGGAAGTAACTAATAATGGGTATCTGAACCATCCCTAAACACTACAAAGATGGTCACCTCAAATTTGTGTCTCCTAAGGTCGTATCCTTATCTCGTTGTTATGATGGTACCTCCACATCTGGATCTTAAATCGTTAATTAATACGTTAAAAATAGACTAAGCAGATTTGGCCAACTTAAGCGTTTAATATATACCTATAACAAAGAGTTTTATCGCGTAGTTGCACATTAAATCGTAAACTAACGTAAAAAAACGCAAATCAAGGTAAACGCTGTACTGAATGCAGATGTGGACGTAGCATGAAGGTTTAGTTGGATGCGTTTCTAGGGTTTGGCTCCGTGACGTTTTGTAGGCGGATGGTGATGTCAGTGAGCGCCATGTTGTCCAAGATGAAGTCTTGGATGGTGGACGCGGAGCTGGAGGGGCGGTCGAAGGGGAAGCCCATAGCGCGCTTGTCTGGGTACTTCTTGTCCTTAAGGCCGCAATAGCTGGACGCTTCCACGCAGCTCATCTCAGATCCGTCGTCCTGGACCACCTGTATACAGAAAATGTTACATCTAGTCAAACATTATTTTTATAAACTTATATATGGTTAATATTGTATTTTTGTCATTGTGTAAGCATACTTCTTTAATTTGAATTTAAGCGTAAAACGAGGACTTAGGAAATTACCTAGGAAGTTAGATATATCTACCGTGTAAATACTTAATATGATATGAAAAGTAGCTAACTAGAATTCATCACATCATACGCCACTATTGCGCAATGCGTAAGTGCACACACCATCCTTTAATACACCACGTAAGACGGTTATAATTATACAGAGAGAAGAAAAGGTCACCTTATCCATATCATAGTTGGAGAGCATCACGAATAGCTGATAAGCGGCGCCGGCCTCGGTTCCTTTGGGCACCAGCATGTGTTGGGGCCAGCCACAACCGCAGTAGTTGAAGGAAGTCGCCGGCATAGCTTGCTTCGCCGAGCGCAGGTCACGGAATGTCTGCTCGAATGGAATCGTTACCGAGGATTGTGTCGACATACGTGTTATCGTGTTTCGACCCGTTGTCACTGTGAAAAAGGAAAAGTTTTCAAATTGGTGGCTGTCTGTAGAAATAATGGATAACTAATTTTCAAAGGGCGCAGAGCAGAAACGATTTGAAATGAATTGCGTTAATCATAACAAGTACATACCTATAGCAGTCGACATGAGTCGTGAGCACAATCTCTATTGGTCGGTATGACGTTGACTGCGCTGTTGGATCACACGACTGGTTCGTCAGTCAGTGTCTTGCGCGTTTTCTTTTGCTTAAATACATTATACAAAAATGTACAATATCCCTACCACTTGATCACGACTCATGACGGTTACTAGAAGGATGCACTAACTTTCGTGAACGAACACCTTTCCGAAATTCTCATTTCTATCTGGGTTGATTTTCAGAGGACGAATCTTCAGGACGATTTCGTAAGCACCGGTCAAGCTAATAAAAACCGATTAAATGAAAAAGGACTTACATTGCACAACGAAGCGGTCCATCTCAATGAACATCTTGCGCTGGTCGGATAACATCCACTGCAGATTGCGCTCGTCAAACTTCGGCGCGATGAAGATGCGCACAGTGGAACGCTTTGCAGGACCAGAGTTCATTGCGTTGATCCTGCCGAATTACTCGTTGGTGAGCTTATGATTCATACGGATTGGTGGTTCATTCGCTTTTGTGAAATTTAGGGGTAGGTATTTGTTAGGAGTTATCTGCTGTATAAGGAAACATAAATAACATCAATGGAAAACAAGAAATAATGCAATACGCTCAGCATATTATTATGGGTGGATGGATGGATATTTTGTTTTTTTGAAAAGCAATTAGGCCTAAAGCGTAAGTCGCTGTTTCTCCATTGCACCACCCGTCGAAGACTCAGGTCCTATCCACATTATCTGGGCTAGTGGCAACATCGTCCACAGTCCGGTTTTCACGTTCATTTTTGCCCCACACCTGCAAAATGTGGAACAATCTTCTTTTCGAAGTATTACCGCGAGTTTATGACATATACAGGATTACAGGGTTTTCAAAAAAGGCGTAAAAAGAGAACTCCTTCTAAGTCAACAACAGACTAGTGATTCTTCTGATGTTCATGGATGGTTCGGACTCCGTCTGTCAAATATAGGCTTCGTAGTCCGTCAGTCAAAACATTTCCATAGGTCTTGCACATTAAAAACTCTTTACAATGCATTTGTTCGCAACAGACTTGAAACAAACGCTCTTATTTGGAATCCACATTCGGCTATCCAAACCCTTAATGTCGAAAAGATTCAAAAACGGTTTGTACGGTATGCTTACAATAAGGTATACGGATACTACTTATATCCCACGCATTTCTTTTTGGACATGCTAGAAATGCAAACATTAGAGGTGCGTAGACAAATTACTTTGGTTATGTACTTCTTTAATTTAGCCCGGGGAACCACCTATAACCCGGAACTGCTGAGCAGGATCGGATTCGCAGTGCCAACGAGGAGCTCAGTGCGGTCCGGCCGAATGCGTGTATTTGCGGTACCAGCGGCGCGTACCGCTCTCGGACACTGGGCTCCCCTGACAAGGGCGATAAGACTGATCAATTCGATTACTAAGAGCAACCCTGATCTGGACCTATTCGCATGCAAATCCCACTGTTTCCGTACAGCTGCTAGCCGCCTGATAGAGATAGTATGGTCATTGGCAGCAGTATTGCACCTTGAACTTATTTTATTGAATTTTTATTATTAAATGTAGTAACCGTCAAACGGACAACAAATCGAATTGTTCGTTCGTTCGTTTCTCGCGTGTATTGCGATAAATATAGATTTTAGAGAAAAATCTTTCAAACAAAAGTTATAGGCCATGAGAAAAATGATATTTTTTGTTCTATACATTTTTCGTGTAGGACCAGTGGTTTCGGAGAAAAATGGTAAAATCATCCGAAATTGTTACTTTTCGCTCTACAGTCTAAATTTAACACAGAACTCCATTCAATGCGTTAGGTTGTTTTTATCAACTAAAAACCCATCCCACAGTATAAATTTAACTCAGAAATCCCTTCAATGGGTTAGGTTAGGTAAAATTTACAGTCAGTCAGTTACAGAAGTCTAAATTTAACTCAGAAATCCCTTCGTTGGTTAGGTAAACTAATGGAGTTTTGGCAAAATATACACAAAAGAATACAAATTTCTAATGTTTTTTCCATTTTTCTCCCAAACAACTGGGTTTATGCGTAAAACATACAGAACAAAAAGTGTTTATCTTTTTATCGTCTACAACTTTTGTTTGAAACATTTTTCTCTAACGTTCACGTTTGTTGCAATATATACAATATATGCAATGCATATGTGTACCAAAATTCAGATCGATCGGAGGTATGGGCTAAACGGAAGTTTATCCTTATAATCTTTTAATTTTATCAATTAATTTAATGTAATATTTTATTGTACGTATTATTATTTTACTATTGTATAATTCAATATTCACATATGTGTTTGGTCGTGTCCTGTGAGCATATTGTTCACTCAAAATAAATAAATAAATAAATGGTGTTGTCTGTGTTTATAGGGTATGATGACCATTTACCATCTGAACTGTTTGTCTGGTTTCCTTTGTATAAAAAAGGTAGATAATGATAAGTCCGCCTCACACTCACACGTAACGGAAGGGTCTGTGGTTGAGGTGAGTGAAGCGCACGTAGACGGGCCCTCGGTTGGAGAAGTCGAGGCCGCGCGACATGTCGATGTCGCTCTGTGTCCAAAATGTGTTCAACACGTTCGTATCTCCAGTTGAGCTCTCCACAGCCGCCGACGTCACCTTCACTTTCGGGTTTTCTAGCTGTGGGTGATGAAATATAGGTATGTATAGCTTAACCGGAGACTATGAACTAATTTGTATTAGGTACTGTTCGAATAATGAAAATGTGATGTTTTTGAGCCAATGAGCTTGCAATAAATTTACATTGACAACATTAAAATAATATTGGTGTGGCCATATCAAAGAAGAATATGGCGCAACCGACGCGATCCAAGATTGTCCGACAGAAGATTTAGTATTTCATCTCGTCAGAAAACATCGCAGTTTTATGCGGTTCCACACAAAAATTAAGAAAAACACAACAAGAATACTTATTGTCACACTTTTTTATTCCATATTTATTTCCACTTATTTTGAAAACAAAATTATATCGATTCGATGTTAATTTTGTTAATGCATTGGGGGCTTATTTTGTATGAATGTTTATGCTTACCTCTGAGCGTACATATGGGAGCACGTGTGGAGTTTCCTTGAAGCGCTGGAAGAGGTCGTCAATGAACGCGTGCCAGCGGTAGAACAACGGGTCTCTCATCGTAGTCGCTTCGTCTGCTATTATACCAAAGGATTCCTGTTTAACAGTTTTTTAGAGTTTATTTTAAGTCCTGAACCTTCAACAGTTTTTAGAGTTCATTTTAAGTCCTGAACCTATAACAGCTTTTTAGAGTTCATTTTAAGTCTTGAGCCTTTATCAGTTTTTTAGAGTTTATTTTTATTCCTGTTTAACAGTATTTTCAGAGTTTATTTGGAGTTTAAAATTGGCAGATAAGGAAAAGTAAGGATCGGCCCACTCCACCTTGCAGGAAACTGTTCTAATACACCTATTTTAAAATTCGATATAGAATAAAACCTTTGACTTTGGTAATAGTAATTTATCAATGGATCTTACGAGGTAGCGGTGTTTGGGATCGTGCATGTACGCAGAGAAACTGTGTCCATTGTTGTGCAAGGCGCCGTACAGGTCGCGGTTGGGCGTGAGTATGCTGGCCTCCACCATGTTGCCCAGCGTGTCGATGTCGAGTAGCTGCGTGCCGCCGTCTGCCTGGAACAGAAGTCTCTTTGAAGTCACATACACTTTCTGGAACATCAAGACAAGATCCTGGAAGGACAAGAATTAGCCAAGAATAGTAATGGACGCATTACAGGCTAGCCGACTGGAATACGTGGAACCGACGTGCGCGATTACAGCGTATGAAGGGTATTACTTTCCTCGGAATCACTCGCCGAGTTCGGGTCACGAATATATTATATATTTTTTTAGCATTTAATTTATCATAACGTAAATACGGCCCCGTTAACTTACCCTCTGTACGATCCCCGTAGCAATAGCCTCTTCAACATTAGCCCTCCAGCGCTCCATGTCGGCAATAGACACCTTCAGTTTGTCCGCGGGCCGGTCCAGGTCCTGCCAACGCATGTCAGCCTGCCGCGGGGGCCAGCCGCGGGATGACGTCAGACTGTCCAGCTTCGGGAAGTACGCCTCTGGGATCGGTTCCCGCCAATTGCTGAACTTAACCACTCTACGGAGTCCGTTGTTCAAACGTTCGCCATTGTAGCTGTTGGACAGTGTTATTATGTAACTTAAAATAAAATTGTTACAGCAGGTTGCAGACAAAGCCTAAACTGATGTATATTTTATAAAAATTATTTAACACTATTATTTTCTCCACTCAAGATATACTTAATAAAGAATAAGCATGAGTATAAATTAAAGTCCAATAAATTGAAATTTCGTTTTATTTGTTTCATTTAAATTCTATTTAGATATATTTACGTTACAGGAATAGGAGTATCAGAATTTGGTTCAGTCACTCCATTTCAGGGAGATTCCCAGCAATGGGTAGTAGCAAACTTTATGTGAAAACTTACCGCGCAATAATTTGTTGATGCATGTAGAAAAACAGTTCACCACGACGATCTTTGTCGACGATGGATCTGTCATTAGCCGAGAACGGGTATACAAGATGCCAGTGCCAATGGTGAAGGTTGACGCCGATATCTTCGCGGAAGTAGGCCAAGCGGTGCTCAACATCTAAATCCGTAGCCGTGAAGTCTCTTGGAATTATGATAGGAACGCGCTGAAATTATTAGTATGGTTTTGTTACGTTGTTTTTCCATATAATTACCGTATACCGTGTGTGATTTGGCACCGTATATTGCGCTGTCGACTCTACTGTACTAGTACCTAAGTAAATAGGCATCGATAAGTAAAAATAATATTGCATTTAATATATTTACACACATTCATATTTAATTATTTTATTTTAGCGAAGATCTGTAAAGTCTAAAAATCCCTGCATCCAAAGTAACAAAAGAAAAAAATTAAAACGGGCCGTTTAATTAATGATATTACTTAGGTAAACTTATGATACGGTTTGTCAATCATTATCATTAAAATAAATGCGTATTTTTTATTTTTATTTCTTTTTCCGTTTAATTTTCAATACATGAATATAAATAAGTAATACCTATTCCTTAATAATTAAATAAATTGTGAATTTTGCATGACAGATAAACTATCGAAGACAGTTAATATAAATTATAAGTTAAACTTAGAACGGAACGTATATATATATATAATTCTTGCAGAAAGTCACGTAGGCCATCGTATTTTCGTATCTTATTCGTGCGTGTGCGTGCGTGTTTATGTTTTTACAAAAGTATAACCTAAACTATGTTAATTTTAATTTGAAAACACAATGAGTTTTTAGTAAAATGGAAGATTTTGAATCGAATCCGAACGTTGTTGTGGTGCGTGCAAAGCCGGAAGGCCAACGCAAAACTTTTAAGCCTGCAATTCGGACTGTGAATAAAATTCCCGATGAGCTATTAAATGATCCTCTATTAAACAGAGCTTGTGAAACTCTACCGCAAAATTACAACTTCGAAGTACATAAAACAATATGGAGAATAAGATCTCTGGGTGCTAAAAGAGTAGCTTTACAATTACCAGAAGGTTAGGTTTTCTTGTACTTTCAATTCGAAGGATGTGTGTTATTTTTCTAGATGTTTTCACAGTCTTTCATTGTTTTAGGATTGACGATGTTCGCAACTACATTGTGCGACATAATCGAGACTTTCACGGAAGCGGACACTGTGATAATGGGTGACGTGACTTATGGAGCTTGCTGCATCGACGATTTTACAGCCGTCGCGTTGGGAGTCGACCTCCTAGTGCACTACGGTCACTCGTGCCTTATACCCATAGATCAGACCAGTGGAATCAAAGTGTTATATGTGTTTGTGGACATCAAAATAGATCCGTCACACTTCATAGAGACAATCAAAGTAAATTTCCCAAAACAGACTCATATTGCAATAGTTAGTACAATTCAATTCGTAACAACTCTACATTCTGTTGCAAAGAATCTGCGGAGTGAAGAGTACATTATAACTGTTCCGCAATGCAAGCCATTATCTCCAGGGGAAATTCTTGGCTGTACTGCACCAAAAGTGGATTCCGACATCATAGTGTACCTCGGAGATGGAAGATTTCATTTAGAATCTATAATGATAGCAAATCCTAGTATACCCGCTTATAAATATGATCCATATGATAAGAAATTTACTTCAGAATTGTATGAACATAATATTATGCAATCAAATAGGAACAATCAAATCAAAACCACAGCAACTGCTGGTACATTTGGCCTTATACTTGGAACACTTGGTAGACAAGGCAGCACAAAAGTTTTGAGTAATTTAGAAAAACAAATACAAAATTCAGAGAAAAAGTATGTTAAAATTTTGTTGTCAGAGATATTTCCTAGTAAATTGTCATTATTTAACTTGGATGCCTTTGTCCAAGTTGCATGTCCTAGACTATCTATAGACTGGGGGACTGCATTTCCAAAGCCATTACTAACACCATATGAATTCTCGGTTAGTCTTGGTAATAGCAAATGGTTGAAGGATGATGGTACATATCCAATGGACTTCTATTCTAACAATAGTCTTGGTCCATGGACTCCAAATTATAAACCAGTGCTGTGTTCTAATTCTGATAAAAAATGTGATAATTGTTGTAATAAAAAATGATCAATAGACAAATGAACCATTAATACATACCTACTATCTGTAATAAGCTAAAGCAGAATGTATGATAGAAAATACAAATTTTACACAAAATCTTCCTTCTAAATTGATGTAGTTGGGTAGTAGTGGGTAGTGGAAGAATGTGAAATTGTACCCGTGGCCCACGGTGACTATGGCAATAAGCCCACACAGTGAGCTTTTTCCCAGTACAAGTCTGACAATCTTGGCTCCAATCAGCCACTTGGTGCCCATAATGGATTTCCGCACAGATTACTAAATACTTATCTACTTCTCTGTCACAAATAAAATGAAAAATGTATTTACCGGGGCTCCTCTGGATGCAACTGCTGCTGATTCCCGAGCTTGAGAAAACACTTTGGAGTCCATGAACTTAGATGGGAATGTCTCTGCAAAGTTCTTTATAGGAATATTTCTTGTGTCTTTCCTGTGAAAATACTAATATTTATTTCAAGGCACACATTAGGGTTCTATTTTGGTACCACATTTTGAATCTTTACAATAAGCAATCCCAAAAATTTGTTGTTAATATATAGCTTATTGTTTTCTTAGTGTTGATAGCCCAGTGCCTTAGAAATCAACCTCTAATTGTGGAGTCCGGGTACGAATCCCAGTGGCAAGCACCAATGACTTTGTAAAAAAGTTATGTGCGCTTTATAAAATTATATGTCGCCTTCATGCCTGATAGTTCTCAAATACAAATGTTTTGAAAGATATGTGAAGTCCACAAACCCGCAGTAGACCAGCGTGGTGGAATAAGGCCTACATCCCTCATTGTGAGAGGAGATCCAACCCTGTAGTGGGTCAGTATGGGTTACTTATATAAAGCTTATTGTTTATACCAGCCAGTTTATAAAAACTACCTTGTTTATAAAGTCGCTTATAGTTACATAGATTAAATATTACATAGATAAAAGTAAAATGGGTTCTTGCCGACTGTATTTATCACTCAACTGAGTGACAATTATAATACACTATAAATATAATTTTATAATGTATGTTGTATGTATGAAATAAATTTATATACATAGGTACTTACACACATTTGACAGATTTTTGGTATATTTACTACTAACAGGATACTAGGTATGTGGTTGAGAATGCTTTTAGATGCATTGATTTTCTACATAGTTTTCGAAAATTATTTTTATTACCTGAACACTCTTTTGTAATGTACCCATAAATAAAGTTATTCATTACTCTGAGACAAATATTGACTATCATTACAACAATGATAGTCAATATTTTGTGGGACTAAATCAAAAGACCTTATTTTGTGCTTACCTGTGCATCAGAGACACCGAAAAGCAGTAATTGAACAGTTGTGGGTTGAGGTTTACTCTGGAGTATACGCATGTGGACAGATACTGTTCAAGTTGGTCCTCTGGGACATCTAATGAAATAAAAAAATATTCTGGATTAGTGTTGGGCAGCATTCAAACGCTATGTGGCTAGGGGCTATGTGTGTGAAGCGTGAAGCTTCACACACATAGCCCCACACTAGGATTCCCTGTGTCGTGGGTGCCATGGACACACACAAGACAAGAACATACACACCCAGAACAGAAACAGAAATTCAAATTGCTGGGAATCGAACCCAGGACCCTCCGCGCAGGGCACCGGTGTCAATAGGGTATTTCGCACCATGCAAGGAAAAATCCAAAATGATGTAATATTGATAGATTTTGTTAAAAGCAAGTGAAAAATGGTGCTTTCTGTTCTGAAAAATGTAGTATACATCATGTATACATTTATTATTTCAATTTTAAAATTCAGGTTTGTTAATCTGTTTTTCAAATGTTAAAAACGCTATACGCCATGAAAGCCATCAACTTCAAAAAAGGAGGTTATCAATTCGACACGTATGTATGTAATATTCTCAGAACTGCACAATTTTTACATATGTTGGTCTATTACGGCTTCCAAACAGGAATACCAAATTTCATGGGTGTATGTATGTATAATAATATAATATGTTTGTCCTCGCATATCTCCGAAACTAATTGACGGGTCGCGTTCGTTCTTTTTTTGTTTGTTAGCATTTTGTTCAACTTAGGGAATGGTAAAAGTTTCATCAAAATCGGTCCAGTAGTTTCCGTGATATGGACTTAAAACTAAAAATTACGAAAAAAATTTTTTTAAAATTAAACCCACCTCAAAAAAGGATGAAATAACATTTGTTAAATACTTTTGGCTTCCTATTTTTGAGGTTGGTGCCAAAATTTATTTTCGCATCTACTTACTCATTAGAACGTCTAAAACTTCGTCCGCCATTTCTTGGTGAGCAGGCAAGAATAGGGAAAAGTCAGCGTCTACTGGTAATTCGCTTGCCTTTCTAAACTTAGGATACTGTTGTAAGTTCCGCACCAGAATCTTCTGTGAAGTATCATTTCCGTAGCGGTTGTTTATTTCCAGTCCAATGTTTTCGTAGTCTTTAGGCTGCAAAATGGGTACATTGTAATTATTTTTTTATTAGGTAGGTACCTAAGGGTTTTCACTGCAGTTTACATAGTTAAACTATTGGTGGCAGAACGTTGGGCATGGCATTTGGCCTCGAAAATCGTCCTGGGGAAATGAGATGTTAATTATATTAATAAATGAATAACACTTCACACTTGCAACCCCACAATAGTAGGTATTCCTTGTGTCCTGAATGCTAGTTTCTGCTCTGCTAGGAATCGAACCCAGGTACCCTCCGCGCAGTGCCGCCAAATTATTAGGTAATGTAGTTAGGTAGGTAAATAGTGAACTTTTGTATATACCAAAAAATTTTCGTTCAAGTCAAATATTGAGTCATTATTATCACCCTTCGGAGTAAGCAAGGTCTCTCCGGGGCGGTCGAAGAGCAGCTGGAGACCCTGATTGACGTCAGACATTATGAAATTAAATAATTTTAAAACTTCAACTACTAAGTTTCTCTCACTTCACAGCGACTGTGAAGTGAAATGAATCGAGGGAAGTCTTGTGGGGAATTTATAGTAATTTTTATATTTCCGTCGTGTGCAAACGTTCGGGTAAGTTCAGTATGCAAAACCACAACAGGGAATTGATAAAAGGAGGATGAATACCTACGTCTATTTTCGGTAAGTAGGTACCTACCCTACATACTTAGTACTTACATACCGCCACGGTAACTTTACTTGATGCGAAAACATCCCCATGAAGTCATGACATACGACCTTAAATAGATTTTCTTCTTTGTCCGCTTTTCATTAAAATTATTTATTGAGCAAAGTGAAAAGTACTGATTCGGGGAAGCTGCTGTGTATTTATTAATACATAGTTATACCAGATTAGCTGAAAAAATAACGATTTTTATTTTTAGATGTCTATGTTATGATGTGAATGGCTCAGTGTTTAAGATCCAGTGCGCTGCGCAGAGGGTCCTGGGTTCGATTCTCAATAGAACAGAGCAGAATTGAATGATTACTTTAAATTTCTGTTTCTGGTCTGGGTGTATGTGTTCACCTACAAAACAGTGAATTCTAGTGTGGGACTATGAATGTGAATCATTATTTAATCAAAAAAATATTGATTACTTTGGTTATTCTTTTCTTTAATTTACATCTTCTATAACACATCTTGAGATTGTTAACAAGTATACATAATTATATATCATTATTATTATCACAGACAACAAAGATTTTTTGTGGCTTCTTACCACAATGGGTGGGGTTTGCCCAACATATGAACAATGCTGGGCAATACCATTGTTTTGATAATTCATTTTTTTTCTTATTCATGGATTGGACACAGCCAAAGTGTTATCATTAAAAGACATTAATTATTTTAACATTTATTAATTGTAAGTACCTAATTTTAACTAAAATTTATTATTTACAATTTGTACTAAAATCTTTAATATGAGATTTTTTATCACAATATTTATTTTTTATCTAGGTATCATGTTTTTTCAATTTTAAAATCATTTCTCTGTTAGAAACTTGCACACAACTTCAAGGAATTTTTCAGGTTTTTGGCTATGGACCCAGTGGCCCGCCCCTTCAATAAATGTGAGTTCAGCCAAGGGAAAGTACTCTTGAATCTCTGGTAAATCACTTTTTCTGAAATAAACAAGAAAGATTTATTTAAGACTAGCTGTGCCCGGGACTTTGTGTGGAATTCTTAAATAACAGTAGTTACTCCTTATTACATCAGCTATCTGCCAGTGAAAGTCCCGTCAAAATCTTACAGAGATTAGCCAGAACGAATGGACAGACAAAAATTGTAAAAAAAAATATTTTGGTATATCGACGATGAAGTGACATGAACTCCTAACTGATATTTTGGCGAATTTTTTAGGTACCTAGATAGACTAAATAATTGTTTACGTGGGCTGGCTTCATTTCTTGTAAAATTATGTTTTGTTAGATAAAGGTTTTTGTCACTTCATCGTTGATATGTACCTTGTGTACATAATAATATGCATTTAGTAAAAAGTGGTTATTTTTATATCACAAACAGGTACTCCAAT
This sequence comes from Erynnis tages, assembly GCA_905147235.1. NCBI lineage: Eukaryota > Metazoa > Arthropoda > Insecta > Lepidoptera > Hesperiidae > Erynnis > Erynnis tages. The sequence continues at coordinate 5,357,401 of LR990092.1, forward strand.
TTTATTTATTTGTATAGATGAGCTTTATAGTACCTAGTTCATTTTAAAACATTAAATATTTCCACAAAAAGCTTTGATGTTTGTGAATATATAATGTACTAGCGGACCCGGCAGGCTTCGCTCCCAATTAATTTGACTAATATCCAAAGTTATGTTACTAAGTTTTAGTAAGGATTCCTAATCTTTTCTAGCAATAAATATAGACTATGTTACTCAGGGTGAATGTAGCTTTCCAATGGTGAAAGAATTTTTGAAATTGGCACAGTAGTTTTTGAGTTTATTCATTACAAACATACACACGAAAATACAAATTTTTCCTCTTTATAATATTAGTGTATTTATAATATTATATAATATTACTTTACATTTACATTATCTACATTAGTGTAGACAGAACAAATCATAGTAGAAACTTCTATAATGAATAACAAATTAGTTTTAGCTTACCCAATGTAATCTGACAATGAGCCTCCAATGAATAAAGTTGGACCACAATATTGGAGTCCTTTCAAATTTGATGGAAAGCAAGATATATGGCTCTGAAAGTTTTCTTTTAATGCTGGTATGTTGACTCTCCAAGTGTATGCACCAGCATTAGTTTGGACCAAGTTGGTGATTAAAAAGTTTCTTAAGTTTAAATCTGGAATAACTGCTTTCAGCTGTTCATCTGCTAGTTTTCTAGCTTTAGACATAGCAATTCCAGCTCTGACAGATACTGCTGTCATTGCATCAAATATATTCATCATGGAAAATATTTGTGGGCTGGTCTTCACAGGTGAAATGTCTACCACAACTAAACTGGATACTAAGTCAGACTGTAAAGGAATGAAATGAGTTGAATTACTTTAAAAGCTATCAAAGTAGTTGGTCCGGCCCTAACGAAATGTAAAAGTTGATATTTTCATTCGACAGGCAACGGGAGTTAATACGACAAGCATGACTGAAATGAACTACGTACAACTTACACAGAGTAGTGACAGCACCATAGCCGTGCGCCCACCCATGCTGTGACCAAGCAGAGATACTTTAGATAACTCTAGCTTTTTGAGCAACTTCATTACGTCGTGGGCCATATGCAAGTACGTATGCTGACTTGAATGTCGACTGTCTCCATGATTCCTAGCGTCTACACTTATCACCTTCCTTCCAGTTGTCCTGTGGATGGCCTTGCTCATGCTATTCCAGTTATTTTTCGAACCTAACAGACCATGCAAGATGACTAGAGGCGGTTGAGAAGAATTTTCAGCGTCGGAAGTACTTTCGTACGAAGCGTAAGACAGTTCGACTGTCTCAGAGTTGGAGGAGTCGGATACAATGTTTCTACATAATAAATTTGACAGAGTTTGCGGATAATATCTAAAGATTGGCTTGGGATTTAACTTGGTGAGTAACATTGTTTTGAATTCCTACTAAATTGAAAAATAAAAAGAGGTTATGTTTTGATTTTGATAAATTTTGACATTTTTCTAAAAAAAATGACTGACGTGACAGTGACAAGATTTGTGTGTCACAATATGTCAGTGTCAAATTGCAAGATTTTTACGAATGAATTGGAATCCGGTTTATTCCCCCATCTTTTTTTTCATAGCGATAATATTTATAGTAGCCCACGATGCTAAATGTGGATTTACTCGAGCGTAATTGAGACCTGTTGGATTGCAAAGCTTAGATGATATTATGAAGAAAAATATCTTAAATGATGTTACCTTTCGGGAGCAGCTATAGATTTTCAAAAATGTAAAATAAAACTGTTGCATGGACATACTCGAGCGCGTCAGATATTTTTAATTATGTAGGTACGTATGTTAATCTGATCGAAATCTGACGATTTCGATGTGACTCAAATTCGCGGCCATTATTAGAAAATGCAAAAAAAATGCCCATTGTGAAATACTCAAGCGCGTCAAATTAAGTTATACTCGTATATTGTTCATATTTATTTCCTAGACGTGCTGTTTCATAATCTGACGATTATCTTGAGGGATTCGCCTAATCTGACTGTTAAAAATTTATTTTTTAAATTATTGAACTTAAATAATAGAAAAACTCAGGAAGTAGCATGCAAACAAAAAGTGTAATAATTATGTTTTTTTAGTAGAATACTTGTATAAATTATAAGAAAATATTTTTTAAAAAATGCTCAAAAAAATGTAATTTTCTATAATTAATTGATTAATTAATCATCTTCATCGGTAGAAGGAAGGAAGGAAGGAACAAGAAATCATTAAAATATTTAACAATATTTTTTTTATGAATTACGTATTTTTTACGTATTTTTTATACCTCATTATGGAGTATCCTGAAGAATATCAGGTGTTATGACTACATTTTCATACGTTTTCAGAGAGGAGAATATAGGCATCACGCAGCTGCACGAATTACTTCGGCTTGTGAAAATCGTCATCGACACATTTACGTTTCAGAAGCACATTGTATCGGTTTCATACATTTATTCGAAGGCGACACGAGACGAGACGACCTACAAATATGTCTCTAACCATAGTTATCATGTCTGAAGAAGACAGCGGGAATCCGTTGAATTCAGAGGGCCCAGGACCGGGTGGAGTGGCGTCGATTAGGGGAGGCCCATGTCCAGCAATGGACTACCAAGGGCTGAAAGGAAGGAAGGAAGCGCTAATTTCTTTAAGCTTTGACTCAGAAGGTGACTTGATTCCAAACTGATCGAGAGTTACATTTATCTTACCACTTTTATCAATTTAAGTCACTAAATTTTTGAAGTGAAAACTTCTATAGCGGCGTTGTGCACTTTTTTGGGATGGCTAAAAATGTTAAAATCGCGTCAGGACACGTGTTGTCAGGACCATAGGTCAGGACGCGTCAGGACACACCCACGCTGTTCGGAAATTCTTAAGACGTAGGGAGAGTGTTTAAAATATGGAAATTGAACAGTGCATCTATTAATGAAAAAAAATGACTGAGATTTTTTTGGGATGGGTAACAAATGTTAAACAGTCAGGACACGTGACCTGATCCAAAATTCGTTCAAAAAAGCACGACGTTAATGTTCAAGTTTTCTCTTCTGCCGGCACTCCCAGAGTGCAACCCGTTGTTTTGTTTTCATGGTGATCAAAATCCTTTAATTCCTTATAACTATTTTATAATATTTTATCAAAAGTTCAGATGCAAGTACACTTTGTTAAAAATATTTATACACATCGCTTAAATTATTAGATGTTTAATCAACTTATAAATCCAGTGACAATTTTGAGAAAAGAAGCTGGATCTTCTGCGTGCACGTTGTGACCGACGCCTGAGACATATTTTAAGGTAGCTTGTGGGAAATATTGCTTAATCCCCTGAACATCGTCCGGTCTGTATATATGAAAAAGGTATTCATTGGAAGACGTAAAAAAAGTATTTATTAGCACTAGATGGTTAAAAATACTTCATTCCAACAATACTCCTACTACTGGTTATACTTACGGTAGATAATTAGATTGGTCTCCACCAACAAATAAAGTCGGACCGTTGTATTGCTTTCCTGCCATGTCTTTTGGAAAAGTTGCAATTTGTGCGAACTGTGACTTGAGCACATGTACGTTACACATCCAACCTATGGTTTTGTTTGTTTTTACACCAACGTTCATTATAATAAAGCCCATGGTCTCTGCATGCTCTATAAGACCCGATGCCATTATTTTATCTTTTGCCATAGATCGTGCTTTACCTAAATTATCAACTCCATCGAAGTTTATAGATTTCATTACATCGAGCAGCCTTGGGAAGAAATTATTGAGGATACCCGGCGTCGATACAGGCGATACATCAACTACTATTAATTTTTCTACCTTTGTAGGCTGTAAGTTAATTTATACATTTAAATACTAACTTAATAATTACTTAAGTATAATTATGCACTAACAATATAAATTAACATCATTGTTGAGTATTATACCTCTGTTAAAGCGAATACCATTCCTGTTCTACCACCCATGCTATGGCCAATAATAATTGATTTAGGTATGTGTAATTTGTTTGTTAGCTGTCCTATGTCTGAGGCTAGATCTTTGTATGAATGGCTGTCAGCGTGAGGACTTTCTCCATGGTTTCTGGCGTCAACAGCAATTACAGGTTTCCTTGTTTCAGAGTTTATCTTTTTACACATACTTTCCCAGTTTTTTTTAGATCCTAATAAACCATGAATTACGACCACAGCAGGAACGTCACCTGCAGTAAGTTTCCCGTGGACTTTATACGCCAAATCAACCACTGTTCTTATCATATTAGATAGTGGTTTAAAGGCTATGAGATAATTATTGTAGAACATTGCAAGCATGATGTATAGTTACGCTAACTCTGTTACTTATGAATTTCTTTCTTGCACTTTTTTAAAATATGATCATTGTTGATTTTGATTTGATTTGAAGATAACGTCTCATACAAATTTGACGTTGTGTTTCGACACTTCACCAATTATACATTATATTGATCACAGACTGATAATAATCGGATATTTGTCAAAAGTTTTATAATTTCTCTTAGTTATTACTACTTAGAGTTGTTCATACACAGAATAATATATCTAGATCATACGTCACTGGGTTTATATGAGACAAAGCATGACCGCTTTATTATTTCAACGAAACCAGTTAGGATGCCATATGAATTTTCATACTTAACGTGTAACTTGGCGAATCTGGGGGCACGGCAGTGCCCCGCCAAGTCGAGCAACATGAAATTAACAAATTTCTTTTTTTATTTACTGGTTGGCAATACTGCGAATGATAGTAGCCAATGAGCTTGCAAATACTTGAAATTGACAGTTACAGAAAAAAATAATCTTTGAGATGGAAACTGTAAAATTGTTGCAACTTAAAACATAGATGTAGTATAAATAATACCTAAAATAAAGATGAGACTCGCGGGGAATGTTATTATCACGACTTACAGATGAAAGAAAATAATATAAAGATTTAGAAAAAAGATTGCGTTTCAAATATATTTTTGTAACACATGACATAGGTACAATAAGTAGTGTCTAGTAGTGTGATTCTTTATTAGATGATTATTATTACATCCTAAAATTAACAAATTAGCCATAGGCGCGTATCTAAGTGAATAAAGAAGAATGCACTCAGATGTTACGCTCAAATTAGTTTTGTAGTTTCTCTGGTAGACCATACTTCTCCAACAGAAACTCGAGACATGAAGATCATACTGCTGTACATGATTCGAGGGCCGGAGAGCGGAACGGCGATTGGTACCTCGGGCCAACTCTAATTATTGTTCTACCTCTCAACCTGATGTAGGTACTAATCATTAGTCTTGAGGAAAGTAATAGCCAGTTCGAGAAAAGTCTTGGGATCGTCGGCATGAACGTTGTGGCCTGTCTTCGGGACATAGGTAATGACAGCACGAGGGAACATTTCTCGGATAAATGTCAAGTCATCTGCTCTGCAAGGATTAAGAATATCATAATTATTCATAATGTAACCTAAATAAAAGTACCCAGTATGTATAAAAGAACAAGGGGGTGCAAAATGAGTGGGCGTCGTTGGCTTTTTGGCACATCCAACATCACACAAGTAAATCGAGGTCTTCTGTGTAATCGGTGTCATGTACATACGAGACAAATTTTACATAAGCAGACAACTTAACTAACCCAAAATAAAGAGAGATAACAAGAGATATATATATATATACTTAAGCGAAATTGCAATTATTTAATAAAAATAAAAGATGGCCACGAAATCGAATCGAATCAAAGCATCGAAGCCTAGAATACGAATTGGAAAAATAGCTTACGGCAGGTATTCCGAAAGTTGACCACCAATAAACAGCGTAGGACCCGAATATTGTTTGCCTGTTGCATTTTTCGGGAACGTCTCAATGTACTTAAAGTTTTTCATGAGAGCATCCAAATTACAACCCCAACCGATTGTATGGTCTGATTTAGATCTTATATTGGAAAGTACGGCATTCATAGTGACATCATCGCTTATGATCTGCTTGAGATGTTTCTTAGTCTCTTGGCGAGCCGTCCTTAAGTTTTTCAGACCTTTAAAATTGATTTCCTTCATAGTCGTGAAGAGTTTTGGAAAAAATTCGTGCAAATGTTTACAAGTGGAGACGGGCGATATATCTATTACTAACAAACCCGAAACTATCTTCGGCTGTAATGATAGTAAAATGTAAATTAAAAAGGCAGTTAATTCGTTTTTAATTACTTAATTATAACTAAGTAAGTGAATATGATGACAACTGTAATATCTTTCTGAATGACGAGTCATGTATCTTTTTTAAAATAAATAATAGGTATCAGGGCTAGGTACCTATTTCGGTGGATAGTCGATGGATCAACATCATAATAAGTGTTCTCTTTAATTTGCTATAACGGATCGACAAGAATTCCTTCAGAATAGAAATCTATTAAAGACCCTATTGAGTAGTTCAATAGTCAGGTTTAACGGCCATGTAGGTAAATTTTCATTTAATTTAATCGAAATTATTAAAACCCACCTCTATCAGCGATAAGTACATACAAGCTCTCCCACCCATGCTGTGGCCAACCAGGCTTACTCTATCTATGTCTAATTTCTTTAATAATTGCAAGATATCATCAGCCAGATCTTCATATTTGTGCGAATTGACATGTGGGCTGTTTCCGTGGTTCCTTAGATCTACAGTCACTACTGATCTCTTGGTCATACTAAGGATAGTCTTTCCAACACTGTCCCAATGTTTCTTGTTACCCAATAAACCGTGAAATATAAAAACAGGGGGATAGTCCGCTTCCTCGGGATTTTCTCCAAATATTTTAAAGGACAAGTTTACCGCAGTCCTCCTAATGATACTTAGTGCAGTGTATTTCTGTCTTCGTTGGATTAAAGCGGCAAGTTTCCATTTCATGATGTTAGTTTTAGCTCATTTTGTTTTAGTTCGCCATATTTTTTTTTATTTACATGTATATTTTATTGTATTGTCTTCCTGTCAGCTGGTTGTGTCAAAACTGGTTTGACAATGCACATTTTTATATACGCATTGTCCAAGATTTTCGTTTTATGGGTAGTAGGCTCCGAATGTTGTTAGTTTATCCTAAATTTTTAATTCTGAGTACCTGTTGGCCACGTTATTCGCATCTTATCTAAAGCCAAGGAGGAAATAGTTCCAATATCTGACCTTTTAATTTCCATATAAAACTACAGTTATAAAAACGCTTCAAACGATCCTATTTATATAAACAAATAGTAGACAACGGTAACATTAACGGACAATAGTGTTTCAACAGACTTCAAATAAGGAATTCATTACAATACATAAATTATTTCGATTAGAATTTTAAATAGGACATTCACGTAGTCCCGTAGTCGTATGAAAAAAATCTTTGTTATTATTATGTGGTACGTAGTTACGTCCCTCTCATTCCTCATTCCTCTCATCCCTCTCATTGTAAGAGGAGACCCGACCCTATAGTGGGTCATTAATGGGCACCTACTGACACACGTAGTTACGTACGGTTTTCTGAGTGAAAACACCAGTTAAAGACAGTGATGCAACTTGTGAATAACCCAGCTAGAAGATTCCAACGTCTGAGTCAGTGGCGCGTCTAGAGAGAAGTCCATTAAATTTCTCAGGAACAGATATACATACATATAAAAAAATATTGACCAGTTGGAAAATAACAATTCCTTGCAATTGTTTAAAAATTTCGGTTTAATCAATATGGCCCCATGGCAACATGCATTTATGTATATTATCAGTAAAACAATTTGAAAAGGATCGCATAAAAAATTGAGGTGGAATAGTTTTCGGTACTCATGCGCCGATTCCTCCTGTACTATTACGGATTAACCATGAAATCTCATTGCCCAACTACGGTGGGACGAATTTATAATTGTAAATCAATTTTCTCATAACCTTCTTGTTGCTATATGCAATGTTCACCAGACTTCACCAGAAAAATGTTTATTTGCGTAATCTATTAGTATTCACGCAATCTTCCACTAAAACATGACTTATGCCGTGCGATACTTTCCTGTGTGTATTGCACAGTTTAGGCGGCGGTTCTGCTGTGAGGTTATTTTGGGGTTCCGCACTGTGTTGCCATTATGTCAAAAAGAATTGGGGCAATTCCCACAAAAATCATTTATTGTTTGAAATCGAGGACTAAACACGTTTAGTGCCTCGCCTAGCGCCTAGCGTGTCCAAGACATAACACATAGGCAACATCGCTAAAGCGCCCACGAAAATTGACAAGGCATGAAGGTGTTTATTATTTCTTATGAGATAGCAATGCTTCGAACCGTATTTTCCTTGAATACTCCGGCGTACGTAGTGGTATTAAATGTAGAGAATACACCGTTTGACCCGGCGGGCGGACTGATGATCTGAAAATGTAGAGCGAAAGAGAATCTACTCTTTCTAGAAGTGGAGGCAATATTCAGCAACGGACTTCAAAAGGCTATTGATGGATAATTAAATGATGTTTCCATTAGTCATAGGAAGTACCTATGATTTTGTTTTTCAGATTTTCAGCAACGTAACCTTAACTTCTTAAAGTCCTTTTACATTTTAAACCGACTTCAAACACTTGCTATGTTGTGTGATTTGTATCTTTTTTCCATACCTACCATAAATAAATGGCGATGCAAATTTTTATAGTTTACAACGTGAGTGTAACTGAGTAAAGCCAGTATTAGTGAAGTGACAATTACTTAAATATAATCGTATTAAGTTGTAGGTATATATATACTATAATTATATCCAAGTCTGTGTAGGGTTAACGCAACGAATATATATATACGCAATATTTCTAGAGATCCGTAGTAATAATATCTATAGAAAAAGCTAAAAACACGGCTCGTTTACGTTTCTTTATCACCGGGCCAGTCATAATGTAAACTGTAACCCTTGTCCTAATTGTGACGACAAAATCGGTCGCTCGCGTCAAGTTTCCCGCACCAAGTTCACCAAGTCACCCTGGTGAAGACGTTGTAAAAATTATATTGAATTGTAAATTCTTTAATTTACTTTTATTGCCATCCATTAATTATTTCAATCTATTAATACTTAGCTACGCGTGTATATAAATAAAAAATTCAATAGGCATGCGAAACACCTTCAGCATAAACTCAACAGTTTTTCTTTGAATAGTGTCGTAAATAGTCTTTAATATATTTTGCGATGTAGTGTAGTGTAGTAGTGTAGGTTACAGGAGTACATAATATTATAGGTTTTTATGTAATTTTCTTAGTTAAAATTTTTATTTCATTTAATTTTGTTCAATGAAAATTTCTTGCAATTAGATTGAATCCTTTTATTTAGATAAAAATCAGTTGAGACAATATTAATGTTGACATTACGTTGGATTCAACGTTCTTTATTCCTATAGATAAGTATATACGGATCACTAGTACAATGTGGTATACGTTTGTGTTATGTTAATTATAATTATTCAGAAGGCCTTTGTAGAGTGTTTTATTCGACAACAATTTTACTACCACTACACGACTATTCAGGTGTGGACGGCTGTTACTTTTAATTTAATCTCGACGAAAACTTAACTGGAGTGGGACGTAACGCAGGTATAGTATAGTGTTATTTTTTTATAATCACTAATTTACATAAGTGTAACTTTTGGAATAAATGGCATTATTATTGATTGGCTAGCAATACAACTATTAAAAGTTTTAGAACATGTTTTAGAATGCATTAAATTACAAGGACCTCGATGCATAAAATTGTGAGGAAGACGTGAAATTATTTGGATTTTACAGTTTCTTATTTGAAATTTCGCTACACGTGCAAGTTTTGATCAATGAAAATTATACTGATTTCATCGGTGAAAATTGATTATTCTGTAATGAATTTCATATTTATTGCATTTTAAACGTAACTTTATATTATAAGACTAGCTGACCCCGCAAACGTTGTTTTGCCATATATTATTATGTAAGTTATCGAACGGGATGAAAAATAATTAAATTACTAAAATGACTATTAAAAATGGTAGTTGGTGATAGACGGGTGAAAATTTAGGGAATATTCACCTTTCTATTACTATGGCAATACAATTATACAACGTTTGCGGGGTCAGCTAGCAATTAACACAATAATTTACCATAACGTACCTTTATAAAATATAAAAACTTAAATATAAATATGAAAGATACTAAATATAATAAAAACTTGTATCCAAATTAGGTACAACCCTTTGTGTGAGTCCTTAAAACACTGGCGACATTACTTTGATATATCGCCAGGCTTATTTGTGGACTCCATATACCAATAATTTAATTTATTGTTCTATTTTTTAAAATCCTTGTGAAAACTTGTAAGAGGTTTTCCCACTCAATGTACGAGTATGTTTGGTACCGCCTCACAGGCAAGCCGGGAATATTCTCAGAACTCGTGAATCAAATACATAATAATAAACTAGCTTACCCGGCAGGCTTCGCTCTGCCAAAATAATTTTGCCTACCTATCCAAACTTTTTATTTACATACAAAGACAAACAAATACACATCTTACAAGTTTCAGGTCTCTACATCTCTACAATCAGCGGTTTAGGCTGTACGTTGACAAAAATGTACCTACATGTTGAGATTATCCACTATAGGTACAGCCGGTTAAACATCTCAAAAAAAATTACGTCGACTCGTCTTTTTTTTAAGTGAAAGAAATAAGATTGTTGATTACCAAGTATATAAAAGCATCCGAAATGAAAAGTTACCCGAAGCTTTCCTCATGAATGTGGCTGTATAAACAAATCTGTGAAGAATGATAATTTAAGAAATGAGTACCTACGTTCTAACAAACTTTAATGTGTAATGTATAAATTAGCTGTCCAAACAGGGCGTTAGGGCATAGCCCTAATTTATTTGATCCTTCCAAAACTCATTCCAGTAACGCGTCATAATATTCAGCCGTCTTTTTAGCCCTTCCTTCTTCTTTTCAGCCGTAAGCCTTTCAGAACACCCAATCTATGGATACATACATGGCTTTTTACGGTGCTAGAACTGAGTTGCGAGACTTGGATTTTTTTACAAGTTATGTCTGACAGGGTGAATGTCCCAGCGAAATCATTTGCCCTTTTTTAAAACTTACTTTTATTACACATCCTGGTAAAATTTCAGTGTGTGTCAAATAATTATATTTTTTATTGTCTTCAAAATTATTTTGCATACACCTTGCAAAGCTTAAATCCCGAATGACTACTTAATCTAGTTTTTCCGCACTCTTCAAGGCGATGTGGTAAGGTGCTCTTCTCTCCACATGACTGTAATGTATTTTTGTACTTTTTAAATGTCTGTGTCTTTTAAGTTGAAATGGAAAAAAATCGAAATGCCTCATTCGATCTCATGCCAAAGCCAACTTATGCAAGAAACAATAAAAGAAATTAAGTTCATAAGGGTTGATTATCCCCGCTTCCCATAAGCAAATGTATCGTCGAAATTCATTTTAAATGCATAACGCTATTCATTATTAATTGTTTTTAGTTTTTGATGATATCTTGTAATTAATATACCCAGACAAGTAGACATGCATGTTTAATGATTTTATGAGTTATACATTTTGGTTAAACACTTTTTTTTAACTACTTATAAGTAGCCTAGATAGACACACCTAAAAACCTACTTACGGGATGGTAACCGTGATGCATTCCGTTTTTGAGGTGCATATTTCGACGCAGTTACCTGCACCGTGCTTACGGGAAAACTCGTATACATCGCAGGAAGTATGCCGTAAGTACTTACCTACTCGTACGTTTTAAATTCAATCAATAAGAAAGTTCTAAACAAGTTTTATAGACAAAGATTACGTTATTTCGTTATTACGTTTTTCATTAGGTTATTTTGTTTTGGCGATTGACCTGTATTCAAGGTCTTTTTTAAAAATGTCCAGTGCTATCTATGCCTCTTTACTTTATTAAATACTGTGCTTATACAAGTCTCTAAAAATTAAGAATCCTCGAAATAAAGGATATAAGGATGAAGTATTAAGAAAGATTTGATGCATTGAGCCTCAAAAAATTTAATAAACAGTTCAGAATTCAGAATATTTACGATTACCTAGGATTTTATAACATTTAATATTAGATATGTATTTACTAATTAACCTATGCACACTGTTTTATGAAAACTTGGAACTAACAATACAATTCAGACTAGAAATCATGATAATAAAATCAATGACATTCTGTTATTTCAATATGAATTATTTGAATATAAAACACGACAAAGCTTTTGTACCTACGTACCTAATAATTATTATATATTCAATTTTATATTACCATAAATTAATTAACATGCTTAATATTTTAGCTGAACTCATATTTTATAAACAAAGAAAAGTGCCCAATCATAGTGTTTATATAACATTTTTGTAAGGAGTAGGTGCGTATAATACTTTCGTTAATAGGTACTATTCTATACATAGGTAGAAACGTACTCTACCACACTTAATATAAAAATTAGGAACTACCTAATAGTACTCGTATGTACTAATTGCTTTTTTTATAATATAAGAAGAACCGCGGTCCGGCCCTTTGCAATGTATAAGTAGGTATACCTAATTATCTAAACGAAATATAGCTTTCGATTTATAAAATTTACGACGAAAATTAAAACTATTAACGGTTAGATGTTTGAATTTATAACACTTAGGTAAATTATAAAATCTATAAATGTTCTTAAATGTTTCAATTCTAAGTACTATCACGTACTATAAATAGAGACATTATTTGTGTTGCAACATTTTAGTAGTAGTTAAAACAATGATGCTAACAAAAAAAATTAATTAAACTTAACCGCAGCTTACAACATTGCATCTGATTATTTCAAGCCGACTTTGTTCCTTAAACATTCATTTGATGAACATGGATGAGTCGTTTCTAAGGTGCGTAAGAGAGATTCTAACTCAGTTTCTAGGTTTCATAAATGCCTACCTTTATCACCCTCGTTCCTGTAAGCTCTAAAGCGATGTATCATTTACGGTCTCCCCACAACACTATCTTAGACTAGTCTTAAGGATGAAACTAGTCGGGCTCTCCCCAAATATAAACGTGAGCTGTAAATTCATTAAATGTTAAATCTTGCTACTTTTATATTACCTACGTATTGTTTTCTCTCATTATTTCAGAGTTGTCCGCAAGATGGGCGCGGTAATCAACAACGTGACGGAGTATTACAATTACCTGAACGATGAACTTGCAGGTAAGTTGAATGTATTTACTTTACTATACCTCATTAATATTGAACGGAATGAGTAGCGGTAAATCTAAATGATAGGGTCACAGCTAGCCGTTTGTCCCGTGAACTTATTTCATAATAATTAAACGTTTAAACACGAGACTATCATGATTACAGTCGTGTTACATGATGCATGATGACGAAGTTTTAACTACTCGTAGAACGGTTCTTGTGAATTATTTTATTTTTATTTTACGTTTTTTTTAAATTACTTCAATTTCAATTCGGAAGTTTAAAGTCGGAAGTCAAAGCAGTGTTACTAAAATATTCTTACTCGTAGGTACTTGAATCTGAAGTTTTTAGGTATCCCAATGCTTTAAGGGAATAAAATATGTTAAAAAGTCATTTCTACGATTCATGAAAGCAATTGCAACAAAGAAATTCCTTATTCTGAGGACTCTAGACTATAAGTCTACATTCTGATGTAATACTAACCGAAAATACGAAGCATAAGTAGTTAACAGAATCCCGCTATAGCTGTTCAATTCTTGAAAGAAATTCTTGTAATGAAGTATTGCAAACCTTGATAGTAATGTTGATTTTTGTTGCTACATGCCGGACGATCGCAGTTTCACAAGTAATATTGTATCGCGAATACGGTAACATAACACGCACAGTGTTTTCGGTAGTAAACAGGAGGTGGTACCAACAAAGACTTCTATATGACCAGAAGAAATAGTGATATACTTAATGCAAAAGTAGGAAAAAAGTTTTAAAATTTTTTAACATGGAAAAAGTTTTCGAACCGTTGTAGAGACACCATACCTAGTTAGAAATCTCCTGTCCCAGTTCCTGATATATTTCTAATATTTGGATACATCAACAAAAGCTCTGACATCAATTTAACCCTTATGTCATTCCTTTAATGTATGTAGGTATGTGGATACGATTATTAGGAGTTCCTGGTTTATTTTTGCTTCTTTATTTGCATATAGGTACTAGTTAGCTAGTTCAATGAGTTTCAAAGCTAGTCACAGTCTCCTCTTTTTTAATTTTGTTAACGTTAAGTAAACGGGACGAAGAAAGTCCTAATACGAGCATCATGATCGAGCTCCTAGACCCGACGTTAGTCAACTTTTTTGATCCGACAATAAAATTTTCTGGTACCTAGCATAGAAGTGAAATTGAAACGTAAGTACCTATCGTTAAAATTTAACAGTTATGGAACCTACTTACGAATAAATTTAATGTAAATTAACACGTAAACTGTATTGATTCGATTCAATGTTCAGACTGTATATCTACAAACAATAATAGATTAATTATAGAATCGTCGGCCATACTACTATATCCATACTACTACTAGTAGGTACCTACACTTTTTATAGGGATCTATTAAAAAGTAGTTTTCGTAACTCCGATCCGATTACTTCGCACAAGTTGTCAGTAAAACCGTTTATAAAACGGCGGTATACAGCTGCTGCTCGCTGGTCAATCAGTCACCCATTTTAGTTTTAAATGAAAATGTCGCTGACGCAATTCTGCAGAATATTTAAAGTAAACAATTTCCAGATCCTCGGACGAATAAGTTCTGGTTGGTGCGAAGCCCGCTGCCGATATTCACAATAATGTTTGTGTACCACCGGTTCGTGCGGTCTTGGGGACCGGCGTTCATGGCCAAGCGCGAGCCTTTTCCGCTGAAGAAAATCATAATCGTCTACAATGTTATACAAATTTATCTTTCCGGATTCCTCGCTGTGCAGGTACTGAGAAGTTTTTACAGTCGATCGATCGCTATAGTAACCGTCATGAGACGTGAGCACAGATTATCAGTGGTAGGGATATTATATACTATCGGCCAATGTACAGCAGCCGAAAAAACGTGCTGGACCAATAGACGACGCACACTGACGAACTGACGTTTGTCGAACCAATCGTGTGCACCGCAGACAGTCAATGTCAAACCGACCAATGAAAGTTCGGCTCACCACTCGTGACGGCAACTATAATATTCAACTAAAGTGAGATTTTCGATTGTAAATTAATTTATACAGGTATAGTTTGGCTGAAATAGGTCAACGTTTAATATGTTTATAATCATTTAAATGTTAAGTTAACTTCAACTGTTCCTATTTAGATGAATTCGGAATACCGAATATTACCATTTTTATTTCATTGTTTCATTTCATTCATAAAAATACGTTTTTTCTTTTCTTCTCTTTTTCTTAGAATAAAATGTGAAGTAGCAAGTAGCTTAGATATCTTAGTCAACGTTAGATACTCGCAATGGATCAGATTGATCGTTAAGTTAATTACAATGTAGTAATAAAAGGTTTTAATATTTTTTTTGTGTTTTTGTTCCAGTGCTTAACGTGGTTATATTTACCAGGATACTACAGCTTATGGTGTCAGAAAATCAACTATGAAGACACTCCGGTAGAGAGGCTGATAATCGACCGCGTATGGCTCTACTATGTCATAAAAATTCTGGATTTGCTCGACACGGTAAGAATTGCAAAACTCTCATCAAAGTTTATGTTTCTAATTATTCTCTAATCTATTCTCGTTGGTCAGGCAACATTTCTTATTGTACATACATAAATATGTATATTATATTTCATTTTGTTTAATAACCAATGCCATTAGAAAAAACAAAACTTTTGCTGTTTGTTTTTATACGAGCATATATATATTGTTATGATGATGCAAGCTTAAAATATGACGTGCTTCTAACTGTCGATCCATAAAACCGCGGTTTACTCGCCCGTCGATCCGAGCGTTTAGAAAAAAAATGACTTCATACTCACCATAATGGCTTAACAGTCTAGAATTTACTAATAAGTAATTATTCATTATTAACTTATTATAATTTATTGACTTCTTTTTCATGTTGTAGGTACTGGACTAATATAACTAAGTAGTAGTTTAGATAAAGTTAAATGGACATTTTATTACAAGTAACACATACCTATTAACTTAATGCACATTAAAATTTGAAGGAGTTTTTTAGTTGTTAGGTACCTGAGTAATACGTGGTCCTATAATCGCACGCATCCATCAGTTTCATAACTCAAAAGTGTCCAGTTGGTATAGTATAAACAGTGGCCACGGGCATGAACAAATTTGTGACATCTTCCCATACTAATGAGTTAATGACACACGTTCACAAAATATACTTTGTCGAAAGTGCTCATGCTTTATGCTCGGTACCTACACAGGAATAGAACTTCTCATATCGTGCGTTGCTGCTCATGAGGACTAAGGTGGTCGCATCACATAATCACATTTCATAAACAAAATTTGGTTTTTAGCAAAAAACAGATGAGCGCACTCATCCTGCAGCCTGCAGCCTGCATCTTAGCCTAAAACGATTCTTAGAGAAAAACAAGTTTCGAACTAATAGATCTTTGCTAATAATAATAATTGCTAATAAAGTGATCAAATATTTAATCATATCTGGGGCTATCTGGCCTTTCTTAATACTTACTTACTTCAGTTACTTATTAAGTTTATAATGTCACCCGATGTGAGGACGAGCATGGCAGACATGTCCTTCATATATTCCTTCATGTCAGCCGACCACGGACCCATCGTTTCTATCGCAAATGCCGCAAATTGTGGAAGAGAATTCTGTTATTAAAATCTTGTTATTTCCAGGTGTTCTTCGTTCTACGAAAGAAATTCTCCCACGTGTCTTTCCTTCACGTTTATCACCACCTAGGCATGTGCCTGCTTGGATATATCGGAACCAAATATGTTCCGGGTAAGTTGGCTTTCTATCGAAGAATGTAATATTATTATAAACCAGATTAGAAATTATACAGCATATTAATAATATGTACACATTCTGAAATACATAGTATGCAATATAGGTAGGTACAGTTTGTGCCTGCGAACAATGGATTTCCGCAAAGTAACGCCTGATACAATATATTATGTTTCTCTAGTAGGTACTTACAAAATCAAATGTTGTGGGCTGGAAGAAACGAAAGACATTTTTTCGTGATAAACAGTTTCGTGCTTTGTGGTAGACAATTGCGGTAGATATTGCAGTGTTTGTCAACGGAATAGGAATAGTGATAGCCAAAATACCGCAAGTTATCGCAATGGGAAAAACACCCGACAATGCCATACAAATAACAACTACGTCTTGCTCTAAAATTGGTTTTATAACAAAATATGGTTCGCTTTAACAAAACATTAAATAGAGTTTTACCACTCTCTGTGTCTCCTAATTTTTCAGCCTAATTAACGACTTCGATATTTTTTTTTTATCGATCTATAACATTCCCCATTTCCATGAGCTGGGTCCTAATATTACCTACTATACACGCTTTGGGGAGTTTCTGCAATCTCCAAAGGGCTACAGGTACTGCAGTCACACGATTATGTAACCTCGATGAAATATAGATACATAGTAATAATTCTAATAGTAGGTATGTATAAGCCATTATGGGCTAAGTCTCTATACTGTACACGTCTATCAAAATTATCTGATAAGGGGGTAACTTTTTCACACGGATCTTGATTTAAGACGTCTATCAGAGCAGCGTAGATATACTTTTAGGTCTTTTTGGTGCGCTCGTAAACACACTAAAAGATTGTTCTCTTGGTCAATCTATTCTCCTTTATTCTTGCCTTTATCTAACTGGTCAGACGATGAGGACGGGACAACACGTGTTTGTTTATGTGATCTTTTAACTATACTGTTTTCCTTCTCTTTTTGTTTCAGGCGGACACGGCATCATGCTGGGCTTCATCAACTCAATGGTGCATGCAGTGATGTACTCGTACTACCTGGTCTCCGTAGTGCGACCGCAGTGGGTCCGGCAATGGTGGAAGAAGTACATCACGCAGCTGCAAATTGTGAGTATTAAAAAGTTTTTTGTTGTGCATTTTTGCATAGATAGGATCTCAAGCAGACAAAATCATTTAAGGCTAGTCCATACCATGTTTGTATGAAATGTAGATATTTTGTGCTAAGGAGAGTATACAGTTTTGCAGTCAGATCGACCCGGGACAGCCAAGATGTTATGTTTATTTTTACCAACAAGGCTTACACTTCGTGACATAGATTTAAAGCACATATTGTCCTGGTAATGTGTTGACTCCTCGGGTACCAATATATTATCACGTAACAAAATTTATCCTAGCTCGAATGTTTAAGCTACATGTACTTCTACTACCTAGGTACATTCACTCCCACAAAAAAGAAAACAATGGTAATCAATGTGTTTTAAAAATACAAATGCCAATTTCCACCTATTGAGGCCATTGCAATAATAAAACGAATCGTGTAGGATGCAACAGTTAAATGCCGCCTTTCGGGCTACTTCATAATTCAAGAAGCATCAAGAAAGGGTGTAGTAGAAACCTGTGTTAATTGAATGTCGCAGTCCAATTTCAAATTGATGGAGACTTCGATAGAGTGGCGACTTGCTATCTTTATTCTCAGAGCTAGTATTATTAAACTCTTCAGTATGCGATAGAATTTAGTATTCGTTTTTGCGTAGTTTTGGCTCAAAATTTTAGCATTAAAGTGCTGTATTAATTTTGTTTTTGTTTTTTTTGTATTTCGTTTAAAAACTTTTTTTTATATTTATTTACAGTTGCAGTTCGTTTTGCTGATTCTACACTTCGGCCATATCGTTTTTGAGCAGTCGTGCGGCTACCCCAAATGGGTCTCCGTTGTATTCTTGCCTCACAACATATTTATTTTGTTCCTATTTACGGACTTCTACATTAAGGAGTACATATATAAGAAGAAAAAGTAAAATATTTGTTTATAGTAAATTATATCCTAGCTTTAAGAGTAATAAATCGTTTTATTTAAAGTCGTTTTATTTTATTTCTTTGTTTTACTACAAGTGACCCTCTGTAAGAGGTACAATAAATATACCTCTAATAATTACTAGCTAACATAACAAAAAAAAACTACCTACCGAAGCGTACAATATAATGCATTATTCAAAAATATAATATCTTCGCTCACATCCGAGAACTGTATTTGTTTTTTCGAATAATGGTTGAATAACATGCCTGTCAATTAACAAAACCCGACTGTAAAATAGTTCCCCAAACAATTGAGAAAAAGTGAAAGACTGGAAGTACGTTTTTGAAAGTAAAGGTTATATGAATTCTTCCACGAATGACACGAATAGCACTTTATATACCATAAAGTATTTAGTATTGGCAGAATGTACAGGTAATTAAGTTGCTGCTAGTAATAATTATTAAAAGTATTAACGTCAATGTCAACAGTCACGAGTCCTGAGTGTCACTGTCAATGTCAAATTGTCAACTGACAATGTCATTCATTCATGATCACGAAAACGATCGTATGTTGGATTTATTTATTTTATTTCGTTTTGTGTTTAAATACTTTAAATTACTTTAATAAAAATTTTGTTACGTTAAAATGACTGATGAAAATAAAGTGTCGAGACCTGGTGAAGCCGCCTTACGCAATATGCAGCTGTTAAAACACGAAAGTTCTGTGTTCAAAGTTCCAAAAGTGCCCAAAAAAAGGACATTGAAGAAGGCTCAAGTTCTAGATGAAGATGAATATGTTCAGGTAACTTGTTAATTGAAGAATCATGGTTATTTTTGGTTATTTCAAATTAGCTTAGAATTCTAATAATTTGCATACAAATGAATATGGAAAAAGTGTGGTTCGTTTGAAGAGCATTAAACAATATGTTTAATTAGACCTGTTATAACAAAGACCTTAAACAAGGATTCCTTTCAAAGAGATTGCAGTGCAAATGATGTGTTAAATTTGCAGTCGTGTTTTTTTTAAACTAGGCAAGCACTGTCACACTAAGCTATGGCTAAGTCTGATATAACTTATGTATAAGGCAACTCTGACGCAAAGATTTTTCGTAATAAGTCATCTCATGTGCACTTAAAGTCAGTTTAGTTAAAAAATTGTAGGTTCTGCTTTGGATGCCGCTCATTCTATAGTAGCCCAAGAGAAAAAAATCAGGTGGAAAAATTCACTGCATTCTTAAATTCAGTGCTTATTATTTCCTTAATGTTATAGTCAAAGGTCAATACACAGATTTGACCAGAGTCATGGGGCGATTCTGGTTTTTTTCTAGTAAATCCTAGAAGCCACAGGATAGCCTCTGGCTTCTAGCCTCACTTTACACATTATTTTTCTATTATTATTTGACAAGAAAATCCACTATCAATTGTTATTATTGATCAAACGAAAATTTAGATGTACCTATGACTAGTTAGATCTTCAGTGCCTACCTCCAATGCACGCCACTGTACGACAGTGCATTATACCAGTATAAATAGCCACACAAAAGTTAAAATTCTTTGAAATGTATGGAAGTAAGACATTTATTACCTATGAAAATTATTTAGTCAAGTCTTACAGTCGGACCTGAGGATTGACCAGTCAAACCTAGGAGCACTGGAACTTCAAAGTTTGCCTATAACATATTATATATTTTTTTTATTATAAGCCTTCTTCAAGATACATATTTCTATCAGTTAGGTTCTTCAGTTGTATGTTGTTTTTTTTTTTTTGTTGTATCTGTGTGCTTTCCTGCAGCAAAAGCCTCCTCCAACCGGCTCCACCTTTCTCGGTCTCGCAACGTCCAAGTACCGCCCGCTGCTGCCCCAATTTCGTCGACCCATCGCCTGAGTGGTCTGCCTCGTTTTCTGTTCCTGTTGCCCGTCAGCAACACAACAACAGACAACAGACAGCAAACAAAATAATTTAAACATATTATATAATACATCTTTAATGATGGCCTGGGCCTGACATGGCCCGAGAATTTATGTATGTGACAGCATGTTTGTGTAATGAATATTATTTATTTGTAAATGATTTATTGCAAGTATACTGATACCTAGTTATACCACCCTCATCGACCTCCCGGTCGGTATTCAATGTTTAGATGAAGCAGCATGTTATTGTTTAAGCGTAATCAGCCCACCGGAGATGGCACCGTGGGACTGTCTGGGAATGTGCTGAGGCCGCATTCTAGCAGCCCATCCTTATGTTAACATTATAAAATTAAGTTAGTCAATAAGCACCATTTGTAGCACGAAGTCGTTTCTAGAATTAAATTGTTTTTTTAAAAATCTCCAAGGACTTTCATTAAACAAATCTACCTACCAGTTTTTATTTGTTTTTGCAATGCACTGTTTACCTTTATAATAATAATTTTATTTCTTCTACATCTTTATTTATTTGCATCTTTCTTTTATTTTAGGGTATCTCAAAAATAATTCAAAGGGATTTCTTCCCGGACTTGGAGAAGTTGAAAGCACAGAATGATTTTTTGGAAGCATCAGAAAATAAGGACTTTGCTAGACTCAGAGAAATTACTCGTAAATATAGCGGTAGCCGACCTCCTACAGAACCCTGTAAGTTCATATAAGTTTAATTATATTGCCTATTAATCCTATCATTCCTAACTGTTAAATAACCATATACCCAACTCTCATGGTTTTTAAAATTCGCAACCTCATAAAAAGTGTTGGCAGCGCATGTTGTATCCATATTCTATAATACGAAAAGAAAGAATATAACACTCAAAAAAATCATGATACTAAAGGAATCTTTACTTTTCCAGTCAATTCACCAGCAACATTTGACACTCCCGGAGCAGAGCGACCCTTCTCTCCAAGTGCATCAGAGGCGGAGGAAACTGCTGACTCAGTCATTGATGTTGATGTCAGTGAAAAAGCCAAGGACATCACAGACAAGCACACACTAGGTATGTATGTAAAAACTATCAGGTTATTTTTAAATTGTAATTGACTGTTGCAACTGTTTCACAATTTTTCGTTTTGCTATGCTCAGGGTTAACTGAAAGAGAATAAAGCAAGGTTTTAAATTATATTGATAATCATAATATAATACAGACACAAGTGTATACATAACATACATGTACTATCAACAGATTCATTCTTAGCAACACATACAAGTGAAGACAACGCGAGCTACGACAAGCTGATAGCCCTCGAGGACAGAAAGAGGGCGGGGAAGCTGGCATCGCAGTTTGAGGCCGAGACCATTTCAAACGCCCTCGTTGACGCAGCAATGGCCCTGCCCTCTATCGAGCAGCAAGCTGACCAGAGTAACAGGCCTGAGGAGGTACATATAATTTGCAATTACATATAATATGACTATTAATAAATAATAGCAAACACTTCAAACACATAGTCGTGCACTATGATTCCCTGTGTAGTGGGTGACACACAAGACAATCACCCAAACGCACAGAACAGAAACAGAAATTTAAATATCTCTAACCCCTAAGTGACCCTCTACAATGTAGTGTCTATACACTAAGAACTCTCAGGTATGCTGTTTTATAGCTGGATTAACGTTTTTTAAGAAAGTCATCGGTGCACCACTGGGATTCAAATCTGGATTCCTTGAGTAAGAGGCTTTATTCTTAGCCACTGGGCTTGATGATATCGAAGCCCTAAGGTTAAGACTGTCAAATTCATGGACGAATACAGGAAAATCAATAACCAATCATCAGATTATGGATCATGATCAGCCGTCAGGCAACAACTGCAGGACGGCTTTGGCATCCAAGAGCCATGGACCGTGCGGCGTGGAGGGGCCTCGGAGAGGCATATGCCCAACCGTGGGCGTCATAAATGCTGGCGAAGAAGAAGATCATGGATCGCCCAAAGAATGTCTGGTTACCAGGCATCATTTGTTATTTTTGTTAAATATTAAATTAAATTATATCGAGTATATTGGAATAATTTGGCGACCAGCAACAGTATCTGCAGATGGGTTATTAATGTCGGGCGTAAGGCGCTGCCACAGTTCATGTTTAAGCTATTTAACGTTTTAGCGTTAACGTTTCAGCTAGACACGTGGCGGTACCGCGCGAAGAACTTCATAATGTACGTGCCGGACGGCGTGGCGGCGCAGCGGGCGGCGGACCGGCCCGCGCTGCAGCACCACAACACGCGCCTGCGCGCGCAGCCCTTCGACCACCACAAGAATAAGGAGCAAATACACGCCATCGCTAGGACGCAGGCGAGTGCTATCATTCAATTTATCAAAAGGATTTCTACACAAATTACTTGCTGAAATATATAAAATGATCTTAGTACATGCCCAGTCTGTGGGTGTGCGGTCACTCCTCAAAGTCACAAATTTGGATTTTTCATCACAGTACAAACATATTACGATATTGGAACTAGGTACACCACTTTTGTAAGGCAAAATAAACGTAAAAAATAGACGGAAATGTCTTTGAATTCTATTTCTATCTCTCTCCCTTGGAACTAATTTAATTTCTAGTTTTTATTCTTTAATGAAATAATATTACTTTAAAATTACATTTACTCAAAACGTTTCATTTTTTTTTCAACAAAAATTCATCAATTTTTTTATATTACACAAAAATCTCCGTTTTGGGTATTTTGCCAAAAAAATAAGTTGTTGCAGGGTGCAAATATCGCGGGCAAGATTGGCGTGGACGGCAGCAGCGTGTCGGCGGGGCCGGCGGGCGCGGGGGCGGAGCGCGAGCTGCTGCCGCCGCCCTCCCCGCAGCCCGGCTCGGGGCCCGACTCCACGCCGCTCATGACGTGGGGAGAGATCGAGGGCACGCCCTTCCGCCTCGACGGAGGAGACACCCCTTTACCGGCGTGAGTTCAACGGTTTTTACCGACTTCAAAAAAGGAGGCTATCAATTATCAAATCGAATAGTGTGTTTCTACGACTTTTGCAAACCTTTATGTAACGGTCCACTATTGTGAGCAGAGACCGCCAGCCAAGTTCGATGGGTAAATAAATAAAGTGATTCTATTTTATTTGTGGGGATGATACGTGTTGACTTAATCGTTGTTGGTCCGTCCGTTGCAGAGTGGGTGCGGGCGCGGCGTACCGCATGCTGGAGGCGGGCGCGCGCGAGCGCCTGGCGCTGCGGCTGGCCGAGCGCGCCGCACGCGCCGCACGCCGCAGCCGCGCCGCCACGGCCGCGACGCACCGCCCCTCCTCCGCCACGCCGCACTGGTATGTCACACGACTTTATACACGCAAGCATACCTACATATAATATTAGGTAGGTACTCGTATAAATGACAGAGGCGAAACCAAAAATTTGCACATCAAGTAGTGATTTCCACGCTCAATTTCGATATTTTTGACTTAATTTTTAAGAACACTGGTATAATTTATTAATTCTACGGGTCGGGTTGTTTGATTGTAACTCTTAAAATTAAAATAAACAACAATTAAACAAACATTTTTAAAATTTTATTTTTTCGTATTCGTATTTCGTAAGATTGTTATTATCTTGTAATGAATTTTTACGCATTCCAAATATTAATGTGATCAAAAACCATGATTTTTTTTATATATATCTGTGCAATAAATCTTTTAAATTAACTTTAAAAACTCGCATTATCAACCAAACTTACATGGGGGCAAAATGGATATTAATGTGGGTTTTCTTATATAAAGCGGTTGCAACTAGACACTGCACAATATAATTTAGGTGTTGTACGTCTACTGAACATTTTTTTCTTACTTGAAAATAATTATTTTGTAAAATACGGCGAGATTTTTTCTTGACAATGCAACTACCAACCTGTTATAGGGCGACTTCGTTTTAAAAACGAATTCGTATATCTATGTCGTTCTCACATACTGTATCCGTAGTCTTTTTCTTTCGCATGGCCAATCTCTAACGTTAGTTATACTATAATACATCTAAGTACCTACTACGCAAGGGCTTGTCCTAATGCGACATAACATAAATAATTTGTCTTGTCTGACCTACCAAAAACCGCGATAAAATTAAAACTCAGCCTAGGTCTCTGAGTGGAGCTATCCTAACTGCTAACCGAGCGAGTAAGTTAAATTTGACGTCAAAAACTGAGCATATAGAGATTGAGTGTGTCTAGTGGTCTGACTGACCTCAGTGTGGTGTGGTGGGAATAGAAACTTTGAGCCTGAGGCGAAAATCTTAAGTCCTGAGATCCTTAAATTACGCTCTATATTTAGGAATTTATTCTCTCTGACAGTAACGCTTTAACACCCAGGCTGCACTAACTAAACACCGTTGGTTTGCCAAAAAAAATAAACCAAGAGCCTTGTCTTATTTCCGCAACAGTTTCAGAACGAACACAGAGCGTCTAGCGAGCATGTCGCCAGCAGCCAGGAAGCTAGCCGCCAAACATCTCCTTTCGCCGCGGCTGAAGATGACTCCCAACGATATGGGCATCCTACCTCACACGCCGAAGACACCGTCACGTCAACAGCTAGTGGCAACGCCCAATACCAAGAGGATAGACAAAACCAAAGAACAAGCCAACGCGCCATCTGCCGTCACAGACAATAACAACCTTACCGACAATCTCCTGCAGATCAACGTCGCTAAACGGACACGGTTAAAAGCACAGGATTTCTTTATGTAACTGTAAAATTATTTATACCAATCAAGTTTTCTACCGAGATCTCATCATTGTGTACTGCCTGTGTCAGCCATCTCCAATTTACATGTTTTGTGATGAGGACAAGAGAGGTTAAGTAAATTTATTAAAGAAAATTGTGGACTTTATGTTATATAAAATTACTACTGAATTAGTTGTTTATATTTGTACCGTAGATAAGTTTAATAAATAAAACAAACTTTTTGAATGTTAATTTTTTTATAACCTGTACAACTTTAGTTCCGTTTTAGTTAATCAGTTAGTTTTAGTTAGTCAGCCGAATATACCACTATTAGGCATAAAATTGCAATTTTAATAGTCAAATACATTTTTTCTATTATAATAATACAGAATTATTAGTTGGTCACCAGTGATATTTTATATCAACAAATTAATAACTTACATAGTAAAACATTTAACGGAATGGATTCAACCCACATAACTCTATGATGTATCTTAAAATAAATCACAGCAATATTATAATGAATCTGGGTTTAAAGTACAATTTACGTACCAAAATATCCAATTTCATAAATTCATACACTGAATACAGTGGATTATTGTTTAGTATATTTGATTCGATTTAAATCACATACAAAATGAGCGTTTTGTGTGTCATTAAAAGAACAAAATTACCAGTTATTAATACACATTCAAATGGTACAATGATCTACAAAAGTATTCTACAGCTATTTACAAATCTTAAATAAAAATATAAATCACATTATGTGACAATATGTTACATTGCGTTTCTACAACTTAAAGTTACGGTCCACTTTGATACCCGTTTTGATATTATAAAGACTTACGCCAAAAATTCATAATATTTCATAAATATGTCTGCATAGGTGATCCATTGGGTGATCACCACTGGTCGAGATTTGGTAGCGGGTATAATAAAATAATAATTGTTCTATATTGTGAAAATCTTATTGTGTCGCATATGACAATCGAAAGTTATACACGTTTTATTTTAATCTTTACAATTTTGTTCATTATAAGTTTCTGCACCTAACACCTACTTTACAATGTGTGAATGATCGGTTACTTCAGGGTAGTTAATATTTAAAACCTTACTGCAGCCAATAAAAATTGTTACAGAAATTATATATTTACAAGTCGGCAATGCAGATAAATGCGATATGTCGATACTTTATCGATAAACTATAAAATTATAGGCGTAGGAAAGAGGTGGAGGGGTTCCGTGCCCATCAACGAATAACCTGATGCCATCGCAGCTGAAGGGGACCAGGCCCAAAAGTGCATTTCGATCCCACTCTTAGCAATAGTCAAAATTCAAACGATTTTAATTGTCAAGTTAAAACAATAAGTCAATAATCACAGTAAACTACCAAAAATACGATAAAAGCGTCTTATACCACGGCACGCGTGGCTTACTCTTGTAATACTCGGCATTGGTCTTAGGAGCCTCGTCATCGACGGGGTCTTCGCTAAATATATTGACGTACGACGCTCTAATTCCGAACCTTATGAAGGCTAAGTAGGGCAGGTACTTCATCAGGAATAAGCTAAAGTGGAAGTTAAGATTGAGATACCATCGCACTAACCAAGTAAGGTAGAGTTTGGGTGCTAGGAAGTAGAAGCCTAACTTGCTCTTGCCTGCGTTGTCTAGGGCTTTATACGCAGGTGCAGACTCTACACTGTCGTAGTCTCGAATGTAGAGGAGTCGCGGCGACCGGGGAGGCAGACCTTCGATGGCACATTTTTCTATGAGAGATGATGAATCGATTCCTGGAAAAGATAATAGTATTTTATTGTAGATTAGAAGAACAGGAGCAAGCGCGAGTAGATAAAATTAAACTGAAAAAGTGAGGGTACAATTTTGTTTGACCTCGCGTAGAGTTTGCTAAAACTGCTTTTTACTGCGTGAACTTTGTTTTTCCCAACTTTTAACAATTTCTATATATCTTACCTATTTATATATCGTATTTATCTATGTTCTATATATAATTATTTCATGATAATAACGTCACAGTCAGTTACCTACTTTCGCATTTATAATTATTGTATCTACGGATTATAACAATAGACCAGAGTTCAGACCGTTTAGATGATTTTTAATCTTTATAGTTCTATAAATATGAATAAAATTAATTAATTATTTTATTGCGTATAAAACAGTTAGTAAGTATCTATCAAGTTCGAATGTATGTACCTACAACATATACCTAGTCTGTGTCATTATAAAATGTTTTATTATTAAGTTATGCTATTTGTTTTGTTTAATGATGACAATTTACCTTCTTAAATGATAAGAACATTATATTACATATTAGACCATAAAGACATTTAATGTTCAGTGATTTTTCTTTCATTTAGGTACATATTTAAGGAAGTAAATTAGAACCCAATTAGAGTTTGTTCGTTATATTGAGGAACGGGTTAACCTTAGAACCGGTATAATAGTTAAAATATATTGTAATGTAAAAATTATAAAAATCTGTTATCATTCTGACCTACATAAAATCGGTTCACGACCGTTTCGTCTAACCGTGAACATGACCGGTGACATGAAATTGTGACTTTCATGCTATTCGTATAAAATGATTATCCTAGGTACTCAGTAGGTACTATCTCCTACTACTAGTGTAGCGTGGTAAAATATACCAAACATTGCCACGTGCCAGCTAAGAAGAAACCAGCGTCAGTACTTAATTGGACCGGGGTTTTACTCGCCCATCGATCGGGGCCTCAAAAAGTTGTATCTCTCACCTGTATCACTAGACTTTCCCTTTAGCTCCTTCTGCAGTCTCTTCTGAAAGTCGATTCTCTCTTGCTCAGTGTAGATGTAACCGGGAACGTTGGCGAGGTATTTAGTCCAGTACAGCATAGCCTCGATGTGGATAGTGGGATTTATGCACCATTGGCCGTCGAGCATGGACCGCGCCATGTGCTCGAAGTACTCCGGGACGTTCTCCAGGCAAGGAGTGAACACCCTATCTAAAATGATCTGGCATACTTGACGCGTCTCGTCGATATTTCCCCGGCATATGTTGTATCTGCAAAAGAAATTTGCAAAATAAAGATTTTTTTCACCACACAAACGAGCTCAATGTCGAATAAAGAACCACATCCTAATTCAAACATAACGAATGCATTCTAGGAGTCTGTATTTGGTTTTTATTAACATATACATACATTGGTAAATAGATGTCTCGCAGAAGTCACAGACATTCAAACAGTTATTACTCATACTTTATTTATAAGTCGTCATTCAGGACATTAGAGAATAAACAAGAAGTTGTGTAGGTAATCAAAACTATGAAATAAAACTAGTTAAGATTTAATTTTTTGGTAAACATTTCCCATCTACACTTTGGATTCGAAACGAAAAAGAAATTACCTGTCTTCCAATCCAATAGCATGTCCAATGACTCTCCAAAAGTGGTTGTAGGCTTCCCAATCGCCTGGTGTTCGTTGGCATATTCCAAATTGGTCTGGTTTGAGTATGGAGAAGCCGATGAAACCGAACTGTGTAAGGGCTAGGTCCCGTTGGGAAACCGTCCCTTGGCCCTTCGCCTGGGCCGCCAATCCTGCCCGGAAATGCCTACTTCGGACCGTCATCAGGGAATTCCATGAGCTGAAAAAATTAGTAAAGAATTTCAACTTCATGGCGAGCTAAAGTGTTGATTCGTTATGCTATTGGAAATAGAAATGTGCTATACCTACGCTTAAAAATATTTGTATCATATAATTATTTACATTATAGCTAAAATAGTAGATACAAATCCCAGAAAAAAAGGTTAGCACTGCTTATTGAGGCAAATATTGTTTTTGCTCGGAATTTGGAAATAGTTGGATATCGAGCTCAAAAGGTAAGCTGTATCGCCTGTATCCCTCGGACATAAGCTTTAAATGTGATATTATACATATTGATAACTCACATAGATCCGGGCTTCAAATCATTTTCGAACCAAGACACTGTATGCAATAGCGTAGATAAGTATCTTCTATAGGAGGTGTACACTGAGTTGGAGCGTCTTGAGCCTACCAACACTCGCAGAATCGACGGTATGGCGAATACCGCTACCAAACCTATCAGCATCGAAGTTGAGAAAAAGAAACAGTGCTCCCAGTAGAAGCTGCGGCCTCTGAAATATAAAATTATAATTATAAATTACAAAATAATTAGTCGAAATATGTCTACAAGTTATAACAGTTATTCAGTTCTGTTTTGACTTTCGCTACTTGTTTCGTGATCACACATTAATAAAATTATTATTATCCTGAATTATATACGCTAATTAAGTTTTCTGATTTTTGCATGTATGTAATAACGAGTCCTTAATAAATAAATAACGCTTCACACTCACAGCCCCACACTAGGATTCCCTGTGGCGTGGGCGCCATGGACACACATCACACACACAAGACACGAACACAACACACCCAGACCAGAAACAGAAATTAAATTCATCACTTAAATCTCTGCTCTGCTGGGAATCGAACCCAGGACCCTCCGCGCAGCGCACCGGTGTCTTAACCACTGCGCCACTTGGGTCGTCCTTAATCTAATGTAAGTATGTGTATAAGCAAAGAGTTCATATATAAGCAAAGTATCAATGCCGAATTCCGAAGACTTCTTAGAAGAAGCTCTCGCAAAACTCGTATTAACATAGTAAAAACTTCCTTAACATGCCTATTGTATTTCTTTTCATCGAACCATTCTGGTATACGCATTCCTTCATCTTCAGGCTTGGATTTGTCGGATGACGTTTCCAAAGCTTCTTGCGTCAGCAAGCCATCGATGAAATCTTCCACTGTAAAAACAATATTTATCCTTAATTGATACATTACTATCGTAATATTAGCTGTTTATCTTAGTACTATTTAATTATTTTATGCGAAAGTTTTTGCGATGGATTGTTTCGTCCGTCGCTTGATTTTGATGTTAAAGAAGAACAAAATATTTGTTAAAAATATTATAAAAACAAGATTTAAAAAGTTCACTCTCCAGTTTACCGTTACCGGTTTACCCGGTAAAAGCATCACTCTAACCTGACAGCGGGCATCCATGAGGATTCCCCCACGTAAAAAAGCCACAGGCTTTAATAAACATGAAAAATTATTGTACTTATAGATAATTTCATGGTAAGGTTATTGTCCCTTTAAGCATCGGCAGACTGCATTTCTTGTAAATATAAAGTGTAATTTGTTTATACGACGTGAGGTACATTCATTTATATTCACACACGCTGTGAATAATTTTAAAAATACTAACACGAGTTTATGTATCGATATTAAAGTATTAATTAGGTATGTAGGTTAGCTAAGTTTTTAGTTAAGTCGTTCTCATGAGAGACTCACCGCGTGGTCGCGTATTTTTTTATATTGGGAAATGGATATTAGATACGTTGCCCCAGTCATGCCTGGCAGTGGGTTATGCCGGACTACTCCGGACTAGTCTCTTACCGGCTAAAACCATTCCTTGTTACGCAATATGTACAGTAGATTTCAATTACTATAATCAATATCAATTGTTTTAATTTTAATTAAATACAACCACATTGTAATTTATATACCTATTACTTATGTTTATTTGCACGTACATGGAACCGTTAATTAAATTATAAAAAACCTAAATTCACATTTAATTTCGTTCTACGTCGTCGTTTCGTTTTCGAGATATTTTAAGGTGACGATTATGGAAACGACATTCATTTTAAAATCCAAGATGATGGACGCGACTTTTTTAAATTATTTGGATATGGGTCTGGGTGTAGTTTTCGGGATATTTTGGGTTGATGATCATGAAACTACATTCATTATGAAATCCAAGATATGCCATCGTGGACGTGAACTCCAATGTTTTGAACTGAAAACGTGCAACTCGACTCGGCGCTTTAAATACCTTTTTTGGCGAAGATAAGTGCTTAAGCGGTGAAAGCCCAGTGGCTTAGAATTCGACCTCGAATCGAGGGGTCCGGGTTCGAATCCTCGTACCACGCACCAATGACTTGTAAAAAGTTACGTGCGATTTATAAAATTAAATATCACCTGCTGTTACGGTGAAGGAAGTGGACTAAGGCCTACATCCCTCTCATTGTGAGAGGAGACCCGACCCTGTAGTGGGTCATTAATGGGTTACTGACAAGTGCTTAAGTACGCAGTTCGCACTTGGAACACATTTTATTAGACTAGTCCGTTTATGATTAAAATGTGTTTAAGCGTTTTTGCTTAAAATCTTCGTAACCTTTCATATTTTTAAAAAAATATAAATTTTTAATGGTTTACTGAATCAATCGCTTGTTTAAACGTTTCCGTCAGAAGTTTGAATTATTTTGAACATTTATAATCACGATATCGCGATTGATGAATGTTATCTTAATTAGGGACGTAAGCTAATGATATATTAATATTTAGGTACATGAAAACACTAATTCTTTTTATATTACGCAATTCGTTGAGCATTGGCGAGTCATGGTGATAAATCACCTCAGTTGGCTAAAAAAATTCCTTATATATTATTAATAACCTCCTTTTTTGAAGTCTGTTAAAAAACCCGATAACTAAAGCATTGTTAGGTTATCATTACATTATCAATTTATAGTCACACATTTAAGATAGATCGCCAATAAGTACAATTAAAAATTTGATTTAAAAAAGCGTGTTATAAAGATGAACATTTATAAAGATTATATTATTAAGCTCGGAATAGAGCAACAAACCAGTGTTTTCCAGTTTTAGTGTCGATCATTTTATATATAACTAGCTGACCCCGCAAACGTTGTTTTGCCATATAAGTTATCGAGCGTTAAAAATCTACTATTCAAAAATAGGGGTTGGTGATAGAAGGGTGAAAATTTAGGGTTATATGTATTTTTGATGCCACATTACTGAAAAATAAAAATTAAAAAATATGTCCAAAAAATAAAATAAAAATGTCAGGTGTGGACAACCCTTATTAGTTAGGGGTATGACAGCCGATTCTCAGATCTACTGAATATGCATATAAAATTTCATAAAAATCAGTTAAGCCGTTTTGGAAGAGTATGTGGTAACTAAAACTGTGACATGAGAATTTTATATAAAAATTTTAGCACAGAGTTATTAGTTGGAACTTTATTGAACTCACGCATGTGGAATGTGGATAACACTAGTTGTAGCGCGGTGGATCATTACTACTACGTACCTATCATTGTTTTTTGTATCATTTGTACTACAAGTTGTAAAACTGGTAGTACAAATGATACAACCTTGTGTCACTAGAACTACCAGTAGTACTAGTGATACATAAATTTACAACTGGTAGTACAATTATATATATTTAAAAATGTATATTGAAAATATTCAATTGTGTTCTTGTCTTGTGTGTGTCAAAGGCGCCCACGACACAGGGAATCCTAGTGTGGGGCTATGAGTGTGAAGCGATATATAAAAAAAAATGTAATCTAATTAAGTATTATTTTTTTAATCTAAGTATATAATTATTTTTAAATAATTATATACTTAGATAAAAAATAGTATCCTATGGACCGTTAGTAAATATTACTTTAGAGGAAAGAGCATACATGGAACATGATGACTAAGTTTATTTACGGCAAATAAAATGAATAATAAAATAAATTATAAAAATAATAAATATAAACAAACAAATAATAACAAATAGAAATAAATACGCTGTCTAAAAAGGTTTAGCCACGAAAATCGACACACCTTGACTAAAAATAAATAGTGAGATCAGTTAAAGCGAACTTATTGTAGGTAAGTAGGTATTAAATATATGTACCTACATACATTTTAAATTTAAACTTTTGAAATTCTAACGTATTATAGTTTTAACTCATTATGAAAAGTACCTATGAGGCACACGTTCCCCGCTTTCTAAATATAAATTTATAAATTGGAACAAATAATATAGCTTGATATGGTTGGATATTTCTTTCTCTTTTCACGCAAAACACCCGCATTGCTTGTCTTAAATAAGATGGATGGGTAGGATAAAATAGGATACTTTTATGTCCCTCTGAAACTAATTACAAAGTCCACGCGGGCGATTTATGATAACAAGTAAAACATAATAAGTCAATAATCTAATCTAATAATATGACATTCATATAGATAAGCACATTCACTGACATCGCATTTGAGTAATTTCAAGATACATAATCAATTAAAATAACTAACCATCGATATTATTGGTACATATAATTATTTATTTCCACATTAAAGTTTACTATTAGACCAGTCGAATTAGATCAAAAACGGGGTTGAAATCGAAAAATTTATAAGCAGCAATTTTCCTCCAAAAAATTGGAGGTAAAATTGCTACGTGAAACTCGATACGTAGACTGCCAGTATAGTAAGGGTCACTGGCAGTCTACGTATCGAGTTTCACGTAGCAATTTTACCTCCAATTTTTTTACCCTTACTATACTGGCAGTCTACGTATCGAGTTTCAGGACCATCACCCTGTTGCGTCATCCGCCATCTTGAATTGAAGGGTACATTTTTGTTTGTTTAAAAAGTCGTTTATTTTTAATCTTACACGAAAAATGATCATCAACAAATTTGTTTGGAATTATGTTTCCTACAATTTTCCTATAAAACTCAGAGCGTAGATGATAATTATAATCGATTTTACTTCCTCCTAAAGGAAGCTGTATTATTATCTATCAACTAACACCTTTTTTATGTCTGTAATACATTCAGGTCCAGAGAAATCGAAAATACATATAAAAAAAATTAGTACAAAATTCAAATGGCCGCCATTTCAAAAGCAAGAGAGCTCTAGACCCATATAATTATGGGATGTGTTTTGTCGATGAAATTTGGTCTATTTTGTGCCCTTACGTTATCGCTAGTTCGAAGCCAAATACCCTCTATACATATAAATATTATGTATGTATACTTCTACGATAACATTTCATACTGATTTGATTTGAATCGACGCATGCCGGCCGGCTGCTATGTTCTATGGTGGTCACAAACCGGATATTGTAAAATAGGCCATAATAGTTTAATTCAACTGTCGTCGGCCTGCTAGACCGACCGTTAGGTAACTGTGGCTGTTTACAAACTGACAAGTACAATTGTTAGTCTTTAGTTTTATTTATTTTCGACCATTTTATAGTCGGATTTTTCTC
This sequence comes from Erynnis tages, assembly GCA_905147235.1. Classification (NCBI taxonomy): domain Eukaryota; kingdom Metazoa; phylum Arthropoda; class Insecta; order Lepidoptera; family Hesperiidae; genus Erynnis; species Erynnis tages. The sequence goes on from LR990092.1 coordinate 5,392,085, forward strand.
AGAATGAGAAAAGAAGTTTTTAGGATTTATATAAATATATGGAGACAGTAATAAGGACCTCTTAGAAAATATCTTACAGTTACAAGCAGCTGATGATGAATGTGAATTTCATTTGTGTATCGTTAAAATAACGTTGGTAAAAATTTTCAATAAAAATAAATTTATAGAGGTAAAAAGAAGATTTTTTTAATATTAAGTTTTTAATTCTTAACACGAATTTATCCTTAAAATATAAAACATAGATATTTAATTTTAGAAGAAAGATCAAACCCCGAATGAAAGTCTTAACCCAGATGAAGATCGACATTCCAACGTCCTCCTTTTACCGGTTAATCAACAGAGAGAACACTACAAACATAGAGCAATTTGAGAGCTCTACAAATAAACCGTTTGTGTAAGCTCACCTCCTATGTCCATTGTGTACGCTTCTGTTTAGATAACAAACATAAATGTCACTTAGGCCACAGGTTATAATTTACGTTTATTCATTTGTTTTAAGTCCGATCGATATCGACACGTACGTTCACTTAGTACACGCGATTTCACGCGACTGGACTAGCGCCGCAACGTGCTGCGTACGTGAGTCAACGTGAGTCGTGAGCTCCCGTAAGAGGCCCGGCCAATTTTATAATTCATTCACCGTTATGCTTACTATCCTACTATAAGCCAAATCCGTGATATTATATGACATGAACCGCATGTAAAGTTTGGGTAGGTATGTTAATACTTTTATAGAAATCGTCAGTGATTTTTTTTAAATATCCCGTATTTTTTTTCAATAAAGTCTGGACGAATTGTAAGATTCTATTAATAATTTATTTATATTGAACAACTGGCCCCCACATACAGTCATTACCTATACATGAAATTTGTTTTCGGACGGGGGCCGCAGCCGAAGACCAGGCACAGCTCCTCAAGCGTCGTAAATATTGACGATGTCCCCAAAAATCCATTGAAAATATCCATGAAGGATTCAACAAAAGTTGCGAGTTTACCGTTTGCTGTGGAGACTTTGGGCCCTTCGTCGGCTGATATGAAGAAATTTTACAAAGACTTACTACGAAGCTTACCTATCCTCGCTTCGGGTGACCAGAGGGCTGGCATATTTTTAACTCAAAAAATAAATACATAATAATATTATTATTTGTATTCAAAGGGGCAACGCTGCCAGCGTTTAGCACTTCAGCACCATGCTACAAATACAAATTGATATTTTAGTAGATGCTTTGTTTTTATTGTAAATATACATAGGAATCCACACAGTTAATTAGCATAAATTGAGCGATTAACTCGCTCAATAAAGTAACTACTAACCATAACAATTATTAACTAATTTAAAACTAAGTAGAGTTCACAAATATGGTTATTTAACGATCCTTCGTCATCCTACCTCAAGAGATAGCGCCACGGATATCTTAAAATCTTAAGGCCTAATCACAATATTAGAAAATTTTTGTAAATATGTATTATGTAGGTACGGTGACTACTAAACATCTGGTGGCCTGCATGCCAGCCAGTAAGGCTACCTACTCATCCTACAGTTGAACAGAGGTTTATAACCTGGATTAACGTATAGGATACTTTTTATCCCTCTCTGGACTAATTTCTAAATAAACGCTAATGAAGCCGCCGGAAAATCCTAGTTTACAATAAAAAAGGTACATTAGTAGGGACCTCTCTACCTATAGTATGCTATAGTGCAGGAGGTGCGGTGCAACCGGGCGCCGCGCCGCCCGTGTTTCAAGGGACCCTGAGAGCGGGAAATTTTTGAAGAAATCACGAGAAAAGCACGGGAAAATTTTGTACCGAACATTTCGATACACGAGGGCGCCAGGAAATTAATTGCACCTGAGCTAGCGACGCCCCTGCATATTAGTAAGGGAAAGTAAGCAAGAAGGTAAGTAAGTAAGTACGTACCTATAGGTATGATTCTATAAAAAATAAATTTCCTTTATGCGGCATGGTGCCCAAAATGCCGCTAATGTTGCCTCTATTTAGACAGACAAACCTTTTTTATCTGTTCTGTGCAGACAACCAAAGGCCCAATGTTTCTGCAGCATACTTATTACCTTTTATATAGCCGACAGATAGGTATTATTTGCGGCGTAAAGAATTATAAAGCATCTTTGTACTGATTTATGGTTAAAAGGTAATGATTCATAATAAATCCATAATAAATGCCATGATTAATGACAATAAGTATTTAATCTTTGACCTACCTACTCCTACTGCTGCAATTTTTTACTCATTAGAGCAAGTAATTAAGTTACGTTAAGTGTAGAGTTGCTAAAAATAAACTCAAATTAATAACTTCCAAAATTAGATAACAGGAAAAAATACGCTTACCTCAACTTACATGTAATATTATTTTTTGTTTCGCAAATTAAACGTCGTGCATGCAAATGTCCTACATTGAAATTACCATTTATCTATGAACCCATACAATATACAATGGTTTGTCTCTAAGCCCACTATATATCGGTTGCAACCCATTTATGGCCCACTGTGAAGCACTGATCTTTCTCCCCCACGGGGGAGGTTCGGAGCCTACACCAGCACGCTGCCTCAATGCGGATTTGTTTAACAATTACTACATTGGTTAGTTTAATCAGTTATATAGTTTAGATAGACATACCATACCAAAATAGTTTTGTAATCTTCTACCGATAGCATCTCAAGATTAAAGGTAAGGTTATAAGGTTGCACTCGCTGTTAAAACTTTTAAATTGATTGGTAAAATGTAAATTATTTGAATTTTAAATCAATAAATTACTATAAAATAATTAAAAAAAATTAAACCGAAAAAGAAAGAACACGATCCCTTAATTAGTTTCGGAGATATGCGAGGACAAACATATCTGATTACATACATAAATACACACATAACTACACCCATGAAATTTGGTATTCTTCTTTGGAAGCCGTAATAGACCAACATAATTATTACTCCTAGCTGACCCAGCAGGCTTCGCTCTGCCTATGAATTTTTTTATTTTTTTTTATTTTTATTTAATAGCCTATGTTACTCAGGCTGAATGTAGCTTTCCAATGGTGAAAGAATTTTTGAAATCGGCCCAGTAATTTTTGAGTTTATTCGTTACAAACATACAAAAATACAAATGTTTCCTCTTTATAATATTAGTATAGAGTATAGATATAGATGTAAAAATTGTGACAGAAGAAAAAAAATACAACGTGTCATTTTTGTGTATCTATGTGTGAGTGTGTACTTATATTGTGTTTTAAAGAACGTATGGTTGTGTGCTTGTTGTGCTGTGTTTTTCATTAATTTAACGTATTTACAATGCATTTTACTTAATTTTATTGACCGTCTGCACTAAAGCTCGTCAATAGCTACCAAACAAAACAAAAATATGGAAAATCGGTTGGGAAACGAAAGAGAAAATTTTTCTAAAGTGATTCGCCTTCGCCTATTTATATTATTTGTGACAAATCTCCAACAACCGTAACTAACACCCATTGGATGCAGGTAATTGAAAAAAGGTCAAAATTAGAGATGGGATACTATAGATATGGGATATTAAAGATAAAAAAAAAGAAATTATTTTTCTGAAATGAAATGAAAATATTTTAATTCAATACACCAATCCCCGAAAGTTGTTTAATTGATAAATTATTTAAAAAAATTTTTCATCCGCGAGCAGGATTGGAACCCGCGACCTGTAGTCCATATCAAACCATTTGCGTAGCACCACACGTCGGGTAGGTAGGTACGATAACATCCGATCAGTATTCGGCCGAAACGCTAACTTTTATATTGAAAAAAAAAACACGGGCATCACAGTAAATACATTTTATTTATTCAAACAATTCACAAGCTCATAAAGTTTGTAGTATCTTTCTAATCTAATGTATCTAACCCATTTCTTCCAACCTTTCATTGGTTTGCTTAAAAACATAACAATGGGAAAACAATCAGTTTTATTAGAAAGTAAAAAAATTAAAAAATAAGGGCGAAACCTACTATAATACATTTTTTTATTTACTTACCCATTTTAATCTTACCATCATCACAGGGGAGTTTTCTTAATAAATAACCACCACGCCATGTAAAGACTAAAAACATAGCTTTTAGTCTATCTATTCTATATTTACTTTATTCTTTATATACAAAACAAATAAATTTGTTGAGCTATGAATTGTGTACATGTAATATATTTGAGTGAAATTAAGTTTTTCCATGTCAGGATAAGCTACTAAGCCCTAAAATATACTTTTTACATTTTTGTCTGTTTGTCTGTATGTCATCATGGATTTTGTCAAACTTCATTTTGATTTGAATCATTCATTTCGAATCAAAATGGAATTGATTAAACTTAGTCTAGCCAGCCGATAAGCTGAGAATGGTGTTAACTCAACATAATGATGCTAAACTATGTGATATGGCTCATTCCGGAATCATGTCTAGATAATTGTGCAAAAAAGTGAATTAGCACATTAAAAATTACAAAAGTTATATATAAACAATTAAAGATAGTAAAAAAGTAGTCTGGGTTTTTGCTTATAATTAGAAAACAATTTTTTCGGATTTTGAAAAAAAGATCCTTAAAGAGGAGGAAATTTACTAAAAACGTTCTTGCTCTTATATTAATAATAATTTTAATTTAACGTTGAAAAATGCCGTCCGCGTGCCATTGTTAGGTTGCGCGCATGGCGTCTCAAGTCAGTAAGTTACAATAAAACATTTTTAGGGTATTTAAACTAGATTTAAAAATCTAAAAAAAATATGGTATAATCGAAACACTTCAAAAACTGATTCCCGTTGGAATTTTTTATTTAAGTTAATTTTCTAATAAACCAGACGATTGTTAATTAACAAAATTTTCCGGGATTTCCCTTATCATTGCAAACTAAAAAAAATATTTAAATAATTGCCATAAAATTTTTTGGCTTCGTAGAGCCCTTTTTAAATATAATATACAAAAGAAGACAGCGTGGCTAAGGTTTAAATAAATTTAATACTGTCTTGGTTTATAATTATGTTTTAAAGTTAACAACATTACGGCGAATTTTCTTATTTTATTAAGATGTTTAGTTTACATACATTTTAGTTGTGGAGACATTTATAACTATGTTTTTTCATTAAAGTTAGCTAGTACTGAAAAGTACCTATTGTAAAACTGCGTACAAATTACTGTTTTTTGACAGAAATGTTTCTCACTGAGACGGAGGAAACCACTAGAATGAAATAACTGAAATCTATTTAACGCTTCGCGTTTTATCTTAAATATCCTTTTCTAATACAATAAACAAAACAGTAAAAATGTCGTTAACGACTGCTGTTTAAATGTTCCCACTTTCACCACCCTAGAACGGTTAGTGTTTTTCCGTACCAGGTGTCCGGAGGATGCGGCTTATTATATTCTGCGTTGGGTTTCGGTTCCGTATCGTCCTTCGGATCCTCAACGAACATGTTCACAAAGGCCTTCTTGAATCCAAACTTAAACATGGCATTGTACGGAAAATAGAAACCAACGAAGTTATTCCACCAGTACAACCAATTCATCAGGACCCGACCGACTGCGGTGTTGTAGAACGCTCCGAACATGTAGAGAACTGCGAGTTTGTATTTTGTCGCGAATCTAAACCGTCTGTATGCTGGAGTGGTCTCAATGGTGTCGAAGTCCCGAACGTAGAACAGCCGTGGAGGAAGGTTCGGGAGACCGTCCACTGCGCATTTGCACATTAAACTTGCTGTGTCGATACCTGAAAGCAAACACAGTGAACTAAAATAAATATTTTTACTGAACTCCGCAGAGGTAATAGAATTGTGGAATATAAATTATGTAGCTAAAATTTGCATCATATTGCATAGCCAGATGTACATTTTTTCAAGTCATCGCTATCGTAACATGTGGTAGCATAACTAGCATATGAATAAATTGAGTAAAAGCTTTTTTTAGTTTAGTAGTAGAGACATTACAGAGTATTAGTAGAGACACTACAATTTGTGTAGTGGCACAATGATTGTTTAAATTATTCGATTCAACATTTCATTAGCTAAAACGTTACCTGTATCTTCTGATTTGCCATTTAATTTTTGACTCAACTTATTCTGAAACACTATTCGGTCTTCTTCAGTGAACACATAACCAGGGACATCAGCAAGGTATTTAGTCAAGAAAATGAGAGCGTCAGTTTCGAACTTTATTATGGAGGTGCTCAAGCCTTCTAGGAGGACTCTGGCCATGTGTTCGAAGTATTCTGGAACATTCTCCATGCACGGTGTAAACACGCGGTCTTGTATCATGCGGCACACCTCTCGGGTTTCGTCTATGTTTTTCCGGCATATATTGTATCTAAAAAGTTGTTTGAATTTGAAGTTAAACATATTTTTTTTTTACATTTACATTAATTACATTTAAAAACTAAGGATAGGTTTTGGATTTTTTTTCCATTTGTAGAATTTATAAGCATCAAGCAACTAAACTAGACTTTTATTTTACACTTTTATTTTTGACTTTTATTTTGACTCTTAGCTTCACCTCTGTATGTTTGTTTGTAACAACATACAGAGACCTTTGGGACCTTGGGGACATTTTGACCCACTTTAAACTGCCGTTTAAAGTGGGTCAAAATGTCGTAAGTTTTAAGTCTATATCACGGAAACTAATGAACCAATTTTGGTGAAACTTTTACCATTCCCTAAGTTGAAAAGAAAAAAAATACACAAAAAAAACGATCACGATCCGTCCATTAGTTTCGGAGATATGCGTGGACAAACATATCTACATAGGTATCATGTGCATACATACATACATGTATGCATAACACCCATGAAATTTGGTATTCTTGTTTGGAAGCCGTAATAGAACAAAATATTATGTAAACATTTTGCAGTTCTGTGAATATTACATACGTATATATGTACGTATCGAATTGATAACATCCTTTTTTGAAGTAGGTAAAAATACAGAATATTTAGAATTAAATTAACGTACCTATCTTCCAAACCCAGCATGTACCCGATGGTTCTCCAAAAGTGGTTAAACCCTTCCCAGTCTCCATCTCTCGACTGTCTTATGAAGGTTTTGTCAGGTTTGAGGATAGCAAAACCTATGAAACCGAACTGAGTGAGTGCCAAGTCTCTCTGGGACACGGTGCCATATCCTTTCAGGGTTGCATCTTTTGCGGCGCGGAGATGACGACTGCGCACGGTATGGAGAGATCTCCAAGCTCTATAATACGACAAATAAGCCATTTATCTTTGAAAACAATACATGTAAGTGATATAAAATGTGTCTGATAAAGGGCGAAGACGCAGTATACTTCTCCACAGTGCTCCTGTGCGGCATTCCCTTGGCGGCTGAATAGGCCTACTCGTATATGTATGGTCCTCGATAATTTTACGTATCGCGGTTGAAAGAAAAATAGTGTTGATGAAATGTCAATGTTCATACTACTTCTAATAGAAACATGAAATACCTAAATGTGATTTTATCATCTTTGTAAGAAGACTAATAATCCATGTAACTAGTGTAAGTACTGAACGTCACCTGTTTACATAACATACAAACATACATAATATAAGGACGGATGTAGGTAAAACATGCTAATTCCTGTTGCTATATCTTTTATCAAAGGTCATTCTAGAAAATCCTTTATTTGTATAGTTAATTGGTCATTTTTCAATTAATACCCGTCCAAACTCAAATTAAACAGAGATCCTACTTAGTATGAGAATATAAGACGAATATCCAGCTTCAAAGAGGGTTGTGTAGGCGGTAGTAGGTAGTAGAAGTAGGACGGCCTTCTTGGATCAACTTCAATTTTATTTTTACACAACACTTAACAAACAAATATTAATAAAAAACTCACGTGGTGCCGGGCCTCAGATCGTACTTGTACCATGATATTATGTGCATCAGTGTGGACATGTAGCGTTTGTATGCAGTGTAGGGAGAGTTGGAGCGGCGAGTGCCCGCCAGCACCTTCAGTATCGAGGGCACTGAGAACACTGCCAACAAACCCAGAGTCATGTTGACACCGAAACCAAACTGATACTCCCAGAAGAAACGTCGTCCACTGAAAGAATAAATGGATTACATAGAGATTTTTAAACTTTATTGGTCGTGCTCTATCAGAGCTTTAAAGTTTATTCAGGTTTAGATATTGTACGAGTAACGACTTCTGGTCGGGGTTAACTCGGTTGAGTTAATATATTTTGCACTTCAAGACTTTCTCAGACACTTCTTATCTGCGGACGGATCGGATCTTCTCAGAATGAGTGGCCTTAATCTATCACGCTGACCTGTGGCGAGTTGGTAGATTTCACATACCGCTGAGAACATTAGAGAAATCTCAGCCGTTTAGGTTTTCTCACAATAATTTCTTTCACCGTTACAATATACATACATTTGATTTTGTAAAATACACATACTCGTAAGTGATAAAAGTCAATCATCGCTTACTACCACTAAAGTAAGATAAACTTAAACTTTTATTGTTTTGCTTACTTATTATACTTTTCTTCATCAAACCACTCGGGAAGCCGCATTTCCAGCTCCAAGTCTTCTACTTTCACGTTGTCGGAGGGTCGACTATGAGCTTCCTCACTCAACAGACCATCTACGAATTCATTCACTATAACAAATAAAGAATGAGTGTGAATGTCATCATTAAGTCCACCTTTGTCCATATTTTTAAGGTACAAAAGTATAAATTCATGTCATACTTATTATTTACGAACGAACCAACAGTGCGACATTATTTACTCCATGAGTAAACCTCCGTTCTATTATATGTATAAGTAATCTTTCTTTTTAATGTAATTGCCTTGTTTACTTCCTACCTCTAATTCTGAAAAAACCGCTAGCGATAAAATTTACTTTTGGCCATTTATGTAACTTTGTTTATTTACAGAATACTTGCAAATCTAAAAATAACTTTAAATTTAATTTGTAGGTTATTGGACGCACATTATTGAAGTTTTAATAAAAAGCTTAAGTGAGTTTGTACCTATTGGTCTTGAATAATTATTTTAGGAGAATTAATAATATATGTACTAAAAATGCTAGCAAGTAAGTTACCTATCTACCTCTTAAAGTCCTTTAGACCCTTCTGGTGTTTTTGCATGTGATATATTATAATTAATTCAAATCCGTGTACCTACTGCTTGACATTAAGATGTTCATGCATTGAATATGGAGAGTATAAATTGTCGACTCATTCAATAACAAGGTTGCACGCTAAATTGCAAGAACAAACCAAAAATATAAGAACTCTTATCGGCGAAAAAATGTAAACATTTCAGAACAAAGCATATTGTTACCTCCATCACGGAAACGTTTAATACGATAAATCGTCAAATCTTCTAAATTTTCCTCTTCAAACAGTCATGGAAATATTCATATTACTGACATTAATTTCTAATGCATTTTGTTTCTGGGTATGAATATTAGTCACGTGGTGCCTTTAATGGCTAATATTATTTTATACCTGTCTGATACTTATGTTGTTATAATTATTTGCATACCATTTTGATAAGGCCCGAATATAATAATATGATATAATATTAAAATATTTTCATATTTATTTAATTTTCAGGAATCGGAATGGATGGTACCCATTCAAGACTCTTTCAGGTATGATTTATAAACAGAATTTTCTGAAAGGTGGTTTAATTTATTAATTTCAGTACAAAAACTTTATTTTAGGAATGAAGCATCTAAAAAAACAGTAGATGTTGATTTTAAAATACTGGATGGTGACCCCGCAACAGAGAGAAAACCAATTTATGACGATCGTCGCGAAGAACTACTAAAAGATGGAGTGTATGGAATAATCAATAACGAAGACAGGTCGACTAGTCTGATAGAAAAGATTAAGGATACATTACAAAATGCACGAATCTTAGCTGAGAGACTCAAGACTCAGATAGTTGATGTCACGTCCCAAGAAAATTTTCTGAAAGAAGCAATCGTTAGCGGCAGGTAATTGTAGTAATTTATTATTTAATTTATAAAAACTCATATTTCGTACAAAAAGAAATTGAAAAATCAAAACCTCGATTATATACCTACCTAAAAAGTTAATTGAAAGTAAAAACTGAGATGAGAAAAGTAGTCTGTAGTCCTGAACCCTGATGAAAGCAACTCCAAATAATCGGGAATACCTAATTTTCAGGGAGACTTAGACTCTTTATAATTAGAATTAGATTTTTTATTTGTTGCATGTGTGTACAGCTTTACCTATCTATAATTCTGGTCTCAATATCAGCACTTTATCATGGTTTAAAGTGATCATATTTTTATTGGGTTTAAAAATTGAGGACTTTTTATGGATAGCATCATTTGTGCTATCCATCGATTAGCTACGACCACTGCCTAGCTACAGCTCCGTCAGTCCACGCCACTTCACCAGATCTAATGCCTTTTAGGAATCTAAAGGTGCGAATAAATTATAATACCTATGCGATGTTTAGTAATTTCATACATTCGGCAGACTATAATCTTGGTAATTATAGGTAATGATTACGAAGATTATTATTCTGCCCTTTTTACCACTGAATGATATGCAAAAAGTATGGAACAACCTTCTGATAGAAAAATGGCCACGATTGTATCTCATTAGTGCATGCATGGTATTAAGTATAATTATAATTGAAAATTTTTAATCCTTTTCCTTATCGAATTATTTTTATCTAATGGATTTTTGTTTTCGTTTCTAGCTAAAATGATATAAATAGATTCTGAGGATTATTATGATGGGAATTTATGTTTTCTCTCTGTTTTTCTCCAAGTTCCAAAATAAGTCAGTTGATGTAAAAAGTTATGTTATATTTCAAGGTATACCTAGAACCTACTTAGTTTCCGCTAATTACCATACTTGATTAATAGATAGGTAGGTACTTATAGCTTGAGCGTAAACATAAAGAATCCTTGAAAAAAACAGGTATTGCGCAACTTTTAGTGCTTAGACCAAATATTCCTTTCCAATCCAATACAATGCCTATCTCTTTAAAATATTTTGTTCCTATACCTACGCACTACACGTTGTAAACTTGTTTCGTTTTTTTTACGGTTATGTATGTTAGCTTGTTTCGCATATATACCCATATTGCGCATCGCATAATTCGCTTATCGATATCTCAGTTAATTCTTTTAGTGAGAGATAGAGTTCTTATAGATGTTTTTATAGGGTTTTGATAGATAAATTGTGTAACTCTTCGTGATTTGATGGATCCAGAATTTGAACCACTATAATGCTGTCAGTCTGTCTCTCCTATTCAGCGCCAATCCGTCTGCTTAACGTTCGTTTGCTAATCGAAAGGGTCGCCACTGTGGGTCAAAGCGCGCCACTCGGACCGATTTCTTCTTATAATATATTTTACTTACTTCCTAATTAACTTCCAAACTTTTTTAAAGAGTCAGCCTTGTAGTTCAAATTGCCATAATACATAGTGGATCCTCAAATTGGCCTAAATAAAGCACCCAAGTACCTGTTCAAGATCAGCATTGTGAGAGTTATTAAATAATGAAAGATATAAATTAATATATTAAAAGGTCGTTTATATGTCAGCCAAATTTTATTAAGCCTAGAACTTTAAAAAGGATCACGATAATGAAACTGGTGTGATGAAATTGACAAAGTGTTAAGTAACATATTCTGTGTTGTTAAAATATACTTATAGAGATTATATTTCTTCAATACCTGCTTAAATCAACCAAATAGGTAGTCCACTTTTGCGTGGTAATGTAAGTCTTGTATTTTGAAAATGATGAAAAAATAATATTTGCCGCAGATGGGGTGTAACGGTGTTGACAGTACAATCTCTAGGAAAACCTCCTCGGAATTACATTATCCGAGATGGATTTTGGACACTTTGCAGAGGAATAGTGCAGTTACCAAGCGGGCACGGTTCAACAAATATTTTCAACGAGCTGTTTGCCTCCCCTAGATGTATTGGCCAAGAGGTAAGATAAAGAATATATATAAAAAAAGTAAAGTCAGATAGACCTATGATCAGAGTCGTCCATAAAATATAACAAGGAAATAAATACAACAAAAATACTTTGCGTTCAATTATAAGCGGCAAAATGTCTGTAGGTAATTAGTTTTCATTGAAATTTACTTTTATAGTCGTATAAAAATCACATGTATATAAAAGATTAATCATTGCAACTTTAAATTGAGCGCAAAATTAATTAAACTAAGTCCATATATAATTTTGTGAATAAAGTTAATTATATACTTGAAATAATGATGCGGAAGAAAGGTCACATCTAGGCAAAAGAAATTCAGAAAAAGTGCCGTTCTCCGACTAAAAGTTCAACCTGAGGAATACAGTGTTAAAAAGGTTGCATTAGTGCAGGTCTATGTTCGATAGCAAGTAAACACACAGCTGATAAAAACGAAACAAAACATGAAATTAAAATTTTAACCCGCAGATAGCTACCATTGCAGACCCATGCGTGTTCAATTCAGTCATAAAGTATGAAACGATACCGACACGACGAGGTGTTGTATACACAGAAGACGAGTATCTCTGTCTCAAACCGAGCTTCAATCAGACACTTGAACAATATCTAAGTGTGCCCAAATATATCGTCAATGAGACGTGCAAAAATGGTGAGTCCTACCTTTAAAAAAATTCCAACAAAAATAGGGTCAATCCAAGTTCAAAGCTTAGAACATTTTTCGGTATCATTCTTAGGTGGTAGAGCCATAGTAGCTCGACCGTCTGTCTTATTTCATGTCTGCTTCGGCTGGAAAGGTATGGTTGCCGGAGACACTTTATTTGATAGTCCTCATCGAACATCATAGTCCTCATGTGTAGCAAAGCACTCGCATACAAACAAGAACAAACTACAACCTCGGATAGGGCCACGTAACATCAGGTGGCCGGCTCCCCTTTTGCTACTCAATTACCAATATACTATAAAAATTTTTGGACCACCGTTTAACGTTGTTTACATTAATTAATACTTCCTTTTTAATGTCTTTAATTATAGTTTTTTCAACTAATTAACTGTCGAACTATGGCTCTGCCTACAAAAATTTTTTAGGACCTTTAGGCAACGCTCAGTTTGGACGCGATTTCGTACGAATCTAGTAATTATTTCTAAGGTCGAGATTATTCGTGCGTGAGAGTAGGTAGGGGAAGGTGGGGTAAGACGGGGTAGCGAGGGAAGATGGGGACCCTATTAAAACATATAATGCAGTGTTACCAGAAAATTTGTTTTAATGCCATCTGATGGTATTAAGCAGTATCTGTTAGGGTCACTAAAAGTTTGATCGGAGGACTGCACGTTTCTACGTGGTAAGCATGTTTTTTCAATTTTAAGTGATTTTATGTAACTATTGACGTATATAAAGTGCGTGACTGTTCATAATATATGATGTACAATATGCGTGACATATTTTTTTATTGGTGTTTGTATATTTTACTACTCTAAACTCATTAATTCCTTGCGGCTTGCTTTCATTCATAACCTGAAAATTTTTAATACAACTTATAAGACCAGTTTGGGAAAGATGGGGTACCTACTTGCGGGCAAGACGGGGTTGGTACCTCTTCTTAACCGCTGATTTGTTATTCTTTTTGTATAGAAATAAAAGAATGCGTTTATTGTTGACTGTTTCACGAGAAAGATGTTACAAAAATTACAATAAGTTTAGAAAAATCTACCCTATGCAGGCATACAATAATTATGTCTTGTATGACATTTTTTTAATTATTTTAATATTTTTCCTAATCGAACTCATCGGCTATGCTATGAGAAAAAGTGAAAAATCTCTTGACACAGTTTTAATTAATTAAATAATTCATTTATATGCGTGTTATGGCAATCCTTTTTAAAGTTCTTTATAAACATGATATATATTGCGAACTTGATGATGATACAAATTTCGTCTAAAACTAATTTGAATAGCTTTGTTGATTCATTAAAGTAAAGAAAAAAATGGTAAACAAATAAGTAAAAAAAGAAAGCGAAACCAAAGGTGACGAACAAAAAGAAAAAGTCAAATAAGAGATCTAAAAAAACCAACAAAGCTGACGAAGGAGCTCAGAAATCTTCGTAAGATAGTATAGAATGCCTGTATTCCCACGGCTTGTATTGCGAGTACTTCTGAAGGATGGATCACTTTCCAGACTTGCGGTAAGTGGGCGCATTGTGGCTGTACAGGAGTGGAAGATAATTATATCCATACCTGGCCAGTTTGTGAATCTAATGACATTTAAATATTCTATACCCCATCTTACCCAAGGGGGTACCCCGTCTTGCCCTATAGGTGGGGTAAGATGGGGAGATTTAGTTATTTTTTTAAGTTGATATTTCTATGAGAAGAATTAGAATTTTTTTGCTTTGACTGATTATAATTAAAGGAAGAAGGACTGATTATTTTATTAATAAATGTTCCTACATTGTGCAATCGAAAACAGATGGTTATATATATGAAATTCCTTAAGGTCCCCGTCTTACCCCACCTTCCCCTACGTATACGCACGAGTTGAATTCGATTCGAAATCGCGTCGTTTCCGTTTCCCCGGTGGCAACCTAAATGGCCAGGGATTCTGTAAGTCCCAAAAGATTTCGTGCCGATATCGTGTGTCATCAAACCGTTCGTCATTTAATGAACTCGGCACGACAAGGAACCTTAATGTCTATTCTATAAGGCACACAAGAGATTGTCGATATTTGACTTTTAAGTCTTTTTTGACTTTTTATCACGGGTAAGACACGACATTGCCGCGATACGAGTGTGAATGGTCATCAGGGTCATCAGGGCAGAATCAGGGCCCACAGGTTCAAAGATAAGGCCTTTGATTACCTACTTAGAATTATAAAAAGAACACATGAACAAATGGACTATAATATAGTCAAGAAGTCACAAGTCGTCATGATGAGATGCGTAAATAGTCCTTTATTTATGGCTAGTTATAAGTACCCTTATTTACACGTTAGGTAAGTACCTAAGTGATATTGCAGTTATTTAGTCGCCGTACAAGTTACGCAAATTACATGACAATGCGCATGCATTCAATTACAATTTGTCATAAATCTTTTGTAAGTGGGTACTGGGTTCCGAAGATTAGACACGAAGAAGACAATAGTGACGCTTCTATAATATATGGTCCAACTTAATATGTTGACTAGTTGTTGTTGACCCCGTGGGGATGACTGTCCAATTTTTTTAAGACTTCCATATTTCCATAGATAGTAAGAATTAAAGATTAGCACCTATGTCTGTTAAAGATTTTAAGTTAAAGATTGGCATCTGTCCTAAAAAGACCTACTTATAAAAATATCTCGGACTTTGGAGGAACACAGGCTAATGATCATCACACGAATAATCCCTTCGCTTTTTCCCTTCCTTGTTAAGTTTCCAAAAATCATATCTTAGTTAGAGGATAATAAACCAAAGTTCAACTTTATAGACTAAATAAAAATTTCCGGTTATTTGTTCCGGTCATAATGCTTTAACTTTATACATGTGCATACTGTGTTAATAGTCTGGTAAGATTTATAGACAATTTTAATGCAGCACACATATTTTTGAAATCGTGATCAAAACTTTTGTCTGCAATGTTGGATATAAAAATTTCAAAATTCAAACTGTATTCCACAGATTTATAAAAAAAGAAATCATAGGTAGGAAAAATAATGAGCATCATAAGGAAAAATAATAAGCAGTACAGTAACGTAAAACAACCGTTTATTTTTACCGCGATTCAAAAATGTATTTTTTCCTTTAGAAGTCTATTATTGCGTGGAAAAATAACTCCATTTATTTTTTCTGGTATTATTGTACAGAGTGCCGGATTTATATTTTTTATGAGTGTAGGCTACTTTATTTCCGCCGCCTCATGAAGGTAGGTTTATGTATGTAGTTATGTATGTATGTAGGTTTCTAAAATACTTAATAATTTTCTATTTGTTTGTATTATGGCAGGCACTAAAGTTAAATACTAGGATTTACAATTTCCCTTAGGAATCGAGTGAGCGTCCTTTGAAATCTGCCGCCCCTAAGGGAACCTAAGATCTTTAATAGTTTGATATATAACGTACAATTTTGGAAAAAATATAATTAAGTATAGTAAGACGTGCCATTCGTGCCCCAATTTCATCAATCTACTTATAGGAAATAAAAAAATTAAAACTACTATCCATGTACTATCTACGAACTAAACTCGCAGATAAGTTCCTAATATTCTATCAAGGATTTAAAGATAGGCTCTTTAAAATTTATCAAAACATCTTATTTTATTTTTTCAGGCTTAATTAGAAAGCTGGCTGACAATTCTCTGGATTGTGGAATGAGAGTGTTGTCGGAATATACGTTTTATCCGCAGAAAGGCTTGATGTCCAGATTACCATTGGAATACTGTACAGAAAAAGATGGAGCCTGCAAGTTAACCGTCGCTTGGCATATATCCAACAGCTCTATTGAAAACTTTGAATATATCAAAAGTGATATGGCTTTTAAGACCTTCTTCATGAATGCCGAATCTCGTAGACAAACTCTTTAACCTCTGGTTCCAACGTTTTCTATATTTTACGATTTCCTTAGAAGGATGTTTTTATAAATGAATTTCTTTGTGACAAGGTTTTTTATTAGTGTCGTATTTTTGCCTCGTCATAGAACCTACTATACAAATCTACTAAGAACCCATTTACCTACATAGTCCGACGATTACGGTCGAAAAGTGCAATGGTGTACTTATTAAAACATCTAATTATTTTAATGAGTAGAAAATGGGCATGAATTTGAGGTCGTGTGGGTGCATTAGGTACTTACTACTTAATAAGAGGACTCGGTCACCTCAAAAGTAGTTTATATATTTTTTAAGTTGGGAAAGTATATTTAATTGCAACGTAAAAGTGCAAGCATAAAGATAAAGACATCCTACCTATGCACTATCTATCACAGGTTTCAAAATCCGGAACAATATCAATATCTAATGATATCGCGGCTTTTAATGCGTCATTATGCGTATTAATCTTGTTTGTTACTCAAGTGTTTTATAATAAATTTCTTTATATTTTTACTTAAATGATAGCCCAGATCATTCGGTCTCTTAGGTAATCGAGAGGTCCGGGTTCAAATTCCAGAGGTATGCACGCAACAATGACTTTTCTAAGTTATGTGCTTTTTACAATAGTATTGACAACCAGGTACCTATAATAATAATAATAATATAAATGTTGAATTCTTTGTTGTATGTATAAATATAAATGCCTACGAATGAGATAGATAGACATATAGATAGATATCAGGATTCGGCAAACGCTTATAGGTAGTAGTAATAGATACCTGGTCTAATACTTAGGTATCTGTAATGAAAATAGTAACTTGAAAATGGTGTAAAAGCAAAGGACATAAAAGTGAGTAGGTATGCAAATTCGTCATTTTTGAACATTACCAACTTGTAGATACAATCTAAGGTTGAACGCTTTTAAATAACTGTAATTTAAAGATTCGTTCTTGAGAAGAGACGTGAGTATAATAAAATTATAATCGCAGCTATTTTGAGTTACCTAGACGGAATTTTTTTAGTTAAACAGGTTTCATTTTGAATGACGTACCTACGATAGCACAGTGTGGCATTTGACCCAAAAAACACTAAGTAGTTTTTAACATTGCATGTGTTAGAGTCTTTAGAGTAGAACACCCGTGTGCGGAAACTGCATATTTTCGAAGATATTTATATATGTAAGTACTTACATTTTTGAAAATCTCACTTTTTCTTTGGTCAAAAAGTAAAAAATAATCATAACTCCGAGATTTCGGCATTTATTTATAATCTGAGGCCGTGTCATACAGGAATAAGGTAAGCTGCATTTGTGAGCCTCTATTGAACTCCGAGTAGTAAGCGCAACGTAGGAACGTGATTTTAAATTTTTCTTTCTTTTTTTTTTCTCGAGTGTTGAGCCGTTTGCGATAACAAACATTCATCCATCAATACATCCATCCTCACAAACATTCACATTTATAATAGTAAAAGGAAGATATTTCTATGTGGAATAAGCTTAGTGCCCTTGTACAGACTGTAATACTAACAGACTGTAACTAATAACTAAAATACATAAATAAATTAAAAAATAAGTCGGTCGGTCGGTCAGTTGTCAGTGCGCGCTCGCTCTTCAGTACGGGAGCCCACGAGTGTGTAGTTAGGTAGGTACTCGAGCGCCGTTGGGACTTGTGTATTTAGAAGATATAAGATGATGAAAAGATAAAAGGTCATAGCCTAAGAGCTACTGAACCATCTGACTAACCTGTTTCCCAAAAAGCTAAGAAAATTCAAATGATGTTTTATTGTTAGCGCAAGACTACAATTTTAATACGTTATAATTTACTTAATTACTCTTGGGTTCCCAACCAACATGTTCGAGTTGACAGTGACTGAAAGAAAAGAGAGGATAGGCCCTTATATACATTTTTTGTTATGGAAGTATTACGCAAATATTGGGCATATCCAGACTATCCTCTTACTTTCTTTTATTACTGCTTGTGTGCGTATTTCAATAAGCGCTCAGTGTTCCACTGTCGTCGACTGCATGATTTGCATATTATTATGTATCCCAAAAACATCTAATATAATTATTTGCCTCTGTCATACATGTTGAGTATTATGAGCGTGACAAACATAACTGTTGTTTTGTTTCTTCAATTAAAAAAATACAGCTTGATGTTTATTTCAATTGAATGACAAACATGTAGCCTACGTAGTTATATACCTTTCATACTATTTACTAATTTATAAAATAAACAAACAAATAAAACTACGTAGGCTACATCCATGTAGATTTAACAATTCAATAGTATTTTACTTAGTACAATTTGCGTAAAGTTATAAATTAATTTACCCTCCTATTAATTTGACCCTCTTTGAATCGAGTTTATTGAAATAAAAAAGTTTTGGAACCTATCTATTTAATTCAAAACTATTTCCATATCAATCATACTGTATAATTATGGAAGTTTAACACACACGTAACAGACACAGAAGGCACTCAGTATTAATACGTACTAGGTATACAGATTTGTCTCACTCAACCTCATCTAAAAACTCGTCGCAGGCGGGCAGTGTAAGAACTAATTGATTTCTGTCTATAATTACGAGTAGTTAATAACCTGTTATTACATACTATTAAAATGAGTGGATTATAACGGTACCTGTTATAATAATGTTTTATTATGTAGTAAACCATCCATACCAACATTTTGTTATGACTGGCCTGTTGGTCTAGTGGTTAGCGAGTTTAGCGACCCTTAACTACTACGCTGAAGGTCGTGGGTTCGATTCCCACCCAGGACAAATATTAATATGATGACTGATGAGCACAAGTGTTTGTTATGTGTCTGGGTGTAAATTATCTATATAAGTATATATTTATATATATATGTGTAGATTTATCAGCTATCGGTTTACCATAACACAAGCTAAACTTTATTCCAGCGAAAGTCAGTAGATGGAAGTAAAAACTTGTCAATTTAATAGGGTACATGATTATTAAGCACTTTTAATTAATACCTACTAACTTATTATTTCTGTTATTCACAGTAGCTCCCGCCCACGGCTTCGTCCGCGTGGACTAAAGATTTGGACCCAGACAGGTTATAAACATCTGTAGGTACCTTACCTACTAATATCTACCAAACGTAAAATCCGTTCAGCCATTTTTACTTGAAAGAGTAGGTATCAAACACGAATTTTCGCATACAAAACAGTGGTAAGATAAGAATTTCATAAAAAAATATTTAAATATTTAATATTATAGTTTCTCTATCTATGTTATAAATATCACATGTATGTAAAACTCGCCAAACTTCGATTATTGTAAGTCCCAATCTATATTTTGCAGGGAAATGATAGGTATATATATCTTAATCTGTTATTTGTGCAAGCCACTGATTTTTGTTAGGGAAACGTTCCTACAGAGTTGTGATAGTACGTTGACATTCATATAACATTCTCGGTGATCAAACTCCGAAATTAACTGGACTTCAGTAGACTGAGTGATACTATACTTGAGGCACAAGGGTTTGAACACACCATGGAAAAAATTTAGTTCCACTAATAATTTCTCTAAGCGTTAAAAGTAATTGTCAAAATAAAAGGACGTTTATTTTGGGTATCCTATTTTTGATATCCAAGCACTAAATCTAGACATCTATTCTTGATACCTATATCGATGATTAACTACCAATAGTCAACCCAAACAATAAAAAACTCTAAATTATTTTTAAAGCTAGGTATACTAAGCTAGGTATTAGCTATTAACAAATTTTTTTTTTATATTCTTAGATAAACAACTAGAATAATTTACTTGCCTGTTAAGTCCATTTTAAATAAGCACTGTAGTCACCGTATATACAATATCCAAATTTTAAATTAAAAACACTTCTTTAGACTATCAGTCGATGACAACTTTAAAAAAACTGCCGAATAAACTATATTTTTTTAAGATTCATAATGTTTTATTCATCGTACACATGATACGTGATATCTCTGAAGGATTTGGAGTCGACCAGCCCGTCGCACTACAAAATATCTAACTAACGAATGGAGACTTAATTTCTTCCTATTCTGTACAGCGTATCAGTCTTACGTATCGATCTTACGAGTAGCAAAAGCTAGAAGATAACAGAGCGATATCGCGCTTAGTAGTACCTAAATGTTATAGTGTGAAATGTGTCTTAATGTACGGGTATGGTTACCGTACACCATCGGTAGCCCGGTAACCAAACTGTACTATATCCATAACTCCCTATAGTATTTTGTTGGCCTTATCCAGAATCCAGAAAGACCAATTTGGCCAAGGCTCTACCATCGGCCTTTGAGAAGAAGAAGTAGTGATGGCCCAGTGGCTGAGACTCGAGGGGTCTAGGTTCGAATCCCAGTGGCACCCACCAATGACTTTCTTAATAGCTATATGCGCTTTATAAAATTAAAAATCACTTGCCGTAGCGGTGAAGGAAAACATTGTGAGGAAACCTACTGGCCTGTTCTCAACGTCATGTAAAGTCCACCAACCTGCAATATGCCAGCGCGATGGTCTAAGCTAAGGCATTTTTATCTATTTAAATCGAGTCGACAAATCCTTTTCATTGTGAGAGAAGTAGTGGATCACTAATGGGTTAAAGATAGAGCCTTTGAAGCTCACCAGGCGAGGTGCATTACCGCCTAACTTATTCCGTATAGTATCTAGTTATCTACCTAGGCAGGATCCTTTATGTATTGTGTTGCGGTTGACCAGGCCGAAAGATCTTTATTTTAGGGTAAGTAGCAACAAACAGGTCGGTACACAAGGGTATTATCTATAACACGAATTCAAAATTACTGCTCTTAGTTGTATTACTTATGCTTTTTTCGTCTATCCATCCATCCATCCTCACGGAATAAAAAGCAGCACCATAAAGGCATAGTATTATTATAAACGCCTTAATGACAAAATAAATCTTTGGCAGCATTGTTTTATGTTATTTATTTATAATGACTAGGTATTTTAGAGAAACCTGTATCAGTCGAATCAGTATTCGAAGTTTATTGTCTGTGCAGTCAGTCATCAAATCTACTGTCAACTTCAATCACGTCAACTCATTAGGTACTCAATTATGTCACATTTTATGTCGAAAATGTCGAAATTGGTCGAAAACTCGCGGTTGAATTGAAACTAATGAAAAGTGCTCGACAATAAATTAATATTTAATTGTTATTGTTATTATTTTAAAAACAAGGATGAGTAACATGGTTTTGTGGACCGATATTTTTAGGATGACATTACATTGTTTTATATAAGAAGTAACATTATATCGAAAGTTATATTTTTCAAAATGAAATGTCATGTCCCGGGTCCAAATGTGCGAGGTAAACAATTCATTTATCAACTTTTATTTTATTATATTATATATTTACCATTACCATATTGCAATACAGTTTTGCCTCACCTAAATAAATTAGTATTCACGCGTAACGTCTGCAATTCTTTAGCCCCATCCAGATTATTTACTCACTGTTTTCAGTTTTGGGAAGAACAGTCCATGCTTTGGCACGGTTCGGAGATGAGTTATACTTGGAATCCCTTTCGGACTGTATACTGCTACGTACATTAAATGCTGCGGAATCAGCTTATGCCATGGTGAAATTTAACAAAAATTTCTTTTCATATTTTAATTATAATTACTACTCAAATGATGATAATGAAGGTTTGAAATGCAAAATATCCATGAAATCTGCCTTACATACTTTCAAATCGCCTACTCACATGGACAAGCAAGTGGAAAACCTTGAAATAAAACTGGAACCCGAGTCATGTAAACTTATTTTTCAACTGAAATGTAAACATGGTATAGTGAAAACACATTTTGTGTCTATACTGGATTCTAAATCTATGCAAGCTGTGTACACAAAAGATATGGTGCCTAACAGGTAATAAAATATAACTTTTTGTAGTAAAAGAAATATTTTCTTAATCATCTGGAATTATAATTTAATTTTACAATTACAGGATAACTGCATCTCAAAAAATACTATCAGAAGCACTTGGTAACTTCCAGAGTTCAGATGACCAAGTAACATTTGAAGCCTCTCAACAATCTCTCATTTTACGTAACTATGTTGACAGCAACATTGAAGCTTTAAAAGTCACAAGAACTAAGATATGCCTTAAAGCTACAGAGTTTGATAGTTATACCATTGTAGAAGAAACTAACATAACTTTTACACTTAAAGAGTTCAGAGCCCTGCTAGCTTTTGCTGAGGCGTTAAACTTACCTGTGCAAGTCCAATTCGAAACCACTGGCAGGCCAATAGTGTTTATCATACATAATGGCACAACATTTGAAGCACATTTTGTATTAGCCACAACAAAACCGGACAGTGCAACCCAGGCCACCACACAGAACAGCACACATGTAGAGAGAAAACGTAAGGACAATTCCAATACATGTACAGAAATAGAAAAGAAGAAACCTCATCTGGATGTAGATATGTCAAAATTAGATGAGGATTCACATCTTTTTAATTTCATTGAGATCCCTGGTGAGAATGGAGCTAATGCAAACATGGAGGTACAGGATAATGTCCCAATGGACTGTGATAATATACCAGCTTCACCCACATCAAGAATAAAAGTTAAATCTGTTTTTAAAAGGTGCTTCGAAAGTACTTTTGATCCAAGGAGTATTCAACTGACTGTGCTAGCTGAAAACTCTGATAGTGACTGATCTTTGAGACTAAATATGCAATTGCATGGGTTAAGTATGCATCTATACAAAACCTACTGAAAATGGTGAAGATAACTACATTGTAGAAATTGTCTTTAAACCTTAGGACAGTTCATTGAGAGGTTCAGAAATCTTCCTTGTCAAATATAACTGTTGGATAACACTCCATTTCAAGATGAAAAGCCATTGATAACATCACAATTTTTCTCATATACTAGCTGGTTAAAGCTTCAAACAAAAACCTTTCCTCTGATACAACTCAGGCCTAATTCACATTAGGGTTGTATCAGCGGAAAAGGTATCCTAGACAGTTTGCCCGTAGTAGTCTCTTTCATCCATGCTGGCTGCACCCAGATATAGTTGTATTGTTGTAATAAATTTTGTGAGTTTAACTACTTAGTTTAATTAGGCTATTTTATACTCTACATTAATATTTCTCACAGTCCCCCTGACTTAGCTTGCTCAGGAATTAAATATATGTGCTTTATAAATTAAAACAGAACAAAACGCTTATATTTAAAACAGAATCCTGAGTCAGGATTCTGTTTTATGAAGCAATAGCAATTATAATAAGGGTTTTCTATAAAATTACCACCTATTCTATGCATTTAACTTTTCTGGGACTGCAAAGGAATTGTAGCTAAAATAAAAAAAACATTATCACTGCATAATGATTTTATAGTAAAAAATATACATAGGTAAAATATTGTACACGCATCACAAATTAATGTTCGAAGGCGTAGTTTTACCGTCGTGACAACCAAACTTGATATCCGCCCTCAAGCAGAGATACCATGCGGTACTTATTCTCATTTGATATTACAGAAATAATTTTATACAGCTTTCTAAAAAACATCAAATATTTATTGCCAAATAATACACCATTAAAATAAATTAATTACGGCTTTCATAATATCTACATACAAAATGCCAATAACTATGAAGTTATTGCTAATCAGTTATGATGATTACAAAATAAGCAAGTATTACATTTTCAATTTTTCTTCATAAATCAAAGTGCTTGTTACCAGAAGCAATGGCTACGCTGCACAATATTGCCTCCTTTCAGTTAACATCAGTTTCACTTAAATACTTATAAATGAATAACTTTACCTGTGCTTTTATATATATCGAGTGCAAATATTGGGCAAGGATTAATCGATATACAAGGAAGTAATTAAGGAATAAATACAAAAATTTGCATTTATTCAATAAAAATGATCAGCTATAATTAACATTCATTTGTTGTATCAACTGGTTTGTTCAAACTTGACTAAGCACTTGGGGTTTGAAGTGTCGGTAACTAACAATTTACAGATACAGATGGAGGTTATTCTTTACATTTTTTACATTCGGAAAATATGGACTGCTATTTAGTTATTATACATTCTCGATACACAATAAATAGTAGTTAAATACATTTCAGATTTGGCTCCACTACAAAGAGATCAACCTATAATTAAACAAGGGTGGAAAAGAACAAATGCAGATTTGTTTTTTTCTATAAAAAATTATCATACACATTTTATTACCGTAACAATAGCTAGCTAACATGTCTTAAAAAAGATGAAAAAGACCTTGAATTCTACTTTTAATTTATTTATAAAATACGGCAGCGATACCATTTAATTACAATAAGTATTATTTTTAAATCAATTTCAATATTGTCTCTGGCCCAGGTGGGTGGGGCGCAACTATGAGCGGTGTGGCCTGCCGGCTCAGACACTAACTGCATCACCAAACACAATTGAAAAAGGGCACTGTAAACTAACAACAATCCTCTTGACTCTTTCTCACACACTGTGCAACTTTTCTTTTAAACTCCGAATATGATTCTCTCCATTCTTTCTGTAAAAAGAAACATAATGAGCTCACATCTAAAACGGTCCGACCAGGTATTGGTGTACTTGTGAGCAGTTGGTTGTGCAATAAATGCAAAATAATTCTATTGCGGTGTAATGATGGTGTTATGGCCCTTTTTCAGTTATAATACTCTGCTATATAGTTTTCATTGTTTCCTAGAAACAATCTTCTTGACTTTTCCTAACACATCTGGCCACTTTCTTTTTGAATTCCGAATATCTGTCCCTCCATTCCTTCTGTGAATGCAAAAAATGTTAATAAGATTATTACATCTCTATGTAAAACTTTGTATACATTTACTACACAATACACAAACATCATCATGGCATATGGATCTACCTACAAGACAACTAAGAACCCAATCCAATAATTGAAGTGCATACTAAAATCAGTGGAAAGAGAAACAAACAACAAAATATATACAGGGAAAAATTACTGATTTATACTGGGATGAATCACAGTTATCATAGGAAAATGCAAAGATTTTATTAAACTGTTATAACTCTGAAACTACTGAAGGAAGATTGGATTCTTTTAAAACTCTTATTAAACACTAAATGCATCAATTGATAAACTATTCAGTAAAATATTCCAATGCATGCTTTCACTAACTCAAAATAAAAAACACAAGATGCAAAACATATAACAAGCAAGTACTTATGTGGTATAAAAACATCTATAATATAGGTTTCAATAGCTTATCATATGATATACTTGTAAATTTATATTGTCACTGTAGTTTGATTTATTAACAGTTAATGATAAGAAGAAGAAGAAGAAGAAAAAAAGTAATAATAAAAGTGTTTATAAGAATATCTTGGTAACTAATAAATAATAGAACATACTGTACAGTCAAATCATAGTAGGTCAGCTCAATAATGTAGTTCAATAATGAATAATTTTGTTTTAAAATTACTATTAAATTGTTATCATTTTAATAAAAAACTACACATGCCTAAATGTTCATGTCACCTAATGCTAAAGTTACAAGTAAATGATTGCTTTACTTATCTTCATTGGCTAATGTAACACTTATAATAATTCATGTGACAATTTAAAGTTATTTATACTATAAACAATATGTAACTACTTACTGCAGCATCAACATTTGCAGGGCTTTCATCATTGGGATCCGCCAGCATGGAGATTACACTTATAAGTATAGTCTCTACTGTATGCACAGGCAACCACCTCTCAGACGCCTTTTCATAGCCCCATTTGTCATCACCAGGCTCATGTAATATTGATATGCAAACATCACCATTTTTTTCAACTGAAAACAAATTTAAGTGATAAGTGAAGGAAATATATTTAAGTGATAAAATTCAACACACAACTAAGAGATCTTTTATCTCCTCATTCATAGAAATGAAAGACAATTTGATTATCCATCAATCAGTTCAGGTACAAAAACAAACAAAAATAAATATGGTGCAAATTGAATGCCAGGCTTAGGAATGTAATAATGCTGTGACCTGATTGTCAGTAACCCATTAATGACCCACTAACAGGTCTCCTTTCACAATAATAGGGGTGTAGGCCTTAGTCCACCATGCTGGCCTACTGTGAGTTGGTGGACTAACCGTAATAGCAGGTGATATTTAATTTTATAAAGCACACATAACTTATTTAACAAAGTCATTGGTGCATGCCACTGCGATTCTAATCCGGACCCCTCAATTCTAGGTATAATTCTAAGCCACTGGGCTATCACCACTCTGTAGCCTGATTATTGACAGTCATAGTCACAAAGGACATAAGGATGAGAATAGCTGGTATTTTTTACTAGGATGCCTAAAGAGGGGGTATTTTGTCAATGAAATTAGGTCTATTTTATGCCCTTGAATTATCACTAGTTTCACCACAGACACACTATTTACCATGCACTGACATAACAGGGTGAAGTATGAGTGAAAGGGGAAGATGCCTCCCCCTTCATGTCCTGTGCTAACTGCATTTAAGTCACATGCTTATTTTACTAACACATAGACACATAACTACACCACTAACTTACTACATACCTTAGTAGTTAAGTAGTAGGTACACAAGATAATACCACTGGGCAATGACACTACTCATATTTACAATTAAATAACATTATGTTGTTTGGTACTTACTATTTGGGTGCCATATTTCAGTAACAAATCTCATACGTGGCGGCCTCAAAGGATATTCCTTCGGGAAATATAAGTGAGCCTTAAAGAAGCCACCCTCACTGAAATTGTAGAAAAACGCAATATTATTTTTTATAAATATCCTTTAACCTTACAGGTCTAATATTTAATACACAAACCATCATAAAGTATTAAAATGCTAAAATAATTTTTATTACTTCTGATATTAAAAATATTTTACATGCTCTTAATGTATGTTACATTTTTACAGTGTATTCTTTTCATAAATACATTAAAAATCAAAATAATACTGATAATTATTATCAATAGCAAACAATATGTCATATAATTAGGTATATAGACAACTCACAAATGATTTTGTAAGCTGGTTCTTGAAACAATCAACAATAATACCTATTTCATGTGTGGGTTGGCTTAACACTCAATATTGATTTAAACAAACCTTTAATGCTAAGTACAATGATCCAAAGATACGCATAAGGTGTAATTAAGGAAAATATAACTATTAGAAAGAATAAAATGATAAATTCTTCAGATGTTTATCACTGTGTGTTGTTACATCTACATAAGTCATTTATGGTGTATAAAACAGATAAAGTAATGATTTTTATTTTTGATATAATATTATTACACTAACAAAAAACTAATAATTAGGAAAATAAATTCACTTACTACAGGGTGTCTGGAGGGCCAATGATGAGCACTTCCCATCTGTATATGTCATTGTCGTCTATTAATCCAGCAGAAAACCCTTCCACTGGATTTTTGTTCAGTTCTGGAATTATTATATGTAATACTAAATTCACAATTATGGTATTAGATCTAACAAAAATTGGAATACAGAAATATAGGCGTATTTCAAAATAGATGCATAAAATGACTGGCAACGAAACTTGTCACTGACAATATTGATTTTATGTTTATAATAACCACATGTGCATAAAAATCTGTTCAACAAATAAGGGCCGAATTATTTTAAAGAATAAGTCTTCGCAATTATCCAAAATAATCTCTAAAATAGGACCCGCTAAGGTCAATGATTGCACGAATATCCATGTCGCCTGACGCTCACACTGCAGTAGATGGGATAAGTTTTGCATACCAAAAAATATAATACCGCATTTACCTGCTAGTTGCTTTTTTAATAAAAGCGAAGACTGTGGCTCTGACATTAATTACAATTATGAATTTTACCCTGACGACACGAAACAAATGATTTTCCACAAAAGATGGCTGGCTGAGTTTTGTGCAGGTTGTGAAACATATGAGCTGTTGCTTGTTTCCGGTACTGCAATGAAATGTTGCCATACTTAAAAATTTAATTAGTTTTATGGGTGCATTTTTCTTTATTGGAGTGAGTAATTAATAATATTTTTTATCAGTTCCTTGTTAAACTAATAAAATTTGCATTCTACGTTATGTTTTTGCCTTATTTTTGTACGCCATCTAATCACTTAATAATATAACTACTTAGAAGACTTCCGGTTTATATTATCTGTTTTTATGAAGTGTCAATTTGCATGACATTAAAAGTTTTGAAGTAAGATGAATTGGTATTGCTATATTACCAAATTTAGAAAGCATGGAGGATAGAATAGAGGCGAGGAGAATCATATCTTTTTAATATAATAAAGAAGTTGCAGGGTTTTGTACACTTCTAAAGCGTTATTTTAGTACGCCGACAGCTTCAAAGACGAATATTTTTGGGCAAATGAGCGGGATATCGAGAACGTTATAAAAGGATGTTCTACACTTGTGCCGCAAAAGCGTTAACGAGAAAATCACGGCTCGAGTGTAGATCAAAATTAGGGTTGTCGATGTCAAACCTTTGCACGCTCATTGGCTCAAAAGTTTGACATTTGATGACATGTTTGGATCTGTTGCCAGTTGAATAAATTAGTTCATAATTATTTTTCCGTACCGAGGTGTACCTACAAAAACTATAATCGGCTACTTCATACCATTATAATAATATCTAATGATTAATTTTAGTATATCCTGATCCTGTTTTATCAAAAAACAAATAGGAAAAATTACAAACTGTAACCAATATCTTCTCAAATCCATAATTTTTTTTATTTAGGTATGGGTATTTTGCGTACTAAATCCAGTCATATAAGTAGTATGTGCTTCAAAAAGAAATCAAACAGTACCTTATATTTCAAAACATCATTTAATCTTAAAATTATTTCTAAAATATACGTCCATCAACAAAGTACAGATAAACATTTAAGTATCCTCATTGGATGTAGAACTTTTCCTTGATTTTTTTGAAGCTGGTTCTTGTGGCAAGCCATTAGTTCCATTTGTTTGTGTGACTTGCTTACGTTTATTCTTTTTCTTTGATTTATTATTTTTCTGCTCAACTTGTCCCTCATTCAGAGTTTTGTTATTTTTCCTCTTAGCTGTACATTTTACTAATTGTAATACACTCAACAGCGATTCGAAATGCAAGTTAGTTTTTATTTTACAACTTTCATGAAAAGCTCTTATTGTGTTCAGTAATTTTCGGAGTGTCGTAACAAAATTCATTTTTACCTCAAATTCCGTATCAGCAAAAGCGCTTTTCATCGTGTTTTCCAATTTTGTCTCAATTTTTACAATTTCGTCAATAGTACTCTGTGATGTTGGTTTGTACCTATTTAAGGACCTGTAGAACCCAACAAGGAGCTCTAGCCCTTCATTTCTTCGAAACTGCCGTACACTTTTACTGAAGGTATTGTTAATTATTATTGGAATGAGGTGTATGTTACCTGCCCATTCAGTTTGAAGGATATTATGGAAAAATATTATAGGTAGCAGACAAGTACGGTTACTGAAGAAACTTTCCATGTACTCCTTAAATTTTTTTATGATAGGCATCAATGACTTTTGTTCTTTTGACAGTTGGGAAATTTTTTGGCCACAGTGAATGATGAAGGTTGCAAAATATGTAATGACATCGCCTAGAGCCTGATACAAAAAGTGAGACCTGGCACCCTTATCAATTGTAGATTTCAAATAATCACCCAGCATGTCAATGGTAACATTTTCCGCTGACGTGAATTTTCTAACTTTAGTAAGGATTTTGATTGTTTTCCTCAATCTGTTTTCTAGTTCACTAAATTGGGTGTCTTGAATACAAAATTCCAGGCATCTTGTCAAAGGAGCAATCATACCAAGACAAATATCCATAGCTGGGTCCTTTTCTAAATAAATGTCTACTAAATCCAAAACTCTTATCCTAAAATCAGACAGAGCTTTTTTATTCTTCCGTTCCTTTTTCGATTTCTTATTTTTTCCTTGGTGAAATTGTCTGAAAGCTTCTGCCAATGCATCATCAAGCTTCTTGCCCTCTTCCTCATCAATCATATCTGCATCTATACTTTCTGTGTCAGTGTCTGCAGAAGCACCTAAAGCTTTTTGAACAGCTAGTCTTAATTGATCAGGAGTTTTCAAATTTTCGCCATCATCATCATCTTCCATTGCACTACTGTCACTGTCATCACTTTCTTCTTTTGCGGTACCATTCTTGTTTGATTCTTGATTATCATCATTGTCTGAATCCAGTTCACTATTACTTTTCTCATCATCATTGTCTTCTGATTCACTATCATTTGTGAGCGGATTAGCCTCACTTTCTGGGTCTAAAACAGATACAATCTGGCCTATAGATGATGGTGTCAAATACTCCCACAGGAGTCTGAACACACATTGCACTACTGAACGAAGCACACTGGACTCAACGGACAAGATGGATAACAATACTTCAACTAACACTTCAATCCACTCTGGCTCATCACTTGATATAGATTTATTCTTCTTTTTCTTTCCTTTTTTGTAGTGATCGTAGCAACTTTTGAGTTCCTTTATGGAACTTGTTGCTATTTTTACGTGTGTTGGCTCAGAGAACAAAAATAGACCAAGTTGATACAGAAGAATCAAAAACACTTTGTCTACTTTCGATTGAGATTTCGTCTGCTCTATATATTGGCAAGTTTGCGTGAGCATTTCCCTGCACTCCATATTTTCAGCAGGAAATTGTTTCTCTAGTTTTGTTCTCACTTCCTCTTTTTCCATGATTGATGTTATGAAACTATTTAGTGATGACAGAACTGTTACTAAGTTGTCCACATTTGAAAATCGTGATGTGAAACATCTGTAGAAGCATGTCTTGATGGCACCTGAAAATAAATTAAATTTTCTTTATTCTTTATTATATTATTTATTTACTACATCTATTTCTATTCTTTAATATAAGTGCAATTTTGTACTCATAGGGAGTTAGACAACATAACCTGCAAAGAAGTAGTAAAATTCATATTCATATGTTAACCAAACATGGTGTGATTTTGTCTACAATGAGAAGGATATGCCTTAGTCTACTATGCTGGGCTAGACTGGGTTGAAAGACTCAATGTGCCATTGAGAACATTATAGGGACACACTAGGGAGAAATAATCTCGATGACATTGAATTTATTGCACATTTTATCTTGTGAATGTAATGGACTATATTTTATATTAAAAAAATTTACTCTTACCTGACAGTTCACTACTAATAGAAACATTTTCCTCTTCGCCAATTCTGAAGAATCCAAAACACATCAATAGCTTCATATACATAATTTTGAATTCCGTGTCATCCTTAACAGCTTCATGACTCACAAGAGTAGAGATGAGTTCCGCTGCCTTTATCCTCTCATTGTTGTACCAATTCCTTTCATTGTCCCCCTTCAATGTTTTCTTAGAACTGTTAATCAGTACGCCCTTCAATAACTTAGCCAATTTTTTAACACCACCAGCATCTAAGTCAGCCATTATAGATTTCACAACAGTTGATCCTGTGATTTCTGTAAAATTGGTTTCACCCGGATTGAAGAGCAGTTTCTTTAATGTTTCCACCCTTGTTTTGCTTTCTACTTGATCCCTCTTTAATGGTTTTGCGAGGGCATTCAACAGTTCTTTTCCTTTTTTGATCATGATCTTGTGGTCATCCTCATCTTCCCTTTTGTTTCTTATTTTACTTGCCATTTGCAAACCTTTGAACCAATCCAAGAAGAGTCTAAAGAAGTTCTGGCTGATAAGTTCAGGTATTACTTCTGTGTTCTCTTTGATATTGAGAAGAATTGTAGTAAGGATGTTCATTGATACTAATTCCCTGTTCCTGTTATGTTTTGTCAGCTGGTTATCTATTTCTGTCCAGAATAGTTGAAGGTGTGGTGATGAGACCATTTGTACGCCTATTTCCTTGTAAATAGGATGACTTATAGAATTGAAATCAATTCTGGCCTGAAAAAATATTTAAGTTGATTTTGAACACAAATTAGATAGAGCAAAATTACTTTTAGTAAAAAACAGAAACAAGAATAACTAAAACATTATTATTGGTCTGGTCAATCTAGACATTCAAAGATACATAAATTTAGAACAAGCACCAACAACAGAGGATTCTTTTGATTCCAACGAGGTGACTTGCGATACATTGACGCAATTTACTTGCACTCAAAATGAAAATGAAGAAGAACAAGAACTAGAAGAATTTGAAAGTTATGAGTCAAACAAATAAACTTCACTACTTTTACTCACTAAGTACTCTACCTCATAGGTGGCGTGTTGTTATGTTAGTATGTATTCCACATGCATACTATGTATGTATGTCGTTAGGTAATCGTTATATCTCTGAAAATGGTGGCTCATAGGAAAAAAGTATTGATACATATTTTTAGATAATTTTATGATCTACAATTTTTGCCTAGGGTATTTTTATGATAAAACTTACAGTTTTGCTGAAAATCGCGAAAAACTCATTTTTTTACCTTTGACTTCTAGTAAAAATTCCACATACGGGAATGATGGGGAACTTGAAAATTTTATTTATTATTATATTATATTTTGAATATTTTTGCTGATTTTCAGCTTGTTGTAAATTTATGTACCTTCAATCTCATTTTTTGGTTTAATTTGACTGGTCTATATATATACCCACCATGAGTTTTTCACAAATGTCATGGATGTTATCTTCACATAGCACTTCTGGAGAACCAATGAGTTTTCTTAATTTCACCTTAGATGGAAACTTTTTATTGGCCACCAAAATGAAATGAAGATTATCCAAAGAATATTCCGTAATGTCCTTTTTAAAGTCCTGCTTGATGTTTGACCATACAATAGATGAAAATTGTTCTTCATCAAGCTATATGAAAAAAAAAAACATATTTTAAGATACTTGTAATGCTTTATTTAGGTGGTAGAGAGGTATTATGATAGTAGACTATGGTAGTATGGCTCTAGTAAGGTTAGGTTAGGTTAGGTTAGGTTTGTGTTCTTGTGTTTCGTTAGGGGTGCTGATTACTTACTACTTTAGTTTTTATAGCAAACATCTAAGTCCTAAGGAGTAATAACACACCTATTGCAGTCCATTTTTACACTATTGAAACATTTGGAAGTTGGAAAACATTGCAAGGAAACCAGCTAGCCTGAGAGTTCACAATTATGTCATCAGAGGCATGTGAAGTCAGCCAACCAGCAATAGACCAGAATTTAAGACTCACTCATATTTTAAGTGGAAACTTGGTAATGCAGGGGGCAATAAATTGACTTTTGATAGCAGCTTTTGAAACTATGTAGCCTACATTATTATGTTCCTGCTACATTAAAACCAATAAAGTTCACTTACCCCGTCTATAAAATCAAGGAGAATGAGGTAAGCCACAGTGCTCAGGTATGATTTTTTGCCACTGGCTGTCTTGAGCAGTTGTATGATCTGGTTTTGTTCTTCCCCAGTGCATTTAAGCATTAAACCTGAGCGAAATACTGCACCACATACTAATATTTGTCCGAGTGATACATCACCAACTTCCTGCAATTTTAGGATAAAAATAATTTTGGCTGTTGTGCTAATTTTTAACACACAATATCATACAGCTCACAAATTGCCAAGGGACAGCAACCCTACACTGAGTGTGGATCAAGAAAAGCTGTCCATATTACACTCAGGTGCATAAGACAGTGGGGTTGCTCTTAAAATCAATTCCGATCAATCAACATTGGACTTGTTGCACACTGGCGCCTTATATTTCCTATATTGAACGGATATTGTAGAACTAAATGAAATTGTGTCATTTCGTTGCTATGCTTACGTTGCTTAATGCCAAAGCTAATGCCAATTGCGTTCAAGAGTACCAAATCATGTGACAGTTCAGATTGGATCGGAATCGGAATTGAAATTGAGATTGTTTTCAAGAGTAAGGCCACAGATATTGATATGACCATACATAAGATGAATGTGGCACTGCGCTTGAATTTATACAAAATTCCTGGTCCACCTACATTATATTAAACTACCATTCCAGAAAAAACTTACACTTTTTGAAGCACCAGAAGCATGTAACTCTTTCTTCACAAGGTCAAACAGCTGGGAAACGTTGATCTGATTGAATTTGCTCAACAAGTTCACCAGTGTGGCATAATAACCTGTTCTCAACTCTGGAATGTTGGCTCCCAGGCTGCGCACTAACCTCTTCAAGGCATATTGAATGTCTTTTTCATTCTATAAAGTAAAAATTATTTTTTTTCAATAAAAAATCTTATCTAATTTCCAGTAGAACTAGTAGTTTAATAAGTAAATATATGTCTAATAAAAAG
This sequence comes from Erynnis tages, assembly GCA_905147235.1. Lineage (NCBI taxonomy): Eukaryota > Metazoa > Arthropoda > Insecta > Lepidoptera > Hesperiidae > Erynnis > Erynnis tages. Next base: position 5,426,904 of record LR990092.1, read on the forward strand.
GGATCTTTATCGATTTCCAATTTTTATGTTAAACTGGGACTACGAAAACTACTTGTATTATTAATCAACTTAAAAAAGGAGGTTATCAATCCAACACGGACAACACGTATATATGTAATTTATTATCGGAACTGCATAATATTTACACATGTTGGTCATTACCGCTTCCAAACAAGTAATTTTGTATGTATGTATGTTTAATTTTATTTTCATTTTCAAGTCATTATAAGGCACAGAAATATAATTTAGAAGAAGACTTTATTTAATATGTCTTGTCTTGTAGTGTTATAATTTTAAACGAACTAACCTTATTCCCATGAAGTTGAGAAATTATTTTCGCACCCCCTGTTCCTTTTAAGTCATCATTGGGAGACCTCAATAAATCAAAGGCGTCTAATAAAGACGGTGTTACGGATGCTGATAGTTCACTATTGTTTTCGTCTTTCATTTTGAATTCAGTATTAATTAATTTTATTTTAAAATACACATGCTATCTATGAACATGAATGTGAACGAACGAACGACGAAACGAACCCACATGGTTAAATTAAATATTATTTTGCAACGTCACTGTCAGTGTCATATTGTATGTCACCCATATTTTTTTTAATCTCAAATATGTTGCCATTACTTGAGACTTGAATATTGTCTTTGAGATGGGACTTTCCGCCATAGATATATTATAGTAGAGCAGGGAAGCCAAGCTTCCAACTGCCTTCGATTAAAAAGAGAGAGAAGATTGCTTTACCTTCTCTTCTCGCTTCTCAATTAGCGAGAAAGAATTTTAGGTATTGAAAGTGTTTAATGCGCATGCGTGAAGCGCGCGAATGCACTAAGTTCTTTAATGTGCACGCATTAGTAGAGAGACAGATAGGGTATCATAATCGTATATCTCTTTCTAAGTGTCGGACATTTCCACCTACAGGCATCTATGCTTTCTGCACTTTCTTTTCTTGGGAATTTTCCATAAACAGCGCCGTGGCATTAGAACAGTGACAATAATGAGGCATATTTTACGATGTAGTATTGATAAAAACCCAATTTACAATTACTCTCTCTTTGTTGCTTGTATGATACAACGTAAAAAAATTTGATAAGACTTTGGATTAATGTTGCGATTTGATGTTATGGATGTTTTAGTAGCAAAACACTACAACATTTTGTGTATTTTTATGAGTCAATCAAATGAACGTTTTGTAAACTGTATAAAAAAATGTAATAGGTAATCTTTGAAGCTTTAAAATACGAGATAGTAGGATGAGCATCGGTCACAGACACAGACAACTATAGAAGTTTAGAAAAAGAGTGAGGCATCGATTTAGAATTAGATCCAAGTTTAGTCACTATACGATCTTCCTTCATCCCATACCCTTAATACTTAACTTTCTCCGTGTCTTGAAATTAAAACAATTGTCATTTATTTTTATCGTCTAGCAATACACATAAGTTTTGTCTCAGTTGCACTTATGTGATGTAATAAGGACAGCTAAAGTAACAGATACCATATCAGTTCTTAAAATAAGTAATAGACAATAAATACTATGAAAATATAGATAATGTAATGGTTGGCCGCTTCCATTCCAATTTCCAGGCCAAAAGTGATGCGCGCGCATTTTAGTGTTCCATTCCATGTTTCTAAACATGGCAGGTCGCAGTGGATTTGACGATGGTCATCCGAGGTATTTAACCCATTAAATACTATTAATTGCGTTTTATTGCGAATTACAATTATTTTCATAAATATTTTCGGGGTAAAGTTATTTCATAGTGAGATTATAGGCCTGGTTGACTGTGTTCTGTTCCGTGTGACGGTAGGCTAACGTTGGAAGAAAGTGGTATTTTAACAAACCGTGCGAATATACATCAATTTGTTCATCGTTGTTCGGCACAATGTAATGAAATTGATATGCGGTATTTAAGTGAACAGTGAGTGCGAATTGTTTGAGAGGTTATAACTTGGTTGGTTATCATGATGTCCACAGGGATTTCGGGGGCGGGCGGAGGACCGCCGGCGGTCGTCCTCTACCAACGGAGCCACCGTACAAAGCTTACGTCGGTAATTTACCGTCGGGCATCATTCAAGGAGATATCAACAGAATATTTCCTGTGAGTACTTTACTGCCTACTAATTCTTCAACCATAAGATCTTCTTTAAATCTGCATAAATTAGCAAGTTTGAAGAGGCTTTGGTATTGAATTCTTTGCAGAGTTATTGAATGATTCATATTTTAACAGTATTATGTTTACTGATGTGTGTTATCTTAGCTATTTGGTTATGTTAAATTTTCAATGTCTTGGCCAGAGATTGTAACTTTTGATTTGAATTCATAACCTGTCCTGATTCATTACAACGAAGGTCATCAATAATTGATTAACAAAAGCTCAAGGCCTTTTTAAAGAGTAAAAAGTCATAAATTCTTAAATTACTTGCATAATAATTTTATGCTCTTTTTACAGCTTAACATTATGATTTATTCTATGTACCACTTGATCTCAAAATTAAAAACCGTGAAACTTTAGAGCCTTATAATACTTATTATTGAATTGTTATTTAAATATGTTATGGTAACCAGATAGCTGATAAACATACATACTTGTGCTCATCACACAAATATTTGTCATGGGAATAGAACCCACAACCTCTGGCATAGTAGTTAGGGTTGCTAACCACTAGACCAAGGGGCCAGTCAATATAACTCTCTTATCTGTAGGCTTAATATTATGATAATTATGAATATGATGATGATAATGATAACAAAGCAAACTAGAAAGATTAGATTTATTTAGTTATTTATGTCGTTCAAAAAGTGCCAAAGCAAGTATTTCCGTGGACAATCAATTGAAACTTTTATCTGAAAGTCATTCAAATATTAGAACGTAGCACTCTTTAAAATAAATAACATGAACTTTACCAACTATTTTTTTCATGTTCCAGGACTTAGCAATAAAAAATGTGAGGCTGGTGATGGATAAGGAAACTGACAAATTCAAAGGATTCTGCTATGTGGAGTTTGAATATCTAGAAGATTTAATTAAGGCGATTGAATTAAATGGCGCTTTAAATGTAGATGGTAATTTTGTAAAAATTGATGTTGCTGAGGAGAAACGAAGTGACAGGTATGTTTTTGTGATGTCATTTGTATACACCTTGATTTTATTTTTTTTCCAACACTGGTATATGTTATTTATTTTGAAAGGTTTCAATAATAATCTCTAGTAATTTATTTATAATGGCAATGTTGACTATCTCTATTTTGATTTTTACTAAAGAGGTCCGATATAAGACATTTAAAAAGGTAAGCCGGAAGAAGAAAAAACTTGTCACTTGGCAGAGGGGCCACTATAAAGAAATAGGATTTAAAAGGATACACTAAGATACAAAATAGGAGCTGCTTACAATAGGGAATATGCGTGTATTTTTTTATATTTTTATAATATTACTTACATCGATAAATAAATGTAAAAAAATTTGCAGCGCCAAAAAAATTAAAATTATAAAATTAAAATAATTAACAAATAATGGCACTTTAAAACGCCCGCCATTGGCGTGATGTCAAAGTCTCCGTAACAAGCAATCAGTGACAGTCTGACAGTACATAGAGGTACTGTGCTCTGTAACTTGTATTGTATTATTTTGTTTTTTACGACTATTTTATCATGGATCAACAAAAGAAACCGACTTATAAGTATTGTATTGTACCAAAATGTAAAAATACAACAAATAATGCACCCGATAAAGTGTTTTTTCTTGTCCCGAGAGGTGCGGGTGTAAGAAAAAGTGTTGTAAAAACATGAAAGATCACTTCAACGTAAGTATTTATGCCGCTTATAAAGAGTATTCACTAATATTTTGTTTCTGTGATACATTTAGATAACATTTGTCAACATAACCTCGTTAGTAAACGGTAAAAGTTTTGTGGGAAGTTACCACTGACTGAAATGAAACCAGTTACTCAGACTGACCCATCAAATTATCCACATTCTTCGAGTTTATTCTTACAACATAATGTAATATAACTTCGAAATATGTTTAGAAACCACACAAACACGACAAATGCATAACAGTTGACAATGTTATTGTAGACTGTTACGTCACATTCAGTCTGACCAATAGCGTTGCGTTTCAATTACTTTCAATTTCCCGCTCGTTTTTTGTACTTTTATTAATTAATTTTCGTTATTAAAAAGATGTTATGAGGAAAAATTTTGATATAAGCGTAATTATAAAGTAACAAATTTATAAAAAAAAATAATTGACCCTTATTTAAATCACACGCATACTCCCTATTTTGCTTAACTAAAAAAATAATCTAACAAAACATACAGTCTTAATAACCTGGAACATGACTAATGCATCTAGCTGTTATTTCAGCGTTATTATCTGGTGACCAGGGCTGCCAATTTTTATTCTCTTATCAACAATATTATTCAGTTTGTGTATTGCCCCTATAAAATATTTTGCTAGCCCTATTTATTGTTTTTGATAATGACATGCCATCATGATGTGAATGTGACAAAGTTATATCTCATTAGCAATTTGTGAGGTTAACTTAGATTAAAACAATAAATACTTTTAATTGCTGATTTTCAATAATAAAATAAGCTTATTTTACTAGTTAAATTTTCTTATCAAATGTATTTCTATTTCTCTCTTTTCATATTATAGAAGAAGTATTTCTTATAATAAGAAAGCGCCAGAGAGAGAAAATAGATAAATTGTTGTGCTGAATGTGGGCTTACACTACAGTCTACTGCTAGACAGGGGTCAAATTTTATCCAAATCCCTTTAGCCGTTTTATTGTAAAAGAGAGATAAATGTCCATGCATTTTCCTCTATACCTATAGGTTATATTTTATTTAAAAAAATAAAAAAAATAAGTGATACCTACGAACACCCCACTAGAAATTATTATTTCAGTAGAAGTATAAATTAAGGGCCAGACCTGTCGGGCCGACTGGTTATATTAGTAAGGCTTATAATATTAATAAATATACACAATATCCAGAGGAGGCGGCTTCGACCGGCGGCGCGACGGCGGGCGTGACGGCGGTCGCGACGGCGGACGCGGCGGCGGCGGCGGCGGCTTCAGGAGAGAAGGCGGCGGCCGCGGTACGTACGACCACTACGAGGGGGCGGACCGACGCGGCCAGCGCCAGGGCGCGGCCTTCATCGGTAACACTAACAGAACTAACCTAGCCGTAGCCGCATGGGATCTAGTTGGATCTTTAGATGCTGATGATATAAGTTGCACGGTTCTGATTATTTTCATATTGATGTTGTAAGTGTCCTGCGGACTGTTCTACTCGTACATTATGTGCATGGGGATCTTATGTGTCTGCTGTTGCAATTATTGAGTTGCATTCAGATTCTTTTGTTCAAAATCAAAATCAAAATCATTTATTTGCACGAATATGGGTTAGTTATTGGTTTTACAGGGCATTTTGATCAATCCATTTTCACCTTTTCAGGTATGCAAATTAAAAAATAATAAATAAAACTAATGTTAGTAATACAAATTAATTTATAAAATATTAAAACTTATTACTAATACACAATTTATTTGACATGTTTTGCACAATTTATTTGTCAACTTAGCCAAGTATATTAATTATTTTCATTTTATTTAGTTGTGATTTTACCTAATCGAACTCATCAGCTGCCTATGTGCCACCCACCGCTGGGTAAAGAGAGAAAAAGCCGGAGGAAAAAACTCTCAGCACAGTTTTAGTTCTACTTTATTTATTTAGACGCGCGTTTCCACATTCATTTTAATAAAATTATTTTTATGGGGCTCAAAGGAGTTCTTTTAATTTTATATTAAAAAAATTATTTCTTTTCGTTAATAAATTTGTTACTATTGTTGTGTGTGTTGTAAGGCCAGTAGCTAAGAATTTGGCGTCTTACTCAAAGGGTTTTCCTTGAATCCAAGCACATCTGCAGCAAGCAATGACCTTAGCTGTTATGTGAACTTTAATAGCATAGTCACTACATCAGTAGGACCTAAAGTCAATTTTATTGATACCTTTAAAAGTCTTAGTAATCATCTTAATTCTTCAATCAGTTCTTGCTTCTTTGCTTGTATAACTTTTTATTCCACATTTCTTATACATAGAATACAATTGTTTGTCGTGTTTCAATGAATTTGCTTTATTGAAAGTAATTATGTGATGATTACATTGTTTTTCATTTATAATTTTGTGTTGGTGTCCAAAAAGAGTTGTGCAGTGCATGCCAGTATCGTCTATACCATAGTTAACCTACTAATATTTGGATGCACACTTGTTTCATGTTTAATAATTTTTGAAGGAGATTTGTTGGTTAGACTTTTTGAGGTTTATCCCTATGAAATTATATTTTATGTTAAAGTAGAAATGGGCACTACAGTTAAGTGATCACCCCAAGTGAGCAACCCATGGTGATGTGGCACGACGTGCATTGCTCCTCATGAGGGCTGAGATGTTTGTCTCGCATAGGACAGCTCAACCACACTGACCCAACTGAGTTATAAGAATTATACTAGTTCACTTCAGATTAAGAGAGTGGCAGTTAGGAATTAGTACTTTAGTAAAGTACCCTACAGCTTTATCACCCATAATAACGGGATAAATTTATCAACACCCTGAGTGACACTTGAGTGATGATTAGTTAAAACTAATGTTTTATTTTGGTAGGAATTGCTGTCACATTTTAGTGATACAATCCACCTACAAATTGTTCTCATTAAGTTCACATTCAATTTTTCTGTGCTAAAGTATCACTCCGTCTAGTGTTATAAAAGTCTGATTGCATATGTGTGATGTTTAGAACGCGAGCGTGGAGGCGGTGGGGGCGAGCGGTGGGGCGAGCGCGGCGGTGACCGTGGGGGCGACCGGGGCGCGCGCGGGGTGTCCGAGGAGTCCCGCGGCGGCGGCAGCGGAGGCGGCGGCGGCGGCGAGTGGGGCCGCATGGGCCGCACTGGCCCGCCGCCCCCTCAAGCCCGGGCTCCGCCCCGGCGGAACTTCGACGACATGCCGCCGGCTAGACCTGGTCTGTAGTAGAGATTTTTAACTGGCTTTTTTTTAAATTAAATTTAGTTGTGTTGGAGTGTGAAAAGCGAATACCGCCGATCCATCTTAAATTTGGTATAATAATTTAAGTCACCAATATCATAACGAAAATTAACGCAAATTGAATGTTAGATAACAATAAAAGCGTGTTAATAACGTCTTTCTAAGGCGGTATGCACTTTTCAGAAGTTTATCCTTCTCTTGAAAAAGGGATGGATGGATTGATAAATACCAAAGTAGTTGATGTCAGCCCTTTTTCATGGGTTTGTGTTGTGTGTCAAAATTTTGCACCAAAGACAATACGTTTATCTGGTCTGATATAAACTGATATTGGAAGTAGATAGATAATGGAACTCCATAACTGATCAACATAATTAACTAGATAGTTGCAGAAGATGCTCTATGATGTTTTATTTTTTACGATCCTGTCTGTCTGGTCTGATGACGTAATGGAAGTAAACAAGGTGTTGCTTTTTAAGTTATAGATAATAATTATTAGATAGTAATGAGAATGCAGACAATCTAAATTGGTTGTTGCAACCCATCTGCACTTATGTCCAACCTCCAAAGTAGAATAGAAATCTGATGTTATCTGGTACATAAAATATATTATGAGGACTGAGATGTTCACCGTCAATAAAAAAAATTACTGCATCACAACTAAACCCTTGAGGTGAAGTTATGCTTCATTGTAGTGAGTTAATTCAGTCTTGAAGTATAAGTGGATCTGTTTGATTCTGGAACTAAAATTGTAGATGCAAATTTTCTTCCTTAACAACTTTTGATTGTGGCTGGTTGATGTTCTCATTATCACAAGACAGCTTTTTGGCCAAGTCATACAACATCTACATGTTTATCTAAATTATTTCCTCTATCTTTAAATCTTTGGACCATACAGAACACCTTACCTCTTTTGTTTTACCCAATTGAAACCTATGCATGTCAGAACCCCTTACTCATGAGTAAAATATTTAGATTCGAGTGTAAACTTGGTCGCAGACACGACGGGCAGACCGAAGCTGAAGCTGGAGCCGCGGACAGTGAAGGAGCCGGTGAACTCGCTGGCCAGCACCAGTCAGGCCTCGTCGATATTCGGCGGCGCGCGGCCGCGGGAGGAGCGCCTCAAGGAACTCCGGAACGAATAGGCCCAACCCTCTCTCTCACCCCCATACTCTCCCTCCTGTGTGTATATGTAACGTCCCGTCGCGTCGACATCATCTACGTATATCCTGCATATGAACGTGCCGATGTACATGAACTGGAAGGATTTTGTTAGGTTGTGAGGTTGTAAATCATTTCTATCATATATGTATTTTTGTTAGCTTTATAATGTGTCGATCTATGAGCTTATTATTTTTGTGCCGTTCACCCGCGCTTTCAAACGGAACGAACGATACCGCGATACGAGTCGCTAGTTCGGTCTTCTCAATTAAATTGTCTAGGCTTTTGTGTGTCTGATGAACTCTGCTTGCATAATAAGTAACGTCGAAATTGAAGTTACATTTTAATAGTGTATTTTTTGTTGATTTTGTTGTTTCAATCAATGTGATGGAACATAATAACATCACTTATTTTACATTACAAGCGGCGGTTCGGAGAGTTACGTTTGTGATGATTTATCATTATGTGTTGTTTGTTTATTTTGCTAGGACCCAAAATAAATCATTGTATGAGTAATTATGATACATAATTTAAGATATGATGTAATTATGTCATTAATAAATTTACTTCCACATACTCGGATTTCTACTTTATTATTATATTATAGAATATGTATGTGTAATAATTTCATAAGTTACGTGGCAGATAAAAAAAATCGCAAAATTGTAACAGAATATAGAAAATTAATAAAAAGTGAATTCTTTGTAATCGAGGATTTGATTCAACTTAACCCTAAAGCTCTCCAATCCTGTGTTCCTGATAAACTTTCACTGTATAGTCTATTTTAACTAATATTGCACACATATGTACATAGTAATACCCACTACATATTCCTGCCATATATATTTTTCTACAGAATGTTCTGGTGTACAGAATAGTGTTTGTAGGTAGCCCCTGCAGAGCATACTAAAATGCCTTAATGAAAAGTAACTAATAAGAAAAAGATCAATGATGGGGCCGAATTTAAAACTACATATCTGTCGTAAACTCCATTTAGATTAGTCACAGCTAGGCATCAAATCCTACTTTAAATTATTATTCGCCTCTAAAAATATCTCACTGGATGGGCTTGTATGACTACTACCTCTAATCATAGGTGGATTATTCCAATCTCTAGGTACTCTCTGGAAAAAATAAAGTCCTAAATAATACCGATCAAATTGGGCTGAAACTTCATATTGAGCTGAAGACCCAGATCTTCTCATTTTTTCTGAAACTTATGGGCTATGGCCAATTATGAAAGTTCTAGTTAGTTAAAATTTATAATAGGTATACTGTCACTAGAGGGGTGCCAATGGAGCTTGCATATGCCTTGAGCCTATTATTTGCAATATTATAGCAAGAAAGAAAATGTATAAAATGTAGAACATTCTTAAAATTGGAACATGATAATGGATATGGAAAGAAAGGCGCTAATATAAATAATATTTATTTATATGTCAAGGTCATCATCTGGATCCTCATCATCCCAGTCGTCAACCGCATCTGGCTCGTAATAAACCCTTCCTTTGCCCTCATTGATCTTACTCATGTAAGGTAACTTTAACTGGTTCTTTGCCAGTTGGTTCACTTGATCCACTTCAATTTTGAATGTTGCTAAATCACCAGGAGAAACTCTTTCCACATCTTCTTTTAAATCAGGCTTCACAATTGGTCGTGAATTTAGTACCGAACATTTATGGTCATATGACAATAACTCGTCACTTTTAAATATTTTCCCACCCTTTTTTATTATAATGTTAATTTTAGAAGAATCAGAACTGTCATATGACACAATTGAACCTGCTAAATGTTTTAAATTTGTTGTAATTTTGGAAGTGGGAGTGACACAATCTCTGTGCAAAATTACAATTAGTTTAGATATTGCTGGATCAGTATAAAGCTTTTTTAAATGTAGCAGACATTTATTCCAACCCATGCCGAGGGACATTTCATTCACAGAATCTATTATCACAGTGCCCTTATCTTTAATACTTAGTACATCATTTTGTATTGAAGATTCGTCATACAACTGAACATTCTTGTTTTTAAATACATTAAGCCAAATAGAGGCAGGTTGCTCGTAGCAAAATATGTGTAAGTTTTTGTCTTCTTTGACTATTTCCATTAACAATGGTAATATGTTATGGTGATAATCGTCTTCCAAAAGTATGAATGAACTCTGTTTTAACTTATGCAATGCCATTTTATGATTTTTATAATAATACATATACAAAAAATGAATAAACTGCTTGAGTGAAATTCTAAGATAAAATAAATATTAAATTTGAATCAAAAGCTGAATTTGATTAAAAGCTCAGTGACAATCTGACAATGAGTAATGACAAATAATGACAATATCACAGAATAGTCACAATACCTAGCATTATAGTCCTCTATATTGTAGAGGCACCTTACTACCACAGAATACATAATAGTATAAGTGCTACTATTAGAGATGTGCCGAGTCAGACTGACTCGAGTACTTACTCGAATACCTAACAGGTACTCACGTACTCGAATACATGAAATACGGTATTCGAATCCACATGATTCGAATTCAGGATTCGAGTACTTACGGTATTCGAATCCTAAGTCGTGTACTTTAATAGAAACCTTCTGCTTTACGCGTACAGTCGAATTTTGAATGCCCCGTTCACTTTAAAGAGCATTGTGAAGTTAGTCACGCCGCGTGACTGATGAATCGTTGCAGGTTTCAACGTGTTTACGTTTTCCGAACGGTCAGTTTAATAAAGATTAAAAATTATAATTTTAATCAGTCAAACTGTTAGTCTGTCAGTTAAATAGTGAAATTTAGTGTTTAGTTTAAGTGTTTTTAGCCAGGACTGTGATAGGATGGCTCCAAAAAAAAAATCGGCAATATGGAACTTATTCAACATTTTAGAAGGTAAAAAAGTGGAGTGCAAAGAGTGCAAAAAAAACATTTGTTAATTTTGGGAACACAAAAAAAAAATACATCCTTTAATATCTTACATGATTTGTGATAAAATATTAGGATATGTTATTGTCGTCAAAGTTCGATTCAAAAGGTACTCGAGTCCACTAAAGTATTCGAATACTCGTGCCAGTACTCGAATACCTGTCCGTGTCTTCCGACTCGAGTCTTAATTCGAATATTTTTTTAACGAATACCAAAATATTCGAATACCATAAATAGCCGACTCGGCACATCGCTAGCTACTATACTTGGGCCATTACAAACGTGCGAACTGAGTCATAAATCATTTTAATCAGATCTCTCGCTCACACTTCTAGTGTTGTGTGTAACAATAAACAGGAATTTGTCGATAGTTAGTAGCAGGTAATAAGGGAAAGGTTAAGTACAATAATTTTAAACAATTATTAATCAGTTTGGTATTATGAATTGGTTTATGAATAACCGAACGAGTTTGGGCGTTAATATCGCCCTTTAATTTTAACAAAGTTAAGTTATCGAATAATGCTTCCATGGTTCGCGTAGGAAGGTCTAATGATAACTAACACTATTTTTACATACACCTACAACCTACAATTTGCATGTACCAGTACTTATCAACGACCACGTCATCTGAGTACCTGAACCCAAGCGGCATCCCTTTATCGATAACGAGTTGCCCAGCATTGTCACATTCCTTTGACGTAACGTTTTATGACTCAGTTCGCACGTTTGTAATGGCCCAAGTATACCTAGCCTAGCCTACCGACAGTTCCAATATTGGTTGGTTGGTAAGGCCTGAAACACATTTACGTGTCGTGGTGTGTCTTGACGCGCCAGAAGCACATCGGTTTCATACATATTTATTTAGGTTATCAGACATATTTGTAGGTCGTGTCGTGTTCTAATAAGGCTGAAAACACATTTAAGTGTCGTGACGTGCCAGAAGCACATCGGTTTCATACATTTATTATGGTTAGAGACATATATATTTGTGGATCGTTTCGTGTCGTCTCGCGTTCTAATAAATGTATGCAACGATGTGTTTCTCGCGCGTCATGACACGGCAGAACACGTAAATGTGTTCCGGCCTAATTTGGTTATAGAATAATGATTGTACGTAATGCTCTTACCGCGAAGCTACAGGTACACGACACAAGTGCAAACTGGCGTTAATAGAGCATAGAGAATAGATTTGATTGATTCGTTAAAAGGAAATTGTCACTGTCAAATCATGAAATCAATAGGTAAATCGTAAATCGAAAAGCGCGGGAAACGTTGAAATAGGCGGGAGTGTTTTTCGAGCATTTAATTAATTTTATTTATTTAAAGTAGTTTTAAAGATCAGTTGAGTAGTTTAGTTTACTTTTCTTTTTTGTAGATTATTGTATATATTTAAATTTGTAAACAATAAGGAATAGGTAAGTTTTTTATATGTTGTAATTAATGAGGGACGAGGGCGACCCCTTCGACCCTGGGGGACCTGATATTCAGGTTCCCCAGGTCGGAGCCAATATAACAATCAATAATGAATCTAGCATGGATACAGATGGTTCATTAAGATCAGATAGAAAGCGTTCTAAAGCTGTTCGTAAAATCTGTAAAAATTGTAATAAAAAAAGGAGGACTGATAAGTCCAAGGGCAATCCAAACAAGAAGTGTCTCTGTTCGAAGGAAAGTGAAGATTCAAGCGAAAATGACAAAAAGATTCAAAAGAATGTAAATAGTATTGTTGAGAACGATAATATTTCTACTTTGCATGTATCTAATAACAATTTAATTTCTGTAAATCCTACTAAGTCTCCAAACATTCCTAGTGACCAGGATACACCCAATCGTATTCGTAATTATATTTCCACAGACCATGCACCTTTCTTAGTTCATGTACAGAAAATCCTTCAGTCCCCGTCTGATGGCACCACGCTCCATCCCATCACATTTGGTAATTTTTTAAAGAAAAATAACTCCAGCATCAAAAATATAATCAACGGAAGCTTAAAAAGAATCGGCAGAAATAGAATAAGTTTATCTTTTTCACATTTTGAAGATGCAAATAATTTTGTACAGAACGAAATTTTAGGGAAAAATAATTTGAAAGCATTTATTCCATCATTTAATGTCACCAGAGTAGGTCTAGTAAGAGGCGTTCCCGCTGAATGGTCCCTAGAGGAAATAAAAGAAAATGTCTCTGTCCCCTTTGGCTGTGGTGAAATAATAAAGGTACGTAGGATGAACTATAAGGTAATGTCTGAAGGAACACCTGTGTGGAAGCCATCACAAACAGTTGTGCTTACATTTGATGGTCAGATACTTCCCAAAAGAATTTTTGTATGTTACAATGCCTTAAGTGTTGAATTGTATATATATCCTACAATACAGTGTTATAATTGTTGTAAATATGGGCATACAAAATTAAACTGTAGATCAAAACCACGCTGCTACAAATGTGGTAAAGAACACACAGGGGACACCTGTAGCCAGGATGAAAATAATGCATTTTGTTGTTCATGCTCTGGATGTCATTTTGCTATCAATAAGTGTTGCCCAGAGTTTGAAAGACAGAAAAGAATCAAGCTTACAATGGCTCAAAGCTGCTTGTCATATCTAGAAGCTTCCAAATTACATCCACCTATTAGCAAGTCTTATGCTGAGGTTCTAACTTCTGAATCTAATGATATAGTACCTGAGGCTCTAGCTCCACCAAAAACTACAACTACTCCTCATAGATCATTTAAAAAAACAGTTTTCCTGAAACCACATGTTCACAGTCAACAAATAGGTGGTTATGACAAATCTGCTCATAATTCACTTATTAGCGACTACAATCCAACTCTTTCAGCTTCAAATGGATCTGCATTAAACCATAATTTAAATATCTCTTCTATTAAAGATATAATAAAAGAACTCATCAATTCACTCCTTAACCTTAATATAATGAAACCGGACAACGCTGCCTCTATAATAGACCTAATGAATAATGCGGAAACCCACAATGGATCAAGCCAGCTTAATCCAATGGAATTGCCGCAGCATAGTTAGTAAAAAAATTGATTTAATTTACATTATCAATCAGTTTAAACCCTTTGTTGTTACACTCTCTGAGACATGGTTAAAACCTGGATATTCATTCCGAATACCAGGTTACTCATGTCTCAGAGAAGATAGGCCTGATGGGTATGGCGGTGTAGCCATACTCATTGAAAATACCTATTCTTTTTCAAAAGTACAATTGCCTCCACTTAGTGAAGGAATATGTGCTACTGCCGCTTTTGTAAATAATGTAAATATAATCTCTGTATATATTTCTAAGCCCAATGTAAATATTTTATTAGAGCTTGATAATTTATTAGGTCAACTGCCAAAACCCTTTTTACTTTTAGGGGATTTTAATTGCCAACATGTTGCATGGGGTAGTTCCAAGTCAAATTGTTATGGCGAGTCTCTGTTGGAACTACTAGACTCACATAATTTATGTGTGCTTAATACGGGTACAGCTACTCGTCACTCTAGACCAAATGAAGGCAAAAGTGTTCCAGATCTATCTATTTGTTCTCCTAATTTAGCTTCTATTCTTTCATGGCAATCTCTCTCTTCATCATTTGGTAGTGACCACTTTCCTCTTTTGATTTCCTTCCCCTACCCTAAACCCCAACTTTTTAAACAACCTTGCCGTTTTAAATATAAATTAAATAATCCAGATTGGGATCTGTTTAAACTAAACGTCGATAAACGGGTATCTAGCCTGCCTAAATTGTGCCAAGGAGAGGAGCCAGCCTGTGCTGAGGCCTTAGCTAAAGTAATAATTGCAGCTGCAGATGAAACGTTCCCAGTTAAAAAAAGAAAATCTGATAATATTCCGTCGCCGCCCTGGTGGGACGAAGAGTGTTCTATTGCTGTAAAAAACAGGAAACAAGCTGAAAAAGATTATTGCAGTTCAATGACGTTTGAGAACTTTGACACATACTGTCAGGCTGCTCAGACGTCAAAAACATTTTTAAAACAAAAAAAGCAAGAGGGGTGGCTTAAGTTTTGTGGTTCTTTATGCCCTAATGTAAATCCTTCTCTTGTTTGGCAGAATATTAAAAGATTCAGATCAGCCTTTTTGGAAGGCTCCTCATCGTGTAAAATTTCATATTCGGTCGCAAATCATTTTATGGATAAACTAGCCCCGCCTTCGGTTCCAGAAAACATACCATTTCATTTCACAAATCAAACCCACGATGATCAGACAATATTAAATTTACCATTTACCTTTACTGAATTGACAGGAGTTCTTTCTCATCTTAAGGACTCTACGCCAGGAGAAGATGGTGTACCGTATTCATTTTTATACAACAATAGTAAACAGCTCCTTAATTATTATTTAAATCTCATAAACTCAGCTATGATAAGTGGACATATCCCTCCATCTTGGAAGTCACAAATTATATTACCCATTTTAAAACCTAACAAACCTGCAACGGAAGCTTCGTCCTATCGCCCCATAGCACTTTCCTCTACTCTAGCAAAAATTGCTGAACATTTAGTTAAGAATAGGTTAGAATGGTTTGTTGAAAGTAATAAGCTTTTGGCCAATAGTCAATATGGATTTAGAAGAGGAAAAGGAACTCTTGATAATTTAAGTATTTTGATAACAGATATACGTTTAGCCTTCTCAACAAATGGAAATGTTGTAGCAGCTTTTTTGGATATTAGTTCTGCATACGACAATGTTAATATTGCAATATTAAAAATGAAATTGATTCAATTGAATGTCCCTTCTTTGCTTACTAATTTTATTATTGGCATGTTATATGAACGAGTCATAAAATTAAATGTTGACGATAAAATAATATCACGCCTTGCTTGGAAAGGTTTACCACAAGGTTCTGTATTGAGTCCTATATTATATAACATTTATACATACGATTTAGACAAATATGTAACTAATAAATTGCCTACAAGAGTTCTTCAATACGCCGATGACTTACTTTTATACGTTATTAATCCATCCATTAATTCAGCATGCGAAACATTAAACAGTTCATTATCTCTCCTTAAACAATGGTTAGACTTCAATGGTTTAGAAATATCGGTTCCCAAAAGTGCGGTTGTTCTTTTTTCTCGTAAACGATTCCCTCCACAGATAAATGTAGTCTACGACTCTTCTTATATTTGTACTAAAAATGAAATGAAGTTTTTGGGAGTTATTTTGGACTCAAAATTATCTGGTTTATCACATTGCCAATATGTAGTTGATAAATGTGAAAAAAATCTTAATATTTTAAAGTGCTTGACGGGTGTATGGTGGGGTGCTCACCCTTTTACGATGAAACTTATTTACAATGCGTTAATACGGAGCGTGATTGATTATGGCTCCTTTCTATTAGAACCGTGTAGCGTAGCTGCACTGAAAAAGATAGATGCCGTACAATCGAAGGCTCTTAGAATTATTTCGGGGGCTATGAAGTCTAGTCCAATTAATGCGTTACAAGTTGAATGTGTGGATCCGCCCCTTAATTTAAGACGTCAATATTTAGCTGATAGATTTTATAGTCGGTGTTTGTTATTTGCTGATCATCCTGTTTTAACGAAAGTCCCCCAAATAATCACTCAAGAAAATAAGTCATATTGGACTCACAAAACTTTACCCCGCCTTTTCAATAGTTTTAAATTATATAACACCATAAAAGCTCCCACGCATTCTTGTGATTCCCTCCCTCTATTTAGCAAAAGCTATGAATCTTTACAAACGTATCCCAAGATATGTGATTTTGGCATTTTAAAAACAGATGCAAATTGTAATATTAAATTTAACAATATTATAAACAGCAAATGGCAAGATTGGCATCTCGTTTACTGTGATGCATCAAAACATTCGATAAATGGACACGTTGGAATAGGAGTATATCATTACCAATATAAAATAGTACAAAAGATTAAACTACCTCCTGAAACCTCTGTGTACACAGGGGAATGTTATGGCATTTTTAAAGCCATAGAATATATTTTACTTATGAAACTTAAAAAGACGATAATATTTACAGACTCCAAGAGTGCTTTACAGACACTGGAAAAATTTCCCTTTAAAATAAAATCTCACCTGTCAATAATCTTTGATATCAAAGCTAAATTATTAGAGTGCAACTTAAAAGAATACGACGTTAAATTTTCATGGCTCCCAAGTCACTGTGCAATAAAGGGCAATGAGATTGCAGACAAATTAGCAAATGATGCAGTGGAGTGTGGTGATACACACCCATACCGAAACTTTCCCCCCGACTTAGGATCTCTAGCAAAAGTTTATCTCCATGAAGCATGGACTGATCATTGGAGCCTAAGTTGCGAGACCAAAGGGAAATACTATAAAAACATTCAATTAAGTATACCTACTAAACCTTGGTTTTCTGGACTTAAACACGATAAGCGCTCTACAACCATTCTTATACGAATGCGATTGGGCCACACCTGTACCAAGGACCATCTTTTAAAAATAGGAATTGTGAATAATTCTAAATGTAAGTGTCTCAACGATACTGAAAATTTAAATCATATATTTTTTAATTGTAACATGTATGATCACTCCTCCTTTTTAAATGATCTGCTTCGTAAAAAAATTCCCTTCCCATCCAATGTATCCACCCTTCTTTCCTCCTTCGATCCTGATATTTATAGAATTTTAGCTGCATTTATCAGAAAAAATGATATTAAAATTTAATTTCTATTTGTATAATATTTTCTATTGTTAGTTTCTTTTTTCTTTGTCTAGTGCAATTTTTCCTTTAATATTTTATGTTTTCTTTTTTATGTTATATATTTTTACATACTTTTTACTGTTAATAATTTGTAGATAGATTTGTTTAAATTTGTGTAATTTTATTGATTTATTTCCTTGATACTCTCCTGATCTTTCCTTTTCCAAATTCCGTTGTATAATATCCTTTTTTAATCCTTTCGTTTCCTACGTTTTAATTTTAATTTCAATTACTTGTCTTTGGCTGAGCGTGTATGCGCCGTCGCCACAACCGAAGAAAAAAAAAAAAAAAAAAAAAATCGTAAATCGAAAAAGCGCGGGAAACGTTGAAATAGGCGGGAGTGTTTTTCGAGCATTTAATTAATTTTATTTATTTAAAGTAGTTTTAAAGATCAGTTGAGTAGTTTAGTTTACTTTTCTTTTTTGTAGATTATTGTATATATTTAAATTTGTAAACAATAAGGAATAGGTAAGTTTTTTATATGTTGTAATTAATGAGGGACGAGGGCGACCCCTTCGACCCTGGGGGACCTGATATTCAGGTTCCCCAGGTCGGAGCCAATATAACAATCAATAATGAATCTAGCATGGATACAGATGGTTCATTAAGATCAGATAGAAAGCGTTCTAAAGCTGTTCGTAAAATCTGTAAAAATTGTAATAAAAAAAGGAGGACTGATAAGTCCAAGGGCAATCCAAACAAGAAGTGTCTCTGTTCGAAGGAAAGTGAAGATTCAAGCGAAAATGACAAAAAGATTCAAAAGAATGTAAATAGTATTGTTGAGAACGATAATATTTCTACTTTGCATGTATCTAATAACAATTTAATTTCTGTAAATCCTACTAAGTCTC
This sequence comes from Erynnis tages, assembly GCA_905147235.1. Lineage (NCBI taxonomy): Eukaryota > Metazoa > Arthropoda > Insecta > Lepidoptera > Hesperiidae > Erynnis > Erynnis tages. The sequence goes on from LR990092.1 coordinate 5,445,611, forward strand.
CAAACATTCCTAGTGACCAGGATACACCCAATCGTATTCGTAATTATATTTCCACAGACCATGCACCTTTCTTAGTTCATGTACAGAAAATCCTTCAGTCCCCGTCTGATGGCACCACGCTCCATCCCATCACATTTGGTAATTTTTTAAAGAAAAATAACTCCAGCATCAAAAATATAATCAACGGAAGCTTAAAAAGAATCGGCAGAAATAGAATAAGTTTATCTTTTTCACATTTTGAAGATGCAAATAATTTTGTACAGAACGAAATTTTAGGGAAAAATAATTTGAAAGCATTTATTCCATCATTTAATGTCACCAGAGTAGGTCTAGTAAGAGGCGTTCCCGCTGAATGGTCCCTAGAGGAAATAAAAGAAAATGTCTCTGTCCCCTTTGGCTGTGGTGAAATAATAAAGGTACGTAGGATGAACTATAAGGTAATGTCTGAAGGAACACCTGTGTGGAAGCCATCACAAACAGTTGTGCTTACATTTGATGGTCAGATACTTCCCAAAAGAATTTTTGTATGTTACAATGCCTTAAGTGTTGAATTGTATATATATCCTACAATACAGTGTTATAATTGTTGTAAATATGGGCATACAAAATTAAACTGTAGATCAAAACCACGCTGCTACAAATGTGGTAAAGAACACACAGGGGACACCTGTAGCCAGGATGAAAATAATGCATTTTGTTGTTCATGCTCTGGATGTCATTTTGCTATCAATAAGTGTTGCCCAGAGTTTGAAAGACAGAAAAGAATCAAGCTTACAATGGCTCAAAGCTGCTTGTCATATCTAGAAGCTTCCAAATTACATCCACCTATTAGCAAGTCTTATGCTGAGGTTCTAACTTCTGAATCTAATGATATAGTACCTGAGGCTCTAGCTCCACCAAAAACTACAACTACTCCTCATAGATCATTTAAAAAAACAGTTTTCCTGAAACCACATGTTCACAGTCAACAAATAGGTGGTTATGACAAATCTGCTCATAATTCACTTATTAGCGACTACAATCCAACTCTTTCAGCTTCAAATGGATCTGCATTAAACCATAATTTAAATATCTCTTCTATTAAAGATATAATAAAAGAACTCATCAATTCACTCCTTAACCTTAATATAATGAAACCGGACAACGCTGCCTCTATAATAGACCTAATGAATAATGCGGAAACCCACAATGGATCAAGCCAGCTTAATCCAATGGAATTGCCGCAGCATAGTTAGTAAAAAAATTGATTTAATTTACATTATCAATCAGTTTAAACCCTTTGTTGTTACACTCTCTGAGACATGGTTAAAACCTGGATATTCATTCCGAATACCAGGTTACTCATGTCTCAGAGAAGATAGGCCTGATGGGTATGGCGGTGTAGCCATACTCATTGAAAATACCTATTCTTTTTCAAAAGTACAATTGCCTCCACTTAGTGAAGGAATATGTGCTACTGCCGCTTTTGTAAATAATGTAAATATAATCTCTGTATATATTTCTAAGCCCAATGTAAATATTTTATTAGAGCTTGATAATTTATTAGGTCAACTGCCAAAACCCTTTTTACTTTTAGGGGATTTTAATTGCCAACATGTTGCATGGGGTAGTTCCAAGTCAAATTGTTATGGCGAGTCTCTGTTGGAACTACTAGACTCACATAATTTATGTGTGCTTAATACGGGTACAGCTACTCGTCACTCTAGACCAAATGAAGGCAAAAGTGTTCCAGATCTATCTATTTGTTCTCCTAATTTAGCTTCTATTCTTTCATGGCAATCTCTCTCTTCATCATTTGGTAGTGACCACTTTCCTCTTTTGATTTCCTTCCCCTACCCTAAACCCCAACTTTTTAAACAACCTTGCCGTTTTAAATATAAATTAAATAATCCAGATTGGGATCTGTTTAAACTAAACGTCGAAAAACGGGTATCTAGCCTGCCTAAATTGTGCCAAGGAGAGGAGCCAGCCTGTGCTGAGGCCTTAGCTAAAGTAATAATTGCAGCTGCAGATGAAACGTTCCCAGTTAAAAAAAGAAAATCTGATAATATTCCGTCGCCGCCCTGGTGGGACGAAGAGTGTTCTATTGCTGTAAAAAACAGGAAACAAGCTGAAAAAGATTATTGCAGTTCAATGACGTTTGAGAACTTTGACACATACTGTCAGGCTGCTCAGACGTCAAAAACATTTTTAAAACAAAAAAAGCAAGAGGGGTGGCTTAAGTTTTGTGGTTCTTTATGCCCTAATGTAAATCCTTCTCTTGTTTGGCAGAATATTAAAAGATTCAGATCAGCCTTTTTGGAAGGCTCCTCATCGTGTAAAATTTCATATTCGGTCGCAAATCATTTTATGGATAAACTAGCCCCGCCTTCGGTTCCAGAAAACATACCATTTCATTTCACAAATCAAACCCACGATGATCAGACAATATTAAATTTACCATTTACCTTTACTGAATTGACAGGAGTTCTTTCTCATCTTAAGGACTCTACGCCAGGAGAAGATGGTGTTCCGTATTCATTTTTATGCAACAATAGTAAACAGCTCCTTAATTATTATTTAAATCTCATAAACTCAGCTATGATAAGTGGACATATCCCTCCATCTTGGAAGTCACAAATTATATTACCCATTTTAAAACCTAACAAACCTGCAACGGAAGCTTCGTCCTATCGCCCCATAGCACTTTCCTCTACTCTAGCAAAAATTGCTGAACATTTAGTTAAGAATAGGTTAGAATGGTTTGTTGAAAGTAATAAGCTTTTGGCCAATAGTCAATATGGATTTAGAAGAGGAAAAGGAACTCTTGATAATTTAAGTATTTTGATAACAGATATACGTTTAGCCTTCTCAACAAATGGAAATGTTGTAGCAGCTTTTTTGGATATTAGTTCTGCATACGACAATGTTAATATTGCAATATTAAAAATGAAATTGATTCAATTGAATGTCCCTTCTTTGCTTACTAATTTTATTATTGGCATGTTATATGAACGAGTCATAAAATTAAATGTTGACGATAAAGTAATATCACGCCTTGCTTGGAAAGGTTTACCACAAGGTTCTGTATTGAGTCCTATATTATATAACATTTATACATACGATTTAGACAAATATGTAACTAATAAATTGCCTACAAGAGTTCTTCAATACGCCGATGACTTACTTTTATACGTTATTAATCCATCCATTAATTCAGCATGCAAAACATTAAACAGTTCATTATCTCTCCTTAAACAATGGTTAGACTTCAATGGTTTAGAAATATCGGTTCCCAAAAGTGCGGTTGTTCTTTTTTCTCGTAAACGATTCCCTCCACAGATAAATGTAGTCTACGACTCTTCTTATATTTGTACTAAAAATGAAATGAAGTTTTTGGGAGTTATTTTGGACTCAAAATTATCTGGTTTATCACATTGCCAATATGTAGTTGATAAATGTGAAAAAAATCTTAATATTTTAAAGTGCTTGACGGGTGTATGGTGGGGTGCTCACCCTTTTACGATGAAACTTATTTACAATGCGTTAATACGGAGCGTGATTGATTATGGCTCCTTTCTATTAGAACCGTGTAGCGTAGCTGCACTGAAAAAGATAGATGCCGTACAATCGAAGGCTCTTAGAATTATTTCGGGGGCTATGAAGTCTAGTCCAATTAATGCGTTACAAGTTGAATGTGTGGATCCGCCCCTTAATTTAAGACGTCAATATTTAGCTGATAGATTTTATAGTCGGTGTTTGTTATTTGCTGATCATCCTGTTTTAACGAAAGTCCCCCAAATAATCACTCAAGAAAATAAGTCATATTGGACTCACAAAACTTTACCCCGCCTTTTCAATAGTTTTAAATTATATAACACCATAAAAGCTCCCACGCATTCTTGTGATTCCCTCCCTCTATTTAGCAAAAGCTATGAATCTTTACAAACGTATCCCAAGATATGTGATTTTGGCATTTTAAAAACAGATGCAAATTGTAATATTAAATTTAACAATATTATAAACAGCAAATGGCAAGATTGGCATCTCGTTTACTGTGATGCATCAAAACATTCGATAAATGGACACGTTGGAATAGGAGTATATCATTACCAATATAAAATAGTACAAAAGATTAAACTACCTCCTGAAACCTCTGTGTACACAGGGGAATGTTATGGCATTTTTAAAGCCATAGAATATATTTTACTTATGAAACTTAAAAAGACGATAATATTTACAGACTCCAAGAGTGCTTTACAGACACTGGAAAAATTTCCCTTTAAAATAAAATCTCACCTGTCAATAATCTTTGATATCAAAGCTAAATTATTAGAGTGCAACTTAAAAGAATACGACGTTAAATTTTCATGGCTCCCAAGTCACTGTGCAATAAAGGGCAATGAGATTGCAGACAAATTAGCAAATGATGCAGTGGAGTGTGGTGATACACACCCATACCGAAACTTTCCCCCCGACTTAGGATCTCTAGCAAAAGTTTATCTCCATGAAGCATGGACTGATCATTGGAGCCTAAGTTGCGAGACCAAAGGGAAATACTATAAAAACATTCAATTAAGTATACCTACTAAACCTTGGTTTTCTGGACTTAAACACGATAAGCGCTCTACAACCATTCTTATACGAATGCGATTGGGCCACACCTGTACCAAGGACCATCTTTTAAAAATAGGAATTGTGAATAATTCTAAATGTAAGTGTCTCAACGATACTGAAAATTTAAATCATATATTTTTTAATTGTAACATGTATGATCACTCCTCCTTTTTAAATGATCTGCTTCGTAAAAAAATTCCCTTCCCATCCAATGTATCCACCCTTCTTTCCTCCTTCGATCCTGATATTTATAGAATTTTAGCTGCATTTATCAGAAAAAATGATATTAAAATTTAATTTCTATTTGTATAATATTTTCTATTGTTAGTTTCTTTTTTCTTTGTCTAGTGCAATTTTTCCTTTAATATTTTATGTTTTCTTTTTTATGTTATATATTTTTACATACTTTTTACTGTTAATAATTTGTAGATAGATTTGTTTAAATTTGTGTAATTTTATTGATTTATTTCCTTGATACTCTCCTGATCTTTCCTTTTCCAAATTCCGTTGTATAATATCCTTTTTTAATCCTTTCGTTTCCTACGTTTTAATTTTAATTTCAATTACTTGTCTTTGGCTGAGCGTGTATGCGCCGTCGCCACAACCGAAGAAAAAAAAAAAAAAAAAAAAAAATCGTAAATCGAAAAAGCGCGGGAAACGTTGAAATAGGCGGGAGTGTTTTTCGAGCATTTAATTAATTTTATTTATTTAAAGTAGTTTTAAAGATCAGTTGAGTAGTTTAGTTTACTTTTCTTTTTTGTAGATTATTGTATATATTTAAATTTGTAAACAATAAGGAATAGGTAAGTTTTTTATATGTTGTAATTAATGAGGGACGAGGGCGACCCCTTCGACCCTGGGGGACCTGATATTCAGGTTCCCCAGGTCGGAGCCAATATAACAATCAATAATGAATCTAGCATGGATACAGATGGTTCATTAAGATCAGATAGAAAGCGTTCTAAAGCTGTTCGTAAAATCTGTAAAAATTGTAATAAAAAAAGGAGGACTGATAAGTCCAAGGGCAATCCAAACAAGAAGTGTCTCTGTTCGAAGGAAAGTGAAGATTCAAGCGAAAATGACAAAAAGATTCAAAAGAATGTAAATAGTATTGTTGAGAACGATAATATTTCTACTTTGCATGTATCTAATAACAATTTAATTTCTGTAAATCCTACTAAGTCTCCAAACATTCCTAGTGACCAGGATACACCCAATCGTATTCGTAATTATATTTCCACAGACCATGCACCTTTCTTAGTTCATGTACAGAAAATCCTTCAGTCCCCGTCTGATGGCACCACGCTCCATCCCATCACATTTGGTAATTTTTTAAAGAAAAATAACTCCAGCATCAAAAATATAATCAACGGAAGCTTAAAAAGAATCGGCAGAAATAGAATAAGTTTATCTTTTTCACATTTTGAAGATGCAAATAATTTTGTACAGAACGAAATTTTAGGGAAAAATAATTTGAAAGCATTTATTCCATCATTTAATGTCACCAGAGTAGGTCTAGTAAGAGGCGTTCCCGCTGAATGGTCCCTAGAGGAAATAAAAGAAAATGTCTCTGTCCCCTTTGGCTGTGGTGAAATAATAAAGGTACGTAGGATGAACTATAAGGTAATGTCTGAAGGAACACCTGTGTGGAAGCCATCACAAACAGTTGTGCTTACATTTGATGGTCAGATACTTCCCAAAAGAATTTTTGTATGTTACAATGCCTTAAGTGTTGAATTGTATATATATCCTACAATACAGTGTTATAATTGTTGTAAATATGGGCATACAAAATTAAACTGTAGATCAAAACCACGCTGCTACAAATGTGGTAAAGAACACACAGGGGACACCTGTAGCCAGGATGAAAATAATGCATTTTGTTGTTCATGCTCTGGATGTCATTTTGCTATCAATAAGTGTTGCCCAGAGTTTGAAAGACAGAAAAGAATCAAGCTTACAATGGCTCAAAGCTGCTTGTCATATCTAGAAGCTTCCAAATTACATCCACCTATTAGCAAGTCTTATGCTGAGGTTCTAACTTCTGAATCTAATGATATAGTACCTGAGGCTCTAGCTCCACCAAAAACTACAACTACTCCTCATAGATCATTTAAAAAAACAGTTTTCCTGAAACCACATGTTCACAGTCAACAAATAGGTGGTTATGACAAATCTGCTCATAATTCACTTATTAGCGACTACAATCCAACTCTTTCAGCTTCAAATGGATCTGCATTAAACCATAATTTAAATATCTCTTCTATTAAAGATATAATAAAAGAACTCATCAATTCACTCCTTAACCTTAATATAATGAAACCGGACAACGCTGCCTCTATAATAGACCTAATGAATAATGCGGAAACCCACAATGGATCAAGCCAGCTTAATCCAATGGAATTGCCGCAGCATAGTTAGTAAAAAAATTGATTTAATTTACATTATCAATCAGTTTAAACCCTTTGTTGTTACACTCTCTGAGACATGGTTAAAACCTGGATATTCATTCCGAATACCAGGTTACTCATGTCTCAGAGAAGATAGGCCTGATGGGTATGGCGGTGTAGCCATACTCATTGAAAATACCTATTCTTTTTCAAAAGTACAATTGCCTCCACTTAGTGAAGGAATATGTGCTACTGCCGCTTTTGTAAATAATGTAAATATAATCTCTGTATATATTTCTAAGCCCAATGTAAATATTTTATTAGAGCTTGATAATTTATTAGGTCAACTGCCAAAACCCTTTTTACTTTTAGGGGATTTTAATTGCCAACATGTTGCATGGGGTAGTTCCAAGTCAAATTGTTATGGCGAGTCTCTGTTGGAACTACTAGACTCACATAATTTATGTGTGCTTAATACGGGTACAGCTACTCGTCACTCTAGACCAAATGAAGGCAAAAGTGTTCCAGATCTATCTATTTGTTCTCCTAATTTAGCTTCTATTCTTTCATGGCAATCTCTCTCTTCATCATTTGGTAGTGACCACTTTCCTCTTTTGATTTCCTTCCCCTACCCTAAACCCCAACTTTTTAAACAACCTTGCCGTTTTAAATATAAATTAAATAATCCAGATTGGGATCTGTTTAAACTAAACGTCGAAAAACGGGTATCTAGCCTGCCTAAATTGTGCCAAGGAGAGGAGCCAGCCTGTGCTGAGGCCTTAGCTAAAGTAATAATTGCAGCTGCAGATGAAACGTTCCCAGTTAAAAAAAGAAAATCTGATAATATTCCGTCGCCGCCCTGGTGGGACGAAGAGTGTTCTATTGCTGTAAAAAACAGGAAACAAGCTGAAAAAGATTATTGCAGTTCAATGACGTTTGAGAACTTTGACACATACTGTCAGGCTGCTCAGACGTCAAAAACATTTTTAAAACAAAAAAAGCAAGAGGGGTGGCTTAAGTTTTGTGGTTCTTTATGCCCTAATGTAAATCCTTCTCTTGTTTGGCAGAATATTAAAAGATTCAGATCAGCCTTTTTGGAAGGCTCCTCATCGTGTAAAATTTCATATTCGGTCGCAAATCATTTTATGGATAAACTAGCCCCGCCTTCGGTTCCAGAAAACATACCATTTCATTTCACAAATCAAACCCACGATGATCAGACAATATTAAATTTACCATTTACCTTTACTGAATTGACAGGAGTTCTTTCTCATCTTAAGGACTCTACGCCAGGAGAAGATGGTGTTCCGTATTCATTTTTATGCAACAATAGTAAACAGCTCCTTAATTATTATTTAAATCTCATAAACTCAGCTATGATAAGTGGACATATCCCTCCATCTTGGAAGTCACAAATTATATTACCCATTTTAAAACCTAACAAACCTGCAACGGAAGCTTCGTCCTATCGCCCCATAGCACTTTCCTCTACTCTAGCAAAAATTGCTGAACATTTAGTTAAGAATAGGTTAGAATGGTTTGTTGAAAGTAATAAGCTTTTGGCCAATAGTCAATATGGATTTAGAAGAGGAAAAGGAACTCTTGATAATTTAAGTATTTTGATAACAGATATACGTTTAGCCTTCTCAACAAATGGAAATGTTGTAGCAGCTTTTTTGGATATTAGTTCTGCATACGACAATGTTAATATTGCAATATTAAAAATGAAATTGATTCAATTGAATGTCCCTTCTTTGCTTACTAATTTTATTATTGGCATGTTATATGAACGAGTCATAAAATTAAATGTTGACGATAAAGTAATATCACGCCTTGCTTGGAAAGGTTTACCACAAGGTTCTGTATTGAGTCCTATATTATATAACATTTATACATACGATTTAGACAAATATGTAACTAATAAATTGCCTACAAGAGTTCTTCAATACGCCGATGACTTACTTTTATACGTTATTAATCCATCCATTAATTCAGCATGCAAAACATTAAACAGTTCATTATCTCTCCTTAAACAATGGTTAGACTTCAATGGTTTAGAAATATCGGTTCCCAAAAGTGCGGTTGTTCTTTTTTCTCGTAAACGATTCCCTCCACAGATAAATGTAGTCTACGACTCTTCTTATATTTGTACTAAAAATGAAATGAAGTTTTTGGGAGTTATTTTGGACTCAAAATTATCTGGTTTATCACATTGCCAATATGTAGTTGATAAATGTGAAAAAAATCTTAATATTTTAAAGTGCTTGACGGGTGTATGGTGGGGTGCTCACCCTTTTACGATGAAACTTATTTACAATGCGTTAATACGGAGCGTGATTGATTATGGCTCCTTTCTATTAGAACCGTGTAGCGTAGCTGCACTGAAAAAGATAGATGCCGTACAATCGAAGGCTCTTAAAATTATTTCGGGGGCTATGAAGTCTAGTCCAATTAATGCGTTACAAGTTGAATGTGTGGATCCGCCCCTTAATTTAAGACGTCAATATTTAGCTGATAGATTTTATAGTCGGTGTTTGTTATTTGCTGATCATCCTGTTTTAACGAAAGTCCCCCAAATAATCACTCAAGAAAATAAGTCATATTGGACTCACAAAACTTTACCCCGCCTTTTCAATAGTTTTAAATTATATAACACCATAAAAGCTCCCACGCATTCTTGTGATTCCCTCCCTCTATTTAGCAAAAGCTATGAATCTTTACAAACGTATCCCAAGATATGTGATTTTGGCATTTTAAAAACAGATGCAAATTGTAATATTAAATTTAACAATATTATAAACAGCAAATGGCAAGATTGGCATCTCGTTTACTGTGATGCATCAAAACATTCGATAAATGGACACGTTGGAATAGGAGTATATCATTACCAATATAAAATAGTACAAAAGATTAAACTACCTCCTGAAACCTCTGTGTACACAGGGGAATGTTATGGCATTTTTAAAGCCATAGAATATATTTTACTTATGAAACTTAAAAAGACGATAATATTTACAGACTCCAAGAGTGCTTTACAGACACTGGAAAAATTTCCCTTTAAAATAAAATCTCACCTGTCAATAATCTTTGATATCAAAGCTAAATTATTAGAGTGCAACTTAAAAGAATACGACGTTAAATTTTCATGGCTCCCAAGTCACTGTGCAATAAAGGGCAATGAGATTGCAGACAAATTAGCAAATGATGCAGTGGAGTGTGGTGATACACACCCATACCGAAACTTTCCCCCCGACTTAGGATCTCTAGCAAAAGTTTATCTCCATGAAGCATGGACTGATCATTGGAGCCTAAGTTGCGAGACCAAAGGGAAATACTATAAAAACATTCAATTAAGTATACCTACTAAACCTTGGTTTTCTGGACTTAAACACGATAAGCGCTCTACAACCATTCTTATACGAATGCGATTGGGCCACACCTGTACCAAGGACCATCTTTTAAAAATAGGAATTGTGAATAATTCTAAATGTAAGTGTCTCAACGATACTGAAAATTTAAATCATATATTTTTTAATTGTAACATGTATGATCACTCCTCCTTTTTAAATGATCTGCTTCGTAAAAAAATTCCCTTCCCATCCAATGTATCCACCCTTCTTTCCTCCTTCGATCCTGATATTTATAGAATTTTAGCTGCATTTATCAGGAAAAATGATATTAAAATTTAATTTCTATTTGTATAATATTTTCTATTGTTAGTTTCTTTTTTCTTTGTCTAGTGCAATTTTTCCTTTAATATTTTATGTTTTCTTTTTTATGTTATATATTTTTACATACTTTTTACTGTTAATAATTTGTAGATAGATTTGTTTAAATTTGTGTAATTTTATTGATTTATTTCCTTGATACTCTCCTGATCTTTCCTTTTCCAAATTCCGTTGTATAATATCCTTTTTTAATCCTTTCGTTTCCTACGTTTTAATTTTAATTTCAATTACTTGTCTTTGGCTGAGCGTGTATGCGCCGTCGCCACAACCGAAGAAAAAAAAAAAAAATCGTAAATCAATCATAATATCAAATTTTATCAAACATAAAAAAAAATGCATGAAAATGAAATGAATGATGGATGATGAAAGGAGGCGAAGCGACGTAATTAATAATTCGATTATTTAAATAGTTTGCCTTGCTTATAATTTCGTAATTTTTACCTTTTTATATTACACAATGCTTAAACAATTTACAGTTTTAAGGTCTTCCACTAGACATATAGTGTTCGTTCCGGCGTATAAACCGCCAGATCAGAGTGATTATAAAAATCTTCGCGAATTTTTATGTAAAAATGACAAGCTGCTGATACTCACTGGTGCCGGAATTTCTACGGAGTCTGGTATGTGGAGATTTATGCATTGTATGATCATTGGTCGCACTTAGACACAAATCTTCAATGATTTTTTTAAGGAATACCTGACTACAGATCTGAAGAAGTCGGTTTATATGCGCGCAGTAACCATAAGCCTATCCAGTACCAGGAATTTGTGAAATATCCAAAAGTAAGGCAAAGGTACTGGGCGAGAAATTTTGTTGGATGGCCAAGATTTAGCTCAATTCAGCCTAATGCAACACATTATGCTGTAAGACAATTGGAAAAGGTATGATCTAGTTTTCATCTCTAATCATATTGTCACCCACAATGAGCAGAATGAAACAAAGTTGAAGAATTTCAGTTTCCGTGCACATTAATCTGGCTGACACAAAACTGCCTCGTCTTAGTGTTGCAGGGTAACAACTATTGTCACCAACAATGTCACATCATCACAGTCAGCATACCTACTTTGTTAGAAGTGCATAGAACTTGATTTGGTATCAAAAAGTCACTGTGACAAAGGCACATAGAGGAAGGGCCTTAAATCAAATATTTTTGAAAAGTAAAATGCATTTTAATTTTTTTACAAATATTTTTTTCAGTACTATTAATTTGTATCTGTGTTTGTCACTTTCTTATATTTGTATTGTAATCTTATAGGTTGGTAAAGTTACATCAATTGTGACACAAAATGTGGACAGGCTGCATCACAAAGCAGGCTCTGAAAATGTCATTGAGCTTCATGGGACCGGTTTTATTGTGAAATGTTTGAATTGCCCTTATGAGATTAGCAGATTTGAACTGCAAGAGCATCTTCTTATAAGTAATCCTGACATGAAGAGCAGTTTTAGTATGATTCGACCAGATGGAGATGTGGAGTTATCAAAGGTAGTTAAACTTGTGTGACAATTTATGATATCAAGTATACATATAAATATTTGTATACTTTATAGTAAACAGCTGCTTTTAATTTTTAGGAGCAAGTTGCTAAATTCAGAGCACCACTTTGTCCAAAATGTGAAGGTCCACTAAAACCTGACATCGTCTTTTTTGGTGATAATGTGCCAAAACAAAGAGTAGTTCAAGTAAGGAAAGAAGTATCAAATAGTGATGCTGTCTTCGTTTTAGGATCAAGTTTGACAGTCTACTCTAGCTATAGAGTAATCTTACAAGCCAAGGAAGAAAACAAAAAAGTGGCTATTTTGAATATAGGACCCACACGAGCTGATGACATTGCAGATCTGAAGGTGTCCACAAAGTGTGGGGAAATTCTCACTGACTTATGCAACAGTATATGTTCATGATAAGGTTCATGATTGAGCTACTGAACCATTCTACTACCCAGGTGTCCACAAAGCTAGATTTTTAAAAAATTGTATGTTATCATCACTCAATCGACAAACTATCACTCTGGTAGAGTATCTCGCAGTAGTGGATGTCACTTAGAATTCTATTAAAGCAAAAGTTGTTGATCAAATTCATTTTAATTATAGTAAAAAACAAAAAAGGGTACAAATTTCAATTGTTACATTCATCAAGGAGTGAAAGACAATAATTCATTCACAAATAAATTAAGTAACACTTGTTTCAAATGGTCTTGCCCATGTATAAATAAAGGATTAAAAGAGCTGTGTCACAAAGAATTTATAACAAAAATTATTTTTTTTTATTTCAAAAATGGTAGAAAGGAGAAATTGAGATCACAATGCCACAGAAAAGATGAATTTGGCAAACATGAAAATTACTAGTATCAATTTAAATTCTGTTATTCAGGACAGTCAATTTATTGTTTATTAGTTTATGGGAATTCACGTCTTTATTTCTTTTTCCATAACAATTATGAGAAACATTTCAACTCTTAGATTTATTTGATTTTTTTAATAATCAACTTATATTAAAATTAACCAGAGCTATTGAATTACTAAAAAAATGAATGTCAGACATAATTATTATGGGTCAATAATTACAAATTTTTCTCAAGTTAATGTTTACTTCTAAATGAACCTCAAATCAAGCCAGTTTTTAACACTTGAAAAAATAAATAAGCCCGATTTAAGTTTCAACCATCCAAGCTAAGAAGCAATCAACACACTATAAAAGGCAATTAGAAATTTCACCGCATTGCACCAATTACCTAAGAACATGGCAGTGATAGTAATATTTTTATAATTTCAATATTTAAACCTAATTACCTATAACTGGGTCTTTTATACTATAAATTGTGCTCTTACCTAAAAATCTTTCAGCTAGATAAATGAAAAAAATGTCATAATATCTTAATCAATTATTTATAACTATGAAACACCTGAGTTGTTTACTTAACATTATAAAAGTACATGAAAATAATGAACAACTACATTAAAATGACAACATTGGCTTTGTTTAACATTATTGCCCAAAGATATAAAATATTAACAATTCAAGTTTTGAAAAGGTGATAAATTATTATAGTTTTTCATTGAAATTAGATATTTGTGTCACCAACCCAAAATTGGCCAGTGTAGGGGCCAGAGGCTAATTTGTTCTCATTCTTCGAAGAGACCTAACCATACAATAAGTAGCAAACAACAAAGAGTAATATAAAATTTTCGATCAAAGCTAAAAATATTGAGAAAGATATTCTACAAAAAGATCCTAATGAGATACAGAGCTAGCAATAAATTTAAGAATGGTATCTAGATCATTGGCATGTCATTAGGACAAATTATTATCATTATTAAGATTTTAGCAGACATGTTAATTCCACAAACTACACTATGTTATTATTTCTGTGCATTTTAGCCATGACACTCCTATAGAAGTCCACACTCTTTACACAACTGAGAAATTTTTCATCACTCAGATAAAACATCTTACATTTAACATTCCAATAGTGCATCATCCTGCAGAAATTTACCATCTGCTGACTTATTCAGCCTGATCGGATACCAGTGTTTGGGATATAGAAAGCTATTGAAGACAATAAAAAAAGTTTGTGTTAGGTAATTATTTCATGTATCTCTTAAAAAATCACAGACATGTATACACAAATTAACACAATCATCCAAATGGAAGTCAAACTTATCCCTACAAGTGGAATATTCTCATAATGTACAGAATTGTTATTATTAATTGTACATTGACACTTACAAAACAATAAATGAGTAGAAGTAATTTTCATGTGGTTTTCAGTTAACTATGGTCCTTTGCACCCAACCCACCTTCATTGGGTATTTAATAAGGTCACACATCAGTACAGCAACACTACCAACCAATTAATGATATGAAATATGCACTTTCCATATATAATAAATAATAATATAGTAACAGTAAGCATGCACACACATTCTTTCATCGTTTTGCTGTATGCTGCCTGATGTCCATGAATAATTAATGTGTCATAATGACATGATTAGACCAAGCAAATAGCAAGTGTACAAAACGTTCGTTGAGATGTACACAGGGACCGTTAGTACAATTTTTAGTTTCGTCTCTGAAAACCTGATTATAGTATGTAAAATTGAACTTCAAACACATTTTATTAAACACTTAATCAGCAGTCTTAACATCACAATGTAACAATATTCACTGTGAAATGTTTTGTCACTACAATAGAATTGTAATACTAGGATATATCACCTCCGTCCCAATTGGCTATGGCAGGTAATATTATAAGAAGTAGTCTGCTTGTGGCTTCTTCGACGGAACCCCACGGGACTCCTGCGGAGCCGCTTCGAATATTGTGAATTCTCTTTGAAGATTCTCGTTCAGTTCTAAAATTGCTGCTACATTGCCGCATCTAAAAAAAGAAGATTGGTGGTTAATTTTGTAGTAATAATGTCATGCAATTTATGCAAGAATGCAAAAAAACGTCAAGTTGTGAAAAGTCATCGAAAAATGGGAGTGTGCAGTGTACAGGTAGCCCAGTGTTGGTGCTTTATAGAACCTCTTAACTTTTATGGGATGGAGCTGGAATTTTTCCAAAGCTGTGTATAGGAATTGAGATAGAGCAGTAGACTCCATTTCTACCACCTGTACCACACTCATGTAGGTTGGAGGAGTGTTGTAGCCAATCTTCCACCAACAGAGAGGTCTCAACCCAAGGTGCCTTGGCACCAAAGTATATAATATAATAAAAAATATAATATAGTCTTCCCACCTATAGCAGTAGTTGGGGGCAGACCAGACTGTGAGCACAGTCTCATTGAAGTGCCACTTGTAGCCCTCCATGACAAGCTGGTGAGCACGGCAGATCATGTCAATGTCGTTGGATACGTTGAACTGGGCGACCACATCCGAACCGAAGAGGTAGCCGGCCCCGCGCGGCGATACGCCCCAGCCTTGGGTATCTGATGACAAATGAGGAGAAATAAAGTTTTTTGTCAGTCATTATTGTAATGTTAGGTGTAGTCCTGGCAAACTCGCATTGTAATGTATTATGTAGGTATGATTATTCTTGACGCGAGCAAAGCCTGTCGGGTCAGCTAGAACAAAATATAACGCTCTACCCTCATAGCAATATAATAGGCTTGCCTGGATCTTGGGTGCAATGGACACACACAAGACAAAAACCATGGCACTCAAACTAGAAGCAGAAAATTCTTTTATTCTAAGCATTGGTTGCAATACGCATTTGCAAATATGCAAAGGCTATAATTATGTGCTGCCTACAATAACATAACACATTCTAAACCAACACTGATAGGTCAACATTAAATTATGAAACAGAAACTGTCGCTTACCTTCCGGATCACTCCACAGAAGGTCACACATGGGTCCGTCGTGGGGCACCTCTTGCTTGCGGTCGATTGTACGGATCTGGTCCAGGGTCTGTATTGAGGGGCTCAGGCCTCCGTGAACGCAGAAAATTCGCCCGTCTATGATCGCCGACAGCGAGAGGTAGTCAAATATCTCTGTGCAATATCTGGAAATGGGTCATACTTAATTTTATAATGTTTAAAAAGTTGTTTATTAAAATTAGCTGGGTTCTTGTAAGATCCATAAGTCAAGCAAGTGACTTACCTGGCATGTTCAAAGTATCCTTTTGCCATATTTACTGACTGACCGTCATAAGAAAGACTCATATGGTGTGTGCGGTGAGAACGAAACTGGCTACAGTCACTAGCATGCACCTCAACTGATCCATATTGGGGGCTCCAGGCTTTCACTGCTGTTCACAAGAGGATTTTTGTGGAATATAAAGAAGCTTATTGCAACATATCCTTACCTCCACACAGTAATAGATCCGTATTTCCTTAAACATTCATCATAAAATCCATATACTTGAGTGATCTGGCGGGATTCATGATTACCCCTAATTAATGTAATGCGATCTGGATAACGAACCTGTAATTGAAAGGCATGATAAAATTTGTCAAGATCGCTTAAGATTTGCAACCATCTGAGTCCCTGTGAGCAGCAACGCATATACATCTCAAGATGGATTTTCAATCCTATTTAAATTTATATCTGGGAGACTGAGATCCAGTGGTGTTACTATAGGGTCGCAGGGCTGGCAATATGCCATGGGCCCCGGACTGAGAGGCAGCGGGTCCAGAAGTAGTAGCCGTAGCCTAGGCGTAGCCCTAAAAGTTACAAACTAAAAGAAATTTAGAAAGCACTGGGGCCCCATCCAATGAGTTAGCCATGGGCCCCAGATGGTTTAGTTACACCATTGCTGAGATCCATTCATCCATTGGGTGCGGTGATTATCAAAAATTGGGGTTAAATGTACTAAATTCATGCCAGGGTTTTCCTGATGTGCAACACAGAGCATTGGTGCACACTGGTGCAAATAATCCTGGGGTTTTTACCAATGTAGCACACAGGTGCTCAATAATGTTGAATCTTATAATGTTATATTGAGAATATGTTTTCAGTCCATAATACAATAGAAGTTATGACTTACCTTCAATGCAAGTAACAGCAAGAATGTTTCTACAGAATAAAAACCTCTATCAACAAAGTCACCCATGAAGAGGTAATTGGTTTCAGGGACATCCCCACCTACTTTGAATAGCTCCTTGAGATCATAGAATTGCCCATGGATATCTCCACATACCTGAAAAATAGCAAAAAATAAAGTCTATGTTGATAAAATAGATATTCAATTTTTTTAAGATGGTTATAACATAAACGGTATGGCTATTTATGGGGGATATTGCTGTTTCCATGGTGCCACAAACTAACTTCTTATATAACTTGACAAAAGAAAATGAAATGAAAGAATAACATTTTTTGATATCTCACTTAGTTTTCGAGATACTGAATGAAAAAAAAATTTTTTTAGTAGAATACAATCAGTCTGTCTTATTCGATATTATCCGAAACTTATTTATATCGGATATCTGATAGTTTCGGTTATGGTTACGGAGCTCCCTAACATCCCTGAATCTAAGGTTCATAGTAGTCTTCTTGTTCAGTCAATCCGTAGGTTTCCCTCTCAAGAAAGTCTAAATTATCAAGAGACATTACTGCATTTGAATGATTGATATATAATGAGGATTTTTCTATATGAATATGTAAAGATTAAAGTAGAGATATGGCGAAACAAATATAAAATATAATAATAATGAGTGAGAGTGGTTAGTGTGGCCAGGCATGTTCACAGAACACTTTGGAACATAATATTTAAAAATCAAATAACTAATCAAATACACTACTACAGGCATATAATAAGCTATGAAAAGTTTACATACTTTTCATAGCTTATTTATACATAATAAATATTATTTTTATGCAGTCATTAGATAATACAATAACGAATTATTAACAGGAAAAATGTTCACGAAGATAATAAATAAATTAAATTACCGTTACAGGTGAATCTACTCGTTGTACATTACTTTCTTCGACGAGTATCTCGCGGGCTTTCGCACAAAGTGCCTTAACCTCTGCCTCCATTATTATTTCACATCTCTTCAATTGTTCGATCTGGCGATCCAGGTCACTTGTATCAGACATCTTTAAAGTTGTTGAAGAGGACCGATCTACAAACGAGGTGATAATTTACAAAAGAGGGTATGAAATTCTATTGAGTCTTCTGTTAGTTGACCGTCGACAAGCATTAACGTCATTTGTAAGCATGTAACATACTTCATTTTTTACGATGCACTTACCGATACGTGAGGTTTTTAAATGAATTTTGGTCGTATCAGCATCAGCATTAAAAGTTTCTTCGGTTTTAGCTCAAAATTCTCACAAACAATCACAATTATTCACAATACACACAATCTTTTCCACAGACACAAATGATTTTTTTTATTTTTCGTTCTAGTGATCAGAGTTGCCAGTTTCACGCTTTGGGTTATTTTATTATTGCGGTAAGCGTAATACTGTAGTACCGAATAGATACAGAATTTTCTCATGAAATACTTTTTCTTTCATTGAGAAATTCGAAATTGGCTCACTAATTTAAAAATAATAAAAAATTATATTGAATTGAAAGTTAAAAATTAAATTACTTTCGATTAGTACACAAGAAAAAACAAAAAGATGTCTCTGGTTTGCACGCATGTGAATGTGTGCGTCAGTAATTGATAGATGCGATGCGCGCGCAAGACTGAATGAAAAATTGACAGCTGGCTGAGTCGAATTTCTAATAAACCTGTGTGCGTTAGTATAGTAGCTTGGCTTGTTTGTTATCAAATTTTAATATAAATTTCGTCGTCAAATTCTGTGTGAAATAAGCCGATTTTGCAGTGTATATTTGTGAATTGTGAATTTGTTTATTGTGTTTTGTGTTTCTACCAAACGATGGGCAATATACACACCGTTGGGCCGAACGAAGCGCTGATTGTATCAGGTAGGTACGCAAGAGAATCATACATCACTTTAGTAATAATAACCTGAGTTTTTGGTGTTTTCCTTGTATGTCTTTCCTTATTTCGTTATATCTGTAGATATAGTAACTAGGTAGGTATAACAAACATGCACGAGAAACATTTCGTCGTAACGATTTTTTCGCTAAAATGAATCATAGGTTTAAATGAAACACAATCTCATCAATATTAAAATATTCATTTATGGTCTTATTGTCTCCTAAATATGTACTTTGCATCTCGTTACTGATAAGTGTTATCGGTGAAATCCGACGCCACATTAGTGTGTATACATGACTATCTTACACCGATTTGCACGTGATGAAAGAGGCGCCGATTTAAAGGTCAAATAAATTAATTTTGAAACAATATAAGTACGTATTTTACCGTACCTACCAAATTATAAATAGGCATAAAATATTTAGCACTATAGTTCCAATCTTATCTTATTTTAAAATCTTTTAAATTAAAAATAGGTACATAGTTACATACCTACTTAAGGAGCCTTACTTTGGGTTATAATAATATGTACATACCTACGTAATTTAACATACAATTTTCAAAACTTTGACACTGAATTTTACTGGTTTATCCGGCTAAAGTTATTTGTTTCAAGCATTATATCGGTTTATTATTAATGGCATTGCATAAAAATTAACTGCATACAAACGTACACACACATATTGTTTGCAAACACTCCTGACAATTTCACCATATGTTTCATACAGACTTCTTAGAAAAAGATGACTAATGTTATTATTTGTGTACAGCGCGATAGTCGTACGATACGAGAGATTAAGCACTTCATTTGTGACAGTTTTACTCTACTGGAGAGCCCACGTTCGTTTGATCATATCGGAACCCTTTTCTCCAATCATAATGGCGGGTGCGTTTGTGTGCGCCGCCAGAGTCCTCGGTATCACACTACTGTCTACCACCCTCAGATTATTCACCCCGTACACTCGTAACTCCGGGTCCACTACTGCGTTAGGGTCTGTCGCGGGACCCATCTTACAGGTCGCGATCTGATGGTGGAGCGTCGCCGTCAACGTCCGAACTGCGCATTCCCAATAACCATCGCTCGAAAATACAAACTTTCTACAATTCGGAAAACTTTTCTCGTATAATCTCGCACCGTATTGCTGGAAGGGCGGAGTGTCGACTAATTTAATCATATATCTTATAGCGGCTATCACAGTCGCTACATCCTTTGGATGCGTTAAATAATTTCCGTATAGTTTTGGCTGCTCGAAGGGGTTGGACGATTTAAGCCTCATGTACCCCTTGGATTCTGGATGAAG
The DNA here is from genome assembly GCA_905147235.1 of Erynnis tages. Taxonomy (NCBI): domain Eukaryota; kingdom Metazoa; phylum Arthropoda; class Insecta; order Lepidoptera; family Hesperiidae; genus Erynnis; species Erynnis tages. The sequence continues at coordinate 5,466,021 of LR990092.1, forward strand.
TAACATAAAAAGTATTGTAAAAGTTTCCTTATTTTCAATCGGTCTATATACGTCATTGTACAACCAGTCAGCAATGCGGCTCCCCTTCGCCACAACGCGTCCTTCGTCTGAGGCCAAAGAAGCACACGTACCGAGTAGTTCAATGTCGGGGTAGTCTCCGATTTCATCTGAGACGTTGGTTTTTATGTATCCTATAGTTTCCACACCCGCCAAAGACGTCATTGGACCGTCTCCAAATTGGGAGAACTGAACAACGCTGTCGATCGTTGCAATTTTTTTTTCTAATATTGTTAATCTGGTAGTATTCACGATAAACGTTAAGCCGGGGAAAGATATGTGATCATATAGAGATTCGCCCACTCTTAAATCTTTTACGACTGGAATGCCCATAGATTCTAAATGCTCTCTGGGGCCGATTCCGGAGAGCATTAGTAGATGCGGTGATTCTATTGGACCCGCTGATAGTACGACTTCCTTCTTAGCACGTATTTGGTACTTTTTGCCATTTTTAAAGAACTCTACCCCTGTAGCGGTTTTCGTGGAAGGATCGATTAAAATTTTGGTGACTCTGCTACTTGGTAGAATGTGAAGATTCCTCCTTTTTTTAATGTCATGAAGGAAGGCTTTCGCGCTACTGACTCTTTGACCACGGCTCATCGTCGCCTGAATGAAGCTGAACCCAAATCCGTCGGGACTGTTGTAGTCAACTCTTCGGTGTCCTAGATACTTCGCGGCGTCCAGGAATGATTTTGATAGTTTCGACCTGAAATAAGAATATGGTTAATTAGGTACATCATTTGAGAATTATTATTGAATAGTGTTTCAACTAAATACCTAAAAGGTATATCTTCCACGTTGAGTTCGCCATTGCGTCCATGCCACGGCGAGTCATTTAAACCGCGCAATTTTGCGCGTTCGGACTTCATATAGTATGGAAGAACGTCATTGTATGACCTGAAAGATAAAACTAAAATATATGAATGAACACGTCAAAGTGAATTCCACCAACGCCGATTTACATAGGGTCTACAACTGTAACTTATTACATGGGTGGATTCAAAAAATTCAGCTAAAGTAGATCACACGGTAATTGTGTGAAGTAAACACAATCAAATTAATGGAAACATCACCACCACACCTCGAAATGTAGGTCAGTCGTTAAGCGATCCCAGTGTATAGTATGCTAGCTCTCCTTGTGTTGTATGAGGTTATTAATGACCCTCAAGCCGCCTATCGGCCGGTATCTGGGACGGAAATAGACCATGACGTAATGAACCATCAAGCTTGAAACAATCTATTAGGCGCGGCTTTAGTAGCATTGACGTCCGTGGGTTCTCGGGAGCATCAGTAATCATCACGAATCAAATCAACTTTCTGTTCGTGTTCCTGTAATTTATAAATTACAACATCACCTTTTGACACTAATTGTGTCTGGTCTAAGGATATGCTTCTAAAAGAGTTATTAAATGGGCATGGTGCACCTTGGCTACATACTCCATCGATGCTCACTAGTTTTAATTTTTATGAATTAGTGGCGATATTCAACGATTGCTTTTTGTGGTTTAAATCACCTCAACGCGCCGAAAGATTGCCAAAAGCATACATGAAAATTACCAATGACCTTATCGACACCAGCCCGATGTTCTTGATCGAAGATTTGCAAATTAAACACCTGTTATAGTTATAGTTAGTATGTAATAATACCGCCTCACCATCCATAGTTTCCATCGGCTGCTATTCGCTCCCAGTCCTCCGGCATCCCCCTCGTGTAGATCATGTAGTTGACCACACTGCTGCCACCAACCGCCCGACCCCTGGGCCAGAAGCAGCGACCTTCCTCCATGCCTGCAATGAGTAATTCTAAGTTATTAAAGATTTTGTTTTAAATCGCCGTAACAAGAAGGCTCTCAATTCGTCAGGATCATTTTCTACCTTGTCTATCGATTTCTCAAAGAATACTCGCGAAGACTAGATACATAATTATAATTATGAATTTTACGCGAGTCTATGCTTAATAATAATAATTATTGATCACTGTTTAAAGATGTTTGTCAATGGCTGGAATATTGGAAAATCACCGCGCCATCCAGCTTTTTAGGTTTTGGTTATTTGAGTTAAGTAAATTTTTACATTTTACAATTAGTAAACAAAAATTTCCACAAAAAGCTACCGTTCACAGTAAGTTATCGTTGCTTGTAGAAAACAATTCATTGTATTTATTTTTTTGTAATATTAAGATAAAATATATAAATTTCGTTATCTTTGTGTCTTTAACGCTAAAGTTATTGCGGACCACATAAATTTTAGTTAATATCCAGGCTTAATACCACATTTTGCGATTGGTATCGTAAAATCCTAAATGAACCTGTATTACTCATTACTTGTTTATGTGAAAAATGTAATTGCTTCAGGTACAACACAATACAGCAGCATAAAATGCGGAAACAGCATTGTACCTGCTTATTAAAAGTACCTCATACGTTATACGTCGTGGACACAAAAAGTGTTCCTGAATAAACAACTCCAATAATCAAATTGGATAACGCATAGTTATTGCATAGATTTTTTTTGTTAATACTAGTTTTCTATCCTCCTTCCTTTCCAAATCAGGATTATTAATAATAATATTTTTTCTGCACAATTTCATAATAGATTTTAGGTGAAAAGACGCATTGCCTATGTGCTTACTTTTATGGAATCCTGCGGTCCCGATTTTGTCAACTCAACTATCTGGAGGTTTATAAACCTCCGTCATTAATTGGCTATGCCACTAGTTGGTTTATTGCTTGGTGTAGTTATCAGATTCCATGCCTTCTGTAGTACGTACCTTTGCCTCGTAGCGTAGTAAAACACAAAAAAATACATACCGTTCGAAAATAGAACCTTCTTTTTGAAGCTTGTTAAAAATGCACATTACATATTCTTTGCAAACTCACCCATGCAAACACCCGGCTGATGCTCCATAACATACGGCCACACGTAGTCGGTGCGTTGGAACAGAGGCGCCAGTATCGGCACCTCAGTGAATATGTTCTCTCCTTCTCCAGCTTCTAACAGGAGAACGGATGCTTTCTTCCCTTCGCTCAGACGCGACGCGAGAACGCTCCCGGCTGATCCGGCACCTACGACGATGAAGTCGTATTCAGCTAAAGCGCCTTTGAATCCTGGAATTAAAAAGAATAGGTATTTAATTGTAAGGATGCTTAGGGTGTCGTAGACAGAATTCAATCCATTCTTTGCATTCTTCAAAACCTCGGCATCAACCAGCGTCTGTGTTTTTTCGCGACGACGGGGGCCCCCCTGTTGTACATGGAAAGGTTGAAGAATACAGGACCACGCGGAAGACTTACGACCACTCTGTCAACAGTGTAGCGATTTAGAAATTATTGAAAGAGCACTTGTCACGAATTAAATGCTCCTTTTTGTGCTTCTGGAAAACGTTTTAGAAATTATTGAAAGAGCACTTGTCACGAATTAAATGCTCTTTTTTGTGCTTCTGGAAAACGTTTTAGAAATTATTGAAAGAGCACTTGTCACGAATTAAATGCTCCTTTTTGTGCTTCTGGAAAACGTTTTAGAAATTATTGAAAGAGCACTTGTCACGAATTAAATGCTCCTTTTTGTGCTTCTGGAAAACGTTATACGATAGCGATTCGTTAATTACCGATAGATAGCAGTCGGTCGATCAGCAAGAGAAATAAAAACATCAGCCACATTTTTCGTATTGCTATAATAAGCGTCTAAATACTTGCTGCCAAGTAATTATAGAAGCTTTCCATAATACTCTATTAGCGAAAATTCTGCTAGTAGCGTTGTTATTAGCGCTTTTATTATTCTATTATTATTTATTTATATATTATAAACAACTATTATGTAATACTGTTAGTATTAAGAGGTCTCTTAAAATTCTTTGAGCCTAAAATTTTATCCAATCAGTCGGACATGTCATCTTCATTACAAATTATATTACATCAAACGCGTTATCTTTATTACAATTGTGATAGCCTGAGCTTCTAGACCAATATAATTGAGTCTTAATGGGTGGTCTGACTAAGGGATCCTCGTTACCTTACCCACGTATTTACTAAAGTGTAGGCGTATTGGATATTTGTCAGGACGAATAATTGAGATGTCTGCTTTGTTCTGAAAGGTTATTTAACTTTGCCCGCGATTTCGTCTGCGTGATCTTTAGAATTCGGCCCGAAGATAAATAAAGATTTTTTGGTATTTTTGAATTCTAGGTTAAAAACTATCAGCGTATACGTATAAAAGGTTTACAAGTGGACTAACCCTCGTTATTATTATTATTTGGACTCCACGTATATAAAGTTTCTCATCACATGAAAAAGTTGAATCGGTGCGTTAGGAATATTAGGTTTCGGGACAATCAATCAATCAACAAATCATGTGGATCAAAATCAGCGACATTTATCAAAAGGATTGTAAGTAGACGTGGTAATAGGAAGGCAGCAGATCTGAGCAACGTCTTTATTGTTTCTAGGAAGTGCTTTTTAAATCTTGGCGACCTACATAGACCCTGCTAAAAGTTAATTAGTACTTGTTATTTGAAGGCAAACTAATGTAATGCGTAAAGCTTCCGGCTGAAAAAATCAAAGTCAAAGTTTTCCCATGAACTTGAATTGAATCGAGCGCATTGTTGGCTGTTCTTAATATTTTTTTAATTTTACCTTGAGGCGGACAAGTTATTTTTCTAAAGTTCAGATTTTCTGAATATGATTCCCATGTACGGGCGCGGGCATCACGTCAACATTATAGCATTATCGAAATCAGAGTGCAAATCTTAGCAGTAAAAATGTTATCATGTACATACCTATGTACATAACGTACACAAAAAAAGACAGACACTATTTTGAAGTGTGTGCTTGTTTGTTACTTTTTTGTTCTAACGTTATACAAACCATAAATAAATAAAATTATGGATCTACAACACAACGTTACACCCTCGTATAATAATAAGTAAATATTTAATGTCATGCAAAAGACCTTTATATTTTTTTATTTTGACAAAATTTTGGCCTTAATTTTTAGCGAATGATTTCGGCGTCTTTATGGCTGTTTTTTAATTGTCGTTATCTCAGGTTTTGTTAAATCGTTTCAATAATGTTCCTTTCTCTTAAAAAGTGGCAAATCAGATCACTGGGCTTCAGAGGCCAAGGAAATTGACTAATTTTGGATTTTCAAGGTATCATTAATGAAAGTCGGGAATATTTTATAGTAGGTGACCCCGCTCAGCTAAGCATGAAAAAATTTCGCCCTTATTTCAAATCGTTCCAAAGTTACATCAATTAAAAAATTCAAATGATATCGTGCATATACATATTATGATATGATTTCGTATCTCGTGATTTCTCGCTATATCCCGATTTTTGCTGCTTCACACATAGTTGCTTGCACCCCAGTGTCTAGCAAAACATGCTGTGACTAAATAGACGTAAAAATCAAAAAATGCTAACGCAAAGTATGCGTAAGTCGCAAGAAAAGTTACATTGAAAGGGATCAATCTTGTATTGATCAATCGTATTGATCTTAAGTGTATGCTGCATTCCGAGGATATCCAATATTGTACAGTTCTAAGCTTCTAACCAGGGTGTGTTGCTAGTCCTAAAATAAAAATATATTGTAAATTATGCTTCCTTTTTGAGTAGGCCTAAGGGAAGGCGCACCTCTCCATTTAGCCCATTGAGGGATATGAGCTGTCCGGCCGTCGTTGATTTATGATGTTTTCCTGCTTAATTATTGACTTGGTATAACTATATACTTGGTATAACTTAGATAATATTGAAGAAAAGTGAATCTTACCTTTGGGAAGAGTGTACTGATCCTTTAAAATGGAGAAGATGTCTTGACCGGGCTCGTGTATGGGAAACATAGGGGTGTTCAACATTGCTTCTACAATCCTGCTCCTACCTGGAGCATCTGACCTCTTGTCCCTCTTATAGTTGCAGTACGGTTCACATGATAGAGGCATAGCGTAATCTTTCTCTTCGTCATACTTATCTTCCAATACATACACACTGTGCCCACTTATTATAAACAACAGCAAAATCAACAACTTCATTTTAAACTAAAATTTCGCGGGCATTGACATACGACCAACCGTCTGAACGGACTTGTGTGTCGCGAATACTGAAATGTATTGCGATTTCTTTTTACGTTTGTTACCTTATTCTTTAAACCGGTTTATTTAACTGTTGGTTATAAAGCCTTAGAACTTGAACTTGATATGACCAGGGGCGGATTTCCTTATTGGCTGAGTAGGCCCGGCCGCGGTAAAATTTAAGGGGTGGCAGAACTTAGTACTTAGATGACTTTTTTTAGTAGTCGTCGTAGTCGTTTAGTACTCTTTTACCTTTCGCTCTTTAGGTTAGGGGAAAACCCCTATACATCTCTTCCGCTGTTTAGGGTAGGGGATACCATGGGGTCTCGCCATCATTCTTCTTTCTTCATTTCATTCACAATTGCTACGGTCTTTGGATATTGGATTGTGTGGTGAGCCAGACAAAAGTCAATTTGTGGTATAACAATTCATATTATTATCATAGTTCCTATCAGAACATTAATTGCGAATATTTTATGATTAACTGACTTAAGTTGTTTTTATTTATTTTTTGTTTCGTATTTATATAAAAAGGTACATATTTGATTTTTCGTGCTATACAGCGAGTATTGAAGCAGGAATCTCATGTGCCCAGGGCAACCAATGTATCGAATCCGCCCCTGGTTATAACACATGTGTGCAGGAGTGTTTTGGTGAGTGCATGCTTATACGGGTGCTTTGAACTCTGCTATGCAAATAAAAATAACAACATGTGATTTTCGGATTACGTGTATTAAGCCTTTATGGTATTAACCGTTACTCTAAACTAGTCTCAACAGTTATTCCTATTAATTTTTTGCACAAATTATATTTTCTTCTGCTCTCCGTGAGGCCTCTCGTGAAGTAGAATCTTAGTCATAAGTGGAATAAAGTCAAAAAAATCTTGAATGTTTCTATGGTTTTATTTTATTACACAGGGTATCATTCGGAGAATCCTCGGCGATCGTTTGGTCATTTCGGCAAAGAAGTATAATTTACTTCTATCTAGTGACTAATTAAGCCTAGTGGCTTAGAATTCGACCTGCATGCCTGAGTTCACAAAAAATATGTTCTCAAAGGTATGTGAAGTCCACCCTCCCTCAGTAGGCCAGCGTGGTGGACTAAGGCCTACATCCCTCTCATTGCAAGAAGGAGACCCGACCCTGTAGTGGGTCATTAATGGGTTTCTGACATATATTAATCCAGATTATATGTTATGTCGCTTTTGCGTGAAAAATTAACAAACATCCAACAAGTCCATGTTGTTTCATTTTGTCTCATGAAATTCCAAAGCAAACGGAGGAAGTGCGAAATAATGTTTGAAATTAAGCAGGCGCTTTAACGTTCCACGGCCGGCATAGAGTACGAGATGTGAATGAATTTTAATACCCTTGTAGGAAGTTGATATGCTTTTGATTTGAAAACTTATCGAGGAGTCTTAGGTATGCTGGTTTCCTCGCAATGATTTCTTTCGCCGTTGCAGTAGTCGACATTACATTCTTTATTGATACACGATAGCAGACGCTTAATTCTTTACCAGGCCTTTATGAATTGTAGTGCAGAGTGGCCTGTCATTAGAAGTGGGACATAAAATGGGTGGTTTGTATTAAGTAGTTAGTACTAAATATTCACACTCATACTTTGTCTAGTTTTTATTAAACCATTTAAAGATCTTAAAATTTGTACTAACGCGGTTTTCTTTGTAAATTATGAAAGTACTTTACATTATTAAATTAATGGAACATACAATTGGTCATAAACAGGACGAATACTAAACAATTTTATAGGTCCTGTTTATAAGGTAGGTACAGAAGCATAGGAAATAGGTATAATAGTGTAATAGTAGTAGTAATAGTGTGAATTTATTTCCTTAAAGCTTATTTAATATTCCATGTATCTCTAATCAAATCTGACACTTTGTCTCCAATAATGATTCCGGGTGCATTTGTATGTGCTGATATTGTGCGTGGGATCACACTGGTGTCTGCAACCCTTAGACGACGTATACCATGGACGCGCAATTCCGGATCGACCACAGCCTGTGGATCTCCCACGGGCCCCATGCGGCAAGTTCCTATCTGATGGTGCAGTGTAGCTGTAAGAGTACGAATCGCACACTCCCAATACTCATCCGAATCCACGACCAAAGATTCGCAAGCTGGATACTTTGCTGGATGTAGCTGAGCACCGAGTCGTTGGAATGGTTCCGCCTGCACCAACTTTTGCACGTAACGAATCGCAGCAACAAATGTGGCAACGTCTCTTGTATCGGTTAAATAGTTTCCGTACATCAGAGGATGACTGAAAGGATTCTTGTCCTTCAGCTCCAAGTACCCGACCGATTTAGGATGCAGCAACATAGGAAATGTACTCCAGGTGTCAGTATTATCTATAGAACCGAAAGCTTCGTTAAAAACGTTTTCCGTTATTCTCATGCCTCTGCGAACAGCCTTGCTGCCACTGGGTCCTCCGTCCGATACTATTGAACCCCCGATACTTATTAATTCTATATCTGGAACGGGTTCAGGGTCGTCCGATATCGGTGTTTTGATATAACCTATACCTTCTACCCCTCCGGGTGTGCTTAATACGGTGTCGCCGTTTTTGAGCCACCCTGTCAATAAAGACAAAGAAAACGATCTACTCTCCAGAAAACTCACACCTGTCGTGTTTAATGTAAATATGAGGCCTGGGAAACAGATGTGATCGTATAGGGTTTTTCCCACGGGAAGATCCAGAATGACTGGGATTCCTTTCGATATCAAATGATCTCTTGGTCCTATTCCTGATAGCATCAGTAGTTGTGGCGACGCTATTGGACCAGCCGATAATATGACTTCTTTGCGTACTCGGACTGTATGCAGTTGTTTATTTCGGACGAATTCCACTCCGTGTGCTGTTTTGGTATCAGGATCTATTAGGACTCTAGTAGCCGTAGCTTGCGGTAAAATATGTAGATTGCGTCTATTCTTGTGTGCGTGCAAAAATACCTTGGCAGTACTTTGTCGCCGGCCTTTGTTCATTGTTACTTGCAATTTTCCGAAGCCTAAATCATTAGGCGAGTTGTAGTCTACTGTGGGATGTCCAAGTATTCGGCCAGCCTCCAAAAATGTGTCTATCAGTCTTGTCCTGTAATTTGAAATCATAAATTTAAAGTTTTAAGTATTTCAATTTTTATATTTTATTTTAATTGTCTCTGGATTTGCGTAGTATGAATGTTAGAGAATTATTTGACACATCTAACTAATTGGTAGATATTTATCAAATGATGGAAGAAGTAAAAAATTAGAGATATAGGTAATCAAACTACACAAAAAATCCTAATGCGGAATAAATACTTCCGTTCTATCCGTTTATAATAGAAAAAAAGAAATGTTTAAAAAAAATTTAAATTTAATAATTAATTTTAAAAAAATCCTTTTTTAAAATTACCACTTGGGGAAAGTAAACAAAAATAGTAGTTAACTTACTTTACAGGTACAAATTCCACTGGCATCTCTCCATCTCGCCCTCTGTACGGGTTTTTCTCATAACCTCCTAAGTCTGCTTTTTCTGATTTGACGAAGTACTTTAATACTTCATTGTAGGACCTGAAACATATGGGTAAGAAAACTTACCTAAGTTTTTTTCAATAATGTCTATCTAAATTCTAGGTATTATTAACTTAGGCATGAAAACTGATTAAAAACTAATAAATTTTACTAAAAGGTCTTTAATGTGTTTGTTTACGAAATCAGGTCTTAAGAGGGGTTCAAACTCATCGTGATTTTTGTACTCAAGCGACATCAGAAGGTCATTACTAATAAGAATTGTTAAAACTTATGATAGACTGTGATATGAATCCTAATGTTAGTACAGTACGTGATCAGCTATACGTTTAAGAAACAATGCATCAGTCAAAAATTCTGATTGTTTTGGATGATTAATTAATATTCAAACAACTGCAACTCTTATTTTTTAAAATTAATATCGCTCCAATAACCCAATATCGCTCACAGGACTGCTTATCTATCGATGTCGTGTAAGATTGCCGTATCAACATTTGTACCGACCAGTAGGACTGACGACCTGAAGAAGACAGCGGGAAACCATTGGATTCAGAGGACTGTGGACCGGGCGGAGTGGCGTCTATTAGGGGAGGCCTATGTCCAGTAGTTGACTACAGAGGCCTGATATTTCAGACCTTTTTTTGGAAAGGTAATGTAATGAAGGATGAATTTGGGTACCTACCATCCATAGTTCCCGTCGGCTGCGATCCGATCCCAGTCCTGGGGTCGGCCCCGTGTGTAGATCATATAGTTAATCACGCTGGTGCCTCCGACCGCCTTGCCTCTAGGCCAGAAACATCTCCCGTTTTGCATACCTGAAGTAAAATGGATATTTTTACGGTTAGCAAATCATCAGCAGCAGTTAGCGATCATGTGGTTCACGGTCATGATCTTGATGTAAGTAGGTGGTGGTGAGGCGTTGTTTATAACTAGAAGGTATCTCCAGCAGTCACATTTCTCTAACCGAAAGGCAAGATTTAATGAACGTGCTATTTTACGACGGGTTAAGAGGTGGCGAGGCTCCTTCACCTATAACTATTCAATTAATATAGAGATAGGAGATAGGTACTTAATACAAAAAACTAATTTGACGTCACCTTAATCTTAGGTTAGAACAAATCTGACGTGACGAAGATTAGGGAGATTAACCATGGGTACTAACGAGTACCAATATAAAGAAAATAGAATACGTACCAAGACAAACTCCTTGCTGGTGCTCCATATAGTAGTGCGATACGTAGTCCGTTGCCTGGAAGTACGGGGCTAGTGATGGTATGTCTGTGAGTAACATTTCTGGTTTCCCGGCTTCCAGCAGCATCACTGTGGTGTTCCTGTTCTTTGTCAGGCGCGATGCGAGGGTACAGCCCGCTGAACCGGCGCCGACTATCACGAAATCGTATTCTGGTAGAGGTGTTTGGAGACCTGGAATTTGTAGAGATAACGGTTTATTTATAAATGTTTTTATTTATTTATATTGTGTAGTGCTGATTTATAGAATTTTAATAAAGCTAACCCTACCTACTAGACCGGAAGCGATTGAAAAAGTTGAATAAATTATCTTTACATAAATTATTTATTACTTATCAGATGATGATGTAGCGGCGCGATACCTACAGTAATATGAGCGCGCGCCTCACATGAAATGCTGACCACGCATGACGACGCAAGCATCGAATGTAGTAAACAATAGAACACGTCACACGCGTCATACCGAACTGGCCAATCGGAAGACGTATCCTCAAACGCGCTATCAAAGTTCTTCAGAATCTCTGCATATATACAAATGGTCCGAAGTCAACATTCGGACCGCGGTCCCCAGGCAGTGACATCGCCTGGCGGGAGATCTCCCCTTTTCCTCCAAATTGGTGACCCCGACGTGATCAACCGACGTGATTGACGCCCTGCTGACGACATTTCAAGGGTTCCAGCACCTTCATCCACGAAGTTCCGTCCTGATGTCTCACCAGATGATATCCGTCTCAACCGACGTGATTGTCCACATCATTGGTGTTCCTCGAAGTATTTGACGTCCTTCAGCAAGTATAAGGAGTCATGGAGTCAAGCCAGCAAGCTAGGAGCATACTGTCCAGGTTCCACTAGCAGCCACAAAAAGCGCATTGGTTCCTGCAGCCTTCAACGCTCTAGTTCAGCGATCCGCAGCACGCAGCAGAGGTTTCTGGGTTTCCCTCACCGTGACTGCGCATGCATCGCACCATTCCGGCAGACGTGGCCGATGACGACACTGGCATATGAGAGTTACGACATCATTCCAATTGGAGGGGGAGTGATGTAGCGGCGCGATACCTACAGTAATATGAGCGCGCGCCTCACATGAAATGCTGACCACGCATGACGACGCAAGCATCGAATGTAGTAAACAATAGAACACGTCACACGCGTCATACCGAACTGGCCAATCGGAAGACGTATCCTCAAACGCGCTATCAAAGTTCTTCAGAATCTCTGCATATATACAAATGGTCCGAAGTCAACATTCGGACCGCGGTCCCCAGGCAGTGACATCGCCTGGCGGGAGATCTCCCCTTTTCCTCCAAAATGAGATTAAGCTTTTAGCGTTTTTTATACAACACTAGGCCCTATAGGCTGATTAGGTACGGTGGGGTTTTACGCGTTGTGGGCCAGCGCTGTCGGGGTTGCGGAATAATTCTAGCAAGTGTACCCGGGGCCCCGACAATTAAGTGTTGTGCGGAATACCGTGGGGTGTTAGCCGGTAGGAATCCGACATCACCACTGTTAGCCCGAACTCGACAGTAGGTATCCATGATGGATTTCCCCACGTAAAAGTGTGGTGGAGTATGACCCCATTCAGGGACCTGGAAAAGATTGCAGCTTTTTGTCATCAATATAATTTAAGCTACCTTTAAAGGGTGTGTCAGAATGAGAAGTTTGACGGAAATTGCAATGTCTCATCTCTCGTGCTCACATTTTGTGCTCGAATATTGTTTTTAAAAATATGCGCTTCGTATTTATGTGACACTTCAATTTAAGGTTCTGTACGCTTATTAAGGGATGTGAAAGTGAATTAATAATGTGCCAGGCAATTTATTCATTTATGACAATAGCTAGTATCTGTATGGTGTTGTGTAAGTAGTATGGGAGCCGAGCGGAAATTTATGGGTTCGATTCCTATAATTTTTTTTGAAATTTGTGGTTGGGTTTCTGATCTTCTCTTCTTTGTAACTTGTTTATGTATTGTTCTTATTTTATATTGATCTCCAGAGAATCTTTTTTAATGTTTATTTCTATTGAACTTAACTAATACTTGAATATGAAAATGTAAATATTTTATCAAATTTAGGTATAAAAAAATATAAACGTGAGCTACAGGAATCAATTAAGAAGCTATATCATTCTAATTACATCATTTTCATATATGGTATCGTGTTAGTTTTTATAACAGATTCCAGTTAAATTGTAAAAATAAGACATGCATACTTACCACAGAACAAATAATAAGGATAGAATGATAATGTACTGACATTAGTACTAGGACCGCGCGTGCCGGTTTTCACACAGTCATAAAATGTCACCTATTCAGCACACAATGAGAGTGATGCAATCATTGGCTAAAAAAGTTCTAGCAAAATTAGTCTATACTGACCTAATAATACGGTTAATTTCACTGTAATACACAAGCATGTGTTGCCAACTGTAATGAAAATTTGCACAATAAATTTTGTCAGTTCTAAGTACGACATTTTAAGCGTAGAAATTAAGTTCGTTTGTGTGCAAACATTTAAAAAACATGTTTCAGTATAAAAATCTTTGTATCGCAACACGTAATTGCGTTAAAACAGTTTTTCAAATTACTGTGCAAAAAATTTACGCTCCTGGCATCACTGGAATAGTGTTGTGTTGTTCACAGTTTGATATCGATAGTCAGGTCACTTGTTTGTACTGTTGGGTTAAGATATTAAAATGATTTATTTTATTTATTTATTTATACCATTTCGCAATTGAAGAAGAGTGTTGTTAAATCTATATACCTAAATAAAAATAATACGACTACCTAAAGTTTCGCAAGCGCCATCTCTTAGCAACGAGAAAAAAACAATACTAGAAAACTGCCCATTGTCAGTTTTCAAGTTTTGTTCTGTCTCATTATGTAGAATAAGGTGTAGTGGCATGTGGAGTAATAAACTAAAATAATAAAAAACAGCAGAGAAATATTTTATTGACCTTGGAAAATAATATATTTATTTAACAATTGACGTTTTGCCAGATTTGACTTTCGAGTCAGAAAATGCAATGCAATCAAAAAATGCAGTCTGACTTTCGATCACACTGCATTTTTTGATTAAATCAAAAAATGTAGTCTGATGAAAGTAAAACTAGCGACCCAAACTCAACGTGCAGATATCTGCCATATGAATATATAATCATTTGCCTATAGAGCTAAAAAAATTACCAATCAATAAATTCAAATAGTCTTTAAAACAGTGGCTGGTCAAGAAAGGTTACTATACGGTAAAATAATTTTTTGACGATAAAATGAAATAACAAATTATCTCAGGGAGGGCAGAGGCTACATTTACAATCCTGTAAAGCTGCCGACTTCTAGTGCTTCCTTGTGTTTATATCAGGGTATAATCAGAGAGAATGCACTATCAGGCTAAAGCTAAAGCTAAAATTAAAATTAAAATAAAATCAACAAATTCCCATTTGTATTTCATAATAATGCAAAAAAATAATAATCGACTCCACAGAATCAATATTGATATGACATACAATCGGAATTTTTTGGTATCGATCATTGCGTTCACTTTACTAACTTTTGGATTTTGACATTGTGTCCGAATTCAATTCTTGTAAGACAGACTACTGTAACAACGAACAAAACTACGTATCGATAAAATTATCGATAACATGCAAGCACTATGTCTAAGCCGGACACTGATAGCCGATAAAACATTTCGTGATTATGCCTTGATATACAGTTACTTTTCCAATATTATTACTTACCGATGAAATGAAATTCCTCCTTTTTCCAGGCTCACATTTTCACTACGCAAACGACACGTAATAATTGCACAACTCGGCATTTTTTCCTATTTCGCACCGGAGCTCAGACCGCCATGACACTGTGCAAAAACTGCGCGGGAGGTTTGAGCAATTTGACGTTCATATGCCCGTTTGCTCAAATCAGTGGCGCGCCGGCCCCGCCCACTTTATCGTTCTAACCTTTTTATATGTTCTGTGATACTTACCATCCGGAAACGTATATCTGTCTCGAAGAAAGTCGAAAAAATCTCCCGTGCTGTAGTCTCCAGCTTTGTAGTATACAGACGAAGTTTGCAGGATCATGTTTACTATGGGGTTCTCGAAGGACCACGGTAATCTTCCGTTCCTAGATCCACCCTCTGCAAAATCTTCAATAGTTTCAACTGTCGCTTCATTTTCCTGATCCGTATTCACATGGCCAATTAAAAATATTATTAGTGAAATTCTTAAACCTATCATTTTATTATCACTTAAAGCACGGCACTTTTTCCGGTATGTAGGAAGTGTCACGGCTCTGCCAGTCGTTGCGGCGGCCTGACTCGTTGTGTGATGGAATCTTTGCTGTCCACTCTGGTCTAGTTTAACACCTTCGTGATCCGATCTTTATGATCGTTATCGGAAGCGAATATTTTTAATTAATTTGTTTTATTTAATTTGCTCTTTTTCATACATACATATTTAGAGAACAGAATGAAGTGGTGATGTGTGTATGATAAAAGGTATTATTTCTGTAGGTAATTTTTATTATCCCTTAGGATGAACGTCATTTGTAGGGTTAACATATGAACGTTATTGTTAGTTTTAATAACTAAGGCGTTGTTAATGTTTCTTTTTATTAATTTTGCTCTTAACTTCAAAACCTTTTTAAATACAAAAGTATACATATAGTACACAAAGAAGAAAAACTACGAAAACCTTAGAAATTTTTAGTTTTAAGTAAAATTAAAAATAATTTTGATACCGATAAAGCCCCTTCCGTAGCTTTATATCAGTGTAAACTCTTTATAACGTTATCCTTTATAACGATAAACTCCCTATAATGTTGAAGTGAGCCCAACTTGGTTGGTTTGCGTTAAAACCCATATATTGAAACACTCTTTATAGCGATACACCATTCTCTATTACGAAGAAATGTGTTCATATTTTTGGACAGTAAATATTTATTATCGGTATTAAAATAAAAAGACTTTGAAGCTCCGAAACATCTGAGGTCGGTCTAGCTTTTGTTATACTTAATTGCCTTGAACACGTGCAGTATGACGCATTTTTTTCTCGGAAGTGATGGTCTTCGACCAAGCATACTCGGTACCTATCGTATTATCAGTTGTAAACCTACTTTGAAACTGTTAACATGGCCGATTGAAAACGTCAGACATACCTAGTTATCAGACTATATGTGTAAACAATAATTTATAAGCATTTATTATCTAAGACCTACATATAAAAAATTCTTGTTAATTTGGTTGTTTTTTTTGTTCACTCCATGTAACGAAAACTCTCTATAACGACAAAAATGCTCAGTCCCTTGAGTTTCGTTATAAAGAGTTTACACTGTAATTGGGTTTGTCATCTAGGTTCATCTATAGTTATAATAAATTTATTCATAGATACGAATGTTTGTGCCGGTTTATTTACTGGTTTAAAAGGTTTTTATTGGTTTGTTTTGTTTCTTGTTTAAATTTAAATTTTGACCCTCAGGCCATCGACCAGTCTTTCAAGTCAAGCGCGAATGCGAAAGATTCAATTAGCGATTCTTCTTTATTATGATTTAACAAAAAGTTCCGCTATAATGTCAATGAACTGCTTGAGTTGTTAATATAAAAAAGTATGATAAAAATAAAACAACAATTAGTAGTTGTATTTGATGGTGTGTTTGCTAATTTCTCTTTGAAAATTGCTTCCTTTCAGTATAAAAACATGTGTTTCCACTAAAAGAAATTACCTTTTAGATGAAAGTTTTGATTGAAGAAGAACTGAAAGAAGAAAGAAGAAAATACTTCTTGAAAATATGAAAGCCAAAAACATTCTTCTGAGTTTTATCTCAGAGTCTAGTTTACTATTTGGTAAGTGTGAGACTGAAGATAATATTCTTTGTTTTCATTACAGGGTTAATGTTTAAAGTCACGGACGCGCATACTATTAGAATTTTCTATTTAAACTTTACGATATAGGATTCTTTCTTAATTTTGCATCCATTTCTCTTAAGTTTTAGTTGCAGAAATGTTTAACCAGACTATAATTTTGTTTGAGACTATAATTTTGTTTGTATTTTAAATTTATTCAAACATGCAACATGGAAACATAACAGAAATGCAAACAAAAAGAACAAAAAAGAAACTTAAATAACCTTAATTAAATATAAAAAAACTCTTATAATAAAAATATTTCTTCTAAAGTGCCCATGTGAGGCATCGTTCCCAAAACGCTGGCGGCATTTCCACGCTGAACACACAGGCTCAGCCTTTGAGTTAAGTAGCCGCCAGCCCTTGGGTCACCAGAGGCAAGAACCAACTTGGTCGACATTTCCGACATAAACTTTTTCATGTCGTAAGACCACGGACCCATAGTCTCTACAGCAAACGCCACAAATATCGTATAATATAATTTTCTGATAAATTACTGACCGACATCACCTCTGTCAACCCCAACCTGACAGTGGATACGTGAGATGAATATCTCAACGATAAAATTGGGCTGTAGTTTCTTGGACGCTACTTATTGTACTATACAAAATTTGACACGCTACTTATTATATTATACAAAATTCTTAAGTCCTTGCATTTAACGCATAACAGTTAAAGTGCAGCAGTTATGCTTAATGCTAGCTTGTCTTGTACGTGACGCAGTGCACATAATTGCAGTAAAAGGTTACTGCATGTCAAAGTTATCTCTTAAGTTATTCAAGGAAGTACAAAAATACGTAAAGGTTAATTGCTTGAAACTGAGGTAAAATATGAAATAAAAAAAATAAAAAATCATGTTAATAAGTATTATGTCGCTAATTTTTGTTGTTTTTATGAGTGTTGTTGATTAAATTGAGGGGCCCACCTCTACCTATCACCTCAGGCTTTATAGTGTTAATATAATAATGATAAATAGTGTACGATTAAACATATAAGGTCCTTAATAATCACAGTCAACTTAAGCTTGATAAGTTAACGAAACAATATTTCAAGATTAAAACAAATCCATTTAAAAGTAAACAATATATTAATTTATTTCACTTAGTAACATATGTCTAACAAAATAAGTAAAATAAATATTCAAAAATAAAAATTATTTTTAAAATACTGTAACTACACGTCAGTCTTCAAGTATTGGTAGGTATGTATTATTTACAAAATTAAGGAATCGTCTGTTACATAGAGGTTATAAAAAAATTAAATGAAAAAAGATTGCATGATGAACCCATCATGCAAATAATCTATAACCCTAAACTAACCAGTTAAGGGTCAATTCACATGGTTGATCAATTCATTCACATTTTTAGGCATACAAATAAAAAACAATCTATAATTTATTTTATATTATCCCATGCAGCCTTTATCATATCCGCAGCCTTTTCACCAATCATCACAGCTGGTGCATGGGTGTGCGCTGACACAGGGTTAGGGATGACACTCGAATCCACCACGCGGAGCCGACTCACCCCGTACACTCGCAACTCAGGGTCGACGACGGCATACGAGTCATTTGCGGGACCCATCCGACACGTTGACACTTGGTGATGTAACGTTGCTGTTATGGTTCTCACCGCACATTCCCAGTACGCGTCCGAGTCGAAGGGCAGCTTGCGGCAGGTTCTATACTTCGCCGGGTACACCCTCGCTCCCAATTGCTGAAACGCTTCGGTGCTCGCAAGAGCCTGTATGAATCGGATGGCTCCGACGAACGTTGCCGTATCTGACGGGTCCTTTAAGTAGTTTCCATACATGCGCGGATGACTAAAGGGGTTGCTATCCTTCAACTCTAAGTATCCAAAAGATTTTGGATGTAACAGCATCGGGAAAGCAGTCCAGGTTTCTGTATTATCTATCGCGCCGTACGCCTCATCGAACAACTCCTCGGAAATCATCATACCTCTTCTCACAGCTTTACTACCAGAAGGTCCACCATCTGATAGTAAAGAACCACCAATGCTGATTAACTCAATGTCTGGTCGTCTTTCAAACCTGTTTGATAACGGTGTTTTAATGTAACCTATAGCATCCACTGCTCCTGGAGTGGATCCTGGCGAGTCGCTAAATTGCAGGTATTGTAAAACACTTCTCAAATTAGCAACTCTGCTCTCAATTATACTTAATCCAGTCGTGTTGAGGGTAAAAACGAGCCCAGGAAAAGTTATATGATCGTATAGTCTTTGACCCACGGGTAAATCCTGTATGACAGGAATTTTATGTTTTTTAAGTTGCTCCGCCGGACCTATGCCCGATAGCATCAGGAGTTGTGGCGATGCTATGGGCCCAGCAGACAGTATTACTTCCCTTCGGGCTCTGACTTCGTATTTGACACGATTACGTATGTATTGCACCCCGTAAGCAGTCTTCGTTCCTTTCTCAATAAGTATTTTTGTGGCTCTTGTCAGTGGCAAAATGTGAAGATTTGATCTGTTTTTGATGCCGTGCAAAAAAGCTTTTGCAGCGCTTAGTCTCCTGCCGCCGATTGTGTTTGTTTGAACGTATCCAAAACTTAATTGTTCTGGAGCATTGTAGTCACCAGTTGGATATCCTAAAATTCTTCCAGCTTCCAAGAATGTTTCAGCTAGAGGCGTTCTGAAATTAGGCATTATTCATCAGACATCATTGTTAGATACTGTTTTATAACTAAGCATGAGGGCAAGTGAGCTATACAGCTATACAGGACGATAAAATTTAGTGATTTTGATAGATAATGATCCCCCTATTAGGTACTAGTTTTAAGTTGGTCCACTGATTACGGGACACCTTCTATAATGAAATGAGAGTCTTTTAAGTATTCAAAGTTAATACAGATAGTCAATTTACCTTCTAGGACCAAATTCAATGTTCATTTCTCCAGCTCGTCCATGATACGGTGAATACTCAAATCCTTTTAAATTTGAGCGTTCAGACTTTTTGTAGTACTTCAAAACATCTTCGTAAGACCTGTAAGAAGGAGTTGTAAAGTAAAATTATAGCCATAAGTTAAAGGCCCGTCTGTTGCAATTGTTGAAACCAACTGTGGTGACTTCAGCCACTCGTCAATAGATCAATAGGCACCACACGATCCTGAAACGCCATAGAAGCTTTTCATGTTGTAATCGGTGCACGGCCGCTCACCAGGCATGTTTACTTAGCCTGGTGGGAGATCTCCCTAGGGATGCGACTTTTTTGGGCTCGATCCGATACTGCGGAACGATACGGATCGTAACGTCTCGATCCGATCCACGGATCGGATCGTGTACTTTCGATCCGATATCCAAAAGATCGATCCAATAAATTTCATAACAAAAGAAATATTATTGTAGGTATATTTTTATAATGTAATTTTTTTTAATAAAAATTACTCCCTGTCGAAGATACTCACGATATTGCAATATTTCCTATAGATAATAAACACGCGCTTGTCGTTTCTATCGTGTCATCTTTCTACCCACCGTAGCCACCAATGGTAAAGATGTATAAAGTATCGACATTTTGTTTTGATATTTGTAATATAAACAATCTTAAATTGTTTAAATGTTGAATAAATAAATAAATAAATCTTAACTACTAATTACTTACTAACTACTAATTACTTTGGTCAGTCTGAGTGACCGCCCAATAGTATCATACCTACATTATATTATGTGAAATCCACAAAGTTTGGATCGTCGATCCGATACTTGTAGTGTTGTATCGATCAGCATTCGAATGACGAAACGTATGGTTTCGATTCGATCCTAATATCGACTGGATCGTATGCCCTTGATTGGATCGGATCGTCGCATCCCTACATCTCCCTTTGACAAACTGGTGACCCCGGACGAGAATAGGTACGTCCTGTCCGGAAGAAAATGAAATCAGCTCCCTTACCCCTGATTGATGAACAGCAACAACGCCCAGCAGCATCCTCAGCTGAGCAGGTTCACCGCAGGTCAATAACACAACGGCGACGTTGACCTACGCTTCCTGAGCCTGTTTCAGCTGCACCTTCGGCACGAATAGACATTTGGTGACGCTTTAGAATTTAACTTCATGACAAAATACCTACCATCCATAGTTGCCGTTAGCTTCGATTTCGTTCCAATCTTCGGGGTGTCCTCTCGTGTATATCATGTAGTTGATCACACTGGTGCCGCCAACAGCTCTTCCTCTTGGCCAGTAGCACCTTTTGTTGATCATACCTGAAACAATATTTTTTGTAGGCTTAATTGTTTTATTTTATACTTCTATAATGTAGTGAAGAAACCTTTCTTCACAAATGGTTTCCTTCATCGATACAGAAGAAGACATTATTTTAAGTGCACATAAAATAGTTATCCCGGACCTCACGTGTAAGAGACTGAATTCTTAGCTACTGGGCTATCGCTACCTGATGATGAATGATAATAATGAACTACCCATGCACACGTCTTCTTGAGGTTCCATGTAGTATGGCCAGGCGTAGTCTGTTCTTTGGAAGAATGGTGCTATGGCCGGTATGTCTGACGTCAACATTTCTGGCTTGCCAACTTCTATAACTAAGACATTGACGTTCGGATCTTCTGATAAGCGGGCAGCTAACACGCAGCCAGCAGAACCGGCTCCAATGATGACGTAGTCGTATTCTGAAAATGGTTCCTTGAGACCTGTAAAGTAACATGAGCTTTGATTACTTTTTTTATAGGTAATATCTTTAAAGGTTTATATCTTTTTTATAGGTAATTATAATTGCGTTGGCCCGAAAAGCTTGTTTACAATTGGGAACAAGCCCATTTATATCAGGAATTGGTTTTAGCGTGCTTTTGCAATTCGAAGTAAGTAGGTAGTATTAACTGCTGTAGTGCTTACGATATAAGTGAAAGATGAAATAAATGGTGAAACCGAAAGCTGTGTCGGTGTGTGAAGTCGGTTGCTATACCTAACGTTTAGGCTATTTTGATAAGTTAAGGAGTTCCATCACATATACGTCGTATATTATACTTATACTATTATATTTTTATCGATCCTTAATTTTATTGTCTAGAATCTATTGGAGTCTCACTGTAGGGTCGGATCTCACAATTAGAAGGCATTGGTCCACCATGCTGGCCTTAGGTTGGTGGACTTCGCACGCTTAAGAACATTATGGAAAACTATCAGTCATGTAGGTTTTCTCACGATGTTTTCCTTCACTGTACCTAAAGCAGGTGATATTTATCTTTTTCATAACGGACATAACTGAAATCATTGGTGTGTCACTGGGTTTCGAAACCGGACCTTTCGAATGAGCCTACTGTTCATAGGCCACTCGGCTATCATTTCTCACCGACCATTTATAAGGATGTTAATTTTCAAAATAATTTGACGTTTTAAAGAGGTTCAAAATTGTGTTTAAAGATTTCGTTACAATTTAAATACAATGACATGGATAGGCGAAGGTAATATAATTCTCTTACCATCAGGTAAAGGATAGCTGTCCCTCAGTATGTCGAAGAGATCTGTTGGTGTAGTAGGAACATAGTTGATGGCAACCGATTTTCTGATCAAATCCATTATGGGAGTCTGAATATACGATTGAGCAGGATATTCAATTCTTTGGCTATCGACGTGTAGCATTTTTGAATTGAAAACACATTGAAAATATATAAAAACTAGCCATTTGATAGACATTTTATGCATTTGATTTGATACCAGTAGCTGCTGAAATGTAGAATGAGTAAAAATTTATTAGAAAGTAAGCTGGGGTAGGTAAATTAATTAGCAAATAGCTAACCTTTAGTTTAAATAGCAGTAGAACGCAAATAACGTTGCGTAGTAGGTACATTTGTACTAGTAAAATTATATTTATTTATTTATTAATTATTATACCTGTCGGAGAAGGATTCAAGCCAAGTTGATTACTGGCCATACAATGCGAGAATGTTTAGAACCTTATTTTGAACTTGTTTTAAAAAAAAAAGAGTAATCTGTCAAAATCTTGTTTGTAATGTCATTGATTGTCAATAGATTTTCTACTACATCTTGTTGTTGTATTGTGAATTGTGATAATTATTGTAATCGAATGTTTACGAAATAGGAAAGTAGAGGATAACTCAGAGCGTGGTCGGTACACGTTCTAGTTCGCCATGTATTGTGTGGAGTTGTTGGAGATTCGAGGGATTATGGGGTCGTGGTGGACTAGTTGTGAGTTAAGGTTCTGGTGGAGTAAGAACGGTGTCACGAACTCGCTGCTCTTTCTCAAGAGTTTGAGGCCATCCATGTAGATGTTAAACTAACTTGTACGTGTGTGAATATTGTGATACCTTGAATAAATACTGTGTAAACCTGAAGTAGTAGTACTTTGTTTGTGCTTGCATTATACCCAAATGACGCCCACTGCTGAACATGTAACCACTAATGATGATGTCGAGTAGAAATGGTCTTTCTCCGACATACCTATATAAAAACAAAGGTACAAAAGGTGGACTTAATGCTAATTTTAGCATTCTCTGCCAGTCTACCTTTGGGCTAAGCAGAAATGAAAGTAGGCCTAATAGTATAGTAGATAGTAATAATACCTATTAATAAATAAATAAAGAGAGGTACAGTCAGTCTTTGTAGCTTGCTCAATGCTCCTTATGAGGGAAAATATGATTCACAGCAGATTATGTGGGTTACAGTAGTTACCATCAACGGATCGTGTACAGCCACTCATACGGGCTTTGAGTTATCGCGGCCGGTGTTTCCGTAAGCGCCTTCTAAACGCTCACCTTTAACCCCCCAAAGAGGAGCGGGCTCCAACAGCGGGCCAACGCCGAAGGGGTTTAGGGTTATGGAAAATTCAAAAGTTTACACGAGGTCCCGGCACCCAAGCATTATTCTGAACATTGGTGATGATACAGTTCCGCTTAACCCGTTTCGGCCCAATCCGTCATTGGGCATCCATGAAGTGATTTCCACGGAAAGATAAAAAAATAGAACTCCCCAAGTAACCCGGAATCATCCGAACCGAACTTGAACTAGAACCGAATTGGAAGCTCCGAAAACCTTAATAAATTTGCATGCGTTACTAAAATGAATTATGTAAATTGAATATCATAAACCACTCGGCCATCTTAATACAAATAAAAGTTGAAAATGAATAAATCCACTTACAAGTGAAATATACCTAAAATCGGTAATTGAACGCGTTTGACTGAGTATGTAATATGTAATTAATATCTATAAAATGAGAAGTTATAATTTTTTAAGCGATAGTTAAAACAATATTATTATTTCTAACAATCTTTGAGCAGCTGACATTGTAGGGGTAAGGAGACCGTCTATTAAATATGCCTATTTAGATTGGCTGGCATTCACTTGATCGTAGTTATATTAGGATACATTTAAATTTACATTCAAATTTCGAAACATATTATGCCCACCTATTGGTTAGGGACACGTTATGACCTTACTTAGTTACAATAACTCGTTGTTTTATTCCACGAAGGCTGGCACGGTTTTCATGTACCTATTAAACTCCTATAGATACTCGCTCTCTTGTGCGTACTTACACACGAAAGCTTACGTGTAAAAATGTGTATTAAACGCACACCGTTAGGACAAACCCGCCTTATTCGCGTTAGCACACCTCAGCCGCGAAATTGAAGTAGCGAACCGCTGAAGTTTTGCCACCGTTTGTGCGTTGTAAGACGGGCGAAACATTCGCGAAACTGCCTGTTCTAACGCGTTCATTGGCTATAATTCTGTCTCTTCTCCGCGGAGAATCGCGCGATCAACGTAGACGCCGCTAACATATCCGCTTGCGTACCGCCATTTAGTTCAGTTCCGTTTCGCATTTCGCGTTTTCGCAGCGGAGGTGTGCTACCAGCGTTAGAATATAAAACAACCATTATTAAAACTTTAATTTCATTCAACTCTTAGGTATTAGACCGGAGAGAATAATTTGCGATAGCTAAGATATGAACTGTGATTTACTTAAAATATCCATTAATTTTTTTCCACGAAGCACTTAAAAAAACTTATTATTATTTAAATGATTAAGAATGCTTATAACATTGGTTGCGACCTCTGCGACTTTGAACGACAGTCGCTTAAACCACACATTGCTACTAAAACTTATTATGTATGTAATATGATATGTCATACTATGCCTTTCTAATAGAAATTCATGGTTTAGGTTTTATATGACGTAGCCTTAATCCAAGGTGCCATAAGAAGGTGTCATTTGCAACCTATTAGTGGCCCAAAGTAGGGTCGAATTACCTTCTCTCCTCATGTCAATGAGAAGGACGTAGGCCTTAGTTCGGCACGCTGGCTTATGGCAATTTGGCAGACTTCAACATCAAAATGTAGGTTAGTTATATTGTCAATATTGTAGAAAGCCCAAGGGAAGGTAACTTGGAAAAACCCCACAGATCATACAGGAACTTGCTTAAGGATTGATTAGAAATTGCATTTTCCGGCGAACAACTCAGGTTCCATCATCTAAAACTGGTTGATTAAGATGATTGCTACTACCAGTTCATGTGGCGTGTATCCAATTATCCATAGTTTCTTGCAGGTGCCAATGTTTTATGTAATGTATGCCTTTAAATACGCATCCTTTTGGTACCTTTTAGAAGTAAAAGGGAACTGGAGGGCTTCGTGGGGCTAATTGAATCTATTTACTTTCTATAATCCACTAAAAAGCGCCCTTATGTACTTGGAAGGAAATTTAGCAGACATTATAAGGAGCTTTTAAATGAAATAAAGTTGAAGCTTTTGACGTTTCTACTGTGTTTTAACGTAATTATAGCACAAAGTCCACTTCACCATCCCCTCCTATACACTCTCCGTTATCATTGTAGGAACATCAAAAGGCGTGTACTCACCTCGTCCAGTCAATGCACTCTCCGGTATTTCCTTAAACCTTAATCGGAACCTGACCGGTATTAGATTTAACGCAATCAGCAGTGCCCCACGTTCTATCTACACAACCGTCACACCGTAACACTTGCGGTTCGAGTGAACACGAGCTTGATATGAAAAATTCAAAAACAATTTTGTAATCCGAGAAGTGTAACACTCAGTGTAGCCAGTATGACCATGCTGGCTTTCGCCTTGATATTAAATTCCTGTCGATAGTACTTCAACGCTTTCTGTGCGACGCGTCAACTTGAATAATTTAAAGACATAATAAAATACTACAAAAATATACTTCTAATGATTGAAATACAATAAATATACGAGTATATTAATAACAATATAGGATTATTCCTATGCTTATTCCTATGATTATTTCTTCACTTCGAATAATTTCTGCATGCCCTACCTATGCCAATGACCTACTTAAACTAAAAATAAATAACCTTTTTAACTTCGCCGAATTAAGACATAATTTTAATATTCAGCAGAAGCAGTCAGGCGTGTTTTGCTACTTTGCGGAGCATAGGCCGATCTCTCATTGATACTTTTTGTCACTCGGCCCGACAATGCCTCGCGCATCAACTTACAGAGTTTCGTATCGAGCTGCCTGATATGATTCTAATGACTGACGTTAACTATAAGAATACTTTGACGACATTGTTCTTGCTCACGTTCTTTTCTTTGCAACGTTTGTTTGCGATCGTAAACGCTACTTCAATACTTCATGCGAAAGTTCAACTAAAGTGAATAGTTCCTAATTAATTCATGAGTTCAATCCAATGAGAGGTATAAAACTAGTTATAATTATTTAAAAACAATACTGCATGATTGTTAACTTTATAATATTTTTATAATAATGGATCAAGATGGATCTAACGACACCTTTCAAGCTAAAATCCATGAAGCCGCGTGCCAAAGAAAACTCCTAGCGTGATAAAAAATATGAGTCACGAAATTGTAGCTGCAAACATTTTAACATCGGCTTTTATCAAGGAAATGGGCAAAAAATAATTCTGTTTTTTACTCAAATACTATACAACTTTCCAAGTTACCACATGTGCTCAATAGTGAGCATGCGCCTGTAGATTTTTAATAGCATGTTTGGGGTTGTTGTCTTTACTGTCTCATTATTTACCAATCATTTATCGCCAAAGTAATTTTCGTGTATTAAAATGATATGGAGGAATAGAATCCATTTTGGCGCATCTTGAGTGATAATATTTTATTATTTCTATTGGAATTGGTAGCAAACGGGCCTGCATGCAGGCCAAAGTAGCGTGGTGACTGCAGCCTACGGACACCCACGTCCTTTGGCCTGCATGCATGCCCGTTTGCTACCAATTCCAATGCTAGATAGCTTACTTATATCAACGAATAAGTATATCTACGAATAACGGCACATTGCTTCAATAATATTGTAGGCGCAAATCGGCGGTTGTAGTAAATAGACGGATGAATCACTCAACGGAGTCCTATACTTAAACGGCCAATTCTTGCAATTCATTTGTTTTTTTTTTTGTAGGTATGGCATTGATTTATCCGAGACGGTTCAAACGATTTTGACATTTTTTGTATTTAGATAGTTAATTAGTGTTTTTTTATCTCTTATTAAATCTTTTTTGTATTTAAGTCCATTTTTACATAGAAAAAGATTTTTTTATATAATTTAATACAATAATAAAATTTTAAGCTACTCAACAACAGATGGCGCTGCTTCACAATGTCACAAACAGATGCCGCTACCAAAGATTTATGTCAAGATAGAATGTCATAATATTTAAAATGAGATAACTCTTAAAATTAGCGTCTTAACGTCTTACCTACATATTTTTGCCAGTGTAATTTTCTTTCTATGATGTGTCTTTCTCTTGGGCCTCTTTCGATTTTTAAAGACGCTAAAAAAGTTGAGTCTATTTATACTAATATAACATAAATTAATTATTTTATTTTTAAATTAATATATTATAAATACAAATAATATTATTTTAAAGTACATTTTTGTACCTAAGACATTTATTTAAATAAGTTAAAATGACATCTAATAAGGGTAGGTATGGTAAAAAATATCAGACAATTTATTAAAAAATTTATTTGCATTATTGTTTTCATCAAATAGAAACTCTTACCCATACCTTATAAACAATTAGCTATTACACGGTTACACCGCATCCGTTATACATTTCGACCTTAATAAATTGGTCTTCAATATTTAATCTTAAAAATCATCAAAATTTACTAAATTACCTAGGCCAATTTAAGTCCCGACAAGGATTATTTTAGGCGCATTTAACTATTTATTTATCCTATTTTAGCATCTGCACTTGCATTAAAAATATACATAATACTGCAAGGCTTATTTAATAATACTTTTATGACTTTGTTACATTACAATTGTAGCGCTTCAAGAATGCTTTCAATGTTAGAAAATGTCAATAAAATTCCTGTAATACTTGTTAGTCGACTATATCTATGTATAAAAAATCTATAAATCGCTAATGTTGAATAAGTTTCATATAAATACACCTGTTTTCATATCTTTAGTAATCATAAAGGAACGCCAAAAATATACCTTACCGGGATCCTGTCACAACTTAAAATAAATATTGCGCAGTAAAATTAATGTACTTTATTAAGTAAATTAATTTCACTGCGTAATGATAAGAATTAGCGGTGGTATTATAGGTGTATAGGCTTTAGGAATAAATATAATAATGTTGACCATTAAACGTTAATATTTAATAAATCATAATACTAAACGAAGACAAAAGTTGGAATATTTTTCCAACATGTCCATCCAACACGCAAATGCATGCATTTTAATTTATCAAATAAATTAAGGCATTCTTATCAATTTTTTCACTCTGCCATTTGACATTTTTCCAACTTGATCCTAAATCCTCTAAAATAAACAATATTTTTTCAACTATTTCCATGTTGGTTTTTTCTTTTACATACTCATTATTAATAGTACAAAGGCACGTAGTTGAATAAAATTTTGCATTTTAATTGTTTTGATTGAAATTGAAATTTTTTATAACACGTAAATTATAATGTTACGAAAAGTCTATTGCCAATTTAACATTGAAAATTTTTAGTACTAAATATAATCATTTTTTTTGTACTAATATAATATTGCACTAAAATAATTGTACTTACTAATAAATACAATTGTTTATAAATAAAGATTTCGTAATGCTTTATAAATTTTGAATGATGAAACTTGTTTCACACTAATAACGAAGTGTGAACATTAAAAATGGTTTAGGCAAACAGAGAGCTTTATTGATTCTGTTTTACAAAATTAATATACCTATGAATATACCAGTTTTATTTTACCTATGTATGTTGTTTTAAAACATTTAAATAAATTCAAAATTAACGTTGCTTTACAAATCTAATACCATTTAAAACCAAATTGTTAGAATACCTTACCTACTATATTATTATATAAATTTACATCACAGTCTTGCTTATATTTAAAAGTTAAAGTGATTCGTTCACTTTTTACCCCAATCTTCTTTAATCATGTCAGCTCCCTTCTCAGCTATCATATAAACAGGGGCGTTTGTATGACTGGACACTATTTCCGGCATTACACTTGCGTCGATTACTCTTAATTTACTTATTCCATGAACTTTCAGTCTTGGATCAACAACCGCAGAAGGATCCTCTTGCACACCCATTTTACAAGTACCACTTTGATGGTATATTGTAAAAGTAAACATCTGTGCTTGGCAAGCAAAATATGCATCACTTCCAAATGGCCCATATTTTAAACAGTCTGCTATAGGGACGTCGTATATTTTGGTACCTAATTTCTTTAATGATGGTTGTCTTGAAATTTCTACGGCTACTTTAATACCTTCTACTATTTTTTTCAAATCCTCAGAATATTCAAAGTAATTGGGTATCAATGTTGGATGTACCTTGGGGCTTCTGCTTTGGAGTAACACTCTTCCCTTTGATTTAGGTCGCATTAACATTGGAAAAACCATGAATGTATCGGATTTTCCCATAGCTCCATAGGTATCAGAGTATATTTGTTCATCAAAGCCAAAGTTTCGTGGTAATAATGGATCAGCATTGAGACCTCCTCCTATAAATAATAATTCCATATCTGGCCATCCCGTTGAATTGAACTTGTCCTTTAATTCCATAAAGATGAGAGCTTCACATCCTCCGGGCACGGACAATGGACCTTTATGTGATTTCATCCATTTAAATACCACGTCTAAATGATTTAATATAAACTCCGTACTGAGTGACATGTTCTGTTGCCTAACCATGAATTGTAGTCCACCAGCAGCAATGTGATCCATTAGATTGTAACCTACTGATAGATCTTTAATAACAGGTATATTCATCTCTTCCAAGTGTTTTCTTGGTCCAATACCGGATAACATAAGTATTTGAGGCGAATTGATTGCACCTGCTGAAAGTATAACTTCTTTCTTCGCTAAAATCTTATATTTTCGTCCATGTTTTTCTAATTCTACGCCTATGACTTTGGTTTTCGTTTCGTCAAAAAGAAGTTTAGTGACCATGCTGTTTTTTGTTAAATGGAGATTATTTCTTTTGTTAATTGGATGTAAATAAGCTCTACTTGCACTGTGACGTGTACCGTTTTTCATGGAAAGTTGTAAGAACGAAACGCCTGATGGGTTAGCTCCATTGTAGTCCCCGTATTTGAAACCCATTTCTTGTGCTCCTTTTACCCAAGCTTTTCCCTTTGTCGTACGGAACGGGGCATGTTCAACGTTAAGGTAGCCTTTGTGTCCATGATATTTGGGGTCATCAAAAGAGGGTATATTGAAATTTTCTACCTTTTTGAAATACGGCAATACGTCATTATATCCCCAACCTTCATTGCCCATGTTCTTCCAATTGTCATAATCCTGTTGTGCTCCTCTTGTGTATATCATGTAATTGAGTACACTGGAGCCTCCGACGACTTTTCCTCTGGGCCAATTGCACTGTTGATTTTCGAAACCTGCGCAGTATTTTTCGGACGGCTTCGTTTTGTACCTCCAATTGGCGGGTGTGAATTGTAAGTAGTTAGCGAGAAGAGGTATATCCATCACAAAGTTTTCATTAACTCCAGCTTCGATCAGTAGAACTTTCCACTCTGGAATCTCTGTTAATCGATTCGCGAGTACGCAACCAGCTGTACCCGCGCCTACTATGATGAAGTCATATTCGGAGAGCAAGCTCGGCTGGTCGGGTGGTTCGTTGTCGAGTTGTCGTGTGCCTTCTTGGAGGAAATGCATGAAAGATGAAATGGGACTTGCGAACTGCGTCTCTGTGTGTATGATGAAACTGAAAAACAGCAACGCCGCCGCCGCCACTGCCGGCGTTCGGTGCTGGCTCTTCATCTGAAACGGAAATTAGAGTCTGGTTAATTCTTAAATCTTTACCGTGTTAAATCGTATATTTTTAGTTGGACCCTAAACATTTGATTAATTGGAACCATATTCACATCGTTCAGATTCGTAAGGTTTCATGTTGAGTTGGTTGTAAGGTTTAAAGTCATATAATTATTTCTATTATTTACAAAGGTTTTAGGTATGGATCATTAAATATTTTCAGAAACAAAAGAATTCTAAGCAGACTTTTACAGGCCAATATTTTATCAGCGATTAATAAATTATGTCAGTGACTCAATATAAATATGCCTTGATCAATATACACTATTTATGACAAAGCTAAATTAAATATTTAACTTTGTCATAAATAGATAAAAGATAATGTTTTATCCTTTTAACTAACCATTACTTCTAACATCACCAAAGTCACCAAAGTTACTTATACGATTTTAAAAAACTAGTGTCTTGTAGTTAAACAGGTGTCTAATAACAAATATAATAAAGTGAATGTTATAATTTTGACAGATTTTTAATTTGTCAAAATTATAGTTAAGCCTCTGAGTAATTTTGCTTTACCTTCTCTCTCAATGACGCTGTTAATTAAATTGCAGTAATAAGCAATAAAAATCAGTATAATCTAGAGTAGTGGTTTCTACCCCCACCATCGTACCTACTGTGCATGTTCTTCACCACTATTTTAGTCCTAATGATTAGCATGGATGATCTAAATCGAAATTCAGTAATAGGAAAATTCACTTACACTTACTTAATACTCGTAGTTACGTCTATTATGTTATAGTATGAAGCATTTCATAGAATCATGGGCAGTCACGAGACTTTGTAAAATGCTATAATGTTATAATTAATATAAAATGTATTATTAATATATACGTAATAACATATTCTTCTAAATGACCATGTCCAAACTGGGAGATTTACTCACGATATAAAATAACCTTTTGGACGTCCGTTCGTGACTAGAGTTTATTTGCAAGATAATTCATTACCCAGGTCTTTTCTTGCGGAAAATTGTGTACTTAACTAACTGTGAATATAGTAGGTACTCACAACAGATTGTTAGAAGCAAAATAATGCCTACTATTATTTTGTTACGCATACAAAAACATTTTTCCGTCTACAAGGTCAGGCGATACCAGAGTTCCTCAAACTTTCTCTATTATCGTAAGGTATTGCCTGATTGTAATGCAATTATTAGCTGCAATTGTATAATTGTAAGTTGTACGTGTAGCATAAAAAAACCTATGTTAATACCTACATAATTGGGATTTAGGCTCTCAGAATCAATTGAGACATTTTCATTGAACTCTTAAAAACGCGAATCGTGGTACGAAGAACGCGACTTATGACGTCATCGATATTTCAAATTAACTGAGTTATTGTTTTCGCAGGTACTTAAGGTACCTTATAATATTTTTTTTAAGGAAATTGTAAATTGACCGGTAAAGGTAATTTTTAGTGGTCCGTTTGCCTATTTGCTTGGCTTTATTTATATAAAACGAGCGGGATGAAAAATTATTAAATTACTAAAATGACTAATAAAACATAGGGGTTGTTGATAAGGATAAAAATTTATTGATGTCACATTATTGAAAATAAAAATGTTAGGTGTGGATAACTCACTTAGGAGTATGAAAAATAGACGGTAGCCGATTCTCAGATCTACTGAATATGCATATAAAATTTCATAAAAATCGGTGAAGACGTTTTGGAGGAATGGTTATTCTAAATCTTGTAAACTTCATTTCATTGTAGAAAAAATATTTTTGTTGCTCCATGTCTAAACCCATCGAAAAACGTTAGAACGCTTAGAACCTAAAGTATTATTTAAACTAATTTTGCAATTTAAAAAAATGGGTATTAAGTCCAGGAAGATGTTAATATGTAAGTAGTTTTTTGCAGTGAAACTACGCCAATGCATAATATTACAGATAAAATTAATATTATAATAAAATATATTAAAGTTTAAAGCCTTCGTAAAACCTTTATATTTTTAAAAGTTTAACAATAATTTTTGGATTCAGTTACCTACTTTGTTTAAATGGAAATATCTTCGCTGGCTGGGATCATACAATTATTATTAACGTTGTCTAAAATATTCCTAAGACAAAAATTTGCTTTTAAAGAAGATTATGTTTCGCTAGCAGACACCGTACTATTACTGTCGCATACAATTTGAAAATTTTCGTTTGCTGTAACCCATAAGTAAACAACTACAGGTTCGGATCTCCTTCCACCACGAGAAACACCACTGAGTCCATCCCGGCAATTACCTGCGGTTTGGTGGGGTTCACAGTCCTGCATGAGAACATTGTGTAGAACTCTCAGGCGTTCAGGTTTTTACATTTTTTTCCTTTACCATTACAGCAGGTCACATCATTTAATAACAGAAATGTCACGGTGGCACGCACTGGGATTCGAACACAGGCCTCTCGAGTATGAGACCTATTGCTAAAGACACTGGGCTATCACAGCTCCTTTTACCTTTATTTTGTACTTAATTGTTTCCAGTTAATTATTTATAGTTTTATTTCGTCATTTAATGTGATGTTTATTTGGTTTTTAATGTGGAAAATATTTAAGCTATCGTTATTATGCCATTAATATCAACATTTCTTCGTTTTATCTCGAAACTTTCCTGTTCTCATATTTGCAATGCTATTAATTATTAATAAATAAATGCAATTTTAATGGGCCTGTTCGTTGACTAGTTTATTGGGTTAAAGTGTTAAACAATTAATTAAATTAAAAAGGTAATGGTTGAAATTTAAAGTTAACAATTTTGTTTAAATTTTAACAACCTCTTTGAAACATAGATTATTTTGGTGACTGCGTTCCATAAACTAGTCTAAATTCTAACTATTGTTTAGTGAAAATGATTTTTAAAACACGTGATATATTTATAAATCGTTCGGTTTAACTCGAAACAATGAATAAAAGCTACATTATAACATACTTACATATTTAAACATGTGGAAACTATAAATTTCCACTTAAAAATACCATTAGTAGAACATTATCCTCAATTTGGATTTCGTTAATAATTCATTCTCTTCGTATATATATTTCGATCGGTTTGTACTAATCATTCATTATAAAATATTTTTGTCTGCGATTTTAGCGTGGACTGTAATTTGGAATAGAGATATTCCTCCCCTTTCTTAAAAAAACTCTTTTAAAGAATAATTAATTAATTTGTTACGTTCCTTTTGTATGTCCAATAATAATAATAAATAATCGACTATTCGCTAAAAGAGCTATTCCGGGAAACTATTGCAACTGGCACATATCGCGAATCAAATACTTTACTTTGAATTACAAATTACATAGGTTTTCCTTATACCGCGTGACAATGAATTTAAAAATATTATTTTGGAACAATGTAAGATTGAAGATTAGACAACTTAAATTTAAAAATCCGAACATTTAAAAACATTTAAAAATTATTACAGTAAAAAAAAACCTTATCACATTTGAGATTATAAAAACTATTCATCCTAATTCTTTCTGCCGCATTCATTTATGTTTTATCATTTAGGCTTTACTTTGCGAAAACCAATTGTTAAATAGTAGGTAGGTTTTTTTCAACAATCTTCACATATGCAGTACGACGATGTATAGTGAAATCCTGGACTATACCTACTATTATACATACCAACAACATTGTTGACACGTGTTGTTGAACTGTATTCAAACAATCAAATCTCTGAAACTGGGACTATGGTAATTTGAAAAATTCTTTGTGTAATCACATTCATGATTCACGTGTGATCGTTTTTAACTAAGTTTTATTAAAATGATAATGATGAGGATCATAAATTAAAAAACTTACCTACATTTTAATCTGTAGCAACAAGGATAACAGCTATTGCTCATAATGTACTATAATGTAAATTTGTAACGAGTGCATGAATGTACACAGAATAATAAATACTACTCATGTGCATGATATTCCACGGCATTTCTTATTGCTGAATGCCGTTGGTGTATTATATTATAAAGACATTGCGTATTATATCAAAGGATCGTTATCAGTGTTACTAGTATCGAAATATCTTTTGTAATTAAATATGTGTTGCATCTTGCGTAATATTTTTTACATTTGATTTTGAGTTTCGAGCTATGGGAGCCAACCCATATAAAAACGTAATATGTGTCAGTGTCCTCAAGTAATCAGACTGGTTATGCTAAGTGGTCATTGCAAACCATGGACACCTACGTCATATCTGAAATAGGATGGTAATTATATTTCAATTCGTATTTGTTATTAACGACAACCGCACCTCCCCAAATGAAGCACAAGCATTTGCAGCTCTACCACCTACCGACTAGTTATGTTTTTACTTGACCACTATTATGAGAATACTTAACCCGAAGGAAGAATAGGGTTGAAGATGACTTATTTACTAATCCATTTTTAATAAGAAAAGCAAGCAAACAGGCAGACGGGCCACCTGATAGTAAGTGGCCACCGTCGCCTGTTGACACGAGCAACACCAGAGGAGTCGTCAGTGTGTTCCCGGATTTGAAGAAGAGCTTTTACAACGTCCTT
This sequence comes from Erynnis tages, assembly GCA_905147235.1. Classification (NCBI taxonomy): domain Eukaryota; kingdom Metazoa; phylum Arthropoda; class Insecta; order Lepidoptera; family Hesperiidae; genus Erynnis; species Erynnis tages. Next base: position 5,501,627 of record LR990092.1, read on the forward strand.
TTTCCTGCGAAAAATCCTGGGAAAAACGCATTACTCATTTACTATTATTCTCGCATGCTACAGCTCTTATAATATCTTTTTCATTACCGAATCCCGGGTGGAGTGTCTATTATATCGTAGTAATTGCGTATGATATCTAGGGATACAATTCTTATCAATGTTACAACCTAATAATGAAATATCTTATGTAATTATTACCTTTAAGGTTGCGTAAGGTTTGTTTTGATAGAACATGACGGACGTTATTGAATATTTCTAGAACAAGGCGAAATGTTCCAAATAGTGATATGACTCGATTCACAATTCATTCGAATTATGGCAGCAAATTCTGGTCGAATTATATTTAAAATTTAAAAAACTTAATAAGCTACGTTTACACCATGGAGTTTTGTTGTTTTTTCTATTTACAAGATATTTTTCGTTTTTAATCTTAACCTTTATAAAGATTGTAAAGATTATGTCGATTCGAATAAGTTGCTTTATCATATCTATTAGAATTGTTGGTTGCTATGAATTGATAATATAAATAATTCAATCGATTCTTCGAGTCCCATCACTATTTACAATTTCAATAGCTTGACCACTAGAGGATGTATCCTGAGTCCGTGGAAAACCGGACAACAGAATAAATTAGCTTATTTAACACAAACATTTTGGCCATAGAATCGAGTGTGAGAGACAGGTGCTATGATCTCCGAGGAGTTCGGTATATGAATGACTGCTTTATAATATGCATAATCAAGTATTATCTTATTCAATCAAATATTTGAATAAATAATCGGTAATTTTACTTTTATTTATTACAGACGAAACTTTGAAGACTGTCGATTTATACTGGTTTATAATCCCCCCTTCCTTTTCCTAACAAATGTTTTTTTATTGTATCCACTTTATAAATTAAGTTGTTTACTTTAATGCAAAATCCTGACTGTTTTCAAAGCGGCGAACCTATATGTAATACTTTGTATCGCGTAAAAAGGAACCAGGGTACCTACATGTACGAGTAAATGCCTAAATATCTAACTGCAAACGATTCTTTCTCAGCATGTTTTTATTCTTTAATTTATTCTTACCCAGCATCCTAATTTCCATGTCGCACGCAAAAATTGCGCATACGACGATGTCATTGCGTAAATTTGTCATAGACACCTTCACCGATCTGATAACTCGATGAGACATATTTTTTATCAAATATAATTTATAAACAAATATGCCTATGACTATGATGATTGGCCTATCGAAAAGTGTTCATATCTATTTAAATGGTCTATCTATTTTAATGGTCTAATTTAGGTAAATGGTTTTAATCAATTTTCTTTCATCACCTTCACTCTTTTGTTTGATACCCGAATGAGTTTTATCTCAACTGATAGTTTTTAATACATAGCGGTCGGCTATGTCTTTATTAGACGGAAACAAATATTTCCAGTTTATAAGACTAGTTTAGCTTTTTATTGGCCGTTTGGGAATGATATATAATGCATGTACTCGTATATCAGACATAATTGAAAATTCGACATCATTTCGGAACTAACTCACCGAAAAGGTCAATGACCTGGTATTATGAAACTGTTTATTAAATCATAACAATTTTTAGTAACAAACGAGGAAGAAGTAGTCCGATGGTTATTACCAAGCATACAAAAGTAGGATTGTCTGCCGATCTCATAGCTAATTATATCGCCATTAATCGAACAAGTTATTTTTATTTATGATGCCATTTAGTGAGCAACAGTGTAAACAGACCACCAGACGATAAATGATCGATAAGTACTAAATAATTAGTTATAATGATATGTTTGATATTGTTGTATCCTGGATTCTTTATTTGCTTCGCCGTAATCGAAAATTGTCATTATATAAATGAAATCCTACTATTATCTAAGTATTTTTATTTTAACTAGACTATTAAAATCTTTTATTCATGGGTGTGGTAAATTTCAATGAACCTCGTACGTTGTAACGTCATAAGAATAATTCTCTCACAATAAGAAGAATGAAGGCCTTAGTCCACCATGCCTAATGCGGTGTGATGGACTACTGTTAAGAACACTGTTGAGTAAGGTCATAAAGTAAAGTTATTAAAGTTCGTTTCTTCGGGCGTGAAAATGAAGTTCGCATATAAATCATACTGCAATATAATTAGTTCATAATTGATTTTAAAAGAGTGCCGGGAGTTTTTGCAGCTCGCTTTTTTCTCCTGGTCTACGTTAGCCTGAAGGGCACCGAAAGCGGATGTTAGATGTAAGATAATATTCTATCATGTATATGACGTTCATTAAGTGTACACAACAGAACTCGTACCTGACAATGAATAAAAGGCTTTGATTTTGATTTTGAAATAGGTGTGTTAAAAAATTGATTGTAAACAGCCAACCTCGGTATGTACGTATGTATGACACGTATGTAGGTATGTAATATTAACGGAACTGCAAAATATTTTTACATAATATGTTGGTCTATTACGGCTTCGAAACTTATGTATGTACCAAATTTCATGGGTGTATCTACGTATATGTATGTATTTAGATATGTTTGTCCTCGCATATCTCGGAAACTAATTGACGGATCGTGTACGTCCTTTTTTTGTTTGTTTGCATTTTGTTAAACTTAGGGAATGGTAAAAGTTTCATCAAAATCGGTGCAGTAGTTTCCGTGATATGGACTTAAAAATAAAATTACGAAAAAAAATTATATAAATTAAACCGATATCAAAAAAGTATGAAATAAAATTTGTTACAATACTTTAGATCTGCTATTTTTACGGACTTCAAAAAAGGAGGTTATCAATTCGACACGTATGTAGGTATGCAATATAACGGAACTCCACAATATTTAGATAGTTACATATGTTGGACGTTGGTCTATTATGGCTTCTGAATAAGTAGGTATATCAATATTATAATTAAATAATTTTTTTCTTAGCTCCACTTTTAAAATTAAAAACATTCCATTCAGCGATATAAGTTATTCTGCGTTTTTAAGGTTCTTTATGTAAATATGTATAGCGTGACGCACAATTTTATTCTTCATCAATATACAAATGTTACATAATATAGTTTTACAAACACAAAGCTAATAGGTACACTATACTGTCAACAAGATGCCTGTTTATTATGAAAGTTTGAAAAGTATGATTTCCCCCTATGGTTTTCGCACTAGAATCAATCGATCGGAGCGAGTTCATTGTTTTCTCATTGGCTTTCAACGCGACATTGACAACAGATCTAACAGTGTTACAGATAATATCCATGCACGGCGATACTACTTTAGTTAATTTTTTTTACCCTTGACCGATTTGGTAAACAATCATAACGGCACTGTTTATTTTTATTTGCGATTTAAAAATAACGCAGATACAAAATTTTAAGAATTAAAAACAAATTGCCATTTAATGCTGAGACAAATTTCTAGTAACTATAATTAATTTTTTAAGTAATTTTAAATTTTTTTAATAAAAGTAGAGCTAAGATTAACTATAGAAAACAAGAGTTAAAAACGGACTAAAAATTTACTTATCAAGTGGACAGTCCCGAGTTAATTAGCAAAAAAAAATGTCTAGGCAATGAAAGTCCGTAATTGATCAACGTAGCCTATACTTAGAAGTACATATATCTATATATGCTTACTGCATTCAGTTAAACATGCACTTTGACGACTATTGCTTTACAAAACCATTCAACTGGTCTAGTATGAAAGGCGAGGGTAAATAAGGAGGATTTCCGGAGTTTGAAACTACATTTTATTTCAAAATAACTTCCTATTTGATTAAGATTCACTATTATATTAGGCTAGAGAGAGCGTGAAGTGTTTTGTGACAAATCATTTTTAACTCGGAAATCAGGTTATTAACACTTTTCTTTATTGTATCAAATTTTTTAACGTCTTCTCCATCTCAAATATTTTATGCTTCTAGAGCTTTGACGAAACCGTTCGAAAGTTTAATGAACTGACCGACATGAATTAATTTAGCGCCAAAAAGTTTATTGCCAAAAATCAAAATAAAAATTTAAAAGAATAAGGGTGTAAGTTTAGTTTAGTTTGAAATTTACAGTACGTGTAACAATTGAAGGTTAATAATATTATGTTTATTTAGTTTATTTTTATTCTGTTTGACTCGAAACTTTAAAAGACAAATCTGCCTCGGAAATCATAAATACCTGTGCCAAAACATTGGGGTTTAAAAATTTTATTGTGTTCAAGCGACTTATAGATAATATAAATTCACTATTTTTTATGCCTGCACTTCTCCTTATGCAAAAGGACAGTTTGTTTTTATAATCTTTGCAAGATTTTTAAGTTTAATTTCTATTGTTATTTGTTTAATTAAATGGCACAGCAAAAAGTGAAGGCTATATCTTAGGCTCAACTCACACTGGCACAGAGTCGAAGCGAAGCGACGCGTCATGTTTTGCACGGCGACGCGCGTGTTCGCGCGGCGACGTGCGTCTGCGCGCGACGATGCTCGTATTAGCGCGTTCGGATCACAGTGCTGGACTAGTGACTTTCGAACATTCGTGAATGGTGCTCGCTCGGCAGTATACGATGGTTGATATCGATCTTATCATGATTGCGCTAATATCAGAAGTTGAAGAGGAAGAAAGTAAAATTATATCAGAAGCTGAGAATAGGAAAATAAAACGAAAATTTTGGGTTCACGAGTTATGGAAGAAAAGACATATTCTTGGCGAATTCAAAAATTAATTTTTCATCTTCGTCCATTGTCGTATTTCAGCACTGTCGTCCGTCCGTAGTGGTCGGCGTCTGACGCGTCACTGCGGCCGAGTAACGCGCGGCGACTCGCGAATCCGCTCGACTCCAGCCGAGCGTCGAAGCGCGAATGCGCGCGTCAACGCGCGTCGACGCGCGCTTCCATATTTACATAGCACAAATTTGTACTTAAATAATGGAACAATAGAGATGAATATGCTATAGGCTGAAAAATATGACGCGTCGCGTCGCTTCGACTCTGTGCCAGTGTGAGTTGAGCCTTAATGTCGCAATACAATGTACGAGCATGAAGCAAAACGCCAAAATGTATTAAAATATTTAATATCATTGTGTTACCTCAATTGTGACATTGACCTTCAATATTTTAAAGGCTGTTTCTAAATTTATTTAAATTAAATCTTATATATAAAATTATCATGTCACAGTTTTAGTTACCATACTCCTCCAAAACGGCTTGACCGATTTTTATGAAATTTTATATGCATATTTAGTAGGTCTGAGAATCGGCTAACGTCTATTTTTCATACCCCTAAGTGATAAGGGTTGTCCACACTTAACATTTTTATTTTATTTTACGGACAAATTTTTTTATTTTTATTTTTCAATAATGTGGCATCAAAGATACATACAACCCTAAATTTTCACCTTTTTTTAATAGTCGATTTTTAACGTTCGATAACTTATATCGCAAAACAACGTTTGCGAGGTCAGCTAGTCTTATATCGTATATATAATTCTCATGTCACAGTTTTAGTTACCATACTCCTCCAAAACGGCTTGACCGATTTTTATGAAATTTTATATGCATATTCACTAGGTCTGAGAATCGGCTACTGTCTATTTTTCATACCCCTAAGTGATAGGGGTTGTCCACACCTAACGCTTAAAGTTTATTTTTTGGACAAATTTCTTTATTTTTATTTTTCAATAATGTGACACTAAAAATACATATAACTCTAAATTTTCACCCTTCTATCACCAACCCCTATTTTTAATAGTCGATTTTTAACGCTCGATAACTTATATGGCAAAACAACGTTTGCGGGGTCAGCTCGTAATATTATGTTAGTTTTCGTTAGAGTTACGTCAAATTCATCTTCGGTCAAGGTGTCACTACTCTTTAGTTATTGCTTTGGTCTTTCTTGTTTTGTTTTTATCCCGAAGTATTACCCTCGAAGCGTATATGTTTTCCTAGAGACTATTTGTTATGCTAAAGGTTCTCCGTGAAGAGATATAAATCTATGCATTTTAAATGGTTTCTTGTACTTAGAGCATTTATAAAGTATGTATTTTCTTTAAAAAGATACGATTCGCCCTCGCTGCGCCTAGGGATTCGTTATAATACGAGTAGATGTGTATGTATAATCATACAATGTGAACGTGCGTGGTAGGCATTTTAATTTTAAATAAAAAAATCTCCTAATTACTCTTCTTAAAATTAGATACCTGCTCGTAAAATCCATCAATATAGGTTCAGCAAACGCACCGCCAAACAATAAAAATAACAATAAATCTGGTTTTTGACCTGGTACTGTTTCATATGCATTTAATATATTTTATGTTGTCATGCTAACATAAGCATAACAGTCTCTTTTTTATTTTATGTAGATATCCTCACCTGATGATACTTAGAAGATAAACTTAACCCGTTAATTACCTACTGTGGCAGGAATCGGCACGTGTAACTCCGTTTCCTAATTGCAAAAGTGTTATTGCAAAAGTTGGTCGCATGACGTCGTTGCATACATTTTGTTGCATGTCAGTGTCAAGTTCATGTGGTACAGCAATTCAGAGCCCTGTGTGTAATGTAGTCGTGTTGGTTGCTCGATCGGTTATGTAGGCTATTAAGACAAAGCCTAATAGCATGATTTGAAGCGTGCCAGTTTTCCGTCACTGACATTAGGGGGTACCTTTTTAACTAATGTACCTTTGACGGTTGTACCTTTAACGAACAGAAATCGATTTCATATTCAATAAAAATATTGAAACCTATTGATAAATTTTTCTTCATTTTTAAGTTTTGCGTGGTTATAGTAAACAAATAAACTTTAAGGTTTTTTTTTATTTGTTCCTAAAGAAACCCAGAAATAATAATTGTTCATAAACAAAAAATAAATGATACAGGGCAAACAACATATGCTTTTTTCCATAATAAGTGTTCATAAATACATACATACTTCAGATAGAAAATACTATCACGATTAAGCGACAATTCGACATAAAAAACCTTAGTGAACCTTGAAAAAAATTTAAGGTGTATAAAACACTACAAGTTGTGCTGTGTGCAATAATTTTCAGTAGTTTCAAAATTAATTGCCAAAAAAAAATTCATTTTTGTTACAAAAGTCAAAGTTTAGGCCATGACAGATGTTGTTTGGAGAGCTACGTGTTATTCTATCCTCACTGCAAAGTATTTGAGGTATTATTTTTTTTATTTCAACGAAATCGACCCTCTACTTTGAAATTAATCGCTATTCTTGTACAGAGGGTCCACAAAAAAAAAATCTTGATTTATCAATAAAAACTAGAATTTTCTTTTTTTATGTTTTTTTCTATTTTTTTTGTCGATAATTTTTGGTCTAGTTTCATCTTCTTTCGGGGTTGCACTATCCTGGGACACACTGTGTAACGACGGGCATTTAAGAATTATATATTGATAATAATTTAAATATGAGTCCAACATAAAAAAAAACGGTATTTTCACCTAAGTCATTATTGTTGTATTTAAATGATGAAAAAACGATTTTTGAATGAATCATATCAAATCATCGCGTCAAGAGATTCCGCACGGAGAACCGGTCTTAAAAGAAAAAATTCCGATACATTTTTTTAACATTGTTATTATGTTATTGACGGAATAACCAGCAAAATAATATATTACATTCTCTTTTTAACCAAACAAGTCGTTAAGAAACGAGCAACCAACGAACAAGAGATAAACGAACAAAATTAACTGTATTGATGTTACTGTAATAATCGAACCTAAATAGGTCGTTTTGGATTCTAAACTAGATTGATTCTACGTGACAAGAATATGTCATTTTTCGATATGATTGGGGACTTTTAATATAATTTTCAATATTTGATACAAATATAGGTAATGCTTTTTTATAACATTATATTTTATCTAATCTGCTGAGTGGGTCGCAATCATAGTTGATGATCGAAATCTATTAATTGACATTTAATACGAACGATACGTATCACAAACTGTACCTATCATTAGATGGACTATCTATCGTTCCATCATTCAACAAGTATCAAAGTTTTTAATGTTTTCTCTATTTACTTCCTTTACATTTACATATATTTAAACAACACAATAGCGGGTGTTCTGTTTATGTCACCTTAAATTATTTTGAGTAATTTTAATTGATTGTGATCTCTGGTTTAGCAGTCAAGTCGTATTGAATGGCTGAAAGACACGCTTTTTGTAAAGTTCCTATCTTTTGGTTTATATTTGTGGCCACCTGCTGGGTATGTGTATTTCGTAAGAGGACCACTAATGTAGGTAACCTTTTTATCCTTGAGAAGTTTTCTGTTTTAATTTCTGATGATATTGTAATTTTGACATTTTCGTCAAATTTTCAAAGAATCTTTCTAGGATCTCATTTTTACGAGTACCTGTTTATAATTATTTTGTTGAACGTACGTGACCTCCCAATAACAGATCGTTCTGGTAGAGATAAGGTGCCTATCTGTTTAAAAAGGGTTTTGCGGTGAATATTGATTTCAAAGTTTAATTATCAATTGATGGTTTTGCGCCCCCCTTCGCCCAGGCCAGGAGGTGTACTCTCAAAATTGATAATCGATATATCGTGACAATTGTCGTGTCGAACCCTACTCTTAATGATACCGTTTTTCGTATCGTTACGTTGAACGGTCGATCCGAAAAACGGTAATGTCGTTACTAACCCTACTCTTAGTGGTAAATGTCATTGACGAATATTCAAATTTGACAACGCGTCACTTTTACGATAATTTAAGGCTCGTGCCCTAAGCGTTTGTGCCTAACTGTATGCAGTTACTGGTTGGCTTAATATTTGTACTAAACTATTCAATCATTTTATAAATCACCTTAACCATATTATTGTCCTTTATATATCCTTTGTGCATATCAAAATATAGTTTTAATTATGTGAATAACCTGATGTATACTTTTTATTTTGCCTTTCCTCGTATAATATTTAGATAAAATTTGCATAGTCGTTTGCATAGGGTTTGTGATTTGTCACTAAACACTGTTTTAAACTAGGTAATAATAGGCGTATCTTTATTTCTTTCAGTTGACTTTTTGCTACTTTTCATCATAACGATCTTTCCGATTTGCTTTTTTTGAGAACTTTAAAAGTATTATAAAATATTGAAAATATGAAGTGGTTTAGCAGAACTCGATGAATTTACCTGTTTTTGATTTCGACCATTTTAGCGTAATACCTTGAAATAATATCTAAACATAACTTCTTAGTTATTTTCTTATTGCACATTGATTGTTGTGTTATTTACTTAATAACGAATGAGTTATACAATTAAAATAAAGTAACTTTAATTACATTATATACTAATAATTGCGGTCTGAACTGGATCTAGAAGACAGATGGCGTGGTAAATTTATACCAATTTAACGAATTTTATGCGAGTAATTAAATGTGGAATGAAACGTCAACGAAATAGTATCGTAGACAAAAAATCAATAAATATTGTTTCATTAAAGTGATAATATTTAAAGAGGTAAGCTATTGGAAAGTAACATGTTCTTCATGCTCATCATAGTATCTTAAGTTTCGTTTAGGGAGGTGAAGCCAGAGGCAGGGAGGTAAAGGTAAAGGCACTGCCTACCTTTTCGCCTGGTATGCACGCGCCTGATAAGTAGCTACATACGTCTTTCAGGAATATTCAGGTTTGTATGTGGGTTGCGATGGTCACTAAACATCGGTGTCCCGAGCATGAACACAGTCTTAGAAGTATTCGTCGAAGTAAACGTGAGGTATTAGTATGGGAAAGGTATAGCGTCTGTACATCTTCTTTACATACTAATGGCACACGTTAACCGTGCGAATATTTTGATGACAGTGTTCGTGCTCGGGCACAGGTGTCCTGCATGCTCGTTTGGTAGTTACTTACAAATATCGTAGATAACATTTCTATTAATATTATTACACAAAAATATCACGTAGGCAATCACATTGGAGATTGCTAGGAGTTCTGTGGCGTTCGCCGGTAGTAGCTAGTTTTTGAATAATAATATTTCTAATTTAAATAATTTACATACTCGTCTGTTACAGTTTTAATTGTAACAAAGATCTCGAATATGCGTGTGTTACTGTTGGTCCTTTGTGTTTAATTATATCTTCTACAATATACGTTTTTGTTCCTCATCATAAAATACCCTTAAAATCTGGTTATTTGTGACAATATTTTTTTATGGATATTTAGGTATATTTTTTCGTTTTTAAAATTATAACTTAAAGGAGTTTCGTTTGAATATCGAAAAATATTCTGGACAACCACTAAACCTAACGCCTAACACACCTACTTAACAAAAATCAGGATATGTGAGTACTTACGTTGAAAAAAAATTTTTTTCTTTTCTAGCAACTGTCACGGAATCCGATACAGATTTTTCCGACACAGCACGACAAAACGCATACGTCCGTATCACTACACGACACTGATTCTCGAACTGGGACCAGGATGGTAGCAGGCAGGATACCGGCAACGCTACTGCACGGTGGGCGCCGCCGCCGTGTGTTATATTCACGCGAAGAAATCGCCCGAGCCGGCTCTAGCCGTGACCTTTTCGCGCGTTCAAGACCAAACTTTTTGGGTTCCGCGAATACGCCGCTCTATTGGCTCAGTGAGTTAAGTTGCTTTTGGTGAATTTCAGGGGATTGTCCGATGCGTAAGGGCTTCCATGTTGGCCGCGGAAAAAACGGTGAGCGCTTTCTTGTATTGTTAGATCAGCAGTTAACAGTTTGTTACGCTTGTGTTAGTCTGTTGAAACTGCGTGCGACTGATACGCTGGATAACAAAGTAATGAGTAATAAAATTAGATACAAAAGTTTTTATGTAGATACATAGATTGACCGAGATAGGCTGATTGAATTACTAGCGAATGGATTGGGTCGGTGTTAGGATTGTTGAATTTGAATTTTTTTTTCGCTTTTTTGACGGCCGAATTCAGATTGCACTCTATTCCCGAATAGTTGTCGAAAACTGTAATGGTGGCGTTGGTGAAAATTGTAATTGTAAATGGTTAAATATTAAAAAATAGATTAGGTATGTGGCAGAAATGGGCATATCGCGTTATTATGCAAGTTAGATTTTCACCCCTGAAAGTGACCTTAGACCTTAGACTTCGATATAAATTTCAATTTAAGAACCTCTACGTGTTCCTGAAAATAAGGATCTTGACGGACAAATTCTCAACAAATTGATCCTATACAGGTTTCTTTATCCCCTTTGAGGCATGGAAACCCTAAAATTGGTCAGAAATATCTATTTGCCTTCATTGGTTATCCGCAATGAGTAATAGTGAATTCGAAGTACAAATCCGATTAAATAGATACATCTCACAACACAGATTTGTAGATCCATTCATACGCTGAGTAAACGCGAATTTGTACCGCCGTGATTTCATGACTCATACTCTCCTTGCCATTGGGCCTACCACCACTTTCAAGACATACGTGCAGCCGTACACGTTAGATAGGGTCCCATTTGTATAATCCCATTTGTAACTTTGTATTCTGTAGACCCCTTGACGTTTTTGGTCAAAGACTTTTATATTTCAAGATGGAGTGTCAGTATATGAAATATGGGACACCTAAAATTAATCTCCTTTTATGGTTTCCTCTACTCACATATTTTCCTAAGCTTTTACATCTTTCAAACTGCGCAACGGATTTCAGTGTGGTTTTCATCAATAGGCAGTGTTTCAAGAGGGAGGTATGAAACTTATAGGTATAATATTACGCATCGGTGGAAGTGAGTCTTGTAAGGTTCATAAGTGGTGGAAAAGCCATTGCAGTTCGAGCTGCTATTTCATCCTAAGGAAAACTACATACAAACCTAAAAAATATACATTACTGTAACTATGAAATAAGACAGTTATTCTGCAGCTCTTTTATTTAATGTGAATAATTACGTAGGTACATACAGGAAAAAATATGGTGTGAACAAACAAAGAAATTATGTGGTAATTATCTATTGAATCGATTACATTACGTTTTCCTGTCCGGTAGGTAATGGTAGGTTTGCTGTAGCTGTGTGAAAAATAGATGGCGCTAGCATACATCTAACGCTCCGAAATTGAAAAACTGGGAATCGCTGCAAGTCAGTCGCTGTTCAGTGTGCTGAGTGCGAGTTTTGACAAAACATTTTCGCTGAACGTATCGAGCGCGAATACGTCGATTTCTATGGGATTGAAGCAGCGCCATCTTGTGGCTAAGATGACAAACGGAATTGGCGCTTAGCGTATAGTCGATTAACGCGACGGTGAAGTTACTCGAACAATTTTGTGCAACTCGCACTAAGCACACAGTTCTTTGGCGTGACTCTTGTTGTTTGAGTTTTACAGAGTAAAAAACTATAGGTCATATGAAATTTCCAAAAAAATGTAAATTTACAATTAAAAAAAATGAATGTGTTGACCCAGGAACGCACGAATGGAATTTTACGTCTGTGCCGTCAATTAATGGTATTTTAGGGGTTAATTGGTACTGCCCCCGTCGAGATGAGACAACGGAAGCACACGCACGCGCTTCACGCCAGATTACGGTAGTACTTTCCGATGGCATTTTATGTGTATTAACGGTGCTACCCTTATTCCTCCAGAAGTGTAATGTTTTTTGAAGTGATCCAAAACAGTCGTTATTAATGCCCCAACATGCGAAAAAACGAACAGACAACCTTTCGTGTGATTTATGAGATTAGATATTATTCAAATCAATTTTATTTAGACCCAGTTTATAGATGTCTCTTGGAACTCGTCATACAACAATTATATCAAGGCTGCAGGCGTCTATATTGGCATTCCTCTAGATCTTGTTAACAATGTTGTTTTTATATACGAGAATTGTATCGCGATATTTCACCTCCTTTTTAGTGCTTAAAGTAAGAATGCTTAGATTAATTCGTTTTGGTATTACTATGTTGGTATGAGTGTCATCAAACATTATTATGAGTAAGTATAACATACCTAATTCATTTGAAAATTCTTAATTTACTTTACGAAGCTAAAAAGAAATCAGCTTTGGCTCACTTCAGAGAATGAATTCGGGATAGTGCGATTTGCAAATAGCTATTGCCGAAATAATTAAATTAATTAATTAATTACATTTTTAACAATACTAACGAATCGTTTCAAAGTTTAAATAAAGGGATTTATGTAAGAAAAGAACAATGAAAATAGTTTTATTCGTATTTTTCTTGAATATGTGTGTATACAATCATTTCACAGTATTCGTATACTGGTGTTAGAACGAATGTTTTGCTATAATAAAAGTATTATAACTTATGAATCCTTTATATTTCAAAATAAGTACTATGTTTAATACTAATAACAAAATACTAATATACAAAACGGTTTGATAAAATCACATTTTAAAAAAAAAAAGATAAAAAACAAGCATTAGGTGGGTAACAAGCTAGTCAATGCCTGTTAATAACTTTGTAAAATATATTATATACATGAAGTTATGTTTAAATTGACAAAATGTAGTAAAAACACTGCGTTTAAGCAAAACTTAGGTAATAATATACGTATCCTTAAGTAATTCTTAACTTTAACCTGCTGTTTTATAATACTTATATACCCCATTCTTCCTTTATCAAATCAGCAGCCTTTTCCGCTATCATCAGCGTCGGTCCATTTGTGTGGGCTGCTGGAACATTGGGCATTATGCTGGCGTCAACTACCCTTAGTCCTCGTACACCGTGTACCTTAAGTCTAGAATCTACTACTGCCTCTGGATCACTCCCTGGTCCCATCTTATTTGTACAGCAGTGGTGGTAAATTGTTACCGATAAAGTTTTCATCGCACAGAACCAATATTCGTCACTGTTGAATATATGATGTGCGCAATTGGGCAGTGGGACCTCGTGCAACTTACTATCATATTTTCGAAATGCTTCCGTCTTAGAGAGCTATATTGTCTTTCTTATTCCATACAGTATTACATTTTGATCGTGTCCGCCATCTGAGAAGTAATTTGCATATATCAATGGTTTCTCGTACGGATTGTTATCCTTCAACATAATTCGACCTCTGGATTCCGGCAACAGAATCATGGGAAAAACCATCCACGTATCTTTGTCGGCGATGGGCTCGTAAACGGCTTTGTAAATTTCTTCGTTTATCGCAAATGCATGCTTGTACGTTGACTGAGAAACTAAAGATCCAGCGACGAAAAGCAATTCCAAGTCAGGATAACCGTCGTCATTGTTTGGGTCAGTCGTGTCAATAAATGCTATAGCCTCCGTACCGGTTGGAGCTGCAAGTGGTCCAGCGCGACTAGTGTAATATTTAATAATGTTTCTTAACGTTGCTACTCGTTCAAATCTTATTGAATCTGTCGTATTGATCAGAAATGTGAGCCCCCCTAACGCCCAATGGTCTTGGAGATTATAACCGACAGGCAAATTTCTGATAGGTGTTATATTCTTATCTTTTAAATGTTCTTCAGGTCCAATGCCGCTGAGCATCAAAAGTTGCGGAGAATTTATAGCTCCAGCTGATAAAATTACTTCACGCTTAGCTTTCACGATATATTTCTTTTTACCCTTCGTAAACAGAACGCCGTATGCACGTTTCTTCCATGGATCAATAAGGATTTTAGTGACAAAACTGTATTTAGTTATGTGAAAGTTTTTACGATTTTTAATTGGATGTAGATAAGCTCGGCTCGCACTCACTCTCGTTCCATTAGATGTTGTGAATTGTATAATGGAATACCCAACTTGTTTATCCCCATTGTAGTCAACAATTTTACCGCCTGTTTCAACTCCTGCTTTTAGAAATGTATCTGATAGCGGTGTTCGCCAGTTCGGGTACTCAATATTTACTGGACCTTTTGTAGAATGATATGCCTTATTTCTAGCTAATTCTGGTATCCCTATGTTTTCGAATTTCTTGAAATATTTAAGTATTGATTTGAAATCCCAACCTGTAGACAAGTAACAAGTAAATTTATATAAAAATACTGCAATCCTGATTCGTTATAAATTTATTTATTTAACAATAATTTAAAGAGATTAATTATTTATTAAAAACGAGTTGTGTAGATCATTCAGATTAAATGTCATTAGACGCAGAAACGTTGAGATCATTTAGAGTTCAGACCGAGGGGAACATGCATGCTTTATTGTTTTGAAGAGTTAGGCTATCCGTCTTGATTGTTATCGATAGATAACAGTCGTTAAATATCATCTACAGGATCTTTCATATTTTCATGGTCATAAGGGCTCATTTCACAAAATTGTAGCTACTTATATACGTACAACATAAAAAGGGTTTCAGCGAATCTATGTTTACCTGGATTTCCATTAGCAGCCCATCTATCGTAGTCCTTCCTGTTGCCTCTGGTATGCATCATGGAGTGTAAGACGGAAGATCCGCCGACGACTTTTCCTCTAGGCCAAGAACACCGTCCGTCACGCATGCCCATACATCCGGCCTTCTGTAATTGGTAAGGTCAATGCTACATACATATTAGGTAGGATCATAACTAATCACCTTGAATTCTTTATTGTATAATCGAATGTTATTAAATTTAAATAATTGTGTATCGTTGTTACGCAATGTTGCATGAGCATCGAGCGAAAAAATGGGTTTTAGGATTTGATAAGTAATAAATGCATGAAGACAAAAAAATTAACTAAATGTACACAATTTACGCGTACACGATTTTGCATTTTTAAACAGTTGTACTGTCTGATTAGGCCAAGTAATTTTTTTGTGTGGTTCGCATGAGATTATACGATACGAAATCGTATTGAATAAGTTAATATTAGATGTTACAACTGATATAAATTCATTGTTAAGGACGAACTTGGTGTGGAAAAATGAAACGGCGTTAAAATACAATTGTTTATGCAAATAGTTACTGTAATTTAGCTATCCCAAACGTGCTTTATTGAATGCGATTTTAAACACACGAAACATTTTATTATTATATCCTTCCTTTATAAGTAATTAATTAATGTGTGATTCAATTTAAGCCAAACCGGTATTGGTCACAGTTGAAACTTCAAATTTTTATGTTTGACACGTCTTCAATCAGGTCAATGTTAGAAGGTGTGTGTGAACGTGTGTGATCTAATCAATGCAAAGGGCCTGACCCTTGCCTTCAGGTCTGTAAGTATGTATGGGTGATAAAGTGTCCACTCGATATCGTAAGTAGGCATTGCTCACAAATCGTGGCCCAAGTTGCAGTATCGAATGTAATGTACAAGCGGCGCTATTACGCCGCTTGTACCTTAGGAAACACTTTGTTTATAAACATAGCTTTATGTAGGTGTGTGATGTACCTGAGACTCCATTCATGTGATTTCCTCACAAATTTTAAATTTTATAAAATTATAAAAGTATTCTGTAAATGTTTTTCAAGGGCTGACTAGTAACATTTTTATAATTACATATATCGCGGATATTATGAATGTAATTTTTATTAGGAGTAGGAACTCACGAAAGGAAATGTTTACCTATACTATAAAAAATGTCTTCCGTATGATTGTGTCTGCAATGGTCGAAATCGAAAGTATTCCACTTGACATTTTATCCTGACAATTTATCATTGATATTTTATCCGTATTTTGCTTTAATTTTTAACCCCCGACGCAAAAGATGGGGTGTTATAAGTTTGACGTGTCTGTCTGTTTGTCTGTCTGTCTGTGACAGTCAAAGCAAACAAACAGACAACAAAGTACTTGCTTTTCCCTGGAAAATAAGGTCGTCAGCTATAGTCACCCTGTAAGGTGATCTACGATCTATCGTATCTTAAGACGCCGCTACGATAACTACGTTTTACTAAAATTTTATCATCATCGTCTAACCCCTTGTCTTAATTGCGACGACAAAATTGGTCGCTCGCGCCACGGTTGTCGTACGACACGTCATTGCGAACGCTAGGACAGCTTTATTTAATAAAGTTGGTTGTCTGCGAGAGCCAATTAAAACAAGGCCTATGGCGTTACAGCCGCGGGTGGCCCTTAGTCCGCCCAAGCAAATTTTTCCATTACGTAATATATTTATTTAATTTTCCCATAATTTCCCCATAACTTCTTACTAAGATTACACCTACTCATCATTATGACGTTATCTGCATTATTATGGCGTTCAAAAGGAGGATGGTTTAGTTACTCCCTATACTATGTTTTTCTTCATAATTACAGGTGAGATATTTTTAACCCCCGGAGCTAAGAGTGCTTTGTATTGTGAGAGGCTGATGTGTGTTGATCATTATGCCTTTAATTTCCATCATTAACAATAAAATTAAAAGAGTTCAAGTTGTTCCTTGTGGTTCTTTATAAGGCTGCGGAAAAAAATATGTCGGTCAATTCACTTTATATCGTAAATGCCAACGTCTTTGGAGGAATTTCAGCCGTTAAAGCCCTGTTGGGTTCAAATAACGGGGTTTAGGTTCAAGTACAAGAAAAATGCCTGCTTTTAAATAGTCTCGATACTTCTTTATTTACATGTCCTTGGCAATAAAGTATAGGTATAGGTGATCTTTTCCCTACATCCTGGACAGTGGTCCTAAATCAAAAAACAGCGCAAGACAAAACATGCTTATGTATGCGTTTGTACGTAATGGAATCTTTGAACGAATCTTCACCCCCTCCGAACCTAAGATTTGGCTCACACAAGGAATGATAAACATTTTAGTGCTATCGAGCTGGCCAGATATTGGATACGGAAGATAGATAGTGGAACTCGGTAAATGATCAACGTTATCTAACCGAGTTTGGACTGGTTGCATTGGTTTTATGGTGGGTTTAAATGGCGCGGGGTAGCACGATCCCACGCGAGCCGAGCCGTCTGTGTAGATGCGGCGTTGCTAAATACAAACGCGCGGCGGCCGGCACGTGACGTGGGTCACACAACATCGCGAGCTGTTGAACCGCGCCGTCCGCTTGTAAACGAAAACGCCTTGCTGCAGCAGGCGAGTTTGTTTAGTTTAATCACTCTATGGTCTATCTGTATGTTTAATATAGATAGACCACCCTTTATGCATTTAGGATGGAACTGTCCGAAACAAAATACAAGATTTTTCCAAAACAGATATTATTTCAAGCAAATTGTTGAGAATCTCTGCCCGAACGATTAAATCAGTAGGTAGATGTAGATGTACACTAGTGACAAAACTAAAAAATATTGAAGTGCAATGTTTTACGTAGACCTTATGTTCTGGAAGTTGTTAAATGAGCAAGTTATAAGTATGTTTAATTTGTCGTTTTTATTAAGGTTTCTTGGTTTTTAAAGAACAATTTGCACTCTTTTTTAAAGCGTTGAGCTGATTTGGTATGTAATATTTCATTGAAGCAGTTCTTCAGGGACAAGGGAATGGCGTCGATTAGGGGAGGTCCATGGCCAGCAGTGGACTGAAAGGGCTGAAAGCCGGCAATACACTGGTGACCTTCCTGGTGTTGGCCGTTTCCATAGGCAACGGGGCAACCACTTTTCATCAGGTGGTCCGTTTGTTTCATTGTAATTTTATTACATATAAAAAAGAGGAAGGAGGGATATATTCTCTTTGCTTTGTTCTTTGTTTATGGAGGCGCAGTTGCCGGGGATACTATATTTAAAGCAAACATCTTAGTCCTCATGAGTAAGCAACGTACCAACGTACGATTTTAGATAGGAGATATCCAATTTGAGTTTGGACATAGGTGGCGTGAATAACATTGAGCTCGTTTTCGTTAATCATTTACAATTATAACATATAAATTGAAAATAAAAAAAAACCCCGACATAATAACGACAATTTTTATTGAACATATTATTTTGTAATGTGCACGTGATGCGCTTTCATTTGAGACCCCACTCGATTATATTTGCAGACATTCGGTTATTCTTCCCCACTTTCATCCCCCACAACTTTTAAACGACTTAACCGATTTTCATCAATCATATCTAAGAACACTCGCCCGTGAATACTCACCTTTCATAAAAAAGAACTAAATTGAAATCGCTTCATCCGTTCGCGAGCTACGGTGCCACGACCGAATCACAGACAGACAGACAAACAAACAGACAGACAGACACGTCAAACTTATAACACCCCTTCTTTTGCGGGCTTAAAAACAGTAGACACGTGACCTCCATCGTACCAAAATATAAATAAAACGCACATGTTTACTCTACATTAAATTTACGAAATGTCCGCAAAACTTGTATCATGTTCACTCCACTTTCGTTTCAATGTCAGCGTTCCGACTGCACGTTGAATGACGACCCTGCTCGATTTAAAAAATATTTTCGAAAGGAGACCCTTGCTCTCACGAGTGCACCACTGAAGGTTAGGATTTAAATATAAAAAAAATATAAATAAATATTGTTAAAATATAAATATTGTGGGACAACTCACACATGGCTTTCTGATCCCTAAGTAAGCTGTGAGCTTGTATTATGGTAACCAGATAGCTGACAAACCTACATATATATATAGTTAAATACATTCTTATATAGATAATTTACACCCAGACACAGAACAAACACTCATGCTCATCACACAAATATTTGTCCTGGGTGGGAATCGAACCCACGACCTCCGGCGTAGTAGTTAGGGTCGCTAACCACTAGACCAACAGGCCAGTCTAAAGCGCAGTTCAATGCGCGCCAAATGCATCATGTAACATGAAGCGCGTCTCATTATCTCCTTGGCCGGCACCGCATCGGTAAGACCTCGAGTTTTACAGGTAACCATAGGCGGTGATGACCACGTATAACCACAATTTGGAACGATTTTATTAAGCTTAACGTTTTGCGAGTATCATCACTGTCTTTAGAAAAAAGACAAAGACGAAACGCTTATTTGCACAAATATAGGTATAGAGTAATTGTTACAAATTATTTATATCAATCTATATTTACCTACCATTGTTAGGTATGCAAATATTGTAAGGAGATACAAATGAAAGTTGATGTTGAAATATGTAGATGTCTTCTAAGGAGAAATGTAGGATATCAAGTGATAGGTCAATTGGCGGAGACTTACACCGCAGTTACTGTACCTTCTGCAAATGACCCGATAAAGTGCTATTTTTGAAGATCCAAGTTTTCAGCCAAAAATTAGAAATACGCTAGAAAGGAAGTTTGTATGTTCAGCAGCTTTTGATGGTTAAACCTTCACTGAGGCATCGCGCATAATAAAAAATCTAGCACGCATTATCACAGTTGGTACTTCTACCTAATTAAAACAACGAATCCTTTACGTAGCGTAATAATAAACCTCGTGATGTCAATCTACGCGGAGAACAGTTTTCCTCCATATTAAAAAGTCACCTTTGCATCGTTGCCTATTTAAAGATTATAAATAACTAGCTGACCCAGCAGGCTTCACTCTGCCAATGATTTTTTTTTATTTTATTTTTTATTTAATAGCCTATGTTACTCAGGCTGAATGTAGCTTTCCAATGGTGAAAGAATTTTTGAAATCGGCCCAGTAGTTTTTGAGTTTATTCGTTACAAACATACAAAAATACAAATGTTTCCTCTTTATAATATTAGTATAGACTAGACGGAATGATTATGCAGTCATGTCACTGCTAGATGTGATCCAATGATCGGGTTTAATTGTGCGACCTTGGCGTAATGTGCGGATTTGTCTTTGCATCGTGCATGGCAAGCCAACCAATGCTGGCTGACTGATACATAATGATGCTATTAATTTAGATTTACCTTTTTTGGGAAAGTGATATAGTTGCATCAAAGGTTGCCGGAGATAGGCGGTGATACTTTAGTAGAGGCGAACATCTTAGTCCTCATGAGTAGTGCAGTCCATGGACAGTAGTGAGCATTTACCATGAGAAGGCGTGCATGTCTGCATCCTCAAATCCTCAAATCTGAGATTGTATGCGGGTGCTTTAATTGCTACTCATGACTACAAAGATGTTCGTCTCAAATTAAGTATCCGCGGCAACCATACGTCCCCAGCCGAAACACAAGGCATGGAGGATATCCTGCTTAACCTTTCTATCCTGTGGTACCTCCCACGAGCTGGTATGACTTTACCACCTAATATAGTTGTGGTTAATTCTTATTTATGTTTATTTCTTACTTACGTTGTTTTTATAATTTACCTCAAATCTTTTAGTAATCTGAAGATTGACTCGTAAAACGTACTCGTAGGTACAGTACAACTTTTAAGCACGGGACTTTCTCATTATATCACCGCGCACCGGCTGTACCTAAAGTAGGTACCTAACTTAAATCGCCAATATTTTTGCAAGGTTAAACCGGTAAAGTAATGAACTAACATCAAAAAGATAAATCAAAGTGAATTTCTGTGTGATAATTTCAGCATATTATTCATACTTAGGTATTTAAGTTTATATTTCATGAAATTTTTACTCCTTAATTTTTCGATTTTTCGTGGAAATTTACAAATATCTGATATTTTGTATGATATAGGTATACACATTAAATCGACACATTCAAAGAAGCAAAATATAGTTTAATAATATTTTATGTGTGTAATCAATAGGTAGATACTTATGCACGTGTGTTTGTATAAAGTCAATATAATTGGCTTATCATGAGACTATAAATTTTATTAGCTAATAACCGTTAGCATCTAGCTAGTAGAAGTAGAGTTATCGCAGATCCATGACGTCATTTCTCTAATTTCATTTCGTCAGGGCATACAATCTTTCACTGTAAGCGTAGTTTATAAAAAAAGTCCATCGAAAAATTTTAATTTTTAGTCGCAAATTTTTATCTGAAGCGTATTGACGTCAATGGATTTTTCGACCAAACTCGAGCGGAATACGAATCCATGTCCGTGGTAAGTACATACGTGTGTAGGAATTTTTGTTATAGGTATGTAGGAATTTGAAAATATGCTGAAAGTGGTTATATATTGCGGCCAATAGACAGACACACCCAAACAAAAGACGGCTTAGAGTAAGTACTGTCAAAGGTTATAAATGAGTATGTACGTTTTGCTACCCCTGAGTGCTGATGACTTGTTATTAATCTAGTCGACTTTAACGTACGAGTAAATTGTTCTCGCCACGTGAATGTTTCACATAAATACTGGTAATCATTAATGCTTGATGATGCTTTTGTTATGTTTTTATAGTACAAACGTGATCATTCATTTAATGAATATCATCGTTTACGTTACGTATGTGCTGTTTTCATTAGGTACAGCTTTTTACCTCGCAGCCTCTTGAACTTTTTCGCTTGCTTAGTTTGTTCTAAGAATTTAGGTCCAGAAAAAACTTAAAAATAAAGAGACAATAAATTTCACGAGGCATTATGGACGTATGCTTTTTGCTTCTAAAGATACGTAGAATGCAATATAGTGAAACACACTGATGATACTCGTAAATGTACCTAATAGCTACATTTAGTTCATTTTCACTTTTTACACTCATTCAATCGTATTTAGGGTTATGCTCATAATTATCTTCTTAATTACTGCCGATAAACTGGCATACAGTTTGGCACAAAACAAATATTGTTTTATATTTATGCTTCTCTTGAATTAAATTAATTAACAAAAAACTATTGTTATTTGTAGGTAAATAGTTAAATACATAGAAAATAACGTAAGGTTTTTGCCTTTCAATCATATCAAGTTAGATATCAAAGTTTTTGATATTTTGTATCGCGCTTTCGAATTGTTTATAATCCGCTGAAAAGTTATTATATCGACTTAATAATTAGTTAGTGTTCTGTGTATTCAAGGCAATAAATATAAGTAAAGTATTAAATGAGATAATTTATTTTAATAATAATGAAATGAGTAATATAATACGAGTAGGTACGTACTTTGAATGAGAGAATACCATATTTACATACTAACATCACAAGTTAAATCAACCATCAAATTTGAGAAAATTTACGTTGGTATGTTGGTACCTATAATATATTTTGCATGCGTTGAACTTATACTTAACCCTTGACTGGTAAAAAACAAACACTACATTGACGTACTTACTTATGCTTAAGTTTTTGCTAATTTTTTTCATAATCCTGAACTAATGAGGATAAGATTGAAAGACTATTGATCATATCCATCAAATAATAATCATAACAAAGTCGCAAAATCTTTTACCTGTTTTTTTAACATGTATTTTCACATTTTATTATTTTTAATCGACTTCAAAAATAGAAGGTTATATTATGTTCGACGGTATTTACTTTTTTATGTACATTAATTATCTGATTTTTCCAAGACATTTTAAAATTCTTTTTTTATTCGGTATTTAAATACTCAAAAATCTTTACATACCCACATACTTTATAAATTATAATATAGACATATAAGAAGACCTTGAGATAACTTTCGGATAAGTTTGTGGATCCTTTGTTAAATAAGCCTTATACAAAATGTTCTGAATAACTCCTAATTTTCCTGCGAAATAGGATAAATAAATCGAAGTGATTTATTGTTTTTGTTTGGAATTTTCCCCATTGGTTACAACACCTCACGCGTTTAGAATTTTAATTGGTCGTAGATACATTGTTGACCCTACGACCACCTTCAAAATGCGCGGCCCGCATGATAATGGTGGATCATGGCCGTGGACTTACTTCCGACACTTTGTAAGTTGATACATGGTCACAGTTAATCCTGAATTTAGTGCTGTATGTTCTCATCTTCTTCCATTTAGTCTTCCATTCTATGAATTTCTTTCTCATCATAAAGGTGATATGTATATAGGTACTGCTGGACTCCGAAAATAGTGATTAATTTTTGCTGGAATTGGTTTCGACGGCGAAATTATAAACCGTATTGCGCGAGTACCTACTACGTTTTGAGTATGAGACCGATATAGGTAGATCGTTTTTCTTGTCTTGTACGTGTTCAAGGCACCCACGACACAGGGAATCCTAGTGTGTGGCTATGATGGTGAAGCGTTATTATTTATTAAATTCCGAATGACTGCATTCGAATGTTGCTCGCACTTGTCCGTTTTTATCGAGGTCCAAGTTGTTTTCGCTATGGTTGTATGAAACTAATGAAATGCCCACGAGTATGTGAGTACGAGTACGAGAAAAAATGTTTTTCAATCAAGTTTGAAATGAATTTTAATTGACATTCATTTTGCATTTTTCGTGACTTCGTACGCGTGGATGTCCGATTTTATCAAATATGCTGTATGTATGCTGGGCCTGGAGTTGGAAATATTTAAGAAATATTAATATTTATTTTTTAGCCTTTATTAAAGCCAACCTTGCGATATTGAAAAGTTTAATCTGAATTCTGAATTCTCTTTTTTGCTAAATATAGGTCAAAGAATTTTTGAAAACAGATGTGTAGCTTCGGAGATTACTTCTTACATCTATTTATTACATACATACAAACTTAAGTCAGTATAGACGTTTAGAGCTATTGCATATTAATGAGTACATAATATTATGTATAAAAGTTATATACCCATTGACACAATGATAAGTTGTTTGGCATGTTTTTTTTAATTTTGCACTTACGTACTTTGCTAAATTAAGATGATTCGGCGTTTAAGAGATATGAACGCAAAAAGTGTGGTATTAAAAACCGAAATTTACAATTACAAAGTTTATTATAAAAAGCGGTGACTATCATACATGAACTTTTTACAAGAAAAATAAAATATTGTACTTACCTATGTAGCCAAAATTTACCTACTGTCATTAGTACAGATGATCATCATCGAATAACTTTTAATTTAATAAAAGTCCAATAAGTATAAGTAATATTAATGATTAGTTTTGTCATTTAAAAAAATACCATTAAATTTACTTAATATTCGTTTAAGCGAATGTTGACGTCATAAGTTGTCACTTCACTGCTTTTAAAAACACAATTTTTAACAAATAAAACTAGCTAGCTTTACAAAAATAAAATTTTTATAAAGCTAGCTGCAGACCGCGATTTACGTGGTTTTGAGAGTTTTGTCTAGACTAGTCTAGAGTGAAATAAAAAGTACTCTATATGTTAATCCAGAGTAAATGTAAGTAACGCCGTAAGGTAAGTTACCAAATGCATTAATAAAAGTTAATAAAAAAGCAATAAGGGCGAAACGATATTTTCGTTCATGTGCGCATAGAATCCCCTACTGCATTTATATACACAGTTAAGGAATAAGGAAGAAAGGAATAAATAAGGGCAAGTTAAGCGTCTCCACAGACGGACGGATATTAATTTTAATATTCCAATTCCTTTTTATTTTTGAGGTCTTCTTGTGGTCAGACTATCCATTAGCCTTTGGGTTACCCTAAACTGAAAGACGAGGCCAGCGACTTGACTCATAGAGAAACCTCTATAAATTATAACAAATGCCGCGCCCTGGCTGTTATTTTTAATCATTCGTTTTTTCTTTTAGCGTTGTCGGTTATTGTAATCGATTTTAAAATGTCGTCAAGGTGAACGAGAAATTGTATTGGATTTGCGTTATAGTTACTCGTAGATGCTTATAGACAATGTTGTCAATGTGTGATAAAACGCGGGTAACTATGGGACGTTTATTTTCAAACGCACATTTTTTTAACTGTATCTTTTCTTTGGCCAGTTGGTCTAGTGGTTAGCGACCCTAACTACTACGCCGGTAGTCGTGGGTTCGATTCCCAGGACAAATATTTGTGGGATGAGCACAAGTGTTGGTTCCGTGTCTGGGTGTAAATTATCTATATATAAGTATGTATTTAAAAATATATATGTAGGTTTATCAGCTATCTGATCACCATATTGCTCGGTGATTGGTATTGGCTGTCGCAATAATAATGTTATATTAGTCACGTTTACACCATACAATTTTGCAATATATGTATAGTGAACTATCGGTTATCGGTTATCAATCACACATTTCATGGAATGAAATACGGGTAAAGATTGTCACTATTAATTGTTCAACATAGTTAAATAATGGATCGATGATCGAATTGATCTTCTCAATATTGTGCCTATATAAAAAACAGATAGTTGAGACCGTTTACCGACGATAAAATTTTTATTGGATTGACAAAGTAACAATTTTACAGCAGTAAAGGTGAGTAAAGTGTTGTATGAATCGAACCTAATGTCCCAATTGCCATAAAATTGTTCATATGACGTCATTGCGTGCATTTCGCAGGTCAGCGCGTATTTCACAAAACAGATTCCATTCAGAGAACCCTGTGCTTGAATTTTATCGTGTTGGTTGTGTTAACTATTATAAAAATTAAATAATTGTTTTTAAAAATTATAATTAACAGATTAATTTTTCTAAAATATCATTATTGTAATAATAAGCAAAGGTCAAATAAGCCTCGGTGGGCGCTGTCGCAAAGTATGAAAAAACAACGGCAAAAGTTGTATATGGTGATGATTCTCCCTCTTCATGACGTAATAAATGGTAGACGAGTTGTGCGAATTATGCGAATGAATGAATAAATATAAAACTGTTAATAAGACTGGCTATCCTTTACCTGAACCATTTTTAATAGTTGGTCGGTCGATTATTTAGGCGAATTACGACAAAGCCTTCGTTGCAATGGTTCTCTTGATTCAATATGTCAATAAACAAACAAATGACCGATAAGTTAGAAAATGCCAGTAATACGAGTACGCTTCAATGTTAATTTATGTCATTTGAACACGATATTAATCACACAATAAACCTTACTCCAATATTGGAACACTTGAGCAGCAGTTATAATTTCAATATAAGTAACATTTAGAAATGAAAAAAATGACATTCCCAGCTTCAATCAACTTCAATTTCAGTGCTGTGAGCATGAACACTATTGTGAAATTCGTATTGTGTATTCGTATAGTAACCGTCAGTCATTGTCATAATGTAAGTCTGTCTTGACTTCCCATACTAATATTAGCTCGATATGAGCACTATACGAAATTGTGTATGAACTAACAGGCACTACTACTCGAGGCACTGATCCACCTGATCTTACGCATGACGCATTTACCTTTCATTTATTTTGTGTGAAACCTTCATACGGCGAGTAGTAGCGCACGCACTAGGGCTTTAACCACTGCGCCATGTTGGTTCACATATTATGCTAATCGATTAATAGTAGTCATAGTTTTGTAACCTCAAACTGTGTCTCTTTTACCTTCATAATTCGGTTAGGAACGCTGCTATAGTTGACTTAGTTTAATACTCATTAATGGCTAAATACTGCAAATGTAGTGACCCGCTTCTGTTTGTAAATTACGTTCTTTATACAAAAATTGGTGTAATATCTGTCTGCTAAAAATGATGCCTTTGTATGAGAAAACTAAACATTGATTGCACTGCACCTCAAAAAATTGTAATCTGTTTGGGTTTCCTAATTGCCCTTGTCGCTTGCAAAAGTTGGTCGTACGACAAAGTCATTTGCATGTCAGTGCGTATTTCAATTAGGACAGCTCCGTACAGAGTCTTTTGTTTTAATATTGTCGTGTTGCTTGTTGGTCGGTTATGTCAGACAATTGGAACAAAGCCATACAGACGTACGTTTGACATTTAAAATTTTTTGGTTGGGGTTTTTTGTAGTAGGCATATCACTTTTTGCATTCTAGAAGTAATCCGTGGTTGAACAAACAAGACTTCCGTGTAAGGACTTTTTAAATGTGCACATTTAAGAGATGCGTCTCTTGGTACGTGGTAATTATTAATCGATATAAATCTATCAATTTTATAGGTTGCTCTTGAAACACGTTCTATCGTTCCAGTAAACATAATCGTAGTTTAATTAAACTAAATTTATGATCATCAATTAAATGTTTTATACATTCAATCATGTGATTAATACTTTATACGAGCAATTAGATGAGTTGCATTATTATTGTATACCATTACTTAATGTAAAGAAGTACCTTTGTAGATAATGTGAATGAGACTTCTTCTATAAATAATGCTGTCAGCGCCCATATGAATATGACTGCAGGCGATATTTTTAATGAGTAAATTATAATACCAAACAGTACGGGTAGAAGTTGGGTATATCACTTTTTCTGGTTGTTTCGCTTTCATAGTATTGTTATATTGTAGTTAAATTAAATATGTGGTTAATTAAAAAATAAGGACATTTAGTCGTCTTAAGCGTCTTTAATGTTGTAATTCCATGTTTTACCACTAAATATTATTATTTCCATTAAAGTTTAAGTATTTCTATTTTTTATTTCTATTATCTTGACCAGTCTGCTATAAGTCAATAAATTCATTATACTGATATTTTTAATAACCTACATGTAGCTTATTATAATCTCATTACACATAGCCGTTAACGTGTTGGTAGACTGATGGTAGATGGTACCGTCATTGATAATGAGGTGAACTGCATTTTAATACACGTGTCATGGTCGAATCATATCCGATTTAAATTAGTTAGTTGTCCGTTCTTATGATAGCTGACGTCACCTACCCATAAAACATTGGTAGTTATCTACTTACCTAAATTTCATGTTCATAGGTCAAGTAGTATGAGATATGGCGATCAGTGAAGAAGTAAGTATCCTAAGCTTTTTCTTCGTTAGTTTGCTATTAGGTGGCTATTATTTTCTGTAGCTGTTATTATTTTATGCTTTCCTTGTTTATGATCATGTGGAATATAAAAACTGTAGGTATATTTGAAATATATAAGCATTTTAGCTTGTTCGTCACACTACCTATATTACTGATGCCCTTTTAACCTAACTCAAAGTAAACAACTTTTTCTGTGGTTGGAGAGATGTCGGTGCCGAACAGACGTCATTTTATTTTTTAGTTTTTTTTTTAAAGAAGAGGCAAACAAGTATTCTGGCCACCTGATGGTAAGTGGTCAACGTCGCTTATTGATATGCGCAACACAGAGGAGTCAGCGGCACCGTTGTCAGCTCTTACTTAACACTGAGTATCTATGACGGATTTCTCAACGTGAAAAATGGACTGTAGAGACTATTGAAACTGTGACTGTCTCTAGGCTCGGTAAGCTTATGGGCCGCTTCAAACCGTGATGGTAGCGACCGGCAGGAGTCGATTGAAAAGCTTGAAAAGGTCGCCCGGCTCTGCTGTTAGCTGCGGACAGAAGACGCCTTCAAGAGAAAGTACTGGCTTTTTAAATATGTAGATAAAATTTAAAATTATTTGACACTGTAAGTGCTCGCCGCGTGGCTGCCGCCCGCAGCCATTTCGGCTTGAATCGACCCTAAGAGCATTTGTCCACCGCCGCTGTCGCCGGACCGTCAATGCTGAGTTAAAGCTTACTTGTGGTTCGGTCCGGTAGTCCCAGTTGGCGTCTGAGAATTGCAGCATCGTCGCTATAACTGGTATGTCCATGAAGCCTTCCTCACTCCCACCTGCCTCTATCAAGAGTACCTGGAAGTGAAAGGTTAATTAACGTAACACAACAATGTGACAGCAACTGTCCACTAGAATCATTGTAGTTATTTTAGACCTTTTATATGAGGATATCCATCAAGGACTCTCAGGTCGGGACTGAGAGGGGTGAAGGCGGATTTATACCGTGAGCAAAGGGGACCCATTAAGGATTCCTCCTCTGCGCGAGTCAGAAGAGTTGAAATGAGTACGCCCCAGGATTGATAAGAGAATCAAGAAACAAAATCTTGGTGTAAACGTATTAGTACAAGAGTTGGCAGACATTTTTCGTAAAGTGTTCGAGGCATCATAAAGTCAGACTTGGGTAGGGCTTGGCTAAATTCCATCACCCGCCAGCCAGGTCTTCATTTTTAGTGTTCGGTAATATCCGAACAATCGATTCAACATGATATTATGATCCCTCAAACACGTCTCAAAAATGGCTACCGGCTCTTGTGGTATTATCCTTATTTAATTTGAAAGGAATCCGTTCCGCCATTGAGGAACTAAATGGTGAAACCAGTTAGTTCTTTAACGTGATACGTCAAACACACAGAGTACCATCGTTTGAAAGCATATTACTATTTGTGTTATCTTCATTATTATGTACAGAAACTAAACCTTTACAGAGTACTAATATACGTATCAAAGAGAGCCATTTCGCTCATTTAGTGCAAATTCCATATGCAACGACATCATTGAAATACCTTGGCGTATGCGCCTGTACTCAAAGCGGATATTGATGTAATAAATGCCACTGTTATTGCACGCGGACGTAATGCAGTCTATATATTATTATTATTACGTTATATGCCTTTTGAGGAAGACTCTGTGCTCGTGACTATCGGTGCGTCATTTATGTGTTTAACGCTTTTGTTTTTCTCTATATCTGGTGTAAAGTTGATAAAACTCAGTGCGGAACTGTTGAGCAAATGAATCTGAAAAAAAAAGCTTGTCTGCAAACCATTTGTGGACCACTGCAAGGTCGGGTCTCCTCTCACAATTATTGCGGTTAATATTGTAGAGAGTTTTGAGGTACGTAGGCTTTACTGAATTAGAAGGACAGGCTTCGTTTAAACTTTTTGTTTGCTGAAACTACCAATATTTAATACCAATTAAATTACTTCAAAATGAGCATAGATGAGAATTAAAAATTGAGTCAGATGTTTATCAAACCGCCCATAGGGATTCCTACAAGGTTTAACGGTTGTTATCCTTTTGACAACAACCGGGACCGATTTAACGAGCCCTCCGAAACACGGCAGCGCGCATCTCATTTGCCACTAGCGATCACCTACGTACTCGTATCTAGGTGCCGCGCCCTAAGACGCTTACCTTTTATTTACGCTTTACTCGATTGCATGTGATCGCGGTGGGCTACGCGTACTTCGGCAGCTAAATTATACTCACACTAAACTTGTCAACTTCAGTGAGCCTGTTGCTCAGCACACAGCCGGCGGTGCCAGCCCCGATGATCACGAAGTCGTACTCGGGCAGTATGTGCTCGGTGTCCGGTGGCTCCCCGTTGCGGATGGTCGTGGCGTCGTTGAGGAAACCAGCAATCGCGTCGAACACCGATCCCTCGTGGAGCGACGCCGGTTGGAGCAGGCATAACGTGCTGTGGGGAAAGGAAGAAAGAAGATTTATTTTTACTGTTATTGATTGAACGTAACGTAACTTTGAACGTTGTCTGATTGAACTGACTATATCGGCACATAGTTGTTTAATGCCCAATTATGAGAACGAGACTCGTGGTAAAAGCACCTTGGGTATCTTTCCATTACGTACTATTTATGGAAAGTTTTAAATGAATTTTTATCCGGGTATACCTTACCATATATGAATATGATGCTAACCGCATTTTTATCATACAGAGGGAATTCCCGTGGATATAAATGCGTGGGTTGTAACGGAAATGTACTGACGATAAATAACTATCTATGCCTACTTGAGCGTAAAACCACATGCTGTGGTTAAGATCACTGTTTTGCAGAGATGTGTATGGTGATTATCGCAGTGATAAGTTATTAGATGATTAGGCGTGAACTGCAACACATGTTTAGTTGCTTGATACGCGGTTTTAATAGCATAGGTACACCTGTAGTTTTCTTGTTTTGTAACATGACTATCTACTGGTGTAAGCCATAATAGGCGTTGCGAGTTTTGGAAAAATTGGAATGCAACATGATTTATTTAGGCAATTTAGGCATGATTTATTAAGTAGGCCAATGCCTCTGGATAGATTCTGACTGGAACAGAAAATATCCTCATTCTACATGGGAGTTTTAGTATTGAATAAACTAACGTTTTGTTTTGATAAATTGGTCCTTTGGGGCGAATGTGTGGAGTCTTATTATGGAAGCTAGAAGTCTGAAACGAGTATATCCCCTTAGAAATTAAAATTAGCCCATACAGTGAATCATCAACGCTTATTCTCTGTTTCCAAACCATCATCAGTGCAATGAGCATTAATTTTAAAGGTTACCCAGTAATTTATTATATGCGGAATTAGTTAAAAACCAAGTTGGTTTTGTCAATTAACGATATAATATTCATGTTTGCTTTGCGGTCACTAACGATATTATACACGGACACAAAGGTACATATTGTATTGAGGTGTAAGTTCACATTTGCGAAACGTTCTTGAGGCTTTCATTATACTCGTAAAGCGAAACCAATTAGAGTATCAATATTATTTATGAGAACATATCCGGAACGCTAGAGTTTTATTTTTAATTCAACAAAAATCTTTTAAAGATTCTCGTTTGGGAAAACATGAATGAAAAATTGCGTATTTGCGTTAATTAATCATGTTCAATTGGTTCAATCCTACTGGTATTTCCTACTAGGTATTATTATAAACCTGAAGGTATGTGAGGATGGATGGATCTGGGGGCACGGCAGTGCCTCTGCCAAGTCGAGCAAAAATGCGGCACGGTCATACCATCCTTTTCTCGAAGCAATTCAGGCAATTTTCAACCCTTATAATTCCATTGTGGATAAAATTAGGAGCCTGAATTTTTAGTAGCCAGCCATTGTATAAACATGGTATATTTCAAATTTCATTGAATTTGAGTCAGTATAATATATTGTATCAGGCGTTACTTTGCGGAAATCCATTGTTATTTAAGAAATATAAATACAACTTAAATTTGCGTCAGTAGTTTAAGAATTATAAGTAGTCAAAGTTACATAATTTTGTCACTCACGCACTCACCGATCATCAAAATTCTAAGGCACTTCTAGTTCTAGCAAACATAGAAGCTTCAAATTTAGAATACAATTAGTGTCTCGACTTATACGATACGATACGATTGCAATATCGGTCCAGTTTTCTAGATACACCAACTGAATAAATAACTTTGTAAACCCATACAAATGTATAGGATTACAAAATTACATTTGCATGTTAGATTGACAACATAAAAAGAAATGAGATGCCATCAAAAACATAACTTGTAAAAAAAAACAAGTCTCGCAACACAGTTCTTGCCCCGTAACAAGTTGTGAGATTCATGTGTATACCGAGCAGGATTTAGTTTTCATTGAAGCCTTGGCTCACGCGGATAATTTGGCATACAGTTTTATAACATCAGGAAAGCAATCAGGAAACGGATTGTAAAGGGTAATCACGGTCTTGCGTGCCGTTGGTATGTCAAGCTTACATATATTATTAAAAAAAAATGTAGAGAGCTTTGTCAACCTGTGTCTAAAACGCGTTGTATTTGCCCTATATAACATTACTATAGTCGATATAGTTTGTGTACCAAGGTATACAATACAGTCTTTAAATGAGGTACAATACTATTAAGTTAAAAAAATCTTGACACTCATAGCCTCACAATAAGATTTCCTGTGTCATGGATATACACATGATAAGAACACACACACCTAGAACAAAAACAGAGTAGTAAACTCATCATTTATATCTCTTTTCTCCTGGGAATCGAATCCAGGACTCTCCGTGCAGCGCAAAAACTGCTTTAGCTGCGGCTTCACCATTGCACTACTTAGGTCGCCAATAATGACCTTTCGCCAGCTACGGATAGAATCTGAGGTTCTAAAGTTTACTATTGCTTAAAAATAAATACATAAAAATACCTTATCAAAGTCACACAGTATCTACACAACATTATTGTATGGGAGTTCCATACAATTCTCCGTAGACTCTAGTGGTATCACCGTAACTTAAAGCAACACAAATGAATTTAAAACGATTTTATTTAATAGCCAAAAGTTGCACTTAACTGTCTCGACGAACTGTTTACGATATTGTATTCGTAATAGTTAGAGCTTGAATTAAATGAAATATAACTAAACCATAAACAAGTTAAGCCAGTTACAATGATGTAATTAATTTAACAGTATTAGTAATGATATATTGTTCATTTTGGTTCTATAAGCAAACTTTTCTAGAATGTCTGAATGAAAGTCAATGAAAGATTTAGAAGTATCAAACATTTCTTCGATCGGTCGTCGTAAGTTGCTTCTCCTGCCAACAAACCACTCCAATTAAATCGATATACCTAGTTTGATAAATCCTAAATTGCACACCTCATTTAATTCATGAATTAGGTAGTTTATATTGGGCATCGTGATGAACAAAACTTCAAAAAGGTCATTTCCGCCATCTTTGATTTCAAAATTAATGTTTTTTCATAATCCTCACCCAATAAGATGTCGAAAACGACACCCATGACCAGAGATTCAAACAAGTCATGTTCACCATCTTGGATTTCAAAATTAATGTGCTTTTCATTCCAAAATATCTCGAAAACGTCAAAGTCGCATCCGTCACCTTGGATGTAAGAATATGCATAATACTTTTCCCTAACCCCCTTCCAAATAAAAAATAACCTCTATCAAAATATCTAAAAAAAATCCCAAATGAGTTCACTCAGAAACATTGTAAAAACCATAATAGATTCTACGATTCTACGGTGTGTAGAATGATAGGCACTGTGCAAATTAGATGGTAGAACCATATATTAGCTCTTCAGGGGATAAGAGGCTGGCGGTTAGGTACCAGCCTCTTATCCCTTTGAAAGCCAGGATGTTTTTCATATCTGGTGTTTCTGCTGGGGAGGTATGGATGCCGGAGACACTTAATTTGAGGCGAAAATCTTAGTCCTCATGAGTAGCAATACATCCTTATATAGATACAACCTTAGACTGTTTTTCCCAATTTGAGATTGAATCTTCATCCTACATCGGGTAACATGCCTTTTTGCTATCAAAGGGGCATTTACAATTACTATAAAATTACTATAAAAATTCTTTTGCGGCAGTGTGGGTATTCTATGGGAGCGGTAGAAGCAATTTTATTGGGCGAACGATATTGAATTTACCATTTATAAATTTTTTAACACTTTAATTGTTGTAACATCTCGCTTTTAGTCCTTTATGATGCTAGATCGATAGGAAATACCCATTAGGTGGATTTTGATGACTTCGTGTTTGGTTGCATATTTACGTAGACAGATTTTCCATATATGTGAGGTCACTGAGTGGTAAGCCGCATTGTGGTTAAAAAAGTCACAATGCCAAAAATATAATGTTTTGTTATTTTCTTTTAATATTTTATAGTCGATAAAATAGCAAAAAATCTATTATAAGCATACACAATAGCGTATAGTCACAGGCACTTTTTTGCATTCCGTCGATCACGATAGCGATAGGTGGACCTCAAGGAGCTCTCCGCCTTGAAGGAACAGAGATGGCGTTTGTCGTACGACAATGTCATCGCGTACATTTGTCGTTTGTCAGTGCGTATTGACAGTTAGGACTGATCCATTTGAACGCCTGAATTTTGTCGCGTTGGTTGGTCAGTCGGTTGTGTCGGTTGACGACAGCTTATTTGGCCTGAGACAGCCACAATCTCCTCATCGCAACTAAAGATTTGAATTGCAATTTGACGCCGGGTTTTGAGGCTTTACTTTAGGCACCCAGCTAGGTACCTACTCATCATAACAATCTGGAAACATTAATGAGATCAAACATTAATTCATA
Source organism: Erynnis tages (assembly GCA_905147235.1). Lineage (NCBI taxonomy): Eukaryota > Metazoa > Arthropoda > Insecta > Lepidoptera > Hesperiidae > Erynnis > Erynnis tages. The sequence goes on from LR990092.1 coordinate 5,536,856, forward strand.
GAGTTGCGTCATAAAGAGACGCAATTGATTGTTTTTTAATTTGTTGTGTTTGCGCAATGTTTTTTTTTTACTTCCTAATGGTTTTCGGGAATTACCTACTGTTACAGTAAAAACTGAATGATTGTGCAAACGAACATTATTCTTATGAGGCGCTATTCAGTGAATTGTTGATTATGTCTGCACTGACTTCAAGATGATGCTCCGTTTTTGCTCTAATCAACTCTTTCGAAGTATCTCCTTTGTTTCCTTTGGCAAAACGAAACTGTAGATTAATTATTTGTATAACCGTTTTATCTAACGTTGCGCAAAGAACACAACACAATTTGGTGTGTTTTACTATTTCCAGGTCTAAGTCCGATCCCGGTCCCAAGTAGTTTGGTTTCTAAGTTTGTTTGTTGATACATAATTATGTCAGTTAGTCAGTCATATACTCAACTGTACCTGTGCCGACCGTGAGCATGAAGATAGTGTTCCTCAAAGTTAAACGTCGACGGTAAGCGTATTTAGTTTAATAGTATGTCATATTATTATGTCAGTTAGTCTGACATCTTTCGATACTAATGGCACACGTTAACTATACGAATACTTTGACTACAGTGTTGATGCTCGGGGGCCTCGGGGCACAGGTATGAAACAATCGATACCATTATTGTCGTAAAATGTGTTGCAATGTAGTAACATCCGTTTTATATAGCAGTTTAAGATCATCATCGAGTATCATTTCCTAGTTTTTGTATTAGCATCCTATTAGTGATTGTGTTTGAAGACAATAGAATTTTATTGCATTATTAATGCCATAACTAGCATTAGCTTGATAAGGCATCTATATCTACCTAGGTTTAAGGTAAAAGGACACTGGTCAAGGTCTAAATAAGTTTTCTTCTTTAGTCTATAAAGTATTATTTTACTGATCACATTAAAAGATCAAATTTATTACTCTGACATCTGGATCTAACTTTGCAAAAGAGTTTCTATTACTCCCATTTGAGGAACCCCAGGTAGTCCTTTCATCCGCATCGGTTCGAGGACCGATGTCCTTCGTCTTGTCTTCGTCAGCCTATTGCTACTTTAATTTGTTTACTTTGAGACCTATGTGGGTTAATTTTACAATATTTACATACCTAAAATTTGTAAATATAAATTGATCTAAAAATAATTTGTAACAACTCTGTAGGGTTAGTCGTAAAACACCAGTAACCTCGCAGCACTAGGTAGCCAATACCATAAGCAACAACTTTTGGTCTATGAGTTCGAACATAACTCAATTTTTGCAAATAAGCGTTTTATCTTTGTCTTTTTCTTTTACTACTTACTGTTTGTTACCTTGTACTTTGGGCTCCGTCCCGACATCCGTAGAAGAAATTACAGAAATGCCAAGCATAGGCTCACAGTGGAGGGCCGCAAACCCTGATTAATCTCGTGTATAACTACATAGATGTGTTCTCTAGCAATCTGAGTGAGTTCGCAAAGGTAGCAATGTATCTAATTTGCGACGAAAATAAATAGAATTATTAGAATAGAGAGAGTATTTAGAATATTTAGATTAGAATTAAGTAAACCTTGAAAAATTAGCGATAATGTTGTTGTGTGTTTTAGTGTTAAGGATACTCTGTCGCATTGGGTGAATGCCTGTTATGATAGATGTACTGGTTAAATAAATAAATAAATAAATAAATATATTATGAAAAAAGAATAGGTTTTCAATCTGATGCATTAATTGAGATGAAGGAACTATGTCTTGTGCGGAAGGCATAGTACAAACATAGTGATTATGAGTAATTTTACTGCTGTATTATTAATTATGAATAATTACACGGTGTGGTACGCCTTATAATTTTAACGATCAATTAATTTATGTCTACGCCATGAAAACGTAATTGACGTGACTCTTAGTTTCATTATCTGCAAGTACTTTATTTTATCGTTTGAAGAGTAGGTGTCAGGTCGATACATAAATCACATTTAACATCACTTGAATTGTGAAAGAACGAAAAACACCATAAGAACTGCGGTATGTGCGGTCGTATCAAGCTGCCATTGCTGTATAGGGAGATGTCAAGACAAACTGACATATGTCATTCCTACCTACTAATGACAGACATTTTAAAATTATTATCTACAAAAGAAAGTACTCAATTTTAACCTAGTCCACTTAGATCGCGAACTCTAATTTTTTTTATCTTGCTTTCGCCCTCCTGTAAAATGATGATTTTTGACTTAACTCACTGTTCACAGGAGGCACAGAAATGAAACAAATCTTAAATTGGTAACATTATATTGGTCCACAACACTTAAAAATATATTTACAAGTTAACAGCAAAGTTTTGTAGTAAAACAATATAACAATCGCTCACACTAAAAACAATTTATAATGTAGAATTTGGATACGTAAACAGTGTGATAATTTATGTTAGGTTTTTAATTTTTAATTTTCTATGCATTTTTCAGGATAAGCCTTCTAATCTTCAGCATAAGCTCTCTAACCGACAAAACGCCAATGTAACCATTTCAAAAAATATGAAATCCATATTTTGTTTAAATGGATATTCTTTATTCTTTACTTGGTTAATTTTGCAATCGTATGTAGGATTAAATTCAATAGGAACAATCATTTTTATTATAATCACCACATACTCGTACACACGTATACCATGATTAAGATAGATAAAGTAAACACAATTATATTTTTTCTGTAAGTATCTTTGCATGGATTTTTGTGATGAATTAATTTTGAAGTAAATTTTATGTTATATCTCCGAAAGGGTTCTGAATGTAATTGGTCTATAATATTTAACAGATGTCACTATTAAATGATGCCACGGATATCCACTGTAGACTTAATTTAATAATTGGAGACTTCCTGATTGCTATTAGGTAAATACGCGTATAAAGCAAAATAAAACTTGTTTTTCGAATGTGGTGGAATTTTTGACCAGATGTTAAATACTCGTTAATAACTGTGTCTGGCATAAACACATAAGTTACACGGTACTTTTCATTTGAATAAATATGTGATATATCATTATTATAATGTTCTTCCATTATCAAAATGTTAGATATATGTATTTATGTGGCAAGGTATTCATTAGTGTTGATATAAAATTTGACACACTCTCATTATGTTTATAAAAAAAATGTGGATATAGTGAATATGAATCATGAGGGAAACCGGAAATAGAAAGATCTATGAATCAGATATTTTATCGATGATAAAAATAGACAACGGAATAAGAGTCTGCTTCCAAGCAAAAGATTTTCATATAAATTTAAATATTAATTTAACTACTTTAGCTCTCTAGATAAAGACACCACTGAAGCTTTCGTTCACATTTGAAACAGTATGTCCTTTTGAAACGATTTTTGACGTGAACACTTCTTTAGCGGCGCTGAGCAAGTGCTCACAATTTTTACCCACAGCAAAAAGTTTTGCTGTGGGTAAAAATTGTTACAGTTAAACTTGCGATAGGACACGTGACGTGATGAATGCGTAAGGTGGCAACTATGGAAACTGTCAAAAGGAAACATTCATAAACAAAGTGCGTCTAATTAGATGGTCACCATGGAAACTGTCTAAAGAAAACATTCATGAATAATAATGTACCTATTTTGTTATAGAAAAAAGCTAAATATTATAATTATTGTGATTTTGGATTCGACATTGCGATTTTTAGAATTAAATGTCGTTTCTTATCTTACAGAGAAACTCAATTGTGTTTTATTGAACTGTCGTCCAAATCACCAAGAAAACACATCTAGTTTTAAAGTTTTACTTCTGCCGTCACTCCCGGAGTGAAACCGGTTGTTTTTTTTTGTTATTATTATTATACCCAAAATTTTTAAATCCATGCTTGATTTGATGTTTATGTTTATGTTTCCCCTTTTATTTCCGATTGCCTAAATTAAAACTCATTCTCGTTTTGTTCTTAAAATATACTACAAACGCCGTGATTAAATTGATAAAAGTACATAACATTATAATAATTTTCAGATCGGTATATTTAGTGTAAGAAAATTTATGGCACTACGTGAAAATACGTTAATACATAAATAATAAAATATAGAAGTATAAAACAACTTTCCATTTACATCCGTAACACCTAAGAATATATCAAAGAAGAAGAATTATTGATTGCAAGTTATGCATTTTTTGGTTATTTTTATTTTTACAACTTACTCATAGAACAGTTCAGCTTAGCTCACACTGGTATTTTAATTTTGTATTTTGTGATTGCAAAAAATATTTTATGCATTTCAAAGAAGCGCCTTCGATAAATTATGATTTATAGTCGTTGCAAAATTCATTCTAAATTTAATCTTCTTTGAGTATTTATTTTACCTGTAACGGATTTTAAAACTAGGCATGTATATCTAAAACTAAACATACATTTGGAATAGTTAAAGCAACAATTCTTTTATACGTCATACATCCTATGTTTACATTTCCTATATACATGAGGACTATATGTATACGCGACTTTACTTTCGATGAAGCCAGTCCTGTTTAATCATATCTGCGCCTTTTTCTCCGATCATGATAACTGCTGCGTTTGTATTTCCACTAACGATAGTCGGCATTACACTAGCATCTATTACCCTAAGTCCCTCAATACCGATCACTTTCAATCTCGGGTCCACTACGGCCTGTTTGTCCCACGACGGTCCCATTTTAGCTGTCCCACACTGATGATAAATTGTCATACTAATAGTTCGCACTTGGCATTCGATGTACTCATCCGACATGAATTTGTGTTGTTTGCAATTTGGCAGAGGCTTCATGTACAGTCTCGACCCAAATTGCTTAAATGGTGAAGCATTTGCTACTTGTAAGGCTATCTTGACGCCCTCCACGAGACGTCCGACGTCTATCGCGTCCTCGTGATACCGAGGATTCATGATTGGGTAGTCAAATGGGTTTGAGCTTTTTAATCTCACATAGCCCCGCGTATTTGGCCGAAGCAATAGAGGCATAATAGTCCAAGCGTCTTTATTAGCTATAGGCTTATATACCGTATCGTATATTTCATCTGTGAGACCTAGAATTTTCCTAACAATCTGGCCGTTGTCCGAGGAAAACGATGCCGGTGCCATGTGGAATTGAATATCTGGCCACAATCCCGAGCTATTCGCATACTTTGTGTTGACGAAAGCGATACCTTCTAATCCTCCCAATGTTGTCATCGGCCCTCTTTCGTTTATCACGTAATTCATTGTTACGGGGAAGGCTTGAAAGCGGTTTTGGACGATTGCAACAGGTTTATCGACTAGAAATGTCAATCCTCCAACACCGACGTGGTCTTGTAAATTTTCCCCGACGGGCAAATCTTTTAAGACTCGTATACCCACATCCTTCAAGTGGTTAGCTGGTCCGATGCCTGACAGCATTAACAATTGTGGACTATTTATGGCTCCGGCAGATAGTATCACCTCTTTTCTTGCATAGACGACCCTCTTTACGCCGTGTTTTACATATTCAACGCCGTATGCTTTCAATGTTACGGGGTTGATTAGAATCCTGGTCACTTGTGTATTGAGGGATATGTCTAAATTTTTGCGCGTTCGCACGGGCCTCAGGAAAGCTTTGGCGGTACTGCATCTCGATCCACGTCTGATGGTGCCTTGAGCTATCATGAACCCCGTCTGAGTGGCACCATTTATATCCCTATTTTCATATCCTATTTCAACTCCGGCTTCGACGAAGGCGGCCACAAGTGGCGTTCTCCAGGGCGCTTCTTGGACTGTCAAATATCCCCCTCTTCCATGATACTTGCTGTTCGCTAGGTACGGATTTCTGTTGTCTTCTGACTTGATGAAGTACTTGAGCACGTCCCGATATCCCCAGCCGGGGTTGCCGAAGGACTCCCACTGGTCGAAGTCGAAGCGATTTCCACGTACATATATCATGTAGTTGAGGACACTTGATCCACCGAGAACCTGAAAAATATTGAAGAGATATTTGAGTATTGGTAAAATAAGATGTTGTTTTTTTAATGGTATTTAACATATTAAAAGTTAGGGGATCAAAGGTCAGGTACACCAATTTGTCAATTCACTCATTCCTAGGACTAGAATTCCGTGTCGTGGGTGCTATGAACTCACACAAAAAAACACACCTACTCAGACCACAAATAGAAATTGAAACTCGTCATTCAAGTCGCTGCTCTATTGGGAATCGATCCCAGAATCGTCACAGCAGCGTATAAACCACTGCTCTACTCAGATCGACAATGTTTAAGACTCAAAATAAAAATGATACCCCATACCTTGCCTCTAGGCCAACTGCACCTATGTTTCTTGAAGCCGAGGCAAGCGTAGTCGGTGGGCTCGGTCTTGTATTGCCAGTCTAGCTTCGTTAGTTGCAGGTAGCCGGCTAACGAAGGGACGTCGGTTATCTCGTTCTCGTCTGGACCTGGAATCGTTGGAGCATGTGTGTTAAAAGTGATAATTTTGAAATCTTTATCAAAAATGAAAAAAAAAAAATTGCATACATATAAAATTACATGACATTTTGCTAAACACCGACGCTGATCAAGTTTGATATACGCAGTGATTCGCATGTGCCTACATGCCGGTTTGCTACTCAATTCCAATTTAAAAAAAAGGTTCCAATATCATAAATTTAAACGACCGCTTACAGAATTTTTGAAGAAAAATAAGCTTACCACTTTCTAACAAGAGCAGATTCCAATTTTTGACCTCAGTCAGCCGGTTCGCGACCACAGCGCCGGCAGAACCGCCGCCGACGACGACGAAGTCATATTCATTCCTCGGCTCCCTATCCAGAACCTTGGCTTCTGGGTCATAGGAGCTATAATTGTGATAAGTGAGAGCGCCAAGCAAAAGCGGTATCAGCCACAGTCCGGTCACACTCACTGTCTTCAGTGCTGTCGACGCTAGAAGGACGTGTATACCCATCTCGCTCGCCAATAGTTGCTATCACAGTCGCGAGTCGTCCAGGTACGTGATATATCACAGGTGCGGTCGGTGCTTTGGTTTGTTCGAGATGTTTGGGACTAGTTGTTGGTGTATCATTCGTTTGTTCGTCTGTGCCTGTCCGGCGGTTTGCTTCTTCGCATCGCTCTGCTGGTGGCTGGTGGAGGACGCCGTCTGCTCGGCAACATGTTAGGCCGCATCGCAATGGCACAGTTTTATTCGCTCTGTTTTTTCTTCGTGGACCTGGAATTGATATATGAGAACAATTTTAGTGTGTAAAGAAAGACTTTAAAAGAAACACTCACTCTAAGTGCAATCTTTAAAAATATACTAAAATAGTAGTAGTTATACATTATGATAAAGTACTTATTAATGTGCTACAATAGTATTTAGATACAACCGTCATATTATCATCATAATTATCATAAATAGGTATTTTAGGGTCGAGTAACATTTTCAAACGAATCATCATACGTATTTGTAACTATATTTTTGTCTTGGTTGCAGTCGTATGTGTTTGCTCATCAAATGTATTGCATACCTCCTTATTTAAAAATAAACATGATTCGCGCTCTACATCTTGAGACGTTTACATTGAGATTTAACTACTCACAGAGACATCTGTCGTCGAGTAGCAGAACTATACAACTTTGTATTTAAAGCTTAATATTAAGTTTAACTCTTATGAGTTTAAGCATTTCTATATTTTCTGACAATACATTTAACATAATATTTTTTTCGATTATAGATAAATTCAATGAATAATTATGCTCCGATTATAAATACATAATGTTATGCTGATTCCTTGATAAAATTCTTCACTATCATCATTGTAACAATCACGAACAACAATTAATGTAGAAGAGGTTTTCTCATCTCATAATGGGATGGAAAGGTTACACCACGCTGGCCAATCTCCTTCACAAGCTTTCAGACACTAGATATTGATAACTCTTAGTCACACACATTTCCTCGCGATCATCTTCACCGTTAGGTACTCGTCATTTTGTGTATAAAAATAAATATTTAAATAACTTTTCTTTTTCTGTTTCAGGTAAATCTATGGATCACTTATAATGATGGTGACAAAATTTGGTATTTTTTTACATTTTAGCAAATGTAAAAAACCCCTACGGTGGAATCAATATCAAATCAGACTTTACTTAGAATCCGAAGTGAAACGGAGAAAAATTTCCTGTATCGTGGGTGCCATGCCATGGAAACACCCAGACCAGAAATTAAAATTTAAACTTTCAAATCACTGCTCCAGTGGGAATGCCTTGAGCGTTTTAATTACTGCGCCACTCAGGTCGTCAAACTAAAATTATCCTAACACATATAACACGCCTACGGTTGTAAAGTAGGTACTATAAAATGTAGAGCAGTAGGTAGTAGTTACTCAGTTTTATATAATTCCCTATTCCGGCGTGGTTCGGTAACGCGAAGAGATATCCTGACTCAGATTAGGTGTTGTTTGAAAGGGACGGAGACTGCACTTCCTATCTGTACTGAAGATATTATGATCTTGTTTCAAAGCACTTTGAGGCAGCTTTACTCAAAGTTTTTTTTGCAGGTAAAAGTAGCGTTGCTCCTTTCTGCAGTTAATTTGATATGGCGGTGTTTTACATTTTGTAGCAATTGAGTAGCAAAAGGGTGAGCAGACCAACCGATGTTAAGTGGTCCCTGCATCCAATGGTCGTCCGCAGCCAATCTCAAATTGAGAAAAAAATCCAATCTGAAGTTGAATATATGCCTCAAATAAAGCATCCCCGGGAACCATACCTCCCCAGTCGAAACACAAGACATGAAGAACATGCTGTTTTACGACGGGTTAGGAACCTGGCGATAAGGTACTTCCCCGGACGAGTCTAGCACCTGTTCCGACTCCATAAGAACCGGTCTTTTATCGAATATCCCACCCGGATACCCTTAGAAAATGAAGACCACAGAAATATGAAGTAACTATCTATAATTAAGTAACTTACAACTATCTAAGCAACTATCTATTATTTCTAAGGTTCAACTTAACCAAAAATCATTTTGGTTGAGGGTCGCTGTTGTTTGCTGATTTCGTGAAAGTTTTCGATTACTATCAATAAAGATGTATTGTGTCGGTCTTTTAATAGAGAATATTTTTAAAAATATCTAGCAAAAATATTATTATCTTCATAATATTTTTATAACAACGCTTACAATTAATTCTATTGGATAGATTATTTTTTTGATTTTGTTTGTTTGTGAAGGAAAACATCGTGAGGAAACCTGCATGAGAGTTCAGAAAAAAAGTTCTCAAAGGCATGTGAAGTCCACCAACCCGCACGAGGCCAGCGTGGTGGACGGCGGCCTACATCCTTCTCATTGTGCGAGGAGCCCCGACCCTGTAGTTAACTTTACTCCTTTTTTATAGCAAATAAAAAAATAAAATACATAAACTGAGAATACGGAATACATTCAGTTAGAATACATAACTATTACGAGTACGTTGAAACTGGAGTTTTTCGTAAAAATCCTAAATTACAATTAATTAGTTAACATAATGCTTAGGTACTTCCTTTACAAACTACGAGTAGGTACATTTAAACTGTAATTACTGCCTAGTCGCCCATCAATCATCTCCCCTTACTATCTTATGCAATAAAGCAGTGTAGAAAAACTATTTACAACAAAAACGAAAATAAAGCTTGTATATGTATATGTCCTTATACATAGGACATAATATTCCTTGGATTTATAGAGAGGAAAAGAAACTACTTAAAAGTTTAATTTTTCTTTCTTGGTCTCTTTTCGCACAGAGGGGCCTACTGCATAAGAAGGTATTCTACTAAGCTGCTTCATGATAATCGGTGAAAATATAGTAATTTTTTTATTGGAATTGAGTCTAACGGGCAAGAAGGCCACCTGATATTAAGACATTCCACGTCCAGCCTCAGATAAGACAGACATCCTATTTAAGATCGTACGACGGTGTATGTCGGTGTACGTACTACTCAGGAAAAATAATGTTGATGTTCGCCACAAACAAAATATCTCCAGCAACAACGGTGACACAAAACATGAAGAACACGCAGCTTCATATTGGCTGTAATGTATGTACCTCCCGGGCGAGATACGATGCTTCCGACTTAAGAACGGTTGGGTTGACTAAAGAACCCTAAAAATATAATGTAAATATAACACGTAACACGTATTAAGTTTAACGGAGAGAGTTCGTAATGCATTCGCATCGTACACAGAGATAGCATGTTGAGGAAGTTCATAATTCACTTCCTTAATTCCATTTCTATACGTGACAGCCAAGATCGAACGCTGTGTTATAAAGATTGGAAGCTATTACCTATAGAGACTGTAAAAGCTATTATGACTTATTGACGTAAGGCTGGAAGACGTGTTAAAGCTTATGAATTTGAAAGATGATCTACGGTGTCGAGACATGTCATGGTCTTTTATTGTAAGTCTCAATCAATGTCTCATTGTCTCTGAAATGGATTGCCCTTTCAGGGACTCAGAGATGGTCACTGATAGCTTTGTTTGTTACCTATGCTTTGTCAGCGTATTCGTCGGAGTCAGAAGCTAGAAAATCTGCAGGCGAAAAGTAAACGACATAGCTCCCAAAGTAAGCAAACAAAATTGACAATGGGGGCTGGTCACATTGTTTGTACAACCGATAGTAAATTGATCGAAAATCGAAGCTCCTCGAATGGTGATCAAGTTTTGCCAAAATTTAAAGACAGTGGGGAAACAGGTCGATTTGGAGACGCCTGAGGCTTGGAATTTGAAGGATTTGATCCTGAGCCTGCTTGATCCAACGGTTTCCAGCTGTCTTCTTCAAGTCATCGTCTACCTGGTTGTACAAAGAATTTATGTTGACTAATCGTTGTCTTTGGTGATGTAGGATTTCCGCCTACTAAAATCCCATCGGTTACCAATCTTAGCGCGTTGTGGAGATCGTTGTGATCAATTGGTGTACATTTTACGTATAATTAATTATGTTCAGATGCGTTCGATCAAATTTAACAAACCTGTATTGTGTAGTACTGTTCACCACCGCGTCAGTTTGTTTTGCGACATTGCTCGAGTTACGTACAATTTAGAACAATGATTATTGTGTGTTTTTGGTCGGGGTAATCAGAGCGTGCCGTGAATTTTGGTAATTCAATGCACTGGTTACGCTTGGGGGCCTGGTAATTTAAGACATGTACCAGGTTATCATGGTTTAGCAGAAGAAGGCTATTCGCGCAATATATAAAATAGGGAATAGAGAATCTCTTAGAGAAAAATTTAAAGAAATAAATATACTTACTCTTGCTTCGCAATATATTTATGAAAATATTATGCATGTTTATAAAAATAAGAACAAATTCAGAACGTTTAAGGACTTACATAAATCTAATTGTATTGTAACCAGGAATGTCCACAAGCTGATATTTCCAAGATGTCGGCTTCATAAAAAAAGCCAGTCATTTATGGGAATGTCAGTTAGAATTTATAATAAAATTCCAATCGAAATTCAATCCCTGCCTCTTCATAAATTTAAAAGAACTATCAAATCAGTCCTGTGCCGAAAGGCCTATTATGAAACTAAGGACTATTTAGACGATAAGAAAGCGTGGGATTGAATAACTTCACTAGGCTATTTCTATACACCATGTATCAATATTTATTTGTGAGCGGATGGCAATGGAGCGATATTGACACACACGATAGCTGTCACGTGTGTTCCTTTATTGGGCCTAGTCATACTGCACCATAGAATAATTCATACTTATTTTTAAAAGAGTGCTGGGAGTTTTTTTCCGCCCGCTTTTTTCTCCTAGTCTACGTTTTGCCTGAGGGGCTATCAAAGCGGATGTTTGTATAATGTTAAATGTATGACGTTCATTAAGTGTGCATAAATTGTACCTGATAATGAATAAAAGCTTTTGAATTTGAATTTGAATTTGAATTTGTTTGTTCGTCATCTTCTGGACTGGACTCTTCTGGGAGACTTCTGGGAGGTAGAATACAAAATTAACTAATCGCATTCGCATAAGGAGTAGCAAACGAGTATCCAGGCTACTTGATGTTAATAGGTCATGGCAACAAACGCCCTGCTTGTGTTTTGCGCCACGTCAAATACTAGATAAAAATCTAATATGAGATCGAATGTGTAAAATTAAGGTTTCGATTTTCTTCTATGGCAACCACACCTAAATAATCGAATTACGAGACATGAAGAACATACTTCTAAGCAAAGGGTGAAGAGTGGCAGTAAACTTCTGCGGATGAGTTACCACCTATAAATATGCACCGCAATCCGCATTATAACTGGTGAATATGGCCGTCTTCTATTCTGCAGAAAAATCCGTGGCTAGTAGAATGAATTATAAACATTGTAACTATAAAATTAAGTGACGTAAAAGACGCTGGTACTTGCGGTCAATAACCTCGAGTATTGTATGACGTTGAATAGGTTTGTATGGACCAGCGAAACAATATTTTGTATCGTTTAAGTAAATAGGTAGTAGAGTGCGGTAAGGGCGTTACGTAACTTATTGTTTTTGCGCAATTTGCCTTTTCCGTGTGTATACCGAGTATACCGTGTATACCGTGTATACCGAGGTATACCTCTATTTGCTAAGTGGTTTCACGAATATGGTACGGTCGTGTTTCGCTATAGACATCACATTATCTGTGGTCGCGTAAAATTGTTGTCAAACAGTGTAACACTTTCATTTGGACTGACCTCGACTGAACGTTATATGGCTGTTCCCAAAATTTTACACAAGTGAAATTTTGGACGAGAAACAACAAACCCCAGCAGATGCTTGATCCCATGAAAAACAAAATCCAACAAAATCTACACTCATGGGGCTTGACTATTAGGTATATAGATTTGAAAATACCCCAGCCATATGAATTTAAGGGGTTCAAATTTCGGTTTCCGGTAGCGACGCGCCGTGCACTTTCAGTGTCAAATAATTTTAAATTTATATACACTACACTTTATGTACTTAATCGAGCAGTGACGGCCCAAAACTTCTTAAAGGCAGCGGGTAGAAAACACCTTCAATACCTATTGAATATTTCTTAAACATCATTATACATTTTAAATAACATTTTATACATTTTGAATATCAGGGTCACCCTCGCGACGGGAACAGACATGATTGAAGTCCTCAGATTCAATGCTTGGTGAGCAATGCTTATATCACCTGTAGCACCAACCACGTGTTTAAATAGTCAGTAGTAGCGACTCGTTATCTCATTGTATTTTCGGGTCAAGTTTGCCGATCGTTAACCATGAAATCGATCTCGATCCGATTAAGCCGACATGGTTTCGTAACTAGCCGTAGTAACCGTCACTGCTGTGTCTTTTCCGGAGCTAAAGTTAGTTTACGTTAGAATAGGACGACGGTAACATTTAAACTTTACTCTTCGGAATATGGCCACTTATTTGAATTCTAATTCTAAAGAAATTCTAATTCTAGAAAAATTCCGGGTTCGAATCCCAGGGGCACGCATCTATGACGTTTTTTAAAATTAAATGCTGTAACGATGATGGAAAACATCTTGACGAATCCTGCACGCGAATTCTCAAAGGCATGTGAAGTCCTCTTAAATTCCGCTTTCGATCCAGAAAAAGGATTACGGAACACAGGCTTTAAAGACACATGATCATAGAGAAAAGAAAAGAATAAAAAGAAAGTAATGACATACGAATTAAATTCCTTTAGCAATTAAAATGAGGATCTTTTTTCATTCCGATTTACGACAATTGATTTGAAACGTCTTCTAGGGATAAGCTGACATCATAGGTGCATCAAAAGTTATTCATAAAAGTATACCCTGCGCTCTTACCACACTTCGAGACACTAGACGGCCTACATTAAGCAGATGGCCTGGGTTGCCGAGACCATCGAACGTTACAAAAACGTTGCGAAGTGCACCAGACGATAAGAATTTATTGGTAAACAAAACTTACATAACGACCGGTCCGATATAAAAATCTATGGCAATAGGTGAAGGTTGGTTCGGAACTTTCGATTCTGTCGCCACGTTATATCGTATGTAAACATACTGTTTATCGTACGTAAAGTACGCCGGTAAGTGGTATATATAGCCGCTAATGATAGATAAATAGTTTTTTGTGTTTCGTATGCTTAGTAAGGATTCGACAAATGTCTGTTTTGTAAGGCATTGTTCTAATTGGGTGTAATAAAATCAGACAACCGACCGTCCAACCAATGCGACAGAATGCAAACTCGGCTTTTTGCATGTCCTTATTGACAAAATGCACCGACTTGCGACATAAGAGCGACATGGCAATTAGGAAGAGGAGTAAATGGTGTTTATAATAATCGTCACGAGTCGTGAGCACAGATTATCAGTGGTAGGGATATTGTATACTTTCGGCCAATGTACAGCAGCCGAAAAAACGTGCTGGACCAATAGACGACGCACACTGACGAACTGACTACTGTCGAACCAATCGTGTGCACCGCAGACAGTCAATGTCAAACCGACCAATGAAAGTTCTGCTCACCACTCGTGACGGCAACTATAACAAATGTTATGCTTGCAGTAACTACCCATTACAACATTTAGGTTAAGAAATTCATATGTCTTATTTCGTTATTTTGACGGATATAAGGCTTTCTTTGGTATACATATACCTGATCAACATTTGAGGATCTGAAGATCGGAAGCTATTTTGGAAATAATTTTAAAAGCTTAGTCCTGGACATAGGTGTATCCTAATCGACATTACTCCACGCGATTCCGTTACTTCTAATGCCAAGGATTTTCCGATATCTTCTTCAGCTACACCTGTAGTGAAGAAGGCATTTGTTTCTTTACCCAAGTTATGTTTTTCATGATTACTTTACATAATTACTTGGAAATGTTTTTTTACTGCGAAATATCTTAATCTATCCAGCTATCTCGAAATCTGAGTAACTATCAAGGGTTACCCCAAACAAGGTGACTTGGTGAGATATCGAAACAAAATTAATGTATGTAGCGCACCGGGTGAAGGCCGCGCCGAAATTACTTTCACCGTTACGTCACGAAAGTGTCGACTACCTACTTCGGTTGGTCAACGAACATTCCACACTACGGACGAGTTGGAGGTTAAGGCTTGTAATAACTTCTCTGTAAACCATTAATGACCCATTGCAGGGTCGCGGCTCCTCTCACAATGAGAAGGATGTAGGCCTTAGTCCACCACGCTGGGCTAATGCGGTGTGGTAGACTTCACATGGCTTTGAGAACATTTTTTGTGAATTCTCAGGCATGCAGGTTTCCTCACGATGTTTTTCACTCAGTTTTCAACATAACTTATATGTTGCTCCTATGATATTGTTTAGCTGTAAAAATGTTCTTGTCTCAATATCTATGACACAACAATAGAACATGAGATCATTTACAATAAAATAAATTTAATCGTGCGAAAATGGAAAGACTCTCCATTGTCTCTATATTTTATTTATGTGTCTATTATTTAGATCTTTATCTGTGGTCTATTACCAAGTATATTTATAGTCGAATGTATAATATAATACGTACAATACACATGTTGCTGACTGGAAGACAATATTACGAGTAGGTACTAATACTTAATTGGAAACGCAGCAAAAAAGTTAAGTCACTTTTACGTTTCTTAACGGCACACCTCCGTCAAATGTATCATATCTAATTGTCTTCCTTCACTTAATACAGCAAGAAGTGGAGCACATATACTTAGATTACATTAAGTTATGAGGTAAAGTGCTCCGGATGTAATCATCGGCTGATCGCATTACCCGCTGTTAAGCTCTATTCATACATATCTACTGTAATATAGTTAGAGTCCGGGTTTGAATTTCAGTGGCACACTTCAATGACTTTTTTATAAGTTTTAGGTGTTTTATCGCGCTTTACAAAATCAAAGATAACCTGATGTGATGGTGACGTAATGTGCAATGCTTAAGAGCTTTCCATAAAGTTGGTGGGCTAAAGCCTACATCCTTCTTATTGTTTTATCTGTGCCGGCGAACGTTAGGCTCATTTTTGTTGGACTCGATCTAGTTTTCTTAGCTACGTCTATCAATGTCGGGGATGGCGGTGTCGGTGATGTGAATACCTTTGCTTGAAGGCGTCTGCCACGTCACGTGCCGAACACGTTACGTGCTGGACACGCTGCTGGTAAATGTGAATAAAGCTTAACTCGCGATTACAGCTGATGCGGAATTCCACATCGCGACCGCAGCGCGCTTCTTATTCTGTCCCGTAGAAAAAGAAAGTAAATAGAACGGCAATAATAACATGTTTGTTCCGAATACACTGTAGCTAGCTCAGCTAGCGGCAATCACGCCCCAAACTCAAACCATCGCTATAATTTACAGAGATAAGATAACAGTTAGATAGAACGAGTAGGTATATATTCACTCAGAGAATAGTAATATTCGCTTGGTTTAGTAGAATAGCAGGGCTGTGACATGGTGCTCTTTTAAAAGGGTTGTAAAAGGAGCCCTCTGGTGTTGCTCCTGTCGGCCGACAATGATCACTGCTCGTATTGTAAAAACAATCTAGGGTTACGCCCGCCCCACCCACATAACCGTTCTATTCACTTCCCATTTGTATGCTCGGTCCCAATGAATGCACCTCTTACTCTTACTCCTTTCGAATATCGTAGTGTTGTGAATAGTTTATGATTGTGTAAGGGAATTGTTTAGTTGGATTCGTCTTCTTGCGATTTCCTCTTCTCACAATGAGAAGGATGTAGGCCTTAGTCTACCACGCTGGCCAGTGCGTGTTAATGGAGTTCACATGCCTACAAGAAATGATCTTGTTACGATATTTTTGTTCCCAACTTTGTTTACGTAGCGAGTTTATCCACAATAATGCGAGTTCCACAAATTAAAACGGCGCACGGGTCTAATTATGACGTAAAGTGCGTGCGCTATGCGTGTGCGGTAACAACACGTAACACTGGTGGTTATTCGGCCGTATTAGGCAAACCGTCTAACTTTAGCTGGTGTTTCGTTTTGATTTATCGGTTATCGTGTCTGCTAGGAATGTGGGATGCTAGAAATGATTGATCCTATCTAAGATCGCCTTAAACCATTAGGTATTCCTGGCAGCTGAACTCCACAATCAACTCATTCCCTTTCAATATAGTAAGAAAAAAACAGTCACATACACATACATATGTCACATGTATGAGTATATAGATTCCTCAAACAATCGGCAAATCGATACGACCTTAAACAAAGCATCGAAAGCTTGTCATCGGTCGATCTCATCAATTATCGATCAGGCGGACATCATAAACAATATAGCGCTTGGACAATGTTATCCACGTTTCCATCAAAGGTTGGTTAAGGTCACCTTTGGATAGCTATAGTTGTGCCATAATTATTAGAACAAGTAGGTACCGCTGTACAAATATAAATTTAATATTTAATAAAGTAAGATCGATCACACATTATGTTTCGAATAACTACAAAAACTGGTTTAATATCGATTATTTGTATGGTAGCGGGAATGCCACAAACAGGAACACAGATAAACGTTAAAATTTATCTCACGTCATTTTTATAATCCGTTAATAACACCCCTTAACTACTCGTATTATACGTACAAAATAATATGTCGAAGGTTTTATTTTTGTTGGGCAAATCAATAAATCACTTTTATTGCATACACAACTTTTCTAAGTAGTTGTGTAAACTTTTAGTATTTTACAAGTATAAACGCAAAATCCAAATCTTAGTTCCTCATGATGAGGCTAACTTGGCATCTATAAACATCCTTGCACAACCGACCGGCCGGCGTCGGTTATATAACAGCTTAGTGCTAGTTGCAACACAAATCCCCTCGAGACTGCCCCACCGCATGCAATAGCAACACCATGCAAGTGCATAATATTTATTGGTGCAAAAATGTTATAAAATTGGTTTTCGAATCCCGGCAGGCATTTCTTTACCCTATTTTTGAGCCTTTCAACGTTGCAAGACTCATCTCCCAAACGTATCTGTAACTAATATGCTTGTATTATAACATAATATACACCTTTTTGTTGAATCACTCTGTCTATTGGTGAAAACTGATTGAAATTGATTTAAATCTTGCGATATACTCGTATTATAAAACCTATACTCAATCTTCCATGTGCTCAAATTAAGGCACTTATTACAACATCACGCGTAAATGTAGTTCGACTGAATAAATCCCTGGCGCCGTCCGCGCGACCATTGTCTTGGTCAAGTCGTGTTTTACAATATTTTGGGACGTATAAGAACGCTAATCTATCTTGCACTCACGTGAACTTTACAACTAAATATTAAGTACTCATTTAATTTAGTAAAGAGAATAAAAGTAATTAAATGACATACCTGACCGGCCAACCAACACGACAAAATTTAAACACAGGGCTCCGAATTTGGTTTGCAAATAGGACACTGGGCTATTGTACGAGTTTTTTCATGATTATTCCGAAAATGTAATGTCATGTTATTTATTATTATATATTTGTAAAAGGTGGGATATGCCGGAATGGTATGTGTGACATTTTGTAAAGGTCGAGGACTTGTTTTACTCGTTCATTGAAATAAGTTTCGTATTTGTGATTGTAATTACGAGAATTGAAGTACCTAGGCTGACCTTCGTTTTAATGGACTTATTATCGACATTTAAATTTAAAAGGATCGGATTCTTTTTTCTATTTTACATTCTAATTTATACTAATCGATAATAATATCACAATATCATACGATTAAATATACCTAGAGTTAACATAATTATCATTATAGTGTTTTTTATTCTGTAAGCATTTGCGTATTTATCACGGATCATGTTTCACAATTAATTATTCTATAATGTCCTTGATCATGGACTACATGTATTAAAATAGATCGTTTTATTAGTGTTGTATGCTAATAGATTGTCAAACTATTACATAAGGCCATAATGATGTTGCGACACCACATCTACAAACTATTAACAAATATAATGAAATTTCGCCAGGGCTTCTAGGATGATCCTAGGTTTGATTCTATCCCTGTAGCTCGCAAATAGAAACGAGTGGAAGGATGGGAGCTCTAACCGTCGAGCTAGCGACGACCTACCTTAGGCTGACATCATGCATAGTCGCGAACCGTCGAAAAATGCTGCCTCAGAGATTGGCCTGGCAAGGGCGTGGCACTAGAGGGCACCGATGCGTTCGATCAGACATCCCGGAGTCTTTCATAAGTGCAGTACCCTAACTGTCACGTTAACGTCAGCAATTACTATGTCATATGTCAGTTTGTCTGACATCTTTCCATGCACATGTTAACTGTACGAACATTGACGATTGTGTTCTTGCTCGGGGCACTGAAGGGCACGAAATCCCACATTACCCGATCCCACGGTTTCGGGTATCTTTGGAAGGGTTGCCCACCCCGTCACATAGAAGTTTAAATTCTTCATTTAATCTAGTCCTGAATCGTGTACGTCCTGATACATTATGTACCCACGCGTGTACAATGAACTTAGCTTGATCCATGGATTAGTGGCAGTGGTGCATGGTGCACGGGTGCCCACTTGCCCAGTGTCGCGGTCGAGGCGACTGCTGCAACCGTTCGCAACGTTTACGCAAATCTCTCGTGCGTAAAATGTATACGCCACATTCATGTTTCATAATAATATTTCGTAAACAACCGCATTTTTCGTACGCATAGCAACTATTTAGTGTGGGTGAGGACGATATTTTAACAATAAAAGTAATGTTTGACAAAGTTATTAGAGTTTATGTGATATGGATGTTATTTGTTTCAATTTGAGTTGGTGTTCTTAACTTCGTTCTATTTATTTGTTTCTGTTGAAACGTTTGTCTCTCATTATTCTGTTTCATTTGGCCATACAACTTTCATACTAACTCACCATTTTGTGAACTATATTGAGTACTCTGGTTTTGGAAAATTTTTGATTGGGTGCACCGTGCACAGTAGGTACTGAACAGTCCAAAAAAATAAGGGACCTTACAGACATTACAGGTTACACGTATGTATAAGTTAAAAACACGGCGTTCCTGAGCCAATGGGATCCAGCCTAGGAAAACATTACTTATTTAATTTTGGTTTTTACTTCTTAATGGCACTGAACACGGATTGGGTGGATTGGGAGTTTCACCAAGACACAAAAATATCCGCGAGTAATGAATTATAAAACTTCATGTTATTATCTAACCGCTTTGGTCTTATGATTGACGCTTTTTAAGATTCAAAAACTTTTGATGGCGTTGAACAGTAACTGGGGATTCTCTCAAACCGCAAGTATTACGCGGCAATATTGCATCACTGTCCATCACCATTGGATCCACTTTCCACGACCCACTCCGCTATTTGCACCGCCCGTTGATGTTTCCACCGATTTCATGCCGAAGACATGCTCATTATTACTTCTATTTATTTATTTAAAACTTATGCACCTTAAAAATCTAGTGGTACATAAGGTAAACTAAAACTTCTTGTGTACGTGGTTTGAGTGGTGCAGTGGCCAAGTCGCGAATGTCTAGCGCCTTCAATTATGGCAACCCGCATTTTTTTGCTGGATTATTGCCTGCCTCCTTGAGATGTTGGTCCATTATGCTTCGTTCATCAACAACTGAACCCCGACTTTACCCTGTTAGGGATATTCAAAGAGTGCAAATTCGTTCTTAGCTCATCTCCTGCCCATAAACTTCAAAAGCCATCCCAAATTTCAAGTTATGATTTAGGTCAAATACGAATTTTAGGTAGGAGGCATGTAGGTAGGTAGTTTAAAGCTGAAATTCAAATAAAGTTACGCCACCTATTAACATTAAAGTTAATACTGTCAATAAGACATAATCAATAAGGCTTTTATTGATTAAACATTGTAATTACAAAAGTCGTTGGTTGGTAACTAGGTTGCAACGTGCTTTACAGGGTATCCCAATCAATCTCCGAGACAACCGATGTTAAATAGCTTTCGAACGGTAAGTAAACTTTATTCCGTTTAAAGAGAGTAAGAGTTCAGTGTGAATAGATAGCATGATAGCTATTATTTAAACCAAGATTAACGTGCGTGCACGTGACGAATCGTAAATCAATATAGAAGGGAAACTAACTACAATTAAAAGTTATCGTATGTTTTGTTGGTTGTTCAATAGTTAAACTATGTAGATTGAACGGTGTGAACCGGTGTATTGTTACATAAGGTGTTCAAGGGACGACAAAAGGGGCAACACAAAAGAAAATTACACACACTTTCTTACTTCGACGGTGGAATTAAGACTGTGTAATAAGACAAGCTGAGCTGTATAGTAAAATTTTCGCAGAGTTTCGTGAGCGTCTGTACTTTAGTATTCTAAACCAAAGGGCGTGTCAGGATGTCAAAAATGTGGACGCTTATCAGCCCTAAACATTTAAATTACCAAAACCAAAGTAATAAAATCTCAAATATTACGCTCTCTGTTGCCGTTTGTTTGCCTTCGGTAATTTTTGTTTTGGGTTGTATAAATACTTGAAATTGGTGTTAGGTTCAAATTATGTGTAGCGAGAGAAAGAACATTTACAGCTGCATTTAAATAGTATGCCTCAGCTTCATGTCACACTCCGTTGCGTAACGCACTCTCGGCCTCACTTCCTCGGTGAACTATTCTTATGGTGGAACATTCTGGAACTTGCGTCTATCACGCTTTGTTTAGTGATTTAGTGGTTTTCATTCACGATCTGTTTTGCCGTTGTGTTGAAATATTTTGACTAATGAATAATCATCTTGTTCCTTTGAGACAATGAATTGGATATGTTAAATAGGCATTGTGAAAAGCATTTATCCGGACCCGTTAAAGTGTTTAAAGTTAGCGAAGATAGCAATAATTGTAATTCGTTATTTTAACACAAAGTGTTGTACGGTGTACTTTGAATAAAAAAATCTTTCTTTCAATATAAAAAGTGGATGAATAAAGGTGATAATCACACTAGTGAACCTGTCCTTACATTTTTTTTTCTTAAAGTCCTAAATCACGTTCATTTTTTTTTAAATTTGATGTCGCGATGGCAATGTCGGAACTGACGAGACTTTAGGAGGAAGAACAATCCGTAATTCCGTAATTAGTCGTTTCGATAGTTTCGGATTTTCTGAAAAATATAGACATATCTTTCTCAAAATTAAGCTACTTCGAATTCTGAGTAATTTCACGATTTTAGTGGTCATTAAACAACCGGAGGGTTGCACATTTCCGTGATTCCTTCTCAAGCGTAAATGAAATAAAGAGAGAGAAGACGTTAATAATAAAAAAAATAATGTTTATCTCTGACTTAAAATTCGCTATATTTACCAACTTCCGTCGACGTCTTGATTCTTCGTCTGCTTAACAAGCGCGACGAACTGATGAAGCAATACTCAAATAATAAATTAGAAATGCTTAGTTTTATGCCTTCCGATTTAACTGTTGCTTATTTTTGTGGTATTGAACTACTTGCTTAAAACATTTTTCGTACCTATTTGAAACAAATAAAAGTTTTCACATTTTATTTTTTTTAGACCTTAAAGCGGTGATTTTGAATTAAAGTTGTTATCCCGTTGTATCTTGGGTTTTGTGTATCTTTCTTTCATCAATTTTAAATTATTTTTGGGAAACCGAAAGAGACTTAAGAGAAGCTCAAGGTGTTTTGTTGTATGTATTTTATTAATTTAGCTCTTATCATAGCTATCTGCACTACAAGGTCAAATATAATAAAAAACTTTCAAATGCAACCAAAACTTAAATATAAGTGTATGACCGCTTGACTGAATTTCCGTTTTCGTTCTCTCAAAATTCTGCAATTCATTGAAAATCACTGATATTATCTTATCCAAGGATAAACGTACACGTCCTACATATACAACTCTTAACAACTTACAACCAAACTAAACTTGTTTCCGACAGTTATGCGTTTGCAGTTCTAAAAATTCTTGCAAAACATTCGTCTTACACACCGCATACACATTGCACATTGAACATTGCATAAAGTGGACACGAGAGGCGCAACCGAATGGGTCTATTATACCCATTACTCAGAGCTCAGAGACCTTGCATTTTGATGAACACCGCCTGACACAAAAACTTGTCGTCATTGTGAAAGAGGAAATTCGAAAATACATAACAAATTTTTAGCGACTATCAAAGCTAGGATATGAGTTTAATGATGGTCCCTCCATACGAGTACGACGTCCACAAATAACGCTACATTGTTACAGTAGGTATTAGGAGAATAAGTCTTGATTAATATTTGGTTGGTTCCAACCGTTAGAGGCAAATTATATTCGCAATTCCGTTCTTCGTAGAACTTGTTGAACCGCCAATCTCTCTCTCTAGAGGATTCTAACAGTTAAGTCAGATTCGCATTTCATTATTTTACGTCCAATTATAGGATGAATAGGGAATCATAAGACAAGATTAAACTCAAAAACGGATCGATTGGAAACATCCGTCACATGTATTTTTTCAATCAGCACAGGAATCAAGCAAACAAGTCAAACATAACACAAACGTAACGATGCACGATGGCTAAAGCGATGAAAATATGGTTTATTTTATCAATGATAAATTTGCTGAATCAATTTGGGGTAAAATCTTTACATAAAATATTAGTTGTAGTCTCAAGCAAAAATAATGTTTAGGACATTACACGACAACATCATTGTTCCCGATGGATAGTTTACCGTACCAATAAGTTTGGACAGTCGGCGCTATTGCGTAACGAAAGCTGCAACCGGTAGCGCCACTATCGCCCATAATTCGAGTGACACGAACTTCATTATGCTCGCGGCCTTGGCACCGACACGTTATGACACCGATGCCGCGATGTGATTATTAACTCATTACAATTAGCGATTCTTATTAATAATTTTTAATCCCCGAATAAAAAGGGGGATAATATTACATATACATCGCATTTTCCGTCTATCTGAATCCACCCAAAGCCTCAAATGATGGACCGATTTTCATGCGCATTTTTATTTGAAAGCTGTCAACACTACCTTTAAGTGTAACTCTTCTAGAGTACCTAATCTAGAGAGTAAATAAGTGAGGGCTTGGCTTCATACAAAATATTAGTTCTTTGAAACTAAAATATTTATATTAAGACAGGACACGTCATACTATACCAGTTATCTCGACCCGTTTCAGTAAATAGTGAAATCCAATTGAACCCGTAAATGGGGACCCTCGCATAAATTTCAAAGAGGTTAAAATTCACAAAATTCGAGTTCGAACTTCATTATGCTTGCGGCCTTGGCACCGACACGTTATGACACCGATGCCGATGCTGCAATGTAATTATTAACTCATTACAATACGCGATGTTTAGCTGCGTTAATAATGGATTTTATTAATCCTTTAAAAGATCTGCTTGTCTTTCTGTGTCTGTGTCTGTTTGATTTGGTTATAATTTACCCCATTTTTTTCATCATCACCTTAATTGACTGAGAGGAAATGCGACCTAGCGTGGAGTCCGTCCAGAAAATAAACGGGTAGGCCGACGGGTAGGTTCGTTTAAAATGCTCGTGGCCTTGGCACGACACATTATGACATGGATGTCATTATTCAGCTCATTATAATGTTGTTTATAATATTATCGCTTAGTTAGATTTATTAATGGTTTTCTTTGAAATGTTGGCCTAATTTCATTGCTAAGCAGGTAAATTAAGTTTGTTGCCATTTTTCAAAATTTCATGTGAAGCTGCTGAATTTATTATTACTTTTGTTTTTGGTTCAGTATTATTAAGGCTGACCAAAGGCTATTTACATTGACTGACTCTTTGATCGAAGACCATATTATCGAGAAAATCTTTTCATTGTTTTCTTTTGGCCAAGATTTGTGTACAGTGGTGAAAATTTCAGTTGTTGTCTAAGTTTGGATTATCCGAAGGATACGTCGATGTAACGTTTGTATTTGAATGAAGATGATCGTCTTCCACAGCTATTTTGCTTTAATTGGTGTTCTGTGTTGTAAGGTTTAAATACTCCTACATATGTACATCTCTAACGTTTTTTCCTCGTAATTTTGTTTGCTCAATAAAGAGATGGCCTCGAATCCATTCAATGCACAGATTCGTGTAGATGTCGTGTAGATAGAAGTGATTGTGACAGTACGCGGAAATTAAACGTTTGCTTAACATCGGCGCCGTGCTGTAATGTTAATCTCTTTAAATTAGTTACAATACTTACATTCATAGCTGATGATTCTTACAACACGGTTGACGTAATCACTTCTGGAACTGTTTATCTCACCCCGACGCACACACCTCAGACACTTTGACAAAACATCCTTTCTAATTAGAATTCTTCGATTGCATACACTAACGACTTAGTACATTACTTACACTTCACTTGAAATGTTATTATTGTCAGTTCGAAATCGAAAGTTATGTGTCAAATACTTGTTTATAGTTATGACGTTTGTCTCATTGTAGTTTTCGCACCGATTCCCACGATCTTTCTCAATACCGTTGCACTTTGACCCTGAGGCTTGACAATCGTTCTTCTGCCTATAAATTCTATTCAAAAGAAAGACAACCTCCCATTAGGCGTAATGATTGTCATTCTGTTGATTAGAATCGCGATAAATGCGACGATCAAAACTATCGTTTGGTTTGCAATCTTCGTGTCTACGTTTGGGTGTCGTGTTTCGCAAAGCACTTTTGAAATAATTGATATTTAAAATGTTGACAAACAGTTGACTGCGCTTTCAACTTATGTAATGCTATGGTAGTAAAGCTTAGCTTTACATTGGAAACTTGTGAAAGACGTATAGGAAGCAGAAACGTTAGAACAAAATTCACTGCGATAGTAATTCAAGGGGAACGTTCGTGCCTTAATGATTCGAGGGGTAATTAACTGGTAATTAAAATTTATAGGCAATGAAATTTTTGACCGGCTCTGTCATAATATTTCGCACTTGTAATTATATTGATATGTACAAATGTTATCATTTGATTACCATTGTATATGTTATTGTATCCGCTTGTCCAGAATTTACATAACGTTTAGTATCAGTTACGTTTTATTAGGTAAGACAACATTACACCACAAGTCAATTACTGCAAAGTTGTTACTGGATATATTTATTGGCGCCTACAACCGCGGAAAATAGATTACGGACAGAATTATAGGGATATTTTGACTAACGAATCAATTGTTAAAAATTATAATTAATCGTTATGATGTCTTATTAAAAGTCGATTTTAAATTACAAGTTGAAGTTGAAATTTTCAGGTGAAACTAAGTAACTGAATCGAAAAATTCGATAAAATCAAACAGTTATTCAGCCTGAAAAACACAACCTTCAGCATCGGTAGTCTTCGAAAATTTTGAACGCAATTTGAATAACTGAAACTAGAATCAAATTTTCAGTGGTCGACAACACCGATGTAAGATCACAAAAATATACTGACTGATATAATATTTCGGTAGAATTTCGAGGTTCGCGGCAGCTGCGCGACACGACTTCGCGTGGTGGACTGCCGTTGCGCTTGCGACGATGCTGTAACTGCCCCACGCTGGGTTACGGATAAATCGTAATATGTGTTACGAGGTGCCTTATGTGGACTTGTGGGCCGACTCTTTCGGACAGGGTTAAATGTGCCGTTTGTCATGCATTAAAGATTGGCGGTTATGTTGTAATTAGTTCGAGAATACACACTCATTCTGGCACATATTTTGCGTAATCTTCATGCGGATTATACGTAGTCATTGCTTTGCTTTGGCGGGGGCGGTCGTGGCCTCATGAAAAGTCAATGCTAGGGACGTTAATGTTTCGTATTACTTGCGATTCCTTGAACTTATAGAGCGCTGATTTTGAACTAATTAAGACGATCTGCTATTTATAGTTTTAATATTGTTGCGATTCCTGTAATCGTCCCACGCTGGGTTACGGATAAATCGTAATGTATGTGTTACGAGGTGCCTTATGTGGACTTGAGGGCCGACTCTTTCGGACAGTTTCGTTTCTCACGCATTAAGGTGATTGAAAGATAAGTCATGTTGTAATTAGTTCGAGAATACACACTCATTCTGGCACATATTTTGTGTAATCTTCGTTCGAATTATACGAGTAAGTATTGCTTTGCTAGCGGTCGTGTCCTCATGAAAAGTCAATGCTAGTTAGTATTTCGTATGACGTATACTTATTTGAATTTGTGGGGAAGTGATTTGAGACTGGATGATATGAAGTGATAGTCATGTTTCAGTCATGTACAATTGATAGATGAGTTGAAATTATTTCGAGAATATAATTAGACTATATCTTGGTTCGGATTGTACTTGTATAGTTGAGGTCCTATTTTCATGAAATGTCAATGCTGGAGACAAAGTTTTGCTTTTTGTTTGTGCTATGTTTGAGATTTTTAGTTTTTGTAAATAATTGAAGAATATTCACGAATATTTTGGAGCACATTTTCAGCTCTTTTTGTTATTTCAAACGATATGGTTTTAGACTAAATAATAAGTATTAAAAGTACCTTTTTATGGTTATGTGATAAGTAACTATGTTGTAACTACTTCTAGAATACTCACACATACGTATTTTGGTTCATTTTTTGCGTAATCTTCGTTCGAATTATACGTTTGCTTAGGCGTTAACGGTCGTGTCCTAATGAAATGTCAATACTGGCTAATGAACTTCTGGGGTTCTGATTTTGGATTTATTCGCAAATTATTTTGCAAGTATTTCGAGGAAACACACATTATCTGGCATATATTTGTGTAATTGTTTTTTCGCACTACATGTAATTAGGTCTGCTTTTTTAATTATATCTGCTTATTTTATTTATTTATAAATTTGACATACTGATTTTAGGCAGAATATTATGGCAGATTTGCTTATTTTTTTGCAATTGGTTTGTGTTTGGAGAAAATCACCTTGGGAGATCGGGCTCTTAATTTTTTTAGTTACTACACAGTCTCGTATTTGTATATTGTCAATGCTGAGGGCGTTCTAATATTCATCGTCGTATTTTGTACGATAGATGTTTTTAACTTAACAATTTAAAAATACAAGTGTTTCTTACGTCTGCATTGGTATTAAAAGTAGTTAGTATGCAGTTACTTGTCGCACTTATTTAGCGTCATCTTCTTTTCTCTTTCGGGCTACTTGTGTTACTTTAGTATTTTCGCTGGTTACGACGTCATTAAAATGCTGGTGTTTCCGGGTTCTTACACACTTTAAAAGTCGTTGAGGCATTTCTTTAGGAATATGAATGTCAGCAACCTACATATGCACAAATTTATGCACAAATAGATAATATTTGTTTGTGGTTAAATCCGTGCTGACCTGAAAGATGAAAAGGTTTGCTAAATATATTTTTAATTATGTTCTCATGTCGCCTATTGCTAAAGTAGGTACCTATAGTTAATATTTTGATATTTTAAAATTATTTTGCAAATTTTACCTAATTATTCAATTTTTTTGCATGTGTATCTGTATAATTGTGCGATTATACCACCGCCAATCATGTCAATGTTAAGGACAGACTGTTGTCTGTTGGCAACAGGCTAACAGGTTATGGTAACAAGTGATATTTGGGCATTTGTCAAGTTCGTTGTCAATTAGCTATCTATTTGCAAATGTAGAGTGGAAAATTTTTGTCTTAAGAATTAAATTTTAATAGCGAAGAAGTAGTGTCGTATGTAGGTATTATTTGTGAGATCTAATTTTTATTGATAAAATTTGTACAAATGCACACTACTCCATTTGTTTTTTCGATTCTTTTTTAACTCTTCATCCAAAGGTTGTCTGGAAGAAATCACTAATCAACGATAGGTGGGTGGACCTTTTGTATGCTTGTAACTTTCGGATAAAAGCTGTAGTTTGAATTAAGAAATCTAACCCCGTGAAGTAATTGCGGTATATCTACGCTAAAATTGCTTGTATGTAATTTGGACAACCATACAGAGCTCTGTGTTTAAATCTTGTCGTGCTGGTTGGTCGTTTGGTTATGTCAGTCAATTAGGGCCTTAGTAGGGCCAGAGTTTATAGCGTTAAAAGATGGTAAAAGGTTTTCTGAGTTTCAACCTTTTAAAATTTTTAAAATTTTGAGTTTTAAATATTTGATTCAATCTGCGTGTTGTCATACTTGTCGTTAATCGGTCATTTAGCAGTGACGTAACGGACCATCAATTGCACTTTAAGTGGAAGTCATCGCCGCACAACCGGAAACACAGATTTGTTTGTATAGAGATCGCGTGCTTGCGAATGTTAGAATTTAATGTACTCGTAACTTGTGCGATCCACTTGACATTTACGATACTTATGACCGTTTGTATTCTCGTAACGGTAACCATTAAATGGTGATAGACTGGTAACTAATAAATTGACCTCTTATCCGAGCCTCACGAGCCAATGTCTTTTTATTTCACTACGCATACGTCTTATTATCATCATATTATCGTCTTATTATCATATCATACTTCTTTGTTAACACTATATGCGTTTGCTGCTGCTGTAACAAAAGGAATTTGTGAGTAGTGCTCTTTCGACTAAAAACTAAAGACTTTAGTGTTCTGCAAATCAGTTACAGTCCAGCAGACTCTAATTGGACGACATAACCGACCGACCATACAACACGGCGAAATATAAATACAGGGCTCTGTATAGAGTTATCCTACTTGAAATACGCAGTCACTGACTAACGACAAATGTATGGGTAAGACCTAAGACCATTCTCATTCGCCTTGCATGGTTCTCAATTTTTATCCCGAGCGGACGGCGACCTAAAACTTCTAGCATTTCCTTAACTTTGACATTTTAATATTACTTACGTCACATTGGTAGGCTATTTTTGTACTCCACCAATGTGACGTAATATTAAAATATCGGATTTTAGAAAATGCTTGCTGTTTTTGTTCGCCGGCCTCCTGCTTTGAGTGGTTATTTGACTGTAAAGACCATTTCATTGATTTTCTTGAAATTTCTTGTTAAGATTGGAGCTTATAATGTCACATCCCACGCAGCCATGAAGCCTCATATTTACATACAAATGTGCGTATGAATCGAAAGCGTGTCGTAAACTGCGCGTACGTAATTCGCTCGGTTGCGAACGCCCGCCCTAAATCCACGGATTGCAAAACGTCAAGCGATACTTCCTGGATTATACGTGATTCGGGTGTCGAACAATTATGAGTTGTTATGACGTTGTGAGGTTCTGTGTATACCGCTGTCAATATGAACGGCCCTTCCCACACTAGCATATTCAACGGATTACTTGGGCTTATTCGCCACCCAGGTCTGCAGCGTTTGTGTTTGGATATAACAAAAATCTATTCAACATGATATATGATGCCTCAAACTCCTAGAAATATGTCAGACAGCTCCTCCAGCTAAATAGTCTTTGGCGATGGTCGACATATCCGAGCTCATTGGTTCCTGATAAAAGATAGGCCACTCACACTGTTTTCACTGATGCGGGGTGGAAATTCCGAGTACTGTGATTGGCCAATTCACGGTCCGCTCCGCTACATTCCGTCCACCTCCGTGTCCTTTGAAACGCAAGTTGCGTTTTGCAAAGTTAACGCAGGTTATGTTAGGGATCATATTAAATAATTATTTCAGATCTTTCGACCTCATGACTTTTTATATGATCTTTTACATGATCTTTTCATGATCTTTTTTATATTTGGAAAAAAATACCAGAATGGCTGATGGCTAGGACCGTGAGTTCACGAAGTAAACGTATATATAATAATTTTGACTGTATCTGAAAGTCATTCGAAATATTTAAAAAGATCCCGATCTAGCTAGACGGCCTCGTTTAATGGCAAAAATGATTTCGTATTGTGTATTTTTTTGCGATATATTGGCGATATCTACCTTTCAATTCAATTTTGTCTAGCCCATTGTCAGTAAATAACTCAAAGCGCTGTACAAATCCAATAATAGCTCCGGAACAGATATAATATTGCTTATCTCGCGGCAAACTCTTTCGTTCCGTGCAAAGTCACATAATACATAATAAACAGCTGTTATTCGCAAGGAAGCGATCTCGATTTCATCCAGAAATCGAAAGTTCGCTGTAATGGGGCGGCTTGGCGGCTTGCGTCATCGGCGCAACAATGCACTGGTGGAGGCTGGTGTGAGCGGAAAGCTCTATCTGTATTGTAAGAACAGTATTACGGTTTTCTGTACCTTTTAAATTTTAATCCCGATACACAAGGGTAGTTATTCTTTCCTCTAGCGTCGCTATCTAATGCAATGATTATTTTTTTTGTTTATGTACTAGGTATATACTATATGTTTTTACGTATACTTTTATGTACCTATACTTTTAGACTGTCAGGATACTGAGATATCATTATATAATACGTCAAAATCGGCTCAAACGATCGTAACGCGAAAGTAAGTTGCCTGATGTCAATAGAAGGACCTTGGCGGTCGTTATCGTGTGTTTCACGTTTGTTTGTTTGGTCATCGAAATGTACACTTGCTACATCGTGTCGTGTCCGAAACAGACGCCGGTTGCAAGATCAATGTAGGCTTATTTAATTTACGATTTTGGATTCTCGTGCAATAGGTGGGCAAGATGGTCAGTTTGTATATTGTTTGTATTACGTCATTAATAAAAGTTTTTTTCACCACCATCGAATTTCCAGTAGCCTTTCCTCCAATTCCCAAGCGTTTGTTTTATTTCGCCGTATTTTCCAATGGAATTTTCAGCGAGTCGTAAGGGCGACTCGCTGAAAATATGGCGAAAGGTGTAAGGGAAAGTAAAAGAATAAATAAATAAGTTAAGCATCTTGTCAGGAATGATTGGCTAGGTGAGCTCGTTGATGTCTTTTAAAGGGTATAAATTAATACTTAAAAAATTACAATTTTAAATATACCAACATTGGAAAGATTTATTTATCTTTGTGTAATATTTAGTTTAGTTGTGATCTAGTTCTTCAATAAATAAAAACATAAGTCTAGTTTGCCGAAATTTTGTTTTGAAATTTTTAACTATTACAATATTATATTACTACCTATTTTAAATTTGTCTTAACGTTTTTTCACGCGTGTTATAAATTTTAACTTGTGCGATATTTTTTTACAAGTATAACCCGAATTCTCAAAAATAATTAATATTTTAGACCCCTGTCTTGCTTAATTTGTTTAAATCAGTCGGTTCTATGAATGTAAGTAATTAGTCCCTCATAGTTCTTCTTGAATGACAATTCTTAAACAATAGACGTTAAAATCACGATATCGAAACCTGCTTATGTAAGAGAAATGAAAGCAGGTGCAAATGCAAACAGAGGAAACAGGACGGTTTGCGATCTAACAAGAACAGTATAGCGTTTGCTGTTTACGACTACGATTAGTCGTAATAGTCATTGCATTAAGTGTCTCGCGTTGTCTCAGTTTGCGTTTTAGTAATAAAAATTTCACCAAAATAGACCATCGGCAAAAAAATTGTAATTTGTACTCAAAGTTAAATGAAAAGAAAGTATGCTATGAAAATTAAAATAACGTAACCCTATTTATTTGATTTTTAGATTTTTGGGAAAATCAAACAAAATGTGGATTTTAATAATTGTTTGTCTGCACCGATCTACACCGCACTTCGTCACTCGTTACTAGTTTGACTTCCCCATCAATGTTTACGCACAAGTATTCATGATTTAAAACAATTGACCCTGAGCTACTTTTCTACAGAAGAATTCATTTCAGTCATTGACATATAATTTATGTCAATACGTCGCATCGTGGTCGTACGCTGTAAAGTACCTACTTGATTGGAGTTTTGATCAAGCGAGAATGTACTTTGCAATGCGTACAGTGATAATAATTACCTAATACTTTGCGATTGCTCATTTCAATAAGTACTGAATGTCGTCTCTTTACCAACAAAAGGAATCGTTGCTTGAACGAGTAAAAACTAATACAACTGCGAACTTCATTTAACTTTAGCTTATTTAGCGAAATTGTAATCACGGGTTTTCGTTTAAAAAACAGTTTACGTGGTCTGTATTTTCTGATTTCTGGCGATTACAAATTCGATGTAATTTATTTATCAGTAGCTATGGTACGAAAAAAATTTAGTTTTATGTATTATGTTGGAACAAACTGAAATGGTTTTGAGTAACGTAATTCCATGCAAATGAAGTAGCGTTTGAAAGTCATATACTTACGTATAAGTATAGGTACCAGGTATCTGCCACTTGAAACATATGTAATATAGATAACATAGATAATATGTATCAGGCTTTCTTATCATAAGTCATTACAAACTCACCATCCGTGCATTGCTGGACATAGATTTTATATAGCTCTTTGAGTCTGATCTCAGGCTCTTCTCATTCACTTGTCATCGGCCAAAGTTCGATCAGAATTATAAGTCAGTTACGTCAAAGCTTCATAATGTGAACCTTACCGCAAACAAAGATGAGTGGGCAAAATATTTAGGTGTCTGAAATTAAATTAGCGATTATTTTGTTATACCGTGAAATTATGCAAAATGATATTGGTGGTAAGTATTATATAAGGGGCGTACGTGAGCGCAGGCACATTGTTGCTGCCATTGTGAAACCGACGCTTCTGTCTAGGTTCGCATAGATGTAGTGCGAAGAAAATCCGACCTTAATTTATTAGAGGTCACGATATTCTGAATTCTTTTCATCAAGTTTTGTAAAATGCACGGAGTTGCAACGAGACAAAATTGGAACGCAAATGTAGATGGTCACAAAATTTATTCATCATTTAGCGGTGTTCTGTATTAAAAATACTGATTTCGAATTTTGTTATTGAAATTGACTAATTGAATTTAGTTACCGTTCCGCCATTATCCTAACACAGCAGCACGTAGGTACTTTGTGTCGAGTTGGGATAGTTTGGTTGCTGAACATACTTTATTTCAGGACTAAGAAGTCCTTATGAGAAATGCATCCGCGACTTTCCAAGGTATAATGTTTCCTACAAACCGCAGCGGGTTAAAAAGGGGATATTAAGCAACTGGTACAAGCTTCAATAGTCGTGGTCTCGTATCTGCGTCCCTATGTCTGTACTTGTCAAAATTCTGCTGCCACAGACCAGTGTCGTGAGCATGAACATTATCCTCAAAGTATTCGTTTAGTAAACGTTAGTAATTCGGTAGTATATTATATGTCAGTATATCTTGACATCTTCCCATACTTATTGCAGCTCGATACGATTACTATCCGAAACTGCGTTAGTTCATGCTCGCGGCACTGGTATAAGTCTATCAATAATTACTGGCCGTATCATGTTGGTTGTACATTGTAAAAGCCAGGAAGCATACGATGCATCTGGAACCGGTCAATAGCAATGCGGTCTGTTACGCAGTTCGCGTTCGCGTGCAAATGCAACAGTTTCGATGATACGCGTTACCTTCTAATGATGTTTATGCAGTGTGAAGACAAGAGGTTTGTATTATTTAATGAATTTACAGCTCCATCACGTGTTATTTCCAACTAAATTCTTGACGGGAGCTCATAATAACTCCGTTTGATATGTTATAGGTTCAAAAGTAATTTGGGCAATCTCAAATAATACCTATACCTCAGATGAGTAGTAAATTCAATTAAATGTTTAACCTATTGAATGTCCAGTAAATAGACACAACAGTTAAACAATAGCAGTCAGACCACCAGTGGTTCGATGCAAATTATTAGTTTAAAGATAGTCACGAAACATTTCAAAGTAAATTTGTTTTATATCTACTGTAATGTAGAGTCTTAAAACTGCTATTTTATAACCAAACTAAACAATTCGTATTATGGAATTGTTTGCGCCTTGAAACTTTGAACAGCAAGTTGATACTTTGAAAATTCCGAACAAAATTTTTATAGGAGCTTCATTTTAAAACTTTAATTTAAAAGCTCTGCAAATATATTTTCATTTATATTAGTAACTAAAGGATTTTATTAAAATTTGAAATTATGTTATTTTGAATTGACATAACTTTCTATGTAAAATTATATAAAATAGTAGGATTAAATTTAGGCGTTATAGCCATGAAATGTTTTATACAAGCAATTAAATTAAATATACCATAGTGTTACAAGTTTTTAACAAACGTCGACGTCGTTATAATTGTCATACAAACCTGTACAAGGCCCTCTAGCGAGTAAACTTAAATTATTTTCTGAGTCCTTCAGCTATTGCATAAAAGATGGCAGCACAGTACCGAAAGTAGTTTAGCTACTCGATAATAGATGGCGGTGCACATGTACGCTATTAACGTTATTAAACTAAGGTTTTTAGGTAAAATTTATAAGCTTATGTTGCCGAAATTTTTTGACTTTTCTAATGTTTTGTGAGGAATTCAGTGAAAATTAAGTTTCATTTGTTGTTATCGGGACATATTTTGGGGCTCTTTTTTCTCTTACTTCTGTAAATCATTGTTGCTATATAATTTTGAAACCCGCTATCTGGTATGAATTACAATCTATCATTATTATACATTGGGTATTTTTATCAAAAGTCTTTCTATTTAACGAAGAAAGAAAACTTTAAGTGGAAAATTGGAAGGGCAAAGTCCTTTCCGTCTCTCAGTTTCTAAAAAGTTTCTTTTGGAGGTGCTTCCTTAAGAAACAATAAAGTAAGAAACAATAAATAAAATCGTACTTAAAAAAATCAAATCAAACTTTCTACACTTAGTAGTTATGCTGTATGCTTGCTTATTAGTCATATTGAAGTAATTGTCTTTGTATAAGTAACTATGTATAAAATTAATTAAAATCATAAGATAATTCTAAAAGGGTTATAAAATAAAAAGTTGTTGGCATGTAAAATTAAAATTATTTTATTCAAATGAGTATATTATGTACATACTTAATAATACTTGTTTTATACAATAAACAACTTAAAAGTACTTTGTGACATAAATAGTTCTTTAAAACTCAATGACTATACGATTTTTGTTCACAACTTGACATCACATTTAATTTTATCGTCTGTACACTGTCATAACACGAGCCAGTCCTCTTTGATCATGTCTGATGCTTTTTCCGCTATCATAATGACCGGTGCGTTGGGGTTACCACTGATGATCGTGGGCATTATACTAGCATCGACCACTCTCAGGTTTGCGACGCCATGTACGCGCAACCTCGGATCTACCACCGCTTCTTGGTCATGCTTCGGACCCATCTTACACGTCCCCGTAGGATGGTATATCGTAAAGGTAAAATGCTTAAGACTACACTCCCAGTACTCGTCACTGAACAGCGTGTGGTGCTGGCAGCCGGGCAACGGTATATTGTGGGGTCGCGACCCGTACCGCTGGAAAGCCGTCGTATTCGACAACGCGAATGCTATCTTTATCCCCTCCGTTAGAACTTGAATGTCCTCCTTGTAGGCGAAGTAGTTCGGCTCTATAGACGGCGCTTGGAATGGATTCCTGCTCTTTAGTTTGATCCATCCGGAACTCTTAGGACGCAGGAGCAAAGGAAGTATAGTCCACGTTTCGGCGTCCTCTATTGGTTTGTATACAGTATTGTAGACTCTGTCTCGCAAGTTCAAGATTTTCCTGATCTGTTCGCCACCATCCGAATTAACAGAACTAGGCGCGAAGTGAAACTGTATATCGGGCCAGTTGCCGGATGGAGGCGCGTATTTCGTATTAACGAAGGCGAGACCTTCCACACCTTGCGTTGTCATCGGTCCCCGTTCGTAAAGAATGTAGTTCATAGCCACGGCGAACGTTTGAAAACGGTCCTTTTTAAATGTAACCGGTTTGTTAACGACGAACGTCAACCCGCCCAACCCCACGTGATCTTGCAAGTTGTGGCCCACTTTTAGATTAGCCACGAGTGGAATACCGTGCTCTCTTAGATGGTCCGCGGGCCCGATACCGCTTAGCATCATTATCTTGGGTGTGGCTAATGCGCCCGCGGACATAATGACCTCTCGCTTTATTCTCACCTTGTGTTTCTCGCCGTTCCGAACGAACTCAACGCCGTACGCCTGCTTTTTGACGGGGTTAATCAATATGCGTGTTACGGTGGCGCCTAAAGCGATATGTAGGTTATCTCTTTGTCGGACGGGTCTTAAAAAAGCCTTGGCCGTACTGCATCGGCTTCCACGTCGCATCGTAGCTTGGGTCAACATAAAACCTGTCTGCTTTGCGCCGTTTATGTCTCGAAATTCATAACCTAGTTCGATTCCGCCTTTCAAGAACGTCACCGATAGTGGTGTTCGCCATGGTGCCTCTTGTACGGTCAAATAGCCGCCGGCGGAGTGATACGGCGTGTTCACCAAGTATGGGTTTCGATTGTCTTCCGATTTCAAAAAGTAGGGCAGTACTTGATCGTAGGACCATCCAGGGTTTCCCAACGCTTCCCATAAATCATAATCATTCCGGTTCCCTCTAACGTATACCATAGCATTGAGAACACTGCACCCGCCGAGTACCTTGCCTCTAGGCCAGTTACAGCGGTCTCCGTTCATGGCCAGACAGTAGGAGCGATTGTTTGACGGCGTCGTTTGGAATTTCCAGTCCATGTCTGATAGCTGCGTGTATCCAGCGAGGGCTGGGATGTCAGATATCTCGGTCTCATCTTGTCCAGCTTCTAGGAGCAGTACAGTCCAGTTTCCAATTTCTGATAGTCGTGAAGCCACAACCGCGCCCGCTGAGCCGCCACCGACTACCACAAAGTCGTATATGGGTAATATCTGAAAGATAGTGAAAGAAGAGAGTTCATTAGGGGATTTGAACAAATAAACATATATTTCATTTATCGAGTTATGAACATAATAATTTTGTTAATTAATCAGATTATCTCATCAAAAATAAGTTTGTGGGTATTATAATTCACTTTAGGCCTAGGTTATTCTAGTGTTTGATTATTATTGAAACTGAATATTGTGCGAAAAAGAACTTACAGCATTTACATCCGTGATGTACGATTCCGGATCGTATTGCTGGTATCTGAAGTACGAGATCCCAATCGCCAGGAGTGGTATCAGACCCAGTACAGTGATGGGGGACGGTGCCAAGCTCGCCAGCGCCCCTGCCGCCTCCATTTCTACCTTCCCAACTCATCTACTACTATGCTAATATTTACAACTTATCCTACTAGTCTCAACTCTCCTATATCCAACTATCTAACGTTTTCCTCTGTTCCTCTTCCGATAGAATCTTGGGCGTATAGTTTCTTATGCCTGCCTTTTTTGTCGGACCTGCCTTCAGTTTAGCTTTCTCCGTGTCACTCAGATAACTCTGGAGGCGTGCGCTTTTTATCTCGTCTCTATCGGCGTCGAACAGTTGAACTTTGTATCGTTTTTCTTTGGGTATTTTGACCGGCTTGTAGAGTTCCTTGTTGACGTCTTTGTAGTGGTCGTTTTTGTATAGAGACGTGCAGTAGTAATCGCTTTTTAAGGATCTATCGGAGCGGCATTCGTAAGCGCTGGATCCGCTTCTGTATCCGCTGCTTTCCGTCGATGAGTTGTCGCTTTTAAAGCTGTCAGCGCTTCTTCTGCTTTTGTGTCTCTTGTAATTCTTGTCGTCGTAGCTGTCCGATCGGTAGGTGACTGGTGAGGTTCTGTACTGGATCGGATCTTCGTATTTGTCTTTGTATCGCCTCACTGGGGCAACACCGCCGTGCGCGACGAATGACTGCTCTTGACCCATGACGGGACACGCGATTGCAGGTTCCGCAGCGATGATTGATCTCTGTAATTAAGAAAAATGATAGTTTAGTAATTGATTAATCTTTTTCCTTACTATTACAGGTAATTTGGAGATTTTCCCTGGATTGCGCACTTATGATTAGCTGTATGGTATGTAACTATTAGTGAACGCATAACATAATTTTTGGTATTGTTATGCAAATACAAATACATATATAAAGACACACCAGGACTATATTTTTTGAAATGGGTGCTTACTATGAGTAGTTCCTGCCTAAAAACCTACTGGAATCACATTGAATTAGTTCACAGGATATACCTTAACCTTTAATGGTTTAGGTATATGAAGTTAACTTCATATGAGGCATTTTGCTTAAAATATATTTTTTAGTTTTTACAAAATACTAATTAATCTCAAAAAGGAGTATGTCAGTGAAACGGTCAAAGAGTTAAGTGGGCGACCGAAATTAAGAGGCGAGTGAAATTTCAACTGGTTTTTATTACCTCTTGCAGAAATACAGGTATGTTTCTACAAAGAAAGAGCATTTGTGTTTATTGAGAAACCTAATCCCAGAGGTTAGACTGTTGTTTCTTATTGAGTAACTCATTTTTATTCGATAACAAAACTGAGAAATCCATCCATCCGGCCATCCTCCCAACATCACTATAACATACGATAACAATTTCTGATTAGAATGTTTTATTGATCATTTCATTTTAGACCGATTTGATGTAGTCGGGTTTTAGTTTACACACTTTATTTTATTCATTTCCCGCTTGGGAACGTAAAGGGCTTCCTTTTATATAAACAGGTTTAACAAATTTTGTACCAGCTGCTTCGGTATAGCTATTGTTTGAAAGTAACCCTTCTAACACTTTTCATTTTAGTATGCCTCACATTTTGGACTGTAAGTGCGAATTACAACGCGTCACTCCAGTAGTATTTAATAATTATCACTTTCTATGTCATTAGCCTGCTCATAAGCAATGATGAAGATCAGCAAGTGATTATCTTTCAATGGGAATGTAATATATACTATATCTTTCTTTTATTTAAATGTCCAAGTACCTAATGATAATGTGGGCATAGGTTTTCTCATATCATTAATGTTATTGATTATGAATATTGAATATATAAAATTAAATAGAGAATTATTTATTCCACAGCTTTTATATCCAATAAATAATTGTTTGTTAAAATATCCATTGGAATATTGTGCAGTTCTGTTAATATGATAAACATACGTGTCCAATTGATAACCTCCTCTTTGGAAGTCGGTTAAAGAAGGATTAAAATAGCGATAAAAAAGTAATACAATGTAACTAAAAATCATTCCTTCTGGCCGTGACTATTTTTCTACATGCTTCAGAGGCTGCGGATGCTGCTGGAAGTCACCCATGGAGCCGCAGCTGACGATCACCAGGCTTTCTTAGTTCTACTCTCTTAAGCATTCTACAAATTATTTTCTGGGAGGACATTGGTCACGAAAACCTGTAGCTGGCTTAGGGACTGGCTTTTCAATTCATAAAACGTGATGAGGCATTCCGTAATAAATTATATGCTGTAATTTATAATCGGCGATTGGTCGCTGTACTAGGGTAACTCGTGTAACGTTACGATTGTAACACGTTAGGTTAGGTCCATTAAAGTTAAACAATTTAAAAGTTTCTCTCTTTTAGGTATTATGAATCATAGATGAGTGTCTGTACAATCGGTATAAACAGTTACATTCTGCAAGCAATCCGATCCGATGGTTATGTCCTCAACGAAGCGTAGAACTCGAAGAGTTGTTCCGTTGTGGTTCAGTTGTCATAACGATTGCGAACCGTTATAGAGATGGAACTGTTTGCTTCATCTGATGAACCAGGCACTAAAATTCTTGCTTGCTGACTCTAAATTATGATTATCTATAAATTCTGTTCTACAGCATGAACACTAACGGACAAAGTATTCGGACATATTATGACGTACCTACTAATGACAAGACGTTTATTGTACGAATACTTTGACGACAGCGTTCATGCTCACGGCACTGATGAAATAAGAAAGGTTAGAGACCTATCCTAGAACATTTGGTAATTTTTCTTTTTTTTCTTATTGATCTCATTATCACCTTTGGTTGACTGGGAGAGAATACCACAAGGTAAGCCTACTTTAGTAGCCTACTGATCGTCAGTTGCTGTAACCTGCTGCTGTTGCTGAATTCCGGCATCACACTATTTTACCCCATCTGAACACATGGTATCTATAATAGATTCCCCCACAAGAAAAGGTTTAAGTTGTTACTCATTATCAGGTGGCCTACACTGACTACCTCTTCATCTACAAAATATATCAGAGTGAAGCGTCGCCCACGTATAGATCTACGCAATTCGTGTCTACTTTCACTCATTCCACGGTCATCTCTGTGGCAATTTGAGATGGTCGTTTCTTCAATTTCGAAATTCAATTATGAAAATGTTTTACCAAAATTCGTGTGTGGGGATGATGACCTGTTGACCTTTGTTTTTTATCGTAATACCACTTGTGTAAACATATTTACGACTTGAATTAACTAGTTTGGAGTTCTTGTTTAAAGTTATTTGCTGTGTCGTCCAAAGACCACATCCATTATCCATAGTACAAAGAATTCAAAAGGCTACTGCGGAAACGAGGGTTAGGAAAGACAGAGCAAAATTAATTTAGACTGCATTCATTTGAAAGAAAACAACCTGAAATAGCGAAATGATAAAAGAAAAGCCATTAAAAGCAACAAAGCCAACAACAAACAAAATATTAACTATGATAAATTGTGTATTATTTCTAAGAAATACTCCCATGTCTCTATCCACCGTACTAATACTTTCGGCACCGATAGTGAATCGTTGGATTTGACAGTGCCAAACCGTTACCTCCTGTTGTAATTGTCATGTCGTTCGACGAAAACATCGGTTGCACGCAACAAGTTGGTCATACGACAATGTAATTCGTTCATTCGTCATTACCTATGTTTAAATTTCGTTGCGTTTGTTGGTCGGTCGGGCGACAAAAGTCATGTCTTATTGCGAAGTCCAATTAGGTCAAGGCCTTGAACTCATGGATAAACACGGCCGGTTATAAAAAGGTAACTAAACATTAACAAAACATTGTTTATCGCTACAGGGGCATCCTGTCTGCTACTATAGCGGCAAAATGTTTGTTGACACACATAAAGTCTATATGACATCCATTAAACAGGAAACTATAACCTTTGCTGTTACGATGCCGTAAACATTGACTACGCCGATAGGTCATAGGCTGATTGTTTACTTTGCTTACCTTTTCTTAGTGCGAGGCGAGTCTCGCAAGCGATCGAAGTGTTAAGTAACGTCGGACGGCGTTAATGGATACTTATATTGGGTACCACTACAGTGCCTGGCACAGAAATATATCTAGATATTATAAACTAGATATATTTCTGTGGTGCCTGGAGTAAAGTTTCCCATAGTAGTTGTATCGAGCTGCCATTAGTATGGAAAGATGTTAAGACAGACTGATATATACCATAGTAATGAGTGACGTTTACTAAACGAATACTTTGATAGTGTTCATGCTCACTGAACAGGTAAAATTAGGTATATTC
Organism: Erynnis tages; assembly: GCA_905147235.1. NCBI lineage: Eukaryota > Metazoa > Arthropoda > Insecta > Lepidoptera > Hesperiidae > Erynnis > Erynnis tages. Next base: position 5,578,959 of record LR990092.1, read on the forward strand.
GTGAATTTGGTGGCTAATTTATTCCTCATAGAACAATATAGCTTTATTTAAATTCTCAGGGATAGCAATTCAATATCAGGCAGTTAATACTTAAAATAATCACAATACTAATTGTCACAAGACTTTTTCTATAAAAGAAGTTATGGCACTTAAGTTCGTTGGGCTTTTTGTAGGTTAATAATCTTAAACTTATTGGTATCGGTAAGCCAGAGGTAAGCAGAGCAGCCAGTAATGTAGAAAGTCAAGAAAATAATAATATGATATTCTAAAGGTTATGGAAACCAATGTAGTTTTCGGAGGATATAGGTGGTAAAAAATAATTGGGTACAATTTAAAAAAATCGGTATGTCAGCCATGAACGAGCACATCGATGACACAGGCTGAACAGTCATAGAGACAGTCGCTGTGGCCTAAATCGGCTAAGATAACATCATCATCAGGTGGTAGAGCCGCATAGTACCTGGCCCCGGGAGAACATTTCCACCGCTCTATTAACCGTAATTTTTTTTCTGACAGACTGTTACACTCCGTAGAAGTCTTACGCTTGTTAAGTAACTAAGACGCATATAAATGCAGTTAAAAAACATCAGGCGCGAACGACGATGCAACTCATTGGTAACTGTTTGTGTGTACATATTGGTAAATGCTTCCGTGCATACAGGGTATGTTTACTGATCGTTTCCGATTGCTCTCGTTACGTATAACCTAACGTTGGTGTCTGTGAAATTTACCGATTTTATAGACAAGAATTTGTTAGCTATTCTTATATACAACATAATTTATAAGCTGTGAATGCACTTAGCTTCGCTGAAGTTTGGATATTGCTTATTGGTATTTTCTGCCAGTCAACCCAACTAATGGTTTGATTTGGTGTTTATTTTGGTAAAAATTAAATTAATCTTTATATCAGGCAGGACCCATATTAAATAAAGTAAAATAACAATTAAAACAGAAAGTACAATTTGATGTTGAACCTTAAATGCATTACTTAAGGTGCTAAATTATACCAAGGTAGATAGATATTTAAGCTAATCAGAGGAATCTAGATAAGAATACAATGAGTAAAAGACACTCATTCGATACCGTCACGAACATTATTGAACTGCCCTAAGTTCCATCCAAACCTCGTTGCAGATGTCAGTTTACCATAATAACACGGTTATCTAGTCATTGCGTGCTTCGGGCTGCGTATGATGTCGTGTTAACCTTAGCCTTAATTTGAGCTGCATCTACTGGAGTTACCATCAATGTTGACGACTTTTCGACACTTGCTACTGGCGATAAGTCAAACAATTAGATAGAACGGTGTCATGTTTGAAAAAGGTTCGATTTAGATTTACAAGGGCACAGACCCAAGCGCACATAGCCCCGCTGCTGAAAACATCAAATTTCATACGCGCTTTCGTGGCACGGACATCATAAGGTATCACTCTCGGTTGCATTTAACAGTCGATACTAGCTTCGGCAGTACATATACTAAAATTGGAACGATACAGAGAAGATTAGCATGGCCCCTGCGCAAGAATGACACGCAAAATCGTGAAGCGTTCCACATTGTTTAGTATTAGGTAAACTAAAAAAATATTATATTTAAGTCCACTTTTTGTATTTTACCAGGGCGTCTTAATCGTTTTTACGACAAAGCCCTTTTTTATTGAATGAAAAAAACAGTCGATAAACCTATCGGAGGTTCTATTTCAGCTTTGAAATAGAATGTGCATTGGAGCAGTATGGTCAAGGCGGAAGACAGCAGACATTCCATGTTAGACCCACTGCACAGTGGGCCATAGAAATGGTTGCAGACTGTTGTCCATTTACAAACATAGTTACCGGTGGTCAACCGGTTGCCCGGCGTGTTGTGAGTATACTTAGACCACCGTTTTGCAACCAGTATCGCAATCTCGTGTTTGAAGACTAGCTGTCCTTGGATCTTTGCTGATTACCAGAATACCAGCCATTACTGCGTTTGTGCAAGTTTGTTGTTTACTACAGACGAAAATTCAGCTCACAAGTATTACGGAAATATAGAATAAACAATTTTTCATAATATTACAAATGTTGTACGTGATCACGCACAAATAAAATTATTTTTATTTTAAACAACTGTTTAAAGTAAGTAATTGCAATTAAAGTAGACACTAATAGCTAGTTATATGCGGCAGCTTGTTTATTGATAAAAAGTTTAAAGTAACAAATTGTTATTCAGGCCGTTTGCATAGCACTATAGAACAATTACATATTTTTATATCTAGCTTATTTTTAAAATATTGTTTGAGAAAACATTACTTGGAATGAAAGAAGATATTAATTTACCGCATACATATTAACTTCTTTTCGCATGAATAACGCTTTATAAATTGCATTTCATAGTGTCATCGTTAGATAGTACGAGGTGCATTCTATGTTGAAATTTGTTTTTGAACTTAATTATTTTGTTTGTAAAGTTTTTCCACGCCTGGCCACACACAATGAATAAACGATTACATATTTACATCGAAACAAAGGCAATTTTACGCTGCTCGTGCACAGTAGCGCTCCAGTACGTGGGAAGCATACACAGGTGGTTAAACAGGATGGAAATACTCTAAATGAATCGTTTTCGAAAGAGATTTTTTGTAAAATTTTCGTCAAGCTACGTTATAACAATATAAACAAGCGCACTAACTGGTGATATGGAATTGATGCCCCATGCGGTTCAATTTTCTTTTCAAATTCAAAACGCAGAAATTGAAATTATGAATTTTATCTGAATTTAACACATATTTAAAACTTTACTCACAATGTTTTCACGCCTTGCTGTGATCTTATCGCAGTTAATCGAATTATGTTAAGTAGCAGACAATGGTCGAAATCACGCAAAAATATTAATACATTACGGATGTTTGATTTGCTCCTTGTTATTTACTTGCATACATAATGCGTAAACGGTGATTGATGGAATGTTGGCTTACACTATTGATATTGGAATCTATTTTGGAATCCCGGAAAAGATGATTCGTTGAAATGGTTAAAAACTGAAGTTATTACAAAATATAAACTCAGCTATAAACAAGTGACTCAAAGTTTGGAACATCGATAAATTTAAAGAAAACTATCAGAATCTGTGCCGATATACCGTATGCTAGCTGGTCATCGCGACGATGAATTATTTATATTCACGCATCGGTGACCTCAAAGTACGCAAATGTTTAAATGTAGAATAATCCGTATGGTTTTGGCTTCTTACATAAGGGTAGTTGGGAGCTCCTTGGACCTTAACGTGTAAAGATTTTATATAGTTAAAACCTACCTACCTAATAACCATAACTAGAGTAATAGAATAACTAGAGAGTTACCGTTTAGAAATCGGAATAACATGAAATCAACTGTTCTTAAAGTAGTCTTATAGGCGCAGTGTAATTTTTGCCTCTTTTGTAAACCTAAACAGAAGTACATTTGATTATAAGATCATGATCAAGATGTCCAGCTCCCAACCACTCTATCTTCATTAATCTCGGCTCATATCTTGCATATACTCGTAATAACATTAATTAGCGACAAAATTCGTAATGATAATTCCATGCGTACATTATAACCCCTACACAAAAAGTTTTACCTAAGCATTGGATAACGCGACCAAAATTAAACGCTACGTGACACTCGAGCGTCGATGAACTAACTACGTGAGTCAAACAACGCAATTCGTCCGCATTAATCGGCTCGTATCTCGAATCATCGCCATCTTTATTCAGAACGTCCACTGGCCAAACTGAGCGACCAACTGGGTCAGTGGATTCGTTTCGATGAGCCTACGTGAACTGACCGATGTCTTCGTTGTTTGAGCGGCTTTAGTTGTTGGTACTGTTAGTTATATACGAGTTTATAAGCATTAAATTGTTTAAAATAACTTGATGAAACCATTTTTTTTTTCGGGACTGCAAAGACCAGATACGCATTCTTTTATTCTTTTACGCAATTTCAAGTGTTGCTCATCAACACTTGAAATCATTACGGTCTAATTAACTAAGTAGCAGTAGCATCAAAAGTTTTATTGCAGTTCGACTGTCGGAAATAATTGAATAAAAACACATTTTTAAAAAATATTTTCTCATGGTCTCTCATAAATCTTCATCGTGATGTCTATCTTGATTTAAAACGTTACGTTAGGTTAGATGTCCCATTAGTTAGATGTCCCATTTGTTGTCGCACATCAACGCGCTGCTGACGTTTTCCTCACGGAATACAAATCAAATCATTATTGTGTCATCGTTGTCCTTCCTAGTTCGAGAAAGCAGTGATTGGTAACCGTTTGTTAGCTCAATGGTTAGCTAGCCACCGCGTATGTGCGCTGGGAGTTGTGTAACGCCGAATTGTACACTCTCAATTTCTATTGACTCGGCCATTTGGAACATAGACTGCTGTATAGTAGACATGGCAAAGGCCGTAAAGGTAGTTAAGTGAAATCCTGGTAGAAAGAATGAAACAGAATGAAGGGAGGATGAAATAGTAAATTGTCATGTTGAGAGTGAAGCACTGCCTTTAAATCTCGGGTCGAGGCATGAAATAAAGAAATGACGTCTCGCAATCCTACCTCTAATCTAGGATTCCCTCTAGCGTACGAACCATAGACATCCACAAGAACATAAACTCCAGATCAAATCTTCCTATCTACCAATCGTATCTTCCTATCGAGGGAAGGGAAGACTACCTATTTGCTGGGCTCGCCTGCTCTAGTACAAAATTTCTCTATGATTTAGAACCTCGCAGATTGGTGAACTTTACAACGATGCTGAGCGATGATGACGAAAGACTGCTGAAAATTCGCGGTTACGATGTGTTACGTAATTTTTTATTGTTTTCCAGATGTTATTGAATTGTGAAATTCTATTGCTAGTGTGTAGGATCTTGCCAGATAGCTGGATATTGCAAAAATAACCGGAATAACCTTACGAGGTCATCGTTCGTTTGAAATTATCTTTAATATATCAATTGCTTAAAATTAATTGGCCTTGTATTTTTCAGCCGTATAAAGTAACACTTAACAAGCTTTTATATTTCTTTTTTATTTATTAAAATTACCTATACATTTGTAATATTAATCCATTATTTTTTGATCTTTAAATCTTGAATTACATTAAACCACAACTGTGGTTCTTCTATGAACAAAATAATGCTCGTACATTACAAAAGGCCTTTAAAGGTATCTAATTTAAAAAGGTATCTAATTATGTCGTGTCTATTAAATGTTATTATTGTTCAGAGTTGAACGCCCCACAGATGATGAATGAGAGACATTTCTCCGCACACTGTGGTTTATCATGAAGTCGTCCCACGACTTGACTCGCCTTTCCCTTTTAAGTAGACTTCAGCTAGACCTCGATACAGGTAGTAACAGGTGCCTTTATATTTTGAAGTGCTTCAAATTAAGAACGAAATATTAGGTAAAGACAAAGACAAAAACGTTTATGTACACTGATATGGGTTTGGTTAAGATTCCAGAGCACTTTCATCAATGATCCGTATTAAACCTTTTCAGGTATTCAAATGTATTCAGTTAAAAGGGAGCTCAAATGGAATATATACGATATACTCGTAGTTCGGAGTCCATAGAAACTGCTTTTTACTCAACATAGAGAGTATATATTCGGACATACAATGTTGACTTAATCTTGTATATTTTTTGACATAAGCAGACATAGATATATAAATAAATAAATAGACTAGTTAGTGTTAAGGTTAAGGCTGGAACATGATATCCGAAGGACGGCTTGGAATCCGGATTGACGGGAAGTGAAGAAAGACACCGAGGTGCATTAAGCTTAATCATGGTTCCGACGACTGAGAACCTGCTTTTTACTCAACATAGAGAGTACAGGTTGGGAGATACAACGTTGTATTGATCCAGTATACTTTTTTATAAATGTATAAGCAAACGATGATAAATAAAGATAAATAATATCATGGAGTATCGTCAAATTCTTGTCAACCCCAGGAAACGATAATGTTCCCGCCAAGGTAAGGCAACATCAGCACATAGATTTCGAAATCATTAAAATGTTTGCTACGAAATTTATTAGACGTAAGATAGGATTGGATAGTTAGTGGTCAGCTTTGCTCAAGACATATGTATAAACCTTTTAATCTTTAATATGCAAAACATCATGATTTTTAATAGATACGCATTAAATCTAGTTTCCCTAATTGAGCTTGTATATCATTTAGTTTATTCATAAATATTTTTGCTTTAGTAGGTAATTAACCAAGTAATTAACCAAAATATAATTTTTGCTTTAACAGCCATACCCACAGACATTAATTAACCTTAACTTTCTTATGAAAATAAAGATGACACTTATGGTAATAGGAATAAAGACGATTGAATTTGTTTGTTAATGAACATTACGTTAAATGACGTCTGAGTGCAGCCGTAATACAGAAAAATTGAAACCGTTCTATGTTGCTATCTATAATTGTTCTTCATAATCCGAATGTGGATAATTAATGAGGCTATAATTTTTCAATGTATACCGTCCAATTATCTAATGTCTCGACCTAATGATTCCTAATCTGCGCGTTAGGCTGCGTTGAAGAGATTGTGTAATAATTGCGTAAATTAGTAGGTATCGTTATGCCGTTCCCGTAACCTGTTGATATGCACTGCATGTAGCTGATTGTATAACATTGTATGCACCGAATTCGGACATGCGTTTAATTGTATGAAGATTGTATAAATCTGATTCTGGGCATATTGACGACGTTGGGAAGGTAAGGTCTGACATAAAGAAAAGCTTTAGGTTGTAGAGCCACAGTAACTCGCCCGGAAATTTGCGTTACCACCAGCCTCTGAATCCGTCGTAAAGCAGCATGTCCTTCATACTCGTATCTTGTGTTTCGGCTAGGAAGGTCTGGTTGTCGGAATTACTTTATTTGATGCGAAACTCTTAGCCCTCATGGATAACAAAGCACATACTCGTACAACCTCAAATAGGGTTTCCTTTCTAGTTAAGGTTGGATGTGGGTGTCCATGGGCTCAAGTGATCACTTAACATAAGGTGGCCTACCTGCCCGTTTGGAACTCAAATACTAAAAAAAGCGCATGTGTTCTTATGCATGTTTCCTACTGTCCACTCTAAATAAATTCCCTTCAGGTATAAACATCATTCATCACGTGTACATTATTTGACACACAAAGATATATCTGTTATATATATAATTTATCAATTCTTTACTCTACACATAATCATTAAAGAGTAGATGGAGAATCAGTTTATTTCAAATTGCAAATTATTCCAGCAAACATGGAACTAATAAAAAAAACTTCATAAATCTTATTCCAAGTCAAAATACATTATGTACTTATTAAAAAAAATAACTCAATACTTTGAGATGGAAGAAAGTAATTATAAAAGTAATAATAATAACTATACGCATGGCTCAGAATAATAAATTTATTGTTACTTTCACAAAATAACTAATAGCAATCGATGATTTGGTATGATCATCAATGTGAGTGACATTAGTGCACCATTATCAACTTGGATTACTTGTGATATACATAAATATAAAGTTAAGAACAGCTATTGTAGATATTGTGTTATTAGTTGTAGATGATTGAGGTGTGGTAGTTAACTAGAAGATTATCTACTCATTCTTCCTCTTACGACGACTGACTAGATTAGAAACACCTTATATTTAAGCATTTACTCCCTATTTAGTTAAGTTCAGTACCATGCTTTAAATTTACTATCATCTACCTTTATAAAGGCAAAGAATTTTATAAGACTTATAGAAGAAATCCATATTCATATCATAATCCATATAGTTAAAAATATAATTTATAAAATACAGTTTATAACGTCTAAAATCTGTTACATATTAACGGTATATTACGACGAGCCTGCAATATTTATGAGCGGGTCTGAACTGGATTCCTACTTACACATGAGCAAGTGTACACACAAAATTTAGTCGATCGAAACTCGAGAGAAAGGACGCATGCAAGACAAATGCTCAGTGACCCAATTACCTTAGATCCATTGTGATATCCAGTGTTGAAAATTGACCACAATGAAGAAGAGATCACTCAACAATTCCTCTAACAACACTCTCACGATTTAATTCGACACAGATTCACAAGTCGTATTAGAAATCCCTAAAACGGTAGCACTCACACTGAACACCGTATCTAAAAAATGTCGTGACACACGCTTAAGAGTTTTTAGAGACTTTTGCGTTTTGAGACTGTTATAACGTTCGATTGAGCGTCGCGGTCAATAGAAAGCCATAGAGTGTTCCGGCACTTTCATCCGCGCGTGCGCTGACGTGCCGTCCGCTGGGGCGAGTGGGGCCGCTAGCCGGCTATCACGATCCCCTGGCGATCAACTCGTCAGCCAACGATTCCCACGGTGCACGCATTATTTTGAAACTATCGCCTAATCTCTTTCGATGTCAACAGTTTTGGGGATCGACTGATATTTAACTCGAATTTTATTTAGTTTTTTTATATAATTTTTTTATCACATAAAATATGACCTAAAAGGCAGATTTAGTTCTTAAACAATGTATTTCCTGCCAGTCTACCTTTTTTAGGGGAGAGAATAATGTAGATTATCGGGTGTTGATTTGTGAATTAGAGTTGTAGCGAATATTTACTTAAAAGGAGTACATTGAACCTCCATCTGAAATAACGCAGAAACTCATCTCGTTACAGGCAAAATAGGAACTAAAATGTTTCTTCGGCAATGACCTTACCACTGGATTACGAGATATTTCTTGCTTTACGATGGTTTATAAGGGCGGCGGCCGGCGTTAGCGATCCAAAAATATACTAGGTATTCTATCCAATACAAGACTGTTATGATACTTAGGCACTTATCACTGATAACGATAAATTTATTTTGAATGTACCATTCGGATGAAATGCTTATTTCAAAAACCAATTTATGCTTACAACATAATCTCACTTGATGATTTTAAATTCGTTATTTATATACATCAGGCTGTCGAAACTTATGTTGACATTTGCTCGTATAAAATAATCGGCAAGACCTTTAGATTGCCAATGGTTGGACTGGTGCTTGTTGTCCATTTTCATGCTTAACAAGCATTTCGCGACATAGTGTAGTTATATCGGTACCATTACGATGTTTTCATTTATTACCATTCATCACATATAATAAATGACGGATTTTAATACAAATTTTTATTTCGCGATTTTTTGGTTGATTTTCCAAAAATTGTTCCTTGAACTTACTTGAACCATTTATTTTCTACCATCAGTAGTTAATAGGTAGATTTTAAAAAGCCTTTGGACAAAAAAAAAACAAATCGTCATGTAAGAACAACCATTTAAGATCAGACCTATATAGACCATTTCGAATTTACTGTTAGCTCCAATAAAATCGGTTCTTATAACGGAACACTCGGAAATCCTATCCCGTGTTTGTGGTAGTAAAATTTTCTTTCTTTAAATTTGTGGTTTGCTTTTTACATGGTATATTTCTATATTGTGTAGGTAGTTATAAATAACGTGTAAAACTTTAGTTTTTACTAACTGAAAGATATTCTGAAAGAAATTCTAATAGGTAAAATATTAAAATAAACAAATAATTTGGACTGCTGAACAAAATAAATAATAAATAAATATAATGTAGCAATGAATAATTGCTATGAAATTTTAATGTAAAATTAAGTTTTAGTTATGTAAGATATAATTATTGTATGCTCGCATAGGATAGACTGTTCTAAACTTTTATACTACATTACTATAATTTTTGTAACATCTTTCTCTCGTTTATAATAAGAAAAGAAAAGAATACCTACGTTAAATCAACAATTAACGTAGGTATTCTTTTCTTTTCTTATTATAAACTCAGACACAACGAACAGGTGTTGCCATCTAGCGTCAAGTAGCAAAACTATTTATAGACTGGCTGTATTATGTTTATTATGAGTGTAGCGACTAGAGGGCGCTCTACATAGTTTATGAATGTAGAGTTTTTAGATTCTTTATTTGCCGAGTAAATACTTTTTTTGCACTCTTACACCTAGTTTCATTGATAAGCTTTCTGGTTCTTCATAAAAGTTCCTAAAAATTTAGGGCTAATTTTACCAGTAAAGGTTACTTACATGAATACTTACATTATGTACTAGACACAGACACGGTTACCTACTGATTCCAGGTCTATTTTACCGATTGCTGGCCCTAATAGCCTTTATTCAACTATCTGTCTGTTCATACTATTTGACTGATACAACGTCTGAAATAGTGATTATGTGGAATATGTGTTATGAAAAAATCAATAACAAAATATAGCAGACAGCTTTTTATAGATATAATTAAATGTCTATTAACAATCAGAATCTTTTTTAGAACACCGAAAATGTTAGTATTTTGAGTATTTTAGTATGATTTTATGTGTACAATTTGGACAATTTACTATGTATCTAATATGAATAGGAAGTCTGTAAAACATAAACATTAAAGTTTATGTAGAAGATAAATTCCAAATTATTTGTATGGGCTTTATAAGTAAGCGATGAAACTTCACTAATAAAATAGACTTCTAGGCGTACTATTACTAGAGACTGATGATTTTACCTTTGGTCCACGCTACTGATCTAATGTATCCGACGAATAGTGCGTAATTGAGAAATCGCTCGGAGAAAGATCGATGCTCTCTCGATGTCAATTTTGTGTTACGTAATATGGTTTCGAAGTAATGATCGATTGCAGATTTGATTTGATGGTAAACGATTTATTTACAAAATTTCTTGATATTTTTCCTCAAAGTCAAAATGGAGTTTAGAATGTTATTCTAACACAAACGGGGAAAAAAGAAAAATTACGATAAAATGTAAAAATGTTAAGAGAAGAATGTAAAAGATATTAAATTTATTATACCTAGTACCCGGGCACAACTAGTCAATAATAATTTTACAATCGGTCATAACTTCCTTTTTTCTTGATATTAACTTAACTGACTTCCAATTTAATCCTAAGAAATTGCAAACGTTTCCGACGCGACGCCTGACACTTCCGTCTGGTATCAAAACAGTCTGGTATCAAAAAAAATGTTTGCCCATAAACAAGCGGGCTAGTAACAATCTCCAGTAGATCGTACGTCAATTTACTTTAAACGATAGGCGCACATAATTAAATCTCGACTGCGATCGCTAGCGTCCAAGATGAATTGCCGCGTCAAAGTTTCACTTAAAGTAGTTTATTGCTGCAACACGGAAAGTAAATCGTAAGAATGGCATAGAAATGAAAACTTATTCCAATTTTATACTTGTGTATTTTATCTTACACTTTACTAACTCATACTTAGTAAAAGTTTCTAAATCTTGAATAAGATCTATTATTGCATCTTCTACCTGGCATTTTCTACCTTGTTTTATGTTTTAATATTTTTTATTTATAAAATTAACACATTAATATCTTTTACATTTTATTCTTAACATTTTTACATTTTATCTTTTATTCTTCTTTCTTCAATTGTGTTGTGAAGAATTCAGTCCGTCGATTTTACCTAGGACTTGAACTTGCACTCACGCAAAGTCCTGGGCCCTTTGAATCCAATGGTTTCCCGCTGTCTTATTTAGGTACATCGTATAAGAACATAATTATATTTATAGAAAATAATAGTTTCACTCAGAACGAATTCAAAAAAATGTAGAGCGTAGAAAGGGGCTAAGTGTCTTTTACTAATTTAATTGCATTTCGAAACTGCTCAAATATTGATTGCCATAAACGTGACCTTCTAATAAAGTACCTTCATTTATTGAAAAATCGAAATATTCAACTATTCTGAACATAGAATTTATCTATTATCTACTTATAAAAGTCATTGAATATCATATAGGGTTATTAGCCCGTAGCGTCATTAAATTTGTACTCGTAGAATGCACTATGAAGCCTGGTGATCGACAGCGACATTTTTTTATTTCTATATACATCGGAGACTGCGGCTCGCAGCCTGTGAAGTATGTGGAAATAAAAAATCAAGAACCTAGATGCCTAGTGAAATAATAAGATATTATCATTGGGCTTCTTAGTTCTTCCTTCCTAAGCATTCTATGGAATTATCGACCGGAAATGATTGTCGAAATTTTAGCTTGGCTCAGGGACCATAATATTTATGGCGGCCTGAAGTACCATTTATGGAGACTATTCGCGCCTAAATCATTTCGCGGCTAGGTTCAAAATTATTCATTTCATTTTCGGCTTCCTCGGCGAGGTGATTTGGTGTTTTTCGCAATACTTACATAAATAATTAAGTTATTACGAAATTCTTTGTCCGCTAAGTCGTGGTGCGCCGTGCACTGTTGGTTGGTAAGAGTGATGACCAACCGAGAGATTATTTCTTCATTATCATTATCATTTGTTCCGCTTTGTACAGAATAAAAAATAAGATTAAAGTCTCAACCTATGGATGCTCGCACCCAACCTCAACGAAAGAAAAACATCCTATCTGAGGTTTTATGCGGCTGCTTTACTATCTACTTATGAGGACTAATATGGTCGCCTCAATTATAACAATATTAATAATTAATATTTATTGCGTGTTTCGGTAGCCAGGTACAATTTTCTATGCAACATAATTTTTCTTAATGATGCAATAAATATTACGTTCAATTGTCCAATTTTGTTTTTTTTCTCCCTCGTTAAGTAAGAGCTGATTTAACACTTATCACCTAATCACGTTTCATTTTCTTGTCTGTATCATGTTAGTATCATGACACGAATTTCTGAGCCTGTCAACAATAAATCTGTTAGTAACACGATTGTTGTTCCGCACACTAGAATACAATAGGTACATGCGTGAAATATTTGTAAACAAGACTGTGCCCGCAGCTTCGCCCGCGTGAATTTTAGAACTTGGTGCAGAAAGGATAAAAAGTATCCTTTATGTTAATCTATCCGTGTACCAAACATCCAAATCTGTTCAGCCGTTTTTGCGTGAAATAATTACAAACATACATCCATACTCACAAACATTCGCATTTATAATAGTAGAAGGGTTTAACTCATTAAGATTACCTATTTAGTTTTAAGTTAGGAAATGTAACTGAATGACTTTCAACTAAAATTTAATAATTAAATTTTTGTGTTCAATCTTAATTTTCTTCAGTTTAAATGCTTTAAAATTCTATGTTTAGTCTTAACTCACTTCATAGTGTCGTGTGTGTTTAAGCAATCAAATTAAACTTCGTAGAATGGTCGCGTTAAAAGTAATACGCATAATAACTTACTCGTATGTCGTAACTTCATAATGTTTCAACCATATGTGGTTCGAAGGATCGAAACATAATATTCTAATAATACTAACATACAAACTATACCGTTAATAGCTAGTATTGTGAAAATTGTAGTTTAATTTCTTAAGGTTCAAAGATTCGCATTTGAATTGAATGTTAATTAGGCTTACCAACTATACACCAGGTATAGATATAGAGAATTTACACTTATACGTAATTTATTCGATTCGGTGAACAACGTATTTTAGAGTTTCATAATTTAATATCTCGGTATATGACTGTATAGTAATAAGCACTTAAGGTCGCCGCTGTTTATTACTTAAATGTTATTTTTTTCGTAAATACGAATAAATGTAGGTACAAACTTTCTGCGTACTAACCTAGGTATTTGCTCAGTAGGTAATAAATACGGACATTTTAATTGCAAAGTACAAAATACATTAACCCAGAAAGATATGCTGATTATTAGAATTTTAAACAATGATTGCATATGGCTTTTTGGAGGATGATGCAGCAAATTAAAACCGATGTTCGTATTATGGTTAGCCCTAACGATTGGTTGCCAGGCAGCATCTGTTATTTTGAAGAAATTATATAGATTATTTAAGAGTATTAGCAACCAAACAATAGTGATCTCAATCCATATCCGGAGATCGGTTATTTATTTCTGGCGATAATGTACACTATGCATTTGTGCGATTTTAGATGACTTATTACAAAATCACGAAAAACTCTTATTCATCCAGACAGGAAGCAATAGCAGAGCACGTAGAGTTCATTCTTAAACTGTCTCTTTAGACGACCGATTTGCTTTTGTTTGTTTTTCATTTGGTAACAAACTAAAATCTCCAAATCTTTTCAGTCTCTTCACACCAAACGGAACCGAGCAGGAAAACAATTAAAACTATCTCTGTGCACCTTATGATACCTACACTAACTATACACATTTTATAAAACACCGATCGAGTACACGATAACGTAATTGCAACTACACATTTAACACAATACGAAGCAAGTAACATGTAATTATTATGTTTTTATAAAATAAATACACATTACGTAAAAATCGTAACGTTATGCGAATCTTAATTAAAAAGCGTTGTTAAAAAATGTACGAAACATCGAATGTTTCTTTTGCAATTTGTTAAATTTAGGAAGATCGTCGAGATGCTTACCTCATAATGTGATGCAATTAGTTTTTCGATAAAATAAGCCAAATTGCAAGATGCATCAAATAGTTGGCACGTAAAATTGCCCCGCATGTTCATGTGTTTTTGTAATATGTTTTTGCAATAATAAATCGTTTGTGCACGTGTCATTTGCACGTTTAATAAAGGCTGTTGCTTAAGGCGTTGTCCTAATTGGCTGTTCCAAGTTGGAACTAATATCCGACACAAGCCACTGACCAACCAATGCGACATAATTCAAACAGGTCTTAAAATGAAGCTTAGCTAGCTACTGACTTGCGACAAAAAATTCAATGGTGATTCGTACGACAAACTTGACGCGAGCGACCGATTATCTCGTCGCGGTAAGCCGGGTCTTCACCGAAGAAAAATTGCCGACTTTTGTGTTGTCAAAAGGTGTTGGTGATACAAGTTTCTGTAATAACTTTGTTTAACAGGGACTCCGCTGAAGAAAAATTGCCGACTTTTGTGTTGTCAACACGCGTTGGAAACACATAAGTTGCCAACAATTCCAACGAAAACAACACCTTTTAGGCAACATCAAATTGTTATAATTTTAACGATCTTTCCAAAATGCGACATTTTGATGCCTCTCTGGATATCTGGGTAGTGGGTAGTTGTGTACCATAGAAACCTCATAGGTTCCAAATTTGCCCATAATATGTTGAGAAAGGTAAAGGTAAATGTCATTTTACAATAGGAGACGCTTTTTGAAGATTATTTATTGGACTTTTGTTCTTTTGTTGAACTTAGGTAGGTCACGCTTAAGATGACTTGCAGATTATAACTTACTCTACACCGGAATGGCAGGTTGACGCTGATGCTACGAGCGGAAGTGATTACAAGCATATCATTACTTCAGCAGCATTATTTAAACCGAAAGAAGCTTGCCAATGTTCTCATAACCGCAAAGGAAACTCAAAAGATAGAAGAACTATTGTATTACCCGGGTGGGTAGGAATATAACACTGCCTTTAAAGCCGATCGTGAAATTGTTATGAAAAGCAATGCTAAGTAGGAACAAGAGTTGGCCTCAAGGCCTCAAGGAACGAAGTTGAAATCCAGGAAAGGCTTATATTAGATAGAAATTCTAGATAATCTAATATTATTAATGGGAAAAATGTCTTAGCGAATAATATTTTGTACATAATACGAACCATATCGCTTTGAAATGTGATAGAATACAGTAGGAATAGCTAAATAAATAAAGTTTCACACTATCATTCCCTGTATCGTGATTGCCATGGACACAAGACAAGAACACACTCACCTAGACCACAGAAATTAACACTCATTTTTCGAATCACTCTTCCCCTCGGAAACGAAACCAAGATCTATCGTGAAGCGCTCGACCACTACTCTACTCAGGTCGCCAAGCTTTCGCACGTAGGCAGTTGGTAAAGATTTATGTATTAGGTGACTTGCAGAATGAGTGACTCGGTTACCCTTTACACCGGAACGCGGTGGTTTGACACCGTTGCTCGGACTTGGAGCGGAAGTGGAACCGTATCATTATTTCGGTAGCGCAAACCAAATTAAGTCTACGCCTGTTTTCGTGACCGCAAAGGTGAAACGTATAAACGCTGTACATGTGAGCACTGCATACTACTTAAATTCCGCAATATTGTTATCGTACGCACAAAGCCTAGTGTTAATAAAGATAAGAATAGGAGTTGTTGGGAGCAAGAGTGAGAGTTAACCCGTTCAGTCAACTATATGACACTATACTTATAACCTAATATCGCTCCTGCGTCTTTAAATGCCCGTTGAAAATTTAATATAATAACTTAATAACTTTAATAATTAACTTAAAAATAAACAAATTTCTAAACATTACTTAACTTACACTTACAGGCTTACTATTTTTTGAGGTCGGTTTATCTACTTATGTACATACGTAGGTACGTATGTATGAAATTTTGTATGTATGTTTGGAAGCCCAAATAGAAAAACATAATGCTTGTTATAAGTGAACATTTTGCAATTTCGTAATGTTAAACACATATAACTATCGTCGAATTAATAACCTCTGTTTTTGAAGTCTGATAATAAATAAAAAATGGATACCTCACCAGGATGTGGTATCAAAACCTTGGTTACGCAAATTGAAATATCCGATCTGTGGACTGTTAATCCAATCAAAACTGACTTCAACTGACCGAGTGAACAAATTCGGAACTTACGTAACACCAATTATTTACCATTGCAATGTTTTGGTAAGCTTGTTACTTGAGTTATCAAAGCATTATAACTGAGATATGGTTAATCCGAGCAAAGGAAAAGCGAAAATTTTCTGTTTTTTTGTCTTTTACGTAGAAATAAATAATTCACGCTGATAAGAATATGCATACCTAGTACATTAACTTTTTCCTGAGAAACTCCATGGCAATTGACAATATTAAAATTGAGTGTTCTGCAACTGATCTCATTATTTCACTGCTTTTCAAAGACTTCTTCTCGGTACTGATAAAGAAACCTAAAAGAAGGTATATGCTACTTATTACAGCCATGCTTAGATTGGTGATCTCCACATACCTAACGTTCATACGATATGCCTCGCATAAATGGATGTTCTTACGATGATTTAAGGAATTTCTTAGACGAATACATGCAAGATCTCTTTCTTTATTGAAACAAGTACGTATTTACGATTTAAGACGATAAATCAATACCTACTATTGATAGCTTCGCATAACATAAGTAAAAATAACACTTCCATGATATCCGATCTCTTAAACCTCTCGATGTGAAATTTTCTTCTGATTCTCCAAAAAATTTAAATGTCGCATGTCATCGAGCAGTCTCGCTATATTATACACGTCAATGGCCAATTAATATACGGCACCGAGTAAGATGAGCGACTTTCATTCATGAAACAATTACATTTTGGTAAACGAAATAAGGAACGAACGAAGGTAAAGATGAGGCTTACCTTGATCGAGGGTCCTTCAAGGTTTGTCCGTCCGGTATCCGTTTGAAGACTTTTAGTTAGTTAGTTTGAGTGAGGTATTAGAGTGCACATGTTCGGATGTTTTCACTGTATAAAAGCGAGAGTGGGCGGGTGTCGCCGGCGCGCGCGCCTTGCTCACTGCGCGTGCGCTGCACGTTGAAATGTCCGCAACTCCTACTCTCTGCACCGTCTGTATGAGACACCACTTGAGATCTCGTCAAAATGTCTCGCTTGCCGCAGAGATCTCGGCAAAATGTCTCGCTTTACAGTTTTTATGCTATTGTTCTTTATAATGTATTTACTGTTGTGCTTAGACACTTAGAACCGAAATTTATGTTTCAGGTTTCTATCGTTTGAAAGCGAGTGTGGGCGACTGTCGCCGATACGCGCGCTTCTCGTCTCTTCGCGTGCGTTGTACGCCGCAACGTGGCTCCTAAACTCTACAAGATCTCAAGTGCATACACTTGGTTCAAAGTATTATGAGACACCATTTGAAATTTTGTCAAATGTCTCGCTCAATAGTTTTAATACTATTTGTGTGTATGTATTATTGTTATACGTACCTACCTACTTTGGTTGTTTGATACTTGGACTTATGAGTCTTACCCGTGGTACTTTACTGTCACCCTCATAACCCGCCGTTATAACTATAGGCACGTTCTTTAGTTATGGGAGCCTTATTTTGATTTTTGGGATTTCATTTTGTCGGAGATACTTCATAAGAGGCGACCATCTTCGCCCCTACACGATGTGTCCTCCCAGACTACGTATCCTAGACGTAAGGATACCCTTAGCTTTACACGAGTAAACGTGTTTAAGCGGTTCATTCGTTATCATCTAACTGCCTTGTCATTAGTAAACGGACTCATGAATCTCGAAGACAAAGCACACCAGGAAGAAAGCTGTAGGAAGCAATTAGCAGCCATCACTCACCACGCTGCACAAACATACTTGTGTATCATAAGACGGTTTCTAGCTAATTGCAAATTGCATCTGTTTGCGCTGCGTTGTCTTGTCTGTCGTGTCTTGTATTGTTTTGAGCGATATAAAGATGGTCCCATTAAAAATATTTTCATGGAAACTGTGAAGTAACACTAAAACAGTTCACAAGCACACGAGTCACACATGGAACGCGCGCCAAGATGAGTGAAAACGTCTATAGTGCTCTGCGCTTCCGTTGACTACCGTACATCCAAATAAATATGGTTCGGAGAACTGCAACCCTTGTGTGTCCCATCCAAGCTTGCAAGGCACATGTAATTCATAATAAGGCTTAGAATATTCTCTACTGCACTACTTGGATGAGTGGAGATAGGAGGATATGCAAAACGCCTTTGCCGAGGCTTAATGGTGGCTACCATCGATGACCAACCCAGTATCGTGTATTCCGAAGTATGTAATTCGCCACTGTCACTCATGTTCTAAAAAAAGAGATTCACTTTGTGTGATGTGATGTCCTACATATGTTGTGTAGTATAATGAGGACTAAGATAACCTTATATAAGGCAGTCTTAAATGAAGTATATTCGAAAACCACATAATTATGAAAAAGACTATCGCTACATCGATATGGACTATCGGTACATCGACATCCACTAGCGTTACATTGACATCGACTGTTGTTATATCGACATCGATTTTCGCTAAATCGACATCGACAGTCGCTTTATCGATATCGTAGCTATACTACGACATCGCTACATAAGATGCGTGTAGCGGCGGTATCTCCTCGCGATCCATACTGGTTTCGCCATTAGACGCAATACGATATCTCAGTAGATCAGAGAGATACTTGCAAACATTGTATGTTTTTACTCAGTTTATGGACACTCTCTTCCTGGCATCGACGTAACAGGAGCCGAATAGAAAGCGTCGTAATTTGCCCGTGAGTGATCTTGATCAGTACGCATACGCACATAGATTTGAATCTCGTATGTAATAAAGTTGCGTGAGAATACGTCCATAATAGCCCGAGAGCTGGCTGGCATTTTTCGAGAAGTGTTTGAGGCATCATAAAAGCATGGTGCAACAGCCGAATACAAAAATTGTAGACCTGACGGGTAATGGAATTCAAGCCCTAAATGATTAAAGAAAGATTTTTTGGCAAAAAAAGTGTGAGGCGTTTTGAGATCTTTAACCACATTAAAAAAAGGAAACCAGAGTGAGATGCAAATTGATTAAAAAAATTTAAACATAATGGCCTGAAGCAAGCTGAAACATAATATGTATTTGTAAATAAAGTATTCAGACAGTCCATTACGACAGGATTTAAACAGAAATCATTCGTATTTTAAACAAAGTGCACACTGTTTTGAGTTTGGCTAAATTCCATTACTCGCCAGCATCTTTTGTATTCGGATATTACAAATATAATCTATTCAACGTGATTTTATGATGCCGCACGGCGCAAACACTTCACGATTAATGTCTACCAGCTCTCCAACTATAATGCCTATCTCTGTTCACGCTCGTAAAATATATACATTGAAATCGAATTACTTTCGGTGTGATATTTCATAATGTGCTCTATTTAACCATAGTCAGGACTTAAACTTGGTTGTCGCGGCTTTGAAAGGAAAAAGCTTTGGTCACCATGGTTTATTGTGGGGTGTAGACAACCATAATATTCGTTACGCGAGATTTTATTGATTCTGAACACATACAAGTCGTTTTAGTTATAGGCAATTTGTAACGGTCGTGTGATCTTGGTTGCGGCTTTTTACCGAGCGTTTAGATACATGATGGACAAATAAAAACTGCAGAAAGTTGCTTATTTTTCTTTCGTTAAATCCTTGATCTTATGTATATTGCATTTTTATAAAGAATCTCCTATAGTAGGGCTGCTATACTGAATTACTTATGCAACAGCTGAGTGGATGGGACAGTTTAGTAAATTTTTATTCATCTTTTGCTGTAGTTACCTACTCAGCATTGCGATAATTATATTGATCAGCGACAAAAGAATTGCAATATTCTGAAAATTGCAAAATGTTACTAAAGTAGTAGGTACTAAATAATGTATTTTATAAATTTATATCGAATATTTACTATCGGATATCTAATTATTTTTGTTTTCTTTCTTACAGGTATGGTCTTGCAAATGACACCAAAGTGGCAGTGACCGGTGACATGGACATACCTAGTCATGGAGGTTTGAGTTAAGTGTAATCTTTGAGTTAGAAACTATTTCAGGAACTATAAATTACTTGTTGAATAAAAGTAGCTGTACAATGAAGACAGGAAGAAATATATGAGGTTATAACCGCGACTACAATGCACTTCATATACATAAATATCATTTTGTAGGCTTAGTGTTATAATTATGCAAACAACAATTTTAATATTTTTGTACACAAACTCGAAATTCGTCTATGCAATATTCAAAAGCTCGATTGACGAGTACAATATTAACAACCGTGGTTATTACGCGTGCGTTTTGTAAGAGGTTGTCCGAGGACTTTTTGCTATTTCACTATGCAGTAGGTAGTTAGTAGCAGTAACACTGTTTAGTAATGTTCTAGCGAAAATACCTGTTTCAAACGAGCCCCAGTACATTTTGAACTTCCGTGTCGTGTAGGTATTTTGCATACTTTGTCTGGGTAAATGGGTAATACGATATTAGAATAGGACTACTTCTTATAAAATACGTAGTGTTTGATTGACTTAAAGTTTTTTATTCATTTAACCGAATTCAAAATATTAACATAAAATTATGAAAAAATGTTGTAAGCTTACTATTTTTTTAAGGACTGTTACGTCTTGTATTACGACTATTAGGTGGCAATTTTGATTAAATTTTAGGCACCAAACACAAAAAACAGTAAACATTATATATTTTTTTGTATCATTATACCTAAGTACACTTTGTGAACACTTAATAAACGTCATACATAGTACCTAAGCCCCAAAAAATCAAATATTATTTTTTAATTTAATTTGATATTTTGAAGTTGCTTCCACTTTTTTTCTTATTTTTTTGTGAATTGAATCGATATTGTGACTAGGTACTTCTTATTCACACGACATGGAGTGAACATCTTGAATGAAACCTTGATACATATAAATCATGGTATTCAACACATAATAAAAATGCATTAGGGAACTAGGTTATGATGTCATAATGTGTGTTTGTTGCACATAATTAGTGATTAAACGAACTTACCTGTAAGTGAAGTTCTATCATAATTATGTGAGGTGCTTCGTTCGAAGAGATTAGATACACATGTAGTCCCACGTACAATGTCGCCATCTATGCACTTAGTTGAAAGAAATAAAATTAAAAAATAAAATTTGATACGTAGGTAGATGAAATATTACCAGACCGCCGCTATGAATCCAACCTGTCATTTAGTTTAGAGATACATATTAGTATATTTCACAATAAAGGGTCCATAATAATATATAATTATAATATGCACAGAAGGGAGGGGGGGATGCTAATCTCTTCGAACGAAGCACCTCACATAATTATGATAGAACTTCACTTACAGGTAAGTTCGTTTAATCACTAATTATGCTTCAGTGCTTCGTTCTCGAGATTAGATACACATGTAGATGTTGAGAGCTAAATTGTGAAATATAATTAAAAAATAAATCAATATATTTAATTGATTTAATAATTTATTATAACAGTAGATATTATAATACCTGAAATGTATATTTAATTAGGTGTTTACCGTTAACAAGTAACATCAGATTGACAGACATGAGATATAATATTACATAGAGGTATTGGTTATTAAAATTAACTACTAATTAGAGTCAGCCAGTATACTTCTAGCAAAACTATGGTTATCAGGCTCAGAAACGATTGATCTATTGTAAAATTTTGCAAAAGTGGTGGATACTCCACTCCAACCTGCTGTTTTTCTAATTAAATCTATGTTAACACCCTGCCTTTGTGCTCGAGATGTGCTAGCATGTCTAGTGCTATGGGCCGAAAAATATGGAAACATCTATGCCACATGAACTCAAGGTGGATTTTTTGCATCGGCTTAAGGTTTGTGAATTAGCTTTGTTATGCGGTTTTCGTGTGCTAATAAAAAGGGAGGTGTCATTATGACGTAAATTTTTGGTGAAGTCGAAGTAAGTTGACAATAATTTTGCTGGACAAATTTCAGGTCTGTCTCTAAAAAAAAGGAATTACAAAAGTTGGTTGTACTGAATTAATATTAGATGTTTTTATTAAATCAGGAATTTTAATTAAAATTTCGGTAGGTTTAATATTTATGTTCTGAACATTAATCACTGAAAATGTTTGAACTCTATGTGCAGTAATAAGAGCAAGTAGAGTAATCAATTTATGTGAAACTTTTTCTAGAGATAAACTCTCATTAGGACTCCAACTGGCTAATGTTTCTATAACCAGTGAAGTATCCCAAGTCGAATTATACTTTGGTAGTGGAGGTCGAAGTCTGTACAAGCCTTTAAAAAACCTTTTAATGCGATCATCCTCGCCTAATCGATTACCTTGTATGAGAGACAGAGCGGATCTACAACAATTGAGAGTTCCGTATTGGGCTCCTGATTCAAATAAATTCGTTAAAAAATAAATAATATTGGGAATCGAGGCCTGGTACATATCTATGTGGTTTTTACAACGAAAAAGAAACCATTTTTTGAGACAAGTGTCATACTGTTTGATGGAGTTTTCTGATAGCGAAGCGAGCATGATGTTGATGGACGACGGTGAAATACCTTTTTTCAGGAACGACTCCCGCACAATATTCCGACAACCAGGTTAATTTGTGAGTGGATGCATTGATTGCTAAAATGAGAAATAATTAAGTCATTAAGAGGGCGGAAAAAATAACGGTTTTGATACAAGCAGCCTTTGAAATAAAGGATACCATGACTGTGTCGGCCATACAGGTACATAAGGATACCTTTGGCTGTATCATTAATTATTTTTCTCAAAGTTTTGAGAATAATTGAAAACGGGGGAAATCCGTAGAAAAACCACTGTGACCAATTTAAAGAAAAAAGCATTTATATAAAAAAGCATCAGAATCTTTATGCCATGATACATACTTTGGGCATTTTTTATTAACTCTACTAGCAAACAAATCAATGCTAGGTTGTCCAAAGTGTGCAACAATTTGTTTAAATGCTGAATCTGATAACTCCCACTCAATATCAGGATGAACTCGCCTCGATTCAGCGTCAGCTATACAATTTTCGGATGACGGTATGTAAAGAGCGTAAATAAATAGTTTTCGAGCCTCACACCAAGACCAAATGTCTTTTGTAATCTTCGTAAGATGGGGATACTGGACACCACCCATACGATTCATATAGGAAATGGCTGTCGTATTGTCAATACGCAGTATTAATTAAGAGTTAGTAATATTTTTGGCAAATATTTTTAAACCTATAAAAGCTGCTGATAATTCTAAAAAATTAATATGTTGTTTTGATTCCTGGTGACTCCACATTCCACTTGCCCTTTGACCCGCACAATAGGCACCCCATCCCGTAGTTGAGGCGTCAGAATAATTTCTAAGTTGTATTTGTCATATCTAATTTTACTTACAGAACTATCTATAGATTTAATCCACCATTCAAAATCACACTGCAATAATGATGGAATACACATGAATTTATCATAATTTTCATCTTTTTTCAGATTTAAAAATTTACATTCAAATTCTTTAGTATAAAGCCTGGGTGGCTTATTCGATTGCACGGCAAGCAGATGTTAATAAACCAACTAACCGAGCAAATTCACGAATTTTACATCTATTGATAGCTTTAAATTTTTGTAATTCTGTCTTAATTTTTATGCACTTTTCTAAGGGCAAACTTATTTCCATTACTTTAGAGTTAATTATAAATCCCAGATACTTGCAGGAAGTACTTGGAGTCATGCAGCTTTTTGACTCATTTATAATAAACCCCAAGGAACAAAGAAATTTCTTAGTGATGTTGATATTGTTAAGACAACTATGGTAACATTGTGATATTAAACAGATGTCATCCAAGTAAATTGTGGACAAATTACCGGTGCATCTTAATAGTTTTACTACCGGTTTCATAATTTTAGTGAAAACATGAGGAGCGGTATTAAGACCAAATGGGAGTACATTAAATTCAAAAAAAAAAATTCTATTAAATTGGAATCTTAAATATTTTTGAGAGTTTTCATGTATTTTTACTAAAAAGTACGCGTCCTTTACGTCCAAAGTAGACATGTAACAATTTTTGAAACAAATTTTATCATAGTATGTACGCAAATCTTTCAATTTGAAATGTTTTGCATCAATAAATCGGTTTAGATTTTTTAAATTCAATATAAACCGCGACTCGCCATTTGGTTTTGGTACTAAAAATATACTGGATATACATATACTGATATGTACATGGTTCACATTCTGATATAGCACCTATAGACAATAAGTGATTTAAAGCTATGTTAAATTTTTGTACTTCCGAATCCGAATAAACTGGGCATTGCGGAATACAACTCTGAAATGGAGTTTTTGAAAATGGAATCTCATAACCACGTATCCAAGACAAAATTGTTTGGTCAGCGGTTATTTATTTCCATTGATCATAGCTTAGCTAATAACATAGATAATAACAAAGCCTGCCGGCATAATTTTTCGTGTTGTCTATCGGCGACCGCGACTGGTGGTCGGCCGCGAGCCTCTGTATGAGGGCGTATGCTGAGTCCTCAGAGGGGCAGACTCCTTCGCTCTCGAATTCCTCGTCGGCCTGCGGTTCACGGCCTTCCAGTTTAAATTCCTGGCAGGCGGTGCAGACCTCGGCTTGCTTGTGCCAACCTTAGGTGGCGCTGGTGTCTTCATTTCTGCTCCTGACTTGTATATGGCCTTCATTGTTCTCAAAGTCTCCGAAAGGTTTTGTCCAAAAAACAAGTCATCATTTTTTGTCAACTGTAATTGATCTTTTAATTCTTTTTTAAAAAATGCCAGAATAAAATTTCGCCTTGTGATGCAGTCGTTGTGTTGTAGGTCACATAAGATACGGCCTGCATCCATTAAAAGTTTCAAAAACGTTTGATCTTTAGGTTCTTTAGCCAAGAGAGATGTTAGGGCCTCACTAAGACACGAAAGAGCGCAACAAATATATTTTTGTTTACTCTGAATGGCTTTATCTCGCTTTAAAACAACCTCAGTTATTGCAGCTTTTATCTCTGGATTTAGAGATGGGGCATCGATGAGCCTGCAATTACCTGGTGGTAAGTGCGATTCTAAAAGTTCTTTGCGAACCTTCTTATTTAAGCCAGAAGTGGCTATAAATTCAAAACGAATGGCTAAGTCCTTTTGTATATCCTTACCCATCGCTTGTATAGCTGAATGATCAGTTCCTAGGATGTCCATGTGGCTTCATCCAATTCCTGTACCGATGGTCTTCCTTGTCAGGATCAGTATTAGGAGCAGAAATACTATGGATCCGGTGATACCGAATTTGGTACGATTTCAGTTTCGTTGTTTGTCTCTAAAGACAGTTGGTTTTCAATGACATCCGATTCAATAAAGATGTCATCTGAATATTAGTAATAAAATATTTTTTATAATATTTATTTTTTACTTATAACAACCTCAACAAAGAAGGTAGTTACGTAAAACAGTATCAAAAAATGCGTTTTTCTTCATTATGTAATATCAATGTTTAACATAATACAGATCGCTAGTATACCTAAACAGGTATTAGCAGGTACAGACTTCTTAAAGAGTTGTACTAATACGCGGATAAGAAGAACTCAAAACGTTACTTCGTCAATCCGGTTATTTGGTAAAAAGGTTATATGGATAAGTTACAACTCTTGCGTTGTATCGTTAACCCATTTCATAATTGGCAGGTAATAACTCGATTCGTTGACACGAATGCTATTTAATTCGTGGAGCATCGAAGACATAATGTATTGTTACTTAAATGTATTTTGAGTCATCTAGGATTTCAATTGCTTACCTTGAGGGTCGTTAGACAATTGCGCTGAATCGGATGACGATGAAGACTTACGACGGCGTTGGCCCTTTAAAAGTTTTCTTTCCAGCTTTTTTATTTTCTTCTTAATATAATCTAATGATTCGGAATCACTACGTTTTCTTTTAGGCATGTTTAAATTAAGGTAACTGACACGTTTTAACAATTAAAAATGATAAAAGAATATTTATGTGCAAAGTGGCGTAGCACTGAAACGTGAATGACAGGTTGGATTCATAGCGGCGGTCTGGTAATATTTCATCTACCTACGTATCAAATTTTATTTTTTAATTTTATTTCTTTCAACTAAGTGCATAGATGGCGACATTGTACGTGGGACTACATGTGTATCTAATCTCGAGAACGAAGCACTGAAGCATAATTACGACTGAAGCTATCTCAATTGGTTTTCAATGATAAATTTTAGTGGTTTGGGTGTGTTTTAACACATTTAAAGGGAGATTATATAAACTAGAGGCCGCCCGATGGTTGAGTTTCCATTCTTTCGACCGTAACACATAAAATTTTAAACCGTCCCACAAGTCCCCAATTTCTAATTAACATACCTAAGTAGGTACCTACTACTTACAATGTTCAATTAAAAGTACAATTTAAAATAGTTTTTTATAGTATCTAATTGAGTAGGAGACTGGCATGCTGATTGCTGGCCACCCCCATGGACACCACATACCATCTATCTAAATCCAATTTTTGATGTTGAGGTTCCATGCGGCTGCTGTTGTTCCACATAGTAAGTGACCACAACGTTAGACCTCAGTTATTTCCGCTGCTGACTTAGGCCTTTTCCTAATTCGCTGTGGCAAACCGACCGACCAATGCGACATGATTCTAACACTGGTTATTTATATTTTATTACAACTTTGTATGGAACTGTTTTAAGAAGCAACATGCACTGACATGCGAATAATGTACGCAATAAATGACGTTGCCTTGCGATAAATTGATTTTGTCCTCAAAATAAGGACAGGGGTTACGGAGTGTTAGTATTAAAAGCATTTAATTTGTATGTTACTTCCGACAGTGACCTCTAGGGTCAGGCTATTGTTGCATAGATCGTGGTCCATACTTATAACACGACAACCACTAAAACTTTGAGCGGTACGACAATAGCAAACAAGTTGAAGATAATATTTTTAAAGTACAAATATTTTTGTATGCCTCTAATGCTTAAATCGTTTAGCTAATGTTTAAACCGTTTGAAGTATTGTTTACTCGGGTTAATTATTCAGTAGTTATGTTAAACATTTAAATATTTGTTATGTGTTACACAAGCTCTATAAATATTTAACACTTTTGTTGAGAAATTATTTATTAGGTACATTCATTACTTTAGGCGTAGTTTAGATTCTTCGTATTTTGGTTAGGTAATTTTAAAAAGCCGCCAATTTTATTAACTACTTAGACGAAGATTATTATTATTAAGGCCATGCATATAAATATGTAGGTACGGTAATGTAGTCAGTTTTATTTATAATATTTTAAGCGTGCATGCCAGCAGTCTAGATAATGTTAGGCAACATAATAAACGCAGTCATTACCTAAATACAAATGAAGAATAATGACTCGTGGTGGATAGTGCATGCGCATGCGCACTTGTGTGTCTTCAGGGTGTTCGTAAAGCAACTCAACCCTATTGTTTTTGATAGATACCTAACGTAGTAGGAGTCGTTAAACTACGTCTGAGGTCCTTTGAGCAGTTTGAAACCTACAGAAAGCTAGCGGGTTGTGGAGAAAGACCGCTGCTCAGTAGAGAGACATAGAAATTACCTAGTCCTATTAAATTATTATTAATCCAATTAAATTAGTCGACCACTTTTATGGAAAGTGGAAAAGTTCTTCAAGTTGTATCAAATTCCTTCTGCACACTAAGACATCATAAATAAAAAAGCGTATATAAAAATAATTTTAAAAGTATCAAGTCCAAATATTTTATGGCCGTATCAAAACTGCAAAGTAACACCTAAATAAAGCATTGCATAATCCGACCCAGAAATGTTGACGGCGACGACGTCATCGCAGTAGGTTACAGGTATTTTTTATTGTATTATCCGGTAATGTTTCTTTGTCCGGATTATGCAACGTGGATCATGCTTGTCCTCTTCACGGCTGTGATATTTCCGATCTGCAATATCTTAGCCCGAGAGCAGGCCGTCAGACATTTTTCAAGAAGTATCGAGGCATCATGCATAAAAGCATGTTGAATTTTTGTTGAACACAAAAAAATGTAGACCTCGCTGGTGGGTAATAGAAATTAGCTAAGCCCTAACTGTTGAAAGCATAATTTCTTGTTTCCAAAGGTTGAGGTTTGAAAGTTTAAAACAACATTAAATTTAGTATATAGTATAAGAATTTGAAAAGAGTGAAGCCAGAACACCGAGTCGGGTTTTTACCTGGCCAGGCGTCAACAATTTTGAACAAAACTTCAAAACACCTTTAAATCTTTTTTGAGTTTGGATAAATTACATTAACCGTCAGCCGGGACTGTATTTTTTTGTGTTCTGATATTACAAAATTCTATTCACTATTCAACATGATTTTATGATGCCTCAAATAGTTTACGAAAATTGTCTGCCAGCTCCCCAGCTATTTGTTAATAAATAACCAGTATTGGTGTCAGGATGACTAGATATTTTTAAGCGAAGCATTGTTCCTTATTAACACGTTTCTATTATTAGATTCACCAGGTAACGGACTTCTTAATGTAATTGTGACCATCTTCAGGGCGCCTGATTAAATATTTAAGTTTTTAATTCGACGCCTAATATTATACATTGTTTGTAAGTCTTACGCTTACTTTTGCCATATCAAAAGCGGCAGGCACTATCGAATGAAGAATATTTCCGGCTTGATAAATTGGTTGATACTCGTAGTACCCCTAGTAGACGAACTTTTCGCAGACACAAATTTAGAAGAGTAATAATGTAATAAAAATAACTTTATTGTGGTTGCCGGAGAAAGAAATGCCCATGAATCACCCACGGGTCGGATCTCCTTTCACAATGAGAGTGATGACTGTAGGCTGTAGTCACAAAATATTATAAAATTGTGCTTACGTAGGTACTTGTTTTAGTCAATTTGCATGCTATAATGCAGATAATGCACGTCAATACGGCGTATGATTTGGTAAATATTTTAAAATAATTATGTAATTAGTTGTACGTTAAATATATTTATGGTCTTTAATATTTTATGTGATTTCGAGCTGAATATACAATTTATAGTTTTAATATATATTATTATGTTATAAATTATAATGGATGGAAGAGCCATTGATGTTTACCTGGGGAAATACCCAATCCCATCGCTCCTTTATTTTTCGTTTATTCATTATTCGGGACTTGTATTTCGATTGATTTCCGGCGTAGGTCCATTTTTTGCGGCGACCTTCAAAGTCGTCATGAGTAGTGTGTTTGAGGTTAGACGTTACACTTATTTTCTTACGAAATATTGTTTATTATTGTTATTGTGTATTTAAAAAAAATGTAATTTAAATAACGTTGTTTGATAATTGCACATAACATTTGTCTTCCAAAAAGCGATTCTTTAAACAACATTAAATAATGAAGGAATACTGATCGTTTCGCTTTAACCGGTTTAAAATAATACTGCAAATGTTTAAATATTTTTTATTATAATAGTCGGTGAAAATTCTACAACTATAATATATCCTCTAATTACAGTTCTATCATCACTTTTATTACACCTAAGAACCTATAAAATATACAATTCGAATTATATTATCTTAGGCGTTATAATATAATTTTTACATTAAACCTTTATTTCATCTATCACCATACTTTGTCAAACTATTAACAATACCATTGTCAATTTCATGATATAAACCAATCCACATCATTGCCGTACCTTCCTATACCCTCAGTTCTAACACTAGATACAGGCCATACTTAATTGAACGCTTCCTTTGTCAATAACAACGACTAGATAGGTAACTGTCGACATTGTGAACTTGTGTATATGTACATCCGTTACATAAAATCTAATTTAAGTACTAATTTTGGTATCCATTTTATGGCCCTATTGAAAATTTACCTAATATCATTGAACTAACATCACCTGGCAACGGTACTGTTCCGCTTTGCAAGTATCTGGTCTAACCTTGATGACTTCAAAGATCTTCGACTTCTTCGGTTCCTTGGTATCCACGTTTGCTTTATCAGATCGCTGCCTTTCTCAGCGATCATTATCACGGGAGCATTAATGTTACCATTCGTTATAGCGGGCATAATACTGGCGTCAATCACTCGGAGACCTTCTATACCGTATACCCGTAATTCTGGATCCACTACCGCCATAGGGTCGGTAGGAGGCCCCATTTTAGCGGTACAAGAGAGGTGATAAATTGTCATCGTGTACTGTCGGATCAAACAGTCCCAATAATCGTCTGTATAGAGAGGTAGATGTTTGCAGTTGGGTACTGGTATGTTATTAAACCTAGCTCCTAACCGTTTCATAGCCTTCGTTTCTCCAACTGCGACAGCAGCCTTCACGCCTTCCCTTAAAACACCAACATCATCAGGATGTGTCAAATAATTGTGGTACATGAGCGGGTAATCTAAGGGATTCCTCGATCGTAGTTTTATGAAACCTGTACTCTTTGGACGTAACATCATAGGGAATATTCCAAATACATCCTTGTTAGTAAGATGACCAAATACTTCTTCATAAAAGTCATCGGTAATACTGTGAGCTCTTTTGACTTGAGTGCCACCATCTGAAGGGATTGACGCGGATGTCATCATGAACTCCATATCTGGCCAGTCATCCGACGAATTCGCATACTTTGTATTGATAAAAGCCACAACTTCTAAACCTATGCTCGATGTGAGAGGGCCATCCTCAGACACAGCATAGCGCAGCGCTGAGTTGATATTAACTAGTCTATTCATGACTAAACTTATTGGATAATCAATTTGGAACACAAGCCCTCCGACGGCGATGTGATCTTGCAAGTTTCTCCCGACTCCAGGAGAATCTTGGATAACATCAATACCGACCTCTCGTAAGTGTTGCGCTGGCCCTACTCCAGAGAGCATAAGAAGTTGTGGCGATGCGATGGCACCGGCAGCTAAGATGACTTCTCGCTTTGCGTATACAACTTGTGGGACTGCATCTCTTAGGAATTCAACACCGTAAGCCCTTTTAGTTTCCTTGTCAATCAATACTTTAGTGACATGAGAGAATAGGGAAATGTGGAGATTCTGACGCAATCGGACCGGTCGAAGAAATGCTTTAGCTGTTGAACATCTCGTGCCTCGACGCATTGTGAATTGGTACCAAGAAAATCCAGTCTGCTGAGCACCGTTGACGTCTACTATGTCGTATCCCATTTCTTCTCCGGCTTGCAGGAAAGCAGCTCCGATAGGTGTATTGTATGGAGCATCCTGCACTGACAGATAACCACCTGAAATTTAAATATTTATTTGATAATAGCTATGAAGTCAATATTTGTAGGTTGTAGAATCAGTAGAATTTGCTCGGGACTTGCATGATCATTTTAATATTATGAAATAAATAGTGAGTTTGCAACCTATTAGTTAATCATGGCAGGGCCGCGTAAGCTCTTACAATAAGAAGGGTGTATGCATTAGTCCACCATGCAGGTCTGTTGCGGGATGGTGGACGTTACATACCTTTGAGAACATTATGGGAAACTCTCAGACGCGCAGGTTTTCTTACGTGTTATCTCCACAAATATACGTCATTGTTTAATTTTAAAGAACTATAACAAGAAGTCTTTTTAAAACATCAATTTCTTGTGTAAGGCTTTTTATCTGTTGATTCGTAGTTAACTGTGTTTCGGTCATGGTATTATGATCTCGGCATCAAAGTAAGAGGAACTTAACCCCATTCGCCTAACACTGTTGTGCAAGAAAATTGAGAAATTGGATACCGTTTGAAATGTGTTCGTGTGATGGTTTAAGCAGCAACTATATTAGATTTAGTACTTGAAGTGGATATATGATATAGCGAGGAGCCGCAAGACTTGATTTTTTATAGTAATTGTGTAACAAACGGGCATGCAGGCCATCTGATGTGTGTGTTCACTGCAGCCCACGTACATGCACTACTATGAAAGAGCTATGGCTCTACTACCTAAAACTGTTGGACACGATTAGCCGTTGTCCAACTATGGACTTTTAATAACTGATATCACATGACCTAGTCTTTGAAAATGAGTGAAGCTAACCAACTAACAATTTAGGTATGCTTGATTACTTGATTCATATATTTTTACGACTGTAAATTTATGAACAAAATAGACCAGAAACATGATTTTCTAACATTTAAACGTCTGATGAAAGAGCAGACGCAAGAACCAGACCGTGGATCTATGTAGTTTGATATATCGTCGAATGGGTACGATTACTCCGAATGGGTTTACAACATTATGCTTGCAGCATTGTCGCTGAATAAGATTGATGAACCAAACCACTTTAAGGAAAGGAGTGATGACTAGCTGGCTTTTTAATAATTGCTCCACGAGAGGCGTCTGCTTTCGAAAAGATTCCTTGTATTACCAGTATTGCCACTGTTTTTCCATTTCTACTTATCCAGATTATCCAGAAGGATATCCAGATTTTTGTTCGCCCGATTCATACAGCTTAAATGATAGGGAAAGTAGCTTACCCGTGCTATGATGTCTCGTATCCCTTGCCAAGTACGGGTTTCTTTGGTCCTCAGACTTCTTGAAGTAAGGCAGAACGTCCTCATATCCCCAGCCAGGGTTGCCCAAGGCCTCCCAGTGGTCGAAGTCCCGTCTGTTGCCTCGGATGTACAGCATGGTGTTCAACACGGACGAACCTCCCAGGACCTTTCCCTTTGTCCAGCTGCACCGTTTGTCTTTCATGGCTTGACACGCTGAGTCTTGGGGCTGTGTCCTGAAACAGTGAATTATTTTTGATTATATATGAGAAC
The DNA here is from genome assembly GCA_905147235.1 of Erynnis tages. Lineage (NCBI taxonomy): Eukaryota > Metazoa > Arthropoda > Insecta > Lepidoptera > Hesperiidae > Erynnis > Erynnis tages. Next base: position 5,612,238 of record LR990092.1, read on the forward strand.
TTCATTTTCAACTTTAGTGAATGTATACATCAAGGCTTGACAAGGATTGACGTTACTATACGCTACATCCGAGGGCAATTATACCTTTTAAGGTCCCTTCAGGAGAGATCGAAATAAATCATTTGGAGTCTCGACTTTCCTCATGATCTGACCCGGGTGCAAAAAATGTACACTCACACAGATACAAAAACAGTAAGCGTATCGTCATTAAAATTGTATGAATCATTTGAACCAATACCGGCTAGTTCATAATATTGCACACAGAGACACATTAGGGAGAATTAACTGTGCGTCATACTAGAACGTCTTGGGAAATACGCTAAGCTTAACTGGGAATGTCCAAGAAAGATTTCAGTATTTAGCAACACTGCTAAGACAAGCAATACGGCTCACCTGTACTTCCAATCCAGTTTGCTTTTATGAAGATACAAGGACAGCAACGGTACATCGCTTATATCTGTTTCGTGTCCACCAGCCTCCAACAGCAAAACAGTCCAACCTTCAACCTCTGATAACCGATTTGCTAGCACCGAACCAGCTGATCCTCCACCGACGATGATGAAGTCGTATTCCTCTCTGAGGTATTTCTGGTTGAACGGTCTGCCTTCGGGGTCGAGGAGGTCGTAGTTGAAGTACGCCATGGCGGCCAGCATGGCAGGGATGAAGGTCAGCTTGCTGATGCCTCCGATGGTGAGCGCTGATTTGGCTGCACTGGCGGCGACCGTAAGGATACCCATTGCGGACTATCTCTCTTGCATGCTGGATCTGAAATGATCACAGTTCAGAGCTGAATATTTTTTTAAACATAGCTGCCATTTTAAAAGAAGTACTACAGAAATAGGTACCAGGCTCTGGAGATGAGAGATATCCAGATATTAAATCCGAGTACCTATCTTGGGGGATCCCACCAAACATTACCCTCCTAAATGTTTGGAGGTAGGTACCGGTAGTTACGAAAGTAATTCTCCAAACGACCTCATTTGCCTAATGTCCGAAGTTTTCGACACTTGCATTGTGAGCGCTATTATTCAACGCGCATATGATAATTGTGCTATTAAGAGGTAATTACGAACATGTGATACATAGGTCGTCATGCCACGATTACTCAACAAGAGTCGGAGAGGACCTATTTGGCAACAATATACATCTTGGCCCAACCCAACTAAGTGAGCTGTAATATTTATTATTTGTCATGTATAGGTGGAGCCATTGTAGCTCGCATGGGAAAGTTCTTACCACCACCCTTGAAGTAACATGCAGGTGGCACATTGCATAGCCGATGAGTTCGAATAGATAAAGTATTAAAATAAACAAATAATTTGGACTGCTGAGCAAAATAATAAATAAAGAAATAAATATAATTTAACAATAATTGCCATGAAATGTAAAATTAAGTTTTAGTTATGTCAGACATAATTATTGTATGCCCGCATAGGGTAGACTGTTCTTAACTTATTATAATTTTTGTAACATCTTTCTCATGTAACAGTCAACAATAAACGTATCCTTTTCTTTTCTTTATTCATGGCTTATGTTTCGTTTGAGGGATTGTGGATGCCACAGATGGTTTAATTAAAGCGACATTATAAAGTATAATAATGGGAAAGAAGGTCCTCGAATGGAGACCATATCTTGGCGAAAGGATCATCCGACCACCATCCGACCAGGTGGACTGATGCTCTGAAAAGACCAACGACCGAAGACCGAAAACCGTTACATTCAAAGGGCCCAGGATCGGGCCGAGTGGTGTCGAGCCCGGCGGAGGCCCATGTCTAACAGTGGGCTACGTAGGACTAAGAGGAAGCAAGAAAGGATAAAAATAGTAGACAGCCTGATAGCTGGAAACTGAAGAAAAACCAAATTTCGAGAAGAATTTAGGTTAGAGGTTAAAATAGACACAATAGCATCTTTTTTTTAGAATTCGTCATTTGTCTTGACACTGTTGTCATTCTTTCAAGGTTTTGTGGTTCCGTAAATGGACATTCTCCAAGTATTATTAGTTTATTTGTTTGGGCAACCTTAATGAGGGGGTTTTGTTGCTTCACGATATTCAGTCGAAAGGTTTCGTCAATGTAATGCAATTTTAAGTGTATAAAAATCTATAGTAAAAAGAAGAACGTATCTCACTTAATCCTTTGGTTCCCGGTATCAGCCTGTCGAAGTTCACACTACGCTGGCATAATGCTAGTTAGTTGTCCACCAATGACCACATATGACCTTAAAGCATATTATAGATAACTCTCAATCATGGAGGTTTCCTTACGATAATGTCCTTCACCGTAACAGCATTTAAAAACAACTTTTTTTCTCTAAATGCTCATCTTCAATAGTATGAATCCTATAGTAACTTAACAAAATCTACAATAAGCCTATCTTTAGATTAAATGTAATAAGGATTCAGTAAGAGACTCGACTTTGGTAAAAAATTTAACAATCTGAAGTTGCCAGTATTAACATACCTGTCGATATTCAAAACCTTATATTGCAAAAGTTGCACAATAAAAGCTATGAGAGGCTTCTCTTAAGCAAATATTATTAATTTTATAATGCGTCAAAAGGTTTAAAATCTATGTTGAATCATGGAAAGTTTGTTTGATTGAGCAATAATAAACAATAGCTCATATCACCTCGGGAACTGAATTCCAAAAATGTTTCCTGTCACAATGGACCTAACCTAAAGGAGGTTGTTATGTACTCGTATGTACCTCAAACACATGACATTTGAAGAATTCTCTACAGTGCTAATACACGTACCATACTAAATGAGTTTATGTTAAACAAGGTATTTAAGTGCTTTTAATAAAACTAGTTACATATTTCCATAAGGCTTACATAAAATGTCAATTGTTAATAAGTGTGCATCATTATTCGGTCTCGACAACGACGTCTCGTAATGACACAGCTTAAAAAACCTAGCAGTGATCCGGCGCCTTTGATGTTTGCGGTTATGTAGAGCAGAAAACAGTGAGCGACTGAGGTAAAATCTATCTATCTAATCTATCACTTAACTTATCACTCGGTACCAATTCAATGCCCTTTAGGATTAACGATAGGAAAATGTAAAATTTTTTGAACGAAGAGTTCAAATTTTAACGCAAGAATGATGCGATATAAATGTTACTCTTCAGCCTTATTAAGGACTGTAAAAATCTTTAATCAGTCCTTTCCATAATTTTATTTATGGTTTTTTTCGTAGTAGTTTGTTAATTGTCACCATCGCCTATTAAAATATTAAATGCTTTCTCTCAGCTCTCTTTGCCTCCTTTTTGAAGAACCCTGTAATAGCCATGCGAGAATACATCAATTCCGTGCCAGTCGTTTTCTCCGTATAAATCGCTTCGTCGAACTTCTGCATCTGTGTACAGACTGTGGCAATGGTAAGTGTCTGCTATGTCAGCGACTATAACGTTCACGTAACACTTACATAATTGAGCCCGCGGCGCTATGTGGGTAATAAGGCACTGGTAAATGCACACTGCTTTTGTACGTCTCATTATGAACGATGATTGAATATAAAACTATGTAACACATCTGCTATGGGAGTGGCAAAGGAGTGTTGTTCTCTGATTTTGAGTGTTATGTGCGTATTCGTCATACGTCCTTAAAAGTGGACTGAAGATATGAGGGGTTCTAACCATTAGGAGTCCGGCATCACTGCTCCAATTCGACAGTGACTGATCCCTGATGACTTGCGTAAAAAATGTTGTTTACTAGTTGACATAAAGAGGATTACAGTAGAATTCAGCTACCCTCTCGACTGTACTCCCGCTCGATTAAATTCCACCGCACAACCTATTAGGTCACTTTTCCACACATAACTAAAGACGTTGAAGCTTGCGGATTCGTTTTGGGCATATGGACAATCCTAATGAGACGACTCTACTACGATTTGCATGGCTGCGTGTATACATATAAGTCTTTACCGGCAGGATGAACCTGATAAATAATTTAGTTTCAAATTTAACCTATTGAATGTCCAGTAAACGGACACAATAGTTAAACCGGACCGGACAGTCGGACCACCGGTGGTTCGATGCAAATTAATAGTTTAATTGGGTAAATCGATATGATTTGCATGAATTTATCAAAATCACATGCATACACCTAATAGACGCAACCAATCAGCCCATTTGTCGTTGCATGCAAAACGAGGTCTCGGTCCGCCGAACCAGTTCCTTTCCGAATGGCATTCAGTAGGAAAATGTAGTCAATACCAAAGAAAGCATGGTTTCCTAACCGACACGGTTTGATTTAAAACGTAAATATCAAGGTTTAATGCCGATTAGTCACTTTTGCAGGATTTAATGATACGTATGATACACCTGTTTAAAACACTCAAAATGTAATACAATTAGGCGTTTGATTTCAATAGTTGATTTTATAAAATTAAAAGGTTTACGATATCGTAGGAATTAATAAAATATTGGATATATTGGATCCTACTTTTATTTATTTGAAATATGTAGTGTAGAGCTTGGAGCTCGTAAGCAGTTTCTGCGGATAGCTGAAGCTACTGCCTTCGCGGTTAATTCAAGAACTAAGACTGGCTAGCGCAGAAGAAGAAAAGGAAGTTATAATAAGTTAGTATAATTTCGTTTTATCATTTAAGAAAAGGAGATTAATAATATTGTAATATTCTTAGCACTAACCTTAATTAAAGCTTACATCTATGCATGTTCCAATGAATATAATAAAATGAAAAGCTCTGCAAAAACGTGTGACGTAAGATAGCATAAGTAATTATTCGTATACATCAATCGTATCATTACGTTATACGGTAATACGTTCATCTTTCTCGAAGTTATGGACTCCCTTTTTATGTGTTACATGGTGTCATAATTATATATTGTTCTATTTACTTGTGTATTTCATGAATACGGATAATTCTACTAATTTCTTGCCAGATGGTATGCAAGCAGTTTTTTAGTTACGTTGTTTTTGCCGTTACTTAGTGTGTATCCGCAAAATGAGCTGTCGGACCTAAAGATCCGTCATAAGAAAATACAAGATGAATGGAATGGGGAAAATTTTCCATAATTTAAAAATTTCAATAGGTATAAGAAAGAATCGGGGTGTTAATAGGCTGATAGAGGAGCTCAGTAGCACGCATTTAGGATGCTTCGTCGACGGAATATGTGTTAACAATATAAGCTACGCCGACGACATGGTGCTGCTGAGCGCCTCTGTTTGTGGACTGTCGAGGTTGATAGGTATCTGTCAGGAATATGCTCTCGGCCATGGCCTCCTCTATAACACCAAAAAGAGTGAGTGCATGGTCTTTCAGGCCCGAGGTAAATGTTGTAAGCACCTACCCCCTGTGAAACTAAACGGGAAGGAACTAGCCAGAGTGCATAAATTCAAATATCTTGGACATTGGGTAACCTCGGACTTGAAGGACGATGTAGACATGGAAAGGGAGCGTAGGGCGCTGTCTGTAAGAGCAAATATGATCGCTCGCAGGTTTGCTAGCTGCTCGAGGGATGTCAAAATCACTCTTTTCAGGGCATTTTGTACGTCATTCTACACGAGCAGCTTGTGGGCGAATTACTCAAAAAGGCAGTACAGCGCCCTGCGGATCCAATACAATAATGCGTTCAGGGTGCTGATGGGGCTGCCCCGGTTCTGTAGTGCCTCAGGGATGTTTGCCGAAGCGGGAGTTGATTGTTTCTTCACGCTCATGCGCAAACGGTGCACATCCCTGTTGCGCAGGGTCCGGGCCAGCCCTAATAGTATCCTGGGGATGTTTTCTGAGAGATATGACTGCGAATACCTGAACCACTGTAGCCGGATTCACATAATTTACGGTAATTAATTCATTTGCCTCGCGATAAATTAGTTGTTGTTATAATAATTGATTTGGTTACTAACATAGGCTATAAGATGCTTACTAACACATTTATGGACTTTGTCTGATTTTAAATAAAAAAAAAAAAAAAAAAAAAAAAAAAAAAAAAAAAAAAAAAAAAAAAAAAAAAGGGATATCTCGCTGAGGTTCATATCAAAAACCCGCGAGAAATAGTTAAGTTAACTTCTACTACAGGTCTTTGAACAAGTATGAAATGAAAATGAAAACATGATTAAGCAAGGTTGCATGAATAAGTTCTTATCCTTCGTTGTAAAAGCAATGTCAAGATTTTTAATCAAAGTTTAAGGTTGTGAGCAGTCAAGCTTTTAAACAAGAATTAAAAGCATTTACAAGCTCATTTGTTTAATTTAGATTTCTATTTGTTTTAAGTATTTTAAATATAAAATAGTTTTTTTAAATATATTCCCAAAATAAAATTGTGAACAGGTTACCAAGTTATCAACCAGTGCAATGTTCACATGTCATGATCTAACGACGTTGGAATTAGAATACAAATTGTACACAATTGAATCTCATGCAGACCGTGGGACGTGGGAAATCAGCTGGTTTTCTTACGTTTGTGGGTAAACTCAGTGATTACTGCAATGAAATAATTCGAGCTTTTTGCAGATAAATTGACGTTTTGTTAATAATTTTATTTTAACATTTACAAGCACACAAAGTAAGACATGAAGATTACAGAGTTTTGCTTGTAAATATGCAGTTAAAAACTACGTACCTACTCATAAAAGAGATATTGTGAAAAAAGGTATGACTTTGATCCCGTGTCCCAAACTCCCAATTGCCATGTTGCACACTAAAGTTACTCATACGACAACGTACATTTGTCGCATGTCAGTGCGTATCAGAGCCCTGTGTTTTAATTTTGTCGTGTTAGTAGGTCGGTCGGTTATGTCAGCCAATTAGGACGAATCCAAAACAAGCTACGGATGTTTACAATAGATAGTTATTAATAGTGTTTGTTCCTAACAATTTTTCTTATCGTAAATTAACCATATTCGTAGTTGTAGTTTGCCTTAGGTATACTTAAACTAGAATGGTAGATATATTTCCGTCGGGATTTCTAAATGCGTATACGAAGGCAACACGTAATTATAATTTATTTTATCTGAATACAGAAACCGAATAGTATGATGACCCTCGTTGAGTAAATGAATGGTAGTGCTTAAAATACATATTATAGGTACATGGAGTAATTGATGAAGTAAAAAAAAATTACCAATGCAAATTGCAACATATAGAGTTCATATAATTTTAGCTTTAACTAGCAATTACAACAGAATATGCATTATTATTTGTTTCCTTGACTCTAAGTAATGTATGTAATGTATGCAGAGATTCGACACTATGCTCTTTGACTTGTCCAATTAGTAATCTCAACTCGATGGGTGGCTAGACAATTGTTCGTGTACGTTTTGTAACTCATGTGACCCCGTGGGGATAGGGCGCCATTTAGGTAGTTACGTTTGGTCATGACACACTTTGACTTTGAAATAAAATAAAATGGCACATAACTAAGACGTCAGTGGTACCACGAGTAGAATTCGAACCCAGACCTTTTAAAGAGACCGAATTCTTAGCCACTGGGCTATCACCGCAATCACATCACCCCTATTTCTGCATTTTCTTCGATATTCATGTCTATAACTTCATGTGGTTAGCCATTATCAGTACTCAATGAGTGGCCAGCAATTGTAGGTTTTGTAACTCGCGTGACCCCGCGGGGATAAATGAGTATGGGGCGCCATTTACGTGTACGTCGGTCGGTCGTGACACACTTTCGACAGTTTTAGTGCATGTGTATGTCATGTACGCAACTGTAGCGGACGAGAAAAGTCGTGTTAACTTGTGGTGGCATTTGTAAACAGTAACAATAGTTGTCGATAAAAGGTCAGTAATTCCGTGATGTTGAGTTGTTAATGTTGAGGATGCGACGGCGATGACTTGAATAATTTTCTTATGGTGGCCACTTGCTTCCTTGCTAGCTTAGTGAAGGAAATACCTATCAACCGAAAATCGGATTACGTACTATAAATATAAAATAGCTTAGAGTCGACTTGGGTAACTTTTAATCCTTTATGATAACTTTAAATCCACAGACTATTGAAATTAATTACAGTTTTGTTTGTTCAAATTTCCTTGAAAAATCAAAAAAGCCTTAATAACAGTTTTTCTTTCGAATCGATCGAAAAGTGGATTAATATGAATAACAAAAAAAAATGAAACTAAATGAAAATAGGTTACGAATTATATAAATAACGTTTAGTTCAAGAACGTAGCGTAGAAATTGATATTAAATAAGTAACATTAACTGCAGTTTAAAACCAATTGCGCCCTCGCTACTTGTGTGAAATCTTGTAGATCTAAAGTTAATGATTTGATTGCCTACCTCGCTTCGAGTCATGGACACTGTCATAATACAATTTTGTATATCCCTCTGAAGAGAAAATTTTCTTTAGTTTTAATTTTGATTCATTGAAAACAATTAAAGTAAAACAACAGCGTGAAATCCGATATTACACTTTCTTGTTTGTACATAAATGACCCACAGGATCTCCTTTTCCAGGACCTTGCATTTTTTCATTGTATTTCGGTTGGGAAAATATTACAAGCAAGTTTCATGTAAAAGTCAAACCTTAAGAAATGATGCGCAAATAATCATAAAATAAAGAAGTTGTAAGTAATATTGCATGATGAAAACCAAGGGGCTATTCGAAAGTTTCGGGAGTATGGCAAAAAAGGTGTTAAAAGAGCACTTCTTTGAAATCTGCGACCCCCGGTGCCACCCATGTCTATAGACAATGACCACTTACCATCAGATGGCCCGTTTCCTGTTTTTTCCAAAATATCCCACGGAAATTGAAGGGTTTCTCTGCAAGGCCTGCGCAGCTGCCGTCCAATACCAGAAACATAGTATCAGGTGCGTGCGCGCTCAATACGCGCTCATATATTAGCAATGGAAACTATCTTGTAACGTATCAGATTTAAACATCAAGGCCGAGTTACTAAACCTATCGACGAGAGTGAAGAAACGCGTGCTTTCCGATAGCTAATCTCCGATTAGTTGGAATGTTTCTCGTGTAACGTGTAATTTTTAACGTATCTAAGTAATTACCGCAGCAAACCAGAGTGCGTATCGTGTTCGAGAAAACTTTTCGTATTTGTCTATACTATAGAAAATATGACTCAAACTAAAACAGTGCTGTTTTTTTTTTAATAATCGAATTTTTAAGTAGGTATATGAAGTTACATTTCGTCAAATAGATGTCACTTGTTTTATGATGCATATAAGATATGCAAAGATGATTTACTTAATTTACGATGCAATGTAAAATACATCGGATTCGGACAACCCTCATTTTTTTAGTGATGTTGTATTTTTCTTAAATTATTTGGTGGCTTAATAAAGCATTATAATGCATTTTCAATGCATTCGATAATCATCCAGGAACATTGTCAAGTAAACTGAAAATGTTTGTACCGATTTTGGAATAATAGACAGCAAAACCAACCTTTGAACTTTAATTCAATGTCATTTAAAACACGAAAGATTCATTAAATATAACTTAAACTAGTAATGAGCTTAATAGTAAATATCGTGTTGCACTTATTGAGGTCATCTATAATTTTTTACCATCTAGATAAGATAATAGCACTAGCAACTACGAGAATGTAATTATTTAAGTAACTGAAAGGAGAATATATCAAATTTTTGTATAGTACCTTGGACTAAAATCATGAAAGGGGTTATACGATAGTTCAGAACGATAGTTCAGAACACTTACTCAATGCGCACTTTATGTAATGCGAGGTAATAAAAATAAACCAATTATGTACTTACTTAATTCATTTTGGCACAACGTAGCATTCTGTAGACCGGTTTGAGAGTGGGTCAAAAATTTGTTTGATATAAGGATCTAATTGTACAAGGGTTATGACTATGAAGGGATATTGATTGACACTACAGTGTGACCTTAAAGGTCAAAATTTTGACTTTTTTCATAACCAGCCTATTGGTTTCCTTCCTGATCAAGAACTGTCCGTCAGTCCTGTAAAAGAAGCGTCTTTACTGTAAACGACGGAAGAAAACTTCTTCAATGAACCGGGAGTTCTCCATAATGTTTTCAAGCGCATGTGAAGTCCACTAGGGACAGAATTTTGTTTTTGATTTTATTATATAAAAGATCATGAAGCTTAAAATTTAAGCATAACACAACGTGAAACTGGTTAAAAACCTATTTCTGTGAATTGGATTTCTAGACAATTCCGTAGGTATAGGTCAGCTTTTACGGTCATTTGGCCTCGAACACGCATACTTGGAACTTTGTAGGGCTTTGCTTATGTACACAAGCTTACTATTCACGCGTAAAAAACGTATTCTTCCCAGCCGGCAAACAGCTGGCGATCAGCTAATACTTCATCATAGGCATGATATAATTGCTTAGTCTGCTATTAAAAAATCAAAAGCAACTTTTCATATAAGACGCGTACTAATTGACTTTAAGTTTATCGAACTTTTACGATTTATAAAAGCTCATACTTAATTCTGCTTCATAAAGAAACTTTGCTTGAAATAAATTCAAGGCTCGCGCCAAACTCATCAAACCTTAACGATATATAAAAACTGATGCTTAAATCCGCTATATGAATAACGAAACTTCACTATTTACCTCAAATCTCACGCCAACCGCGGTCATGTACCGCGTCCCAATACCTAACACGAAAACAAGGCACTGTTTGTTATCGCCGTTGTGTTTGTTAACACCGAGAGCTTATCACTCGTCAACTGTATCGGATATATAGAGTCGGATAGAGGGACGCGCGCGCACGCCGCTCGCCCCGGCTGCACTGCGCGCGGCTGGGGGTGTTGGCCAACGCTGGCGGGTGTCAATGTTAATGCTGCGACTGCGAGGGTGTGGGCGACTAGTCGGTGTAACCAACTTAACCAACTTGCAAAAAGTTCAGATGATTTTTTACGTGCGTGCCGGCATATTTACGGACGAATTGGCAATATTCTGATTTTGTTCGAAAATGGTTCATTCCGAGGTTCCCCTAGTAACGCTTTGCCTGTCCAATAATACACATTAGTTAAACAAAGGATATGAATCACATGTGACTCGTGGGACAGCTAAGTGTTTAATTTTGGAAATGTCTAATGAAATGAAACGGATTTTTTATTAAAAACTTCAGTTTTGGAAAAAAGTATCGAATATCTGACAACTTGACAAGGGTTTCTTCAAAAAGTGCATCAAAAGTGCTCGTTATAAACCGTGAATGTCAATGTTAATGCTGCGAGGGTGTGGACCTCGGATGGATGGGAGGCGAAAGTATTAGTCAGCTTGTAGGGAAAAAGATAGAGAATGTAGAGTACAAGGGTCGATAGGAGGACAAAAATTGCGGTTAACTTACTAAGTCTAAATTAATGTTTGTTTTTTTCGCATTCTGGGACTGGTTTATTACTTGTTGTTAAAAGAAGCGGTCAACAAAGTAAGCTTTTCAAATTTTGGAATGAATAAGGATTCAAAAGCTTTCCGAAATATTAAAAAGATTCATTACTTAATAGGGATTGCATAAAATAATTGTCTTTAACGATCTAAGTAATTAATACATGAATTGATTGACAAATTATTCATTACTGAAAGTTATTTTACCCCAACATTTTGATTATAGTCATTTAGTGACCCAATAAAATAATAACAAAATTATATTATTGTGAATAAAATATATCAACAATTCATTGGTATTTTTGACAAATATTTTCAATGTTTCTAATTTCACTTTTCCTCTGAAGGATAACTTTCTACGTATAATTTTTAAATTAAAATAAAGGAACTTATCATAAAAGTTTAATCCTTGGTTTATCAGCATTCCTGGACTATAAAAGACAATCTTAATGTTCGATACTACGTATTAAAGTTAGTTTATACTTATAACGTTAAAGATTTTACTTATGTAAACTACACGATTATAGTTAAAACTAATAAGGTTGCTTAAAATATAAGGCCTGTCCATTGAATGCACTATCAACTTGGAGGTAGGCATGTCCTCTTCCCAAGGGTTGTCTGGGAGAGATCGCTTCCTACCTTCCTTCCTTTGTACACTACAGTTATAGTTCCTGTGCTGTATTTATTTATAGTGTACAAAAAAGTGTAAATCTATGTATCTATAACGTTGGGTCGATCAATGAAGCTGTTATAGCAAGAACTTGACCGTATACAGTTAATCGGTAATACAAACTGGATTATCGCAATGCATCGATGTTTAAATCGTTCAAGGTTCTTGTTAAACGATAGTAGCTATAACAATTGTATAATTGCTTATAATATACATAATTTATACGTTCGTGCTTTACAGGATTACATTAGCTACAACTGTAGATGGATAGTTAATGATCGTAGATTTTAAAATCTTATATTAATGAAGGTATTTAATATGTATTTGAATATATAAGCTATAACTCAAGCAAACTGCTAATACGCCTGGCCGCCGTTCGTTGACGATGTCTAGCGACCAAGGCTACCAATATATTATGCCGATTTGAAATATTTATTGCAACGCCCATTTTTTGTCTTTGATTCATCATAATGACAAGGTTCCAGCGCATTATAAATTTGTCAATATTGTATTATTAATAAACTAAGGACTACGAATTGTACCGACGATACGAGTATATCTACTCTTATTAATTTGTAACACAAGGCGTCGCGCTCGTATAAAAGACCTCAACGCGCTCTACATATGCGACCTGTAAAACACAATGAAATTTAGATTAGCAAACATATGATTAGCGTGGTGCGTATTTATTAAGCGTTTTATTTATACAGAAATTTACTAACGAAACATTTGCGAATTCTAAGGATACTTTAATCTTTGTAGCATCATGGTCTCATGTTTCTCAAATTTACATTATTACGTACTTTTACCTAAGGAAGCTGTGCAGTATCAAAATGTCAGTGTACCCGTGCACTATCACTCGTCACGGGCATTACAGTTAATCTTTTTGTCCGCCTATCGGTTTGTCTACGTGCCTCGGTAAACGCACACCTTTCCATTGCGACGTTGCGGTCCCCTCGTCGCGACGCACGGGTAATTTCGCAAACGAATTTCACAGTTATAAACTTGTAGAAGTTTGGCTGAATCCCAAACTATTTGCGAAATATTATAAACTAGCTGACCCAGCAGGTTTTGCTATTCTAAAGAAAAGAAATTAATACAATTTTTAAATTGAAAATGGGCAAGAGAGACGAATTGACGTGATTTTTTTTGTGGACGTAAAGCCGTCTTTCTTCTCAAATTGCAGCATGATGAAACAATTTCGACGGTAAAAAGCCTTAATAAGTCTTACTCGAAAATATTCAACCCACAGTTCCAGAAATTAACACGACTTGGTTATATTATATTCGGCGTTCAAAGTTTTCAGAAAACAACAAAAAAATTAAATTCGTAGCTAATTAAAACTATTATTCTTTCAGATTTATTAAACCAATACAGTTATTATAGTAGAACTAAGCATTCAATTTTTGTGCATAGAAAACAAAACGTTTATAATATATGCTCTATTAGATACGACTTTAATATACGAATGATCAACTTTCCTTGAGCTTTCGGCTTTTGCAACAATATAATTCACATGTTACAAACGTTTGTTGCTGTTGTTGTAACATTTTTTTTGTCTTTTTAAATCAATTGTAGCCCATTGTTCTGTCACAAATTCTGAATGGGTTTAAAAAAGTATACCAAAAGTCGTTTCGTTCATCTAATTGAGACGAATTAAATTAATATGATTAAGTCTCTTTGCCGTTAAAGAAAATTACGATTGTAGTTTTCTTTAACGAGAAAAATAACAGCAGAAGTCATGAATAACATTTTAAAAAACATTTTTGTTTTGTCTCTTGGATCCACAGGAGTCAATTCTGATTTTGTCTCATAAATAATATATGTCTCACAGTAATCGGTTAAATAACCTTGTTGTGGCTTTCTGTGTGACGTGAAATAAATATTTTTTATGTACTAGAATCACAGTCGCTCGCCCGGTGTTCTTCAACGTTGAAAATTAACAGAAAGTACTAGAATGTCTCTAGATCTTAAGTAAGTCGTGATGTCGTGATATATTATATGCACATTAGTGTTATTGATGGATTGTGATATTGATTATACAACAGAATAAACAATTATTTATGCAATAGGATTGCATTACACCTTTTTCCAATCATTTATGTACACCTTGTAAAACATTATAATATGCATATGCCGTTAAAAGATTTATTTATGCTACGCGATACACAAATGAAAAAACTACTGCCTACTGAAGTTATAAACAGAAAGTTTGTGTAGACGAATGAAATTTACACAGGTATATTGTAACCTGGATTAGCATATAGGATACTTCTTATCTCTCTCTCTCTCTCTGAGTCAACTTCCACGTACACGTGAACGAAGTCGCGGGCGGAAGCTAGTATATCAAAATTCTTTCATGGACTCCATAGCCTTGACCTGGTAATGCAACCGCTAAACAATCGTGTTTCTCCCCATGATACCGTGTTTGGCAACATTGCATTGTTTTGAAATTGTTTATCAAAATTCTGCAGTGGACAGCTTATATTATTTGATGACGTCAAGTTGCTCATTGTCTTTTTTGTGAAGGAACAGCAAATGAGCATGTCGGTCTTAGCCACTCCGGCAAACACACCTCCATTTTTCTATTTTCAGGGGTTGATCTTCTTGGGGAGACAATTTCCTAGTAAACACCCTTGGTAGTCTTCCAACGCAAATAGAGAACCTCGCGATCGATGTACCGAGGAATGCACCAGTATCGCTCTTGCGCATGTGCCCCTTCTTTGAATTGTTTTGATATACGTAAATTATGCACATTATCTTAAATTTGCATATTAGGTACACGTTTTGTACACGAAGGAAGAATAACTTTAATCTTTCCTAAAGGACACTCCCTTGTTTTAGTTAATAGGTATGTAGTTATTTTACTCATTGATAGTGAGAGGCGTATATAGGTCAAATGATTAAATGTCACTAGCTCAAGAAACCTACGTCGACGGGTTGTGGAAAAGAAAAGAAAAGAAAAGAAAAGAATACGTTTATTGTTGACTGTTACATGAGAAAGATCTTACAAAATTTTATAATAAGTTTAGAACAGTCTACCCTATGCGGGCATACAATAATTAGTCTTATATAACTAAAACTTAATTTTATATTTCATGGCAATTATTGCTAAATTATATTTATTTATTTATTATTTTGTTCAGCAGTTCAAATTATTTGTTTATTTTAATATTTTGCCTATTCGAACTCATCGGCTATGCAATGTGCCACCCATTACTGGGCAAAGAGAGAAAAAGCCGGAGGAAAAAACTCTCGACACAGTTTTTATTTAATTTATTTGGTTATTTATACGCGCGTTTCTACATTCCTGTTTATAATTGTTTATCTATGAACATAATTTACATTGAAATTGCGAACCATCCATTCATTATTCCGTTCGTTATCTGCATTTTTGTGTGATAGTGCATTCTCTCTGATTATACCCTGGTATAAACACAAGGAAGCACTGGCAAGGAAGCAAGGAAGCAAGGAAAAAATATCATGTTCATAAAGCAGTATGTTCTTCATGTTTTGTGTTTCAACTGGGAAGGTATGGTTGTCGGAGATATTTTATTTGAGGCGCACATCTTAGTCCTCATGAATAGCAAAGCATTTGCATGCATCTCTGGACATGATTTATTCTCTATTTGAGATTGGATATAGGTGCCTGCAGTGACTACGTAACATGAGATGAATAGTGATAATAAATATTACTTAGGTATACATTTTTAAAAACTATTCCCGTATTTTCTTGTAAAAATAAAACATAAAACGACCGGTTAATTACCGTGCAGTTTACAAGCCACAATGTTTAGTTCCTAAGAAGCACTTCGTCTAGAGTAAAAGTCGCAACTGTTGTTTCTTAATATCTACTTCACATGCGAAACGGTGCGTTTCGTCATATGTCGTCAGACGAAGAACCCCCAAGGCCAAACTCTGTGACGTAATGTTGTATGGTTAAAAAGATTAGTACCTAGAGCTATCAGAAATGCATATAGGTATAGTTCGATTTTCAATAAAGTCGATTATTTAGTTAGTAAAAATATTATAAAAGAGTTATAAGCGGCGCTATAAGCTTTTGAACCTTATGTGTTTTCGTTGAAAATGACGACATTGTTAGATTAAATGTGCTTAGATGAACTAGAGTGGCTGTAACCCGTTATGTGACCCACTGTTGGGCACGGGCCTCTCCCCACAACAGGGCTTGGAGCATACTCCACCAAACTGCTCTGACGCTTATTGTTGGAGAGATCGGCTCGAGGCCAACCCGTGTCGGATGTATTCAAACCGCCCATAGGGCCTCCGACTAGGTTTAACGACTGATATCTTTTCGACATCAACCTACATACCTACTTACGGCTTTACATGTCTTCCGAAGCACAAAAGTTTTAAATGTACTACGGGTTAATAAATAAAACGTCTGACATACAAATATTGTTGATACCTTGTTGAACAACTGCAGGTTATTTTCCATCAGCTTTATTGTATTTAATTATTTATGCATGTTTGTATCAACAGCGACAGAAGAGTTCAGGAAAGGGCGTCGGATACTTACTGACTTGGAATTTCGATACTAATTATTTTAGCTAAAAGAATAGTGACTTTCAGGATAAAGGTCAACGCCCGTTGAGACCGATTTAAATCCTTAGAGCTAGATACAAATTTTATAAAACACAGATACTTTCTATAGCATGCTATCCATGACCTTAGGGGTCGGGTCGAAAATGAAACAATGAGAAGGTTTAAAGGTTAAGGTCTAAGTGCACCAATCCTGTAGCGGGGGAATTTCACATGCCTTTTGTGAACATTATGGGAAGCTCTGGCATGCTGATTTCCTCACGATGTTTCCTTTTGTGACTGAGATAAAGCAGATGTAACTATATAGTAAATTAAATTTCCTTTTTGAATATAAAACTATCTACTGCTATTAACAGAGACTTTGAGTGTACTTTTCCATAAATTAAAGGCAAATTAAGGTCTACTAACCCGGTCTAACCCCGAACAGTGATATAATTTGCATCAATTACAGTGTTTAGTGTTTATCATTATAACTGATATCAGTCTTTATGGCATTAATTGTACTTATAATAATTATGCTTAATAGATGATCTTTGCTATTGAATTACAAAAGGGCTTTACCTTCCTTTATTTTTTATAAGAAGAGCAGCCTTACAGGCATATGGGTCACCAAATGGTAGGTGGTTATCGTCGCCCTCTGACAAGAGCAATACCAGACATTTAATGAAAAATAGTAAAAACATTTATAAACTACTAAGATACGAATTTATAAGCATTTACTACAAATATCAAGAATAAAATATAATAACACAAATACCCACAAAGAACATCACAATATTTTTAATAGAAAATTATTCATAACTCATCCTTAGACCGATATTGTTGTATAATTATATCCACCGCCTTATTAGCAATAGCCAAAGTAGCAGCCATTGTGTTTGCTCCGGGAATGCTCGGCATTATGCTAGCATCTACAACTCTTAAATTACTTATTCCATGTACCAATAGCTTATGATCTACTACCGCTGCATCATCATTTCCCATTTTGACTGTTCCTACTGGGTGGTAGAGAGTCGTAGCCATGTGTCGTACATAACAATCCCAATAGGAATTTGTATTAAATTTCAGTGTAGAACAATCGGGTATGTTTACTCTTAATAGCTCTAGGCCCATAGCCTTAAAAGAATTCGTTTGCTCCAACTTATGAACAAACTCGATCGCTTCAATAACAGATGCCACATCATCTCGGTGCTGTAAGTAATTAGGTTTTATGATTGGCTGAGAATTGAAATTTTTATCGTTAAGTAAAATTTCTCCCTTTGATTTTGGATGCAGTAACGCTGGATGTATACCAAGAATATCCTGTTGCCTATTAAGTCTTATAATATCTTCTTCTATTTCTTCTTTGTAACCAATACTTCTAATGTACAATGGTAGCATAACTTTGTCGTTTTTCGAGAAATATAAGTGAAGAAATTGTATGTTCGGATGATCAGACAAGTTTTTAGTATTAATGAACCCGAAGAAATCTATAATCCCTATATTTGAGAATGGGCCAGTTTGCATTAACATATATTCCAGTAACAGTAAGGTCATCATCTTTTCCGTAACAGTGACGTGCTGATTTGTTTTTAAAAACAGGGGAAATAGTAGATGGTCTTGTAAATTTTGTCCAACTGGAAGATCTAAATAACATTCTATGCCAATGTCTTGCAAGTGCTTTCTAGGACCTATACCAGATAACATCAGAATTTGTGGCGACGCGATTGTTCCTGCGGACAGTATCACTTCCTTTCTTGCCATTATGTCTATAGTTACCCCACTTGAATGTCTTATCTTAACGCCCTTCGCTTGCTTTAATCTTGGGTCTAAAATTATCTTTTCGACTACACTGCTTTTAATTACGTCTAAATGCCTCGCTTCTTCTAAAAGAAGTTTTGCTGTGTTTAGACGTTTACCATCTTTTGTTAATAGAGTACATTTCTTAGTTCCAATAAGACCTTCGTGGTTTTCGTATTTGTAAGACTTAAATTTCAATTCTTCCCATGCTTCGTCTAAAACACGATACCAGCCACCGTTTCCAGTTCGCGTTAGATTCGATACATTAAATTTGTCCTCTTGTAAATAAAAATAATGTTTCATGTCATCATATCCCCAATCCGCGCTATCCGATTTATTCCAGTCGACAAAATCATTAGGATGCCCTCTGATATATAACATAGCGTTAATAGAGCTAGATCCACCCATACCTTTTCCTTTACTCCATATACAGCTATTATTTTTAAAACCTAAACAAGATTGTCCGTTTGACTCAGTCTTGTAGCTCCAGTCGTTGATGGATTGTTGGTTGAGAAATAACAATCCAGGAATCTGAAATGTATTAAGGATATTCAAAAGTATTGTTTACATAATAACAATAAACCACATCTAACATCGAAAAGGTGTCAATGAGGTTCTGCTACCTTAATGCTTTCTAGGTTTTTCTATACTACGGTGAAAATATTGATTTGTGACATTTGGGCGATTCTCTGTAACCTCGTAATCGGCTGTCCCGACTGTTTTTTTCAAAGAGTAATTTAATTATTTAAATAAAAACCACTTCTAATGAAACTTCAACCCCGTTACTTTATGGGTCCATTATTTTTAGAAACATAACTATTTTAATTTTTTTTCTGGACGTGATAGAAGCCCAAAAAATACAGTCCCCTGGCTGTCCCCATCACTGTTTTTCCGCCTAGAAACGAGATTTACGAAGAACTAATTGAAACTACATACATTTGGCAGTTAATATAATAAGAAAAATAATAAAATTAATATAGTTTTTGTAAAACAAGGTCTCATTATGAATTTTATTATATTAATAAACACCTGTAAACTTTGTCCCCAGAACTTCCATACAGTCCCCTGCCAAAAATTTAAATCCATAATAAAAAAAACTGTAATATTTACAAACGTTTTTTAGAGAGATATGAAACACAATTATTGTGTAGTTGGCTACCTTGCCGAATGCGGCGACGAGATGCCATTTCGGTTAGTGTCAGAGCGTAATTTGTGAGGTAAACACGCGTTTGGACCGCTACCACACACAGTCCTCTGGCAAGTAATAATATTTATATTTTAATTACTTTAATTATAGCTATATAAGTTTACTGTTTTATTATTTACGCCTGAATGGTTCAGTAGGTTCTTAAAAAACTATTTTACATCAGTTTTGTAAATATTTTGAAATCTAATCTAAATACACAGTCCCCTGGCAACAGTCCTCTGGCAACAATCGGCAGCAGGCCGATCGAACACACATGATATAGCTCCTAAAAAGAAAAAGTTATCCCGAGAAGAATTACTACAGAAAAAGAGAGAAGCAGAGCGATTATGAATGAAAACGAAAGAAGAATGACCCTGAAAAGAGAGAAGAAATGAGAGAAAAGAAGTTGAAGTACCAAGAGAAGAAAGAAAAAGGTTTGCGAAAATGGACGTGACACCTCGTGAGCACAGAGCTACCTTAAAGAAGTGGAGGCACACTACAAGTCCCATCACTCCAGTTCCACTTCAAATATCTCCAGCTCCAAGCCCAGCAGTCTCCAGTACTACCAGTCTACAGCAAAGAAAAAAAGAAGCCATAAAACGACGAAGGAAGTTAAACAGAGAAAGAAATGAAAGGATCGCACGTTTAGAGAAAAAACTTGAGAGGTACAAGAAAGGATTAGCGAGACATATTGTAACGGCTTAGATGTACCTGTAGCAAATCGATGTAAAATACCTGATAGTTATAAAAGAGCTGATCAGAATTTCTTCGAAGATGATAATAATAGCCGGTAAAAAGAATATATCACTAGAAAAACTGTGAAGAAACAGAAGAGATATCTTCTTGACACAGTTTATAATCCTTATAAAAAGTTTATTCTTTAGTTTATTCTATTCCTTATTAAAAGTTTGGAAGATCTATGTTGCGACTGGTATAATGTGAATTGTTTGGCGAGATCATATTGTTATACTTGCCTTAATAAAAGCCCGAAATATAAAGAATTTAATAACAGATTTTTTTTAATCTTATTATGTTTTTTAGTCTTAAAATCCAAGATATTAAGACTAAAAAACAGTCCCCTGATGCGTCAAACAGTCCCCTGTCATGATTTTTTGGAAAATCGCTAATAACTCAGAAAATACGTATAAGTTCAGTGGGCCTCCTTATCTAACTAAAATAATAGTTAATTTTCTTCGAAATAAGACATAGTTTTTTGGCAAATAGCAAAAATAATTGCCAGGACAGCATTTGTATGGGACCTGTACGAGCTTACAGAGAAATGCCCATTTATTAATGAAACCGTGCAATTTTATCAAACCTTATAGACGGCGGGAAGTGACTTTGTTTTATATTGTGTAGATATAGCTATATGAGCATTTGTATGTTAGTCTGACATCGGTTGATAGACATGCGAGTAACTTCGTGAATTTGTGGCTCGATGACCTTTTTCGCTGGTGTGTCACCCTATGTCACGCATACTTTAAAACCGCTGAGTACTCGTAAGTTCTTTCGCGATTCGATAAGTTTGAAGTTTTGCTCGTAGCCCGCCTGCGTTCGTACGTGTGGCAGCACTGCGAGCCGCGAACCGCCAGTTTGTTTGGCCAGTCTGTTCTGGACGCTCAACACTTGTGTGATATTTTTGTAATTTTTCTAAATTTTGATTCAGAAATTTCACTAAATAAATGATTTTCGAACTTATTCCCATGAACTGCTGAGTTTATGGAAGCTTTCCAAAATAACCCTTGTCTTTGAACAATTGGAGGCAATGATTGCACATACAATTATAATATAATTATAATATTGGAACGAAGTTCCTTATCGCGCGTTGCGAAAGGGGGCTAGACGGATAAAATTAAGACGAAAAGTCGCGTCATGACAGCAAAAAGTGTCGTAAATGACATTGACATTTACGTCATAAACTTCGTTCCATTCGGGTGTCCCTTGACACCTCTCAAGTTTTTTTTATTGTATTTATACGATAATACTCCTTCTGTCGACGACATCGCAATAGAGAGTAAGTAAGCTTCACGTGTGTCACCGACGTCAAACTGAGTAAGTTCATGATCTTAAAAACCGTGTACTTTAAGTTCGTACGTCTATCACCCACTTAAGATACGATTAATATACGAAACTGCCTGAGTTCATATTCGAGACACTGGTTATATATAGAATATTTCATTCTGAAACATATTTTATAGTTTATTGATGACACTAACCTCGCTGTCAAGTCCTGGATCTTCGCCTGCTTCTATTAATAGTACAGATGTTTCTGGAAAATTTCTGGAAACTTCGCTGGCTACTAAGGAACCAGCAGTCCCAGCGCCAATTACGATGAAGTCATATGAAAGTTCCTCTGTAAATGTAATTTTCATCATCATTTATTGTGCGATTAGCACAGGGCACTAGTAATAGTTAATTTAGATCTTTTAGAAATTGGACGTGAATTAAATTAATATGATTAAGTCTCTTTGCCGTTAAAGAAAATTACGATTGTAGTTTTCTTTAACGAGAAAAATAACAGCAGAAGTCATGAATAACATTTTAAAAAACATTTTTGTTTTGTCTCTTGGATCCACAGGAGTCAATTCTGATTTTGTCTCATAAATAATATATGTCTCACAGTAATCGGTTAAATAACCTTGTTGTGGCTTTCTGTGTGACGTGAAATAAATATTTTTTATGTACTAGAATCACAGTCGCTCGCCCGGTGTTCTTCAACGTTGAAAATTAACAGAAAGTACTAGAATGTCTCTAGATCTTAAGTAAGTCGTGATGTCGTGATATATTATATGCACATTAGTGTTATTGATGGATTGTGATATTGATTATACAACAGAATAAACAATTATTTATGCAATAGGATTGCATTACACCTTTTTCCAATCATTTATGTACACCTTGTAAAACATTATAATATGCATATGCCGTTAAAAGATTTATTTATGCTACGCGATACACAAATGAAAAAACTACTGCCTACTGAAGTTATAAACAGAAAGTTTGTGTAGACGAATGAAATTTACACAGGTATATTGTAACCTGGATTAGCATATAGGATACTTCTTATCTCTCTCTCTCTCTCTGAGTCAACTTCCACGTACACGTGAACGAAGTCGCGGGCGGAAGCTAGTATATCAAAATTCTTTCATGGACTCCATAGCCTTGACCTGGTAATGCAACCGCTAAACAATCGTGTTTCTCCCCATGATACCGTGTTTGGCAACATTGCATTGTTTTGAAATTGTTTATCAAAATTCTGCAGTGGACAGCTTATATTATTTGATGACGTCAAGTTGCTCATTGTCTTTTTTGTGAAGGAACAGCAAATGAGCATGTCGGTCTTAGCCACTCCGGCAAACACACCTCCATTTTTCTATTTTCAGGGGTTGATCTTCTTGGGGAGACAATTTCCTAGTAAACACCCTTGGTAGTCTTCCAACGCAAATAGAGAACCTCGCGATCGATGTACCGAGGAATGCACCAGTATCGCTCTTGCGCATGTGCCCCTTCTTTGAATTGTTTTGATATACGTAAATTATGCACATTATCTTAAATTTGCATATTAGGTACACGTTTTGTACACGAAGGAAGAATAACTTTAATCTTTCCTAAAGGACACTCCCTTGTTTTAGTTAATAGGTATGTAGTTATTTTACTCATTGATAGTGAGAGGCGTATATAGGTCAAATGATTAAATGTCACTAGCTCAAGAAACCTACGTCGACGGGTTGTGGAAAAGAAAAGAAAAGAAAAGAAAAGAATACGTTTATTGTTGACTGTTACATGAGAAAGATCTTACAAAATTTTATAATAAGTTTAGAACAGTCTACCCTATGCGGGCATACAATAATTAGTCTTATATAACTAAAACTTAATTTTATATTTCATGGCAATTATTGCTAAATTATATTTATTTATTTATTATTTTGTTCAGCAGTTCAAATTATTTGTTTATTTTAATATTTTGCCTATTCGAACTCATCGGCTATGCAATGTGCCACCCATTACTGGGCAAAGAGAGAAAAAGCCGGAGGAAAAAACTCTCGACACAGTTTTTATTTAATTTATTTGGTTATTTATACGCGCGTTTCTACATTCCTGTTTATAATTGTTTATCTATGAACATAATTTACATTGAAATTGCGAACCATCCATTCATTATTCCGTTCGTTATCTGCATTTTTGTGTGATAGTGCATTCTCTCTGATTATACCCTGGTATAAACACAAGGAAGCACTGGCAAGGAAGCAAGGAAGCAAGGAAAAAATATCATGTTCATAAAGCAGTATGTTCTTCATGTTTTGTGTTTCAACTGGGAAGGTATGGTTGTCGGAGATATTTTATTTGAGGCGCACATCTTAGTCCTCATGAATAGCAAAGCATTTGCATGCATCTCTGGACATGATTTATTCTCTATTTGAGATTGGATATAGGTGCCTGCAGTGACTACGTAACATGAGATGAATAGTGATAATAAATATTACTTAGGTATACATTTTTAAAAACTATTCCCGTATTTTCTTGTAAAAATAAAACATAAAACGACCGGTTAATTACCGTGCAGTTTACAAGCCACAATGTTTAGTTCCTAAGAAGCACTTCGTCTAGAGTAAAAGTCGCAACTGTTGTTTCTTAATATCTACTTCACATGCGAAACGGTGCGTTTCGTCATATGTCGTCAGACGAAGAACCCCCAAGGCCAAACTCTGTGACGTAATGTTGTATGGTTAAAAAGATTAGTACCTAGAGCTATCAGAAATGCATATAGGTATAGTTCGATTTTCAATAAAGTCGATTATTTAGTTAGTAAAAATATTATAAAAGAGTTATAAGCGGCGCTATAAGCTTTTGAACCTTATGTGTTTTCGTTGAAAATGACGACATTGTTAGATTAAATGTGCTTAGATGAACTAGAGTGGCTGTAACCCGTTATGTGACCCACTGTTGGGCACGGGCCTCTCCCCACAACAGGGCTTGGAGCATACTCCACCAAACTGCTCTGACGCTTATTGTTGGAGAGATCGGCTCGAGGCCAACCCGTGTCGGATGTATTCAAACCGCCCATAGGGCCTCCGACTAGGTTTAACGACTGATATCTTTTCGACATCAACCTACATACCTACTTACGGCTTTACATGTCTTCCGAAGCACAAAAGTTTTAAATGTACTACGGGTTAATAAATAAAACGTCTGACATACAAATATTGTTGATACCTTGTTGAACAACTGCAGGTTATTTTCCATCAGCTTTATTGTATTTAATTATTTATGCATGTTTGTATCAACAGCGACAGAAGAGTTCAGGAAAGGGCGTCGGATACTTACTGACTTGGAATTTCGATACTAATTATTTTAGCTAAAAGAATAGTGACTTTCAGGATAAAGGTCAACGCCCGTTGAGACCGATTTAAATCCTTAGAGCTAGATACAAATTTTATAAAACACAGATACTTTCTATAGCATGCTATCCATGACCTTAGGGGTCGGGTCGAAAATGAAACAATGAGAAGGTTTAAAGGTTAAGGTCTAAGTGCACCAATCCTGTAGCGGGGGAATTTCACATGCCTTTTGTGAACATTATGGGAAGCTCTGGCATGCTGATTTCCTCACGATGTTTCCTTTTGTGACTGAGATAAAGCAGATGTAACTATATAGTAAATTAAATTTCCTTTTTGAATATAAAACTATCTACTGCTATTAACAGAGACTTTGAGTGTACTTTTCCATAAATTAAAGGCAAATTAAGGTCTACTAACCCGGTCTAACCCCGAACAGTGATATAATTTGCATCAATTACAGTGTTTAGTGTTTATCATTATAACTGATATCAGTCTTTATGGCATTAATTGTACTTATAATAATTATGCTTAATAGATGATCTTTGCTATTGAATTACAAAAGGGCTTTACCTTCCTTTATTTTTTATAAGAAGAGCAGCCTTACAGGCATATGGGTCACCAAATGGTAGGTGGTTATCGTCGCCCTCTGACAAGAGCAATACCAGACATTTAATGAAAAATAGTAAAAACATTTATAAACTACTAAGATACGAATTTATAAGCATTTACTACAAATATCAAGAATAAAATATAATAACACAAATACCCACAAAGAACATCACAATATTTTTAATAGAAAATTATTCATAACTCATCCTTAGACCGATATTGTTGTATAATTATATCCACCGCCTTATTAGCAATAGCCAAAGTAGCAGCCATTGTGTTTGCTCCGGGAATGCTCGGCATTATGCTAGCATCTACAACTCTTAAATTACTTATTCCATGTACCAATAGCTTATGATCTACTACCGCTGCATCATCATTTCCCATTTTGACTGTTCCTACTGGGTGGTAGAGAGTCGTAGCCATGTGTCGTACATAACAATCCCAATAGGAATTTGTATTAAATTTCAGTGTAGAACAATCGGGTATGTTTACTCTTAATAGCTCTAGGCCCATAGCCTTAAAAGAATTCGTTTGCTCCAACTTATGAACAAACTCGATCGCTTCAATAACAGATGCCACATCATCTCGGTGCTGTAAGTAATTAGGTTTTATGATTGGCTGAGAATTGAAATTTTTATCGTTAAGTAAAATTTCTCCCTTTGATTTTGGATGCAGTAACGCTGGATGTATACCAAGAATATCCTGTTGCCTATTAAGTCTTATAATATCTTCTTCTATTTCTTCTTTGTAACCAATACTTCTAATGTACAATGGTAGCATAACTTTGTCGTTTTTCGAGAAATATAAGTGAAGAAATTGTATGTTCGGATGATCAGACAAGTTTTTAGTATTAATGAACCCGAAGAAATCTATAATCCCTATATTTGAGAATGGGCCAGTTTGCATTAACATATATTCCAGTAACAGTAAGGTCATCATCTTTTCCGTAACAGTGACGTGCTGATTTGTTTTTAAAAACAGGGGAAATAGTAGATGGTCTTGTAAATTTTGTCCAACTGGAAGATCTAAATAACATTCTATGCCAATGTCTTGCAAGTGCTTTCTAGGACCTATACCAGATAACATCAGAATTTGTGGCGACGCGATTGTTCCTGCGGACAGTATCACTTCCTTTCTTGCCATTATGTCTATAGTTACCCCACTTGAATGTCTTATCTTAACGCCCTTCGCTTGCTTTAATCTTGGGTCTAAAATTATCTTTTCGACTACACTGCTTTTAATTACGTCTAAATGCCTCGCTTCTTCTAAAAGAAGTTTTGCTGTGTTTAGACGTTTACCATCTTTTGTTAATAGAGTACATTTCTTAGTTCCAATAAGACCTTCGTGGTTTTCGTATTTGTAAGACTTAAATTTCAATTCTTCCCATGCTTCGTCTAAAACACGATACCAGCCACCGTTTCCAGTTCGCGTTAGATTCGATACATTAAATTTGTCCTCTTGTAAATAAAAATAATGTTTCATGTCATCATATCCCCAATCCGCGCTATCCGATTTATTCCAGTCGACAAAATCATTAGGATGCCCTCTGATATATAACATAGCGTTAATAGAGCTAGATCCACCCATACCTTTTCCTTTACTCCATATACAGCTATTATTTTTAAAACCTAAACAAGATTGTCCGTTTGACTCAGTCTTGTAGCTCCAGTCGTTGATGGATTGTTGGTTGAGAAATAACAATCCAGGAATCTGAAATGTATTAAGGATATTCAAAAGTATTGTTTACATAATAACAATAAACCACATCTAACATCGAAAAGGTGTCAATGAGGTTCTGCTACCTTAATGCTTTCTAGGTTTTTCTATACTACGGTGAAAATATTGATTTGTGACATTTGGGCGATTCTCTGTAACCTCGTAATCGGCTGTCCCGACTGTTTTTTTCAAAGAGTAATTTAATTATTTAAATAAAAACCACTTCTAATGAAACTTCAACCCCGTTACTTTATGGGTCCATTATTTTTAGAAACATAACTATTTTAATTTTTTTTCTGGACGTGATAGAAGCCCAAAAAATACAGTCCCCTGGCTGTCCCCATCACTGTTTTTCCGCCTAGAAACGAGATTTACGAAGAACTAATTGAAACTACATACATTTGGCAGTTAATATAATAAGAAAAATAATAAAATTAATATAGTTTTTGTAAAACAAGGTCTCATTATGAATTTTATTATATTAATAAACACCTGTAAACTTTGTCCCCAGAACTTCCATACAGTCCCCTGCCAAAAATTTAAATCCATAATAAAAAAAACTGTAATATTTACAAACGTTTTTTAGAGAGATATGAAACACAATTATTGTGTAGTTGGCTACCTTGCCGAATGCGGCGACGAGATGCCATTTCGGTTAGTGTCAGAGCGTAATTTGTGAGGTAAACACGCGTTTGGACCGCTACCACACACAGTCCTCTGGCAAGTAATAATATTTATATTTTAATTACTTTAATTATAGCTATATAAGTTTACTGTTTTATTATTTACGCCTGAATGGTTCAGTAGGTTCTTAAAAAACTATTTTACATCAGTTTTGTAAATATTTTGAAATCTAATCTAAATACACAGTCCCCTGGCAACAGTCCTCTGGCAACAATCGGCAGCAGGCCGATCGAACACACATGATATAGCTCCTAAAAAGAAAAAGTTATCCCGAGAAGAATTACTACAGAAAAAGAGAGAAGCAGAGCGATTATGAATGAAAACGAAAGAAGAATGACCCTGAAAAGAGAGAAGAAATGAGAGAAAAGAAGTTGAAGTACCAAGAGAAGAAAGAAAAAGGTTTGCGAAAATGGACGTGACACCTCGTGAGCACAGAGCTACCTTAAAGAAGTGGAGGCACACTACAAGTCCCATCACTCCAGTTCCACTTCAAATATCTCCAGCTCCAAGCCCAGCAGTCTCCAGTACTACCAGTCTACAGCAAAGAAAAAAAGAAGCCATAAAACGACGAAGGAAGTTAAACAGAGAAAGAAATGAAAGGATCGCACGTTTAGAGAAAAAACTTGAGAGGTACAAGAAAGGATTAGCGAGACATATTGTAACGGCTTAGATGTACCTGTAGCAAATCGATGTAAAATACCTGATAGTTATAAAAGAGCTGATCAGAATTTCTTCGAAGATGATAATAATAGCCGGTAAAAAGAATATATCACTAGAAAAACTGTGAAGAAACAGAAGAGATATCTTCTTGACACAGTTTATAATCCTTATAAAAAGTTTATTCTTTAGTTTATTCTATTCCTTATTAAAAGTTTGGAAGATCTATGTTGCGACTGGTATAATGTGAATTGTTTGGCGAGATCATATTGTTATACTTGCCTTAATAAAAGCCCGAAATATAAAGAATTTAATAACAGATTTTTTTTAATCTTATTATGTTTTTTAGTCTTAAAATCCAAGATATTAAGACTAAAAAACAGTCCCCTGATGCGTCAAACAGTCCCCTGTCATGATTTTTTGGAAAATCGCTAATAACTCAGAAAATACGTATAAGTTCAGTGGGCCTCCTTATCTAACTAAAATAATAGTTAATTTTCTTCGAAATAAGACATAGTTTTTTGGCAAATAGCAAAAATAATTGCCAGGACAGCATTTGTATGGGACCTGTACGAGCTTACAGAGAAATGCCCATTTATTAATGAAACCGTGCAATTTTATCAAACCTTATAGACGGCGGGAAGTGACTTTGTTTTATATTGTGTAGATATAGCTATATGAGCATTTGTATGTTAGTCTGACATCGGTTGATAGACATGCGAGTAACTTCGTGAATTTGTGGCTCGATGACCTTTTTCGCTGGTGTGTCACCCTATGTCACGCATACTTTAAAACCGCTGAGTACTCGTAAGTTCTTTCGCGATTCGATAAGTTTGAAGTTTTGCTCGTAGCCCGCCTGCGTTCGTACGTGTGGCAGCACTGCGAGCCGCGAACCGCCAGTTTGTTTGGCCAGTCTGTTCTGGACGCTCAACACTTGTGTGATATTTTTGTAATTTTTCTAAATTTTGATTCAGAAATTTCACTAAATAAATGATTTTCGAACTTATTCCCATGAACTGCTGAGTTTATGGAAGCTTTCCAAAATAACCCTTGTCTTTGAACAATTGGAGGCAATGATTGCACATACAATTATAATATAATTATAATATTGGAACGAAGTTCCTTATCGCGCGTTGCGAAAGGGGGCTAGACGGATAAAATTAAGACGAAAAGTCGCGTCATGACAGCAAAAAGTGTCGTAAATGACATTGACATTTACGTCATAAACTTCGTTCCATTCGGGTGTCCCTTGACACCTCTCAAGTTTTTTTTATTGTATTTATACGATAATACTCCTTCTGTCGACGACATCGCAATAGAGAGTAAGTAAGCTTCACGTGTGTCACCGACGTCAAACTGAGTAAGTTCATGATCTTAAAAACCGTGTACTTTAAGTTCGTACGTCTATCACCCACTTAAGATACGATTAATATACGAAACTGCCTGAGTTCATATTCGAGACACTGGTTATATATAGAATATTTCATTCTGAAACATATTTTATAGTTTATTGATGACACTAACCTCGCTGTCAAGTCCTGGATCTTCGCCTGCTTCTATTAATAGTACAGATGTTTCTGGAAAATTTCTGGAAACTTCGCTGGCTACTAAGGAACCAGCAGTCCCAGCGCCAATTACGATGAAGTCATATGAAAGTTCCTCTGTAAATGTAATTTTCATCATCATTTATTGTGCGATTAGCACAGGGCACTAGTAATAGTTAATTTAGATCTTTTAGAAATTGGACGTGTTGTTTTTATTGATATCTTGGTAGTCCATAATCCAATAAACATATTAAATTTTACATTATACTAAACAAATTAAAAGCCAACAAAGTGGGTTATAAAAAACATTGTGATTACAAAGTTGGTTAAATTATGCAATTAAGCCATAAAATGCAACGTTGTAAACTATTTATAATTAAAGTCTATAATAAATCGTGGTTTATTATTTACTTGTTGTTCGCTCAATAAATTTTTCAGCTTTATCCACTGGCCATCCAAAATCAGTGAACATAGCACAATGTGCCGCAACCAATGCGGTAAGTGCTCTTAGAAATATGCTTCCACCAGCACCACAGAATGCCTGAGGGCACATGGCCGTCGCGGCTTCCACGAGAGCATCCATTTCTGGAAAACAAAAAAATTTCACTATATTAATTGTTAAATGTCACACACATTTAATATTAATTTCTATTTCTGGCATTTCTATACACACTTCCACTCATACTACTGCAAATAATATTGATTTTGTATGAGGAACGCAAAACGCAAAGGCTTAAAAACGTAAAGTTAATGTTTTTACTTTTTATCATAAATAGTAAGCTATTAAATCAGTTATAATATGACATAAATTTGCACTAAACATATTACTTTATAATACACCAAATACACTTTAAAAAATTATTATAATGATCAATAAAATCCTGACTAGAATTCCCGGAAAAATATTTTCATAAAAAAATATTTTTTGAATAAACCATAATAATAAATTTTTTGGAAATCAATAATTCAATCTGCACTAAAACGAGTCAGGATTTAATTGATCAATTGATTAATAGTTTAATATAGTTCATATTTATTTTGTATGTCTGTGTGCAAATTTTATAAATGTTTTTAACTTTCATTTATTATATAAAAAATACTCACCTACATCTAAATATTTATTCTGGTTATGGTGAATGACGACCAAAGGCCACTTTTAGTCACATTTATTTTAAAAATATAAAAAACAGTATTAAGTTTCAAACGTCTTATTAACATTAACACACTTCGCTTTATGCCCTGAGTCGAAGTAATACTCGTTGTTAACCTGAGAAACCTGATGTTATCTAATACTTTTACGTACCATACTCTTATACTCACAACAATGGAAAAGATAGGTCAAGTCGGGTGAGGTATGGTATTGTATTGAACGAGGAACGAGGATTTAAGTGAGTTTTATTTTCATTTTGTTACCATAGTAATTGCTGTGATAATTTTGTCGGTCACGTTTTTTTGTAACAGTTAAAATATGGATCAGTTTCTTAAAATCGCGCTTTGAAAAAGAGTTTACTATCACGATTGTCTTTCTAATTCGAAAGCTTGAAGTTATAAGAGCTTAAACTCAATATTTTTTAAATGATTTTTCTGAAATTAAGTTGGGTTTAAGTCTCTTGTTATTTAAAAAAATCTAAAAAAGTTTTCTGTCTTCTAAAGACATGAAGTAATCAAATCTTGAAGTAAAAGTTCCGCATTATCTATTCGTATATTTAAATAGATAACACAGCTCAGAGTTTGTATAATTATATGTATTCCTAAAATTACAGGACTATTTAAATTTAAAGGATTATAATTATGTTATTGTGAGATGATTCGTGAAAATCAATTAAGAAAGCATATATCAATTAATTTCTTTATTGTGCTATAATTCTGTGTGTTGATGTAACCATGATTTCTTGATCATATCAGCACCCTTTTCTCCAATCATAATCACTGGTGCGTTGGTATTACCTCTCACAATTTTCGGCATTATACTGGCGTCGATCACTCTTAAACCTTGCACTTTTCGTACCTTTAACTCTGGATCTACTACTGAATATACATCACTATCTGGGCCCATTTTAGCAGTGCCTGTTGGATGATAAAGAGTAAAAGTCATGTGTCTTGACATACAGGCTATGTAATCGTTTGAGCCTGGTTCGTGGTCTTTGCAACCGCCCAATGCAAACCAGTGTAGTTTTAGTCCGATGCTTTTGAATGTTTCAGTCTCATTCAATTTCATTATGTATTTGACTCCTCTAACAACAGTGTTTAAATCTTCAATATTTGAAAAGTAGTTCGCATGTATCACGGGGTGATCATCTGGATTTATGCTTTTCAAATAAATCTTGCCTGTAGACATTGGTCGAAGAAGTGTAGTATAAATGACCAGTACAGTTTTGTGTGAATTTAATTCTTTGAATTCTCTATAAACTTCCTCATTTAGTCCCAGTTTATTAAATGCGTCTACAAAATTAGAAGATTTAGGTGGTAAAAAAATAAAGTGATATTCTATATCAGGCGTGCTTACTGTTATGTCAGTTGTATTTATAAATGCAATTACTTTGTGCGGGCCCATATCAGAAAATAGTCCTTTGTTATTTATCATATAGTCAGTGAACATTGTAACAATACTTGCTAAAGAAAATTCGTCTGTATCTTGCATAGTAAAAAATACCGGAATCCATAGGTGATCTTGTAAATTTTCTCCCACTGGTAAGTCAGCCCTAACTTTGATGTTAAGGTCGTTCAAATGCTCTTTTGGACCCAAACCTGATAGTAACAGTAATTGAGGTGTATTGATTGCACCTGCAGAAATTATGATTTCTTTCTTGACGTTAACAATAATATCTTTTTGGTTTTTTCGTATCAGGACAGCCTTAACCTTATTTGAATTAGGTTCAAATATAATCTTTGTTGCCAGTGCATTTTTTACTACATGTAAATTCTTTCTATCCTTAATAGGACTTAAAAAGGCTCTTGCAGTGCTGTGTCGTATACCATCTTTTATTGTTGTAAAAGATATTGAAGCACCTATTTGACTGGGACCGTTTACATCTTCTAATTTCTTAAGACCTATTTCATTTAATCCATTAAGAACTAATTTTTCTATCTCAGAAATCTCTGAAAATTGGACTTGTAAATATCCTCCTTTACTATGATACTTTTTATTCTCCTGGTTTAAGGGTTCCGAAAAGTTCTCGCTCTTTTTAAAATATGGCAATACTTCATCAAAGCTCCATCCGTAGTTTCCGTCAGCTGCCCATTCATCATAATCTTCCTTATTTCCTCTAACATAAAACATTGCATTGGTACTACTGCAGCCTCCGAGAACTTTTCCTCGTGGCCAAACGCATTGACCTTGTTTGAACGCTTTACCGGCTCCTTCTTGTGGTTCAGTCTTATAACCCCAATCATTTGAGCTTCTAGTATTGCTGATGAAAAGCTGTGGTATCTTAAACAAAATTAAATGTATTTTATTATTTGTATGCAACCCGTATGTTACTTTCTTTACGTTTGTAGTAGTTGTTAAGTTATCATTGAGGTCTAACCAACTAATTTGACGAATTTCAAGGGAAATTGTATATATGAGATGAGCATTTTAACTCCAATTTTCGCAGATTTCATTATCAGCGTAAGTCTATATTTACCTCTGTAGCTAAAGTTGGATTGCCTCCAGCCTCCACGAGGAGTACTTTCCAGTCTTTTACTTCACTCAAACGGTTCGCGACTACTGCTCCAGCAGACCCGGCCCCCACCACAATGAAGTCGTAATTAGGTTCTAAAAACATGCATGCAATCCTTTAAATAAAATACAAAACTTTAGCTTTTCATTCATCATATTTGAAGGTGTTAAAAACCCCGTATCCCAGGCAACCACATCTCGTCATAATTATATTAATTGGGCTTTGTTAAATATAAAATTGTTGGTAAACTTCAACATATAAATAAATAATCTGGAATAAATTATAGGATACTTTTATCTCTCTCTAAAACCATGTAAACCAAGTTCTAAAATAGAAGCCGCGGGCGAAGTCTAGTAATGTAACACACGAACCTTTAATAACTGATTCGGTAGCATCATCAGGCCACAAATGGTCTCCGACCAGAGCGCAGTGTGCCGCTACGAGGGTTTGTAGAGTTTGAACGAAGAGTGGCCCAACTCCCTCGAAGCTGTCCACGATGGGGGAGGTTAGGGCTGGATCGCAGGCCCACATCACGACAAAATCCTAGGAATGTTTTTTTGCATAATTAGTGATATAGTTAAAACACATATAAAATACTAACTGATCCGGCAGGCTTCGCTCTGCCAATTAATTTGACTAATATCGCGAAGTTTTTTGTGAAATGTTCTTTAATAAAAGTTCTTTAATAAATGTTCTTTAATGTGAATATGTTCTTTAATATTGCAGACCATACTTTTGTTCTGTTATTTATTAATAGTTTCCGCAGCGCATGCGACGAAAGACGTTTAGGGCACTTTTTTACATCTTGGGTTTTAGTAAAGATCCCTAATTTTTTCTAGCAATAAATATTACCTATGTTACTCAGGCTGAATGTAGCTTTCCAATGGTGAAAGAAGTTTTCCTCACAACAAATTTTTCCTCATTATAGTATTACTAGCTGTGCCTGCGACTTCGTCCCCGTTGAATTCTAAAATAAAAGTAGCTTTATTGACAACAATTTTTTTATTTTTTTATTATTTTTAAAAACTAGCCTGTTTTTCTTCTAATACCTTCAAGTGTACGAGTATGTGTACAAATTTTCATGACGATCGGTTGAGTAATAAATAGTAAGCCTGAAGTAGGTTAATGTTACAAATTTTATTTTACAATTTTTAGGTCGGTTTAATTTTTTTATTTATTTTTTTTGAATATTTTTACACATTCCATAAGCATTACGTCGGA
The DNA here is from genome assembly GCA_905147235.1 of Erynnis tages. Classification (NCBI taxonomy): domain Eukaryota; kingdom Metazoa; phylum Arthropoda; class Insecta; order Lepidoptera; family Hesperiidae; genus Erynnis; species Erynnis tages. Next base: position 5,647,175 of record LR990092.1, read on the forward strand.
TTAGTGAGTTAAGTTGTGGTTTGTCTAGGCCTATGAGTATTCCTGGTACCACGAGTACACACTTGATCTGCAGTTATAAATGAGTGTTTATGCTGTTTTACAAAAATACACGCTTCCAGGATATATGCATGATAGTTAATGATAATATATTAAATTTTTGGTCTCTCAATGATTTTCACATTAATATTTCCACGCATAACTATTAATATTGGTCATCACTTCATTACTACAAGTGAATGGTTTCCTTGTCTATTTGTATTGTTGCGCCACGTTTTCTCTGAGTAAATTCCTATTCTATGTACTCGTATATTCCATCGATAAATTTATATCTTCATCATAATGACTTTACTTAACAAGTTAAGTATACCTACATATTTGTTACCTCTTTACTAAAGATAAGATCACGACTTTATCTTATAATTGTCATTTATGAGTTGCAAGTCATGTCCTTAATTAAAGTATCTAATAGTAAATCATTAAAGAATTTATTGGTACACTTAAATTTGAGAGTTATATTCGTCTAATCAAAGACAATAATTATAATTGTATAAAAATACAAATCAGCATAGTTTTCGCTGAAAACAAAACAAATGTAATGGTCCAGAAATGGTGCAAGAGAAATTAAAATAAAGAAAGAACTTAAGAAATAATATATGATCAAAATTTCAAATCATTATTATACAAGCAAACGAGAACTACACAAACTAGCCTTAAGGCTTTCACTATCTAGTTTCAGCTCTTGGGAGTCCGCTGCCAGGCATAGACCACCACTGACTGACGTTACCTGTTGTCCTTTTTGTATCGCCACTACCAAGACTGACGGCGCGGCGGTCTGTACTCCTGACGTGACGTACTGAAGACGTGGACGAAAGCCGACCACGTCTTTGCAAAAGGAGTACAAACAGTCGGTGTAACAAATAATTGTTCTGTTCTTGACTATAAATTAAAGTTATGTACTTATGTAAGTTCTAAAATCTTAAAATCTTAAAAATAAAATCGCCTCATTCAGTCAAGTCGATGTACTATCGTAGATCTTCGTTTTGGAATCCCGTCACTCTTTGAATGATAAAATTGAATTGGGTAATTGTAATGAGGAAATTTGTTTATACGTGAAGTCTGTTTCTTTTTCTACTTCCTCTAACAGAGTCGGAGCCTATTCTCGCTTTTGATTAGGAACTTGTATTTCGGATTCCTACCGGATAAAACCCCACGGTATTCCTCTGAATAAATATCATTTGACTGGTCGCTTACGCGAAGACCACTTCCTTATCACAATCACATAACACTTAAACAAAAAAATCGGATTATTCCTATTTGTCCCCCGATTCTGTCCCCTGCAGGGGACAGATAGAAATAAAAAGTTCGATCTATCCCCCATTTAACGAAGAGGTGACAGATCGAACTCTATTCAATGTTCAACGGTTCTATCTGCGATCAATCCAATCAGCGGTCGGGGGACGGATAGAACCTTTTTATTCCTATCTGTCCCCAATTAAATATAATAATTGTAAAAAGTAATGACACACGCTACAAGCAACATTTCATTAAATAAAAGACTAGTGTGTTTTGTTTTGGTTTAAAATCATCTGTATTTACAAAAATTACAACAATCTTTTAAAAATCACATTTCTTTAAATCACTCAACAGTCAGTCTTCTAATTTGAATTAATTCATCTTATAAAGTTACAAAAAATACTAACAATAAAATATATTTTTTGTTTTTCTATTAATGAGTCACCGTTCATAAATCACAGTAAGTATTGAACATTTCAAGGTTACAATCAGTCTTCTGATTTTACTTAAATCAAGTTATAAAGTATAAAAAATACTAACAACAAAATATTTCTGTTGTTTTTCTAATAATGAGCCACCGTTCATAAATCACAAGCACAAACAGTAGTGATTAACGGACGGTGGCTGATTAATGGAAAATCAAAAGAAATATTTTATTGTTAGTATTTTTTATACTTTCATAACTTGATTTAACTCAAATCAGAAGACTGATTGTAACCTATGAGTGTTCTTTCAATACCTACTGTGACTAACGGACGGTGGCTGATTAATGGAAAATAAAAAGAAAATATATTTTATTGTTAGTATTTTTTATAATTTTATAACTTGATTTAACTCAAATCAGAAGACTGATTGTAACCTATGAGTGTTCTTTCAATACCTACTGTGACTAATAAACGGTGGGTGATTAATGGAAAATCAAAAGAAATATTTTATTGTTAGTATTTTTGATACTTTATAACTTGATTTAAGTCAAATCCTTGTCAAATCAGAAGACTGATTGTAACCTAGAAGTGTTCAATACGTACTGTGATTTATGAACGGTGACTAATTAATAGAAAAAACAAAAAATATTTTTTATTGTTAGTATTTTTTGTAATTTTATATGTTAAATTATTTTAAATTAGAAGATTGACTGTTAACTATGAGTGATTTAAAGAAATGTGATTTTTAGAAAAATTGTTGTTATTTTTGTAAATACAGATGATTTTAAAACAAAACACACTAGTCTTTTATTTAATGAAATGTTGCTCGTAGCGTGTGTCATTACTTTTTACAATTATTATATTTAATTGGGGACAGATAGGAATAAAAAGGTTCTATCCGTCCCCCGATTGCTGATTGGATTGATCGCAGATAGAACCGTTGAATAGTGAATAGAGTTCGATCTGTCCCCCATTTAACGAAGAGGTTACAGATCGAACTTTTTATTCTTATCTCCCCTGCAGGGGACGGAATCGGGGGACAGATAGGAATAATCCAAAAAATCATGCCTGCTTCTTAATAGAGTTATTATATCGGGTGAAATACAAACTCCTACCATTCTTCTCAAAAATGTTAAAGGATACTCACAATTGTTACTGCGCAAAACTATTTCCATTAATAAATGTGCAACGCGATTGCGAAGTCGATGCTGACTGATTGAAATCTATTTAACAGGTAACATGGTAAAGTAAATATCAATATGTACGTAAAGATAATAATTATCTCTATTTGTATTAAAAAAATATGACAGCCGTGTTTATCTCGTATCTCGTTTGATAACCAGTATCAAACGAGATACCGGCTCCTCAGTTTACACAATTTTTAATGTAGTTGTGTTTAGATTATGTCAGTGGCTAAAACACCTGTGTCTCTTTATCTTCCCCCAATACTTATTATAAAACACGTAAAAAGGGTTAATCTTTCTAGTTGCTTTGTTCAATGTTTTTATTTTTATTTAATATATTTGTACAGTACACAACACCCAATTCAATTAAAAATACATACAAGAGACATTGGTACACAGGTTCTGCTTATTTCAATTTGGAATTTCTTCCAGCAGACCTGGAGTAGGAGAAATAATAGTAGAGAAAGGCAAATCTAGTGTGTACAAGATTATTTTATACATTGTTAATACATATTACCATAATTATAAGACACTAATACATACAAACTACATAATATTCCTAATTTATAAATAATAAATTTACATCTTAAATTCAACATACAACATCAAAGATTTATTTCATACCTAGTTCCGTCATAGTCAAACCATATTTTACACTTTTTAGACTTTGATTGCAAATTGCCTTGCGCAATGTTTGATTGATAGTGATCTGGATACAATACATTATTTTCAGTTTGTTTGTTTGTATTTATATATAAGTTATGATTTGGTATATGATAACCGAAAGAAGGCTGATAGGAATTCGGGTAGTGATTTTTGTACGCATATGGGGATAAATGTTGATAAGATAATGGAAGTCTAGAATAATGAGGATATGACTGATGGTAGGGAAGAGGTAAATTGTAGACACCTTTGTATTTCCTATTCGTATCCACAATAGTAGGACTATAAGGAGTTGGGTACGGCATTAGTTGATTATAGTAATTGTTTTGATTTGTATGTGACAGTGATACCCTTCCATTAGCTTTTGCTTTGTTGAAAACTACATTCAATTCGCCTTCTGGTAGATTTGAAAATAAGTCTGCTGTCTCATTAAAAATATCTGGATTGTACTTGGGAGTTAAATTTATTCTGCTCGGTCCGCTATCTTCCGTATTCTTTGCTTTAACTGGTGGACTAATATTATTGCAAGGGATGATATCGTATTCATTTGCTAACGACCAATCCTCCTTGATCATATCGGCAGCTTTTTCTCCAATCATTATTATTGGTGCATTAGTATTTCCACTCACTATTGTGGGCATAATGCTTCCATCTACTACACGAAGATTTTTCACGCCATAGACCTGAAATTTTAATAATTGTTTGTAAAATGTTTAACTATGTTTTCTGTTTTGCTTTGGCTTCATTTTACCTATATAATAAAGGTGAAATAATATTAAACGAAATAATAATAATTAATAGTAATGTAGACATAGCTCTCAAAGTATGCAAATTAAAGTGGCAATGGGCTGGCCACATCGTTCGCAGGACTGACAACCGATGGGGAAGAAAGGTCCTCGAATGGCGACCACGTTTAGGCAAAAGGAGCACAGGCCGCCCTTCTACCAGGTGGACTGATGACCTGAAGAAGACAGCGGGAAACCGTTGGATTCAGAGGGCCCAGGACCGGGTGGAGTGGCGTCAATAAGGGGAGGCCCATGTCCAGCAGTGGACTACCAAGGGCTGAAGGAAGGAAAATAAAGGTGAATAAATCCAAGTTTTGCGCCAATGACCTATTCCAAAGCTTGCAAATTCGAGGCACAAAGGAACGAACCGTAAAGTACTGCTGCAGATTCAAATGATCCATCGAAAAAACAAACGGTGTACCTGATAGTAAAACTTTTGCCGTTGCTTATGAACACTGTCACCACGAGAGGAATCGCCGGTTACCTAAAAAGGAGTGTTATTTACCTTCAATCGCGCATCCACTACAGCTTGAGGATTCTCAACTGGTCCCATAGCGCATGTGCCGACTGGATGGTAAATTGTCATTGAGTGATGCCTCGCCTGACACTCGAGGTGTTCGTCGGACATGAGAGCATGTTCCGCGCAGCCAGGGTTGCGGTTCGGGTTCGGGCGAGCGTTCAGCTCTTGAAGAGCAGGTTGGTTGACCAGCTCTTGAACTAATCTGGCTCCTTCTGTCTGGAATAAAATAAATGGCTTGATTTCGCAAATCTCATATAAGTAAAGATCGTTATCAACTTTTGTATGTTTTTTTTATGAAAACCAATTGCGTGTGCGGTATGACTTGCACAAACATAATTTTACTTTTTTTAAATATTAAAACCCGTCGTAATACGTTCATGTACTTACGATTATTGCGATGTCTTCTGGTTCAGTAAAATAATTTGGATATATCAATGGCGGCGAAAATGGATTAGCGTCTCTCAATTTTATGTAACCGCGACTTTTTGGCCGAAGGAGCAAGGGAACGATTGAAAACGATGGCTCGTATAATATATCTTCGTACAATTCAGCATACGTCTCATCAGTCAATCCATTTGCACGTTTACCGAATAGTCCACCGTCCATATTGTCAGCCGTCGGTGCAATGAAAAGTTGGATGTCAGGGTGATCTTCTAGTGGGTCTTGGTATTTCGTATTAACAAACGCCATTGCCTCTGCCTCAACCATGCTGTACAGCAGACCCTTTTTATGAATTGCAAACTCTATTAAATTCCCAAGACCCATTGCCGTGTTTATATTAAAACAGTAATCTGTGCCATTATTATAAGGGTTGTCGAAGAGAAACGAATGACCGCCCATAGCTACATGGTCCTGTAGATTTTTGCCTACTCCAGGCAGGTTTACAATGGGATGTATACCCAACTCTTTCAAATGTTCACTATCACCAATGCCTGACAGCATCAATAGTTGCGGAGATTGTAATGCACCGGCTGATATAATTACTTCCCTTCTACTTCTGACTATACGTGATTTTCCGTGTTTACTGAATTTAACACCGTATGCTCTATTAAACTCGTCTATTAGCACTTTTTCGACTAGCGAATGTAGACTTATATGAAGATTTGGTCTAGTTGCCGCTGGTCGCAGGTATCCCTTTGCCGTGCTGCACCGTAGACCATCTCGGATAGTCGCATGCGAACGGGTGAACCCAGTTTGAACCTGTCCATTTACATCAACAACACGGTAGCCAAGTTGCTGTCCAGCCTCCATGATCTTTTTGGTTATCGGTTGTTCGTATGCAAAATATTCTATCGATATAGGACCACCAGTTGAGTGATAAGGGTCATTTTGATATTCTGGAATTCTCATGTCCTCTGCCTTCAGAAAATACGGTAAGATGCTCGAGTAAGACCAGCCGGAATTACCCATGGCCTCCCAATTGTCGTAGTCTCTTCTGTTACCTCGTATATAAAGCATCGCGTTTAAGACGCTCGATCCTCCAAGAACTTTTCCACGGGGCCATTTGCATCTGTTATCTACCATACTTAAACAATATTTATCACTGGGTTCTGTTACGAATTGCCAATCGATGGACGATGTTTGGAGGGCAGGGAATAGCACGGGTACTTCTGATAGGACGTTTTCATCTGGGCCAGCTTCTAACAGTAGGATTTGCCAGTTGGGGTTTTCTGATAGGCGGTTAGCAAGGACGGCGCCGGCCGAACCTCCCCCGACTATAATGAAGTCGTAGCATTCATACAGTTCGTCAAATGCGTAGTCCCTGACACGATGCTCTGCGTCTTCTATGTCTGGTCTGTACATGTGAATGACCATCCGAAGAAGTATTAATGAACCGAGCCCTGGTAGCAAGCCAAATAGGATTCTACTACTGGATATGATAGGTTTGATCGAAAACGCACTGGCATTTGACATTTTACAAGTATGTATTCACTTTGCCTCACGTTGGCTTACTGATATGGCTTGGTTGGGAGACAGTTGATTTGACTAAATTTGCAACTTTGCATGTTGTTGTTTACAGGTCAGTTTGAGATTGTTATGAAATACAGAGTAGGTTGTAGCTTTATTGTCATTTGTGTAAAAAATGTTGTATGCGCAAAAAGCATTGTTTATTGTTTAGCTTACGTAATTTTGTCATTAATCAATGTTAATTTTATGCAGTAGGTGTTTAAAATTATATTAAACATAAATGTGCTTGCTTTATTAATTTACATTTAGCTTAACCTGTGATAAGATAATGTTTTATTAATATTAAAATTACAATTAATGTCATAATTTCCCGTTCGCCCCTACGAACCGAAATTGTGATAATTTTAACCCGTCCCATTAACATTTATTGTTATAGTTAAAGTAAGACGTATGAATTTATAAGTTTATAGTAGTCTCTGTTTGGACATTAGTCTGTGATGTGTGCACAAAAAGCGTCATACTCGTACTGTGGTCAGCGAAATCGCTACATACTCGTACGTGAGGTAAATGTAGGTAACATTCGACATAAAGTACTTATGTTACAATTTGACCTGGCTTATAAAATAAAGTCTTTAGATCACACTTCTTCAAATACGCGGATTATTATCTGATGTTTCGCCTTCACTATAAAACTTCACTATAAACACCCCAGGAGAATCAGTTCAATATGTTAACGATTTCTTTGCTAACATAGGCAAAGATCTAGCTGATAAAATAAGACCGCCCTCCCAACCTCCACATCAATACCGTGAGACGAACTCTCAAAAATCATCTTTCGTATTATTTGACACAGATCCAGTTGAAATAGGGAACATAATAATGAGCCTTAAGTCAAGAAGTGCTCCCGGATGGGATAACATTCCAACATTATTACTTAAAAAGGCCAAAAACATCCTTGCACCTATTATCAGTCATTTAGCGAATGTGTGTTTTACAACTGGCAAATTTCCTGACTATTTGAAGAAATCAATTGTTACTCCTGTGTATAAGAGTGGGAGTAGAGACGATGTTAATAATTATAGACCAATCTCCGTGCTTACTTCTATTTCTAAAGTAATTGAAAAGGTAATTAATGCTAGGCTTATAAACTACCTGAATAAATTTCAAATTATATCAAAGTCACAATTTGGGTTCAGACGTGGAGTATCTACTGAAGACGCTATTTGCTCTCTTTCTTCCCGAGTTACAGAACTATTAGATCAAGGTCAGAAATGCTTAACTGTTTCTCTTGACCTCAAAAAAGCTTTCGACACCGTCTCTCTTTCCATTCTTATACAAAAGCTAGAATACATAGGTATAAGAGGGCTGCCTCTTGAATTATTTAAGAGTTACTTGTATGGACGTAGTCAAAGGGTCAAGATTGCTGACAATGTAAGTGGAGACTCGGTGGTTACATTTGGAGTCCCGCAGGGGAGTGTGCTTGGCCCAACATTATTTTTGATCTACATCAATGCTCTTACTAACATGAGAATTGAAGGAGGGCATATATTTTCATATGCAGATGACACCGCAATAGTTTTTTCAAACTCTTCTTGGAAATCTGTGTATAAAACCGCTGAAACTGGACTGAGTACTGTATATGCCTGGCTAAAATTTAATCGTCTTACACTAAATGTGAATAAAACAAATTATATCTGTTTTAGTATCAACAAACGGACAGAGCCAAGTAATGACTACACCCTTAAAATTCACCAATGTAATCGTAGAGACCACTGTGACTGTGATGCTATCACCCGAGTTAACTGTACTAAATACCTAGGTGTAATAATTGACAAAAGACTGTCTTGGCACTCTCAAATTGATTTTGTTAGCGAAAGAATTAGAAAATTAATATGGATTTTTAAAACTCTTCGACATATAACTTCTCGTAAGTTATTAGAACAAATTTACATCTCACTAGCACAGTCAGTCCTTGCGTACTGTCTCCCCATATGGGGTGGGGCAACTAAATTGAAATTTCTTACAATAGAAAGAGCGCAACGCTGTCTACTAAAAGTTATGTATTTTAAGCCGTACAGATTTCCCACACAAGAATTGTATAACCAAAGTAATATTTTGTCTGTCAGAAAATTATATTTTATTATCCGTTCTAAAAGTGCATAAAGATTCAACATTTGACCCTAATTTAATATCCGGAAGAAGACGACGCAATGTTGCTACGACGCACAAATATAATACAAAATTTGCAAAGAGACAATTTCTGGCACAGTCATCTATTTTGTACAATCAAATAGATAAAAAATTGGAAATATATAACCTACTAACAAAAAATTGTAAAACAAAAATATTTAATTGGATAAAAACATTGAATTACAATGAAAGTGAAGCTCTCCTAAACCGCGTCAATTCTTAATATGTACACATTCACACACACACACACACACACACTCACACACACACACACACTCTCTCTCTCTCACACACACACACACACACACAAACACACACGCATCAATGTATATTTAGTTAAAGTAAAATTAAAAATGAAATAAGTATTCGTTCAAGTCTTGCTTCTCCAGTTTTGTATAATTGTTTATAGATATAGAAGAGCGGGGCATCCTGACACAGGTAAATCTTTACTTAAAAGGATGTCCCCACAATTTGTATCATTGTAACTAAAATTGGATTTTGAATAAAGTATTTTGAATTTTGAATTTGAACTATTATAATCGCAATTGCAATAATTATGCACTTTAATTCATAGTTCTGATATACTGTATATCCAATGACTAATGGTCTTTGCTTTTATATTTTCGCAGGCGCTAAGTGCGTATAAGTAAATAAGTAAATAAAGGTTCAACAATTTTTTCATGTTTATTTATTAACCAATAACTTACAACCAAACACTTTCTTATCCTCAATTAACTGTGACTTTCAACATGAGTATAAGTAGACAATAAATAAATAAATTAACAATTATATACAAAATCATACTTAATAATACTGGCTTGGGTATCAATAAATTTTGTACAATCAGGCGTAATATCTAGACATTCGGCGCTTCAGCCAAAACTCTTTTATCATATCGCTACCCTTTTCGCCGATCATTATGATGGGTGCATTAGTATTGCCGCTAACTAAATTAGGCATGATGCTGCCATCAATAACTCGTAAACCTTTCACTCCGTACACTCTGAGTTCATTGTCTACAACGGCGTCTGGGTCCCAGTAAGGGCCCATCTTAGCTGTGCCGACGGGGTGGTAGATCGTACAAGTGTACTGTCTGATCATGCACTCCCAGAATGCATCCGAGTACCTCTGGGTATTTGCGCACGCAGGAAACACGTGCTGGTTTAAAATGGAGCCGTATCTCTGGAATGCTTTTGTCCTCGATACTGCAAAAGCAATTTTAACGCCTTCGACTAGCGTCTTCACATCCAACTCGTCCGTCAAGTAATTCGGATAAATGTACGGGTAGTCGAAAGGATTTGCGCTTCGTAACTGTATGAAACCTTTGCTCTTCGGCCGGAGCAGCATCGGTATTATACTCCACACGTCCATATTGTTGATGGGTCTGAACACAGCATTATAAAATTGTTCAGACAGTCCGTGAACTTTCCTCAATTGCTCGCCGCCGTCGGAATTCGTTGAACCGGATATGAAGTGAAATTCTATGTCTGGAAAGTCGTCAGAGGCATTGGAGTATTTTGTGTTGACGAACGCTAAGCCTTCAACGCCTCCCATTATAGTCAGCGGTCCTTCGCCAAGCACAGCGTATTCCATCAATGTACTCATAGTATGTAGACGATGCTCTACGATCGAAATGGGCTTATTTATCATGAAAGCCAATCCTCCCAAGCCGATGTGATCCTGTAGGTTCTTACCAACTTGCAGATTTTGAATCAACGGTATTCGGTGCTTTGCTAGTTCTTCCGCTGGGCCTATGCCCGATAACATCAATATCTGAGCAGAGTTTATCGTGCCTGCTGATAGTATTACTTCTTTACGTGCTCTTATGCGGTACACCATTTTGTTCCTCACAAATTCGACTCCAAAAGCTATCCTCGTTCGAGGGTCTATCATGACTTTAGCCACATGTGAATGCATCGCGATGTGTAGATTGGGGCGGTCCTTTGCAGGTCTCAAGAAGGCTTTTGATGTTGAACATCTACTTCCACGTCTGAGCGTTCCTTGAGCAACCATGAAGCCTGTCTGATTTTCACCATTTATATCTCTATTAACATATCCCATTTCTAGGCCTGCTTCAATGAAACTGGATACAAGGGGAGTGTGGTACGGTGCTTCGGAGACTGTTAGGTATCCTCCAGTGCTGTGGTAGGGTGTTTGCGTTAAGGACGGGTTTTGATTATCTTCGGATTTCTTGAAGTAATACAACACATCCTTGTATCCCCATCCTTTATTGCCCTGTGACTCCCAAATGTCGTAGTCTTTCTTGTTGCCTCTTAAGTAGAGCATGTAGTTGAGAACGGAACTCCCTCCGAGGACTTTTCCCCTTGGCCAATTGCACCGACCGCCTTCCATTGCTGAAATAACAAGAAATTTTAATAAAAATGAGGTCCACATATTTTTTCTAAGTTCTGAGAGTAATAACAAACAAAGCGGTCATATCCCATTCCTATGTTTCGACTGGTGTTGATACGGTTAAAGTTAATACGTACTGTGAACTTAATATCCTATTCTAATGTACTGGTATGTCTAATACTTGCCCTATTATACAAAAAGAGAGGAGATAAAACTCTAAAATTTAAAATATTTTAAGATCTTACCTAAGCAACTAGTTCCTTGTGGCTCTGTCTTATACTTCCAATCGAGCTTGCTGAGCTGAAGGTATCCCGCCAGCAGTGGAACATCAGATATTTCCGTCTCATCTCCACCCGCTTCTAATAGTAACACCTTCCAATGTCCTATTTCTGAAAGTCGATTTGCTACTACGGCACCTGAAAGGCGAAAAAAAATTGAAAAAACTTTGCTGAACAGCGTCTTAAAATGTTATTTGAGAAAATGGGCAGAATAACAATTTTGGGCAGTTTTATATAATTTTGGTGCTTTCAAAATTCGCGGTAGCGGACCTATGCCAGGATTTCATTGTAAAACTTAAAATTCAATGCAGATCGTACTCCGGTAACAGTATTGCGACATTTGCCACAGAATCCATTGTTGTGACACATTTGACCATTGTTCAATTTGCTCTTAAAGACCAAGATGGTTGCCCTGAATATATGTAAGTGTCACCAGCAACGATATCCATTCCACTTAGCTCGTAATAGACTTGAACATCTAGTTAAATACAAAAACCCTTATACTCACTGACCGGCTGAACCAGCGCCCACTATGATGAAGTCGTACTCCGGGAGCATCCTGGCGTCGCCCACGTCCGCCGGCCTCCCCTCGGGGTCCGTCTGATCGAACTGGAAGTACGCTATCGCGGCCACCAACATTGGGATGAACCATGCCACCTGTTGATTGAATACACATCGGTAGTAACATTAAAAACTATGTATAACGTTGTACAATGAACAACAGGTCGTCGACCTGAGCAGTGCAGTGGTCCAGACGAAGGTGCGCTGCGAAGGTCCTGGGTTTGATTTTTGGAGGAGCACAGGTTAAAATTATGAGTTCGGAATTTGAAATTGTTTGTGTCTTGTCTTTTTCTTTGTTTTTTCTTTTGTCTTGTTTGTGTCTATGGCGTTCACGACACGGGGAATCCTAGTTTGGGACTATGAGGTGAAGCTTTATAATAATATGTAATGTAGTCCACTATCACCACACTGGCCTATATCGTGTTGGTGGACTTCACTTGAGAACTTCGTCTCAGGCATGCTGGATGCATCAGGCAGGTTGCATCACGATATTTTCCTTCATCGTCAAAGCAGAGGGCTATCACGCCAATGAAACAAATTTAAAAACGTATATCAATTACCTGCGTACCTGCGGCGGCGATGGCCGAGCCCGATATCACGTCGGCGGCCGCGTTCACTATCGCGCTCATCTTCGCACCTGGAATGTGATAATGTCTGAATTACATATATACCAGATTCATAAGCGTTTAATAGTAGGTAGGTTTTATTGACTATCGTCGAAGATCTTAACACCTCAAATAATGTAAGTAAACATTCGCTAAATTTATCATAGATACGATAGATCGTAAATGAGTAGAATCTCTCATTTTATTCTAGACTTATGTTTTTCAATGATTTGCAGAAACCGCTGTGTATGCATTATGTTGGAAGGGTTTTATTATCACATAATAAGGCGGTAGACACATCGGTTATAAAATTGAAAATTTAAAAACACCCCCGACACAATAACGACAATTTTCATTGAATCTATTATTATGTAATGTGCACGTGATACGCTTTCATTTGAGACCCCACTCGATTATATTTGCAGGCATTCGGTTATTCTTCCCCGCTTTCATTTTATTTAAATGTTTTGATTGCGGTATAGTGCTTAACTCGATTCTAAATCGTTTATTGCAATACATCAGTAAAGTGAATTACAATAAAATATGTATCTAATTAAAGTAATAATCCCTACCAGGGCCGGATCTAGGGGGGGGCAAGCCGGGGCCCATGCCCCGGGCGGCAAGTTCAGAGGGCGGCCAAATTCACATTTTACAGACGAATGGATAACTCATCATTTACTTAACTTTGACCACGGAATAAATAAATAATAGTACAAGTACAGTAATTTCATAGCCATATCAACTCGACCGATACGCAGAGCGAGGGATGAGACGTAGTGCACGAACATTTATTATTCGCGAGGCGCGTAGGCATAGTTCAAAATACGCGCCTGCTCGCCCGCAGGAAGGAATCGATTTTATATACTTATGAAGGAATTAGAAGGAACTTCGAAGGAATTTATATACTTAGTTCTGCAAAAGCAATGTGACCCACAAAAATATAATTTATTAACCCGGTTCCTATGAGAAGGCCTTCGATTCTATCAAGACCTGGGCGGTGCTTGAGTCTCTTCAGCGATGCCAGATCGACTATCGGTACATCGAGGCGTTGAAGTGTGTACACAATGCCGCCACCATGAAAGTTCGAGTACACGACAACAGTACGAACCCCATCCACGTGCAGCGCGGCGTACGACAGGGGGATGTCATCTCCCCAAAACTTTTCACCGCTGCACTGGAAGATGTGTTCAAGCTGATGGAGTGGAAAGGACGTGGTATTAACATCAACGGCGAACACCTCTCAAACCTCCGATTTACCGATGACATAGTGATCCTGGCGGAGTCGCTGGAGGAACTCAGCATTATGCTCAGCGACCTCAATAGTGCCTCACAACGGGTGGGTCTTAAGATGAACATGGACAAGACGAAAATCGTGTCTAATGTCTATGTCACACCCGTACCGGTGGTTGTTGACGGCACTGCTCTCGAAGTTGTAGACGAATACGTTTACCTAGGACAGACGATCCGAATGGGTAAGTCCAACTTCGAGAGAGAGGTCACTCGAAAAATCCAACTCGGCTGGGCAGCGTTCGGGAATCTACGACACGTCTTGACGTCCGATATAGCTCAGTGCCTGAAGTCGAAAGTTTTCGAGCAATGTGTGTTGCCAGTGATGACCTACGGTGCCGAGACGTGGTCCTTTACTGTGAGCCTAATTCACAAGCTCAGAGTCGCCCAGAGGGCAATGGAGAGAGCTATGCTTGTCATTTCTCTACGAGACAGAATCAGAAGTGATGAAATCCGTAGAAGAACGAAGGTGACCGACATAGCTCTCAAAGTTTGCAAATTAAAGTGGCAATGGGCTGGCGTTCGCAGGACTGACAACCGATGGGGAAAAAAGGTCCTCGAATGGCGACCACGTTTAGGCAAAAGGAGCACAGGCCGCCCTCCGACCAGGTGGACTGATGACCTGAAAAAGACAGCGGGAAACCTTTGGATTCAGAGGGCCCAGGACCGGGCGGAGTGGCGTCGATTAGGGGAGGCCCATGTCCAGCAGTGGACTACTAAGGGCTGAAAGGAAGGAAGGAACCCGGTTCCTTAACTCTTATCCGTTGAGGAGTTCCTCAACTCTGTATCTCCGAAACCCTTCATCAAATCATCAACAACTTAATATGGGACCAAGTTAAAAGTAACAGCTCCCAAACCAAAAAAAAAAAATCCAAATCGGTTACCAAATGACGGAATGCAGCGGTCAGAAATATAAAAAAAACGAGTTCCTCTCTATCATCAGTCTATATAGTTCTGCAAAGGTTATGTGACCAACAACAACAATTTATTAACCGAATTCCTTAACTCTTATCGGTTGAGGAGTTCCATTGTGTATCTCCGAAACTCTTTTTTTTTAAGGAAAGACTACGTTTATTGTTGACTGTTACATGAGAAAGATGTTACAAAAATTTATAATAAGTTTAGAACCCTACCCTATGCGGGCATACAATAATTATGTCTTATATAACTAAAACTTAATTTTATATTTCATTGGCAATCATTGCTAGATTATATTTATTTATTTATTATTTTGTTCAGCAGTCCAAATTATTTGTTTATTTTAATATTTTACCTATTCGAACTTATCGGCTATGCAATGTGCCCATTACTGGGCAAAGAGAGAAAAATCCGGAGGAAAAAACTCTCGACACAATTTTAATTAATTTATTTAGTTATTTATACGCGCGTTACTACATTCCTTTATGTAATTGTTTATCTATAAACATAATTTAGATTGAAATTGCGAACCATCCATTCATTATTCCGTTCGTTATTTGCATTTTTGTGTGATAGTGCATTCTCTCTGATTATACCCTGGTATAAACAAAAAATTCAAATCGGTTAACAAATAACGGATTGCGGCCGTAACAAATATTAAAAAAAAAAAAACATACAAACGAATTGAGAACGTCCTCCTTTTTTTGAAGTCGGGTACCTAATAAATAGGCTTAACACAGAAATAACAGCAATCAATGCATTAATTCCGGAAGGCCTATGTAGGCTATGTCCAAATTTCAATCAATTAGTGGACATCTGATAGCTGAAATTATATGGATGATAAAGGTAAAAATAAATGTATGTGGGCGGGGGCGGCATATTTCAGTTTTTGCCCCGCCTAAAAAAAATTGAAGATCCGGGGCTGATCCCTACACCAAACAAAAATACTGAAATTCAAGTGCATTTCTTATTATGTCTTCTAAATCACATTACCTAAACGGAAGCAGCTTAGTTATATGTACTTAGTTTCTCGAAACCTAAGATACTCAATGTCAAAGTACGAAGGTGAGTTATTGTATATTGAGAAAAAGTTCTCTCCATACTGTCATTGAGGTCTACCGTTACGCTCGAGGACG
Organism: Erynnis tages; assembly: GCA_905147235.1. Classification (NCBI taxonomy): domain Eukaryota; kingdom Metazoa; phylum Arthropoda; class Insecta; order Lepidoptera; family Hesperiidae; genus Erynnis; species Erynnis tages. Next base: position 5,663,280 of record LR990092.1, read on the forward strand.
TGACCATGACCACATACACACAACAGACTGTCGTCGGTACCTACATATTGTAACGGTAAAACTAGGTGTCACCGACGATCCTTTTGAGGTTCCGAGTTTCAATGCTCTACATAGCGTTTTGTGGTTTTCTTTTGTTTTTATTTACAGTCACTGATTCGAAGTCGCATCGAGTTCTAAAATTATTTTTGTTCTATAATGCTTGTATTTGCAGTGTTACTATTTTTTTGTAAGTAATGATGAAAAATTCTGATCTAAATACAATAAAATTTATAGTAAGCAAATGAAGATTATACTAATTTTATCCGCATAGACTTGACTTTTTGATTGAAGATTCTTGACTTTAATTTCGTTTATATTTCCGTAGCAAAAAATAATTATTTATCCCACGGGATAAATAAACAGTTATATAGACATTTCGCTTTCGATGTAACCCGGCGTCTTACCCTTTCTCTATTAGGTACTGTTGTATCTTCAGTGTGATGTTTTCTTCAGTCTGTTAATATAAGAGTATAGTTATGGTAATCTGTGGCACGCTCGAAGTTGGCAACACTGTCCCTACCTCTTCCTCTTCCGTTTCGACTGCTTTTTGTAATGGTGCGTAGCTCCCATGTTATTTTTGTAATGAAATAAAATACCGTGTGAGCTAACGAAATTAAATTAAATTTTCAACCCACAACCCCGGACACCCAATATACAACAGGTTATATATATCAGGTATATCCTTTATACTGGGGAGGATTCCCCAATGGGTCACTTGAATTACAGACTCATGCAACCTGTTGTTTGCGCAACTATTGCGTCAATACATCTCGAATGTACGCCATCACATTCATGAATTTTGTAGAAAGTGAATCTGTTCACGGATGCACACATACCAACTCTCCTCTCTGTGCGATAACAGGTATCTAAACATGTAAGGCAAAGAGCTAAGGTCGTACTAGTGCGTTCCACTGGTGGTCCCGAAAGCTGAATGAAGTGAAAAGCTTCACAAAATGTCGAGGAAGACCACTAAGGAGGGGTTTTGGTTAGTAGAAATACCACATAACCCAATACTGTTGATATGGTTACCCCTTAACACAAAAATGGTATTAGCTAAGATATGATAGGGACGGATCACTAGCAGCTATGTGCTAAAGTACTGTCATGAAAAAATTAACTCTATATCTGGGTAGTCACGTATTTTCAATGCAGTATTTATCAGTGGGTCTCTATAGACATACTACTAAAGAGACTTCGAAAAGTTTAAAAGTCAAAGAATGGTTAAACAGTAAGTTAAGACACTTATTTTTTCGAGCGACACAGGGTTATTTCTAGATTGACATAACTACTTGTAGTTACACTCCATCCACATCATTAAAACCAAAACAATAGTCGTTTTTAAAAATCGACAGATTTCCTCAACATTTTTCTGTATTTTCCATTTGACAAAAAATTTACAACGTCTGCAGTAATCGCTTCACCGACCCCAGCGTTGTGTGAGTGTGCGTGTGCTGTTTGTATATGTGCATGTTGTGAGTAATATGAACGCCTGGAATGTTAAAAGGTTCCGGAGAAAATAAGAAGGGTTATGTAATCGATGTCTAATTATAGCTGTACTGTTAATCGAATACTAATTTTGATCGTGACATTTGACACGTTTGTAAGGTTTGTAATAATTGGCTCACATAACCGACCGACCAACACGACAATATTAAAACACAGGGCTCTGTACAGACCTGTCTAAATTGAAATACGACTGACATGTGACAAAATGACTACTTATGTCGTATGAGCAACTTTTACGTGCGATATGGTAATAAGGACATTGTGTCAGGTGGCTTGTATTAATAAAAGGAAATACCCTTATTATACCCAACTGCGCTAGAAGGAGTACAAAAAAAAAGGATATTATAGGATGGATATATACTTGGATAGAATACTCTCATATATGTATATTCCTTTGGCACATTCTAAAATGGCATGACGATTTTTGGCTTGAGAAGTATCTTTAACACCTTTACTGGTACACTACATACATAACTTTACTGGATAAAAGTTACTAAAATTTTAACCTGCATAAGGCCACCGTGATGGACTAAGAATATAAGCTTCATCATAAGTAGTGAACAACCTTGCGAGCTCTCTCTGCAACCCATTAGTTGCCCATTGCAGAGTCGGATTTCTTCTTACTTCTAGAATGTTATTTAAAAAAGACTTAAAAATGATTGAATGTATGCAAAATGGAATCAAACTTGAACGTATCAATTGAAACGACGTTCACTTCCGCTTCGATCGATTGTTGTAACTGAGTCAAAGAGTTTTTTAAAGTTTGTCCGAACAGCAAAAGAACCGCTACATAAAGTCAGTCAGGCTTGAATTGGATGTCGATGGACGTACAAAAAATACATTACAATGCAGTTACATTCTTTTTAGTAGATGTATGGAGCAAGCGTGCAAGCCACGTGATATGGGGAAAATAAATTTGTAATTAGGAATTTTGGCCGTTATCCTGTTGTGAGGATGCTTTTAATTTTTATTTAAATTTTCCTTTGACACGAACTTAACGAAATAAATAAACAAATTATGTGTAGTATCTTGAGTTAAGATAGTTTTTCTGTTCTCGTCTACTATTTATTTATTTTTTCCATCAAGATCATGTTTATTTACTTTTATGTATGGTATGTCAAAATGTCATGCAAACAGAGATGCTATGAAAAATATTTTCTCAGTGGTTCGAAAGGCATTTTTATTTATGTGCAAGTTATGCAATTATTTTCCATCATTCTTCTTATCATCGCAGGTCAAAACAAAACCACTTTTTCAACACACACACCGTTCAACTACATAAATCTTAAATCCTACCTTAATAACCGTCCAAAGAATGTTAATTTCCCTTATCATCATCACCAGTCAAAACAAAACCATTATCAGCACTCCAACCACATAAATAACATAATAGTCCTCAACCTACCTCAGTGACCTTCGCTTTCACAAGACCGTCGTATCACCAGCAGGAACATATCACAAAAACACTTCGAAACACTTTCAACAATTCTAAAGGGACCCTTCAACTTGTATTGTTGAACATATTATAATTTGGCGCACTTTTATTTAACACTTTCACTTCATCTATCAATCTCCTTCAATTGATTTGCTTTAAAATCTAAGATGTTTCTTGGACTTGGTTGGTTTCTGGTTAAGAGACGTCAAGTCTTATTTAATGTTGTTTATGCGTTGGTCGCGACGTACGGGTACTTTCTTTCACTGGCTTACCGCAACTCCTGCGCACGTATAGACTATCGTGTAGTGAAATGGTGGGAGGGGACGTGGATGATTGGACATTGTATAAGATCTTCATTGTAATGGAATATGATAGTGAGATGAGACTTACGTTTACTCATATGGTCGTTTTACACACCATGTATTCTGCATTGAGGGCTATGTTGTATTGATGATCAAAAGGCTAACCCCAGTTAAACTAGTTCCGGTATCATTATTGAATATCATTGCTTAATCATCAGCTTAAACGGAGAGATTACTGGCTGTTCGTGATTTTTCTGCACCCAGTATAGGAGCAATCCGTATTGGAGCAGCGGTAGAGTAACTATGTTTCAGACATCACGTCGTCAGAAGTGGGACGTTAGAAGAATTGAAGACAAATTAGCGTTGAGATTACACAATAAATTTCATTGGTTCCACCATTTGTAGACATGTTATCATGTGTGTTAAATAAAAAGCATTGAAAGTGGAACAGAAGAACGAAGAAATATATGAACTTTCCCACTTAAAATGTTTTTATGGTAGGTAATGGAGCTTTCCCATAAGATAGTGGGCCATACTAAGCATGAGTCAGATGCCTGATTCAGAAGTCTCCCATAACGTGTCACCGAAGCTCAAGGCCGCCATCTTCTCAAAACCAGTTATCATAAGTGGAACATCAGTATGCGGCAGCGATATTTAGGATGAAAGTGAATTTTATGCACGGTGTAATATTGAAAAGAAATTATATACTCCATATCGAAGTTAGAGTAGAATACGAGCTACAGTATTTCCTAATGTCGTAAGAGAATCTAAGAAAAAGGAGATGAGGGAGGTTTTGAGGTCGCAGCAAGAGTTTAACAGTAACTGTAAGCCGAAACTTTAACTTAAGTATGACGATATCATGACTAGCCAACGGTATAGCGAGTCATATTTGTTAAGTGTTTTCTTTAACCCCGAGTACGGACGTTGGAAGATGTTGGACTTTAACTAGGACAGAAATACTGTCTGTGATCGTCTGTGGTCGGTGTTGGTTGCTTCTAATGAACTAATTATTTTCGCCTCCCACAAACACAAGAAATGAAAAACAGATAGCTTCTCCGAGGTTTATAAGGGCTTATACAACTTTTAACACTACGGTATACAATAATATAACAACTCTACGTACCTTTGAATGAGAAGAAAACAATTTCTAATCTTAACGAAAATACAATTCGACAGGTTAAGTTGTTTCTTCTGTGTATTATTTCATGGCTATGTTTGGTCACTTTCTCCAATAAATTGCTTAAATTACAAGTAACTTAGCAGAAGCGTGACTCACTTAGATATTTAATGGGGTTTTCACTCTTTTCCGTAACTTACGTTTTTGTTACGTAACGGTTATGATGTGCACAATTTTAGTTTACCACCTTTTCTCTTGAAACTTCACTGTACTGAAGTTGTAAGTTCACTGTAACTGAAAAGTCTAAAATATTCACAATTTTTATTCCGGAACTACCATAAATTTGTAACAACTCTATACCTATATTTAATTTTGTGAAAATAATCTTTTTGTTATATGTTTATAATGTATATGTTTCTAATGTTGTTGGCTTTGCCTTTGATATTTTGATTTTTGTTGCCATTTTGTTGCCGTTCACATTTTACCGCTTAGGAATTCTTTCATTTGCAAATGATTACTTCAAAATACATAATTTCCTTCCAAGTATCTATATTCTACTGTCCGAATCTTTCTTGGAGTTGATCTATCTGAGCTTTGAAATGAATGAATTAAGTGATTATTAAATGTTCATTTAAAATTCGACGTACCCTGACAATTCACCCTGGTCCTGTATTTTAAACGTTTCCTTACTCTGCTCAATGAATGTCCCAATTCGAAATGTTCATTAGTCTTCCGATTGCTACTGTTTACTTTGTGGACAGTTCTAATAAAAGAGAAAGCGACCGACGTCGGGTCCACGTGGACCCGACGTCAGGTATCCTGATCAGGTCCACGTGGACCTGATCAGGATAGCAAACCTGTTCTGTGTCTACGGTGGCAGCGGTATTCCCAGAGGTTAGCGCCCCCACGCTTACAGAGATCCGTTGCGTTATATTCGCGATGCTTAGGGAGTGTTTACATAGTTATGCATAGACTTCTGTGGGGTGAACACTATCGACAAAGATTCGTACAGTAAACGTCAGTCATTAGTATGTTAATGTCAGTCTATCTGTCAGATGTCATACGTGTTCATGTTCACGGCACTGATCCCAAACTAATCAGATACTATTGCTGCTGCCCTACGAAATATCTTTCTTAAACACAATTTTCATTTCAGAAATATTTGCCTTAAATGTAAATCAACCAAACCCAACATCACCAGTCACCCTTTTATGAATTATCTCAAGTAGTTTACTTGATTACGTCTAATTATGTTCCACCGTGAGTTGATGACATGCTTAACATTCAACATATCAATAAATAATTATAAAGTCTGTTAATGGCTGTAGAAGTTTCAGATATGTTTCAGAAGACCGTATAGAACTTCTATCTTTGTCATTGTCGACATCATTGTGATTTGATGTTCATTGTGATCACTGTGCGTTGTGAAAAGTATCCCGGGTTCAATACCCTCTGGAGCAGAAATATGAATCTTTTGTGCGTTTATGGGACCTACGACAGAAATTCTGCGGCTGTAAGAGTAATCTCTTGTCATCCGCAAAATTTGGTCGTACGACGTCATTGCCTATGTCGTGCGTATTCCAATGAGGACAGAGCTCTTCATACGGAGCCCTGTGTTTAAATTTTGATGTGTAGGTTTGTCGGTCGGTTATGTCGGCAAATTAGGACAAAGCCTAACTCGTTATTAATTTTCAAACTTTTTTTGTTTCAGGTAGCTGTTTCGGTTCCACACAGAAACGGACGATTGTCGGAGGATGGGCCTGGGCGTGGTGGCTCGTCACCGACGTTCAACGTATCTCCCTCGAGGTAAATACCAAATAACCTATTACTTATAAGTGACCGTTTCTTTATACTGTGACAACGACATCCGTAGACGGACGGATGATATATTATACGATATCACCCTAAAGAGACCGCCAATTGGCAGAAAAAGACGTTGTAAGAAAAGATAAGTTCTGTCTCTGATGAAATGATTTAAAGATATTATGACTACAAGTACAAAGGAAAAATCATCATGTATATGTATTTCTTTTATCTTTGTCGCATACATGGTGTGATTTAGATGAATATTTTCTGTTTTTTCTTCTTTATTATATTCGAGTGGACAAATATGTCATTGGCAAAAGGGTGCCTCGGTAACAAAACCCAAGCTAACGCAATACTGACTCACAAAACTAGATTCTAATCAGCCGCCGATGTCATAAGACTTGGATCGGAGTCAGGAATACTAATCGAAGCACGAATAATAAAGTCCACGTATTTAAGGGTGCCTACGTGCGCATCAGTTGCGACCCGAATTCCTTCTAGAATGTTTAATTAAGACGGAGTCCCTACCTGTTGCTTGTCACGTTTTCATACTAAAGGGAAGGCATACATCAATTACATCACTCGTTTTAAGATTCTATCACTTGAGTATTCGTCGTATTTTTCATACAAATTTGCTGTGCCGATTTTGAATGAAAGGTTTACAAACCGTTCACCCATGATGGAATTACTCGTCTCTTATTCCTTTAACATTACGCCATCGATGCCGATCTTTGTCATCGTGGAGTGTTTTGTACAAGTCCATGGTTTAAATTGGACTTCGATCTATCCGGTCCTTTCTCATCCAGTGACGTCTCTGCGACTTTGTGCGACAGTATTTGCCTTGTTAATAAACGTGCTGTTAGAGAATCCCTATGAGCACCGCAATCTGACACGTCCCGCGACTCGTAGATTGCACGGGACACGAAAATTGGCTGTCGAGCAACAGAGTAGGTAGACAACATTCGTCCCCTAGTACAAACGGGACTACATTGTCCAAAGGATGCCATGATACTAAAGATATGCTGTCCCCCACCAGGTTATGACACTGAACCCGATGTGCGAGTACGTGGAGACGGCGCAGGGCGTCCCGCTGACGGTGACCGGCGTCGCGCAGTGCAAGATCATGAACGAGGACGAGCTGCTCACCACCGCCTGCGAGCAGTTCCTCGGCAAGTCCATCAAGGAGATCAAGATGACCGTGCTACAGACGCTCGAGGGGCATCTGAGAGCTATACTCGGTAAGTTTCATGTTGATTTGGCAAGGTTGCAAGGCAAAAATACCGTGACTCTTGCTGGACGGTTCAAATGGTCTGTGGCAGTTTTCAGGAGTGTGTCATAATTTACAGCGGCATGTGTTAGGGTTAGGATTTCTGGTGTAATTTTTCATATGTTAAGCCTACTTTCGTACTTAAGAGCAGGTCATACAATCAGACCTAATCATTATCAGTGGAAGCTAGTGTTTAGTCCGATATATTGGAGACCAACATGACCCTGCTGTAGACGCTCGAGGGTCATTTAAGAGGTCTGGGTGAGTACTTGCTTTACTTTCATTTTCCTTTTGTGTCAGCTAAAACATAGCACCACTTGGCGTTCAATTAAAACATTAGATAATTTGGTTACTTTGTTTTATCTCTTTATTACATTGTTTTTTGTGTAAAAATTAAGTAAATACTTCTACTTCTACCATAATAAAAAGGTTTGTTCAATGTGTAAAACCCAACCCTATCACAGAAAATCTTGCTATTTTCAGAAAACAGTGCCCTCTAGGTTAAGACGTAGAGCACTAACATCATCTTGGCATATGAATGAAGTTTTCTTTGGTGTCGGTAGATGCCGCTATAAATATCAAAATAGCGTTAATGGAAGTTTTCTCAAATGGTCACGCCTGATTGCTATTACAAAAAAATCAATTTTTCTCCTTTAACAATAGGGAAAACTATTAAGGAAGAACGATCTTATCAAAGTTCAAGAATCAAAAAAGTGTCATCTACCGTTTTGTTATACATACGTTGCATCTGATTTACCATATGAATAGCATAATTATTATTTAATTTACACTCTGTGGCCAGCCCATTGCCAGCCCATGAGTCTATTTTAGAGACACCGAACAGGAAGGTTATTGTAAACTGGTATCTCCACAACGCCTTACCTACTTTCCAGTGTTCCTGAACTACCTCTTATCAACCGGTAGTCACGATCGATATCGGAAAAGGAACCATGGACAATGTTTGCGTTTACTTCCGCACAATGCACGATACGTTTGTTATACATTTTATGAGGCTTTCGCTCGCGATTAAATTAAAAAAATTATGAATTTTAAGACGATTTTGAATAAACTACATCCTAACCTCAGTGGGCGTAACATAGGAGAATTAAAAATTAGGAGATATTACCTGTTTGCGAAAACTATCTTATTTAATTGGAAATTAAATAAATAATTTCCTCGTAGACAGAAGTAGCAAAACCCAAATCACAAATACAGGAAATACAATTACGTAACCAAACGTAGCCGCAAGCAATAACCTAGTCGAAAATTCAATTAACGGTAAACCGATCAACAGTTACACATATCATCGCATCGTCGAGATAATATCGGTCGGTATCGAATAAATTGGACCTCATTTATCTTATAGCAACCGTACGTGTACGGCCAATTTTAGTCAGGTAATGTTATATGTTTTACTAGTAATGATAATTTAAAGCAATCTATGCTAATTAACTCACTTATGATTGATATAGAAGGTACCGCAATCTTCTCTTTCTTTTTAACCGAAGGACAGCCTGGCTTTCCTGCTCTAGTATAGAGGTATCTCTATGCATGTCTCACGCAAAAATTGCTCGTACGTCAACGTCATTGCACATTTTGTTGCAAGTCAGTGTCATGTTCAATATGCGTGTTTCCACTAAGAATAAATCGGCTGGCATAGGGTTTCTAATGATTAATCATGTTATGTAGTAACCAAATAAACACTTTTTTCATTAAAATAATTAAAGATTACCAATATGTACGGAAAATAAAATCCGCAAAATTGGCCATTTATCACGTGACATTAAAATGATTGAACACAAATCAGAAAAGCGTGGCGTCACGCCTCGCGAAACGTCATGTTATTGCTGTCATTTTCGTATACAGTGAACAGCTTGTTTCCCGAGGCGTGACATCATTCAAGATGCCATGACTGTCTTGGCCTTTTGTGATGTCAATTTGGAGTTCATTTCTAAAAACGCAAAATTCTTAGGTAAAATGGCTTATTTTTCTTAAAATAATATATTTTTGGGGTAAAATAGATACCAAGCTATATTTTTAAAGTCATTTCCAAATTTTGTCAACTAGCCTATTAGGACAGCCCTGTGTTTAAAATTTATCATTTTGGTGGTCGTTCGTTAATGTCAACCAATGGACAAGGCCTTGTACAGACATTTACGAAAATATAATCATTATTTTTGGCAATAATATTCGTCCTCATCATTAGCAGCAATTTTAGACCACGGAAAGGACGTCTTGGGCATAGGGCTTCACAGAAGACAAACTACCTCGCTAAAGTCTCAACTGTCATGCAAATTGAATGGTAAAGACCGCGCGTGGCCACTATTAAGGTCAGTACAGTACCTACAGCTGAAGAGACGTCTGTAGCTAATTGAACTACATTCATCACACTATATGCAAGCGAAGTTAACTGTACTCTGGGTCTGTGGAAATCGAATCGAGTTGAACCATAGCTTAGATGAAGCACCTTTACAGCTAAAATATTCACTAAATAGTTACGGTGCTTTGTTATTATTTTCATAAGGGTGTCAAAACACGATCTTCAGTGCCGCTAACTTAGGTATTAGCGATTCGGTTCCTGTTGTTTCAATGGTGCTGGGCAAATACCAGGAGTTATTCAAATTGGTTTAAACACACTTCCTGTCGGCATTACCCCTATATCCTACAACGTCACTGTGTACATTTGTTGCATATCTGTGTGTATTTCCATTGGGACAGCTTCATACAGGGCCTTGTGTTTATATTGAGTCGTGTTGAATGGTCGGTGGGTATGTCAGCCAATCAGGACAAGGTATCATTAGACGTGGATATTTCCTCATATTCTCAGTGAGTCATAGTGAAACTACTTAGGCAATATGTTGTCAATAGTGTCAATGCAAGTAGATACAGTTTGTGACAGAGGTCAACAGTTATTGTTGGGAGATATCATTGAGTAATCGTTATTTAAAGGCCACCCGTGATCACTTCTAATAACTCTGAGCTATTTATACGGTGTTTAAATATTGTTATTTTGTAGGTTTACATGTAGGTATAGCAAACAAAACTTCTCAGTAGATGAGTCTAAGGCTCGTAGTTGAAAAGTAAACGTATCATCATTCTTATGTCGTATTGTTATGTCAGTTAACTTTAAATAAAATAAATATTATACATACAAGTGTTAAACCGGCTGCATGGGGAATTGCATGGAACCTAAAATCGATCTAGCAACAAGTATCAGGTCAAAATAGATTTTGTTAAAATTGCTATAATAGTTAATTAAATGTAATAATAACTATAAGAAACATGTTATTTAATAGGCATAAGTATGCACAAAATTACACCTTAGACACGTAGGTACTTTATCAGCTTTGAACAGGAAACGAAGAAATGAATAATCTTTCCTTTTCTCTTGAGCCATATTAATCTTATTGTAGAAGGAACAAAAGCTTGGATACTGAAAAATTACGCCATTTATTTAGCTGTCTTAGAGGCCCATTACCAGGATCTACTTCCAGTAGCGTAATGATTTGCAGTCATCATCGTTGAATATTTTGATCAAGTAGGTACCCTACTTCTAGATTCCAATCATTCTCATTTTGAACGAAGTTTTTTTACTCGGCTTACAGTAGAGTGTACTGGCAAATCGTCACGTAAGAAAAAAGGGTGAAATGATCTTTTCCGATTTTTCTCTATGTATAATAAGGTTGTAAGTTTTTGCAGATATATTTGCAGACTCTACATATAAGTGCATTGAGTTTAGAATGAGTTTTTGTGTAGAAAATTCTATAAAATCATGGCGCAATTTAAGTATACGGTATGAAACACTTTCCTTCCATATAGGTTATACACTATATCTGCTCAAGATAAACTATTTTGTGTATATAACCAAGTCTTGGAAAGGAAGATAAGTAGATACATAAATTGCACCATTATTTTAGCGATTTTACATCTGTTGGCTATCTCACGGGCGGGTCATTAATGGGATTAACTTGCGATGCCGACGCGTGGAAGTGTGATGGCAGGAACAATTTGCATCTTAATCATTATCAGACATTCTGGCTTGGACTTGTTTATTGTCTGTCTTTTGACAAAATTGTACGGAGATAAAACAGGCAAAATTGTCGCCAGCATTCGTGTCTTAGTTACCTTTAAATGGAAGGTTAGATATTGAAAAATAATTTCTTTAATGGTCTTATAGCTAGGAGATATCCTGTGGGCGAGTCATTACTTCAATAAGACACAGACAAAACGTTTATTTGCACAAATATAGGTATAGAGTTGTTAAAAATAATTTAGATCAATCTATATTTACCATTTTTAGGTATGCAAATATTAAGTAACAAAACTAAAAAATTAAATTAAAAAAACACTTAATTACATTAAATTAAACTCTTTAAATACATTCATTTCTTTTTATTTAAATTTGATGTCTTCATATACACTACTTGGCATATAGTGTTAACAATTCATTTATTTAGTTGTTTTACTTAATCGGACTCATCGGTTCAATTGGTGCCACCCACTATTTGGTCGAGAGAGAAAAAACTCCCAGCACCTTATGTTTATTAATTTAAATTTTTGTTTAACGCGCGGAACAAGGAAAGTAAAAAAGAAAAATACCTATAACGAGAAGAAGAAGTGTTGTCTTTAAAGTAAACTTGGTCAAAGGGCACCTATTCATTACTAGAGACGTTCATTTGATTTTATTTATAACTATTATGCACTTAGTTACAGTGAAGCTTAGTCCTTAGTGAAGCCTAGTCATAAAAACCCCCGACACAATAACGACAATTTTCATTGAACATATTATTTTGTAATGTGCACGTAATGCGCTTTCATTTGAGACCCCACTCGATTATACGTATTTGGAGACATTCGGTTATTCTTTCCCACTTTCAACCCCCACAACTTTAAACGACTCAACCGATTTTCGTCAAAAATGTCTAAGAACACTCACCCGTAACTCACCTTTCATACAAAAATAAACTAAATTGAATTATAACACCCCTTCTTTTGCATCGGGGGTTAAAAATAGACATTCACCCTTGCATACTTTGCGAAGAAGCTGAAAATGAACATAAACGTATTTAACCTATTAACGCTATCTCTATGTATGTTAATCGCTTAGATGTTATCTAGGCGCTTAACTGATTAATTTATTTCAACAAGTCATTGCAGAATTTATTTCAACAAGTCATTTCAGGATTTATTTCATCAAGTCATTGCAGGATGAATTGAATTTTCTGTCGCTCGATTAGTATCGACAGCAAATTCAATTCTTTCATTTTCGCAATCCAATTTGTATTAAATTTATTTCTATATTTTTAAGAGTTAATATATATTTTTTCGAATGTTTCTGCTTCTCGATTGGTAGTGAAAATTCATTTCGTTCATGTATTTTTATTTTGAACTGGAACTTAAATGTAATGCGGCTGCAGTAACCATTTAATTATTGGTATCCTTTTACATAAACACTAAACATAAATTAATAATTTTACGTAGAATTAACAAATTAAAAAGTTTTTTAACCTGCCATTTTGGTAAGGCTGAAAGTTCGACAAATTAAGTCATAAAAGTAATTAGTTTACTTAGCGTACAGACCTATTTTTAATTTCTCAGGCACACATTTACTCGTAGGTTTTCGTGCTGGTATATGTAGTTCGGGATTCCCAACGGGGTAAATATTTGAAACCACGAATAAAAAACTCGGGCTTGAACAAACACTCGTTCGAGGGTCCTTTGTGTTGTGGTATTTTTGAACGTTTACTTGTTTTTTATGTCATTGGGCCAACAAACGGGTGTGTCGAGCTCTGAACGCGGGTTGTTGTTTAGAGACATGTATAGTTTACGAACACGTTCTGTGTGATTTTGCCCGAAGATAGACTGGCAAAAAATGATTTTTGCATGAAGTCTGCCTTTTATATCAATTTATTGTTGTGACTTGGCATAATAATTATATATTTTTTTAAGTTTTGATATCCTGCATGTATGACGGTATATACGACAAAGAGGTTAATATCTCGGCTTCTTAAATCAGATTTTCAGGCGATTCATAAACAAATTTTAATTCCACGGTATATCGTATATAATAAAGATGTTCTAGAACCTCCAAACTTACTACGCCCCCGCAATAAAATCGAACGAGATAAAGGTTCCACCTCTGATATTTAGCGTGCGAAATTAATTTTTGCGCGGAATGTATGTAACTATGCTGTTTGATTTTTTTTTGTCTGACACTACTCTGGGTACACGTGCTGAAGATCACGTAGGCCAAGTGAACGGGGCTCGTACCGCCGAGAAACTATAATTGCGGGAAAATGGGCTATACGACCTAAAGAAATGTTTAGGTACCTTTACGCACCTGCGGCTCTTGGGTCTATTCAAATTTGTCGGCTATTATTGCGGTTTGTATTGGGTGCTTTATAATGCAGCAGCATTTCGTGTGACGTCTCCTTGCATTTTCCTTATCCTATTTGCTAAGTCGTTCGATGACAAATCGGTCGCTCGCAACAAGTTGGTCGTAATACAACGTCATTGCGTACATTTGTCGCATGTCAGTGCGTATTTCGTTAGGATACCTCCATACAAACTGTGTCTCCATACAACTGTGTTTAAATTTTGTCGCGTTGGTTGTTCTATCGGTTGTGTCGTATTGCGACAGCCAAATAGGAGAGGGCCTTAATGTAATAAGTTCGCCGTTACTTTATGTCATATGTAACATTTATGTTGAGTGTCAGTGTCGGAGCTTCCAACTTGTATAGATAAGGTAAACCCGAAGAGATATATTTTTCGTTTGTGTCATTATGATGATAAATGCAACGCCAATCACTGCAACCCCCATGTAATATCAGTTCTATTCTCCAACAGGATCGATAAACCGATCTGAAATGTTCAAGATTGTAAGTGTATGCTTCGCTACTCTCGAGGTCTAAAACGATCACCTGTAATTTATCTCTTCTGCACTATTATTTAATTTATGTGTTCGTCTTTGACGCAACTAAATTCAGTAGAACGCTTACCTACGTTCTACGAGTACAATGTCGGCAAAGCTAGTCGTATTTGCGCTTCTTATTTGTTCTCATTCTTTATACTATACTCATTCTTTATCATGTTTTAAGCACGCACGGATAAGTTTGCTAAATCAGATTATTATTAAATTCAAACAAATATAAACGGCAAAAATAGTTTTACTGAATATCGATAACAACTCTGATACGCCTGATACGCTAGGCAAAGTTGTAATTAGATGTTTTTTCGTATTGTGAAGTCTGCGAACCGATAGTGACCAATTAAATAAGACTCACAAAATATTGCACAATTTTTTCCCAAGCATTATGCGCATTATGACGTCTATCAGAACATATTATATAACTACATAATAAACTGATTTAAAATGTTTATTTACGAGACACTAAAACGTAAAGTCTGGTTTGGGCAGCTATTTATAAAATGTTGGTTAAAATAATAAAACTATAACAGGTCATTATTTAAATTAATGTAAGCTTAACACGTGAAGTTAATATAAATTATATCTATATACCAAAGCCTTTGTACAAAACTACCGTTACTTCACTGAAATAAATTATTTAGAATTTATTTTTGCTAGTCGGAAGAAAATGTTCTGAAGAGTTTAAGCTCGCCTTTTGAACTACATTGTTGCTATAAAGTGTAAACAAATAAAACATTAAATTTAAATGTGACTAGTTATATAATAATATACAATGTACAGAGATCCTTAATACTTACGTGTTCAATTAAAAATGCTGTCAATTTTGAATGAAGATATTCAGTATAATAATATCATTTTACGGAGCAAATGCTCCGTAGAAATAGTAGAAATCTACTATTCAATATTTATATCTAACAACAAAGCATATTATTTTATGAAACTCTCGATAAAATTATTGCGTTTATGACATGATAAAGTTACATGAGAGCTATAAAACAACATAAAATTCTTTGTTTTTTTAATATAAATAGAGAAATCCATATCGGGATTAATCGGGAATCACCTAAGTTGCAATAATTGCATCACATTTTCTAAAGGTTTATCTTTAGAAGAAGGGGTACCTTATGAAAATGTAATGCAATTATTGCAACTTAGGCGATTCCCGATATGGATTGCTCTATTTATATTTAAAAAAAAAGAATTTTTTTATACAAAACATTTAGTTCGGGCATAATAAGCGTCGGGGCGGGGGAAACCTCCACTTTATATTGTAAAGAACTGCGTGGTAACATCACTTAGTCGTGATCGCTTGAACCACGCTCGCTACTCTGTAAATACGCTGTAGTTAACAATTACTCGAAATACTATCGTTTGTAATATTTCTTTTCTATCTCAAGATTAATTAAAATCAGTGCTTAAAAAGTGACATAAAAATTTTAATTTGACTTTAACACAGTTTTGAAACCTAACCTCATTCAAGATTCGCGCGCGTTTACACGACACCGATCTGACGTTTTGATTTTTTCACGGGTCGTTGGCATTGAGTTAGTGTCAAGTGATATCATGGACGGAGATTCCCCGGTGCAAAGGGAATAACAGATAAATTTTTAATCTGTTGTGATTAAAAGTTGTCAGCCATGTCGCTACTATGGATGAGCGCTTTTAATCTCGGATTAACGGTTGGAGCAACTTATGCAGTTGTCAAAAGGTAAGATGCCGAATATTGGAATAATAAAATGCTGTGTGCGATGCATTCATTTAATAATGGAAAATGATACTCAAATTTAATAGCATTTTTTGGGAATAAATGAATAAAAGAACTTTCTTTTTAATTTATTAAAGTGGATATAGTACGTGGTTCATAAAATAAAGTTATTTGTTTTAAATGCTACTAAACGGGTCAATCATTTTGTTGTAGTTGAATGTTTATGCTGATGTAGATTTGTGTTTTCTTAACATATATTTTTAAATTTAATTTACTTGGTTGAAAATTTTGTTACTAAAATTTAAATTATTACCTATTTATTGTGTCACTGTTTTCTCAAAGTTTCAACCAGAGTTATAATTATTTAACCTAATCTTTGTTTGTCTCAAGGATCACCTCGATACCCCTATTACCAAAATATTGTCCCTAACTCCCATCAATATCTAATGGAATTACGGTAAGTGCCACCTTTTGAAACTTTACCCCATGAATTTATGTCGAAATTTTGTAACTTTGCTAATTAATTAGTTCGAAATGGCGTACTTATAACTCTCATGTAAATTATGGCAATTTACGTCTATTCCATAATTCTGCATTCGACAGGATCATGATGCTGAAAGAAAATCAGTATAAGTATGTATAGGTAGATAGAGTCACTATACTATATCTATACGAGTACCTAAATAACTATTTTATTCCGGGCGGACTAACCTAGAAAAATGTATAGGAACGAAGTTGTTTTATAATTTGTCATATTTTTAGGTAGGGTGTTTTCATGTTTGGTAATAATACTGTCACTGTTATTGCCGTAAACTCAATATCTGATCACGATAAGGAAAGTCCCATTACAAACATGCAAAATCCATATTAGTCCACACATCCGTCAGTAAAAGACTCATAAATTCTTACATTATGTAACAATTTTTTTAAGAAAGACGATATTTTACTTTTATGTACCAGCGATTCACATTTTTACGTATGCTATGTTCTATGTATTTTGTAAATCATTAGGGTTTTCTGATCGGTCCTTGATCAGATGTAGAATTGTATGTCGGCTTACCGCTACACCTGGAGTCTTAGGTATTAAGACACCTTTGTAATTCTAGTTGCCTTTAAACAAAAGACAAGAGTGCATTGTAAACTCATATGCAAATAATTACTCCGATTCTAACTGGGTCGGGCCGTAGAGGAACATTTCTGTAACTGGCTGTATTTTACAGCTAGGGCTGATAAATGTATTGTTAAGTGAAAAATCATAGAGAAATTTCTACAGGAAATACACAATTTTTTTAATCTTTAAGATAATGTCATTTTTAATGATCTCATTTACTCACGGAGAAGCTACTCTCCACTTCGACATAACCATACGATCGACGAACCATCTTTCTTCTGTAACGTTGTCAATGTTAAACAATTTCCGTATGACGGTGAATGTTTAATATGTACGTATATGTCGAATAGCTCAGGATTCTATGTTGTATTAAACTAGAATTACAATCTAGTACAAATACAGTTACAGTACAGAACAAATACGTGAAGTGCATAGTTCCCCTGCTTGAATAAATCGCAAGCAATCGAACCGTGCTTCGGAGGGCACGTTACGCGTCAGTCCCGATTTTCGTCGATAAGATAGCAGTCTTTAAACTGTGTCGGCAACCCTATGGGCGGTTTCAAAATATCCCACACGGGTTGGCCACTAGCCCTTCCCATTTAGGGGGTGAGCCCCTTTCCCTACAGTGGGACATAAAAGAGTTGCCGCCAGGTGGACAACCCTAACTCCTTCACAACTGAATGCGAGTTAGAATAGAAACAATAGTAACCAACAGAAATACTCCATACAATATGAAACATGTCAGTAATGTTTATTGGACCATACCTACATTGAAACAATATTCTAAGAGCTTATTGTTTTGTAGTGTAATTCTCATCTATTTTGAGATGAAAGTACCTTTATAGTACAATTATTATAACGTTCATATTTTATTAGAAATAGAATAAGCACGACGTTACGCAACTTTCCTTATTAAAGTGTGTGTTAATTAAATTTTTTTACCCACATTGAATGCTAAAATAATAAGTAGGTACATTAAGTATTTAAACTTCAAAATTTAAAAGAGTTTAACTCTATCTCAGAGTTAAATTAGTAGATTTTATGATTTATTAGTAAAAACATTTTAAATCCCTCATAAAGACCAAAAATGAAACGTTTGTTCAGTATACTTTATCTGCAAATTCGATCTTCTACCTCTCTCACAATGAGAAGAACGTAGGCTTAAGCCCACCTTTGAGAACATGAAGAGAACTCGCAGGCTCCCAAGTATTCTCAAGTTCTCTCAAAGTATTCCTTTTTACAGCGTTACAGCGGGCGATTGTTTATTAAAGTTACTAAATTTGTATCTATATTTATAGTATTATGTGTGTGAGTGATAAATAAATTGGTTTCGAACATATACCGCTCAAGTAAGAGGACGAATAATTCTTAGTAGCTATAGTATTATCAGTCTTATGTACTCGTAGCTATCATATTATAGCTTTTGTAATATTCAGATTTTTTATTCATTTTAAAAGCCCAAGATAAAAACGAGCGTTAACCACAGGACTTATGTATTTCATGACGCAGACTGTTTATCGCTTGCCGTGAACTTGACATAAAGCTGGCCTCGTGCGACGCTTACGTGTCCACAATTAATGACTTGTTAAATATGCAATGTCAAGAGCGCTTCACTTTGTAAATAGTGGCAATGATTTTTTAAACTATAGATTAGTTACGTTCATAGTAATTTACGTTTTAAACTGTTCCAAGCAATCCAAAAAAATACGTCCATGGCACACATTGACAAGTTTTACTGATAAGCAAAACAAAAGATATGAAATAACAAGAAATTGAAAGCGATAGCTATAATTTTAATGGTTGCACTTCAAATGTTTCAGACGTCCCATTTGGGACGTATTTGAATCTTCACAGCGCCCGCGCTTATAACATATCTGCTTTTGTTTTATACAATATCATTGAATAGTGGGCTTGGCAATAAAATTATTGTAATTATTTGTAGTTTGTAACCCATTAATGGAATACTGCAGGTTCGGGTCTCTTCTCAGAATGAGAAGTACATAATTATGTAAGCACACCGGCCTAGTGAGGTTTTGGTGGATTCCACATGCTTTTGATAACATTACGGATAACTCTCAGAAATGCAGCTTTCCTCACGATGTTTTCTTTCTTCGCTACGGCGGGTGACATTCTGTAGCGCACATAACTTACGCACCAATTACTTTCCTAAACGTTTTAAGAACACCGGTATTCCATCTTCCCAGTTCATTTTCGTCCTCAGAAGCTTCTGAAAAAAGTGTCGGTGACACTACGAATACCAAACTCCTCCTATCCTCGAAGCGGCTGCGTCGTCGTCTTGAAGGGTTATTATCAGGATTAACTGCGCGCGGGCGTGACTGGAAACTTAATGGTGACGGCAATTTGCATCTTAACCGTTGACAAACACCATAACGCCACGTTGTTATCTCTATAGCAACAGATGCTTCGAATTTTCAGTAGATGCCTCAAATATTTAGCTTATAGGTATTTAAGGGGGGTCATTTAACAGTCGATACATACTTACTTCTTTACTTACTTCCTACGGCGCTACAACCCTTTGTGGGCCTCCTCAACGATTTTCTTCCATTTCACCCTATCTTTAACCGCCTTTTTCCACGATGTTTTCTTTCCGATCGCCCTCAGATTCTCCTCAGTCGGTACATTTTAATGCCTTTGCTGTAACCTTTAAAATAACTTCATTTTTACCTGTATTTGATTACTAAGTAGGTAAACCCTTCATTCCATCTCAGATTTTATTGAAGTTATCACAGCTAAATAATCGCAACTAATTTTGTTGTCTATTCGAAATATAATTATGTAGAGACAATAGCTCAAAATCGTTAAAAATTTGAGTCCCTGTTAAGTACCTCTGACGCTTTTATAACGCAGCTGAAATTACGTTGCTAAGCAGACCTCATTTGTGAAGTTATTAAACTGTAATCCAAAACTTTGTGTACGCTAAAGCGATTCGAAGTTGTTTGTCGGGAGTTTGGTTCAATACTTTGATAATTATCTTTTGTTTACATGTTAACAAAATCATTTTGTCAGTCGAATAGCCTCTAGGTAATAATGAAGGAAGATTTTCATTATTTCCGACAAACGCAGACAACACACACTTTATTAACCCACGTAGGAATTAAATTGTTCATCATTCAAAACTACTTATTCATTCCTTGTGTGAGAAGTAATCAAAGACTCGATGAATTTTTTTTATGCAAAACTTATACCAAAAAACTTAAAGGTACCAAAATATTTAAACGAACAGGTCTTTACGTAAAAACTTGATTCGGTAATGAAATATCCCGCAAAGTTCGTTCCTGGCTTGCTCCGATTGAATTGTAGAAAACTTGGATAGCGTTAAGTTATCCGTTTATTACAAAATAATATGAAATATTTCCTCTTACACCAGTACAGCCACTCACAGTTATTGGAAGGCTCGAATTCATAACTACTTTTAGACAGTTGCTAAACCATTCTTGATAGTTGACGAACAAACAACATACTTCCTTCAAAACTTTTATGAAACTTTTGGAATTTTAACCTCAGTAGTTTTGTATAAATAAAACTTTTGCTAAAGAAAACCTTTGCATGTTTATGGGCAATAAGTAGGGGCGTTAGGGAAAGTGGGGACCAAATTCTATACAGTATAGTTACGCGTAAATGTTGAAAATTAATGATACTAAAATTGGGTGTCAAGTTCTGCAAAAAATCCGGACTCAGTTATCAACCAATAAGTTCAAAATCATAAAAGAGAACTTTTAAGATAGAAATAGGTGAATATTTCGTGGGCGTGTGAGAAATCTAAAATCACACCTAAAGTTTACTTAAATATTCCTCACTTTGATCCCGAACCAAAATAAAATTTTCAAGGGAATAAATATCAAACGATAACAAAAGACTCCCGACCAACCTAAAACACGTACACAGGCCATGTAACTTTTAAACTCCTCATAGAGGATAACTAACTCAGAAGTAATAAACCAATAACATAATTTGAAAATATGTAAGAGTTCGAATTCACATACACTCACCCTCAGAGGGCACGTTTTTGTTGACAGATATCAGTCTTTAAACATCGTCGAAGGGTGAGTTTTAAATCATTTGACACGTTTAGCCACTAACCCTTACCTGGGTGCGAGATATCTTGATATTCCTTCCTTCCTTTCAGCTCTTCGAATCGACATGGGCCTCTCCTAATCGACGCCACTCCATCCGTTCCTAGGCCTTCTGAATCCAACGGTTTCCCGCTGTCTGCTGTAGGTCAGTCCTGCGAACGTTGTGGCCAGCTCATTGCCACTTTAATTTGTAAACTTGATATCTTTGTATTAATCCACACAGAAGTATTCGTCCTCAAGCAGGACAGGTATCCATAAATAAAAATCTGTTCCTCGATTTCTGACTTCACCAGAATTTGTAGCCGTGAAATATTTAATGTTGTGCCAATTTCTAAGAGTCTTGATCGATCCTTCATTTTAGAAAGATTTGTTGAGAGGAAAAAGTTCGCGTTTTATTCGGCGCTATATACAATTCAGTTCGAACCCCATTACGGCGGCCGTCAACAAAATGGAAGTCGATCTGCGTTGTCGATCGTACGCGTCAATCAGACCTACGTTCTACACCCCTCTCTAGGAAAATCAGTCGCGTAAGAGGAAAATACTGTTCGAATCACGTGCGTAAAAATAAAAATAAATCAAATAGTAGCTTTTGTCCTCTGCTTTGTCCTCGTGAACACGCTTCTACCTACGGTATACAAGCAAGGTGCAGAAGTATGTACCTTACATACGGAACATCTACCCTGCAGGTTGTCATAGTAAATTTTTCTTTTGTAGTAGCCTAAATCTGTTTGTATACGAATTTTAGATGGTTGAACCACAGTAGCTCGCCTGAGGAGATATCTTACCGCCAGCCACTCAACCCGTCCTAAAGCAGCATGTTCTTCATATCTAGTGTTTAGCTGGTTGCCGGAGATACTTTACTTGAGGCGTCTTAGTAATCATTAAATCTGTTTGTATATATTTATTTAGATAAAAAATACCTTATTTTTTACAGATATTTTATTAGGATACTAAAAGGCTTTTTCGAGTAGAAAACGTAACATTACGACGGTCACCAACAAATGAGGGTCGATTGAGGACTCCATCGGTCTATCACTCAGGCAGAAATCCTACAACGTTAGGAGGAAAATTATTTTTTCTGGAATTATATGTTTGCTAAGATATATTTGCTCTCTTGCCCCTATAGGTGTTTTTATACAATTGCACGTAAACTGCATCAACGAATGTGAAAGCCCTCTTGTGAATGAAAAAGTGTGCCATTAGTATGGGAAGATGTAAAACAGACGGACATAATTATGACATTCTAATAACTGACGCTTACCGAACTAATAACGTGTTCATGCTCACGGCGCTCATGTTAAGTTGTCATACTAACAGCACACTTTCGATCGTCGCGAATGCTCTACTCTGAGGACCAAGATTCACTCATTACAATTTGAAATAAGCAGAACTTGTATACCAATGTCTCTCGTATCTTGCTTTAATAATTTTGTGTGTTATGCACAAAATGTGATAATATGATATAAATATATAATTTTGCCAACTACGACATTAAAACTAATGTTATTGAAAACGTTCACTCGAGCGTTAAATTTCATTATTAAGTTTGCCAAGAATTTCAACAAGACAAAGCACTTTGCTAACAAGTAGCATTATTTGTAAGGGTCGCCGGACTTGAGGAATTGCGAAATTTGTCTTGTGAACAAAAAAACAACCAGACTAGTAGGACGGCATTTTATAGTCATCTGACGAAGATCTGACGTAAGGGGAACAATTTCAAGGATAAATGTTTGTCACCTAATCTTGCGGGATGAAAATTGCTTTGAAACGCTAAGACACTGACGACTTCAACAACTTAGTTGAAACATGTGTTACATTATGTATGTTACTCAGTATGTATGTAGGTATTCATTTCATTTTCGAATTTGCGTTCAATATTGTTGCAATTGCGCAATCTGTTTACACTGCTTGATTCAATTTCCTATCGCGGGATAACCGAATCTGTTCCATAAACAGTGGTTTTGTCCCATTTCTTGTGACTTTTAAAATATTAATGTCGGAGTTTTCCAACTTACTGTTGCCCACTGTAAATCTGTCAACACGTTGAGTAGCATCTTTACTATACACTATTATTTAGCACTATTCATTATTATGAATCAATCAATACGATTGATTAATATAGTTGTAAATGCGGAATATTACCATGAATGGACGTTGGTAATTAAAGAAAATGTTTCGAAGTACAAAAAAATCAATGATTGCGTAGGTATCTACGGCAAATTTACAACCAACACGACAAAATTTAATCACAGGGCTCTGTATAAAGCTATCGAAATAAATACGCACTGACTTTCGCAAGAATGTTCGTACATTACGGTGTCGTATCTTACTTAACTGTAACATTGTAACTCTGTAACTTTTGCGTGCGAACCAGGGTAATTCTAATTATTATAACAAGTTATAGAAATATTTAACGATAAATCTCATACATTTACAGCGTTATAAATCCCCGATATATATAATTAAACCCTTAAATGCGGGTCCGTTTGGATAATAATACCTTTATCCCAAATTTGATGCTTGCTAAATCCGTAATTCCTAATTGTCTAAAAGCTAACGGATATTCAAATGATGAATGTATAATGTTGATGATATTAGCTCTAAGCTTTAAAATAAATAAGTGTGACACTTAATAGTGCAATGATTAATATAAACCTTTATAAGTTTTGGCTTTACATTTGGCATATAATTCAACAGTGTAAGTAATTAAATAATATGGCCCTTTTGTCGAATACAGTAAGAAAACTTTATTCCTTCACAATAAAAAAAACTTGAAAAGTGAAGTGAAGCGGAAACTTCTATGTTAATTAAGGATGAATTCTCCCTTTCCGCCTGAACGCTCCTTAGTGCCATTTAAATTAAAGATAGTAATAAAAACCACAAGTTTCATCTGTCCTTGTTCTGCGACTTTGTTCAGGAAATAATAAAAGTGTTCTAATGAGAAAAAGTAGGAAAACGCGCAGTGTATATCTAATGTGGTTGAAGTGTAACGGTGGAAAGGAAATATTATACTTATTCCGAGTGTTACTGTCCTTAATCTTTTTAACATTTTCATTATCATATTTTGATATTCTAATGTTATGATATAATTATAGTAACATTCTTGATCTACATCGATGTTTATTCTCTTTCCCTATGTGAAAGTGCAAAGGAGGCAAAGTAAGGCTATATTTATTCAATGGTTTTATTCGATTATATTACCAGATGTTTACTTATGGAGTTTTGAGTAAGTACAATTGGAGTTTCAAAAAAGTCTTCCCAAAATCGATTTATTTATTTATTTCAGCAACAGCATATACAAAAATGCATTATAATATTCATAGTCTCACTCACATCTCATTTACCAAAGCTACCAATCTTATGAACTGCAAGATTTATTAAGGAAAGTCTTCGTCAGCGCGAGTTCCTCATAGCTGCGAAATAAATACAACTGACTCAACAATTTTCACACCATAAAACGCAACGCTGAAACTTCATACAGCGATAATGTTTTCCCGATATTTTTTACGACAACAGGTAACGAGAGCTAATGAAATGTACGTCGTTAATCACGGGAATGGAGAACGGTGCTATTAGCGAAATTTTTTTATAATCTTGAACATTAAATGGCCTAATGTGCTTTTTTGTGTGGTCGCCAGGTGAGGAGGAAAATTGGTCGATTTTCCACGCTTAAATGAGATTATAAGGATTGGGAAGGCAGTTCAGTCCAAATGAAAGAAAATTTGTATTTTGCTTGAGGGTGGTTGAGGTTTTTGGATAGACGTAATTAGAGATATTTTCCGTACATATATTTACGGAACCTAACATATGTACAAAGGCCCCGATGAACATTTAATTTTTCTTTTAGTCAACCATATCAGTAATAAATAATGTGTATACGAATTTCTGAAGGCATTTGCGCTTAGATTTTTAGACAGGAAGATAAAAGCACGCAAGCTTCCTTTGTGAAGTTATAGTTACGGCCGGAGTTTCACAACTTTCGCTCGGTCAGGTATAAAAAACCTTCTTTTGCGTTTAAGTCTCTTTTTTAACTATTTAGTTTTTTTATATGTTAATTTTTGGCGTCGCTTTTTTAATTTATGTTGCGAATTAATATGAATTCTTCCTCATTATTTCAAAATTCTATTCCATTTCGCTACACTTAAAATATGGTCCACCCAAATGGAAGTGTCATACCAAAAATTATAGACTTCATACCTAATATGCCGCCGTTCACCGTCCAATATATCTTGCTTAAACGCGGCTAACGACTCGTCAAGTTGTGGGGAAAACACTTTATTTAGAGCCTGGTAACCGCTTTGTATGATTTATGAACATTCATAAACCAATTTGGTTTATTTAAAACATTTAGCAATGGATTGTTTTATGAACAAAAATATAAATTATAATGATTTCGGTTTGATATGGAACCTAAACGTGAAATTGAATAAATTTTTAAAAACACAAGTTAAAAAAGCAGTTGGGTAAATTTTATTCGTAAATTATTAGAACATTTTCTTCTTGCTTATCTAAGTATGTTATATTAGATACATACATCAACAGAAGACTACGAAAGCCGTAAGATCTACAGATGTAGATATGTATATCTTGACCTACAGTTCCCGCATTAACAATATTTAATTTTCTTAATGTATGTATTCTATTGTAAATAATAATATGGATGCGGATTGCGGATCTCTTTCTGTCTGGGATTTCAGCCCAGACAGAAAGAGATCCGCAAATCCGATTGAATAAACGTAAATAACAAGATTCCACGACTAGGTAGAAACCTCTATTTGTTTCGTATGTTCATAGCTTTAACAACTCCGTTAGCCGTGGAAACTCTTTCTTTTCAGCTTTAGCATCCTACCAAGACTAAGCTCATCAAAAATAGACAATTTGAATAATTCCCATCTCATCCTTCCCACGTTTTCGTAACTCGTGTACTTTTTCCAATCGGAAAAAAAAACTTGACCCCATTTTATTCAAAAAGGGAGTAAATCCCCCTTTTATCCTGGTTGTCGATAAATTTGGAATGATAAATTCATTACGTTTATTTTTAAAAATAGAACTTTAACTATTGATTTGCGCATGGTCTTTTCTGGATAAATTATGAAAAAAGCACGTGTTTCTGCGGTTTTCAAAATACTGCCGCTGAATTTGAATTTTATTTTCCAAATTCTATTTATGGTTTCATTTTCAATGTTATTTATTGAGTTTTATTCAGCTATATATTTTGGGTGTTAAAAGTTAATTTTTGCTGCAATTTACTTCAATCTTGCGACAAACAACGGGTTAAGAAAAAGCTAACATTGAATGTTCTTTTAAAACTTACTTTAAAAGAGACAAACTACCCAGATCTGTTAAACAGTAAGACGCTAACAATGTGGCTTTGTAGAACTACAAACACGGTGCTTTAAAGTCGTCGACTCGTTTTATCTGTAGCACAATGGGCACTTGCTAAAAGACTTTTCTATAAAAGTGTACGGGAGGAAAAGCAATTTTGTTCGTTCGTGTCCTACGTTAAAACGGTAATCTCTAGCTGTTCAATCAGATATCACAATGAACTTCAGCTCTTTGTGTATTGCTAATATTAGAGATATTAGCTAGTGATTAGACTAGTATTAGAAGCATTTAACAGGCTTCATAATAATATGATAGTAGTCTAAAGCCTACTGCGGTTTTAGCAAGGTCCGGGTTCACCCAGTGGTACTCCGATGGCTTACATAGAAATTATGTGCTTTTTATAAAATTAAATTTTACCTCCTGCAACGCTGAAAGAAAAAATCGTGTAGAAGAATCGTGTGCCGAGGGATTTGTACCTGCACGCCTAAGAGGACTACTTAATATTTTCAAAGGCACATGAAGTCCACCAACACGCGTTAGGCCAGCGTGATGGACTAAGACCTACATCTTGTTATTGTCGAAGGAATCCAAATCCTATAGTGCATCACTAATGCGTCACGGACAGTCTAAGGAACTACTAGTTACCAGAGAAGCGTTGAAACATATAATCAAACTTTTTGTTGTATCAGTATAGATATAGTATCTATAAATTTGTAGCTGCAGCCTTTGTTAAGTTCAGATAATCCGACTAGGTCCTGAAGTTTGATTGAATTGTGTGCCGAGGGATTTGTACCTATTTCACGGAAAATTCGGAATATTTTGAAGAAAGCTCTTGGAAAACAGCAAGTCTAGACTTGTACAAAATATTTTCTTAAATGTTAAGGCTACCCTTTGCTTGCGGTCTTTTGTAGACATACGATATGCAACTACTTATTACTTTATTGGCAAGGGAAGATCTCCCGCCAGGCTAAGCATGAGGCTTGGATAGCGGCCGTGCTCGGGAGTTTGCCTACATATATGCCAGAATTGTAAAAAAACTTTGATAGCGTGATTCAGGATGGCGCTATCTCTTGACGGGTGATTGAGGACGCCATACAATCACTCTCACTACTCACTTATTAATATGATGATCATCTTAAAAATACACTGATTTTCAACTCCCCTACGAACATGCAAAAATTTTATTATTATAGATACGGCCAAATAAATGAGGTGGCATCCCCGGAAGATCAACAATGATGATCTAAAGACTTTTCCGCAAAATACACTACTTTTTGTATTATGTACTATCCCTGCTCATATTCACCCTCATCCTATATTAAAATAGCTCTCAATGACCTACTTTGCTGTAAGGAGAACACTGTAACTGATATCGCCAGATATTATCAGCATCCTATTAAATACAGCTTACAGCTAAGTTCAGCGTAAGCACGGGCGTATGGTAAGGCTGGGTAAGGTATAATTCAGTCTTTGATAAAACATGATTACGTATCCACACTGGTCTTGGTCTTTTTAGGTTGGAAAAGAATAATTTTTGTTCGTTGCATAGGTATGTAATTGCAGAATAATTTTCACTTTTCTAAGGAATCGTATTTGTAAATAAAGTTTAGATCATCTCTACACTGATTTAAATATTATGTAATAACTTTTAGATGGATTGCATTACCGCGCATAAAGGAGTTCTTGGTATTAAGTATATTTATGAAGAAGAAGAAACATTAATAACAGGTAAAGGCCAAGGCTCTTCCACAACCCTCCACAAATATTTTATGTACGCCTCATGTAGGCCGACCTGAAAGATCGGTTCATTTCCGTTGTGAATATTACTATGATGATAGTATACATAGTGTTTAATAGAAAATAACACGATATAATTATTATTGAGTTATAATTACTTTTTATAGAACAGAACCAAACACGTGGATGTGTGTGCAACCCGTATATTTACACTATTTTACATAATATATGTTAGTTTCTAAATATCCGGTAATTTCATTCGGAATTTTAGTTATGGAACTCGTAAAATCGGTTTCAAGGTACTGAATGGAAATTTCTTAGTAGAAATATCCGTAATCTGCACTTACCTAAAATTTTGGAGATTTCAAGAGAACATAATTTTCTTGTTATATTGGATCGTGATTGAAAATAACTTTGCGTTATTAGTGCCTATAAATTATTAGCTTTTAGGTGTATCTTGTGTATGTGAAAATAAAGTTTTATTTACACAGTGCTACTAAATGAAATGTTTTGTCGACATTTACGGTCATATCATTCAGTTTTGTACCGTATTTTCAGTTGTGGCTCATAAAATCGGTTTCGAGGTACCGAATGCGAACCTATCGGTGGATATATAACGTGCATCGGGAAACTCAGTCCCGCCGCGGCCGTCGCGAGCGGCGGGTCCCGCTCTACGTCATTACAACCGGGAAAAGTTACCCGCACGCGACCTCTTACAGGATTCTGAGCGCCTAGTACATCGTATCGCACTTTCAGCATTTAAATTATTTTGTTTTAAACATTACAAGTCTTATATATACTATTTTCTTGGTGGTAAATAATAATTTCTATGTTGATCAACAATATGCCTAAATAACAGAAACTCAATAGTTATTTTAATGAAACAGAGGTATAAATTTTTTGGCCACATAAATTGGAATAGTTCCCTGCACGTGACCTAACAGGTTTCTCAGCCTAATAATACCTTGTATTACAGTTTCAGTGTTTGAAAACAAACCCATGCAAGATTTGGCAATGAAAGACTCTTCTTCTTTTATGTTACCCTATCAGATGCTTCATTAAACTTTAATACTTTGTAGCTAGATTGTTTGTATTTAAATTTGCTTATTTCAATTCATTTGACTTGTGAATACGGAATTGAAAAGCGCTATGCCAAATGGTATGCAAGCATCGTTTGGTTGTACAAATAACAACGATGGTCCAACACGCCACTGCCTGAAACAATATTTGCTGAACATTACCATATTCCATAGTCTCTTACCATAGGTAAAGGTGAATCTTGAAGAGAATGTCAATGTTATTGTTTTACATAGGGTTTGTGAATAGGACACCTTTTTATCCTGTTGGAATCACAAAATGTTGTTTAAGTAATCTAATAGGAACAATTATGGTCCTTTAGTCGAGTAGATTGCGTTTGTAATATGAACATCGAAGTATAATTTTATCCAAATGACATCCTATATTTTGTATATGAGTTCCTTAAATTAATTTGTATGAAAATGTCCAATTCATTCTAACTTAAGAGGGCACCGAGCTTTTTATATGAAATTTGTGTTCGTTTGATGTCTTGCTGTGTCCTTATTACGAAAGCTATAGCTATGCATTTACTAGGTAAGAAACTTCAGGATGTACTCTATACATCATATGTTTCAGAAACATGATTACTTGTAGTTTCCCCGATAGAAAAAAAATCCAAAGTAAGGTCTTAAAAGTTAAATAAAAGCATAGTATGGCGTAAATACTTCACGGAAGGTTATCAGTTTTTGAATAATAACAAAACGATATGTTTTCTACAACGTATACGTTGTACATTTTCAAAATGTTTACTTGTTTGATAATAAGAAGGAAATATCTAAAATATCGCGCGTTCCGCCCATTCTACGCAGAGCTACCGCGCTCCCCCCGAACTAGATAAAATCTGCTTTTAATACATTTTCCGATCAATCGTTCGCTCTGCTGAAACGATTTCAATTTGTGTGTGTTCCCACATGTTTACACAGACAGAATGTTGCATTAAACATGAGAAAATTAAAGTGACTCTAGCACTGTTAGAGAAGGACCACTAGAAACCAGTTGAAAATCATCTACACATAAACAAAGATAGAAATATTATTCTGATAACTATAGCTGTAGGTGTGCAAATAAAAAATACGAAGGTAACATAAGTAGCTTTAGTTTATTAAATAAACCTACTACCAGAAGTTGTCTAAATTTTATTTTGAATTATTTAGAATAGTTAAAAGGCAAAGATCATCTACATTTTTCATCTGCGCGCAATTTTGACTCGACAAAAACGAAATTCACTCGCCGTATGAGTGTAATAATGCGAATAAAATGACCGACGTTAACGGACGGTCGAGGGCCCGCGTTTCTTACTTTCGACCCAAGAAAATAAATAACCAAGACCTTTCCTTATTTGTGTAGCGATTTGAACTCTTCAGGTAATGGATGACTTTTGAAACAGACCCGATTTTCAGCAGATGAGAACTTCAGTCTTGTTTGCGTCTCATTAATCATAAGATAACATAACGGTAACGATTGTTTATTTTCACTTAAACTTTTGTGAGTTTTTTGTTATTTAAAATTATATTCGGGTCAGCCCGAACAGTTTTGAGGTCTTTAGTTCCTCCGATCGGTGATCCGAAATACAGTGTGGACGATACCTATAATTTTCGTGAAGGAAACGTACCTATAATATCGTTGTTAATTTTACCTTGTGTCCTAATTGCCATATCGCACAGAAAATTTTCTTTACGACAACGTAATTGCATACATTTCGCTGCATGTCAGTGTCATGTTCAATAAGGATAGCTCAATACATAGTCCTGTGTTTAAATTTTGTCGGGTTGATTGCTAGGTTGATTATGTCAGCCTTTTAGGACAAGGCCTAATGAGGAACAAATTCATACACGAGTATATAAAAAATATGATCGTCTCTTTCGCGAATGTAATTTTACAAGTGATTCGACGAAAATCGTCGCAAAAACGACCGACATTAACGTCAAGGATTCAGCCAGAGCTTTTATATTCCCTCTGATTTATTCGACGACCCTTCAATTTGAGAACTGATTTATATCTACAGGTGTCTGCGAGACGAGACATTCAATAATATAATTGGAAAATGAAAGATTGCGTCGAAAACTAAGTTTGTTTTGCGATTGGATTTGACGATTAAAGATTTATTTTTATTTTAGCGCTTGAGATACTATGATAGATAATTGAACTGCCAAAATGCAATATCTTTTGAAATTTTGTAAAATGAACAAGATTATGACCTCATAATTTCGTTTAATAGTTTTTTCTAGGTTTTAAACAGATCGTGATAAAATTTACATCTCTCGAATTACCTAAATTTAAATCTGCAGTATGCTAACGAGGTAACCTAAATTACTTTACCTATATTAATTACCTTACTTAAATTACCTTACTGAATTAACCTCACATAATCCGAGTATGCTACCAAATTCTTAGCCACTGGTTCACCGCTTCTGGTGTTTGCACCGAACTATAAATATATAGAGCAATAGGCCTATCTAAAACTTAATTGAACATAATAATATACTAAACCAAAGAGAAGAATATATTTGAAGAGATATATTATAGAAGTTATTTGTCGTGAATAAGGATAAAATTTAAGACGTGTAGTAGGCGTGCAGCCGTGTAATAATGCGAACTAATGCATCATTACATTAGTTACAGGAAGAGTCGGCGGTGTCAAGGTCTCTTGAATTGTGTCTCCTTTGTGACGGGTTCAAGTAACTATGAATCTCAATGCTTACTTTGAACCACAGCATAAAAATCTTTCCCACCGATCCTTATACAATACTACACATTGCCCGTGTCTTCGTCCGCGTGGATTTTAGAACTTAGTCCAGAGATGGATAAATAGTATCCTATATGTGTGTTCCAGGTCATAAACTACCTACATACCAAATTACATCCAATTCTGTTCAACCGTTATTGCGTGAAAGAGTCACTACAAACTTTTCCATTTATAATAGGTAAAAATTGTTAAGAGCGGTGATAGCCCAGTGGCTTAGAATTCGACCTCGAATCGAGGTCGAATATCTAAACGTTGTGGGACCACTTTGCTGAATTCTCAGGACTACTCCGAACGCATACAATTTAGATGTGCCCTGTGGATTTGCCTATGAATAGCGTTTAGATAGCGTGAATAACGTACAAAATAAATGTTAGGCAATACTGTTATAATAACATAGATTAGGTACTCTATTATGTAATACATGGCACGCTGAAACCCTTTAATGGCCCACTGTTGGGCAGGGGTCTCTCCCCACAACAGGGGGATGCCTGGAGCGTATTCCAACACGCTACCCCACGCTACCCCGTGGCGAAGAAACGGGTTAATCGCCTACTTGTGTAGGATGTTTTTAAACCGCCTTCGACAAAGTTTAACGACTACTATCTTATCGATTACAACCGGGGTGTAAAGTCGTCGTGCCCTCCAAAGCATGGAAGCGCGCATTAAATTCATCTGAATTCACCTGGGTGTTTGTTTAAAATTGTAAAATGTATATTAGAAAAGCTAAGTTTGAATATAGATGAATTCTAATTTTCCTTTTCTATACCTCTAGAACTAGACTCTGGAATATGGGTTTCGAAATTCTGCATTGGTTTAAAATTTCATAGCGCTGTCTGGCTTATAATTTATTCAATGTAAATTCAATATATCGGCACGTACTTCTGAAGTCTTTCAGCGATTTCTTTATAAGAAGGAGTTAAATTTATTCGAAGGAATTTGTTCCCAGATTCTCGAGATATACTGCAGACTCCAATAAACGACAAATATTCTTATATTGAAGATACTCGTACTTCTTAAGATAATAAAGGCCTTCGGGCGATATTAAATGTTTTGTTTTTGATAATACGTTATAGTTTTTGCGGAATTAGGGTTAATTGATTTTATTTAAGGGCGCTCTCCGACCACGTGACGGTGATGACCTGAAGTTGATGCTTTCTAAAGGGCCAGGACCGGCTGGAATGGCGACGATTACTATGTGGTGAAATCCATGTTTTATAGTGACTGTAAATTTTTCTTTGTGTTTTCTGTGATGAGGTCTCTTATTCCTTGGGACTTTTCTCATAGTATTTATTTTTAATTTAATATTATTATCGTTGTAGCATGGGAACAAATCAAATCACTTCAAATTGTTTACATTTAAACGATTCACACGCGAATTGACGCAAATATCGGTATGGAATCGTAAGGTACCGCATTTTTATCATTATTATCATATTTATATCATTCGCTATGTAAATAGTGATAAGTTACTCTGTCCGTTTGTCGCACGCAATTATCGCCCTTAATGGGGTAGGAATATAGAGACGGTTGTTTCATAATTGCAAAAATATGTTTCTCGTTCCTCAATAGATACAGTTCTCTGCGGCATCTGTACTGATTATAACGTCTGAACAAAGTGTAATAGACATCCAATAATAACATTTTTCTTATGGTTGTGTGTTACGCATATTCAAGTTTTCTCCTTCACAAAATATTACTAATCCTGAATTAGCAAAAAAAGAAGTCCTTTCTTTTGCACTTTTAGAATTTCAGACTACAGTGTAGTAGCACTTCTGATGTTGTGTAAATCACTTTTGTGTGTTATAAGTGAAAGAGTTTTGTATTCCTAACTTTAGCATTACCTCATCATTCAATAATTGGAAATCGGAATACGTTTTGAAAGTACATTGTGTGATAATCAAATGTACGTTTTCTTATTCTTAAGTAGTTAAGATACTTATAATTTCCTAACACTAGTGTACAGCTATAGTCTATATTGCATAATTTCGCTATTAAATTTTATTACTGATGCAAATATTGTTAGTGGCTATATTTACTAGCAGTTCGTAGTGTACGAGTATCTTTAGCTCTCTTTGATTTTCTATCTAATTTCCAAATTATTTTCCTAAAACCTCAATATATTGATGGCTTCATTTTTATTTAAGAACCAGTCTTCCTTAAAATGAGGAAAAGTGTATTGAGATGTATGTGAGCCCTGCATGTGTTTTAAGTGTGTATTGCTAAGTGTCAAAGTGCAACTATGGATATACTGAGGGTAGCCTTGGTACCGCTGAGTCTCACCATTGGTCTCACATATCTGAACGTTAAAAAGTGAGTAATTAGTGAAAAAATAGAGCTTCAAGTATTAATTATAAAATTAAATGATAAATTAACTTTCACTTAAACTTTATTTACGTAACCATGTAAATTTAGAATTAATCATCAAAAAAAAATTCTATTTAGGTACAGCTGTAAACCTGTTCTAGTAAAAAAAAATGTTACTAAAATAAAGCCTTTCATTGATTTTAATTGCTCATTATTTAGAAATATAAATTTTGATTTTAATGTACCTACGTATGTTAAAAATTGTTTTCCCATATATGAAACTACATTGGATGAGCTAATTCAAGGTCTGAGGTCATATAAGAAGAAGAAGAAGGCGTCGTTGTCTGAGGCCCAAATCCCTCTCAATGTGGGCGGAAGCTGGAGAAGCATGCAGCAATTCCAGAATTTTTACCTGCTGTTACGGTGAAGGAAAACATCGTGAGGAAACCTGCATGCCTGAGAGTTCAAAAAAAAATCTTCTCAAAGGCATGTGAAGTCCACCAACCCGCATTAGGCCAGCGTGGTGGACTAAGGCCTACATCCCTCTCATTGTGAGAGAAGACCCGACCCTGTAGTGGGTCATTAATGGGTTACAAACAATACTTACGCTTTATCATTTGTCAACAGGAACGCTTACAGTAGAAGAGGTGTACAAGGACAGAGACCAGTTCGCGGGTCTGGTCCGCGAGGTGGCGGCGCCAGACGTCGGCCGGATGGGCATCGAGATCCTGTCGTTCACGATCAAGGACGTGTACGATGACGTCCAGTACCTCGCCAGCTTGGGCAAGGCGCAGACGGCGGTCGTGAAGCGAGACGCGGATATTGGAGTCGCGCAGGCGAACAGGGACGCTGGCATCAGAGTAAGTTACATCTGTCGATTACATAAGGCAGTCAGCAGAACATTTTCGACAAAATTGATTTTAAATTCTGTCTTTCACGGTCAAGAACTGAGCTTGGGAAGGGAGAAGCAGATATAGGAGTCGCACAAGAGTATGATAGTTTAGACGGATCAACGATGGATGAAATTACGTTCAGTTCTTCGCCAGCTTAGGAAGAGAGAATCAGACTTAGGAGTCGCGCAGATGAAAAGAGTCGATCGCATCAGCGTGACTTCGTTTTCTTCAGCAGTAAGCAGAAAGAATGCCAAAGTTTCCCTATTAAAAAATAATAATTTCTATACATTCTAAATATAAATTTAGGCATTACTGCAAACAAATTTATCGGAATCGTTGGCTTAAGTATTCTTAATCCTATTTTCTTTAATGGCAATAAGTCTCATTTATCTTTCATCCGACGTTGTTTTATTAGAACCCGTTCGTTGTTTCGACTCTATTCATCAATCTGACGCGTGGCTATTTGAAACTAAGCCCTTCGAGGGTTAACTGAAACTAAGACTTAAGATTCATTAAGGGTGGTCTTCTAGATTAACTGCTAGATTAGCGATAAATTAAAAAGGATTTCAAGAGTGTTTTAATGGGTGCTTGATGTAATTAAATGTCCTCTAAAATTGTATCCAGGTATCCAGTTACTGGCAAAATACAATGAATTTTATATAGTTTAATGTATTAAATTAAATATTTAATTTCAATACTTATGACCACAAAGCATTTAGGTGTAGGGCAAGAGGGACCTATTGCTCAACATACATGCTCCGATTTACAAGATGTATGCAACGGTCACTTCGATGACATTGGGCTCAATTTAAGGGTCAACAGAGGAAGTGTGCTCTACATACATTCAAATGGCAATAATTAGTTCAATCACGATAACTCGTTCATCGGTTACGATGCCATAGATGTAATGGTTATGGGCTATTAAATGATTCATAGGTTTTTCAAAGGTTAATTTTAATGGATGTAATAAAAATTAACCGTTTTTAGTGGTAGAGCCTACGCACTTTGTTGTGGTCTAGAATCTCGCCCGGGGAGGTAACTTAATGACAACCTCTTAACCCGCCATAGCAGCAGTTTTTCATTTCGGTTTGTGAGGTGTGGTGGACTTGGTTTAATACTCAAAGGGTGGACATCATTTGAAAACAAAAATCGTAGTCATATCCTCACGGATGAAATTCCTTATTGGTTGGCACGTCCAACCGTGTTTTAGTTTAGTTTGCTACTCATTTACGACAAAATATGTAAACTGAAACTTTTTAATAAAACGCTAAATTTGTGAAATGAGAAATGACTCATATTTTAAAGAACAAGTAGGTACTACAACACGCAGAGTAAGCAAATTAAAATGCTATGGTAGCCACAATTCCAGTACCTATTCTTGTACAAATTTAGGCTTACATATATATAGTTTAAATAACAAGTAAAACTCTGTTATATTATAATGAATAGTGCGTCAAAGGTCGCAAACTGCGTCACTGGCTTCCCGCCTTGACCCACTTCGATGCAACAGGACCTCATGATCGATTCTGGAAACCTAGCTCAAAGTTGCGAAACTGAAATAACTCTACGAACACACAAGTTTACCTACAATTGTTATAAAGCGTCGTAAACAACTTTGTAATGGTATATGAACAATGTTAGTTCCCGACTCCCGACGTATATAAGGTAAGGAAACGTTTTGCGTAAACGGGTGTTTTACCAATAAAGATAATTTGTTTCTTTACTGTCTGTGAATATTTGTTTTGAGAAACTTGCGGTATGAAAAGGTTATTATACTTATAAAAACTAAGAATTTATTTTTCATTGGGTGTGAAATTATAATAAAATTGTTAAATTATTATCATTTAGTAATTTGTCAAAATGGTAACTAGTATTGGTAAATTTTTTTTAATAAATGGAGCAAGCAAACAGACAGTCGGGCCACCTGATGGTAAGTGGTCACCGTCGCACTGACACGTGCAACACCAGGGGGGTCGCCAGTACATATTTTAAACTTTGTATTTGACTAAATACTGGTTTCAATAACACACCGTCAGATCGATAGCGTTACTACAGTTTGGTTGCTTGGTTGCCAAGATATAGTTATTAATTACTATTTTGAAATCATGGACGTTTCCTGATAACTTCTAAAACAGCGCTACTCTTTATTTTGATACTGAGTTATCTCTTTTGTTCACGTCACATAGGATTCTCTTTGTTGTAATATTCTGCGCATGGCATTGAATATTTTTATAACCAAACTATAGTAGGTCTATCTATACTGCATTTTAACAAAACTGACCGTAAGTTAAACGCAACAGTATCACGTAATCAATTCAGGAAAGCTAGCTCAAAGTTTGTAGCTACTGAAATTACACTACAGGTACACAAACTCACACAAACTGTTGCCCAGATTCTGCTTACAACTTTGCACCAGAACGGGAACAATGTTTGCTCCTGACATGAACAAAGTAAGGAAACCGCTTTCGGCCAGACGTGTGTTAGGAAGACTGAAGTTAAATTTATATCTACTGTAAGCTTTTCCGTTCTATGTTTTACTGTAAATTACTGTACTGTACTGTAAATTATTAATTTTACAAAGTCGTTTATTATTTTTAAAAGGGCTGTTTAAAATATCGAGCCGAGATCGTATCGAGATCTATTGTTTTTTGTAATTGTAATTTATGGACTATGTCTGAATTAAATAAATAAATGAAAAAAAATTTAAAAATAGCAAAAAATAATAAATAAACTTTACAATTTGAAAAATTTTCTCGATCTTACTTTCTAATTCGAAGATTATTTACATCTTATGGTGTCCCTAAATCACTTTGGCCTCTATTTATTTTTGTAAAGTTGATACCAAATTTGCTCTAGTCACTCCGTCTGGTATTTATATAAAAGTCTTTGGTTATGCTGTGGAAAGAGGTTAAAGGTAGTTCTGTAACTTCTGTCTTTGTTCCAGGAAGCAGAATGCGAGAAGACCGCGATGGACGTGAAGTACTCGATGGACACCAGGATAGAGGACAACACGAGGATGTACAAGCTGCAGAAGGCTCAGTTCGACCAGGAAGTCAACACTGCGGTGAGTCTGCTTTTAAATGCTTTCTGACGTCTGCTTTCCTATTGCACCCTATGTCAGTACCCATTAATGACCCACTACAGGGTCGGGTCTCCTTTTACAATGAGAAGGATGTAGGCCTTAGTCCACCACGCGGGCCTACTAGTGGTTGGTGGACTTCACATGCCTTTGAGAACCTTTTTTTTTTAGTGTGAACTCTCAGGCATGCAGGTTTCCTCACGATGTTTTCCTTCACCGTAACAGCAGGTGATATTTAATTTCATAAATCGCACATAACTTTTATTACAAAGTCATTGGTGCGTGCCACTGGGATTCGAACCCGGACCCCTCGATTCGAGGTCGAATTCTAAGCCACTGGGCTATCACCGCTGCTATTGCACCCTATAGTATCGTATAGTATAGATTGCACCCTATAGTAGTCCTATTTTATACACCACATCACAACGTAGGTGCAGGAAATTCATTACCTTTTGCGTCTTTGACAAAGGCAGATCTGCCCGAGGTGATCTTGCCTGCGGAGCGGTGTTGCATCGATTCCGTCATATCGAAGTTCACTGTATGAGAAAACTTCTCTAGCGTGATTCAGGATACCCGTGGTGTTGAGTAGCGGAAGGTGCAACACACTAAATACGACCTCAGATAGAACTTTTTTCGAGGTGGAACATGAGTGTCCATGAATTACACCATCTGACCATTTAAATACGGCATGGGTCATAAATGTGAGCGATACTGAATTATAGATAACTTACCCGTTAACCCGTTTACCCTAGCTCGATACGACATAACTTCTCAGCAGCTTCACTCAATGAGATTCATCTCTGGCCCAAGTTCTAAAATCTACGTGCACGACACCACGGGTAAAGTCTAGTAGGTAGTGATTTATGAGCGGCATCTCTGGAACCTAACGTTAATACGCGATACCTTTTCTTCGATCTATTCCATTTCGGACACATAATCCCTCCTTTATCTTTAGGAATTCTATGACTATTGTTCCTATGTACGCGACGTATTCCAAGTATCTATACCAGGCCTGGTAATAATAGACATTCCATTGTAGGTTGTATAGACGCGTACACAACGAAGGGTCTATAGAACTCCGAACTTCCGAAGTCTTTAGGAAACCGTTGTACCTAGCGATTGTCTGTCTCTATTAAGGTTAAAGGGTTTAGGGAGCAAACTTCTGGACAATAGGCTTTGCAGAGATTTGTACGGTCTCATTAGCCTCCGCTATCCTCGTATAAAGCTGGGATTTGAAACGTATCCTAAAGGCTAAAAGGCCTGTTTTATTATATAAATGGATGTATATCCAGATAAAGATAGAGCAATGTTGAGATGGTTTGTTTTCTTCATGAATATGTATCATTTTCGAACTTATGAAACAATTATTCGGAGGAGAACATTTTGCAGAGCACTGCTCAAATACGATCTATATGTTTTTACCTACTACTGGGGAGGGTATCCTCTCATAATGAGAAGGATGTAGGCCTTAGTCCACCACGCTGGCCTAATGCGGGGTGGTAGACTTCACACGCCTTTGAGTACATTATGAAGAACTCTCAGACATGCAGGTTTCCTCACGGTGTTTTCCTACACCGCTACAGCAGTAGATATTTTGATAAAGCGCACATAATTTTTAAGAATGTCAGTGGTGTGTGCCACTAGGATTCGAACCCGGACCCCTCGAGTAAGAGGCCGGATTCTTAGCTACTAAGCTATCATAACCTTAAGTTGTAATATTAGTTTATATAATAAAATATTATATCATTCCCACTCTCTTAGATTAGCGCAACATTATATTGTCATAATAATTATGATCCATCACAGCCGACGCTGAAGCTTTTTATTACAGTGTAAGGCAATGACAGCCCTCGTTTCTATTTCACACCCTGACAGAATTACTATTTAATTTTATTTAGGGACACGAAGCGTGAAAATGTAGTAGCTAGTAGGGAACTTATGAAAAATATTTTGCGATCTCAGTTTCTCTGCGTTTGTAACAATTTTAATTAATATTTGCAGAAAGCCGAGGCCGCTCTCGCGTACGAGTTGCAGGCGGCGAAAATAAAGCAGAAAATACGAAACGAAGAGATACAGATCGAGGTTGTGGAGCGTCGCAAACAGATCGAGGTACGCCGCAAATTGCACCGTTGTGCTCATATTGGAATTGTTGATTGGATACTTTTTTTATATTTTATTTGATGCCGTACTTTAATCTTGCGTTTTTTATGATGATCTATGATGTTAAAATTTACAACGGATGGTGAGATGACGTTGCCGAAATAATAGTAACGCAATTTTAGATTCTCTCAGATTCTCAGATTTTAACCCTGTTTGAGATTGAAAGTGATATAATGACCACTTAATCTCTGGTGACCTGCAAGAGCACGAGGAAAACATTCCTATTACAATGTAAGGACGGATTCGGGATTCGGCTATATAATAATATGCTTCATAAGGTGAATTCTCTGATTATTTTGATTTATTTAAGCTCTATTGAAAAGCTTGAACGCTAGGTAACAAAGGGCGGACTTAATCTCTTGTGGCATTTTCTCCAAGTCAATCCAAGTTAACCTTCATATATCATATTTTATATTTTTTATTCAATAACTGGGGGGTTACTACAAACTCCTAAAATCATCATAAAGCAATGATGTTTCATTTTAATTTAAAACAAAACAAAATTGCTTTATGATGGTTTTAGGAGTTTGTAGTAACCGCCAGGTCCAAACGGTCAACGCAACATCGGCAACCAGTCATGTTTCATGAACAGCAATGATCATTGCTTTAATATGATAGTTAATAGGAGTTAGTAGTAACCCTGATCCCTCACAGGTACAACAACAAGAGATCCTGCGCAGAGAGGAAGAGCTGATGGCGACGGTCCGCTTGCCGGCCGAGGCGGAGGCCTACCGCGTGCAGGTCATCGCCGAGGGCAAACGGTAACTCATAAAGAACATTTCCATAATAATATATTCTGGGTATAAGTATAATTTCAAAATTTATAATTTTTATAGGTTTAAAAAATTTGGGCTACTTCTGAGTAGCCGCAGCCTGCAGCGTGGCCGTCGCGCTGCTACGATACTACGATGCGTGATTTACTTCCGGCTGTTGGACACGGGTCCCTTCCCTCGACAGGAGGAGGCCTGGAGGATCCACCTCCTCCACCACGCTGCTTCAATGCGGGTTTATGGAGAAACAGGCCGTGTCTGATAATTTCAAACCGCTCATAGGACCTCCGACAAGGTTTAATGATTGTTATCTTTCCAACCGGGGCCGAAGGTTAACGTGCCCTTCGAAGCACTGATGCGGGCTGTATGCATGTACGCGGGATGTAATTCGCCACTAGCTATTCACTATTCACCCACCCAGGTACTACCCGCGCCCGATATCACAATAACTGAACGTGTGTTAAATTGGTTCGCAGCACCCAAACAGTGGAGGCGGCGAAGGCGGACGCGGAGCGCATCAAGGTGCTGGGCCTGGCCGAGGCGACGGCCATCGGCGACGTGGGCAAGGCGGACGCCGAGCGCATGCTGGCCAAGGCGAAGGTCTACAAGCAGTACGGCGACGCGGCCATCATGGCGCTCGTGCTGGAGGCGCTGCCCAAGGTACGTATATAGCAAACACCAACGTACATGGAATTGTTAATCGCCAGGTGTCCCATGTACGTCCCAAGGAAGTGTAGAAGCTAGATGGCATACAGTATACAGGGTTACCCGTAAAACATGAGCAACCTCGCAGCACTAGGTAGCTAACACCATAAGCAACAACTTTTGTTTTATGAGTTCTGGCGGGCGAATAATGGCGGGCGGGTCAAAGGCGGTATAGTTTTTTTACGTAATCTTTGCGATGCGCGTAGAGTTAGAAACATTCAAACGGGAAATTAAATTAATAAATATTTTTGTATGAAATTAAAAATTAACAAATTACCAAAAGTCGAAGTACACAAGTTGTTGCACACAAGTTGCACAAGTCTGACTGATCTGATGCTGGCCCCAGAATGACTGCACACGTCATTGGGTTATCTCAATTGTGTGACCAGTAGGGCCAGTGGAACCAATGGGACAGTCGGACCAGTGAGACGGTGAAATTAGTGGAACAATTTGTCGCCCGTTTGACGACCTACGACGTTTGGGACAAGGGTTTATTGTTCCAATAAGTTCGCAACTCGCACAAACGTATGACTTCACACTGATAGATCTGTTGTAGAGAGATATATAGAAGTTGATCTAAATAATGTATTTGCTTGTGTGTTCAGATCGCGGCAGAAGTGTCAGCGCCCCTGGCGAAGACGGACGAGATAGTGCTGGTGGGGGACGGCGCGGGCGGCGCGGGCGAGCTGGCGCGGCTGGCCGCCACCGTGCCGCCCGCCGTGCGCACGCTCACCGGCCTCGACCTCACCGCCGTGCTCAAGCGGCTGCACCCAGGTACATGCCGTAACACACGCTGTAGTAGTGTCGCCTAGTGTGAGTGCCACTGACCTCACCGCCGTGCTCAAGCGGCTGCACCCAGGTACATGCCGTAACACACGCTATACGAGTGTCGCCTAGTGTGAGTGCCACTGACCTCACCGCCGTGCTCAAGCGGCTGCACCCAGGTACATGCTGTAACACACGCTATACGAGTGTCGCCTAGTGTGAGTGCCACTGTCCTCACCGCCGTGCTCAAGCGGCTGCACCCAGGTACACGCCGTAACACACGCTATACGAGTGTCGCCTAGTGTGAGTGCCACTGACCTCACCGCCGTGCTCAAGCGGCTGCACCCAGGTACATGCCGTAACACACGCTATACGAGTGTCGCCTAGTGTGAGTGCCACTGACCTCACCGCCGTGCTCAAGCGGCTGCACCCAGGTACATGCCGTAACACACGCTATACGAGTGTCGCCTAGTGTGAGTGCCACTGACCTCACCGCCGTGCTCAAGCGGCTGCACCCAGGTACATGCCGTAACACACGCTATACGAGTGTCGCCTAGTGTGAGTGCCACTGACCTCACCGCCGTGCTCAAGCGGCTGCACCCAGGTACATGCCGTAACACACGCTATACGAGTGTCGCCTAGTGTGAGTGCCACTGACCTCACCGCCGTGCTCAAGCGGCTGCACCCAGGTACACGCCGTAACACACGCTATACGAGTGTCGCCTAGTGTGAGTGCCACTGACCTCACCGCCGTGCTCAAGCGGCTGCACCCAGGTACATGCCGTAACACACGCTATACGAGTGTCGCCTAGTGTGAGTGCCACTGACCTCACCGCCGTGCTCAAGCGGCTGCACCCAGGTACATGCCGTAACACACGCTATACGAGTGTCGCCTAGTGTGAGTGCCACCGACCTCACCGCCGTGCTCAAGCGGCTGCACCCAGGTACATGCCGTAACACACGCTATACGAGTGTCGCCTTGTGTGAGTGCCACTGACCTCAGCGCCGTGCTCAAGCGGCTGCACCCAGGTACATGCCGTAACACACGCTATAGGAGTGTCGCCTAG
This sequence comes from Erynnis tages, assembly GCA_905147235.1. Taxonomy (NCBI): domain Eukaryota; kingdom Metazoa; phylum Arthropoda; class Insecta; order Lepidoptera; family Hesperiidae; genus Erynnis; species Erynnis tages. The sequence continues at coordinate 5,707,218 of LR990092.1, forward strand.
TGTGAGTGCCACTGACCTCACCGCCGTGCTCAAGCGGCTGCACCCAGATACATGCCGTAACACACGCTATACGAGTGTCGCCTAGTGTGAGTGCCACTGACCTCACCGCCGTGCTCAAGCGGCTGCACCCAGGTACATACCGTAACAAACGCTATACGAGTGTCGCCTAGTGTGAGTGCCACCGACCTCACCGCCGTGCTCAAGCGGCTGCACCCAGGTACACACCGTAACAAACGCTATACGAGTGTCGCTCCAGTGTGAGTGCCACTGAACTTATGTCCGTACGACGCGACTGCATTAAGGTCACGTTGACTTGTAGTTAACAAAATGTCGCCTTATTAGTGTGTTTGCCACGAGTGAGCTGTCAGACTAAGAGAATGCTACTTTGCACGTAATGATAAGCATAATTTAAATTTCAAACCTATGAGAATCAAGACCAACCCAAAAAACATAACTTTGACGAGTCCTAGGCCCCCTTTTTCTGCCTCAATATTAATTTAGTATTTTTAATACCATTATTTAATAGGATTTTTGCTATTCCGGTAGTACCTAACTACCTACTCTTATTTCGGTAGGGTGTTTCAAACATCACCAACTTAATATTTTCTGAACAGCTGTTTTCCTCAGTGCAAGAAGACATCAAAAATTAATGTTCAATCCTTTTACAGAGGAAACGAACCTGGCTGCAGCGTCGAAGAAGCCTGGAGTCACCGCCTGCTAAGCTTATATTCGTTTCCACCTTAATTTCATGTGCCATTTATATATCACTCGCAGGTATTCATTTCTTAACCTCATGAGGAGGTTATGTGTTCCAAACTTCCATTCATCTTATTTACAATATAAAAAGTTAAAACGTACAAACATTTTACACACATCTATAAGATTGTTCTAATGTATTAAATGCGGTATTGTAACAAAAGATCTTTATATATAAATATGTGTGTACCTAGTACATAGATTAGGTATATAAAAGTTTACGTCTTGGTGTGCGTGCTAGATCTGTGTTTGTTGAACTAATGCTCTGGCTACACTCGTGTTCTAGCTGGTGCCTATCTAAATGAAAAATTATCCTTCAAATCTCACTTCTCTACAAGGAATTTACTGTTTTCATAGAATTAGTCAAGAAATGACGCCATGGGTGTCCTGAATCACGCTATTGAAGTTTGTAAAAATCACGCGTAAAAACTCGAATTTGCCAAGAAAAACGGTTTTTTGTAGTTTCTACACACGTGTAGACAGAGCAAGTCGTTAAAATAGATCCAACGTGTAAATACGTATTTTCTTTATTTTGTTAATAATTTTAATTTCATACGACTTTTTATTCAAAGAGTTACCGGACAAAACGTCATAAGTACATATTGAATAAAGAACCCTTACCGTCTGAAATGATTTAACTAAGTACTTGAGCTTTGTGGCTTTGTTATCGTTCTCTTAATTTAAAATGTCACTAAAGCCGGCTTTTGACTATGGGATATAATATAAATTACATCTTGAATGATCTTGAGCTATATATTACATCCCGTGATTGCTGTTCACATTGTGATATATATATTTTGGAACAGGTAGGCCACTACCAATATAACTACCATTCAAACTGCGACTGCGGGCGACGCAGCTGCGCAGGGGCGCGGTGTCCGGGGACGTGAGGTAAAATATACTCATTCAAATATCGCTCCAAAAAATATTTATAGTTTGGGATGTAAAATATATTATAAAGCACAGTGTGAACGGTCACGTACAAAATGTATGACGAGCGATAAAATGTTATATCTCAAGATGTAATTTAAATTATAGTATATCCCACAGTCATAAACTGGCTTAATGGAAACTTTAATATATTCTTGAAACAAATAGTCCTTCGGAGTGTAATAAAAAAGATAATCTTTTAAAAACGATAGGAATAAGTACTAAATAAATTGTTTCCGTCAGTGACTATTCTTTTTAAGTGAATGGCAATGAATACAATTATATTTGAATCTTTTTCAAGTATTTTATGGTAAGTTTATTTTTTCTGTTTCTATCTCTGTTACCGTTTCATACCATGACGAATTTTTTTATGAAAAAAATCATTTAACAAGACAAATAATTCAATTGAGATACTTTGATTTACTTTAAGGAAAATGATTAAAAGTTACGATATACGTCATAAAAACTGCGTAACAAACGCTAAACCGAACTACACTAATTAGACCCTAATTAGACCCTAATGTGTTTCGATAAGGTTCTTTTACCCTCATAGCATAGTCAAAGATAAGTTATGTTATGAAACGGAGAAACAGAGATATTTATAGATGTTTATTGTTTTTATAATCTTAATTTCAATGGTAGGAACTCTTAGCCGGGTCAGTAATTTTTGTAACTGAGTAGTTGTGACTCTAGGTGTAAAGTAACTTAGAAAGTGTATTTAGATTTTGTACTTCTTCAATTTAATATTATAATCAGAACAGAAAACTAAGTGTTCTCCTTCAATGCACTGCCCCTGTAGAAGTTTTGACGTTTTTACTTCTTGTGTGTGAATAATTAAATAGAAATTTGTATTCTCTTTCAGGAATGAAATTGAAAATGGCGTCGTATATGTCTTGTTCTCGTCAATATTTCTATCTCTATCGCTCGAGGCTCTTCTCTCAATTAACTGCAACTATGTTTTATAGCTTTTTCGTCGTGGCCATGTTGCGGAAAAATTATGAACTAATTTCTATATTGGCAGTAGTTAGATTTTACTGCGAATGATATTTGTAGGAGGCGAACAAAACTGACCAATAAGCTGTTCCCTGCTGCTTTTCTTTTTTAGTATTTACTACTGAATTAATTGTAATTGCATTAAAATTGGAATATTCTTCTTTGTTCCTATTTATTAAATAGGTTTCATAACAATGTAAATTACATATTACAATTATATAACGAGCAGCCATTTTCAATGTCATTCCTATTTCCGTCATCAAATGTGTTGGTATCTGTTTACATACTATTTACCACCTATGTAACCTCGGTCATTAATAATCACTATCCCTATTTTGTCTTAGTGCTCTTGAATATGACAATCTTTACGAAAAGTCAACTGCCGTTTATTCGTTTTTATCCTATAGTATATAATTCGTCATACTATAGCGTGGTAGGGTTAGCTAGTTGAATTATAAAAGATGTCAATTATAATTAACTAACTTTTAACGGGAACATAATTAACATTTTTACCCACGGACCCGTCTGTATTCGCCTTGCTTTCATTAAATCTTTTGATATTGCCATTATTACAATCATTGACATGTTTTCACTACTCAAAGGTAAGCCAGCCGTCTCGTCTGATTATTCATAGGATAATTTGTAAATGATTTTTAATAATCATTAATCATTTGTGTGTCGGCTTAATATGATTTTTGTCATATTCAAGGGACCTACAGAGATCTATACCTGCTATATTTTTGCATCGATAGAATGTAATACAGGAACCATAATGGATCACTTGTGACTGTGATTGTACTTAGAGAGTCTTAAAGAAATGTGGTGTATTTTTGCAAGAAATAGGACATTAATGTGTCTTAGGGTCTCGGGTACGTGATGACACCACCACGCTCGTTTGTTGCGGGTTTTTGTCAGTTACCACCAGTTTAAAGCTCGATTTGTTCCGATATTAAGAAGTTTTCTTTCTGTTAATGGTTTCATCAGCCTGAATCAGATGTGAATACCAGGTTTGGTTACCAGGTACCGGTAATTTCAAAGCAATAACATCTTGGCAATCAAACCGTAGTAGAGCCGTCTTATATCATATCCATATCCGATGGTAAGTTATTGAAACCTATTTTTTTGTCAGTGTCGTCTGCTCCATGTCTCATGAAAGTATCAGCTAGTGTATCTCTCTGATGTGAGTGTCGTCACGTACCACAGCTATTAATAGATGGTGTAATGTTAAAGCGCAAATTGTATTTTTCCTTTGCATTACTTAGACAAAACTTTTACGTGTATAGTGGCTTTTTTGAATATCTTTGAATCTATATTTATTTATTTATGTATATCATAATTTATTTAAGTTACGAGTTCATGCGATTTTCGATATTACAAATGTGTATGGTGTGAATTATTCTACTGAAATATGATTATTTTTAAATAAAATGTGTGTATTTTCAATTTTCGTTTTCTTTTGGCTCATTGAATAAAAAGTACACTCCACATTAGGATTTCCTATGTCATGGACAAGACAAGACAAGAAAACACACCTCCAGGCCAGAAACAGAAATGTGTTTCAGGAAAAGTTAGTGCGGTTGATTTGATATGAAATGTTATTTTCACGATGAAAGTCTTGTATGAAAGATATGGTTTTACAACAAGATGACCACTACATGTAACAAAGAAAACAACACTGATTCGATGTAATAATGAGATTTTATTATTATTTTTCTAAGGCTTCTATATGCTAAATTATTTCGAATTACTTTGGTGATTGGGATTGTACAACTCTCCTCGTATATTTGTCTTCATTAGCTGCAAAGGAAGTAAAAACATAATAAGTAAATAATATAACACAAAATGATTAAAATACAACTCAAGTAAGAATAATTCAAATAAGTAGTAGAGAAAAACTAAAAGTGGTCTCGAATTTATTAACTTTGCAAAAACAAAAAAGCGATCCACGCGTTTAAGTAAAAAGCTACCAGGTCGAGGTTACCCTAAACTTACAAAAAATACGTTGGTAGAGGTAAATTTTTTTATCACTGAAAAATGAGGAATCATTTCCCGCCAAAATAAAAACGGCATTAAAATACATTAAAAAGGAGGTTATCCTTTTAAAACGGTGAAAAATAAACGTCACCTACTTTTAGGTGTTTCATTTTTCGGTTTTCCTAATAATAAAAATCGTTGACCGCTGTATACATCAGTAGATAATGTACAATACTACGTACCTCAACTTTTTGGGCGTAACTCAGTTCTGTTTTAGTCAGCACATAGGAGAGCTTCGCCAGCGCCGCCTCGGCTGTCATGTCGAAGGCTGGAATCACTCCGCATTCCAGTAGTAACTGTTGGCCAGAATGAGAAAAACATCGTATCGTATTATTCGTATCGTATCGGAGCTCGGAGGCAACCATCTCTAAGAAATACTAATCTACACACATCGCAGATAATGTCCGACTGGATTTTTATTTTATCTCAGTTAGGATGAACGTCAATTGTTTATAATACCTAACCACGGAAATTATAATATGATCTGTATAATATCCTTTGCCAAATCAACATCATCATTTAAAAATTATCCTTACCAAGCCAGTTTCGTAGAAAGGTTTTCCGAGGACAGTTCCGTTGATACATTGTGTGACATTCACCACCAATACGTTGTTTTTCACCGCTCTTTCTATTTCTTTGTAGATCTCCTTCCGCTTGATGGGAATGTTGCCATTACCGTACGTTTCTAATACCACACCTGGAATTAAAAAGGACTGTTAAGTATATACACCTTATATAGGTCAGTACGTGCACTAAGGATATACCCGTCTCATTGCGATAGGACATCCTGTAGTGGGCCACTAATGCCTGCTGGTTGGTATATCTATTACGATCTATGTATAAGTAACTCGTAATATTAAAAAAGTAAGCTAGCGAAATTGAATTTTGACGGCTCTTGACTACTTTCAATTTGGTTTTGACTGCAACCATTTCATGACCCACTGTTGGGGACGACCTCACCCACAACAGCAGCCCTCCCCCGCCTGGAGCATACTTTTATGGAAACGACACGACAGAACGTAGAACACACAGACAGTAGAACACACGTATGTATGCTTGCTTAGTTTAAATATATTGACAAGGTATAAATAAAGAACGCTTCAGACTCATGGCCCCACATTGGGATTCGCTAATTCGTGGGTGTCATGGAAACCAAAAAGGAACACCACCGTAATGATCTTACCATCCATGCCTTCCATGACTGCTCTAATGAGTTCCGGAGTGATGGTTGGAGCCACCTTTAGGACGTACACCTTAGTGGACAGTCTGTCGTGCAGTCGGCATTCATCCGCTACGGAGCCATGTGGATGGATCAGCATCTTTGGATCCACGTCCAAGGTCACCTTGGCTTCGAGGAGAGGCGGGAAGTTGGGAGAATCGAAGGCGTAGATTCGTGTGTTCGATACTTTCTTGACCCTGCAATGTTATCAAAAGCTTAGAATGTGGACTATTGTGGACCAACGTATGTAACTTTAAGGAATCGGAATCCTACTACAAATTTAACATTTTTTAAATATAAGTCTATAAAATTTAAGCATATTAAATAATAAACAAATATTTTTTATGAATGGTCTAAAATCATTTTAAGCGAAAATAGGATGGAAATCCTATTAAGGCGTATGTTGTAGCATTTCTACTCGGAGATGGTCGCCTTCAGAAGTGTTGAAAATTATGAAGTGAAGCCATCTGTTTTTCATGTGAGGAGGACATGAAGGCATGCTGCTTCACATCAAGCTAAAAGATTGGCACTAAAGTGCTCCGCGAACGTCAAAATGACTCTACCGCCTATAAATATCAACCTCGTAGGTAGTGAGCCCTTGTAGCTAGTCTAAATTAAATCTTTAAAAAGACCCTCCACCTGCTACGAACCTGGTGCCTCTAAATAGTTTACACCCGAAGAAAACTGTAACCTCTGGTATGTGTTGGGTTGCCGCAATCATGATTGCGCAAAATAAATTATTGTTGCCATCGCTTCTAGGCTGGAATATGGGTACCTGAAACGAGAAATAATAAATTAAAGCTTTAATGCAACGATATTTATAGAGACACTATATTTGAAAAAAGTAAAAGCAGCGTCGAGGACACCATGGTTAGAAAATTACCCTCTAATATAGTAACAATATGGACAAAATAATAGCGACCTAAACATAAAAGACCTAAAAATAATTTTGACATTTTAAATAGACATATAAATATTTGCTTAATGCAAGTATTATTATAGTTAAGATTTATTTAAGTTTCTTTTTAATTATTTTCTGTATAAAATTAAATAAAAAATATACTAGTATTATTTAAAGATTTTCTATCTGTTAGATGATAAGCTGATCTAATCAACATTGCAAACTTTTTAACACTTTTATTGCATCATCCCAAAAACGTCACAGAGAGTGAATGATAGGCAGTTAATTTTATTTATAGCTATCGGTAGATATAAGTTCATCAATATTTCACCATAATCTTAACAATCACGTTTATTGAAATAAACTTAAATTACGTTATATAAGTGTCTGTTTATATGACCGGCCGCTAATGGACTATGGCCTTCTTATCTCGAAAGCATAAAGGATTTTGCCATACCTGTGCTCCCGTTAGGACAACGGTCTTGCCAACAGTCTCCAGCATGTATGAGAGGACGGACGCGCCGTACGCCATCGTGTCTGTCCCGTGGAGGACCACGAATCCATCGTAGTCGTGGTAGAATTTCTGAAACAATATACTGAGAACAATATACCTTCGCTTTGGTACCTAATCTATTGGAGGCTTTTTTCAGACAAATATCAAGCATTTCTTCATATTATTATGATGGATTTCATAGCTATAAAATTTGTCGACAAATAAAATAATGTTTTAAGTATCAATGACCAAGATAAATCCACGATGGGCAACCACGTTTGTGCTTAACGCAGGGGGAGCAGGGCCCACGTAAAATGATGGATTCAAAGATAAATAGGGAAGGTGATTTAAAAACACATCTAAGAATATAATATCTAATATGTCATTCAGAGATATTCACAGAAACTTCTTTTAGAATTCTATCGCTTCTTAAATTGTTTACAGACTTATCATAAAAAAATTTGATCAAACTAGTCCCTACTAAAAATTAAATGGTTTGTAATAGGTAACTGTTATCTGTATAATTTCTGTTATCATAATTATGGAAATGATTCTATCAAACCTTTCAAGCGAAAAATTTAATGGACCATTCAACCGATTCAACTTATCTAAATCCTTGTAGGTATTAAGTAATCCATTTACTTTGTCGGTAAGTTCTAAATTTTCCTTGTTTTTGGTATGATTTTTAGTTATTGTGAAATTATCTTTATTGACGTCTAAGTATGTTTGATGATAAATGATGCAACAAATGGATGAATAGCTACCGGATAGATTACGTTGAACTCTGCGTGTAATGAATCAATTTTTGATTTTTATAACGTCCTAAAGAAGTCTGAACGAACATGAAATTCATGTTATGTTATTTCACCAGTTGATAAGAACATCGATAGCGTGAAAAAAAAGAAAGAATTTGTTTAAACTTACCTTTATGTCTCTTGCCATTTTCAGCCAGTCGTCAATTGTGAAGTCGGAAGAGTCTTTGAGCTCATCGTATTCGTATATTTTGTATAAAACCTTCTGTTCAGTATCTTTACCATCTGAAAATAGCCATTTATGTGTTAATGTTTGTGATGAATTAATGTATGTTTTTAATCAGTTTACAACCTCGATAAGTTCTAACTCATACCGCGATGTAGAGCAAGCGACCTATGAGTAGATTATAAAGATGTGGTAAATAATTTATTTAAATCTGCAATTTATCTAGAACTATGTTCCGATCTTTAGTTTTGCGTAAGTGATGGAGACTCAAAAATATAAATTATTTAAAAACTGTAATCATAACCTACCTGGTATCGCAAGATATTCTTTTTTGTCAGTTTTCTGTAGGTTCTGGGTCCAATATTCGTTATCGTGCAGTTGTGGTAGTCTTCTGATAACCTTTTCTATGTTCTTTTGAGGCACCAATACTATGGATTAAATTATTTTTATTAGCCACATAAACAGCATCGGCAAAAATTTTGTAAACAAAATAGATTAAATTAAACCCAATAAGCTGGCAAGTCTTCAGGAATTTATTTACTGAATATGTATTTAATATTGTTAAGTTTATTAATTTATTCTATCAGTTTATTCTTTTAATATATGTTAGATAACAAAACTTAACTTTACTACTTTCAGTTTAATTTAACAGTGATATTAAAATATGTATGATTATGAAAAATCTTAAAAACAGAATGTGCCAAAATGGAATAAAAATAGTACTGACCTCCTTTTTCATTTTTCAACATCCCAAAAGTACCTCCGGTGTAAATAGCTAAAACTCTTTTAGTCTGAACCATTTTCAATGTTGCAACCGACACTAGTCAACACAAGTTCCTAGACGAATATTTATATTACTGATTCATAAGTTTCCGTGTGAAAAAGATACTGTATCTGTAACATAACATATATTTACGTCGAGATAGCCGGATAAAGCTACGTTTTGTTGGTTGTGCACACGAAGACTATTGTTAGCGACATGATGAAGTAACATTTTATCATTATCGCCGACGAGTAGGTATCATTCGAGAATTGTTGAGATATTTTACACTGTCCGGCTACGTAACGATTTACTGCGGATTCAGTCCCATTTTAGATGTATTTTTATATTGTGTAGAGGTACCATAATGTGGCTAAAAGCTACAATTCTTTTTTCCCCACGGTCAAGTACATGTCTATGCCCACGAATTTTAAAAACTCCAATTAAAATAGACGACTACAGGGAATCTTAAATTATACAACTTACATTTACATGAGTAATATTATTTAACATTACCATAATTATTATGCTTTCGCGGGCTATAAAGGTTCTTCATGATATTACCTACATGATAATAAGAACCGATTAAGTGGCCTTCATTCTTTTTGTCATGTCATCAATTTGTAGGAAAACTACCTCTTGGATATTATAAATACAGTAAAGATAAATAATAACTAATAAGTACGGCGTACTTATTAGTTATTCTTTCATAAAAATAGTAAAATAATATTTGTTTTTATTTGGGCCGACGACGACCTGAGTGGCAGTGGTAGACGCCGGTGCGCCGCGCGGATCTAGGATCTTCTCTTTTGAGAAGTCCATGGTCCGTGGGCTGCAGTGACCACTTAACATCAAGTGGCCTGCATGCCCGTTTGCTACTCAATTATTATACTCGATGTATAAAAAGAGCAATAATACCGTCGTAGGCAAGGCAGCCAAGGCAGTAGATAATTACCACTTCCAGCCTACAATGCCTACATGTAATAATGAAGAAATATCTATTAAAAATCGGAGCTATAAGGACTCCTTATATGATAGGTAGGTACGTATAAGAAGCTGAGCTGCCTTTCGAAGACTTTTTCGTTGATTCCTGTTTATTGAATGCCCCCGTTCTACCACTTATTTTCCTAGATTTCCATCCTATTTAAGGTTTAACGTGAATGTCATGGCTCCATTCATACTTGGATGTAAATTAAAATCATGATTAAATTTTTAAACGGATTATTAATTATTTCTTAAATCTAATTTGTGTTTAAAAATATTATATAACACATATAAATAAATAACGTACAAAATTGTACGCTACGTAGTGTTATAAGTATTACTGTAATTGCTAAGTTTCTGTGCTTATGTAGGTATACTTATGCGAGAACGTATTTTGTCTTTAGTTAATGTTATCCATTTGTTCATAAACTTTGTTCAACAGATGATCAATGTATTCAATAGTTTTTTTTTCGAAAACAGACGATACGAAACATAACCCTGAATCATCCCTGATGCTAGAACTCCCCTTAACTTCTTTAAATATTTGTTAAATAAAAAAATACTAATATATTACTATATGTATAGTTAAAGCAGAACACAAACTACAGCGACAGAAATGACCATTATACTGCTGTATAAGAAGCAGTGAGAAGAACCAGTAAGGGGGGGAGTTTCTTCTTCTCCATCTCTGCCATACACTCTTCCCCACACCGAAAAACTGTACAATTCTGATTCATGGTTCTTCAAAGTCATCGTAATAGTTGTACTTCCCCCTTCTGTTGTAACTATATAGTCATAATCTTTAGGTTCTAGAGGCATTATCAATGGTTTTGAGGAAACCGGAAAGAAGGCTGAATCATAGGCATTCAAATCTGGAACTATCACAGGCGTTGGTACCGTAGCTACGATGGACAGTTCATCGAATGTGGCTACTGTGCTGGCTTCGTATGTTAAAAATCTGCAAAATGTGATAAAATAATTTCTTAGGAATCCCAGTTTTTCTGATAGATACCTGACAGATTTATGGGTACCTCCAGGACGACGGTTTGGATTCTTGTATTATTTGAAACGTTTTTAGAACTTAGTTTACTTTTAACAAATTATAATAAATTACTTTTATTAATGATCAGATATAAGAAAACACCAATTTTTCGATAGACAGAGGTACCTGTAGGTACTATTGGGTACCCTCCCACAAGACAGCGGTTTTAATTCGTGTATTATTTGAACCGATCAGTAGGCAATAGGAAAAAATTAATTATTAAATTATTTATAAATATACGAAATCTTTAGCTTCTACTAATTGTATGTACAAATATTTGCCAAATCTGGAAAAAGTCCTAAATGGCGTTTAAACATTTAATGTGTAATGTGTTTTATTCAAATATCCAATAAAGGTTTCTAGTTTTCTACTGCATCATAGATTGAGCAGAAATGGCTTGACCTATTCTATAAAAGACTTCGACGTACCTAGAGCCACATGTGGAAATATTCGCGGTTGTGCAAGCGAAAATGGAACAGATCCTGGCACCGGCGCCAGTAGTCACGCCGTCGAAGGTCCTGACACCACTAAACGCAGAGGCTCTGTATTGATAGTACTGGAAGAGATATGACAAGGATTGGTTAGTTGTTAGGAAAAATAATAAAAACTGAAAATGAAAATTGATCCATCCGTTTGGGTTCTAGTTGCGGACAGACAGCAACAAATAGACACAGAAAAAGACGATAGGCAGACGCATATTATGTTGCGCACTTTATGTTGAGGGTTTAAAATAAAACAGAAATAAAAAGTTCAAGGGCATAAAAAATAAATTCGTCAATTTATTAAAGAGAATAAGAAGAATTTTAAACAACGCCTGCCATAAATAAATTCATGATTAAAGGTTAAAAAAGTTGATTAAATAAAAAACGTATTTTAATGAATAATGAATATTATTTGATTTTTGGGAGCGGAAGCCATTTTCCATGTTAAAAAATAACAAAACAATTAACATTATCTTATGCATCACAGCTAATATTTAATCAGAGAATTTTTTTTCCAAAAACAATTTATTATCACAATCTTTATATTATATACGAGTACGGACGTCAAACTAGATTATTGAAATACGAAATAAAAAAAGAAAAGAAATAAATTGTACGTACCTATCTAAAACTACAAAAAAAGCTAACATAAAACCCTACACAATGCATACCTTTCAGCCACATCTACTGTTTTTATTTCATTTTTACGTATACATAAAGGCTATGCATGAGTCATATAAAAAATATTGTAAATTATCTTACATACAATACTAAATCCATAATTAAACAGTTTACACTGAGATAGGTACGCTCAGACTTACAATACTCTTTTGCTATATCAGTCTCTGGTGTTATATCAGTCCTATTCTAATAATAGAATCAAACGAATTATCATCTATGTATTGTATATTCATCAGATTGCAAATTCTTTCATTTCATTCATGGTCATACTACATTTCGGTATCCTCTTTGTGGGCACTAGCATAAATTATATTCAAAATATCTTTAAAACCTTCCATATCAGCATCATTTACAACTTGTTTATGATTGACATCTTTGTTATACACACGGCCCCAAATTCCAAAAGTAACTATTTGGTCTTGGGGCTTATTTATTTTAAGAACTAAGTTTCCTCTTTCATTGTTTTCAGGATCAACTGAATTGCTTAATAAATTTGTATTCTTAGTATTGTCGATAAAAGTGAAATTGGCTTTGTTAAGAGGGTATTTATTATTTCTTATAGTACTTGGAAAATATATTATGTCATCGCATTGAAGAGAAGTGTTGTAGTGTCGACGATATGATGACATTTCTATTTCAATCTCTTCAAATTCTACATTTTGTTGTTCTTTGCTGAACCTGAAAATACAATGGATGGTGTTATTGTTTATTTAGTTTATGTTTTGTTTATTCAATATTAAAGCGCAATAATTAGCGTAATAATCAACTTTAAATAATTTTACCGAAATGGACAATTTTGGATGTCACCATCCTCGCAAGCGACTATGGCACAGGCGGCGACACCGATTTCTCGGTGTACGTAAATGTTGCTCCCATCTTGAATAAAGGCTCGGTAGAAGGGAATCTGAAATAATTCCTTTATTGCAGTTTCATCATCCTGTGTACTTAGTATTTAAATTGGGACGTAACAAAAAACCATGAGAGAGATTGAAACATAATGCATACACTTTATGTTATTGCACATGTAACAAACGTGTTTTGTATTAATAACTCTAAGCATAAAAGCAAAACTGATCTTAAGAACATGCACTAAGCTAATCATAAACAAGTACTAATACTGCAAAAAAGAGCCAATAACTTACCATACGTTCATGCAATAAAGAACTGAGAGTACTGTTCGTCACATGCGTTAATAAAATTGTTCATTAACATTTGTTAGTCTTTTTAAAATGAGTTAACTTAAAAGTTTTTGTGAAAACCTAAGGGTGGAGTTATAAATTGCGTTAAATTAAGCACTCACACACATGCATGAAGTTATAAATGGCGTTGAATAAAGCACGTACGAAGAGGTATGGTTGTCCGCAGCAAGCCTTTCATTTGTTACTCATATCATGGGAGTAAATAATTTAGATTTAGAACACATTCAATAACAAGCTAATGCATTTTATCACACAAAAAAAAAACATACAGACGAATTGAGAACCTCCTCCTTTTTTTGAAGTCGGTTAAAAAATAATAATAATGGTTTTGGGTGCGTATAAACCTCTTCACATCTGTGCGCATAAACTAAGCAACAAGTTTCTAAGCAAACAAATCAGAATAAGGAATATTGAATTTGAGGTTCAGTCTCTAAAATTAGGAATTTCGAATTTCAAGTTCAGTCTCCTTTATTAGTTCTACCAAACGTTTAGAAATTTTGAATTTGAAGTTCGGTCCACTGATTGGTTCTGCCAGGCATCACAGGCTTACAGCATAGATTTGGATTCAATTTGAAGCCAGCTTACCGTGGTCCCATTCCTCTGGTTGAGCTTGACCCTGAACCTGCAGGACACCTCCTTGTCAACCAGCGTGAACTCCTGGAAGCCTGGCACGAGGGCCCTGGTGGTGTGAGCGCTCAGCGACGGGTCTCCCTTCAGAAGCAAGCTGTCGTGATCGCTGGGGTTGTCGTAGATAGGGCCGGGGTAGGTCCCGCTTACCTACAGTGTGAAGTTAAACATGTCAGTTTAGATTATGAGACTAGTTTCCACTTCTTTCATATTAATTACTGTGATACACCCATGCCGTGGACATGAACACTATCGTTAAGCAGCGCTCGGTTTGTACGCGTTTTCGTACGAATTCAACTCGTGTGTATACGCACGTTCACGCACGAACAATGCCTTTGAAAAACTATGGGAGCGCTCACACTGCACGCGATCGTACGTTGAATTATTCGCGCGCAGGTTTTTTCGTGAATGAACGTACCTATACTACGCACGAGTTGAATTCGTACGAAACTGAACGTCCAAACTGAGCGCGGCCTTAAGTATTCGTACGGCAAACGTCACCAGCATGTCATAAGTAAGTCTGTCTGACATCTCATGCTAATGAAACACGTTAACTATACGAGTACTACGACGATACCGTTCACACTCGGGGCACTGACGAGAGAAACATTAAATGTTATTTTGTGTACCTTTCCGGGAACTTTCGGTACTTTGGCGACAAGGAGTCGTGTGGTGGGCAGTCCTGGCATGATGCTGACTAGAGCTCCAGCCGTGCCGGAGTAAACACCAGACCCTGGAAAACGTATACACTGTTGATACAAATTGTACAGTCGACTCTTGATGGAGACAACAAAAAGGATATCAGTGTTTTTTATTGTATATGAGTAGCAAACGGGCTTGCAAGCCACCTAATACTACCCTGCAAAACCCTAGCAAAACCTCAAGCGGAGAAGAAATCTCATCTGCGATATGCGGGAACTTTGCTACTTACGAGAACTAAAATAGTGCCTCAAATAAAGTCAATGATTCCTCCCCAGCCGAAACATAAGACATGAAGTGCACGCTGCTTTACGAGCTGCTGGGTTAAGAGGCTGGCGGTAAGGTAATTCTCCCCGGGCGAACTATGTACCTTCCTTCCTTCCTTCCTTTCAGCCCTTAGTAGTCCACTGCTGGACATGGGCCTCCCCTAATCGACGCCACTCCGCCCGTTCCTGTATGTACTATGTACCTACACCTAACTACACAAGAATCAAATAAATTTGGATCTTACCAGCACTCCCAACTCTAACGTTGTTTGCTCCTGATGCAAGGAAATTCACATTCATGGAATAAGCGTAGGCTTCTTGAATTTGAACGGCTGAAATGTAAAACAATGCGCAGGTAAATTGCCATAATTATTTAGGTTGAAGGTATCGTTATAAATTAAAGCAATCTATTTAGCTATCAATAGAATCGCTATTAAAAGTTACGAGCATTGAAACCTGATTTTTTTCACATAATATAGAATCTAATTTTAAGCTGTCTGCAGCTTATTGACATCCATATTCAAGCTCAATGGTCTTTAAATACAACTTCTGCTACGCGGCATAAAAAAACGACTTATTTGAAAAAATGTTTGGCAGTTGGAACCCAATACCCCGAAACAACTTAAACATACTTATTAAAAACTTATTTGCCTACCTGTTAAATATGGCAGTTCGGAGAACCACATGGTGGTGAATATCACATCGGTTATATTTTGTTTCTCCACCACCTGGATGGCTGGGACCTGGAACATGAGGTCGAAGCAGATGAAATGGCCGAAGGTTACTCCGAAGTCAGTGCTGAAGATACCCAGGTCTGGCTTCAAGGCTGGTGTGCGCGTATACTCTCCAAAGAGGTTGATTTTGCGGTATCTGAAAATAGGAAAAAAGCTATTGAGGTCCTTGAACCTTGACACGTTAGAAGAGCACTGTATCAAACGCTGTGCGTTATGAGGTGCACAAATGCTTGGTTTTTATATTTAAAAAAAATGTTTATATTTAAAAAATGATCGAAAGTCGAAACGAAATTGGTCACACCTTTTTTTCTATATTTTCAATTTTATGCCTTAGTAAGTAACTTATGATTATTAACTTAACTTGTCTAAATAAGTTATGAAAATTGTTCTCTTTAATTTTCTACTACTCAGAGAATTTTAATTATTCAAAGTCTTACCTATCAATAACAGCACCAGTCCTGTCGAAGACTACATTTGTGTTGAACAGGTACACCTTCTTCTCCGGACAATATTCTCCAGGAGCATCGTTACAATCGGTCTTCTCAACAATGTTAATGACCACGTAGATCTGATTTCGCCTCGCCGCTTCTGATATTGCTACTAAAATCTGAAAATATTATAGAAGAACAGATTTAGAGATATTATCGATTTAAGAATTTCGAGATTTCAACAACAACTAAAAATATTTACAACCTTTCACTCGGATTTATCAAATATTCAAGCTCCGTATGTACATAAGTATGTAAAAAACTTCGATAGCGTGATTCAGGATAGGTACCCGTGACGCCATCTCTTGACGGAAGCGGAAGTTGCCCCAGAGTAATCTCCCCGCCGAAAGACGTATCCAAAAAAATTTAGTACCTATGCTACATTGGTGGATAGAAGTTCTCTGGGTGCATTGAAATAGGCTCCAAAATTACTATCACGCTTATATTATTACTTTGTCATGTTTGTACCTCATTGTATAGATCTGGTCGGTCAGCAGGCACAGGATACTCCTTGAGAATTCCAAACATCGGTACATCGATGCTATCAATGTCTCTATTCAACGTCATCTCCGGAAATACAACAATGTCAGCATTCTGAAAAAAATTAAATTAAATTTAAAATTCAATAAATCCAGATTGGTTAAATAATCACTACATAAATTCATTGTATTCATTCAACTGTATTCATTAAATCGATATAATTGACGGTTGCTCTTTGGAAAAATGCGAAATCATCTCGGAGTTTTGTATATTTTATTCGTCAGCAGAATACGGAAAACTTCGATAACGTGATTCAGCCAACCATACTTGTGGCGCCATCTGTTGACGAGTGTTATCTTGTTATCCACCAACCCGCACTAGGCCAGCGTGGTGGACTAAGGCCTACATCCTTCTCATTGTGAGAGGAGACCCGACCCTGTAGTGGGTCATTAATGGGTTACTGACATCTTGTTATCACAGCTTCAATCACGAAAGCAAATAAGTTTCTAGGAACGGGACCTCATTTACAGCCAGTGGATTGTGGACTAAATTGTCGTAGTTTGGATAGCCTGCAGCTCACCTTTTGACTAGCCTCTCCTATAAGTTGGATGTAGTTCTGTACACTGACATTTGTATTTGACTGAACTTGATACTCCACGACGGCTGCCACGTAATGGTCATCTTGAGGGGTTGACTTCTGTAACAAGTATTCAGCATATTATAAGAACTTGTCCGATCGGAGATTTTGCACTCCTTGCCATGTACTCTACAAAATCCCAGGTCAGTCTAATATCATTTTCAAAAACAAGACTGCGTAATTTACTTTTAAATAAATAAATTTTAAAGGATGTTTTGAGAGTACCTATGCATGAATACGGCATGAATCAGTCTTGATGACATTCCCGGTAAAAAAGATTAGGAGGGTAGGTAAATTGTTATCTCATTTACAACAACATTCATATGACATTTTATGAAGATTTATATCTACTGTAATTACTTAACTTTATCCCTTTGTTTTATTAAGTAGAAATATTAAATGTTTAATGTGTATGTGTGTGTTCAAAAAATATGTAAGTATCTTTTTCATATTTAATTTTGATATTAACATAAAATACCTGATTAGACTTTGTGTTATAATTATACATTGTTTATTTAAGGTTATTTTAGTGAAATATTAGCATTCCAATCAGTTTCCAAGAACAAAATCGACCTCCGCGATATTTCCGTGTCTCAAGAAAAGATTTAATTCATTGCGTATCGAATCAACATAGTAAACATCGTCTGGAAGCTAGTTAAAAATCGATACGGGTTATTAAACTCCAACCACAGTGTCATATTATTATTTACCTGTTCCGAAAACAATAGCAAACAAAGAGATATCACTACGATGGGCAGCCGCGACATTGTTCACACGAATTTAACCTTTAATGCCAATCATATTAGTCACACAATCGCGTAGCTTATCGGATTAAGAAATTAAATTAAATTAAATATTTTATTGAGTGAGTTATATAAGCCGTCTGATTTTAACGGAGCCTCGGCGGCTACTGCCGGCCCGGCTCGTCACCTCGTCAGCTGATGTCCCGACGGAATTTATCACACGATTCAGGCAGGCTTACATTGGTTTTGTCAAGTGCAAAATTAAATGCAAGTACGTGCAAATGTCAAGTAAAAGTGATAAGTAGGGCACAAAACAAGAAAGTAATGGACCCGCCAGAATATTCCCAAGTATTTGACAGAGACATCACATGTTTCGTAGGTATAATAAGTATCGGGCGTGTCCTCAGTGTTAATTCTAACGGTTATTGAAGTGAAAATATGCTTAATCTACATAGATTCTGTTTACCGCACGCGGCTTATGTTATGACAACATCAATATTTCAATTTCAAGTCAACGGACTATTTATTAATTTCATTGTTTCCACACGTTTATTAAGCTAGGTCACCACTCGGTAAAAGAATTTTTTTTCGCTCAATAAAACTTATGATACTGTTCACGCTCACTGCTAAATGAGATTTATCATCTATGACTTACTCGTAAAAGCTATACTTAGTCTTAGTTTCCTACTTTTTAATGTTACTAAATAATTTTTATTTGTCTTTCAACAACAGGTAAACCCTTAAACCTTAATCTTATTTTTAATGTTTTACTTGTTATTTTTTGCTATGTTATACCGGCATATTAAGCCGGTATAACATTTATTTTCTAAGTTTTGGCGCGATTCCATTCGTATCTGGCAGTATCTGGCACACTTCATCTCATTTAACTAAATAATTTTTATTTGTCTTTCAACAACAGGTAAACCCTTAAACCTTAATCTTATTTTTAATGTTTTACTTGTTATTTTTTGCTATGTTATACCGGCATATTAAGCCGGTATAACATTTATTTTCTAAGTTTTGGCGCGATTCCATTCGTATCTGGCAGTATCTGGCACACTTCATCTCATTTAACGAAATTAATTAATTAATAAAGGGATGATTTTAAACAATTTTTTTAAAAGTTGATGTCAGACTAAATGGGATAAAACGACTAACGAGACTTGAACGCATTTTAATCTGAAAATTGACCACTTCACTGTCCCGTGAGTCACATATGAACAATTCCCATTTCTTAATGAATTGGCAAAGTGTTAGTATGTAACGGAAACTTGTAGTTAAAAACGTTGAATCAATTTGAAGCTTTGCATACTTATCAAGGGCCAATGACAATGCGATAATACTTATAAAAAATCTAACTAAATGTACTATTGTATGTACAATGCAATACATTTTTTCTTATTAACAATATTCTTAATAAAAAAATATTTTGTAGTTTGGATCTAATAAAAGCGTGTGTTGTTTACTTTTTAAAAATTATTATTTAGGATAAAAATAGCATAATTATCTTTTAAAGTAATATTTTAGAGTTCTCCATAACATTTTATTACTAAGGATTTGCGAAATTATGAACAAACATCGTAAAATTTTATCTATTCGTTTTATTTCTCCAAATATTTATTTGGGATATTTTGAACCCCTGCTACGTTTATTTTTAATGTGCGCAAGATCATAGGGGAATCCCCGCAAGGAACAAAGAAAAATGCTAGCTTTGAACTTAGAACGCCTGTGACTGAACTCAAGAAGAACAAGTTTGAATTATAAAGTAACCTTGATGGGTAGTTTATTATTTTGTTACTAACTATTGTGTTGCAGTTACTTAAAAAACAAGTTGCGGTGTAAAAGTGGTATACATCGAGGTATCTTGACATATGGGTGAATATGAGACTGAGATCGTAGCTTCATAGACGAATGTGGACAAGAATGAACCAATTACTTAAATACATAAAAAAGATTAAAATTAAAATTTAAAATTATTTTATAAATAACTGGCCGTTATCATTCCGTTCCCATATCTGGCAGACCCAAGTGTGCCAGATGTGGGAAAATGAAATTGGTTTTTTTCCTTGGACTCCGAACATTGCAAAACTCTCTGTCTCTTCTCGAGTTTTAGCGAAACTAACGAACAGCAATTCATTTTTATTATACACATAGATAACTTAAAAATTTTGCATGATTTGGGTTGAGTAGCTAGGTTGGTATCTGTGTTTTTTTTATTAACCCAAGGGTGATCTACCTTAATGATCCGAAGATATCCACATGAAAGGGCTAGTTAAGAATAAACTTTGTTGTTTTACTTTTGCCTTTGCCCCAGCTCAAAAAAAGAAGAAAAGTCTCACAATAGGCAAAAAATTAAATAAAGAAATAAAAAAAAATGAGTTGGCAAACCTGCTTCTTAGGTTCTTCATTAATTAAAACAAAAATGTAAAATCTTTATCTCAAAAGTACCAAAGATTGAAACTAAAATTTCCAACCTGCACTGAAGTTTGCAGCAAACAGACAAACGCAAACACAATAATTTGTTTCATTCTGCAAATGTATCCACAAAATATCTAATAGATTTTATCAACACTGTCTGCGGCCGTGATAACAAGCGTCTACTGACTAATATGAGAAAAGCACTCAATTTATAATATGAGAGTTTATTCATGGGTAGGTAGGTAAGAGATATCGCAGTACAAATCCACTGTTAACACGATAACGATTTGTTCATCTTAAAAAAATTCATTAAGTAGGTACTCATAAAAAATATGAAATCCGAAATATTAAGTGCCGAAATATTGTTCTATGAAATAGATGTTTTTTTTAATAAATACATTAGGTAAATTAAAATTCTAATAAAATATACCGTTAAAGGAAAGAGGCGCACTACATACACCCAATTTCATTAACATTCCTTCAGTAGATTTCTTGTCATAAAATCGAATTTCTTACAATTTTATGGACTGTGAGATAATCTTAACACGACAAAGACAAGAACAAAACGTATATTGCACAAATGTATATATATAGCGTGGTTACAAATTATTTTCATAAACCTACATAATATTTGCCATTTTGAGGTATACAAATATTGTATATAATTGTATTTTTTTTTACTTTTAACCACCCATGGAAATATTTTATGCAAAGAGGCCATCTCGTACTTACCACAATGGAAACAGTTTGTTACGAGGAAAACAATCGCAACGGTGAGATGCGGGGAGATCCCTACGACATACTTTATGACATTTACATAGTCACAAGCCCTGACGCCCCTGAGTAATGTCTTAGTTAGTGCTTATTATTGTTTACTGTTGCACGTGAATTGGTGTTAAAACGTATATTATAAATGCATCATATTATAAATGCGACTGAGCCCTGGCCGAGAGCCTACTCCACCACGCTGCTCCAATGCGGCTTGGTACGGAGCTTTAAACTTACATTAAGATCACCAAAATTAATGAATAAATTTCTTTGGGGCTATTTTATACAGAGTTTTTTACTATTTACCAAATTCAGGAGCCAGTAATATACAGTAGAATTTAGCTATTTCAAATATCAAATGCATACTTACATAAATAACGAAAGAATTAAGAACTTTTTCTCCGTATATATTTGACCGTTTTCATAATTATCTTCACAAGAAAATTGAAATGTGATTGGTTAAAAAATTGGATTTTTTTACTATCGGTATTTTCCATCTTAGATAAAGTGTAGAGTTTAAAATTAAATTAATAACGATCATGTAACTACACAAAAACTACTAATTCACCGTTACGGAGAAAATAAATTTTATTTTGGCTTGAACCGTTGGTCTGGTAATTAGTGATCGTAACTGTTGAGCGAGAAGTGGTGGGTTCGACCCCACCCAAGGCTAATATTTGTACCATGCAACATCTATTTGTTCTGAATCTGGGTATAAATCTGATCTAGCATGTACTATAATATGGGATTGCAATGACTAATGGTAATGGTACATTACTGTAAAAATGCATTAATAAACAAATTACATTTTATGAGGAAAATCTAGTTCGATTTGTAAATCGTCCTCAGCAACTATAAGTCACTGCCTCATAATTCTTTATCTTTTAATATTGTTTTATCTTAATATCTCACAAATATATAATAAAGATAAATAGATATTACATACTAAGTGCTTACCTTAGGTTTTTCCTAAAATGCTTGCAAAATTAAAAATATTCAAATATATTTTCCTTTGCGATAAGCTTTTGGTGAAATTTCCTTTCTTTTGACATGAAAACTGTACAAATCGAAGCTATTTATGAAAACAGCTGACATGACGATAAATAGGTACAGTGTTTTGAACATATAAGATATTGATAACGGATAACAGCCATCAAGGTTATCGCTGCAATAAAATTTTTATAATAATAATAAATCATAATTAGGTAGCCGAAAGTATACGAGCAGTAATGATATAATATAGCAATGATATTCTTCGCCTGGATCGATCCCGGTGATTTTGAAAAAAGAAACATACCTAATACATTATTTTACCATTTGGTAGAGTCAATAATAATAATTAATAACGAATTTTGGAACGTAACGCCTGTAGGTATATGAATCCTGAAAGTATATTCGTAAAGTACCTACAAAATTTTTAGCAGGCGCTTTCAGGATGTTATTAATATTATATTTTCACGTTCACGAAATATTACAAGGCACTGAAGTAGTAAATAATAATTGTAACAATGGTTTTTATTGTATATAATTTTTGTTTATTTCATTCACTATCATTCATCATAATTTATATTACTATTTACTAGGTACACAGAATTTAAATAAAATAAGATGTCTGACGCCTTATTTAAAGTAGTGGTTAGCTGCAGCTAGCCTCCGATTCCTTTTGTCTAGGCGTAAATCTCTAAAGAATGTTTAACTCACCTACATAATTAACGTACCCTTTTGTTCAGGAAGTTTAATAAGTAAAAGTTGCAAATAAAGTTAAAATAAGTAAATAAAGTTTGTAGTCAATTTCCTATTCAATATTCGTTCGACTCTCGCGATTGTCTTTCAATGCTTGATTGGCGGGTGTGATGCCGATGGCTATGAAGGCCTTGACTGTTGAGCTTCTCTCTACGAAGCGCTTCGGAGCGCGCTCGTCGTTGACCCACTGGAGAGCTGAACTGGTTGACATGACGTTGTCTTCGGCCTGAAAGCATGGTATTGTTCTTGGGTTAGGTACCTACCTATAAAATAACATTTGAGACGCTATTACAGACTTTTGTTTGCAATCCTTGATGAAGGGTTAAGGAATGAGGTCGTAGGAAATGGGTGTCACAGTGCGACAGTGCGACACAACTTATGTTGTCAGACCGGTCAACTCGTTTCGAACGACTGATTTTGGCATCGAACGAATTGGCAATTAGGACAAGGGCTTATCGATAGGAATAAGGAATTAATAAGGAATTAATTTTAGGGAACTTATGGAAGGAGCTCATTACAAAAATATTTTTTAACAAAATACTTTTTTCTTACAAACCTTGATTGAGTCTCCAAAATGGTGGTCATTGTTCCCTATAACTTTTACAGTTCTAAGTATAGATTTTGGATTTGGAAAATTTAACCTTTATTGCTCTACTGCCCATCAATGCTGCTGTGATCACTTACCGTCCTGCTTACTCTCATGATTCTCTCGAGCACTCTCATATGTCCCTTGACTCGCTTTCAATATCTCCTGATATTGTTGCATGTACTCCTTGTTGATGCGAGAGTCGTCTAGGCTACGTACATTTTTACCCATGGAATAACCAAGTGATTTTGTTAGGGGTAAGTCCTCTACTGCTATTTCTGATTGAGTCTTGTCTGAGGTGTTGGCAGTCTGAAATGTTTTGTATGTAGGTATGTTTTTATGGACGGCAGAAATAAAACTTTGTTTTGTGAAAGTGTTTTATTGATAAACAAACATTAATACACACACGTTTATACGAATAAGGTATTTTTATAAAGAAATAAATACAATGAATTCTGTTTTACGTAATTATTTTCTTGTTAGACGAATTAGTACGAAGGTTAGGTACTTACCTAAAAATTAATGTAATTGCAACACATGAAAATGAAAATGAAAAAATAGTTTATTTGTTACATAAAGTGAGTACAATAAAATTAACTGTTGTTAGGACATCCTTTTAAGTAAGAATATACCTGTGCCAGGATGTCCCACTCTTCCATATCTTATAAACAAAACACCCTATGTCTGTGTGTGTGTGTGTGTGTGTGTGTGTGTGTGTGTGTGCGCGCGTGCGTAAGTATGTGTGTGGATGAGTGTGTGCGTGCGTGTGTACATGTGTGTGTGTGTGTGTGCGTGTGTGTGTGTGTGTGTGTGTGTGTGTGTGTGTGTGTGTGTATGCGTACGTATGTGAGTGTGTGTGTGTGTGTGTCCTTTAGGCTATTCTATTTAATAAGTTTTCTTTGTCTCCATAGGTAAAATTAGTCAACCACTTAGGTACCTAGTTACAATTTTTTAAGTTCGTGTTTGTGTAAAGGATAAATATTTAATATTGCGTTGACATTGTTATAAAGATAAGCTGCTTGTCTCGTGTACTGGTGCTTTGCAAATTTAGTCCTAACAATATCGGTAAGTATTTTTACTCTCCTACTTTTATTATCATTGTTTCCTACTTTTGTAGTTGTTTTATGTGTTTCTAATAATAAGAATAATATTTATAGCTTACTAACACTTAATAAGTTGCTAATACACATATATTAAAATACTGAATTAAAATATAAATATTTACAAATAGTACAATGTTGTTAATTATACCATTTATACCAAATTTCATACAAATCTGTTCAGCCGTTTTTGCGTGAAAGAGTAACAGACATCCGTCTATCCCTTTGAGTATCTACCTATCCTCAGAAACTCTCGCATTTATATTTACATTTATATATATTTACTTATAATTATAAAATAGCAACGAGGAAAATGGTAGATAAATAATATTTCAGTCACAATTGGACGTACAGCGTAATTAAAACATAAAACAAATACTTATGTTAAAACACATACCACAGAATTATCTGAAGACGTCGAAATTCAAATTGATGTTAAATACACATGTGTTAAATCTTAATGTACACCACATAGGCAACTTTAGAGTTAAATTGTACCCAGCTGATACCTCTAGTAGAGCTAGCACCACCAGTATAGCCCAATATATTTCCATTTTAAAGTCCCAGGCATAAATCGAGGTTATTTTGGAACATCGCCACAAAAGTTTCTCCTCTTTAAGAATATCTTGTAGTTTTAGAAGTATGAGTAAAAAAATATCAATTATCGTCCATTTCTCCTTCACTGTTCGCCCTCCAATGGCCAACTGATTAATGCTACTCAGATATAACCATAGCACATTGTTCCGATGAGAGACACAATAGTGTTTAGCAAATAAAAGAATGGACTCTCAGAATAAAAACATTTACGGATGCAAAGAAATGTATGAAATTCTGTGTGCAAATTAAAATATCTCATACAGGATGTTTGGCTTCCTATCCTAACCTAACCTAACCTAACCTCCTCCTTTTGAAATAGCAGCCATTTATGGGGGGTGTTGTGTCGATGAAATTTGGTTTATTTTATGCCCTTAAATTATTACTAGTTCGAAGCCAAACATATTCCGATAGAAATGTATATTAATATTATTAATACGTAAAGCGAAAATTTTCGTATAATTAACAGTTCACTAAGTGAACGGAGAAGTTTGTAATTTGGTAAGTTTATATCGCGAAGAATGCACACATCTTAATATTTTTAAAACTAGGTACATTACAATTACATGAATGATTGTCTGAAATATTTAAATATGTACCTATTACGTTTATTTTTCAATAACTGGCTCTCTGATAGAAATGTTCGATTTGTGTAAAGTTTACATAATCTACCTCTTAGGTAGGTAGGTACATTAAACCTCATTATCTACGAGTATGTTGTTATTCTGAGAGTAAGATACGATTCATGCTGACGGTCATGGTAAATTTTATCACAAATAAACTTAAACATCAGGACAGTAAATAATAAAATAATAATAATATACTTAATAATAATAAAACTCCGTTTTATTAGTGCCTTTTTAAGTCTTACTCTCTCAATATACAGCAATCTCTAATAACACATTCATAGAAGCAATTTAGAATGTAAAATAATTATGTTTATTAATTTATTTTATTATTATTATTTATAGTTTTATTTTATGTTTACTCTTCACTTTAATATAAATTTTAGATTTTTTAAAATATTTCTACATTTAATCTATTTACGGATGGCAACTGCTAATTAATTTTCAAGTCCTTATATAAAAATAATTGTTTTTTCTAGAATGAACTTGAAAAAATCTATTCCTATCAACAAGATCATAAACTTAATTATTTGTACTAACTATGGTCTATGTTTGTGGTCAAGATCAAGAATTCAAGACAATGGAAAATCAATGGAATTTTTATAGTGTCTAATGAGATGATTAGAGAGAATTTAAAACAATAAACTTTAGTATGTTTTCTGTGGTACTAATTAGGATAGGAACGTTAAGATTTTGTTTTTACAGACACAAGCAAAGATAACAGTGGCCTGAGGGAAGGGGTCAAATTAAACTATTCGTATAAGGGCATTTATACATTAGTGGAGTATCAAATGTTCGAATCTCACTGGATCGCATAAATGCTCCGAAAGTTATGTGCGTTATACAAAATTAACTTATTCAAGGAAAACATCGTGAGGAAACCTTCAGGCCAGATAATTCTCCATAATATTATCCCTCGCAAAGTTTCGGTGCGGATGGTTGTCGGAGATACCTACTTTATTTCAGGCGAATTTCTTAGTCTTCATGAGTAGCAAAGCACCCGCATACAACCTCAGATAGGATGTTTTCTCTATTGGAGCTAAGATGTGGGTGTCTATGGGCTGCAGGAACAGTAATCATCAGTGGCCTGCATACTTGTTTGCTACTCAATTACTATAAAAAATATACGTAGGTATTTATTCTCCATCGCCCAGTATGAAGACAGTCTAAGCTCTTTATTTCATATTATATCGCGGGTCGCAGTTGGGACAGCGGGAGCGGAGGCACGCTCCGATCCGGATCGAACCGGTTATGCTTTATATTGGTTATCGCATATTAGCAAATAACCGCCTTATGAAATGAACGGAGGACGTTTCTCTACTATGACCTGTCGACATGCGACTAACAACTAACAACACATCAGTTTGTTGGCGAATTCCCAACACTAGCACCATTTGCTATGGTTAGTATAGTATAGTGGTTAGCGAACTACTGCGCTGGAGATCGTGGAAATGTTTCCCACCCAGGACAATTATTAATATTTGTTCTGTGTAGAGTGTAAATTATACGTTTCTAATTTATCAGCCATCTGGTTACCATAACACAGGCTCACAACCTTATTTGAGATCACACATCAGTTGATTGGTGGATTCCCGACAGCACATTGACTGGCCGTTGTCATCTGGTCAGCAATCCTGACTCCTGCGCTGGAGGTCGTGGCTTCAATTCCCACTATTTGCCTAATTTGAGATCAGAAAGCCGTGTATGAGTTGTCTCACAATATTTTTTTGTTTATCTATTTAACTATTTACTGTCCAACGCATCATTGACGATGAGCTATGTGTGTGTTAAAAATATTTATAATATTAGATAATAGCCAAAATATTATCGTTATCTCATACCTTTATCAAATTCTTAGGTTCACACAGGCCACGTAGCGGGCAGAATCTAGTATAAATCAAAATTAGAATAAATAAAGTAATAAGATCTTCGCAAGTTTACCTTCACGGCTCCTAGAATTCTGACGAACCTGATACTCATTACTTGATTAATTACAATAATTACCTATTGATGCAGTTAATAAATTACATACCCACTTAGTTTATAACGCAGGTAGATCAGATATACTTGTCCAGGAATAATAAAATTACAAACCTCGCCATAGTGAAAAAAGAACTAATGAGCTTTCAAAAACACTAACAACATTATAAAAGTAAGATCAAAATCTTACTTACAAATAATAAAGATTTAAATATTTCCTTTTTTCAAACTCTAAAATAATTAATCATAATAATATTGATCTTAAAATACATTTATGAATAATTGTTTATTTATTATTTAGTAAAAATAAAATAATAGTCGCACCAGTATTTTTGTCTAAATAAATAACGAAATTTTTCAACTTTATTTTAGTTTAAACATTTAATTTAAATCAAACTGAATATTTTTTATACATAATATACGGTAAATCTTTTGTTTTATTAAATTTTAACAAAAAATAATGTTTGATCAAAAATTAAATCTTTTCTTTTTTAAATTTAAGAAAGACTAAGTGTCTCTTTATCTGAATCGACTACAATACAGTGTAATAACACTATCGAGTTGATTTGATGCAGAAGACGGAAGGTAGACAATAGAACTTTGTTACTAAGCCTAATAAATATGTATTTTTAGAGTACCGACTGACTAGGTACTGATAATGATGAGGGAAGCTGAACAAGTCGTTCTGCTTCCCTCATCCATAATTTACTAAGTATCCCTATTAAAATATAGCAAGAAAAACGCTCAGAAAAATACCATAGCAACAGCTAACTTTCACTCACATACGCGTAGCACTTATTTTCTCAATCTCGATTTTCTCAATGGAATGATTGAAGGAATTGCATCCAGTTTGAACCGGTTCCCGTCGTTTCCAAACGGCAAATTAATGTGCCATCATTTGAACTCGGGCTTGTCACATACAACCGAACCGCTTTTAACCGGATTGTAACCGGTATACCACTTTGTTATCGGAACTGTTTGGTCGGCGATGTGATGAAATCCCGAGTAACCTGCATGATTAATGTAGGTACACAGTATTTGTAGGATTTATAGCCGTTAGTCTTATACTTTGCTCAACAATTTTATTTTCTCTATTTTTAACTGTTTCTTTTATTGTAAACTTTAAAATAATGTATTGCGTGACTTTCTGAACCGTAATTCTGTACTCTTAATTTTCGTACAATTTAAAAATTTCGTAATTGTCTTTTTATAAACTGATAATTTCTCTATGTCTTCTCACAATTTAACAAAAAAAACAATGGAATAACGGCAGTAAACGCAATTAAATATACGTTTTGATAACATTTCACCACTAAAAAGAAGAAATCCATTAAAAAAATTCCCTCCATTTTGTGTTGCAAATGCAAATAATGAAAACAAAGTCACAGCTGATTACACGTCACTGCCGCGTAATTTAGGCGCGTTTTATGAATATTGGAGAATAATGAGTATTGAACCTTTGTTTTATAAGATAAGTAAGGTCAAGGTGTATATGTATATGTTGGATGTGTTCATAAAATAGGATCGGGTCGGCGTGATCGTGCTAGTTCGATCGCATTCGGCAGACCGGGTAGTCAAGAGCTGAAGTGGACGAAGTCAACATGCCCCCAGTAGCAGTGCCCAAAGAGGTATGTTGCTTTTTTTAAACTAATGTGATTTTTTATAATGCCAGTGAAATGGTTTTTAGATTAGCTTTCTCTCTCATTTTGTTTTTTTTATTTGTGTTTATTTTTATTTGTATATTTCGTAAATATTAGATTTTTTATTATTAAGCCAATGCACCATTAAACTTTCTTGATTTTGATAGAAAAATGTGGTACTTTAATAAATATATGCATCATTATTAAAATACTAAACTATGTTTATCTTTTCGTAGCTTTATTTCTGACAGTTTAAAACATTTTTTTAATAATATTAATACTATCAAGTAAAAGTACTATACTTTTAAAATATTCTGTGTAACATCGAATGTTGCTTTATATTTTTTCGTTCCACTTTTAATATTTATAATTTTTACATTTTTAAAACATTTTTTAAAATAGCGCTTGTTCTACGCAGTTGCACTTTATAAAAATATCCTTAGAACAATTTATTTGTCTATTACACTATTAACATTACCTACAATTATTAAATATAAAAAAAATAACGTTGGGTTTTTTTAATAAGAATGTTTTCCGCAGATGCTCGTAAAATACGACTTTTTACTTGCCTTTGTTTGAAATCAATCTATTCCATTTCATTTTTTTAAATATTTTTTTTGTACAGGAGCCAAACAAGAAGCTCCGTGTGGCCATCATAGGCCAGAGCCTCTTCGCAGCCGAAGTGTTCAAGGCCTTGGAGAGAGATGGCCATGAAGTGGTCGGGGTTTTCACAGTCCCGGATAAGGGCAACCGGGAAGACCCCTTGGGTAAGTCACCTCTTCAGACCTATCTAAATCAGGAAAAATCTTTAAGACTTAGCGCGGGAACCAACCAACCAACCAACTCAATATACCTACAACTTGAAAGCAAACTGAAGTATCAACTTGAAAGGAAGCTGGGATCAAACATAATTTTAAAATTGGCCCTCAAAAACCTTGTTGATTTCAAAACAAAACGAAATTTATTTCAAGTTAAAATGAGTAGATATTCAGATACGACAAAAGGTGATATAAAAACTGCACCGTAATATTTGTGTTCGTGTTAAGATTGACGACTCTAATAGACAAATTAAATAAATAACAGATGAATATGTATGTGCGAACTTGCGTGTCACTTTACCTAACATTTTTTTACCTAATATGGAATGGAAAATATTATGGCCATAGTCGAGACAAGATTACTTGATGAAACAATCTTCCATTCAAGGAATCCCCATGGAAACAAATTCAATTTGTTTCCATGGGGCTTTCAAGAAAGATATAAAAGAGCATCTCGTGTCCATAGGTACCGGTCACAAAGTACGCCTGCCCACTTTCTTCCCTTAACAGAGGTGCTACCTAAGATTCCGTCACATTTTTTTGGTAGTGGGGGGAAGGGAAATCTTCTAAAACATACCTAAATTCCAGGGGTTTCATGTTATTTATTATTTTTACTTACTGGACCTAACTAATGCAATGATTTTAATTTGGAATCATTTTATTTTGCAGCTGCCGTCGCAACCCAGAATGACAAACCAGTGTACAAGTACAAGACATGGAGGATCAAAGGAAAAGTCATACCCGAAGTACTAGAAGAATACAAATCTGTAAGTCTTTGTTCATACACCGACCTATGGTTGCAACTCTTTTTATGTAAGTAAGTACTACTACAGCTATCCCCTGAAGTACTCTGAACATCACATTTTTGTCTATTCACATTCTAATAGTTAAGCCGTTTCGGCAACTACGCCTCCCCAGTTGAAACAACTAAGTATAATAGTTATAGTTGTTTAGCTATTATAGTTCTTAGGGGTACCTATTACTGAAAGCTCACTTCTCTACAAAAACATACTTTATAATATCTACGAGTAGCATTCAAAAGCCTAGCATCAATTCTCCTAGCATTGGGTGTGGCCGACTACTAGGCGACATTTACTTTTAACATTAATGTCTGTTTGCGAAGTCCTACCAAAAATAATATGTAATCTGTTTAAAACAAGACAGAAAAAGACGAGGTCAACAATTATTATTATCAGTGTAAAATATAAAATTATCTCTAAAGTCAAGCTAATCAAAATACCTAATAATAAGAATATGAAGATAAGTGACATGCTTCCTTTTCTACGGTATGGACCATATCACGTGCTTTTTAGCTTAACTGCGTACCTACTGCACTTATAACCCTAGATAACTGTGGAGATAGGGCATGGAACAGTTAGAATGGGGCTCGTATTGTCTTAAGTAGATAACATCGTACATATGACGAGTCAGTTATGTAGAGTAACCGAGTTCACTTGGTTTGCTCTCAAACGTAGTCTTGTAAGCGGAGTCGGAGATATACCGCCAGGGGAGGTGGTCGTGCTTGGGGCCTTTCCCGAAGTTCATCTCTAGATGAGTGATGAAAATCACCTCAGTCTACAAACATTGGACTAACACAAAGCATGCGAATGGTAGCGAGTATTGAGCTTAAATCTTTGGCTACTACTATTATAGGCTATGTAGATACAAAAGTACAAAGTATTTACGTGGCTGAAATATATCTTAGTTCCTTTTAATAAGACCCAACTGTTTATATACCAATTTTTATTTATAACAATGATAATATAACGAAATTGAAAAAAAACTGGTATTTGATTACTTACGTGCGTACCTTTAAATGGGATGAAGAAGAAATTTAGCATTATAATCCCTAAAATCTAAGTGACAAAAAGAAGGGAATAGGTAGAGCAATTATAGGTAGAGAGATATGGCCGTGGACCCCAGAACCTAGTATTTTCAACAACAAAAGTTCCGGTCGCATCCTTGTACCTTTAACAAAATGCATTCATTACATTACACAGAGACTTTGTAAGTAATCTGTACCCGCTTGTTTAAAGTTTACATTTACGTGACTCAAAATTAAAGATACCACCCAAATATTTATAAACATTAAAACAGGATTATTTCTGAATATCAGTAATTATGTAATTAATCGCCCCTACTTGGACCTCTGATATTGAGTATATTGTTTAAGTAGTAGTAAAAACGATATTACTTATGTTTCAAGAAACGTGAGTCAATAAATATTATTTTTAGCAGATCTAATCGCTCGGGGGTGAATTTTGGCTTAATTTGAGTTGCGTGTCAGTGATGCTTTTAAACCTTTTGATCCTTTTTAAACGAACGGTCTTGGCCTTGACTTGACCTCAAATTCTATACTATTTGAGGTTTGACGTGGATGTCTATAGGTCGCTGTGAATGATCAACATGTGGACGACGCATGACGGATGAGTTAAATGCATAATAATAAATAGGTTTAATTGGAAAATAAGGCAGTCGCAAAATATAAAAAAGATTGAACAAAATACAAATATTAGATACATTATTATGATTAGTACCTATTTGAGGCAAACATCTTATATTAGCCCTCACAAAGCACCCGCATGCAACCTCAGATAGTACAGGACTGATTTGATATATCTAAGATAGACATAATATATGAAGACGATATAAATATGAAGTCGACTTTCTACTAGAGTACATGCCTATTCTACAGTGCACTCTTTCTTATTTGGCTTACATTGCCTCAGTTACGAAAATGATTTGCAATATCATTCTCGGAATGTATAAAACATTTTTTACACGACGTATGATTGCCAACATTCTCGATATTAATGAGAATTTGATGTAGAGACGTTTGATGCTGATGTAGGTCAATGCAACTCTCACATGTAAATTGTTTCAAAAGTAACCATGCATGCGATGGATAAGCTTAAGATATGGAAGAATCGTAATATCACGAAGGCCACTAAGACCCGGCTTACTCAAACTCTCGTTTTCCCCATATTCTTGTATGCTGCTGAGACGTGGACGTTGCGTGAGGTGGAGAAGAAAAAGATCGACGCCCTGGAGATGTGGTGCTGGAGGGAAATGCTTGGAGTATCGTGGACGGAATTTCGTACAAATGCCTCCATACTCGAGGAACTCGGCATCAAACAGCGACTATCCGCTCTAGTACAAACCCGCACACTCAAATTCTTCGGCCACGTCTCTAGGAGAGGCAATGACTCCATTGAGCGTCTAGTGGTGCAAGGCAAAATAGAGGTTGCCAGGCTACGCCTTAGATTGCCCATGCGATGAACCGACCAAATCAAATCTGCTGTGAGCGGTCCATTGCATGAGTGCACCAAAATGACGATCAACCGAGCAAAATGGCGAGAGATTGTGCAGGCAGAGAATTACATCTGCCACAAATGCGACTACATGACGACCACGACCGCTCTGCCAAGAGTGAAACGATCGAGAAGATGCATACCAATTTTAGTGTCTAATTTCTAAACACAAAAAACTGGTGTGTCGGCATGGAAAAATGTTAACCCGTATCTCAATATCCTACTTAGGCGCGCATTTAATACGTTTTCTACAATACAAAAAGAAAGGCGGTAAAGCTTCTAAAACCTAAAAATAAACCACACTTATAGCAGACATTTTTTACAGGTGAACGCAGAAATCAACGTGCTATCATTCTGCACCCAGTTCATCCCGCTAGAAGTGAGCGATTATCCCAAGTATGGCACCATTTGCTACCACCCCAGCATCTTACCGAGACACAGAGGAGCTTCTTCTATCAATTGGTGAGTGAAAAACCACTATGGTATTAGTATAAGAAAGCAGTAGGCATCATCATGTACTTACCTTTGCATGTTACAAAATAGAGAGTAAAAGAGAACAAAGAAAACCCATTACCCATGCTTGTCTAGCAAAATGGCGAAGTAAAAAGACAAATAAAAAAGTTCACCCTGGAAAATGCCTTTTTTTATAAAAAGGAAATTCATGATGGATACACACCGTTCTCTCAACTTTTCTTCTTCTTCTGTTTCTGTTCTTAAGGTTATGAGAAAAATTTGCCTAAGAAGACTTGTTGAACTTGTTGTATGACTTTCATTAAGTGTGCACAAATTGTACCTAATAATGAATAAAAGCTTTTGAGTTTGAGTTTGAGTTTGAGTTAGGAACACCGTAAGATGTAGGCCGATAAGAATCTGGAATAACCCTGTGTTATGTTTGGAACGATAGAGGGTATTCATCATGGATTTCCCTACCTAAAAATTGGTGTCCATAAGGTATTATCAATTTTAATAGTGCATAGTTATTAGCTAATTGCATGAAATATTCATTGTTTAGAATCTTTATTGGCCGGTTTGACGTTGAATGCGCTGTTAAATAGGTGAAACTTTATTCAGAATGGTGTCGGTACGGAAAAACGATGCGCGTGGTATATAATATATATTCGCTACGAAAAGAAAGCAGTTGAAACCTTTTTAGTTTTTAAACTATTTTTTTTTTTATATTTTTATTTTTTACTTTTAAACTATCTTCATAGGACATTGATAGAAGGAGACACCACATGCGGCTTCACGATATTCTGGCCTGATGACGGTTTGGACACTGGACCGATTCTCCTCCAAAAATCCTTCCCGTGCACCATCGACGACACAGTGGACACGCTATACAACAAATATTTGTATGTTGAAGGTATGTATGAGAAATCATAAATCTTTATTTGGTCCATTTTTGGGCTGCAGAGATATTCACCGTATTCTCTAACTTCAAAACTAAACTAAAAAAATAGAATTTACGGTTAAGACGTTCAAAACATTACACACACAAAATATTACATTAATTTATTTATAAGTAAAGGTAGCTACACCACTGTTTTATCTAAAGCTTCCTTCATACATAAATTATGGGCAATATTTCCTCCACCCATAAAAACAGACAAATCGCACTTAGCAACCAGAGCATACATTTGACTTTCAAATAATACAGAAATCGTGGTCATCTATGATACATTTTTTCTTTAAGGTATTAAGGGCTTAGCCGAAGCAGTAAATTTGGTAGCAAATGGCAAAGCACCAAAGATAGCACAAACTGAAGAAGGTGCTACCTACGATCCGGCGTTGTTTAAGCCAGAATTGCACCAGGTACCTTACCTACTCTTAAATTACTTCATTGAGATAAAACTTAATTGCTATTACCCTATTTACATTTCAATATATTTCCGAGAAGACTTCATTGCTTTTGCTTAATTTTATTTAAATTTTAATGTATTTCTCTCGTCTTTTTAACTTCCTCTCCACGTGGTTGTCTGAAACAAACAATAAGGCCACCAATGGCCATTACTTCTCTCTTTTTATTTTTTAGTTTCCTTATTGTAATTGAAGGTACTTATTTTAGTTATTGCGGCGAATATTATGATTCTATACAATTTTTAGATCGACTGGTCGAAAGGTGGAGTAGCATTACACAACTTTATCCGAGGAATGGATTCTTCTCCAGGAGCAACCACATTCATCAAAGCTCAAACCAAGGAAGGTGTTGATGAAACCAGTGAAGCTAACATTGAAATCAAATTCTTCGGTTCGTCTTTGTGGCAAGGAGAGTATGAGGCTGACGGGGATAGAGTGGTCATACCTGGTCTGAAAAAACCAGCAATCATACATGACGCTGGGCTATTAATCACAGCTAATGATGGAGTAATGGTAAGGGTTATTTATGTTATATCATATTATGCTAAATTACTAAAATGTTTGAAGATATGGTTTTTGGAAATGTAAATGTTATAAAATATCCAAATCTAATGTAATTAAAAAAACATTGCTTAAATTTCTAGCTCAACGTTGCAAGACTGAAGGTGAACGGCAAAATGATCAACGCACAAAACTTCTTCAAAGCGAATGAAAAGAAAGTATCACTTGAGTTGTCTGCTGAAGAAAAACAGTTCATCGAGAATGTCCGTGGTGTATGGAAAGCTATACTCAGAATCGATATTGAAGAGGACACGGATTTCTTCGCAGCTGGCGCCGGTTCGATGGACGTGGTAAGACTCGTGGAAGAAATCAAAGATTTAGCTGAATTAGAACTCCAAAACGAAGACGTTTACATGAACACCACCTTCGAAGACTTCTCTACAGCGGCCATTCTGAAATGGCGGGGAGGCTCGGGCAATAAAGAAGTTGTTTACGAAGGAGTAGAGCTAGAAGCAAACAAAATGAAAATCAAATTCCCTACTCAGTTGTTTATTAACGGTGAATTCGTTAACTCGGATAGTGGAAAGACCCTGACTTTGATAAACCCAACAGATGAAACTGTGATCTGTAAAGTACAGAGTGCATCGGCTAATGATGTGAACAAGGCAGTGAAAGCCGCGAAGAAAGCGTTTGAACAGGGAGAGTGGTCGAAGATTAGTGCACGGGAGCGCGGACAAATATTGTTCAGGTAATTTGGATTTGTATACTAAAATGTTACTTTCAAATAATTCGCACCTTCTTTATCTTGAATAGCATTATAAATACTTACGTAGGCAGACAAATTCTGCGACAAACACAAGGCCGAAATACTGCGCTGAAATCCGAGACATAATTTTACATGTTTTCGGGGCTCCAACTAGTTTCGAATCTGTCAGAGGTTCTTAATCATGAGCTCCCGTCGCAGCTAGGAGCCTCGCGGAGGCTGCAGAATGTACAGAAGGAGAAGAATTCCAGTTTCACCTGTTTGAAAATAACTATAGAGGCATTTCTCTAATTCTACTTCTATTCGACATTTTCCTTTGCTTCCACATACTTCACAATCGTTCGTTCGTTATGGGATATTTGCGCGACCCTAAAACAGATAACTCAACGTTTCACAGGCTCGCGGATTTAATGGAGCAACACAAAGAAGAGCTCGCGACTATCGAATCCATCGACTCTGGAGCAGTCTACACCCTGGCCTTGAAGACCCACGTCGGAATGTCCATTGAAACCTGGAGATACTTCGCCGGCTGGTGCGACAAGATCCAAGGATCCACGATTCCCATCAACCACGCGAGACCCAACAGGAATCTGACGATAACTAAGAAGGAACCGATTGGAGTCTGCGCCTTAATCACCCCCTGGAATTACCCCCTGATGATGCTGTCTTGGAAGATGGCGGCGTGCTTGGCTGCTGGCAACACTGTCATCATGAAACCGGCTGCGGTAAGTGTTACAAGTCCGATTATTTTTGAAGTAAAGACACTCAGGTAACGTAAAGAAAGAAGGAACTGATTGGAGTTTGTTCCTTGATTACCCTTTTGAAACCGGCTGCGGTAAATGTTAACGTGGTTGTATGTGTAGTGTTAGACACCACACAATTACAAATAGATGTTTTTAAGCTTCTGTTGATAATTATGTCTTTATAAGGCAGCGCAAATCATAGCATGACATTTGGAACTTAGATGTTGTCGTCACTGTGGTCATTGTGTCAGTTTGCAAAGATACTTTAAAATATTGTAATGATAATGCCGGCAATAAATTTAAGTCACCTGCGATAATCCTTGTTGTTGTGAGAGGGGACCCGACTGTCCATGAAGTCAGTAACAGGTTACAGACATACACATTCATTATAGACGAAAATGTTTCCTCCAGGTGTGTCCACTAACTGCACTGAAGTTTGCGGAGCTTTGCGTGCGCGCTGGAGTACCTCCAGGTGTCGTCAACATTCTCCCCGGCAGCGGTACCGTCTGCGGTCAGGCCCTCGCTGACCATCCCCTGGTCAGGAAACTCGGATTCACTGGCAGCACTGAAATTGGTACGTTGGATTCAAATAGCCCACACAGAGATCATAAACAGAAATTTAAACACGACATGCCACTTTCTGCTTTACTGAGAATCGAACCCAAGTCACTGATGGTCAGCGCTACTGTGCCACGGAGGTAGTCTTTAGTGGGAAATAAAATATATCTATTAGTTTCAGTGTGGTAAGTGGTAACACAATCCACCCGTTCAACCTCATTAGATAGATAGTCCTATATTATCAGCTCTATCTAAGAAAGTCATAATCTAAGTTCGCTGCAGTGTTGTGAAGTAGTTAATTTTCGCCTAAATTATCGGTAAAATTTTAATGTTATTTTTTATGTTTTTCACAATAAATATATTCGTTACACAGGTCAAACCATCATGAAGTCGTGTGCTGCTTCCAACATGAAAAAGGTGTCGTTAGAACTGGGTGGCAAGTCGCCATTGGTCATCTTTGAAGACTGTGATCTCGATAAGGCTGTCAGAAATGTGAGTACCATCACTGAGCAACTCTACATTTTCTTGTGGGACATACCTTAATTAATATATTATTATGGCGAAGGGTAATTCCCCGCAAGGTTAATTAGTGATCATGCGTTGAAAGAAACAAAAAATCTAGGTTTTCAAAAACGTTGATAGCACGATTCAGGAGACCGGTTGCGCCATTTATTGTCAAGTGGTCTATTTTTATCGTCGAGTCGAGTCACCAGAAAATTAATAAAAGCTATCTATTGAGCGATACCAACGATATCCTTTGGTTGGCTATACGTCTCTAGACTGCTCTTTATGAGATCTAAAGTAAACGAATAAGCATACAAGTAACACAATTGTAATAAAAATAATTTTACCTGCTACCAGGGCATGGCGTCAGTATTCTTCAACAAGGGCGAGAACTGCATAGCCGCTGGTCGGCTATTCGTGGAGGAGACCATACACGATGAGTTTCTACGAAGGGTTGTCGAAGAAACGAAGAAAATGACCATCGGAGACCCGCTACACAGGTGCACGGCCCACGGGCCTCAGAACCATAAAGCGCACATGGATAAGTTGATCGAAGTAAGTGCC
The DNA here is from genome assembly GCA_905147235.1 of Erynnis tages. Classification (NCBI taxonomy): domain Eukaryota; kingdom Metazoa; phylum Arthropoda; class Insecta; order Lepidoptera; family Hesperiidae; genus Erynnis; species Erynnis tages. The sequence continues at coordinate 5,746,418 of LR990092.1, forward strand.
TAAACTAAACATCAGTTGCCGATGAAATACAAAGATCTTTTTGAACTATCTAGGTATATAGCTATCTCTATTCACTCGAACCTATTTTTGCAACTACCTGCACGGAAACTACCGGACCGATTTTGATGAAACTTGTTGGGAATGCCTAAGATGAACAAAATGTAAACAAAAAAAAAGAACGAACGCGATCCGTCAATTAGTTTCGGAGATATGCGAGGACAAACAAAAATTATATACATACATACACCCATGAAATTTAGTATTCTTGTTTGGAAGCCGTAATAGACCAACATAATTATGTAAATATTGTGCAGTTCTGAGAATATTACATACATACGTGTCGAATTGATAACCGCCTTTTTTGAAGTCGGTAATAAAGAATTTTTTTTTAATTTTTTATCATTCTTCTTTTTCTACAGTTTTGCGAGCGGGGCGTCAAAGAAGGTGCTACACTAGTGTATGGAGGCAAGCGCGTGGACCGGCCCGGGTTCTTCTTCCAGCCCACCATCTTCACTGATGTGAAGGACGACATGTTCATCGCTAAAGAAGAATCCTTCGGACCCATCATGATCGTCAGCAAATTCAGCAGCAAGTAAGTTAACCTTACGTATCGGTTTTACTAGATCTAGCCCGCGACTTCGACTTGGTCTAGAGAGATAAATTTTTTAACGTTATTTATTTTTTACGTTTCCTCAGAAACATGGATGATGTACTCCGTCGTGCTAACAACACGGAATACGGTCTCGCAAGTGGAGTGTTCACGCGTGACGTGTCTCGCGCGCTGCAGTTCGCGGAGCGCGTCGACGCGGGCACGGTGTTCGTCAACACCTACAACAAGACAGATGTGGCCGCGCCCTTCGGCGGTTTCAAACAGTCCGGCTTTGGGAAGGACTTAGGTAGGTACTTTAAGAAATTAATTTGTACATCTTCTAGAGCGGAGGCTATATGTCGGCATACGTAGCAGAACGATCTCCTGCTCGATGGGGCGACGATCTAATTTGGGATGGCGTGCAGGAACTGGATAAGACGACTCGAAGATCGGGCTCGGTGGCTCGCCTTGGTAGAGGCCTGTCTCCAGCAGTCAACTAACGTCTGTTGAAACGAAAACGTAGGAGAGATTTCTAGATATTTTTCACACAATACCCAAGTTAAGCAGGAGCCTAGGAGAAGCGCGTTATGCCCCGCTGCTTGAGTAGATCGCAAGCGATCAAAAAATCGATCGGAAGATCGATCCCGAACAGTGGGCCGTAAAAGGGTTAAAGGTTAAGTCTTAAGGACAATTGTGGCCGCGTTCCACAGAGCTCTTGAACAGCCCGCATTTGGAAAGAGCGTTGGTAAACGACGATTCTGATTAAGCAAACCTTAGAATAGATTTTATGTTGATCGACTGTTTTGATCGAATCTGCGTTTTTCCCTGAAACCTTTAATGTGATTTGAACCGAAAATATCAAACTTAAACTAAACTTTGTATTTAATTTTGTTTCAGGTCAAGAAGCGCTCAACGAATACCTCAAAACAAAAACTATAACAATTGAATATTAAGTTTGATTTTGTAAAATTAATAATTTGTGTATAATTATAATTCTATATTGTGTATATTTTTCAAATAAAAAGATTTTATGTCTCTTTTCTAAATATTTCTACTGTAAAAATATTTAGAAAATAGACAAAGAGAGCATTATAATATTAAATTGTGTTTCAATGTGAGTCTGAATGTTTTTAGTAGGTATGTAATTAAGTGATTAATAAAGTATTTAAAGACGAAATGTTATTTGTTTCACTATCGGAAATCATACAAAAAATAACTATGAACTTCACCATATTGCAAAACATGTATGAATAGGTACACGTAATAATACATGTAGGTACCTATTAATGTTTCATCCTGATTGACTTTCTATTACATTTACTGGGAATATCAAGAACAATAATAAAATTGGTGACCAATGTTAATATCGCCACTTCTAGCCAACAAAGAAATAATTACTTAAATATTTTAAATTATCTTGGCACAAGTGGCACAAAAAGCCATAAGAACGTGTTGCAACCGGATGACGGCACTGCCACACAACACTACAAGAGCACTTAAACATAGCAACGCGTGCCAAGATTTGTTGCTGTGTCAAAGATTGTAGAGCCCCTTAAGCGGTATTTTGTTACCTAAATCTATTAAGATAAAGTTAGTTAACGGAAAACATCTAGGTTATTTAATTAGATATTTTATAATATAACCATATTATATTATAGCCTCTAAAGCACTTATATCTGTCGCTTCCCCAGTCTTTTTGCTAAACGAGGCCATAAGATGTCTTCTGAGATAAATCTCTAGTAACTTCAGCAAACATTCATATTCGTCACATTCATCTTCCACATGACATTACCATTCTTATACATATTTTATCTGATTATGTGAAAGAGAAAACGGTGCAGTATAAGGGTGTGTCCACATTAGGGGCCTAAAGCTTAAAGGTACACGTGTTTACTAACGTGGACAAGGTTAACGTTCAAAATAACAAAGGATTTTTGCGAGTAATGTTTAACGTGTGGTTTAACGCGGTAACTAACTAGCTGGTATGGATGCACTCTAAGTAACCCGACGTTTTTGTTTTTTAATGTCGTATTCAAAGACAATTTAAAATTGCCAAATTTATCTGACATATTGAGTGTCAGCTGTCAGTGTCAGTTCAATTGTCAAAAACAGATGTTAATTTTCAATCGAAGCGAGATTTGTTTATTAAATTAAATAAAAGTGCATAAAAAGGTAAAAAATGAGCAAAGCGAAGGTACCCCTGCGCGATATTTCGCCGATTATGCAAGCGCTTAGGAACTTCCTGCTTGGAGTAAGTACTACAGTACATTTGTTTTGTTGTATTATTATGTAACCTCCAAACGATACTGTTTTTAGACATCTTTTCTAATATTTTAGAGGAAACATACCAACGCTTTACGGTTTGAGCCGTTCTTGGCTGCGAGGACTCAGCCACCGCCAGAAATACCAGACGGACCTACACATAAGTAAGAGAAATGAGTTTATTGTAGGTACTGTAAATAATTTCAATCAAAGAAAACATAACTGCGTATTAATGCTTAAAAAGGCGTTTGTATTTTTGGCTTTTAATAAATTTAGGAATACATATAAATTTATTAATTCTTGAGAAGTCTTGATAATTCTCTTTGTTTTTTAATAGACTCATACAATGTATTGTCTCTCTCTAAGTCTTCAGTACTTACTTAAAAACACATTCATAATTATAGACACTTACAGATATTTGAAGTTTTCATGTAGTGTTCATAATACTTTAAATCCAGTGGCTGCAATATGTATTCGCATTTACTATTACTATAATCTCAATTGTTTTGGGGGTGAATTGTCATTTCTTCAATATTTTTTGTAGACATGCTCACAACTACTATTACACACGCGATGCCCGGCGTGAGGTCGCTCCTCCATTGGATCTCACTCAGAAACTGTTAGCAGAATCCACAGATAAGGGGTAAGCCTCATTGTCTTAATTTGTCTCAATTATTATACTGGTGTACTCTGCTTATTAGTCAATTCAGAATAATATTCTAATACATTTTATTTATGTCTTCAAGTGCAATAATTTTAAAGAGATATTTGATTGGAAAAAAATATTCTGTATTCAGCCTCTCTGCTTATGATTAGTGTCAGACTGAAGGACCTGTTTTTAATACAAAAAGGAACACACAAACAGACCACCAGATGGTATGTGATCACCATCGCCTGCAGTCACAGGCAATACCAGGGCCACCAGTGTGTTGCCAGATCAGGAGGTTCTGACCCATCCCATCCACAATATGTATCTAGTTTCCATCTCAGTTCAGACCAGCATGGTGGACTAAGGCCTAATCAAATCCTTCTCTTTGAGGGTCATTAATGAGCACTACACAAAAAATGTTTTCAAAAATCCATTGTGTGTAATTTGTTTCAGTGCTGACAAAGGACTCAAGAATGTTATCCCTACTCCGGGACAGACCTACCCATGGGACAAGCACTATGAATGATATCATGATTAATCACAAATATTCTAATAGAAAGTGTACATTGTTTAATTTAATATAGTTCTATTCGAACGCTATTGTTGTCCTTCAAAGATCCTTTAAAATTATATATGTAATTCAAATAAATGTAGATGGAAACCCCTTTATTAAGGTTTTGCTTTGAAAACAATAAAAATATGTTTGATTTAATGTAATAGGTTCATAAGTAAAAAATGAGCACTTCAATTTATTTCGGTATTTAATTTAATCAAACAATATAGTAGTTGCACTCTTGTATAAGTAAAAACAAGTTAACAAATCATCTTTGATCAAGAAGCATGCATCAATTGTGAACAACGTTAAATATATAGATTCACACAATAACGTTAAAACTAGAAAGAAATTACATTTCCAGAAGATTATTCCTTTATTCAAATAGTCAGTGTAACTTTTTTAACCACTCTGCCACATAAAAAAATAGGTTATGTAAGTTTAATCCTTGCCTATAGATTCATTCAAAATTTCAAATAAATTTCAAACATTGTCTACACACTAAGAACACAAGCCTGTAAAGTTTTATAAAACATTGGTAAAGCTTATTGTGAAAAATGTCTACTCTAATTGTATCTAATTGTAAGATAAATAGTCCATGTTTTACATTTTAAAGATTTAAAAACTGTACAATTATGTCTAGTAACAATATGAAAGATTATTGAATTTTCTATGTAATTTCTACAATCAGTAAAATGTCTGATTTCAAAATTAATGTTCCCTAAATGTTAACTTACAGAATTGAACTGATAATTTGTAATTGAAATTCCTAATTTTTATATGCTAAAAGTACAGTACTTATTATTCAGTTTTTAGTTTCTACAAAAATTAAACTTATATCTTAATATCTTCTATCTACAACCATCATAATAAATTTAATATACTATGATTAAACTATTGGGAAAAGTATTAATACACTGAATCAATATTTGGCAAAAACAACCAACAGAACTCTTTTCCACAAAGTATCTTCATCTGATCTGATGTTTACATAAAAATCTTAACACTGGTTTATTGTTTGGAAGATGGATAAACCTCTACTTATTGAGTAAATATGTGGCTATAAGTCGCTACATACTTTTATGACTTACCAGAGTCCAATACTTATTTCTTACATCATTTTGGTAATATCACATTACTATAGACCACAAGTGACTTGACTACAGAGCTCAATAACTTGCTTAATAAATTAGTAACGTAATTTAATTAGTTTGGACATTTTTTTCTTTATTTTAGCAATCAAGTTTTATTTTAATACATAATCAGACTGCTTGTTTTTGTATATTCTGTTGATATAACTGAGTAATTAGGTCACAAAATAGCACCACATTCCTCAGCCATGCAGTCAAGTTGTGCACGGACTATAAGTAGGTACATCATATTCTCCAATGCAATATTATACAATAGACATTAAGGCCAATCAAATCAAATGAGCCCACATATTTTGAACAATATGATGAGATTCACACTTCTTAAACATACAGTAATAGTAGTAGTTTTTATAAAATGTTTAAGCTCCATTCAGATCTACCGACATTGAGCCTATCGGACATGTGCCATGGCAGACCAAAATAATCTTTTACACAATGTTTAAGAGTGTTCACATCTAGAACACACTGAGTTAACTAGGCAGTCAGGAGCTGGAATTGTAAACAAGAATGTTTAATATGTGCCTGTGTGTGTGTATTTTATTAGTATGAGACACACGGCTAGTATTGACTGGCTGATATGCTGGCTGACTGCTATAATTGATGTGATGTGAAAACTGTTGTCTGCGCTGATTCTGTCACTTTATATGCTAGACACGCTAAATGTTGTTAAATGTGAACAGAGCTTTAAATAAAAAAGTCCACTATAGTAACGTGATTGGTGCTAGTCTGTGTTCAATCACTGGAGTCTGACGTGTCCTGTGCCCGCAAGTGCATGTGTGAGAAGCTTCCAAAAGTAAACGCTTTATTTTTTATCGGCCTTTTCGACCGATATCTAAACCTGTAATAGAAGAAAATGCACTGTAAAATTTATTAACAAGTGTACCTGGATGATAAGTAGACATAACCTCACTATTTGTGTCAAAGACTCATAATACAGGGGCTAAGAACTCAGTCTCTCATTTGAAAGGTCTGGTTTCAAATTTTAGCGGCATGCAGCTATGAATCACTAAAGTTAAGTGCAATACACAAATCAAAATATGTCACATGTTATCAAGATGAAGGCACATCCTTCTTGTTAGAAGAGACCTGAATGACTATGACCATTAATGGGTTTAAAAATAACTTGTTTGATGGACTAGACACCAGATTGCCTAAAACTTCCTTGACTAATTTGAAACAGGGATTTCAAATCTATCATTTCCCTGCTAATTATAAATACTCTCAAAGGTATGTGAAGTCCACCAACCTACAATAGGCCAGTGTGATGAATTAAGGCCTACATCCTGCGGTTTCGACACGAACAAACTCGCTTCAAGTTCGATCTATAACTAGGCGTCAGGTGGCCAGAACCGTCGCCGGGCCTATTACATGAAAAGTATTCCTTTTACAAGTGTTACCTGTGTCATTTATCGTCTCCGTCCACCTGCTTCCTGAACTGCATGGCGTCACCGTACGCTTTCTTCACCGCCTTGCGGTCGGTGGGTTTCTTGGACTCCACCAGTTTCGCTTGGTCCAACCTCTTGTCCGTACCCAACAGGTCTAGCTTGTTCGGCGGCAGCCACTGCCATGTACGCTTCACGTCGAAGAACAGCACCAGGTATAGTACGGGCTCGTGGGAGTGATTCTTCTTGAGGTTCAACACGTCTTGCGGCGGCACGGGGAGTGGCACGCCGTTGTATACGAAGCCTTTTGGCATTTTCGGGTCGATGATCAGAGCTGGGTACCAGGGGTAGCCTCTGCAAAGATTGTATGTGTGTTATTAAAAAAATGTTCAATGAAACGAGAACAAATTTTAATATACAAATAATATTTCTTATTTATATCTCGTCCAACTGCCTGAAGAACCATAATTTTTTGGAGCATTCACATTCATGTTTATTCACGAGTATGTACCTCTTATAATGAAGATAATGTGTAATGAAAAAGTGGGGATCGAACCCGTGATCCCTGAAGCTGTAGTTAAAACCAGTTCAAAATGCTTATACTTTCATTTGTTTGCGGAACGAAGACAAGGAAAATCACATGTTTATTCAGGTCCCATAAAGTACTAATTTTGCAATAAACTCACTAAGTAATACAAAAGTATACTACACTACACTAATAATGTATCAACTATCAAGTTACCTGCATTTGGCCCAGACTAATTGTAATGGTTCTAGCTGTATGTCTGATTGAGACGCCTTAACTGGTGTCTTTGATGTAGAAGATCTTGTGCCTCGTCCCTGTTTTCGGATAGAAAACGTTTTGTTAATATGGTTTTGTCTGTCGGCGTGTCATTTTTGTTTAGCTCGATTTAATTTAAGATTAGCTCGTACTGGGAACCTCGTAATCTGTTATATGCCAGAGATACTTTATTTGAGGCAAACATCTTAGTCCTTATGAGTAGCAAAGCACCCGCATACAGTCTCAGGCAGGATTTTTACTCAATTTCAGGTTAGATGTCGATGTCTATAGGCCGCAGTGACCACTTAACATCTGGTGGCCTGCAATAATTAATAAACAGCAAGACTTTTTCAAGTGTGCTTGTAGAGTATAGCGATACCTTGACGGGCGTGACGGGCGGCTCGCAGTCGGGCGCGTCGCGTCGCGTGGCGCGGCGGCCGCGTCTGCCCTCGCGCGCGCCGCCCTCCGCCGCGGAGTCCATTGTGTCGTTGTACGATGATCTGATACAAGGGATTAAATTATACTATAAAAAATAATTTAAAAAATTTAAACTGACATCGAAGAAGTATTAATTAAAATTTGTTACATACTTTAATTTAAGCCTACAAGACCTGGTGTCTTTAGTATCAAGTATTTTGTTTCTATTGTTAAATTTTGGCATCAACCTCACCTCAAACTTTATAACGAAAGCTAGCCTAGCTTTGCTGGCTTCTATTTGGCCACACACTTTCAATATAACATTTAAAAAAAGAAAATAATCCTAAATCCTAAAATGTCCTCACCCATCACTAGAGCTAATCGAACAGGAGTGGTCGGAGGCGTTCTCGTCGTCATAGTGCGTGCACGACGAACAGGACTGCGACCACACCGAGCTGCTGCTCGACGACCTGGAAATAAACAGCATAATTATGTTCATCATAACCACATTGAATTAAGCGTTAGGAGCTTCTGAATGGGATTTAGATGTTGCAGTCCACTTAAAGCTGCAGTTCCGTGGGTAGCAGCCGACTTTTGTAGTGTCGCATCAGCCGCGGCGCGACCGTCGCGCGCGTCTTTCGCGTCGGCCGCTACCCACGGAACTGCAGCTTAAAGGTCCACCGCCGAAAGCGCGACTCTCCCATGGTGCGCCGCGTCCCGGCGGAGGGGAACGAAACTGACTAGTAAGCTAGTCTCCTGCCGGCCACTAACATAGAGTTGGAAGAACTGGGTTAAAATGACGGCATGACTGCGTAAACCTATGATAACCCTAAATGTTTTCAGGACAGTAAACTACCACCCTGTTAATGTAGCAGGTTCGAATCCCAGTGGCACGCACTACTGACATTGTAAAAAAAAAGTTATGTGCGCTTTATAAAATTAAATATCACCTGCTGTTACGGTGAAGGAAAACATCGTAAGGAAACCTGCATATCTCAGAATTCACAAAAAAATGTTCTCAAAGGTATGTGAAGTCCACCAACCCGCAGTAGGCCAGCGTGGTGGACTAAGGCCTACATCCTCTGATTGTGAGAGGAGACCCGTCCCTGTAGTGGGTCATTAATGGGTTAGTGACAATGTTATAGAATCATTTAATAAAGCAATACCTCGATAGTGCCAAATCACTGTCAGAGCCGACCTCGCCCGGCGGGCCGCGGTACTGCAGGAAGGACGCCGGGACTGGGGTCGTTACCGGCGGCTTGTCTCCCGTCAGTGCTCGACTGAAACCAACAATTGTATTGTCAATTAATTATAAAACGTTAAGAAAATACACCAGCAACGAATTTGCTGTTTGAGGATGCGTTTCCACCGTTTGTGTTTCCAACAGTTCCGTAAGGTGGCAACATGAAAGTTCACAATTTTATACAGGGAGGCTCATCTGACGACCTGAGTGGCGCAAGTGGTTCAGTCACCGCCGCGTTGCGCGAAGAATCCTGGGTTCGATTGCCAGCGGAACAGAGATTGGTATAATGAGTTTAAATTTCTGTTTCTGGTCTGGGTCCAGAATCCTAGTATGGGGTTATGACAACATTACTTGTAATAAGTTACATTGTTCTTACCCAAACAAGTCGGGCGATGTGTGAGCCTTCTCCTTATCAAGCTTTCGAGGTCTGCCGCGCCCTTTTTTCCTTGGCGACGCTTCCAGTGACCTTCCCAAACTCGCCGATAACGTGGGTAATGTTGCTGAAATTAAAAAAATATATTATTTTATTGAATTTTGTAAGAATTTACATTAACTTTTACATCCAAGCTTACTTGTATGTATATTATTGACATTGAAAATTTATGTAAGCCACTGCAGATTTGGGTCTCACAATGAGAAGGATGTAGTCGACCAATGCGGGTTGGTGGATTACACATGCCATCGAGAACAATATGGAGAACTCTTAACTAAGCAGATTCCCTCAGCATTACAGCAAATGGCATTTAATATTTGCACAAATAACTTAAGAAAAGTCGAGAGACCTAATTACCAAGGCCTGGCCAGTTCACAAGAATATGGATTTATGTAGATACAAGATGGCTTACCATCAGATCCGAAGCTCTTTGGCGGCGTTGTTACATTGGAGACTGGCGGTATCAGGAGTGTAGGCTTCCGTAACCCGCCCAGTAGACTGAGACCTGCAACGTAATAAGGTAGGTGATGCCAGTAAGTATTGTAAGTGCTAATAATTTGACGACCCAAGTGGCGCAGTGGTTAAGACACCGGTGCGCTGCGCGGAGGGTCCTGGGTTCGATTCCCAGCAGAGCAGAGATTTGAATGATGAATTTGAATTTCCGTTTCTGGTCTGGGTGTGTCGTGTTCTCGTCTTGTGTGTGTCCATGGCGCCCGCGACACAGGGAATCCTAGTGTGGGGCTATGAGCGTGAAGCGTTATTTATTTATTTAAGGTATTAGATGCCTAGTATCAATTATATATGGTTTAAGATCTTTATTGTTCCTTCTTAAGAATTAATATACGGTCGGGTAAGGAAGGACAGTAACAACAACAGAACTCTTTTATGTACACCAACATAATACAAAGTAACACACCCAAGTAACTTTAATTGTATAAATAAGGTGGCCACATAGCCGTGTTATGGTTTTGTTTAGGCACCATCTGTTATTTCAAAGCAATTGATAAGAATATCTGGGCATCCAAAGCAATTCTCATACCCCTTTTCTAGCTTCAAACCTATAGCAACCCATTTTTATAAGGAAATCCCATCTACGGTTTATTTGAAGTGAACATTTCAGTTCTTGATATGAGTTCCTACTCATACTATAATCCTTTATACCCAAATACGACCCAAGATAGAATTTCTATCCTACTTCAGATTGGATGTGGGTGTCCATGGGGTGCGGGCCCACTTAACACCCGGTGATCATTTGCTCACTTACTAGTCAATATCATAACGGGTTACCTGGGCTCGGTGTCTCCAACTGTTTGACAGGCGATTTCTCAGGTGTGGATAGTTTCTGAGTTCGCTCCACCGCTTTGCTGGGCGGGGGAGGCGCTGGGGTTTCTGAATCTGACGTAGCCGTGTCTGTCAACAAATGTAAGAGACCTTTGTGCAAAGTGCATACAATATACAGATACAGACACCATTGCTCTGCATGAAGGGTCCTGGGTTCGATTCCCGGTAGACCAGAGATTTGAATGATGAATTTGAATTTCTGGGTCTGGGTATGTTGTTTTATAGTCTCACCAACAACACATGGAATCCTAGTGTGGGCTATGAGTGTGTAGCGTTATTTAATTCCCCTCAAATGAGCACCACGGTTTAACAAAATCACTTTAAATTGTATACTTGTAGCATAAAGTTTATTTATTTACAACACGGACCATTGTCCCTCGGCGGCCTCGTGGGATTGAGGGCGATCCGGCCCCGGCCCCGGCGGCCGCGTCGCCCGCGCCCCCGGCCCCGCCCCCTCCACCAGTTTCTATTCACTTTGGACTTCTGCGGCGCTGGAGATTCGTCGCGCTGTCCAAATAAACAACTAATGTAGGATACTATAGAAATATGTTTCTAAAACAACACAATCTATATTATAAGGCAAGACAAAATACTTTATTGCATAGCATAAGTAAAAGTAGTTAAACTAATTTTTTAAACTAAGATAAATTAAGAAAAAATAAACGAGATATAAGACTACCCAATGCATATCGCATGGGGCAGTCTTATTGCTCAAGAAGCGATCTCTTACAGACAACTCATGTAGCTGAGAGTATCTAGAGTAAATAGTTAAGAGAATAGTAAGAAAATGAGTATAAAAATTTAACATTATAACTTCACGTGAATTAAAATAAATACATATATAAGAATACAAAGCATTCTGTAAAATAATGTACTACTAGATATAAATACCGATTTGATATAAGTATTTAGGGGGAATCTGCTGGCTAACTCTTCGTCCTGGGTTGCATGGAAATAAATAGAATACATAAGAATGGTATAATTTAATACATTTAGTATTTTACACGAATACAAAGGAAATAGGTACAACTAAATTAAAGCTGACAACACAATGGTCGTACGACAATGTTATTTGGTGCATTTTTCACATGTGAATTCACACAATTCAGTCAGGACCGTTAGATTCGGAGACATGTGTTTAAAAATGTTCCTATAATCAATAGGTCGTTGTATCGTATTCCGACATTCAATACTCAAGAATGTTCTAGTATTTCAACACAAACTTACAGTATTCTCGTCCTCTGATTTGTCGGGTTTGTGTACACTGGAGCGCCGGCGCTCGCTACGGGCGGCGGACACTGCCCGGTCGGCGCGCGTGGTAGCTGTAAAATATTTCAATATCGATCAAGCAAATTGTATCGATTTTTTACTGTATTTGGAAAATGGTCTCGGTTCAAATTTTAATTGTGTACGTACGATACAAAAAAATACGAGTGCAATAAAATACAACTATGGAGGACCGCCACAGACCTAGGTGATGAAAGCGGTATTTCACTGTTCTGAGTATAATTTCAGTCTTTGGCGAGCAGTATGGTGATGAAAGGGTGATTTAAGTTACCCACTTAAGTATCAGTGCGGCTGCGGCGTGCGGCTGTTCCACAGTTGGGTTACCGTACTCACGTGGAGGTGGCTCGGTGTCGGTGCTGGAGCGTGCCGCGGCGTGCGGGTCGACGCTGCGGCTGCGGCGCGCGGCCGTCTCGAGCTGCGGCAGTTCCGCTTCGCCGCCCTCGCCCGCGACCGCGCCCATGCCGGCCGCGCGGCAGTCGCGACGCGCCGCGAGGAAGATCGGCGCGCACTGTTCGCGCATCTTTACACCCGCCCTGGAGAGAAAAAGAGAAACGACTACTTCAATGGACGTCACATACACATATTTTAATATCACCTGTTATTACGGTGAATGAAAACATCGTGAGGAAACCTGCATGCCTGAGTTCACAAAAAAAGCATGTTAAGTTCACCAACCCGCACTAGGTCAGCGTCGTGGTCTAAGGCCTACATCCCTTTCATGGTCATTAATGGTTCACAGACATAGACATTCTTCTTCTTCACTATTCTTCAGCATTCTGGTAGCATTTTTTATAAAAAAAGATGAAAATTTCGTGTCAAACCGAAATCAGATGGACAAAGAAAGATGGTTCAGTCTTCAGCACCTCTTCAGCATCAGCACCTCAAAGTTTTAGTGTATAAACCCAAGTGGCCTTCAAGACTTCCTGAAGTGTTTCCTTCACGTTTAGGTTACCTTCCACACGCCTAGCGGGTAAGATTCATTAGCGGCGCCGGCGACCCGCCTGGCGCCCGATTCTGTATGACCATTCACACTCGTATCGCGGCAATGTCGTGTCTTACCCGTGATAAAAAGTAAAAATGGCTTAAAAGTCAAATATCGTGACAATCTGTTATGTGTCTTATACAATAGACATTAAGGTTCCTTGTCTTGCCGAGTTCATGGAATGACATACGGTTGGATGACACACGATATCGGCACGAAATCCGAATGGTCATACAGAATCAACCCCCTGGCTGGCCCAAAACAATATGTTAACAATCAGCATCTCTCGAAGCGTATAATTAGACGTAGTAGATGTAGTTACTTATAAAAGACTGTGTCCTTCTTGTTATAAGTGAGGCAGTTGGCGATCATCAGCTGGAAGTCGGCCTCCACGTCGTCGATCGTCCTGTAGCAGCCGCGGTCCAGCTTCTTCTCCATGGTGCTCAGGTCCATGGGACTCTTCACTATTGTACTGTAGTCTGGCACCTGGGACGGATTTCAGATGAGCGTGATTAACTTCAAAATTCCATAACAGACTGCATATAGGAATGTCTGGACAGAACCCGGCCTGTACTTAGTTTCTCATTTTTTTTACATTAATTTTACTTTGTGCCAATAAAGAAAATATATTTATTAACTAAAGGGAGTTAAGAAGATCGTAAGACTTTGTAAAGTTTAATAAGCAACCCTGTTGCAACACGCGCCTCTACCACCTGCCATCGTCATGTGTTTCATTTCATTTCATTCAAGTGTTTCATCTGGCTGTTTGCCTGCTTTTTATAAAACAAAATTGGGCATGGTGAAATTGTTAGATTACAGTCGATATCGGAGCTTTATAGGCAGTTTGAACACATCTAGGTCAACTAAAGCATCTCAAGTAATAATACCACAGATTTCCCCCTATAACCTCCCGAACTAGCAACATGTCGATGTAGGCATAAACCCTTTTTGTCGTGTACAGAATGATTGTGCCCACCAGTACCATAGGCAAGGGGTTTCCGCCAATGAATATATTTACCTCTTGTAGATCGACGGGTTCGCAAAATACGTCGCTATGGTCCTTTTGGCGTAACAAACGCAGAAGCTTGTGTAGCGCCGCTCGTTCCGGCCTCAAATTATGCAGAACACACCGCTCCCACACGCGAGTGTATTCAGCTTTTAGACGCTCTCGCTTGCGGACCAACTCGCATAATAATCTGGAAATTATTATGTGCAGACGTAATAATCAAAACATTAAATTGAAAATTAAAAAAAATCCCCGACACAATAACGACAATTTTCATTGAACATAATTATTTTGTAATGTGCACGTGATGCGCTTTCATTTGAGACCCCACTCGATTATATTTGCAGACATTCACCCCCACAACTTTTAAACGACTCAACCGAGTTTCATCAAACATGTCTAAAAACACTCGGCCGTAACTCACCTTTCATACAAAAAAAACTAAATTGAAATCGCTTCATCCGTTCGCGAGCTACGGTGCCACAACCAATGCAGACAGACAGACAGACAGACATACACGTCAACCTTATAACACCCCTTCTTTTGCGTCGGGGGTTAATTTTTCACCTGTAACTTGCATTAATAGTAATAGTTGTAAAGGAAGGGGTAAGCATCTTAACAATGTAATTGGTGTGAGATTGTAATAATCTTCTATAGTAAAAATCTCTATTCGTTAGTCTCACTAAAACTCGAGAATGGCTGGACCGATTTGGCTCATTTTAATTTTGATATATTCGTATAAGTCCAACAAAGATTTCTACGATGAGAAATTCTGAAATGAATGCGAGGAAAATAGAAGAAATTTCTGTACTTGGCAGAACAAAGTATATAAGCAAAGGTGTTACCGTGCCCTCTCCAAGTCCTGTCGTATTCTCTGCCAGTACTTCAGTTGATTGCAAAGCTCTCGTACATTGACAGTACCATCTTGAATTCCTCTGGTACCTAAAACAAAATTTTCATATCAGCTTTCCATTTTCACCCAGTAAGTTACCTGGAATCTTACAGTAGCTGTAACGGCTCTTACATTTACCGTGTCCCAGGAACGAGCTCCTGTACACACATACATACACAGCAGCACACTTACAAGAGTTTCCGGAATTTTCCCTGAGAGATTAAGGGTTTTTAGTGTTTGCTGCCACAGAAAGGGATACCTTGAGATGGTCTGAATGAATATGAATCTATAGACAGTCTCACCGTGATGGCTAGTAAGGCTCTGCAGTCTCCTCAGCAGCGGTACGCCGTTGCGGCTGTGTCGCTTGAGCGTCCAATACGGGAGCAATCTCTTCATGAGATGAGCTCGGGCAGCGGGCGGCCCGCGGGCCAACTGCGCCACGTCCGCCACACGCTCCGCCGGCAACGTCGGCACTAGGACCACGGGTGCCCATGTGCGCTTCATCGCTAGTACACGGCGAGCCTGTCGATGGTTTGAGAATTTATGTTATTGAGAACAGCATTAGGGCACTCGCTAAAAGGTTTGTGCTAAAAGGTGCATTTTAGTGTCTCATCAATGTGACATAATGTACTACTTGTTACCTGTTTAATTTTATCCCTCCCTTTTTGTCTGATCGCTGTCAAATCTGTTGATTTAGTATCTCCTTCGGATTCTTGAGCTCGTCTTTCCTGAAAATTAAAATGAGGTAAGTTTATAATATAAGACATATAATATATTTTCTATAAGAATATTTAGTCATATCGAGTTCATATTTTATACTTTAATTTGAATGTGCGATTATTGTACGTTATAGACATTTGTTTAGTGATAATAGAACTTACCTGAAGAATGTGTGCAGGTGTATGGGCGTCACAATAGGCCATCTTAGCTACTTGCACCGGCTGACTGGGATCTCGACCAGAGCCTGCCGCCTCCATCTTCATGTACAGCCTGTGATAAGGAGTTAATGTAGATAATGAAAACAAAATCTATCTCTATTGCGGCCAGCATGTATCAGTCAGTTTCTCAGCTCACTACCACTGCATGCATGTGTGAAAATATTTATTACATATTTCACAGTTTTTCGCAGGGGTATGTTGTTCTTGCGCAGCGGTGTCCGGTGATAGCCCAGTGGCTAAGAATTCGACCTCGAATCGAAGGGTCCGGGTTCGAATCCCCTTTGTAATAAAAGTTATGTGTGATTTACACCTGCTGTTACGGTGAAGGAAACATCGTGAGGAAACCTGCATGCCTGAGAGTTCATAAAAAAAATGTTCTCAAAGGAATGTTAAGTGGTGGACGGCGGCCTACATCCCTCTCATTGTGAGAGGAGACTCGACCCTGTAGTGGGTCATTAATGGGTACTGACATGTTGTTCTTCAAAAAGGGTGTGATAAGAGATCTACTTTAAAACCGGCTATGCACTGGTCCGCCCCCCAGCCCCCTGGTGGTGCTTGCGCCAATGAGATAGACTTAACATCAGATGGCCTATCTCCCTGCTTGTTCGGGCTTCTCCATTGAAAATAAGAATAATTATCCTTAGTTACAAATTGCTGTAATAGGGTATTACAGCCTATGTCAAAAAGCTTTTTATATGAATTCGTAAGTCATAAAAACCCATAAAAAATTGGAACAGAAATTTTTGCAAACAAATATTATGTAAAAAAAAAATCCCCGCGAAAACGAAAGTTATACTCCATTGTTTATTTACACTGCTAATGACGTCACGTCGATAGCTTTCATGGCGTATAGCGTTTTTGACATTTGAAAAACAGATTAATAAACCTGAATTTTAAAATTGAAATAATAAATGTATACAACATTTTTTAGAACACAAATCACCATTTTTCACTTGCTTTTAACAAAATCTATCAATATTACATAATTTTGGATTTGTCCTTGCATGGTGAGAAATACCCTATTCTTTTTTAATTTGTTTATACAGAAAATTAACAGACAGGCCAATAAACAGACAATAGGTTTTTATATATAAGTAAAGATGTGTGAATATAGCTCACCCTGCCTGCTGTGCACAGGTAACATGAAAGGCGGAATAGCAGTTACTCCTGTGACATTGGATGCAAGCTCCCGCGCCTCTCTGCTTACACACCATGCACTGGAGTTTCCATCTAGCCGCTGGTATCATCTCTATGGAATCTGGAATTATATTGAGAATGACATTCTTTAATATGAATATTAATATTTTTACATCTAAAGATGACCTGGTTCAGTGCACAGCTTGCCTCGAGAATCTTTGTTTGGTTCAGAGTGGAGTAACAATTTTGAGTGTCTTATTTGGATTGGTGTGTTTTAGTCTTGTGTATGTGTTTCTGTGCACTCCAGATTACAGGTAATAGTGTGGCTATGATGAACCATTTAAGAATTAAAACCAGCAAGTCCGGCCTTACCTAAAGCAGAATTGTCCAATCAGGAAATAATAAGGGCCGCAAAATCTAAAGGCACAGCAGCGTTCCTTTTTTGAAAAATAAAAAATAAAATCTTTCCACCACCCTTGCAGCAACCATAATACAAAATGCTACATATGTGTCAGGACAAAATAGGGCTGAACTTATTTCTCAAGTCATTTTACTTACCGATAGGTTCCAAGAACACTGTGTTGGCAAATCTCACTTCTGGGATCCACAGGGCGCACACAACATGCGCCCATGTCCCTTGGTCCGTCTGCTTGAATGCACCTGTGAACGACAAGTGTTACGAAATTCATACTTTCTCCTTCAAGTAGTGTGTTTACGCATTATAATAGCCATAAATAGCATAATATGTTGGCTGCTGGCTTTGTTTTCATAGGTTGTAGAGCGAGCAAGCTACTATACCGTGCCTGCCATGCTAAAGCCAGTGCAGCCTTTTAACTAGCATTTTCTTCATGTGTTGTTTTTGCTGGGGAGGTATAGTTGCCAAAAATGCTTGAGTAACATAGCACCCACTAAAACTTTTTCTATTTGAGGTTGGATGTGAAGTGAATAAAAGCCTTGAAAAACTGCTACACACTAGTCTCTGCCCCTGTTAGGAGTTCTACTTGAAAGTATTATACCGGATAAGCGGTAAAAAGCGATGAAAGGCTTAGAATTTGACCTCGAATCTAGGGGTCCGGGTACGAACACCAGTGGCACTATGACTTTGTAAAAAAGTTATGTGCGCTTTATAGAAATTAAAATATATCACCTGCTGTTACAGTTAAGGAAAACATCGTGAGGAAGCCTGCATGCATGAGAGTTTACAAAAAAAATGTTCTCAAAGGTATGTGAAGTCCACCAACCGCAGTAAGCCAGCGTGGTTGACTAAGGCGTACATCCCTCACATTGTGAGAGGACCCGCCCCTGCCTAGTGGGGCATTAATGGGTTACTGACAAGCAGTATTCATAAAAATTGTATAAATTGAGTTTACCTCCTGTATTGGGACACAGCACACAGTTGACAACCCTTGATGGCGACTGTAAACATCTTCTGCACAACCATTGTCCTTCAGGTATATATGGCACCTGCAAAGTTAATTCATTATAAGTTATAGACAACATTTTAGTATTAACTGCCGCCTGAGGTATCTTTATGGGATTACAACATGGTATACAAAAAGGCAGTAAAATGAACTTGGCTGAATATAAAGAACAAAAGTTGATGAAATTTAGATAACTCTGTATAGCATATAGGTTAATATTGGGGTATAAACTCTTAAGAGAAATATGAGCATGGTAACAAATAAGTAGAACGGCAATAATGATATATTTGTTATTTTAGCTAGCAGAGTTGACACTCCTAAACTCATTCTATAACTCACATTGCGACTTTCTACCACTTCTTTTGATAAATATTATGTACTGCTATAGTTGCTGTCACGAGTGGTGAGCAGAACTTTCATTGGTCGGTTTGACATTGACTGCGCTGCAGTGCACACTATTGGTTCGACAAACGTCAGTTCGTCAGTGTGTGTGTTGTCTATTCGTCCAGCACGTTTTTTTGGCTGCTGTACATTGGACGAAAGTATACAATATCCCTACCACCGATAATTTGTGCTCACGACTATTGAAGGTTACTATAACATTATCTGTAAGCACTTGGTAGTTGGTAGTTTCCCTTCCGCTCAAACTAAGCTCAGTGTGAACAGTGTCTCGGGTTGTGGTAAATACTTACACCATAACAATCTTGATGAACAGCAAGGTTGCACATGTCACAGAACAGGATGACATTGGTGTTCTGACATTCACCGTCCATACAGATGCAACAGACTGCGTCTTCGTCCACAGTTGCAGCCGTCTGCTGGCCGTTTTGGGTGGCCTGAAACAAATTGTAAATATTAAGTACAATACTGTACAATATGAGTGTCATAAGCAGCCTATTATTATATGGTGTGAAGATAGCTAAATGCCATACTGTAATTGGCAAACTTAAGACACAAGTAACATAATACAATTTTAGAATACATTGGACATTCACAAATGTGTATTTTTTATGTTACTTAGTGATTTAAAAATACAACCATGTTTTTTTATTTTAAGTAGCAATTTAAAAATAAAGGAAATATAAATTAACAATAAATTAAAAGTGAGGCAGGCCTAAACTAAATGTAAATTATTTATTATTATATCATATTTATACCATTATTTACTCTTATTTTAAAGCTAATTCTCAACTTCTTAAATAAAAGTAACTCACGAGTTGCAAACAAGAAATTTTATTCTTTCTTTTGGTTGGTGAATACAAAAATTGATTGAGATTTGGATTATCACCTGAAAATAGGACTCCTTCTCAAGCCTATCCATGAGCAGCTCCAAGGTGTCAACAGATACCAGTGGGAGGCCTTGCTTCACCCGCGTCTTGTTGATGATGGCCAGCCAAGCCGTGTCCTCCTCATCCACATCATACTCCACTTCACCATCAAGCTCCTCGGCCGACTTCTCAATGAACCGGATGTAGGCATTTGGACGAGGAGGGGCATCACACACCCTCTCATTGTAATCAGGTATAAGCTATAACATTTTTTTTAAATTTTAATAAACTTTTACAGCACTATAACTAATAGTGACCCTATCTTAAAACAAGTTTAATAAGTGGTTCAGCATTGGCTTGCATAATTGATTTGTAAACATGCAACAAAATGTGTGAAATTTAATCTTAAACCAAATACATTTGGAAAGGCTTATTTATATAATTTCTGTTAACAAAAACAAAATCCTGACTACTTAAAATCACAGTACATAACATATTTAAGTTAATACATAGTCCTAGAAATATTGAAATGCCAATCGTGGTAATATGCCACTTTGCACTAAAGCTTATAATTGTTTACTATATTTTAATTGGCAAGAGGGCCAAAATCAATATAATATTTCTTACCCTGAAACTAGCCTCGGGCAATTTAATATGGGGCTCGGGTGTTGGCTCCACGAACGGTAGCGGTTTCTCCAGCTCGGCATTCTTCTTCTCCCATTCCTCCAACGACATCAGCGGCAACGGCTGGTCGATCGGTATTCTGCTTATTTTACCGTCGATTTCGAACTGAACTACTTTCTGCGCCTCCGCAAAAGTCAACGCCTCCTTAGGAGGGCTCTGTAACGCGATATCCCCCGTCGGAACCGCAGCCCTCGCTCGCCCCTTCTTGCGGTTGTACGCGACCGCAGGAGTCGCCGGCGTCGGGTTGTCGTGGTCATAATTCACTAAGTGATACTGCAATCCACACAAACTCTTGTAAACCTTGTCGCATTTCTCCAAAGGACACTGGTACGGTGGCGGCCGGTTCTGTCTCAGTTTTTTACAAAACTCCAAAACATCGAAGTCTAAACCCATACTGATCCTCAATTTTTTACACCCTAAAACGTCATTACGGCTGGCGGCCTCAGTATGTTTACGCTATCATCACAAATAAAAATGTGAAATGTAAACGAATAGAGCTAGAAAAAAACTTGATTTTTAGGAAAGTGAAAGGCGAAGCGCTCTATGCGATATTTTACACGCACAGGCCACAGTGAGCAAAGCAAACGCAAGGCAAAGCACGGAAACAAGTCACTTCAAGTCAGTTTTCGTTTGTAAAAAATTGACAGCTTGTTGACTTTCTTGATTGATGTTCAAGGAAATTCGGATAAATGTCAAACAGTTATACATAATACTATTTATTAACAATATTATTTAAATAATCTAAACTTTAATGATTAAAAGTAATTTACTTTTAATCATTAAAGTTTGACTGTTACTTGAGACTACTCTTGTATGGACAATTATATATATTTTCCTTCTGTGATAAATTTTACACTTCCTGAACGAAGAAAGACTTGATTGTCTGTGGTCATGTGGTGGTTTATTTTTTTTTGGTCATTCAAAAACTGTACTGTAACGTAACTTTCGAGTGACGTTAGTGCGAGTGTGTTGTTTAGAAGCTGAATATAAGGATTTATCTCACGTAAGTACTGTTTATTATCAATATAACTGATTATTATGTTTACTATGAGTCTTTTTAGATAATTGGTTGTGAAAAATACATTGCAATATAATGAATAACTGTTCGACAAGTCGTTATAATTTTTCTGTTTTCTAGCTGTTTTATGACGATACTTGTTAGTAATTACGGCTAAAAGTATATAATAAGTAATTGCGACTGGTTTACACAACAAAATTATAACGTATTTATTAATTGTTAGAATAATAAGCAATTGCAATTTCGGGTACAGTCCGTACAAAATGGCGGTTATTCGTTAAAAATTCGGGCGAGCTAATTTGACCTTTATTTGTATGATGCGGATTTTGGCGCGAACTTTCGAGGCGGGAAGTTTAACATTTTACATAAATTTTTAAAATATTAATATATTAACGTTCTCAGACTCCATTCTTTCATGATTTAGTAAAAATGAGTTCCGACAGTGGAGGAACTCATAAAAACAAAAGTAACACCAGGTAATGTGTTACCTTCAAAGCGAAAAAAGAGTTCGCAGACCCAACCAGAGTCATCAGACTCAGAAAATGAGGACCAGCATAAGTATACTCCTTATGTGAAACCAAACTATACTCATAGCTACCCAGAACATTCTCCAGGTAACATTTTTACAGTCTATGTGCAGAGTGCTAAGGAAGATGAAAAATTTGGTAATAAAAGCCCTTTGTACTTGAACAATTTATTTACCAGATATATTAAAGGTGTAAAGGAACTAAAAAGAGTTAGTGCTTTAAAGTATGCAGTGGTATTTGACAATGCAAAGTGTGCTAATGCTTTATTAAGAGACTCTACATTTTTAAGAAACAATGAACTTAAGGCCTTTATCCCCGCTTCTACTACAGAGTGTATTGGAGTGATTAAATATATCCCAACTGATTTGAGTAATAAAGTATTATTTGATAAACTTTCATCTTGTCACGACATCTTGGCTGTGCGACGTTTCATGAAGAGAACACCTGAAGGTTTCATGCCTCTTCAGACAATTACTGTGACATTCGCTAGTAATGTTCTTCCGGAGCATGTTAATTTTGATCTGTGTCGGCTGCGTGTAGAACCATATATACGACCTGTGGTACAGTGCTTTAAATGTATGAAATTTGGACATACAACGAAGTTTTGCAAACACAATGTCGTGTGCTCAGTTTGCTCACAGGAGCATCATTACAAAGACTGTAATAATACAGACAATCCATTTTGTGTAAATTGTAAAGGCAGCCATGTAGCTGTGTCCAGACTGCCCTGTAAAACAACAAAAAATTATTGAAAATAAGGAAAAAAATTGTAAATAAAATTAATGTTAATAGGAACACCTTTCCGGCCTTAAACAAAACCTTTATTGCTGCAACTGCCACTAAGAAGGACAACAGAACCTTGATAGGGGAAATTGTCAACTTTTCACATTGTCACAAATTGTATCTAGTTCAGTAAAGACACTTACAACTCTTTTAAGTAAAGACAATACCTTACCAATTAACACTTCCACAATTAAGGAATTGTTAATTAAAAACATCAAATTGTGATAATGGATTCTCCTTCATCCTTAAAAATAGTACAACATAACATACAAAGTTTAAAACCTAAATTACCTTTAGTAACACAATTTTTACAAGTTCATAATATTGACATATTAATTCTAAATGAAACGTGGTTAAAACATACAGATATTGTTAAAATTAGTGGTTATAAAATTTATTGTAGTGACAGTGAAAATGGTCATGGTGGTGTTGCCATTATATGCAAAAATGCAATTAAAAGTAACCATGTAATAACAGAATCTATAAATCTAGTTCAGACAATAGCAATATCAGTTGCAACAAAATATTCTGGCAGTATCATCATTTTAAGGTGTTATTGTCCCCCCATGTAGAGGTTCATTTCCTATAAATGTATTAAAGAATGTAATTTTAAAACTAAAACACCCAATTTTAATGTTAGGCGACCTTAACGCCCATCATGTGGCTTTCGGCTGCCAAAATAATAAACCAAGGATGAAAATATATGATATGATTGATGAACTTAATCTCTGCATATTAAATACAGGTTCAATAACAACTGTCAATCGACCAAATCAATCGCCTTCAGCGATGGTGGATTTGGTATTAATTTAGTTAAAGAAAAGAAATTCCTAGGCTTAATTTTTGATTCAAAAATTACTTTTTCTTCTCATGTAAATAGTGTTGTTAATAAGATGCAAAAAAGCATAAACATTTTAAGATATATGGCTAGTGTAAGTTGGGGAATGGACCCCAAAATTTTAAATATGTTATATAAATCTATAATAAGAAGTCACTATGAATATGGCTCTATTGTTTACGAAAATTGTTTAAATATAAGGCTTGGATATTACATAAAATAGATGTTTGTCAAAATAGAGGACTAAGAATAATAACAGGCGCAATGAACACTACTCCAATTAATTAGTTGCAAATAGAAGCAGGCATACCTCCTGTAAAGATAAGAATTAATTATTTAAGACAAATTTTTTATGTAAAAACACTGAGCAATAATTATCTTAAAAATTTATATTATGACAATGTTATTTTAGAAGGAAATTTTAAAAATGTATTGAAAAATGAATGTAATAATATTCAATGTTCTGAAAATTGGGAATTCGGCAGCATCTAATTTTAATGTATCCTGCTTTTTCAATAGCAAGAATTATAATGATAGATGGTTTAATGAAGGTATTTAAAACTGAAGGCATTCCCCGCCTCTTACCATCTATCCTTAAAAACCCCAAATGTTATCAGTTTATACGAGGGGAGGTCCAAAAGTTCGCGGAATGGAGGGGATGGAGTGGGGATAGGGGCGCTCGCTTAATGTCATACTACTTGGGGACTCATCATTAGTATATAAATAGAGTTTCATTCCTTTAGCGTCATTCGTTTAGGAACACTCGCCTGATAAACAAGTCAATCCGGAAGAAAACTGAAACTATGGAGAAAATTGAACACAGTGCCGTGATTAAATTCCTCACCAAGCAAGGAAAAAATGGCCAAACCATTTTAAATGAAATGGAATTCGTTTATGGGGACGATTGCCTTGGTAAATCCATAATTTAAAAGTGGCATAGTCTGTTTAAACATGGTCGAGACTCGATTGAAGACGACCCCCGCTCTGGACGGCCAGTTGAGGCCACCACATCAGACATCATTGAAAAAGTGGAAAAACTTGTACTGGAGGACGCCCGTTTGAAGAAAAAACAGTTATCTGCATTAGTTGGAGTATCAGATACCACCATTTTGCGGATCCTACATGACCACCTGGGTATGACAAGAGTCAGTGCAAGATGGGTACCCAGAATGCTCACACCGCTTCAGAAACAGCAGCGCATCGACGCGTCAAAGTGCTTTTTGGAGTCGTGTGGAGACGAACCTGCACAGATTTTGGAGCGAATTGTTACCGGGGACGAAACATGGGTTCATCACTTTGAGCCTGAGTCAAAATAGGAGTCCATGCAATGGCATAAAAAGGGCACACCACCCCCAAAGAAATTCAAGGTGTCAGAATCGGCTGGAAAGTTGATGGCTACTGTTTTTTGGGATTGTGAGGGGATACTACTGATTGATTACAAAGAAAAGGGAAGAACATAACCGGAACATACTACGCATCGATACTAGACAAATTAAAGGAGGCCATCAAGGAAAAACGTCGAGGAAAATTGGCTAAGGGTGTGTTGGTCTTGCAAGACAACGCACCGGTTCACAAGAGCAGAGTTGCAATGGCTGCTGTGCGCAGGCATGGCTTCGAATCTCTAGTCCACCCACCTTACAGTCCAGACCTGGCCCCTAGTGATTATCATTTGTTCCCCAATTAAAAAAAAACTTAAGGGGAAGGAAATTTTCCGATGACAATGAGGTGAAGGAGGCAATTTTGGCCCATTTTGAGGCGAAATACAAAAAATATTTTTTCGACGGTTTAGAAAGATTAATTCACAGATCCAATAAATGTATTCAGCTTAAGGGTGATTATATTGAAAAGGAAAAATAGATTTTTTGTATCATTCCATTTAGAACCCTTCCATTCCACGAACTTTTGGACCTCCCCTCGTATATGAGTATATTAAAAATACAATTAAGACAGTATAAGACACTAGAAATTATAATGTTATTTATTATGTAATGAAAAAGAATATGAAGAAAAAAAGACAAGAATAAGAAAAAAAGACAAGAATAAGAAAAAAAGACAAGAATAAGAAAAAAAGACAAGAATGATAGGCTGAAAGGTTTCACACCAAAGCCGTAAAGCTGTTAAAAAAAAAATTGTATGATGCTAAGAACGTTGACATTGCGTAACTTCTTTCGTCGATGTTTTCAGTAGGGAGAGTAATGTGTCGATAAATTGTCGATGATGATAGTAGTATCGTATAATGATTTATATTGTGACTTTGTAATATTTAAAGCCTTTTATATAAAAAATATGTAAAAGATAATCATTGAGAACGATTTCACATGATAATTGTTGTTAGTGTTCTTTTTATTTTACAGAATGCCAAAATATTGGCCTACAGAGGACCTGGACAGGAGGCCTGTGGACTTCCTCGACATCCTCTATGGGGATGAAGAGGAAGAAGCCCTACCTTCCGAGGATGAGGAGGAGGTGGATGAGTTCGGCGAAGATGAGGTTCTATAACTCATTTTAGTTTCATTTTGATAGATAATTAGTATAATTTGTTTTATATGGTTGTTTGCGGATTTACAACTAATAATTGGGGTTGGTAATTATGTCCTGGTGTTAAGAGTTTTCAACCATATTGATACTGCAATACTGATAGTATTGCAATGGTGGCAGTGGTTTTGAATGCTTTTTATATGTTTTAGGACGAACGTCCGTGGACACCGGAAGCTCCATCCTACTCTCCGTCCCTAGAACGCAGGGTGAGGGTGCCAACACCGGTAATGGATGTTTCAGTGTATTAATTTTGATACTGTAAATAGCGTTCTGTAATTTATTGTATGTTTTAGCAAGAAGTGCCCTGCCGTTCAGCGTCGCCAGAGCGATCTCGTTCGCCCATAGAATTTCCGTCAGAATCGTAAGTTTTATACAAATATGTCAATTTAGTAATTAACGATATGAAGGTAATATTTAAGCAATGTTAAAAATTACAATGTTTTTGAAGGGCATCAGCGGGTGTGGTATTGCGGATTTTTGACGAGGATGGCGTGGCGGTGGAAGGCGATGACGAAGGTGCGTTTTTAATACCGGACGCGCACAACATCTTCGTGGCACCTGAGGGCTCTGGGAGGAGAGGGCGGAGAGGCGGGCGCCCTAGAGTGCGTGGCAGGGGTCGCGGACGTACTCACCGAGGTCGGAGCGTCGCAGTCGAGTGGCAAGTCGGGCACCCCTTGATGGAGATATGGTCCACCGATTCTGACGTTCCGCCCGAACTTATTTCAATGGCTAGGGATGTGATAAGGAGAAGGAAGTCGGGAGAGGCCAAGAATGAAAGCGAGAGCGAGGCTGATGATGTGTTTTTTGACGCGAATGGTGGAGTGGATAGTCTCCCTAGACTGGAAAACGAAAACCTCCATTTTGAATGGTCTCCTATGGAGTCCTTTCAAGGCCAGGAGGAACCTTTCGGACCTGAGCGTACGGGTTCGGTTCATGTGTACAATTCGGCATATGAAGCTTTTCGCTCCTACTGGGACGATGAGATTCTAAGCTCAATTGTGCATGAAACGAACCAATACGCCACCAAAATAACATCTGCGGCTTTCCAGTCTGATTGGTTCCCCACTAACGTACACGAGATTTTGTGCCTCTTCGCGTTTTGGATGATGTTGGGGATCGTCAAAATGCCAACTATAATTAGTTGTTTTTCTGTCGATCCTCTGCTGAAAACGGAAATTTTCAGGCGCATCTTTACACGCCGGAGGTACGAAATGTTAACAAGAGCATTAAATTTTGTAGATTCAGACCCCGCAACTAACAATGCAAATCCCTCCACCAGTGGCACTGCTAGAAGTTTGGACCGGATACACTGTTTAAGACCAATAATTACACATTTAAATTCAAAATTTCAGTCCAATTATATTTTAAGTAAAGATATTTGCATAGATGAAAGCTTAACCCTCTGGAAAGGAAGATTGGATATCAAACAGTATATCCGGTCTAAAGCTTCAAAGTTTGGGATCAAAACCTTTGAGCTGTGTGAAAGTGTCACTGGCTACCTGTGGTCTTTCATCGTATACACAGGTAAGCAATCAGCAGCCGACCTGGAGCAGTCGCCCGGTGTACTTAAGAGTACAGCTGTTGTTCAGAAGCTCATACGTCCCTTACTTAACAAAGGATATAGATTATTTATGGATAATTGGTATAATTCACCCCTGTTAGCTAGATTCCTTAAGCGCAATGGTACTGATTGCGTCGGTACTTTGCGCCCTTCCCGTAGAGACGTTCCCGCTGTAGTAAATAAGGCTCCGCTTTTAAGGGGACAAATGATTGCAAGACACTCCGGTGATGTCTCAGTTTTATCTTGGCAAGACAAGAAAAGAATAACCATGATTTCCACTTGTCATGGTTCATCCACTGCTTTGCCTACAGTCACTTCTCGACCTTTATCTCGTCCTGTTCCGCACAAACCACAAGTCATTTTAGATTACAATAAATTCATGGGGGGGGTTGATTGTAAAGACCAAATGCTCGAGCCTTATTTATTAGAACGAAAACGTTGTGCCAAATGGTACATGAAACTTTTCAAACGTCTTTTAAATATTTCCATCCTCAACTCTCGCATTCTTTTGCAATCATCCACACAACATCACCAAGATCATTTAGCCTTCCGCCTTCAGCTTGTAGATTCCATCCTCACCAACCATCTCTCTCATTGTCCGCTCAGTCGACGTTTTCAAGCTTCCAGCACTAAAGGTACGCATGAACAGCCAGGCCGCCTCATTCGGTCTACACATTGGCCTGTTTTATTAGAACCGACTGAGTGCAGTTCGGCGAAGAACCGAAAGTTCTGGAAGCGTTGCCATGTTTGCCTTCGTGAAGGCAGAAAATCACAGAAGACGTCGTACTGTTGCGAATCTTGTCGCGTGCCTCTTTGTGTTGTAAATTGTTTTAAGTCATATCATACATCACCATAGTAGTGCTTTTCTTCACCTCTTTTCTTCCCAATTATTCATAAATAACTAGTGTGATAGGTATTTTGTGAAAGGTATTTTAAGTGACGTGTATGAGTGTGAAACGTCAAAGCCATCTAAATAGTAGTAGTAGTGATATCGCTAGTAATAGCGTGCACTGTAACATGCAATTAGGCCTGATGTATAATTGATTCAACTTCTTTTGTTTACGTACAATTTCTATAACTACTACTATTACTCAAGATTTAGTTTTGCTGATCTAGTGGTCCCCAGTTTATATCCATGTTATATTTTCTGTGGTACCGAACCCAAGATGTTTTATCGTAGGGCTAGAAAGTTTTCATTCTTGACGTAGGTATATATGTAACTATTGCTGAACACCTTTAGATAACCTAAAATCACATGTAAAAATTTACCGTCATCAAGTTTTAACACCATGAAATGAGGCCTGATATTATAATTGTTAACTTTTTTTATTCGCGTAATATTTTCTATTACTAAAGATTTAATTTAACTATCTTATGGACCCCAAATTCTATTTATGTTATTTATTATGACTAATTTAACCCAAAATGTTACTTTTGTTGACTTATTTCAAAAGGGGCTGACTACAACGTAAATTCAAAAAAGAAAATCTCAACTCCAGCTTATTCACTCTAGATGACAACTTTGCTACCCATTGAAGTGTGATCTCTAAGTAATCTAACGTGTTTATTGTAAATATACCATATTATTTTGTAACTCAATACCTTTGCTGTATTGTAAGCAGAGCCTACAAATAAAATCATGTTTATATAAGCCAATACACTCCTACTACATTCCTGTTTATACAATTATAAACAGGAATGTAGTAACACGCATATATATAACTAAATAAATTAATTAAAACTGTGTCGAGAGTTTTTTCCTCCGGCTTTTTCTCTCTTTGCCCAGTAATGGGTGGCACATTGCATAGCCAATGAGTTCGAATAGGTAAAATATATAAACAAATAATTTGGACTGCTAAACAAAATCTTCTTCTATACATATAATAAAATTCTTGAGCTGTGAATTCTGTACATGTAATATTTTTTTGTGAAATTAAGTTTTTCCAAGTCAGGACACGCTTCTGAGCCCAAAAATATACTTTTTACAATTTTTGTCTGTTTGTCTGTTAGTCTGTTTGTCTGTTTGTTTGTGCGCGAACATCTCTCGAACGGCTGAACGGATTTGAATGAAATTTGGATTGTTGTATAGAGAAAAACCGTCGGTAACACATAGGCTATATTTTATTTTATTATATAACAAATATTTTTTTCCATTTTTAACGCAATAGGCATGACTAATTTTCAAAAATTCTTGTATGATATTCAGAAGTTTCTATTATGTCTAAAATATATCATATTTTTGTAGAAAATTAAGGTTTTTGTGCAATAAAAGTACATTTAAATTTTAAGTTTCAAATTCATTCCAAAACGCTCGCCCGTGTCATGGCGTCTGTCATTGCGCCACAGCTCAGTAAAAAATGCCAGATCGCGTCTATTATGCTTACGAAAAAAATGACTTACTAAGACGTGACGTAAATTGACGTAATTCGATCTGATGGGTGTTTAAGCTATAATGGCGGATTGTTGTATTTTGTAGATTTATTTTAACAAATAAATAATTAATCTCGACATTAATAATAGAATAAATACATGTTTCAAAACCTTTGAATCCTATTTCATTAGATCAGATAAATATTTTGGCGATACTTGATTACTGTCATCATGCCTATTATGTAGGTCCACTTAGGTCATTGACCTTTGTAGTGAGTAACAATGACAACTAGAGACGTATTTTTTTAATTTTTCGAATATAATGACGGACGTGGCATCATGCCTTACGGCAAGGTTGCAACTCGATGATTTTTTTTTCCAATAAAATATATGGAAAATACCATTTATAAATCCAAGATGACGGACACATTTTTTAATGAATTAAAAATATAATAAATAATTTACTGAATTATTATGAGTTAATATTTAAAATTACTTATTAAATTCAAGATGATGAATTCAGTTTTTTTAAATTATTGATAACATGACATTTTAATAGAATATTTTGGAATGAGAAATAAACTATATTTCTAAATTCAAGATGGAGGATACGACTTTTTTAAACGGTTTTATTTAGCTTGCCCTGTTTAGTTGTTTATTTGGGTCAAATTTAGTAATTGGAATTTGACCCCTTTCCTGGTGTAAGATTGATCTGATATTTGGTACACACTCTTAATCTTGATGACAATATAATACATTCTTTATGATTGTAAATCCAAGATGGCCGCCGGTACAAAATGGCGGATTACATACTATTATTACTTCACAACAACCTCAATATGGGTATCAAATGAAAGGGGTTGATTGGTAGAATAGAGCTCACTATGAAAAAAATGAAAATCCAAGATGGCCGCCGCAACATAATGGCGGATTACATATTTTCCACAACTGCCTCAATATGGGTATCAAATGAAAGGGCTTGATTAGTAGAATAGAGCTCAGTATGAAAAAAATGGAAATCCAAGATGGCCGCCGCAACAAAATGGCGGATTCAACAGTTTCCACAACTGCCTCAATATGGGTATCAAATGAAAGGGCTTGATTAGTAGAATAGAGCTCACTATGAAAAAAAAGAAAATCCAAGATGGCCGACGCAAATAAATGGCGGATTCAATAGTTTCCACAGCTGCCTCAATATGGGTATCAAATGAAAGGGATTGATTAGTAGAATAGAGCTCACTATGAAAAAAATGAAAATCCAAGATGGCTGCCGCAAAAAAATGGCGGATTCAATAGTTTCCACAGCTGCCTCAATATGGGTATCAAATGAATGGGATTGATTTGTAGAATAAAGCTCACTATGAAAAAAATGAAAATCCAAGATGGCCGCCGCAATAAAATGGCAGATTCCATAGTTTCCACAACTGCCTCATTATGGGTATCAAATGAAAGGGCTTGATTAGTAGAATAGAGCTCACTATGAAAAAAATTAAAAAACCAAGATGGCCGCCGCATTAAAATTGCGGATTCCATAGTCTCCAAAACTGCCTCAATATGGGTATCAAATTAAAGGGCTTCATTAGTAAAATGAGCTCAATATGAAAAAAATGAAAATCCAAGATTTCCGCCGCAATAAAATAGCGGTTTACATATTTTCCACAACTGTCTTAATATGGGTATCAAATTAAAGGGCTTGATTAGTAGAATAGAGCTCATTCTGAGAAAAATTAAAAATTAACTCAATAGAACTTTACTTACAACAAAACTAAAAACTTGAAAATAAAAATTAAATCAAGTACTTTATAAAAAAGTTTTTATGTTGAACGGTTTTATTTACAAAAAAAAATGATGTAGGTTATGTACTAAAAGCTAAAAAATAATTCGGTAAGTCCTAGCTACCACATCGCACCAATCTTCTCATCAATCTGGGGTATTGATCGGACAAAATATAAAGTCGTTGGGCGTAGTGTTTTCAGAGTAAATATTATGATAGAAATTTCACGTGCAATTCACTATTATTTATTATTAATTCACAATATCAGCTTATGTTATAGTTTTTCAGGCAAGTTATAGTCACCTAATTCATGGATTATATCAGGGATGCAACCTTAGGATTTTCCATACTATTTATACTTACTTATTTTGGGGAACATAACATGATTTTTTTAAATATTCGTAGGTACTATTAAAATAATAGCGGGCCACAAGAATAACTTTACGTCACCTATATAAAAGACGAAGGAGACGAATATGTAAATACTTCTCGATCGACGTAAGTCTAACTGCAGTGTGAGCGCTCCCATAGTATTTCAAAGGTCAGGATTGTTCGTGCGTGAACTTACGTATACGCACGAGTTGAATTCGTACGAAAACGCATGCAAAAGCGCGGCCTCAACCACGCTGTTAAGATTTCTTACCAGGAGTATAAGTGGTGAAATTAATAACCTATGATCAGATTGCCATCTTGGCTCAAATTTTCTCTATATTTTCTTATTTAAAACAATTATGTTGACTGGTTACCAAATGTAATTTTGGTGGTCCACAATCGGAAAATCAGTTATTAATTTCCGGCGTAAAGTGTATTTTAAATTTTACTTATCAATAATAATAATAATTATTATAATTTACGTTTCACGTTATTATTATATAGATAATTGTAGGTATCTTTAATTTTTTTGTTGTTAATTAGTCAGACGTTTGTTTAGTAGTTGTAGTAAAAGTCACAATCAATACTTATTTAATTCATACTAATAGCGTAGTACCATTTAGCGAAATAAATAAATAAATGTGAATGTGTTTTATGTTACTCCTGCTTTCGCGTCGCCAAACTGAGCTATCGATAGACGTTATTTTTGTGAAGATATTTGAAGGACTGGAGAGTAACATAGGCCTATTTTCTAAACAGGTCTTACTTAACAAAACAGGAATTGGGGGCTTGGATTATGTAATATACATTTTGTTAAGCCCATGGATCAAATTAATTTTAAAACTCAAACAGGGCAAAAATTGCGGTTATCTACCATCTTAGACTTTTAAATTTTTTAAGACTAAGATGTCAAAAGAAACTAAGACATAAAGAGAGAGAGACGTTCTTCACGATAACAGCACAGACCTATGCTGGACATTTAGTGATGCAGATATTTATTATACTTTCGCGTAAAATCATCAAAATAGATTGGGATGTTTTAATAAAAAAAATTAAATCTGGATTGTGATATGGAATCCTTTTTACTTCACTCTTGACCAAATCCTGAAGTCTACGTGGACGAAGTCGCGGGCAAAAGCTAGTAATAAATAAATAAATATAATTTAGCAATAATTGCCATGAAATATTAAATTAAGTTTTATTTATATGACATAATTATTGTATGCCCGCATAGGGTAGACTGTCCTAAACTTATTATAATTTTTGTAACATCTTTCTCATGTAACAGTCAACAATAAACGTATTCTTTTGTTTTCTTTTCTTTACTTACTTTTACAATCGCTGTGCGATAATTTTGTCATCGAATCTAAAATTTTCAGTACCCAAGTAATACATGATAGTTTTATAATAATGTATTTAATTATTTATAACGAAAATAAATAAAAAACTTATTAATACAGTTGTATTTTTATTCTCATAATACTCCTTACAAAAAAAACACGATTATCGATAAAATTTCATAAAGTGAAGTGATAAACATCCCTAGTAGTTTTAACGACCCGGCGCGGCGGGCGGGTCGAATTTCAAGTGGTATTGTAGAAATT
Organism: Erynnis tages; assembly: GCA_905147235.1. Classification (NCBI taxonomy): domain Eukaryota; kingdom Metazoa; phylum Arthropoda; class Insecta; order Lepidoptera; family Hesperiidae; genus Erynnis; species Erynnis tages. The sequence goes on from LR990092.1 coordinate 5,780,219, forward strand.
TCAAACTTGTGTGTCCATGTGTTTGAATAATTGTATACTTAGTACTCTTGTTCAATGGGTTTCATATATACATTCATTTATTTTTTATCTTTGAGCTCAAAACATTGTCGACAAATATTGAACTTGTAAATATGTAGTATTACTTCAATCGTTGATACTTCATTTTGATACTAGAATGATAAGAAGTATATTCATTTACATATTGTTTTTTACAGAATGATAAAACATGCTTTCGTTATTGAATAATAATCATTTACGTCAAAGGCGGTAATTACGACGCCATTATCTCTTCCGCGCCTGTGTCATCATTCTTTAATTTCTGTTAACAAAAACAAAATCCTGACTACCTAAAATCACAGTACATAACATATTTAAGTTAATACATAGTCCTAGAAATATTGAAATGCCAATCGTGGTAATATGCCACTTTGCACTAAAGCTTATAATTGTTTACTATATTTTAATTGGCAAGAGGGCCAAAATCAATATAATATTTCTTGCCCTGTAACTAGCCTCGGGCAATTTAATATGGGGCTCGGGTGTTGGCTCCACGAACGGTAGCGGTTTCTCCAGCTCGGCATTCTTCTTCTCCCATTCCTCCAACGACATCAGCGGCAACGGCTGGTCGATCGGTATTCTGCTTATTTTACCGTCGATTTCGAACTGAACTATTTTCTGCGCCTCCGCAAAAGTCAACGCCTCCTTAGGAGGGCTCTGTAACGCGATATCCCCCGTCGGAACCGCAGCCCTCGCTCGCCCCTTCTTGCGGTTGTACGCGACCGCGGGAGTCGCCGGCGTCGGGTTGTCGTGGTCATAATTCACTAAGTGATACTGCAATCCACACAAACTCTTGTAAACCTTGTCGCATTTCTCCAAAGGACACTGGTACGGTGGCGGCCGGTTCTGTCTCAGTTTTTTACAAAACTCCAAAACATCGAAGTCTAAACCCATACCGTAAAATGCTACAACTTTGCACGGATTTCGTTTTTCTTCGATAACTGTTTAATCGTTAAGAAAGTCGTATATTTTTTCAATTACTGTCCATTATTGGATTATAAGCTATAGGAATACAGTTGCTTCTAGTAAAAAAACACCTATAAAGCACCAAAAAATTGCTTTGAAAACGTAGGCAAAGTTGAGGTAAAAACTACAACATTGCCTATCACAATATCTATTTAAATGAATAGGTACTTTTTGTAACGGATTTGACATCCATATTGCCCTAAAGTTCTTTTCCACGTTAGACTACACTGAATCTTGAAATACACAATTTTTTTTTACAATGGTAGGCAAAGTTGAGCAGGGTTCTCTATAACGCCCATACAACAAATAGTTTGGTGTAGGGCTGCCCCAAACGAAATGCAACAATTTTTCTTAATAATCAAATATATTTTAAGAAATTATTATTGTTATACTTTAATTTACTATAAATTACACTAATATTTTTTTCATAGGAAAATAAATATGTAGTTAGGTAGTAAAATATAAAAAATAATTATGTTGGTAGGTACCTATTACTTATAATAAAAATTACAACTGCCTGAAGTGATGTAGATTGTAATTGTTAAGAATTGTACGCCTAGGAATACCGAATTGCTTCTCTGCCTCGTATGAAGATAATTTCTTACACGAGACTAAATCAACCGCCACATTCAGCATACCTATCCTGCGAATAATTTGAGTACGGTCTAGCCCCTTGTTTTCTTCTACTCTTGGGTGGGATGCTCACGTTCAAAATCTCACGAACAATATGATAACAAACTATAAATGACGTAAAGAATATTCCATTCGACATCGTTCATTTCTAATGACGAAAACTATAGAAACATTAGTTTTAGGTAGGTACTATAAAACGTTCTAAGAAATAAACAATTATACAAGCAAAACCACGGTCGATTAAGAGATTGTTGAAAAAATTAAAAGTGTCAGCCCTAACCCTAGATAATGTTGGGTAAAAAGTTGCGGAAATCTGATACAACTTTGCCGACCATGATTTAACGGTTTAAAATGAGATATAATACAGAAAAAACAGTTTAAATACATAAAAGAGTATATTTTCTTTGCTATACAACTTATTACGCTAGAAAATAAAGCATAAATACAAAACAAATGAAATTTTCCCGAGAGCCGGTAAAAAACGGGTATCCGCACTGACAATGAAACTAACACTGACAGTTTGTTAAACAAACTTTGTTTATTAAAATTTGGAGTGACGTATGATCGAATATTGCCATATAGATTGCCGGCTTGCTTTTGGTAATACCATAGACAGATAAAAACAATTCGCAACGGCAATAATTCAACTTTTTTGAATTTAGGCAATGTTGAGCTATAAAGGCAATGTTGTAGCATTTTACGGTACTGATCCTCAATTTTTTACACCCTAAAACGTCATTACGGCTGGCGGCCTCAGTATGTTTACGCTATCATCACAAATAAAAATGTGAAATGTAAACGAATAGAGCTAGAAAAAAACGTGATTTTTGGGAAAGTGAAAGGCGAAGCGCTCTATGCGATATTTTACACGCACAGGCCACAGTGAGCAAAGCAAACGCAAGGCAAAGCACGGAAACAAGTCACATCAAGTCAGTTTTCGTTTGTAAAAAATTGACAGCTTGTTGACTTTCTTGATTGATGTTCAAGATTGCTATACTGTGAGTAACTACCCAAAATTCGGATAAATGTCAAACAGTTATACATAATACTATTTATTAACAATATTATTTAAATAATCTAAACTTTAACGATTAAAAGTAAATTAATAAACTTGACTGTTACTTTTAGTATTGTTATAACTGAAAAAGAGATTTTAAAATTAAAAAATCGCTATGAGCGCGGCGGGCAACAGTACTGCAACTAATTTTTGAAAGATACCGTGATACATGTTAGTTAGTTTTCTTACATTTTTATTTTTAGCTGAATTTCATTTTCTGCATATTTGGGTATATTTAAGAAAAAGCGTGGCAACCTTTTTTTTGTTTTTTTCTTTGCAAGAAATAAATATGCAGAGGCATTTTAGTACTACAGCCAAGGAATTCAATAAGATAAAATGAAAATATTTTGATATATTTTGGAGGTTTATTGTTTTTATCTTATAAATAATAAAAAAAATAATTGTAGTATAAGAAACTAATAAAATAACCTTTCATTATATACTACACACAGATAACATATTCGAGAAAGTTCTTGAAATTCCCATCACATCTAGGTCACCCTCACATTATGACAATCATCTGTATTTTGTATTGAATCTGTTTGCGTATTGCGTAGTGTCAAAGGGTGTTATTGTTTGTCTCAAATTTCTCGGCTATCTTTCGTCTGATTTTGGATTTACATTCATATTTCAGTCAGATTTGCAAGTTACTTTTGTTAAAGAGGAGATTTTTTACGGATATTACATAAATAAATCGTCAAAATGGATGTGTATGGGTACCCTCCGTACCAGTACAGCCAGGATGAACTCGCGAAGCAAATGTTGGCTCAACAGCAGGCTTTAGCCTCTCCATACAATCGTCCAGGTCAAGAACCTCATTACATGCCTGCGCCATCGGGAGCTCCATGGAATTTCGAACGGCTGCCTTGGGGTATGCCAACACAACAATCCTTGGTAGAATTTACGGGACAACCTGCTCACGAAAACAAAATGATTCCGGTAATTCACTGCAAGAGGAAAAGTTTGGACGTAGAACCAGCCATGTAAGTAACAATAAGTAAATATTGTCGTATTTATTTCACGCTTTTATTCTAGCTATGTATGAAAATCTTGCTATAAAGTGAAAGTAAGACACTTCAAAATGTGAGAAAGGATATTTTCATTGATATTTACGTGTTGCAATTGAATTTGCTTTAGCAATGTGCTGGTAACATTGGCGAACCACCTGGTGTTGCTTGTCTTTAGATGTCAATACCACTTGCCATCATGAGGCTTGTATGCCTGCTTACTGGTTGAACCCATAAAAAAGATCTTCGAAACCAAATCAAAATATTTTCTAAATGTGTGTTCTTTCAGACCTGCAAAGCAGCTGATAACAGAAGAGAAAATGGCTGCTCACCTGAATAGCTTGCACATATCTTCCAACTATACAGAGCACTCACTAGCCTCCGAGGAGTGTATGGACATGGGCATGGAGTCAGGTGCCATCGGTGAGAAGCTCAAGGGCCACACCATTGTCCTCTCTGATGAGTTGAAGAAGTTACAAGAGGAGCCGTTGCTGCCAGCTACACTTATTGAAAGGTAGGCTGACTAACCTTTCTACTTGCTTATGTTAAGTGTTATTAACTTTAAATGTTGTGTTTATAGTCCTTTTTCTTATGTGAGGCTAAGATTACTAATGTCCTCAAATTAAATGTCTCCAACAACCACACCTCCCCAAGCCAAACACAAGACAAAATAAACATGCTGCTTCTTAGTAGATTAAGAGGGTGGCGGTACGATTCCTCCCAGGGCAAGCTACTATGGCTTCAACTATCTGCATAATTAATAATTATGAACATAGGTGCTTATGTCTAACAGTAGGTAAGCCAATAGCACTGGTGGTTCAGCTGGTGTTGCTTGTTTCAATAGGTGACCATGACCACCTACAATCAAGTGGCCCATCAGACAGACATTTGCCTCTTTTATAAAAAACTAAACTAAAGAATTGCATCTATACTATTGCAATTTCAGCTGAAGTCCAACACAAGTTACAGATTCAAAATAAATTTCATCCATTCTTTCATTGCAGATTAGAAAAACCTCACATGTCTCTCGTGGTCTGGAAGCCAAGGGAGAACATACTAGAGAAAATCAAAGAACAAGATGAGAAACCAACATCTGACGAAGAACCCAAGAGGAGGAATGGTGTGCTTGTTACTGAACTGACAGGGATGGATGTTGAAATGTGACTATCTAGCAGGAAGATGAGCGATTGTAAATTGTATGTTTTGTAAGTTCTTTAATGTGACAGTTATAGAAGTGTAGGGCTAAACCAACACAGCTCTCAAAGTTGACAAACTGAAGTGGCAATGGGCTGGCTACATCATTCGAAGGACCAATGAGCGGCGGGGAAGAAAGGTACTTGAATGGTGACCACATCTGGATAAAAGGAGTACAGGGGGGTTACTACAAACTCTTAAAACCATCATAAAACAATGATGATGTTTTGTTTTAATTTAAAACAAAACATCATTGCTGTTCATGAAACATGTGTTGCCAATCTTGCGTAGACCGTTTAGACCTGGGGTGGTTACTACAAACTCCTGAAACCATCATAAAGCAATTTTGTTTTGTATTAAATTAAAATAAAACATGTTTTAAATTAAAACAAAACATCATGGCTTTATGATGGTTTTAAGAGTTTGTAGTAACCCCCCTGGCCACCGTCTGACCAAGTAGACTGACGACCTGAAGAAGACAACAGGAAACCATTGGATTCAAAGGGCACAGGACCAAGCTGAGTGGCATCGACAAGGGTGGCCCATGTCCAGCAGTAGATGATATTGCTTCGATAGCAGCTTCAATATTGCCACACCAATCTTTCATCTACAATATGATCAACTGTTGTCTGTGACCCGTTAGTAGCACCTAGTAGCAGGCTTTGGTGCACCATGCTGGGGCTGAAAATAAGATCTATTAGCCTAATTCATCCTAAAAGATGAAGATTATTTGCCTGAGAGGTGCTATTGTAGTTCTTGTGAGATTAATCTACCAAATTATAATCAAGTGACATATTTCTGGTCTCAAAAGGAAAAATAATATTCATTTTTTCTCAAACAGAGTACACTTCTATACCTGTTATATTTACTTCTATTTAAGTGATATTGAAGACTCAAAGTACCTTTATTATGTTTTCTTATGTTATTCTTTTTCAATTTAGATAGTATTAAGTATGTGTAATCATTCGAATTAAGGCTACTTTTATACAAAAAAATTGGTGTGTAGAAATGTTTGTGAAATGCCCCCTTACATAGATGTTGTCATGCTCTAATTGAGATTTATGTGCAGTTTTTGATTTGAATATATTATAGTCTCACTAAAATTCAATAGTTAGCTGGTTTAGGTTTTAAATAGTTAGCCTTACAATGCAGGTTCTAGTGCTATATTAATGTATGATGCTTTTTGTCTTTTAAAACGTTAATGTTTTTCTGTGCCTTCTTATTTTGTGATAAATCCGATAGAGAATAGATTTGGAATATCACTATTATTATATTTGACATAAAGTTGTAAAAGACTTGGACATAAGTAACACAAATTTTATTCAATTATGTGTTTATTTCATTTCGGAAAAGAAAAAATTAACTAAAATATTACTGCGATCAGTTAAAAGGGCCCATGAGCTTGCCTGTATTATAAAGGGAATCATAACACAAACCCAATACATATAATATAGTATTTAAAAACAATTGCTTGACATTACATATTATACAGGTAGAATAAGAAGTTGTAAGTGAGGCCTAAGTGCTAATTTTGTAATGTCCATAATAATTTCACTAAATTTTGCCTGAGTAAGTTAATTTTGTCAATATTTTGTATTTTAATTTTTCAATTTGTTATTGTAATGTAAACTAATAAGTTCGTACTTGTAAGGCTATTAGCCGTTTTCAATTCAAGAATAAATTACCTACAGTGATATAAACTGGTATTTTATTGTTTATTAGTCTCCATCTACATGATTAGAATTGCTTTAAAGTGTTTAAGCTGTTTGTGTTTGTCTCACAAACTGTTGGGATAACTGGTATTAAAAAAAATACTGATTGCATTGGCGTAACTTATACAACTTTTTATCCCTTATCAACTGATAAACAGTAACAAATTTAGGCAGAGATTTCGCAATAAAAAAAAACAAATATATATGATTCTTAATTCTTTATTTTGAAAATGTATACTTAACCTAATGTCCTACAACTACAAATATTTTACTTTAAATACCTAATGAGTTAAAGTAACTAAATTCTAATCAACAAATAAATACTGATTCGAAATTCTACGTTGGTCCACATTAATTGATTAATATACTTATCTGCACATTTCTATTATATTATACTTGTATACTAAGCCAAGTTTACACATATTTTCTTGAATAATAAGAGTGGTCGTAAGCAATTTTTTTATTAAATACATTTTATTTACAAATACTCCATAACGTTATATTGCTGCGTTGCAAGGTGCAATTCATGAGATTGAAGTCTACCAGTTAACATAGTTCTATCGTTCGAAGCTTTCCAAGCCTAGTGGTATATAATACCTACATCTATATGTTTACAGTATCTTAGTTTTGCGAGCCGTAGTACTTCTCAACTTGGTATATGTTGTATATGTGGCGACTTCCGCCACTCAGCTATACACTCACTGAGTCACTACTAGTCTGGCAAGAGATTTTGAAGATTGCGTATGTGATCACGTCGGCATACACAAGCGATATGGAAAACTTTGATAGTGTGTTTCAAGGTACCCGTGGCGCCATCTCTTGCCGAGTGGTGGAAATCGCGACACATACGTTCTATTCAACGAAAAATCTATAGACAGTCTTATAACATTGTTGCCACACGTTTCAAATATAATTGTGGAAGACTCTTTGGTTAACACCTAATTCTTTAATAACAGTTTAGGTTTCAACAAGTATATAAGTAGATTTGTTGACGTCCTTATATTAAAAATATATCTTATCACTTTGCTTATTACTAAAACTGTTACATTATAACAAATAAGAATTTAGGAAAACTACTATATAGGTAATAACGGCAATAATTATGTTAAAATTAATATGCATATGCGGGCATATGATGAACATTTTGTAAATTCATGAAATAAGCTTTAAACTGTACCACGATAGACATACTCGTACTAAATATTCATTTGCATTTAGTCAGACTATTAAATGCTACATAGGCACTAACTTATAATATCAATAGTCGTCAAATTATCACACTTTTGAGGAGATTAAAAGTCAGCAATATAAGTCAATAATAATTACTATACTATCTATAAATAAATTAATGTAAAATACCAATTTCGATTAAAGTACACCCTCGATTTTATTCGATAAATGTTGAGCTCGATTCGATTTAAAATATTATTCGAATAAGTATAACTAAGTTCATGATAACATTCGCCACAATTTTGATTACATTACCCAAACCAATTTACAATACAAATATGGTGAACGCGAGTTATTGTTACAATTTGTGTCAAAATCCTCCAATCTGTATCACCCCGCATACCTAGTTATAATTTATTTAGTTTAAGTATAAGCACATAGTAAGTACCTTCACTACTTTCACAAAGTTTGATTTAAACATTACGGAAGTAGTGACGTAAGTACCTACTTTCTTCATTAATTTAAAAGCTGTTTGTGACACTTTTAGAGGACCAATATTATATTTATTTAGCCCAGTTAAGTTTTTTCATAGGAATAGAAACGTAACATATGGACTTGCTTACTGTATAAGGCATTATGAAGGCATTGTAGTTTATTGGCTGAGTCAATTTTCATTCCAAATTTTTTTTTCAATAAGTAAACGTTAAAACGTGGTTAAAACGAGCTGAACAAAAGCATGTCATGTCTATGCGACTTTAATTTTTCGCTCTTTTTTGCTTTGATTATTCTCTATCTACATACAATTTAATACATATTGACTTTGACAGTCGCTGTATCCAGGTCCCGCTTCATGTTCTCCAACTGTTTGATGTCTTGGACGGAGGTCTCGCATTTCTGTACTACCAGCGAGTGGTAGAAGTGGATTGCGAAAGCCACGAATACGATGAGCACTGGAAGAGAAATAGTATTTTGGATATAAAATATGTTTTCTTTGGAGATTACGGGAAAAAAATGTTTGGAATTGTAAAATACTTCTATGGAGGTGGGTTACTGGATGAACTTGCTATAGATGCTTGCTTGCTAGAGTATGCTTGTAATGAAATTAAATTAAATTAAATGAAATTAAATGAAATGAAATGAAATGAAAATCATTTATTTGCACGAATATGGGTTAGTTGTTGGTTTTACAGGGCATTTTGATCATCCACATTCACCTTGTCAGGTATGCAAATAAAGAAGTTATATTACAGTAAAAAAATTAAAAAATTTAAATTGTAACTCCAACCTTCGAACTATAAATACGATTATTACACGAGATTTCTTCTATCTTATTTGTAGTTGTATGCGGGTATTTTGCTACTTATGAGGACTAAGTTAAGGCGGTAAGGGTACAATGGGTGTACCAGCCAAACAGTTGTTTGATGGCGTAATCTCACCTGGTATGACAATGACAGTAGCAGCAGTAGCAGCCGCAAACGAGTAGTCCCAGAACTTCACCCAGCACAGTATTGCTATTTCCACCAGAAACAGAAATAGACCTGGAAGAATTAAAAATTACTTACATAAGATTACGTAAAACTCGGTAGAAGAGCACATTTCATTGTAGGTATACGCCCCGAAAAAAATCTCTTTCTTTTACAAAATAGTTCGGTAAGTTGTACACTACTAGAATGAACCGGTACGAAAACGATTCGAGCAGCGTTTTGATGTTTAGTGAAAAAGCAAAATGTCAAATATGTTGCTTGTTTTTTGGGCTTTCAGCAATATGCTGGGCAGGTTCGTATATTTTCCTGTATGTAAGTACTCGTGTATGTTTAGTAGGACACATGGCGAATAAACTATTTCTTTTTTCTTTCCTTACAATGGGTAATGAGAGTGGCGGACCTCACTTACCGGACGAACTCCCCAATTAAACACGTGTAATGTTATGGGTAGGTACATACGTAGAACGGAATTAGTGCAAACTCACCTAACACAGTACTGAACGCCCAAGCGAGTTCGATGAAGCCTCTCATTCTTTCATGAGGGGAATCTCTCAGAGCTCTCGCCGGTCCCCCAGGCGTGTCCATTTTGCTCACCGCATCGATATTCGGCAACAGATACGTAGAGATCATTAGTGCGAAGATGTGGACGGCTACTAATACGGTCGTGCACACTGCGAACATCACGAACAGCCATTCTGGAACGTTCGTCGGTTCGTTGATTTGGAGTTCCACCATTGCTACCATTGCGAAGCCTGGAAGGATGTTAGAGAAGATTATTTTAGGATGGTTATTGTAATCATAAATTTTCTCCACCAATCCGCATTGGATCAGCGTGGTGACCACACAGCCGAAAAAGTAACTATACTCGTAGCAAACTGTTTATGAATATTCAAATTTTAGTATCTTTTTAGCTTTAAGTTTTAGGGAATGTAGATAAAAAAACGGTTTACACTCATAGCCTCATACTAGGATTCCGTTTTGTGGGTATCGTGGACACACACAAGACAACAACATACGAGTACACACCTAGACCAGAAATAGAAATACCTTGTATCGAGTTAGGTATCGGTCGAGGGTTATGCAAGTTTCTATAATACTATTTGGCACTAACCTGACAGTAACTCTGAAGTGGTAGCAGTAGCTTTCAGCTTCGCTCTGGACATGTGCAGCCGCCGCCACGATAACCCGTCGGGGGACGTGGGCTCCTCCCACGCCGGCGACACCGGCATAGCGAGGGCTACTTCGCTCACACTCTGAGAACGATTAAAATACCTTTTATAAAAGTTTGTAATGTCTTAAAATTTTATAGGTGGCCGAGCCATTGTTATTGCAAATTAAAGTGGCAATGGGCTGGCCACACCGTTCGCAGGACTGACAACCGATGGGAAAGAAAAGTCCTCGAATGGCGAATACGTCTAGTCAAGAAGAGCACAGGCCGCCTCCGACCAGGTGGACTGACGACCTGATGAAGACAGTGGGAAATCGTTGGATTTAAAGGGCCTAGTACCTCATATTGATAATGTTCATATTGATATAAAAAGCACTACTCAGTTTGTTACAAACTTATATGAAAATACTCAAAAATACGAATTATATAATAAAACATACGAGTACCTATACACCAGTACACCTGGTATGCAATTTACAGAAATAACTCGTGATTGTATGGTATTTAAAATAATAAACGTTTATTAACAGCACTATTAACGAAGTACCTACCTACAGTGAACAATACCCAATCGTAGGAACTTAAACAATGCCATGTGTTATCCATTGCGATTTCTTGCGAATTGTCACAGAATACTTTGTAATTTCCTTTCGAGTTCCTAGTAGGTATCGTCTTATGTCTTCGTATTTATCGGCTATTTTAAACTACTTAAAAAGAGGAATTTCTGAATAAAAAAAAGGACGCAGGGGCATTAAACCATCACTAAACAAAGTATTTGCACAATTAAAAATGATCACGAGTGTCAGTTATGCTTTCTACATTTTATTATCAGCAAAATATTTGTATTGTAGAGATAATGAATTATGTTATGTTTAAGACTGCACTGTGTACGATCAACAACCTTAATTTTTTTACAACGTTCATAGACCAAAATAAACAAACATGCCCTGGTACCTTATAGATAAGATAATAATTAAGACTAAGTAGGACACTACACTGAAACATGATGTTTTATTTTAACTTAAAGCAAAACAAAATTCCTTTATGATGCTTTTAGGAGTTTGAGGTAACCACCCCAGGTCTAAACGGTCTACGCAACATCGGCAACACATGTTTCATGAACAGCAATGATGTTTTGTTTTAAATTAAAACAAAACATCATTGCTTTATGATGGTTTTAAGAGTTTGAACTGACCCCCAGGTCCTACGTTTCGCAGATAATTAATATTTGTTACAAAACCCTACGAAACATTAGAACGTAAGTTGAAAACTATGACGCCTGCATGGGTACCCACGTCCACCCCACATGATGGGATCTGAGATCATAGATACTGACTGTTGCTACTCAAGAGGATAAAGATGTTCGCTTCAGATAAAGTGTCCCCGGCAACTACACCACCCTTGCCGAAACACAAGACATGAAGAGCACACTCCTTCACGGCAGGTTAAGAGGACGGTGTAAGATACCTCCACGGGTAAGCTAGACCCTACTATAACCTATATAATTTAACAATTTTATTACGACGGGGGCACTAATTATGATTAAACAACAAAGAGGTGCAAAATGTACTCTATAAAACAAAGTCGCTTCCCGCCGTCTGTGCACTTGGATCTCTCGATCTACGCAGCGGATTTTAGAGCAGTTTTTATCAATAGACGTAGGCAGAATGATTCAAGAGAAAGGATTAAATTAAATGAAGCCGATGTAGAATGAGTCTTGAAAGGCGCAAAAAAATTAAAACAGATATGGTTTCCAGGTCAGCTACAAACCTGTAAACTTTTCTGAAAATAGAGAAATGAAGAATATAAAGAACACTGTGTGTGAAACCTACCTTCAAAGACTGATTGCATTGGCACGGGCTCTGCAGATACCCTGGGCTCAGAAGCACCGTGGTAGCGGTGGTCTTGCCAGATATCATGCCTGTAGGAGTCACGCTCCCGTTCGGACTGCTCCCACCCTTCGGGCACTCGTAGTCTAAGCTGTGTGGCGGAGTCACCGATATTGTGGGGCTGTCTGTTGCGTTTATTTTGAATCTGTGGATGAAAGAATATAATCAGGGAAGAACTTCAATGTCACTAGCACTTTCAGACGAGACTGTTGGGTGTGAAAAGTTTTTTTCATAGTCAATAAGTTGGATGCAGTCTATAACCTAGTAGTGTATACTGCAGAGTTGGGTCTCCTCTCACTATGAGAAATATGTAGGCCTTAGTCCTTCAAGCTGACCTAAGGCAGGTTGGTGTTATCAATGAAAACATTTAATATCCGTGAGTTACTGGTTACTAGAAACGACAACAAATGAGCTTCGTTAAAAAACAGAAATACACAAAGTACTTACCAATTAGGTACGTTATTATTGATTGGGCGAAAAATCCTAGATTTAAGTTTATTTTCTTGGGTTTGAGTAATAAAAACAATGTTACTTAATGTTTGTTTGTTTGTTTTTTTTTTCATAATGGATATTTTGGCACCCGTCCGAAAAAATCAACTTTTCAAAAATCAATTGATAAGGATCAAAGTGGACAAAAAAGTCCCAAAAGATCCATCATGGATTTTTTCAATGGATTTTTTGGGACATCGCCAATGTTAGTCAGTAAGCTTTTAAAATTATTATTAGTTAGTTATTCTTAAAGATGAAAGAAGAACGAAGCAGTGCATCGTGCTATCGTAACTAGAGTTTTGACTGATGTACTCTACTATGATGATATCAGACTATCTATCAGGCGAGATTTTGCGTGGACTATAGAATTAGCCCAGAGAAAGATGAACATTTTCTATATTTTAATCCTGATGTTAAACTTTGTAATAGCCATTTAAGATGCTTTTAATAAACTATCAAATCTTCTAAAAATGTTATGTACAGTCAAATGCTTGATTTTGCATATTTTTATTCTTTAGGTCTGATTCCCAATTGATTGTTAACACATTACACGGGTCTAAGTCAGTCCATTAATAAATAAGTTAAAACATTTCATTTATCAATTTTATCATCCTAGGAAAATTCACTTTTCATGTTAAGAAACACGACATTATTTATATTTACGGAAGTTTATAGAACACAAATAATATAACTACTTAACATAAATAAAAACAAACAATATGGAAGCGTGACGTTATCGTGATATTATCTCCGCAATTTTCATCTCTAGGTAGGTAAATGCTGTTTATAGTGGATGATGGTAGTTAGATAAATTTACTTATACATACTTTATTTTACAATAGACATCTAGGAACGGTAGTCTCGGTATTCTTTTTTTGGTTACTTTTTGCTTTGAATAGGTACAATATAATATTTTCTATAGATATCTATATTAGTTTATCCGTATCCAGGAACCACGATATATGTCATATGATCACATTACGTCGAATTATGCTATTTAAATAAAATAAATAGGTATAATATTATACCTACTTAATAAATAATAAACAGTGGCCTCGATAAAAGCAACTAAGATGAAATCTCGCTAACTTGCATTAACACAAATTCTATAAATCATTAACCGACCAAATTTCAATGTCTTCATCTTGATTCCCAAGTACCTGCTGAAGAGTAGTCTAAGTACCACGTTTGTACATGAATACTTAATTCTTCCTCATCACATCACAGATTTGACTTTGGTTATGGAAGCAAGTCGTACAAAATTGCGTAATTTTCGTTAGTCACAAACAACACGCCCACTGTTTCTCACACCGCGTTCCGACACAATTTGTCCAGAATTTTACTGTAGGTACCTACATACAGTGCCTACTTAAATATATGTAGGTATACCTTATATACATTACCTTAAATGTATTGTACGGAGACTATTTTACATCGCTATGAATAAAGTAATCGTGGTTAAGCCTTCCTAACCTTCCTTCCTGAGGTACATGAATTGTCAAAAATTTCGTTAAGAACACTTTTAGATAGACCTGACCAGAGTTTATTCATGATTTATAGGCAACACCTAGACAAGCGATGGATACCTACCTACATCATATGCCGTATACATATGCCATCAGGCGAGATTAGGACCAATCTCTGGCCTATTGTTTCTAATAAAAAAAGAAAAAAAATGCAGGTTAAACATACGGGTGTGATACGTGGATAGCACACCGCTTTCGCTATTGATGGCACCGAGCTAAATAGTAGTAATCGTTCAACAGTTCAGTGTCAGAAATAAAGTTTGCTATAGATCTGCATTGTTACTTTAATTAAAAATATTTGAAAACAGTAAAAATATCAATGACAAATTACGTTCGTTTCTGGTATCAAGATACCAAGCTAGTAGGTACTACTGACGATGTAGATTTTCTTAATCATTTAGCTACGATTCGCTCAAAGGTGCTCACTTATGAGAAGATCATGGAATTCCGTAAAGATCTTTTTATTTCATTTAATTACCTTAGGTACTTGCAGAGTGCACTTTTTATGTCATAATGGTTGTTGAATCAAAGATACTAGTTATTAAATTCTTACTGTAAAGCATACTATCTTCATGGCTAGCTTATAATATGCTTATAAAACTGTAGCGAAAAGAAGGAAGGGAACTTTATTTAGGCAACAACCTGTCAAATCAGATTGCTCAACGGCGCGTTATGAGGGTGGCAATACCTATTTATGCCTCCTTAAACTGCAATGGTATTTTTAAGGACCAAGGTAACAGGCTCTTCCATCCATATTAAAGAGATTTAAACATATAGCTCAGAGCCTCACAAAAAATTCACAGGCGTCATTAAAATCTTCATCATAATATCATAATTTTACCGTTAATACGCTATGCTCGAGTACCTTTTCCGGTCGCAAGAGGAATCCTTAAGCCTTACACGCGTACATCATGATATTCGAATCCTTTTTGTTACTGTGGGTTCCACCTATTCATGATGTATTCATTCATGGCTTTGATATTTAATAAAAAGTGGGTCATTCACCAAACGTATAGTGAATTGATACGAGAATTATAAGATTCAATAAGGTAAAATTTGAGTTGAGTTTGACACATCCACGTACTATATCAGATAGGATTTCTATCCTATTTCTGTCCCATTCCTATCCTATTTGACGTAGGTATCCATGAGCTGCAATGACCACATCCGGATTCTTTCATGCTACAAAATAACTGAATCAATTTTTGCTATTAGCATATCTGTACGTAGATATACTTACAATATCGAAAATTAATTAGTTTCGAAAATCTGGCAAACTGTTATCGACAACACAGTGTAAGATCATAGACCATAGACACAAAAAGCCACCGCGTGTCTATGCTAGCTTACTTGGCTTGGCTCCCGCTGTCATAGCTTGGCGGTTTCCCGATATACGGATAAGATTCGCTGAGTGCTAAGCTCTTTGGTCGGAATTCGTGCTTGAGGCGGTAGGTCCTGTGCGGTGGTCTCTCGTACAGGTGGTCGGAGGTGTGGTACCTTTGGAGCGCGCGAGGCTTAGCCTTCCCGCAAGGAGGGGTCTGCGTACATTGGTCGACGCGGCAAGACTCTTCGACGCTCGTTACGAAGCTAGCTTCGGATACCTGGAATGATAGGAATTGGGCTATTAGCTCAAGTGGAACACGAAATTGATGTTGATTGGTACAGTCCGTTTTTTTTTACTTTTGTCATATTTGGTAAACAACGTTGACACTACGACAAAAGGTTTAAAATTGCTTTAAAAAATCATTTACAGTTACTGCACGCTGTTTTAGCCTGAAATGGCAATTTATTTTTAAATCTTTAAAATAATTTTGTATCTGCTTTATTTTTAAATCGCAAATTAAAATAAAAGGACACACTAAGATTGTTTACCAAATAGGCAAGTGTATAAAAGTACTATCTCTGATGGAAAATAATTTAATCTTTTTCATATTTTATGAAGTTTCCAT
The DNA here is from genome assembly GCA_905147235.1 of Erynnis tages. Taxonomy (NCBI): domain Eukaryota; kingdom Metazoa; phylum Arthropoda; class Insecta; order Lepidoptera; family Hesperiidae; genus Erynnis; species Erynnis tages. The sequence goes on from LR990092.1 coordinate 5,796,520, forward strand.
ATTAATATGCTTATGATTTTCTGGTGGACTTTAGTTAACAGTCGTTTTCTACTTTTATATGTGCTATAAAAAGTTAGTTGCACGTATTTCCAGTAAAGAGATAAACGCTTCAGTTTTAACATTATCGTGATGATCAAAGACGGGCCTAAATAAGAACATCAAATCTTTTCGCATTGTTCCCATACAAGGCATCCAATTATGCTTTTGAAAAACGCAGAATCTCTAGCACAACCTACGCAATTTAAACGTTTCCGTAAAATCGTGGTGTTACAAATTGTGATTCACTAACATCGCTTAAAGCGTGAGAATGGCTACATAATAGACGAGTAAAACACATGTCATCTAAGTGTTAATGTAGACTTGATATGAAATAGACATGACATAGAGCGTTTAGTCATAGTTCGAACTGTTACCACGCGTCCTAAACGCCATGTCGCACGCTAAAGTTGCTCGTACGGTAACGTCATTGCATACATTTTATCGCATGTCAGTACGTACGTGCAGTTAATTTTTATTCTCTTGTCTTATTTGGTTAACAATCTTGCCACTACTTTTTATTGAAAAAAGTTTAAAATTCCTTTAAAAAAATATAGTTTCTAGAAACCTGTTTCTGTATTAAATGACAATTTGTTTTTAAATTTTTATAATTTTGTGTCTTCATAATTTTTTAATCGCAAATGAAAATAAAAAGACATGCTAAGATTGTTTACCAAATATGACAAGAGAATAAAAAATATGGACTATATTTCAGGACGGCTCCGTACAAGTCACTGTGTTAAAATGTAGAAATTAACTACGTTTAGAGTCAGACTATCAGTCAGATATCTGAACAGATAGCTGAACTTTGCTGAACGTCTTCCTAGACACCGATTCTGGGTCTTTTCAGTTAAAAGTGTTGAAACCTACCACTACCTAAGTACATCTTTAAGAGGCACTCCAGTTTTGAAATTATTTATAAATTACACCACGAAAGTCTGCGCAGACATGCGCATTGGGGACATTAACTAGTTCGAATCAAGACGAGTCATTCGGTTGAATGCTGGGGAGGGATGCTCTCGTGTACTTTGACACTAACAAAGTATCGATGATATTGTTGCGTAATTCTAAGGACTGTTGGGTTTGGTTGACGCTCGTTTTTCCAAAATTCAACAATACGATCTGTTACTCAGTTAAATCGAGTAATGCTATAACTGTAATAACTCTCGACTAGCAAAGCTAAAAATTAAAAGTAAAAAAAATTCTTACTTTTTTCTTTATGGTACTGTAACTTACATACCTTTGAGTATGTGTTTCATTATTTAAGATTTTTTTTATTAAAAACAATAAAAAATATATATTAAGAACAGAATACGAATGAAAAATAAAAAAATTACAACGCACGTAACGATGCTTTAATGTGGTTAAAAAACCACTTGCAAATACTGCACATTCTGCAAATTGCAAGTATATTTATTAAATTATTATGACGAGACGTTGCCATTTTATGTCAATTGCTGCGTTATTTTTTATATCCGCAACACTTACATTTGGAAATACGAAATTCTCTATCTTAAGATCTTAACTTCGTTCTCAGGTACTCAGGTGTTAACAGCGCTCCCATATCGAACTTTGGCGCATCAAACGCCAAAACGCCAAATACAAGGTTTCCCAGAAATGACTCAACCCTACTAACAAACACGGGGCTAGAAGTTTTCTTTGTGTCGCTTCATCTTTGTACGCATGCGCGGGCATGCGCGTTGCTGACGCTAAAGAATCTCATATTATGTACATAGCTGACTTTAGTTAGCGTGCCTCCCGCATTGAAAGCGAATTCACGGCTGTTTTCATTCTGATAAGAGTTTTCCGTGGGCTTTCTAGTCAAACGGTAGCCATTGTAGTTATTTCTGGGAGGGTAACCCAACCTACCCGTTCGTTTCAGAACTTTCCCTGAAACAATAACAGAACATAGCGATTTCTTTGTATGTTCTATAAACACTTTAAGATTTATATTTAACGGTCTATCACTTCTATATTTATGTAAGGCAACCGTTCAACGGGGTATTCGTTCAATTCTTGTCATCGGATCGAGCTAAAAATTTGCATTCGCAGTGCTTTTATTTAGACAGATGAGAATGTTATAGTTTTGAGCTGATTTGGTCATATTTGGGCTAAATGTGAAGTGATAACATAATTAGGTTCAATCAAATGTTTACCTACGAAGCAGCCGGTAGAGAACGGCTGTACGTTATAAGTATAGGTACTTATACATATAAGAATTGACTAGAAAAATAATATTTAAAATTATTTATGATGGCTATTTACTTTATATTTGTGAATGTGAACATTATTAAAATGAAGCCGTGATGCGCATTAAAAACAATATAAACTATTATTATACCTACATGAAACGACCCGTGAAATAGCCGACGGCTGTCATTCGACTAACTGCGGCTACAGCGATTAGCAAATTAAATTGACATTGAACACTTTTAATGCGAAATATTGAGAAGGAAATTTATGAGTTTCATTTTATGAGGAGCTACTTTTAACATTATAATATTAAATAAATGAATCTTATCAGTCAGTAAGCAGTACTTCCGGTTGCAATTTTATTAGTCTTAAATATTGTTTAGGGTCTATGGCATGATACCGGCAAAATTATTTTAATCACTTAACTTTACTTACTCAAGTAAGTAGCCTGTAGGTAATAGTAGATTGTATGACAAGGGAGCAAAATAATATTTTTACGGCGAGGGCGTTTTTTGAATCCAGAGCGAAGTGAGGGATTCTAGAGTAGAATCCCGAGCGTAGCGAGGGTTACTTTAGTAGAATCCTGAACGTAGCGACGGATTTAAAATACGTCGCCCGAGCCAAAAATATATTTTGTCCCGAGTGATACACTCTACTTTTCATCACCCTCTATGAGAAAATGAAAGGGACCTCATATTCTATTGTAATATTATTATTTAATAAAACATAGAGTAACAACTAATTGAAATTATATAGTATCTGATAATAAAACAACTAAAAAGTTATATTTACATTTGAGACATTTTCGAAATTATGAAAATTTATTGTTACTTATAGTTTTATTAGGAATAGAGATTGTTGTAGATTTTATATTCTGCGTGTTTGAAATAATGTCCGAATCTGGCAGATTTCTAACAATCCGTGAAAATTGACAAAAACGCGGGCTGTAGTTCTGTAGTTCTGTCGTCTTTATTCAAACAATATTATTTGCGTTCGATTTCATTGGCGCTGAACACTAAGATATTCCAAATTCAAAAAGTGTGCGGCAATGAAAAGTTATGAAGAGGGAGGAAAGACTCATTCCTGCCCGTTTAAAAAGTTTCATATATAAAACACCAACTTTGGGCACACTTAAAGGGGAGCAAAGTCGTACTTTTCGAATAGATGGGATGAAAAATAATTTTGCCGGTATTATGCCATAGACCCATAGACAATATTTAAGACTAATAAAATTTAAACCGCAAGTATGCTTACTTTCCTGCAACGCTTTTGCGTTTACAATATGGTTAAAGCAAAATTCATTTGAAGGATAGGAACCTACCTATCTTAATTGGGTATGATAATACCTTTTTTATTCATTTAGTAATTATTCATAAACTTGCTTTACGTCTTATAACAAAAAGTTACCTAATTTAATTAATTTAATTTGTGCTCTCTGTAATGAAACGTTTAATGGCGATTAAAATTTGATAATGAAATATTAGACAATATTTATATTTAAAGGAATAATTTGTATGTATATTTCCTTCATATGTTTAATTGATTATATAATAATTACCTATAATAATATGAATTGTTTTTACATTAGCATTTGCTCAACTGTATAAAAATATGTATATTTTTAATGATATACATATTGATTTATTTAAATATTACCTTTGCCATCCTCACAGTGCCACCACACCGCAAGAAATACTATCCAAATCAGATTTCACTGTAAGTAACCGTCACCGGAACCCTGAATAAAGTTCAAACTACGAGCACACGCAACTTCTGTCGAAAATTAAAAACAAAAAATTCGAACGTCGAACTATGCTCGAATTTTCCCGCGCATCGAGTCGGACGAGCATTGCGCTAGTCATAGACAAGTTACCGCTTTCAACGGAACAGAAGCACTGGCGCGATTACAGTGGCGGCAACGTATTTACCGCAAACATTTTGTGTCTACTATCCTGGTGATGGATTGCACCTGGTAAAATTGTAAACGCAAGCAATTTCCATTCGTGCCATATGAACGTGATAAAAATGAAGATGAGCAGGAAACGTAGCTTCATAAGCGACAGTAGATTATGATAAATTTGGTAGATTTCTATTTGTATGTAAGTAAGTTTGATATAATAAACCTCTTATGAATTTTTAATTTTTAATCTATAATTTTGAATTTAAGTACAATAAATTAAAAAAAATGAAGATTCCCGATAAAAATGAATTATTTTTGTGATTACTGCAAAATCATAAAATTACTGATTTCCTGCTTTTTATTGCGTCGCACAGAATCAAAAATACTTTTTTTTTATTATGACGTTCTTGAAAAGTTTAATGGGAGAAATCCACCGCTAGAAAAATGTTAATAGGTTCATGCTCTCAGGGTTGTTAGGAAAAAATATTATCCATTGGGATTGGTTTATCACAAATTTCTGTGCAAAATACGAAATGCATAAATTTTGCTATTTTCAGGAAAAAGATCACGAAAATATTTACCTCTAAATCGTGTTTCTTCGGATCGCCATAATAAACGATTGACTTTACAACCTATTGTGCCTTATCGTTGCCGTAAAATCGATTATTACAAACCACGTTTCGTATTGTGGTGTATGCGGTTTGTGGAAAGGCATACATGCAATAAACTTAATAACATCTTTGTAAGTGTAATAACATAATTTTCTTTAAGTATACTAATAACATGACTTATCATAAAAATATAGCTGTTTCGTTGTGTTTAGTTTAGCACTAGTACCTAGAATAAACTTTTGTTTTAGCTCTGCGTTGTTACGTTTCTAGAGCAAGCAAACAGACAGACGGGCCACCTGATGGTAAGTGGTGACCGTCGCCTACTGACACGTGCAACACCACGGGGGTCGCCAGTGCGTTCCCGGCTATGAAGGAGAGTTTTTTATGCCCTTCTTGAAGAACCCCATGTCATAGTCCTGCGGGAATACATACAATATTACTTAATGACAATTTGAACCAATTTAATCCATTGCAGTCGCTTTATTACATAATAATATAATGAATTATAATGTAAGCCAATCCTATTTGATATTTCAAACAAAACGTTGTCGTACGAGCAACTTACACGCAACGTAGATTAGGAGATGAAAAGGAAACTTGACATTACTATTAACTATTTTGATATTTCTCTCATAAATCAGATTAGTAAGTTAACCAGATATTTTAAAAAATATTGCTTATCGTGCAATCAGCATTTAAATGTAAAGTTTTGTTTGTAAACATCAAACAATCCTAGCGAACTCGATCGATTTTATACGCAAATTATTTTTATACACTGATTACTTTAATTATTTCGAGAATAAGATTTATGATTGTATTAAAATTTATACCTACTGCTATTTAGTGGCCGTTTGCTACAGGAAGTGTACTGGAAGTTTATAAAAATATTGTAATTATTCATCAATCTATACCTATTAGTGCTCTTTAATCATTCTTTCTTATGTACATAAATAGGGTGCTAGTCGTTGTGACTTATCTACCTACTAACGCTAAATGAAATTCACTGAAAACGGATGTATAATAAAAGTGATGAATGAATCTTATATTTTTTTTCTAATTTTCTTTGTAACCATTATTAAATTAATGTAATGATATTAAAGATTTAAAAATTAATAACCTACTTACTTCCAATTACATACTATTAAAATAAACTTTATGCATAGACATTTCTTAGTTTGAGACAATAAAAGTTGTGTGACAATAAAATTTTCGTAATTTATAAGAATTATTATCTATATAATTCTTATAAATTACGAAAAGTTTCCTTTCTGATTAATTAAAATACTTAATGTTTTTCTTGTCTATGAAATCATACCTATGTATGTACAAATACATACAAAGGAAAACTGTTTGGGAAATCAATGATCCGCATTATTTAATTTTCTCATCATTTAATTTCGTAAAATCGCACTTAGCTCATAACTAACTCTGTTAACGCATCAACAACAATTTTAGTGGAAACCATTGTTAGTTGATATCGCAATAGGAAACTTCCAAGAGCTTGGAACACTATGTTGCACCGGCAACACTTTTTAGTCATTTAAATTTTCTAGAGTTCGACTAGCCGATGAGCGACTCTTCCATGGCATGCGGAGTGCGAGAGTTGAGCGCAGAACAAAACAAAACGCACAAGTTCTTATTTCAAACTCTTGTGTCGGCGGCCGGCAGGAGCAGCTTATTGGTCAGTTTCGTTCCCCTCCCGCACCCCGCACACCACGGAAGAGCCGCACTTACGGCGATCGGCAGCAGCCGAACACTAGTCAAAATTCTACTGTGACAAACTGACACATTAAGCACTTTTGTCTTCTCCCCTTTATCTAAACTAGGTACCTACTACATAAATGTAAATCATAACAAAGAACTCTGTTAGGTCATTTCTCTAAGAAAAATTGCGCTTTGGTGGCTTATGTCCAGCAGTGGACCAAAATCGGTGTAGAGAGAGTTAGAGGGGTAAACATCATAGAATTTTTGATTTAATCTAATATTTAAGCTAATGCTTAAGTAAACCTTTGTTACATCATAGGGCTAGGGCTCTCATAAAAGAGATTTCTCTGATATTTTATTATTCAATATTCAATTGCATACAAAATGCCTGAAAATAACTCAAATGTTAGTAGACGTATAAACTTACCTATCTACAGAGATAAAAGTACATTTACCGATTTAAATCGTTACAGAAAACGTCTGTATTTGCGTACATCGGCTTTTACGCCGATGTGATCAGAATGTATAATATCTACCTAATCTGACAGCAATAGCAATAGTAAGGATAATAAAAAGGATTTTCCCTTAACATTTATATAACCCGAAACCTGATCGCAATTATTCAGATTTGTACTTCCTTGTATTGATTTGATTGTTAGATTTTAAATTCCCTAAATTGTGTAAAGCGTATTCTATATTATGATTCCGTCTTGAAGACGAATTAATTTTGTTTTCTGTATAATGCATCACTTACAATGTACTAAACCTTTTGTTTTTAAGTTACAGAAGGTAAAGAAGTACATAGGTATTTAAAAAAATGTAGGTAGGTAATAAATACAGCAGATCACGTGATATTATTTATCATTATAATTTATATTATCGAAATACAGTCCACAGCTGTGTTATAAATACTTTTCATGGTGACTATGTTTGATACCCTTGCGGACAAAAAAAAAAGCGAAACATTTGTACCTTCGGCATCATGGCGTGGTGTGATAGCTTCTTTCACGAGTCAAATGTTATGCTTCGCGGTAAATTTAAGAGCTAGGGCTGGCCATGCAGACAAAGCACAGAGTAATTTAATACGGATGTTAAAATGAGAACTGTCAATGTCATTACGAGAAGAAAATTCAGAAGATTCATAAGTTAGTTTTATTTTGTTCATAATTTCAGATTTAAGTAGTATACATTATTTATCGCTTCATTACAGTGAACATAATGAACATTCTTCGTGACCGGTTCACATGCGGTGCTTCATGGTAAATACCATGTTTGTAGTTTACATGTACTCGTACATGCCGTGCAGTTAACTATGATATGACAGATAACGTTGTTGGTACTCACGGTTAAAAGGTATATTTGCGTTACACTGATTCACTTATCTTTCCGCAAATAGTTAAATGGCGCAATTTCAGATGAGGGTTAAATTATTATATTTAAGTAAAATACCTACTAAAAACGTAGATAGATACCTACTTGCAAGAAGTGAGTTACCCACCGTTATTTTTATTGTCATTCACGAGGGGGGTAATCTTATTTCTTTATGACATTTCTAAAATGACATAGCTCTCGTGGACCACAGATACTTGATTGCGTTTTAAGCCCGTGATTATTAGCCGATCTTCGGATATTTATTATTATATTCCGAAGTTAATTTTCGTGGATCAGTTATTAATTTCGGGCGTTAATCAGTATAAAATGTACCTACCTAATATTGCATACTGTATGTCACTTATTGAATTTGGTCTGAGATAATTTAAAGCAAATTGTTGAATGGGATCTTCACAAACTTTATTCATTACAAGTTTATAATTTTTTTATAGATATACAATGCACACATTGAGATTTCCTAATTCCTATCAACTTTTCGCATAGGAAAAAAATATTGCTTTATGAATACATCGTGCAAATATTCTCAATATGCATGATTAGGATCAGTTATTATTTATTGCATAATAGGTCAATATATCCATTTGTACGAGTGTTGCGATACCTGTTATGCCTACTATTAATCGTGACTTCAAATGATCATATTTTGTTGAAAATTATATGATATTTGTTGAAAATTATATGATAGGAAGCGTATTATAAAAATACAGCTCCAACTGTTTCTATGGTCCAAGGGTATGATCCAATGATAAAGAATTGGATATGAGGAGGTCTATTGATGCTTCCATGGAAATGACGTAGTAACCAACAGTTTACTGTCAGATGTTTTTCCAATTAATAATAATGTGGCTCTCAAAGTGTCGAAGAATTTTGTTGACCGCATACCTATAATTACATAATGTGAATTTTACAAAATTAAATGTCACACAATGTAACTGTGAAGGAAGACATCCTAAGGAAATATGCATTCCTTGGAGCTGTTCTCTGTACTGTTCAAAGCCAGTAAGTCACTAATATTTGCAATTGACGTAAAAGATAATAAATCTGACTCTAAAAGGGATCCTGATTGTCAAATGAAAAATTGTACCAACTACGTCAATGTAGGGGGACTGGGTCCACAAGATCAGGAAAGATATACCTACCTACGCAACTATAGGCAGCAGAGATAATAATTATAACATAAGTTTACAGTTTCAACGATTAACTTTTGTTCATAATCAATGCATACAATCTTTGTGCCCTCAACTCCCCTTCGAAGTTCGGATGTTGACTGTGAATACTGTGAATCGTTGCCGCTTGTAATAAGCCGCGAAGTAAGTAGGTATGCTAACTATAGCTTATTGCTCAAAATTGAAAAGAATATCACAGGCCACTGTTTAAAGCGCATGCTCGAAGGTAAAAGGTCAACAAGGTCATAAGCAATCATAACTAACTGCATCCGCGTAGCTACTAGCTACGCTGCTCTCAATCAAATAATTGCTTTTACTATCAATTAACTGAGAATCATTCGTAGTTGTGGATGGTTATTTTTGGGTCCGATTAGTGCCCTCTAAATTTAAATTATTGGCTTCTAAACCAATCTCTTAACCAAGAGCTCGTTGAGGAACTTGGGCGATAATAGGCGGTAGGGGCTACAAGTTCTACCTACCACTTATAACACGTAAGATGAATAATTTTTCAAGTAAAGTAATGAATGATCGATACGTATCGGAAGGTGAGTAAAATAATACATAGGTTTTCTACCTCAACTGGTGGCACAGCCATCAGAACTAAACTTTAAAATCGACTGATAAATTACTAGAACTGCCCATTTGGTTTTATGGGGAAACATCACGTTTCTGCTCAGTGCTTAACATGCATGACATAACTTGGATTTAGTGAAAATCAGCCGATTTGTCACTTTTACTTCATGAACAAACAACATTAACAATGTTGTACATAATAACAATGTAATTTTTAAGACATGTGCTGCAACTTTCTCTAGGGGAGATATATCCAAGTATGAACCTCAAAATTCGTAAGTATTGACTAACTTATAGCACAGATTACTACATAGTTACTAAGTATTTACAGCCTATGGTGGTCGCGCGATATTTAAACACAAAAAGTATGGCTTTACACCCATGACCTATATGGTTCAATTCTTGTGTATTTCATTTTCTGTGATTGCCGCCAAATCGCATATTCGGGACGAACAACGAATCTTGTCAAGTTGTCACACAGAAACACGCAGCAAGAAGTAAAAAAATACTCACCTAATAAGATTTAATTGGTTGCATTGAATAAATCCGCAATTTCATTTATGTACGTCAGAACACTCAGTTAGTTAGCAGCCAAGATCTTCATCACTAATAGCACAATATCGCAGAAATACTTCCCTATGAATAAAACCTTCACTTTTATCAAACTTTTATCGTTACACCAATCTTAATCCACCTTTATTATTTCGGAAGTGATCTAGACTCGCAATACTTTCAACTCAATGCCGAATAACACCGGGTGTTCCTTAGAGTTGGCGCGCGATACTAATGCACAATGTTGGTTATAAATATCTGATTTGAGGTAACCTTTACTTTCTATAGGGCTGGTACAGGAAGTAGACTGGCTTAGACTTTAGCCTTCGTGCAAGACTTCCGATCCGTAATAGTTTCGTGCAAGCTACGCTTTTCAACAGTAGTTATCATTTTTCAAATCGACAATGTTTATCGTACTTAGGTACGACGTTTTTCTTTAATTATGTGACTTCAAATAAATAAAAATGTGCAGCTTTAATTTGCTTTGCTGATTGGACCTCAAAAAATATTAAATTCTGTTAGATCTATTTTGCCAGAATTATGACAAGAATTTATCACCCAAAACCAGCAACAGTGGTCGGAATTGGAAGGAGTCTATATCCTTCTATGCTCGAGAGAGCATAAAGAGTTTTTGAGCATAAAGAATTCTTGGTCTCATTGAAGAAAAAGCATAAAGCTTCGTTTAAAAATCAAATATTAAACTAAAAAAACTGAGCTGAACCAACCCTTCACGTGTGTTTTCGAGTGAAATTAGGCGATGAAGGTAAATGCTTGAGTTAATGTTTGAACGCATGACTAGATAGCGCGGCTTCAATGGATTTTGTGTTAATTAACGAGCCTAAGCGCTCGGGGTGACCCCAATTCTATAGTATGACGAGTTTAACAGATTTGGTTACCAATGTTAGCATATCTTTAATTTTATTCACCAAATCATCTATGTATTTAGTTCTATCACTGGGCAATCAACGCGGTGTAGCGTTCATTTATCAAAGTGAAAATAAAAATTTCAGTTTACCTAACCGTTTGCATTTTAAGTTTAATTAATTACTTACGCAGAAATTTGCACAGACGTACTATATGAAATCCAGTCATACCTAGGTATCTACTTATCTTGAAAGCACTAACCATTTCACAAGCTTTAGTTAGATTGTTTAGTACAACATAAATATTGTATGGATAAATATTTATTGCGGCATTGTTCGTCTGACAATGGTAGCAAGATTGGCTCTTCTCCAAACGAACACATTATAATGACACATTTATTTAAAGTATGTTGTAATATTTCATCTATTCTCATTTCTCATTAAGGTGTCGTTCTTTGGACTTATGAAACAGGTAAAGGTACCTACTGTTGCTACTGTTGATGGCGCATACATGATGATAATAATTATTATGTAGTGGTATTTGTTTTCAGATTGTGTAGAGAAGCAATAATGAGCAAGTTTAACAGTGGCAGAATGATCGAGTCATCGAGAATTTAGTAGGGGTACAGAATTATTGTCACTTTACTGGTAGAAAGTTGTAAAACTATGATATTATTTCGCCTACCTATCGTCATTTTGGTTGGGTAAGTAAAGCGGCCTATTTTGAAATTCAGCGCCGCAGGCTACCATCACCTATAGTCGTTCAGCGCCCCGGGCTTGTAAATTTTGCTGGATCCGCCGGATCCGCGGGTTCCGCAAATTATGCCACCGGGGAAGTGTGGCTGTAGGAGACGGGATAGAGGAACTTCTCCTTAAAAGGCAAAAGGAGATGTACAGTGCGGACCGACGTCTCTGTCGGGGCTACGGATGTGCATAAACTGTGCTCGTACCTTTCAAAATTTCAATGCTTGTCTGCCTCGACAAATGAACACCGCTGAATTTTAGCCGATATCTAGGAGTCCACCTTTACCTCAGTCGGCCCGGATCCGACGACATTCGCAAAGATGAATGACAGCGACAATAGCTTAGACTAAATGTAGAACGAACATAAATAAATACGATGGTACGCAGGTGGCTTTAAAATGATGTCAATTATTGCAAACATTTTAACGGCAATAGGTGGCATGCAACAATATTCATGCTCCTAGGTAGGTAAACTGTTAACACCGGTCCTCTTTATTCAGCGTCTATGTTGGGTTTTAGAGGTACGTAAAACGCTCCGTAAACGGCTTTTATTCATATGTATCGGCATGCAGCCAGGCCTTAACGTCACATCAGCTTTCCTTGGGTCACTGGGATGTGAAATGGATGGGAAAGTGCCCCTTCTGGATTGATTACTATCCGCCACCCCTAAAGCCCCTACTAAAGTACCTTTCACACTCACCATATCCATCTTAATTTTTAAAATGCCTGCGTAGCAACTGATAATGAAAAAAGTCAGATCAACTTAGTAATACCTTATAACTCATAACGAATACCATTTCAATTTGAAGTGAGATAAAAACTGGTAAAATAATGAGTACCCAATGTGTACTATCAGATGTTTTTAATAAGTAGGCGGTTTCATAAACAGGACGCTCAAATATTTTCGCATATTTAATTAGGACTTACACGCGCCTGGCTGACGTGATAATTGAGTTAACTACAGACCACTCGCTAATAACATTTCTCACAGTAGGAATATATAAATGAAAATGAAAAAATATTTATTTAGGAACAGAAGAGTTAGTAGACTGAGCAGATAGAATCGCTAATCCCTGCGCTAGGAAAGTCTGTGATGCAGATTTAAGATATAAGAATACCATATTAATATCTTATAATTGTATATTTTTTAAGTCTGACAATAACCTCGTCTACTTCATGTTTACCTTTCTGTTCCTAGGTGTATTAAATTATCACGTAGGAGAAAAGGAGTGCTGTTCTCTCTGCCGGACTCCTTCCACAAGAACTTTTCTTCAATGTACCTATTATTAAACTTTGTTTCAAACTGTACCTCCTTCCTTTGTGCCTTTAATAAACGATGATAGATTGATAAGAAGTACTTACATTATCTTGTACTTCCAAGTAAGTATTCATCTTGAAGAATATCAGGATCATCCCCGGAAGCCACTTATGATATCTGCAAAGAGATAATTTTTTTTTTGTAAATAAAGTTAAATTTATTACCAGAATACACATTCGAATCGGAATCAAGTTGCGAAAGTATATTAGTAGTATATATGTCTGTAAGGCCATTACACCATGAAACTGTAATGGTAATTATTGATTATGCATAACGGTTTTTGTTTTCAGAACGAAGGCCTATGTCCGCCGGAAACGACGTGTTGACTGTTGACATTAACAGATTGACGTGTTGGTTGACTTGACACTTATGTCTGCCGTTAATTTTATTGTTGTTTTAGTTAAGTTTGTGTTAAATTAATGAATATTCTATCAATTATTATGTGTAGAGGTATATAGTGGACTGTTAGCCATCCAAATCTACAATCTACATGGAGCATCTGTAAGTACATGCATAATATTTTTACCGTTGCTTCATAATAACATTATTATTGTGTTCAAATTCTGGAATTAATCTCACTTAATTTATTCGTTATAATCTTTTGGACCTTTCATTCGTTATAATCTTTTGGACCTTTCAGCTTTATGTAAACATCGAACAAGACTTCGATTTAATATATTAAAGAACTCTCTTATTGATTTTCGCATTTGCAAGATAAAGCTCCTACAAGAAAAATACCGCACACTGACTTCTGTGGTATTGCTATTGGTTATTTATCTGTGCAAAAAATTTACCTATTTTCTTGCTTTTTCAAACTATTGTTGATATTGGCTCTCATTATATTTGACACAAGGATATATTTTGTGGCTGCGACATTGTGGCTGTAGCCTGGTTTCTCTCCGTACTATAGAGAGTTGTAAGTGCTAATACAAGACAAAACCACACATCCAGCCCTGAAACATGGGGGATGTGGGGAACGCAAAATTGATTCCCACATGTTATGACAGCTTAAAAATTATGACTACTCCATACAGAGCCCTATGTTTAAATTTTGTTGTGTTAGTTGGCTGGTTGGTTATGTCTGCCAATTAGAACATGGCTTAAAAATGTTTAGGATAATGTTTCTGAGAGTTCTCACAATAATTATTAGTCTGTAGATATCATTCTTCTTTTTATGACCAGTTAGCCTCATAGTCATGGTATTAAGTGACCCTTCAACACCTTTTGTCACCTATATGTATTCTCATTTGCTGTCTTTTTAATATAAAGAAAAAAAATTAAACAGTATTTGTCTTGGTGAAATACCTGCAGTTACAGGGTCTGGTTTCCTCTCACAATGAGAAGTAAGGCCACCAGGTCCACCAAAAATATATGTATGTGCACTTTATAAAATTGAATATCACCTGTATTAACAGTGTTCTCAAAGGCATGTGAAGTCCACCAACTGACACTAGAATGCTTTTTTTTATCAAAGTCCAATGCATGCTGATGGGCTTAGAACATAGAATTATGGGCTATGAATGTAGAATAATGTGAACCTGGAGTCCTCGAGTAAAAGCATGTTTTTTAGCCTATGGGCTATTAACCTTTCTACCATTAATTAAAATAGTTTGTATTGTAACATATTTTGTTTTAGTCTTTCCCATTTGGCGTCTAATTTTAAATGTTTTATTTTAATTTATTATATTTATTTAATTTTTCCTTCGCAGTAGGCACATAATCATGATAATGATGACTATATTTAAAACATAATAATTATTATTTCTGATAATGATATCTTATTTGTTTATTGATTGCAAAACAGCAACTATTTTTAAATAACTACTCATATACACAACACATAAAACAAATATTCTCACTTCATAGATACATGCCATTTCTACTGTTTTCAAGTATAGGTAAATTGAGAGTCTCTACACTTATTCTCCTAAGCCACCACATACTATTGTTGATTAACAGCATAAGATGACCTACTGCATTCTGTGTGGTTAAATTAATTTCTAACTCCTGTTTTTTTTTAAATGAATTGCTTATCAGGCCATAGGTATCGAATAGTCTTCTACAGATGCATTTGCCTATCTACCACATAATATGAATCTGTAAAAGCCTATATAGAATAATACTTTAACACAAGTTTTTAAAATAATAGCTATAAATCAGTGTTTCCCAAAATTTACTTGCTCTGGTTTTTTTTATATATCTTCATCATGACCCTAATGTTTTATACTCTTCTGGCACTAGATGCTCTTCTGTGTTTTAGAAACACAATATGTGTTTTTAAAACAGAAATTTGAAGGTGACTTACCTTTTACCACTGCCTTGGGAAACTCTGTCGTAAGACTCATAAGCCTAGCAGGCCTTAACAGATTAGATATCTTGCAAGGAAATTTACAAGACGTTCTAATGATACAGGTCGAATGTAGTCCATAAATACACGAATTCAATTTGTGGCATTTATCCACATGAACAATAATTTTACTAGCCGACTAAAGGCGACTACTCGTGGTCGATTACGAAGACACCCTAAGTAAATGGGCCCTGTAACTGTCATACCACATCATACGCTACTTCCGTAAACAATAACGTCTTAGGAGAAAATAAGTTTTAAATGCAAGCAATAAATGCTATTCTACTTTATCAACATTGATGAGGTCATTGAAAGTAGTTTTGTTTTATGACACTTTCTAGTTAAAGGGTATCGTCGTATACAGAGATGATTTTAGAATTTGAGTAAGCTGAGAGGTAACTTCTCAATGTAAATTATATAAAATCTACACGATTAGACCTTCAAAACCTCTTCTGCCGCAGTCAAAGTCGAAAAGCAAATAAATCTTATGATACCTTTCAACCTACGAAAGTTAAAAACGGTCAAAGATCTCATTTAGCTATATCGAAGTGCCAAAAGTGTAAAACGTCTTTCCGCATAAACGATTTAAATTTGAAAAATTACCATTCAACTTTGAAAGCGCTCCCGTAAGTATGTTGAGTGCCATAGAAGTGACCAGAACACGTTCGCCATCCAGTGTATATTATATCAGAGTATTAGATTCCGTATGTCGTTGTAACGTGGTAATGTAACAGATACGAGGTTACATTGTAAGTAAAAGTGATAGAAGGGCAATTGAAAGTGGCCCTGCGCCACTTTCTAGCCAAGAATTGCATCGAAGGGCGTAAAGGTACTATTGCATTACAATAAAGGATGTTGACACTTGCCCTGAAGCAGCATATTCCTCATTTGTATCGATTGACGAGGTGTAGTGGCTTAAAAAGGATAGGAAATAAAATGGCTATGATAACATAATTTATTCCGAATCCACTGTAGCTCTCAGCTTGCGCTATTCACACCCCATACTCAATCTATCACTATCATTAACAGTCGCTATGAAAATGTTAGAAGGTCAATGCGCTCAATTTAGCAGAATCTTGGGGTTTGCAGCCCAGCCACATAGCAGTTCTGTGGTTCCATTTCTATGGGGACGACCATCTTTGTCCTCATAAGTAACAACTAAAAACGCACCTTCGTACGACCTCTGATAAAATTTCTCTCCTTTATGAAGTTTAAGCTCATCAGTTGCAGTGTCCACTGTCCACTCAACGCCCAAAGGCGGCAGTTATCGAATAACATCTCATTGTTTGCACTCCTGCATCCTGGGGGGTTACTACAAACTCCTAAAACCATCATAAAGCAATTTTTTAAATTAAAATAAAACATCATGTTTTAAATTAAAACAAAACATCATTGCTTTATGATGGTTTTAGGAGTTTGTAGTAGATAATCCGCCTGGTTGCTACTTCTAAGGTATTAAATATACCTGCGTAACGCTGTGGACTCCTGGGTTACGTTCTCAGTAGGGCTACATTTTACGAATCTTTCTTTCATTGGTTTCATTTCAGGACTTACGGTACGGGAGTCCATGGCACCCTTGTTAGCACCCACCGTGGCAATCTTAAAGCGGAGATGTTAGTGCGAAGCGTTTTTGCTAAAAACTCCGGTGCGCTCAAAAGCTACATACAAAAGTCAGTCAACATACATTCTACATGCGAGGCAACATCCGTGTCGCGTCCCATAGGGCTTGATATTGGCCACGGGCGATGACCTCGTCATATCCTAGATGCGTGCATGTACGTGTATTGTATGTTGCTGTTTGCTTCCGTTGTTCAAAACTATGATTCTGAAAGCCAGAAATCGCGTCTTCAAATGAAGGAGCTTCACCCCTTAGGGTATTTTGAAAATCCTTTCTTATGCCTCCAACCAAACCACACGAGCTACCCCTGAGTTTCAACTTTAGAGATTTTATTTACTTTAAAAATAGATTCATACATTTTATGGATAGAAAATTACCTAAGTATATTGTTGAAAATGTTTTTTTTAAACTATTTTTATGGTTCATTATAGTCGCTGTTGAAGTTGCGAGTAGTAGATCTGAAAATTTCTGTAAAATTGAGTAAATTTTTATTTTAACAGTAATTAATTATGATAAAATCGACCGAGTCTGCTTCTCATTCATAGATCGTTTTTAAACGTCAGCGTATTTTTTTCCACGAGGCGTTTTTGTTTGACAAGACAATAAGTGGTGACTGCAACCCATGGCCACCAACAACCAACATCCCATCTCAACAAAGAATCATATGTAGGCGTAGGTAGATGAATGCGTTGCTACTCATGAAGACCAACCGCACAAGAAGACTGCGCGTGAAGACTAAAAAGGTTGCCTCAAAATAGTATGAAGATACTGTTTTAGTGAAGACCAAAAAATAATTACTTAATACATGTACTTGCTGCCTCACGGCGAGTCGAGAAGATGGCGGTAAGGCGATCTTGGCACAATGGCTCTAGCACCTAAAAACGAATAGTGGGAACTAATAATGTATCCAATCCAATCTTTGATCTAATTGCGTCCTCGGATATGCTCGGATGTATTCGCGCGAACTTTGTAATTGGCATCCGTTGATCTAACACTATTACCTCGGCTCTGACCTGATTCTGCCTCATTCCTCACTTGAAAACACATGATATGAAATTCTGCTTTACATTTTACCATTGTAGGAATTTCCCCATTATAAATTGTTGTATTATTGGTAGAAATTGTAAAAGTTCTATTGTAGCTTCATCAGACGAGTAAAATATCAATCGCCGCGCTCATCTGCTATGAAGCGGGAAAACCTTATGTTTCATTTGTTTGTGTGGTTGTCAGTCCGACAACAACACACACCTCTCAAGTCCTCAGAAACGAATTCACTTATAACAGTAAGGTAGTCAAATAGTCTTCTTTGGCTGCTGCTATTGTAAAAAATCCAATTTTCAAAGTATTTCCCTACATTTCAATAGAATCTGTTTTCTCTGGGTCTTAACAAATCATAGGCCTGACGTCACTTTAAAGTTGAAATGGAAGTCAGTGTAATGGAGAGCAAAGAAAATTTAAATAGTTGTCAAAGACAAAACAATTATTTGCAAAAATATGGTTATAGAGTTCTTTTTAGTATTGCTACTATAATAATTATATAGTAAGCGATTCTTGTCCCTATTTCTCGTAACAGGCTTTGTGGAGGAACAAAGTGAGTCAGTTACATAATCCCAAGTGAAATTTCTTAATTTCGTAACGACCATACAATATTGACATTGTGTTGGACATTCGAGGAGTTTTAGAAGTTTTTTGGTGCCGCTGGAAATGAATGCGTAATACTCACACAAATGGGTTGGTTTGAATTCTTTAGGCAAAGTGGGAAGAAAGGTTATGCAATATGCATGCTTGCTATCAGATATTCTGATCTCAGGTGTCTGGGGTGCGGTGTTATTCATGAGTATGAGTTGCTACTCACGAGAACTGATCGCCTGTCAACCACTTGTTCCCAACCGAAACACAATACACGAACTATCTTTTTAGCTATTAGGGTAGCACGATGGCGGTAAGATGCCTCCACGAGTGAGCTTAAAAGGCTCTACCACTTATAGTTAGGTAGTAGTAGGAGTAGTTGTATAGTATTGTAAATGTGAAAGCCACAGGCAAAGTCTAGTCTTTATATTTTCATGACCGATCGTTGTAAATATAATAATCACCTAGTTTTATGGTATTTTAATGATCACAGATTACAATAGTAGGTATTACCTATAGGCGACCTTCACTAGATGCTAGTAATACTAAAAATTATATAATGATTCTTAGGTATGTCTTGACAGAGTGCATTTTAGCTTTGTTAATAGGGATAATACTCGCTAATTAAAGGCGGCTTCCTTGTGTAGACATTATTTATAACAGGTATGCGAAGTCATAATGCAATGTGCATTCGAAAAGTCCGTATTACTCAGTATCAACGCTCAGTAACACCACTGATGTCAATTAGTTCGTTACTCTAAAAATTTATTTGTAAATCTTTATGATAGAAGTAATTTGAAATTCTTTCTGCGTTTTACAATTAGCAACATTTCAGTTTCTACTACGAGCATAAATAGGTAATAACGCGTTTAAGGATTCTGGAAATTTAGATTTTAAGGAGTATGCTTTGCAACTTGTAGTTTTTAACCCCCGACGCAAAAGAAGGGGTGTTATTGTGTTTGACGTGTCTGCTTGTCTGTCTGTCTGTCAGTCGTGGCACCGTAGCTCGCGAACGGATGAAGCGATTTCAATTTAGTTTTATTTGTATGAAAGGTGAGTTACGGTGTTCCTAGGCATGTTTAATGAAAATCGGTTGAGTCTTTTAAAAGTTGTGGGGGGTGAAAGTGACGAAGAATAACCGAATGTCTGCAAATATAATCGAGTGGGGTCTCAAATGAAAGCGCATCACGTATACATTACAAAATAATATGTTCGGTTGAGCCCTGAAAAAACTCTGGGGGTAAAAGTGGGGAAAATACTCAATATCTGCAAATTTAATAATATTATTGTGTCGGTGGTTTTTTTTTTAATTTTTTTATTTAATATTATCACCCATACCTTCTGATAAATTAATAATGACCGCGTCAGTCAACTTTTTCGATCACCTCTGCCTGTTACATCTGCCTGATTGCTTGCTCTTTTAGAATAATTCTCATTAAAGAAATACGTCGTTTATAAAAATGAAGTGGATAGGCAAAAAATGTGATATTAAATCTCGTTTCTATGGTTCATTGTGTTTTATATAATTGTTAGGTATTTATGACTGATTCAGGAGTGGAAGGATAAAAAGTTGATTAGCAGTGTGTTTTTTTCTTAGAATATAGGAATTGTCGTGAAGACTCTAAACGACTAGTCTTCAATGCCTCTTTATCTTAAAAATCTAATTCAGATTTAAAAGATCGAAAATCTTGCGAGACTTAAGTTTTCTTACCTTCAAGGCTCTACCTGCTGTTATAGAGAAGGACCTATTTCCACTTTACATGGAAAATCCGTCAATCCCCCTTCATTTTTCCGAAAAGCTCTCGAACTGTTCTAACATTCATATACGAACCCAAATGTCATTCACTTAGAACTGTTACGTGAAGTAAAACCTATTTGTTTTAGTGCTGTACATTAACTACTTACTATGTATTTTACGAGTATTGTGTGCTGGCGGTGCGAGCAGTAAATATTGGTTCTGGTAATAGTCGGGCCTGATCACGCATGTTTCGTGACGGCCACAATGAATACTCCCGTCGCTGGTGTATTATGCAAAGTGCAATGTCTTTGCGATTCGCTTTTGTGACTATACTCTGTGTGCACTTTGTTTTATTTAACACTAGCTGATCCGGCAGCCTTCGCTCTGCCCATTAATTTGACTAATAAGTATCCAAAGTTTTTTTGAGTCACAAACTTTCACCACCAAGTCCGTTGCGAAAATCCAAAAAAAATTAAAATGACATAACGATAATAGTTGGACATAATTATGGTATCGCGAAGTTTTTTATAGATATTGATAAATAATAATATGTTCTTTAATATTGTAGAACATACTTTTGTTCTATCATCAATAGTTTCCGCAGCGCATGCGACGAAACACGTTTTAGGGCACTTTTTTACATCTTGGGTTACGTTAGTTAAGTTTTAGTAAGGATCCCTAATCTTTTCTAGCAATAAATATAGCATATGTTACTCAGGCTGAATGTAGCTTTCCAATGGTGAAAAAATTTTTGAAGTCGGCACAGCAGTTTTTGAGTTTATTCATTACAAACATACACACGCATACACACACACACACACACACACACACACACACACAAAATGCAAATTTTTCCTCTTTATAATATTAGTGTAGAAGCGCAAGTGAGGACATTCGATGCTTCAGCACATAGAAATATGATAATGTACATCCAAACGCAACGAGGATTGAATTTCTGTTCCTCATTGAAGCATCATTGAAGCATCATTGTCGTTAAAACGGTTTATTTTTTGTTATAATTTAGCAAAATAATTATAATTCTCACACCCTTGGCTCTAAGAAATAGTAGTCCTAGTTCAAACTGAAACACAAGAATGTGTTGGCTAATTAGTTGTCGGTTAGTTAGTTCTTGACGTTTTTCATTTTCACTCGAGGTAGTTAAAGTTACGGATAAACTTCCGAATAGCTGTTACCCCCGATTTGGCTCAAATTTGGTGGAGACCTTCTATTCGATGATACAAGAAAGTGTGCGAAGGGATTTTTGGCGCATCTCAATATTTTTCGAAAAATCGAATTTTGAAATTTTTTAGTTTTTTATCATATCTGAATGATTTTTACATCCGATTTGGCTCAAATTTGGTGGAGACCTTGTATTCGACGATACAAAAAAGTGTGCCAAAGGATTTTTGGCGCATCGCAATATTTTTCAAAAAATATAATTTTTTAACAAATACTAACCTAACCTAACCTAACCTAACCTAACCTAACCTAACCTAACCTAACCTCCACGTGGTGCATTCTGGATAGTACAAATGGTCTGCATTTTTTAAAATTTCAAAATTCGATTTTTCGAAAAATATTGAGATGCGCCAAAAATCCTTTGGCACACTTCTTCGTATCGTCGAATACAAGGTCTCCATCAAATTTGAGCCAAATCGGATGTAAATGTTACTCAGAAATGATAGAAAGTTGGAAAATTTCAAAATTCGATTTCTCGAAAAATATTGAGATGCGCCAAAAATCCCTTCACACACTTTCTTGTATCGTCGAATAGAAGGTCTCCACCAAATTTGAGCCAAATCGGAGGTAACAGCTATTCGGAAGTACACCCAAAGTTACTGACTGTGCACAGCAATTGCAGTGTGACTTGTGACTGCAATTGACATCACTCGTCAAGAGTGACGCCACGGGTATCCTGAATCACGCTTTCGAAGTTCTCTACATCGCTGGCATATACATAATTACATATATACAAAACTCCGAGGTGATGTGGTGATGTTAATCGGAGCATGGCCGCTCCCCAGGCATAATCACCTGGTCTTGCGGGAGATTTCCCTTTGCTAAAGCACCTCCACGGGAAACACTCTAATTCGGATCCAAATTACAAGTATATCTAGTCTATCGTAAGAGGCGTCTCAAAATGGACTCTGGCCGTCTAAATCCTACCGAGAGTTACGTAATATTAATATTAATTTAAGTAATTAGAATATTTTAAACCCAATGAAACAGTTTAACAAATTATTTGTCTCCCTTGAACTAGCAAATAATATTGTTAATTTAATCTGCTTTATACATAAAGAGTTGAATAATAATATAATACATAATTATTACAATGCCATATTCTCTACAGGTGCTACTTTATTTCATACGTCTGATATGTAAGTACGTACGTGATTATTTCTAAGAAACAGCTTGAATTGCCCCAGACTATTCGACACACATAAAATATTAGACAATGTACTTTAATTGTTATTCCTTATAAGAGTGCAGAGTGAATGATAATAGTAAAATAAATAATGATTCAGAGCCCCCGCACACCGCAGATGTTTTATCGACTGTTAAATTAGTCGGGGATTTCTTCAATGGGACCTTATATGCGAGAAGGCAAGTGCGCAAGCAAGTATTCACTTCACTTGGCTATTTGTATTTTCGTATTCGGCATATTTGATAAACAATCGCCATGTTTGGATGCTTTACATAACAAAATATTACAACAACAAAATGTTGCCTTATTGACATTGACTTTGACAGTTTTTTGACTCAACACTGACATTCTCTCACTGTCAAACGCTTGTATATTTGTTTTTTGGTTGCCATGTGTGGACGATCTATTTGTCATTTAACACCACATAGGCATTTGAAGAGCCGCCTTTATAGTTCGATATTGGTCTATATTTGTAAGTCCATCAACAGCTTAACGTTTGCTTTAAAACTGAACTGTTCCCCGACTTTAAGGAAAAAGTTCAGTTTTGACTTAGAATTGTTCAATCTTTAAATCAGCATGGCGGTATTTCGCACGCGCATACCTTTTAAACAAATATTTGATTGACCATAAAACGCCGCCTTCTGCAACACAGTTGACAGTGCAAACTACAGAGGACGTAGAGATGCCTTTACCAAAAGTAAACTTTGTTTTATGGCCCAAAAAAAATTATTTAATTTTATATTTGAATGTTGTTAGCCGGCTCGCTTTTCCCAAGTAGGTAATTTTTCGAAAGTGGACTGATTGTCGTCTGGTTTACACTATTTCTAACTGCCTACGGCCATGATTTATTATGACCGTATCGCAGTTTATTAGACACAGGAAGACATACTTTCCCATACTAATGACACACGGTAACCAAACGAATACTTTGAGGAGTTTTCATGCTCGGAGCACAGTTCATCTATCAATAAAACTATGGGCCGCTTTTATTAGTATGGAGTGTATGAGGATACTTACAAATCTTACAATTAACATCTATATAAGAATTTTATGAGTTCATTGGCTAAAACCCTGTGCGTCAGAGTTTTGATTTATCTATTCACAGATTTGATGAATGGAGGAAATTATGTTCGTACACATTTGTAACTTCTTTATGAGACAGCTATTTTGTTTTGAAATTATATTTGAAAAGGCTTAAGGCCTCCGTCATGTTCCCAGTCAATGCTTAGCGCTAGTTCTAAGCAAGTTATTTGTCGGAAAATTAAATTTTATTGTTAATATTTAAATGTGTATATTATTGTTGATATTTGGTTTTACAATTTTTTTTGTTATTTGGTGCAATAAAAAAATTATTAAATACTACAATAATTAAATTTGTAAAACACTTAAACTAAGGGTACAAGCATGACCCATGTATGAATGGTTTGAACGTATTGTGGATAAGATCAATTTTGTTATTCGCATTCTGATTTCAGTAGGTACGCTTGCTAACGGAAGTGATTTTATAGCGCGGTTTGCGAGAGTCCACCTCTGCGATTATTCAATTATCTAAATTGCTCTCAGTTGTAGCAAAAACAGTATGTTATGTATTTACATTAGATGAGTGTTCGTTATGCATGACAATAGAAGTCGAAAAGCAGGTGTTTCAACTCACATTTTTGTTTTTGTATTACTTTCCTCTGAGGTATTTTATTGTTAGGTATTTTCTTGAGGTAGGTTATACATAGAAACGAGAAGAAGATAGAACGGTTATATTTACAGAGTAGGTATGTGTATTGTAATTTTTGCTGATCTATTTCCTTTTTCTATGTTGTAGTTATAAACGTTTTTATAATTAAGTTTTCTATAAATTTGGAGCACTTTACAAATGATATCATGGTTAATGATCAGTCAGAAATTACGAACAAAGTAAAGTACATTATTAGGTAGCGTACATGGCCGAAACTGCCAGCCTTCTGTCGAAGCAGTGTTCAGAAATGCGTGGGAGCAAGGACGCTAGAGATGGCAGAACTAATTATTATGTACCTTTGTTTGCAAAATTGCATCAGTTTTGAAATTAACTACCGCCTCTTTTCTCATTGTTGTATCGATATGAACTATTAGGCCTTGTTCTATTTTCTTTTTTTTAATACTGTGGGACAACTCACACATGGCTTTCCGATCCCAAAGTAAGCTGTGAGCTTGTGTTATGGTAACCAGATAGCTGATAAACATACATAATAATATATATTTTAAATACATATCTACTTATAAAGATAATTTACACCCAGACACAGAACAAACACTTGTGCTCATCACACAAATATTTGTCCTGGGTGGGAATCGAACCCACGAACTCCGGCGTAGTAGTTAGGGTCGCTAACCACTAGACCAACAGGCCAGTCTGCTGCAATTTGCTGACATAACCGACCGACCAACCAACACGACAAAATTTAAACACGGCTTCTCTTTCATCAGCTTGAGAATTTGGTAGGTAACTACAAAAGAGACAATTCTATCATTTGATTTAACACTTTTAAAACAGACTTTTAACTATATGTGCACCAAATTTCACGCTTATCCGTTCCGCTATTTTTGCGAAACCAAAAAAAGTACTTAGATCCTCACAAACTTTTGCATAATATAACTAAGAGTAGATGCAGATTTCCTCACTTATACTCGTATTATACCAGGCCATTCGCCCTTAATAACCTCATAACTTCATCGCTACACTTACTATGACGAGGCTTCAGGGTTCAAGGCGAAGCCTTCTCTGAGGAGGGCGAAGGGTTGAATTTGCATTTGAATAAGTGTATGTACTTGTAACTTTAGTCAATATGAAAAGGACTGGATAAGAGCGACTTGCTGGTCAGAGTTAAAATAATTGAGATATTATAATAATACGAGTAACTAAAGTGAGCTTTGAGCATGAACTTACGCAGTTATTATAGTTCTCGTATCGAGCTGCCATTAGTATAGGACAATGTCAAGACAGACTGACATGATGTGCCATACTAATGACTGACGTTTACTATACGAATACTTTGACGATAGTGTTCATGCTTGGATGCCAAGGGCCCAGGGCCCCGTGGAGTCGAGTAGAGGAGGTCCATGTCCAGCAGTGGACTATGAAGGACTGAAATGATGATGATGATGAATGTAAGTATAACACTTAGTTAACGGCTTTGCTTGCGTTATAATTGATCTATTCCAAACCTCCATCTTCAACAATGAAAGATTTCATACATTTCTAACCCCTTCTTATACTCTTTAGAGGTGGAAATTTTAACATCCTTTCTTAGTGCTTCCTAATTTCTTGTTCCCAGGGCCCTTGATCTTGGCTATTGACGATTTCACTCTTGTAGTTTCTTCTATTAAATAATACTTAAGTAAAGAATGAGCGGATTTAAGATATGTCTGAGAAACGTGAACTAAAAACAATCTTAAGTCTTCTACCGTCGCTCTGCCTACCTAACTAAAGTTCAAGACCTCGTAAATTACATAAACTATTCCTCCTTACTATTCAATTTCATCATTACCAGGTGTGAGTCATAGCCGCGATAATGTAATTGTACAATCAATAAAGTCCAAGATTTAATTTGACTTTATGACGAGTATTCAAGCATTCTTGATGTGTTCATAACCCTGAACCGCTGTAGAGTGTCAAGTCAAGGCGCGGTATGGAAATGTTTTGTAAATTGCAATTGTAACGTTTGACTTTGTGTACCCATTCGTGACATGCCTAATTGCCTACTTACGGTATGATGTTATCATGTTAATGTATTGTGAACGAAAACACTACAATTGCAAACTAGCCAACCCAGCTGTCAAGTGTCAACGCAATATGGAAAATTTCATACATCTATTGTACCAGAATAATAAAACCTTTTAGGAATAAGTTTCTTTGAATCCTTTTTTATCTGACGTCCCCTGCCTATTAGATACCTCTTGCCAATTAGGTTCTCAAGTCAAAAAGTTTTGGTATTTAATGATAACTACTCCCCGACTCCCTGTCGATGGCTAATGTAGATAGTGTCGTGATGGTGTCTGATAAGGTTCCTTTTAGCCACCCTCTTAGCCAGCCAAGAAACCTGATGTTCTTTATGTCTTGTGTTTTGGCCGAGTACGTCTAAGTATGCCGGGGATAGTCCTCATGAGTACAAACATTTGGTGTACGGAACGTCTATAATACCTAAGACCTCAGATAGATTTTCTATCTAATTTGAAGTTAATACCGTACATGCCCTTTACCAAATACTACCTGATACAAAAATCATCAGACAATTTGCCAACCTCGTCACCTCATCAAGACACAGTACGTCACGTATACTTGTCTAACGATATCTAGTATCTGGTGTTGCGTGAAACAATTGCCGCCTCACCTTCGCCCACGGAGGTCAGCGGGTTACGGTCATCTGCATCACTCACAGATATGGATCTGAATAGATAACGCTGGCTCGCTCATCAGTATGAAGACCCAGCGTGCTATTTTTGCGACCTACTGACACAACGTTTTAGTGATGAGAATCCTATATCAACGTCAACGCACGCATCCAATCATAATCTCCAGTATGAATATATGAATTGTTCGATTCATCATTCGAATCGATTCGCAATCGTCATAATTATGATGAGTTTCAAAAAGTCGATTATTCGAGTTATTGGAGGAATGATAAATCTGACGTCCCGTATAAACAACAGTA
Organism: Erynnis tages; assembly: GCA_905147235.1. Classification (NCBI taxonomy): domain Eukaryota; kingdom Metazoa; phylum Arthropoda; class Insecta; order Lepidoptera; family Hesperiidae; genus Erynnis; species Erynnis tages. The sequence goes on from LR990092.1 coordinate 5,824,011, forward strand.
GAGTTCGGACTAAATGAAACATCGACGATATTTTGGCATAGCACAATCTTTAAAATGCTTTGACACGAAAAGTACTTAATTATGCGTGATCTATTTAGATCTATATCTGTGGCATCTGGCATGTGGCATCGGGACCCGTCCCAGCGCTAGAGGTTTTGATTTGTTTCTTTTTGTCTTAACGCCCTAAAAAGTACTTAATTATAATCGAGGAGATACCTATGTTGTTTAGGATTTTGCTTATGAAAGTATGGATTAAAAAAGGCTCTCAAAGTTTGTAAGGTCCGTAAACCCAAACTGAGTTAAGGGCTCATGCAATTAGCCAGTATAAAATTAGAACAAAAATTCGGAACTGGACATGTCTTGAAAAAAAAATTTTCGACACTCCCTTTATTACGATACCCCATTTATTTCCTTTGTAAATCTAAAAAGAAATTTGTTTTGAATTTGGAAGTCTTGTTTAAGGTCACAAATTAACAGCCAGTAAACATTATTTCAAGATAACCATAATATGCAGTGCGTTTATATTCATTTTTAAAGAGTATTACCACAGCGGAACTTAATGCCGGAAGAATTTTTATCATGTCTGAAATATACGAAGACAATGCGAGGGGAACTGACCTTCCGGATCTCAGCCAGCGCTTCTTTACTCGGAAGTTCGTATTAAAGTACCTATTCCTCATTTTGGAGGCTTTAAGGCTCCATATTGGTCTTAATTGTTTTTGTTCCGGATCAGGAGGGGCGACGTCCCAATTCCGAACTCTGAATATTTTATAGGCAGTGATAGCTTTGTTACTTAGCCACTGGCTACGAATTTAGCTCCGTACTCGAGGGGTCAATAACTTCCTTAAAATGTGCGCTTTACAAAATTAAATATCACCTGCTGTAACAGCGTAATGTTGAAGGAAAACACCGCGAGGAAACATGCACGCCTGAAAATGTCCTCAAAAGTACTTGACGTTCCCCAACCCTCATTAAGCCTACATCTTCATTGCGAGAAGAGACCCGACCCAGTAGTAGGTCATTTAATATTTAATAACATTAGAATTCGTGCATGTTTCTCCATATAAACTTTAATTGTGCCCAATTTCAAACTGCTCAGTTCGCCCAGTGAGCTGTGAATTGTACCCAGAATTTTCGTTTCGTAATATAATTATAAGAACCTCTTCAAATTCATTGCTAAACTCAAAGCCGCTTTTAAAGCCGCTTCTTTTGTTATTGTCCTTCGTCCAACGGCAACGTACTCAAGTTAACGGTTAAGGCAACCTTTACGAAAGCGATAAATCCTGTTAATGTTTGCCGATTGCGCTTGCATATGCAGTATGCATGCCCATGTTTAAACTGCAAATGGTATAGGTATGGCTATATGCCATGAAATAAAAAGCCGAAGAGGCATTCGAAAGATTTCATTAAAAGACGTTGAAGTTGACTTCTTTGCTTTGATAGGTTTTGTTTTGGAGATAGGTTTTAGAACTTATCAATTAACTTGATTGACGACTGACGTTCATCATTTTTAGTGTCCAATAATTTCGTACCTGTAACCTGCGTCACAATTCAGTGCCGCCCGTGAGCATAAACGCTACAGTCAAAGAAATCGTACGGTAAACGTCAGTCATTTGTATGTCACATGTCAGTCTGTCTGACATCTTCCCATACTAATGGTACACATTAACTATTCGAATACTTTGACATCGTTCACGCATGATCGCGGCGCAGATTACGGCGAATACTTCAGTAATTTATCATTTAAGGACTTTTAAGTTGATTTCTTTAGTTCGATAGGTTTTGCTTTTGTGAAAGGTTGTATAAATTCATTGATGTTTATCATTTTTTGGATGTTTGATGAGTTGATTAACGAGAGGTCGTCACAATTCTGATTACGCGGCCGGCAGCGTGTAGCAATCTACGCAGTACCGTTCGACGAACTTCCAAATTAGAATCAAGCTATTCAAACACGTGAGACTTGAATCCAACAACTTGACTTGGTGACCTTTTGACTGGCGGCTCATCTTTCAACTAATTTCGCCGAAATTTTAATTCTAGCAGTGGTGTATCAATCAGTTTTTAATTGGCCCCCGTCAGCCTTACGGAGCGTCAAACAGATATTTAGATTAGAGATAGGTATTTGTTCTTATGTCTATCAGAAAACGAGCAAAGTTTTAACATCAGCCTCAGAGATCTATAACAAGAATGGCAAAGATTTGACACCGTCATCGAAGATCTAACAAAAAATCCACAGTTTTGACACTGGCCTCAAAGGATATAACTTATAAACATTAAAGGCCTAAATCCAAACATTTGACCGTCTGGGCGACACTATAACAGCCAGCTGTTACTAAATATCATCCAAGTCGCGTGTTTATCGCCTCATGCATAATAAAGTGGCCCGAACTCTGACGTGCCGATTGAAGGCGATTTAATCTGGTTAAAAAGCGTGCAAAATCTCTGCTGAATGGAAAACTGTGATATTATGATTGTATCCTTTTCCCGCGAGTCCGTGCGCTGAGACTTGATTTTTCATTTTTTTGTGTTTCTGTGTGTATTTTAGAAATTTTCGATGTTCATGATGGAAGCCAAATTATTTTACAAACTCTTCTCATATCCCGTAAGTCCCGGTAAAATCGGTTCAGCTGTTCCAAAGATTACCCAGGCAAACAGAAGAACAAACAGACAAAAAATTTAAAAACATTTTATTTTGTGTTGGTATAATAATATGCAGTATACCTACCTATGTGTATAAAATACAGTTAAAATCCTGGTGAAACAAAAAATCTTACAAAAAATCGGATGTAGTACATTTACATCATCACAATGGGTAATCCAGAGTTTTTACAAGTCGTCATACTGTTGCTTTAATTTAATTGAATCATTACAGGTCTAATGAACATTTTAGGTACCTAGATAAATTAGCATAGTTAGTCATATTCATATTCATTCTTTATGAATAATTAATATTCATAAAGATTAAATATCATAATGCTGAAATTATAGTTAATAGGCTATAATGTACACATAAGTAAGTATTTTTGTTATGTAATAATGATTTAAAATATTCATAAAAGTGAAGTCAATGCGCTGAGGAACACGAATTGTTTTGTATTCGTTTTTTAGTCATCGTAAGATGTATGATATTTCTTTCTTAATCACAATAACAACAGTGTTCGTAATAATACGTAAAGCGAAAATTTTGGGTGTAACTTACAGCTCACTACGCGAACGGAGCTGTTTGAAATTTTGCACATTTTTATATGGAAAATAATGCACCAATATTTTTAAATAAAACGCATTAGGAATACATCAAATTCATCAAATAACACACCACGCACACTACCATAAGTTTGAGTAGTAGGTACTTTGACATGCACACGTAGACAAACATTACGTGTACGTACATTCCGTTGCGTTTCAAATTGAAATTTCATAAAATTATAGTCGAATTTCGACTTATTTAAATATTGTAAAACAATCAGTTGAATAATGCTTTTATTCAGCTATCTTATAACTTGAGATTTGTTGGTTTAGTTGGTAAATACAAATACAATCAAGGCTGTAATCTGTAAAAAAACACGTGTGAAGATGTATTTATTGATGATAGTAATTATTCAATGCTAAGTGAACACAAAAAGAGATCCGAAAGAATCGAATTCTCAGAAGTGGAGATCATATTAACAGGTCCAAAAGCATGAAGCTTATATACTAATTGTAATAACGCTATTTGTTAGGAGCCGAGTTGGGTTTTCCCGGCAATATTGTATGACAGTAAAATGTTTCGCCTTTAGAAATTCTTCAGATCCATAATTACATACATCTTGAGCGCTCTTTGACTTCCGTTCTTGTTCTTCAAAAGTATGTTTTTGTTTTTTATATTCATTCTGTTCATGTTTGGATCGTGTGTGTGGATTTCGGAAACATCCTATTAATTTATACTTAAATACTCTAACCATAATCACAAAATAACTTTTTTTGTCAATAGATTGGGATTTTAAAGGCAGACAAAACTACAAACTAATTACTACTTACTCACACTCTTATACTCGTACTATAAACACACGGTTCACGATCGGACTGGAATGTAGCCGATTAAACTACATAATTGTGATTGTGGTGATTGAGCTCATTTACAAGACATTATAATGCTGACGTCGCTTCTTTCTTTTGACGTACCTAATTTCTTTTTATAAGTCGGATGAATAAAATACGTTTTGGAAGAGCTTGATAAACATAATTTATTTTCACAATAAGGTAAATATGATCCGGACAAAATATGCTCTATGCTTAAACTTGTAATATTTTATGTATTGTAACATTTGCTTACATTAACATAACAACCAGATCTGAAAGCGTCAGATAATAACTATTTTATTTAATTTCGTGGATCTATTACAATAGAAAGTTTTATAAAACATGTGATACGTGGAGTAAGTATAATTCAAACGATATTTTTTTTAAATTAAAGAATAACATAACCCTTTCCTTGCAGTCGGCAAAAAATCAGCGAATCTTAATATTTATCAATTCTATAATGGCCCCCGTAACATCATAGATAAAAGAGTCATCTGATGGTCAGATTTAAATTTTATCGATTGGACTAAGGGGGCCTTGACCACAATCTTCTTAGTCTATTATGCGAACTTGAAATGGGTGTCGTTGGAAACGATTCATCAGGTATTCATGACTTAGTCAGAGTATAATAATTAACGTTAGCTCCACCCTTTGGTAGGTTTCCATTTAGAGTAAAATCATCGTGCTTTGTGTAACTCTAATTTTTCAATTGTATGAATCAAGGACAATTTATGACCTGAATTAAACTTTCAACTTTTGGTTGTATAAATTATAAACGCTATAAATTAAAAAAATCTACACGTGCGGTTGCGGGCAATAGCTAGAAATAAATACAACACGGTTAGTTATTGTTACGGGTTAAAAAAAAACAACGGTTGCTTTTTCGTTCTTAATTTGGAATTTATGTATTATAATTTAAAAATGTATTTAAAATACTTATATAATGTAATAAAAATATATAATGTATTTAAAATACAATTTAATTTGGGTAATCCATATTTTTTGTCTAAAAAATCTAAGTAGCCTATTTTTGATATTGTTTACAAGATGTAATTTATTATTGTAGTCTAAAATTTTTAGGTGCTAGTTAGAATAGTGAGGTTTTAAAAAATTACTGAACAGTTTTTGGTATAATTCTGCTACAATTTGTCTTTACTTCTTGTAAAAAAATGTACATATAATTTTAAACTACCTATTAAGTATCATTGAACCGTAATGTAACTAACATTACGGTTTACATTTGTACTTCGATTCAGACTTGGAAGTTCCAAACAAGTAAGTTAAGTTTGGTTACTCACAAGAGCTTGATATTTCATTCAACAACCTTACCATTTATTAATCAAAATTTTATTTTTTATCTAAACGTATTTTTAACCGACTTCAAAAAAAGGAGGAGGTTCTCTATTCGTCTGTATGATTTTTTTTATATTTGTTACCGCCGCATTCCGTCATTTGTTAACCGATTTGAATTTTTCTTTTTGGTTCCGAAGCTGTTACTTTGAATTTGGTCCTATATTAAGTTGACGATGATCTGATGAATAATTTCATCAGTAAGAAAAAAAGTTCAAAAGTAAGAAATAACTTTACAGACTTCAATAATAAGGTATGTTTGGAGTCTGTGCAAAAATGAGGTTACTTGAGATTGAGGATGAACTTGGGCACAGACTCCAAAAATACCTTATTATTGAAGTCTGTTTGTAAAGTTATTTCTTACTTTTTAGTTTGAAGTCGGTTCACATTTTTGTTAAAAATTAATTTACTATCGGTCAATATATAGCGAACAAGTTTTTCGCTTCAAATAAAAGTCCAATTATTATTAATTCCATTTATACAAATATAAGTTGTAGAGTTTTATAAAGTGTGTGTAAAGTTGAAATGATATTTTAGGGCTGTTATTGCTAGTAGTAGCTAGTGCACTATTTCACTCTTATGCAGATGAAAATTTTCAACATTATTCGGATAAAGTTCGTCTGAGTGTGTAGACTTAGAAATCACTGATTTTTGTTAAGGAAATGAGTGTGAAGGAAATGAGTGGTGAAATTTTAATATCTTGCGTGATTTGATTAAATTCCTGTTCATTATAATGTAGATAAAGAAAGATGAATATGATTTTAATTCTGATAGAGTTCGTCTGAGTCTTTCAACAAAGTAACATTCTAGAGCCTTTATAGCTTTTAATACATAGACATTAATTCTAACGTATCTCACACAGCAGTGTAGGTACAAATTTGTAATCGATTTTCTTATTTACTATCAAGTCAGAAAGTACGGAAGCATCATAACAACTACTTGCAGACATTGGACTCGACGCAAGGTCTGCATCTAAGTTGCTACTTAAACAGGTATTGTACAACAGCATTATCTTATTAACTGCGATCACATTTTAACGGGAAGATGCCTTGTCAAAAGCCTTGTCTAAGGCAATAAAGTTAGAAGAAATGTTAAAATTACCATCCTGTTACAGTTCAAAAACAATGTCAGTAGCAAGCGTTATTTCGAATCCTTGAAATCGTTTATAAGTAGGCAATAAGACAAGCTGCATTAGCAAATTACATTCCAACTATGCAAGATGCGAAACCGCATCGTTCATTTAAAATAGCCAAGTACATACATCTAATAAGGTGGTAAACAAGACTTACCATCAGTTAGCTGAGCCAGTTGATCGTCAGCGATCGCATCCATACTATACGTTTCCAGCAAACGGTGGAGTATTCTTGACCTTCCAGAAATCGGCACAAGTTCATCCAGCGGACACTTCCGCGTAACAACTCCACGAATACAGTATACACAACACTACCGATGGAACCGAACCATAAACTCGATACTCGATTTCCCTTCGTACCGATCGTTTTGTTTTGTAAACTGTTTTGTTTTTCCTTTCAAAACTCGCCTCGGAGCCGATCGAATTCGTTCACGATCCCGATTGCGTCGTATTATTTTCGATTTTTTTTAATGCTTTTTCCGATTTTACGGTCGTCGATAAACGCGCAGCGGCCGCACACGTGCTGCCGCACCGGTGCAACCTGTCGCAATAAATGAATAGTGAAGACGTGTTGTTCCCTGCCTACGTTCTCAAGAAAAAGCAGCATCGGGAGTACCGTTGACTGCGGTCGACTCCGACTCGGAATTCATCACAGTATTAGATCACTATTAATAGGTATCGAGAGTGTCGCGTTGATACGTAACAATAGGACAATAGGTTAATCAGGCACGCATTGTTTTGACTCGTCACCGGTGTAAAATGACCAATAATACGGTCGTCATATCCGTACCTAATATTCAGTCGATTAACTTTAACAATACAAGTTAATGATAAATGCTGCGACCTGAGGTTGCGACATATCGAGTTGTTTCTGCGTTCCGAGAATACTATGTTTTGCTTATAAATGTGATTACTTTTTTAATTATGTCTATAAATGTTTAGAATGTAATTAATTGACGTTAAACGTGCAAATTTTTTTGTTGCGCGGTATTGAAGTAGTCTTCTAGATGATGTATGATTTTATTTAGTTTGTCGTTCATCACCCATTGCCATATTAGTAGTCTTGACTCTTGAATGAAGCAAATTTTAATCTTAACTAACATTAGGAAGCCTCTAAGTACAGTGTTTTTTATGTAATTAGCACAAAAACCATTAACCATTTATTTGTTTTGTTTTTATAATAAAACATCACTTTTAAGTGATGCTCATTATTGTACAAAATAAAATGACGTCATCGCCATTAGTTGAACGACGGCCTTTGTCGGTTTATTTTATTGTTTCCTTTTTTTATTTGTATTCAAAATGAAATGTGGGCAGTGTGGGCTACATAATCATCCTTCAATTAGTATTTTAAGGTCTTAGTTTGCAATTTTTTGAGACCCACTAGTCACTATGGTGTCGGGTCTTCCTACACCCTTGTAACTAAACCATTACTTACCTTAGTCCACTACCCTGGTCTTGCAAGTTGGTGGACTTGACGGTCTTATTTTTTATTATTAAACGAATCGCGAGTGTAAACTAACAGTCTCCGCTGCGATGCCACCGCGACCAGCAGGAGCTCCTGAAGAAGGTCCTCGGTCAGGACCGAAACATGTCGGCATCACCGATAAATAATACCGCGAGTAAAATCGGCTTGATAGATAACTAAAAAGGTCTTATTTTTTTGCAAATTGTTTTTAGGTCTTGGTTTTTTTTTGTGGACACAATTTCTGATTTGGGCTGTTTTATTTATTTACTTTATATTTGGATACCTAAAAATGGTAAATATAGATTGATCTAAGTAATTTGTAACAACTCTATACCTATATTTGTGCAATTAAACGTTTTGTCTTTGTTAATTTTTTGTACTATGTATAGTACCTACTACATAATTTACGTAACTCAGGTCTTTTAATAAATAACTTGCAATATATTTATGTCAGAATTCAACGAACTACGGTTAATGTACATAGTTTACTCGTAAGATATAACTACGTAGGTAACTTAACTTAATCACGGATCTTCAATAATAATTATACAATCGCATCTAACGATCTTAATTCTCATAGTCATATTGTTTCGTATTTACTTGAATATGTATTTTTTTCATTTAGATATCGGTTTCTATCTCTATAGGTCCGGTTGGAATCCCAGTGGGACGTAATAATGACATTTCTAATTTATGTGCGTCAAACAAAATTACGAGTAATTGTCGAGTCCTGTAGCGGTGAAGGAAAATAGCGCGCGGAAATCTTCATACAATACGTTTTGACAATTCGTTAATTATTCTGCTACATATGAGAACATTGTGTGAACTGTACCTCTTTATATTTTGTGTAATAAATCCATAGATAGATTACTATGTTTCCAAAGTTGTGAAATTTTAAAATGGCTACGTGACAATAGAACACAATAATTTTTCAATTTTATCGTTATGTAATGTAGTCTTGTTATCCCCACAGTGACGAAAAGTGTATTATGTTACTGGCTTTTATACATACTATGATTTATCATAATAATATGTTTACTAACTATTTATTATACATTTTATTCTTTTACAATAATATTACTAGCTACCATGCAAATCAATTATCGTAATCCTGAAATTAATGTAAAATTACTTATCATTTGTTTATAAATTACTCTTATTAATTGTAATTAGTTACACGATAGATTTCCCTATCACAAGATGAGAAAAAAATATATTTTTCTCGAATAAATTGACACTTTTTCTATTGGCTTATATTCATAGCCTTTTTTAATTATTTTCGAATCAGGCTCAACCTCTTACGTTATTAACGTCGCTTTGTGATTGGTTCGTGCAAAAACTATTTAAAAACGTACGCCGTTTGTTAGTTTTTTGTTTTCGTTGAGAAATTTTCAAACAAACCTCAATGTACTCAATGTCCTCCATTATACTGATTTTATTTGTAACTTAATAGCACAATCACATCTCTCTCTCAGTTACGTGAACTCAGACATGAGATTTATGAATGTAATATTACTCCTTCTCTTATTAAGGAGGGGCGATTTATAACAATCAAGTCGATAAATTCAATTGTTTTCAAATTCTGTTCAATAAAAAACAATCAACTTTATTCCTTGTGGAACAAGATCCATTAGGCGTTTACGTATTGAATAATACGTACGTGATTTGATTGTCATTAGTGGTTCTTTGTAGGTACCGACAACCGAATGCGTTGGAAGCCCGGACGCGATCGAGAAAAAAATTAGTACAATGACCTTTTTGCCTACTGTCAGTTTTCGCAAACATTTTGCACTGTGCGACTTTTCAGAATTTTTAAAATATTATAAAGAAAAAACAGTTTATTTAAATAATTGAATTTTATACCTTGATTACGAGTATACAGACATATATTGAATTTTTCAAGTGTGCTATGTTTGGATGGGGAAATCCGAAACTATCTATTTACCTCTTTTTCGTTTTAATGCTGAATGTGAATAATTTGAATAATTGTAACGGTGAATGTAACTTATGCAACATAATCCTTGAGACATCAAATACCGTTATGAATTGATTTTGAATGCTTAGTAATCAATTAAAATTTGTATGAAAAAAACGTATTTTGTTAAAAAAAATAGGTCTATCCTTAATTTTGTCATATTAGTATGTCAGTACTTTCCAGAATTTGTTTCTTATTAGTTGCACTATCGAATGGTGTAATACAAATTTTGTACTCGAAATTTTAGTTATTCTTATGTGTTTTATGCCTACTAGAGGCGTTGCTATTTTCTCATGTGACATTATCGCATTTTACTCGACATATGTATACGTTTACGGAGTTTAAAAAGTCGTGACACTTTTTAAATAAGGCAGTGCGGACTTTATTTAAACTTAAATTTAAAAATTAATAACATCGGTCTCAGCGTGCTGTGGTCGGTTCCAGGTAAAAGGTTTATAATCCCTTAAGATAGGGGTCATCGCTACTGTGCGAATATGATGCACTATATTTATGCGGGAGTGACAAAGATGAGGGTCGAAGTACGAATTTCTTCTTCGAACGAATAGGTCATTTTGTTCGGCAAAGGTGAAAAAGTAGAGTTCAAGAACCTTTTAAAATATTTCTCTAATAATATAATTAGATGGTTTAATTACTTCTCCCGCCCTCACTGCTTTGAATGAGTTTAGTTCTGGTGTTTAAATTCGGATCCTATATTAGGATTTCCTGTGTCGTGGGTGCCATGGACACACTCAAGACAAGAACATAATATACTCAGACCTGAAATATAAATTTAAATTCATCAATGCTGGGAATCGAACCCAGGACTAGTAGCGCTGCGTATAGTTGCCGTCATGAGTGGTGAGCAGAACTTTCAGTGGTCGGTTTGACATTGACTGCGCTGCGGTGCACAGGATTGGTTCGATAAACGTCAGTTCGTCAGTGTGCGTCGTCTATTGGTCCAGCACGCTTTTTCGGCTGCTGTACATTGGCCGAAAGTATACAATAACCCTACCACCGATAATCTGTGCTTACGACTCATGACGGTTACTATAATATTGGTTTTAATCACCGCGCCATCACTCTCAATTTCATTCAACATCTGCAATATCTTCAATAAATGATTCTATAATTTCATCTGACACGCACCTGCAATTGCTGAGAATTCAACTGATAATAGTAAACTAGCCGTTGCGACCGATTAGAACCTTTTGGCGTGGTCTTAAGGCTGAAATCATTTTGGTTTACCGTCGTTGGATTACTTGCCTCCACACACACACACACACAAGTACTTTAAGCAGTTATACAGTAAAAAAACAAACTTTTTTCGCAGGTGGCTACACTCTTTAAAACTCGTTAGAGTAATTGTGTTCTGTGCTTGAAAATCACATTGAGTAGATAATGCTTCCACTCATTACATTGCGAACTGTGAGTTCACCGTGACTTGTGCAAAACATAACCAAAATGTACTTAGCCGACACTTAACTTTGCGTTTAGACGGGTTAACTCTGGTTAAAGATAAAATTATCAAAAATGAAACATGTGGTTCTAACCGCTCCTCTGTTCATAACGACCTCATTGATCCTAGTTAGATTCTCTTTAAAAGATAGCTGATGAATACTTAGAATTACTCGATTATATTCACTTTCGATCAGAAACAACGCATCAATATAGGTCTATTAAGATGCCACAGATACGGATAACCGGATAACCATGGAAAACAGAATGACGTCCTTACTTTATGCGTCGGGGTTACCTTTCTGTAACCTACCTGTGTACTTAAATACTTAATCTGTGTTAGGAGTTCTTACGAAAAAAAAAGAGTAGGTCGTATCACGCTTTCCATCAAGCTAGATAACGACTAAACCTTTTTTGCCTTTATCTCGTAACAAAGAAACATGCCGTATGTTAGCAAGCAAATTCGCAAAGAAAATACCTATAATGAAACGATTATAGCAATATTGTAGCTTGATCTGCCCCGAAAGCATATTATCGTTACTGAAAAAGATAAACTTAATGTTATTGTTATTTGAACCTTTTAAACCTTTACAGTAAGTTTAAGAGGAGATACATAAGTATAAGGTGTGTAGATACTGAATATAAATCTTTAATGTTTATTGTTATAGGTATTCGCCATGGCGACCGAATTAGACTGCGTCAGCAGATTCTTCGAGGATGAAAATTGGCGCCTCACGTTAAGCCAAGATAGTATTTCAGTCGCTTCACTGAACTCCACTGTCGATTCCGCTCAAGATTTAAGTGAGAATTCAACCACTTCAGAAACAGACTTGAGCTTGTCTCAGCTACATATTGAAGAACCGGATCCATTTCACATTGAAACATTTTATAACATTACCCCACGTGATATGCCCGTCTCTCCTCACTACGTCATAGAAGAGGAATTTTCATCCAACCCCTGGGCAATGTTAATAGCAACAATATTTCTCACGAAAACATCAGGGAAAATTGCCAGGCCCCACATGAAAAACTTTTTCATCGAATACCCAACACCTTACCATGTTTTGAACGATACTCCTTATTCTTTAGAAAGATTTTTTGAAACATTAGGACTTAAAAAGCGAGGGCATATGATTTGGAAACTTAGTTACCAGTTCGTATCGTCAAAATGGCGGCGGGCGAGCGACTTATGCGGCATAGGGAAGTACGGCGAGGATGCGTACAGGATTTTCTGCTTGGGCCACACGGATTTGGACCCTGGGGACCGGTATTTAAAGTTGTATTTGGACTGGTTGCGGCGACAAACAGACTATTTGCAAGACAATGGGGTGACGGACAGTGAATGCGTAATAGATGATCCGGTTTTAAAATATTACAGGATAACTTTGAGGGATCAGGACTAGTGTGAAATTCGTGTGATTAGGATTGTATATCAAACATTTTATTATTAGTACCTACTTAAGTTGTTTTAAAAGATTATGTTTGGACTGAGTGTGTTACCTATAACTACCAAATAACTACCATTAATTTCCATTCATGATGCCACTAAATTAATTTTCTAACTTTTCTAAGCATTAACTTCGAGGATAGATACATACCTACATATTACTCTATTCTCATATTAAGGGCCACACTGATTTCAACAAACGCTCTATGTTTGAAACGTCCGCGTCCCCTAGACTTACTCCTACCCCATTTTATTCATCGCGGTCAGGAGCGCAGGACGATGTAACTCCCAATCCCAACTCGTCGTAGGGGAGGTAGACGGATGTAGACGGAGGGTGTTCCGTGTTTTAAACGACGATGCTCATTTTGTCTCAAAGCAACCACCAAAAACCAACAATACAGGTGTAAATCTAATATAAAAATTGCTGTAATGTTTGATACATTCTTATAATTCTTACGTAATACACAATCAATTGAACAAAAAATATGGGGTCTCTTTATTAAAAAAGATTTAAATATTAAGTGTTTAAATCGGTGTGGGAAATTTCACTGAACCTTGAGTAAGTACCTACCTAAGATAAAAGTATTTCTATTTGGAATAGGTATCTTTTATCAACTTTTTTTACAACTAAGAACTTTGATCGACTAAACTTCTTGCTTAATCGTTTGTTTTTATCGTGAATTAGACGTTAGAAGATAGATCTAGAGTAGACCATAGAAATATTAAGGTACCTACTGCTATTCGTACGATCTGACCATGGTCCTTAAAACTATCATAACCCGTGCGATAAATTGATAATTTATTGACTGAAATCCAACAAAAATACCAAATTAATGATTAGGTAACAGCTGCGCCATTTCTATAAGCATTGTATTGTTTTCATTTGATTCCCTTATTGAGTTAAATAAAATTGTATAAGTTATTTACTTTGACGGATTGCCTAAATTAGACAACATGTTTATTAGCAAGCATATCGTGACATTGTATGAATGGGTATGTATAACATAGATATTTAATAGTATTTATGAGTATTTATCATAGAAAACAGAATAGGTATTTATACTATTATATTGTATTTTGAAAATTATATTAGCTATGTAAGAATATGTTGTTTTTTAATTTATTTGTGCGAACTGCGAATATGTTTAAAATACATTTTTTTATAATCTTCTGTTTAGCAGTAATCACTTAGTACAGTTCAAATACTTAAGCCTTACTTCATAATACTTACCTATCATTCCATTATTGATTTTGCATATTTTGTAATCATATAACTAACTCCTCTACAACTTATTTATATTCAATTTTTAAAATAAATAATTATGTTTGTGTCATCGTATAACATTATTAAACTAATCAAGTAGGTAGATAATTATGTATACAATCTGTGATAAAAAATTTACTTAATCTTGTTACATTACATTCAATGTTATGTTTAATGTTATTTTTTGATAATTCTAAAATCAATAATAAATGATCCGCTATTAAAATAATTGTTTTATTTAATTTTCATTTTTACAGCCTCAAAACAGTTAACTTGACATGACCATCATTTTAAACCATACACAATGCTCATAAGATTGCAGGTTGCAAAGAAAAATTATAAGACTAGGCGTTAGTTCACTTGTTAATGTTTACTTCTTTTTATTTTATAATTAAATAATTTTCGACAGCTCTTATATTTTACAATATGCTCATCATATGCTCCTGTAACAAATATGTATTAAAGTAACTCCCGAGTTAAGAAACGTGTAGGCGCCTTATGTCATTTTTTTTAAATATTTTCAAAGTAAAGCCAAGTTAAAGGAAACTAGGCAGGCCTAGTCGAAATAAACGTTTTTTCAGAAAGGGCAGATTCCTACAGTGGGGCGCTTTTTTAATATTTATTTGGCATAGCAACACAATCATAATTATTCATTCTATAATGTTGTCTATGTCAAATATTTGCAAGCTTATTGGCTGAAAAACTTGACCCTAACAGTATTTATCGCACCCTTGCTAGTAAAAGTATAGCCTTAGTAAAATACTATTATAATTACCAAGTTTGTATATTTTTATTCTAATCAATATCATGAGATAGGCATAGCCAAACTTATCAGGTTATAATATCTTAATTATAATTATATAAAATTCTCATGTCACAGTTTTAGTTACCATACTCCTCCGAAACGGCTTGACCGATTTTTATGAAATTTTATAAGCATATTCAGTAGGTCCGAGAATCGGCTACTGTCTATTTTTTATACCCCTAAGTGATAAGGGTTTTCGCAAAACAACGTTTGCGGCGTCAGCTAGTAGTAATATTTATAATCTTTTCATCATGGCAAGGCGAATCAAATATTTTTATTGGGTCTGGAAATGTATGGTACGATAATGTGGTGCGCTTTACACAAATACATCACACACGTAGCCAGACCACGACCGGAACATAGTTAAAAACAATTAATATTATTCCCCTTGACAAAAAAAATTACAAATACCATTTTTGTCAGCAAGTTTTTTATCAATCATATAGGGCAAATTTTATAGCTTATCAGCAGTTTATATATTTATGATTCAAGTTGTAGATACCGGTTTACGACAAAAAATTTGACGTAGGTTTATCTGGCAACTTTTTTTTCACTTCCTTTTTGCACTCTTTTTACAACTAAAACGAAAGCATGTGTGAAAAATATCCTTAAAATTAAACTTATTTTATTATTCAAGCCAGATTTTAACTTACCTCTTATTTATGAAATTTGATAAACGTAGCTTGCATGCTAATTTTACAGTTAAGAAAGTTGACAACGTTTTTCGAGTGGTTTGAAAAAAAAATCTATTTGACAAAAAAAAAATTATGTGGATGGTTTGGATTGTCTTCGGAGAATCACCTTGGATATTTATTTACCAGAACAATAAAAATATACGGTTAGTCAAAGTACTACGTTGAATTATGACCACCAATTTTCTGTTACCTAATATAATATTATTAATTTCTTGTTAATATTGTTACTTGGAATACGATTTGTCTGTTATTTACACAATAAAATACTTAAAATGTTTTAATGGGTAAGATCTCGCAAAGGAGAGGATTTTTTCGTTACCAATTCGTAAAACATATCGATGTTTTAAATCTTGCCGCGTTCTATTTTCACAAAGTACCAATAGAAAACATGTAATGCTGCCAACATTCAAAAGAATACCGGAGTGATTGCTCACCGCAATGTTGGCAGTAGTGTTGACCGTAGCAAATGGTGGATTACGTTACTTTTTCTCGTGCTCCGTGTAAAATATTTACGTAAAATAGTGTATATTTCGCGGTGCAGTGTTTCTGACTAACACAAATATGTCGGAAACACTGCCGAAAGACAAAAAACAAGTGCCGAGACAATTGGTGAGTGTTTATTGTTAAATTTTTACGTATTTAGTCCCGGGTGACGCCATGGTGGCTTTATCTGGGATCACGTAAACATGAAATGGTGCATCGCTGCATCGTGTATCGATTAATGAAAGTTATGGGAGTGATAGAAATCATGTAAAAAGTCAAGGTATCGGAAATGATGATGGTCATCGAGGGTCATCGGACTTAGTTTTTTGCGATCACGCCGCAGCGAGCGAGTTTTAAAACGCGGCGGCGGCGGCCGTATGCATTCGCGCATGCGAGAAGGTGTCAAAATCTATAATAGTTTAGGTTCGGATCCGGAGTATTGCGATGTATTGTTCGTGACAATAACGTTACGAGAGCGTCGAGTTTGGAGAGTTGCGCGCGACGTCGTTGTCGGAGCATACCTAGCGGGCATCTGGTAGGGACGACGGAAGGCGTTTCCCTCCCGCGGCTGGCGGAGGGCAGGCGGCCCGGGGCGTGCGCCGTGCGACCACACGTCGAGTCTACTTGCAATCTACTTTATTTCATAAATAATCAAGTTGCGAACAAATTCTCGCCGGCCGCGAATCCATCGACGAAAATATTATCGTTCATCGAATCGGATTTGACACGTTTGTCTTGTCACCGTGCTCCCTTTGTTTCGACGGGAGAGTAGCGCTTGCGGTCAAAGTTTTATTGTTCACTGTGCATGTATAACTTCATGAAACAAGTTAATGCCATTACCTTGTTTATAGAACCTGTACGGAACGAATTTTATGTCTAAAATCATTAATATACAGGCCTTTGCCTACCAATCATGAAAAGGACTATTATGCAAAGGGCTGTGGTCAGTATATTTTTAGAAACGATATCTATTTGTTACTTACTATGAAACTCAAGTGAAATAGGGCAAATAAAAATCATGGCTGAAAGTGAAAGCAAGCTAAGACAACTTTTTTTGTAACAGCTGATTGTCAATAAAAATAAGGTTGAACTGAATACTCACTCAGTGAGTAATCCATTTCTATGGCTCTACTGAAAGCTTCACATAAAATCTGCTTAAAGCATTAAATTATGTAAACTTCCAAATGAAACAATGTTAACTCACAATAGGTATGAAGTTTTGAAAATATCAACTGGTTGTTGTAACAAAGGTTAAGTCAAATAAAGAAATCCACAGAACACCTAATAAGTTAAAACAAAAAATAAAGTGTTAATAAATACAGTAGAAAACCTTGCATAAAAGGCCAGTATCTTGTGTAAGATTAACATGAAGGGTTGTTCCATAGCGTGAGAGGAAACAACGGAAGCTCTACTCTGATGAGTGGGCCCTCGGAGACGATGAAGCAGAAGGTGGAAGGGGATTCTCGCTAGCTGACAAATTGGAGAGTCCCCGCTTTGACCACTCCGGGGCCATCCTGGACATGCATGGTGCAGACCTGACTATATCATACCTGCAGAAGCATGGCTTCACAACACCGCTGCTCTTCAAAGAGAAACTGGGACTTGGTTTGAGGTATGTGGTATTTTCTTTATTATCATTTTTAAATGGACATAGGTGAGGCTGCTTTTCACAGCTCTGGTAGAAAAGGCTTAGCGGAGCGAGGCTAGGTAAATGAAGCAATTCTATTGGATACGCATCCTCGCACATCTCTGGTGGAAACGCAGCCTAATACTGGACTTCTAGGTCTTCTCCATTCAAAGACACTCAATCTTCGTGAGTCTTAACTTATTGGAGAACAGTGTTCACTAGTTTTACCAAGACTCACTCATTTTGCCAATCATATGGCATGAATATTTTTTTAACAAGCCATCTTTGGACATTATCAGAGTCTATTATTTGAGTAAAATTAATGAATTGCAAAGCAATTGAAGAAGTTTACAACATCTTGTTCTGTCACCAGTGTCACCAGTTATTAGGTGTCGCCAGTGGTGAACAAAAATATATGTATTTGTGTTTGGAGAACAATTTAGGCCATCAGTGCTTGTTGTTATCGGCATAGTATTCATTACCTAGTCAGACGCCCTGTCTTACAAGCTGAAGTGCTCAGGGCCTCCATGTGCCCAAGCCCATTGTTTCCATAACTAAATAGTCAGAGGTACTGTAGGCATTTTAAAAATTTTAACGCCTGTTACGCCTTTTTTCCTATATACATTTTGCACTAGCAGTTACCTACTGTGATCCAGGCCTTCCCAGTTTGGAGACACAATATGTATCCCCAACTGGATGAGTATAAATTGATCAATGGCAGTTTAATTTTTTTTTATATTATCTGATGGTTATTCAAATTAAAAAATACTTACATTTGAATTTAGTAAAATATGGTGGAATCATAATTATGTTCTTTTTATAAAAAAATATTAAAGATAATAATGGTTCTGTTTTGTTTTGCAATTTTTCGTAAGCGCCTGCCGATAACTAATAGCGATCTATCTTGCTGTCGATTCATTAAATTGTACATCGTTTAATGTACAATGTTTAATATACATTGTAGTGATTTCATTTCCAAAGAAAATAATACTTCTTTTGTTTGGTGTATAAGTTCCCGATGCATACAAAGTCATCATTCATAAAGAAGGCTTATTTAACGAACAATAATTTTATTTATAGTAATTAAATTATACAATGCTCTTGTTCGGAGTAAAGTGCTGCCACAAATATAATTATTACAATTCATTTAGGCGCTCGTTTTAATAATTAGTGTGTGTATCGGAAATTATTAATTAGCTATAGTTATTACTGTGAGATTTGTTTATGTTTTATTTCTATGTGTTTAAATTTTGATATTTTTACATAACGAAATAGAATCTGAAAGCCTGAAGAATAAACACGAAAGTTTTAGAACGTTTATTCAATTTTGTTTGAAATAGAGTCAGTTAATTCAGTTATTATTATCGATGAAATCTATAACCTTAGCGTTACAATACATACCATTAGATATATTAGCTATGGGTGCAATAAACTTAAATAAACCTTGAACAGAGGTACCTGATGATTTCAAAAGAAAATTTTTGTTAAAATAGAATAATTGTGGTGACGTCGGCTACCCACAATGTAGTCGATTGGTATTACGTCACAAAAGCTCGACATTCAACTTAAAAGCCTTTGATCAAGTACAGTTTTGTATTATTATTGGTATCAATCAATTTGAACTTAAGTTCACAATTATCTCTAATAACCTTTTCTTGTATGACATTTTGTTTAGTAGACCCCACTACTGTATTTATTCTTCTAACTAAACCATAATAGAACAACGTATTTTAAATTCATTTATTCCTAAAGGAGTTCAATTTTTCAAATTTTATTCTTAACTGATTTCTTCGTATCTGCAAAATATGGTTCTGCTCATTGTTTAGTTTCATAGCTAAAGTGCTTTTGAAGATTTCATGTTGAATCAGTGACCTGAGTTTGTGTTTTTGCTGCATATTCGAATAAAGAATCAAATCGTACTTCTGATTCCTAATCTGTTAAGTAGTTTAAGTCTTAGTGGGCCAGTGCGTTATCATCTTAGGGCGTGTTCACACTTACCCGAAACCCGTTGAAAGCCACGACGCGTAATCTAACGCTTATCTTTACTACTGTGAAGACAGAATGTTGTATTGTTTGTTGTAAGCGTTGATTTGGCTTGTCCATAATAATTGATAGTACTTTGATACTTTTAAATATTTCATTTGATGGCAAAACACGTTGTTTTTAATTTAGAATGTTAAGTTTTTTCTTTCTGGGCAAAGGTCACACAAGATAGTTTGGACGTACTTCAGGCTGTCACTGTCAGGCATGCTGCTTTATAGCGGATTGGTGGAAGTCGTACTTCGTGGCCAACTTCTGATGTTCTAAGATGATCCATAGACCCTCCGAGGTTTAATGACATATCGATTTTGTTGGCGATACAAACCGACACTAACGTGCCCTTTGAAAAGCACATTTAATTCTCCATTGTGGTCAACCATTCTTATACTGACCGCGCCCTGCATTACTTAACTTTTTCGCGATCTACATCTATTGGCGAATAATATAGCTGAAACCAGTCGGTAAGACCCAATATATTTCCAGAATGTGCTATTAATAAACTTTAATTCATTCAGCTTTCGATACGAGCACTGGAAGTCAATTAAATTAAATTTCATCGGAGTGGACGCTTTATTGTGCACCATTTCCGATTTTATTTGAATGTCTTTCTCTTTTGTACGCTTTGCAATTATATTAGAAGCTGCTACGACTTCCGTTGTGCATTGTTTTTTTAAATGCAAATCAGTTGCAAACAAGCCACCTTATGTTAACGATGGTACCTGTAGCACCCACCTCGTAGGGTAGAAAACTGATGATCTGTTGTCGTATGTGGTAGCGTTGCTACTCATGAGAACCTACTAAGATGTTCACGTATGATGTCCATAGGCTGCAGTGACCCCTTAATATCTGTGGCCTGCATGTCCTTTTACTACTCAATTAATATGAAAAGTCATGTGAAGTCCACCAACACGCAATTGGCCAGCATGGTGGGCTAAGGTCTACATCCTTCTCTTTGTGAGAGGAGACCCGACCATGTAGTGGTTCTAAGTTGCAGACACAATTTGGAATTGTTCTTAAATCTAAGTAAGTACATAATTTACTTTTCGTGGACGTGCGACTAGATGATTTACGACTCGTAAGTAAGTGGGAGTGACAGTATCGACATTTTCTACTTCTAACTTCCCACGATATCTTATAAATAAACCTTATCAATGTGACACGTCGAAGAACGAAGTAAAAAAAGTTCAGTCCTTAAATAAGTTTCATTGATATAAGGTATTTTAGTGTCATAATGTAGTAAATATAGTTCGATCACAATTACTTTTTTTCTCAGATGCAAAAACTAAGATAATAATTATGTAAAAATATACATAAAGTTTCTTTGGCATAAAATCAAAAATTATTGACTTATGAATTGCTGTAATAAAAAATATATAAAGAATTTAAAATCAACAATAATAATCTAGAAATCAACAAGTAATTCATTTTAGCGTTCAGTATTGTGTAAATCGTTGTTTTAAAAGTAATATTCTAAAACATCTTATATATATATCTTATATGTCGGAAACAATAATCCTGTTTAATAATGAAAAATTTTTTAAGAAAAATAACCTTTATCAGCAGTACGTAAATTTTGTATATGATGCTATTTATAAGTAATCAAAGCCTACTCGTAATTATAATAAATATGTGCTCTTATCGGGTATTTCGCTTCAGCTTTCCTCTTCAAAATACTTCAATCAATATAAATGGTGTTGTAAATATTATCATAACACATTATAAGAATAATATAATGTATTGTATTGGTTTGTCCTTGTATGTTTTGCTTGTTCACGTACAAGTGAACATTTTGATACAATAGTTATAGTCTTAAAATACCTAACAGTTTTTTTAATTAGGTATATCCAAGGCATAAAGTATTACTCATGAACCTCTAATGCCTGCCTTTGCATTTTCAAAGACACCTTTATCAACAACTTGCAAACTTATTACACACAGGTTTCATATTTTGCAGTAGCTCAAATCTAAATTTTCTAATCAAATTTAGTAATATTTGCCAATAAAAAATGTTATTCAAACACGACAGGAGTGTCATTTAAAATTATTTCAGATGAATGAATCATCATAGTAAACCAAAATCCCTTGAAAGTCGTACAAACACGATTGATAAGGCGATCTTATCAATATCAAACATTATAAAATGTGTGTAATGTGTATACTATACAGTGTGTCAGGATAACAATTTCGTTAATACTTGATATTCATGTTATATAACGCAAACTAAGAGTGAGTTAATAAATAACGTACGAACGTCAAGCCCAGTTTATATTTTTATGAGTCTAACTATTTCCTTGGTTTAGCTTTCAATGACACCTCTAGTGTTGCAGATGTCCATGGGCGGCAGCGTCATCTTAAGTCTTCGACGACTGTACAATAGTTAACATACTACGACCATCAGTGGTTATAGGCGGAAAACCTCTGCTTGTTGAAGTGATAGCTTGTTATGGGAGTGCAAACCGCTTCGTTACCTACCGTTACGCGTTACGGTGTCACTCTGTCTGACGTCTGACAGACGCTTTCCTAGAGTCACATAAGCATAATATAGAAAGTCAAAAACGACAAAATTCAAGAAAAAAAAAAAGATCTAGGTACCTATTAAAAATTCTTCATACTATATCGCGCTGAAAGTACTAGGCTCGCATATACACATAGAAAGAAGGTGACACATATTTTTTATAGTTTTTTTTTAAGTATTAATTAATAGTGTAGCAGCCGTATCAGGTCATCTGTTAAGTGGTCACTGCAGCCCATGGACATGGACACCCACATCCAACCTCAAATAGAGAAGAAATCTTAATTTGCTTGTTGAAGTGATAGCTTGTTATGGGAGTGCAAACCGCTTCGTTACCTACCGTTACGCGTTACGGTGTCACTCTGTCTGACGTCTGACAGACGCTTTCCTAGAGTCACATAAGCATAATATAGAAAGTCAAAAACGACAAAATTCAAGAAAAAAAAAAGATCTAGGTACCTATTAAAAATTCTTCATACTATATCGCGCTGAAAGTACTAGGCTCGCATATACACATAGAAAGAAGGTGACACATATTTTTTATAGTTTTTTTTTAAGTATTAATTAATAGTGTAGCAGCCGTATCAGGTCATCTGTTAAGTGGTCACTGCAGCCCATGGACATGGACACCCACATCCAACCTCAAATAGAGAAGAAATCTTAATTTGAGGTTGCATGCGGGTGCTTTGTTACTCATGAGGACTGAAGTGTTAGGCACTTCGAGGCTGGTTCGAAGTGAGGTATCGCTCCTCGAACGAGCTATTACTACTACTTATTACTTGTCTGTCCGCCTCTTGGCATAGTATGGAAAAGGAACAAAAATTAACTACAAATTGTAATAATTTTTCAATTTGGTAAATGTTAATGAAGACTGTTTAATAATGTCCCATTTCGGCATCAGGGAATCAGTTCAGGTCTGAATAAAGAGAGGAACCAAGCAAACTGAATATTTAACGGAGCAGAAGGTTTCTTGTCAGTAATTGGTGTGTTATGTAATAATTATATTTTGAGAGAGCTGCTATCCTTTGAGAGTGAAGCAGTGGATATTAAAATGGGCCTTTTTGCGTAAGGAGTAAGGATCAATTTAGTTTGAACGAAGGACATGGAGATAACAATGCGGTTGTTCCTTCTGTGTGTAGGTTGTTGAGTAGAGTTATTTTCAAACAATTTTATTTGTTGCTTGTTTTTTGATGTTGTTTCATTGGGAGCTCTCGAGGTATATATTGGTAGCTTCGACTCGTGTCAACGCAGGTACGTCCGCGTAGGTAGTCTTTCAGAAAGAAAAATAAAGAGTAGCCGCATAATATGAGACTCTCAGTATATATCACAGAAATTATATTATAATAATATTTCACAAAAAATACGACCAAACTTTAGGAGATAAGGTGCCTACCTTTAATTTCGTTGTGAAATGTACTTACCCACATACACAAAAGAAATAAAAATAAATTAAAAAAATCATTATATGTTGATAACATGTTGATAACCTTTCTTCTTTCTTCTTATTTCTATTAATTATTTTTTTAAAGCAATTTTAAACTTTTTTCAATAAAAGGTTCGTTACATGGAGTGGTCGTGGTCATTGACCACTCCATGACCCGCCACCCACATGACCACTGGTCATGGATCGCCTTTTAGGTTGGAAGCGTATTTTGCGAGACTTCTTCATTTTCAAGACAAATAAATTGATAGCTTTAAACAGAATTAACAATTAAATTAATAAGGATTTTAATTATCACGTTAAAACGTAACGTTAGCATAGCTTACACGTAACGTTAGTATAGCTTGAATGAAATCAATAAACACTAGTGTACGCTGTAAAATAGCGATCACATCGCCGAAGACTGACAAATAAAGTCGTTTAAGTGCCAAGAAATTTAAAGCAGCACCGTTTTATTTGTTAGTTCCTTCCAAATTTAAACGAGTATCAATTTTTTTTACGTTCTACGCTGTTTTGTTAGCGCAAAATGCGTAAAACCAGTTGGTCATGGATAAAAGTTTTGTTTGTTTATTTTCCTTTCTACAATATAATGGAGTACAAAGTAACACATTTCGCAATGAGCTTCTTGTGTCAAAACTTGTTTATATTTAAAACCTATAAACACTTGAAGGTTTGTTTAAAATGAAACTCTATTAAACATGAAACTTTTGAATTGTTTTCCAT
This sequence comes from Erynnis tages, assembly GCA_905147235.1. Classification (NCBI taxonomy): domain Eukaryota; kingdom Metazoa; phylum Arthropoda; class Insecta; order Lepidoptera; family Hesperiidae; genus Erynnis; species Erynnis tages. The sequence continues at coordinate 5,848,487 of LR990092.1, forward strand.
TAAAATCGTTTGTCTTCAGTGGAGCGTTTTAAGAATAACATTAAAGTTAATTACAGGTACAGTATCTGTCATGAGTCGTGAGCACAGATGATTAGTGGTAAGGATAGTGTGCATTTTCGGCCAATGTACACGTACAGTAACTGACGAACCAATCGCTTGAACCAACAGCGCAGACAATGTGCAACTGACCAATAAAGATTATGCTCGCGACTCGTGCGGGACTACTACTATATTGTGTGGCAACAATTTTTAAAATGATTGCCGTAGATATCTACTTTATTTGAGGCGTCCTTAGCCGATTAAAACTTCATTGAAACAAGATTTTCATGTATAAGATCCAAAGATAAATATTAAAGCAAAAGAATATTTATTACTTACTGATTATGAGATCTGGCAGGTAGAAAGATTGTTGTGCAAAATTCAATCGCTAAAGGGGCATAAATTGAGGCTACTAAAAGGAAAGACCATTTATTTATCGCTCACAAATTCATAATACAAAAATACCTAAGCTGAAGACTAGGGACACCAACATAAAATCGTGAAACGCTGTATATAACTTGCTTGTTTGGAAATGCGAAGTCTGTCGGGCAATGTTGTCGTAATGTCGTTTTTCTGTGTCGCATTTATGGGCACTAATCTCTCCCAAAAACTGAGTATGTTTCATATGGAGCATATCCGGGCACGCTCCATTGCGGATTAGTGGATGTTAAGTAAGGTTGCCCTTAAATCCTCAGTTGCCGAATACGTAATATCTGCGCGTTTAGTAACACATGAATGATTTATTCCGCCGCCTATCAAATGACTAACACCGTAATATTCAGGCTAAGTGTATTGCCGCGTGAACTCCTGCTACCGTTTAATATCGTAATATCACTTGTGCCGTTTTTTAACCATTTATTTCTAACGTGGTATGCGACGTCTTTAGACGTTTTATGTTCGTTTGACTGTAACCCATTTGTGACCCACTGTTGAGTCGGTTTTGCTCCCACAATGAGACGGCTATTTATATGACTCTAATGTTCTTAAAATAAACAAAAAGATGAAGAAGTAAAACATCTACATAATATACAGCAAGTCAGCAGTCTCCAGAACCATATATGCAGTCAGTCGATTATAAAGATTTTTAATCCGGACTCTAATCATAGGTACATCAACTTTCATTGGGTAATTCAGTTCTGATCCCCAAAATCGTCGATTTTGATGGAACTCCTTTCATCAATCTACAAGAGATATTCAACAATGCACTTCATAGGACGCAAGTCTAAAAGCGATACGTTTTACACCTGGAACTGGAATATATTAAGGGCTATTGCAGATGCGTATAGGTTACTAAAGGCCAAGCGGTCATTTTTAAAACTGGTTCCTTCACACTATGTCAGAAGTTAGAACCCACTAAACGAATATCCTCATTCGAATGTCCGTGTTTTGTTTTGTCTTTTATTTTTTATGCGTTTATAGGTCTGGTGGTAAGTTCATTGTCTGTGGTTCATTGTGTACCTAACTGTTACTACAAGTAACTAAGTATTATCTGGCTTCGGTTAGGAAGGCGTGAAGAAGTTGAAAGACAGTGTATCAGTTTTCTGTTTCAGTGATCCTTTAAAATATTTATTTTTAAGTAACTCAGATTCATATGCCCTCAAAAAATTATATATTGCTAACTTTATTACTTTATGAAAATCTACGCAATCGCAAGCTTGCTACGAAGCTCTATCTAATTAATGAACACTGAATTTTTAAAGGAGTACTACTTATTCTTTAATTACGTAGCTGACCATAAGCTTCGATTAAGTGGACTTTAAGCCTAACATAAGTTGTTCTTTGTCTTTTGATTTTTTATATTGAGTTTGATGTAAATCTTAAAAAAATGTGTAGTCTCGCTAACCATGCGATGTCTCTGTATCGAACCGTCAAATTGTTTCCAGACAGATATGGAAATTGGAACTGAATTCAATGCTTTGCGGAAATGGAGAGTAACGAGTACGTAGGAAATGTTACATTTATTGGGAGCACGCTCCGGATGTTTTGTATTTGTTCTGTCTTTTTAATATTGAATGTTGGAATATGAAGCAGTGGACGCCACATTGTTCAGGGATTCAAATTGCACTGGATAGCGTTTTTGAAGCATTGAGAGATGGGCAGGGAATTTATGCAGGGACATGCTTCACTCGGTATTTTTGGGTATACTATCTATAGGTATCTAGGTATACCTACGGTTTTTTTGTACCTTACCTATATAAAGTTGTAATCATGATTTTTTTTAAATATAGATGTTATATCACAGGCGAATGCTCGCGGCGTAGGGCAACCCTTAAACAATGTTGTGATCGTTTATATAGGGCATCGGTACGTTACGAAAGTTTAGTAAGTATAAGAAAGGAAAAGTTCTGAAAGAGTTGCGAAGTACTACTCGACCGTCGGAAAATTTCACAATCGAAAAAACAATTTTTTCGAACGGGAAATTGTTTATTGACAATTATTTTGTACCCTTTTTAACTTTTTGCAATACGTAACATTGCCGCTTTTTTAACCGACTTCAAAAAAAGGAGGAGGTTCTCAATTCGTCTGTATGTTTTTTTATTTTATTTTATTTTTTATATTTGTTACGAAGCTGTTACTTTGAATTTGGTCCCATATTAAGCTGATGATGATCTGATGAAGAGATGAACTCCTCAACGGATAAGAGTTAGGGAGCCGGGTTGATAAATTATTATTATTGTTGGTCACATTAGCATTGCAGAACTATATAAACATTGACCACCGTCAGTGCTAATGATGTAGTGGAACTCGTTATAAGACGAGAATAATTAAATCGTGTTTAAAGTACAAATTTTATATTTAAACTATATTAGTGGTGTCCATAAGGTTACCATTAAGAAGCCAGTTGCCGCAACCTTTGATGAAGCATTCAAACTAAGATACCAGAGTCAGATAATAGAGTGGAAGTGGAACTATGACAACTAATAAGCATGAAATAAATTAATTTAAAAAAAAAATGTGAATCGACTTCAAACTAAAAATTAAGAAATAACTTTACAAACAGACTTCAATAATTAGGTATTTTTGGAGTCTGTGCCCAAGTTCATCCTCAGTTTAACCTCAAGTAACCTCATTTTTGCACAGACTCCAAATATTCCTCCTTATTATTGAAGTCTGTAAAGTTATTTCTTACTTTTTAGTCTTCTTATTTCTTACTCTAATGTTTTTTTTAAGTTATAAGCGATTTGTACAATTAAATATCACCTGCTGTAAAGGTCAAAGTAAACATAGCGAGAAAACCTGCATGCCTGAGAGTTGTCAATAATGTTGTCAAAAGCATGTGAAGTCAACAGTAGGTCAGGATGGTTAGCAGCAATAGACTAAGGTACACCTCTCACATTGTCGGAGCAGACCATCTGTGTAGTGGGACACAACACGAAGTATAACAGCTTATTGTTATTGTTACAGAGTGCCAACCAGCAACTTTACAGTGAATGACGTGCGTATGTGCGTCGGCTCCCGGCGACTCCTTGACGTCATGGATGTGAACACCCAGAAGAACATCGAGATGACTATGAAGGTACGAGGTGTTTGCCAGTCGAGTAACAAAAGAATGTTTGGCATCATATGTCTTATTTCAATAGGATATGGTCAATTATGCAACAACACCCGGGAGTTGGAAGTTACAGTCGAACCTCTTAAATAGACATATGAAAAACTCAAAAGCTAGAAATGTCGTTATTAGAAAGAAAGCTCGAAAAAATTTGTCACTTTTAGCAATGCAATAATACGCATAATAAATCTACAATATAGGCGATACTCCGTAACACAACTTTATAGCCCTCCGAATGAATGATTGAAAATTTACGATAAAAATACTAAATGTAATGTTTTTCAGTAAGCACTTGTTATTGCACTGAAATGGGTCGCAAGTCTCAACATAACCTTGATAGACTAGAATGCGATATGAAATTAAGTTGGTAGCGAGTTCACGTGCAATTTTAAAATTAAATACAATTCGTTAGTACACACGGGTATTAGGACTTATCGCCCTTATCTTTCATGCATATCATTTAGCTATGTCGACTTATATTTTCGATTGTCGTAATACTACGACTACTAGACTTGATTCCATAACCAATCGCCATGAAACAATTTGACTGACCTTATATGACTTATTATGTAAGGAAGGATCACGCTTTGGTTCCACGAGTACATAAGGAAATGATTAAGCACAATGATAGTATTTTACTATTCATTATTTTATACAGTTAAATATTCAGTATTCCCTGAATAATAATATTATTATATATTAGGTACTATATTAAAAGGTACCTACTGTAGGTAAAATCGGGTTATAATAATGTGAATTAATGATGGTGCTTTTTATCGCGGCGCCAATGATAGTCCCGTCTTCTTGGTAGATAATCCTAATGTCGTGGCCAAACATGCCGACAGCCTTCGCCTTACCTCTTAGCCGGCCTCCCCTCAATTAGTCTTATAGTATTATAAAACAGCAGCAGAGGTGGTCGCTCATATTCTTGTCGAAAGCTACTCGTACCTTAGATCCCTTAAGGACTTAAGAAAACCTACCCGTAAATTAATAAGCAGTTTAATTTTGAGCATTTTGAGCATTCTGTCTTTATACATTATTTATTTTACGCCTTTAATCGTACCAACGAGAATTGAGCTATCTTTAAACATATTTTTATTTTCGTACCCAGGACTGGCAGCGATACTACGACGACGCAAACAAGGAGCGTCTCCTCAACGTGATATCGCTCGAGTTCTCGCACACACGTCTCGAGAACTACGTCCAGGCGCCCAGGATCGTCCGTCTCATCGACTGGGTGGAGACCGTCTGGCCCCGTCACTTGAAGGATCAACAGGTAAGACTCTATAACACATCAGCACTGAAGAAACGCCCGGGACGATCCAAGGAGACACCGGGCCTAAAATCGGACTTTAAAGATATGCTTAGTTAAATGCAGATGCAAAAAAGCACGAACTTCGAGTCTGTGGAGACAAATTCAAAAGAAAAAAAAACAGCATGGGTATAGACGTTTTAACTTATTTTGGCTGTGCCGTGTGTGAGTGTGCTTGTAAATTTGCCGTTTTGTATTGAGACGGTACATCGTCCGCGCCCCTTCTGATTGCACACAGTGTCACGAACCAAGATGAAATAAAGTATTTGTACCAACTTCATAGTGTAGATGGCTTGAACACACGTCGAAACGCTTACAGAAAAAGTGTGTTCTCACTCTTCACATGCATATGACGATGCGAAAAAGAGCGTCTTTTCAATGTGATAGAGCTCTAGATTTATTGCTTGTAATTCATATAAAAATGACTAAATTTGCAATATTTTGTAATTCTAGACGGAATCAACAAATGCTCTCGATGACATGATGTATCCCAAAGTGCAGAAGTACTGCCTGATGTCAGTCAAGGGATGCTATACTGACTTCCACATCGACTTCGGAGGCACATCTGTCTGGTATCACATCTTGAGAGGTAAGGAGTAACAGTGTGGCCAGTTTTTCCAATATCTTCTCTTATATTATATAAAATTCTCATGTCACAGTTTTAGTTACCATACTCCTCCAAAACGGCTTGACCGATTTTTATGAAATTTTATATGCATATTTACTGAAAATGCATATAAAATTTCATAAAAATCGACAAATTCTCGGCTACTGTCTATTTTTCATACCCCTAAGTGATAAGGGTTGTCCACACCTTTTCATTTTATTTTTTGGACAATTTTTTTTATTTTATTTTTACTTTACAATAATGTGGCATCAAAAAATACAACCCTAAATTTTCACCCTTCTGTCACCAACCCCTACTTTTTAATAGTCGATTTTTAACGCTCTATGGCTTATATGGCAATACAACGTTTGCGGGGTTGCTAGCTAGTTTAATATAAAAGTAGCAGAACGACGTGTACACCACCTGATGCTTAATAGTTCCTGTAGTGATGTGAACTTAAACTGCGAACCGGCAATAATGTCAACAATATTTCAGGCGCCAAAGTGTTTTGGCTGATTCCGCCAACAGAGAAGAATCTGCAGCTGTATGAGAAGTGGGTGCTGTCCGGCAAACAGTCTGATGTATTCTTCGGAGACACGGTCGAGAAGTGCATTCGAGTTCATGTGAGTTAATTAGAGTATCATAAACTTTTGATCTGTGATATTTGTTTCGTCCACAAAGTCGTCCATATTAGGCCATCGTAAATTAAATTATAATAGAATGCAAATAATTTTAAACAATAATTTATTGAAATACATAATTGTAAATTGTAATAAAATACAATAAATTCCTGTCGAAATCATTATTAAGTATGTGTTCTTTATACCTTGATACTTGATACTAGCATGATTTAATTTTTTTAAATGTGTTAGACCTGCCACCTGATGGGAAGTGGATTATCGCAATGCAAAATAGCAAAAAAAATATCATCGAAATATCACTGTTATTACAGCTTCAGGCAGGCTACACATTCTTCATTCCAACTGGTTGGATCCACGCAGTGTACACACCGAGTGACTCGCTGGTCTTCGGAGGCAACTTCTTGCATCAGTTTGGGATTGAGAAACAACTGAAGATCGCACAAGTAGAGGATGTCACTAAGGTTTGTATTCTCTATTCTCATATCTCGATTCACCTTCGAATCAACATTACTCCGCTCTATCTTAGGCTTGCTGGAGCTGGCTTCCAGCTGCATTCTGGTTATTGAACATTTGACCATCACCTGGCCTGTTACTACTTTTGCCAGAAAGTATTCATAAGTCGAGGACCTCTTTTTTATCGTTTGTGTTCTTATAACGATTTGGTCTGTCCATTGTATTTTAGTGTATTTGTAACACATTCATTGCCTTTTCAATTTTGATAACTTATCAAAAAATTTGACACGCCTGGCGGGTGGCCGGCACTGCTGATTAATCTTACCCGCTTACAAGAACCCGCTAGCAGTGTCCAAGGCTAAAGGAAATCTAACAATAATTCCAGGTGCCGCAAAAGTTCCGGTATCCGTTCTTCACGGAGATGCTGTGGTACGTGCTGGACCGGTACGTGAGCTCGCTGCTGGGCCGCTCGCACCTCGCGCCCGAGGGCCAGCCGCCGCCCGCCGTAGCTCCGCCGCCCAAGGAACATGTTCACCTCACGCAGAACGAGCTGCACGGCCTGAAGGTACAGTCAGTCGGTTACCCTCAGTCATTCAGTCAGTCCGTTAGTCTGTCAAACCATCAGCCCGTCAATTAGTCAGTCTGTCGATCCTTCAGTCAGTCCGTTAGGGTCTACGCAGACGTACCACAACCACACCACAAGTGCAACCACACCACAACCACACCACGTGGTCGGGTATCAAATAGTGTGAAAACTGTCACTTCCATTCACACAGCCGACATTTACTGACCTGTGCTATTCATACGAGACCATAAACTGACTGCATTTTGTCGCGTGGTTGTGGTGTGGTTGTGGTACGTCTGCGTAGACCCTTAGTCAGTCGGTCGATCCTTCGGTCAGTCCTCTAGTGTGTCAAACCGTCATTCCGTCAGTCAGCCACTGTCAATCCTTCAGTCAGTCAGTACATCGTATCTGGCCAAAAAACTCGTGCTCGCCACGCAGAACGAGGTGCAGATACCCAAGGTTAGTCAATCAGGCCGACAGTCAGCTAGTCAGTCAGTAGTCGGTCGCAGATGCGCCGTTTAAGGAACATAAGCACCTCACGCAGAACTCACTGCATGGATAGACAGTCAATCGGCACATACTATCAATCAGGTAGTCAGTCAATCACACTGTTAGCTAATCAGTTATATTTTTGGTTTTATACATACTGAACTTGATTCCCCTCATTCCAGGCGATAGTGATGTACCTACACCAGTTGCCGGCGGCGCGCAAGTCTGTGCCTGAGCTCTTGTCGGACCCCATCGCTTTGGTGCGGGACGTGCGCACACTGGTCGAGCAGCACCGTCACGACAAACAGCACCTGGCCATCACTGGCATACCTGTGCTCAAAGGTACATTTTTATGTGCTCATAAAATGTTTTGTCATAATTTATAAGTGATGACCTGAAGAAGATATTACTTATGACTTTATTTTTGCTATTAATTTGTCCGTTTATTTATTGTATCTCCCCGAAATTCATGATATAATTCACAGCAGTAGCCATCTCTCAGGCAAAATATGCCTAATTTCTGTTTTATAAAATATTGTCCGCATTTTCGTCCTCTGGTTAGCATAAATGTTTCTGTTCCCCAGGTCCGGACGACGTGGTTACGACGGAGCGTCGTCAGTCGAGCGGTCGGGGAGGACGCGGCGGACACCGCGGCGGTCCCGCTAGACCCCGCCCCGAACACGCCGGCAACGCTCCCAGGCGTCGACGCACCAGGTCTGTATACTTGCCAGTGAGCGCCAGCGGTCTAATGGAGAGTCCATCCTCCGCAGGTGCCAGGGAAGTCCACGGACGAGGGTGTCGCGCAGTCATGCTTGGCACGAAAATGCGGCATCACCTGATATATGAAGTTTATTTATTGCACTTTTTTTTACTATTACGTTATTGTTCCAGGTGCAAGAAATGCGAGGCTTGCCAGCGCACCGACTGCGGTGAATGCGTGTTCTGCCACGACATGGTCAAGTTTGGAGGCCTGGGACGCGCTAAGCAGACTTGCATTATGAGGCAGTGCCTGCAGGTTGATTATTCATTTGTAACTTATAAAGTGCCTGTATTTCCTCAGGCTAGCAACGTTGTATACCTGTATAGTAATGGAGGAGAGTGGCTGTTTAGAGGCGAAAAAAATTGTGTTCAGAGTGAAACGCCATACGTTTGTAGGATTGTACTACCGCCTCCAGAATCCTCTGCTGCAGAATTGAAAAGTGAAGTGTTCGCAAGGAACATCACATGATTTTGTACACCTGATACACCGGTAGTAATCTGGCAGATTCTCAGTCTTGTACTTACCCACAACAGGAATCGCATGTTATTTTGTATTCTTTTTTATGATTTATTTTAAAATGTATACATTTTCACAGCCCATGCTGCCAGTGACGGCTTCCTGCGCTGTGTGCCATCTTGATGGCTGGATGCAGACTCCTGTTGCTCCTCAGGCTAAAGGCAACTCTGGTAAGCATTTCTTACTTGCATAACCCTGTTCATAACAATATTCAGGCTTTATACATTATACAGTAAGTATTGATTTTACCGCGTTATTAGGTATGTAACATTACGTAAATAGATTTAAAATATTATTATTTATCTGTTATTTGTTGGTGCCACTGCTGTATGTTTTGATTGGACATGAACTCTAGTTGCCTTCCTTAATTGTTAATTATATGGCAGATTACATCTGTTTTTACAAAAAAAATTCGAATCGAAAAGGAGAATTATGTGTTTATTTATTTATTAATGCTTTAAAGTTTGACCGGTATCAGATGGGTGTGATGTCTCTGAGGCGTGCATTAAAAAGCACCGTTTTGTCCCAGGGCGCAACGGCCCGTCGAGTCTCCGCGAGTGCTCAGTGTGCTACAGCATCGTGCACCCCTCGTGCGTGCCGCCCGGCGGGCAGCTCAACGAGGACCTGCCCAACTCCTGGGAGTGCTCCACTTGCACCACCATGGGCCTCAACCACGACTACAAGGTAGGGTAGCTCCGTGGCCACGGTAAAGTCTTCCTTCCTTCCTTTCCTCTTCCTTAGCTCACGTTAGTCCAATGCTGGACATGTGCCTCTCACCCCAGGCCCATGCCCTGCCACTAAGGCCGATCTTCGACTATCCTGATCCAGTTATTTCTCGACACCCAGTGCAGAGCGTCGCGCAACCTAGTCGAAGGGTGGTCTCCTCTCTTAACAACCGCGTATTCCAACGTTTGTCGGATATTTGGAAGATATGACCTTGCTCCCCCTACGAATTTACAATACTCGTAGTTATATATTATGTACAAGACAGGTCAGCTCCATGACAACATAATTACAAAGCGATGGTGTTGGGTGCCTTCAGGCGAGGTGCTTTGGTGCAACTTGAGTTGGGACGAATAGGAGATGGAGAGGTGTGCCCGTGTTGAATGTGTACTAGACACTGAATAGTTTTACTGTGGCAAACTGTTCACCAAATGAAGATAATTTGTTATCTTTTTTTTTTGGTAAATGAATTTCGTTTGATTAGGATGTCAATTAATGATCAATTGAACAGTGGTTTTGTTCACAATTCTGTTAGAGCTTTACATGCTAATATGTATATCGCTAGACAGGACAAGATAAAATATATTTGTTGTATTTCAGCCGCGTCACTTCCGTGCCCGTCAGAAGTCCTCTGATCTTCGTCGCATGAGCATCGGCTCTGATGTCAGCCAATTAAGCCAACACCATGGCATGCAGGTAATTTCACTTCCATAATATTTTATTAATAAGCACACACACATATGCCTCCAAGAATTTTATGGAGATTTTTCGGGCATGGAGGTTAGCTCAAACTGTCGTATTTAAGTGCAATAGCAGGTGATTTTTAAAAATAAAAGGCACAAGAAACCCTATTTCTTGTGTCTTTTATTATATAGCATAGGTATGCGCCGTTGGTGTGCGAACCCAGATCTGTTAATTAAGAGGCTGAATCTTTAGCCACTGAGCTATCACTGCTTTTTTAGATGTAATGTGCATAATAATCTGCTGCTCATAAAAGTGCCTTTTGACTTTTCAGAGCAAGTTAGCACCTCCACCTCCACCTGGACCCCAGAAATCTGATGCTGGCTCCGACACAGAGGGAAGGAATGATGGCATGCACTTAAAAACTGAAGAGGGTGAGTGAAATCAGTTATTTATCTATTATTTGGATGGAGCATAAGTGTGGAATAGTTTGATTCGGAAAGCTTTGGATTAAATGTAGACTTTATTGGTGGATGGATATATGGATGGACCAAAGTTGAAGCAGCATGTTCATCGTGTCTTGTGTTTCAGTGAGGGTGGTGTTGTTGCTAGAGATTCTCTATATGCGGCAACTAAGTTAGTTTTCATGAGTACCCACATACACTCTCAGATACGTCGTCTATCTTATTTGAGGCTTGAAGTGGGTCTATGGATTGCTATGTCCACTTGATATCAGCAATATCAGAGAAAAGCTATCATCGATATCCTCTGTCAGTCCACACATAACATAACAGGGTCATTCCTGCCTCCTACCAGCTAAAACCGCATGGTGTTGCTCTCACTGGTGAATTGCCGACAGGTACAACTCCTTTTGGCAAGAAAGTTAATGATAAAACCTTCGTACAGAGATCAAGCGCGAGGATAACGGTGAGAACGCAGGCTTGGAGAGTGGCGACTGGGAGCCCGCCGTCAAGAAGCGTCGCTCCAGCGATGAGGACGAAGCGCCGAAGAAGCAGGCGTTACGCGCTCACCTCGCTTTGCAACTCACTCACCACTCCGCTAAGGTATGACGAGCACTAGTTGAATCAGTAATGAAACATTTCATTAATGGTAACTAGTAGAAGAGGAATAAGTAATCGATTACACACACACCACATTAACAGATCGCGAGATGTTTATTTGCACGAATATGAGTCAGTTTATGGTTTTTGGGATAGTGGGAAATTACATGTGTGCTTCTGTGTTTCGGAGGGAACCATTGATCCCAGTCATTTACAATAGATGTGTCTGCAACCCACTTGTAACCCGCCGCAGGGTCGCGCTTCCTCTCAGATGCGTTTCAATTGCATGATAGAAGTACACACGTCTTCAAGAACATTAAGAATACGACTCAGGATTTCAGAGGTATCATTAAACCGTTGATCCCATTTTTTAAAGTAGATGTGCCTGCAACCCATTAGTCACCCACCACAAGGTCAGGCTTTCTCAGATGCATGTCAATTGCATGTTAGAAGTCCACACGTGGTAAGTAGGATGGGTTTTAAAGCAAATAATTATTCCAGGTCCTGAAGAAGCCGCTGTACCCGGTGCGTCCGGCGAGCCAGATGGCGATGCCCGTGAACCCGCCCGGCGCGCCCTGGATGGACCGCGAGGCGATGCTGAGCGTGTTCGGCAAGCTGACCCCTCACGAGCTGGCCAACTGCGCCCTCGTCTGCAAGGCCTGGGCCGAGTACTCTGTAAGTGTAGTCGCCCTTCCTTCCTTCACCCAACATTTGTCCGCTGCTCGACATAGGCGCGCCACTGAGCACGAACTCCAGTTTAGTCGTTTTATATATAAATATATAAATATAAACACTCCGCGTAATGAACCAGCTTAACCCCTGCGCCATGCCTGGATGGCCTGGGCCGGGTACCCTGTAAGTGTTGTATTGAAATAAATAAACGCTTCACACTAGGATTCCCTGTGTCGTGCCTGCCATGGGTGCATAAGAACAAACACCCAGACCAGAAATAGACATTTAAACTCATTCAAATCTCTGCTACACCGAACACCGAACCCAAGACTCCACACTAACAAGAGACATTCAAATTCAGCGTTGTTTGGAAATATCACGGAGCTACAGTTTTTAATATTTTAAATTTCCGTTCGTTACTAGTTTTTAATTACGAGTAGTACAAATTAAAAGAAAAGACTAAAATCAAAATGTTACTGTTCCAGATGGATCCGTCTCTGTGGCGAAGCATGTCGTTCGTGCAAGTGCGTGTGTCGGCTGCTCAACTGGCGGGCATTGTACGTCGCCAACCGTTGTCGTTGGGACTCGAGTGGTGCCATCTGGCGAGGCGGCAACTTGCTTGGTAAGACTTTCTGTTTATGACCGATCTAAGGTGGTGAATTTGAGTTTCTTAGTAATAAAATTATTTTAGCGCATATGACAGTACAAAGGTGCAAGAGTGCTAAAAAATGCAATGTTGGGTGTGATCAATACCTGTGGATGGGCTTGTGACAAGCCATTGCTATTTTGCTCCTTGTTGCCATCTATAGAATCTATATAATATTACAGCAACACTTGTTTATTTCATTGGATGCCCAATGGGTGAACGTCTAAATATCTAAGTTGGGTTTGCTATTCTCTCTTATTCCCTTTTTTCGGAGAAAGACTTATAACATTTCCCGTATTATATTGGACTTTCAATCCTGTTTTCTTTATGGCAGGAAACCACTGACCGACTTCTGATCCCCAGACATAAAGCTTCTATCCTTTCTATTGTATGTAGTTGGACAGTGAATCTGGATGTTTTTATTATACTGTGACGTATTTTCCAGGTTACTAGCCCGCCTGCCCGCGCTCCGCTCGCTATCGCTGGCTGGTTCCCCCGCCGAATCAGCCCTCGCTCTCCGTTCGAGCGCTTGCCCTCCGCTCTCCTCCCTGGACCTGTCGTTCGCTCGAGCCCTCGACGACGCTCGACTGAGGGGCATCCTCGCGCCGCCGGAGAACTCGCGGCCTGGAGGCGGAGCCCGATCTGGAGCGGAGCCGTCGCGACTCGCCGCGCTTGCCGTGCTCCGGCTGCCCGGGACGGATATCACCGATGTTGCTATGCGATATGTTGTACAGGTATTATTTCATATTATCCTCCCCTTTTGATTTATCGGCCGTCGGGCCGTCGACAACACGAAATTGCGATCCATTCTTGCACAGTCGGAGAATTCGCGACCTGTGTGCTGAGTGCGAGTTTTGACAAAACATTTTCGCTTGAACGTATCGAGCGCGAATACGTCGATTTCTATGGGATTGAAGCAGCGCCATCTTGTGGCTAAGATGACAAACGGAATTGGCGCTTAGCGTATGGTCGATTAACGCGACGGTGAAGTTACTCGAACAATTTTGTGCAACTCGCACTACGCACACTGAAGGCGGAGCCATTAAAGATGGTTGCCAGAGATACTTCATTTGAGACGAACACCTTAGTCCTCGTGAGTAGCAAAGCCATTGGATGTAGGTGGGTGGGTTAGCGATACAACCGAGTTATGTTACTACCTTTGACCAAAATATTATGATGCTTTTTCGACTGTTTGTGCTCACAAAGCACAGCTAAGCTAAGCAAGGAAGCAGAGCTAAGTTAGCTTTACATGTTTTATATTTTGCAACTCATTTGTTCCAACAAAAAATCAATTTGTTTGATTTCAGGCGCTTCCCAAGCTGGTAGAATTGGATGCGTCGTCATGCGCTCGGCTCACCGACGCGGGGGCGGCGCAACTGGCCCACCACGGCCTGCACCGACTGTCGCTAGCGGGCTGCCGGCTGCTCACCGAGGCCTCGCTGGACCACCTCGCGAGATGCCCCAATCTTGTCCGGTAACATGAGAACCATTCTCAATATGCTAGTGGCACAGACAATACCAGAGGTGTCACTAAGTTGTTCCGGGATTTTAGGAGTTCTTTTTACATTTTTGGCAAAAGAAGATCTCTCACCGACCAGGTGATCATGTCTGATCTGAAGCTAGACTAGTGATGAGTCGAATCATGACGAGTAGCGGAAGTCCACCACACCGGCCACACGCCCTCTTTTAGGAACCCCATGTCCATTATTCTGTGAAAAGTCATCAGCCAAAAGATTGTTAAAGCACTCATGCTCAAGACAAGAATTGGTCAGGTGTCTGCTAGCGTTGCGAACTAAGGCTAATCCTTATTGTGAGAGAAAACCCATCCCAGCAATGGCTTACTACGAGTTGCATATAAGATGAACAAAACATTAATTTTTAAACATTTCATTATTATTTCAGACTGGATCTCCGACACGTGCCTCTGGTATCAACGCAAGCAGTAATCAAGTTCGCCGGCAAGTCCAAGCACAACTTGCACGTGAAGGATGTCAAGCTGGTGGAGCTTCGGAAAACCTGATCCGAGGGGGAGGCCTCCGACACCGAGGAGGCCTCTGACCAACAGCCTGAAGCCATGGAAATCGAGCAGTAAACGTGTGATATCCACTAGCGTGTTGGTGGCATAGACATTTTACATATAACAAGAAAAGAGACTTGTATTAGTGGTCAAATCTGTGTGTTAATTCTGACTTTATCCGGTTAAATTGATGTTTTCGTGACATTCAACCAAATCTGTGTGTGTTTTGAGTATATGTGATGTAAATTGGTGTTGTATTAAACAGTTTATCTGTGTATTAACCACAATAGATTAAGGATTCCATTTCTCAACAATGAAAGAGGTCAGTATAATATATTACATTATTTTTAGTGTGATACTGTCAACTGTATATATCACTTGTAGCCAATATTCAACATATAAGTCTTAAGTAGCATCATTTATTTACCTCATTGTAGGTAAATAGGTAATGTAGTATTTGGTGACCCATTTTATGTCACATGCTTTGGCAGTTCTGGGGATATGCCTCAATTTCTAAGTGATTAGTAATTTTCTGTCAGCTTACTGAATAGGAATCTGGATTTCTTAAATTTTTTTTAGTTCTTAATAAATATAAGGCATAAATACAGGGACACTGGTCTAACGATAGATCAATTTCAAGCCAGTCTTTTCTGACCACTTCACAGCAAGCACAGTATTTTTTCATATTGAGAAAATAAAAATTGTTTGTCGACCCCTGCCTCTAACTGCTTAATAATGTTATGTTAATTAATAATCACGGTTCATCTATGGCCTTTATTGCCCAACTTATCAGCTATTGTCTCCTTTTCTTAGCAACTAAATATGTTCTTTGTTAATATATGCATTTGTTGACCACATTTTAGGTGGTCACTTCCATAGTACTATACCATTATTATTAAACTAATCACATGTACATAATTCTTCGCACAACATATCAAGTAGACTCGTACTATGCTATCAACATGCTGTATATATTGTAGATAATAAAACAAAGACTAAGTATACCATATATAGTATGTTAAAAGATGTATAATAAAAATTATGGATATTCTATCTACATAACCCTGTAGGTAAAGAAAATGTACACACATTTTGGCGTCTACTAATAAAACCAAAAATGTATTAACCATCACTGTATGGTTTTTAATGTTATTGACCTAACACAGTGTTTACATAAGCAGCTTGTATTACTTTAATTTTAATGTCTTTTTATAAGAAACACAACTTCTATGTTATATTCATTATTTTCTTAAGATATATTATAGTATTAACCGACTTAATAGATTTTGTGGTATAGATTTAAATATTCATATCACATTATTATGAGAAACCTAACATTTTGGCAAAGAAAAGATTCATGCCACTTAAATATTCATAGGAAACATCCCATCTAGCACTTATCTGATGGAGGGTTATGATTTTGACCTGTGTGTATTAAGAATTCAGTAACGCTACATTATGAGACGTGCCAACATGCTGACATAGCATTTCTTTACATTGCACAACAGAAATACTATTATTGAGAGTTGGAAATATCAATTTTATTGCATGCTGTTGCATTGATGTGTTTTTATTTTTTATTTCTATAATTTTGTTATATATTGGAGCTTTTGAGGCTTTTTTGGTCATAAATTGAATGATAAATAATGTGTGAAAAAATATCCACATTAAAATCTGTCTTTAATCAATTGTTTATTAAATTTTATAGTTTAATTTATAATTGATGTACCTATATGTATAACCGTGTATACTATGTTCCCACATTAATTTCTTCATGTAGGGATACTCTATTTCAAAATGTATGACAATACAACTGGAATATTTAAGTTATTCCAATCGAAGCACACATTGTACATTTTCTTACAATTTGACTATTTATTACGTATCTTTTTATAGAAGAATTCTTTATTTTAGTTTCATGACAATTCTAAATTGCTTAGGTTGTATCTTTTAGCTCTAGTCGCTTTTTTAGATTTAAGCTATTGTAATGATTGTGTCAGTGATTGATTTGTGTTACAATTTACGCTCTTATGTGTCTAAAATCTAATCAAATGATATACATACACCTTAATAAAGTCAATGTTCAAGTATTTCCATTCTCTTGAGATACGTCACATTAAATTCATCTATCTCGAACATCCGCGGCCGGTAGCCAGACTTATCAGTTCCAGTTAATTTTTGTAAACAAATCCACTGTTTTTCTTCCACGCATCGTGTCTCAGTGAGGGGGGATTTGCTGTTCCACAACAGATCATTAGCGCAGTACAATCGTGCTAGTAGACGACAGTTTTCGTTGTCCATTCGGCGGTTTGCCGCGCGTGGTTTGTGCGCACTACTGCTTATAACATAAAGTTTATGAAACATCTGTATTATGGTTTTAATCATTTTTGTGACATGGCAAGGCGTATTACGTATTTTTTTCGGCCTGGCATTTAAGCTCTGTCGAGTTTCACTGTTGAAGAGGAACTTTGTTTATTGAAATAATTAAGTTACATACTTTTTATTTTTGCTAAATTTTAATCCTTCCCCTATAGCATATTTAGCATGTTTACATTTTTGAATACAAAGAAGACCAGAAAGTCACTAATTAATTAAACATTAGCTGGTTATTGAAAATTACAACACAAAGTGCATTTTTATGCACTTTTGACATAAATTTTTAACCATTCAACATTTTAATTTTTATATATCTACCTTGTAAATAATAAAATATACATGACATACTACTTGGTACATTTCACCTAACTGTCTCACACGATTTAATCATGTAAGTATGTACACTACAGTAATATAGTATGTAATTAATAAAATAGAAACATATTATAACCATACAAATATACGATAATTTTTGAGCATTTTAAATCTTGATGTTTTTAAATGTGGAAAATTGTTAATGACACTATATTTAATGGCTAAAATAAATGTAAGTGAATGTTTACATGTCTGTAAGTTCTATGAAAAATTTAGTTGCAATTATTGTATGCAATTTCTGTCTAAGGAATTTTAAATAGTCAGTATTCTTAAGATGTTGAAAATGTAGTTGGGGAAGGTTAAAACTAATGTCTGTGTGTTAAATATACGTTTTTATTATTATGTTCTGATCACGATTTTCAATAGCAAACAAAATTGCAAGTATATTAATAGGTGAAGACTTCAACCCCATCTTTGAAAGAATATAATTATGTTTAGGTTCTCATCAATGAGGCGTTCATTCTTGTCCGAGATTATATTTTTACTGGCCACTTTAAATTACATACCGGTGGGTAAGTGGTGATGATTACCTGATGGTAAATTATCGAATATTTTAGATTTAAAAAATAATTTCTAATTGTTTCCAAAACGTATACCTACAGGTCTAAATATATTCTCCGGGTGTTTTGTATATTATGATGAACCATTTTATCATTGAATATTTTGAACACATGCAACTTAATTCGATGACGCTTTGTTTTCAATGGATGGTCTTGTACATAAGACAAGTAAGATAGGGAAAAGAAACCGACTCTGGTAACAGTGTGCGAGGTTGAGGGCCGCCTATAGAGTTAGTGTAGAAAATATAGCAAAATAATAATTATTATCTAATTATATTATTTAACTTGTAATTATGGCGAACATTAGTAACGAATTGATTTTAGTTCTATTGTATGGATGAAACATAATTATGTCGTTTAGTGTTGATTCTCACTGTAGCATTGTCTCTTTAACGTATTGTTCTTCCAATATTTTTTTAGTTACTCGCTTGTTATATAGAAAGCGATTTTATTTTAATTTAGTATCTTCTACTTGAGTTAGTAAAGAAAGTATAGTTTTAAGAATTGTGTGCCTCGGTGTATAAAAATTTAGAGATAGTTTAAAGAAACGTGTAAATGAGAAATAATCGATTATCAAATTTAGGAAAACTGATTTTACAGATAATATCGATATGTATTATTATTGTAGGTAAAAATTATCTAGTTTTGTAAGAGGCCTTTACGAGAGAGTTAAATCTATTGGAAGGAATGTTTTGTACGGGCTAGACCCGCATGCTGGCTACTTTAGTCTGCGGATGGTGATATTTTAGGCCAATGACGGCTAGGTTAATTTGATGTTTCATAAGTTATCTTATCGATGTTTCATTTGAATTTCACTATCGATTCCTGGCAGTCGTAGTATCGATTGAGTTGAAGTTATGTCAAGTAATTATTCAATTATTTGGTCTTCTTGAATGCATGGGATATGTTTTAGCTTTCAAATGAAATAGCGGTAGCGCAAATATTGTAACACGCGCCTTTTGATTGCAGTTTACTGTTTTGAAAGCATCTAATATTAATTATTTATTGATTTGAATGATGAGAAGTTGTTTTTTTCTTTTGAGTACCTAGTATTGAAAATGTCACATTTTAATGCAGTATTTGTATAGGTACAAGAGGCGTGAGTTCAATATTTGCATTGCTGTAATAGTGTTAATGTATGTATTGATTTTATGTGAACTGGACACGATTAAGAGTCGTAACATTGTATCATTGGTTACCATAAGCACTCATAGTATTTGAAAATAAAATATTTACATTGAAAAGTAATTTTTTGTTTTCTTTTTTTTATCCATCACATTAGTTATAAGTTTCAAAGGTAGATCCTTTAACAACAAATGACTTGAACATTTTTAAAATTCTAGTAGTTTCTGAAGACTTAGTACGTAAAAATTTAGTTTTAGAAGTACATAATCGGTTTCGTCTTTTAAAAATTGGTCAATGTTTGGCCTTGCGAAGCCAGGGCGGAGTCGCTAGCTCCGTATTTATTAATGAATGAAAAATTAAATTACGTGATACGATTCGACTAGACGTCGTCGCAAAATTGATCGAAAATATTTCTATTCTAAATAGAAATGTTTTCGATAAATATATCTATTTTAAAACTAAAAAAAAAGCAAAACAATTAACCCATAATTCAACGATACCTGCATGCGAAGTCCACGAACCCACATTAGGCCCGCGTGGTGGATTAAAGCCTACATCTCTCTCATTGTGAGAGGAGACCCGACCGTGCAGTGGGTCATTAATGGGTTACAGACGGACCTACTTCCAACGGCAAGTAGCGGTTTGCGTGTTGACTGGGGTTCATAATAGGTATGTACTACATATACTATAATAATTAGAAAAATTAAAAAAGTTGATTAATTATAAAAGTATATATAATGTTAAAGTTTGCTCAGCATGAACAAAAAAATATTAGTCGTAGGTAGAATCCTAACCGAAACGAAAGCAGCTAGAAACCCAATTTGCTAAACAAACCTAGCCTTCTCGGGTTGTTTTTAAAGTCGAGCATTCCGCAAGTTATCGTTCAAGACTATAATAATTAGAAAAATTAAAAAAGTTGATTAATTATAAAAGTATATATAATGTTAAAGTTTGCTCAGCATGAACAAAAAAATATTAGTCGTAGGTAGAATCCTAACCGAAACGAAAGCAGCTAGAAACCCAATTTGCTAAACAAACCTAGCCTTCTCGGGTTGTTTTTAAAGTCGAGCATTCCGCAAGTTATCGTTCAAGACCACGAGCAAAGTTTACTCCGGTTCATCTGAAATTGACGCAAGGCTCCTGAAAACGAAAAGCGAATACCATTTTACTCATTTGACAAATCCCGAGGCGATGAAGTCCGTAAATATACTTACCTACCGTTCTATCCTTCTCCCGCACCATCTATTCTATTATTGCATCTCTTTTCCTCTCACTGGGTTTTACCGCTTGCCCTGATGAGCTTGCCGTGTCGGGATACGTTTATTTTTCATTTCTTAGGGGGCGAGGAAAATAATTTTCTGTGAGCTTTGAACCCGCGTTGGGAAAAATGGGAAATTTGGAAAATGTAATTGGATTCTGGACTAATCTCGACGCCTCCCGAAACTTATAAGGGGCGAGTGCGTGTTGGAATAGAAATACCTTCTTACTTATATTCCTACCTGCCACATTTTTTTTTAAATGTGACTAAAATAGATATTTGTTTCGTTGCTTATCTAGCTTATCTAAATACGCAGTCTAAACAATTTTGTTACTATGTAGATAATAAATATAGTTAAAAAATGACAGTTGTCCAGTGTTGACCTAAGTTAAACCTAATGTTTGCCTAAGTTTGTTGGCCGAGGTTAAACCTAATGTTTTAAGTAGACATTAATGGTAGTATTTTAATTAGGTACTTAATCATAATCACCTAACCTATAGGTATACCTATAGGTAGGTATGCGTTTCTATGGAATTAGACTCTTGCCTCCATTTTAGCGTACCTCATTATTATTGAATTAACGTAGATTATGTAATTTAATTTGGTAGAGATTCGGACGTCTCTATAGGAAATAACCAAACGACAGCTTACTTATGTTATGTAGATACCCTAAAATAACGAACGTTCTCTTCAATGCTGCAATAAATACTTGGTAACTTCGCCTATGTAAAAAAACTCCATCAATAATCACTACCACAATAGAAACCACACACAACTTGATATTTATCGGTTCAATAGTTACGTAATCGTATCACACATCATTTACGGAATCACAAATAACTGTTGGGCAACCCCTAAGTTAATTACGTAAATTACCCAAAATGTTATTCGTTTTGCTACCCTCCGAGTAGCAGGTGGTGACTATACGGACCAATTGAATCTATAAATCGATGGTTCTACTTATATAGATGGTAGAATAATCGCTTGACAATAACGAAGTTTTTATGCACTATATAGGTACAGTGGCAAAGAATTCGGCCTCTTTACTTGAGGAGTCCGGCTTCGAATCTTAAAAGTTATGTGCGCATATTAAATTAAACATGAACTGTTGTAACGGTGAAGGAAAACCTACATGTCTGAGAATTCTCATCTTTCTTTCTCTCTTTCTCATTGTGTGACAAGACCAGACCCTGCAGTGAGAGCTGACATTTTTGATTATAAGACTATAACTAACAGTTAAGATAATTTTTAAGTAGCTTAGGTACGAGTAGGTTAATCGTTTTAAGTTCACTATAAACCGATTTATAGCATGTTAATAATACAAATATATTCTCTAGCGACAGAATTAATTTCACAATTCGCATTGCATTGCAAGTAAAGGGACAGATGGGAAAGTAATTTCCCACTTTATGGTAATGACCGCCGATGCCAAAGGAATAATGTTTATGTGGCCAATTGGGAACTTCCCATACTTTATTTAGGTAGTCGTTTACATTGGTTAATCGCAATAATAAAACTGCATAAGTAACACAAATTCGAAAAAGATTATCTTAAAAAACTCAATTTGAATTTGAGATTCCTATTTGCATTATTATTTATGATAAAAATATACCTTAAGACTACAAATCGACCAAATTTCGTTTGCACGAAATTGTCAAAAGTTTACTTTACAACAGCTAAATGCTATTCAAATAATGCTTTAAACAAAAACTATACATACAATAATGTAAATTGTAAACTAACTACAACAAAGACAAATTAAAATCATCACTTTGATTCGGTATAAATAGTGCCCAAGATACTAGCTGCATTACTCCTCTGAGCAGCCAGACTTATAATACATATATTATGTCTAATCCATTAACGACTCTCTCCAGAGTCGGATCTCTTCTAAGAATGAAGATGGTGTAGGCCAATAGTTATCCACTTTGGCCTAAAGCGGGTTGGTGGACTTCTTATGCCCTTCACTAGAACATCACGGAGAACTCTGGGACATGCAGGTTTCCTTACGATGTTTTCCTTCACCGTTACAGCAGATGATATTTAATATTAAATTAGCCAGACTTATGCATTGGACAAAGTAAGCTTCAACCTACTAGTATTTCAAAAGGCCCCCAACAGACCTTGAGGCTACGTTTTTTAACTGGAAAAATACTAGCAAATTTTCTTATTTTTCTAAAGAAGTTAGAAATGTATTAGTAAGTATAGAGTCAGTAAACACGGGTACTGCGTGTCGGCGGCAGCGGCGTGGTCTCGCGTGCATGTCAGTCACTGTAACCGCGGCTTTATAACACAGTCGCGTACGTAAGTAAGTAATATTAGGATTTTCAAAAAGAAATAAATGCCGCGCTCAGTTTGGACGCGTTTCCGTACGAATTCAACTTGTGCGTTCACGTACAACTAGCTCGCACGCAGACATCATTCAGAGTTGAATGTCCAAACTGAGGGCAGCCTAAGTCTTTTTATTTGAAAGTAATGCGGTATTCAGGAATAAACAACATTTAGCTATCTCCAAGGGGCTTTAGTAGGCAAAAATTCTTCAAAAGTCCTATAAAATAGGTTTCGCATCTTCTTGTCAGAGGCGGAGCAGGGGGGAGTTTCCTCGACATAGTTATTTAGTACCTAGTAGGTGTTATCTCCCCTGTTTGAGCTACGTACGACGTACTATCTACATGAATATTGTGTCGTAATGACTAAAATTGTGCCTGGATATCTCGATGCCTAGGTATTCAGTTACAGAAATAAATTTCTTTACATAAATTTAACGCTAAAATTGATGCTTTATTTCTCTCACTGTACTTGAATACAACAAACTTTTATCCAAATTTTTTAATTTTTTAGCACTTTCCAACTGCACTGTACTGGCAGCTGCTAGACACACGTCAGTAGTGAAGGAGGACGCGGAATCAGTGGTTAGCGCTCGACGCTCGCGTGCGGCCCGGGTTCGAACCCGATCGATATCTACCCTCCACCCGACACCACTGAACCACTGCGATCTTTCAGAAAGTTGCTCTATTTTCTTTGTGCTGTAAAACTGTCTAGTTCTAGGCATGCAGGGCATCCTAATTTAAGTGGTCTCTTCAACCCATCACATGAAAAACTAGTCACCTCCTAGGGCAAACATCAATAGCTCAACCCATTATTGATGAGTGACTAGTTTTGGAGTACCTAATGTGATAAAATATGAGTCTAGATATACCTATAGGTATATGTTATGTAGTTGTATCGAGATTTGCCTGTGCCCAAGAACACTGAAATTCAGGGCCGGATTTAGAAGTCTGGAAGCCTCGGGGCAGCAAAGGAGTGGAGGCCCCTTGGTCCCAAATTATTTTCCAAATAAAATCAACAATTTTTTTCAGTCGAGTTTTCGAATAAATAATAATAATAAATTAAAAGTGCTTATCAGGGCCATTTGATATTTTGATATTTTACTGATTGCCTAATTGATGAGAACAAAATATTTATTCTAATTTCTGTTAATATTTAATGTAATCATGGTTGTACAAAGTACTACTGTAGGTAAAGGTAAAACACAAAAAAAAATATGAAAGGAAAAGTTGTATACTAGTGTACTAGTCTTAATTTAAATTTTTTTCCCAATTCTATTGTGGGGGCCCTTCTTTTGTGGAGGCCCCGGGGCTGTAGCCCTGGTTGCCCTCCCCTAAATCCGGCCCTGCTGAAATTATTGATTGTACGGCACCAAGCATAGAAAGACACCCATCTACATATTTAAATATTAACAGTGAACACCTTGCTAAGTTCACGAATCTACTCCTAAATGACATTTTGTGAACGAAACTGTAATCGGCATATGACGTGCACTTGCAATGATGTATCTCTAGTCTCTACTGTTCCTAGGTATCTACTAGGGACACTGTATTCCCTCTATTGCAGTGAAGTCTATTGTTTCTATTATTTTAACTTTTTAGTAGGAGTACTGAACCAAAAACAGGCGTAGACATATTTTACAATTTTCATTTAGGTAATACCGATCATATATTTTTATGGGTACATTGGCCTGTATCTAAGAGCGCGTCCGGATGAGAAAAGGACTCGTATTTGGTCCGTTTCTCCACTAGTTTACATTGAAGCTTTTTTTTGTATATGACTAGAAAGCTTTATCTGAAGTCCATGGACACTTACCTACGTCCAACCTCAAATAGAGAAGAAATCCTTTCTGGGGTTGTACACGGATGCTTTGCAGTAGCAAATGAGGACGAAGATGTTTCAAAATCAAAATCAAAAATCAATGTTCCTCAAATATTTCGGAGCAAGAACATGCTGCTTCCCTGTGCTTTAAGATGAGGGCGGTAAGGATAATTATGTCCCTACCTAGACTCCTAGAGACACATAGAGAGTTGCAGCCTAAGCGCAAGGGTGCGGGTGCCTGTTTTATCCAAATTTTGTTAGTATTGGCATAAAACAGGAACCCGCACCCTTATTTAACGAGTGGTGTGTAGGGTGTTAGTGGCTGTGCGCCGAATATTCCCCGAAGTTATTACAGGCAGTGGACCGGGAAACGAACCCGCCGTAAATAATACAGCGTCATAGCCAACCGCAACACCTACTTATTAAAACTCTCAACATAATATCAAAACAACATCTCAACGTAAACCGCGTCGTCAATTATAAGAAACGATTTGTTATTCGTATGTTGTTTGATAGGATTCATACGATAGATTCATAAATGTGTGTGTTTTTACAAGCTTTTATTTAATTTACAATGTAGTTATGTTAATACGTGAAGCGAATATTTTGGGTACAATTTACAGCTCACTATCCGAACGCAACAGTTTGAAATTTGATACAATTAAAGTTTATATGGAGAAAAATGCAATAATAAAATGCTTTAGAAATATACACGAAATTCATCAAAAACACTTCACACACAAAACCGTAAGTTTGAATACCTACTTTGACATGACATGCACACATAAACAAACATGAAGTGTGTGTACCTACATTCCGTTACGTGTCAAATTGAAATTTCATCAAATTATACTCGAATTTCGACGACTTGGCGATCTCTAGTAGTTATAATATTTCATATTAAACGTGACAGTTAATCATGTAAGAATCGTACTTTCCAAAAATAACCATACAAATCAGTAACAATAAATTATGATTACAAGCCCTCTTTAAACGAGCCATTTAAAAAACAGTTTCACGATAAAACCTGTTTGAATACCAAAATTAATAGCGGCCGGGGCGCCTGACATTGTCAATTGTCATCGCTCACCCTACCTCCCCTAAACTAGTTATGATTAACAACCCCGGGTCACCCCGTCCCTAGACGATGGCACGACTGATCGTATTTAATTTTGGTCACTATTAGGTGTAAGTTCCAGCAATCCGAGTTGCTCCAGAATGGACGGATTGAGCGTTGCTCCAGCATGGTAGTAGGTATACTATTTGCCTTGTGATCACAGACATAGATACATAATCACAGACGGAGCGTCGGGTCTCCTCTCACAATTAGAAGGATGCAGGCCGTAAGGTAGTCCACCAGGCTTACTAAATGCACGTCGGTAAATATTATGGAGAATTTTGTTGGCTCAAATGGTAAGTTTTGGTTGTCTTCCGATTTCATACCATTTCCGTTGTGTACCCGCTTTGAGCCATTTTGATTGAGGTCAGTGAAAATATCAGCCCTACAATAACTTTAGTCGTAGTGTCTGTCTCTAACTTGCGTAAATTTTGATTTCAGAAACTAACTAGGAACGAAGACTTAACATCTCGAACTAAAACATCAACATAATATGTATATGTAGGTACCTATACTATATTCTTATAATGTTTATCTACCCCTTCCTATCTTTGTATTATATCTATAAATAATTGTCACCACTACCAAGGGACATCTGTACACACAAGGCAGATCGCAGTAATCGTATGTACATAATGAAATGAGTGCAATATGCGTCTTCCCGGGAGACCTCGACACGTACAGAGTTACTGACACGAAGCTACGAAGGTGTTGGATGGATGTGGCACGGTAGGTGTAATGGTAGCCCGCCCTCATTTGAACGCAAGTTCGTACGAATTTAACTCGTGCGTACACGCACGATCAATTGAATCCCGACGTTTTAAAAACTTGATATTTTCGTTTGTTTACCAGGATCCAAAATTAAAATCACATTTAAAAAAATTGTTTCAGCATTAAATGACAATCTTGTCTCTGCGTTATTTTTAAATCGTAAATTAAAGTAAAAAGACATACTAAGATTGTTTACGAAATTGTGCCAAGTGTAAAAAATGACGCACGTCCTTAAAACCTTAGGTACTTAACATTATTATTTGTCATAATTATCTTCGGCTATTCGTCGGATTTCTTTGGTACCGTATCTACGAGTAAGTTGTACTCGCTTCGTAGCTCGACGTAAGGTCCCCAGAGAGACGGTCCCGGGAGCGAGCCCTGATTTATTTGTCCCGAGCTGATGCACAGCACAAGTGTGTTTACTGTTCATTTATTTTTTAACACCCGCTTCATGTTTGATAGCTTCTAAACCAATTTTTAAGGAAAGTGGAAAAAACGTTCAAAGTTTCCGAAATGTATTGCAATTTTAAGTGGGAATACAAATGTGTTGTTCAAAAATTAAATGCTGTTAGGTAAAGGCACAAGGCTTAAATTTAACGAAAGATCAGAATGAAAAATCTGTAGGTGTTATGTGTTGTTTTTCAGTGGACATTCACTATGAAAGGTAAGCGGTCTTTGGTGGTGCAAAAACGTTTGGTAGGCGAGGGTTAAAGAAGACCATTCAGTACCCTAGACCTTGTGGTCTTTGGTGGTGCAAAAACGTTTGGTAGGTGAGGGTTAAAGAAGACCATTCAGTACCCTGGACTTGCAACGCATCAATCTCAATGCTAATTGCATATATTATAAGAATATACTGTACTGTTATTTTATAAACAGTAGGTAAGTACCTATTACGAATGCCGGTAGTAGCGAATCTCAGGCATCCTTTGTGCTTTGATGGGCAAGGGCGTGGGCAAGGGAATCTGCTGATAAATCTTACTTTAGCTTCAGGAAAAGTAAAAACAAACAAACACGTTGTTAAAGGTAAGTAGGTATAGATATTTATTAACTAACTTATTTTTATTGAATGTACAAATGAGTTTTACCAAAAATGCAAATGTGCAAACCTGTAGGTATAACAATGCGAATACAAGGTAATTTGTTTCGATTAAACGCTGCGAAAGCGGATACGAATGCCCGTGGGATATGCAAATAAAAAGCGTTAGTATTCGCATTTATAATTCAAATCCGACCGATCTTAGCGAATTTCCTCCCCCAAGCCGCACACAATTGACGTTTCGGTCGCGAACCCCAGTCTTTGTGCGTGCGACGTGAAAGCGCGGTCTAATCTCAATCACGTGGCTGCCACGCGCGCGTCTCTTGCACACGACAACCCGTGTGCGTCGTACAGCTTTATAAATGTTTTCTTCAAACAACCTTACGCGTTCCAAATTCAAACCTATCACCGAGCCACAGATAACAAATTAAAATGGCAAACTATTGGCGCGTAAGCCGTAACAAAATGGCGTCTTTAAAAAAGCGTGTCCTTTATCTTAACTGATTGGATAATCTGTGCTCAACCGGTATAGTATATCGTATCGGAAACTGAAATGTAAGTCGAGCGAGGTTCTGATTAAGTTTTCTGGTAGGGCGTCACCCGAATAAAATCATAGTGATTTTTGACATCTGAATGGGAGCTATTGTTGCGATTTTTGGAGAAATTTTTCAAAAAGCAGGGATTTTATGTAATTATTGGCTTTGTCCTCATTGAGACGTGGTTTAGTCGAGTTATCCACTGTTATTTTAATAATGATTCTAGGAGTAAGTGCCATTTACCCATTTCTCTCGAAAAAAAACAATAAATAAACTTTCGCCCGGGTCTGATACCCAGTACCTAAGTATTTGCCGTTGGATCTAGCTCAGATTGGATATCTACCGAACGTGGTCTCGCTCGTTACTTGGGCTGGTTGGGCGTCAGGGCCCATGGTTGCAGTGGCTTCTAACTTTAAGTGCCCTTCATGTGTGTAAACGAAAATTTACAAAAGGCACCTTCGTAGTTTTATGCCATAATAATATGGTGGGCAAACGATCGGACGGGCCAAGATCAGCACAGAGCAGATATCTGCAACACTAGAGGTGTCACTGATGTCGCCAGCGAAGGAGATAGTGATGGAGTCGCTTCTTGAAGGACCGTGTCATGCGTTGCTTTAGATGGAAAGCTTCTAGAACTACTTATTTAGGTAAACAAACATTGCTGTATGCAGCCAAACGACCCTGATTATGTAACGGTTTGACCCCCGCATATAGATGAGACATTCCCGCATCGATAAACCCGCCACCTGATCACGTATTCATAGGGGAATAGAAGCTTAGTCGAACTGATAAGAATGGATCTGTGATGCCTTTATGCGTAGATAATGTTGGTGACAGGCGTCTAACCTCTGTATACATTAAGACTAGATCTAAGACTAGATCTATGGCTCCATTACCATGGCTCTACCTACCACATATAAACCTACCTTATTTACGAGCAGTAGCTCCTCTGAGGAGGTATCGTACTGTCAGCCTCTTAACCCGTGGTAAAGTAGCAGGCTGGGGAGAGTGTTGCCGGGGATACTTCGGAGGCGAACATCTTAGTCCTCATGAGTTGCAAAGCACCCGTTTACAATCATCGAGCCTGCAGGTCACCTTGTTGTGTTGTAACCCATGATTCTTTTAGCTGGCCATGTCCTTCATAGTATCTGATTTTGAAATACCACCACGAATAAACCGTCAGGTGTTTTGGCTGCCTATTTGCTGGTTTAACATAAAAATACCAGTGTTATAGATATGTGAATACTATATAACATTTACATCATTTTTATAAGTATGGATCCTAATCCAAGTAAATCCCGGATAATGTAAAGCTCTCACAGTAAGGCCTTACTAATCATAAGTACGGTTGACGATGCAATAGCCTCTGTACAGTTATAGGTTTAATGATCCGTATTACAACAGTCATGGAGATCAATTTGCAATAACATCCGAATTAATGAAAATAGGGTGGTTTTACAGGGTGGTTATATTTGCCCAGGATTTGAATAGCAAATGCTGATATGATAGCTTAAATATTTGCCCGCGATCTACGCGATACAAGAACAGTGTGCAAATATGGATTTGAATATATAATATGGAATATGTTACAATAGTTTTAGTTTTTAAGTATTAAAATTTTGTTTTGGAGCAAAATTGATTTAGAAAAGTACTAAACTTCGAAAAGTAGGTATAATTAAGTATGTGGTGTTATTTATTAAAAAAATGTTTGGTGCACAAAAAAGATTATCTTTGTTGTTGTAATAATTATGTTAAATAAATATTATGTCGATAGGTAGGATTTTTTTATTTAATTTATACACTTAATTGCACACCTAAGACATACAATTTAAAGCTTGTACAAACAGATAGGTACAGTACAATCGGCGGTCTTATCGCTAATGAGAAACAATTACTCCTTTAAATTATAAATTTTATCGTTTATTTTTTATACCTTGCCACATACAATTTCTGGAAAAAAATGTAAGCATTTATCTCAAAAGGCGTATGCCTTTTGAGATAAATGCTTACATTTTTTTCTTCAGACCCATGAGAGTATTCTCATGGGTCTGAAGCATTAATAGACGAAAGGACAGACAACTTAGCTTCAGGGACCAGCTGGCACCCTTTGGGCACGGAGCCCTATAAAACGTGTACATCAAATTGTTGTACGATGCTTGCTATCCTCTTCAAACTAGAGTGTTATAAAAATTATCGTCCATATTGCAAGAGTGTTTGAAGGGCCCTTAACAATATTTAGGCCGGGGGCAGTATGACCCTACCTAACACACTTAAAAAGGTCTAAGAACTAAAAAAAATTCCTCGCAAAAAGGATTATTTATAAAAGCTATAATTATGTAACCTTTTCGTATTTATGTTTATTTATTTATGTAGAATTTTAACCAGATAGTTGAATTCATCATAGTATGAAATATAATTATCACTTACTTTTTAGGTTCACTTTTTTATTGATGTTTTCTATTAAACTGTAGTAAGTCATATTAACGCTGCACTCTCTTAGCCCCACACTAGTATTCCCCGTGTCGTGGGTGCCATGGAAACATATAAGACAACAACATACACACCCAGACAAGAAACAGAAATTTAAACTCATTATTCAAATTTCTGCCCCCTGGGAATCGATCCCAGGATCCTCTACGTAGCCCACCAGTGTCAACCACTGCGCGACTAACTATTCTTTGTCCATCATTGTATTGCTGAAAAAAATTGGAAACCTCGCTAATAAATTATTTCAGGCAGCTACATCTCTATCGAAACACAAAACATGAAAAATATGCTTCTCCGCGACAGATTACGAAAGTGGCGAAAAAGTGTCACCCTGGCGAATACGAGTACAATGCTTGTACTAAAACGTTACCTTTCTAAAATGATAAACTATAAAGGGGTTATAACAATTATGGTCCATGTGTCCATACTGCACTTTGCAAGAGTGGGTGAAGGGTCCTTATAATAAGTATTTAACGCTGCGGCAACAGTACAGTAAGTATACCCGCTGTGATCAGCTTTGCAGGGACGTTAGTGCCGTGAGGTTGAACACTATCGTCAAAGTATTCGCCCAGTAAACGTTAGTCATTAGTATGGCATATGTCAGACAGTCTAACATCTTCCCGTACTAATGGCGGCTTTTGTAAAAAACATATATAATTAAATATCACCTGCTGTTACGATGAAGGAAAACATCGTGAGGAAACCTACATGTCTGAGAGTTCACACAAAAATGTTCTCAATGGCATGTGAAGTCCACCAACCCGCAGTAGGTCAGCGTGGTGCACTAAGGCAACATCCTTCTCATTGCGAGAGGAGACCCGACCCTGTAGTGGGTCATTAATGGGTTACTGGGTTACTATACGAAACCGCGTAAGTTCATGCTCAAGGCATGCTCCCTTTGAAAGGGGAGTTTGAATGTGCACTATACCAGATAATACTTAGTTACCTACCCAAACTTGACTCCTACAGCAGTAGTAGCGTACAAATACGAACAAAATCGTGGTAAGGCTTAGGCCACCTCACCTAGCATCAAGAGTAGGCCTAATCTCCTCGCCCTGCATCCTGATGCAGACGATCTACTCAGAGGCCTACCCTAACAAAATTACCTACCTACTTTCTAATTGTAGTAAGCTATCATAAGCTTCAGAATAACGGCTCCTTACTTCCTAAATCCTCTTAACATTACTATGATATTAAAATTTTTTACAGATCAGAATATTGCCATAGTTAATACATTTAGAATTATTTTTGAGTCTGCTTTTAGAATTGAACTACTTACATATTTTAAAAAATCTTTACTTATTTAAAATGTCGACAGTATTACTATCGTATTTGATGCAACACGAGGAATACAACATTAGATTAACATTCATTGATTAAACTACATCAGATAACCATCTCCCTTCATTAAAACACTAAATAACTGTCGCCGTAAACATTCGTTAAAATAATGAGCTCTGCCACACACCCTTTAACCTTTACCGGGCTTTTCTGTCACCACACTGTCATTATGACTGAGGATTACTGCTTGTACTACAATTATTGTAAGAGGCCTAATTATTGCACAAAACATGCCTCTTGGTCGACCCTCTATGCGGTGTGCATTCTACGCCTATTTAGATCACGACTTCCACAGAATATGTACGAACGCAGAGGGCTTGTTTAATGTAAGAGTATTTATAACACAGTGTGCACAACTTTTTGTAATAGTATGTCTTTTTTTAAGTTTCACAGATCAATAAATTGCTATTAATTGTATAAAATCAGAACACCACAAATGATTGAGTTCATGATTGATTACATTCATGTCTTGGTTCTGTTCCCTTTTTATGGGACTTTGTTATTTCTTCTTTATCTTCCGTCATTAAAAATGGTGTGTAATTAACAATTTTTTGGATTACACTTGAAACTCACACAAATCAAGGTACTTTTACTATTTTTATTCGGCCAGTAATTAAAAAAATCAAGATCTTCGAATGTCTCCATGACGAAAAGGGTCTCTCTGAGACTACATGCTGTTAGGCAAAAAAGTTGTAGAAATCTTAAACTTATCTATAAATGAATCGTGTACAAAACAAATCAGCAACAGGGGGAGGCGTGGCGGCGCCCCGCAGCGCGCGTCTGTCGTCGTGTTGCCAACAACAGAAAAATTATAATTCTAACAATTGCGGTCCATTGTGCTGGCAGCCCCGATGACAGGTCGCCGTTGGACACATGTTCCAGGCATTTTGGGGCAATTCCTCCGCTAATGGGCGGTGTTCTAATGTGCTCCCGAAATTTATGACGTAGGGCTCCACCCTCAGTTTGGTTTAACGGCAAAATTACCTATGGTTTACGAAATATGATGAGGTATTTTATGAGGTGCTTTAGAGTTGTCTTTTATAATGTAAGCATCTTTTGCTAGTTTAAAGACCTTTCTATCTTCATATCGTGAAGGATAATACAAGGGGCATGTTGCGGGACAGTTAAAAGTAGGGACTTACTCGTACTTCATTGGATGATTTATTTGTAAAAATAATTGTCCCAAATTGTATCAAAAATGTTATAAACTTTGAGAGATCTCTATGAAATCTCATTGTGAGAGACATAGACTTTGCAGTGGGTCACTAACGGGTAGCAAACAATTAATTCTATCACGGTGAAAGTAAAACTTATCAAGAAAATTCAGTATTTTTTTATTAATCATCCTACTCAAACCTCATAATTTCAAGAAGTTACTAGACAAGCTAGCTTTCGAAACCTCACCTTTCGTCGTATAAGGTCAAAGCTCATTGGCGTCTACAAACAAAAACAAAAACCAGACAAACTGGTCGGATTGCTTTGTGAATGAACTCTCATCGCGCCATTAATCAATCAATCAATCATTGATTATTTTTTGTCTGTTCCGTGATTGACGTATAGACAGAGGCAGCCCAATGAGGTAGAAGCGTATATATTTCAAGGTTCTATGACTATTCATGGTTTATGAGGAAATTAAGCAATGTTGTACTCTCTTTTGATTTATGCTTTATATACCTTTATATACCCACTGACACTTCTCAATGATAGCCACGTTTATAAAGTTTAAACAGAAAAAAATTAAAATCGTATCGAAAAATATTAATTTGATTTCTGTCGATCGGTTCGGTCCGTTGATTCTTAATTTTTTTTTTAATCTATGGTTTTTTTTGAAGAAGAGCATAGAATCCTTTATTTATAAAAAAATTGTAAGTGGTAATTTGTGAAACAAAATGTTTTTTTACAGCCACCTTCCTACCTTGTGCATAATATTTATATCAACATCACCTCCAACTCCATCTCCAAGAAGCTAAGCATAGGCCTCCCCAACATGTATATTACCATTCAAACACCTACACAAACAGGCCGTGAAAGCTCAAGCTTAGATCGCATCAAACAAACCGGTTGAAAGCATTATTCAAATTTAAATGCCTCTTTTCCTGATTTACTCCGTCATAAAGTCAATTCCGATATCCCCCTTCCAGCGTCGCATTACAGCTTATCTGCGGATGTTGCAGGCGTCTGCACCCTTCGGACCTTATCTCGACACTGGCAGATTTGGTAACAATAACCTCCCCTATCCCCCTCCTTATCTGTCAACCAATCGGAGGGGATGTGCGTTCGAAATTCGTAAACTATTTTTTTAAATGTCGCTTGACATGCGACGATATTTTATGCCAAGCCGTTTGGGAGTTGCGTTATTTAAAATACATAATATAACTTAAAGATTTAGGTACAAACAACAATGAATAACGTTGATAGGAAAAGGTAAAGCCGATATAATACCTCATTACTTTACGTACAATCCGTATAATGTGTAAAATAAAATAATTTATTAAAAGATTATTTGTTTAAGGCATTTGAAAACAGAAAAACAGCGTGTTATTCATGTCTTGTCTTCGGCAGTACGTATATACATAGATACCTTCTTTATTTGAGACAACCACCTTGAAAATTTAAAAAAAGCAGATGCACAGACGTTCCTAAAATTGGATTTCGCTAAAAGTAATCGGCAATTGATAACCATAATCGAATCGCATCCCTCGACATACGGGCAGCTCTCAGCACCCCCTCGGGGGCGGTTAGCGCATGCGTGAACATTGCACCAACTGTTGCGATATGATATGTTTTGTATTGAGGATTACACTTGTTTTGTAGCAACTGGTACCTCCACTGGACTAAGTACCGCGATTAATTCGATATCATCCCTGGTGGAAAAAAATTGTAAGTGTCTATGGTCTTTTGGTAATTTTTTATCATAGAAATGAATGGGAATATCACCATCTGATGTAATGTGGTCCAACGCAGCCTGAGGACAACAAAAATGAAAATAATACTTATAGGTACTAAGGTTTTAGATCATTGTGATTTGTGATCAATCGATATTTATCGATTCAGATAAAAATGTAACTTATTAACCTTTCTTGAGAACTTTTTATTTACTTAATTACTTTTTACTTATGATTAAAACTATTTTAATTAATTTATAAGCTGCCGTGGCCCATCTGCCGACTGAAAGCTGTAGAAAAATACACGACCTATCTGGTTTAGGCAATGTCTATTTAGTAGGTCTGATTCCTAGCTCATCTCAATAAAGTGGCAATTTTTTTCATTGGTTATTGCTATTGGGTGGGAACTAAACTTCTCATATAGGAGGAACATTCATATTTTACAGTTGAGACCTTAATGCATGTATCTGGTTCGACTCACTGAAATGCAATGTTTTAAGAACCCAATCTGTCTAGTAATTTCCATTTTAAATAAGAAATTTTGATTTTCTAAAATAAAGCACTCTGACCTCGTCTCAGCATTTCTATTCATCATATTTGAGCAACAAATACCATTTCGGCTTCAATTGTAGCGTTTTTAGTTTAGGGTTATAAAACCATACAATGACACAATAGGGTGTCTTTTTAACACCAACAATTTGGCGGGGCTCGTTCTCTAACCCCGGCAACGAAGGGTTGGGTACATTAGCAAACATTCTTTATTCTATTTTGACATGACAACACTGAGATTCATTGTTGGCGGTAAATCAATTCGAAATTCGAAGACGAGTTTGACTCAACCATTGTCGAGCTGAAAAATGATCGAGTTATTTATTATAAGAATTAATTAATTGGGAAAATTTTGGCCTTTACATTTTTAATTGGAAAGTTTGGAGATTGAACGAATTCACCTTCTATACTCGCTATAGGCTAACAGGCTCTTCTTCTAGTTTGGGATCGTATCTGTGTGTGAGTTCCCCACGACCTATTTACTAATTTCCAAGAATTTCTAATAAATTAGTTGTAGAGATGAAAAAAACTGGTTATAAGAGAAGGAAGAACATGAAATGCTACTAACTACCTGCGCGCTATATGTTATAAGATATAGTTACTGGTATAGTTTTAATAAATAATCAAATACGTTTTATACATTATAATTTGACTGACTTGTATAAAGTTGTTAATTATTTTCCGAGTAGTTGGGTTACAATGTAACCTCTGTGCTTCTCGCCCCATTTTGAAACATAGTCCCAACTGTTATGGGACACAGGCGACTTTATAAACGTTCGTTTGATGGGTTTTGGAAAATAAAAGCAAGGCGCAGATGTGCGGATGATGAACGATTAGATTTGCCGAGATTAGGGCCACCAGTCGCCACTGCTTGTCTGTTAGTCATTTGTAATGCATGTTGACAAATGCTTGGAGTTATGATTTGTATGTTTTGGTTGCATTTGTTGAAGGTTTTCTTTAAGTTCGATCTAAGGTATAAATTAGGGGCATAATTTATCTGAGTTTTGAAAAAATGCAAACAACATTGTTTCAAAATAAATATGTGTTATAGCCAGTTATAGGTAGAGCCATACTACTTTTCCGTCCGGGATGGTAGGTACCTTCCCGCCAGTCTCTAAACGATTGTTTGCCAAAGATACTTTATTGAGGCGAAAAACTTAGTCCTAGACTCTAGGAGCAGGTACGTACAACCTTAGAATTTCTTCTCTATTTGAGTTTGGTTGTGGGTATCCATGGCATTTTACATTACGCAGCATGCATTCCCGTTTGCATTGGAAATAAATAATCCTAATACGTCTTCCATTCCTAAAATCGTCGATAAACATTCGAGTATTACTCGATCGATTTTAAATTGAATTTTCACATCAATTTCCGAGCCCCGTACTTGGCTTCATTCTTAATGATTTTCCGATCGATTTTTTTCGTCGCCCGATACAATTTGTCAGCTGGGGCCGAGGGCGGAATTAAATGGTTCTTTGTCAAGAGACACTTGTTGGGGTTCATCCACGGTGCTCCAGGGTTAATTGCATGTTTACACTCGCAAATGTTTGCCGATTCTGGCTTCGTTTTGTTCTGTTTACTTTAAGTTATAACAATTGGGTTGACTGATTGTTATTTATTTAAGGTAGAGTCGGCTGGAATAAAATTATTTAAAAAAAGCTGCGTTCATAGTTATGGAATAATTGTTTTTTCATGTTTATAATGTATTAATTGTTGTTATATTAATAAAAATGGAAATACTTAAATGTGCGAATTTTCAAAAAATAAAGCAGGAGCGAGCCTCACTTTAACCACAAAATGTTTTCGTTTTTACTTCTGAGTTTATGACAGTCCTGGAAAACCTTGTTAGTTTTTCCCAGCAACCATGCCTCAAACGAGAAATAAAACATGAGGCAAGTATAGATGTTTCAATTTATATTAAGCTATGTGAGTATGCTTCTAGGTAGATATTGTGTAGCAGTGACGTCATCCACGCAATACTTCAACAATAATACTAACAAAATCTTAGTATGCCCTTCGAAGCACAGAAGCGCCCATATACTCGTAGGTACTAGTAATTCGATCACCCATCCAGGCACGACGCGCCGATGTTGCTTAACTTTTTCGATCGCATACGATGTACTCAAGCATTGGGGCTACGCTACCAGTACAATTACCTAGTATCATTAGCTCGCATTTTCTTTTAACTTAGCAACGCTCACAATTCTCGCAATTTTAAATTAAGAAGCAAAAACTTAAGAATAAAAAGTTGAGTTGAAGCGCAGTGCCAGCGCAACGTATACGCTTGCACCCACACGGATCAGGCACTAAGCTAAAAGGATTTACCTAATTCGACGTGACGGGCCTGACGCGGGAAAATAAAAAACAACTTGACAGCAGCGCCTTACGACATCGTTAAACCCCTCCGCCTGATAAAGATCTGTGTCACCTTTACTTTAAAGGTAAAAAAGAACTTAAAAATGTCAGCCAGCACCTGGGCTACTGTATTCAAATTAATTTTTTCTCGAAACCCCGCGGTTTTCGGGAAACTACCCTGTGAGGTCGTGTTTTAAGCTCATTTTGACGGTTTTTGTCTGTGGGGTGAATGACACTGTACTATCTGGTAGTTTTGGCAGCCAACTGGGCGCTTATTTCGATAGCATCAAAAACTTTTTGCGGCTTTCGGGAAACCAGCAATTGTTCTCTTGGAATGAAATCCGTTGATCTTATTATCGGTTTGGGTATTGGTGGGTGGGTTTTTTGTTACATAAGTAATACGAAATGAGCATGTTGTTTCTGACAGTTCGAGAATATTTTGCTGCTTGAAATAGAAATTGGAACTTTTAATAGCCTAATCCTCATTATATGTATGAGGTACGTTCAGATCACGTTGTAAATTGAGAAGACGGTATATAAAGATGAGAAAAGGGCATTTCAGGTCAAACACTGACCGAACAATCAAGATCTTCAGTGGTGTGAAAAATACTGTCCACTCAATCATCCCATGAAAAACGCTCTACATCCCTCCAATTTGAACTGCAAATTTGAATTTTATTCCCTAAAGCTAAAGTTCAAAATTTACCGTGAAAATATTGAATAGACGTGTCGCGCCCAACACATTATTGTTATGGGTTCCATCTCGGTAGCGGCATTGTATTCAAATCGTCAAAATTTAAATACAAAAACGCGATTATGTGACGAAGGGCCATACGAGCTGATGCGTCCGTCCAAGATTGGCATCTTTCTTAGAACACGCACTGTGTGTGAAAACGCAGAGTTGGAACTGCTGTAATGAGGAATTGTCCGCCTATTTTTAGTAGGAAAGGGCGGAGGGATTTCTGGGTCTCCAAAGTTCTGAATCCGCTGGCATGCAAAAAGACCAAAGAGAGTCAGACATAAAAATTGAATAAGTTACGAATAAAATTGTTTTAAAATATTATAAATATAATAAATTAACTTGAATAGAGTACTAACAAGTATGTAATACATACTATGTCTACTTTGTAACTTATTTGCATAAATTGAGTAATTTAACAGTAAGTAGTGGATTTTTACGTGCATGGATATACCAGTAACAATAAAGCTTACAAGAATTAAAGCGTCAAATAGTTGTCTCAAATTAGACTTACCTCCATAAGATGTCTAATCTGATTCTCTTGACTTGCACCAATGTTTTTGGTATGTTATGTGTTTATTTTCCAATTATTATGGTGCACAATAAATGTTGTTGTTGTATGCGTTATGGACGCGGCGTTTTTGTAAACAAGTGTGTGTTCAACCCCATCCGCGCTTGGGAACTAATCTGCCTGGATGTGTCATTGTTCGCGCTTCCGGTCCTCAAACTCTTTAAGATGCTCTGATAACGATAAGTGCACCATCTTATTTGCATTTGGATCATTCAAGGATTTAGGAACATGTGAATGGTGCGTTTTTAAATATTGAATGCAACCTGCATTATAAAAGCTTAATGTTTGCGTTTGTTTGTGAAGTGTTCTAAATTAAAGACGGATAACATAATGACAATAACGTTGTTATAACGACTAATGTGATTAGATTTTTAGTTTAATCTTCTTTTAAATTTGCAAAGATCTTCACAAAATACAAAAAAGTAGTAAACCCTAAACATTTAAATAAATCTTTACAACTTTTATCAATAGGTGTAGTTTTTTGTTGTATCCTTCTCACAGTCTTACGAGTATCTTATACATTTTATAAACAATAAATGAAGAATTTCAAATTGTCATTTTTTGAAATCGATTACTTAATGGCTTTTGCGTGATAGTCGTTATCCTATCTATACATACTATTTCTGCACGTAAAAAGATTAGGTATGACAGCGAAACTTACGTACATGTGTTACATGTGTGTGTATACTTATTCCCAATTAAACTGATTGGGAACAAGTATCGCGGTCGATTAAAATGCAATTTATAGAAATAAATACTTTATAGAAATATCCGAGGTGTATATCGCACGTTTTATTGAGTAGGGATTTCTATAATAAATCCACTAAGAGATCAATATATACCAATAAATGTTTCAAATCGATGGTGTCAAAGCGATGCAAGATACGGCAAAGAATATAGACGTAGGTATAGAGGTGCTAACATATAACAATAGAGATGCATACACGACCGGGAGAGTGACGTCGATTAGGGGAGGCCCATGTCCAGCAGTGGACTACGAAGGACTGAAAGGAAGGAAGGAAGAAAGTGGTGCTTCTCATTTTCAAGTAGCAAACGAACGCACAGACCGTCCGACAGTAAACGGTCACTGCAAGTACCTACTGCAACCCATGGTCCACCAACCAACGTCAAGTTCTACAAAATGGTCGCCAAATAACTATCTATCTTCGGCTAACATACCTGAAACACACTGTAGAACATTAATATTAAAATTGTAAAAGAATGAATATTTATTACTTAACAGTAGGTACTTTTCTGACAATGAATTGAGATCCATTATAATAATAAACCTGACTAAAATACGGAAAAATTAATAAATAAATAAATAATATCTGAGTTATGAGTAAAATTTGTAAAGTTTTATTGTAACAAATGAAAGTAGTTGTCTTTTCACATTTATTACACCTTTTTTAATATGAAACATCATAAAGTAAAAAAAAGTGTATTAGTTTTTAAATATTGCTTAAAAGCTTTTAAAATGAAAGGGTAAGTCCAGACTTATTAAGGTACCAAGGATTTTATTTAAATATTATATTATTACAAAAAAACCAACATGTATCGAATTTGAGAGTTGAATAAAGAATAAATAGATCACGGATAAATTAATTCCTTACATCCGGAGGCCCGTCAATTACCATCTTACTTACAATAAGTTGGCATTTTTTTGCGTCCTTCAATGGGGTCATAATGGTCATATAAATAAAGAAAGGTGTTTTACAGAAGCAATTAAATAATATTGCCAGTAAACAGTAATCTGTTCTGTCTTATACATTAATTGCTCTTTGATCATATCGAATGTCACTCGGATTATTATGCGCAGGCGCAGGTACGTACGAGCTACGAGCCTGAATGAATTGTCACTGTCTGCCATTAAAAAACGAGCTAGGGTTACCAGTACCAGTGCTATTTATTGAATAATGGATTTCTTATCGATATTTATTAATTTTTATAATTTTTTCCTTCTTGCGATCTTTAATTGATCATAGTTATAACAAAAGCGTAAATTTAACAGAAACATTCAATTTAATATGGAATTGTAACTGTAACTGTTATTTATTTATTTTTATACATCAAAA
Source organism: Erynnis tages (assembly GCA_905147235.1). Classification (NCBI taxonomy): domain Eukaryota; kingdom Metazoa; phylum Arthropoda; class Insecta; order Lepidoptera; family Hesperiidae; genus Erynnis; species Erynnis tages. The sequence continues at coordinate 5,889,524 of LR990092.1, forward strand.
TAGAGCAAAGGTGGTCTTAATATATTAAGAGCATTCTTTTAATTCAAGAATTTGAGTAGAAGCAATACTTACTCCATTGAAGCATTAAAGTTTAATTACTTCAAGATGTTTGGTTATGGAGATTTAATGATATTTTCAATCGCGATGTTATTATTATAATTGGTGTTGTGGCAACCCTAAGCGTCCCGTCAGCTATATAATCCTCTACAGCTTAGTCCAACACAGGTAGCCCCGCGTGAGAACAGTTTGATCAAGGCCATCTAAAACGCGTTGTAACAACTTTTAACAAAATAAAATTTATAGACAAAAATATTCTTCTCTAACTAAATTACGAATATAAAGGATGTGTCTGCCAGGCTTGTTCTCGCTTCGGGTGACCGGAAGGGTAGCAGTTATTTTGGCCAAACAATTAGCCTAAGTATTCAACGCGGTAACGCTACCAGTGTCCTGGGCACCATGCCACAAGCGGAGCTATAACTGTATTTCGATTTTCCCAAAAATAATTATTAATTAATGCTTTGCTTTTTGAGTCAAAATGTTGTTTTGATTTCCCAATAATACATTAAGTATATACTTTATACATGAGATCAAACAAGAACGCAAACGGGCTACCTGATGGCAAGTCATGGTCACCGTCTGTTGCCACGACAACGGCAACCAAAGTCGTCAGTGCTCTTAGAATAACCTCGGTCAGTCCTGCAAAAACACTTCAGATTACATGATAGAAGTGTGGCAGCCCTGGTCGTCCCATCAGCTTTAATCCTCGTCAGCTTAGTGCAACACGGGTAGCCGCGCGTGAGAACGCACTCCGTGACGGATGCCCGATCAAGGTCATCCCGAACCCGTTGGTAACATCTACCGATATTTTGTCACTTATCAGATTTTAATTTTTTTAACTAATTGGGTAATGAACATTATTTTTCGACTCTTCCTATTCTCAACAAAATAACTCATTTAAGGCATTGTCCTAATTGGCTGACATAATTGATCGACCAACCAACATGTACAAACTAAACACAGCGCCCTGTATGGAGCTGTCTTATTTGAATTACGCACTAACTAACCTGCGACAAAATGTACGGATTGAAGTTATCGCACGACTGACTTAGCAAAGGCATTTTCAGATAAAAGTAAATAGCAAATGACCGGCCTGTATTTGAATTTTGTTGTGTCGGCCCACAACGCCTGATACAATAAATTATAATAATATAGAATTTTAGGAGGTCAATGAGCCCTTGGGTAAATTGTTTAATTTGATAATTATTTACCCAAGTAACGCGATTACTTTTTCTGTTATATGGTACTGTCACGCCCTTACCTAATCTTCAAGTTTAGCCAAAAAATTGGCAATCAACACAATTTTATTGGGTTTTTACTGTGACAACTTTAAGCAAAAAACTGCCCGTTATGTGCAAATAGTTTTGTAACAAAATCGATTATGTTAATGAGGAAACGGGAATGGAATCTTCTAAAAAACAAGGCGTAAACATTGATTTTGATGGGATGAGGAGTAGGTAGTATAAAGAAGTTTATATATATTATATACCTTTCGTTACTGCTAAAGGTTATTTTTTCACAGTAAAATAGTAATCTTACGACTATCGTATGTAGTAAGTATGTTGGTAACTCAAGTACTATTCGCAATTCGCGGGATTATTCCTATCTGTCACCCAATTTTGTCCCCCGGGGGTGACAAGAATAAAAAGTTCGATCTGTCACCCTTTTCTCGACAGGATGACAGATCGAACTCTATTCGATGTGCCTTTTCAAACTATCAGAAGTTTGCGTAAATTCTTGCTTCGTGTACAACTAAAATACAAAAGAATTTTGTGATTGGGAAATTGGGGGATAAAAGAAATAAAAAAATCATTTTATTATTATAATAAAAACAATGTCATGAGACTTTCAATATCTATCAAGTTGGAGGCGAACGAAGGAGATATACCAAGTTTAAGATGAAGTTTGGAGCTCGTGTGCGGTTGCTGCAAATGTCTGAAGCTACGGCCTTCACGGTCAAATCAAGAGCTAGAAGACGGACGTTGAAAATAAGAACATAGATTCAAAAAGATCCCCTTGCTATTAATTCATAGTGCATTCATCCGTCCATGCCTCGACCGTCGAAACATCGCAACGTCGCTAAACCTCGAGGCATTGCACCTCGGAATCTTGCCAGACGTGCCTCTGACGGCGGCTGCCAATCAAAGGGGCTTTAACCTAATCCCGGTTAGGATTAAGGAAAAAATAAACCGACAGACCCCTTGTGTCCTGTGCGAGGCGTTCACGCTTCGCCGCTTACTTGTAGTGTTACCAGATGAAAAAATAAAAATGCAGGAATATAATATGTATAATTTATGATTTCCTTGAATGGTCTCAGAGCTTCATAATTTGAATTGTTGCCAAATAAAGAAAAATCTCTACATTTCCATTGTTTGTTGGAAAAAGTGAATGGCCCTGTCCAATTCAGTTGGATTCATAAAACAACTTGTTAATTACTGCCCTCAAATAAAAATAATTATGTTTTTACAAATTCAACAAAACTTTTAACACAACATGAGAGAATTGTACAACTTTTGTAGAATCGGCCATAAAGAAACTGGAAGTTTGTTTGTTGGTTTTTGTTTATACATTGTTTTTATAATATATTATATGTTATATTAGGTATATATTGTTTTAGACGGTACAGAAAATCTACTATATTATAAATTTTATTCTCTAGAAGTCCCGAGTCTTCGAAAATTAAATTGTAATCGCGAAATCTAAATTTCTAAAATCACAGGACAAATCCCGACAAAGGGTAACCCTACCTACATGCTCAAGTACAACCAACCAACATGCTAAAATCAAAAACGTTTTTGAGGAATTATAGTCCCTGTTCCATAGAAATAAGGGTTAGTTAACAGTTTTGTGGTGGTAAAAGCAAGTATTGTGGTGTATAAGTTTGGTATTTGACGCTTGAGGTTTCGCGTAGTAATGTAATTGTTGTATGAGGCTGGTACGAAGTTTTTTATTTGTCTGCTGATTCGCGGATGACTGACAAATAAGACTACATTTTTGTTGAATGAATTCGGATTATCCCTTGATGAATTTCGGTCTTGTTATTTTTTACACATTAGCTATGGTTTCATATCTGTTGATGTGGATTTAAGATAAGCTAAATTTGTGATAACCTCCCATCACAACAGAAATAGAGCATAGGTACTCCATTACGAACGATATGGGCAGGGATTCTTCCTTTCAGCCCTTGGTAGTCCACTGCTGGACATGAGCCTCCCCTAATCGACGCTACTCGATCCGGTCCTGAGCCCCGAACCAACGGTTTCCCGCTGTCTTCTTCAGGTAGTCAGTGCACTGGTAGGAGGGCGACCTGTACTCCTTTCTTCAAGACAAGGATCAAGGGCAAGAATAAGTTCCTTTCAAACCATCAATAGGGCCTCCTTTTAGTTAACCACTGCCAGACTGTTTATTTTAACAGTCGACAGTATGTAACAATTTAGTCGTTAACAGATGGCGATATTAAATTGGATGGATCGCTTATCATGCGACGCAGGGATTGGTAAAAGGACATGTATTTATCACCAGCAGGAGGTAGGTGGTAATTAATGTGAATCCTAACGCAAATGCAACTAAGCCAATCACGATTTGGCAATAGTGATCACTTTGATCAGTTTAGGAGTTCAATTGTCTTTTCTTTTATCTCTGAAGTATTTGCACAGTAAACGTCAGTCATTAGTACCTGTCTATGTCATAATAATGTTAGTCTGTCTTGACATCTTCCTATACTAATGGCAGCTCCACACGATTACTATACGAAATTCCGTAAGTTCGTGCTAGGGGCACTGAAATCCGAAAAAGTTAGTTTACTTCAAAATGCAAAATTTGACCAATCTAGTTCTTATAAATCCATCTATCCAACTATCTCATTTCATCCGCACATCCGACTCTAAAGCGGCTATTTAGATCCACACAATAGTTGATCAAATTACTTAACAACAACGTATACTCAGCGGAGGCAGATGTGTCCATTTAATACTTGGAAACGTCAACAATTTGCCTATTTTGCCGCCAACAGTTGGGATGCTATTGCAAAAATCACGTATCAATAACTCTGCTTTTACCATCCAATCAGCAAAGGTGTCACATTACGTGGCTTCGCACAGCCATTGTGAGAACGATAGTCGTGTTTACAAACAAAATAGAGGCTTGTCATAATCTGTTTTTCGATGCGCCTTTTCTACTTTTTCGGTCTGGCAACTTTTGCTCGGATTATTTTTTTTAACAGCTTAACACAGGTATGGATTTCGACGCCTCTTTGTTGGTTTAGCCGTCGAATAAAAGCATGTTCCCGGTAACGGAAGGTATTCGTTGATCTGCGATTCTAGTACGTGTACGTGTGGTCCTTTCAATTTTGACAGTTGACATTTTTGAAGGGGAATTTCTATGGGCTCCTTTATCTACCTTTTACTTTCAATTGTCGAAATAATTGCATTTTAAGCCGTTCTCTTTTATTTTCCGGGTTCAAAGCAACCGCAAATTGCTAGGAAAGTGAAGATAATTTTGTGGTTACTTTTACCTACAGGTGGAAATATAAATCGTTAAATGGACTAAAAATATTTGCATTATTTTACATTAAATTTGATAAACATTAAATTTGATAAATTAAGTAGGTATCTACAACCTACCAACTAGAATAGTTTATTTTATTTTATAGCCCTGTTTATAAGCAATGAGTTAATATAATAATTATGTATTATTATTTTTATGCTTTATTGTTGTCTTGTTGCTGACTGGTGGAGAATGTCACTAATCATTAAGTCCACCATTGTGAAAAGTAGTATTTTGGTTCGTCAAAAAGTTTTAAAAAAATCTACTCTAATGAGAAATGTTTTTGAATGAACATTAATTAATATGTTTATAAAACTAAAATCATATTTAACGATGGGACTACATCGTCTACGAATTTTATCAATAAAGCAGGTAATTAATTGACAATTTTAATGAAGTTTATTTTCGACGAGGTAATTAGGTACGATGTGTCAACACCAGATAATTACATTTCAGCACAGTAAAAGCTTTTATGGGTAAAAAGCGATGTATTAAGTACCTAATTATAAAACCAATTATGAAAAAATACAATGTAAATGTACGTGACCTATGAAAAGAAAATGTCTGGCTAATGGGTAAGTAGAAGTAAGGTACAAGTGCATGATTTTGCATTCAACTCCTTAAAGAGAAGATGAAATGATGTGAAAATTTTGGACGATTTTAATACCACTGTTGCCTCATATACCTCAGTGTTCTTATATACCTCTGTTGTCTTTTATACCTTATTTTAGTATTTGTTCCTTTTTTGTTTGTAAATAAATTTGAATTTGAATTGTCATCAGCTCAATCATACAAATGAATCTATCTTATATTTCTGATTTCTCTCTATAATAATGAACTTAATTTGCAATAAATAAAGTGATTTCAGCGGCGGCGGTTAAGGGTCGTCGTACATTGCGGTAATTCTAGTGTTTAACGGTTTTAAAACGCAGTAAATTTGTATACTCCGTTCCGTTAAATTTTCCATTGAAAACTTAAGCTAGATTAAAGCGAACGAGCTCAAAATCAGCTGATGTAGTGGCAAAGTCATTAGGCGAGTTACTTAGCAGTACAGTCGGTGGACTCGGTGGCATGCAAAATTTTGTCTGCCCACTCTCGGGGACTAATGATCGCCGCGCGATAGCACTGCGGCCGCCCTCTCATCCCGCCGCTAGGGTTGTCACTGACCAATAAAACGTTTCTATTAACTTCGAAATATATCAACCACATTTTCACCAACTTTAAGACTTACTAAAACCTTTAAGATTTACTAAAAAACGTTTTAATATAGTAGGGACGATAGGGAAGATCGAGAATGGATCCGATGAATGTTCACTGCTTTATTCATTATACTGACTGAGCTTAAAAGTATAAATAATAATAAAAAAATATTGTAGGACAACTTCACACATGAAGAGATAAGCTAGATTTAAGAAATTAGTTGAGTAACTTAACAGTACAGTTGGTGGCATGCAAAATTTTGTCTGCCCACTCTCGGGGATCGCCGCGCGATAGCACTGCGGCCGCCCTCTCATCCCGCCGCTAGGGTTGTCGCAAAAATTAATTAGCATTTATAAACGATGTAAAGATGTCATTATGGCAGAATGTTTCGACGTTATTATATCTACCTACTTCAAGGTTTGCACTCGGTAAAAAGATTGATGACAGTACAGTTACCAAAAAGTAACGTTAGTTCGAATAATAAATCTATGCCAAAAAGTGCTCGGCGCCGCTAAAGTAGTTTTCACTTCAAAAACGGACTGTAGTCTAATCGCTATTTGTATGTGTCTTAACATGTATTTAGACGACCACTACAGACGATGTATGGTATTATCTGTTTTCATATTGAAAGGTGAAGAAAAATAAGGAATGATTTATCTATTATTTTTATAACTATTGTTTTTTTAATCCTCCTTATAACTTCTTTATAACCGTCACACATGAACATTTTCGAAATTTTGAGTTGGTAATTGGATTTCCTAATGTTTTGGCCATTAAGATGTGTATTTTAATTATTACGTAAAAAACATACAATATTTTCCAGAAAAAATCCCTACAAAGTATTACAAAATATCGTGCAGTCTCATCTGCCATAATCACGTTTTATTTAGACCAAAGTTTCGTGTTAACGTAGTTGCGAGCCCCATTTTTCCCAGTAGACAACCCTACGCTCCGGCGTCTAGTTCTGTAATGAAGCAATTTAAATGCATGAGGAGGGCGCGAGAGGCGCTTGGTGGGGAGATGTCGCTGCGGATCAAAACGACGTAAGTGCAACCAAATTGCGATGGATTGTGGATTTTATTGCGTACACTTAAAGGTTTGTTCTCGGTTGCGTGAGAATTGAAGGTCTGCCGTTTTACATTAGTCAGTTAGTAGTAGGTATGGATGATAGTGGTTGCTCGGGGTAAGTACGGTATATCTCTGCAGGTAGAGGATTATAGGAGGGTGCGACGTGGGCGAAAATGTTTTCCTAACTTATTCGGCGTAGAAAGTAAGAGTAACGAAAGTGGTATCAGTTCGTGGTATATAAAGCCGGGTGATGTTAAGGGAAATAATTTACTAGGAACTTTTCAGCTCGGGGAAGTCACATGGATATTGGTTTTGGATTAGGAATTGCGGTTATAATCCATATGAGCACTAATTCGTTTTTAAATGTAGACACAAATAGACTTGCTGATCACCTGATCTTATTATCCTTATTGTATCGGATTCATAAACCTGGTTTTCCTATTTTATCTCATAGTTCCAGTCTTGCAAATTGAAGTTAGTACTTACCTAGTTAAATGTAACAAATAAAGCTTGCACTAGCTAATACACTGTGTTAACACATAGTGAAATTAGAGATTTTTAATCTCGTATAAGATATGAAACGGCTAAACTAATTTGTACATACAAAATAAGCATAATAGATATTAACAGAACGTAATCAAAAACAGAAAAAATATTCAGACTAATCAGTTCTTTTACAGGTTAACTATTTAAAAATATAATAAAGGCACTTGTAGAGTTACGAGGGTTTGTTGCCAGCCCCTAATTCCCAACTACTTATACATTTTTAGATAGCCTACATGTTTTAGCTATATATCAATCCATATTTAATACTTTGCCTGTCCAGTACCTAGGTAGACACAATTAGAATAGTATGGGACATGTGACTCACATGTGACTCACGGGGCAGCGAAATGGTTAAGCAGCAATAAGGAATGTGCTCGGTAGCCTAGCAGGAGATAACAATCTAAAGAGTTAAAGGGCGAAGCAGGGAGTTTATCAAAGACAATAAACAACCTTCGACTCGTTAAATATAGGGAAAGGGTGAAGGAAATTGGTACATTTGTTTGAGAAAATCGCATGTCAGTTGCAGACGTTTGGCGTCACTGTTTTTGCGAGGGTTGCTTTACGAGTAGCTAGGGAAAAAGGAGTTTTTTTAATTCTACTGCAATTTATTGTATTCTTATTTTTCATTCATTCTACGTGAATAGAATTTGAACTCGATACTTCTCAAACCCATCTTATCGTCAATACATCATCATCATTTCAGCCCAGCCCCGCCCGCCTTTGCCACCCTATAGTTACGCCACTGGCTGCCAGTGACATCATTGTTCCATCTCACCTGAACGACGCGACTAGCTCAGCGAGCAATCGATTTCCGCATTCGAGTTACACAATTACGAGTCAATCGCAACACAAATTGGATGTCAAACTGCTTGCGGGAGCGCTCTTTGTTCGCAAATTCTAAAAATTTTTAATGTCTTTTTTTAGGTGTAAAAGGCCCCAAATTTCTCTAATAATACTTAATGACTTTCTGTACTGGAAGGAGTTTATTGTTAGTGAGATTTTATAAATTTTAATTTATGAGTTGACTATAAATTAATTTATTGATCGATAGTATTAAAAAATAAAATGTAATTGCATTAAAGTTTGGTTTTCAGAAACTTCATTTCATAAATCAGGACCGTTCTTTTTTTTTCGCCGCTTAAAATGTTGATATTATTATTATTAATCATCATTAAGTCATGTCAATACGACATAAATAAAAAAAATACAACAAAAAAATGAGAAAAACAACTTAAGTAATGCTTTTAATGTTAATACGAATCTACATATTTCTAAATTATAATAAAAATACATTGTCACAAATTATGTTCACATTATAAAGTGACTATAGAGCAACATCCCTCCCAGTTCCCACCGCGTGTAAAGCGGGCTGCAAGTGATAGCAGATTGGGGACCATTTTACCTGTACGAGTAATCGATTTCCGTATTCGAGTCCTAACAATTACGAGTCACTCACATCGCAAATTGAAAGTTCAATTTGGAATGCTGTGACGGATTGCTTTTAAGCGATTCAGAAAGTTTAAATAAACTTTCAGATAAAAAAAATATAAAGCTGCATGATTTGGCTATTGTTTACCAAATATATAAAAATAGCCAAGTGAAGTGCCACCATATAATAATCTAGTAGTAGTAGGATCTATGTATAAGTGTGTGTGTGTGCTGTGTGTGCTATGAAATGGTAATACCATGGTAATACCGAGTACCGACTAGCATCTACTTTATTACATAGAAGTCATTGTTCCGAGGTGAATGTTTGAGATAACATCACGTATGGCGTAGTGGTGTAGGAACGAAACCCGTTCCCAGCAGAGGCAAGCTCGGGCTCCGGCTAATAAATCTCGGGAATCCGCCCCCTGCTTCGAGTTCCGCCTTCCAGTTGCTAGTGCTTAATAAATATCGCCTTCCTACTCGTGATGTAAAGCATAAGTAAAGGGTACAGCGAAGATGCCCGATAAAGCTTGGTGAATTTTTGAGCACTTTTTCTGAGTATCAGAGTTCAAAGTAAAAAGAAAAGTTAAGAGAAATAAAAGGGAAAAAATATGAATTAAAAGAAAGATAGAATCTAAGGTAGGCCTAGCCCGCTCACTTGGTCGTTCTACCTGCTTTCTATTTCTATGGTAATACCTCTTCGGCTGGCTATCTGAAATAGTTCTATCACCTGTTCAACCCCACTACATCCTATATGCACCCTTAAAATAAAAATAATTGTTAATAAGAAAGTCAGTAATTCTTTGTTTATTTTCAGTCCGTAGCGCTGGGCGGTACGGCGATTACGTGAGGTGCTCTGTCACTGTACCATACACGCGGCTGTAATAATATGCCGCCCACAAATTCTACCTATTTCCAAGATACGCATCGGTGGCCGCGACCCGCCTACGTAGGTACCACGTATAACTGGTACGGACCAGGCCTGGTCGAAAAAATACGACTAATCACATTCGAGATCTGTATTTTTATAATATTACTAGCTGTATCCACGACTTCGTCCGCGTGGAATTGTACTATGTAACTAAAATATATAATATAATTAAAAAAATAGCCTAAGTTACTGCCTATTACAGCAGCTATCTGCCAGTGTAGTCTCGTCAAAATCGGTCCAGCCATTCCAGAGATTAGCCGGAACAAACAGACAGACAAAAATTGTAAAAAATTTAACTTTGGTATCTATATTTACTTACCGTGTATACACAACACACATACCTATGCATTTAGTAAAATGCGGATATTTTTTTATATTACAAACAGACACTTCTATTTTATTTATTTGTATAGATTTGTGTATGTGTACAATGTACAATGCTTCGTTGGTTTTTGGAAACACAGGACTCCGTATTTAGCCCAGTCAAATAAGGATTTCACCTCGGAATGATCGGGTAACAGGCTGTAAACTCATATACTTTTACAATATACATCTTAATTTTGGTGTTCTAAAAGTTGTCTTAAAGTCCCATAAAACCTGGTCTGAAGCCACGTAAAATTTTAATACAAAATTCAAATGGCTACATTTTCAAAAATAGACCCCAATGTGGAGAGTTCCGTTGGTGAAATGTAGTCTATTTTACACCCTTAAATTGTCGCTAGTTCGCGACTGAGATTCAGGGAGATCCGATCTCGATCAGAAGGATGTAGGCCTTAGTCGTAGTAGTTAGTGGACTTCACAATGCTCACAGGCCTTTGAGAACATTATGGAGACAGGCCACAGGAGACAGATCCACCAACCCGCAGTAAGTAAGTGTAAGTGGACTAAGGCCTACATCCCTCTCAATGAGTGGAGACCCGACCCTGTAGTGGGTCATTAATAGGTTACTGACATGGAGTCAGAATGCAGGATGTTTTTTCCTCATCACAATGTTTTTCTTCATCGTTATAGCAATTGAAGTCTCTAGACTGCTGGGGAACCCAGACTCGTCCAGAAAGAGAACAAATTTTAGGTAATATTTTTTATAGTTATTGAGTAGCAAAAGGACATTTGGGCCACCTGACGTTAACTGGTACGTACACGGTAGGTACACGGATACCCACATCCGACCTCAACTAGAGAAGAAATCCTATCCTTTGTGCTTTGCTTCTTATGAGGACTAAGATGTTAAGTATCTCCGACAACCGAACTCGCCACTGCACTCACCGCTCATCAATCTCTAAACATCTACACAACTTAATAACAACTCCTTGTCAACAGCCAGACAATGACAAGTTGTCAACAACAACTTTTCATTGTCTGGCTGGGAATTAGTTTTTAAAAACAAAACCACAACATCGTTATAAATACAGGCAATGATCGTCCGAGCATTAGTAGATTAGTACAATGAAGAACGTACTCGTATACGCATGTATTCTCAGTTTATTCGTGTTGAGTTGGGCTCAAGAGTTTAAATCGCGTTCGGAAAACATACAGAGAAATGCTGAAAAGTGTAAGGAATTTGGGAAATATCCTTATTTCGATATGGATTTGGTGGTAGGAAAATCCTGGCGTATCTATCATACGTGGACCGTTAACGTTCCTAACTGCATTGATATAACATTCAAAAATGCAACACCAGCGGTGAGTTCAATGAATTCTTTATCTTCTTTTTAATCGACTTTAAAAAAACGCAAGTATATAATATCAACAGAACTGCAGATATTTACATATGCTGGTCTACCTACTAACTAGGACAAACCACTAGGTATACAAAATTTTAAAGGTGTATGTATGTACTCGTAGATATGTGTGTCCTCGCGTATCTCTGGAAGTTACTGTCGGAGTTCTTTCAACTAAGGGAATGGTAAAAGTTTTATCAAAATTGGTTTAGTATTTTCAGTTAGCATACAGACAAACCTATAAGAATCTATGTATTTGTCGTTATTGCTAATCTTGTTATTGGAATACATTTTATTGTTTTGTGTATGAATAACATATAATAATTTTACTATCGAAACGCATTTTTTATACCAATTCACTGTTTTATACCAAGTTAGTACAATATGGTAGATGTAGTCAAAAGGCGGACTGAATGCTAAAACATTCGTCATATTAACTCCCCATTTCCGAAGCCCGAAAGCGCGCATCTAATTCGCCATTAGCGGGAACCCAACCAGGTACTGACCGCGCCCGATGTTACTTTACTTCTTCGCATGCAATCTACTCAAGCAGCGGGGCTATACGCTTCTGTTCTCCCTATAAATCTTCACTTCAATTTTTTGTACATAGGCCATCCATCGATTTTGGAGTGACATGAACGAATACTTGGAACAGCAGCCGTACTGGGAGTCCGCCTCGATGGTAATGACGACTGCGCCCGCTCGCAGCGAGGCGCTATTGTTGCCTGCCCCGGGCGCGGCCGGCGGTTTCCTTGGCGTGCCCAACCTCATCAGATCTGGAGGTTCGCTATCTCATCGATGTTTTTTCAAGTTGTCACCGCTACCAGACAACTTAATGCTACGATACGAACGTACGACGTACTCGTACGTTCACGTATGGAACAATTCTGACCACTGATATAATATGCGAGCTCTGAACGAGTTGAATTGAAGTACGAAAGACGTTCAAACTGAGCGCGGCTTTAACCTTTACAGTGTGTATGTACAATCAAGAGTTATTGTATTGTATGTGAGTAGCAAACGGGTATGCAGGCCACGTGATTTAAGTGGTCACTGCAGACATTAGACACCCATGTCCCATGCCAAAAAGGGTGGAAATCCTATCTGACGTTGTATGTGGGTGCGTTGCTACTCATAAGGACTGAGATGTTTGCCTGAACCAATGAAGATATCTCCGGCAACCACGCCTCCCCAACAGACATACAAAACCTGACGAACATGCTGCGATCGAATATTCAGGGCGGATCAAGGCAGCGGTAAGTATTCTAAGTTCAAGCGTACCCCGGGGCTTGAGTAGATCGCAAACGATCAAAAAATTAAGCACATCGGGCGCGGTCCGGGATGGGTAACTGCTAGTGATGGCAACAGAAATGCGCGCTTCCGTACTTCGGAGGGCACGTTAAGCCGTCGGTTCCTGTTCTTACCGATACGATGGCAGTCGTTAATCCTTGTCGGAGGTCCTATGAGCAGTTCGAAAACATCCGACACCGGTTGGCCACTAGTACGTTTCTTCACCAATTCGCATTGGAGAAGCGTGATGGAGTATGGCCCAGGCCTCCCATTGTTGGAAGAAACCCGTGCCTAACTGTGGGCCATAAAAAGGTCGCAGCCAACCTACCTATCCGGGTGAGGTATACGTAGCTTTACCATCGCACGCTTCACTTCTTCTTTACTATCATGTATTATAGTATCATCTGGTATGTGTGCGTGAGTGCAACCACACGTGGTTGACACTCGACCTCAATCCCTTAAATACAATAAGTAGCTCGTTGATCACCCATTTATTGCTTTTTAAATGACAGTAGCGGTGATAGCCCAGTGGCTTAGAATTCGACCTCGAATCGAGGGGTCCGGGTTCGAATCCCAGTGGCACGCACCAATGGCTTTGTAAAAAGAGTTATGTGCGCTTTATAAAAATTAAATATCACCTGCTGTTACGGTGAAGGAAAACATCGTGAGGAAACCTGCATGCCTGAGAGTTCAGAAAAAAAAATGTTCTCAAAGGTATGTGAAGTCCACTAACCCGCACTAGGCCAGCGTGGTGGATTAAGGTCTACATCCGTCTCATTGTGAGAGGAGACCCGACCCTGTAGTGGGTCATTAATGGGTTACTGACATGACAAATGACATAACATGCAACCTTACTCAAAAAAATATGATTCGCAGGTATGACCCCGACGCGTGGTGGTGTACCACTCTTACACTTCCAACTGAAGTTGGTTCACGAGAAGTATTTGGTGATGATGGACTGTGCAAGCGGCGTGACCAGCCTGTCAGCGAGGCCTGGCCGCCGGCCGTACAGGGCGGAGTTAGCGGCCGCGGTCGCCACGCTGCCCTTCGGAGAAGGGTTTCCAGCTTGCGTCGCGAAGAAGAACAAGAGTGAACAGTTCCTTGTTTAATAACTTGGCCAGATGTACATCCGTACGGATGGAGTTTTATGTTTAACTCTAAGTTGCGAATTTAAGAATATAAATTTAAATTAGACATGTATATACGACGAAACTTATCATTTTTTTTCTCAAAAAAAAAAACAAAAATATTATCGGTTATACAGTTATTTATCTATTTTCTGTTCCTCTCTATAGCGCGGCGTTGCGCCTAAGTTCAGACTGGTGTCGGTCCAGAAAAACGTTAGCTTGTAGTTCGAACAATTATCAATGTCCTTGTTCATTTTTCAATCAGATGGCCTATGTTCTAGTCAAATCGCAAATTGGAAGGAAAAACATACACATTTCAACGTACTTATGAATTCCTTGTTGAACAAGGTTTATTCAACTAATTTGTTCTAATGGGCCCCTATTAGGAGTATAAATATTTAATGCTATTGTTCCTTGCCGCTTAAGGGCACGTTCTACCATTATTTTATAATTAAGTTGTTCTCCTCCTTAAATAACCTTTTAGTAGCAATTTACAATTATGAAAAATTGCGAAGAAAAATGAGGGTAAAGAAAACACTTTTTCCAATTTTCTGAGGTATCTTTGACTTCATGGGTTTTAATTTGTTTCGTTACTTTTATTATAACTGTTGAGCTAACAGATGGTTCCGAACAATTATTTTATTTTGTAACTTTAAAAATAATCATAAGTTTGGAGAAATCAATATAAGGCCTGTGAATTAGCAACGCATATTATTTCAGACAGCGTTTCTATAAGAAAAGTGGTTGTCTTTAGGCAGCAATGACCACGTAATTAACATTTTATGAAAAGAAAAGAAAAGAATGCGTTTATTGTTGACTGTTACACGAGAAAGAGGTTACAAAAATTATAATAAGTTAAGAACAGTCTACCCTATGCGGGCATACAATAATTATATCTTAAATAACTAAAACGAATTATTGCATGGATTATTTTTTTTAACCATTTTAACCAGTGATAGCCTTCTTTCCCTTCTTCTTCTTTTCAGCCCTTGGTAGTCCACTGCTGGACATGGGCCTCCCCTAATCGACGCCACTCCACCCAGTCCTGGGCCCTAGTGATAGCCCAGTGGGTAATAATTCAGCTTTTAATCAAGAGATCCGACTTTGAATTTCAACCGCACTTACTAATAACTAACTTTTCTAAAGTTATAATATTATTATGACTTGTATGTGTCACTTAATGTCACTTGTTGTAAAGAAAACATCTTGAGTTTATCTGAGAATGCCTGATAAATATGTCTCCATAATGTAGAAGGCATGTGAAGTCCGCCAATCCGCAATTGGCCAGCGTGGTAGACTAAAGCATACTACAAATTTTCTCTGCGACAGGAGACACGACAATGCAGTCACCGATGGGTTGGTTAATCTTTATGTTTCCTACATAATGTAAATGTCTTTGAGCCTAAGTTGGTTTACAGTGACGTTTAGTGTTTTAAATTTTTAACGACGAGGAAGCGGCAAACGCATAGAACATGCTGCGTTATTCTTTATGTGTAAGGCTCTTTTCACACATATAATTTATGGATTGTGCCTATTTCTTCAGTTTCAAAACCTGCCAGTGCCCACGGCTTTATCAACAAATAATAAGCGATTAAAACCGATTATAAATAGCAAAACCAGTAAATAATGAAACGCACGTATATAAAGAAACATAAAATTAATAACCTATTATTTATTAAAATCGATAATATTTAGATGTAGCTTATTGTTGGCTAGGAAATCCGTTATCGTAGCCACTTATACCTAAGTTCCTATGGTTGATAGTTGATCGAAGCCTGTAATAGATTCCCCTCTATAATTCGGTTGAAGGTCACACAGTAATAAATCATTCACGGTGAATGACGTGGGGACGGCTACCCTTACGAAACAATAATTACCGATAACAAACTTCTTTGTGATATCAGGTGTTAATTCGTTCTGATTACCGCAAGGTGGCCAAAACTTAATGCCTTTTTAAGTAATGGCCCTTTTTGAGATTTCGTAGTTTTCGTATCCATCTCATATTCAAGTACCTACTTACTACAATTGTATTAGAATAACTTTGTGAGGATGGATAGATGTTTGTCACTTTTCCACCCAAACATGGCTGAACAGATTTGCATGAAATTTGTTACACTGATAGATTATAAACTAGATTAAGGGATACTTTTTATCCCATTCTGGGTCCAATTCTTAGGCCCACGTAAGCGAAGTCGGGAGCAGAAGTCAGTACTTACAGAATATTTTTTTTAACAAAATATTCAAGTAACCAAACAGTCAAGAATAATATCTTTAAAAAACAACTTTGTTATAAATACATTTTTTTATTACACTTTTTCCTAAGTAAAATTTAAAATGACGTCTCAACGAACCCAAAGGAATCTCCAAATAAAAAAATAATCATCTGTGTGAGGTCTTCGGTCACAGCTCACATAATTAGCCAAGATTTGAGCGTACACTGGTAATGAGTCCGGTTATATAAATACGAGTTGGAGGTCAAGCGACGCGCAGGCTCCATCACTCATTCACGTCAATCATGATGGATGTCCGCAGGGCAATGTATTTTTATTGCCCACTGTCGAATATTATGTTTTTATTGCCCACTGTCGAATATTAAAGTTCGATCCTTTGACACTTGAGGTTTGTGTGAAATGGAATAGAAATTTATTTATGTAAGTATTTATTTATTCTTTAAAATTTTTGACAAAATTTAAGTACGCACTAAGTTTGCCTTCACTAAATTAATTTTCCACCAGTGGGTCTACTGGAAGATATTTCTATGTGGAATAAGTAGTGCCCTTGTAAGTTGTACTTTACTTTAAAATAGTTTTCTTGACTATCAATTGTTTTCATTATAATTTTTTTTCGGAGAGGTAGGCGTTTTGTTTGATTGACAAAAATAGCGAAAATTTTAAAAAGGACAAAATGATTTATTAATTTCTTCAGCCCAAATATAAAAGGCATTCATTAACGTGTCTTAGGGAAGTACAGTTAATAGTAATAATTGTAGTAGGTATAGTAGGTATAGTAGTAGTATAGTAGTAGTAGGTATAGTATAACAGTAATGAGTTCGGCTTATTGTATAACTAAACACGCGTTCTAATCGCCACGTTGAAAGCAAAATGTTGCTCGTACGAGAACATCTCAATTTTGTAGTGTTGGTTGCTTGGTCGATTATGTCAGTAGGCCACTTAGGACAAGCCCTAAGCAGGATGAAATAAAGAAGACAGGACAACCACGAGTATTCTAAAGCAGTGACAAAATATTTTGATCAACATAATTAAATTGAACATCTTCATACAGTCTTAAAACTAACACTATGAAATATGTTAATAGGACTATCAAAGACAAATTAAAAGGTATGGGCAATATAATAACTATGCAAAGGAAAATATACTTTAAAGTCCACGCAATAAAAGCTAATGTAGTTTGCTTGAATATTCCAATTAATGCCTTCTATACAGCACACGACACATGTAAATGAAATACAGGGTGCAGAAACTGATGTTTATCTAAACAACGCGATTACGATAAATGTGTTAACAATAAAAGAAATAGAAAATCAAACACGAGCGAACGGTTATAATTACAATGGGTTTCGTACCATCGTAGGCGTAGTATAGTTTAACTCTGGATATAAGTACCTTTCAAGAAATGCTTGACTGCAATCTTTGCTGCTTTCCCCACAAGAGGAAAAGACCGAGGATACTCCACCACACGGATCCAATGCGGATTCGTGGAGAAATAGGCTTGTGGCCAACCTGTGTGGTATAACTAACGTGACCAACATCCCGTTTTGAACGGGTCAGTCCCGTTTTGTCCTACTCTGTCCCGTTGTCCCCAAAACATTCGGGGATACAGAAATGTCCCGTTTTAGAAAAAAAAGTAAAATAAGCAGTTAATCACTACAAAAATCTGGCTATGTTATTTGCGCCTCGCTTGCCCTTTGCGTAAAAACGGCTGAACAGATTTGGATGACATTTGTTAGGTATGTACTTTATTGGTCTAACTTTATGGTTATCCAGGTTATACACGACGATAACCTGGATAACCATAAAGTAGACTTTTTATCCCTCTTTGGACCAAATTCTGAAATTCACGCGGACGAAGCCGCATGCAAAGTCTAGTGATACCTAAGTATTGGGAAACTGCGAGATACTTAGGTACTTTTGGTCCTTATACCTAACCATTGTCATTGATTATTCATCATGCACCTTACTTACTCATACCATAGACAACAAACTGATAAACATACAGCAAAACCTTAACGATTCCGCTGGCACCATTTGAGCACGGAACTCCAAAACCAAAAGAAAAAACCTATCACCGTTCACACAACCCGTAACTCGTTAGGCCGGCGTTCACAATTGTCACATTAAGGGCGACTACACGTAATTCATTAGCCGTTATACAACCGAGATTATCATAAAAATCTAGTAGAAAATAATCTCGGAGCGGTCGAAATGAATAAATATGCCACACGGAAATTTAGTATCGAAAGCCGAGACACCCCGCGGTGAGCAAAGGACCCGCGCGTCGGACGTGGCGCTAGAGCCTACATTTTTTGTGTTTAATGAAAAAACGGCTTTTATATAGAAAACTAGTTTCTGTCCGCAACTTTGTCAGTATTTTATACATTAATATGTACATATACGGCTCACCTGGAGAAGTTTGAAGTTTGGCACAAGTAAAGTTTATGGGGAAGAATACACAAATTCTAATTTTTCAAAAATCACGCCACGCTCGCCGCCATAAGTTTGAACAAGTATTTTGAAATTTAAAAAGTCAAACTTTACAAACCTAAAACCTTCATACGAATAGGTAATGTTCGACACCCAACACCGGGGCATTTCATTGTTGTAGACCAAATATTTTTGAACTGTCATCGAGAACTAATTTCGTGCGTTTTTTGTGGTTTTCTGTTTAATAATTATATTGTAAGGCAGTATTGTGGCCCTTGTGGGTTCCGAGGGCTAATAGTTTCAAGATTGTATCGAAATGTGCTTTCGCTTTGATTTTTTTTAGGTTTTAGGTCATTAGTCTTTTTCGTTACAAACCTTTTTAGAGTTCCCTCGTCGAGCATTTACTATTATTACTTTACTAAGTATTTACTATTCAGGTTTTTTATGAAAGAATACAAGTAGAAATCACCGAGGCCTAGCGATGGTCTTAAGCCCTTATTGTGTACTTAATCGCACATCAGGTGATTTTCGCTCTTTTTTCTATTTCTAAGTTCTATAAACCAATAATTCGTTTATGTTGCTATAATTATGAAAAAGCGTGAAAATCGTAGTGTGTGTAAAAAATGAATACAGTCTATAAAGCTAAATACAAAAAAACGAAACAACTTACTTCCAACAGAATCCTTATTATACTCGTACCTACTTACATAGGTTCATATTTTGTTTGTTTTATTTTTCAATCACCGCTGGTGATTGAAAAATAAAACTCTCGTGAGTACAATAAGAGATACCTACCCTATTTACCTAAGTTCTTATTGGAGTATTAGGTATATTGGAGTGGCCTGATTAGATTTCATTCTAAGAACTGCTCATATCTTTTTTATATTACATACATATACTTACCCGGTAGTTCGGTAGCTTTTTATGATATCGAATCGAAGTAGCAAACGAAGTACGAACATAGGTCGTAGGCCTTTGTTAAGTGGTCTCTGTTACCCATGGACAATTACACCCAATCTCTACTAAGACTGAACTATTCTATCGAGGAACGATGATAGCACAGTGGCAAAGAATCCCGACCTACGAAATACTGTGGCAGCGGCGCTCACACTGGGCGCGACTAAGTTGACGTACGTACGAGTACGACTAACTCGCACGCAGTGTGAGCGCTCCCATAGTGTTTCTGAACGCGGCCTAATTTTCTAAGACGCAATTGTAACCCATAATTGCCGTCGTCACGGGAAAACTAACTACGGCCACGCGTCGATCCCGCCCCAGAAATATTTATACGCAATTCTATACACCAGAATACGATCTTATTTATCTATTTCACGCTTATAAATCTTCACCACCCTTTCTAGCAATCACGCTAAATTGACCTTTAAACCCAAGGCAATTGAGAGTTGTTTCCTTCGCAATTTTAGTTTTTTATGGTATTAATTTTTGATAGCCGAGTGTGACTAAAGTTGTCACGTGGCGATTTCTATGGGAAGGCTTCGTTTCATTGCGATTCGAAATTAAATTCGCTTTTGTACGGTTAACGCCAATTTAATCATATTTGTCGAATCGTAAACTTTGAGACGTATATACCTAAATGGTGTTTAATTTGTTTTCTGATGGTATAAACTTTCTATAATTGTTCAAACTAGGGATTTGGTCGAAATAGATTTATCTGGACCTGCACTTAGAATTTAGATCGTCGATATTCAGTGAACCCATCGCCTCGAGCTGTTTATCGTGTGTTTATCACTACAAGTCAGAATCTAACCAAACAGTACCTACCGTGAGCATGAACATTATCGTAAAAGTATTCGTTCGTAAGACCCCTATATGGGGGATATTTTGTCGATGAAATTTGGTTTATTTTATGCCTTTAAATTATCGTCGAAATTTCGAAGCCAAACACATTATAAATAAGAAAAAAGTTTGCGAAAAAAACACGCTGATACATTTATTCGTTACGGAAAGTATTATTATTACGACTGCCATAACAGAGCAGTTGCCTGAGGCAGAAACCGACTAATGTCTGCAGGCTGTACCCAATTTGGTAAAACACGCGCGGAATGCTGCGATCTGCACTGCTTGCATTCCTTGAAGTACACGTGAGTACAAACTTTTTACAAAAAAAAACACAAAAGTCTGTCTTTAATTTTTTAATTTAAGAAAAAGCTATTTATTCTATAGCTTTTTCTTAAATTAAAAAAGGAAACCTTGCATTATACTGAGAAATAGAGGTAGGTCCGTTGGCGTTTTTATTAAACGTCGAATACTTTTCTACCTAGCTAACTGGATCGATTTGGCTAATTTTGGGCTCTAAAGTTTGTGTAAGTTATAACGGTAAGCATTACAGTAACGGTAAGAATGAAAGGAATATTTAAAAAAATAAAATTTTTGTTCTACTTTAACAGTTGTATGAATTTTTTTTATTTGAAAGAGCGAAGTGAGCTGAGTAAGCTAGTCTATGACTAAAAAAGTACCTAGTGTTTACATAGACAGCGCATAGTGAAGTTTTGTGTTGTGTTAACAGTTTTCTATGCAACGTTACTACCCTTGCAAGTTGTGCGGCAGGACCCCACGTCAGAACAACAGCTCACAGCCGCATGAATGGCAAAAATTTTGATTTCACGCTTTGCATTCTTTGTTTAGGGTTAGAGTAAGTTTGGCAACCAGTCAGTGTGCCAGCCAAGCTTGAGTTGCCTTTGCATTTATGTACGTTTTGCCTTGAAGACGAATCTTTTTCATATTATATAGTACCTAATTGAGCAAAAGGCCTACTGTTAAGTGGTATGCTGTCAAATGCCACCTAAAAAACTTAAGATTATCGACGTAGGTCGGCGAGGACGACGACTTGGAGCTACTATATATAGGTATAGCTTAATTTGTGTAAGTAGGTCAGTAAAATATTTAAAATCTTAAGCCTTAAATATTTAAAATCTCAGTTCTTAAAAATCCGCAAGTCGTTTCAAAACGCTATTAAAATTGTAACTGAATTGACAATATTGTAGGTACCTAAATTGTTAAATCAAAATATTATTTCGCAAAAACGACTGTAAAAAGCAATCATTCAACACAGATGAAAACGATGATGATGATAGATCGACGTGACGGGTGACGGAGTCACACGCACGTCACGTGACCTGCGCGGACGCAGCCGACCACCGCTCGTAAATCGATCAGCTATGCTCAAAGATTAATGTAGAAGTGGCATTGGCTTTGTAGATGAACTATTTAGAACTACCCGACACACTTCGATTTGCCAAATATAGAAATTCCTAAGTACTAATTTCTAGGCATTCTTTTCAGATTTTCTCACTGTATAAACCTTTCTTGGACTCATACAAATATATCAAAACTAAAAGGAGCCAAATCGATCCGGTCGTTCTCGGGTTTTAGTGAGACTAACGAACAGCGGTTCAAAAATTTGATCCATGTCGATCCTTATACTTAAGTACTTATCACTTATCAGTACTTACTTATCGTCAGTCGTACTTATCAGACTCAATGAGTCTACGTCATGTAGGCACAAAAGTACCGTCCGCCCTGCTTTGTCTTTGACAGTAAAAAGATTATAATGTATGGATATCGTCGTGGCAGATTGTACAATGTACTCCGAAGGGGACCATAAATTTGATACTAATGCTGATAAGTTGCGCCTAATGTGAGAAAATCAACACGGACCGCATTTTTTAAACAAATATTTTAAAAAAATTGTGTTAATTTGACCATTCGTTTTTGAGAATATGGGAAAAATCTGTCTAAGAATTTGTATTTGTAACTAATGTACATGTCCAATTGCAAATTATATACCTACCAAATTTTTATGGACGTGTGATAAAATATTTTTTTGTCTGTCACGTTCCGTCTCTGTAAATAGATATTAGAAGATGTTTACGCCGCGCTCATCAGTTTGGACGCGATCTTGTACGAATTCAAGTCGTGCGTACAAGTACGTACACGCACGAATAATCCCAACCATAGATAATAGAAATACTATGGGAGCGCTTACACTGCATGCCAGTTAATCGTACGTCAAGTTAGTCGCGCTGTTGAATTCGTACGAAATCGCGTCCAAACTGACCGTGGCCTTAGGCCTCCCCATTATCAGTACCCTTAGTCTGAGTTTTAGCAGTTCCGAAACGAAACGCACACATACACAGCTTACCAGACGAAAATGCACAGTGTAATAACCAAACAGAGGAAAAAGATTTTTAGAAGAGTTAAAAAATTAATAAAGCATTAGATAAATCATCACAAAAATTGCTTTATTTTTAATTAACACTCTTTCAATGCATAATAACAGTGAATTGGTCGTAATGCACTGTAATTTCGAACTAATATTATCCCGTAGATATTAAATATTTGTTAGTATTATAATGTCTAACGATAAGTATTCATATCTTTCACTCCGTACAAAAATTTGATTTTAATTTTTTTAACTCCTCTAAAAATCTTTTACCTCTATTTATTATTACACTGTGGACTTCTGTGTAGTAAGCTGTGTAGGAATTACGTATCTATCCGAAACGAAACGCACAAACTCAGACTAAGGGTACAGGGCCACCCGACCTCAGTAGAAAACCACAAAAAAGTTTACAGCCAAATTCAACAGACAAAGTAAAATATGTTCGTAATATAATAATATGGTTTGCGAATAACCCACAAATTTCGCTCTTGTCATCCCATATCATGTCCAACCCTTTTTCTTATTGCCAAAAGGTTGGAGGTCGAACATGTCACGTTGACCTGCGAATGTCATTTTTTGTTTGCGATCTTAACGAAGGTATAATTTTGTTTGCTTTGGGTATTGTTTTTAACTTTTAATCTGTGGAAGTGATAAGTTATTGAATACGTATTATCCACATAAGAAAATGTGAGTCCGTCGAAAAAAACAGTTTCGCTTTATGGCTGTTACCTTTTATTTATTTATTTCTTACTTGCTCAAGTTAAAGTTATGTAACGTAGCCATTTTGTTCAAAAAGAGATAAAAAGTACCGCAAAATATGTTAACCCAAATTACATAATTATAAATCAGTCGGCTTACTCTTGAAAATAATCTCAATTTAAGTTAAGTACCAATTCCGATTCAAATTCAATCGTATCTGTCACATGATTTCGTACTTTTGAACAGAATAAGTAGTTAACGCTTTGAAAAACACCCCTAGATTTTTATAGCAACGAATGCAATTATTCGTGTTAGAGACACGCTATCAGCTCACTGATACGTGTTTGATTTCACCAGGACACGTGTTTATAAACATTTTTTGTGACATAAAGTGGGGCCAGAATATCTATTTATAAATTTTAACTGAACAGCTAACAGCTGTAGACTAACTGTAGACTACTGGGTAATTTCTATTTGGTATGGTCAAAATGTACCTAGTGAAAATTCAGAGATTTCATAATTTTTAAGATGAAATTAAAACACACAAGCTCACACACCCGTGCACACATACAAAACATATATGACATATATTTTTAAATGTACCTATAGTGTGGCTAAGAAAATAACAATGTTCCAGAACGAAAGAGTTCGGCAATTATTTGGTGCAAACATTAGAGCTTCGAGCTGAAATTTCATCCAATCAACACGAGAATAACTGCGTACCTACTCGTTTGCAATTTAATCACAAAAAACAGTTTATGATACCTATGGCAACAAAACATAGATCTCAGCAACCAATACAGGGTTTCTATCACCTCCGAACCATTTACGCAAATCCACGGCCACCATTTACTCGGTAATCGGTATACAGTATAGTGGGCAACTATCCGCATGCCGCAGCAGACAGCTCGCAGCCGCGTGATAGCTATCCGTCACGTAGTTAACTCCCGGGGCAATCAGCGAACACTATCATTTGAGATATTACCCGACGGAGCGGTAGCTTGATTAAAAATTGGATAAAATTGGCCATAGGCAGTGATAGGGTTGCTGCTCACCCGTAATCTGAATTTGCACTAATCTAGATAAACTAGAATAGATATTTCAGATGTAAAAGGTTCCTAATCTCTGAAACTGATATCATTAAATTACCTGCCCCGCTTTGTTCTACTTGGGAAAATTAAATTCTTGTTTTACTACGTAATTCGCATTTTTTCAGATTAAATATCACCTGATGTAACAAGGAAATCATAGTGAGGAATCCTGCAGAGTTCTCAAAAATGTTTTCAAAGACATTGTAGTCCACCAACCCACTTTAGGCCAGTGCACTAAGGCCTATTTCATTGTTTGTTTTAGTTCCTAAAACAAGAAGAGAAAATGAAAGCTAAGAGAATTACTTCAATTTAGCTTATTCCGGTATTTTGAATAAAATTTTGCCAACCCTAACATGATGCAGTTTCTCGTCAGATAGCCACAACTGTGGGAAAGGAAGGCTTCGAATAAGCGTTTAGACTTAGGCTTACTGGTATTTCAATATACACTTACGGATCGCGATCTGTACCGCATTCGATTCGATTTACGCATTACCACTTACTGGAAAATGAGGAAGCATGCAAGTGCAGGTTCCTCGAACACTTATATGATCAGACGGAATGTGCTATACGTTTTAAGGCACAATATTGTCCTTATTTTTCTTATCATGTATTCCTGAACAGCTGACTTTTCAGGTCTTAAATATTATTTTGGTTGTCCATACCTAATGTTTTCACATGCATGCGTACTTTATTAATCTGCAATAGGCCAGTGTATCGGACTAAATGACTGTGATGTAACTTTTCGGGAACACTAAAACAACCAGTTGTACAAAATAACAAACATTCGGGATATATGCTGCATAATCGAGGCATGCAATCGAAGTGATGTTCACCAATACGTATACGTTGAGAGTAGGTACATTTTCACACACTACACAAACGAGAATACAGTGAATACACGCCACCGAAAACCGCAACGAATCCGACATCAAAGCCGCCTATGTACTCTATGAGTACCTACTATGTGTATGTACGCATCTCTCCAAAGACACGTCAAAGCCTATCCTAATTTAAACAGGGCTGTTTGAGCCCCAGGCTTCGGTCACATCGTATTCGCAATGTTTGGTCGCAGTGCTAGAGCGCTGATACAAAAATCTTATTGTATTCTTCATCTTTAATGTAGAACCTGAATTAGAATATTGGGTTATGTTGTGGGAAATTTATGAATTTATTCATTTTACTGGAACTAGTCAAACGAACGGAAATCATCGTCATATGTTTAGGCTTTCAAAATCTTGGCAATATAATTATGAGCAGAAGAAAAAATAATAGCAGAATAAAATTTGTTTTGATAGTGTGTACTTACACACTGTATTTCATTACAATATTGAAAGGCAGCACCACAGAAAATTATTGAGAGAACTGATTTTTGTAGTTTGGGTGGTTTGGGTTTCTGGTTTTGTAATTATTTAATTTTCAAATCTTAATATATCTGACGTTTTCTTAATGTCAGTTGATTTATACGGTAGTTTGATTTGGTTAGTTTTTTTTAATACGATTATGTATTTGCACACCTGACAAAGCTAATAACCAATGTTGTGAAACATCTTTGTAAGAGCCATAATATTATTTTAGGCCTATAAACGTTTGTCATGTCATTTATTTTGTTCTTATCCTAACAAACATTAGTTTTCCGCGGTCAGAAAGACCACGTCCTTCGCCGAACTCATTTCAGGGTTGAGCGAGCACCCGCCCCGACGCCCCTACAGCGGTTTGTCGAACGATCAAACTTTAAACATTGCTCCACTTATTTCGAATAATACTGATTATTGTAATATTCATCGACGGTTTAATAGGTAGAACAATAGGTTTGCTCAGGAAAGTGTCACCGCCTTATTAAGCCGCCGCTAACCAGTCCAGCACGCCTAGCTCCGCTGCTTGACTAGATCGCAAGCGATCGAAAAAGTTTAGCTATCGTACGTCGGGCGCGGTCAGTACCTGGAGGGGTGACCGCTAGTGACGAATTAAATGCGCGCCTCCGTACTTCGGAGGGCACGTTAAGCCGTCGGTCCCGGTTGTTATCTATAAGTACGATAGCAGTGGTAAAACCATAGAAAGCAGAATAAAGGCCTTATGGGCGGTTTGAAAACATCCGACAAGTTTATATAATGTTAATCCAGAATAAAAATTGAATAAAAAGAATTTAAAAAAAGAGTAACAAACATTCATATAGATCTGACATATAGATAGAACGTATATGTCATAGATCCCACCCTCACAAACTTTGGCATCGATAATATTGGTGTTCTTTTTTAAATCGGAGTACATCCATATATCAATCCATTCATCCATCCTCACAAACTTTCACATTTCTAATAGTAAAATAGATTAGTATAACGTCTAAAACAAGGAATGATCATCAAACTTTTCACCAGTTTTTCAGCGTATTGTTAAATGCTTCCTTGTCAATAAATAATTGGTCATCTACAACAATGTTAATGCAATTATTGGAACAATTAAACACCTTTTAAATTTCCAATGCATGATCAATGTGTTACTTTAATTCCCATTACGTTTTTGTCAGTTTGAAGCTTGGTATTTTTGTACGAAAAAAAAACTGAGTGGTTTGTTAATTTTCTTTCTTGTTTCATCGGTAGGTAGGTATATGGCGAAACTGTAGTGTTGGCGAATAACTATGCTTTGTCTGTGATTTTGCCGGACTTGTTTAGGTTTTTCATAATTACATTATCAGTTTCGCCTTCATCAATTTCTGATTCATTTTTTGATAGCTTATAATTGCTTTCAATGTTTGTTATTTTGTAGCTTCCTTATTGTTTTTATTATTTTTAACGAAAAACAAATTGTTAATACAGTCACAGTGCAGAAAGAATATCCTTTAAAGTTTACTACGGTTGAGGTTAACCTTTGTCGGTAAGCCATAAATGACCCACTGCAGGGTCGGGTCTCTCACAATGAGAAGGATGTAGGCCTTAGTCCACCACGCTGGCCTAGTGAGGGTTAACGGTAAGTAAGTCAAACCTTGTCGGAGGTTTAAAAACATCCGACGCGGGTTGACACCTACCCGTATTGGAGCAGTGAGGTGGAGTAAGCTCCAGACCTCCCCCTGTTGTGGGGAGAGACCCGCGCCCAACAGTGGGCCATTGAAGGGTTGCATCCAGCCAGCCAATTTGTAACAACTTTAATTTTTAAAGTTTTTAATTTGTAACAACTTTCAATTTTAAAGTTTTTAATTTTTAACAATTTTAATTTTTTAATTTTTAAAGTTCAACTTTGTGTAACAATATAATTATGTGCAAATAAACGTTTTGTCTTCAATAATAAAAATAATGGTTACTGTTTCGAGAACTCCTAGTACAGTGAAGTGTCAGTGGGTACAAGTCTGTCGCGTGAGACAAATGTTGCGGCTGCTGTAGGGATTTTTGTTTTCAGGATTAGGTCGCTACCCATTCTGTCACTCGTATAAAACCACCGCATTCACCGTGTATTCAGTATTCATTTGTTAAGTACCTACTAGTTAGTTGTTGTTTAGTTTACCAGAAATCTGTATATGGGTATCATTGAAGTAGGTAACCGATCAATTACCGAACCCTAGGCCTAGAAGTAAAAAAAATGCCAGAATGTTCCATTAAGTGTGGTAACTAAGAACACTAGAAATTATTTCAAAATTAACCTCCTGAAGGAGTAAACAGGCGGTAGAAGTTTGTATTATGAAAATCCTTAGGTTTTGAAGATAACCCGTAAGGTTACCGAAATTGCTTGTACAAAAAAACCGTGAATAAGACGTCATGTTTTTTATAAAATTTAGAAAAAGTTCGATTTGCCATTTCTTTTCGTTTAGGTGCCAATTTTCGATTTGATTACTAGTACGATTAGTCGATACAAACTAAGTAAATGTAGTCTGTAGTGAACGTAAAACTCCAATGTAAAAAAATAACACCAGCATCATAATCGTTTACTTTTCTTAAGCATTGAATAATAAATAATACTTATAAATATGCAATCCTTCAGTTCATTTCAACTCAGACGGGGGTCCACTCCACCAGGCACCTCATTCCGCCCTTTTGAACTAATATCTCAAGAGCTCTATCAATTTTGCTATATTTTTAGCAAGTTTAAAACTTTGGGGTGTTATTATGAATCGTTTAGACCATAGAAATAGGAAGTAGATAGAAAGGCATCCTGCTTAATTGCGCGCATATTAGAAAGTATTTTCCTCTCATCGAGACTGTAAGTACCTATAAGTGATATGAATGGGAATGAGCCTGAGACGTGAATGCCAATAGCTGAGCTGGCTAATCCAAGGACAGTGGATTTAGAGCAAATGTGTTATTATCAGTAACCCATTAATGACCTACTACAGGGTCGGGTTTCCTCTCACAATTACAGTGATGTAGGCCTTAGTCCACCACACTGGCCTAATGCGGATTGTTAGATTTCACATGCCTTTGAGAACAATTTTTTTGTGAACTCTCAAGCATGCAGGTTTTCTTACGATGTTTTCCTTCACCGTAACAGCAGGTGCGTGCCACTGGGATTCGGACCTGGACCCCTCGACTAAGTAGTTCTAAGCCACTGGGTTATCACGGCTTGTTGTTAATGTGTAATTATTGTCGTTCTATTTACTTCCTTTTTCTATGGTTTAGTCCTCGAGGGCAGGACTGGCGCCCCGTGGAGTCTGACACGCGCATATGGTGGCCCCGCCTGGGTTTGAACGAATTCTAATCGATTTACAATGTTATTGTAGAAAGGGCTTTTCTTACATGTTGACAGATGTGTCGCAACCCTTTAGTAATCCACTATAGAATCGGGTCTGATCTCAGAATGAGATAGATTGTCCACCACAATGGCCAATTGCAGGTTTTCAGGGGTCTGAGAACGTCATTGAGGTTTCCTCACGATTGACTACACGAAATCAATTAAATACAATAAATGACAGGAATCTCCTCAAATGTTTAACTTAGACTTTCCTTGCGGCTTCGTCCGCGTGGCGTTTAGTATTTGGTCCAGAGAGTGTTAAAAAGTAGGTATCCTATATGTTAAACCAGGCTATAAACTACGTGCGTACCACATGTCAGCCAAATTTGATTAGCCATTTTTGCGTGAAAAACTAACAAACATCCACCCACACAAACCTTCGCATTTATGTGGAATATGGTATCTGTATTAGGATAGTAGGTACCATTTAATGTTCTCTTTAAATGTCCCATTGGCTTTGAGTACAGATGAAGCTATTAAAGTAAAAATGCAATAAAAATACACTATGAAGTTATTGATGCGCTGATAGACCATTTAGCGCACTATTTGCGAATGCATTTGCGATTTTATCGACAAATCACCATTTCGCAGTAACTAGCGGCTGCCAATCGGTGTTTGAGCATCTTTTATTAATGCCAACAACGTTATTACAGGCGAATAATCGAAATGGTTGAACAAAAAACTTGAAAAAACCAATGAGGTCTGACCACGCAGGTTTTATAATAACATAATACGAGCAATTTGAGCGATTAGCATCGACCGGAAGTTATTCGCAGGAAGCATTGTGGGCGGCGCGGGCGCATCCAACGGTGGGGTGGCTTGAAGAGAATAACGGCGTAAGTTACACTGAGCGGGTACAGATAATGTTTAGCTTTGTGTTTGAAATATATATTTTTAAAGTTATGAATGTTTTTTTATTAAGTAGGTATACTAAGGGAAGAAAGTAAAGACAGAATAGTTGCTTTAAGCTTAAAAAGGCCTTTTAGTTTCTAATTCCTCATGAGTCATGACATTAAAATTGGACTGAAATCTACCATAGGCGTCATTGAGTTGCCGGAACCCCTAAGAAAATACTCGTATAGGTATTGTATACCTATGTATTATATAAAAGTGTCCACCAACCCGCAGTAGGCCAGCGTGGTGGACTAAGGCCTACATCCCTCTCATTGTGAGAGGAGACCCGACCCTGTAGTGGGTCATTAATGGGTTACTGACAATATAAAAGTGAAGATGTCCCTCATTAAGGCAATTCAAAGAAAACTGGGTGGCAATCAGATTGAACGTTCAAAGCAAACTATTAAAATTTGCCTGAAATAGTTGGGATTAATTTGAAATCATTACAAATTGTAAGCAATTCAATAACAATTAATAAACCTACGTAACCAAAACTAAGTAGGTACTTATCAATATTTTTCGTTTCTATATTGAAAATATTTATGATAAAACCATAAAACCACTTAGTGTCAGTTACGATGTTATGCTTCCAAGCAGACGAAATTATTGAAAATAGCGGTTCGGACGATTATATTTTTTTGCTGGTAACATTAATAGTTTTACACGTAGTTCAAAATGTTTTATACCGCACTTTGATAAATGCTGGATTACCAGTATTAGGGAACATTAAAAATATAATAGTAGCATGACCTATGTTTAGGATGTTTACTGCTTTAAACGTAGATAGGAAAATATAATACTTCAGATTATAAACTATAAAGTTATGTAATTCGGAACGCTTGCGCAATTTTTAATATCTACTTACGCTTTTGGAACGCGAATTTATAGATTAATTTTATAAAGTGAACGTGGGTGTCTATAGATTGCAGTGACCTCTTAAAATCAGATGGCCTGCATGTTTGCTACTTACCTATTTATTATGCAAAAAGCCATTGAATATTATTTTTATAGTGACTATAAATACTTATGTTTTTACTAGTATGTTTATTTATACTAGCTCCAATGGCTCTATCAACTTTTAGAAAAAAACTTTTTTTTCCAATTATTTCCTCTCGTATTTGATAGTTTCTAGAAATCCAAAAGAATAAACAAAAGCCAATCCTTCTTTCTTTCCTTTTAGGAAGTCTTAAAATCAAAGTTCTTAAAATCAAAGTCAATACAACTCTCCATTACTTACACACAAGTGATCTTTCCAAGTGACGTAACAGTGACCCTGTGACAAACCAATACATGCACTTGTGCAACGAATCGCCCAAACACACGTGTCTTGGTAAAAGTTACATGCATGTTTTACGCGACATTGCACTGCGTTGGGGAACGGATTTTGAAAAAAACTTCCCTATATTATAGCTTAAGCAATATTGTTTTGTGTCCCTATACTAGGATTCGGATACCTACGACACATTATACTATACTAACGAACACTATACCAACTCGAGCTCGTGCTTGACGGTTTTCCGACAGTTTTCCGTTATATAATGTCTTTTTAAATTCTGAGATGCAAAACAACCTCATCGATTTTTTAAAAATATTTCCTATAATGCCTAACTCCGCTCTTCTTTGCATAAACCTCTAAAGAGGCGTCAGTACCCCTATATAGCCCACTTTTTGTAGAAGCTAGACAACCTGCGTCGCTTCCTTGCCCTCGGGGCGTGTTTAAAACCACAGATAAAGGACTATTTTATGGGTTTTTATCGGTTGCCGATTATTTTAATCGGATCGGTCCGGGTGTCCGTCTGTCGGTAATGGTCGTAATCGGTCGCTAATCGGCGTACAATTTACGAAATTGTCGATCCATGTCGGCGACCGTCTCGATCATCGGTCGATATTAGTGATGTGGTCGGGTTTATCGATGTTTCGTCTTGTAAACTGATTATTGTTTGTTGTTTACATCATTACGTGCTTGTAAGAGATGTCGTATTTATAAATTTGTATTGTTGTTGAGGCTAGGACTTCACCAAACAACTAAGGGTTTGCTGGATCTGCAAATAAGTGACCATTCACTAGGTCTAGTATCTTTAATTTTGCCTTGCTTATGGAATTATGCCTTCGCTGATGTAGTTATTCAAAAAATTAAAGTTTAAACTATATCATAGTTTGATGTCCCATCTTAATTGAATAATCAAATTCCTGGTCAATTATACGAGGAAGTACTTTTATAGTTATCTTTCATATCTAGACATAACTAAGGTAAATATTAAAATAATAGGTAAAGAAGGTTTTCTTCATCACAACAGTCATGACATAAACGACTATTTAATTAAGACATAAATTTCACAGAATTTTATTTAAATTTTAACATTGTACGCAATTTTATGCTAGTCTAGTATTAATCATATTTATAATTGAACGTTGACAACTTAATTAGTATCTGTTAAGTTCTCGTTGTAAGAAAAGCGACATTGTAATTAAGTATATTTACCAACAGTAAAATAAATAAATGTAGGGCCATTGTTTTATAAATCTTGTTATTTTTAACGGGTTTCATGAAATTTAACTGAATTACATAGTGTTATTTTATTTATGCGGTGATAGCCCAGTGGCTTAGAATTCGACCTCGAAACGAGGGGTCCGGGTTCGAATCCCAGTGGCACGCACCAATGACTTTGTAATAAAAGTTATGTGCGATTTCAAAAATTAAATATCACATCGTGAGGAAACCTGCATGCCTCAGAGTTCACAATAAATGTTTTCAAAGGCATGTGAAGTCCACCAACCCGCAGTAGGCCAGCGTGGTGGACTAAGGCCTACATCCCTCTCATTGTGAGAGGAGACCCGACCCTATAATGGGTCATTGATGGGTACTGACATTTTATTTATCTATTTATAAATACCTACACTTTATTCTTTCATAAGCTCAGAGTCGTAAAAAGGTGATGGAGGGAGCTAAGCTCGACAGAGAGAAAAGCAGAGTGGTGGGGACGAAAGGTCCTCGAATGACAACCACGTCTCGGCAAAAGGAGTACGGGCCGCCCTTTGACCAGGTGGACTGACGACCTAAAGAAGACAGCGGGAAACCGCTGGATCCGAAGGGCCCAGGACCGAGCGTAGTGATATCGATTAGGGGAGAATTCAGAATCTTATAGACAGTAACCAGCCCTCATCGCCGCCCGTTGAACTACTTTGAGCTTGTGCATTAGGCTTACAATGAAGGACAAGTGCCGTGAGCATGAACACTATTCGTATTCGTAGCTGATGTGAGCGTTTAGTTTGGCAAAATGTAAAGCTAACCTATCACTTTCCCATACCAGGAGTAGTAAATGACTCACGTTTACCGTATGAATACTTTGACGTTAGTGTTCTTGCGCGGAGCCTTTTCGGGGCATTGAGCTTCTTAGAAACTCTTTAATTTTTAGGTTCGCATAAAACGGAATCTCACTTTTAAAGCAAATGCTTACGTCACAGTTTTATCACCGGTCACACGAAAATACTACTTAGCGAGTATTTGCGAAGTATCCGCGTTTATTAGTAGGTGAAGGTGACCGTTGGATCCCATTAATTTTATGTCCCTAGTCATTATTCTACCGGGTTATAATATTTTAACGACAGAATAAAAATAACACAATAATTATAAAATTTTATGAATAGACAACGATACGTTTGTATTGTATCAATTCCAATCCCTTTGCTGGTGAGAATTCAAATGACAACAACATATAAATTAAAATTAGTCAATGTTATTTTTATTAAATCTATCATGTAGCCTATCTAGATGTCTGTTTGAGGGAATTTAAAAAGCCAATATTTTTTCATCCAAAACTAACACCAAATATTTTATAGAACAGTAAGAAAGAACAGGCGCATGACGCATAAGTTGGCAATTGGTCACCATCGCCCATCGACTGTAATACAGCACTCGCTAGTGCGTTAACGACTTACTAAATTTGAAAAAGATCTCTTTTACACCCTCCTCACACTTTGAAGTTTCACTTCATAGGTGTTTGTTTCACAGGGGTTTGTTTCACAGTTTGCACAACGTACTAGGTAAGAACATGTGCGCAACACGAACTAACTGTGCAGGAGTTATGGTAGGTACCTCCACGGTCCAGGTGGAGAGGGTGCAATATCAGTCTCCAGCGTGTTATAATTAAACAATGATGAAGTATGAGCTAGGCATTATTTTGAGTAGTTCCGAGGAACCAAAGTAAGTAGGCCCACAAAAGAAATGTGCTTTAACAAAAATAAAATTATATGTATAATATTAAAATTATAATATTTCTTACACTCACGTAGGTAAGACTCATATAACGTTATGCACTGAAATGATAGCTATCTACACTTCCTAATAAGTACCTATATTAAATACCTACAGAACAAATCGATTTGTATTCTGTCCACCATAAATAGAGATATCGATGACAGACATGCACCGCATTGTTTGTAACAAATTATATGAAAAAACGACAAAATTGGCAGCGAACCGTCTAACCCCTGTATTGATCACAATAATCGATCGTGTGCCGCGTAATTGCGCGGGATCGAACCCGCGACCCATTATGTCATTATGGTCGATCGACCGAGACAATAGAATAAACGTACGAATAAAAACGTACGCTGTGCAAATACATATAAAATTGATATTACAATAACTGACGCAATATTATTATGATCCTGTGCAACTTTTGTTTCGAGTTGAAAATAAGAAATTATCGTGCATCTTATTTCCTTGTGATAAGGGCTTATTTAGGTAATATTTGACAGTTCCAGGCACCAGCTGTGACGTCATATCACTTTGGCTCTTGACAAACTAAATTGAAAATTAATTCTGCGTTTGAATTTTTCTAAAACGAAATATATCTTTTCAAACGCACAACGCATGGCGAAATTAGGTGGTCACTAGCAGATAAATATAAAGAATATGATACTTATATGATAATAAAGTAAAAACAATAGTCTTTATTAGTAAACAATGAATTCAGTGCAATGTTTAGGTATGGCAATGATTAGCAATGGTTAGGTAACAAAAAGTTGGTATGTTTTTCATGTTTAAGAGATATTACGATATTGCGGTGGATCCACCAATGTTTTATTGTGTCCCGAGAGGCGTTTTTCTCACAATATTTACGTCGGCACTCTCAAAGGTCTTGCGGTCAGCCGCACCAGACCGACGAACAAATTTATACGTCTCGTAAAAATATGCATCGTTGTCACGAAAGGCTTTCTATAGATATTGTAGAGAGAAACAAATTCTTACTTTTAACTCGTTGCTGACTGCAAGCGGTGATAGCCCAGAGGGTAAGAACTCAGCCTTTTACACCAGGGGTCCGGGTTCGAATGCCAGTAGCACGCACCGCACACAAAAGTTATGTAACGGCGAAGGAAAACATCGTGAGGAAACCTTCCTGCCTGAGAGTACTCCATAATTTTCTCAAAGGCATGTGAAGTCCACCAACCTGCATTAGGCCAACGTTTTGGAAATTTTTGCTGACAGCCTTTTGAAAAAGCTAGACGTTGGCTTCCCCTTATCAACGCCTCTCTACTCAAAACAACTTCCCGCTGTGTTCTTCAGGTCAACACTTAACCATGTTTAATGGGGGTGTTCTTTCGCCAAAACGTGAATGCAATTTTCTTCTCGTTATGTAGTGAAATATTTATCGTAGTAGAGTATTGAGGTGATAAGAAACACAATTAAAACCTACCGAATTACAAACCGATTAAAAGATAACATCATTATTACAACGGGTCTGTGCGGCGTAAAATAGGAATATTTTTTCGTTTGTTTTACCGACGACGGGGCTACCATAAATTACGTGCCTAATAATCCCATTGTCACAAATCATAATACGTCGTTAACGAGCGCTGTAACGCACAAAAAGGAGTTTGGAACAACGTCGATTAATCCGAGGTAAAACTAATCAAGTCTATCGGAAAATGGACGAACAAAACTCTCCTGTTCCTGAGTGCTGGGCTAAAAAACAAATGAATGAGGCGGTGTGGCTGCTCCTTTAGAATATGTGTCCATTGTTCGAGAATATTCTTACTTATGTACATAGGAAAATGTTGTTATTTTCTGAGATTTCAGTGAATATACAAAAGAAGATCCACTATTAAGAAGAAGATAAACTACTTTAGATTTGGGGTTTCATTTGTCACAGGACGCAATTTTGTTTTATAGGTAGATGGTCAGGGCGGGTAAGTATAAAGTTAAATCCAAATTCGTGGGATCGTGACACTTGCCATACAGCCGCTACCTTGTAAATAAGGATGCAGATGGTTTTCCGGTAAACTATTAATCTCACAGAATATTTTGTAAAGACACTTTCGGCTGCAAATTAAATTATCAACAACTTTGATCCTATAACTTTACGATTAACTTTTATATTTAAAATCATTTTGTTGTTCTTAGTTGGATTAGTTCGATTTGACAGTGAAATCAGTGTGCTGAGTGCGAGTTTTGACAAAACATTTTCGCTTGAACGTATAGAGCGTGAATACGTCGATTTCTATGGGATTGAAGCAGCGCCATCTTGTGGCTAAGATGACAAACGGAATTGGCGCTTAGCGTATAGTCGATTAACGCGACGGTGAAGTTACTCGAACAATTTTGTGCAACTCGCACTACGCACACAGGTCGCTTAATCTGACAGTACGAAAAGAAGAATTGTTGTTACGCTGTTCGTATTACTTATTCGTATTAACTAACCATGACGACCTGAATGGTACAGTGGTTCAGACACCAGTGCGTTGTGAGCGGGGTCCTGGGTTCAATTCCCAGCAGAGCAGAGATTTAAAACGATGAATTTGAGTTTTCGTTTCTGGCCTCGGTGTGTTGTGGTCTTGTGTTTGTCCATCGCGCCCACAAAATACAGGAAATACTATTGTGGAAAGGCTATGAGTGTGAAGCGTCATTTTTTATTGACCAACCATTACTTTGATGCAATGGAAACGAACCGGCAGTACATAAATCATGTTCGGACGGGAACCGAACGCGCGATCCCGGCTAAGATTTTAATAAACATGAGGCTATCTCGGGGTGTATTCATTCATGAATGTTTTTTTATTATTTTAATTACGTGTAGGTCGTGTGAAGGGCTCGCTGGTTTTTAGATCGCCGTAATGATCTGATGGGAACAGTGTTGGAGCCAGATTGTGAGTTTTTCAGGGACAACAAAGGGACAACTCGCGAAAACATGCTAGCTTTTCTTCGAATTGCTTTTAGTCTAGAACTTTTTCACAATTGTTTTTCTTCAACTGAATTCCTTTTTCTCTCAGAATACCCGATAAACATCCGATCTATTTTGATGTCTTTTCAAAATGTTTTGACAATATGATAGTAACTAAGATAATAACAGGAACTCTATATGCAATAAGTTCAATATAGACGATACAATCGGGGATTATTATCCCTGATCCCTGTATTATAAAGAAACGCTGCGCGACTGGAAGGCGGGGCGACGGCAGCCGTAATTACCGACTGCACTGCGACTGCGGCAGCGCGTATCGCATCTCGTGAAGCTATATATATTGTATATTGTAGGCACAGTTTGACATAGCGATACAAATGTACTGGAATTTCGAAGAACACAATGCTTTACGACGGGTTAAGAGGCTGGCGGTTAGGTACCTCCCCGGGCGAGCTACCACCTAAATGATCTAAGTTGTTATAAGAATGACTTCAGTAAGTAAAAGAGTGTGTGTAGTGTAGTCACACTTTTTAATTTGAGTTTATTAGTCAGTACAGATTACCTTGAGATTTGCCTAGTAAGGAGGTATTTCTTGGGAAATGATAACATAAATAAAATAACATTCAATTCTAAATGTAAACAAAATTTAATTCATTGTACCGTTCCTTATGCAACAAATTCTTCTTCCAAAACTCAATTTATTCACTCCAATAATTTTAAAACTAATTGATTTCTTCGAGAAAGACTATTGTTTACGCGAATTCCATGGAATCCAATTCGCGATTACACTCAGCCAACAACAAAACATTCTCATTTTGTCTATGAAATCGTGTATTTGCTTTCATAAAGGCATGCTTAAGTCGAAATAATTTCAGTCGATAGATAATAGCTCGCCAGACAGAAGTCATATAACGAAACCTAATATAACCAATAGAAACGGTCGACAAAAACTTCACAGCCTATTGAAACAGTAGATTAAAGTATGATTAAATTTTATTCCACATAAAAAATTGAAAGGTATGATGATAAAGCAGTTTTTGAACGGGGCGGAGACAGGCTGCGATTGATAAAAGAAAAAAGTATGCATGTAGGTTGGCTCTCGTGAATAGTAGCTATGTATTCTTATGTACTTTTTGTAGAAAGTTCTCGAGTTAGTAAATGACTTGGATTAAATTCCTGTCCGTTCGGCGAGCGATGGAAACATTTGCGATTCGTGATGTGTTGATAAAAACGTGACCTAGATCGGGAAGATAGATAATAGCCTAAGAGATGGCAGACATTTTTCGAGAAGTGTTTGAGACATTATAAAATCATGGTGAAACGATTATTGATTAGTAATATCCGAAGAAGTATCTAATGCAATTCTCATGAGAGTGATGGAATTTAGTCAAGCCCTAAATGAAGAATGATTTTTTGAAAAGAATTAGTTTTGAAACGCTTATCGAAAAATGTATGCCAGCTCTTGGGCTATAATAAAAAAAACAGGATGAGATTCTTGAGAACGGGCTACTGGTTGAACCAAATGTTTAATTGTGTGTTTAAGTGGCAATACCACTACAAAGGAATAAAAGCACCATGTTAATCCAGATTATACAGTTCAATTTATCAAACGTTAGGATGTGTTGCTACTCCAGAGGTATAGGTCGCTGATGATAAAAATAAATATCTAAAAGTAGAGAAACTAAGTCCGAGAGTCGTTTAAAAAATTAACAAAAGGTCTAAAATACAAGGAGTTGCCTTAAGAATCAGTTTACATACTCGT
Organism: Erynnis tages; assembly: GCA_905147235.1. Taxonomy (NCBI): domain Eukaryota; kingdom Metazoa; phylum Arthropoda; class Insecta; order Lepidoptera; family Hesperiidae; genus Erynnis; species Erynnis tages. Next base: position 5,928,627 of record LR990092.1, read on the forward strand.
ATTTCACAAAAACATATCCGTTAAAGGCCAAATTACACCTTCCGAGAGCATAAGGGAGTGGTCGCATTGCCCGCAGCGTCGCGAGCGACCCTTTTAACTAGTAGCGCGCCCGCCTCCGCTTCAGGCTTCGTTCGTAATACCTCTTGTGATGCTAAATTATCTCTTAAAGGCTTCAGCCTTTAACAAATTTTCCAAACTTTGGCACACATTACAAGATAGAATAGAAAATTAAATAAGTTAACAGCTTATTGTACCTATTCCTCATTGAAGCAAATACATAAATAGAGTTGGATTTAACTTTTCAAATCATTCGACTTTAAGTTTTGATTTCTTAAGCATTTTTGATTTTATATGAATCTGAAATCTGTTTGGAGTCGGAATTTTCATGTTCCCAACTCTACATTACGAGTAAGTCTGTAACCTTGTCTGAAAACTTCAATTTTGTCTAGAAAAATAAATATAATTTTGCACATTCTACTAAAATAGTATAATAGGTATATGTCCAAATAAGCGAAAGGTGATTGTTTTTTAGACTTATGAAATCTGTTTTCAACACCCCTAACTCTAGGTTAAACGATATATCAGAAATAAAATTATTTTGTGTAGTTAATGCACGTAATTTCATACCATTTCCCCTCGTATGTTCCTCTTTAAAAGCGTAAAACTGTATGACGTATTAAATTCAGTAATTCGACGGTTTTAAAGGTTATATAGGAATATTGTTATTGAACTCAAAATGATATTCTCGAAGAACAAACGTAACTTAAAACAAAATTACACCTTCCGAATCTTTAAGGGAGTGGTCGCCTGAAGCGCTGCGAGCGAGCCTCTTAACTAGTAGCGCGCCCGCCTTCGCTTCAGGCTTCGCTCGTTACGCTTATAGTATAGAATTATCACAAAAGGTGTTATAAAATCGGAAAAATGAAATTACATTTTTAGATGAAAATATGTGTTTGCCATTGAACGGTTTTCTTTACAATGAATTTTTTACGTACCATAGGTACATACATATCTCTACCATACAACCGTTTTCTTTACAACTAGCAGTAGTTTGTAAAGAAAACCATTTTATAACTAAATTATCTCTGTAACCTATTAGTGAGCCACTGTAGGATCGGGTTTCACGATGAGAAGGATGGAGGCCACCACGCTGGCCTAGTGCGGGTTGGACTTCACAGGCCTTTGACAATTATGGCAAAGAAAACTTACGTGTTTTTCTAAAATGTTCTTAAAGGCAAGTTTAGTCTCCTAAACCGCTATTGGTCCTTGTGAAAAAGCCTATCCTTTTCTGGTTTATCGACGAATCTTCGCTTAGTCAACTATGGTTCTCACTAAACACTTATAGGTACTCGTACATTAGTGCTTTACTTAATATTGCATACAATATATTCTGTGTAGGCATATCCAAGAAGGTAGGTACATAAATAATGTACGTATCGTGTTACCCTAAGGCCCGGCGTGCGCTACCGAAATTGAAGTAATACGGGTTCTTACGGCGGGTTACGTGTAGGTACATGAGATTATTGACTTCAAAATTGACACGAGCGACTACATATAAGTACCAATACGAAATAATACGTACAATTCAAATGAACTGTCTTGATGTAATATCGAAATAACATATTTAAGTAATAATTAATTATCGTTAGGCTAAAACGCCTAAATACAGCAAAGTTGGGTGTTTTTTAACTGCTCACAGTCTCTAATAAGGTCCCAGTTGTTATCTAAGTATCGATAGGAGAGACTAAAAGCTTCACGCGCCCTCCGAAGCACAGGTTAACGTACATTTTTAAATAACCAAGCCCCCGCATATTGCTAAAACGATCTCGTCTGAAAACTACTAAATTTTTAACTCTCAACAATAGTTTTCCTACTTAGTGTTGTTTGTGTCCAGGTTCCAGCTCATTCGTAATTTTCGGGAGTTGTTACATTATTAAATTCAGAGAGTAAAAACGAAACTTTTAAAATATCTACAAATAACAACCACCACAACAATGGCTATAGCAAGTAAATAACTTCACAATAACGCTTCACATTCATAGCCGTACACGAGGATTCTCTGTGTGTGGGTGCCATGGACACACATAAGGCACCCTGACCAGAAACAGAAATTAAAACTCATCATTCAAATCTTTTTTCAAAATTCTCCGCTGGGAATAAAACCCAAGACCCTCCGTGTAACGCACCGGCGTCTTTAACCACTGCGCTACTCAGGTCGGCAAGTAAAGTTTGTTCCTTCCGACTTCCGAGGTGTTAACGTATACCGCCTGAAGGGTGTATACGCCTTGATCGGGCATTATAAGGGAGCTTCGCCGCCTACCCCTCTAGCTATGCTTCTTCGGAACGATTTCTATGGAAACTTATACTTAGTTTTTTGGGAATGGATACACCTTCTCATTATTTACTTTTTATGGTTTTAAGAACTTTGGCTGTGACTGTGCATGTTGTGTTTAATTTCCGGAGAACAATGTTTTCTTAATTGTTAATATTCCCTACTTTCTAGGTGTTCTAAAATAATTATATATCCCTATATCTTCTGTACCCGGGACCTGCAGGCGGTTTGAGATATCAATACCCTGGGATAGTAGGAAAGCAGCTTGGAAGACTGTGGAGGTAGCCGGCTGAGTCATCAAAAAAAAGGTTTCAACTGAAAATCAGCGCCGAGGTCTTTTCTAACAAAATCATAATATAATATGTCAGTCTTTTTTGCAGTATGCATTGCCGGACAGTGAGTTTCGTGATTGCATAACAAATCAGAACATACGTATAACATCACAGTAAAAGACGAACAGAAAGACATTTGTGAAAGGCTATAAGTATCCTTTAATTTACTTTTAAAGGCACCCTGACCAAGCCGTGTGACAGCAAATACTTGAAGCCAGCAGCCTAGGATTAAAAATAACGTTTCCCCGTTGTACAGACCATACGAAACAGTCGTACTTTATTCTGTCTGTTTTAGTAGGGTTTTTATCGCCACTTTGGCAGCCTACTCCGTCATGTCTGCCAAAAACTCTGCTTTACTGGAAAGTCGCAATTCGTATTACGTATCTACATGGAAAAATCAGCTATTCTTTAGCTAATTACTTCGAATAGAAAAATTACACGAAGGAAGGTCCACAGTGACAACATGGTGATAAGATCTGGGTAAAAAGAGCATAGTTCATAGGTTTTTTTAAAGGATATGATAGTATTTTTGTTTTATCAACAACTTGCTAGCTGAAAGTAAGTATACATTTACAATGCCTATAAGCACGACGCTCATAAGTGGATGATAACTTTCCGAGCTAACTGCAATGATTCTGATACACCAAGCTTAATTAAAACGCCCTTAAAATATTCGTAAGCTATCCTGCGAAAGACTTCTAACATCATCCTCGCGTCATCCGAATTTTCATAAAAAGTGAAACACGCAATAACCACACCATGTCCTGAAGGCAAAACCGTATCATTTACATATCTTGTTTACGGGATGTCGGTCCGTATATGTTAATGACATTCGAACAAATATATTCGCCGTGGTGGACGCCTCACTACGTTCCTCAGTATTGTTTTGCAGACTCGACCAGAGCGAAATGAGCAGTGTCATCTGTTTACACACATGGGTTCAAGGGTCTTGTTACGTTGGGTGCACTTTTGGTTCTTTTATAATATAAATCCCGGTTGGGTTGAGTTTTTATTTTGTTATAATTTCGCGAAGACGCCGCGGGCGAAGCGGCAATATGAATATTAAGAAATTTTTTGCGTTATGCAAAATTTATGTTGGTTTCCACAGTATTTTCGGATATTACGCTGTTTATAAAGTTTTAATTCGTTAAGACGTTTTTGTATTTATTCAATTGAAATAAACTTTTAAATTAATCAATTATTTAAATTTACAATTTCAGCTGATAAAGGAGAACCTTGTAATCTCGATATGACAGATTAGTACTATCCATCGAATATTCCGTAAAGCAAAGTAGGATGCTTTATAGGGAACGTATACTACTTACTAACGTGCCCCTCAAAGTTATCGATCGTCAGAAAATGTCGAGACTTCGGGCTTTCTATTTTCTTTTGAAAAGAAATTTTTTATGTAAAAAGTCAAAAGTCAAAAGCTTTTATACATTATCATGTACAATTATGCACACTAAATGATCATCTTGAATGTCTTGTTATGTAGGATTTTTAACTGCTATGACCCCTTCCGGTATGATTTTAGCAGCTATACGGAGCCTCTGGGATCTCCAAGAATTCGCGGCTAGGTTAAGAAAAAGAATGAAACGTCTTGTCGTGTCGTCCATCTATTGGCAATGGAAACACGTAATAACGGTCTTCGGTCTCATTTGACTGACGGGTGACTGAAATTTATAACATTCAGCGGACGAATAATAGTGGCTTCCTAATGGTAATACGGAGTAATAGGACTAACCCGCTAGTCTACGGGTTCTCTATGGTCTATAGCCCAAGAGCTGACAGACATTTGTCGGCATCTCTTTGTGTTTGAGGCATCATAAAAGCATGTTGAGGAGGTTAATTGAAATATCCGAACACAAAAAATGGCCCGGCGGTAAGTGGGATTTAGCCAAGCTCTAAATGATGAAAAAACGATTTTTTTGCAAAAAAAATGTTAAGCATTCAATTTAGTACTTCAAGAAATAAAAAATGATGAAACCAGAACACCGAGTCGGGTTTGTAACCTCGCCAGGCATTTTCAATATTATTTAAAAAATAAATTGAAAAATAGGATTTTAAACAAAAATTTCAAAATGCCTTAAACAGTTATTGAAGAGTTGAGCAATTTTTAGCCAGAGTTCCGTTTTTGTATTCGGCAATTACAAAAACTCTATTCAATATAATTCAAAATAATCTATGTCTCAAACACTTCTCGAAAAATGTCTGCCGACTCCTCAGCTATTACGGGCCTTGAGAATAATTTTCAAATATATTTCACGCTAATCCTGGGCAATGGTCCATGTTTACTTCACTTGGTATACCGATTTATGGGGTAACTAGAGTAGAATAAGAAAAGTAAAATGCTATTCTATTCTAGTAAAGTGTTAATTGTGAATTGTGATAAAGCTCTAGCTTTATCTTAATTAATAATAACGTCTAAAAGCATCTCGTTCGATGGGTCTGGGTTTGAATTTCAGTGACCAATAAATTTCTTAAAAATGTTACGTGCGCTTTATAAACCAAAAAATACCTGCAGTGTAGAAAAAGGGAGAAAACCTGCATGCCTGAGAGTTCTAAGTAATGTCCTCTGAAATACAAGTTCACCAACCCGCACTAGACTAGTAACAGACATAGCTATAGGTACTTGTACTACTATATATAATATATATTATATATTATACTACTATTACATACAATGTATTCTGTGCTATACATTAATAAATACGGAAGGTTTTCTGTTGTTTTTTCAGTTAAACTATTGCTACTTCAGCAAAAGACCGTATTGACCGTATTACATTGTAGGTAGATACTTTACTAGTCTCGATTTTAGTACCCTTATGACTAGCAGTTTTAATTCCTGAAATTTATGTATCTCCTAAAAACCCATTCCCAATTTGATTGTACGAGTATTTTAAATTTAAACCAATAATTATTTATTTTATCGAGTATTTCTGCTGAAGAACAATAAAAATGAAATTATAAGTATCTTAGGATTTATTCTTGAATCAGCATCTTTTTGCGGACGGTGAGACCACGCCCACGGTCTCTGAGAATTTGCATTCTTAATCTGTCACTGTCTGGGATAAAATAATATGAGGGATATTAAAAATTCAAAGGTGCAAGACAATGAAATGAAATATTTTTAGGTACTTAGTTCAGCCATTGGAGGTAGCGGTGGTACCTACCGCCACTAACAAAACCCGCCGTGAAGTAGCGTGTTCTTAACGTCTTGTGTTTTAGTTGGGTGTGATGATGACAGAGAAACGTCGAAAATATTCCGACGAACAGGCGAATATTAATTTACTTTCTATTCATCTATTTCTATTCATCTGAACCAAAATACAAATATCGGTACATAGGTGGACTTAATGTAAAGAGCATTCTCTACCAGGGTTCGACCTTTGAGAGTCGGTGAGGAAAAAAGTGTCCTTGTGAGTGTCCAACGCATACGTCCTCAGATATTATGATTTATAATCTATTTGAGGTTAGAAGTGGGTGCCCTTGGCAGGGCTTTCTTAAGCTTTATTTGTTCCAAAATCTAAACCAAACCACATTCTCACAGAGCTAGCCGATTTTACGCAACGTAATCATCCCGACACAAACAAAACGAGAACCGGTGGCCGGCAACTCATTAAAGTTTTTCCATAGAAATATATTAATCACATCGCGCCACGCCCTCTGGCGGCTAAACACCAAATAATTCTGCTATAACATTCTCGAAGGGCACATAAAAAACAATAATTAATTTTACTCTGTGGCATTTTTGGAGGCGGACGTTTTTTAAACTTTTTCAACTTTTTTCGAACAGGTGAAGCTAGGTGTAGGGCGTAAAATATTGCGAACATTATTAATGTTTGATTTTATAATGTTTTAGTCCCTCTTAATTGTTATGTTTTTTATTGGTAAGACTACGAAATAATTATAGGCTTCATGTGAAACGCTGTTTTGATTTTTTAACTATTTCGAGGGCGCGCTACTGCAACTACCGTAAAATTATATTATTATCGTCTGTTTAATGTTGTAGGAATAAAATTTACTTTTACGAGATTTTGGGAAATCGTTGAACTCAATTAAACTCCATGTATTTGTGTGACAGGGTGTATAGGAAAAGTTGCACGTTTTATAGGTACAGCCATAGTAGCTCGCCCTAGTCCCTACTACAATGGGTTAGTGCCTTGTGGCAGATTAGCACCCAACTCTACAAATAAATTTGGTAGAGTTAAAAAATATAACACTCTTTACAAATAAATTTGTAGAAACATTTGTAGGTTGCTCTATACAAAGGTATGGTTTTATCCTATTGGTTCAATGCGGTAAATTTTTCAAAAGTTTATATATTTAATAAACATAATTATTTGGTTTTAAATGCCTGCGTTTTCAACTGAGCAATGCGATAATGAACCCATTAGAAGAGCTTATGCAGGACCTTGTTAATTAAATTAACTCTTAACCTTTACTAACTAAAATATATACCTGCGTAATCTTTATTTATTATAATGATATTTTGTTAAAGTACCATAAGCTCGAGTTGATAGTACTTAAAAGTTAGAAGTTAATTGACGTTTATAGTTTTTCTTTGAATACATCGGCATTGACGTTAATGCTAAACCAAAAACAATAAACATTGTTTTGTTCTCGTGTTTTTTAATTAAGTAGATAACGAGCAAGTAGGCTTACTTATTTTAGGTTGTCACTGCAACCCATCGACATCTACATAGGTACCTACTGGGTTAGCTGCTTCTCTTGAGGTCTAAGATATGTAGTTGCCTTAAATGGAGTTCTTCCAGCAACTAGTCTACAAATTAGTAGATGTGGTTGCCGGAACACAAACCAAGAACATGATGTTTCACTGAAGCCACTCGCTCCAGTTTTACCCAAAAAAATGTAAGTTGTAAATTTTAGTTGATAGGTAGGTATATCCACAAAATGTAAGTATGTGACGATTTTTTTTCTGGTGATAGCCAATATGGAAGCTAATTATCGCGTGCATTATAATAAGACATTACTAAAGAACCTCCAGAAGGAGTCTTGTCAATTGTCAATAACTCATTAATAACCCACTACAGAGTCGGGTCTCCTCTCACAATGAGAGGGATGTAAGCCGCCGTCCCCCACGCTGGCCTACTGCGGGTTGTAGGACTTCACATACCTTTGAGAACATTTTTTGTGAACTCTCAAGCATGCAGGTTTCCTCACGATGTTTTCCTTCACAGTAACAGCAGGTGATATTTAATTTCATAAAGCGCACATAATTTTTTTACAAAGTCTTTGGTGCCACTGGGATACGAAACTCGAAATTCGAACTCGGACCCCTCGATTCGAGGTCGAATTCTAAGCCACTGTGCTATCACCGCTCTTAGCTCTCAGATAGAGCCTACTTCATCTGATTTTAAGAACACGCGAGAACACTGCGTGCGCCACCTCGAATGACGAATCAATGACGATACCCTAACCTTTCCAAACACGATAAATAATGCAGCAACATTAGGTTCAGTTCCAAAGCAAAGATCACGGGTCTGACCAATGAGGTGCATGCACGCAAATGTCAAACTCTACACGTGTATGCGGCCCTTCTGATGTTCAAGGAGCTGATAATACCACTCATTCGTTTGATTTGATGGATTGTGAAACGTTTTATATGGAAGATATAGGACTGGCAATGGATTTAAAAAAAAACAAAATAGTTTTGTTATTATTACTTTATGTGAGAATTGTTTTTAAAATTAAAAAAACAGGGAATTAAAAACAAATAATACCTATTTTAAACTTCTTGAACCAAGAAAGTAATAATAATTACAACGAATTTGTGTGTAAATATTTGTTCAGGATTTACTTAAATACTATACTGCCTAAAATATTAAGCTGTTCAAATGAATGATTAAAGGTCAATTTTTTAAAAAACACGAGTAGGTCTTCACCTTACTTGTACTATAAACCCACATCTCTATTGTTTTTAATGATAAATAGGGTGGTAATAACCGCTCTACTTCTGTCTCCACAACCCCAAAACACAACAATTGCACTAATTAATGGGTGATTTCGAGTGTATTTCGTATTTATTTGTCATTGCCCGGGGACGTTTCGCTGTGTTGAATAATTTTTGTTCTCATTACTGCTGTAATTACGAAATGAAACACGATAAACGAATTTTAAAGTGTTGATAGTTTTGGTTAATAACAGTGTTTTTGGGATATGTTTGTGTCTCTTTAATGATGGAAGTAATTTGTCAGCTTCATTGTTTTAACGAAATTATAGGTAATTAAAATTTGTGATTGAATTTGTGGCGACTATAAGTCTAGGTTTATCTCAATGATTCTTTTACCATTAGCTCTATGTAATGCTATTACTAACTTCAGAATAATGTAAATTTTCATATTAAATTAAATTTAGGCATATTACGTTTAGCCTGTAAAAGTGTATTTTACAAAATAACAATTACAATATCATGTCAAAAGTTAAAACGCGAACCTCAATTCAGCTATTCAGCACGGCATTCCATTTCATTGTACAAAAAATTCAAACTGACAGCCAAAGTCGATCTTAGTCTATTATTCTTTATTATCCGTGAACGTTATTTTTCCTTCGTAAACTGTGTAACCGCAAGTGGTGGCAGTAAAACCACCCTATCGGGCGTAGGGAACCGTCGTAAAGGAAAATTGGAATTTGAAGCGAAGTGTTGCCAGATGATAGTCAAGTGATCTCCCTATTTTTTTTGTAAAATCCCCTCAAAATCATGTTTATTTATTTATTAGTAAGTTATGATAAATTAAGTAAAATGTTAATAGTATTATTGATACATTCTATTACTATTAGAAATGTAAAATTCTGTGAGAATGGGTGAATGGATGTTTGTTGCTCTTTCACGAAAATATCTACGGCTGAACAGATTGGGATGAAATTTCGTATGCACGTAGTTTACGACATGGATTATTATATAGCATACTTTTTATTTCTCACTTGACCAAGTTCTAAAGTCCACGTGAAGCTGCGCACATAGTCTAGCTATTTATAAATTCCACAAATATTGTTCACCAATTCCCCATGACTTAAATACTCCCCAATTTGGGAGAACTTCCCCCCACCTGGCATCAGTGTTGAAGGGTACAACACGTGGCTGTTCCCACGGTTGAATTACCAGGGCGGTGTTGCCTGGCTTATAATTGGAATTTTGTTTGCTAGCCAAACGAGTAGGTATAGAAATGGAATTGCTATCCTGTGTTGGTAATTGGAAATTTTCATGTATGTATGCTAGAGGACATTTTCGAATAGTCCTTTGGCGCGAATTAATAGGATTGCGTCCTAAAATTATTTTCGGTGTAATTGGAATTGGTAATTGGTTTTTTATGGAGTTTAGGATGTTACGTAGATTTCATGATGATAACGCGTGTTCGCCTGATGGAGGTAGGTAACGTTAATATTTTAGATGTTCAATATCTAATAATTATTAATATCAAACGACTCGTGTGCCGGGACGGCGTGACGCTTTGTCGTGATTACAGCACAGTACATACTCCCTTGTGTGTGAGCGCGTTTACCTATTAAGTTGTTGCCTAATTTTTAAATAAAGTTGCTATTTGCATACAACATTAGGTAATTCTCTGAGAAAAATATACCGTTTTAAACTTTCGCAGTTTTTCAGTCAATTTGGGAACATACCTATGGGATCCAACCGCGTCCGGCTAGTCTTCTAGAACATATTGCATGCAACTGCATTGAAATATCGGGACCTCGAATGCGAAATGCATCGCGGTAAATATCCCACAGGTATGGTTTTGAAAACAATTATAGCTCACCGAGAAAAGTTGAATTATTGTAACACCTATAAAAGACTTAGGTATGTTACAACAATGGTAGAGTACAAGGTACGAGTAATACCTACAGGTCTCACTGCCCCACTCAGAGACGTCATTTAAGGTAATGTTCATTAACAAACAAATTCAATCGTCCTTATTCGTATTGACATAAGTGTCATCTCTATTTAATTAATGAACCATTAACGTTAATGAATGTCTCTGAGTAGGTACGACAGTTAGTTGTATTTCACTCAATTTCGTATCAATCCGGTGATTGTCCTAGTGTTATTTATAATGCATCTGACTGTAACCTTTTTATAGCCCACTGTTGAGCACAGGTTCCCCACAACAGGGGAAGGCTTGAAGTATAATCCATCACGCTGCTCTAATGCGGATTGGTGGAGAAATGGTTATAATGCATTTTGTTAATGAGATATAAAGTCCTTGTGTTCCTTCAAAAACAAAGTCAAAGCCCTCTTTTACAAATGCCAACACTCCTTCTGCTTTAACTACCTAGATGGTTGTCTGGAAGACATCGCTTGTAGCGGTAAGACCGCCAAAGATACCTACTGCTTTATTACAAAAAATCTAAAACTCCGCATCTCTACTAATCGATGCTGAAGCTTCGCAGAACACCGTTCTATGTCGAGAATTCAAATTAACTATGAGTAAACTACAATCATCTGATCGGTGTACCTACTCGATAAAATTTGCTACGTCACATCACAAACCCATTTATTGACGTCATTTACCAATTGTGGAAGTGTGGACCACGATGACCGTGTCAAATCCTGATTGATTGGATCTCTTAACTGCATGGTTCGATCGTGCGACGTAAATTTCTAGTTTTACACATACATACGATACACATACACACGGCACGCGCCTACGCATGTCTAAAGAAATTACGTTCACGGTCCGATTTTGAAGGTAAACGAGATCTCTGTCTCGATCATGAACATACACAGTTTCGTATAGTATTCGTATCGAGCTGCCATTAGTATCGGAAGATGTCAAGACAAAACGTTTGTTTGCAGAAATATAGGTATAGAGTTGTTACAAACTATTTAGATCTATCTATATTTATGAGAAGGATGTAGACCTTAGTCCTCGACCCTGGCCTAATGCGCTAGATGGACTTCTCATGAACTGGCAGGCGTCAGTCCAAATGACGGAGTTTCATAAAACTAATTATCTAATTACATCCACGTTCGTATGACGTTTGGTTTACGTGGACAGTAGGTGTTACATTAAAGTGTTAGCCAGTTAGCAGGCTGTAAGACAATGTACCCTATTCCTTACTGCTCTAAACATTTAGATTAATGTACACGATTTGTGCGTGTGTGCATGTTGCAGTAGATATCTGGATAATTTAGATTGTCTTACGAGCAGGCAGGTGGCGTTGCTGGTTAGGTACAGTTGAAAACGTCATCTAAATTCAATGCCACGATGTATGTAAATATATTAGTAATGAATTCTTTCTTGAACACAGCAAGGAATAACACTCTATTTAATTAAACCCTGCTTCATTTTACTCTTGCAGATATTGTAGGAAAATTATGTCGGTTATTGAAAATTGAAAATAAAAATTCATAAATATATTTATCGAATAGATTTATTCTTACAGACAATTCCATTATATTTTTATCTATTTACTAAATACAGATAGACAACAGTAGGTATGTATGGAATATTAACACTTAACACATACATACTTACATACTAAAGATCCTGTTTTTAACACGGATTTTACATTATATTCTCATTCATAGTAAAAATATCCATTCACAGAAAATAAAAGACACAGAAATTAATTGTTATTTTACAGAACTTCATATTTGCGTTGAAATATCAAGTTTATTTTGCTATTTGGTTTATAACTATCTGCAAAATTCTATACAATCGGTCTATTACAATAATTGAGATAGCATTTAAATCATCTTAAGACATATTTCTTTTAAATTAATAATATATCAATACTAAAAGTACCATTATACCAAGTACCAGTACCAAATAAAAGCATGTCAAAAGCAAGTCATGATGAATTGTGGAACAAAAAGTTAGTGTATCAAAGTTAATTTTGGCTACATTATAGAGCCTATGGCGAAGAGAATTGTGTAGATACTAACAATAAAGACTCCGTGCATATAGAAGTTGCAACAAAATTATTATGTACACGACTTTTACACAAAACGTTAATGAGAATAACACCTCAAGTCATAAAAGATTGTTTATTGCTATTTACCCCCATAGTACACACTTTTCCATTACCGATAGGAAATGCATTTCGTGACAAGAACATAATGTAAAACCGTTACAATATATTAGACCATGTTCCCTTACTCATTGAAAGGTGTTCGAAAAATATTTCACGACTACACGTAGGTATAATTAGTTTTTACACTTTTTACAAATTATTAACTTCATTACAACAATGTAAAAATTCCTACATTATAAAAAATGAAACGTTTATTTATTGAAAAGTCATTTTCACTGGGTTTTCGGCCGCCTAATTCTATTCGCTGTCCTAATTTGATTGGTCGGTCGGTTGTGTCGCATTGTCACAGCCAATCAGGACAAGGCCTTAAATGTAATGAGATTGCCGTTAATCGAGATCGACTAGTCTTTTAAACATCCACATCGATCAACGAATGATCGACTATGGATTGTAGTTTATCAACGTCGATTAAAAACTGAATATTCGATGACATCGATTTAACGGTAATTTTCTTCACACATTCTTGAATGGCTGCATTATTAGTAAAATATTGCAACAACTAAATGTAGAGTTACCTAATTTATTATATTCCATTTTTTTTGTAAAAAAACAAGTAGACAGGCAAACGGGCCACTGGATATTAGTTATATCAACCGTCGCCTATTAACACGGGCAACACCAGAGGAGTCGCCAGTGCGTTGCTGTTTTGAAAGAAAGCTCTTTTTAATCCATTTTCAGAAGATTATAATTATCCAATCAATCTCCATTAGATGTTTCATATAATCAAAAAGAAACTAAATGTTTGCCATTACATCAATCTGAAAAGAAGTATATAATGTACCTGTTCACTTGGCCAACAAAATTTAAGTGTACAATTATACATTAGGTACTTTGAATAAAGATATGTAATACGAGTAGGCATATATATTTAAAGTCGTCTAGGAATGTCAAACAAATCTGTATCTGAAACAACAGCAACTTTTAAAGAAGATATTATTTTAAGATACTCAAACAATTACATACACATTAACTAATTAGTAGTTATTTTATACAATCGCGATATATTTATGTATGTACAAATAACATTTATATTTACAATAATGATAATATTTTAAAAACATCTATTCGACGTCACTTACCTACCTAACAACAGAGAATACTAATTAAATATTAATATAATAATAAATACACGAAACTAAACTGTTATCTTAAAATAGGAACCAAAATGATATTAAGCATATTAAGTACATCCATATCTACTATTCCGCGGTAAATAAATTATCTTTATTGTAACTTAATAACTTTAATTGCTATAAAATTTCAATTTCTGTACACTATTCACAAGTTAATCACAAAACGTTTTTATACAAAATTTCATGTTCGAGCGATATTTACGGAGGGTTTCAATAACCGATCTTCGGATATCGATAGTGACATCTATAGCTGACAAACAGTTGTCAAGATTTAATTTCTTTGTAATACCAGATGTTGCATAGCAACGAAACATCATTGATGACTATCCTAATCCGACGATTCATTATTGAAACAGGCCACTAATCGATATCTGACAACAATGAAAACCTCAGAACTGAATGCTGTTTCTGGTGTGTTTTGTATTGTAGGCCGAGAGCTCATTGCGACTTTTCGTCGATGTGACTTTTTGTTACTAAGTCAAGTGTTAAACGACAAATAGTCAGCCCGGCTACAATAGGAGACTGTGCCCCGGGCATGAACACTATCGTCAAGTTATCGTATCTATACTTAGTTAACGTATGCCATTAGTATAGAAAGATGTACGACAGACTGACATTTCTAGAACTAGCGCAATTTTTGGAATTAACCGAGAAAAAGGGCGCCTCGAGTTTGACAGTTGTATCACCTAAAGTGAAAAAGTCACCGCGATAAAAAGTCACAATAAGTTTAGCCTTAGGCCGCGTTCAGTTTGGACGCTCTAAGTCGACGAACGACTAACTCGTGTGCAATGTGAGTGCTTCCATACTACTTCCAAGGTCGGAATTGTTTTTCGTGCGTGTAACGTACGTTGTTAAATTCGTACAAATATGCGTCCAAACTGAGCGCGGCCTTATTTTTAAATACATACTTACTACGAAGCAATATATGTACGAACAACATAACTATCAGACTTAGTATCAAAAACCGTCCTTGCACCTTACCACCTATACACCTATCATAACACTTCACATTCACTGCGTCAGTACATAACACTTAGGTCACTCAAGTCCACTGGGTAGCCGATCGAGCCGCATCAGTCGTGGAAGTCGCGCGGCTCTGGCTTCAGCTACCAGACCAGGCCCTCAGGATGTAGAGGGGGTGGGGCGTCGCCGAAGGTGAACTCGGGAGAGGACGGCCGGGGCAGCACCAGGTGGTCGGGCGGCGGGAACTGCTCGGGAAACTCGCCGCCGGGCAGCGACTCCATTCCGCCTGCGAAACGACCTGCTCACGTTACTAAGCGCCTCGTACATTATGACTCGGATTGCTTGTCACTTATAGTGATATAATAGATAGATAGTGTTTTGTTACATCACAGTTAAGAACAGTTAACGAAATCAAATATTCTCAAGCGTCAGTCGCATTTTCTTCCTTCTTTTTTTGCATCCTTTGTGGTTCTCTACTGAATATGAGATTCCCCTAATCCATGCTACTCCGCCCGCTGCGGTTCTAGATTCTCTGGATCCAACGGTTTCCCTACGTCTAATTTTTGTCTAATTTTTTACATGTAAAACGTAATTCACATTTTAACAGCGACCACTGCGACCAAGTCTATAGTCATCAACCTTTTGCCGCCTCTCTACCGAGAGTGTTCTGAATCCAACGGTTTCCCGCTACCTTTCTCAGTTTATTAGCCTACTGTTAGGAGGGAGCAAAAGCAGTTGTTATTTACTATAAGGCGTGGTTATCATTCGAGGGCCTTTTAAGGATGATTATATTTATCTACTCAATTTCCTTTGTTTAACTATTGTTTCTACTTATTGGATTGGATAACACTACCTGTGTTATAGAAAATTCTAAACGAAAGTAAACTTCACCAACCTGGCTGGTTGAAAGGCATCGTAGGGGGAGGATGGTAGAAGGGTGCATCATGGTGGAACGGCGGGCCATATCCAAACTCGAACTTGCCATCCGCCGTCGCAAAGTAGGGGAACCCCGGCGGCCCGTCCTCCAGGCCTCCCGGGGAGAGGTTCATGGGAAAACCCCGCATCTTGCGAGATGAGCCGAAGAAAGGACCCCTCCCCATTGAGGTCAGCTGCTTTAGACGACGCTCTTTTGATCGTTTGTTCTGGAACCAGACCTGAAGACAAAATTGGTAAAGTTAATAGTATATCAATACTCTTTGTAAAATGTTTTTCGTATGTTTTATGAACCTATGAATACTCTTTAGGTAGATACCCTGGTGCCTAAGGCCATGTACCTATGGACTAAGGTCCTTATTTATTTATTAAAACTCTATTGTACACATACATAGTAACCAATAATATCAATAATAGTAAGTAACAGCACAATGCACAAATGGCGGTCTTATCGCTAAAAGCGATCTCTTTCAGACAACCAAGTGGTTTGGAGTTGAAGAGAAGAGGGAAGTGAGAAAAAAGGTAGGGTGTGCAGAATACAATATAGAACATAACAAACCAATAATACAAAAATCATTAAATACATACATACATACATGAATGCATACATATACTGGTCCTTACTGGTAGTTCAGATAGGTCTACCTTTCCTATTTAAGGTTGGTAGTAAGTGTCCATAAGATGCAGCGATCACTTTATATGAAGCGGCGACTATTCTCATTTGCTACCCTTTACTCCTTTACTTACTACCTACTTAGCTACAAAAATATTAATTTAAGCAACAATAGTATTGCGAAGGCTCAATTCCTCATTAAGTATTTATTTTTAAAATCGCAAATCAATTGTAAAACAAGGAAATTGTTTCGCAGAAAAAGCAGTTCGAATCGATTACCGAGATTATAATGTTCAACTATTCCTTGAGAAAATCTTTTGTATTGCGCCGCAAAAATATCGTTAAAGAGCCTCAAAAGAACAGGAAAAAACACCACTTTGTCGGACGCTCGCGATACGCGAAATATTTTTTTATTGTTTTAGTTAAGGTTCTGCGGTCGGACAAGTATAGTATATAGTCGGTCTTGTGAATGGCGTCCCACGACCGACGGTTTGTTTTTACATTAACCAACACTGCATAATTGCTCGCGAACCACATTTCTGCGGTGCGAAGAAAAAGGGCGTTACTTGTGTTACTTTTTTCACACGACATTTTTCCTTATTAAGAAAGATATTTAAAATCGGTCGGTCCTTTCCCAATGAGAAGAATGTAGGCTTTAGACCACCACGCTGAGCTACAAATTTATGAACCGCGTAAAATAGAACATATTACCTATTTCATTATTAATGTGCAATCAAGACAGCCGTTAGTTACTAGCAAACCTTCTAAGCATCTGAAAAATAATTAACTTAGCTTTAAAGACACCATTTTTACAGAAACTTGGGGACGAATCTTTTTGTTCAGTGCTCGAAGAATTCCAAAAAACATTATAATTAAGATCCCACTGTATCGCCACAGGTCTTATCTTTCGAACAATTACAAAGGCTCTTGGTCTAGTTACATTTCCTCTTTTTAAATGACGACAGTTAAGTTATCCAAAAGCACTGTAATATCGATGAAGGCAATGCGATAACTGGAATGGATCCCGATACTGCACTAAAACACGATCCAATTTAAACGCAGCGTGCTAATCCTATCCAGGCGCAGATTAAGTGTCGAACTAATACCCAGTACACATGCGAAACTGCCTTTAAAACTAAAACTTAATTTTATTGTTCTAGATCGATGATACCCAAACTTGCCGACATCAACCTCTGGATTCGAATTCAATCGATCAAAAAGGGTTTAGTTCTAATTAAGATGGTAGATAACCATTAGAGCTCATTCGGGAATATGTCTTGCTATGGTGCACAAATAATTTTAAGTGTCTCTGTGTGATTAGAGGCAGCCATTTAAGACTTCAAAAGAGCAACACAAGCACTAAACACCAAGGAACGCTATGATGTAACAATTTTTTTCAATACCTGTCACTACTACTACTACTACTAAGTAGCTCTTTGCTAGCTTTCAAAAATATAATTGTGTTTTTGATTACTTCTAAATTCTATCAAGTAAGAGATCTATTCTAAACAAAAAAAACACTTCAATTGGTGAACAAAATCAATAGATTGAGGCCCTTCTAGATGGTCCTAATCACGCCTATCACGACCTAGCCAATCCTAGTTTAATAGCGCGTTAAAAGCTTTTAACTTAAACTAGTCACAGATCGTTTTTTCGTTTTCTTGAACAAATCAGTCATAATACAATTATAAAATCATTGGTGTACGGTCGTTCAATTCACGCCGAGTTACAAGTCGCGTGCCAACCGCGCGACTAATTCGTAACCTGCGTTTCGAAACGGCTACGCGCTTCTCGTGTGTAGACGCCATTACATTAGCCTCGGGTGTGATTGAGTTGACGTGTGCTGCGTTTGGTCTTGACAATGACATGTATGGTTTCAGGTTTTGGGTTTAGGTCAGGTTCAGTAGGTACCTATCTAGTAATGACCAAAAAATATTTTAGAGAAGTTTTTTCAATAAGTATATAATAAGGTATGTTTTTTTAAATTTTAATGCCATTTGAGAACAATGCCGTTCTCAATGGAATCTTGTAATCAAATTTTATAAATAATAATTTAAAATAAAACAAAAATATTTTGCAGAAAAGTTTTTTATTTCTTTTTCACATTTTAATGCGTTTTAGAACGGTAATAATAAGTTATAGTACTTAGTTATTTATGATTGAGAGGAATTATGGGCTTTAAAACTTTACCTATCTTACAACACTTTTTTTAATAAGTAGGCACGAAATAGTAGTCACTGGAATTCGAAGCCGAATCTCGATTTTTAGTCACTGGGCTTTCTCTGCTTACTTTTTTATTACAGGTTTTTGTAGAAACATTAACATTTTACATGCAGTACTTAAGGTCAAGTAGTATACACACGAAACATCCTCCTTTCATTTCAATTAACGTTTACGACGAATCATCCAGTAATTAAATAGTTTATTTGTGATTCTCACAAAAAGCCTAAATACTCATTTTATGCCATTTACACAAGGTACCTACTTAAATTTTGCAAAACCATAAGATTAATTACTTTGACATGCACACATAGGCAAACGTAACGTACGTAGGTACGTTACGTTACGTGTCAAATTAAAATTTTAACAAATAATTAATTATTACAGTCGAGTTTCAACTACTTCTAGTAGTCTTGTATATACATACCGGATCAAGATACTAAAATTTGTATGTATGTAAAATAAGTGTATCAAGGCGTCCTCCCTCTCATTGTGAGAGGAGACACGACCCTGTAGTGGGTCATTAATGAGTTACTGACAAACAGTATATAAAAAAATAAAATCGGAGACAAAGCAACCACAACTAGATCGAGCGGCGCGGCGCGTTTGATTCTGCCGCCCACGCCTACATTTGCACAGAAATCACATTCACGACCCGTTGGAAGCCTATAAGATTTCTTGACACGGTAGAATGTTGTAGATTCCGATGATAACAAATCGATAGGTGTAGGAGTTTACATGTTAATCAAACCGTCCGAATCTATTAAGTCATTGCGGACCTATTTTACGAGTAGTTGTATCGAGTATGATTTTAAATTTTAGTTGTATCACATTATATAACGCGAATACGTAAGAATTTCTTTAAACTTTTGCCCGAACGCGGATTTTATGCTATTAAATCCGTGGGACTTTGTTTCCTATCGGTTATCGGTCTTTCGAATGCCTTTGGAATCTATATCAGATGTAAGCCATTGGCCATAATTACCTAAGCTACTCATGAGGATTAACCACTTCGCTGTCCCGTGTGTCACATGTGATACATATGTCAGTAACCCATTAATGACCCACTACAGGGTCGGGTCTCCTCCCACAATGAGAAGGATGTAGGCCTTAGTCCACCACGCTGGCCTAGTGCGGGTTGGTGGATTTCACATGCCCTTTGGGAACTTTTTTTTTTTTCTGAACTCTCAGGCATGCAGGTTTCCTCACGATGTTTTCCTTCACCGTAACAGCAGGTGATATTTAATTTTATAAAGCGCACATAACTTTTTTACAGTCATTGGTGCGTGCCACTGGGATTCGAACCCGGACCCCTCGATTCGAGGTCGAATTCTAAGCCACTGGGCTATCACCGCACTTATGTGATACATACCCATTGTTTATCTATTGTGTCTATTTATTGGACAGCTAAAGTGTTAAGATGAAGATATGAAAATATGAAGATAATGCTTCTTTACGAGTAAAAGGGCAATAATAGGTCTATCTATCTCTAAGCAACAATGTTTCTACAACCTGCAATTAGTTTGTTAGACTTGTACCTAAGTTCAAACTGAGGGCCTTAAAAACGACGCTAGTCTAGAAAGCGCCGATGATTTAAAGCTTATTGCGCCCGTAGATTGAATATTGGCCTCCTTCACAACAATGTTTGTGCTTTACTGCTACATAATGTTTACTGAACCACTGCTATTAAACTTGCAGTGAATTAAAGTTTACTACTAATTTATGGACGTTATCGTATTACCTATATGATAACTATGGATTTATAATGGAATTCAAAATAATGTCGATTTGGAGATGTTCGTTTTATTACCATTTTTGTTTAGCGCTCTAATGGGAAATAAACGTTTTTATTGTTGATTTGCCTTAAGCTTACAGTGAACTATAGATATACAGGGTGCATAAGAAAACAGAAGAACTACGAGTACGTAATACTAGCAGTTATCGTACGCAAGCAGATAACTTAAACAAGAGAAGATATAATTAAAATATGTTGATAGGGTAGTAGTACCTAGAGGAACGGCTTGTATTATATTTCAGTTAACCGTGTTAATTGACATATCATAGGTACGATAGAACAACTCTAATGTAGTAAACCTCAGAAACAGGTTCAAACAAATTATAAAACTACAATAGTTTGGTAGGTGTTCAATAATAGCCGATAGCATGATTTCTGCGCATAAATTTGCATGACATTCAAAACCATAAAATTCAACTCGGTATTACGAAACCCTCCGCCTAGACCAGGGGCAACCTTGAGACATAACAATTTTTCTATATTGAGGCCTTTCGACGTCGTTAAACGCTCAAAATTGACCTGTTCCGTTATTTAATGTCCAAACTTATTACATTTATTACTTAATCGCGGCTCTCAGACTAAATCGACGGAATAATTGTAGAAAAAAATCTGTAAACATAATACAGCGGGGCTATTAAAATATTAATGTTGTACGTTGTCCAGTCTTGGAAATAATCCAGTTATGTTTAATAACTTTAATATGACACAAAACGCTGGCTTTTATGTTCCTTAATGCCACGAATAGTTGAAGAACTCATGGCTATTGATTCACAAATCGAGTTTTAGTTTTATTATAGTTTTTTTTCGCTTAGTTTTTGAGATAGGTTGGGTAGAGAAAAATGTAAAGAGTTCATTACTCTTAAAATGCTCATTTTCTTAACTTAATCTATATCACAAAAGTTTGTAAGATAAATATACATAATTACTTATACCGTATTACGATAATACATCTTCCTGTTAACTAGGTAACGTTTGCTTTGAGAGTTTGCTACTTAATACAAAAACAATGAAAATGAACAACATTTATTTGCAAGAATGTGGGTTAGTTTTAGGTTTCACAGGCCATTTTGATCAATCCATATTCAGCACTCCAGGTACCTATGCAGATTAAAAATTACAATAGAAAATAAATTAAAATAAACCGAATGTTAGTTTCGATTAGAAATACCTACTACTCGTAATTAGACAGTATCTACGTGTAACACAAGCAGCTAGTCAAATTTTTAATTTTTATTTCTACATAATACATTAACATAGATATTATTATAATGATGCTTAAGTTTTGGCCGGCTCGTTAGGGTGACGATGCCGCGAGCCGCGCGGGATAGTCTCTGCGGGACGCCGGGCGAACATGCCGCGTGGTGTTAAACACTATATTTCATGCGCACCGCTGCGCAGGTCCATTCCCTTACTAAAGCTGCGTATTCATCGAACTCGGGCGTGTAGGTATACCATATAGGCAGAGCCTGCTTTTATGTTAGCCTGCTAGCCTCGCTTTACGTAGCTATTATTTTATTATTATTATTTGAAACGATTTACTACATACCGTTATTTTAATTTAAAAAATATGATTATGATGTACACGTACTATGACTACAGTGCCCACCTCCAATGCACGTCAATGTCTGACCAAAAGACAAAAATGAGATAAATACTCTTTATGTTTATATTTCAATAAATAATAATTTTATGTTGTTATATTAAGTTCAGAAATATACTACTTATAAAGAATACCCGTGGAAAGGAAACAATTATATTGCAGCTAGAACTGTTTCGAAGAAAACCAGGTATTTTTTTAAACTTAAACAGCTAGTGAAGATGATTATTATTTATCATTGAATATCATTTCAATATTTCATTAATTTGAATTAAAGTCTAAAAATCGCTTACAGAACCAACTTTGCTTTCTTCGATATAACAATTTTTTTTTATTTATTTTTTTACATTTTTCGGACCGTAATACAGCCTCAGCGTCTTACAAGTACCTAAATACTTACTTTATATCTTAACATTAAACATCAACAACATATTTACTACGGTATATTCTTAATGCGGACGTTGCTTGAATTTCAACTCTTGACGTAAATTGCTGATAAAACTTTAAAGATTATTACCTCTATACAGCTACCGTAATATGTTACATTGTTTAAGTTTTTACCTCTTTTAAACATTATTAAGACCTAAAAATAACTTTATAGCTAATATATTATAGGTACATGCGTATTATCAGTGTTGGCGCTTTTTAACGTATAAAGACATGTTTTTTTTAATCAAATTCTAAATGAGTAAAAAAGTCATACTAGCTACGGAACTATATTCCATAGAGTGCATAAGCCCATGTTAAATCTTAAATAGTACAGAAATGCCATTACTGTTAATTAGCAACCGCACTATCCTAATTATTTCAGTGGCAAGTACGTCATTAACACAATGTTATATTACGCTGAGCTCAGAGAGTGGCGGTAAGCTCCTTAGGCCAGTTCCAATGGCTCTATCATCTAAAAATTGTTACAAAATTGAAAAATTATTCCGACCGAAGAATTAAAGAATCGCCCTGTCGGTTCGAAATAAAGAAATGATTAATATGAGATCGGCGTGGACATTGTTCTCTTCGCCTTCAATATAAATAACGCGCCTACCTGCGCACAGGCGCCCCCCAGCGCTAATGAGTCGACATTACCGTTCGAATAAACTACGACCGACACTATCTATAAATTGGACAATCGACATAATTCGCCGATTTTTATGCAGTTTTTATAACCGTAGCAATAACATTCGAATAACGATAACATGACGCAAGCGGTATTTAGGTCACTACGCATTTATTTTACCTGATTAAAAAATGTATAACTGATAGGTAAGTCGTAGGTTGTTGAACAGAAATAAATCATAATATATTCATCTAGACTTGATCATACGAAGTATGCGAATGTGTAATATGGGAACATAGGTGACGGCGTTGGACTAGCGATTTGGGCTGAGAGTCGAGCGCGGCGCAGCAGGCGGTCGGCTCCCTACAGGGAGCTACAACATACATAGCTAACCTAACTATAATACTTAACAGCGAACAGTTGTTCTGGCCGTATTTTTTTGTTTTCCTTTCGTTCCGCCATAACTTTATCGTGTCATGCGCCATATGGGAAAGGTGAACGCGAATTTTGGGCACCCTAGCGTTTACTCGCAGAATATTGATGAAGCCGCTCGTAATTTAAGTTGTACGCATTACTGCGGTCACTTTTGGGCGTGTATTTATCGGGGCACAGTGTGTAAACATAATGTTGAGTTTATTAAGGAGGTAGAATGAAGATGCTTAATCGATTTCTGCTCTCGAACGCACGTCACGTTCGCCTATAAATTGTCGGGAGCTTTTGACAGCGAAAACAAATGAAGTTATTGATTTTTTTATACTGTAATGAGAAACATACCGGCATGCCGACCGCCAGGTCTCAAATATTATAAAAATCCAATCTGTGGTCGTATGTGGATGCATTATTTCTCATAAGTTCACCTCATTTAAGGTTTCCTCAGCATCTGTATCCTTATCTAAAAGAGAAGACATGAAGAACTTCATTGCGAGTTGAAATCATAATCATAATCATTTTATTTGCACTATGGAAATTTGCGCTAAAGTGTGGAGATAATGTAAGGCGGTAAGGGTGGCGGAAACTCCCCGGGCGACCTATGGCTCTTCCACCTATAAATATGAATGAATTTATCTATGAATCAATTTGAATTGAGACACTATCGATTATTGGTCTCGCTCGTCACGTTCGCCTATAAATTGCCGGGAGTTCTTGACAGAAAAACAAATGAAGTATAAAAATTTCATAAAACGAACGCGGCAAGATGGCGGCACTGACGTTCCGACCACACCGCGCGTCGCATGCACCATCGACACTCAATTGGCGTGGCGAAAGGTGAACGTGAATTATTTTGGAGCGAAAATGTCCTGGACAAAAATAATACATGGTAATTGAAGAGTTATGGAGAATTTGAAGAGTTTTGGTGTGGCGGTAGCCGTTAAATGATATTTAAATGTACCTATATTAAATAGACTTAATGTGCCGCATCCTTGACTTATCTTCTAGGTAGCGCTACTTTTTTTTAGTATCTGGTGTTTTGAAACTTGTTAATTATTTCCTGTATGTTTTTTTTAAATAAAAATAATAAACTAACTCGTACTAGAAAATAAGAAACAATTTTAAAACAGACTAATATTATATTTAGAAAAAAATTAAAAATATGTTTTTCTTCTTCGCCTACGAATTTGCTGCTAAACAGCTTAAATTTCAGAATAATGTACTAAACGAGGACTAGGTAAATGATAGAAGAAAGCTTTAAAATATCTCCGATAAAAGCCAAAAATTGTACAACAATTTAAGTAACGTTACCTTTTTATCAGATAAGATGCATTTCATTGAATGCATTCAGTAACTAAATACATAAGAAATGATCTTTTTGAACTGTTACACGGTCAATGAAAGCTCAGAATGCGTTTTTATATTTTCTTTTCTTACCGAATCGTGATTGAGGTTGTTTCCTATATTTTCACGTTTTCTGATATAAAATAAGCGTTTACTTTCGTTTGAACCAGTAAACAAATTACACGGTAGCCGTTGTTATAGTTTAGTGTTTATAAAAATATTTGTGAATAACGCATGATACATGTTTCTTGCTATGTTAGTTTTTTATACATATAAATAAACATAACATAATATGATGTTATTTTCTACTCGCTCTACTTTATAATAATAGTGGCATACTTTATAATATTCGAATAAGTATAACTATTGATTTTACCCAAAAATTACTAGGTACATAGGTAGGTACATTCCTTCCTTCCTTTCTTTTAGCACTTCGCAGTCCACTGCTGGTTCAGGCTTTTTTAGGCTTTCCCTAATCGACGCAACTCCGCCCCATATCTACTAGGCCCTTTGAATCCAATAAAATTATAAACACCTCATTTCCAACATTTAACATCCATATTTTTATGCTCTAAAATTTACCTTTGTATTTTGTGGTAGAGTAAGGAAAGCCAAGCAACAAATTACAATTCATATAGAATATATTATAGCTATAAGTAAATTGCAGTAAACAGACTATTATGTATGACTTTACCTTGGATGGCCTTGTAGATAACGGTACATTCAGACATGTAGAACCTTAATCTTAACGTATAATTACTAGGTACTACTTAAGCTTAAGATTTTACGATAGCCCGTAGGTCTTATCTTCACTAGTAGGTACTTAGTACTACAAATTAATACCTTTTATTATTTATGATACCCTCAATGTGTATGGAATTTACCCATAGTCTCGATCATGCTAAGTTATGCTTAATTTCCTAGATATTTCATCTTTTACGACATGGCTTTGAGCATACGGTATTTCACGTAGGTACCTTTTAAAAACCCGCACTTGGCCACTGTCCGCCAACACGCACTAGGCCAGCGTGGTGTACGGCGACCTACATCCCTCTCATTGTGAGAGGAGACCCGACCCTGGAGTGGGGCATTAATGGGTTACACCTCTTAAAGGTAACCCATTAGCAAACTACTGCATGGTCGGGTCATCTCTCAGTATTAAAGAATGTAGGCCTTAGTCCACCATGCTAGCTTTATAACTTTATAAAGGGCATATATCATATATGTTTAATCTGAAATTGTATGCTGGTGCTTTGCTCCTCTTGAGGTCTCAGATGTTCGCCTCAAATAAAGTACCCCACGGCAACAATAACTCCTCACCAACGGAAACACAAGACATCAAGACCGTGCTGCATTACGACATGTTAAAAGGCTGGCGGTAAGGTAACTAGATAAGACTAAAAAGATAAGATGTCATTTTTACCACCATTTTTAGAACCATTTCTTTCACCTAAAAATGGTATCTTATCACTTCGAGCACCATAATTATGACAGGTTTATTTCGGCCCATAACGGATTACAGAGCGCCCCGTATGTCACAATTATAAAGAAGTTAAAACCCAGACAAACGTTATGCTAAATTTAATATCCGTGCAGCCAGTGATTCCAATTTGTGAGTTGTCTTATTTCAGTTAGTTTGACGGCACACTCACGACGTTATTTGTGTACTGTAGAAAGTTCAGTTTAATAATATGTCAATCAAAGTTACGTAAATCTATAGTTTTGTTGTTTGGAAGTTTAAGAAAAATTATATTTTCGAATTATAGGTAGGTAACTTGTCCAAAGAGCATCACTAGTTCTTTTGACGAGATGTACTCTAGTTAAAAAATATGTCTGTCTTTATTGGTCTGTATTTGCAAGGAGGTAGCTATATCTTTACCTATGCACCTACCTACTTACATTCTAGGTAATATAATACCTAAACATGAAGAGTTTGTTTGAGCGCGCTTATCTCTGGAACTAACTCTCGAAATTGAAAAATAGTGGCTATGTTTATGTAATGATGGCCACATTCTTTCCTTAGCGACACACGCGACAGCCACAAACGCCGCCACGAGAAGATAGAAGCGGCTACAAAGGTAGCTGAAGCGCACGACAGCCACCTGTGGCCGGTGGCTGCTACTTTAACACATGCGCGCAGTAGCATAATGAACTCTAATGAAGGGAGAGAGGGGTGGTGAATCGCGCGAGTGGCGTGTGGCGGCGTTTAGCATCGGCGCTTAGTGGCCGGTGCGGGCTACAAGAAGCGAGCAACGACGATTTGTAGCGTGTGGCAGGCGGCGTCAACCGTCTTCGGCGAATCCATAATTATAAAATGTACGAAAACTACAAGAAAGATGCCGGTGGCAGCGTTTAGTGGCTGACGCGTGTTGCCTGTGTGCGTGTTGTTTTGTTAACTTTTCCATGAAAATACCTGAAAGTATAATAATTATCTACCTAGGTTTTTTTCAAATAATTAATTAATTATTTTTTCAAGCTAGGTAAATTGCCTACCTATATGGTGCTTATTTCCTATTCGTTTACTTTGATAGACAATATCTTCGGCAATTTTATGGTAAATAATAATTAACAAGTTAATATCACAACTATTTTCGAAATTTATGTGAATTTTATACCCTTAACAATTTATGCTCAAGTATCGGTTGTAAATAAGCAGCGAATTAACACCATCGCACATTAACTACAAAGTTACACATGACTGGTTCGAATAGCAATCTTTAAAGATAGAAAACACTAAAAGACAGAAGTCGAGCTTCATAGATTGATTGTGCCAACTAGTACTTTTACAAACTTTATAGCAGCTATTTAGAAAACTTCGATAGCGTGATTGAGGATACTTGTGGTGCCATCTCTTGACTAGGCACGGAAAACACCACATGTGAACATATGAATTTATATATGTTTTCGCTTCAACCTATGCACCCTTACACCCAACGTTAAATAGGATTGAACTCTTATTTTAGGTCGTACGTGGGTGCATTGCTACTCATGATCATAAAGGTGGTCGTTACATAACATATCTTCTAAACAAAAGCGCAAGAGATTAAGAACTTGCTGTTTCACGGCGACTTGACAAGTCGGTGGTGTATTCCAGAGCGAACTGCACTGATTTTACGACCTACATATATTATTATGACACAGAATACATAATAGTACAAGAAGTATGGTTAAAAATAAAACTATCTTTGCTCCCGCGTATACTGTATGAATCTTGACTTTTGTACACATAAATACTTACGTAGCTTCTGTCTGTACCTACCTATTCTGTGTCCTCACTACAAGCTACCTCAGATGCCAGGACTCGTAACAAAATTTACAGACATTAAAAATCACCATAAAACATGATCCGTTTAAATCGTTAACAAGATTTCATTTTAATTTCCGATAACATGACATAAATCAGCAAAATTCCACCAATCGCCATTCAGGGTTCATAAATCGAACTGTTATCAGTTCGTTGTTGATAGCGTACGGTGGAACCATTGGTCACGCTTTTCAAAATGGCGGCATTTTATCTCAACACATTAAAGTACGCGGTTTTATTTACTTTTTTCACGACGTAAGATAAGTTATCGCTTCCACTCAAGTGTTTCATGTAATAGATATTTTTTATTCGCTTTTTTACATAAAACTGGCCTCCCAAGATCGAAAATGTAATGAAAGTGCATTAATTTAAACGTACCAGGTTTTCAATTTCAAACAGTTGCCATCTACATCTATGTATATATATATATTATATACTTACTAAAACCATTACCTACTCGTACTTCATTTGAAATAATTAAATTTTAAATAGGTACCTATATATTACGATGTTTATGAAATAAAATTACTTCAAAAGTTTTTATACGCCCATGTTCAAAAGTAACCTACCTTTTAATCTTACTAAGCAATATAACATGTGACAATTTACGAGCAGGGTCGACGATGGATAGGATTTGTTCCTGTTTAACGTATGTACTTTTAGTGCTTATTTGTTATTTGCAAAGTAGTGTGCCAAATTTAGAAGGTAGTTTAGGTAGTTAGTAAATAGTGAACTGTAGGAAGATAAGTTAAGGAAGCGGCAGTGAGGCCGTGATGCGTCGACGTCACAACACAATTCGCAGCCTCCGGGCCCAATCGACCGAGACGTCGCGTCATAGTGTTGAATAAACCATAATAGTTTGAGTACTATGATTGTACGGTCAACTCTTCTGTCTTTAACCCATTAATGACCCACTGGAGGGTCGAGCCTCCTCTCACAATCAGACGGGAGGCCTTAGTCCATCACTCTGGCTTAATGCGGGTTGGTTGGACTTTACATTATTTTAGAGAACATTTTTTTGTGAAGTCTCAGGCGTTCATGCCTGAAGAAAACAGTGCGAAGTCGTTAAATTCAGGACGGGCGGTTTAGTGTCGATTAGAGGACGCCCATGTCCAGTAGTCGACTACGACGAGAGGAAGGAATAAGGATAAGGAATAGGATTGTGGAATCCTTTTTATAATTATTTGGAACAAAGTGTTATTCTCGCGGTAGTCATAGGCAGGCGTTGAATTATACAGTAGAATAAAAGACGGGATCACGGATACGCAGTAGGAAGAGGTAGTGAGGCCGTGATGCGTCGACGTCACGACACGAACCGCGGCGCGGCCTCCGGGCCCAATCGACCGAAACGTCGTGTCTAGTGTTGAATACATCAAAGTAGGTACTATTCCGTATCTGTTTATCCCGTGAAGTGATTGTGTTGTTACCATATTTTAAAGCTTTTTGAAAAACCGAAAATGCCAGGATTTGCCCATTGCTAAACGTGGGCAACGTTGAGCAATTGGCAGATCCTGGCATTATCAGGCATCAATATCATAATTTCATTTAAAGCTTTCCTCAGCCAAACTTATCTATAATATTTTACTATAGTTCTCTCAGGCGCTACCTTACAAATAATACCGATCACAATTTAGACAAAAAATCTAATATTCAAAAAAAATTGTATCAAACCTAAAGCGTGCTAATAATACCATTAAAAAACATTTACTTGTACAGTTATTTTTCACCAACAATACCACAGCCATAAGTCCCATTGAATCAGAGCACGTCCTACGCATCAACTTTATTTTCCACCATCGACCGCAAAATCGATCATCGACAATAAAACGCTACATTGACATCGATATTGTCACGTCACTAGAAGCGCAAAGCGTGAAAGGCGCTGTTAAATACGTGCCTATCTGTCGCCATAGAAACCAAAAAGCCTCAAAACGTCCGTTGAACTGGTAAAAAACTGATTGAGTAATGATATTTAAACAGAGATGAATCATTAATGTTTATTAAATTATATTTTTGTTCAATGGCGGGACAATTTAAGACATATATTATTAAAACAGAGACGAATTACAATTTTTATAAGATTAAATCTTTGTTCATTATTGCAGATACTCGTTTGTATTTTAATTTTCATCAAATGAAAAGTTATAAAAGTTCAAATTCAAGGAAGCTATTTGCACAACATGCACTGTATTTTTTTTGTTACTTAAATAAAAATAAAATAGGGCTATTCTATTTTAGGCACATTGAATCAACTGTATCCTAATATAGCGTCATTACAACGTTATTAATTTTTTTCTGCACACGAATATTGTCTGGAATAAATGGCTCTTAACTAAATTTTACTTCTGCTTTTTGCAAATTACCTAAGTATGGGTACTTACTATCAAGTTTCTTTCTCGTGTACAAGTGATGTATTCGCTATTCGTACTATGCGTATTATCAAGTTTCTTTCTTGTGTACAAGTGATGTATTCGTATTGTACCTAAGAATGGACCCATATATGTTTATACTTATGTAAGTAACCCCTTGATTTCATCGAAGAGTAGATGTGGAAGTTAGGTAGATAATATGAAAGTTAGACCGCAATGCCAGTGGTACCTACTGGTCGATATAATTAATTAGAAGTGTCAGCTACTCCTGGGTCCAGTTGTTGCCAGGCTATAAATCATGTCGGAGCGGCATGATCGATGCTTCGATGCTTGTGTACGCAGTTTCTGTGTTACCCAACAAAAATTTGCAATTGGATATATTATGTATTTAAGGATATTTGTCACGCAAAAAGGAAAACTTGTTAAACCAAGATGTTTAGGGTAGGTAGTACCAACATCTATAAGAATAGTCCATCGCGTCGCGTATAGATAGCGATAAGTAGTACCCTCCCGCAGGACAATGGTTTGGACTCATTATTTTATTTATAAAATTTTGTTTTTATTATTACATTAAACTACATTTCATTTGATTTATTTTAGATTGTGCCTATGGTTCATAAAGATAGAGGGTTAATTAAGAAAAACAAATTGTCATTCAATACACATTTTTAGAAATTAAGTAGGTATAATTTATTATTATTGGTGAAAAAAATTTAAAAGTTTATCAAATTTTAAATTCTCTTATCTTCTTCTTTCTTACTCTTATCTCTTACTAAACTGTTGTAAGTAATTAAATTAATTCTGTTATAATTAAACCAAACCACAAACTGTAAAATACCTACTTGCAACAAAATAATTCTATAAAATTGTAAATGATGCAACAACTACTGTTTGC
This sequence comes from Erynnis tages, assembly GCA_905147235.1. Taxonomy (NCBI): domain Eukaryota; kingdom Metazoa; phylum Arthropoda; class Insecta; order Lepidoptera; family Hesperiidae; genus Erynnis; species Erynnis tages. Next base: position 5,959,999 of record LR990092.1, read on the forward strand.
TTTAAGAGCTAAGCTATCTAAGTGTACCGTTATATTTCTACACCACCAAAAAGCATTTTTGATTGTGAATCTAATAGATATGAATGAGTAAATCTTGGCTTATTATTATTTAGTAAATACTTAAAATTACATTAAAATTATGTCGTATCGTAAGTAAATTTCACTGTAATTATTGCACCTTACTGTAATTATTTTAAAATTTTATTTTTCCAATAATAAAGTAGGTAATAGATAGCTACACAATGACATAATTTAAAAATTCATTTCATAGCGGCATTGTTTAAAATATGCTTCACGACAAGCAGATTAATAAAGAAAAACACAACAAATAATTTTCAACGCTCAGAAACATAAATTCGTAATTGACCAACGAATAAAATTTATAAGAGAACAGCGGAGCTGACGGATCTCGGCCCTAGGGCGATCGGAACATTAAGGCCTACGCAATATTAATGTAGCATTCCCACCCGGAGCAATAAAATAAATGATGTCATTTTTTGTCCGTGCGGGGAGCCCCTTTGTCCGACACTCGCCGCTTCGCCTACATCACTACCTATTGTCCACCACCGCGCGGTACCCGCGGGACGTCCATAGACAAAAGACTTTAGGCGCCGCTCCACTAGACTACGTTTTTTCTATTTTTGCAAAAGCCGACGTATGATTTTCGTATAACGCTCTTTATCATAATTCAATAATTTATTACTTTCGTCAAGGGCCTTTGTGAGACCGCACCTGCTGAACTAAGCAAGGTGCTTCTGTCTTGTACGTCATAAATCATGCTTTTTCGTCGCTCGCGTTGAAGGAAAGTTATGGATAGATAATCAAGTGTGTTGGCTTTCTTTTTAGTGGACTTACGAGTATTAGCTGTCATAGAACCGTGCGCTCTTTAAAACGATTTATAAAATATTTTTATGGCATGTTCAATTTATGGGAGCATAAGCACCTATCTAGATCGTTATTTTACAAAGCTTCTAGAAAATTCTTAACCACGTTCTAATGCGAATTAAGAGATTTATATACCCAAATGTTTATTGCGAAATACCAAATAGAACTACGAATAAATTCTTTTTAGAAAGAAATGAAAAACCACGGCAGGCGGTTTTTTGACGCAATCGACCGTAACACCGCAGACGCAAAAAGCGCCAAAGATAATCCTCTGGTTTTATGCACAACGCACAACACAGAGTCACAAAACAGAGAGTACCTACGAATCTACATAAATAAAGCTACATAGAGCGTGTTGTATCAAGCTTGACCTCTAAACTTATTCTAGCCTTAAAATAAATAAATAGCCTATCCCCAGAAATCAAGTGATCACACACACCCAACTTCAAATAGAGAGAAATCCTCTGAGGTCGTATGTCGTGGACTGAAATGAATGAATCTCAGGAATAACCTCAGTGGCTGCGGTGGCTCTACTACCCCAAATGGGTGTAGGTATATGTCCGTAACATACGAGTATATGTCTTACGTTTCATATTTTTACGAGAATCGTAACGAAATGCGTTGTAATACAAACACTTTATTGTTCCCCCGAATCGATAACATCGTTGTTTTAATAATAAAGATTAAAATTTTTAATTTATTGCAATAACTTCGGAGGTTTTAGATATAATGCGGATTCGATTCGAATATTGTCGAAACGGCTGGCGATAATCGTTTCGAGAACATTTCACGTGCGATGACATCGACGGGTTTTCGAGTACTCCTCGTATTTTGGACTTAAAGAGTACTTCGAGTGAGTGTTAAAAATTAACATATTATTATAGTGATGCGTCCTTACATGACGATGCATACTTTAATTATTCAGAAATCAAGTAAGCGAGAACTCGAATTGTTTTAACTCGAGGTGAGATCACTTCTGAATCCTTTAAAGAAACAATAAAATATGTAGAGACAATTAAAAGCAGATTAATTTGTCATACGCTTCAAGCTTTATTAAAAACGGTTAAGGTGTAACAACAAATGTTTTGCGAGTAAAATATAAACAAGGTTGTTTCATCAGCGTGGACTTTTGAATTGTCGCCAAAAAGAAATTAATAAAGTATACCTACTTACTTTTGATTGATAAGCATCGTTAAGTAACAAACATCCAGGTTCCAGAAATCTTAACGTACGAATTAGTTAATTTTCAAATTTGTTGTACGCATTAGTAATTTTTAAGATTAAACATTCATCACAATGGACAATGGAAATTTTTGTTATTTCTTGGGAATATTGACTTCTTAGGCTTAAATAAAGTTAAACCTACATTTTTGAAGCCCTACAACAATTAAAAACAAAACTGACGGACAGAGCATTCAGGGCCATTCCCTTCTTTATTGTTTGAGCATTTTGAACAGAGTTAGGGCTCTATACTGTGGTCGTAGCCTATAAAGCTGCGGTCACCCAGCTTTTACCCGTTGCCTCATAACTCGTGAAAGTTATAGTATTTGGGTCAGTTCAAAGTGGCCGACAGACATTAAAAGAAGAGATATGGCCGTCCCACCGCCAATATACGGCTCATTCAACTCAGTTCCCTGTCTCTTCGCTGTGACGGTTCTCATTGACCGGTTTTCGAAATATGTACCGCGTTTTAACATGTTATTTTGTTCGTCAATAATGTCGATATAAAGAAGCTAATTATTGCTGTTATGTGATTGGTTTTACGAATAACACCCGAAATATCGGAGGAGTTCAAACGCTGCCCGAATGTGGAGTCGACGCAATGTTGGGAACAAAGTTGACTGTCTCATAAAAGCGGCAATATTTTTTATAATTTACTGTAGTAAAATATTTTTTTACTTTAATCCCAAAATAGAGAGAGGCCTGGAACATACTCCACCACGGAGCTCCAATGCATTGGTGGAGAAACGGGTTGGTGGTCAACCCGTGTCGGAAGTTTTCAAACCGCACATAGGGCCTGCGACAAGGTTTAACGACTACTGTCTATCGATAACAACCGGAAGCAACGACTTAATATCCCCTCCGTAGCACCCATCCAGGTTCTGACTCATTCCACCCGACCCATATCTACAGCTCCTGACGTTAACATTTTGATCGGTTGCGGTGTACTCAAGTTGATATATCTACTATAACAAAACTACAATTATTCTATCACACTGTTATAACCACCCTTACTGACCTAAGATAACAAACACACGAACCCACACCCACTGCGTACACATTAATCAGCCCGTCGTGTTAGACCACGGTTTCTCAAACTGGGGCGAATACCCTTTGGGGTACGGAAATGTTTAAGGAGTTCGTAACTAATTTTACTAATTTTACGTAGTAGTAGGTATCTACCGGTTTAGTTTATTACCAGTGATGATAAATGACAAAAAATCAATAATCGACTCTGTGTTAAAATTGGCAAAATTCGCATTACAATAACGGAATTCTAAGAGAACTATCCCGAGAACTATAAATGTTTTATAATTAAGTATTTAATGGACGGCAATTCACTTATAAAACATGTATAGGTAGTTCTCGGGAAAGTTATTTTTGTAAGCACAGTAAAAATAGTATGTTTCTCGCTTATGTATATTTCATTATTTCTTTTGTTTTTGTTTGATAGCTAATGACCATTTATTTTGCTTATTAATAAATTAGAGATATCTTAACGAGTTTCTAACACTAAGCAAACATTAGTAGGTATCTAATTTAAAAAGGGGTTCTTAATCACCTTAAAATATATTAGGGGTTTGAGAAACAGAGACAGACCATTGGTGACATAATGACACGTTTGAGACAACACTTTTTATATCCAACTATCAATCACTGATGACACCGTCTTCCGTGTGGAAATTACTTTCTGCTAATAGACCCTTAAATACCTTTTTATCTCGAGGCGAGGGATGCTAATTTGTTTATGAGTAGCTACGTGATACTTTCATCAGAGTAACGGCATAAAGTTTTCTCACGAGCTACTTAGATACATATAGAACTTTTTTAGTTTTTCGCTTTACAAAGTAGACAGATAGGTACTTTGCTTAAGTAGGTACCTATTGTCTGTTTGCAACCCATTATGCCCCACTACACGGTTAGGTTTCTCTCACAATGAAAGAGAAAAATAAATAAAGACGTACACACACCTACAAAACAAAAACATAGACAATCATATTGCAAAGGAAATAAATGAGCCTAGTGTATTGAGGGTTGGTGGACTTCACTAGCCTTTGAGAACTGTCAGGTAAGGTGTCCTCATCAATGAGATTCGAACCCAGACCCAAATTTAAGAGACTGAATTATTACCCATTGTGGCTCATTTACAAACTACATATATCCAAATATAACTTAAAAAATGCATATAGGTAACTAAGTAGGCCTTTGTGTGATGTAACAATTATTTATTGTACTTACTATATATTTTTGATTCAATTCAAGGAAGGAAAACTTTAGTTACTTATTTATTATTAATTTAAGTAACCGCATACGAGTATGAACAAAATAACAAATTCATAAATTCAGTGCATTTTCCTCCTCTAATTTAATTAACTATCATTTAGGGTAACTTTCGTTTATATATTTTAAAGGGATATTTATAAACATTTTTTGCTCATCATAGAAAAATAGGGATGTTTACACCGTTCACGTCTAATTATAAAATAGCCCAATAAGTCCCATAAAAGAGTGATCTCATAAAAACTCTCTCGTTGAAAACTCCCAACAGACAATGAGTTTTACTAAGTGCGAAAACAATAATTAAGCCAGCTGATCAACTGAATTGACAGTTATATTAAAAAGCATAGGTACCTACGTACTTCGTCTTTTTACCTCCCCCTGGAACAAATCCTCAATCACAATATAATAGGACGAAGACGCGGCCAGAAACGAGTCGACACAAAAATACGTGTCTTTTTTTAGACATTCGACATAAAACTCCATTGAGAACGTAAATCACGTCAAGCTGAAGAACGAATGACATGAATTCCGACACATTCACACTTGAAGTGCGCATAATTGCGATAGAATATTGTTTCAGCTTATAAGAATGATTAATGTTCGTATTCTAAATTGTAAATGCTAAGTGTAGCACGCGGCGAATATTCTTTTGAATAACAGGCAATTTGTAATATTACTACGCTTCGATGACACTCTATGAGGACTAACGTGAATTAATTTATGAGTCGTTATGACCTCAGAATTATCATACCTACTCAAAGAGATACTGATACGAGTAGGTACAATACTCAAATTCAGTGTTGTAGTCGTGTCAGTAAGTAAATTACGTAAAATATTGACATAAAAAGACAATTTTTCATTGGACTTAACTGTGTCAGTAAAGTGTTAATTATTCTACTTTGCCGTGAGCATGAGCAGTGTCGTCAAAGTATTCGTACGGTAAATGTCAGTCCGAGACAGGTTCAATAAAGATAAATAAATAAATAAATGATCGCAATAAACACGAAAACATTCTTAATTTAACAAAACAAAAAGGTTTCAACAAAACATATGCATAACGAACAAATAAGTATAAAGTGTTTATTACAAAAAAAAAAAATTTGAATTTTATACGAGTACCATGATGAATTCAATGAATACAACTTACATATTGTGTAAAGTTTTTGCATTGCCGTTTACAATCTGTCGCTGTTAGGAGCTGTCATCACAGGAATTTTGTTACGAATGATGAATAAAATTAGATAATCGGTAAATCGAAAAGAAATGATCGATTGTTAATAGACTGTTTTGTATTTAATTTTGATGTTAAATATAAATAAAAGTTGGAGTTTTCCGAATTAGTCATAAAATAATTTGGGTGTACTTCCGTTTAGCCCATCCCTCCGATCGATCTGAATTTTGGTACTCATATGGATGTTGACTCGCTGATTAAGAATATCATACTCAAAATACCCGCAAATTATATAAAATTCAGATCGATCGGAGGTATGGGCTAAACGAAAGTTTATCCAAAGAGTCATAAAAATCAAAGGATATATTAATACCTATTAAGAAATGACTCATAACTTACAGTACCTAATGTCATGCGAGAACCCAACACCAGTATCAATGAAGATAAACCACGATTTAAAAATATACCTATGTAGGCATGGCCAGTTGCTGAAAATTAATGTTAAACGATTGTATCGAATATAACGTAGCCTCGAGTAAAATTCGACGTAAATATGCCTATTAAATGCGATGCCTCGACGCGAAACGATATCATCAAAATAAATATTATTTTATTTATATTTTACGTGCAATGAAAACGCATTGACATCCCTGGCTTGACGCTAACTACACGGGCTGTCAAAATAAAATATGGGCCAATAAGGGCGAACGCGGCGACAGGGCCGTCACGCCGGAGAAATTACGATATATGAACTTATTAAAATATCTACGCTTTTTTTTCTCGTTTCGCGGTCGGTTGACACCGCGTTGAGGTGGAGTGACGTCTTCAGTTTGTTTATTTTTAACGCATTCTCTTCCTGCACTCAGATTTATGACACAAAATTCGATACTACGACTATAAAATGTGCTTCTCGTAGTAGCAATGTTAAGCGTAAAGAATGCGTGTTCCGTGTATCAACTATTTCTGTAGATATACCACGAACCTTTTATAGATGTGTATGATATAAGAATATAATATATTAGATAAGTAGGTACACCGTACAGTAAAAGCGGTTATAGCACAGTGGCTTAGTATTCGACCTCGAATCGAGGGGTCCGGGTTCGAATCCCAGTGGCACGCATCAATGACTTTGTAAAAGAAGTTATGTGCGCTTTGTAAAAATTAAATATCACCTGCTTTTACGGTGAAGGAAAACAGCGTGAGGAAACCTGCAGGCCTGAGAGTTCACAAAAAATGTTCTCAATTATCACTATTGGTCATTAATACTAACACACACTGTACAGTTTAATGTTGTGACAACACATATCTAGGTATGACAGTACCCAGACTTCTCGAAAATAAATATTTTTTTAAAATTGGAAATACTTCATTTTGTAAAATAAATTGACATGGCTTTTAAATTCTCACATCTAAAAAGTAATGCATCTGAAAATGCGTGACACTGTCTAAACCGCAATTAAAACTTGTTTTCCATCCACGTGTTACATTTACTCTCTCAAAGGCGCCGATAGCCGGTTCGTTCAAACGCTCAATCGGTCACACGGATCGGCGTTAAATAGTTAAATCCGGAACAAAAAATCCTTTACAGTTACACCACATGGTGGCAAAATTGACACGCGCTTGAACCTGACGAATGGCGGCAAAAAATGTTTATGAACCCACTTAACATACTCGGCGATGTTTACAGAAGCAATAATGTGTTGTACTACAGATTATCGGATGCGTGTTTGAGACGCGGTCTTTGCCGGCTGAAGATTTATGGACGCTTTCGTTTGTAGAAAAAAGTATAAGTAAGTAGTTCGAATTACGAATTTGAAATCGGTTTATTCTTTTGATTGAATGTGACAGATTAACTATTTGACGCGAACTAGCATAAAAGTTACAAAAAATAAATGTTTTTATACTTACGTCTACTGATACGCTTTTACTTGATAGTTAAGTAACGTTACGTTAGTAAGTTACGTTACTTAACGTAACGTAACTTAAAGTAACTACAGTTTCATTTTTTGGTTATTTATTACCTGCATCGGTAAAGTATTTCTTAAAAATCACAATTAAATGCAATATATATTATTTTTTCTTGCCATGGATTCATTTCTGTACTGTACTGGAACTTCATTTCTGTGACAGAATAAAGCAGTTTCCAAACAGATGCAATACTAAGCCTACAAACACAGCGAGACGACGCGGTAAAAACGTTTTTGTTTTTCGTTCGGAAATCGAGTGCAGCAAAAACTGAAACAAAGAAGGCGCGCAAAAAGCGTGACCGACAGATGGACGGCTCTCAAGACATCTGTTATTTAGTCGCCGTGGAGAATTGCGTACATCCATGTGTTAGAGCGCGTATCTATAGCTCCGCTGCTTGAATAGACCGTAAGCGATCAAGAAAGCTGAGCAACGTCTGGCGCGTCGGTACCTGGATGGGTAATCGTTAGAGGCGAATTAAAAGCGCGCTTCCCTGCTTTGGAGGGCACGTTAAGCCGTTTGTCCTGGTTGTTATCGATGAAAGAGTAGTCGAGAAACCTTGTCGGAGGCCCTAATCCGTATTGAGGCTACCTACATGATGGAGTATTTCCCCAGGCCTCTCCCTGTTGTGCGGAAAGACCCCTGCCCAGCAGTGGGCCTTAAAAGGATTGCAGCCAATATGTTACATTGTGTTCGAAACCCAATGAAAAGTTAATCTTAAAAACCCCTAAAAATTGCAACGATTACCTAACGAAAGCACTTGTTACAAATGAAGTGTGTAATCGAAAATTCTAGAGGTGATTTAGAAATCTTAAAATTTGTCTCTGTCACAGTTGTTTATAGTCTATGCTCTTGTTAATTAGGATATTTGTCACGTCACCGATGGCGGGAGCGCGCGCGATATTCAATTTGCGAACGTTTCGGCCGCTCCCTTGATGGAGTATCCGCCATTTGTAACGGTGAACGCACAGAGGTTTTATGTGTGATTAATAGGGGTTTTGTTCTGCTTTACGCTGCAGTTATGACTGCACATATGTTATACATTCCTGCAGTCAGTGTTAACAGTGGCAGATTACCACTGGTTGAGTACCTGGGCCGGAGGCTAGGGCGGCAGATTTTAGAGGGCGGCTTTGGCTCAAAAGCTTATTTGTATTACAGAAATAAATAAAAAATACATTAATTATACAGAGATAATCAGACAAGAAAAATTAACTAATAATTACATGATGTTTAGTATCAATGCGAATGTTCATCAGTACCTACTTTTGACTCAGTATGGGCAGCAAAAATGTAATAAATAACTTACTGGCGGCAAATGTGTAAAGCAGTGCTGGCTTTGTTAGGTACCCAAAGAAATAAATCAGGAACACAGAATGTAACGCAACAAAATCGTGACCTTGCGCCAATCTGTAGGTGCCGGTCTGATAAATATCTGACAGCCTGTCCAACTATTGTAAGGTCTTACAGGAAAATACTGAATTAAATCCATTGAAAGATAGATAGCCTAGACTTTCTAGCTACCGGCCATAGAGAAATAGTTGTTATTTTATTTTGTACGCGATATCAGTTTGACTAACTTTTCTATTGTAGACATCTAGACTTTTTGGTCCATATTTCGATTCCACTGCGTTTCTTGGAACTCGAATCAGTGTTTGTTACGTTCGAATTCTAAAATTCACGCTTTTTAAATATCGATTTCAGGTGAGTGATGATTGCTTGCCAGTTACAAATCTGAAAATTACTGTTCTTTATTTTTGTGCATTTGTTTAAACTTTGCATATTTTACATTATTAACTTAACAAGTTCTTTGAATGCAATCATTAGACTCGTTTGAAAATAACTATTTGTGATAAGTACCTGTACATAAGGTGTCCAGGTCCTAAGGAAAATAACTGTTTCAATAACCTAAGATTGACTAGTTATAATCGAGTCGAGTCGAATCGAGTTTTCGACAGCTTTTGTTACAGAGTTACAGATTAGGTAGGTACCTAATTAAAACAGTGCGCCAGGAAACAATTAATTAATCTCTTAGAGATCACTCTATCTATCTTTGAAGTGATCTACCATGTATATCTACGTGTGATTTTGTCCTAATTTTAAACTGATAATAAAACAGCTGTGATAGCCTTCTTGTAATGAGAGTCAATAAACGCCGTGTTGTGACAGTATTCATTCATTCCTTTCGGATCTCATTTGTCACGTTAGTTAGGCTTTCGTGCGTTTATTGTTTTTTTGGTCCTATGTTAATTTAGGAGTTTCTGTTATAAAGTGTACTCGTGACCCCGAGTACAGACGGCCGAGTTTGGAACACTGTGGCGTTTCAGCCGGTAGGAGTTCAGCATAATGCTCTGTCGGCCCCGACCCGATACAGGGCATCCATGATGAATTTCCCCACGTTAAAAAGAGTAGTTCCTGTTGTGCGACAAATAGTATCCATCTATCTATTTGATTGGGCCGTTGGTCCAGCGGTTAGGGACCCTAACTACTACGCCGGAGGTCGTGGGTTCGATTCCCACCCATATTTGTGTGATGAGCACAAGTGTTTGTTCTGTATCCGGGTGTAAATTATCTATATAAGTAGGTATGTTTATAAAAATATAAATAATTACCTATGTATGTTTATCAGCTATCTGGTTACCATAACACTAGCTCACAGCTTACTTTGGAATCAGAAAGTCTTGTGTGAGTTGTCCCACAATATTTATTTATTTATTTATCTATACAAATAATCTGGACGTACCTGGATAACCCTCATCGGGAGTCCCGTTTCCTTCGCCAACTGCTCTCGTATATGTCTCGTTGGCTTCGGGGTTTGCGAGAATGCTGACTTCAGAATCTCTAGCTGTTTCGCCTTTATCGTGGTCCTGGGCCCTCTCCGTTTGGAGCCCCCGTTGCCGTCGTCCGGTGACTTGTTCTCCGCTTGGCTGTCCCTGGTCTCCGGGTCGCCGTCGAGGGAGCCCTGGGAATGGAAGAGGAACAACTGAATGCGACCATGTGGTACGGCTCCCACGCTGAAGGTATGAAATGGTTGAGAATGGAGTGTGGTGAGGGGTGATATGTGGTATATGAGGGTTAGGTTGGGTAGGTTTTCTTCTTTTTCTTTTGTCTTTTTAGAGTTTTCTTTCTTTTCTGTGCAGACAACTTATTGCCAGTTAACGCTTTGAATTTCTTATTTTTTTATATTGCAATTGAAACGAACATGCAGGCCAACTGATGTTAAGTGGTTAGGTACTGCATGTATGCCTCAGATGCAGTATCTCCGGTAACCACAATCTCCAACCGAAACATATGACATGAATAATAAATAATTGAATCCTTCCCATCTGCCAGCCCTGCCAGCCATAACGTCCCTCTCTAAGCGAACTAGGATATCATATAGTAATTGTACTGCTAATCAATGCATTAGTATTTAATTGGTAGTTATATCCTATTGTTGTCATCCAATATATCTAAGAGAATCGATCAAATACGATGATGTAGTGTTGACGTGTTAATTGTATTATCTGATTGATGACAAGATCATATACCCACCTAGTAGTAGTTAGAGAACAACTTATAGAAGTGTTAAGTTACAAGCAAATCATAGTTACTAATTAAAAAATAAAATAACGCTTCACTTACATCTCCAGTAGGATTCCCTGTGTCGTGGGCGGTATGGGCACACAAAAACCTGTGCTCCGATTACATCATGTCAGAGTTTTGTATATCTGCCAGCGATGTTAAAAACTTCAAAAGCGTGATTCAGGATACCTGCCAGGTGGCGGCATCTCTTGGCGAGTGGCGAAAGACGCAAATCTTAAAATACCTATTCAAAGAAAAAAATTAATAAAGTCAAGAGGCCAACCTGGTCTTCCGAGTCCTCGTGGGGCTTGGTGTCCCCATTGTGGGACAGCTCCGAGTGGAGGGCTGGGTGCGGCGCGTGGGCCGGACTGCTGGAGTTGTTCGCAGCCCTGGACTCGTCTTCCTCTTCCTCGTCAGACCCTGAGCCTAGCAGCGAGTCTGCTGTGGAAGAAAGATCTGTATTAATGGTGGTAGACGACGATTGTTCAGTTGTTTTGTTAGGAGCTGGTGAATAGACGGACATGTTTCGGGGTGGTAGGCCATTGATTTTAAACATTAAAATTTGTGTCACCAGAGTTGTCAGTATTTTTATTTATGTGAAAAAAATATTTTGTAAAAAATATTTTCTATATATAGATAGTATGAAATCAATATAACATGCCTATCGATAGATAGGGATTAAAAGTAAATCAAGGGGTAAATTTACAAAACCTGTCAATATACCTAACCTATTATTAAAAAATAAAATTAAAAAAGACTATATCTATAATTTATAAAAAAAATCAATACCTTTACCTAAGTGCCTACCTATCTAATTAAAGGCACTATTAATGCGCAGCACCAAGCATAATCGCAATGAATACTTATCGTTGCTTCCAATTTGCATACAAACAGAACGGCAAGAAAACTGCATGTGGCATAAAATTGACTTATCAAAAAGCAATCGTAGAGCCCTCCGCCCCTAACTAAATAAAAATGTAATTTCAAGGGCCCTTCGTCGGAAGGGAATTAGCCGCAAAAACAATTACTTACGGTTGAACCATTGGAGGAGTAAGTCCCCACTAAATTCGCTATATTTTATTCACGCTAATATTCTTGTACTGATACCAGGGAAGAATAATACGAATTCGGTTTGCATATAAAACGTTTATTTGTAGCTGTACAACGAGTCATCGTGGACGTAATTGTTTTTGGAGTGTAATTTAGACATGTAGGTTAACTGTATATTTTTCATTCAGCTTATTTCTGTGCCATTACACATCGAAATCATTAATATTTACCATTTACGTTTTTCTACGATTACAAAAGCGTTGCTTGTTTGCTCATTGAAACGAATAAATTATATTTAATAAGGTTAGTTTAAATAATGTATTTAACTATATTGTTGTAGGTATCTATTGTACCTGGATTACACAAATAGGTGTAAAATCATACCTGCAATAATACGTAAAGCATTATCGTGTATGTAAGTGGGTGGTAGGTAAATCGTATGTATATTTACCACTGATCTACTACATTTAAGTAATGTTTTATAATGTCTCATCTGTTTTTTATCTACAACTTCGTTGATTGTTATGTCGTTATAGTGTAATAAATATATCGCTTTCTTATTATTATCTTTCTTTAATTATAAATAAATAATCTTCATTATGGTACCTATTATAAACGAACGTTAAAAATGTTAACGTCTGGTAGTAAAACGACGACTTTATAACAGGGGATGTGAGTTGTTTGCCTCAAACAGTATTGAGGCCGTTTGTTTGCTCGGGGTGACCGAGTGGTTGATGGGCGCTTGAGCTTTGTGTAACAGTTAGCCTAACACTTTCAAGTATTTTCGAAAACACACATAGTAATATTCGTGTCTAAACTCCCCATACTTAAACTCTAAACACAGTAATAATCATAACTGAAATCTCCATAACTAAACTTTCAAGTAATTTCGAAAACACACATAGTACCTAATATTCGTGTCCAAACTCCCCATACGTAAACTCTAAAGACAGTAATAAAATCATAACTGAAATCTCCATAACCAAATTCTTCAAGGATTGCGTTGCTTACATCATTGCTTAGTTAAAGAAAGTCTTCCTCAACAAACATTTAGCATTTAAGTATAACTAATCCAATAACTAAGTCTTTCTTATAGCTACGTGCTAATATTTCATTCAAAATAAATGCTTGTCGAGACAGCCGAGTTTACCGAACAACGTATTAGGAAAACTTGGCGTATATTCTACGTCTAGTAATACGACGCTAGCGGCGTAGACGCTACGAGGCGTAGCTACGAGTACGACATGTGTCAGTCGAGGATAGATGAGTGAGGAATTATACCGTGTACTCGTGTGTCTGTTACCCCACGGCTATAGGTATGCGTCGAAACGTAAACATCCGTCTCTTGATGAATGTAAATGAATGGAATTTTGTACCTACACCATCAAATGCGGCGCCACATACACTTTTGAAATGGCCACACTTTGGAAATAATGTCTTGTATAACCCCATGTCTATGTGTACCTACCATGTACCTACCTATGTATAGTTAAGTCAAGAACACAATAAATGGTTATATGTCATAAACGGTTCCTTTACTGTGTTTCTTACATAAATCATACTATTGTTTCCTTGTTTATTTATGGTGTACAATAAAGTATAAGTCTTTATTGTACCAACACCACAAATTGTATTTTTGATTCGTTTCACATAATTTCTGGCGACACAACTAACACTTATTACATACACCACATAACATCTTATGTTCTGAAATACAATATAAGTATTTCCTGCAAGAAATTGCCCACTTAAGTAATATCGAGGTCGCCGTCAGAAAAACTCGACTTCTATTAATCTTATAACTTTCCTGATACTGACTAGCGCTTCCTGTGGATTGGCAAGTCATCGTTGGGGAGCGAATGACTTAGGGGAGGTCTTATAAAGGTATAAGAGAAAGTCATTGCGATAGGTATTAAGCGTAAATGTAGGTAATTGGTAAGCAGTTGGTTTTTCGTTTGATTAGCTTCCAATTCCACAAAAAGGGTAGGCAGCCTAGTGACTAAGATTTCAGTCTCTTAGTCTATCTGGGTTTAAAACTCCATTGAACGATGGCGTTCCTAATGTATGTGTAATAAATTACATGAATTAAATGAATTTCAATGGCTGTAAATATTGAAGGATAATGTGGTAGCAAACCTGTATGCAGTACCTATGCCTGTTCTCAATGGCGATTGATATCTACGCAACGCGGTGAGCTATGGCCTATCCTTTTTATTATTTGTATGAGGAGACCCGACCTTGCAGTAGATCACTAATGGATTTAAAAAAAAATCTTCAAGAAGCAATGATTTTCCATATAATATTTCAAGGTCATTTTTAAACATCGACGAAGTTTGTACCTATCCTTCATTACTTTATCGACCTAACTACTTAACTTGTCTTAATGAAATATAAAACAACACATTTATTTGTCTATTCAATACACATTCTCATTCTCATCCATCAAACAATCAAATATTCAACAGTGGCGAACCCATTAAGCTATCATCCCCATCAGCGATCAAAGTCCGAAGCGCTACGAGTACCTACAAACACCGCTAGGTAAGGTTTGTAGAGCGACAACGCTCTGTTATACTTATCTCCCCTCTGTTTCACAACTCGAGTCAACACTCGAGCTGCTCGTAAAATTGAAGTTCGTTTACTTTTTTTGCAACAATTTCCATTACATAAAACTGTTACGTAAATATTTAAATATGGTTACAACTTTTTTATTTGATATTATTTGGACTATGTAGATACTAAGTTGTTAGTATCTATCTTAAGATGCACTTATTAATCTTTCGCTAGGGTGTAGGTAATGATACCTTCCTATTTTTAATGCATTTATGTTAGTATCAAACAGGCGTGTAGGACACTTAATCTTAATTGGTCACTGCAGTCTATGGACACCCAAAATCCAACCTCAAACAGCGTAAAAATTCTATCCGACCTACTCATGAAAACTGAGATTTTCACCTCGAGAAAGTAACTATCTCCGATAACCAAGCCTCCCCGACTGAAATACACGACATGAAAAACATGCGACCCGGTCGAACTAGTATCGCTCCACCACCTATAAATATTTCTATATTCGGAACTACTTAAGGTAGTTAGGTAACACAATTTTCTTCTTAAGTACTTACGTAGTTTATTTTTTCCTTTATATATATAGGTAACTATGCCTTCCTACATCTGAAATAAGAAACTTTAAACATCAATCTCACTAAAACATCAATAGGTATAAGTAGGTAACTATAGCTACGCACAGCTACTCCACATTGAAATTCATATTTAAAACGTAAATGTCCCTAACCAGAGCACCGCCCCAATCCTGAAATCAATTTTAAACCTCCCCAAATAAACGACTTCCTTTGTCCGACCCACGTCCCTAATCGAATTTTGGCGCGAAAATGACCTTTTATTGTTGTCGATTTTCAAATGAATGCCTCGCTTTGACGTTCAAAATTTAGTTAGGGCTTCTTCAATTTTCTCATTGTTTACAAAGTACCTAAAGGCCATAGATGGATACCTACTACCTACTATAGAGAAGCAAAGAAGTATTACGCCCGAAATTAATAACCGATCTTCGCATATGGACTGAGATTTTTTTAATGAAAGATGTTGCCTCAGTTGCTTGGCAACTAAACAGTATCTGTCTCATTCTATCATTGAAGATCGGTAACGTATTTAACCTAGGCTACATAAACACACCACAGAAGGGGATACCCGCGAGTGGCAAATTGATAAAAATTGTAATCAATCGATAATAGGTACTTAGATAGGCCTTATCGAGCGGATCGATAGGACGAATCTGAGCTGTATTGTCGCCTTATGTGGGAACAGACCCGTTCCCAGCTGTGGGATACAACAAGAGTTGCTGCCCACCTTACAAGTCGTTACAGATAACCATGGAGCATTTCAGGTAGTAAAATCCTTAAAGTGCATAATGTTATCTGAAACGTAAATCAACAATTACCGGCAATTAACAATTCAATCAACATGATTCATGAATAATTTTCCCCAAAATTACAGACCCTATCTGCGATCTACTACAACCTATTAGTGCTGCGAAAGCAATAAAAATCACTGATTATTTTGTATTACAGGCATATTAAAGTTTGTTATAGCGTGTTTATGGGGCCGACCGTTAATTCGAGACCACCATCTTAAATGTAAAATAAGAAACCGCGAGATAAGGATCTAAGAACATAAAAGATATGGGAACTCTTTGTGGAGACGGTAGCCGACGTATAGTTATGTACGCCCATATAAAACGCGAGCACGGCTCACTCACACTAGCGAGGGCACGCGGCACACATGAAAGGGCGCAGTACGCACACTCACGTCCAAGAATTGTGATTGGTGGGTACGACAGCGACGACCACGCCCTCTTTTATCGACGTTGCGCCGGGAGCGTGCGTGCGAAACATCCGTATATGTAAAATTATAGTACTACAGCTGAGCCGAGGTGTTTTTAAAATGTCATTTCCACGGCGCCCTAACTGACGTCTGTGGGAAATCTCAGGCTTTGTAGTCATTATTCAAGGGTACTTTTTATTGTTAAAGTCCAATTTAACCGGTACGAATTTTTCAATTTGCATGCGATGTCGTAGTAACAACTCGCCTTCCTACTTGTTTATTGAACTGGGCTAGTACTAGCCTGCCGTTATACGTAAAAGGTTTTGCACGGTTGATTAGTTTCACCGAGTTCTGAATAGATCGATTGAAGTTCGTACGAAAAACAATTAGACAGCCCATTTTACTTTTGTCCGGAATAAATTGCCAATTTTAACGTTGTGTGGTCTCCATTTGTTGATTTAATTTTAATGTTATGTAAATGGAACCTTAATTTCAGCTACCTACCTATTACCTATTATTTCATATTTAGTTACCATCTTTACAGAAATTTGTAAAAATGTACAGCCTGCAGCATTCTTAGAAGATGCCTATTAGATGATGTACCTACTCTTTAAGACTCTATATTTAGGTAGTAACTATTGAAAAATAGAGATGACAAAAAATGTAGATAGTTTTAGAGATTCTACAGCATTCTAATAGTGCCTAATAGATTAATACACAATGTATCCTCACTCTGTTAGACTCTACATTTTGGTGTTAAATAAGCACAACACAATTGAGGGCAATAACCTGTCAGTTGCAGACCGTCATACGTCATGTGGTGATGGGTAACTCACGAATGCCAAACTTCTAAGATTGACCTAAGTATATAATTTAAAAAAAATATTTAGTACTTCGATTATTTATTGTCAAAGCAATTTGATAACTTCAAACTTTAAACTTTATTGGGAATAAGTACCTATTTACCAAGTCGTATCTACCAAGACATCGGTACCTAAGTCAAACGGTACCATGACCCCACCGGATAGCAATGAGAGTCAACAAACCTTTGTACCTTTGGTACCTACTACGATACAAACATTTCCTCTTTGTAACACATAAAGAATACCTGTAAATAACATTTTACACTCGTAGCCTCACACAAGGTTTCCTTGTGCCGTGTGTGGGTACACTATGGACACGTACTTACCAAATAAGAACAAACACACAGACCAGAAACATAAATCTGAATGAATCATTCAAATTTCTGCTCTGCCACCGCTACGCTAGTTGTCTAACTCCACATGTACTTAGGTACTTATGTATTTATGACCTCTATCTTACTACTATTATACATAAATGCGAAAGTTTGTGAGGATGGATGGATGTTTGTTACTCTTTCACGCAAACGTCTGAACAGATTTGGAATAAACTTTGGTAAACTGGTAGATTGTAACCTGGATTAATATATAGGATATATCCCTTTATCTCTAAGGATTATTTTTATTCCTCTCTGGGTTAAAAAGTGGTTAAAAAGTGTTTATGTATACATGTCAGTAACCCATTAATGACCCACTACAGGGTCGGGTCTCCTCTCACAATGAGAGGGATGTAGGCCATAGTCCACCACGCTGGCCTACTGCGGGTTAGTGGACTTCACATGCCTTTGAGAACATTTTTTTTTGAACTCTCAGGCATGCAGGTTTCCTCACGATGTTTTCCTTCACCGTAACAGCAGGTGATATTTAATTTTTTAAATCGCACATAACTTTTTTACATTCGCACATTGGTGCGTGCCACTGGGATTCGAACCAGGACCCGTCGATTCGAGGTCGAATTCTAAGCCACTGGGCTATCACCGCTTATGTATACCTACATATCTACATTTAATTAGATACCTTTCGAGTTCTACAATATCTACAAACTTTCCAAGCCATCGGAAAGTCAGACGGGAGCGTGACTCCACTAGGTAGCAATGGGAACCAGCCCACAAAGACAGCATGAGTCGGAGTTTCAGTGCGTTTTGATTCGTGGCGCCTCGCCGTCGGACGCACTTCGGGATGACTAATGACTTTTTTTGTGAAACTCTTTCAATAGTTCGTCACGTTTGGGTTCGTGTCTGTGAATGTTTTGTACGTTTTCTGATAGTACATACTAGTAGTATCTACCATTACGAGGCCATAGGCTAGAACTGTACCGAGTTGCGTAGCTGTAGTATAGGTATCTATCGACGTATTATTGTGAAAACAACGATCTGAGAAAATCTGTGCCTGTCTGTACATAGTAAAGATCTAAGAGGACCCTATCCAAAGCAAGATAAGGTTAAACATACTTGGGTAAGGGACCACCATGCTGGTAAACTGACTTCATGCCTTTGCTATAATTGTAAAGAAGTTTTAGCTTCCGTTAGTAGGTAGGTATGTTTTCATTCCCTGTTACAGCATTAATCATCAAAATGCATATCACTTATAAAAATCCTAGGATTCGAACCATGCCTTTTGGAGAGGTTGCATTCGTAGCCTCTGGGCTGTCATCCCCAGAAATAATTAATTATTTACAATTTAGTGTTACCAAAGAGCTGGCGGCTATTTCGCTCAAAGGCTGAGCCTGTGTGTTCAGCGTGGAAATGCCGCCAGCGTCTTGGGAATGATGCCTCACATGGGCACTTTAGAAGAAATATTTTTATTATGAGTTTTCTATTTTTTTTATTGTATTCTGTAAATAGATATTTTTAATACTTAAGATTCATTTAAGTTTCTTTTTTGTTCTTTTTGTTTACTTTCTGTTGTTTTCATTTCCGTCGAATACGGTTACGTACCAAGTTTATTAATGATAAAGTCAAAGTCAACTTTAACACACATCTCGCTACATAGTTTGTCTTTATGCGAATTGCACGTGATTTCTTATTCGATCGTTTACCAGTAGCAATCTTAATGGGAAATTTTAAGTGTATTTAAATGTCTTTTGATAGCGTTCCTTAATAAGCTGGCATTTATTATTGAAAGTGTTAATTAAAAACATAAATGTATTTTATGGGCAAATAAAATTTATTATAATCAACTCTTCGGTGTGGGTACCAGGTCAAAACACATGACCTGATGGTCAAATGACTCCCTAATTTAGTAGAGTCGAATAAACAAAGGTAGAGTCATAAATAACAGTTACTCAACTCGAATGGAAAATCGGTCAAGTGCGAGTCAAATCACCAAACAAAAGGTTCTATTATAAATCTGAAAGTTTGTGTGGATGGATGTTTGTTACTCTTTCACTCAAAAAGGGCTTAACAGATTTGGATGAAATTTCCATACGCACGTATTTTATTACCTGGATTAACATGGAAAATCGGTCAAGTGCGAGTCAAATCACCAAACAAAAGGTTCTATTATAAATCTGAAAGTTTGTGTGGGTGGATGTTTGTTACTCTTTCACTCAAAAAGGGCTTAACAGATTTGGATGAAATTTCCATACGCACGTTGTTTATTACCTGGATTAACATAATACGATACTTTTGATCCCTCCCAGGACCATGTTATAAAAGCCACTCGGACGAAGCCGCGGGCAAAGTCGCGACTATTACCTACATGGGATCTTCTAATCTCCAACTTTACAGGCCATAGCAAAAACAAAGATAAACAATTTGTTTAAAATTAAGATACCTTTAACTACGATACAAAAGGGCACTAAAGCCTTGAAATGGATGGACAAACCCACAACTAACGCAGCAGAACCTTAAATTTTCCCTTTTTCATTTGCTGTTTTCACTAGCGTATTTATACACTCGTTGAATATTCATTCAAAAGATAACCGCAATTGGCCTCCATAGGGTACGGAACCCTAAAAAGTAATATGTCAGCGTCGGCGGGCGCCATTAGCAACGCCATATTGATCTAACACAATGCTGTGCGCATACGCAGGTTGGGGCGCACATCCATAAAACATAGAAAATATAGAAGTTCAGTTTCATAGTAAGCATGCACGAGCAACGCAACCAAAGGTTTTGAATAGCAATGCACAAGGCTAAATGCGCTACTAACGCTGGTAACACACCTTCCGCCGCGAAATCGGGAAATGCGCGCGAAATCGCGAAATGCTTGAATGTTTCACCTGTATTACAAGGGACAAACGGTGGCAAAACTTCAGCGGTTTCGCATTTCGCGATTTCGCAGCGGAGGTGTGATAACGCGGTAAGGGTTACATTTTGTATAGCGAAATAGAGAGAGTAGAGTCGCGTTTTTTATCTGTGCCCCAAACATTAACTTAAGTAATTTTGTTTAGTAATCGTAGAGAGGCGCCAATTCGGTGATACGAATACTTTGACGTTTATTAACATCGTATCTCATTAAACATTCACAAAAGTGGAATCACAAGCTAACCCGACATGAAAGACTTTCGTGCATCATTTAAACCCTAATTTCCCCCTTTTAAGGGTTAATAATTGTGAAAATTAATAGTTGCAAGTTTCTCCTGTACCTTATATATTAGCTACATATTGATAACGAATAGATCTTGTAAAGTCTCAACTAAAACGACAACTTGACCTTCCAGTAGATCCAAAGTAGAGGAGTCGCTGAACTATTTTTATGAGAGGTATCTCGAAGGCATTCTCGTAGTTTGACGTCTGTACGGTCGGTGTTTCATGGCCCTTCAGACAAATTAGTAGCCAATCCATCAAATCGCTGTGAAAAATTGGTGTTAAATTATTTTTTTATATGCCGCAGCAAATTCTATGACCTCGTAACAAGCTTGATTTGTGTATCCGATAAATAACAACTCTCTGGTTATCTGTTACGATGGTTGAGATAGCTTCGTTAATTGAATTGCTCGGCATTCAAAATTGAATGTACTAGTTGAAAGCTCAGCTGTTTAAACAATATCAAAACAATTTCACGGCGGATTCCATATTTTTAAGTAGGCAAATCAGAAATTTCAAAGGAATGATTAAAATACTGTGTATTTTAAATAAGTGCGTACCTAATTTCTTTTACTGTACTCTTAATATTATAACAAAGTTTAAATAAATTGATGTTTGTCACAAATCACAAAACTTCTGAAATGGTTTCCCGAAAAAGTCAAAGACTTTTTCAAAACACTTGGTATCAAATTCGTCAAGTAAGGAACATTAAGAAAACAATATCTTGAGACAATTTTAAATCATTATTCGGGTAGGTAGCATAACTTCACATTAAAAATAAAAACGGTAAATTACTTTGATACCTTCGATCAACAATACACTAGATTTCGGGTCGGCGCAAAAAATACGTCTCGGTGAATAACAGCTCACTTGAAATGTGAGCTCTAATTTTATTTAGTTCGCTTGTAAAAGAGCCAATATAAACACGTGTCACAATGCCGCAATGTGCATTCAAAAGTTGCAAAAATAATGCCCGAAGGAACAATTTAACGGCCGGAGTGTCTTACTTTCGGTAAGTACACGTAGAATAAGTTGTATTTTATGCTTTAAACTAACAAATAATATCAAATTTTAATCAAAATTACCGATTTTATATCACCGCTACAAATGTTTGACCAACATTGGCGCAAAATTGTGTGTAACAGAACAATAGATGCATGGAGTAGATTTGTATTGTAATAATTTATTTGTTACTAGATCTTTAAAATTGGTTAATACAAACTTTGTGTCTGTTTGTTGGACTTTCATAAGATACTTAGCTTTCCTTTTTTTATTTTAGCTTTCCGAGCAATCCGTTTACGTGTGCAGAATGGATCTCGACTTTCTATGGACATCAGTTTTAAAATTATACTGGAGGAGAAACACAATCACGAAATTAATTTACTCAAATCAGTGGTTCAAAAATTTATTGACGTCAGGTTACATTATATATGTAAAAAAGCTACCGATATTTAATTATTATTTTGATCTAATTATTGCACTAAACTGTACATGTATTATGAAGATTGTAAACATGAATATAAAGATATTGTGGAATTTAGTGATATTTTTATTTGTGACAAAAAACTATTGTCGATTCGCACTTTTACCACCCTTTGTTCCCATTCATCCACATCTGCACACAGTATGTCTAAACACGACCGTACTTTCAATATTACGGTTTGTGATACTCTAAAACCCAGAAGAATCCCTTTGTTCACATTCATCCACATCTGTACACAGTATGCCTAAATACGACTACAATACTAAGGTACCTACTAGCTACAACAGCGATAGACACCTTGGCCAAAAACATATTATACATACACATAAATAAACATACACACAACAAAACGGTAACAAAATAAATAACATATATGTATGTATACTATCAAACATACTCGTAGATGCCCAAAATATAAATAATTTTAACTAAACTTTCGTGCATAATAATATACTAAATTATTTTTGTGTTCAACGCGACTCCATACCTTCTGTAGTTAAATTTGAGGAAGCAAACTGAAACGAAACCAAAGGATGTAACTCGCAAGGTAATAGCGGGAAAAAGTACTTTATTTATAGCTCATTAAGGTTGATTTCACATAAAATGTTGTTTAACTTATGTCTTTTCATTTCTAAGTGACGGGAGTAATTTATTGCTTTGCTCGTTTTTCGTGACGAATGATCGTAAGAAAAAGAATATTTTGAAGAATTGCTACCTTATTGCTAGGCGTCATGGTTGTAATAAGGTTGAACTTACAACTGTTTTAAAACGTTTGTCTTATTTCGTTAGTAAACAAATGAAGATGTATAAGTATGTATTCACGCGGACAGTTATAAGTTTTGATTTTGTACGTGACCCGATATCTAGTGTATTGTTGATCGAAGTTTGATACGCATGCAGGCATTGAAGTAAGGAATGTGTGTCCATTACAACTCGGTTTTAATCTGAGTAAACTTGATGTTTTAGGGCTCATTAGACGATACAAGTTTAGTTTAACTTATAAATTTCTTAGACGATTTATTGAAAGAGATCGAGAGAGTAAGTAAAAAGTTATTAAATACCCTTTCTGTAGGTATGAGTTTGATGGGTGTACGTTTTCTACTTCCTGAGAAAATCGGATTAATGTTACAAGGTGGCGGGTGGCTCGGTTTATTTGCTGTCCAGTATATATATTTTTATATGGTCAGACAAATATATAACAGCATATATTCTTTACATTCTGGGTTCCTTTATTTAAAAGCATACAAAACAAGGAAAGAGTAAAGGCAGCCACCGCACACGCGAGCAATCTGCGCAGGTCACGATCCGTGGTCACGTAGCCTCACTACAGTTACTGGCTCGATGTGATATTATATTATCCTACCCAATGGAAATGTATAAAAATTGTTACGAATGATTGTTTTTGTTATTAAGTTATGCTCTGTTTTTTATTACCTATGCAGTAAAGAGCAAAGGAAACTATTCTTAAAAGTGTTATGAAACCCTCCGACTTTTTACTACGGGAGATCTCACACTAGGCTAGGTGATCAATATAGAAATAATAATATAGAAAACTTCCATAGCGTGGTTCAGGATCGTGTGGCGCCATCTCTCGGCGTGTGGCGGAATAGCAAGAAATATTTTATTTTTGACTGAATTTGTTATGTGAAGTCAAATAAAAAGAAAGTACCTATCTATACTATACGGGTACCTGTTATGGTTACCATGGAGTCAATTGGGTCAATAAAAACACATACAAAAACTTGCAAGTAGAAGGTTAACAGTTAAGTAATCTCAAATTTCCATGGTCATACAAGAGACCTATAAAATATCACTTAAGAGTCATAAACAGATGCTTACGAGCGCATACAAAGCAAATCGACGCGACCATCTAGTTAAACAACAAGAAACGCAATTCAACCGAACGACTACAAAAACGGTTGCAAA
Organism: Erynnis tages; assembly: GCA_905147235.1. Lineage (NCBI taxonomy): Eukaryota > Metazoa > Arthropoda > Insecta > Lepidoptera > Hesperiidae > Erynnis > Erynnis tages. The sequence goes on from LR990092.1 coordinate 5,984,269, forward strand.
TGAGGCATAATCGCAAGATAAATAAAACAGTCGCGAACAAGTTGTCACATAATAACATGTTCGACAGTCATTACAGCTCAAGATAACAATCCGATCAGAGCAATTACTACTCTTATTGCTATAAACATAAGGGTGAGGTAGGTAAAAGGTCTTGATGAGATGGAACTAATAGCCCAAGTGGCAGGCTATTTTCGAGAAGTGTTTTGAGGCATCATAAAATTATGTTGAATCGATATTTCCGATTTAATATCCGAACACCAAATATGCAGACCTTGCTGGCTGATGTTAGTATTGAGCCAAAAGCAAAAAACGTGTTTGAGGCGTATTGAATTTTTTTTAAATGCCGCCAAATATCCTGAAAATAATTATTTTTATTCACAACTCGTTTGTCGTTTCGTAAAAATATCAAAGATTTTTTTCGATTTAAAAATAAATAAATTTTAAGGCGCCCGGTGAGGTTATTGGATTTTCAAATAATAATTTTGGAGACGTCTGACGAGGTTATGAATCCGATTCAGCGGCTTCAAAATTGCAAAACGCCTAACATTTTTTTCGCAAAAACTCGTCATCATCTAGGGCTTGACTAAAATCCATAACCCGCCCCCAGGTCTGCATATCTCTATTTATATTTAGGTTCTCCAAATACTTCTCGAAAGATGTCTACCAGCTCTCGGGCTATAGGTAATGACGGGCAAGCATACGAAATCGTACAATGAGATGAGTCGCAAGAAACCGCACGCGCGTCGCGACACGCCGACGATGGGAGCGTCACAAATCGCTCGATTGAGAAGGAAAAATTGCACACATTACATATTTGTGTAACAATGTACACTCGATCTACCAACTTAGGTAATAACCTATAGAGGCGTTAGGCTTGGGAAAGCCAAGTGTGAGCCAAAATTTTTATTTTATTTTTTGGTCATTTTTTTTCATTTTAATTTTTCAATAATGTGGCATCAAAAAATACATGAGTACAACCCTAAATTTTCACCCTTCTATCACCAACCCCTATTTTTTAATACTTAGTCGATTTTTAACGCTCGATAACTTATATTATTAGGTATGGCAAAACAACGTTTGTGGGGTCAGCTAGTAATATACATATAACTAATGAGCAACCAACACGACAAACGATTTAAACACCGCCTGTATTGAACTGTCCTAATTGTACGAACAACTTTTGTGTGCTATATGGCAAATAGGACACGGGCACGGGGTTATAACTTCACTTCTTAAGACAATTCTTAAGAATTAATTTAAAGATTCGGTGTTAAGCCCCCTTTTTATTTCCGAATTTCATTTCATTTCTCAAATGTTTCAACTCCTAAAAGTTTGCATAATATTACGTTTAAAATTTACACATAAAGAAATCGATGCCTATGTAAAGGTACCTTAGGTAAAAATTGCGGGCATGTTTTTAATAGACCAACATTTTATCCGTGGGTGTGAACAACAATAAGTAGCATCTACTGTGCAGTAGAGATCCGACACAAAAGCAACTGAACCCGATGTAATTAAAAGGGCCGAGCCAAACACGATCAATCTCAACTCCATCTCCCCACTTAAGTCAAAATAATAGATGGCCAACTCTAATGTCACTTTTTTCTCAACCGACGTAGAACGTACACGACGAAATTGACAGGTCATCAGCGACGGCGCAGGCGCACAGTGACGATGCTCTTTCTTTTCACTCGCTACTACCAACCGAAGGAAATAAAGTCCAGAATAACTACACACAAATGTGTTCCTTATTCGGTAGCCACGAGAGGCGCTTAAACCCTGAATCAGCCGCGCGTTTAAGCCTTTTGTC